>OX465278.1:15741250-18657500 GCA_949987645.1 Tachina grossa | reverse complement strand
TAATGATTTTAAGGCAAATGTTTTCATTAGAATAATTTCTTTTAAATATATTCTTTTATTTTTGTTTTAATTTATTCACATTGAATACATTTTTTTGTAGAATAATTTCTTTTAAATATTTTTATTAGATTAGCTTATTAGATTGGTTTTAATTCGATTAATTTTTTTTCGAGTTATTTTTTTTCGAATAGTTCGTATAATTTTGCATTAAAATTATCTTTTAAGCTTTTAAATTATATAATATAACATCAAAAGAATTTTGTTGTAATATTTTTTTTGTGAAATATTAACATGATTTTTTTCAATTCCTGTTCGAATTTTATGCGGGTAATTGCTTGTTATTAATATAACTTTAAATAATGTTTATTTGAAAGTTATTCGATTGGGATAATTCGAAAAATTTAACCGAATAATTTTTTCTGTAATGACTTAGAGACATATAAAACTATTCGAATCAATTCTTTTAAATTATTTCTGGTATTAATACTTCAGCAAGTTTTTACAAAATAATTTGTTTCAAATATTTTTATTGTATTAGTTTATTCGATTACTTTTTATTAGAGCAATTTTTGTTCGATTAATTCTTATTCTGCTTCGAAGAAATATAATATTAATTTTTACAAAATATCATTTAAGATTTCAATAAAACTATTTGCTTTCAAATGCTGCTGAAGTTTGTACCACTAATAAGAATCTTTTTTTCTCTTTTAAATTATGATCTAAATAAATAAAATAATTAGTAGCCTCGCAAGTGGTCCTCGGAAATCCCTTGCTTATAGATATTTTTATTGTTATTGTTTCAGTTACATAAATTATAACTTTTCCCGTAAACTATGCTAGTCGAGTAAAAACTAAAAACTTCCAATTTAATGTTTTATATCCAGTGGCACTTATTCACAACATGTGGTAGAAACAATACGACAGAGAGGACACACAAACACAAAACACACTAGGGAGTTGAAAAGGAAAAATTAAAATAAAAATTACAACTTTCACACTTGTTAATAAAGTTTTTTTTTTACACATGTACAAACAAACAATCCTTGCTACGTGCAAAAAGACAGTCTCATGTCCTTCGTTCTACTCTGCTGTGATAATGTTTCAGGGGGGAAGAGGGGAGGAGCAGAGTAACAAACAGCTGGACGCACAAACACACTCAGGTGTTTGTAAAAGAGAAAGTTGTTTTTATTTTTTTAATAAATTAAATTGTGGAAAATTAAAGACAAAAGTTAACAATAAACAATCAAGGATTATTTCTACACCCACCAACCCTTTAAATTTGACTAAAATCACAGAATTTTTAACTTTAAAAACAATTTTCCAACAGGAACAAAAAGGACACAAATTTTAAATTTAACATTTGTGGTAGAATAAAGAATGGTTTTAAATAGATGCAGCAAAAATATTAGTAGACTTATTTCCAGGTTTTGGAAGACTATGTATGGATCCTCTCAGAATTTTTCAAAATCTTTAATAATTTTGTTTATTTGGCAATTTATGACCTTCCTCCTTACTGTTAAGCAACCTAGACTGTAGTCATAAGATAGACGTTTGTTGCTGATTTAAGTAACTACATACTTAAGTCACCAGTACTGCAAACCAATTTATGGCGCAATATGTGGCAATAGCCTCACATACGAGTACATACATACCAGTAATCATATTTAAATTCACGTATGTGCTTCCTTTTCATTATTTTGTTTATGCTGTTTTTGGCCAAAAGTCGATTGTTTATAAAATTTGTTACACCCAAATATTTATGGAGGAAAGCTGCTGGAAATTTATCCTTTTTACAAACTCACAGGCCCAACGTTATGCAACTGTACAAAAGAAAATGGAATAAAAACCTCTAAACAAATTGGTATAAATATGTGAAATCCCTAAAGACAGGGTGTTGCAGAAGAAGCTGGCAGGTAAAAATTATGAGGCCACAAATCTGCCATTATTTAAGTAAATTTCGATCAAAAAGTTTTAGTTTTTAATACACATTTTTCCATATGAGACTTCCTTAGAGGTAAAATTCAAGAAACCCACTATTCGACATATTGTTAGATTCATATTGAATATAAATTATTTGCTGGGTTTTTGTATTGGTTTCTAAGCCTACTACGCTTATGTTTCTTTTGTGATTTTCGGGGGTACTATTATTTGTGAATTCTCAAATAGTTCTTGAAAGTCTGTGCATAAGATAAGAGGTTTGTGACTATTCAAAATGTGTAGTTGAAGTCTACTGATGGTTTGTTACAGCAACAATGAAATATATAGACAACGCTGAACCACTAGCAAATAAATTCCAAATTATATGTAAAATGTATAAAATTGGTAATTTTTGTTCCCTATTGCAAAAGTATATAAAATTTTTAATAGACTAATTTTTAAAATATGCATAACTTTTTTTAAAGTATTTTTTTTTTGTTGAAAAAGTACATTTTTTAAAAAGGACCTTACATAAAAAGTACCTTTTTTAAAAGAAGTTCCTTTTTTTAAAAAAAGTATCTTATATAAAATAGTACCATTTTAAAAAAAAGTGCGTTCTATAAAAAAGTACCTTTTATAAAAAGCACCTTTTATAAAAAGCACCTTTTATAAAAAAGTACCTTTTTAGAAAAAAAATTTTTTTTAAAAAGTATCTTTTATAAAAAAGTAATTTTTTATAAAAAAGTACCTTTTATAAAAAAGTACCTTTTACAAAAAAGTTCCTTTTAAAAAAAGTACATTTTATATAAAATTACTTTAAAAAAAGTGCTCTTTCATAACAGAGCACCTTTTATAAAAAGGTACCTTTTTTAAAAGAGTACCTTTTATAAAATAAGTACCATTTATAGAAAAGTGCCTTTTATGAAAAAGTACGTTTTTAAAAAAAGTATCTTTTATAAAATAGTACCATTTTTAAAAAAAAGTGCCTTCTATAAAAAAGTACCTTTTATAAAAAGCACCTTTTATAAAAAAATACCTTTTTAGAAAAAATAGTTTTTTTAAAAGTATCTTTTATAAAAAATAATTTTTATAAAAAAGTACCTTTTATAAAAAAGTACCTTTTATAAAAAAGTACATTTTATAAAAAAGTACGTTTTATAAAAAAGTATCTTTTATAAAAAAGTACCTTTAATAAAAAAGTACCTTTTATAAAAAAGTACCTTTTATAAAAAAGTTCCTTTTAAAAAAAGTACATTTTATATAAAATTACCTTAAAAAAAGTTATCTTTCATAGGAGAGCACCTTTTATAAAAAAGTACCTTTTTTAAAAGAGTACCTTGTATAAAATAAATACCATTTATAAAAAAGTGTCTTTTATAGAAAAGTGCCTTTTATAAAAAAGTACCTTTAATAAAGAAGTACCTTTTATAAAAAAGTACCTTTTATAAAAAAGTACCTTTTGTAAAAAAGTACCTTTTATAAAAAAGTACCTTTTATAAAAAAGTACCTTTTATAAAAAAGTACCTTTTATAAAAAAGTACTTTTATACAAAATTACTTTGTATAAAAAAATTACCTTTTATAAAAAAGTACCTTTTATAAAAATGTACCTCTTATAAAAAAGTACCTTTTATAAAATAGTACCTTTTATAGCAAAAGTACCTTCTATAAAAAATTGCATTTAATAAAAAAGTATTTTTTATAAAAAAGTACCTTTTATAAAAAAGTACCTTTTATTCTTTTATGAAAAAGCACATAAAAAAATGTCGTTTATAAAAAGTACCTTGTTTATAGGGTGGTTTTATAAAAAAGTACCTTTTATAAAAATTACTTTACATAAAAAAAGAACCTTCTGAACAAATTACCTTTATTTCTAAAAGTACCTTTTATTAAAAAGTACCTTTATTTCTAAAAGTACCTTTTATTAAAAATTACCTTTATTTCTAAAAGTACCTTTTATTAAAAAGCACCTTTTAAAAAAAAGTAACTTTTATAAAAAATACCTTTTATAACAAAAGTCTCTTCTATAAAGAAGTAAATATTATGATAAAGTTTCTTTCATAAAATTGTACCTTTTTGCAAAAAAAGTACCTTTTGTTAAAATACACTTGTATTTTATTTCACAATCCTTTTTTGTTTTTTGTAAGGGATGTGATTCCTTTAAACTCTTATTTACCCTTTAATAGTAGTTGCTCCTAATCTTATGCAACATAAATTTGCACATTATTACCATTTCCTGTTACTAGATCCTTTATTTGGGTTACTGTTTTTTTGTGTGTCTCGTGTCGTTGGTGCAAATTTGTCTGTTGTTGTGCTAAATCCTTTATGTAATTTTACTGGCATTAGTTTTGTTTTTGTGGCTTGTATTTCTTTTCAACATATAAAATTTACAGCTGAAATATCACTCCAAAATAAAATTCTCATTTAGGTCAAAAAAAAAAAAAAATCTTATGCCATTTTTACTACCGGACAACTAAATTTATAGATGCTGAGTGCCTCTTTTTTTGAATTTTTTTCTTTCAGTTACATGGCCTGCAGAGGCCACTTGCATATTGATGTTGTTCATCTGTGGCTTTTGACCGTTGTTCTTCCACCTTTTTTTACCCAGAAAAAACAAAACGAATTTCCACTACTAATAATCGTGCACTTTCATCGATATTGCAACACTTTAGTATTTGTTTATATGGCGAGTTATTTTTTAATGGTTTGCATAAATCCGAGTTGGTTGCATGGATTTTTGGCATAAAAATAACAACAATTGTGAACGAATTTTGTGCTGTTGTGTGTTAGTTGTTCCACATGTTGTTTAGAGCTTTAGGTGGGCATTAAATATTTTACTGTTACTGTTGCACTGCATGCAGCTGCATGTTTGAGGTAAAAGTGTAAGAGTTGAGCAACTGGTATTAAGGACAAGTCGTTGTGAGTAGTTAATGGGTGTTTAAAAATGGAAAATTCGGCAAGCAACGGCGACGGATTTCAGTGGAATGTTTTTATATATGTAAGTATGTATTTATAATCACTGTAACTAATGTTTTTAATAGTGGGTGTTGAGTTTCCTGTTGAGAGTTGTGCTTGAAAAAGCAAAGAAAATTTTATTTATTCGTTAAATATTTATTCGAATAATTTTTATTAAAATATTTTTAATCTAAATAGCTTCTGCTCGAATAATTTGAGTACGAATAATTTTTGTGCGCATAGTTTATTCTATTATTTTTCATTCATACAATTTTTTTTGCTATATATTAAAAATTTTTGGTGTAATTGTTTGCTTTTGATAACTTCGACATCACAGGTTTTGCGAATAATATTTTATTCTAATAATTTTATTCGTTTAATTATAAGAAGATAATTTTTCTAAACAACTTTGACACGAACAATTTTATACGCAAAATTTTTATGAACTTCTACTCGAATAGTCTTAGTACGAACAATTTTCGCTGATATTTTTTTATTTTAAAAATGATCGGTATATTAGTTTGATTTTAATAACTTTGACATGAACAATTTTTATTAGCAAATCTTAGGCGAATAATTTTTGACAATAATTTCTTTTTCAAATAATTTTTATTCGAAAATTTTTTTTTAATTTTTATTCGAATCATTTTTATGCTGCTTAGTCAAATAAATTTTGGGAAAAATATTTTATTCGAATAATTGTCCTTTAAATAAAAATTACGCTTATGAGTAAATATTTTTATCCAATAATAAAAGCTGAAATAAAATAATTCGTTTATTTTTGTTTCATACATTTTTTTCAAATAACTTTTAATGGATTAATTGTTATTTAATTATTTTTAATACGAATATTTCTTACTCGAATAATTTTTTTCTATTTTTTTTATAAATTTTGAGAAAAATATTTTATTCGAATAAATTTTGTCGTTTAATTGTTAGAAGATAAATTCTTTGAACAGCTTTCACACGAATAATTTTGATTCCTAAAATATTTTTTCGAACAAATAACTTTTAGTCGAATAATCTTAGAGCAAATAATTTTAATCGAATAATTTATTCGAATTTTTTTAGATTTTATAAAATTTTTTAGCAGAACTATTTTTATTTCAAAATTTTTGTTGTACTCGCTTGCTTTTATTAACTTTGACATAAAACATTTATATTCCTAGACATTTATGCGAATAATTGTTTGCAATAATTTCTCTATATAACTTTCGTGCAAATAACTTTTATTCGAAATTGTTTTCCCCTAATAAATTTTTTACGAATCATTTTTATCCTATTTATATTAATATGAATAATATTAGGTCAAATAAATTTTTGGGAAAAATATTTTATTCGTTTAAATTTATTCGTTTAATTATTAGAACAAAGTTTCTGTTATTATTTTTTTTTTGTGGTAAATTTTTCACTCGAATAAGTTTTGAAAGATTGGATTTTAAAAAAAAAAATTTTATTTAAATAACTTTGAGTCGAATAATCTGAGTACGAATATTTTTGTTCGAATAATTTATTTTCGCTCATATATTATTTTTTTTTAGCAGAATTATTTATATTTTAAAAATTGTTGGTATATAAGTTTTCTTTTAATAACTGCGACATGAAAAGTTTTTATTCGATTATTCGCACTAATTTCTCTGTATACATATAATATTCGTTCAAATAACTTTTATTCGAAATTATTCTTTTTTTTAATAATATTTTTTACGAATCAGTTTTGTCCTATTTATATTAATATGAATAAAATAAGCTCAAATAAATTTTGAGAAATATATTTATTCGAATAAATCTATTGATTTACTTATTAGAACATAGTTTCTATGATTTCTTTTTTTTTGGTAAATTTTTCATTCGAATAAGTTTTAAGCTATTAGTTTAAGTCGAACAGTCTGAGTACAAATAATTTTATTCGAATAATTTATTCGAATATTTTTCGTAAATATAATATTTTTTGGAGCAGAATTATTTATATATTAAAAATTGTTGGTGCTTGAGTTTTCTTTTAATAACTGCGACATGAAAAATTTTTATTCGAATAATTATTCGCAATAATTTCTCTTTATAACTTTAGTTCAAATGACGTTTATTCCAATATTTATATTAATACGAATAATATGAGCTGAAATAAATTTTGGAAAAAAGTATTTTATACGAATAAATTTATTCGTTTAATTATTAGAACATAGTTTCTTAAAATATATTAAAATATTAAAATTATATTCAAATATTTTTAATTAAATAACCTTAAATCGAATAATTTTATTAGAGTAATTTATTCGAATATTTTCTTCGTGCATATATTTTTTTTGCATTATTTTTATATTTTTCAAATTTTTGTTTTACTAGCACGTTTTTTCGAGTAATCGTTCAGAATAATTTCTCTGTATAAATTTCGTTGAAAAAATTTTTTTTGGAAATTTATTTCTCTAATAATTTTTATTCGAAAAATTTTTACTGGAATAATTTTTACCCTTTTTATTTTAATATATACGTTTAATTTTATTCTGACTAAAAATAATGATTCCCCGAATAAAAATTCGTTGCTGTTAAAATAAAAAGTGATTTGTAATAAAATTAATTAGGGAAATGAAAAATTGCACTTTTGTACAAAATATTTTATATATCGCTAATTTACTGCAACAACGTCTTAACTCATAAAATTGAATTTTTGAGTTAATAATGCAGAATTTATCCTTATATCATTGTTCGAGTTGTGTGAATATTTTTTTTTTTAATTTCTTGTATGTTCCACTCTCGAGAGTAGAGTTTTGAGTTCTGAAAGTGTTTTAATAAATGAGCGACTATAAAAATTTTTTTACCAGGGCTTCTAATCTTTCTCTCAGGGCTTCTAATCATTCTCTTTCTTTGGTTAATAGTTATTTTTATTTATATAAAAAATTTGTCTATCTTTTATTCACCTTAAATTCTTGTTTAATCCAAATTGTTTAATATTTTTTCAACTAAACTTTAAGAGACCCATTCCTGCTTCTTTTCAAGCATTTAATACAATTTTCATTAAATTTCATTACACATTTTTGGAAAAGAAAATAATACATATCTCTACAACTTCAACATGTTTGGGTGTGTATTAAATCTACAATGATATTCTTAAACACAAAATGTTCGTTCGTTTCTTTAAATTTGACCAGCTGTCCTTGCGTTTTACATTTTAAGAGATGTAATTTTATACCTTTTCCTTCATCTATTTTCCCCCATTTTTAAGAATTTTATGTCGCATTGTTGTTCATTTGCCCTTGTATGCGTGTGTGTGTGTGTGTGTGTGTGTGCAAGAGAGAGAGAGTATGGTGTAATATGTCGTGTGTGGTTGTTGGTTAAACACAACAATTTATGCCAAAATAAGCAAAATTTAATAGTTCTCCTCTTTTTTGTGTCCTTCTATTTTTTTTAATGTCCAATGATCTAGATGTGGGTTCGTTAAATCTATTAAAAAAAATGTCAGTGTTTAAATATTTGATTATGTTTTGTAGAAAATGTGTTAAATGTTGTTTGAATGATGATTAAAAAAATCTTACGGATGACATTTATGTCTTGCGTGCTAAAAAAATTAACCTTTTTTTACCACCTTGTTATATTTGGAAACCGTACAAAGGTTACAATTGTAATGTGGGTTACACCGATTTGGCATTCCACAAAATTTTGTTGAGATTTGAACATTTTGGCTGTGTAAAAAAGGGTTACTGAAGTAGTTAAATTTAGTGTGCACTTTTTTTTTTATTAAAGACAAATTTCAAAGTTGTTTTGACTGGTTTGCAGAAACACCCAAAATCTCCTGCGCGAATTGAGCTCCTACTACACCAGCGTATAAAAATTAATAAGTTAATTTAATATGTATAAAAGTGAAAGAGATCGATCGCTGAGTAGAGAAAAAAGTTTGAAATATAAAATAAAACCTGTTTATGGTCCTTCGAGCTAAGTTGAGAGAATGATAGCGTTAAGCTTTTGCCATCAGTAATAATAAGTTTGTTGTTGCAATCTTATCATTTCGTAGAAAGTTTTTTTCAAAGAAATATGTAAAAACACTTAACATATTTTTTTTAATTAGTTAAATTAATTTCATTTTAAATTTTCCTCTGTTGCTTTTAAATTACTTCAAACTTAATTAAAATTTAAAGATAAAAGACTTATACAAATATACAAATACTCGCACTTTTAAACTTCAACAATGTGTTATAAAGTCTATAAAGTTTTTTACAAGAATGAAATGAGGTTTCTTGGGGCTTTTATAACTTGTTTGCACTTGTGGCAAATAATACAACAAACATTGAAATTACTTTCATTCATACATTTTATTCATTCAAGCGAGCACTTTTAATTTAAACATCTTTTCCCTTTTTGGTATGAACTCCTTAAGGGGATTTGTGTAAGAGTATAAGAAAGTCTCTAAGAAACATTTGTATTTACCGGCTTGCAGACAGACAGACTGACTCAACGTCCTTATAGTGTTTTTTAACTAATAACTCAGTGTATTTAAAGGGAGCAAAAGATGAAACAGCAAATAAAATCCTTCACAAATATTTATAGAATTAAAACCCAACTCTTCCCACTACATTCGATATTTGATTGACCTGCTCTTTCCACCATAAAAACAAAAATAAATATTTGTATTGCACGCCCAAAAAAATTTACTTTTCCGCATTGTTAAAAAAAGAAAAAAAAATATGAATTAAATTCTTTATGATTTTAATATTCTTTTTTATAGAAATATTTTTTTACTGTAATACTTTTCGAAATATTTCTTTTTTTTTTACTCAGGGCTGGAATTTAATTGGACTTAACTGAAGTTTGCCAAAAACCCTTAGGGCAATATGAAATAAACTTTGTGCAAATATAATAAAATTGTTTGTTTGGTTTTCAAGGACTTATGCCGTTTTCTTTTCTAGAAAAGGTGCAAAATTGTTTAACTTTTTATTAAGAAAAAATGCATTTAGCGTTTGGCTTAGAGCAAAAATTTGCATTCGCAAGGCATGCCACAATAATTTCTAATATACTCTCTATTTCAAAAAATCATTTCATTGCCAATTTTCATGGAAAAGTGCAATAAATGTAAAAATTTTTCTAGAAAAAAACGCCATTAATTCAATTTTAAAGAGCGCTAGTCATTAATTCTAATTTTTAGAATAAAAATCACTTATCAAAAACTACCATTTTGTTCTCCGGAGTTTGTTATTTCTTAAAAAGTTCATCCTTAAAAAGGTACAATTTTACAAAAGTGCCTTCTGGCAAAAATTATGTTTTTAAAAAAGTCGCTTTTTCTGAAAGTTCCATCTACAAAAATATATATATTTTTTTAAAAATAGCCTACTTTCAAAATACATTTGCTTAAAAAGAAGATTTTTTAAAAAATATTATTTTTTTTAGAAATTACAATTTTCTAAAAAGAAAATTTGTTGAGAAAACTATTTATTTTAAAGTACCTTTTTTAAAACAGTGCCTTTTATTAAAAGTACATTTTTAAAATAGTACATTTTCTTAAAGGTATTTACTTTTTTCTTCACTTTTAAGATTGTTTTTTAAACTTAAATCTTATTAATAAGTATGTTTTATTAAAAAGTAACTTTAATAAAAAAATACCTTTTATTAACAAGTACCTCAGATTAAAAGGAAAATTTTATTAAAAAGTACCTTTTATTAAACAACACCTTCTATTAAAAATTACATTTTATTAAAAAGTAACTTTTATTAAAAAGTACTTATATAATAAAGAGTAACTTTTTTTAAGAAGTACCTTTTATAAAAAAACCTTTTCATAACAAGTGCATTTTATTAAAAAGTACCTTTTATTAAAAAGTTCCTTATGTTAAAACGTACCTCCTATTAAAGAGCACCTTTAAATAAAATTAACAAGTACCTTTTATAAAAAAATATCTGTTATTAAAAAGTACCTTTTATTAAAAATTACCTTTTATTAAAAAGCTCATTTTATTAGAAAGTACTATTTCTTAATAAGTACCTTTTATAATAAGTACCTTTTAATAAAAAGTACCTTTTACTAAAAAGTACCTTTTACTTAAAAGTACCTTTTACTAAAAAGTACCTTTTAATAAAAAGTACCTTTTACTAAAAAGTACCGTTTAATAAAAAGTACCTTTTACTAAAAAGTACCTTTTATTAAAAAGTATATTTTAATAAACAGTACCTTTTATTAAAAAGTACCTTTTATTAAAAAGTACCTTTTATTAAAAATTACCTTTTATAAAAAAGTACTTTATTTAAAAAAATTAATTTTTAAGAAAAATCCTTCTTAAAGAATAACTATATTTGCAATAAAAAATACCATATTTTAATAAGTACATTTTCTTAAAAAAAAAGTACCTCGTGAAAAACTAATATTTTCAAATAGTGACTAAGTGAAAAGGTATAGTCAGTATTTACTAGATTTTTGAAAAAAGTACCTTTTCAAAGAGTAAGTTTTTTACCAAAAGTAAATTTTTAACAATGTACAATTGTACAAAAGTTTCTTTTTAGAAAAAGTCCTTTCTAAAAATAAGTACCTTTGCAAAAAAGTGAATATATTGAAAAAGTACCTCTTAAGTACTTTTTTAAAAAGTATGAAGTACCTTGTTAATAATTGAATTTTTAAATGTATCATTTAAAAAATTAACTTTTAAAACAAGAGGTTTTCTTAAAAGTATCTTTTGAAAAAAGTATTCTCTACAAACAAATATCGTTTTAAAAAAGCACCTTTCTACAAAGGCACATTTTAAAAAATTATTATATATTTCAAAAAGTATGTCCACAAAAATGTACCTTTTAAAAAAAGAGTTCTTATAAAATATTTTTTTTTAGAAACTCTACTTAAAAAAAAAATTATATTACAAAGAAAGTTCATTTTATAAAAAGTACCTTTTTAAAAAAGTACTTGTTTTAAGAAGTACAATTCTTAAAAAAATTATATTTTAGAAAATATGCATTCAAATGTAGCTTTTAAGAAAAGGACTTAACAAAAAATAAATTTTGATGCCTTATTTTTTTATTTAACTCTTTATTTGCTTAATGATTTTATATTAAAGAAAAATGTTTTAAACAACTTTCACATGCTAAGAATTTTTACTAAGTAAAAATGTGCTAAATAAATGTTTTTCTTTGCAAAGAAGTTGAACAAAGAGAAAATACAGCAAAGAAAACTTCTTGCTGTACGAAATTTTCTTAAATTCTTTTGAAATTACTCGTACTTACCTGCAGAAACGGAAGTTTTCGTGTGTGTTTATAGATAAACATGTGTGTGTGTGTGTGTGTGTGTGTGTGTGTTTGTGCTTAAAGAAGTTTAATCACCGTGTTCTCGCATGAGTTGGGCCAAAACAAGTCTTTCTCAGCTTCTTCATGTTTGAATTTTAATGGAAAACTTTTTGTTTTACGATACGTATGCACACACGTGCACGTTCGATTATATAGATGTACTCGTATCATTGTGTGTGTGCGCTTGAGTTTGTTATAAAAAAATTTGGAATTTAGTGTTTAAGGGCTTTTAATTTGGTCTTTAGCAGTTTGGCAAAATTCTCTGATAAACGCGTGCTTTTACAGGACTTTTCAGGTACTTGAACATTTCCAACTCTGATTGAAAAAAACATCAGTTTCTTTATGATTCTTTTTCATGAAGAAGAAATGCTCCGACAACCTTAAAGCCCCGTTCGGACTATTATACAAGTATTAATACTTTCATCACATTTTACGATACAGAAATCTAAATACATTCGTTGCGACTGTCAAAAAATCTAACGTAAAATCACAAATTGTGTTCAGACTATCACACTTCAAATAATAGAAAATAGAAAAACAAAACAGCTGTTCAATGAAAATGTCTAGCGGCGACAAAGCGGTTTCATGCAGGCGGGGACTTGCCGGCACTTGAAAAAAATGCAGCAGTTAAAAATATTCTTAAATAATAGAAAAAATTTAAGAAAAGATTTTACAAAAACGTTAAAAAATTACGTCAATACTTCCATACGATTCACTTATTCAAAATTTTGAGCCGATATACATATGACAAAACATTACATCAATGACGACACGCTATCGGCGGCGAAACAACCGACTTGGGAATTTGGTTTGTGTGAAAGTGCAACCCTGATATAATGAAAAGTATTATCGTTTAGAAAATTTTCTAAAAACGAAAAAGTCTTATGGGATGTCAAAATTTTTATCGTATTATTTGCCACTTTGATGACATTTTGTGTTCAGACTATCACACTTGCACGTATTATTTGAATTTTTGACAAGTATAAATACAAAGTATAATAGTCTGAACGCGGCTTAAGTGCATATTAGTTACATTACTAAGTCAAAAAATAAATAGAGATTGACGTGTTTATTTGTGTATTTCCTTTTATGCGAACATAAAAGCATGCAATACTCGCACTCGTAAATTCATTCTGAATTTTATTTATTACTAAAGTCATGCTAAAATTTCTCTTAAAATTGTCTGTCTGTCAGCTAATAGAAAGTTTATTATGACCGCTGGGTATTTATGTATTTGTTTTTATGTTTTATTCAGGCTAGTCAAAGAAATTATAAATGATGACGAATGCCAAAAGGGAAAATTTAGGGTTAGAAAAGACAACTCCCATTAAAATAATAATGGAAAATATTTGTCTCAGGCGGTTGGTTTGTTTGCTTTTAAATAATATTTTTTTTTTGAAAAGCACTTTGTCAAGTGTAGCATTTTGTTTGCTTTGAATTAAAAGTTAAATGGAAAATAAATTAAAATTAAAGCAAATAAATAAAAACTTGCAAATTAAAAAAAAACTAAAGTGCGTTATAAAATAATAACAGCCGACAGTGGAGATAAATCTGTAAAAACTATGCATATATATATAAAATATGTTTGTTATAATAATTTTATTGACAATTGCAAAATTTTAATTGATTCGCTAACTGCTAATTGCTATTTTTTACTTTAAATTTTTATTGCCAATAGCAATAGCTAATGCTAATTTCTAACTATAATGTTAGACTGTGGCTGGTAACTAACAGCATTTAATACGAATTTTTATTGCTAAATTTAGTTGCTATTGCTAATTTTAATTGCTATTGTTAATCTTAACTGCTAGTGCTAATGTTAAACGTTACTACTTATTTTAATTTAATATTACTAATGTTAAATGCTATTGCTAATATTAACTGCTATTTTTAATGCTAAATACTATTACTAATGTTATTTGCTATTAACAGTGTTAGTTGCTATATTCTGATAATTGCTATTGCTAATGATATTTTTGAATTTCTGATAAGAGATTTCTAAGAGCTGCTGATAATGGTAAATCCTGATGGTAGTTTCAATGTCAATTGTTTGTAATGACTGCTGATTGAAGTTGCTAAATTTTGCTCCTAGTTTTTATTACTAATTTTTACCTCCTATTAATAATAATAAGAAACTCGAAATTAATGCAAACTATAAATAGCTTTTAATTGGTTTTGCTATAGATAATTTCTTTTGCTAATGTTGATAGCTAAATCTATTTGTGTATATCAAAACCTTAAGGATAAGAAAAAATCTTAATAATATATTTTATTGCTAATAACTTATGCTAATTGCAGATATTGACTACCAATGCTAATTTGCTTTGCAAGTTTTTAATGATTATACCTAATGCTAACGCAAATGCTAATTGCTACCACAATTGCTACTTCTAGAGTTTGTTTCTAGCTTTAATTTTTTATTGCTAATATCTAATGCTACTTAAATAATCATACTTTTTTATATATATTATTAGTTTCTAACAATAGTTGCTAATTCTCAAGAGTACTACTGATATTATTATGTGTTATGTGTTATTTTATATATCCAACTATAATTTCCAAGGATAGTTTTACCCTCAAGTACCAAATGAAAATTGCTATTGCTAATGCTAATTGCTATCTTTTCTTGATATTTACTAATAGTGATTATTAATGCTAATAGCTAATACTAAGTGCTAATGATAGCTGTCATTGTTAATTCCTATTGCTAAATGCTTCCTAATTGCTAATGTTAATTGCATTGTAAACTTCCAATGCCAATTTTGAATTGCTAATATAAATCATAGTTGCTAATGTAAAAGCTAATCCTAATATAAATTGGTATCTCTAAAAATTATGATTTCTAATGCTATTCGATAGTCCTAATGCTAATGCTAATGCTAATACTAATGCTAATGCTAATGCTAATACTAATGTTTTATATATATATATTAGTAATAACTTTTAATACTCAGCAATAATGCTGATAGTGTCTATGGCTATTACTGATTTTTTTTTAAATATTTACCAATACTAATTATCAATGCTAATAGGTAATACTGGCTGCTAATTTTAACTCAAATTGTTATTTATTAATTCGGTAGCCTTTAATGCTAATGCTAATGTAAATCATAGTTGCTAATAATAATGCTAATCTTAAAAATTCTGTTACTGAATGCTATGCGATAGTGCTAATGCTAATTGCAATGCTATTTATAATCATAATGCTATTTATCTTATAACAAATGCTTCTAGTTGCTAATGTTGATTTCATTGTAAGCTTCTAATGCCAAGTTTTACTGGCTAATGTAAATCATAGTTGCTAATGTTAATGCTAATCCTAATTACTGATTAATATTTCTAAGTTAACGAAAACATTCCTGAAAACCAGTTAAATTTTAGAATTGTAGCAGCAATAGATCTGTGTTTAAAATATTCAATGTACTGGAATTCAACTTCTCAAATAGAATACAAAAAAAAACTTGGCAATACTGTGTTCAGTGTAGGGGTGCCTGCCTAAAAGTCTCTGTAAATGAAATGTTCGCCATGGCGAAATGTAACTCCAACTTTATTAGCCTAATTTTCCATCTGAATTATTTCAATTTCCAGCAGCAATCACAGCATTTCTTATTTAATATTTTTTGTTTTTGTAGTTCATAGTGACAGTGCGTTATTTTTGCCAGGTTAAATTAAGCTTCTTTTGAACAATTTAATGTAGTTATTTTTTTGTTTTTGTTTAGGCGACTAATTAATTTGCTGTTTTATTCTTATTACGCTTTCCCATGACAACTGTCATTTAATAACACCTTGTTATATGTACGAGTATGTGTATAGTATTTCTGCTTATTTGCGTTTTTATTTTCCTGGTTATCCTTGTTGACTCTCCCTTATGTTTTGTTAAATTACGTTGCCTGAGTTAATTTGGAATATTATCCTTTTAGGAGGGAGGTTGCAATTAAATTCAATATTTTTAGCTTTCATTTTATTTTTATTTTTATTTGTGCTTTTTGCCCTCTTCTTATGTTAATAAACTTTTAATTAGTAAAACCTGCACGCAGTGGGTTGAGTTTGAAGGAGATTTATCTGCGTTTGGTGTCATTTACCAGGACAACAAGAGCCTGCATAAGCAGCCTCATGAAATATGAAAATTTCTATTTAAACGAGCCTTAAGTCTATTCCGAGTAAATGGCATAGCAAGCAAAGTACTTACTTTTGAAAATAGACTACCAACAATCTGGCCATGTCTCGTAAATATTTTCTTACTCACAACTTAATACACAATAATTGTCTCTTGTTTATTTTTTTTTTTGTGCGCGCTAATAACTTTATCCCTGTTATAACTCCGTGTCATTATTTCATAAAGTTCTTATTTAACGTACATATTTTGCTGGCAATATGAAGCAAATTTTCACGGCAGTAAAGGCAAACTTTCATAAATTACTCCACACACATACACACACACACACATACTAGAAACGAATAATTTAGCTAATGAAAATTTCCTCACTTTCCAGCCATAAATATTCTTCTTAACATTTGCAAAAAAAAAAAAATAAAATAAAAAAAATATTTACTACCGGCATGAATTTTTCGTCTGAATTATTATGACTGCGAATATTTGTAATTTTCATTAGTTTTAATTACTCTAATTGCTGTTGTATCATTAAAATCATATACTCTGTGAACTGTGGGTCTGAACTGCTGATATTTAAAGTTAAATAAATGAGCCGGGGAAAACAGCTTAATGCTGTTAAAGTTTTTCCATAAATGTCTTTCTTCTACACTTTTACGCGACATTTCTCAGTACAATTATTGTGTCTGCATTTTATAGATAAGCAAATTGTTTTGATGTTTATGTTGTCCGTCGTAATAAGCAAAAAAAAAAAAAAAAAAAAAAAATAAAGAGCAGTCTATTCCATAATTCATTTAGCTAATGAAGCCGAACATTATATACCCTGCATTAAAAGCTTTAAGCTCTAAGCAACAAAAATTCAAACAAATTATAATGTAAATTTACTAAGAGTTATTACAGTTTCGGGGCAAACAAAAAAATTTACATTGTTGGAGGTAAAGTACATTAAATTTAAATAATTTGAAGTTTATTTGCTGGTGGTTCAGCTTTGTCTATATGCATTTCATTGTTGCTGTAACAATAATACATTTTTTTTTTAATAAAAAGGACATACATATTTTCCTTACTTTTGTTAAGGGGAAGTAAATTAAATTTTTTTATAAAAGCCTAAAGAGTTTCCTCTTTCCTTTAATACCAATAATATTGCTTAAAAAATATTTTTTTTAATTTAAAAAAAAACACAAATATTTAAGAAAAACATCCTTAAGATATATTAAGTCCTTGAAATAGGACATAAGATGAGGAAATGAAATAATTTGTTCCCAGATTATTGAGTGTGCATTGCCTTTAGAAAGAGAATTATTTAAATTTGTTTCAAGGTATTATTTGTGTAATTTATTCGATTAATTTTAATGCGAAATATTTGTTATTCGAATAAAAATTTTTTGCTGGCTAAGAAAATAATTCCTAATTTGTCGATTAATTTTATATGTAGCAATTTTTCATGCAAAAAAATTTATTCGAATATATTTATTCGAATATTTTTATTCGAATAAGTTTTTCCATATTTTTATTATTTTAAATAAATAGCAGTAATGACAGTTTCGGCTAAGCATCATATTAGAATAACTTTCATTTCAATTCAACTAGTGGAATAATTTATGCTAATAATTTTATTCGAGTAAAATTGTGTTTACGAAAAAAACTTAAATGCTTTTTCACTTTCCTGATTAATTTCAACAAAAACTATTAAACATTTTAAAATTTTATACGATTAAAATTATTCGAATAAAATGATTTGTATATACATACGTATTAAGTAAACAAATATTAAATTATACTGTAGAAAGAACAATTGAAATATTCATACTATATTTAAAGATTTATTCGAATAAAATTATTCGGCAGTAAAAGTATTATTAAAAAAATTTATTTAAAATACCAGTAGTATGTGTGCTATATCGATTTTACTCGAACAAAAGTATTCGAATAAATTTTTAAGAAAATAGCTAAATTTTTAATTAAAATAAAACATTGCCTGTTTTAATTTTTCTAAATAAATAGCACTGATGGCATTTTGTGCTAAGCATTATGTTAAATCAGCTTGAATTTATTTAATGGAATATATTATGCAAATAATTTTATTCGCATCAAAAGTATGTTTCAGAATAAAAAACAAATGGTTAGGTAATTTTATAGTTAGTTTCAACGAAAATTTCAAGTTTTTTAAAATTTTTTTCGATTAAAATTATTTGAACAAAATATTTTGAACAAATTTAGAAAAAAAATTAAATTTTTTTGTACAAAAAAATACTTGTACATAATTATATTCGAATAAAATTAAGTTTTAGACAAAAACTTATTTACTTTTGTCATTAATTTCAAAAAAAGTGTAAATATTTTTTAACATATATTCGATTAAAATTATTCGAATAAAATGATTCGAATAAATTTGAAAAAAATTAAATAAAATTATGTTGCAGAAATAAACAATTAAAATACTCGTACTATGTTTACTGTTGGTAAAAATTTCAATAAGAGTTTATAGGTTTATTCGAATAAGTTTAATTCGAATAAGTTGAAAAATATTTAATATTATAATAATATATAATAAGTTAATATATAAGTTTTAAGGTTTTATTCGAAAAAATATTCGATTAAATTTATAAAAAATAGCTAAATTTTGTATTAGAAAATTCGTATTATTCGAATAAAATTTTGTTTTAGAAGAAATATTTGAGCACTTATTTACTTCTGTCGTTAGTTTTAACAAAAATTTAAAAATTAAATTTAAATATTAAAATTATTCGTATAAAATGATTCGAATAAATTTGGAAAAATTAAATAAAACTATTTTAAAGAAATAAAGAGTTGCTAATTGCAAGTTGTCAATAATTTCAATAACAATTTTAAGGTTTATTCTTATAAAATTATTCGAATAAATTAAATAACAAAAAATAATCAAATTATTTAAAAAATTTAAATACACGTAGTGTGTGTACTTATGCATTTTAAATAAAAACTTAAACTTTTATTCGTATGAAATTATTCGAATAAATTTATAAAAGAATAACTAAAAAAAATTTTGCTTAAAAAATTAATTAGTGTCATTTTTGCCATATTTTTGTTCGTTAATAATTATATACATATGTAGCTATATATATATATATATATATATATATATATATATAGAACTTTTTAAAATTTTGTGTGGCCTAGTATAAAATTAAAAACCATATTTCATTGCTGTTGTGCTACAAATGAAAGCCTCATTTGGCTTTAGTTTAAAATACAGCTAAAATTAAAAAATCATAGTTTGGAAATAGAAATTTGGCGAAACATTATGGCGAAAGTAAATGCATAATACACTTACACATATATTGAATTATGTACAGTGAAACCTCTTATAACCGGACACTTACCGCGATGGCATCTTTGTCCGGATATTAGAGGTGTCCACTTATGAGAGATAGTACATATTCTTTTATTTTAATTTTAGATCTATAAAACTGGTCTATCTTGATCATGAGAGGTCTCCAATTATGGGAGTTATCCGTTATGAGAGGTTTCTTTGTATTAATATTTCATATTTCTATGTCTGAATTTCAAAACAAATTCAGCGCCGCATTCTGCCTGCTTTCCAGTGCATGCATAAACAAAATTTTGCATGCAACAAGTTGATAATTAAAAGAAAAATATTTTATCCTCGAAAAGTGCCACAACAGCAGTAGCAATAAATACCAACATCAGCACAGAGAGAGAGAGAGAGTTTTTTAAGCTTTAATTCTTTTTAAGCCAAAATTTTTGAACTTTGCGCGAAGTATGTATAATTTTTTTTATTAAGATTTTGTTGGAATTAAAATAATTAATTTTAGTGGATTTGTATGCCGTTCATTTCTTGTTGAAATTATACATGAAATATGTAGTGAAGCAAGGCTAAAAGGGATATTAAGGAAGTGTTTGTTAGTAAAGGGTGTTTTTTATTGGGGTATAGAACTTTAAGTTGGCATCACTTTTTTAACTGGCGGCCATTTTGTCAGCTGTCAAGTGATTAATATTTAGTTTGGTTTGCCATTTCATCATAAACAGGTTGACAAAAGAACAACGCTTGCAAATCGTGCAAATTTATTTCGAAAATAATGGTTCAGTTCGATAAGTTTACCGCAAGCTCCGTCCATTTTATGGTCGACATAATCGTCCATCAGAGCAATGAATTCGGTTAACCATGGATCGTTTTCGCACTACGTTTACTCTATGTGATAATACGCATCCGCAGAGACGTCGAACAGTGCGCACCGAAGAAACAATTGCCGCTGTAGAGCAAAGTGTTGAAGAGGACCCGAATGAATCGATTCGCCACCGTGCACAGCAATTGGAGCCGAGTAACCGACTATTTTGTTCCCGAATTGGATGGCATGAATGTGGATGAGTTGTGGTTCCAACAAGACGGCGCTACATGCCACACAGCGCACGTCACAATCGATTTATTGAAGGAAACATTCGATGAGCGCATAATTTCGCGGAATGGACCTGTCAATTGGCCACCAAGATCGTGTGATTTGACACCATTGGATTATTTTCTTTGGGGATATGTGAAGTCGCTCGTCTACGCCAACAAACCAGAAACGTTAGGGGACTTGGAAGCCAACATTCGTGGCGTTATTGCCAACATACGGCCCCATATGCTCGAAAAAGTGGTTGAAAATTGGACCTGTAGAATTGGCTTTATTCGAGCCAGCCGCAGCGGCCACATGCCCGAAATCATATTTAAACATTAATGGCATAAAATTATCCTTCCAATTAAGCCAAATTGATGGACATTAAAACGATTTTCTTGTGTTTTATTTCAATTCAAAGTTCTATACCTCTTAAAAAAACACCCTATAAAATGAAAAATAGTTTTATGTTCGCGTTCATGAATAAATTATTGGGGATTTGTAAGCAAAAAATTTGCTGTAATACATTTTATTTAACAGCAATTTTTGCTATTTAAAACCAAAAGGGCCCGGCCAGAGTACTATGCATATAGATTAATTAAAAAAAAAGTTACTCGTACATAAAGTTGGCAAGGGAAGTAGGAATTAGAGGGCTGCATAAACATATGTGAAATGTAAAAACGTCTTGTTCTTTAAATGTATTCTCGTGGCATGTATTCTACTAAAGCAAATATATATGATGAAGTTTAATAAGCAAAAAATGGGCTTGAAGGCCAAATTTGAGGGCAGGACGCAACTTATCGGTATGAAATTTTCTTGTATTTTTTTTTTACATAAAACTGAACCGATTTGGGGGGTGAGATTAGAAGAAATCAAAAAAAAAAAGTCTCCAAATAATTAACGGCCTTTCTAATGTACATGCATGACGTTTGATACGCGCCTATGCGCAGGAAGAAGCCAAGCATCAAAAATTTTTCCGTCACGAAGTATTTTCTTCTTTACTCCTATACTTGCACTAACTGAAACAAATTTGTTGCAAATAGTGCTGTTCAGCGTTTGTTTTAGAATAATTCGCTGTAGTAAGGCATTTGAAAAATTCCTCATGTCTTCAAAAAGTTCTTGTAATTGGTATTGAGCAGGGGTCTAGTAGGAATTTATGAATTTGTTTAAAAATCTTAAAAGTTTCAGTAGAAGTATGAATTTACTGCAATTTCATTGTAATTGAAGTCATGTTACAAATAATGTCAATAAAATTATATTCTGCTTTTCAACCAGATACAATTTCATATCAATTGTTATAATTATCAAAGTACGCTCGCACAAACGCCAACATTTCAATTTTATTTAACCAATTGTGCTTCTCTGCTACAATGAACGTTTGCAAATATTAATGTCATGAGTTTCAATATTTATTTATATGTTTTGTTGCATATCATAAAAGAATCAAGGAAATGTTTTGCACAGTGTGCCGTATCACATTGAAACACGCTTTATTTACATATATGTCTGTATGTATGTATAATGACTGTTTGAGTGGCAAATACAATAATTGTAAATTTTATGTTCACATTATCCCTATTGCTCCCCCTGCACTTTGATCACAGTTGTATGTCAGAGATGTCAAGTATCGAAATGTGTTCATTTAATCATTCAATTATAATTTTAATGGCGTTTTGCCTTATTTTCCATAAAAATTTATAATTTCCATTTTCCGATACTGATATTACACGTTCTGTTATATTAAAATGAAATACTGTTTTTTTTTTGCTGTTTTTCTTTGAGTTCTGTTTTATTATTTGTAGGCGAAATTAATTTATGCAACCTGAAAATATTTTTTTTCTCTCTCTCTTATATTCACAGCATTCATTAAATATTTCTTTATTTTTATACATTTCATAATATTCATTTTGTTGAATGGGAATTCAAAGGAATTATGATTTGTTATTTATTTGAAAGAACTTGCAAAAGGGAGTTTTATAAATAAATAAATAAATGTATGGAGGCCATGAATAATTAAAAATTTGCATGGTAAAAGCATTTTAAGTTGTAGGTTTTTTCTTTGGAAAATGCGTTGTTTCTGTTCTGTTTCTGAATTTAATGTTAATTGATGTTGTTCATAATATTTATTTTTATACGTTTCAAGAATAGCAAATCAATTGTACTTGAATGTATATTAAGCACTCGGCGGCAAATTAACTTAAGCGATACTTGTGCAAAACTAATATTTTAGTATAAGTGACAAGATTCCCTGTCGGAAATTCCCTTAACTTTAAACTAACTTTAAGCTAACTATTACGCAACTAGTACTGGCTGACAATTGGTTTACCTTTCAATGTAATCAACAGACTATGTTAACATTGCGCTGTTCTAGGTGGTGGTCAATTCCCAATAAGCAATTTTGCTTGAATTCAAGTGTAAAACAAGTGTTATTCAAGCCACACAATCAATTGTCAAGGGTTAAATTATGCTTGATTCACACTTTAATTCAATAGCATTCTCCAGTGAAATGGGAACTTGAACTCAATGCGAACAATTCAGTTGTAGTACAGTTTAATTCAAGCCTTGAATTATACTGTAATTCAACCTAGTATTACAGTTGAATTCAAGTGTATTTCAAGCCGCAAAAACAAGGCTTTTAAAATGGAAAGCAAAATGCAATTCCTTTGTTTTCTAATAATTATTTTCTGCACATCTGCCTTCGCTATTGTTTTCACGTTTTACTCACCTTTGTTTTACAAATTTGCTTTTATTTATTTGTTTTTGATATATTCACCACAATTTCAGTTTTAATAATAAATAAATTACGTATTTGACAAGGTTTGAGCATATATGTATGTTGTTTGATTTTTTATTTAAAAATATTTTCAAACTTGAAAATTACTTGAAAAAATGCTTGAATTCAGCTTTGTTTCCAGTTCAATTTCAAGTGCTTGAATTTTAATTTTTTGAGTGCTTATTGGGTTGTCTTACTCGGCACTACTTTTCAACTAACTTAAAGTTGATTTTATTTAAGTCACTTGGTAGTCAATAAATTTAAAATTTTTTTTCTGGGGTTCGAACATGTATAATCCTACATTGTGTACTCAACGCGCTACTACCATCTAAAATAAACCCCCTTTATTGTGAATGGCGTCGTTGACGTCACATCAAGACGATAGTAAATATTGTCACTTGTCTACTTTTTATCCGCAACAATTGGGTTTTATGGACAATCTCTTATTAATCTCTAAGACTTTATAAGTTAATGGAGCATATTAATAGTAGCCAATTGTTATCGACAAAGAGTAGACAAGTGACAATTTTTACTGTTATCTTGATGTGACGTCGACGACGCCATTAACAATAAGGGGGGATAAGAGCAAAATGTTAATATACATAAATCTGAAATGAAATTCAAAGTAGCTGAGAATAAATTTGTTCGCTCTCATCAAATTCGATTACGTTCTCAACTTAAGAAAATAATTTTGGATTTGTTCTGGATGAAATTGCAGTTAGCCTTAAGTCAGTCTAGGAAAACTTAGCTTAAGTTAATTATTTATGTAGTCAACCATACATTCTCCGACAGGATTCTTTTCACGTGCAAGTGTATGTGTAAAAAATCACTTGTAAGTATACTACACTAGTTCATTCATCTCTAGTGACGGTCAAACAAAGAATATTATCTTACACTCCCACTATTTTTTATTATTCTTAAGAATAATATTACAAAAATCAATTAAAATTTTTATTTATTTTACAATACATTATTCATAACTTTGCAAGCAATAAAGCATTACATCTAAAAAGAAAACAAAAAATATTTCTGTTTTCTTTCCCCCGAAGCATAATTTCAAGAATAAATTGATTCACACTAATGACTTTATAATGAATGAATAACGAACATATAACGCACGAAATATCTAATTTAACATCCACATTGATTTGATGAAATGTTTTATATTCCGGAAAGGCAAGGGGGCAACAGAAAGAAGAACAAACTGGTGAAAAAGGAAATATTTTACAAAATTAATAATAAATAAATTTAATTCAACACATTTTAGTGTGAATTTAATTGATATTGATTAAATATCTTAGTAAATTTTCTTTCGTTTACTTGCAAGCCAAATGAAATCACGATTTTAGAAAATAAAAAGAAAGAAAATAAAAATAATTAAAGTATTTTCAAAATTTTCGAAAGCTCTATGGGCAAACTAAAAACTTACAGCCTTATTTATGAAACTTGAAAAGTTTATATAAAGGTTTTTTGAAACAAATTTTCATACAAAATTTTTCCTAAAAAGCCTTAATAAAGTCATTTTAAGTTTTATAAATAATGCTATTATTAAATCAATCTTTGTTAAATAAAACTAAAAAAAATAATGAAACGACTTCAAAAATAGTCCCGAAAAAGCTCAAAATAATTAATGTCTTGATAATGAATGGCAACATATTTTGAGTTAACGTGCTGACTGGCAACGCAACTGAAATTAAAATTTAGCGTTACGGATGGCAACTTTGTTCAGTTGCTAAAAAGTTCTCGGAAATATTGATTATGATTAGCAATGTAAACTAAGTTTGCAAATATAATAAAAAATAATTAAAAAAAATTATTTTATTATATTATTTTATTTTATTTTTGGATTTTAAGTTTTATTATTTTATTAGAGTAGATTGTATTTTATTTTATTGTATTTTAATTTATTTTATTTTTATTTTATTTTATTTTATTTTATTTTATTTTATTTTATTTTATTTTATATGATAATATTTTATTTTATTTTACTTTAATTTATTTATTTTTTTTGTTTTATATTATTTTATGTTATGTTATTTTATTTTATTTTAATTTATTTTATTTTATTTTATTTTATTTTATTTTGTTTAATTTTTTTTATTTTATTTTATTTTATTTTATTTTGTTTTATTTTATTTTATGTTATGTTATGTTATGTTATTTTATTTCACTTTATTTTATTTTATTTTATTTTATTTTATTTTATTTAATGTTGTTTTATTTTATTTTATTTTATTTTATTTTATTTTATTTTATTTTATTTTATTTTATTGTATTTTAATTCATTTTATTTTATTTCTATTATTTTATTTTATTTTATTTTATATTATTTTATTTTATTTTATTTTATTTTATTTAATTTAATTTTATTTTATTTTATTTTATTTTGTTTTATTTTATTTTATTTTATTTTATTTAATTTTATTTTATTTTATTTTATTTTATTTTATTTTATTTTATTTTATTTTATTTTATTTTATTTTATTTTATTTTATTTTATTTAATTTTATTTTATTTTATTTTATTTTGTTTTATTTTATTTTATTTTATTTTATTTTAATTTAGTTTAGTTTATTTTATTTTATTTTATTTTATTTTTGGGTTTTATTTTACTTAATTTTATTTTATTCACTCGTTTTTATAAAAGTTAAATTAGTTTGTTTCCTCCAAGTTGTTTCCTGCCTCTCACTAGATTAGAAACAAATGCAAGATGTAGAATTATTTCCTAACATGAGACACAAAACTTTTAAGCTGATTTGTGTTTATTTATGTATTAATATTCGAAAAGAAATAACATGGTCGATAGAGCGTATCGTCAAATCAATTTTGTAAAACAAGGTAATTTTTCATCAGCCGGAAGGAAGTTAAAATTTGTTGGGATGCCACAAAGAAAATATTTCTTTTTAATTAAATACGCATTTTTCAAAATCTTAAGAGGAGAAATGGAATAAATTATTTTGCTTGACAAATGATATTATATTTAAAAAAACAATTCAATCAAACATTTAAAGATAAATTCTTGCTCTTAATTTTTAAGTTTGATATGGGCAACCATTTGTTTACTCCTATAGCGTATAAATTAAAGAGGGATGAAAGTGTATTCCACTTGAAAACTTTTTAAATTTAATTTAGGGTTTTTTTTTTTAATTCACAAAGGCAATAAGAAAATAATATTTATAAAATTTATCTCTATAGAATATTTGAGATAAAGGGCCAAACTAAAGTTGGAAAGAAAAAGGAAAAGTTATTGATCTAGAATTTTTTAACCCCCGACTAAAAAAAGGGGTGTTATAAGTTTGTAGTGTGTGTCTTTGTGTCTGTGTGTCTGTGTATCTGTGTGTTTGTCCGTATCCACGTAGAGGCCAAACGGCTGGACCGATTTTCATTTAGATTTTTGTGTTTGAAAGATGATTTGATCAAGAGAGTTCTTAGCTATGTTTGAAGAAAATCGGTCCAGCCGTTTTGTTATTTATATTTATTTTTCAAATATTTGGGTGGAGGCAAAAAAAAAAAAAATCTTCTCTCAATTTATTTTCTGCAAGTTGCGTACAAAATTGTTAATTGAGGCAAAAGTTTGATGGAGAAAAATTCTTCGAAGGCTTAAAAAGAAATTAAAACTTTTATATTCACAACATCATGATATAGACTGGATTATAAAGAATATTTGGGAAAAAAGCTTGATAAGAAAAATTAAAGTTAACATGCGATAACAAATTGCTGTAGATTAAGGAAGTTCTTATGTAAAAAATTTAAATAAACAAACTTTCACAAGCGGAATGATAACAAATTATTTTAAGTTCCAATTATGCCTCGTTTCGTGGTGAATTAAGTAAAGCGAATTCAAGGTGAGTTCAGTTTCTGTAGGTTTTTTGTGAAACAAATTTCAACTTGAAAGCAAAGTTTTGGAAGTTGCAGAAAACAAAAAAAGTCAGACTGAACTTACACTAGGCAAATTCACTTTCACTGTATCCACGCACGCTAAGCCTAATCCTGCGCCAATAACATTTATTATAATGTTGTTATTGGAAAAGAAAATTTATTTATTTTTGTAAAAAGTCAGTTAGTTCAGTTTGGTCTTTTGTTAATGTTTGTGCTGTATAAGTTTAATAAGTAGATTTTCTTTGGCTCCTGGTAGCCCTGTTTGACTCCCAAACACTTAAAGCTTATTTACAGTTTGAAGTTACGTGAAAGATAATAGTTTGTTTCTTATTTAGAGGATTAAGATTCAAGTATTTTTTTCTTTTGTAAATAAATTTTTTGATAAACTTCAAAAGCTACAAAGAAATCGGTATTACTAGGAATTTGCTGAATTTATGAAATTTAATTTGCATAAACTAAATTGAAGTGACTTTTTAAATTTAAATAAATTTCCTTTTATTGATTCAGGCATGGAGTTTAAGCTTGTTTTTATTAAATTAATATTTAAAGGAATTTATACGTTGTATAAAAGATTTCTTAAAGTTAAAATAGAATAGATACATAGAAAAAGAAAAATTGCCAACGAAAGCATTTCTTATATGACTTCTTGGGGATGTAATTGTTTTTGCTGTAATCGAACTGTGTGTTGCTAGTTTTGTGGTTTTTAAAATTTCCTTTTTTATATTTGAGTAACGAATATATATCGTAATATTCGTTCTCCACTGCCCCAGGGTGCAACAAACTCCCACTTGTAACCCTCAGTTACAATCCATCACTGGCATGTTAATTTATTAGTTACACTTAAAGCTTCAATAAATTTACTTTTAATATGCCTGCCAACAACACTGGCTGTAGGTATTATAATTAAACAACAATTAAGCAAATGATTAATTAGAGAAAAACATGGAAAAAAATGTACAGGTGGGCCGGGCTGTTTCATTAATCACAGAAATAATATAAAAAGTTTAAATGTCAGCTGAGCGGAAACAAGGACAGCGGCAGGGCAGGTATAGCAAAAACAAATATATATAAAAACATAATTTTCATAATTATTTATTTTTTTCTCATATACATATATAATTTTATTTGACTTTACTTTTACCTTTTACAAGAGAGCTTAAATTCTAGATATATTTTTAATACACATTATTTTTATTTTTCTAATTCTTTGGATTAAAGATCTGATACATAAAAAATGTATACACACATATTTGTGTTCTAAAAAGCTTTATAAATTATATTTCCCGTTCAGAAATTAGAAATACTTTCAATCAAATAAAAGTTGTTTCCTTAAAAAAAAATTTAATTTGAAAGATGATTATTAAACAAAATTGTAAAAGAAAAAATATTAATTAAAGGCCTTATTCATAAAAAATATGTTTGTTGTGTAAAAAGATCATATAAAAGTTTTGCATAGAAAAACATAAATTATTTTTTTAAAACTTTACACGGAGCAAAATCGGAATAGATGGATTTTAAATATTTTTTACTAAAAATTAAAAAAAAATAATTTCAAGTTAATTTTAAATTTAATGAATATAAAAGTTGGAATAATTTTTTTATTTTTTTGTTATTATTTTCTTAAAAATAGTTTTTATTTTTATTTATTTACATTTGAGTTAAATTTATTTTTCTTTTGTATTTTTGATTATAATTTTTTTTTTTGTATAATTTTAATACTAGCACCCTGTTTCCACAACACACACGGTCGACTTGAGTGAGAAAAATTATATGAAAAGCAGTAATTTTTTGAGTGACTTTCATACAACTTGACTTCTGGAAACTGGCATTTAAATTCTAATATAGAAAAAATTATTGTTTTGCTTTTGTTTTTTTTTATACTTTGAAATGCACACCTGAAGAAGGTCGTAGTAAGTAGTAAGGTAACTACTTATGCGAAACTTGTCCACTTCATTTCGTTCCGTTAAAAGTTTTTCTTTTCGCAATCTGCAAAATACAAATAAATAAAAAATAAATCAATATATTTTAATGCAATAACTAATGAAAAATGCATGAGATAAGTGAAAGTAAATTTGAGCTTTTATTACAAAAAAGCTTTCAACAAATTATGATATAATGAATCAAAACATTATTATATCAGCAATAAAAATTCTTCGTGGAAGGCTGAATTTCAAATTAATTAAGCCAAACACTTGAACGCTGATCTCATATTAGCATAGAGTCCTTCGATAACACCTTGTAGTTACGTTCTGCTAGTGTTAGTGATGTTAAAATTTGAGCTTTTTTTAAATTTTCTCACATAATTTTAGCAAATCAGTCATTTTACCCCCAACCCCTTCCATCATTTAAAAGTCGTCGTCATAATCTTGTTCTTTAAGATGATTGTCTCAAAGACAATTGTATTTCGAAAAATACTTATGCAAAAAGCATAAATAAATTTTGCTTCATTTTAATTTTGTATAAATGCATATATTTCTGCAAAAAAAATATTTAGTTCCAGCTGTGAGCAGTCAAAACCGGCTACACAGAAAAAACTAAATTTCATTTTCAGTAACCAAATTCGTTGAATCAGTAAATATTTTATTTGAATGCGGTGCTACAAATAATTTTGTAAATTCTAATAAAAATTTTGTAAACATTTAAATTAATCAGAGTTCGGCTGAGAGAAAATGTTATTTCAGTGTGTTGGTGTATATCTTGCTTGTTGATAGGAACAACATGCTGTTATGCGGTTGTTGCTGTTTAGTTGTTGTTTATTTTGTTTGATCGTGTTGTATACATGTAAATGCCGAAATGTAGCCGACAAACGTCGTGGCCTGTTTCTTCTCTATATAGTGTTTTGGTACAAATTAATTTAGTGGAACAGTACAGAATATTTACTGAAACTAAGTTTGATTTCAAACAAATATTTGTTTAAACATTTTTTGGGAATAATTTTTTCTGTGTAAGTACAGTTTCGTTGTTTAGGAGATGTTAATATAGAAAAATAAAATAAATCATACATTATTATATTCATGTTTACAAATTGAATTTTAGGTTTTTCACTTAAAACAGACTAAGTCCATTTTCGTCTCGTACGAAATAATGTATGTTCTTTAGTTTAGTACAAAACCGTCGTAGTCGAAGTCGTGATACGACACTTGTAATAATTTCCAATAATTATAATTTTTTTAATTGAGCAATCATGAAAGGAACTAAGCCTGCGACTTTTTTTTTAATATCCAGCTCTGAATAATACTTCTCTGCACATTTCTGCTTATATAGATTTTCTCTGTTTTTAAGACTGAAAACAAAACAGCTGAATACAAAAATTTAGAATTCGCTCTCGCCTCTTATTTTGCTCGCCGTCTGGTAACCCTCATCAGTGTTGGGAAATGTGGCACAATTGTGCCATTTTCGGCACTATTGCATGTTGCATGGCACTGTTGCACTCTCGCTCCTTTTCTGGCACTTTTTGTTCACTAAATATGGAAAATGTTCTTATTGAAATAATAAGTAATCTTCTTGTACTTTTTACGTTTTTTTAAGTAATGAAAATTTTAGTAGAATTTGAGGCTGACAACTGTTCGGTTCTGATAGTTAAAGGTAACGGTTTGCCCAGAGGCATTAACGATCTATTAAAATGAATATATTTATAAATTGTTTGTAACAGCTCATGTCGTAGAGAGATGATTTTATAAATTTTTAGATATATTTCAACTCTGATTTATGAAATGTTTTTTGAACAAAAAATATATATATATATATATATATATATATATATTCCTACGGAAGCAAATTATTGCCGCACTGAAATTAAACTATTAATAATCAAAAACTAATTTTCCCAGCATAAAGTTTTAGAATTAAAGTCTTCTTATAAATATTTCTTTTGTGTCATATTTGAAAACTAAATATAACTTCAAGGACTATTATTTGAATTGCTTTCCAAAGTGTGCGTCAGAATATGTTCTAAGTGGAGACACAAATAATACTGTTCCTTTTGATAAAAAAATGCTTCTAAACGAAATAAAATACGTGAAAAAATTAAAAGTGAATACAAATCCATATTGAAGACTTAAAAAATTCAAGAGCTTAAGTGTTAGTGAGTTTTTGAAAGACATGGAGACGTAAACAAAAGTTTGAATGAATAATTTTTAAGTAATATTTATCGAAACGTACAAGGTATTCATTTTATTCTCTACTCTTCATCAAGCGTGGGAATATACTTCCCTTACTTAGTTCGAAATTTGATGAAAAGTAAAATTTTAAATGGACTGCAATTATAAGATTTTTGAAGTCTAACAATATATCTTGTTATAATCGTAATGCATATAAAATGATGAAACAAAAAAGCAATACAAATTCTACTATATCTACAGAATCTTTGTTTGATTAAAATAAATAGCTAACGATTATTATTATTTTTAACGTGCACGAATTTGTACAACCAATTTGTACAAGTATATTAACCATAAAAAAATCACAAAGTATAACTATTTTGATGAAACTTACGAGTTGAATGAAATAGTTTTGGTAAATAAATGAAATTATATTTATTTAAATATACAAAAGATAATTTATGACTTCATAGTCAGAAAGTTGAAATGAGAATGACATAAGAAACTTAGAACTATTAATTGTAAAACAATTTACACATTGCATAAGCCTACTATGATTTCAAATATACGATTATGTCGACCATAAAATGGACGGAGCTTGCGGTAAACTTCGCGAACTGAACCATTATTTTCGAAATAAATTTGCACGATTTGCAAGCGTTGTTCTTTTGTCAACCTGTTCATGATGAAATGGCAAACCAAACTAAATATTAATCACTTGACAGCTGACAAAATGGCCGCCAGTTAAAAAAGTGATGCCAACTTAAAGTTCTATACCTCAATAAAAAACACCCTTTATTTTTAAATTGTTCGTTAGTAATTTAGCACACACCTACCTTTTCAGAAGTCTTCATTCAAGTCTCCCTTTTGATTTCATTTAGTTGCACTCAAAAACACTCAAACTATTTAAATACATAAAATTTTATATACATACATGAAAATTTCAAATATTTGTTCAAGGCATTTTATTTTTATTTTGTAAACAAATAAATTCGCCTTAGTTATATTCTTGACAGTTTGGATGAACTAGAAAAGTATGTTGTTTTTTGCATTGTTGTAATTTTGTAATCCTGCCATCACCACTGTTGCCAGAACTTCTAGGGGTGAAATCGTCCAAAAATACAGATTTCTGTGCAAAAACTCGTCAAAATCGTCAAGTCATTTTAGAAAATCGTCAAAAAATTTATTTTAATTGTTTTATTACAAAAACTATTACTATGGTTCAAACTTATTAACTATGCTTTCAACAAATATACACGTTTACATAAAATATATGTATATTATCTAAACATGAAAACCATTAAAATTAAAAATAAAAGTTAAAAAAACTTAAAAAAACAGATAATTTATAAAAAAAAACAATTAGCATTTTTGTTATAGAAACATTTTATGTATAAATATCAGAATTTAACATTTTGAACACAAAAAAATCATAACATAACAAAAAACCAACTCTAAAAATTCAATACTAAAAAAAGTTTCCATATATGTTAAATTTAGAAAAATCGTCATTTCTGGACATAAAATAGTCACTAGTGTATTTTGAGAGGTGAAAATCGTCAAAATGCAGAGAAATCGTCAATTGTGGCAACAGTGGCCATCACCTGTAATAAATTCGCCTTGCATACAATTTATACATTCTATAAGCCTACTATGATTTCCAATGTATTTAATTGCCACTAAGTATGTATATACATCTAATAGGAAAAGTTATTTTATCATTTGAATTAGTTTAGGGTTATTATAGTCTTGAAGTATGTTCTTTAAAATCATTACTATAACGTAAAAAAATGTTTTTATAGTTGTATTATATGTATTATATGTATGGATACATGACGAGCATTATTTTCGATTTGGGAGAAGGTGTTTTTATATTATTCAAATATGTTTTACGAATACATACGCAAAATGTCGCTTACTATGAATTTTAAAAGTTATGAACAATTTTGCAATTTCTATAATAAAAAGTTAATTTTTTACTACATGTCGCTCACGATTAAATCGAGAATAGGGCTCGATTTGTGTTAATATATGTATATAGTTTTAGATTATGTTTTTTGTGATATTCGTAAATTTTTCTACTGTAGTTATAAACACGATGAATTACCATTCAAGACCCATAGTTTAAATGTACATCAAGCGACAACATTAAAATTATATAAAAAGTGGCTTGGCACTATTTAAGTGATTTTGGCACTATTTAAAAGCAGATTTGGCACAAAATCAAGATTTCCAATTCCCATCACTGACCCTCATGCCTAAATAAGAGCGGCAAGCGTTGCGTTAGCAACAGCGTACGCATTTTTAGTACATTAGCAGCGTTGTCAACTTTTACATTTCAAAAAGCATTGAAAAAAAGCATTAAATTAAAAGTTTTTGTTTTATAAAAAAAAAAAATTTTTGTATACAAAAAATATAGAAATCGGTTGACCTTGCATTTTATCCCTAAAACTTCAATTTTTAAGCATCCGATACACATTTTGATTTTATGAGAATCAGTGAATTCTAAAATCAATTTGACAAAACCTTTTTAAGTTATTATAAGCAAATTTAATTTTTTTTCGTCAACGAAGAAACAAATCACCTGAAATTAGTCAAATTAGCAGCAATTGGCAAGTCTTTTTTTTGACTTGCTGCTTAGATTTTGAACTCGATGGGAGTAGTAGTCAATTTTTTTTTTAAATCAAGACTTTCAAAATTTGATTTTTATTAAACAATGCTGTGGAAACATTCTTTCACAGCAAACGCAATGTTCACAACAAAGTTACAAAATTAAAAAAAGTAATTTGCAAGTTGACCAAGTTATATAAACTTAAATTATATGTACTATTATTTTAGAAATAAATACAGTAAAGTGCGACTCTGACTCGCGCACGAAGGGTTCCGTACGAACACTAGATATGTAATTTAATACAAAATTCGTCCTATATAATATATAGTTTTGGCATTTTCGTTTTTGGGGTCTTTTAGGTTTTTTTGTTTCGGCGGTTTTTGGGTTTTTTCGGTTTTGGCAATTTTTTAAGTTTTGGCTTTTTTTTTTTTGTTTTGACACTTTATTTTCTTGATTTGGCGATTTTTTCGGTTTTTGGCGTTTTTTCATTTTGGCGATTTTTTTTTTATTTTTGGCGATTTTTTTCATTTTTGCGATTTTTTTTAATATAAAATTTTTTTTTTTAGTTTTGGCGACATTTTCGCGTTTTGGCGATTTTTTTCGATTTTTTGCGTTTTTTTTAATTGTGGCGTTTTTTTTTCATTTTGGCAATTTTTTCGAATTTGGCGATTTATTTTAGTGTTAGATTTTTTTTTTTAATTTTGGCGATTTTTTTCGTCTTGGCGATTTTTTTTTTATTTTTTGGCCCTTTTTTTTTGGTTTGGCGATTTTATAATTTTCGGTTTTTTTAGTTTTACCGTTTTTGAAAATTTCAAGTGTTTGCCTCTTACGGTTTCCAAGATATAGCAAATTGTCAAAATTATATAGTCAAAATTGCATTAACTGATGGACCACCCTTTAATTTGAATTTTTTTAAATTTTAGTGTTAATTGTTGTAGTCTGTATAAAAATACACTAATTTTACAAATTTCAAGTTTCAATATACATATGTTCATACAATTGTATGCATATTACATGGGATTTAACATTTTTCGTTGCTCGTTTTGGAACACCGTTTAATTTTTAATTCTCATGTATTTGTTACTGTAGCGGCCAAGGCTCTACATACTCTGTCCAAATTTCAGGTGCGTAGCTCTTACGGTTCCTGAGAAAATACCGTGTGACGGACAGACGGACAGCGTAGCGAAAACAATAGGGTTCCTTTTCACCTTTGGTGTACGGAACCCTAAAAAAGGAATGAAGTAGGTTATATGTAACCTAAAACGGCAGCTCTATTAGCAACACAATTTCCTCGTTTCGTTTTTGCAAGGATAATTTTTTACGTATTTGATACCTCGTTTATACGCAAATCGTATTTGCAAATACTGAACTCACCGTTTATATGTAGATTTAATACACTGCTATCTATAAATGATATTGCCACACATTGTTAAATTTGTATTGCATTTTTTACAAAATAAAAATAATTGGCTACATTTTACACCTTATTTGCAAATAGTGCGTTATTTGCAAATAGTTTTCATGACTTATTAACTTATAATAAAAAAGTTATACGCAACACTTTCCAGTTTTATTTGCAAATAAGAAGTGCGTATAAACGGGATATTAGACTTAAATAAAGTAATAAAGGTAAAAACGTGATCAACTTCTGCGTTTAAACATTAAAGTTTGATGGGAATGCAATTTCGATAATGCTTCAGACGAGTTTATATCAAATGAATCGTTATAAGACTTTATTTCTGCCCGAAACTCGATAGCGAACTCAAAGTTTCTCCATTGCATTGAGTGAATTATTCTCTATTTAGTGTATATATGTATGTACTAGAAAATATTTCGCTATTAGACTATACTTGCATTATGTCTTCTTTGTCGTGTGGCAAAACACTGTTTCCAATAATTGTAGTTAAAATGTGGAAGTTTGAGAATAAAATGCACGTATTTCTTCAACCAAGTCTTTTACAATCTTATTAGAATATTTTGAAATGTTCCATTTAACTTCAGTGCTTATGTTTTTTAAATGTTAGACTTCTACACAAAAATATATATATATATATATTATATAAAGAAAATTCTTTTTGAACTTTGGGTTTAGTGCCACCGCCAAGAAATAAAAAGCACCAAAAATTAGTTTAAAAAAGCACCGAGCACTAACTTCAAAATTTTTCGCGTCGAAAATTTCAAAAAGCACTAAAAACGGTGCGAAAAGCAGCGAGTTGACAACGCTTTACATATGAACATAAAAATATTTTTTGATTGTACCCTGCTGCTAACGCAACGCTTTCCGCTCTTATTTAGGTATTGGGGGTGTAATAGCGTAGACAGACGACAGCGTTAATTTGCATTAAAATCTCACTAATGTGAATTAAAAATATAACCTCACAGACGACAGTATTTGCATTAAAGATACCAACAGACGACATGTTTTTCACATTGCATGTGCCAGAATTTACATATGTAAACGAAAACATGTCGTGTGTTACCTTTAAAACATTGCTTGTGTAAAAAACATGACAAAAAACATAAGACATTATTTGAAATAGAGCGTGCTCTATTTTCTTATGTTAAACATACAGCTCCAAATGTCTATGTCATGCGAACAAATTCGACGGCGGTTGATTATGTGCACTATCATTAGCCGTCTGTATGAAGTATGTATTTTGCAAGACAAATTAATTATATATATTTTTTTAATTTAACGTCGTTTTATTAAAATAAGTCCAAAAATGTATAGATTTTTAGATACAACCTCAACGTCTTGTTTAAAAAAGAAAAAATTAAAAAAGCAAATTTGTGTCGCCAGTACTACAGCGACGGAACCAAAAATATTTCGACGGCTGCAAGCCATTTATAAAACAAACTACGTGGATATTTATGTACTGAAAAAGAAGAAGTGATACTACATGTACGTTTGTGACCAAAAATTATAAACCTTATGTAAATTAACCAATATTGACAAGCATAAAGAAAAACATACGAGTTGAAAACTTAAAAAACACATGTATAAAACATGTCGTCTGTTGGTACCTTAAGTAAGCAAAATCTGTACATCCCTTTCGTGCCACACACTTCGATAATTTTCCTTGGAAATATTAAAATGGAAAAAATGTGCCTCGGTTTTAATATTTCTTTGTTCTTTTTCTAAAAACAATTAAAATAACTTATATTTTCTGACCGAATCGCATTTTGATTTTGAAAACCAAAACAATTTGCCAACATTTGATTGATTGTTGACGGTGTTACCATATTAGGACTGTGTTATCATATATCATATATTCAGTATTAATTCACTGCCATTTAGTGCATTTACGGATGAGGATAATTCGCAAGTTAATTTCCATTAAGACAGTTAATGCAAATTAACGCTGTAGTCTGTCTATGCTATAAGAATATGAGGATATTATTTTCATGAAAAAGCAACTGCCAGAGCATAAACCATTTTAAAAACAATGTAAACTTTTGCCTGATTAATGATTTTAATACTCAGAATAGCGTAAAAAATTTCCAATTTAAATTCACTGCGAACTACAGGTCAAATATTTCGATCCACTTTTATAAACATACAAGTAAACTTTTTATATTTGAAGCGAATGAGGCCTTCATATACTCGTACTTTTCAAAATAGACATATTAAATGCTTAAGTAAAATACAGACTTTGTTTTCAGAGCTGTAGTAATGCTTTTCTTGCTTAGGATTTTACTGTGCCTGCTTTAATGTTCCTGCTATTGTCATATTACGACTGAAGTAAAAAAAAATTAAACCACAACAAAAATTAATGAATTTTTACTTAATCTTTTTGACATCCGTTGTAATTCCATATTCTTATTGCGTAGAAAATCTTAACAACAAAAACTCATTTGCTTCATCAAATATGTTTCTAGAGTTTCTAGACAGTTAACAAAATGAAAAGAAATCATATAAATATTACAGATATGGCGCAGTTAAATGAAGGTACGTGTCAGTAGCACTGTGAAGTAATATTTAATAAAATTATATATACGTGCGTTAAGAGGCAGTTTAACCCTTTGGGAGGCTAAAGCTTATGGGCTTAAATTTCAAACACCATGACATTAAGAAATTTTAAGATCTTGATTTATATTGTTTGTAATATATTGTGCCAGAAGGTGAGAGTGCGTCACAAAAACTAAAGTTTGTAGGAAAGTAAAGATTAAAATGTTCTAGACTTTTTCAAGGACGAAAAATTAAAAAAAAAAATATTTTTTTTGCAGTGAAGTGAAGGATTTAAATATTTTTGAATAAAATTCATTACTCGAAGTATTAGAAAATATTATGTAGCATAATTCTAGGAGTTAGTTTTATATTACGTTTAAGCATATAAGAGCAATGCGTTGCCTGAAGGTATAAGAAGCCTTTTCTTAAAGCTTTTTCGTGGAAAATTGAAGAGCTGACGAACAAAACTAGACATGTCCTCAGTGTCGCCAGTTTAGAAGATTTATACCCAAATTGGGGATTTTTTTTTCGCGATTGGGGATGAAAATTTCGTGTTGGCGATCTGGGGATTTGTTGGGGATGATAACCAAATTTTAAGGGATTTTTTGGGGATTTGGTATCAAGAATGATTTTTGAGCTGAGAAATGTGCGTCTGGCAAGTCTAAAAATGTGTGTTACTATTAAAAGTGAATTGTTTTTAATACAGATCAAGGCAGATTAACCAATAACCAAAACAAAAATACGTAACAAAATGCAATATGACTTGTTGGAAGCACTTCTTAGAATAAGCACATACTTTAAAAATAATTCAATTTATTGTGTCAAATTTAATCCTTCTGCTGAAATGCTAAAGCTTTTTAATACAAGTATTTCGATTCTGTAGTTTTTGAAATGGTAAATTTTGGTTAACAATTGTTGTACTTGTGTATATTAAACAATGTGTAATTTATTCTTTACAATTTTTAAAAGTGCAAATTAAAATAATAAGCCCAATTATGAATAGCAGTTAGCCGGGAGTTTTTTCCCCAAACATTTTGAAGGGAACTAATGCAAAAGTTTAAATATGAAATTAATAAATGTTATAAAACAATAGTATATTCATTTATTTAACACAAAATGTTTAAATAAGCACCGAAATGGTATATTTCTCTCTTGTTTTAGGCATTTTTATCCAAGCCCTGCTCACATCAACTTCAAAAACATGAACTACTACTGTTTTTAGAAAAGAAAAAAAAATACTTAAACAATAAAATTGCACGCATCATTTCACATAGTTCACATATCAAGTAAATGGAAGATTTGTTTTCCTCTAATATCAAGACCGACAAAAAAAACTATGAAATTTACAAATTCCTTTGTAGATACAGTCATTGGAAATTTAATTCACTCGCATCTGCACCTGGGCATTTTTAGCTCCACTTTCTCAGCATTCAGTTACTCCGCATGGTTGTTTATGGTTACGCTTTTAATTTAATTTTTTATTTAACTAAAAAGCATATTTATATTAACACACAATCTTATTGGCAATGCAAACTCAAATTTTTATTAAATTTATATTGCTGAACTCTTGCTTTATTGCAGAATAAAATGTAAACATTAAACAGCTGATCCAGATTTTACTCTCTCCCGTATTTGCTTATTTCCCGGCTATTTAGAGTAGGAAAAATATTCCCCGGGAACAAATGATAGGGAAGAGAAACAACTCCCCGGGAATATTCATAATTGGGCTAAAAATAAATTTTAATATAGCTATCGATATATATTGTTACGTTTTTCCCTCTATAAAAACGCTTTTCCGTAGATCCGAAGATTTTCAAATGAATACAAGAGCCGAGTGTAGTAATTAGGGTTAAGAATGATACAAGTTTTATTTACGAATACACTTATACTAAATTACTCAAGAGCTTAAATACCTAATACAACTTAAACTAATAAATTACACACAGATATTCACAACTGGTTACCACTACGTCTTCCTCGCTGTAGTTTACGCACGTTTCTTAGCTGGCTGCGCAAGTAATCACGTGACACCTCTTTGTCTGCTACTCGTCACTTACGAGACTCACTCTGCCGTCACTCACAGTTGATACACCAATACTTCTTTGTCTGCTGCTTGTCACACACGGCACTCACTCTGCCGAAACTCACAGTTGATACACCTATAAAGACTCACTGGCTTTACTTACACCCTTATACACGTCTATTCGCTGCGCTGTTCCCTTTACTCCAGTCGACACGATAGACTCCACAATAATCTCAATTCCACGACAGATTATTATTAATTCACAACTTAATTATCAACTGACTAACGAGTTCTTAACTTCACTACTTGCTGATTAGCACTAACTATAACTGTTCGCGACTGACTTACAACTGCAACTAACTAACTCATTGGATGCGTCACCTCTTTTTATATTTCACACAAATTCCACTAGAAGTTTCAAGCAATGTCTAGACGATCATTATCATCTTATATGCTGCCTAATTAAGTTCATGTGGTAACTATGTACATACATGTGTATATGCATACATGTTTACATCATTAACTAATCAATACACGGTGGTTGTTTGTTTATCTTCTGCTTTTCGTTTGAATTGGCATGTATGTATGTGTGTAAATATGTGAATCTTCTTAATAGCAGACGCTTTTTGTTGTTGTTGCTTTTGCTTGTTTAATCAAGCTAGGCATGCTTATTTAGTTATTGGCTACTATTCTAGACCATTCTTTGCTTTGACCCTGTAGGAATATTTTCGCGTAGCACTTACATTAACCCTGTTGGAATATTTTTGTGTAATGCTGCTTAAACCTGTCGACGGGTATTTTCGTAACAATATGAATTTTATTGAATAAATATGTTATTTTTGTCATTATTTTTTAAATAAAATTAAAAAATTTAATTTTTTTTACAAAAGAAAAATCAAAAAAATCAATTTGGGGATTTTCGAGGATGACAAATCAAAAATTGGGGACAAGCTCTAGAAAAAAACTGGCAACACTGCATGTCCTCGGTACATGATTTTTTTTAGTTTTTTTTTCGGATTCTGCAATGTTAGATGATGATGATGTCACAAAGTATTTTCATTCAAAACCAGTTCAATCCTTCTTTAAAAAAATAAAGAAAACTGACTTTTCCTTGCTAGTCCCTACCTAGGTAGTTCAGTTATTTGCCTCTCCTGTAAAAAAAAACAGTTAACGGGACTAGTCTGGTTTTGTTTGCCAGCTCTACAATTGTAACAGCTAAGGCAGCAAGGGAATTACACTGGTCAGCAAGAGAAAAATTATAGCAAAGCATTTAGGTTAGATTTTATAAAAGGAGGTTGAAATATGATTAAGGAATACCTTCTTAGTAATACAGAATTTTCTTTACGAAGTTTTGTATGAAAATTCATGAATTTTTTTTGCACTGAAATTTTTCTGTAAAATAATTAAATTAGTATAGTCGGAATCGGTGAAGCACTTTTGCCAAATTTTTTTAAGTGAAATACTTCCGAAAAACCCCTTTTGCTACAAAAAAAAAAATAAACGAATAAACGTTTCAAGCAATTAATTTCATAAAAAAGTTTATGACGTAAATCTATAGCAGGCAACGCAAAACAATATTGTTTCCTGTCGATATTGAAAAAAATATCTAGTGGCAAACTAGATTTTTCTGTTTATGATTTGACTCTTCTAAAGCTCATATAAACAAATTACTAAAGCACGCCATACACGTTTCAATTTAATTGTGAATTGAGTCTTTCAATTGAATTGATTCTTGGCCACACACTTCATAAACTGAATTGAAAGATTTTCATTCAACTGTCAAATTTATATTTTTTCACAATTACAAATTAAAAAATTTCAAACCTTTATTTGCATTCATTCATTAATTTTCATATTTTTTATTTAAAATTCAATGAAATTAAATACAGTTTAAAACACAAAAAAACTTTTTCTATAAAAAATAAAACTACAAACATAAATTTTGTGAACACACACAGCACAATCGAATTGAAAGATTTACTAGTCAATATGAAAAATCAAAATCTTTTGATTTTTCTTCAACCAACTCGACAACTGACAAACTAATCAATTGACAAAGCCATACACGTTTTGATTTGGACAACAACCGACTCAATTGAAAATTTAACTGAATCGTGTATGGGGTGCTTAATGTTAATTTTTTTAGGAACAAGAGGCACTAAAAACAAGTGCTAAAGTATTATGACAAACCCTAGCATAACGGAACAACATGCTGTTTTTGAAGGCTAACACACCTTTATCATCAGCCCTATTGTGTTTCGTCCACTGTGTGCTGAGTCAATTGGTGTAAACCTTAGCTCTATATATCGCTACGTTAATATATACGTTAATAATTCGTAATTTTTTTGAGATCGAGTTTTTTTTTGTATATTTCGATAAAAGATTATCTAATGTATCAAAAAATACAAAAAGTTCGATTCCAAAAAAAAAAAAAAAAAAAAAAAAATGAGATAGGGTCTTTCTATATTCATTTAACGATATGTAAATATTTTTCAATAAAAATATAATATAAAAATTGTTTTGATTCATCGTGCTCCAATTTTATATTATATTTTATACAAAATTATATATAAAGCAAAATTTATTTATGCTTTTTGCATAAGTATTTTTCGAAATGCAATTGTATTTGATACAATCATCTTAAAGAACATGATTATGACGACGACTTTTAAATGATGGATGGAAGTGGGTGTGGAAAATGATTGATTTGTACAAATTCTATGAGAAAATAAAAAAAAAACGTAATACAACTGACATAAGTTATACTTCAATTGCTTTGATATTAGTCTTCTGCATAAGACATCTTATAAGAACTTTCAAGACATGAGGGATTTTTCAAATGCTTTGCTACAGCGAAATCTTATAAAACAAATGTTAACAACACTGTTTGCAAGAAATTTGTTTGAGTATTGTAGGTATAAGAGTAAAGAAGAAAACACTTCGTGACGGAAGAATTTGTGACACTTGATTTTTTCTACGCATGAGCGCGTGTACAAATGTCATGCATGTATGTGTGTATGATCTTTTATTTTTCTGCGCACATGCAAAGGCACACACATGCATTACATTAGTTGTAGGCGGTTAATCACATAATAGCTTACCATCTACCTATTACACACACACTCAAACGTACAATATGAAAAATAACAAGCATACACTAATCAACAGTACTTCTTTTGAGTGTTTGTTACAAACAAGCTGTCTTGGTGACATCGCTTGCTAACACTGATATACACGTACACCAATACATCCATCGTGCTTCGCTTATAGTACGACAGCATTTATTATTGGTTTAGTATAATACATGCGACGTGAATACATTTAATAATCATGACGTATTTACATTTAAGGACCTTTTACGCAGGTCTCTATTTGATATACATACATACTAAAGGGTTACATTTGTATACTCGTTTGTATAGCCAAAACAAATATACCATGGTATGTACCATATAATTGCAGTGTGAGCGACAGAACTAGTATAAGAGTTATTGTGTGTGCGTGCTTTTCCAAATTAAAATACAATTGAAAACAAATAACAATTGCTTATTGTATCGCTGCTGAGCAACTTTTTGATCTGTTTTTGCTCAAAAAAAAAACATATTGTAATACAAATATATGAAAAAACCACTAGTGAAACAAATACATGATGTGCAGATGTATGTGCGGACGTTCGTTATGTTATTTTGTGGCGCAGCCAAAGTATAGAGAGAGAAAGAGACAATTTTGCTCTGAAAGTAATTACAAATGCATGTGTTTCATGTACATGTATCATTTACTTACATATGTATGTGCAATTTTGCTTTCATTCATTCATTCATCAGCCAATTATATTTTTTCTCAACACATAATAAGGCACTTATGGTAAAAGCAGTTTTATGTATCTTATTTGCCTTAGAAAAACAAAAAAAAATAAATGTGTTGTTTTCATTTGCTCATTGGCCAACCATACAATAATTGCTTAAAAATCAACATTTACAACTAGTAACAGAAAACGATAAATAACATATTTGTTCATATAAGAACCAAAAAACACGCAAAACTAGTGCAAACAGATGTATCTGTGCAATGCTATAATACATACTCGAATACGTGTGCCTATTTATGCGTGTGTGTTTGTGTGTATGTATATATATATATGTATATGATGTGAGAAGTATCTCGCCGTATATAGTTAGTTGCGCAAAAAATATTTACATTCACATATCGAGCCATAACCGCTAAAATAGCTTAAGCGACACATTTTTTGGACTTCGTGTTTTTTTTTTTTTTTGACGAAAATCAACTATTTACGATCGCAAATGATCGATTTTGGCCAAAAATTAAAGTTTGAAAGTTATCTCGCTTAAGGTATTTTCGTGGCTATGGCACGATATGTCTAGGTATTAAAAGGGGTTTACCTCTAAATATGTAAATTGCTCACAAGCGCTTGAGGAAACGATGTATGGCAGCATACCTATCAAAGCACTATGTTCAGCTTTTTAGAAAATTTTATTTTGCATTTACCATTGTCAAATAAATGAAGGGAGTATAAAGACATTTTGACGAGTTAGTCAGTAAGAAGCAAAGAAAAAATGATGTAATGTAATGTTGGGATTACGTTTACAAAAGATATTAAAGAATAATGAAGGTATTTATTCTTTATTTTTTTTTTCTTTTTTTGTGGGAGTTTATGCAGTTTCGCAAACATGCTGTTTATTTTTTTAATCTAGTGGGAGTTAATGGATAATCTTAACTGTAAAGTAAAAAGGTTAGATAGTAACTAAATCAATTAATAAGGGTTGCTAGCATAATCCTTGTAAGGGAATGTGACCAACATTTTAGAAAATTTTAAATTTGGCTGTGAATCTAATACTAATGAGTTCCGCAAAGCCTTCACCTTGTAAATATATATAACATTATGTGATCTGTAATTATATCCTCTGAAATGAAATGCACGTCTTTTTGATCCTTAAATTTATTTGGCCTTAACAGAAACCTCATGTTCATATGTTTAAGTGTGTAGGTGTGCTTGTACTAGTTATGTCAGTGTGAGTGAGTTATCTATGTTTGTTTTTTTTCCACAAACTTTTGGAAACTTCGTTTTTCATGAGACTAGCCATCCTCTCGTTAATCAATGTTTTTTTTTTGTACTCTGTCTGCTTTGCCCACAAAATATTCAATTTTTTTTCATGCTTTTTTTCTATTGTATAATTTCATCAATAATTTTCTGCTTGTAGGCTTTCTCATTGAATGGTTTTTTTTTTCAAACAATTTTCTTTGCCAACCTTGAAGGATTAAAACTTTTTATTTGTTGTTAATAAAAATGCTCACCGAAAAGGATATTAAACAAAACAAGTGAATAAAACTTTTGTTGCATAACTTAAGGCTCAAAGAAAAATATAAGTAAACCAACCCATCAAACCAAATACTCCGAATTCGCAACGACTAGTCGGCAAAATCTTCCGATTTCGGCACCGAAATCGTTACGATATTTGTATGAAATAGTTGACACGACTTCGTAACGATCTTTCGGTAATAATAATTTGCACCTACTTAAATTTTTTAATATATATTAAAATTTTTATTATATACTTAAATATAAAAGTTATAATGTTTTTAGTATTTTTATCAAACAATTGTTCAGAGAAACTTCCGAAATGTCTTAACGAATTTGGTACCATAAGTCTGACTTCAGAAAAAGTCGAAAGATTTTGTTCTGGGGGAAATTACATAAATTGTACAATAAAAAAAATTTAAGTTACAGTGGGACCAAACCAGCACTTAAATTTAAATTTTAATATTAAAAAAAAAGATTTCTTTACTAGCACTGCCACAAAAGTTTACAGAAATTTTATTGTCCTTAAAATATACTCATACACTATTACTCTTGGTTTACATATGTAAGAATGTCTGTATGTATGTATGTATGTGTATGTGAATTTAACAATAACTACAATTATTTTTACCTTAAATCATGCATATCTGTGCGTAAAAAACATTAAAATAAATATTTAAAAAAGCAAGGATGTAAAATAAATATGCAAGGACTATAATGAAAAATAAAAAAAATTAAATCTCTTTAAAAACACAATAAATTTTTAAGCTCAAGTGATTTTGGTTTATAGAATTTCTATCCAATTCATTTCTTCTGAATGTGTTAAAATATTAAATGCACATATTTGTTTATGAAAACGAATAAATTATCGAAAAAATATTATATTCAAATGATAGAATATAAATATTGTTTTTTTTTTGAAGATTAAATAATAGAAGTTTGTTAGCAAATATTTCATAACGACAATTCAAAGAGCTATAAATAAAACATGCTTAACACGAGAACAACCGGACAACTGAGATAAGACGTTCAATTCAAGTTAAGGGTGTGGGCGATACTTATGTAACGGCTAGACTATAAATACAGTTTGAGTAGACTAGACTAGACTAGACTAGACTAGACTAGACTAGACTAGACTAGACTAGACTAGACTAGACTAGACTAGACTAGACTAGACTAGACTAGACTAGACTAGACTAGACTAGACTAGACTAGACTAGACTAGACTAGACTAGACTAGACTAGACTAGACTAGACTAGACTAGACTAGACTAGACTAGACTAGACTAGACTAGACTAGACTAGACTAGACTAGACTAGACTAGACTAGACTAGACTAGACTAGACTAGACTAGACTAGACTAGACTAGACTAGACTAGACTAGACTAGACTAGACTAGACTAGACTAGACTAGACTAGACTAGACTAGACTAGACTAGACTAGACTAGACTAGACTAGACTAGACTAGACTAGACTAGACTAGACTAGACTAGACTAGACTAGACTAGACTAGACTAGACTAGACTAGACTAGACTAGACTAGACTAGACTAGACTAGACTAGACTAGACTAGACTAGACTAGACTAGACTAGACTAGACTAGACTAGACTAGACTAGACTAGACTAGACTAGACTAGACTAGACTAGACTAGACTAGACTAGACTAGACTAGACTAGACTAGACTAGACTAGACTAGACTAGACTAGACTAGACTAGACTAGACTAGACTAGACTAGACTAGACTAGACTAGACTAGACTAGACTAGACTAGACTAGACTAGACTAGACTAGACTAGACTAGACTAGACTAGACTAGACTAGACTAGACTAGACTAGACTAGACTAGACTAGACTAGACTAGACTAGACTAGACTAGACTAGACTAGACTAGACTAGACTAGACTAGACTAGACTAGACTAGACTAGACTAGACTAGACTAGACTAGACTAGACTAGACTAGACTAGACTAGACTAGACTAGACTAGACTAGACTAGACTAGACTAGACTAGACTAGACTAGACTAGACTAGACTAGACTAGACTAGACTAGACTAGACTAGACTAGACTAGACTAGACTAGACTAGACTAGACTAGACTAGACTAGACTAGACTAGACTAGACTAGACTAGACTAGACTAGACTAGACTAGACTAGACTAGACTAGACTAGACTAGACTAGACTAGACTAGACTAGACTAGACTAGACTAGACTAGACTAGACTAGACTAGACTAGACTAGACTAGACTAGACTAGACTAGACTAGACTAGACTAGACTAGACTAGACTAGACTAGACTAGACTAGACTAGACTAGACTAGACTAGACTAGACTAGACTAGACTAGACTAGACTAGACTAGACTAGACTAGACTAGACTAGACTAGACTAGACTAGACTAGACTAGACTAGACTAGACTAGACTAGACTAGACTAGACTAGACTAGACTAGACTAGACTAGACTAGACTAGACTAGACTAGACTAGACTAGACTAGACTAGACTAGACTAGACTAGACTAGACTAGACTAGACTAGACTAGACTAGACTAGACTAGACTAGACTAGACTAGACTAGACTAGACTAGACTAGACTAGACTAGACTAGACTAGACTAGACTAGACTAGACTAGACTAGACTAGACTAGACTAGACTAGACTAGACTAGACTAGACTAGACTAGACTAGACTAGACTAGACTAGACTAGACTAGACTAGACTAGACTAGACTAGACTAGACTAGACTAGACTAGACTAGACTAGACTAGACTAGACTAGACTAGACTAGACTAGACTAGACTAGACTAGACTAGACTAGACTAGACTAGACTAGACTAGACTAGACTAGACTAGACTAGACTAGACTAGACTAGACTAGACTAGACTAGACTAGACTAGACTAGACTAGACTAGACTAGACTAGACTAGACTAGACTAGACTAGACTAGACTAGACTAGACTAGACTAGACTAGACTAGACTAGACTAGACTAGACTAGACTAGACTAGACTAGACTAGACTAGACTAGACTAGACTAGACTAGACTAGACTAGACTAGACTAGACTAGACTAGACTAGACTAGACTAGACTAGACTAGACTAGACTAGACTAGACTAGACTAGACTAGACTAGACTAGACTAGACTAGACTAGACTAGACTAGACTAGACTAGACTAGACTAGACTAGACTAGACTAGACTAGACTAGACTAGACTAGACTAGACTAGACTAGACTAGACTAGACTAGACTAGACTAGACTAGACTAGACTAGACTAGACTAGACTAGACTAGACTAGACTAGACTAGACTAGACTAGACTAGACTAGACTAGACTAGACTAGACTAGACTAGACTAGACTAGACTAGACTAGACTAGACTAGACTAGACTAGACTAGACTAGACTAGACTAGACTAGACTAGACTAGACTAGACTAGACTAGACTAGACTAGACTAGACTAGACTAGACTAGACTAGACTAGACTAGACTAGACTAGACTAGACTAGACTAGACTAGACTAGACTAGACTAGACTAGACTAGACTAGAGTAGACTAGACTAGACTAGACTAGAGTAGACTAGACTAGACTAGACTAGACTAGACTAGACTAGACTAGACTAACATTAACATTCTAACGCTTACATTCATTTCAAGAGAGATTCATAACATAAATAAACTCAACTCAATCCTTTGTGTGTGTTGTTGGATATCAAAATTAAAATCGATACTCACAAAGGCAATTGTGAGACAGCATACTAAAGTAAGTGTGCATCTATGAATGTTTTTGTGTATTAAAGTTTGCTTAAATAATTATTTATTCAATAACTATGAATATAAATTAAATTCTAAATATGGATTTCTTACTAAACTTAAAGGAAAAGTTAATATAATATAATTTATTAATATAAAATTTATGCATTTCTAGAGTTCTTATTATTTTATGAAAAACATTATCTCACACACACACAAACAAAAAATTTTAACCTTTTTTAGAAATTAAAATTTTTAAATTTAATAAATAGTTTATTTGTAAACTTTAGACACATACGCTGATATTTGCATTTGAGTTAAAAAGCGTTGAAAGCTCTTAGAATTTATTCTTGTTTCTTGGAAAGGTAAGCAGTAAGCATTGTTTTCGTCGAAATATGATTGACTGTTGTGTTGTCGTTGTAGTAAAAGCACAAAGCTGTTTTGTGAAAGCTGGCACATTGTAAATATGGCTTAGACGTAGCTGCTTTAGACTAAAAATAATAACAAGAACCTTAATAGTATTTCATTTACACTTAATGTGTTGCTTGATTTAAAAATTTTTTATCATTATTAAATTTTCAGTAAATTGTAAATTTTAAAGAGAGAAAATCTTCTTCATAGTATTACATTTTTAATAAGTTTTTTTTATAGCAAAGTTATTCAATTAAAATATCACTGTTATGCAAATGCCAAAAGGCGTTTCCTTTCAAACTGCCATATGATAAGACTGTTGATATACAGATTTTTTTTCTAAGTGGCAGCAGTTCTTTTTTAACACCTTTTGGCATTTCACACTTTTAATTGTGAGAACAAATTGAAATGACAATTTGAAAAAGCAACAAATAAATAGAACAGGAAGCAAAGCGTTGGTAATAATAACAAAAATTAAAAATTTTAAAAAGACCCGACTTTTTTCAGAAAAGATGTTATATCTTCTAAACGGCTGGACCGATGTTTTTCAAACATAGCTAAGAACCCTCTCGATCAAGTCATCTTTCAAACAGAAAAAAACTAACGTGGACACAGACAGACACACAGATACACAGATACACAGACACACAGACACACACTACAAACTTATAACATCCCTTTTTTTAGTCGGGGGTTAAAAATAGTTTTCATTAAAATATATATATTTTTGTATTGCTATTAAAGGTTATATAAGTTTATTATAACGTTAGTGATTTGCCATAAACTATACAAGTAGACTCATGGATTTGCCTGTCACTGTTTTTTTTTGAACAAACACAACCCACGAAGCGATTAGTTTATCTATTAAAAACACCCAGTGTCTGTGGCGGAAATCGAACTCACAACCTCTGGACTGACAGCTTACCATTGCTAGCCAATCAGCCACAGGGGCAGCGTCTAATCCATACATATATATTTTAAGGTTAGATAATGGAGATGGATAAACAAAAACCATAAAACTTATTTGAAATTTATTTGCTGGTGCTTAAGCATTGTCCTTATGCATTTCATTGGTGCTTTGCCAAAACATCAATGCTTAAGCACCAACAAATAAATTTCAATTAAAATAAACTTATGTTAATATAACGAATAATCAATTTCTTAAGCCATAAAGCTTATATATTTTTAGAATATATGTATGTATTTTGACGCTCATATTTGACTGTAGCGTGCTTATGATGTGGCATAGCCGAATAAGTCAGTTGCAATCCCTGCTCTAAGTTTGTGTTATTAAGCAAAAAAAGAAATCAATATAAAAAAATAAACTATATAAAAAGCAAAAACATTTGTGAACTATTGTGTATTACAATTTCATTGATGCTTGTTGAAGACGTTGACAAAAGCAACACAAGGACTTTCGTGTCGTGCGTTAGATGTAATACAAGAATTTTACATTTGAAAAGTTGTTGCTATTTTGCTTTTTGTTCGATTTCTTTTGATTTTGTAGCATATGAGACCAAGTGCTTGTAAATGCAACATATTTGCAACCTTAATAAGTTTAATCAACACGTACACATGACAATTTATCTGCCCTCTCTCTCTCTCTCTCTATCTCTCGCTTGCCTCTGGCAATCTCTACAATAGTTATCGTTAAGTGTATTGCTTCCACTAACTTATTTGCCGTGACACATTTATTGCTTGCTTTTTCTTGTTTTTCTACCTTTTATCGCCTGTAAAGTGTTTGAATGTATTGTAAATGAAGAAAAAATAAATAAATGTTTTCGAAATAAATATTTAAAATCCATTGAATGTTCAAAGTAGTTATTTAGCAGAAAAAGGCTGCAGCCACTTATACATTGATAATCTCAAGGGACTTTAGAGTGCCTAATGCCAGTTTGGTTGTTAGCACACAGTTCTATTATGTATTTCTATATGCATACATGTTTATTAACGAAACTGTTTTCCTTTTTTAGTTTAAGAATTTTAAAAACATTTCATTATTTCAATTTCTTTTTTTATGAAACAAATATCATGGGAAAAACAAATTGCCTGCAAGAATTTTCAAAACTCATTTAATTTATTAACTTGTACATGATTTCTAAATTTAACTATAAAAAACTTTTATATTATTAACTTTTTTTTCCTTGCTTAAGCTTAAATTTTTTATGCCCAACTTTTTTTATTGCTTAAGTTTGTCTTTATATTGTCTCAGTTCTGAGAATTTAATATGGAAATAGCATAGATTTTATATTCAACTCTCAGTTTTGCGGGAATAGAAAATATTGCTTAATAGAGATGACGTTTGAAATTAGATTTAAGCTCAGATATTGCAAGCCGAGCTTTAAAAATCAAAGCAGGAAGTTAATCAAAGAAATTTTCACATGGCTAGGGGGCCTACCCTGTAATCCAAAGCGAAAGAAAAAACTTGCGAATGTGTATCTTAACAAAGCATTTTCTTTCTTTTCAAATTACTGAGTAAACCCCCAGCTCTGGTCCACTCTGCTTACTTCTTATGTCACTGAGCACAGTAAAAGCCAATGGCAACTCTCATTTAGATTTCAACTTACTTTTCTCAGTTCGACAATTGCAAGGTTCTCCCGCACCACTTACTATCATTCTGAGTCCAGTTTATTATTTTAAATTGTTTCCAAGCAGCCTGCTGCACTTGGCATCCTCTCATAAATGCTTTTGAAATTATTTGTGCTCTAAATGCTTAACATTTTCAAATATAAGATTTTGCAACTATGCATTCAATTTAATAATGTGAAAATCATAAACAAACTTTTCAGCTTACACAAACCAAAATATACAAACATACGATATAATAACTGGGAACAAAAAGTAATGCGTAATCATTTGTGTGCACATGAAGTATAATGTTTGAAATTGCCAAAATACTTCGAAATGCTTGTTTACCTTACGAAAATATACTTAAAGAGAAGCAGGATAAAGTGAATTGCAGATTAAACTTTGGAATTTGTGTGGTGTGCTTAAATAGATTAATAAACATATTTGTGCCCATCAAGGATATTTGAACTAAAAACTTTAAGTTTATGTTTATGATGGTCTAGTGTAGTCTAGTCCAGTCTAGTCTAGTCTACACCCAGAAAAACGATTGGTTGGAAAACGGTTAGTCCAATAAAATATCATTTGCATTAACTATATTTCAGTTCACGCTATCAATTTTCTGTTAATCCAAAAAACAATCCATGTTCACTGCCATAAGGTCATAATTGTAACAAATATATGATTGTGACAATACTTAAATTGATTGCATCAACCGAGCGTATGCTTTTGTCATGACTAATTAACTGATTGCTTAACCCAACCGAATAAAATATTACAAATTGGATTTTACTACCAACTTTTGGTATTAGCAACTAAAAAATTGTCGTTCTATATTAAAATTAAAATAAAAACTTTCAATCAGTTGCTGCAACTAAGTAGAGGTTGAGTTTACTATCACAGTTTATAGCAGCAAATTAAAAAATTAACTTTTGTGACTTTCAAATGTATTATGATTTGTGAATTCTCAAATGGTTTTTAAAAGTCTGTGCATAAGATAACAGGTTTGTGGCTAGTCTAGTCTAGTCTAGTCTAGTCTAGTCTAGTCTAGTCTAGTCTAGTCTAGTCTAGTCTAGTCTAGTCTAGTCTAGTCTAGTCTAGTCTAGTCTAGTCTAGTCTAGTCTAGTCTAGTCTAGTCTAGTCTAGTCTAGTCTAGTCTAGTCTAGTCTAGTCTAGTCTAGTCTAGTCTAGTCTAGTCTAGTCTAGTCTAGTCTAGTCTAGTCTAGTCTAGTCTAGTCTAGTCTAGTCTAGTCTAGTCTAGTCTAGTCTAGTCTAGTCTAGTCTAGTCTAGTCTAGTCTAGTCTAGTCTAGTCTAGTCTAGTCTAGTCTAGTCTAGTCTAGTCTAGTCTAGTCTAGTCTAGTCTAGTCTAGTCTAGTCTAGTCTAGTCTAGTCTATTCTATTCTATTCTAGTCGAGAGTCTAGTCTAGTCTAGTCTAGTCTAGTCGACTTTAGTATGGTCTAGTTTGGTCTGATCTTGTCTAGACTAATTTACGAGTACTTCCGGTCGCGGTTTAGTCATAGTCTAGTTGTCTACTTCAAGCAAAAAAACTATTAAAACTCTACTTTTGTGTTGCTGTTGTTTTTGTTGTTGTATTAAATAATTATGATTGTGGAACTTATTTTGAAGAATATTTTCTAGCAATTTGTTTGCTTAACAAAAAATTGCAGTTGCTTTAAACATTTGCAAATTGTGAGACAAGTCTGCAGGCTGGAATGGACAGATAGGGAATAAAAATAATTTAAATGTTAATGTTTATTTTAACATTTTAAGAAAAGGTAGTTATTTCTCTATGGCCCAGAGTAACACATACTCCTATCATACATATTTACATATTTAAGTAAAAAAATAAAAAAAAACAAATTGAATAATTTTTGCCTGTGCCAGTGTGTGCCAGTTTTTTTTTGGAAACATTCACTTTACCAGGCACACGTAACCAGTATACACGTGAAAGTTAAGTGAAATCATTGTTTTAATACAAATTGGATGCTTTTACATTGTATTCCCTTTTGGAAAAAATTAAAATATTTTTTAACTCGAATTCTGTGCACTCTGCTTTTTTGGGCAACCTTTTCACGTAACTAGTTAATTATTTATTCAACAGCAACAATTGCAAATGCATATTGCAACAGCCAACTAACTGCCGTTATCCCCGCAGCTGATTTACTTCAATACACATGCAACCTGGTATAAGGCTTTAATATTTATGCATTGGCTGTTGATATGGGAGGCCTTCATTTCTGCTACACATTAAATTTTAAAACAACCGGAAGCAAATGCGTGCATATAAAACACAACTAAAGTCTAGTCAAATATTTTCCATGTAATGAAACATTAAATATTTAATAGAAACTTCTAATTGTAGATTTTTGCATGCGAATATTTTTGTTTTTGTTTATTTTTTCTAGTGTCTAATTATCAGTTTTGTATGAGATGATATTTAAATAAAATCAATTGTATAGGAAATTTTGTAAAAGGTTTTTGTGAAAGCATTCACTAAATTAATTATTTGCAAGTGAATATTGATTACATTCAAATGGTTAAATGAATATCAAAAGAGACACCAAATTTTTTAATTAAATAAAATTTTATTTTTGTATGTTAAAAATCTGCAAATAGGATCAATTAAAGACAAACAGTGTTTTGATAGGTTAGACATGTTTTTATTCCATAAACTAGGAGTTACAACTCGTAATTTTTCAGCAATATCTACAACTTCAAATTCTGAGACTCGAAGGACCACAAATAATTTGTAAGTTGTTAGTTTTTTATTGCTTGCGGCTTGCGACAGCGGGGGTCTACTGTGTAACTGGAAACGAAAGAAAATGCATTCGAATAATAATTGCATGCTTATAACATGTAAGTTCGAAAGCATGTTTCGAATTACAGATTAGACCCCCAAAACATGTGACTTTTTTCTTAGACAGTAAAATAAAACTCGTTTTGTATTCCAAAACAAAATTTTTTTTTATTTAAAACATCTCTTTTATGTATTTCAAATTTGCTAAAAGTTTTAAATTTTATTTTTCACATTAATTAATTTCTCTTAACTCTTTTTCGTTAATTTTTACGTGGACACTTTTGCGGCTTGATTCTGTTGTTTTTGGCTTCAAGCTAGAAGTTAAAAATTTGTTAAGTGCAATTTTTTTTGTAGATTTATTATTTATATCCATATATGTTTTTTATTAATTTTATAGATATTACACAGTGGGACATTTGGGAGAAAAATAATATAAATAAATAATACAAATAAATTTATTTTAAACATTAACAATTACAATTATTTAAATCCTTCTCCCATAAAAGATAATGCTATCAACTCATCCTGTATGTCGATGGATATGATCAGCAGAGTGTGTTTGCGGGATTTTAGCTTAAAAACGGCAACACCTATTTGCTTTTACATCATTAAAGTTTTCTTAAAAATAATTGAATTTAAAGTAGTGCAGCGGCAAGACTAATAGTAGACCTGTGTAAAACAGGACATTTTTAAAATAAATCTATTATGAAAATGTATATGTATATACATACATACACATTTATCTATATCTATAATTTTTTTATATAAAGAGGCAATTAAATCAGATTTTTATGTATTAATATGCTTTTAATTCACCAGAAAATAAATGTTTGTGTTGCCCAAGCTCTTGTGTGGTGCATACAACTGACAAAAATTATAAATTAAATTTTTGGGGATTTTGAAAAATTTTATGGGAATTCCGGGATTTGCTGAAAATACAATTTTTACACTCTAAATGAACTAGAAAATAGTTTTAATGTTTCTAATAAGTCCGCGAAGTCGAGGTAATTTGTTTTGTAAAAATATGCATTTGTGGAAACATTCAATTGTTGTTATCTCAAACCCTATATCAAAAAACTGGAATAACGTTGTCAGTCTTGGTTATAATGAGTACGTTAGTAAGAAACAGGAATCTTATATCTGGGATTTTTATAGCTTTTTCGGGCATAATTATTGGAAAATTCGCTTTCATACTAGAGGCAGAATCCTTCGAAATATTTTTGTCTCTTATAAAAATCAATATAGAATTAATGTTATGCATAATATGCTTATAATATAAAGGAAATTGAAATATTTTATCCATTTTTCTCCCTTGGAGCATAAAATCGCAAAAATAGACAAATTTCAGTTTTGGGGATTTTTGATTTATTTTTGGGAATTCTCGGATTTGCTTTGAATAAGGTCTTTTCCACAAGTTGAGCAATGATAAAATGATTTTTCTATAACATGACAAGTCCCACTAGGCAAACTATGAATTTCAAAATTTTATAGTGCAAAAAAATCTGCGCTGGCACAAAACAATTGAAAAAATCATATTTTTTCGTCATACAAAATTATTGTTTTAACAGCTAATCTCTCATTACAAATTGATTTACCCTAAATAATGCCCTTTTTCTAAGCATTAAATTAAGTTTAAACTCAAGACTTGTTGTTTTTTCCGGCCACACGTCACACTGTGCACTAGTTGCTAAGTGAACAGCACTTTTTCCGGGCTGTTTTTTTTTTTTGTTTTAAATTAAATAAATCTAAAATGTGAAAAGTACACATACAGATTTATTTATTAAACATCTCATTTTTCATGCTGCCTTCGGCAATTCAACTAAAAAAACGGCCATTACAGCAAATGTATTTTAGCTTTTTTTTTAATAAACATATTTTTACATAAATGACTGAGATTTCAGTTTCATTTTATATTATCATATAATATTTTAATTTATTACATTGTTCTTGCGTGTTTTTTTATTAAAGGTATGTAAATAATAAATAATTTGATTACTTTTTGCGTAACTTTTTTGGTGGTTAATTAAAAAATTATAAACGGTTAACAAAAAATAAAAAAAAAAAAGTTATTAAATACAGTATTTCAAATTAATAAAATATAATAATTTCATGTAATTTTTATTTTCATTTGTGGTTAAACGCATATATGTGGTTTTAAGCAAGACGCAAAAGAGAAAAATTTATAAAAATATAAAAAAGTGGATATATGTATTTGATTTTGTTGTCAATTAAAGGTTAATTTTTTTTAAATTTATAAAAAGCACTTTTATAAAAGGAGCTTGCATAAAATAATACTTTTTTTAAGAGAGCCGTTTTGTAAAAAGTATGTTTTTGTAAAAAGTATTTTTTTAAGATGCAATTCGAATAAAAGTTTTTTTAAATGAAGGTACTTTTTATACTTCCGTCTTGTTTTGAAAGGTACTTTTTGTAAAAATATCTTTTTAAAAGGGAGTTTAAAAGAAATCATGAAAGGTACTTTTTACAAATAGTACTTTTTAATTTTTTTAAATGTTCTTTTTATAAAATGAATAAATTTTTAAATAAATGAAATTTATTTAAAAGGTACTATTTATGGAAGGTACTTTTTACAAAAGATACTTTTTATAAAACGTAGTTTTTACAAAAGGTATTTTTACAAAATGCACTTTTTACATAAGGTACTTTTTTCAAAAGGTAGATACTTTTTACAAAAGGTACTTTTTTCAAAAGGTAGTTTTCTCAAAAGGTACTTTTTACAAAAAGTACTCTTTACAACAGGCATTTTTTACAAAAGGCGCTTTTTACAAATGTAATTTTTATAAATTATACTTTTTACAAAAAGTAGCTTGAACAAAATGTACGTTTCACAAAAAGTACTTTTTAGATGATGTATTTTTTACAAAAAGAGTTTTCATAAAAGGTACCTTTTACAAAGGCATCTTTTACGGTAGGGCACTTCTTACAAAATGTAATTTTTACCACAAGTACTTTTTACAAAACGTACTTTTTACAAAAAATGTACTTTTTTCAAGTTAATTTTCGTACATTTTTTTTTTAAGATTATTTATGTGCAAGGTATCTTTTAATGCAAGGCACTTTTTACAAAAGGTCGATTTGAAAAAACTTTTAAATTCCATTTTGTGCTAAGGTTTTTATTACAAGTAAAAAATATAATTTATTTGGAAACGCTTTGAAATGAGATTTGAATTGAACACTCTGTTCTCCCTCTTGGTAGCTTTGGTCTTTATTTTACGTTTCTTTTATGACTGTTTTCGTCTTTAATAAACAATTCTGGCAAACCTATATACTTGCTTTCTAATTTTTTTTAAGTTTCAATTTTGTGTATTTTATATAGAGAAATTCGTGGGATAATTCAAATAATAAATATTTTGGTCACACCCGTCACAGTAAAAATTGAAAAGGTTCAATCAAACTGTTACGATATATAATAAATACTTGATAGATTTTAATAATAACAAAGTACGGACCTCGATTTATTAACATTCTTAGTTCTTACTTATGGGAAATATTTGGTCACACCCGTCACACCAACACTCAAGTGTGATTTTTTCAATGGAGATTAACAATAGAATGGAGCTTAGACTTCTGAGTTTCCATACTAGGTCTCAGCCTTCAAATAAAGAGGTCACACCCGTCACTTTTTTTTCCGAAAAAGTTTTAGAGAAAATTTTGTTTTTCCATATACAATCAAAAATACTTGGAATAATTTACTGTAGCAAAATTATTGTGTGCGTTCTACGGAAGAATTTACTGAATAGAGAATAAATATATTTATAAGGTCACACCCGTCACAGCTTTATGATGGTCATTCTGACCAGAAATCATGTTATTTCAGTGTCTTTTTATTATTAAATGTTTTATAGATTAAAAGATTTGAGAAGCGCACCCTTATTTAAAATTTTAAACTTTACATTTTTGAATTTTAACAAAAAATGTGAGTACTATGACCACAACTGTCACAAAGGAATTTTTATCCTCATTATCTCCTTATTTAAATGAATTTTTTTTTTAGTTTTTTAAAAAAGTGCTTTTGGGCCAACTTCAATATTCATGAGGTATATTTGGAAAGAAATAATGAGATGTGTATGCTGCTGTCATTACAATTTATTTTTATACTTTAAATTTTTTTTTTAAGATTTATCAATTCTTTTCACTGTGGACCCATTGTGCATAAAGCATTTTTTGTTTTTAAATGTTCTGATTTAGCATAATTGAATCTTTTGTTTTGCATTTTGAAACTCCTGAATAATATATTCTGATCATAATTGTTTGCGAGGAATTAAAGTTAATACGATTTCGTTAATTCGTATAAGCGATTATAATTATTTGCGTAGCAACAAGAACAACGAGTGTTTAAGTCTATTTAAGCTAAAATTCAAATAGTAACGCATACATAATTGCTCAATTTGAAAGTAGCCCTGAGCGAAGGTTGTTGTTTGTTATTGATGCAATATTTTCGATAATTTATATAAAATTAATTTTCGTTTATCTTGTTTCAACTAAATAACTAAACTAATTTAAATTGATAGCTTAACTTGATTTATGAGCTTAACTATTTAAAATGGGATTTAAGAAGCATTTGAAAGAAAACTACAAGCTTTAGTGCCACAGAAATACTGAAAAAGAAGACTTTTAAACTAAAAGTGTTCTCTTGAAAAATTGACATAAATAAAAATATTTTCTACATAAATATATTTTAGAATTTTTTTTGTTCAAAAATAAATTCTACACATTTTATTCCCTTAATTGGAGAAAATACCAAGAAAACCAACTTCAGTAATTTAATTTAAATTTAAATATATATATTATAATGACTTTGAAATAAAAACTGGAAAAATCTCTGTACAGGATATTACTTGCAATGATAAACGATTTTTCTCTTAATAAAATTTATGCAAAGTTTTTAAAGAAAGTTGAAAGCAAAACTGAGATAGACTCCTTAGTTTGTTGCATAAAATTTTACTTAATGACCTAAATGTTTATATTTAATTTATTTTCCATAAAGTTGTTGCCAATGCATGAAGTGGTTGTGTGTTTGCAGATTTCCTTAATGTCTTCTTTTCCTCAATTCTGCAAGAGAAAAAAAAAACTAAACAAACGTCGGCTTAGAATAAGACATTTATGTAACAAACTTATAAGTTAAAGCTTATGTGAAAAGTAAATCCTCTTAAAATATTTAAATTTTGAGAAAATATGTTAGAAAAATAAATCTGTCAAACAAAAATTCTTTTTAAATGTATTAAACAATTTCGTATTTAGTAAATGCTTTTAAGCCTGCCGCCCATCCTAAATTTAAGCTGCTTAAAGATTTAAATATGCACAGCACACTCACAACTACACATGCACGCACATAACTAATACAACAAATTACATGCATGCAGTAAAACTTAAAATTTTAGCATATCTTAAGGGATTTCTAAACAAATATTTATAACTTGTTTTTATTACTGCTTTTATGCAGACGCATGAAAATGCTTAAAATTTCTTTAAATTTAACCTCTTTGTTTATACGAGTAATTTCATTAGTTGTAATGCATATTTTAGATTTAAATTTATTTATTTGTCTTATTTGATAAAATGTTGCTTCTTTATTCAATTCTGTTCATTTCAATGGAAAATTTTCATTACCTTGTCTAATAAATCATAAATCCGTTCGTAAATGTCACTATGTTATCAAAATGTTTTATTTAATCTATATTGTATTTGTGTTTTAGCTTGTGGTTAGTAACAAAACTAAACTTTGTATTAAGTAAATGATGTCTTTTACCACAAAGAATTTGGATTAAGGGCCACACAAAATGCTTACAGGAATTTCAGCAAGTTTGAAAAATATTTAGTTAAAACAAAAAAAAAAAAAAATAAAATAAAATATATGAAAATACTAAATCATAATTTAACACCCGTCAGGTTTGTTTCAAAATAAGATATATCCGCAAGGGTTTGGAGAAATGGAAATTATCTTTAAAATTGTTAAAAAGTTTTCAATACAACCAGATATGATAGATTAGGTCAGGTTAGCAGGCTGGTGGTAAGGAAGGGCTAAAATTTAGAGTATAGCTCACTTCGGTTCAATACAATGAGCCCTTTGTGCTACTTGAGAGTTGAAGAGAAGATAACGAGAGAGAATGATAGGAAAAGGATAGTGATAGATAAGACAGGTGGTAAAGGAAGATATAGAGGAATGCTTTATTCTTTTACAACTCTGCTTTTTTCGCACGCTTATTTCTTATTAATGCAGTGTTGTGGCGCCTCTGGTTTCAAGTGAGACATATTAAATTTTGAAGCTGTGCTTGGTAGCCATTTTATTGTCTATTTTACTTCGCTAAAGATTCTGCTACACAATACTGGATTAGCATCCGCTGAAGCCGGTGTAGTTTTAAATTAAATTAAATTAAATTAAATTAAATTAAATTAAATTAAATTAAATTAAATTAAATTAGATTAAATTAAAATAAATTCAGTTCAATTCAATTTAATTCAATTCAATTTAATTCAATTAAATTCAATTAAATTAAATCAAGTTACACTAAGAGCCAATTGCATCAACTTATTTAAATATCAATTCATATTTAAAAATAATTTTTCCATACAAAAATTAATCAAAATCGATATGTCAATATGAATTGATATTTAAATAGAATTGGTGAAATTGGCCCTAAAAATTTATAATAAAATAAAAACAAATAGAATTATATTTAATAAATTTATTAAAAAAAATTAAATGACATATGTATGTAGGTTAGCTCTGTCAATATTTTTTTTGCAATTTTTTTGCTCCAATATATCAGCATAATTTTTGTTTTACCAAGTGTGATTGAATGAATAAAAAATATTATGATGCTTAGCTCTAGATGTAGAAAATATACATATGTCATATGAATCAGAATTTTTTTTGATAAATATAATCACTTACACTTTTGTTTTAAATATGAAGTGGAATAGTTTTAAATTTATCCATTAACAACAACTGATCATTGTTGCATAAACTGTAGTGATGATGATGATGGTGATGAAGCTGCTGTTGTTCTTGTTGCAGTTGCGGCTGCTGATAATGATTACGATAATGATTATGGTTATGATAGTGTTGTTGTTTCTGCTGATTATTTAATTGTTGAACTTTTTGACGATTGTGTTGCATGGATTGACCGATTTCACTATACGCTTTACGAAGTGTAAACATTTCAAAAGAGTTTCGTTTTTTCACATTAACATTAAAATCAATTGTGTGATTTTTATCAGCATTTATTTGTGTTGCAACAATGTGATTTGCACTTGATTTTGTAGTTTTAATTGCTGCTTTATTATTTTTATTGCGGTTATTTAAACATTTCATATAGATAAACATGAACGAGACATCAAGGGTGTGATTGATGCTTTCATTAATGGCTTTAAAGAAATTTTGTAAATTTAACCATTGTGGCACACTCATATACAAGCACATTGTGTGTTTTATTATAATTTTTTTTTTTTCAAATAATGTTGAAAATAAATCGGCTTGTTATTTTTTTATATGTATTTGCTTTGATTACATTTCATTTGGGGTTTTTATTATTTATGTTGTTGTGTTTCATTTTAATTCCTTAAGTCTGGCTCTTTTTTATGTTGAATAAAATAAATACACTGTGCATACATCCATACGAGTATTTATACAAGCTTTTGATTTTGCTTTCATATATACATATACGCACACACACACGCGCACAACCAAAGCAAACAACAGCAATTTAGTATGTCAAGTTCAAGGTTTTTTCTTGATTGTTGTTATTGCTTTTCTTTGCTTCTGCTAAGTGGTGAACGAACGCAAACACTCAAGTTTTTGTTTTTATTGCTTTGTGTTTCCCTTTTTCTTGTGTTTTAAAATATTGTCGGCAATTTTTTGAAAAATAATTTTTAATACATATTTTTTTTGCTGCAACTTATTTCACTGAAGCCTTGTTATGAACTGTTTTCAGTTGCTGACAATTGTTGGTATTTACTGTAACTTTTATATTATTTGTTGTGTTTCATTTAGTTGCAAAGAGAAAATAATGCTGTTTACCGTTGAATCAGTTCTCTACCAACAAAGAGTGCATGTGTGTGTGTATGTGTGTGTGTGGGCGAGAGAAAGAGAAGGTTTTCAAGAGTTTTCAACACAAAACATTTAAGAGATTGTGAGCCAGAGAGAGAGAGAGAGGTATTTTTATGAATAGGTTTAAAGTGGCGTATACGTAATAAAATATTAATCATACGTATGATATTAAAAATTACATATTTATTACAACAAAAGTCAAATGTGTAAGTGAAGGGTAGATTTTGTAAATTAAAACGATTTTCGTTTTCAAATTTAAATGGAAAAAAATTTTTTGTAGCGAATTTTCCTTTTTATTCCTATAATTTTGAAACGTTAAGAAACAACTTTTTTTTACAAAGTTCGCCTATTAATTTCATCTAATAATTTTAGAAGTTTGTGTATGAATATCATATCACATCATTTATGCGCCAAATTTTTAAAAATTTTGTGTGTGTTTTGTATTTGTATTTAACATTTTCTCGATTAAAAAAATCAATTAAAGCTTAGCGTTTCGTATTTAAAAATAAGACTTTATTTCTTGGGAATTTTTAAAATATTTATATGAAATTATCCTTATCCTTGCTAATATTATAAATGTTGAAACGAGTTTGTTTGCTACGCTTTCACGCACAAACCAATAAAACGATTTTGAAAGTTCTTTCTGCAATATAAAGCTACATTATCAGTGTCAAACATAGCTTATTATTTTTGTCCGTTTCGGAACCGGTTTTTTACAAAGCAAACAACAAAACAAATTTTTTAAAAATTCTTGCACCACTAGAAAGCTACATTACCAGTGGCGAACATCACCTATTTTTTATCCGTTTTAGAACCGGTTTTTTGTATGTTGTACGGATTTTCAAACCACTAAACAGATTATGAAAATTCGTTCGCCAATGGAAAGCTTTATTACCAGCGGCAAACATCACCTATTTTCGATCTGGTTTGAAACCGGTTTTTTATACCTAGTTCGGATTTTTGACGAAAAACACATTTAGGGCTGATTAGGGCAATTTTCGTTACGGATTTGATTGTTTAAACAGTTTCAAAACCCAGTTTTTATTCGGTTTTTTATTTTTATTTCACCCTTTTTGTCGGTTTTCATTGTTTTTTACATTATTACAAATATATAAATTATAACAAATAACAAAACATTTATAAATATTAAGTATAGTTCCCAAAATAACAGCTCAACGCGAGCAAAAGCCACGGGTAGAAGCTAGTCTGCAAATAAATATTAGTTATTATATAAAATATGCAATAATTCTACGCACGTACTTACATTTTTCAACTTCATTTTATTTGATTTAGGACAGTCTGTTTTATTTAATGTTATGGCCTATAACTAATGTTAATTAGAAAATCTGTCTGCAGGCACTTAAAAATATCGTCATTGAAATATGTTTAACTTGATAATGTTTCCTTTGGAAGGCTGCTAGAATAAATTTTCTAATTTAAATAACATGACACAGATACTTGGTGGAATTTTAATGACTTTAATGTTCGCTATTTAAATAACACAATTGTTTAGAAGCTTTGTAGCAAATTATTTGAGCGGAAGTTTTCGTCTGTGTGGTCGTCGCGCGCCTTAAGTCTGTGTTACTCACAATATAAAATTAATAATGCAGACACGTTTCAAATGTAAAATAGTTGAATGACTTAAATGTTAATTAAAGTTTGATTACAAGACGTAGCTAGACTTTTTAATAAAATTTCAAATAGGCACTTAAATCAAATGAAAAAGAATACAAAAGAAATGAAATCAACTAGTGAATTGTAGAGAATTTCCTTTTTGGTTTATTTAGTTTGTTTGCAAACAGAAACTTCTAAAAATACTGTGAGCTGATATTTAGCTCACAAATAACAGTAATGAAAGCAAAAATAATTAATTTAAAATGCTAATGGAGGCAGTTTAAGATACAATTGATGATAGAGGTTGTTTTATTTAATTCCTTAGGGCTTAAAGTAAATTTTAATGGAATGTTAACTTGTCACTTGCATATGTTCGTTAAAAAAATTCTTTTAACATATATAATATTAGGATTTGATTCCTGCTGCTAAAACCTAATTTTTTTTTTATTTAAACGGAAATGAAATTTTAAAACATTTAACGACATAATTTTCAAACTTAAATTTTTGCCCAAAATCGATTATTTGCGATCGTAAATAATAGATTTTCGTCAAAACATCAGCTTCAAAGAATGTCTCGGTTAAACTTTTTTGATGGTTATAGCTTGATATAGCAGTAAAACTATAATAAATGACTTAAAACCGCCTTAAAAGTCTGAAGTTAAAAGCAGTGGTTAATTCTTTATGCAATTTACTTACAATTTGAAAAAAAAATTTTTTTTTAATAATTAAATTAAAATTTCTGAACGATGGTGGTTAAGAAAGTCCGTGACTTTTTGAATCAAATACAGCTTGTGGCATAAGAATAATCTTATGCCTGATTTGAGTCTTCCACGTGCAGAGCTTGACATTATAAGACACTATTGCTTATATATGTAAATAGTCCCATCTATGGGCAATCCATCATTGGTACTCAAAAGGGTATACCGAAACCCCATTAACAAACTACTGTCTGGTTTTTTGTTTACTTAGTGCAGTGAACTTTAAAATCATTTCAGCTACTTAACAGCCCATATTAAAGATGTAGGCACACGTTCGTCTTAAAACATTTCACCCTCCACCTATTCCATTTTCGTTGCTGTTTAATTAAACTAATAAAAAAAATTAATGCGAGTAACTTTTGGCAAATAAAATAAACTGCTGGCATAAAAATATTCTTTGCATTTTTCTTAACGGAGCAGGAGAAAAACGTAAGGTTAATGTGTGATTTAAACGCTTGACATCATCCTTTACAGCAGCCAGGAAAATAAGATATGTATTTCAAAAGATAAGCAAGCATAAATGTCTACATATTTGTTTATTTTATTTTTTTTGAATTTCTTCTGTAAATAAATAAGTATGAGTAAGAAAAAAAAATATAAAGATAAATTTACATAATAATTTTACGCAACGGTAGCAAAGTGTAAAAATAGCTGATAAGAGTGCTTGTGGGAAGGAGAAAAACAGAACTTTTTGATAAAAGAAATAAATTGAGAATGTGAAATATTATTATATCTTAAGCACACATGAATAATAACACCCGGCATTAAGTGATAAAATATTTTTGCACTTGAGGTAAGAGTTGCGTTGCACTTCGAAGAATGTGGAAGTGTTAAATAAGAAAATACTCAGATATCATTGGCTTTTAGTATTAGAAAAAATTTGCTTGTAGATAGGGAATTTGCTTAATAAAATTGGGTATTGAATTATGGAGTTCTAAGTATTCCCTATTAAACTATCGATTGCATATATATGAGAGCAAACGTTAGAATCATTATTTAAAGTGACATAGTTATTCATATACCTTCGTTATTTTCGCTTGATATAAGATAGCTTAGCCTTCCTAGAGCCACTAAGAAATTTAAGATATTTTGCGAAATTTTTGCAAATGAAATCAACTGAAATAAAATGAATTGTTTTCGCAACACAGCGATAATTTCTATATTTTTAATTCATGATATTAAAATTTATTCAATTGAAATTACAACTGATTTAGTTGAATTTTTAGATGATTGAATAATTTATTTAATTGATATTATATTAATAATTTATTAAATAATAATAATTTCAATCAAAAATTTTATTTATTTAGTTGAAATGTTTATTGATAAAATTAATTTTTTAATTTATTTAATTAATTTTTTTTAAATGATTTAATTAACATTCTAATGATTCTAATTAATATTTTAATAAAAAAAAATTAATTTATTTTATTTACATTTTTAAATGCAATAACTTAATTGACCTTATTAATTCAATTCAATCAAATATTTAATTGATACTAACTGATACATTTATAATTTCAATAAAAATTAAATTTATTCAGTAAAAAGTTTAATTAATTTAGTTAAAATTTTTAAATGCTTGAATTAATATTTTAGTTAAATTAAATAAATTTTTTTATTGAGCCAACTGAGCATTTTAATTAATTCAGTTAGTTTAAGTGTAAAAATTTAAATGATACTATAAATTTATGTTATATCCGTTTATTTAGTTAAAAATTTAATTGAAGGTCGAAAACCTGTGTTGTTGGCATCTGACCCCTCTTTTTGATTTGCATAATTTATAATGTTTGCAAAATTTTTTAAATAAATAATTAATTTAATTGATTCAATTATCATATAAAATTGTTTTAATATTTTTAAATATTTTATTGCTGCAGCTAGTTCTAGTGCAAAAATGTAATTGATTTTATTTATTTATATACTTGATATCAATATTTTCAATTAAAAATTTTATTGATTGAATTAAAATTTTTAATTGCTTCAGTTAGTACAAAGAGTAAATATTGAACTGAAATGATATTTATTACTTTTATAAAAATTTGTTTAATATTAATATTTTTAATAAAAATTTAATCAATTAATCTAAAATTTAAATCGGTTCAAATAACATTATTATTGCAAGTTTTAAATGTTTTATATACAATTAAAAATTTATTTAACTCAACTATAATCCGGATGCATTTTAGTCAATTCAAATAGAAAATTTAATTGATTTCGTTAATTTATTTAACAGTAACAGTTTAATTAAAAGTTAAATTTATTCAATTAAAATTTTTACCAGCATTTTTATTATTATATGTTATTATTTTTTTTAATATAAATATTTTCAATCAAAAGTTTAATTGATCGAAGTAAAATTTCATATTAATTCAATTAAAAATTCAATTGATTCGAATAACATGTATTATTGCTGCAATTAATTAACTAATATTTATTATTTCAATTAAAAATTTTATTGCCTCAGTCATATATTTTTTTTAATTGTTTCAGCTTAAATTTCAATTAATTAAAATAACCTTGTTCACCTAAATAATACAGTGTTATTAATACACATAATATTAATATCTTTATTTAAATATTTAAATAATTAAATTAAAATTTTTAATTAATCTAGTTTTTTCAAGTACAAAAACTGCTGGTGCTAGTTTAATTAATTGTTTTAGTTGATATTTAAACTATTTACTTGCAATTTTTTGCTCTAAATAACTACATTTTTTCTTCATTTACAGAGGTGTTATGATTTGTTTTTACTATGGGTAAAGATTTTTTAAATACGCAATTTTTTTTAAACCTTAACTTGTGTAAAAGAAACTTTTGAAAAAAATATCTCTCCTAAGAAATCACTCACGCCGAAATACCCACATCTGTATGTATATAAAGAAGAATTATGTTGTTATTAGCAACGATAACAAAAAAATTTATTTTTGTATCAAGTGAAGCACACACAGATGTGCGATAGCTTTCCGTGAGCACCTGCCATTACGGCCTTATCTCACGGGTGCCAAAGCACCGGGTGTGGGTTAGACGCCAGACCAACGCCCCCATGCACCCTATTAGAATGAACCTATGGCCCACTCCATAAGGCACATAGGTTGCAATCTTTGAATATAGTTAGCCCTGTACTATATTCAATTACCTTGCTGAGGTAATTTGAGCTATCTAAACTCTGCTGCTATGTCCGTGCCCATAGCAGCTTCTGTTGAATGGCAACAGCACCTAGAATAGTGTCTGGCTGACCGCGTCAGACCAATCACTAGCATTGATTTCACACTGGGAAGCCAAGACTATTCTCCCAGCGTTTTTGGTAGCAACCACAGCCACCACGATAATTCTCCGGCTTCCACGCTAAGGTGGTGTGTATACACCTAAGCGAGGTCCCCAAGAGAATTCCTCAACCATTGCCGGCACAGCTCAACCACTCATCCATAAAGAACGCATGCCTGTGTCGCCAAATAACCAGTGCCTACTCCACACTTACCAAAATCATCCCTTTAACCCCTTAGGGGTCTACCCCTTTGGGGTAGGACGAACTCGGCATTTCAGCAAAGGAAACTGACGACCGCTACACGCACTCAAAACTTCAAAGCAGCTCGGCTGTCGGGCAACCGGCACCCGTGGCACCAGAAGTAGCCTCTGGTTAGACCTCGAAGTTCCACCACAAGGGCTTCACCTCTATCGTCTTTTGAACTCAGGGGCAGTTCTAGGTGACGCTGCACCTAACTGACATCAACAGGACCTGTCTTCCTTTTGTTATAAATATGTGCACATCCGTTACTCTGTTTATGTTCAGAGATTGGGTAGTAACACATAAGTTCTATGGGTAATGTACCAAAGGTACGTCAATGGAAAAAGCCACATCACCCCAGCTGGGGCCCCGGGGTTGCCACGCCCGTAGTCCATTACAGACTCCCCTGGGGGGGGTGAAGCACACACAGGTGCAGATACTCGTTTGAAGGGGGAAAAACATAAAAAGAGATTTAAAAAACAAAAAAATATAAAAGATGCAGATAAAAGTTTAAGCAAAACTTGATATTCTTATCACATTTGATTTGTGGCCTAGTCTTTGTCTGTAAAATAAAGTTCGCTCTTCCAATATATTTTATAAAATCCTCTTACATACTAGAGCCCTGCGTAAGTATTTTTGATGTAAATATGTCTTGTTTTTTAAATATATAGTTTCGTTGCATGTATTATATTAAACCAACAATAAATGCTATAAATCCTATTATTATTTGTGTGTGTTTTAAAGCAAGCGAACATAAATAATGTAAATGCATGTGTACATTTGTATATGCGCAGTAAAATAAAAGAACATACACACAACGTGTGCGTGTATGTACATGTATGCCCTTTGTATACGCGCCCATGCGTACGTAGAAGCAAACATTACAAATTCTTTCGTCAGGAAGTATTCGCTTCTTTACCTCTTTACCTACAAATGTCTTCCAAACAGTGTTGTTCTGCGTTTGTTTTTGAAGATTTTTTGCTACATTAAAACATTTGAGAAATTCCTCATGTCGTGATAGTTCTTTTAAATGGTCTTGTGCAGGGCTCTAATGCCTGCCTATGTATATTTTCCATAAAAAACCAGGCGTATGAGCAACGTAAATCACTCATACTTTGTGTGTTTGCAAAAGTGTTTAGTAATGGGCGGAATACAAATTTTATGGTGAGTGAATTTTGCACTCATGATCAAGCATCAACGCATTTAAAAACTAATCTCGTGTTTCGCTAAATAAAAATGACATTAATTGAATCAAACGTGAGCGTTCCTGTTTTCACAATTTTTTTGGAAATATTTTTTTTATGTCATTTTTAAGAGAACAAAACAGATTTTTATAAATCAAACACATATTCTTTTTGATAAATAAACAAACATAATATAGAAACCTTTTTTCATTAGAAGAAAATCAATATATCTTGTTTCAACTTTGTTATTTGTTTAAAATTTTTTAAACGCACTAATAATCCCAAATTAATATTTTACTTATTAAGTAAAATATTTTTTTTTTTATATTAAAAATACATTGAAATTGATTATTGAGGGGTTTAGCTGCATGCATGTTGATTATTGAGTTCTTGTTTCAACTTTGTTTATTTGCTGTTGAGCTTCTCATTTGTTTAAATGAAAGTTTATAACATAATAACTCTAGTTGTTCTAAGAAACCTTGGGTAAAGATTCACTGATGATCTGCATTAGCAACAGTGAAATGCGCATAGGAGATCCAAGTAAACCCCCCAATAACCAATTTCAATACATTTTTAATAAAAAAAGTATTTTACTTAAAAAGTAAAATAATAATTTGGGATTATTAGTGCGTTTAAAAAATTTTAAACTGAAATTCTAAAACAATTTTTTATCAGCCAAATGTTCTTTTTATTTTTGATAAAAAAAAAACAAAAAAACATCTAAAAAATAAACAGTTTTTATACAAATCAAAAGTTAATGTTTGAATAAAAAAAACTCTGTTTTTAGGGTTCCGTACACCAAATGTGAAAAGGAACCCTATTGTTTTCGCTACGCTGTCCGTCTGTCCGTCTGTCCGTCACACGGTATTTTCTCAGGAACCGTAAGAGCTACGGACCTGAAATTTGGACACAGTATGAAGAACCTTGGCCGCTACAACAACAAATACATGAGAATTAAAAATTAAAGGGTGTTCCAAAACGAGCAATGAAATATGTTAAAATCCCATGTAATATACATACAATTGTATGAACATATGTATATTGAAACTTGAAATTTGTAAAATTAGTGTATTTTTATACAGACTACAACAATTAACACTAAAATTTAAAAAAAATTTAAAATTAAAGGGTGGTCCATCAGTTAATGCAATTTTGACTATGTAATTTTGACAATTTGCTATATCTTGGAAACCGTAAGAGGCAAACACTTGAAATTTTCAAAAACGGTAAAACTAAAAAAACCGAAAATTATAATATCGCCAAACCAAAAAAAAAATCGCCAAAAATTAAAAAAAATCGCCAAAATGAAAAAAATCGCCAAAAATTAAAAAAAATCGCCAAAATGAAAAAATCGCCAAAATTAAAAAAAAATTCTAACACTAAAATAAATCGCCAAATTCGAAAAAATCGCCAAAATGAAAAAAAACGCCAAAATGAAAAATAAACGCAAAAAATTGAAAAAAATCGCAAAAACGCGAAAATGTCGCCAAAACTAAAAAAAATTATATAAACAAAAAATCGCAAAAATTAAAAAAATCGCCAAAAATAAAAAAAAACGCCAAAATGAAAAAACGCCAAAAACCGAAAAAATCGCCAAAACAAGAAAATAAAGTGTCTAAACTAAAAAAGAGCCTAAACTTAAAAAAATCGCCAAAACCGAAAAAAACGCAAAAAACGACAAAACAAAAAAACCGAAAAGACCCCAAAAACGAAAAAAATGCCAAAACTATATATTATATAGGATGAAGTTTGTATTAAATTACATATCTAGTGTTCGTACGGAACCCTATGTGCGCGAGTCATAGTCGCACTTTACTGAATTTATTAATGATTAAGCAACATGGGTTAATTATTTTTTTTTTTATTTAAAAAAAAACTTAGTTCCGTTTTATTTTAATACTGTATTTTAATTAATTTTTTTTTCAAAGTACTAGTTTGTGTTCTGTTTTATGTTTTCTATTTGTGTGGCAGGTATTTGTGTAAATTTATTTAAACATACATATATCTGTCTTTTTTGTTAGTTTTACTGTTACCTATGTCAATCTGTGTTAGAAAATGCTGAAGTTACAAAAATCAAATGACAAACATTTAAAATATTAAAGCAACGAAGTTATTAGACTCGTCTGCTCCGAAATTTTTAGGCCGTACACTAAATGTTCAAGATAAAATAAATAATAAGAGGACATTCTGTTTTGCAATATTAGTTATATTTTAGTTTGTTTAATTTTTATTGCTATAACTTTATATGTTTATATATTAATGATTCGATTATTATTATTATTTTTTTTGCTATTTCCAGCTGGAGTGATTAAATGTATTTAAAAAAAATTATAAATGAAAATTTGTTAGTTTATTCAAAATTGTTCTCCTCATTTTGAAAAATTATTGTAATGTTAGTTTCAGGCTCAATTTAAAGTTGTAATAAAAAGCATGACACAGTGAACTCGGCCTACAAATTAATCTATAAAAGCCTGCTAAAAAAATTGTGTTATAGGCACTTGCGATATTTTGGCGGTTATGGCTTGGCAGACAATTTCAAAAAAAAAAATTAAAAAAATTTTTTATTTTATTTTGATTAAGACCCACCAAGCCGTCCTTGCTCTTGTTTTATTTAATAAAGAGAAGAAAAAAATTAAACCTCTGAATCGTTTTGATTCAACAAGTGAAAATTTTATTTCAAAAGGAGAGAGAGAGACAGAGAGAGAGAGAGAGTCTTAAGGAATTTTTTTAAGAGATTTGAAAAGTTTAATTTTACTTTCTTTATCATACACAAATGTTCAGGGAAGAGCAAAATAGTTTGCCATTTCATAGTGTCAGAGTAATGCTAGGAACACAATTGGGACGAACGACGAATTTTTCGGTGCCAACTTTCGTCATAAAAAATAAAACACATTTGTTCATATGAAAATGAACACAACACCGCCGTACAACGAAATTCGTCGTGCGTGACGAACTCTGAGATATATTTATTTCTATTTTGTACGCCGACGAACGATGAAAAAAACCATTTTCTCTCACTCTCTTTACATACACAATAAACTGTGTGACCAGGGTTACCGTTAGGAATATTTGAAAAGTCGTACAAAAGGTCGTTTTATAAAAATAAAGTCGCACAAAAAAGTCGTTTGAGAAAATAAAAGTTGCACATCTTTTTTAAAGCTCTTTATTATTAATAAAAAGCATAACACAACAAAAAAATAACTTGAAACATGTATGTATGTTTTCATGTATGTATACTGAACAAATTTACTTAAGTTTAATAAATTTGGCTGTCGGATGCTGCCGAGGTCAGATGAGTAGGATTCATTAAAAAAAACAAGCTAAAAAAGTTAAACTTAAGATATTTCTGATAAACATTTTCAAATAAAGCCCCGTGTACTTTTTACTTTAATTCTATTCGTTTGATCTTGGCGCCATACTTATATTTTAGGTGAATGTATGTGTACTCCAACAATATTTTCTTAACATAAATATTACTTTTTTGAAATTCCATTTCTTTACAATAAGCTCTCCAAAAACCACAATTTTTATTTATTTAAATTTTTTTGCTAAAACTATTCTTTGAAACTTCTACTGAAAATTTCCGAAAAATTTCTTAAATACGTTGTACACGTGGCAAGGTTACAATTAATAAGTGCTTCCAAATGAACAATAATCTGTGAATTGCTTTTAAATTTTGAAGGTTTTTTTTTTATAAAATAATAAGGAAATTTTAAATTAATTGCAATTTAAATGTTTTGTATGATAATCTTTAAAAAGCTGTAAAAAGTCCCAAAAAAAAAGAAAAAAGTCGCAAAAGTCGGTGATCAAAAAAAGTTTCACAAAAAGTCGCACACCGCTAAAATAGGGTCAAATTGCGACTTTAGTCGGATGAACGGTAACCCTGAGTGTGACCAGATTTTAAGAGAAAATTAAGGTAAATTACGTATGTCTTTAATATATTTTTAGAGAATACGCAATTTGGATTAAAAAAGGCTAAAAAAGCTAAATCTGTTTTTAAAAAAGCTACAAAAAGAAGCTAAGAGCTTAATAAAAATTTTAAAGCTAAATCCAGAAGAAATAAGCTAAATTTAGCCCAAAATTAGCTAATATGGTCACACTGACAATAACTAACTTTATCAATTATAAAAGCTGAGTTCGCTGAGTAAATTCGTCGTTATTGTGCTTCACACGACGAATTTACGCAGCGAATTCTTATAGACGAATTCGTCGATGTGGACGAAATTCGTCGTTCGTCCCAATTGTGTTCCTAGCATAAACATGAAAAAGGCGCAGACTCCAAAAGGACTCATCTTATACTTGAGTTATTAGCGGCACAAAGTGTTTAAAATACACGTTGTCCTGTTCAAAAATTCAGAAACACTTTAGACATCCTGTCATTCACATTATTCGATGCAGTGATTTATAATACTCGTATATAAAACTTTTGCATGCAGAAAAAAAAGAACGTAGATAATTAACTTTTTAAAAATAAAAACAAATAAATTTATCATGTGCGTGTATATGGGAGTTGCTGAACACTTAGTTGACATTTTAACCTTTTGTGTGTGTCGTGTGCTTGAAATGTCTTTATTTGTATTGATGATGACATGTGGCATAACATGGCAAGATGCTGACGAACAGCCATCTGTCACTCACACCGGCTGATTATATTATCCAGCATTTAGTGAAGATGGATAGCGAACCGATAATGATGCTGAGGTTAATTTGTAATTCATATCATTGCTGCTGCTGTGCTAATGTATTGTTTTAATACAAACTGATGTTCGTGGATGTTAAACTAATGGCCGAGTGATTTATGGTATTAATGAGTTTTTGTTTTTGTTTGTTTGTGCGCACGAGTGTGCAGTTGTGTAAGTTTGATGGTGAAAAACAAAAAGTTGTAACAAACTATTTAGTTATTTATTTATAATTTATTTAGTTGTTAAGACTAAAGTTAAGATGGATAAATTAAAGAAAAATCAAAATGTCTAATCAATAAAATGAGATATAAAAAAATGCTTATTAATGTTTTTTTTTTCATGAATGATGATTTGGTGATTTAAAATTTTTGTATTTGGCTACAAAAATTTTTTTCCGGGAGTTAATACCCCCGGTTTCCACAACCCGGCCAAGGGATTTGAATAGAAAATTTATATGAAAAGCACTGATTTTTTTGAAGAGTCGAGTCTGTGAAAGTTGCGCCATTTTTATGCCAGAATCAGACGTTAGAAGTTTGTTATTTGAGGAAAAATGTTGCTTGTGCTCTACAGTGTAATAAATTAAGTTTTTTGAAAATATCATTACCAGGGACAAGGACTTCATGCATTTAAAAAAGGTATTTTAGGCGCCTAAGATATGACATCAAAAACGCAAAATATGCACTAAAAACAATAAAATATGCACATATCTTTAAAAAAATTATTCAAAAGTAAAGTTCTCAGTCTAAATATCACTAAATAAAGATATAAATACATTTTGTTTTCTCAAGAGGTGCGTGTACAAGCCTTTTATATTAAATCTTTACACAAGATTAAATATGGTATAATGATTCTTTCTGCATTATTAACTCCAAACTCGCATTTTCGAGATACATATGTATGTTTATATTACACTAAAGGAGCGATACATAAATAGAAAAAGAAAAGTGTTGTTATTTATTTATTTTCATTAAAAATCTTTTTATTATTCATACATATGTATTATCGAATGTGAAGTCCAATCAATTTGTTCTTAGAAAGCTTTGTGCATTGAAAAAGGCCTTGTAATATCTGTGGATGTAATCGGCTCAAACCTAAATGATTCTTTTTATATAATGTTGTATATTTATTTAAATCAACCATTACAATGGATTGAATACTAGCTGATAGATTTGGTTTTTGAATCCGTTATAATTTTTAAAAACAATATCAAGTTTAAGCATAATTGTTTCACTACTTTCGGCTTAAATAGCAGACAATTACAATTTCCATTAAATTTGGTAGGTGTGTGCTTGTACAAGGTGGGCCAAAAGAAACCAAGGGGTGTAAAAGTTTAATAACTTTTTTGTTTATTAATTTGTTTTTATTTTTTCTTTCAGATTATATAGACAACACTTGGAGAATTTATAATGAATGAAAATAATAAATGAAAATCAGAAAATAAGAAATGAATAAATGAAATCAACTTTATTGAAAATTTGATTATGAGTGATGAAGCTCATTTTCATTTGAATGGCTTTGTTAATAAGCAGAACTGTAGGTTCTGGGGTTCTCAAAATCCAAGAGCCATTCATCAACGCCAATTGCACCCCATCAGGTGTACAGTATGGTGTGGGATCACATCTGAAAATGTCATTGGGCCCTACTTCTTCGAGAATGAAGATGGAAGTGCTGTAACCGTAAATGGAGAGCGGTATCGGTTTATGATAGAAAATTTTTTACGTCCTGCTCTTGAAAACAGACCTGGTATGTGGTTTCAGCAGGACGTAGCCACTGCCCATACTGCCCGAGACACAATGGCACTTTTAAGTAAAATTTTTGGAGAGCGAATAATTTCTCGAAATTCGGAAATTATTTGGCCAGCGCGATCGCCAGATTTGACAGCACCCGACTATTTTCTTTGGGGTTTTTTGAAGGAGCGAGTGTATGTGAACACGCCAGAGACAATCCTTGAACTCAAGGCAAACATTGTTGCAGAGATTTGAACGCTACAGCCACAAGTTTTGAAAGATGTTATGGAAAATGCTCTAAAAAGAGCCCATCAGTGCGAAGCTGAAAACGATGGTCATTTAAGAGACATCATTTTTCATACTTAGTGTAAAAAAATTTCCATTTTGTATATTATATAATCTGAAAGAAAAAATAAAAAAAGTTAATAAACAATAATATACACCCCTTGGTTTCTTTTGGCCCACCCTGTACAATCGTTCCACAATTCTATAACAATGCAAGCGAATACAGACAGTTGCCAAAAATTGTTTTGAAATATTTTTGAAAATTTGAATTTTTGAGAAAATATGACACAAAATCAGCATTTATATCAAAATATGAGAAAAAAATATGCAATTATGACTAAATTATGCAAAAATATGAATTTTCAGCAAAATATGCAAAAATATGCACTAAAAAATCGTTGCCATTTTTACGCAAATTCATTGTTTCGTAAAGATATTTCGTTCCTGCCATTATCAGAGTTAAGGGAAAAAACATGCATTTGCATGAAACCCCTGTCCCTGATCATTACTAACGATTTGTAAGTATTGCTACACTTCCCTTATTTTACATACTTATAACTAATTTGAATTTATTAAAAAAATGTATGCACAAATATTCTCTTCCTTCCTTTGTTTCCAATTATATTTGCAAAATTTTCTAATTTAAATATTATTTTTTTTTACTCGAAAATATTTATGTATGTATCTTACGAAGTTATAAAATGATAAATTAATTTTCACATTTTGGGTTGAATTGTATGAGAAGAAAAAGCTGAAAAAATAAAATGAAATCATTTGCATAGAAAGTTCGTTGTAAAAGTTTTCATAATTTCAATTTTTTTTTTGCTAATTTAATATTTTATTACTTTTAATATGTTTGTATGATTTGCCAGCCAAACTGAGGGCAAATAAATTGTGTTATTTTTTCAAACACAAGCTGCTATATGTGAGAATATTTGCCATAGGCAGCGAAACTCAAGTCTCCTACAAAGCTAAACAATAAGTGCAGTGTAATGCTAGGTAAAATATATTCAATAAAAAGGGGGAAATATCGGAATGCTAGATACTAGAAAGATAAATTTATTCGTACAAAACTCATGTTATTTAAGTAGTGAGCAAATGGAATGATGAAGTAAAAACTTTTCCACCAAGGCAGTAGAACGTGTCCTATCAGGACCCAAGTGAGATTATTTCTATGTTACTAATTTTCGTTCTCAATTTTACATACAAATTATATGTAAAATTGAGTATTCATATTAAAATAATGGAACAATCAAACTTCGGAAGACCTCCCTCGTTTATCACTAAATATCACGAAGAAAAACTATTTTCACCACCCACGCTCACGACTTCTCACGCGTGATAACTTTTATTTAATATTATTAATATAATCAACATGGATATTATTTTCCAATTCCTTAGTTTTCAAAAATTTAAATTTTTTTCATCACTCACGTTCACGTCCTCTCACGTGTGACAACTTTTAACCAATAGATATTATTAATATTATTTTAACTAATATTACTAATATTATATTCCAATTTTTTTATTTTCAAAAACTAAAAATATTTCCCTCACCCACGCTCGCGACTTTTCACGCGTGACAGCTTTTAACTAACAATAAGGATATACTCACCATCGACATTATGTTCCAGGATTTTGCTATTCAAAAAATAAAAGTTTTTTCATCATTCTTGCTCACATCTCTTCTCACGTGTCACTACTCTTGACTTACATGCATATGTATACATATATGTACATACATATATATATATATATATCTTAATATATATAAATTCATCATCAACATTATTTTCCATGTTTTCAATTTTCAAAAACTAAAAGTTTTTATCACTTGATCTCACGAAGAAAGATTTTTTCATTACTCACGCTCACGACTACTCAAGCGTGACAACTTTTAACCAACATTAATGATTTACTCACCATTGACATTATTTACCATGTTTTTTAATTGTAAAAAACTAAAAAAAAATCACTCACGCTCACGTCGTTTCACGCGTGACAACTTTTTAAATTTTCACAAATATCCATGTTTTTAATTTTCAGAAACTAAAATTTTTTGTCACTCACGCCCACGATTTCTTGACAACTTTAAAATGATATTCATCATCGACATTATTCGTATATTCCATGTTTTAATATTTTCAAAAAAAAAGATATTTTTCTTGCCAATCACGCTCTCGTCTGCTCACGCGTGAAATATTTTAAGTACTCCTTCCTTAGAGCTTTTTAATTGGCTTACTTTTGACACTTTTATTTTAAACTGGCCTGATTTTCGATTTTCTTCCCGTATACAATTTTTTTCGTTGTAGTTACCATTTTTTTGTATATGTATATGTATATAGGGACTATTACCAATTTTGTGGCGGCAATTAATTACAGTCAAACGGCAGGACTGATTGAAATGATTTTTTTGAATGAAACTTCGGAAGCCTCCCTCTTAAAAAAGTCCTTAAAGATTAATCTGAGGATCAGGTTCACGTCCTCTCGGGCGTGACAACTTTTGATCAGCATTAATAATACACTTATCTTAGGCTGAGTTTACATCTGGCATTGCTTGTGTGTCATTTGCCCAAAAAAGCGTAACCAACTAATTACTAATGAAAAACTGTTCGATTCAGACATATATTTATTGATTTAAACAGTTTCCAATCATGTTGGATTCTATAAAATTGTCTATTAGTTATGTATGAAACTGTTTAACTTAATAAATACGTGTCTTAATCAAACTGTTTTTCATTAGTAATTAGTGGTTACGCTTTTTTTACGCTTGTGCGGCACATGGCACACGGATGGAAACACGACCTTAACCATTGTATTTAATTGTTTTAATTTTTAAGAACTCAACATTTTTATTATGAATACTTTTTCTCAATCGATTTTGTAATTTACACACAAAACACTTGATAAAGTGAAGTGAACTGAAGTGAAGTAAATCAAATTTGTGGCAAAATTTTAAAAATAATTATTTCCTTTGTTATTCTTTTTCTATTAAAGCAAAAACAAAATATATTTTTTCACTCACTCCTACGTATTCTCATGCGTGACAATTTTTAAACACTAACCCCCATATTCATAAATTTTGAAACGAATTTGAAATGTATTTTATTTCAAATTTTCCATAAAAAATTTTCTTAAAATGAATTTCAAATTTTATTTAAAATTTTCCACAAAAATTTTCCTAAAATGAATTTCAAATTCATTTTATTTTTTTATGAATAGGGGGGTAATTTTTTAAATAGAAATTCGATTTCTTCCCCGTTCAGTAAATATTTCATTTTAGTTAACCAGAAAAATAGGGTTTTTTCTTTAAATTGAAAACATTCGCAGGAGAAATATTTCAAATTCCGAAGATAGTTGATTGTCCTAGAGAAGTGTGATGGTGTTATCTTCTTAATTTTTTTTAGTTACAAATGAAAAAAGATATTTTAAATAGTTCAATTAGTTTATCTTAAGGTCACTTCAATAATTTCCATTTAATCGATCTAATACACAAATTTTCCGAAACTCGAAAAACTTCTCACTTTCGACATTAGCTTCCATTCCTTAAATTTAGAATTTATAAACTCTTATTAGATTATAAAAACATTTAGAAACCGCATGTTAATCATATGCTAACGTAACGGTAAAGCCACGTGATGGACAAATGTAAACAAGAACGTTTAATTTTTTATGTTTAAGATATATTAAAGCAAAAATAATTGCGAATTTTCAATATTAAGTTTTTTAGTTTTACACGAAAGAAAAACAAAAATTTCCCATAGTGCGCCTTCATACTAGTGACCAACATGTAGCGATTTTCCTTTCTGACAACACTGCTTAGGACATCCTCTTCAGATATCCTAAAATAAAAACCGTTTAGAATTATTTGTTCTTAGAAAAATTAACTTATTTCACATTTGAAGTATAATTTTAGGTCGTTCTTGAAGTTTTGCAAAACATTTGAGCTACAGACATGCATAAATACTCGTACATACATACACAATGTGTAATACACATACATATAGTGCATAAGTACCCTGCAGAAAGTGCGAATAGTGGTGATTTACTAGTGTGAAATTGTGGTGATTTACTAGTGACGTTGTCAGTAGCACTACTGACCAGGTGTACCCCAGCCAATGGTATCATCTATTGACATTTAACATTAGCTTGTCATTGAAAATCCACCACTAGACTATAGCACTACTGACTTAGTAGTTCTTTCGGGACCACATGGAGACATTAGCACCAAAGATTCACTAGTAAATTTTAGGGGCTATAGTCTACAATATCGATATATCCTCTCTCGTTGTCAATAGTAAACTTATAGTGATTTTCTAGTGACATTGTCAATAGTGCTACTGACTAGGTGTACCCCAGCCAATGCAAATGCCAATTGACAAATAACATAGGGTTGTCATTCAAAATCTATCAGTAGACTTTAGCACTATTGAGAAGGTAGTTATTTTACGGCCATATGGAGATATTTTAACCGAAGATTCAATCGTCTGCATATATTTATTTAATATTATTGCACAATATAATAAAAAAGAAAAACAACCTATTGACGCGTTAATTGACAATATCACCAGAAATACACTAGAACTGTCGTCTCTAACGTATCTCTACTCGCGCATAAAAGGAAAGTTGTCGACATTTTAACTAGTGCAATTGTCGCTGGAGAAAGAGTATTGACATAGAGACATATGGTTCTAGGTTGACTAGAGGGTAATTTAAGGGCCCATACTCATGTGGAGTTTGCATGCGTAGAATTGACTTGATTGTTGACTTTTTTTTTTTTTTGTATTTATATAAATTTTTTTCTTCCAGTTGGCCAACTTTTTACAAGTTAAGAACGAACGTACATTTTGCTGCCGTTTATTTTTTTGTTCACTCCTTTTCAAATTTTATATTGTTGTTGTATTTTATCTAAGGCATTACAAATTCTAGGGCTGAGCACATCCTTGCCAGTGCAAATATGTAAGTTTCAATGTAAATAACACAGCGGCACTCAGTCAGTCAGTCAGTCAGTTTGTTCAACTCATTTTCATCTCTGTGTGGCTCTTGTTTTGCGTTTGTCTGTGTGTATGTGTATCTGTCTATAGTTTTTTATTTGTTGTTTTTTATGTCTGTCTGTTTTTGTAAGCCCTTTCATTTAGCCTTATTTATTGGGCTCTGTGTGCGCGCTGTTATTAGTTTTTGAACCAGGTTGTTTATCTGTCTTCTTAACTTGTTAGCGCTGATTTTATTCTCTGTTTTTTTTTTGCTTTTCTAACTACAAAAGCACACATACTTGTAGAATTTTTTTTTATACAAACATTTAAAGGCCTTTGAATTAGCAAACATTAGTTAGAAAAACCACAATATTTTTTATGGTGTAAGTACGAGTATGTACACTAGAGGGGCCGTTATTTATTTATTTTAGATTTCTTATGTTCTCTACCTCCAAATCGGTTCAGTTTTATGTAAAAAAATACAAAAAATTTGGCGTTCAAGCCCGTTTTTCAATGTAATTTTTTGCATATGACTATCTTCTTAAAAAACCATTTTACAAAAATATGATGTATGGCAATATTTTGGCTCTTCTAGTCAACAGCATTAGTCTCAAAGAAAGTTTTTTGCTAAAATTAATATTTCAGAAAATAATGAAGAAAATAACCAAAAAAATATTAAAATTATATTTATATGGAAATTATTTATATTAAGCATGTACAATAAGACCTTATATTACCAAAAAAAATTACATTGAATATATGGACTTGAGGGCCAACACAACTTATCGCTATGAATTTTTTTTGTATTTTTTTACACAAACCTGAACTGATTCGGGGGAGAAAATATAAGAAATCAAACAAAAAAAATTCTTCATACAACTAACGGCCACTCTAATGAACATGTGAAGTATTTGTCAGAGGTTAAAGCTTAAACTAATTGTGATTTACTATATAGTTACATACATAAGTTTTTTTAGTATTTTTCATACAAAATCTCCTTTGAAGAAACGCACAAAAATTAAATATTTAATTAAAGTTGATGTTTAAACTTAGCTTTAGCAACATTTTAATCAGGTATGTAATGAAAAACAATCGTTTTCAAAACGATTTCAAAAGAATCGTTTCGGAAAGGTGTGATGAATTCCGATAGATTTTAGGTATCTTAAACAACTGACTTCTAAAAAGCACACTAGAAGATAAGAAATAAATCGCATATTGGAGCTGTGAAAAGAAATTTATCAAAAATGTCTGGAAAAACTATTAAAAACAAGTTTAAAAATTATTGACAAAACGACTATAAGTAACATATCACATATTTTATCGTTTTCAAATTGTTTTTGTATCTAAATCGTTGTTCATCACATACCTGATTCAATATGTTTTTTTCCTATACCATTTGTCACTTGGCAAAATGTTTTGTACAGTTAGGGCCTTACACCACAATGTCGACAACATCCGATTTGAAACAAGAAACAAATTTTAAAATTTGTTTAAACTCTGACAGCCTTATTTATAAAAATTATTAATTTTGTATGAACATTTTTTTAAAGGCCCTTCATAAAGCCTCATAATGTCTTCACACTGAAAGTTAAACCTGGTTTTAACGTTAAAACCATAAACAACTGGTTTTGCATTCACACTGCAAGTTTATTAAATTCAGGTTTTATCTCACAGACTGTCTAATAACTTTGCTCAAAAACAAAATAATTCTCCTAGAGAAATGTGTGTACTTGTTGTTGTATTTTTCCTGTTTTTAATAACACTTATTTGACAAACTGTACAATAACTGCTTTTGTTTGTATGAAGAACTCAGAATGCGCTCTAAAATGGATTTTTTTTTATATTTGAAGAAGCGCACGGAAATCAAGTTATTGTATATTAAAAATTCACACATACATTAAAAAATAAAACTTTTTTATCGGCGGATCGATGTCAGTCATATCGTTTTTTTTTCACTTCCCAGAGGTCAATAAAAATATTTTCGCTCTTTTCCTTCCAAAAAAAAAAAAAAACTCTTTTTTCCCATAATTTTTTGATTATTGTTGCTGCTGCATCCATTTTTAAGTTGAAAATCTCTCATGCGACATCTATTGTTATTCACTGGCATAAACATTATCAGCTGGTTCCGCTCATTTTAACTTGGCAGCACTGAATTTAGCACAGCGAAAACAAGGTTACATTTCATAAAACAACTTAAAACCAATTTTAAAATGATTTTAAGTTGGTTTTAACAAAAAGAATTTGTATGGTAAAACCAGGTTTTAACTGTTGATTTTAACGTTAAAACCAACTTTTAATAAATTTTAGAAATAAGGCCGTAAAAAAAAATAAAAAAGTTCAAGCAATTTTAATCATCTTGCTGCTCTGTCCTTCACAAAGCTTAAATGTTCACTGTGCAACAGGCCTGCTGAAATTATTTGACACTCTCTCACTATTTATAAATTTTACAAACAATTTGCAGTGATATTTAAATTTTTTTTTTAGCACAAAACGCCCTGTAGGAAAAAATTAGGCCCTAATTGTCCAAATATCACCGAAGTGATATTTATGTACAGGGTGAGCCAAAAGAAACCAAGGGGTGTAAAAGTTTAATAACTTTTTTGTTTATTAACTTTTTTTTATTTTTTCTTTCAGATTATATAATATACAAAATGGAAATTTTTTTACACTAAGTATGAAAAATGATGTCTCTTAAATGACCACCGTTTTCAGCTTCGCACTGATGGGCTCTTTTTAGAGCATTTTCCATAAATCTTTCAAAACTTGTGGCTGTAGCGTTCGAATTTCTGCAACAATGTTTGCCTTGAGTTCAAGGCTTGTCTCTGGTTTGTTCACATACACTCGCTCCTTCAAAAAACCCCAAAGAAAATAGTCGGGTGCTGTCAAATCTGGCGATAGCGCTGGCCAAATAATTTCCGAATTTCGAGAAATTATTCGCTCTCCAAAAATTTGACTTAAAAGTGCCATTGTGTCTCGGGCAGTATGGGCAGTGGCTCCGTTCTGCTGAAACCACATACCAGGTCTGTTTTCAAGAGCAGGACGTAAAAAATTTTCTATCATAAACCGATACCGCTCTCCATTTACGGTTACAGCACTTCCATCTTCATTCTCGAAGAAGTAGGGCCCAATGACATTTTCAGATGTGATCTCACACCATACTGTACACCTGATGGGGTGCAATTGGCGTTGATGAATGGCTCTTGGATTTTGAGAACCCCAGAACCTACAGTTCTGCTTATTAACAAAGCCATTCAAATGAAAATGAGCTTCATCACTCATAATCAAATTTTCAATAAAGTTGATTTCTGGTTTAAATAATAAAATTCTATTGTTCTGGTTCTCTGTTCAGTTGTGAACCTCTCCATTATAAATTCTCCAAATGTTGTCTATATAATCTGAAAGAAAAAATAAAAAAAAATTAATAAACAAAAAAGTTATTAAACTTTTACACCCCTTGGTTTCTTTTGGCCCACCCTGTATATGCACATAAGAAATATTTCTCTAATTAATTGGAAAAAATGCATTAAAAATTTAATTGTGTCAAGTAAACTTTTTAATTAAGTATTTTTTTTTTAATAAAAGTTTAATCGGGTGCCCCTGTGGCTGAGTGGTAGCGATGCTGGCATCTCAGTTAGAGCTGCAAAACTATCGATGGTACTATCGATAGTATCGATAGTTTTGATTTAAGTGGACTATCGATATTTTTTTTTTCGATAGCGATACTATCGACAAAAACACTCTACCACTAAAAGAGAAAAAAATCAAAGTCAATAAAAACGGAATGATGGCGACTGTGTAATAAAAAATGCCACATTAAAATTTCGCCAACTGGTTTGGTAATTGTTATCATTACATATATAAATGTGAAAACAAATTAATTAGTTTTGATTTGTTTCAACATAAGATGTCAGTTTTTATCTACTAGATGCAAATTGCATAAAAATACAATTATTATGTACCAACGGCTTTGATACCTGAAGAAACTTGATGGCGGCTAAATTTGACGACTACTGGACTGTCTACGCTCTTTACTTTTGAATAAAAGGTGACGCTAAATAGTTTGCTTCCCCTTCTGTTAAACGAATACTTTTTAGCTAACTGCAACAGTTTAAGTAATGATGAAAGATTTTTTTTTTTATTTTATTTCTTTTTAATTTATTTTTTATTGATCCATCTATCTATCTGTTTGCTTTTTCGTTTATTTTTTTTATAGAAGTGTGTATATATGTTTGTTGAATATGTGTAAAACTAAAAGTTTAAAAAAAAATCAACTTTCTTTTTACTTTATGGAATGATTAAAAAATTCAAGATTTTATATTATAAAAATACACAATTGATAAGTTTTAGCCCTTATAGACACGGAAACTTTACTTTGAAAAGCCTTAATTCAGCAGGAAGAAAGACAGAAAGAGATAGTATTTATCACTCTGTCTTTCACACAGCTGAATTAAGACTTTGCAAAGTGAACTTTCCGTGTGTAAAAGGGGTGTTTCTAAGAATGAAAAAATACTATCAAAACTATCGAATGGAGCCACTATCGATAGTTTTGCAGCTCTAATCTCAGTCCAGAGGTCGTGGGTTCAATTCCCACCATAGACCCTGGGTGTTTTTCGCAGACAAGCTAATCGCTTCGCGGGTTGTGGTTGTTAAAAAAAAAAAAAAATTTATCTTTTCATAAAATTTCATAATGTAAACAAAAGTTTAATTTACTCAATTAAATTGTTAATAGATTACTTCGTATGATTTTTGAGTTAACTTGAAAACAATTTCTTCTTAGTGAAAAAAAAACAATATATTTAAAGATTAAATAATCGTTTCAATTAAAGCTTTTCATTAACTGAAATTTTTAGCAAAAGCTGAATTGATCAAATTCAATTTTTAATTAAGTTTTTCATCAATTGAATTTTTAAACAAAATTGTATTTGATTCAACAAAATTTTTAACTGATTATTTTGTGTATTTTTTGAATAAAAGAACTTAATTTGAAAATTGTTACTTGTGTCATATCGTGACATAACCGCCAAAAAAAAGCTTAAGCGACATCGTTTTCGAACCTAATTTTCTGACCGAAATCGATTATTTGCGAATGTAAATAATTGATTTTCCAAAAATAAAATCGAGGACCAAATAATGTGTCGGTTAAGCGGTTATAGCTCGATATGTAGTATCATAAAGTTTTAAATTATGCTTTTCTTTGGGGACTCACATTAATTAATAAAAATATTTCATTCAATAAGAATTGAAATTACTGAACTTAAGCCCGAATAAGAAATTATTTCTGATTAAAATTCACTACAGTTCAACTAAATCTAAAATTGTCTCGTTTTATATTATTTTAATGTTATTGTTTTTGCTTTTGTTTTTTTTTTAACAAAAATTTTAAAACACTATGGGCCAATTTCACCAACTCTATTTAAAAATGGATTTTTATTTAAAAGTCGAATCTCATTAATTTTTGTATGGAAAAATTACTTTTTTAAATATTAATTTATATTTAAATAAGTTAGTGAAATTGTCTTTGTGACACCTAAGACTACCTACCGTTGGAATCCCCCAAATATTTAAAAAAAAGTTTTAAAAATGGTTTTGTTTTTTAACCCCCGACTAAAAAAAGGGGTGTTATAAGTTTGTAGTGTGTGACTGTGTGTCTGTGTGTCTGTGTATCTGTGTATCTGTGTATCTGTGTATCTGTGTATCTGTGTGTCTGTCTGTGTACACGTACAGGCCAAACGGCTGGACCGATTTTCATTTAGTTTTTTCTTTTTGAAAGATGACTTGATCGAGAGGGTTCTTAGCTATGTTTGAAAAAAATCGGTCCAGCCGTTTCGAAGATATAACATCTTTTCTGAAAAAAGTCGGGGGTTTTTAAAATTTTTAATTTTGTTATCATACAAATTCTTCAACGAACAAAAGCTAACAAATTCATGATTTTAAAATTTGTACGAAAAACAAAATCAGTATCTCAAAATGTAAATTTTAATTCCATTTTCAAACAATTAGACCTGTAATCTTTACAAAAACAAACTTTCAACTTTTATAATAACTTAAACTTTCTTCGCAAGTAACTTATGGAACAGAATCCTCTTATTTATTCATGCTACTCATTGGAATTATATTGAAATCTTTCCATCAAAAATTATTACAATTCATATTTTTAAAAAAATATTTCTCTTATTGACTTATGGAGAGAGAGAGACGTTCTTATGCATGAAAATAAATAAAAATTGGTTACTTATTGTTTGCTTAAAGTAATGCATGCACATTTATGCTTATGCATGTTCCTATTACTCTCTTTTGTTTATGTTTACACACATTCATGATTACAGTACTATGTATATACATACGTATGCTTACTCATGTTATATTTCTGAATTTAAATTGAAATTTGTAACTACAACTGTTTTTACCACGGGCTTGGTCAATACAGAGAAGAATAAGTGAAAGCAGTTTCCACAAGGGCCTTATTTAAATATTAAATGACGTGATTTCTAGTGAAAAATAAAATAAAAATTAAAAAAGTGCTGTAAAAATATTTAACTTTAATTCTTTTTCAATTATTTATTATAATTCAATAAAATTTAATGGAAAATATGTATGTCATATTTGCAAAGTTAAGTAAATGGATTTTCAAGACTAACTAATGCATATCTGGCATTTCTTGTATTATCATTTTGTGGTGTCATTTTGAAAATGTATGCAACTCCGTCCCCATTATGTTTTTTATATGGAAAGCAGTGCCAGACAACGAAACATATCGGATATGGCGGACCTTTCCATCAATATACACTTTTGCGATGTCACAAAGTGCCATGCTGTGTACTCACCATAAAATCAAAGTTAAGCCCAAGCTCGACCGAACCTAGGCTGAAGTCGAGCTTTACTCTCAATTCGCATTAATAAACATTTTTGTACCTTGGAGGCCGCCAATGAATTAAATATAAAAAAAAACATTTATATAAGATAAATTTTAAGTACAAGAAGAGTAACAATTATAATTTTTAGTTTTACTAATAACAAAATTTAAAATATTAAAATCCCCGAAATATCCCCAAAGTATAAAAAATTCACCAAATTAATTGCTAATCCACATTTTTCCATAAAAATCACCAAACTAATCTGTCATTCCCATTTTCCAGGGAAAATTTATTGTGTTTCTATAAGGGACGGCATTCAGAATTTTAAAATTGTACCAAAAACTTTCAAAAATTGTATTTTTTTACCTTAATTGTACTTAAACATTTTTTTTAGTTCAAATTACATATTTTTTATTTATTTTTATTAAAATAATCGCTTTAACAGAATTTGCTTGTAAGTTAGGATGTTAAAGAATATGGTTACACCTGTTTAAGTTGAAATTTAAAATATACAAACTAATAGCATGTGCTCTAGGATCCGAATTCAGAAGCAAAATTATTTGGAAACGGACGAGTTCACATTTTTTGATTTTCTCACTGCGTTTTGCTTTTAGAAGACTGTTTTCAAGTGATCAAATATGAGTTTCATTGTTCAACTGTGAAAATTAAAAAATATGCAATTGTTTGAAAAGAAAGCGGAGTGAAACTGGGGAGATTACTAAAATGTATTAAATTAGTCATTGGTGTAATATTGTACTTTCCGAGTTTGAATAGTATCAATAAAGGTACAATTGTACCAACTCTGCCATTCCTGGTTTCTATAATGAATTTTCTTTAATATCTCCCTCTCTCTCCCTTTAATATCTCTCCCTCTCTCTCTCTCTCTCTGACGCGACTAAAAAGGCCATCACCTGGGCCTACAACATAAAAAAAATTATTTTTTAGCTCTGGCCACACATGGCCTGCACCAATTAGCCCCTGTTTGAACAAATTGGGCTTATGGTTGTGAGTGAATAATATTTACACATGTACTCATAAAAACTCGCTTTTAATACCATTTGAAATCATCTGAAAACATAACGCAGGAATTACCATATTTTTCAAACCTTTTCCGTAGTACGAACATTGTATGATTTTGAAATCGGTTTGCAAGAAAAAAAAATGTAATGCATTCTTTTAAAAAAAGAGAATGAGATATGCAAAAATTAAATATGTATATACATACATACATACATAGTATGCATCTGCTTGCATATGTACTTGTAGTTATTAGTTAAAATATTTAAGGCCAGTATTTAAGATTTTATTGTTTGTTTGCTGCGAATCTCAAAATACCCTTCGCAAGAACATACATGAATTAATAATACCCAGCAAAAAATTTCAAAAAAGGTAATCGAGTTTGGAATTAAGCATTTTTGGTGGAAGCACTTCGCTACTAGATTACCAACTTATGCCCATTTTTTCAGTTGGTAATCAAACCGTAATTATTTTTAAGTTCTAATTAAATACGAAATTGTGTTTTTGAGTGCTTATTTAAATAATAATTAAATGCCCAACCTTGCGAAATTAAACACTACTTAAGTTTTATGATTGTACCATATGTTTTTATGCGTGTGTGTGTTTACTGAAAACATGCACATGAGCGTCATGCGGTCGTATTAAAAAGAATTTCGTTTAAATTTCATAAATATATAACATATACAGTACAAAGTTTCATATCATGGAATAAAGTAATATAAAAAGTCATTATGATGTTCTTTTGGTCTCATAAAATGAGTTTTTATGCAATTTAATTTTCTACATGTTGATAACCTAACTTTTTTGTTTACATTAAACAGCTGCTGTTTGAAAAGCCTTCAATAATACTGGGAAATTTTGCAGTGCTACCGTACTTTCAACGTAATTTAATAAGAACTTTAAATAACCACTGAAAAAATGAAATCGTATTTAATTACAACTTAATTTTAAATAAAAATTAGCTAATTACGTACTTAATTCTTAAGTTAAAAACTGGGGGTTAATGATTTTAACAAGGCGTGAGACTAAAATAATCGATTCTTCAGAAGTACTTAATTTTTTTTTCTTTGTCAACATTTCACGTAATCTATTTCGTCTAAAAAAATCATTCTTTTGTAATTTTTTGCTGGGTATGTATATGTACAATGATCTTGCTGAGCATTGACTACCATGAGATCAGTTCGACTTCAAATCTTAATAGCTGTGCCAATACACACAATCACGTGAGTTAAATAATTAATAAAATTAAATGAAATTCATGTTGTTTTAACTGGAAATAGATTTGATTCAACATGGTTCGTCTTGTTATTTCGATAGGGTGACGCTGGCTGAAATAGTTAGCATGTTGACTACAAAAACGAGGTTCCTGGGTACGAGCCCGGTATCCTAAATTCATAAAATAATAACACCACGCATTTTTTAAATGTGCATTAGTGTCCATTTGTATCAGTTGTTGTAGGAAAGTTTAAGTGATACTAAGATACTAATTCTAATGTAACATTGGAGCGTCCTCCTTCGTTGTCTAGTAGCTACTAAACACAGCTTAAAAAAATTAATACTCCTCATTTAACACCAGAGGCGCTGCAACACAACATAATTAAAAACGTTCAAAAAAGCACAGTTGTAAAATAGTGAAGCTTTCCTCTATCTCCTCCTCCAGGTGGTGAACCTGTCTTCTCTATTTCTCTACCTTTCCTAAAGAAGGCAACACCTATTAATAGAAGTAGGCATTCACGGCCTGATGTTACTTCTCTTAAAAAAAAAAATTTACGTTGTTTCAACCTGATATAACTTTGATGATGAAGAATCATCATTTTGATTTAGCAGTACGGAAATATTAAATCAACCTGAATTTTCTTAGAATCTTATTCTTAATCATGTTGAATCAACATGAAACACATATAAAATGAAATCTCTGCCAAAAAATGTTAAATTAATCTTGTTTTCATAACTTTTTTTTACTATATTAAAACAACCTGGAATAACGTTATTTCAAAAGGAAAAATTTTCCTTGAAGGTTACTGTAAATCATGTTGAGTTAACATGAAACACATATAAAACAAAAGCATTTGCCAAAAACTGTTGAGTAAAAATTAATCCCGTTTTCGCAAAATTAAATATAAAATTGTTCTGTGTGCGTTCCCTGAAAATAACTTTTTTTACTTGAGAATGTATTTTATTTCATGGCAAAAGCTTTGTGTTATCTCATCTATTTCAAATAACATATTTTGAACATCAGTCTCGCCTTTATTTTAAACATTCGCTATTTAAAATGATAGTCATAAAGATTTATTATTTGTTTTTTTTTTTTTGCCAAAATTAGCAAAAATATTTATATTAGCACCAGCAAACATTAAATACATTTCTCATCACCAACAGCTGTAACGCCGCCATTGGCACCAACCCAAATTCATTATCGCCCAAGCCATCAGTGTCATCATAATTAATTTAACAACAAACGGCCGGCCAGGTGTTTATGTTGTAAAAACCACCATAAAGAATGAAAAAAAAACTTTGCATTTTTGTTCACACACTTTTGGTCAATTAATCATCATGCCACCACAGTCACTGATATTTGCAGACTTTTAAATAGACAAATAAACACTCTAAAGCAAATATTATAAACAAAATGAGAAAAACTAAATATAACCACAACAAAAAAATAAAAAAAATAAAATATCAAAATTATTAATTCTTGTGCATCCTGTAAACAGAGTCGGCCTGAGGATTAGCATTGAAACGTTTTGTGTTTCTAATGTGACTGTGAGTGTTTGCGAGTGTTTTGTAATTTAAATAGAAAAAATAATAATAAAGTTGTAATTAATTATGACTCTGTTTATTACAAAAGTTTGTACTGACAGACACTGTGCTCGGGCAAAAAAAAAAAAAAAAAAAAAAAAAAAAAAAATGATTGATAAACTTTGTTTTAGTCACAATGAATGAAGTCGTCTTAAAAGTTAAAAAATTTTCTTTGTTTACAACTCAAAAAATAAAAGTTATCTTAAAAATTTTAGTAAAGTGGAAGCCAACTAATGATAGAGACATATAGAAGTCTGCTTATAATTACCTGGGGATCTATGTGCAAACGTTAGAATGAATTATGTAGAAAAAAATATATTTTAGTAAAAAAAGGACTGCCAAGTCAGAAAATGTGCCCTTAGAGGAAAATTGAAGTATTCAAATCCGTGCTTCGAGTTCACTGATGAAAAAAAACTTCACAAAAATAGCTGGCTCGAGTATTTATGTGCCGCTAGCAATCGAAAGGCTTGCCGGTCTGTTCAGATCAGCTGTTGTAAAAAAAAAAAACATTGACTAAAGCGGCCCAACCACTTGTAAATATCAAAACAATTTTCAATATTATTGTACAATCAAGAATATTGTGTAATATGGTGGCAAAACATTGTTGAATGTTATTCACTTTTCACTCAGGAAAATTCGGCAGTATTTTCTTTGAAAATATTGTGACATTTATTGCATAGAATAGGTCATAGTCACAATAATATGTACATTAACATATACAATAATATTAGCCCAATTCACAATCTTGTGCAAATGGTCTTGCATCGTTGCATGTGCAAAATATTACAGTATATTCTTACTCACCACTTAACAATTCTTAGTGGTGAGTATCAATATACTATACCACTTTGCACATGCAACGATGCAAGACCATTTGCACAAGATTGTGAATTGGGCTATTGTAACAGGTGGCGCAAAAGTAATCCTCCTATCAGAAAATGCTATAAATTTTGCGATTGGCGGCTAATGTCAATTCTGTTTTGACATTTGTGTAGTAAACACATGCGAAATACACGTTAATAAACAATGTTACGCTACACTGCTCCAGAACGCGGAATATTGGTGACTATTTATTTGACCAATAATCGGTCGTGAATTTCGTCGCAGATTTCCTGGCCGTCCAACGCCTACTGGTGAAACAGTCGAAGAGACTGGCACAACACGAGATGCTGCCAGGCGTGGCAGACTCCGGAGTAGCCGTTCTGCAGAGAATATTGCTGCTGTAGCCAGGGATGTCATGGAAGCGCCGTCGACATCGACCAGACGACGTGCCACGCAAATGGGTATCAGTCGACGGTCTTTACAGCGAATTTTGGTACAAGATTTGAAGATGTTTCCGTACAAAGTCCAGACGGTGCATCAGCTGTTAGCTGCTGACCGCCAATCGCGTCTAACATACGCTCAAGCCATCCTTGATCACCACCAAGAGGTTATTTTTGCGCCACCCGTTATAATGTATGGGTCGCTTAAATTAAGCCTCCACTCGGAGGCGTAATTGGGTCCATTGTGATTTAAAGCAGGTAGCAGGGACTATGTCAATTGCAATTCAATTCGTTTGAAATCGAATAATAAAAATCTTTTATAAAATAACAATTTCGAGAGTTGCATGCGCTTCATAAAACTGTCACACAGATGTTAGAAAACATATCGTGTATGAGAGCAAAATTTATTAAAAATTTCTAGCTAGTATATATTTTATGTCACACCGTCGTTCATCATAAATAATATTTTGTATAATTTTTTGCAAATATTTGCCAATACTTATTTGTAATGCACTTGACTAAGCATATACATATGCATGCATATATGTGTGTGTATGTGTGTATGTATGTGTATGTGTACAAGTGCATCAACATCAAAGTAAATTTAATTAAATTTTTCTTATTTGCAAACCACAAGAGACAATTACTCATACCCGAAGAAAGTGTGCTCTTGACTCACTTGCATTTACTGTAAATACTTTTTTCAAACCTAGAGTGAAATGTCAACGACAACGGCCACATTACAATGTGCACTACCAAGCGATAATCTACACAGAGCAACACGAAAAAATATAAACATATACGGACTCCTTTAATTAATTGATAAAAGACTACAAAAAAAAAACACCCGCGTCACCCAGTTTTGCCCCAAGTCATGCACTTTTTTTATGGGCCCCCTAATATTTGAGGCCTCAGTGTCATTTTTGCATTTTCTCCGGCTCATATCTTGCAAACCGTTCGGAATATTGATTTTCTCTCTGAGGCAAAGTTGTAGCTCTTGTTATAAAGAACAAAAATTTTGGACATATAAAATCAAAAATATTTCATCTTCCAGATGAAAATTGCAAAAAATTAAAAAAAACTCGATTTTTTTACCTTTTTCCACTATTTAGGTCCATAGGTAGCAAAGCGTTCAAAATTGAAGGAAACAATTAACTACAAAAATGTAGCTTAGATCTCAGTAAACAACTTTCTAGAACATATGAACTTCCTTGGAATGATTCTTAGCACCGTTTAGCTAGCGCTTAGGTAGCCGCAAAAGTGAAAAAATTTCCATACAAATGAAAAGGCGATACAATTGAAATAAAGCAAAAAAAGATAGCATATATAAATTTTTATCGCTCGGCTTACAAAAATTAAGTTTTTGGATGACGTTAAAGAGATTATTTTAGTAGGAACTTTTCTTTCTATATAGCAAATATTAAATGGGTGCATTCAAAATAGATGGCGCTGACTGTTATACACTGAGAGAAAGCTCATGTGCCTACTGATGACGCCCTGTCATCTGATGTTTTTCCTATAAGTAGACCAGTGCTGGCCACCCAATTGTATATTCATTTTTATAAGAAACTAATGGAAACTCGGCACGCTGGTGGTGCTAATGTGAGCGACTATAAAGTAGACTCATGAGTTTTATTGTTTTTTTTTAAGCAGAATTCTGCACAAACACGACTTCAATGCCAAAAGATATGCTAGAACATTTTCAAAAAAAAATGCAAACTCTTTTAAACCAAAAAAAAAAAAAAAATATTTCGAAAATCTGTTGGTTAAGAAGAAGTAAGTGAAATATAAAATAATAAATTTAAATTGGCGTGACTCCGGCAATTTTTTTTAATCAAAGATTGTGTATTTTTCAGAGCTCAGAATGTGTATAAAGCTTTGTAAAAATCGGTTAAGTAGCACCATGAGAAATATAACAATTAATTTTAATGGGCGTGACTCCGCCCATTTTTTTAAATGGAATATGGAGTCTATTTTAAAGCTCAAGGCATGTGTTAAGTTTCGTAAAAATCGGTTAAGTAGGACCACTGTAAAATATAATAATGAATTTTAATGGGCGTAGTCCCGCCCATTTTTTCAACTTTTTGAAATTTGTAATTAAAAGAACCAAAGATGTTTGCTAGGCTTGGCATTAATCAAACAAGTAGAATATCATAAAATCAAATGAAAAAATTTATGGGCGTGTCCCCTCCCACTTTTTTACAATGGGACCAGTTGGAAGCTGTAACCTCTCAGGCAAAAAAAAAATACTTCTACAATCGGTCTAAAATGTACCGAGTTATGAAGTAATAATGTCAAAAAAAAAATAAATAAATAAATACAGACGAATTTATGAAGTCAGTTAAAAATGCAAATTAATTTACATAAAAAATTATTTTTTAACCCCCGACTAAAAAAGGGGTGTTATAAGTTTGTAGTGTGTGTCTCTGTATTTGTGTATCTGTGTGTATGTACGAGTCCACGTACTGACCAAAAGTCTGGACCGATTTTAATTTAGTTTTTTCTGTTTGAAAGGTGACTTGATCGATAGGGTTCTTAGCTATGTTTTAAGGAAATGGTCCAGCCGTTTACAAAATATCACATCTTTTCTACTTACATATATATTCGGGGGTTTTTAAAATTTTTAATTTTTGGTATTTATAATTTTAGCCGTTTTAAAAATTAATTGAAAATCTTAATGAAACTATAGCACTGAGAGAAAGCTAATTTAAATACTCGTTTTCCTTTGCGTACCCTTGTGCAGGATTCTCTTCTCAGTTATTTTAATAGGTTTGAAGTGATTTTTATAATGTGACACATCAGTGGGCATCTGATTTTCCATTTCTTTTTCACATGCCAGCCAAAATAAGAGTCCTGTTTTCGTACTGTTACCATAACTGCGCATATAATCGTCACTATGACGTCGTTTCGCCTCGTGCTGCTTCTCGTTGGGCTTAATGCGAAACATTATATCTTTGAAAGTGGTTAAATTGTCGACAAACTGATCGCCATCCCATAATATTATGTTGCTGCGTTCGCTGCTTAAACGATTACTGAAGCCTTTTTGTCGCCATTTAATATATTCGTCGTACTCCTCTCTGTTGCCCATTGGAATTGGATGCTGGAAATCGTTTTTATAAAGAGTTTTCTCTCGACAACATTGACTGGCTCCGTAGGTGCCTGGTGTTATGGCTTTGCGATCTATTTTATCGGCAAAACGTTCCTCGAACCAGTTGCCAACGAGCACAGCATTGCTAAATAGATTTTCACGTTCTTTATGCGAAAATAATTTCACTGACTCTGATTGGTGATTTGGGATTAGGGCTTGACTTTGAATATTGATTGTGGACATTACGGCAGAATAAATTTTATGTGTTTTTTAAATTTGAAAATTTTTAATTAAAAATAATGTCACCCAAGCTGACACAATTAATTTTAAGTAAAGAGTTGAAGCGTGGAACAATGTTCCCAACCCTGGAGAAATGGCTCGGCGGAAAAAGATTTGACTTCAACGATGAAATAATTTTTCAAAAAAAAAAAAAAAAAACTATTTTGGTAATTTCAACAAGTTCTATTATTTAGAAGGAATAAAAAAATTAGAGAAATGTTGGATAAAATTATATAGAACGCAAAGGATACTGCGTTGAAATATTAAATGATCTTATATCCATAAACCAGCGTTTCATTTTAAAATTGCGGACTTGTTCAACTGTTCGTGCCTTTCTCTTTGTCCATCATATTAATTACTACCTATTCGAAGAAAAAGACTTAATGGTAAATTCATAAACGCGCAGGCAATAAAAAAATAATTCTCGTATTCCATTTCATTAAAAAGCTCTTGTCAAATATGTATGTAGCTGATGTTAATAACTGATCTGCAGCCTGATTTAGTGCGTGTTAGTATAAGGGCTATTAGACAGGCATACCTGTCTGCAGACATGTACGATGGCATACCAAATCTCACTGTCTAATAGCATGTTTTTCGAGTACGTTAGACATGTATGTTGGTTTTAAAAAATATTTGATTTTCTGATGTCTATCGCATACCAACATACTCGTCTAATAGCGTGTCCGTCATACTTACATATAAAAATTCAGTTCGCTTGTTGACGCTGCTGTGTGCGTACCGTAAATTTGTGAAAAAAAATTTCTTTTGCTAGTATAGATCTGTACCACAACAACCAATTGAAAATTAATGGATATAATAGATTAAGAGACGCTACAACTTTCCGCTTCATTGCCATGCTTTCGCTTCAAAAATTTCTGTATTCTGAAGTATGCCGTCAGCGTTCGACAGTGTAATAGCAAAACCCAAAGTATGTCATCGTACATGTCTGCAGACAAGTATGCCTGTCTAATAGCCCTTTATCGAAAATGCAGCATTAATATTATTTTATTAATAATAGGTTTGTTCATTTACTAAGAATTGTTACGAATTTGTAACAATTATTACTGAAAAGTGCTTATTAACTCAAAAAGTTTGAAAGGAGAGAGCGTCAAAAGAGAGAAAAAAATTGAGAGACAAAAAATTCCTACAAATTATTACTAGTAATATTTTTACTTGCAAGAATTATCCAACTTTTGTGTATTTTGTTGTCAAATTAATTACTTAAAAAATATCTGAAAAAGAAAAACTGAAAAATTTGCATTTCTTTGTTAAGAAAACATGTATACGTATGAAAATAGAAAGCACGTTTTCTTAATTTATTGTTTTTCTTTCATTAAGCCACATAAATTCAATTTTAATGGCAAATAATTTTGTTTGTTTCCAATATATGATCAGAGATGGAAAGTCGCATTTTTGTATATGTTAATGGAATAAAATTAAAAAATTATGAAAAATGCATAATAAAAATACATGAAACTGTGTAAAGAATTTCATATTAAATGTCAATTTCTAAAAAAAATTGCAATTTAAGATATTACAAACAAAATACATCAGAAAACGTACAATTGTATCATGATTCCATGGTTCCATGGTTCTGATATGAATAAAATTTTCTTGCAAGTTTTTAAATGTAAATGATTAAACAGAATACCGGCTTCATATCGTGAGATAGAATCTATTTTATTTTGAGAGCGTTTTTTCTTATACTCTCACATATCAATGTTCATTCTCACAAAAATGGTACCATACTTTCAATAAATTTCATACATTTTGTAAACAAAACTACAAAGAAAAATAAGCACAAGAGAAAATAAAACAAAAATTAGAGAGCATTTGACGTTACTGCCGTCGATGTTATCATGGGCCATTTGCGCCCGCTGTGCCAATTTGGGAACACTGGACTATGAGGGAAATTTAAAAAAGCTATAGAAATTATTAAAAATATTTTCGCCATATTGATTAGTTGAAAGCTCAAACATTGCACAGAATACCAAAAAATTGTATTGCAATTCTTGATTTTATGGGAAAAATTTCTTAAGTTTTACTATAAAACCACCTTTGGAGGTGTAAATGGTTTCTTCATTACTGTTTCTATAGAAAGTTCATATCGCCATCATAACCTATTTTTTTTAACAAATTAAATAAATAACAAAGGATTTAAAAGGCTTTTAGATGTAATAAAATAAATTTATATGATTTGACAGCACTTGAAATATTGCTGTGCCAATTTGGGTACAACGGGCACAAGTGTGCTATCTATTAGATTTCTACGCAGAAAAATAAGAACAAAACAACTCGTTGAATCGGTTTTTAAATAGTTATGTATATGCATAATTGTATGTATAATTATATAAAAATTTAATTCTGGATAATAATTCTATCAGATTACCATAAACTACCAAGAGGAAGAATATATTGGTCTTTGAATGAAGACATAAGAGTTGAAGTTGTATGTCGAAAAGTAGGTTCCAAGAAATAAAAAGTAATTTGCACCTTATTGACAACAATGACTCTGAAAGCATCAATGTCAAATTAGTTGAAGTTGGAAACATATTCTAATAAAAGAAATTTAACCAGTAGAACGTTTTTCATGAAAACATATATGTATATTTTCCGACAACTTTTTCATGAGTTGTGACCTTCTTCCGGACTTACACGAATTGGGCTATCTTGCCACGGGTACTATATATACCTACTGCCTAGTCTCAAGAAAAAGATAAGAAATCCAGAGTCGAGTTTAAATACAGGTTAGCAAAAAATATTGAGATACTGCTGGTCCACTGGAAGAAAACAGCATTTGCGCAATGGCGACAAATTACGATTCCTATAATCCTGTGGGAACTGTAAAAATATGCAACTCAAAAAAAAGCAAAAACCTTACATGAAAATTCCATACTTATTTCAAAATTATGATAAACCATAGGCGGAGCGGAACCAAAAGATTTCGCTGTATAGAATTTCTATACATTGCAAAAAATGGTAGTAGATTTTATTCACGAATCAAAGAATACAAGATTACGCATTCAGCTTTTGAAAATATTATTTTTCTGCGTATCTATGTCATCAACCGATAAACATAAACATAATCATCCAAACACGTGTATTATGTATAGGGCAATTTTGTTTACATTTCGATGTCTACGTAATTTTCATACCAGCACACTGAGTTCAACAGACATGCGCAATGCATAATCTTGTATTCTTTGATTCATGGATTTTATTCACCTATATGCTTGATGTGAGCAATCATATGTGCGGCGACGTGTAATTTCTAAATAAAATAGAAATGAATCAGTGATTATTTTGAAGAAATATAGCTACATAGGTTATTAGCTAATTGAAACAAAAATATTTTGCTCATCCATCCTAATCAAGTATTGAAGTTTTACGACTAGACGGCAATTATTACGTACCCGAGAAGGTTCCAAATCGTGAGCAATGTGTTATTTGCCATACCAGAAGCCATTGGGGATTTAAAAAATACAAGAAAACTCTTTTCATTGATAAGTGTTGCTTTGCAAAGTTTTATACATAAGTGACCATTATGCCAATTTGGGTACACCCCTTTAATTTCTCAAAACATAATTTTTTTTATTTCATTAGTAATTTGTTGTTTATTTGTATTGTATTTAATAATAATATAAGGAAATTTTAAATTTTATCCCGGTGGTTTTTGTTTGGGTCCAAATAGGTTAATTTGTCAGCGATTTTCCTGAAGTTGCAGACTTTATTCTGTTTCTACATTAATTTTGTAAATTTCTGCTTTACTCTCTCGTTGCTAGATTCTGCTGGAAAAGTAATTGAACAGACGTAATATTTTTTTATTTTTAAACCGTTGTGCATACAATTTTACATACAATTTTTTTAATAATTTTTTTATTTTTGCATTTTTCACAGAATTCTTTAAACTTAAATTTTATTTCCACATTTAAATTTAAAATAAATTTGCAGCTTTTTATTTTTTGCACATTTCCTCATAAAAGCATTACGAAAGATGAAAATGGGCTACGACGGTTTTGTGCAATTTATAAAAAAATTCATTTAATTCTTTTTTTTTATTCTACAACATTCTCAGTATTAAATTGAATACTCTTGTGCATGAATGAGCAGGCACAATTTAGGGGCATTTTCTTGTCTTGTACTTACTTCTTTTTTTCTTTTTTTTTGTAGAAAATTATTATATTCTTGATAAATTTGTGGTACATTTTTTAAAGAGATTATTGTTACATAACAAAAGAAGAAAATAAAGAATATATAAAATGAAACATTAAAATATTTGTAAAAAGAAGCCATCATTTTGCGGTAAAATGTTGCTGATTTAATAAAATGCTGTGCGTAAGTGTAGGAGGCGGAAACGTACAGATAAATATGTACAAAACTTGAAAGCATAATTGTTTCAATAATTATTAAAAATAAACTTCGACATTTGTCGAAAGTTAAAAAAAATATTAAGTTTAATTTTTTTTAAACGCACTAAAAATCCCAAATTAATATTTTACTTATTAAGTAAAATATTTTTTATTAAAAAAACATTGAAATTGGTTATTGGGGGGTTTAGCTGGATCTCTTATGCGCATTTCACTGCTGCTAATGCAGATCATCAGGGAACCTTTGCCCAAAGTTTCTTAGAACAACTAGAGTTATTACGTTATAAACTTTCATTTAAACAAATGAGAAGCTCAACAGCAAATAACAAAGTTAAAACAAGTACTCAATAATCAACATGTTTTTTTATTTTCTTACTTTACCATTAATACATTTTCAGCTTCAAATTGTATTTGTAAGAGTATGTAAAAAAGAAAATAAATGTAATTAACAACAACAGCTATTTAAGAATAGAGTGTTGCCACACAAGTATTTTTTTGACCAGGTGCAGTCAATTTGATAATTAGTGTTTTTTTATGGGAATTGTTACAAATTTAAGTTTAAAATTTTTAAACGCACTAATTATCCCAAATTAATATTTTACTTATTAAGTAAAATATTTTTTTATTAAAAATACATTGAAATTAATTATTGAAAAAAAATATTACTTGAATAATTACCGGCTGTCAAATACGATGGCTCCAGTAAACGTTCGATTACTCACGAGATATATATTGAAAACAAATTTTATTTTTTATATTTTACTGCCAGTTTATAGAAGACGAGTAAAAATGCTCGTCTATCTATTTATATTGAGAAAAAGAACATATCTGAGTGCTTTATTTTTGTTTTTAATATAAAAAGGCAGACGAGAAATATTACTCCTCTGCTATAAACTGGCATTTTTGTTGTTTAGTGTACAAGTTGTCGATTTAACATTTTCTCTCAATTTCAATACAAAGGCATACAGTTTCTTTTGAATATATTTATCTTCTCGTTGCTGTACGAAAAATGGACTCATTACAGGTTATATACACCAGCATGAAATGTAATAGATTTCAATTAAAATCTTCATCAAAATCTATACCGTTTACAACATATATTTTTTTTTTGACATTTATCAAGATTTCGTATACAACAAAAAAAAACTTAGATTGAAATAAACAGACTAATCTTTTCAAGAAAGTCTAGTAACTAAATTCCTCATGAATTCTCCTAGATTTTGCTGAGATGTAATTAAATTTTTTTTATAACATTTTTGAAAAAAAAAAAATTAAATACTGAAGTATATTTATTTGACATAATGTCCTTATTTAATTTCAAAAATTGGCTTGTTTTTATGGTTAAGCAATTGTCTATATGCATTTCGTTCCCGCTTTTGGAACTCGTCAGTAGACTTCAAACCCAAAAAATTTCTGAGTTTAGCTAACAAACTCCTTATGTTTATAGTAAGACTCTTAATACTATATTGAGAATCACAATATACAAACATAAGAAAGATGCTTGTTTTATAAAGATTTTTGTTTGCAGTTTTCAAACTTATTATGTTTGTATATTGTGATTCTCAATATAGTATTAAGAGTCTTACTATAAACATAAGGAGTTTGTTAGCTAAATTCAAATATTTTTTGGGTTGAAGTCTACTGGCGAGTTCCAAAAGCGGGAACGAAATGCATATAGACAATTGCTAAACCATAAAAACAAGCCAATTTATTAAATTTTATTATATTTATTTATTTCAATTTATTCGCATCACTCTTGCAAAATAATTTTCAATGTCGTTCTTGTTAGATTTTTTTGTTTGAAAATTTTGCAACTTTTGACATGACTACCTGTAACATATAATTATGTATGTACATATGTATTTATGTTTGTATATATGTATGTATGTTTATATATAACTTGAGCATATTTTTCTCCGTCACCATTTCATTTGCTTGTATTTCACACAATTACCACCAGCAAAAAAAATTAAATTTCTTATTAATAGATTCGTGCAAATAATAAAGTGTGCTACAAAGTGCCTATTTATGTTTGTTCTAATGACTTGTGGGCTTAATTAATTACATGGCTCTTTATATTTAATGGTTATTTGATGGTCTTTCATTAGTGTTAATTTCACGAAATGCACACTGGAGCAAACGGAAATTGCTGTAGCGATAAACATTTTACGAAAAACAATAATGCTTAAAAGGAAATTGAAAGTGAGTTGAGATAAATAAATAAACAAGCAAAAAAATATATATGACTTTTAGAGAAGTTAAGGCAGTGAAACATATACTAGAGAACAGCAAAAAACCACTAACAAGAATTTTTAAGAAATGAGGGATTTTTCAAATGATTTAATGCATCGAAATCTTTTAAAACACAAACGCTAAACAACACTCAAACGTACAATATGCAAAATAAGAAGCATACGTGTTTGTTACGAAGAAGAAGTCTTGGCGACTTCGCTTGTAAACACTCATATACACTTACATTAATACTTCCATCGTGCTTCGCTTATTAAAAGACAACATTTATTATTGGTTAAGCATAATATATGCCACGAGAAAACATTTAAAAAACAAGAGGCATTTACATTTCAAGACTGTTTACGCAGGCCTCTAATATATACTCACGAAAAAACATGTTCTTGAATATTGATGTTCGTTAGACATCACACATATTTACACATATATGTACATATGTTTATTTACAATACGAAAGAGATTAACAGCTAGCGGTAAAAATTAAGTAAAGGGTCCGCCATCTAACGTTTTTTTTTTCAACTAGTGCTTATTTCGCGAATGGTAACACTTAGCTCATGTCTGATTTGACAGATAATTAGTTTTATCCTTCCGCTGAACGAACCCACTGACCATCCAATGCGTTTTCGCTTCGCTAAGTGGGTTTGCGATCGACTTACAGAAGATGCCGATTTTGCCAAAAAAAATCATCTTTTCAGATGAAGCTCATTTTGATCTTGGCGGGTATGTAAACAAGCAAAATTGTCGCATTTGGGGCACAGAAAACCCGCACGCATACATTGAAAAGCCGACGAACCCAAAACGAGTCACTGTTTGGTGCGGATTTCGGTCCAGAGGCATAATTGGGCCATTGAGCAAGGAGTGGCCGTTACATGTTGAACGAATTTTTGCTCACAAAAATTGAACAGGAAGATATTGGCAACATTTGGTTTCAACAGGACGGCGCTACGTGCCACACAGCCGAAGCTTCAGTAGTTTTTTTTATAGCATTTTCAAAAAAAAAAAAAAAAGTTATCTGGCGGACCCTTTAGTTAAGGTGCAATTAGATGTGACATGGCCATAATGCGATAGCCATAACCAAACCAAAATTCAATTGGTTCCTATGGCAATGGCGTTATGGCGAGTCACCTATAATCGAATACAATGTTGCCCATTTGTTTGGTACGAATGGATGGTTTCTATGGCTATGGTTATGTCACGTCTGATTGCACCTTTAAAAGGCCTTCTAGCTGAAGCAAAACAGCTGTATGCACACAGAAAAAATATTCCTATAATAAACAACTTTAATTGCAAATAAAACCAAAAATCAATTAAAATTATAATTGAATGAATTAAATTTTGTATTTAATTAAATTTTTAAGCAAAAGTTTTAATAACTAAAATACATTTTTAATTGATTTTTGGTATTATTTTCAATTAGAATTGTTTATTGCAGGAATATTTTTTTTGCCATGCAGGGTTGCCAATAGAAAGAATTCTCTGAAAATGATGCCATTATGACAACTTTAAAATAGTTGATAAATATCTGTCAATAATTTGACAATGGCAAAAAAAAATATCTCCACCTGATTGTCAGATGTCGGAGAATTTGATGGTATTGCAAATAGACTGAAAATCATTTATCTGGTAACGTTGTCAGACCAAAGTTGCCAGTTCATATGGCTAAAAAAAAATCTGTGGCAACAAGGAAAAAGTGCTTAAGTCATATTTTACTGTTTTGCAGGAGAGCACTTTTAAGCATTCAATTCGATTTTCAGAAATTTATATATTTTTTTTAAATTAAATTGGAAAACTATCTGTTAACCTTTATTTTTTATGCAAACATCGTTCTACACACTATAAGTAATATATTTAAATTGAAATACGAGTATTCATATTATTCCAAATAAGATTAAAAGTCTAGAAAAGATAAGCCGCAAGTCATAGTACTATAACTTCCTGAAAAATCGCACAAATTAATTGAGATTTAGACCAGGAATATTTTCTAGTATGCAGATTATTGGGGATACCATTAATCTAAAAGTAGCTTATCCCGACTTAAGCATTTTTTTCAATTTGCCACTGAAATGTTGAGTACATTTATTTTACTTGCAATATTTTAAGATCTGACAATCGTCTGTACTTAAGCTTAAGGGCAATTTCTTCTCTTCATGCCTTTAACCTAATATCAATAGCCAATGTTACCGTTGCGCATTGAAAGTGGTATTTTCCCCCTTTTTTACTGACTTGCCTTATTTTTTCGTTTTGTATTATTTTGTGCGATTTTGTATGATTTTTAAGCAAATTTTATTTTTAAAACAATTTTCTACGTTGTTTTTTTATTAAATAAACTAAACTAAACTCTTTAGTTTAGTTTCATAATTTTCCTATGCTTATGCTATTTGGTCATCAAGGCAACTACAAAAAATTGCCTCCTAATGTCTTTCTAACATCTGCTTACTTTTGAACTCTTTTGTTCTCCAAAGGCTTTTGTCACAAAATGCAAACGTTATGCGGTCTTTACTAAAGTTTTGCTTTTATGCCATTTTTTTCCTTCTAACTCAGGCAAAATTGCACTGCTTTTCTCCCAATATTGTCACTTTTACTTCTAGGAAAGAAATATTTTGTGCATTCTTTGGTCAAACAAAGTTCTAAAAGCTGTAAAAGTCGCGTCCTAGCACATGCAAAGTGCAATTGCTATTTGTTGCACAAAGTTTTACAAAAAGTCGTAACAAAAACAAATCAACAACAATCATCATAAAGAATTGTAAAAGAACAAAATTGTGAATAAAGAAAACATCAACAAAAGTTTAACAAACAAATAAAATATGCCCCGCCGCCCAGCTGCTTAATGAATAGACCGGAAAAGTTGTTGCAAAGCAGAAAGTTTAAAATTTGCATGCAGCTGATTCATATCAACTGCACACACACACACACACACACAAGCAAGCAAGCAAGCAAGCAAGCAGGCAGCTCCTTTGTGTCCATTTAGTTATTCGGCGTTTTGTTGGAAGCGTTGTGATGCTAAACAGAGATAAAAATAAGACAAACAATTATGGAAGAATAATAAAGTTGCGCGTTTTTTTGTTAAAAACTTCTATTGTTATGTAGCTGACACACAAGAGTTAAGTTAATGTTTATAACTTATAGAAAAGTTTTTTTAGTCTTAAGAAAAAGGTGAGCACAGCTTAGTTAAATTTTTTGTATTTAGGTCATAAATACAAACGAGTTTTATGTACACATATTTTTTAATTTTTGAAGATGCAACGCACAGCCTTAACCCTCTTATGCCCAATGTTGCCAACTGGCAACATTTAATTTATATGCTTCTAACTCCCGTTATTTTTAGGGTTCCGTAAACCAAAGGTGAAACGGACCTAAAATTTGGACAGATTATGTAGAATCTGGGCCGCTACAACAACAAATGCATTGGAGTTAAAAATTAAAGGGTATTCCAAAACCAGCAACGAAAAATATTAATTGTATGTACATACTTATGTATATTGACACTTGAAATGTGTAAAATTAGTGTATTTTTATACAGACTACAACATTTAACACTAAAACTTAAAACAAACAAAAATTTAAATTAAAGGGTGTTCTATCAGTTATTGCAATTTTGATTATGTAATTTTGTCAACTTGCTGTATCTTGGAAACCGTAAGAGGCAAACTCTTTAAGTTTTCAAAAACAGCTAAAACTAAAAAAACCATAATCGCCAAACCAAAAAAAAATTGCAAAAAACCAAAAAAAAAATCGCTTAAACGAAAAAAGCACCAAATTACAAAAAAAAAATTCTAACAATAAAATAAATCGGCCAAGCCGAAAAAATCGACAAGATGAAAAATTCGACAAAAGGAAAAATAACGCCAAAAACTGAAAAAGTCGCCAAAATGCGAAAAACGATCCAAACTAAATAAATTTCCCAAATGAAAAAAAAATCGCCAAAATGAAAAAAAAACACCGAAAAAAAATCGTCATAACGCGAAAAAGGCACCAAAACTAAAAAAATCGCCTAAATAAAAAACATCACCAAAATGAAAAAAAACGCCAAAATAAAAAAAATCGCCAAATTGAAAAAACGCCAAAATTTAAAAAAATCGCCAAAACGCGAAAAAAACGCTAAAACTAAAAAATCGGCTGTATGAAAAATAATATAATCACCAAAATTGAAAATTTCGCCGAAATTAAAAAATCGAAAAAATGAAAAAAAGTTGCCAAAATGAAAGAACGCCAAAAACCGATAAAATTGACAAAACGAGAAAAAAGTACCAAAACTTAAAAAATTTATGAAAACCGAAAAATATAAAAATACCCTCAAAACCGAAAAATTCCTAAAAACGAAAAAAATGCCAAAACTATATTTTTTATAGGCTAAAGTTCATATTGAATTACATATCTAGTGCCCGTATGGAACCCTTTGTGCGCGGGTCAAAGTCGCACTTCACTGAATTTGTTTAATAACTTATATTTAAAATTATCGAAAAAAATAATTTTTGACATTTAACATTGCAGAATAAATTGTAATAAAGTATTTTTTCTTGTTTAACAAATTTATATAAATCTTTTGTGTTATTTTTCCTTGAGAGAAGGAGTTTTAAATAAATTGAAAACTTCAAATTCACTTTCATTAAAATTTGTTTTTTTTTTCGACTTATGACTACTTGGCAATCAAGGAACGATTTGTGTGGGTGAATATTTCTAAATTGCTTTAAATAATAAATATTGTAATCTTAATGAATTTTAGGATTTTATGCTAATTTTAATTAGTTTTATTCGCAATGCTAAGAAAAATATAAACATACAAATGCACGCAAAGGGTCTTCCGATAAAGACTTCAATAGCTCTACAGTTGAAAGCAGCCATATTGTTTAAACTATATCTGTCGAAGGTGCTGTAATTTATTCAGTTTTTTTTTTGGCAAATTACTACAAACGTATAAAGCGTTCAATAGCACGTGCAAAACTATAAAAAAAAAGTTTCCACATGGGTGTTCTGTTCGTTCAGGACGCTTCACCCAACTTCTTGTCACGTCGATGTATAAACATTTATTTTCAACAGAATTGAATGAAATGGATTAACGACGTGTGCTTTCAGCAGCACGAATGCTGTAAACCACAAAGCTTATGTCTCATATTGGACATTCTGCACAAACGATTTGAGGGACTGGTTATCTGAAGTAGACGTGATGTGAGCTTAAGATTTCGTAAGCGTGCATGTTATAATATTCCATACTTGAGTAGCCCAGTAGTCTAGTGGGTAGTGTGCTGGGCCAGCGGTGTGAGGGGTCGTGGGTTTGATTTCCACTAAAGACTCTAGTCTGTTTGCCAAAACTAAAAAAATCATCTGTATGAAAAAAACCCTGTATGAAAAAACTCGCCAAAACGAAAAAACGCCAAAAACCGAAAAAAATCGCCAAAACGAGAAAAAAGTGCCAAAGCTAAAAAAAACGCCAAAACTTACAAAAGATTGTCAAAACCGAAAAAACGCAAAAAACGAAAAAAAAATGTTGAAACTATATATAGAGTCTAAAAATCGTACTAAATTAAATTTATTTTGTCCGTACGGAACCCTTCGTGCGCGGGTTCGATTTCCACTAAAGACTAGTCTGTTTGATACTATGTTTGTAATATTATCTTATGATATAATTTCTAATTGTGTATTTACTGCCTTATTCATAAAAAATGTTTCTGTTTTATAAGAGGTTAATAAAACAAATTTTCTATGGAAATTTGATTAATAAACCTTTTATAAATCATATTTACTTCCTATTTTTACAACTCAGACGATTGACTTGAATAGAAAATTTATATGAAAAACCTCATTTCATCGAGTGATTTTAATACAAATTTTTTAGACGAGTTGCCTGCGCCTTACTTGTGGATTAGTGAATAAATTAATAAATAAATTAGTGAAAAAAATACAAATATTCCATACATAATGACATCGACAGGCTTTTCAAAAGAAATTTCAATGATATCTCACCCCCTCTTTGTTTACTTTTTTTAATTTAATGAAAGGAAGAGTTTAATGAGAGACCCTTTATACCTACATATATTGTTATGATTTACATTATATTGAAATTATTAAAAGCATTAGATACTAATGGTTTTCAAATGTGAAAATTATGCAAATTTTTCATGTGTGTGTGTGTGTGTTGTGTTTGTAAAAGTGAGGAGCATTTGTAAAACAAAATTTAAATAAATTAGTAACATATTAAAAATTATCACAACAATATTTTATTCATACGAAAAATAGACCAAAATGAAAATATTTTTTGTATACAATGTATAAATATGTCTGGACATTTGTATATATTTTATTACTAAAAAGCAATTAAAAATATAAACTTAAGCTACGGTCACACTTGTCAAACATTTGCCCCAAAAAGCGTAACCAACAAACACTAATGAAAAAAATTTTGATCCAGACACTGGTTTATCCTATTAAACAGTTTCGAACACAACTAATGGACAATAACATAGAATCAAATAATATTGGCTACTCTTTAACTCTTATTTACAGCAATCTTCAAAGAAAATTTTTCCTTTTGAATTAACTTTATTTCATGTTGATTAAATATTCTAGTACTGTTAAATCAAAAAGATAAAAATCATGTTGCATCAAAATTATTTCAAGTTGAAAGAATGTAAATTTTTTACTGAAATAATAAAGGGTCCGCCAGATAACTTTTTTTTTGAAAATGCTATAAAAAAACTACTGAAGCTTCGGCTGTGTGGCACGCAGTGCCGTCCTGTTGAACCCAAATGTTGCCAATATCCTCCTCTTCAATTTTTGTGAACCAAAATTCGTTCAACATGGCGCGATAACGATCGCCATGGACTGTAACGGCCACTCCTTGCTCAATGGCCCAATTATGCCTCTGGACCAAAATCCGCACCAAACAGTGACTCGTTTTGGGTGCGTCGGCTTTTCAAGATCAAAATGAGCTTTATCTGAAAAAATGATTTTTTTTTTGGCAGAATCGGCATCTTCTGTAAGTCGATCGCAGGCCCACTTAGCGAAGCGAAAACGTATTGAATGGTCAGTTGGTTCGTTCAGCGGAAGGATAAAACTAATTATCTGTCAAATCAGACATGAACTAAGTGTTACCATTCACGAAATAAGCACTAGTTGGAAAAAAAAACGTTAGATGGCGGACCCTATAGTACGAAAAATCAGGTTGAATCAAAGGTAATTTAATATGAAACAAGAGGTTTAATTTATCAACAAACCAATAGCGGAAATTATAGTGAATTTAGCTTTAATACTATATAAGTTTCACTGAACAAAAATGATTACCTTATATTACTCTCTATTGAACAAAATTCTTACTTTGGTCAAAATTAATGGTAACAAAAAAACTTTGAGGCATAGTTTGCCAGATTTTTTTTTTTACTTACTTTCAACATCTCATGGCTTTAAAAAAAATTATTCCTTGAATCTATTCCTCATAATTAAATATTTTGCCAAACTAACTCCCTTCAAAGAAAAACACAAACTTAATAATCTCTCCTTCTACTTCGTAAGTATACATTTAACAGTTCATCAATCAAGCACAAGTTTTTAATTGTGTCCTGTGAAATCGATAATAATTTAATAAAGGTGTGCATAAAATGCAAAATTAATTATGCAGGTACAGCTACAATATTTAATAATGAGAGCTCGTATTTAAATATGTATAATGAACATGCATAATTATAAAGTTTGTTTGTACGAATGTAAGTATTTCTGTAAAGAGAAAATATTAATAGAATGGTGTAAAAAGTAATAAAATAAATTCCGAGGATGAAAAGCAGAGTAGGAAAATAAAGAAAACGTTTTCAGCGAAGAGCAAAAATTTTCGGGTTCACTACATGAATATAATCGAAGCAAATAATTTTGTGACAACAAAAGGCACCCAATCCAGCCCTGAGAATATCAGAGAAGGACAAAAAGTTATATATTGATAATCAAACGAATATGAGTACAAGACTGATTACATGCACAAGTGAGTGCGCATATGGATAGTATACTTGCATCGAGCTCTTTCAGTAGCTCCTTTTAGACACAAACCTATTACCAAATCGAAGACTGCGTAAACGGTCTTGAAATGTAAATACATCTTGTTTTTTAAATGTATTCTCGTGGCATGTATTATACTAAACCAATAATAAATGCTGTCGTTTAATAAGCGAATCACGATGGATGTATTGATGTACGTGTATATGAGTGTTTACAAGCCATGTCGCGAAGACTTCTTGTTCTTAACAAACACTTAAGATACCACAAGAAGAAGTAATGTCTACACCTTTGATGCGTGTATGCTTGTTATTTAATGTCGATGCCCTGGCGGAAATGACGTTAACTTTAAACTAACTTTAAGCTAACTATTTTGCAACTAGTACCGACTGACACTTGGATTACTTTTAATGTAATCAACTAACTATTTTAACATTGTTCTAGTCGGTAGTCAATTGTCTCACTCTGCATTACTTTCAGCTAACTTAAAGTTGATTTCCTTAAATCAACATCTATAATAACTACAGCAAAATGTTAATATAAAACTGAAATGAGTTTCAAACTATCTGAGAATTAATTTGTTAGCTCTCATCAAATTTGATTACGTACTCAACTTAAAAATTAATTTTGGATTTGTTCTGGATGACATTGCAATTAGCTTTAAGTCAGTCTTAGAAAAGTTAACTATTTTTGTAGTCAACCATACATTATCCGACAGAGTTCTTTTGATGTGCAGGTGTGGCAACCTATTCTCCGACAGGGTGGCAAGCTATTAAGTTTGTGCTTAACACTACGTCCACACGAGCAATTTGATGTGTCTTAACACAAGCAATAACGCCGGCAGAATTATGACGTTAGTTTACTTGTGTTAAACAATGTATTTGGAGGTGGTGAACACGTATATTCAAATATATTTGCTTTTTATTCACATAAATACTTAAATTGTCAATCATTTTATCATTTTCTTATTTTAAATTGAACTTTTATTGGTTTTATGTAGTTAAAACTTTTGTTTTCTATTTTTACGTTCAAAAAAAATTTAATATAATTTGTATTTGACAGCATGTGTTAAGAGATTGTTGCTCAGCAATGTATTTTAACATTTGTTGCTGAATATATATTTGAACATATATTCATACGGTCCACACGCTAATATCTTGTGTCGGCAATCGAATTTGACAGTTGCCACGGCAATAATTGCCAAGATTATTGCTCGTGTGGTCGGCATGTAAGTGTGGTTTTTTAAAGCAAGCGCACACAACTAATGTCAATGGTATGTGCGCAGAAAAATAACGAGTGTGTGTGTGTGTGTATGTACATGCATGACTTTTGTATACGCCCCCATACGTATAAAGAAGCAAGCATCACAAATTTTTCCGTCACGAAGTATTTTCTTCTTTACTGCTATACCTGCAATAACTGAAAAAATTTCTTGCAAACATTGCTGTTTAGCGTTTGTGTTTTAGAAGATTTTGCTGCAGTAAAGCATTTGAAAAATCCCTCATGTCTTAAAAGTTCTTGTAAGTGGCATTTTGCAGGGGTCTATTACAAAACCCATTTAAGTAACATGAGTTTGATCATAGGTTTGTGTCGAAAAGAAGCTACTGAAAGAATTCGATAAAAGTCTAATCGATAGGTGATAGTTTGATCAAACAGAATATGCTGTGAGTGTTTGTATGAGCACACAGGAAGAAATATTCCTGCAATAAGCAATATTATTTGAAAATAACACCAAAAGTCAATTAAAAATGTATTTCAGTCAACTAAAGTTTTGTTTGAAAATAAAATATAAACAGTAAACGACTTTAATTGAAAATAAAACCAAATATAAATTTAAAATGTTTTTAAGTCAATTAAACTTTTGTTTAAAAATATAACTAATTACAAAGTCTAATTGACTCAATAACATATTTTATTTATTTTTATATATATATTTTACTTTCAATTAAAGTTGTTTATTGAAGAAATATTTCTTTTTTAAACAAAAGTCTAATTGACTTAAATATATTTTTAATTGATTTTTGGTTTTATTTTCAAATAAAGTTGATTATTGCATGTATTGACGAGTATTATCTAGTTCACAGTAGCCATTTTTTTCATGAAATTTCATGAAATTTCTTGCACGCAACCTTTTTTATTTGCTAAAATCAGCGCTATAGTAGAGAGTGATATAAAAGAATTGATGTAGAATGAATCTCTGAAGCATTTCTGGCACTTTTTTCGATGTGGTTTGGTTCTCCGGGCCAGCTATTGCTAAATGAAAAAAATGCTTAATGTAAATCTGGTATATGGGTATAACAATATTTTTAATAAGAACATTTTTATAAGAAAGTTTTTATTGTATTAATTGTTTATGTACATTAGCTTTATTTATTTAAGGTTCGGATGCTTTTGTATACGATTGTTTTTTGTATAAATACCTTACAACATGAACCAATTCCTTTAAGTTTATCAATGTCACTCAATTTAATAAATCCTCTTGTCCTTTTACTTAAAAGCAATTTTCTTCATTAATTTCATTTATGACAGATTTTTTCTTCCTTGTAATTTTATCTTTGTTATACTTAATCCCTTAATACCGCCTTTTGTATGTATTTTATTTAATTTCGTTGTCGTTTTTATGTTTTTCTTCCTCTTTGTCCTTTTTTTTATTAAAGAAAACCAATTAAAATCACGTCTGACCAAAAAGAAAAGAATAATAATAAAAAATAAACTCATTATACAGGTATGTGTGTGGTTATTGTGAATGTGCTTGTAAGTAAACATGAAAGTATTTTCTCTGACCATAAGAAATAATATTAAAAATATTAAGAAAATAATATTTATGTATATAATTCATGCAGAGTAAAGAACAGAGCCAGTAGTTATTTCCATGCACTCATAGTTTTGTCCACACCTTAACCAGGTTTTAAAGGCAGGTGTATTTAACATGCAAAAACATGTTTACCCAAGCCAACAACCAACCAAGCAAACGTGTAAGGTGACCAGCAGTGGGGCTGTACTGAAGCTTCAATAAAAAGAACTGACAAATTTCAATAAACTATTTTTTGATTCTTCCTTTGAAATAGAAATAAGCCAAGTTCATGATAGTTTAAAGGAAATTTTTTTTTTCATTTTCAATATCTTCTTGTTCATCTAGCTTTTCTTACTTCCAACTCTGTGTGGTCAGTTTAAGTGAAGTAATTATAACAGCATTTCGTTTGTAGGAATTCCAAAAAATAAACTCCCTCTTTAGCTCATATACAACCGTCATCAGTTCAGGAATGCAAGATAATTTATTAAATTTTGTCAGCTTGTCTTTACATACGCATTTATATTTGTGTATGTCCTTTTCCTCTGGCAAAAAAAAGGACAAATAAATTCTGCAAGATTAAATCCAAAATGACAATATTGATTGGCAGCTTTAATTTTTAAATATAAATTATATGTAAGATAATTTTTATTTTTGTAATAAATTTTTACAGCCTTATTTATAAAAATTATTAAGGCCTAATAAAGTGTTTTTAAAACAAATTTTCATACAAAATTTTGCTTAAAAAGCCTCTATAAAGCCTGAATAGTTTTTATAAATAATGCTGTAATTTAATTGAACTAAAGGGTCCGCCAGATAACTTTTTTTTGAAAATGCTATAAAAAACTACTGAAGCTTCGGCTGTGTGGCACGTAGCGCCGTCCTGTTGAAACCACATGTTGCCAATATCATCCTCTTAAATTTTTGTGAGCAAAAATTCGTTCAACATGGCCCGATAACGATCGCCATTGACTGTAACGGCCACTCCTTGCTCAATGGCCCAATTATGCCTCTAGACCAAAATCCGCACCAAACAGTGACTCGTTTTGGGCGCGTCGGCTTTTCAATGTAGGCGTGCGGGTTTTCTGTGCCCCCAAATGCGACAACTTTACTTGTTTACATACCCGCCAAGATCAAAATGAGCTTCATCTGAAAAGATGATTTTTTTTGGCAAAATCGGCATCTTCTGTAAGTCGATCGCAGGCCCACTTAGCGAAGCAAAAACGCATTGGATGGTCAGTTGGCTCGTTCAGCGGAAGGATAAAACTAATTATCTGTCAAATCAGACATGAGCTAAATAAGCACTAGTTGAAAAAAAACGTTAGATGGCGGACTCTTTATAAAGAAATTTGGCGGGGAATCATTTTTTAATCGGGACCAAATTCAGTTTTCTTAATTCTTATTATATTGTGAAATGTTTTTATTAATTAAAATAATTTCCTAAAGAAGGCAAGAAAAGTAAAAAAAAGTCTTTCAAACTGTGTTTATATGTTGTTGGCTTAGCACGTCTAGATGCATTTCGTTGCTGCTTTTATACTTCGCTAAGCAACCGTTTTATATACTATCCCTCATATGCATAAAAGTTAATATGAGTTTGAGAAATGGATTTCAAATTCATTTTATTTTTTTTTATGAATATCGGGGTATGCATTTTTTTAATAATTTGAACAAAGAGCATATATTTCTGTGAAAAAATTGTTTATTATTAATTTGGTTGCAGAAGCTTTTATAAGCATAATTATTTGCTGAAATTTGGAAAAAATTTTATTTTGTTGTACAGCCAGAGTTGCTTTCAACCGGTGATGGGAATTGGAAATCTTGATTTCGTGCCAAATCTGCTTTTAAATAGTGCCAAAATCATTTGAATAATGCCAAATGGTTTTATATCCACATTAATACTTTTCGGTATAATTGTGAGCGACATATAGTAAAAAATTAACTTTTTTATTATCAAAATTACAAAATTGTTGCTAATCTTTAAAATACAGACTGTAAAATTTATCGTGACCGACAATTTACGTATGTACTCGTTCAATTTTCGACATCGACGTCACAATATCAAAAAATTGGGATTTATTTACTCGCTATAGAGAACAATGTTGGGCTACTGACAACCTATTCCGTTACCTAAGGTCTAGAAACTAACATAAACCTGCCAACAGGAGTCAGATGTTTTCGACAACGGGCACACAAGCTCCAATTTGTTGTTGTTAAAGTGACGTCGATGTCGCCAAATGGAATAAGGGTAAATGCCCGATATATATGCATCATATGGCATCACTTTTTTAACTGGCGGCCATTTTGTCAGCTGTCAAGTGATTAATATTTAGTTTGGTTTGCCATTTCATCATGAACAGGTTGACAAAAGAACAACGCTTGCAAATCGTGCAAATTTATTTCGAAAATAATGGTTCAGTTCGCGAAGTTTACCGCAAGCTCCGTCCATTTTATGGTCGACATAATCGTCCATCAGAGCAATGAATTCGGTTAACCATGGATCGTTTTCGCACTACGTTTACTCTATGTGATAATACGCATCCGCAGAGACGTCGAACAGTGCGCACCGAAGAAACAATTGCCGCTGTAGAGCAAAGTGTTGAAGAGGACCCGAATGAATCGATTCGCCACCGTGCACAGCAATTGGAGCTTTGTCCATCAACTTTATGGAAGATTTTGCGCAAAGATCTTGGCTTGCGACCTTACAAGATCCAGCTTGTGCAAGAATTAAAGCCGCGAGACCATGCAATGCGTCGTGATTTTGGTGTATGGGCCGAAAATGAGATTGATCTCGATGCTGATTTTCATCGCAAAATTTTGTTCAGTGATGAGGCTCATTTTTGGTTGAATGGCTACGTCAACAAGCAAAATTGCCGCATTTGGAGTGAAGAGAATCCACATGAGACCGTTGAGACGCCATTACATCCACAAAAACTGACTGTTTGGTGTGCTCTATGGGCTGGTGGAGTCATTGGGCCATACTTCTTCCGAAATAATGCTGGATAGTCAGTTACCGTTAATGGAGACCGGTATTGAGCCATGATAACCGACTATTTTGTTCCCGAATTGGATGGCATGAATGTGGATGAGTTGTGGTTCCAACAAGACGGCGCTACATGCCACACAGCGCACGTCACAATCGATTTATTGAAGGAAACATTCGATGAGTGCATAATTTCGCGGAATGGACCTGTCAATTGGCCACCAAGATCGTGTGATTTGACACCATTGGATTATTTTCTTTGGGGATATGTGAAGTCGCTCGTCTACGCCAACAAACCAGAAACGTTTGGGGACTTGGAAGCCAACATTCGTGGCGTTATTGCCAACATACGGCCCCATATGCTCGAAAAAGTGGTTGAAAATTGGACCTGTAGAATTGGCTTTATTCGAGCCAGCCGCGGCGGCCATATGCCCGAAATCATATTTAAACATTAATGGCATAAAATTATCCTTCCAATAAAGCAAAATTGATGGACATTAAAACGATTTTCTTGTGTTTTATTTCAATTCGAAGTTCTATACCTCTAAAAAAACACCCGTTATAAAAACATTTTTTACGTTATAGTAACGATTCTAAAGTCACATACTTAAAACTATAATAAGCTTCAACTAATTTAAATGATAAAATAACTTTTTCTAATTAGATGTATATACTAAGTGACAATTATAGCTTGTGCTTTTTTATGGTTAATATATTGTCGAGTTGTACAAATACGTGCATGTTCAAAATATTAATAATTGTTGGCTATTTATTTTAATCAAAAAAAGACTCTGTCGGAATAGTAGGATTTGTATTGCTTTTTTGGTTCATAATTTTATATGTATTACGATTATAACAAGATTTATTGTTAGACTTCAAAAATCTTTACCATGTATTAAAGATGCTAATGTTTATAATTGCAGTCCATTTAACATTTTACTTTTTATCAAATTTCGAACTAAAATTATACTTACCACGCTTGATGAAGAGTAGGGAATAAAAAAGTATACCTTGAACGATTCGATAAATATTAATTAAAAATTGTTCATTGAAACTATTGTTTATGTATCCATGTCTTCCAAAAACTCACTCACATTTAAGTTCTTGAATTTTTTAAATCTTCAAAGTCTAATATGGATCTGTATGCACTTTTAATTTTTTCACGTATTTTATTTCGTTTAGAAGCATTTTTTTTTTATCAAAAGGAACAGTATTATTTGTGCCTCCACTTGAAGTTATATTTAGTTTTCAAATATGACACAAAAGAAATATAAGAAGTCTTTAATTCTGTTTTTGGATTCTACAACTTTATGCTGGGAAAATTAGTTTTTGATTATTATTAGTTCAATTTCAGTGCCGCAATAATTTTCTTCCGTTGGAAGATGGTGAGAATTTCGATCTATATTGTCAACATAAAGATCATTAATATATTTTTTGTTCAAAAATTGTTGACATAAATGACGAAATAAAAAAGTTTCTTTAAAATTAAATGTAGTTCCACATTTTTAGATTGCATTTCGATAATTTAACATTTCAAGGACAATAAATGCATACATTTTGCTTATATTATCCGTTAAACTATTTAATATGAATAAGGTTTTATCATTGCATTATGACTGAAAATTTTATAATGCGAAGTAATATTTCAAGGCTCGCACTCTTCAACAACTTGACAGGACAACCAACGGTTTGGGGAAAACTTAAGAATTTCATAAATTTTGGAGTTAAAATATTTCTAAAAAATTATAAAATCATCTCTACGACATGAGTTGTTACAAACAAATTTATATATTAATTTTAATAGATCGTCAATGTCTCTGGGCAAACCCAAGGCCTATTTATCAGGTCAATGCAATCGTCCTGATAATAATCTGTGTTTTCGTGTTTTAACTGTCAAAAGCTATTTGCACCATACACCTTAGTTCATGTTTGTGTGTGTTTCTGACAACTGAAACACAAGTTGTTTTTTGTGTTGCTGTGTTTTTGTAGAGTTGCATAGATCTAATAAATAGACCTTGGGCAAACCGTTACTTCTAACTATCAGAACCGAACAGTTGTCAGCCTCAAATCCAAGTTTTCATTACTTAAAAACGTAAAAAGTACAAGAAAAGTAATTATTAATGCAATAAGAAAAGTTTCCATATTTAATGGGCAAAAAGTGCCAGAAAAGAAGCGGGTGTGCCACAGTGCCAAGCAACATCCAATAGTGCCAAAAATGGCACAATTGTGCCACATTTCCCATCACTGCTTCCAACAGCTCCTTTTGGACTAGTTCGTTTGTGTTCGTATCAAAAGTTGTTTCAAACACATTTAATTTACATAACATTTTTTGACCGGACTTGTGTTTAACAGAACGAAATAGTTCAAAAACAGTTGTTAATCACAACTCTTATGTAGAGCGAAATTTTTTTAAGCTCGCCTTGAGTTAAAGTTTAAGAAAAATGCTCTAGGGCAAGACTGGCCACTGAGAGAATACCAAGAGAAATGTATTCGCGTATGTGTATTCATTTGTATAAGAAGCCGATTGATGTTCGGTATTCTGATGCCAGTTTGGACAGTCTTGCTCTAGGGTTAATGGCTAAACATGCACTATGGACGTATGTATGTATGCACATAAATTTCCCCAGTTGTCCAAATCGTCCTAGACGATATTGTCTTCGACGATTCATGTACGACATGTCGTCTGTAGATTAAGTTTTCTAATCGACAATTTAAAAGAAATCGGCGTTCATGACTATCTGAACGACAATGTCACACGTTTTCTCTTCAATAAAACTTTGTTGGGGACCATCTGAGCGACAGTGTCATACGTTTTGTCTTCAATAAAGCCTTGTCGAGGACAATCTGAGCGACAATGTCCCTCGTTGTGTCTTCAATAAAGCATTGTTGACGACAATATGAGCGACAATGTCCCTCGTTATGTCTTCAATAAAGCCTTGTTGATGACAATCGGAGCGACAGTGTCACACGTTTTGTCTTCAATAAAGCCTTGTTGAGGACAATCTGAGCGACAATGTCGCTCATCTGGTCTTGTGTGACCTCGCCGCCATTTGTATGAAAATTTCGTCAACGATTTGTATGGAGTTGTCTTTAACATGTCTTCTACGACTTACCATTGTCTTGTACCCGTCGTCAAAGATGTCTTAAAGACGTGGCCAACTGGGTCTTGGCTGCTCTGTGAGAGTTACAAACACATGCAAGTCATATTGCAGGTATTTAAATATTTTTTACTGCAGCCTTTCTGCTGGTAGCCTGTAGACAGTGACCAACAAAACTGGAATAGAATTTTATTTTTATAACTATTTTTTCTTATAATTGATTTATAATTAAGATCTCTCTGTGGAATAATCTTTACATTTTTTTTAAATTATATCTGAAAAAATAAGTATTTTCTTATACGTATTATCACTGTGATATTTTGCCTGTCCTTTAGTGAAACTCATTAGAAATTTAAAAAAAAAATTTGCTGAAGAGTTTTTCAAGCAAATTATTTTTGTAGACGAAAACTGTTTTGCATGCAGATAATGACTATATTGCACATCATAGCAACTATGGCTGCATGTAAGTCTCGGTTCACACACGTCAACTTTTGTTGATCAACTTTTAATTCAGTTGGCAGAAAAAAATATATTTGTTTCAAGTGACAATCAATATCTGCCCTCTAATACTATTCAATAGATTTTTATGAAATTCAAAACATAAATATATCTGCAGGTTTCATATATTTTTAAAAATTAGAATCCAGCAGGAGCCATGGGGCAGCGTCTGCCCTCTGAAAGTAGTCAGCCGATTTTTAGGAATTTCAAAACATAATGCAGATATATGCATCTTAAAAAACATATATCATTCATATTTTTTTCAACTAGGATCAAGAAAGTGACAAGGAGACAATTTCTGTCTCTTCGAAACGTGGATACATATGTACAACCACCTGTAAGTGGACACACAAGTTGTATATTTTTGTTTTTTTAAATCTAGGACTAATGAGGGTGCACGGGGTAATACCTGCAATCTGAAAGTATTAAGCTGATTTTTATTAAATTTAGATTGTTGTAAAAACTAGGACCAAGAGGGGGGCGGAATATCTGCCCTCTGAAACTATTTAACCGATTTTTATGAAATCTGAAATATAAACATATTTTTATCTAAAAAGACACTGAGGCTTCATATATTTTTCAAATAGGACCAAAAAGGAAGCAGAGGCAATAACTGCCCTAGAAAACTGTGCAACCGGTTTTAATGACATTCAAAACGTAGATACATCCGTATGTGAGTGGGCACACAGGTTTAATATGTATATATATATATATATATATATATATATATATATTTTCGAAAACTGGGGCCAAGAAGGGTGCAGGGGAATTTTGCTCACTGCGAAATTATCTAGACTTAATAGGCAAGCATTTATTAGATGTTTTCTTATCATTTGCCGGCTTTTGCCTCAAATGATGATTTTTTGTGTCCTTGAAGCTACGAGTAGCTGAAAGCACAATTCAACTTTAAAGAATTGGACAGTGGTACAAAGTCCTACGAGTCCAATTCGTGCCATGCAGAATTTGTTAAACAAAGTTCGAGGTATTTTTTAGATATTAAATTGAATTCGGAGGGGTCAACCCCATAAATTAGTAAATTTCTACTTAAAAACAGAAGTGAAACCATTACATGTAGATATCGTGCCATAACGCCAAAAAAAAATCTTAAACGACATAATTTTCGAACTTAATGTTTTGACCAAAATTGATCATTTGCGGTCCATAAAGAATCGATTTTCGTTAAAAAAAAAACGGGGTCCAAAATAGGTGTCAGTTAACCTTTTTTTGGCGGTTGTGGTTTGATATGAATTTTTAACTGCCCCATAACAAGCGAATAAGGTCTCGGGAAAATGTTTGTAAAAATCACTAAATTTTTTATGATATCCATACAAATTTTCTGGACGATTCTTTTTTTGTGATTTCCTTATAAAAATTCATATATACAAGTTATATTTAAGCTTTAGGTCCTTTTGTAAAAAATTGATAACAATTTTATTAGTTTATCGATATTTCGCTACAACGTTGTGTAGCTTCTGCAGGAAATAATAAAATTATTTTAAATTTACTAAATTAAAGTCGACTCCGCTTTACTGGAAGTAACCAAAACCCAATTTTTTCTTCAGTTATCCGATTTTTTCTCTAAAACATAGCTCGGATTATTGAAACTTGTTACAGTTAAGCGTGCTGCTTAAAATCAGTAAAAGAATATGTCTAGCCACTTGTGTTGGCAATACAATAGAAAAATATAATGAAGTACGTAAGAGCGAAAAGGACAAATACATTTTGCCATTTAATTTTTTAACGGACAAAACATACACAATTTTTTCTACCTTAAGTTATGCAATCGATTTCTAATAAATAAATTTGTCATTGTTTATTTTTTCACTAAAGCGAAGTAAGTTTCATACAAAACGTAGTTGTGGGCTTGCTTTTGGTTTTCAGTAATACGATATTTTCAGTAAAGCGAAAGTGAATAAGACTAGCTGCGTTTAAAATCAGTGCTTTCAGTAATCCGATTTTTTTCAGTTAAGCGTGTTGCACTAAAGCGGATTCGACATCCGCTACATACATAATGCAAAATACATTTATGACATATTATCTATTTATTTATATGTATTAAAAAAATTTTATTATTTCCTGAAGAAGCTACACAACTTTGTAGCGAAATATCGATAAACTAATAAAATAAATATCAATTTTTTACAAAAGGCCCTAAAGCTTAAATAAACATTGCATATATTAAATTAAAAGCTCGAATAAATTATTATAATATATAAAAATTCATAAAATATTTTTGTAACTCTTTTAGGATTTCAATTCAATTTCAATATTAGAACGAAAGTGTTAGAGAAATACGAGTGCACATTTGATTTATCGAAATTTTTTTCTTAACAATTTTGTCAGCCACTTTATATTCCCCTGGGAAAAATAAGCCAATAGATAAATATGTTTTGTATCTGTGTGTACTTCCAACAACTCCAGCCATTATCTAATAATATAATATATATGTAAGAATTTGCTTTATGCAAGTAAAGAAAATAAAGTCCTTATAAAGTCTTTTTCTGCTTGAGTGTGATTTAAAATAAAATAAATTATGGTATTTTTAAACAATTTGCAATGGTGTGAATAATTTATGGCTCAGTGTTTCCCTTATTTCCATTTTCAAGCGCAAATTTTGTCCCCTCTTGCCTTTGCATGCTGGCAAATGAAATAAACATGAATATGAATTTTTTTTTCCTTTTACAAATTTATAAAGCTTTTAATGTGAAAAACTTTTAATTTATGCGCTTAATTTTTTTTTTACTTTTTACTTTTTATTTTTAATTTCGTATAATTCCATTAATTTTAAAAACACATTTGAATACCCCGGGCGGCTCTAAATGACCTTGATGTTTTTTTTTTGGTCTCAACTTTTTTATTATTGCTTTCGGGTGTTTCCCTGCGGCGTTAAGCATAAAAAAATGAATTGCAAGCTTACAAAAAAAAAAAAAAAATAATATTAAATTTAGTATATGATATTTTCCTAAAGCATCGTTTGAAACGACATTTTGTTTATATTTGAGGGCATGTTTTATTCATTAGAAACTTGATATACTCTTCAGAGATGTTTTCTTTAGTTAAATCTTTCCTTTGTCTAATTTCGTGTGGCGTTTCTCATAAAACTTTTAAATTAAAAGAACACAATTGAGGTTTATGAAAAATGAAACTGAGCGAATTTTTTTTTTCTAAACTTCTTTTTTATATTATTGTAATACTAAACAAAAAAGGCGCTTAATAATAAGCATAAAAGGCGCTTAGGGAGACAACAACTCTAACTTTAAAAATCTTTACAAAGTACTCCATTAATTCTTAAGTACGAGAATACTTTAAGTTTGTAAATTAATATTACGCGCCTTGTTGATTCTCATATTAGTGGAAGCTTTGAAACATTTCCCTGGGTGAGATGAAAGTCACAAAAATTTACTTTTGGAATATAAAAGTTTGTGAGATCATCTACCAAAAATTAAATTTTTTACGAAGCGAAGCATTAAAAAGTTTTATCTACTTACATATTACAACATAGTTTTTTACTTGTGCAAGATTAAAACCAAGACTTTTACTTTTGTATTTTAAAATTTATACATACCTTACCTCAAAATCTCGATTTAAAAAAAAAAGTTATGATTTGGAGCCCTTCTATATTAAAGTAACGATATGTAGAATGAATTAAAATGGATTTTTCTAAATGCCTTTAAATTATTCACTAAAGCAAATGTTCAAATTTATATTCCAAATTTCTAAATAATCAACTCATTTTATTTTTAGATTTTCATATGAAAAAAATTGCATGAAACGCAACAGGAATCTGCACAAAAGACACATTCATGCACAACTACATTAATTCATGGTAAGTAATTGTGTAAAAATATATACATTAATTGTTAATACAAGGGTTAAAATTTTGCTTGGGTTGCAAACCTTTAGAGGTTTAGGGCCAAACCCACGATGTCGACAACGTTCTACTTGTCGCACACTTACATTCAAAACAAAAACAAATTTTAATATTTTGTTGTTGTTTCAAATGTAAGTGTGCGACAAGTCGAACGTTGTCGATATCGTGGGTCAGGCTCTTAATATTATTGCAGTGCTCACAGCTGGAGCTTGTGAATTTGCTATCTTTATTGCAACTTAATTGATTTCAAAAATTTGCCCAAAAATAAAATATTTTTGCCATTAAATTAATTTTAATTTTTACAAAAAAAAATTTTGCATATCTTGCAAATTTTCAATGACTAAATTTGAAATCGTTGCAAATTTACAATGGGTTCAATGATTTAAAACTTACAATTAAATTTTTTTTACCATAACTGAAATATATCATGATAGATTCAAATTACTTATTTCGCTCAAAATTGCAAAATCTGCAATACAATAGTTGCAAATTTTCGATGATTGAAAATTGTTTAAGGTTTGCAAATTTTCTATGAATGAAAATTTTAAAAGATTGCAAGTTGTCGATGCATGAAAATTTTTAACCGTTGCAAATTTTCGATGATTGAAAGCTGTTAAAGATTGCAAAATTTTCATGGTTGAAAATTTTTTAAGGTTGCAAATTTTCGATGATTGAAAATTTTTAAAGACTGCAAATTTACAACATAATTTTTTTTTACTATAAATGAAATTTATTATGTAAAATTACTTCAAAGCTTGATTTCGTGATTAAAAATCTTATATGTCTCGCAAATTTACAACAGTTGCAAATTTAGAATGATTGCAAAATTTACAATAGTTGCAAATTTGCTATGGTTCGATGCTTTAAAATTTTTAAATGTTGCAAATTTTCTATGAATAAGCATTTTTAAAGGTTGCAAAATTTTCGATAATCAAAAATTTTTAAAGGTTGCTAATTTTTTATAGTTCAAAATATTTGAAGGTTGCTAATTTTCGATGATTGAAAATTTTTAAAGGTTGCATATTTAGAATAAAAAGTTTTTTTTTCTATAAACGAAATCTTGATTTCGTGATTAAAAATTTTATATGGCTCGCAAATGTTCAATAGTTGCAAATTTACAATAGTTACAAATTTTCTATGAATGAAAATTTTCAAAGATTGTAAATTTTCGATGATTAAAGATTTTTAAAAGTTGCAAATTTACAATGGCTGCAAATTTGCAAAACTTGTGAGTTTCATATTTAGAATAAAATATTTCAGTGATGCCTAGTTAAAAATATTTAATCTGCAATACCCCTTGCAAATTTATAATTGTGTGATATGAGCACCCAGCTGCATTTTTTTATAAATAATAGGATTAGAGTTTGCTGTAAAGTTTGTTTGTGTAAATGGTGACTTGCAAGCAATCGATTAGAACCGAGAGATGTCACTTATTGTGCAATTATGCAGCTCTTGTAAATTCAAAATTTAAAAATCTAAGCAACAAATTGCAACTGCTTATTAGTAGAAAAATTTAAAAAAAAACTAATAATATATTTAAGAAATTTACACGTACACAAATACATATTTGCATACATACATGTCGCTCATTTACTTGAATAGTGTCACAACTCAAAAAAACAAGTTCTGCAGAAAACGCGTTTAAAGTTTTCAATTCAGGCAGGAAAATATATTCTTCTCTCACGGAGTGATTGTACATACTAATTATTTACATGAAGTTTTTACAGAAGATAAAATACGAAATGCCGAGTTATTTTGCATCATTAGCTCAAAAAACTCACTTTTTGGGTTATGACACTATTGAAGTAAATGAGGGATGTGTATACACCCAGTTAAGGTAGAATTAGTAAAATCTTATCGTGATGTTGCGTGTCAGCTGACAAAAACCGTACCATATACAATGCATGTTACTAGTTATAAAATATGTGGTGGTAGCACTGCTGACGTAGGAATCTGCAGAAAACAGATGTTTCTGTAGCGAATGTCAAAAACGCCGCATTTAATGCCAGACAAAAAAAAAGTGCTGTGCAAACTGTTGCATTTTCTATAACTTGTGCACAAAGTTGAACGATACGGCAAGCTGTAAAGTAGAATGATACGATTTTACTAATTCTACCTTTAACATTTTAAATTGTGCAAGAGTATGCTGGGAATAAAATTAAGAGTATTTGTGATTCTCTATGAGCGCATTTTTTAAGCGTGCAATATTTTTCCAACAACAGCAACGGTCACAGAAATTGATTCTTCTGTGAGATTATCCCACAACGCATCGAAGGATGCTTATATTAACCCTAGAGGAAATCGTTTGAGATCTGCGTCGAGATTATCTAACGAGTCTTTCATAAAGTACGTCAATAATCATATGACGCTCATGTATAAATTATCTCGTGACTAACTCGAGAAATTCTCAGCCTTGTAATTCTTATATGACTCATACGGAGATTCATAATAGGCTCATTCGATTATGTTTGATTTTAAATTTTTTTTATACTTAAAAGAATAATTTAGAACTACCTGAAATTTTTTAGTATTAGTTTATAATTTAAGTAGTTTTTTTACGTTTAAATAAAAAAAATCAGAAAAAATATTTAATCATCGTCCATTAAACATTGCAAGATTATAAGGCGAGTGTTTTCGAAAATGTTTGAAGACAGAGAAATAAATTATAACATTGTTGCTTTTGTTCTCTTTAAGCAATTAATAGAAGATTTCTTGGGACTGGAATGTTAAATATTCCAAGATAATAGTTAGGAAAAAAAGTTTATGTTCTTGTTACTGTTGCTGGCCAAAACATTATCAGAAGATTCTTTTAGGAGTTGTATATTAAACATAATCGTCTATTATATGTATGTATATTAGAAGCTCATCTATCGAAATATGCAAAAGATTTTTTTTTTTATTTTTTTTATTTTTTAAAATAATGAGTTAGGGCGTTTCTATATTAAGGTAACGAAATGTTTGTATGTTGCTTGCAGCTGGTTTAAGAAATTGAATTTGCTTGAGTTCTTAAAAAATTTTTATAGTTCTCATAGTAAGTTCTGATTCACACACGTCAGGTCTGACTCGTCAAGTCTTAAGTTTTTAGGAGAGAGGAAAAGAGAATCGTGAGGGCTATAGACTTGACCGTACCAGTCAAGTTTGCTTTTTCGTTTTGTTTTGTCATTCGTATTACTCTACGACAACGCAAATTTGTGAAACTTGATGAAACAAACTTGACGGTGTGTATGAACGCAAATGCAGGTGCAAAAGAAAATTGAACAAAAACTGATCAGCTAAACCAGATGTGTGTGAATCAGGAACAAGTGATTGTAAAATTGCAAATTGCAATAGCGAAATTTTTTATAAAAAAAATTTTAATTTTTCCATCAATAAAATAAATTATACATGTCTAATAATTAAAAATATTTTATTGCTCGTATTGCAAAAGTTATTTTTAAAATTTTAAATTTTTTAATTTGAATCATTTGCAAGCCTTTGCTCATGTGAGAGTCCATCTATTTACATAAATAAATAAATAAATGATAAACACCCGTTGTAGGCACAGTGGCTCATGTATGTGAATTTCCTGCCTTCCTTCTCATTGAATTTATAAATCTGCATAAAATTTTTAATTAAAACATTTTGTGTGTTGTGTTTTAATAATTTTGTTGGAAATGTCTTTTGACACTAAGCAAAATATGCAAGTTAAATTTTGTGTGTAGAGCAGTAAAAACTGACATGTGTCAAACATGCATGACTGAGTGAGCAAATGTGTTTACGTGTGTGTGTGTGTGTGTGTGTGTGTGTGTGTGTGTGTGTGATTATGTGAGTGCGTATGCGCGTCTGCCTGTACGTGTGTAAAAATACTTTTGAATAAACTGTTCGTTCATTTATTCAAATTATATTTTACTGAATTTATAATTTAATTGAATTTAATATAATTGTTGGCTGCTTGCAACAAACATCCGAAGGGGTTTTTCCTACTTTAACCCAAAATAAAATAAAATATATGCACAATACATATGTACATATTTGAAAAAGAAATAAACACATACATACATTTAGGAATATATTGCCTTTAGCTTTTCTGTCTGTTTTCAAATTAAAACGTCTTTGAAGATATTTAATCAAACGAGAAACATCATTAGATTTTCTCTTTAAACATTTCGAAGGACCTGTTACATGGCTGTGCTGCAAGGAGGGCTTGCTGGTGTATCTGTGCCTTTCTTTGTTGTGTGTTTTGCAAAGTGGTTTTTATATTTTCTTAAGAATTGTGTAATTTAATTTGTAACTGGTACATGTTGCTGCATCTTTTCGTGATTTTGCACAGAAAATTATTTTGCCGTTCTGTTATCGAAATTTAATGTGTTCGTAAAATTAATTTAGGAAAATATAATGACGTTATTCGGTGTTTGATGCAAATGGTCTTGCGTCAGTGTAAAAGCAAAATGTCGTAGCTTTTCCTTAAAATCCAACAATAAAATACACACACAATCCAAAGAGAAAATACGATATTTTGCATTTGCACTAACGCAAGAACATTTGCAGCAAACATCGAATACCGCCAATGTTTCACATGTTGCTTATTTTCTTTATATACATACACATAGATTTAGCTAAACAAGTGATTTTATATAATGAAAGAGAAATTCAAAAACATTTTTCAAGATTCTTTTTGGCTTAAATTAAAGCTGTTAAATCGCAGTAAAAAGGCTTTTAGCCACTTTAAATACTGATTCGCGGGACCATAAGAACATTAAAAATGCATTTCTGCCAACTGTTAGGGGTTTCTGCAACTCTATTGCCGAAAATCTCGTTCTGTAAGGCAATTTAAACGCCTTCAATTCCAATCTGGCTCGTAGGACCCAATATATATCATAAGTTGGTTTTCTGCTTTGGAAAATATGCATAAATTTTTTCTGCTCTTCCTTTAATTGCTCATAAATTAAGAAATATTGGCTTTACTAATAATCTTTTATTCAGCCAATTTACATCTGGCTCGTAGGACCTTGCAACTAATTAAAATTTTATACTTTTTTCTAACTACTTTAAATATATTTGTTGACTTTATTGCCTCTTTAAAATTTAAAATGATGAAATATTTACATTACTTTGACTAAAAAGTTTAGTCGGTATGTCGTTTTCAATTCAAGCTGTTGAAATCTCATTCGAAGGACCATGAAAATCATAATTTTGTAGGCTTTATAGGTTTTCTGCAGATTTCTGTTCTGGCAAATGTAAATAGTTTCTACTTTTCTATTTCTGTTTCATAAATAAAAAGATAAACATTTGATTGTGCCATATTGCGGGTAATTTAGATCTAGTGCGAAGGACCTTAAATACATTAAGAGCTTGTAATTTATTTTTAACGATTTTAAATCTATTCTGTTTTGGCTTTATGTTTTGGCGAAAGTACATATTTTCTGCTTGTTTTCCTGTCTCATAAATAATGAAGTAGATATATGCTTGACTGTGGCATTTTGCGTGCAATTTAAATATGCTGCGAAGGACCTTAAATACTTCCAGAGCTTGTAATCTATTTCTAACGACTACAAAAGCTTATGCAGCCTTATTATCTTTTATTAACAACCGATATTGACTTTAGTTTTCTAGAAAATGTAGTCCGTGCTACTTTAAATTTATGGTAGTTGCAATTTGGTTCGAAGGACCATAAAAAGATATCAAAGTCTTACAAAATTTTTTGGTTCTCTGCAGCTGCATTATTGTGTATTCTTTGAAGCTGTTTCTATTATATTTGCGTGTCAGTGCGGAACTGAAAAATGTAATAATTTCCTGCCTGTTTTTATAAAACGTAAACGTTCGTTTTGCATTGGCCAATTTACTACCAGCCGGTATATTCGTTAAAGTTTCTGTTATATGAAAGCCTTAACCAAAAATTTTGTATACGTTTGATGTCAGTGTTGCCACTGGAAAAAAATTTTCCCCGATACATTTTTTTCTTCTAAGAATTCCCCAAAATGCATAAAAACCCGTTTATATATTTATTTGACATTCAGTTTTTAAGCCAACAAAAACTACTAATCTCAGTAATAATTAATAGAACTTCTATTCAACTAAAAATAAACAAAATAATTATTTAAATGCTTATTACAAAATTTCCAATAAAAGTTATAAAAACAATCATTCAGTTTTTATAGCAAAAGCGAATAAATGGCTGAGCCGTCTAGGAAAAATTCAATATAAAATTACTCAAGTGCTTTAAATAAAAAAATATATTGTTTGTGTTAGTATCGGTTGTACATTTCTTTTGTGGTTGCTTTTGTTTGCCTTTTCATTATATTTAGACTCTTAATGATTTTTTCATGTTTCATTAAGAGTTTGACAGTTGGCTACAAACAGACAAGCGTACTCGTACATATGTACTAATGTATGTGTGTGTGTATACTTTTTCTTATTATTGTAGTCGTTTCCATTACGATACCATATTTGCAAAATAAATTGCTTTGATCTCAAACTGCCTCAAACTGTATCTAAAATTATTTTTAGCAATAAAACGCAAATCCATCCAATACATACTCGTACATATTTATACCCAGGGGTTCTCTGATTTGCGGTTTCAAAGTGATATGATTGTTTATAAACTATTTGGTCAGTTTATGAAATTTAGATTTGCTGTTTTATCGATTATGGCAACTTAAATGTGATGTGACTAAAAGCTAAATTTAATTAATTGGCAAATAATAAAACGAAGCACTTCAATTGCACGAATGCTGTGAAATGTTAGATTTAAAATTAAAAATAAATTATGCTTTTTAAAGGAAATGTTTGTGCACTTAAACAACGAAGTGAGAAGTGCGTAATAAATATTTTATTTTGTGGTGACTGTGATTTGGCATATATTATTTATTTAGTTTCATAAATTTGTCTAAATTAGGTGAAAATATTTGCAAAACAAATTTTGTTTTATATAGCATTAGTTTTTTCAACTTAGAAATTCACATAGTATTTGTGGTTTTTTTTGGGTTTGAGAAATACTTACTTAAAAGCTGTGCTACAGTTGTCCCTCGATAAATTTAAACTCAAGGGGCCTGAGCAATAGCATAAATAAATAAACGAGAGCCTATAATGGTGATAGTAAAGAAACTAGAATAAATTAGAAAAAAATTTAAATAAAGATTGATTATTTTTAAAGAACAAATAAATTCAGTAAAGTGCAACTTTGACTCGCACACGGAGGGTTCCGTACTGACACTACATATGTTATACTATAAGAACCTTTTAGTTTGGCGCTGCTTTCTTCTTGGCAATATTTTCGGTTTTTAAGGATTTGATAGTATTGGCGCTTTTTCCAATATGGTTGATTTTCATTGGTTTTAAGCAATTTATTTTATTAGCGCATTTTTCGTTTTGAGGTTTTTTTCGTTTAGGCGATTTTTCCAAGTTTTTGGCAATTAGTGTATACAGACTAAAACAAATAACACTAAAATTTAAAAAAATTTAAATTAAAGGGTGGTCCAATTTTGACTATGTAATTTTGACAATTTGCTATGTCTTGGGAACCGTAAAAGGCAAACACTTGAAATTTTCAAAAACGGTAATACTAAAAAATCCGAAAATTATAAAAACGGCAAACCAAAAAACAACGCCAAAAATTAAAATAAATCGCCAAAACGAAAAAAATCGCAAATTAAAAAAATAAAATTTCTAACACTAAAATAAATCGACAAATTCGAAAAAATCGCCCAAATGAAAAAAAATCGCCAAAATAAAAAAAAACGCCAAAAATTGAAAAAAAATCACCAACACGCGAAAAAGGCGCCAAAGCCAAAATAATTGTTTATATGAAAAAAAATCGCCAAAATGAAAAAAAATCGTCAAATTGAAAAAACGCCAAAAGCCGAAAAAAATCGCCAAAACGCGAAAAAAGCGCCAAAACTAAAAAAATCGCCCAAATGAAAAAAAACGCCAAAAAGAAAAAATCTCCAAAATGAAGAAAATCGTCAAATTGAATAAAACGACCAAAACCCAAAAAAATGTCAAAACTATATATTATATAAGCTGAAGTTTGTGTTAAATTACATATCTAGTGTTCGTACGGAACCCTTCGTGCGCGAGTCAGAGTCGCACTTTACAGAATTTATTTAAATACAGTGTTTTACATTGAGGTGATTTTTTTTTTTTTTTGTTTTAAGCAATTTATTTTTGTTTTGGCGATTTTTTAGTTTTGGCGATTTTCACAGGTTTTTGGCAATTTTGTTCGTATTGACACTTTTTCTATTGAAGTTTTTTTAATATTGGCGCTTGTTTCTAATTAACGATTTTTTTGGGGTTTTTGTTGATTTTTTAGGTTTTTGGTGACTTTTTAGGTTTATGGTAATCAGTTTAGTATTAACGCTTTTTTAAATACGGTTTTATTTTTCATTGAAATGATGTTTTGGTTTAAAGCAATTTGTATATTTTTAGCAATTTTTTCGTTTTGGCGATTTTTCCAGGTTTTTGGCGATTTTTTTAATATTGATGCCTTTTTAATTTACCTTTTTAATTTTGGTACTTGGTTCTTTTTACAATTTTTTTTTTTTTGGTTTTTGCCGATTTTTTTATATTTTTTTTTTTTTTTTTGTTTTTGCGAATTTTCGTTTTGATGATTTTTCCAGTTTTTTTTTCTTTTGGCGCTTGTTTCTTTTTAACGATTTTTTTTTACCGATTTTTTCGGTTTTAGGCGACTTTTTAGTATTGACGTTTTTTTAATGCGGTTTTTTAAATGCGATTTTTTTCATTGAAGTGATGTTTTGGTTTAAAGCAATTTATATTTTTTTTAAACAATTTTTTTCTTTTTGGCGATTTTTCCAGGATTTGGCGATTTTTTCAGTACTGATGCTTTTTTATTTACGTTTTTTTTTCATTTTGGCGCTTGTTTATATTTGTCGATCTTTTTGGTTTTTGTTGAGTTTGTGTTTTTTTGAGATTTTTTTTCATTTTGGCGATTTTTCCAGGTTCTTGGCAATATTTTTATTGACTTTTTTAACGATTTTTAACGATTTTTTATTTTTTTTGGTTTTTAATGATTTTTTTCGATTTCTGGCGATATTTTAGTAGTGAGACATTTTTCTTTAATTTTGGCGTTCTCTTCTTTTTTGGCGATTTTGTTCGGTTTTATACGGTTTTGTTTTCTTACAACACATGTTTTTAGTTTTAGCGATTTTTTAGTTTAAGCACTTTTTCTCCCTTTATAGATTTTCTTCCTGATTAAAATTCATTCAAGTTCAATTAAATTTAATATATATCAAAATGGACCTTCTGCTAAATGTTATTTTTTTCTATTTCCAACTTTATAAAAACTACTACTATAATTTTGTATTAGGCGATTTTTCGTTTACCCTTTTCGGCACATAGTTTTTGTCCTCTTAAAAAAATCTAAATTTTCTTATATGATTTTGTATTAAAGGTATTAAAAGAAACTCAGTGTATGTATATACATAATAAATAGTTTTGCACCAAAAAGTACCAAAAACAGCTACAGAATTTCATAAAAGTACCAAAAACTTGTTTACAGGCTTCTCTAGGAGGGGATATTTCAAATTTAATATAATTTCTAGCATTGTTAGTTAAGAACATAGATGGCATCTATAGGCGAAGAGAGTTCATTTGGCAGGGGGCCTTGCCCCCTCCCCACCAATTCCTTTTGTCCTCATCCCTTTACAGTTATTAAAAATTGCCTGTAATTATCTATTTCAACTTTACTTATCAAAATCACCAGTCGTCATGTTCCCCATCCCCACCTTAAAAATATTTTAGCTCCGCCAATGATGCAATACCATATGTTATGTTTGAGTTTCCTTTTCAAATTCAATTTTACCCTGAGACAATATTTGCTTTTATTTTATTTTCCAGTTTCTTATAAGAGTCTAAGACATTTTTATGAGCATTTTCTTGCCATTTGCTGGAAGCATATATTGTTTCTTTTTCTAAACTGCGTTCGTTATATATATTTTTTGTCCAGTCTTAATGTCCAAACACGAATTTCCACTTACTTAAATTTCGTTCAAGTATTTCCTGTTCTCTTTTTGTTGTTATGAGTATGTACGAATTTTTGCTCTAATAATTTCTGTTAAATTAATTTTTTATTTTATACAGTTGCTCTGCTTGTTCTTTGTTTAAAAATTAATGTCTTTAATGCTGTAAAGGAAGAGGAAATGCATTATTAAAATTATCATAAGATATGTAACATTTTGAATTTGATAAGCAGTTGTAAGGACGAACTTTTTTGTTCGAAAATTATAGAAAAAGTTATAGAAAAGGAATTTTTTTAGGGTAGAAGTTTGGCTGATCAAGCCAATTTCAAACTTTAAAGAATTTTTTTAAGTAATCATAATATGAAAAGAGATTAGTTGTTCTTATTATTCTACAAATAAAATGTTTAATTATTAAAATAGGATATGATTTCAATTGTACTAAGTTCATGCGTATTGTACTTGAAAAGAATAAAATTAAAAATTTTGTTAAATCATTTGAAAAAACTAATGAAATTTGCAGCAATAAGCAGCCATAAGTCATTAATTAAATCAACTAAATGTTTAATTGAATAAATTAAATTAATTATTGAATGAATTAAATGATTAATTGAATCATTGAAATGATTATATGAATCAATTAAATATTTATTTGAATTAATTAAATGTTTAATTGTATCAATGAAATGTTTAGTTGAATTAATTAAATGTTTAATTGATTCAACCAAATTTATAACATAATCGATTAATATTTTAATTGAAACAGTGAAAAATGATATAAATCAATTAAATTTTTAACTGAATCTTTTTTATTAAATCAATTAATATTTTAATAAAAGCTTTAAAACTTAAAACAAATCAATTGTGAGTTAAAAAAATGACTTGGTTTAATTAAAATTTTAATTAAGTCAATTAAATTTTTATTGGTATCATTAAAAAAAAAAATTAATAAATTATGACCTAAAATAAGTCAATTAAATTTTTAGTTGTGTTAATTAACGTTTTTGTTGTATTAATTAAATTTTTATTGAATTAATTAAATTTTAATTGAATCAATTATATTTTTTAGGTGCTACAAACAACATATTTTACAGTATGAATTCATATACATAAATATATAATCTAATATCCCTTTCCTTTCTTATGAAGTGCATAAAATATTGGTTGCACTGCAAGTATAAGTATGTGTTTGTCTTTATTTTTACTTACTTATTGGTACTTGACACATAATATATTAGAGTTTGCCAATTATTTTTCTTTTTCGGCAAAAAGTATTATATTTTGTGCCAGTTTCTAATATTATTTGTTTAAGTACTTCTTAAATATTTTCCTTTGCCTGCAAAAGCATATTTAAAGCTTGGCTGCGTATTCGCAAAAAAGTCTTTCTTTTTTAATAGCAGCCTTTTACGAAAAAAAATATAATATATAAAATAATGCTTTTATTACAAATCTAATCTATTGTGAAAGGTGCCAACAAATTGTCTGTTTAATATGCAATTATTATTTCCATGAACATAAATATATCAAGCGGTGATAATTTATTTGAACTGTGAAAATTATATAAAGAGTTTTTCATTTAAACAGCTGTGAAGTGAAATGATTTGTTTTACTTGAACATAAATAAGTGCTAGTTCAAAAAGAGTCATTGGACACAACTCTAATAAAAATTTAAATGGGTTTGGGTTTATATGTTTGTGTCAACGACGAACTGCTGAAAAAGTTCGATACAAGTCTAGAACTACTCTATGAGCTCGATACAAGTCTACATCACTTTTATCGTAAGTTTGTGTCTCAGATGAGAGGGCTGAACGATATGAAACAAGTTAGACCGATGTCTAATAGCTGGCAAATATCGAAAGTCGAATGAATATTCGAACTTTAGTTTTCATTAAATTCTACTTGTTACAAATGCTATAAAAGATTTTATTTAAATAAATTCGTATTTATTTGATTTCAGTAATTTTAAGTTTGCTTTGAATTTCAAAAATAAAATTTATATTATATTTTAAAATTTTCATATGAAGTAAATATCACAGTATCGCTTATGTCAACTATCATTGCTTCTAAAAGACTTTTCTAAATAATTACTTTGTCTTTAGAGAAACAACATTTATGAAATACCACAAATAATAAATAAAAAAAAACTTTAAAAATTTTTCTCAAATCTCTAAATCAATTTGCAGAATATTTAAAGCTTTTGCTTCTTACAAAAAAATATCTTCCATTTTTTTCTTTGTTGATAAACTATTTGCCAGTAAAAGTTTTTATATTTGTATTTTTATTTTTATTTTTATTTTCCTTCATCAATACTAACTAGTTACAACTCCTTCGTACATTAAACAAGAAGTTGTAATAAATTTAACTTTGAAACTCTCTGGAGTTGTTAAGAGAGGGAATGTGTGTGTGGGCGGCCACAGATGTCCTATTGATTTGCATGCAATTTGTAATCAAAGTCAAATATGCAGAATATTTTCATTTTTATTTGTGTCCTTGAGAAGAAGAAGAAGAAGAAGAAGAAGAAACTTTCTCAAAAATTTTTGTTAACAAACAATAAAGCAAAAAACTAATTTATGAACATATTTCAAACAATAAACTGTAGTTTATTGCTTCTAATTTATTTCTTCTTTCTACAATTTTAATTATTACTTTTGTCATTGCAAGTTTTATATCTAATTGTTTTACTTAATATTTTTATTTTTTTTTATTGTTCGCATCTTCTTTTGACAATAACGTCAGTAAAAAAAATTTTAAATAACATTTTATTTGTTAAATTATGTGATCAAATCTTAAGAATTGCCGTAGACTTGTGTCGAACTTGTTCAGTTTTGTTTTAGACACAAACATACGATCAAACTCATTTAAATTACATGTGTTTGATCAAAGGTTTGTATCTCAAAACGACCGACCAAACGAGTTTGACCTAGAGTTTTGTTCATAGACTTGTATCGAACTCATTCAGTAGCTCATTTTTGGCACAAACTTATGATCAAAAATATTTGAATAACATACGTTTGATCATTGGTTTTTTTCAAGAACAAGCTACTGAATGATCTTGATACAAGTCTAGTGCTCAAGAAGCTCTTTTTGAACTAGTTCGTTCGTGTTCGAATCAATAGATGATTTAAATAGACTTGTATCGAACTCTTTCAGTAGCTAGTTTTTGACACGAACCTATGATCAAACCCATTAAATTACTTGGATTTGATCATTAGTTTGTGTCAAAAATGAGCTACTGAATTAGACTTGGGTCGAACTCGTTCACTAGTTCATTTTTGCCACAAACCAATGATCAAACCCATTTAAATTACATGGGTTTGATGATTGGTTTGTGGCAAAAATGAACTAGTGAACGAGTTCGACCCAAATCTACTACTGAATGAGTTCGATACAAGTCTAGTTTCGAACCTATTTAATACGTTGACGGTTTTAATTAGACTTGAAGCAAACTCTTTCATTAGATCATTTTAGATATAAACATATGATCAAACCAATGTACACAGAAAAAAATATCATCAAAATGCAACCAAAAAAAACAAATTGTTAATATTTAATTTACAAATTAGCAATAATCATTTTTGATATAACAAATTAAACTTTTTGTAGTAAATTAAATTACTCAACAAAATTGTTTGTTAAAATATATCATAACGAAATGCGCACACGTATAAGAAACAAGAAATCATGTTTTGTGTCTATTCATTATTTGCTTATGTAATAAAGTGCTGCTCTTTGGCTGAGAGGTAAGTGAGTTAATTTATTAGTCCCGAGGTTGCCGGTCCAACTCCGCCCAAAGACATTTAGTGTTTTTCGCAGACAAGCAAAAATCGTTTCGAGGATTATGATTGTGTATGAAAAGCTTGTTAATATAACAAATATGATACGGAAATTCAACAATTCACATTGTTAATATAACAATAACTTTAATTGAAATAACTCTGAAATCTAACAAAAATAAATGTTGAAAAACCAAATAAAATTCAACAAATTATTTGTTGATATATTTAATTGAAAATATTTTTAAGATTTTCCTTTAACTTACAATTTCGTTTATTGTATTTACAAAAATCATTGTAGGTTAAAAATCAATTAATTATTTAATTGATATAACAAAAAAATTAATTGTATTTTCAAATCATTTTTTTCTGTGTAGACTTGTATCGAACTCTTTCAGTAGCTCGTTTTTGACACAAACCTTTAATTTAAAAGGAGCTGTTTGATACAACTCCAGTTTGATACAAGTATAAATTTTAGATACTTTTTCAGAAACCTAAAACAATTTTTGTAGAGCTATTGGCCAAATTCATTCTTTTATTTTTAGAAGTTCGGTCACGCCCTCAAAATAATTTTTTTTTATTTTAACAAAATTTTCAACACTTTATTATAGTCATAAATACACAGAAAAAAATGATTTGTAAATACAATTAATTTTTTTGTTATATCAATTAAATAATTAATTGATTTTGAACCTACAACGGTTTTTGTAAATACAATTAACGAAATTGTAAGTTAAAGGAAAATCTTAAAAATATTTTCAATTAAATATATCAACAAATAGTTTGTTGAAATTTATTTATTTTTCAACATTTATTTTTGTTAGATTTCAAAGTTATTTCAATTAAAGTTATTGTTATGTTAACAATTCGAATGTTTGAATTTCCGTATAAATTCCGATTATCATAATTGCTATATTAACAATATTTTTTATACACAATCACAATCCTCTAAACGATTTTTTGCTTAGCTGTGGAAAACACTAATGACTTTGGGCGGAGTTGAACCGGCAACCTAAGGACTAATAAACTAAAGCTATGTACAGACGGTTGTCAGATCTAACTATATTGCCAGTAAAATGTGCTCAAAATATCTTACAACCGTGTGAACTGACAATTTTTGTCAGACATCGTTGCCAGAAAAACCATTGTCAGTCCATTGCAAGACTAGCAGCTGACAACAAATTGTCCGACATCTAACAATCGTGTGAACACATTGTAAAATTATTGCCATATATTTGTCAGACATTTTAATATTGTCAGATGTGCGAAGTTTATGCATCTGACAATTCCGTCATTGTAATAGAATTTTTTCTATGGGCAACACTGCAAACGCTTGATTTTAAAGAAAAAATTTATAATAAAATATATTTAGACGAAATCATTGTAATTGCTTCTTTATGGTCCATAATAATTTATACTTTCACTTTTTACATTTAACACAAACACAAACGATAAATATTTAACAATTTCTAACAAATGCTTTAAGTCTGGCAACGCATAATAAGAGATCTAACAATATGTGCATATGACAACCGTGTTCACTGACAATTTTTCTACTGACGATTTTGTCAGATGAATTTATTGTCATACAACCATCTGGCAATAAATTGTAAGATTTTCTGACAACCGTGTGAACTGACAAGGAATATTCTGCTGGCAATTTTCGATTGCCAGTACATTGTCAGCACATTGCCAGATCTGACAATATTGTAAGATCTGACAATCGTCTGTACATAGCTTAACTCGCTTACCTCTTAGCTAAAGAGAACACTTTATTAGATACGCAAGTTATGAATACATACAAAATATGATTTCTTGCTTCTTCTACATGTGCGCATTTCGTTATGATATAATTTATTAAATAATTTTGTTGAATAATTTAATTGACTACAAAAATTTAAATTTGTTATGTCAGCAATGATGATTGTTAATTATTAAATAAAAAAGTAACAATTTGTTTTGTTGGTTGCATTTCGGTAATATTCTCTTCTGTGTATTTTTACCGTAGTTGTGCTTTTTAGCAGACTTTGGTCGAAGTTGTTCACTAGTTCTTTTTTGGTTCAAACCGAAGTTCAAGCCTATTAATATAACATAGGTTTTGTTATCGGTTCCGGACTAAAATGAACAATTGAACCCATTAGACTTGGATTGAACTCACATAGTAGCTCGTTTTCGGCGCAAACCTGTAATCAAACCTGTGTAATTTGATTCAAATTATTTGAATGGGTTTGATCAAAAATGTTTGTGTCAAAAAAGAGCATTGAATGAGTTCGATCCAAGCCTAGAACTTATATAAGCATCGGGTTTTGCATTAAATGAGCTATTAGAGAAGTTCGAAACAAGCCTAGTTTTTTTTTGCAATTGACATGATTCGAACTCGTTTAAATATAAACTTGGTTCGAACTGGTTCACTAGTTAATTTTGGACACAAACTGTTGATCAAACTCAATTAAATTACATCAGACTTGTATCGAACTCTTTCAGTAGCTCGTTTTTGACACAAACCAATGATCAAACCCGTGTAATTTAAATGGGTTTGATCATTGGTTTCTTCAAAAACGAGCAACTGAAAGAGTTCGATACAAGTCTAAATTACATAGATTTTAGATCTGCATGAAACTCATTCAGTCGGTCGTTTCAGACATAAACCTATCATCAAAACCATTTAAATTTAAATTACACAGGTTCGATCATATAGGTTTGTGTCTAAAACTAGACTTGGGTCGAACTCGTTCACTAGTTGATTTTTGCCATAAACCACTGATCAAAACTAGACTTGGGTCGAACTCGTTCACTAGTTCATTTTTGCCACAAACCACTGATCAAACCCATTTAAATTACATGGGTTTGATCATTGGTTTGTGGCAAAAATGAACTAGTGAACGAGTTCGACCCAAGTCTAATCAAAACCGTTTAAATTACATGGGTTTGATCATTGATTTGTGGCAAAAATGAACTAGTGAACGAGTTCGACGCAAGTCTACTGAATTGATTGGACCCAGCTCTAATGGATTATATCACAGGTTTGTGTTACAAATTAACTAGTGAATAAGTTCGACCCAAGCCTAGTTCACTAGTTAATTTTTGGTAAAAACTGATGATCAAACCCACTTGATTCAAACATGTTTGATAATCGGCTTGAGTCAAAAATGAACTAGCAAACGAGTTCGATTCAAATATATGTTTCAATACTTTTTTATATAATTACATATATTATGTATGAGGCAGTCAACTTGTATTTACTAAAATTCAGCGCACTTATGATACCTTCAAGTTTCCTATAAGAAAATTTGTGCTATTTACGACACAGTTAACTTTTCTCTAGTAAGGGAGTACTCTGTGTGTTCACAGCAGCAAGGCTGGTCACGTTGTTCCCTATGTGTGTAGCTGTGATGGCGTCAAACCAACCATCTGGATATAAACATTTGTACTTTATTTTTAATAAATTATGCTCGGTAGCCTGCTGTGATCTATTGTAAATGAAGAAAACCTTACAAGGCTTTTTATTGAAATCCCAAAACTTCTAAAATATAAATAATATCCAAAAATTTGCCAAATTGCTTAATTTTGCCTTATGGCACTACAATCAAGTGTTAAATGTTACATAAATGCGAATATTTTATGTTGAAGAAAATCACAAGTGAATAATGTTTACTCTCTATATATTTTACTCGTATTGCATAAAACAAAATCTTTTATAAACATGACATACATCCAATTTGATTTAGTATTGTTGTAAAAGAAAACCATATTTATCAACTCACTCACTCAATTATTTATTTATATATTTGTAACGATATTTGTATTAGTAAGAAACAATCTGTCAATCAATAATACAATAAGTTCGAGTACACACTCACAATTTGAAGTAGAATATTTTTATGCTTGCCTTGCAAATAAATATAAGAAATATTTCTTTTTTGCAGGGAAGTTGGGTGAGCAAAAGTTTTACAAATATTATGGGGAAGTTGGCTAAGTGTGGGAATTGGATTTAAAATATAAAAATAAAAGCTACTTTTTTTATTAATTTGACTTGATTTGATTCAAATAAAAAAAATGACTCCAATTAACAACTTTAATTTAAAAAAAAATCAATTAAAACATTTAATTCAGTGAATCATTAATCAAATGCTGCTTAAGGTAAAGATTATAGTTGTGATAATGGAATGTCTTGCGATAGTTCTGCTTATTGGCAAAGATATTTAGCGAAAGTTTTCTTTGAGTGAAATAGACTTGGGTCGAACTTGTTCATTAATTACTTTTTGACAAAGACCCATGATCAAACCCATGTATGTAATTTAAAAAGGTTTGATCGTCATTTGAATGAAGTTTTGCAACTGTTTAAAAAAATTTACTTTAAATAAATCACTGAAGACAAATGGAAAATTTGTGCAAAGCAGGACCTATAATTCCCAAAAAGTTTTGAAAAATTCCGAAATGGGGATTTTTCAGTTTTTTTGTGTAGTGCTCAAATTAAAGGTTGGGCGAAAAATTACCTTTGCTTAATAATTAATTACATATAAGAGCATACAAAATGGTCTTTGGGAATGGAAAAATTTTATATTTTTCAGAAATAAAACTTAAAAGAAACTAAACTGGTATCGTTGCTTTTATAGCTCAAGGCGAGTGTCAGGTTTCATAAAAACCGGTCAAGTGTTAGCATGTAAAATGTATTTGTAAGAGTATGTAAAAAGAAAATAAAAAATAAATAACAACAACAGCTATTTAAGTATAGAGTGTTGCCACAAAAGTATTTTTTTTGACCAGGTGCAGTCAATTTAATAATTAGTGTTTTTTTATGGGAATTGTTGAAATAACTCTAGTTGTTCTAAGAAACTTTGGGTAAAGGTTCCCTGATGATCTGCATTTGCAACAGTGAAATGCGCATAGAATTCAGCTAAACCCCTCAATAATCAATTTCAATGTATTTTTAATAAAAAAAATATTTTACTTAACAAGTAAAATATTAATTTGGGATTATTAGTGCGTTTAAAAAAAAATTTAAGAATTGAAATTATTGAACTTAAGCCCGAATAAGAAATTATTTCTGATTCTTTTTTTTAATTTTTAATTTTATTCACGAATAACTTTTGACACAGATATTATATTTGATAAATATTTTGCTATAAATGTATAAGATTACGTATAAGCAATATATATATATATATATATATATATATATATATATATATATATATATTATATATATATATATATATATATATATATATATATATATATATATATATATATTGTGGAACCTAACTAAAGAAGGTCTTATAAATGTACATTTTTAAAATCGTATCATTATTAAAAAAATTTAGTTTTCAAGAGATTATCTTTTTAGACCCACTGTAGATCATATTCATAGTGAAAACAAAGTATACTTTAAGAATTTAATTCGATACAATATGCTGATCTTAAACTATTTTTGCAAAGTCTACTAAAGTGAAATATGACAGACCTGCTGTTTTCGCTATCCTTCCCTCTTTTGCCCTTCATACCACTCACAAACCAACTCTTGTCAATATTATTGATTTTCAATTTAGTATATTTTTTTCTATTAACATTTAACTAGAAAAAGCTTTCTTATACTTTTGCTACGTGGGGTCATTGCCACAAGGCCATTTGGTCATTCATGGCACGTTTCTTTAGGTTGCGACCATAAACAAAATATTCGAATATGGGTATTCTTCTTCCTGTACTTGTAAGTTCTTTGCTTTTTATTACGAGTATTATTATTTGTATTTTAGTTATTTACTGTATAAAAATAGAAATTGAATTTATTGTATTTGTGAAACTATTCTATGAAATTTATTGCATTGTCATATTTGTATATAATTTCTTTTGTTCCAATAAAGGTTGAGATCGAACGAATGAACGCAACCACAAATTTATTTTGTTCCCTGAACTGAAGCATTGAAGTGGTACAATTTCATTTAGTAAGTCTTCAAATGTACTAGGGTTGTGATTTAAGACCAGTATTAAAAGAAAAGGGAAAACTCGAAAAAGAAAATTGTAAATTATCTAATAAAAAATATATACAAACTTTTATTTTATATTAAAGTAAAGTTCTTGCTAAAAATTCTTATCAATTTTCCTTTAACAATCCTCGTTTTTAATTTTAGCAAAAGTTTAAAAATTTCCTGTCATCAATTTAATAAAATTTGATAAATTGTTAAGAAACAATGTTGCTAAATTAAAAAGGAAATAATAAAAAAATAAGAAATTGAATTTCTCTTTCAAAAATGTTGTTAGAAAGTTAAATGCACAAAAATTCTTCTTCTAGATTAAAATCAAATGTATATGAATAAAACTTGATAAAGTTCATTATTTTTTTCTAGGAAAGCAGTCTTAAAAGGTTATTAAAAATAAACTAATTTTTCAAACAAAAAAAGATTTTCCAATAATATGGGATTTTATTTAATTTCAAGCAGATATTTTAATATGTTAATGCAATTTTTACCCGACTGTGCGACGGGGGTTTTTTTGGCGGTTATTTTTTTTTTTTTTTTTTTTTTAAGAGAAGTAACACTCAGGCAATTAATGCCTACTACTATTACTAGGTGTTATCTTCTTTTAGGAAAGGGATAGTGATAGAAGACAGGTGGTGAAGGAAGAGATAGAAGAAAGCTTCATTCTTTTTACAACTCTGCTCTTGCACGCTTTTTAATAATGCAGTGTTGCAGCGCCTTCTGGTGTTAAATGAGGCGTATTAAATTTTTAAGCTGTGTTTAGTAGCAATTTTATTGGTTATTTTACTTCGCCGATGATTTTGCTACACAATACCGACGAAGGAGGGCGCTCTGATGTTACATTAGGATTAGCATCTGCTGAAGTCGGTATAGTTCAGTGACCAGTGACTATGCCTTCATCACTTGATATTTCCTACAACAACTGATGCAAAGGGTCTCTAATGCACATCAGAATGGGAATGGGACGATATGCCTAACAGACGCCATTTTGTGAATACGAAAAAATAAAAAGTCAGCGAACTATATCAAAATCGGCATCATTCGACAGGTATTTTAAAATCATATTTAGGGTTCTCTTATGAGTTTTCATTTCGAATAACCATTTAGGAACTTTAACGGTTTAAAGTTGGAAGGAATCGTTTTTTTTTTATTTTTTTAAATTTTCACTGACTTTAAGTTTCATTATTTTTTATAGAAAGTCACCATGTATTTTTTTTTATTTATTTACTTTAAAAAATTTATGTTTTCATTAAACTAGTCAAAGCCACTGAAAACCAAATCTGGCAACACTGCTGATATGTCTTAGATAAGATATTGCTTTTTTTCTTATACTGAAATTCTTTCATAGGAAGAGCCTAAAATGTTTACAAAGTTTCCTTGAAATTTCAAATAAAAAAATTCAATAGTGTGGCGTTGTCCAAAATCATGATTCTGGCATCGCAAAGTGTATTCATATTTCATTTATTTTTTTCAAAAATTGTCCTAGCAAACTAAGAGTTGCCAATAATGGTATTTCCGTATATGATACTGTGGAAATATAATAAATTTGTTGTTGTTAAATTCTAGAGCCGCCCTCGTATTAGCATGCATATGCATACATATCTATACAAAATAACTTAATTCAATTGTTTCACATTTTGTGAAGTATCAATTCATTTTGGATAAAAATTTAGCAGCAAAATAAAAAAAACTACTTCAATTTGCAGGAAAATAAAATGAAAATCTCAACAAGGTAGGCCCTGATATTTCGCAATCAATTGGGAATAGCAGCGTGGCAAGGTTTGAGTTTTTTTTTCGATATCCGGGTAAAAAATGTATGGATTATTGAAGCAAATTTAAAATTTAAAAATATTTATGTGTATTCTGGCCTTCAAATCCACAAGAAGAAATGTATAAGGGAGCTATTTCATATTTTCTAGGTGTTGACATTTTCTCTTTTGAACAAAAAAATTCGTATATATTGCCAAATGTGATTTTTCTGTATAAAATCTGTGGCAATAAGGAATAAATTCAGTAAACAGCGACTCTGACTCGCGCACGAATTGTTCCGTACGAGCACTAGATATCTAATTTAACACAAACTTCAGCTATATAATACATAGTTTTGGCTTTTTTTTGCGTTTTTTTTTCATTTGGGTGATTTTTTTATTTTGGCGCCTTGTTTGCATTTTGGCGATTTTTTTCGGTTTCTTGACGTTTTTTCAATTTGGCGATTTTTTTCCATTTTGGAGATTTTTTTTCATTTTGGCGATTTTTTTTTTCATGTAACAATTATTTTAGTTTTGGCGCCTTTTTCGCGTTTTGGAGATTTTTTAGATTTTTGGCGTTTTTTTTAATTTTTGGCGATTTTTTCCATTTGGGCGATTTTTTCGAATTTGGTGATTTATTTTAGTGTTAGAAATGTTTTTTTTATTTTGGCAATTGTTTTCGTTTTAGCGATTTTTTTTTTTAATTTTTGGCGATTTTTTTTTTTTTTTTTGTTTGGCGATTTTATAATTTTCGGATTTTTTAGTTTTACCGTTTTTGAAAATTTCAAGTGTTTGCCTCTTACGGTTTCCAAGATATAGCAAATTGTCAAAATTATATAGTCAAAATTGCATTAACTGATGGACCACCCTTTAATTTAAATTTTTTTTCAATTTTAGTGTTATTTGTTTTAGTCTGTATAAAAATACACTAATTTTACAAAATTCAAGTTTCAATATACATATGTTCATACAATTGTATGTATATTACATGGGATTTTAACATTATTCGTTGCTCGTTTTGGAACACCCTTTAATTTTTAATTCTCATGTATTTGTTGTTGTAGCGGCCAAGGTTCTACATACTCTGTCCAAATTTCAGCTCCGTAGCTCTTACGGTTCCTGAGAAAATACCGTGTGACGGACAGATGGACAGACCTTTTCACCTTTGGTGTACGGAACCCCAAAAAGTGCTTAAATCATATTTGACTGTTCTGCAGTAGAGCACTTTTAAGCTTTCAACTCAATTTTCAGAAATTTATTTCTTTTACAGTTAAATTGGAAATTCTCTGTTGACCTACCTTTTTTCAAACAAACATCGTTCTATGCACTTTATATAATATATTTAAGTTGATATATACCAAAGTTTACCTCAAATTTAATTATTATTCCAAATGAGATTAGAAGTCTAAAAAATATAAGTCGCAAGTCATTTTGCTATAACTTCTTGAAAAATTGCACAAATTAATTGAGATTTTGCTTACGAGTCCTTTTAAATATGCAGCTTACGGAGGTGCCAATAATTGAAAATCAGCCTTTCTCGACTTTAGCACTTTTTTCCTTTTTGCCACAGAAATAATGCTTTCAAGACAACGAGCCATAACCGCCAAAGAAAGCTTGACGAAAATCTATTGCATACGAATGGTAGCAAATAATAATCGATTTTGGCCAATAAATTAAGTTCGAAAATTATATTGCTTAAGCTGTTGTTGTTGGCGGTTATGACACGCCAAGTGAAATAACAAATATTGCAACTTCAGATCTTTAAATTTAATCACTACCCATGACTATATCTATAGCTTCATAACTTTCACTTACTTACGATATATCATTAAAGAAAATTTCTTCTAAAATCTAACATCATTGACTGAATTATTTATCGGATCTTAAAGTATATAATAGAGACTAGAGCCCTGCACAAGACCACTTACAAGAACTTTTAAGACATGAGGGATTTTTCAAATGCTTTACTACAGTGAAATATTCTAAAACAAACGCTAAACAACACTGTTTGCAAAAAATTTGTTTCTGTTATTTCAGATGTAGGAGTATAGAAGAAAATTCTTCGTGAAGGAATAATAATATGTGATGCTTCTTTATATGATCTTTTATTTTTCTACGCACATACAAAAGCACACATGCCCTTAAGCACAAACAAAATAGCTTACCACCCTGTCGGAATTTACGTTAACTTTAAACTAATTTTAAGCTAACTATTTAGCAACTCGTACCGACCGAGGCACTTGGATTAATTTTAATGTAATTAACTGACTTATTTAACATTGCGATGTCCTAGGCTGTGGTCAATTGTCTCACTCTATATTACTTTCAGCTATTTTAAAGTTGATTTTATTAAATCACCTGCTAGTCAGTAAATTAAAAAAAATTTCTGGGGTTCGAACATGTATAATGACACGTTGGGTACTCAATGCGCTATTACCCAGCTAAGGTACCATCTAAAATAACAACAGCAAAATGTTAATATAAAACTGAAATGAATTTCCAACTAGCTGAGAATAAATTTAAAGTTAAAAAAAAAGTTTAAACTTAAGAATTAATTTTGGGTTTGCTCTGGGTGATATTGCAGTTAGCTTTTAGTCAGTCTAAGAAAAGTTAAATATAAGTTAACTAGTTATTTTTGTAGTCAACCAGACATTCTCCGACAGGTGTGTGTGTAACTTGTAGATTTTACACACACACACACTCAAACGTACAATATGCAAAGTAACAAGCACACATGCATTAACACTACTTCTTTTGAGTGTTTGTTACGAACAAGAAGTCTTCGCAACATTGCTTGTAAACACTCATATACACCAACAACAATACAGCCATTCGTGCTTCGCTTATTAAACGACATCATTTATTGTTGATTTAGTACAATACATGCTACGACAATACATTTAAAAAACGAAACGTATTCACATTTCAAGACTGTTTACCCAGCCTTCTAATACAAACAAACAAAAAAATGATGCATTAAGTCTTGCTCAAGGCTATCGAAGATCTACTGTAGCATATGCCTGCCTGCATGTATTTGTTAAATAATAAATAAATAAATTGAAAAGTAAAATTTAACCAGCTGCAAAACAGGCATGACGTTGATGTTGCTGCCATATGGAAGTGTTGAACTATAAAATCATATTGCAGCAAATGGTTTATTTTGTCAAATGTGATTTAAGCACATTTCAAAAAAAAAAGCAAAAAAAAAAAGGAATCACTGATTGTCTGTTGTGGCTGCTGCTGTTCGTACTTTTTAAGAAGATAATGTTGCAACCTAAACTGATTGTTGACACTTGCTTGAGCATTTATTTGTTCAGAAAAATACGAGTATAGTTAGTGTTCTTACAGTAAAGATACTTGTATATGCCAGTCAGCATCAAATTCCCAAGATGATATTTTTCTATTTATACATTTCTTGCAAACAAGGTTTATTGACTTTGTAATAAATTACACCTGACAGGCTATTCGAATCCGTAATCTAATAAGTAAAATTATTTGTAAATAATTAATGTATACAAATACTTAAAGCATAAAGCACAGTGGGTTAATTATATGTATATATCATTTTCAAATGTATTCAAAATCAATAGAAATACTTAGAATAATAATCACAACTTACCTGCTCACATTTTTTCGTTTCTTCTCTTTCCTTAAAACTTTTTGGCCAAAGTGTCTGTTTTAAACATTAAAGAATTTAACATTAGGTTGTGCATTGAACGAGTGTAATTCAATAATATATGGAGAGTTCCAGTTACAACCGAACCATTATTCATTTTGTTATCTTCTCCAACAGTGATTTAAAAGCATAAATGCAAATTCTTTTTGTTATCTTTTACAGTAAGAGCTTAAAAGCATAAATGTAAATTTTTTATAAAATTTTCTTTCTTTTCCAAACATGTTTCTTTTTAGTTAAATGTAAAACTAAGAACTTGTGGGACCACTTGCAAACTCCAGCAAAGAAAAATAGTAACCCAGCAAACATTTGCATGGCAATGTAATGAGTTAACTTGCTAACAACCATTTAAATAATATACTTCCCAATATTTCCACTTTTCCTTTTTAACTCATTACTTTAGCAAGGCGATGGATTACGAGTATTAATTGAGAAACTTTAATACTTAGAAGTTACTTATGTACAAAATGAATTCTAAAAAAAATTTACACCAGCTGATGTTCCTGTTTCTTGTGATTTCAGTCAAACGGTTTACCACCCACTGGTCTTTCACATACTCACTTTATCAGGCTCACAAAACTACATTTCCCTAACACATAAAATTTAAAAATAAACTCAGTAAAGTGCGACTTTGATTCGCACAAGAGGGGTTTCGTACGGAGACTACATACATATATATATATGTCATACCATACGAACTTTAGCTTATATATATAATCGATTATCTTACCTGTACCTGGATTCTGTAACTTTTTGCGAACCGAAAATCGTAATATTTATCGACATATTTATTCGTTTGTGGTAACGATAATGTGATTCCGTAATTTGTTTTTTACGATATACTACGTTTATACGCAGGGCTTATTTGCAAATAAAACTGTATATTGTTGCCATATTATTGTTTTTATTGCGACTTACTAATTCAGAAAACTATTCACGATTAACGCACTATTTGCAAATAAAATGCTTGAGGTTGCCACGCTTACAAATGTTTGATAAAAAAAAAACAATAAATGGATTAATATTGCTCAAAAAAACATTAATAGAAGCAAATAATGACAATTAAAACAAATAACTATTTGATATTTTGTACATTTATACTATTTTTTTTGTCAACATAAGTAAGTTTTCTATAGAAGTGCTACCATGTTTGTGTACTTTTGCTATGCCGTATAAACAGTGAGTTAATTTATTTGCGAATATTTTTATTTGCAAATAGTGCGTGTATAAACGTATTAATAGTCTCCAACATTATCTTAATCGCCATTTAATTCAATATTATGTGGTATCTCTGTATAGCAAATGTAAAAATAAGCGAAAATCATAAAGAATGATAAAGAAAAACTCAATGAATTTGAGTTTGTGACTTTATTTTATTTTCCTCCAACCGAATCTCGCTTATGCATACATACATACATACATATTTATATATGTATATGTATATATTAGTCCAATTCACAAATTTGTGCAAATGGTCTTGCATCGTAGCAAGGGCGATAAAAATAAATCATTTTAGATTAATATAAACTAGATATACCAAACGGACGACACACTCGTCCGTATTCTAGAATCAAAATGTAAATAATTCAAGATTCAAAGAAAATTTATCTAAAAGTCGTAAAAAAATTCATTAAAACACAGCCACACACAAACTTACATACATACATATGCAAGCATAATTAAATAATATATACATGAAATTAAAAAAACATAAACAAAATCCCTTCAACCAACCTAATTCAATTTATTCAACTCTCTTCCTTTAAGTATTATGGCTTGATACAACAACAAATAAGAGAAAAACAATTGTAAGGTCAAGAGAAATACTACAAACACACACACACACACTCATTTTTTGTTGCTTTTTTTACTTGTAAGCTAATAAATGCGTGTGTAATATGTGTGCATGTAGTAGTAGCAACTTTAAACGCTTATAGCTCCCAAAATACTAAACTAATTTCAATAAAATTTCAATATTCTGCACATCTGTATATAAATATAAATACATATAAATCTTTTTAAAATCGGTGCAGTGGTGCCAGCGTAAAACGGATTACAAAAAACATGTTCGCCTATTAATTATATAGAATCTATATTATAGATACATTTTATTTTGGAAATCTTTAGAAAATAAACGAAACTTGGGTTCCCTTAAAAAATTATTCAAATTCATTTCTCTCACATTAATCCAATAAGAAACAACGCTACATCTGACTATTCAGTTTAGATTTGATGTTCATTATATTCATTCACATTTACATTTCATTACATGTGAATATTAATTCATTATGTCAGTGATATTAAAGCACAAATCTAAAAGATGATGGATGGATAAATGAAGCATAAATTGTTTAGTTAGCTTACAATACATAATGATGGATGTTTGTTTTTTTTTCGCATATACATACACACAAGATAATAAATTCAAATAAACCGCAGAAAATGTAGCATCATTATGAATGCAAATTGCTTCATTTTCTGCTTTCTTTTTCATTTATGATAAATAATCCTAGCAAAAAACAATCGGAGCTAGTTTCGACAAAGGTTTACCACTTTCATTGATTACCAATCACTACAGGTACACTGAATTTAATATTCTAAGTCTGGTAGTTTATATTATAAAATATTGTTCTAGACAACATTTTAATTGCATAACATTCAGTTATTTGGAACACTTTCGTCCCATGACAACTATGCTTTAAATTGATTCATGATTCACCAGAAATGGATTTACTTGGAGGTGAGTTCATCAATGCTGTATCTAATGATTTATGTTGTCATTTTTTGCTGGGAATATACATACATATGTATATATGTAAGTGTGTTTATACGTTTATACCTGATAGCTAGAAAAACATATGTGACGCGCAAAATAGAAAGGGACCTAAGGGTAAAAACCGGTTTAAATACGTGTATCTTTGGTGTACCATCACATCATAAAACGCGCATATCTCTGGGAGGGAACAATTTGGGGCATGGGATCGGTCTCATTCTATGCTCAGATGTTGTCCACATCAAAAAAAAAAATAAAGTGAAAATTGATTTTTTTTACTTTTTGGTTCCTTTCTCTATGCGCTGTCACGTATTGAATTTCAATACAAGTTTTTTTGCGATTTTCTATTGTAGCCCAGAAAAACAAAACAAACAAAAATTAATCGAACAAATAAATGGAATATCGTATCATATTGTTTAAAGTCACTAATCAAAAGTTACAACAAATAAATGAAATGTGTTGCCGCGTTAATAAAAATGTTAATAGTGAAGGTGATTTGTGCTGAGTATAATTTTGGTTAAATAAAATGGAGTTTTAAATGAAAGAATCACCCTTATTCTATTTGGCATCGGCAATATCGTCTTCAATTTTGAAACAACATCAATATAACACAACATCAATGCTAACTTTGTATTCTCTAACAGTGTTATGACGACGTTGCCTGTTTATCGATAAATACAATACACATATCCAATATTTGAGTCAGCTGATTCATTTGGTTACTATTTTTGGTAAAAGTATTTTTGAATAAGTACAAGCTTTGTAAATAATTAAAATAAACTGCCACTTCCACTATGTCGAAAGAAAAACTCTGCGAAGGAAACCTAGTCGCTCGAATTCTAATACATTTGCATTCCAATATGTCGTCAGCTCTCTTTCGCTTGTGATTACGTATGGTATTTTTTTTTGTTTTACGTGTTTATATTTTAAAGTGCTGACAATTTATATATTTCAACTATTTCTAGCAATTTTTGTAAATTTACTAACATTTACATGAAAATAAATACAACCAAATTGAACAACGAAAAAGAATTCAACAAAATAGTCGCACATCATCAGCATGTTATTACTGTTTTCCTTTACAACTACATTCTCTTTGTTTAAAACATGCGATTACTTTTTATAATGAACATAAAACAATAATCAAAACAAAATTGTTCAATAACATTTTGATGAATATTTTATGACTTTTCTCTACAAATAAAAAATAAATTGAACATATATGATTTAAAAAAAAAAAATAATGTTAATTCTTTTATAAAAAATAATAATAAAAAAATAAGATCTCAAGCTTAATAAATATAAAAACACATAATGTGATAAATAATAATTTTACAAACTTGAATTGAATTCTTTGCAAATAAATTTTGCTACACGAAAGCAAAATAGCAAGTGATTGATTTTGACATAGTGTTCGCTTTGTTGACGACTCATTCGAATTAGTGGTATGAAAATCTGTATGAAAATACTCACGTTTTCTTGCGAGTTGTCGTTCGAGTCAATGTTCGTAGAGAAGTAAGATAGAGAAATGAAAATCAGTTTTCTTACGCTTAGAATGCGAATGAAGACCTTCTTTCGAAATAGTGGAAGAGGCAGAAAATGTTTTTCTTTCCTATTGGGAAGATGAAAATAAAAAAAAAAAATTAATGGCAAAAATAAGATTTCTCAGACAAGTCATGCATTTGCCAGTTACCCAAGGAAAAGTAAGTGATAAATTCTGTCATGTTTTTGGAAAATATTGAGTAATATTCATCATTTTAATATTTTAAAGTTATTTTCAGTAGAAAAAACATCATGTAGGCATGTATTGGATACAATACAGCCTAATTTTCCAAACAAAAGAAACCAGATCAACAGTTGTTTCACACTCAGCACTGTTTGCAACCTTTTTTAGGGTTCCGTACACCAAAGGTGAAAAGGAACCCTATTGTTTTCGCTACGCTGTCCGTCTGTCCGTCTCTCCGTCTGTCCGTCACACGGTATTTTCTCAGGAACCGTAAGAGATACGGATCTGAAATTTGGACACAGTATGTAGAACCGCTACAACAACAAGTATATGAGAATTTAAAATTAAAGGGTGTTCCAAAACGAGCAACGAAAAATGTTAAAATCACATGTAATATACCTACAATTGTATGAACATGTGTATATTGAAACTTCAAATTTGTAAAATTAGTGTATTTTTATACAGATTAAAAAAATTAAAATTAAAGGGTGGTCCATCAGTTGATGCAATTTTGACTATGTAATTTTCACAATTTTCTATATCTTGGAAACCGTAAGAGGCAAACACTTGAAATTTTCAAAAACAGTAAAACTAAAAAAACCGAAAATTATAAAATCGCCAAACCAAAAAAAAATTGCCAAAAATTAAAAAAAAATCGCCAAAATTAAAAACAAAATTCTAACACTAAAATAAATCGTCAAATTCGAAAAAATCGCCAAAATGAAAAAAAAAACGCCAAAAATCTAAAAAAAATCGCCAAAACGCGAAAATGTGGCCAAAACTAAATAAAAATTTTAAATAAAAAAAAACGCAAAAATGAAAAAAATCGACAAAAATAAAAAAATCGCCAAAATGAAAAAACGCCAAAAATCTAAAAAAATCGCCAAAACAAGAAAATAAAGTGTCAAAACTAAAAAAGGAGCCAAAACTTAAAAAAATCGCCAAAACCGAAAAAACACAAAAACCGGCAAAACAAAAAAAACCGAAAAGACACCAAAAACGAAAAAAAATGCCAAAACTATATATTATATAGGATGAAGTTTGTATTAAATTACATATCTAGTGTTCGTATGGAACCCTTCGTGCGCGAGTCAGAGTCGCACTTTACTGAATTTATTTTAATTTAATCCTCAAGTCCTGCCAGATCTGTAAAAATAATTTTATCATACAGTATACTTTCCCAACTCACTATCCACCACTAGTTCTAATTGTTGGACCGAGGGAATTTAGTGCAGTCACAACACTTTCGCACTGTACCTTGAAATAATTAGGAACACTGCTCCTGCGGAATCCTCAAGCAAAAGAAGGACTTTTTTTCAACTCTTCCACAAGCTTTTCAAATTGGTTGGAGTTGGTAATTTTAATTTTGTCCATATTATATTTTTCACTTGTTTTAGGAAATTTTTTCAAATAAATATGTGCATTCTTATATCTACTTTGATATTTCTTATATCTCACATTTTTACAATTTAAATTATTTTTCTCATCCGTTGAGGCATGCGTTGTGTGTAGAACACGACATCAAAAACACTGACGACAAAATAAACGGCAACATCAACATCAATTTTTCCTACGGAATACCAAACATATGCTGACAGTCATCGATAAATGACAATACCATCTACGGGAATACCGATTTGCCCCAAAAAACATTAAAAACGACGTCATGTTATGTTGCCGACGCCAGATAGAATAAGGGTGAATATGAAACGGAATCAATACGATTTCAAAGTTTTTACGTTTCAAGAATATATATGTATCTATATATTATTATTTATATATTATTATATTATTTATATATTTAAATATGAACTTTATTATTTTTAAAAATTTTAAAATATGTATTTAATGAATGAGAAATTGGGTTTTTTATTACCATCCCATTGACTAATATTTTTTTTTAATTCGTTCTATCTCGTTTTAATCGAAGCCAAAAAATAAATAAAATTATTTTAAGAGTACTTCCCCTTACCTTTCTTTCCCTTGCCATTTGATTATATTCTGCATATATTAATGAGCAATTTGTCGTTCGTTACCTTACCTTAGAACGCTTTGATCTCACCGCTTTTTTATTGTTTAGAACTCCTTTAAATTAAAGGCAAAAAATAAATAAATAAAATAAATTGTTTTAAGCGTAGTTCCACTTACCTTCCCCTTGCCGTTTGCTTCTATTGTGCTTATTTTAAAATATGTAATGAATGTAGGGATGAAACGATACGAGTAAATACAAGTAGGTACGGTACTTTTTCTCATAATCCAAGTACTTTTGGTATCGATACTTTACTACTGAGTACCAAGTAGGTATCGGTAAAATGTACTCGTATCGGTCAAAAGTACTCGTTTCTTATTTGCCACAACAATTGCTTAATTCACAACAATATTTATTGTGTATTTGTGTATCAAATACACTTTTTGTTTTTTAATTGTGAACACCCTCTGTGTTGTGTATTAATGTATTTTGTATTTTTAACGACAAAAGAAGAACAAGCTACATACAAATTCTCTCAGAGAGCCTCTCTCTGAATACAACATTTTAAAAACATATGAAATAAAAGTCTAATAGTGTATTTCATTTTTATATGAAAATTTCAAACAACAAATGTTACACTCTTGTATTTAATATGATAATACAATCGATACAGAGATACAAGAGGTTTTGTGAATTAAGCAAATATTGAACATGACGTTAGTTTAACAAAATTTCATTTGTTCGTATTAAGTTTAAATTTATGTTTAGAATATATATATGTGGCAAAAAGGAAAAACAAAAAATTATTTGAATTTCAAAAACTCAAATGAAATAAAATAAAATTTCATTCAAACTATAGAAATATAATTTAAAAAAATTTCAATCGTTGAATTCAAATAAAGCATTAATTTGTTATATTTTTATTTGAATTTCTGAAGGCGTGATTTTTTTAAACTTTCTGATAAGCTCTTTGTAAGTTGACGGTACCCAGGTAATCTCCGTATTAGAAAGTACTCCTGGCCAAAATTTCATTTATTTTGTGCGCTTTTTTAGGAAGTTATAGCGCGATGGCTTACTTCTTATCTTTTTTCGTTCTATAATCTCATATGTAATATTTACTTACTTTAGCTTATACTTTGGTATATTTCAAACCGAATATGTTATTTATAGTGTAGAACGAAATTTTCTAAAAGAAGTTTAAGTGAATACCGAATTTCCTAATTTAACTGTAAAAGAAATACTCGTGGATTTTCGAAAATCGACTTGAAAGTTTAAAAGTGCTCTTGCAGTAGAGCAGTAAAATATGACTCAAGCACTTTTTCCTTATTGTATTTACTTTTGTTTCACTACATCAAACCATATGAAGAACTTGACCGATACAAGTACGTATCGATGCTTTTTATTCGATTCAGAGTAGGTATCGATACTTTTGAACCGATACCGTATCAAGTAAAAGTATCGATACCTTGGTGGTATCGTTTCATCCCTAAGTGAATGAAAAATTGTCGTTAGGCTGTGGAAACATAATAGTGTCCTAAAAAAATATGTATTTTATGTTTTTTTTTTCTGTCTTACCATCTCATCGCCTAATACTTTTGTCATTCGTTACATAAGCTTAGGACGTTATGATTTCATCAGCGAGAATAGCTTAGTATAAATATACGAGCACACACTGCATGCAGAGACATGGCGCACTCACGTCCGCCTTGAACGAGGCAATTGCCTATACATCCGTTTACTAGTTTATAATTATATCCAAAATTCCTAGTACTAGTTTATTTTAAATGTTATACATACTTACAGATTATCAATCAATTTCAATTAATTAAATATATTCACTGACTTTTAAATATGTTTAATAAATTATATTGATGTCCATTTGTCCCCCATTACTTTATTATAAAAACAATTATTTGCGACATAAATTTTAACAAATGTATATACATAAATGCATATTTTTATGTGGGTTGTGTATTTAATTATGGCAAAAATATTAAACAAGTAGTCAAACAATTGAAATAATGCAAGAAAAAATATTGAATTTTTTTTTAATTTGTTCTCTGGCTTGTATTTTATCACTAATAATTATTTTATAAAAGCCATGTTCATAATTTGCATAATTATATAGTCATTATATATAAAGTTATATTTAATAAGTTTTGCCATGTTCACATGCATGTAGCCTTATGAGTCTATTGTGTTAAGTCTCTGTATGTGTAATTACAAATTAATTGCAATATAATTGTCTAAATGGAAAAAAGAGAAGAAAAAAAGAAAAACGACATTAATTATAATGGAAATACTCGCAAATAAAATTTATGTGTATGAGTTCCAAATAATTTCGAAATAACTAAATTTAAAAGCAGAAGTGCTTATTGAAATATAAATATTTCTGGCTTATGTTAAAATAAAAATCTTTGCAAGAACTTGTATTAAAATTTAATAAAAACTTAAAAGTTTTGTGCATAATAGGGCGTGTGAAAAACAGCCCATTGGACGTAAATATAACTGCAGTATTTAGAAAATAAAGCCTTTAAAAAAATGTAAACCGACTTTACAAATAAAGTAAAAATAATTTAGATTTTGTTATATAAACAATATATAATTTAATATAATTTTATATGTGTTACCTACTCTGACTATTAATCGGATATACCTGCGTATATACAGGGCTATTTTATTTAAAAAAAAAACATACTCATAAAGCATGTTTTTAAAAAGCCACATATACACACCCTCACGCGTTCTGTTCCATTTTATATGCACTGCCTGACCAACCTCATTTAGGAAAAGATACGTCCCGTTGATGCCACCAGCCCATTAACCACACCAAACAGTCACTCTTTGTGGGTGCATTTGTTTTTCGACAATCACTCTTGGATTATCATTCGCCCAAATGCGGAAATTCTGCTTATTGACGAACCCAGTGAGTTGAAAATGTGCCTCATCAGTGAAGATGATTTTCTTCGAAAATTTATCATCCACTGTTGCCATTTCTTGCCACCATTCTGACCATTAACGACGTTCGGAATGGTCAAGAGGCTTTAGTTCTTGAGTCAATTGCACCTTGTAAGCATGTAAATGCAAGTCTTTTTGCATAATGTTCATCAACGACGAGCGTCAGAGGTGCAATTATTGGGCACGACTACGTGTTGAGGTGGACGTCTCTTCAGTCACACTATCGCGAACAATAGCAATATTTTCTGCAGTACGAGCTGTACGAGCATGCACTGGTGTTTTCACATTTCCTACAGACCCGGTTTGCTAAAATTTTTCTACGATTTTTTCGATTGTACGCACATTTGGTGCTGACGGAAAAAATCACGAAGTGCACGATATGCATTTTGATTTGAACGCCAATTTTCATAATAAGCCTGAACAACTTTAACGCGTTGCTAGATTGTGTATCTTTCCATGGTTCAAATTCAGTTAGTCTAAAATTGAGAAATGCAAAAAAAAACTTGACGTTTAGGTATGGTTCGCGTTCAACATCGGCCTTTAAAATTTAACTACCCTTTATATGCGTGCGATGGTGAAGAATAAATGTCCCGAGTATCATGCGTATCTGACTAAATATCCATAGTCTGAGTATAAGTATACTTCGACTATAAAAATGACAGATAGTCAATGCGCTTCATACGCATGTGCCTTTTAATTTTAAGTTGTATTGTATTTTAAATATTCGCATAAATGAAGTAGAAATTTTTTCGTTTGTTGGAATCGGCTATAGTCATAAATGCTTGAGAGAAAATATGTGAGCGTACGAATTAAAATTAAGACCATTTAATGCATTTTTTTTTTTTTTTTGAAAACTCATTGTCGTTCTCTGATAGGAACATGGACCGGAAAAACTTTCGGTTTTACAACTGAAGCGGCCTACTTAAACCAACCGCTCGTACGGGGTTGTAATAATTTATTCAGTTTTACTTATTAACTAACTGAGAATTCTCATGTAAATGTACCACCGTCAATGTTAACAAGCAACGTAAACCAAACAAATACTTGGTACGCTACATTACTTGGGTTGGTATGTACATCTTAGTTTAGATGAATGTAACCTAATTTATTACAGTAAGGCCTCGATTATCCGTGATTCAATTAACCGGCAATGTCGATTATTCGGGAAAGATATATTGTAATTGTTTTCTTTTTGTCCACCCACTTAATTTTTTTTTTTTTTTTTGATCGATTAACCGTGATTAGCTCTATTATCCGGGATTGCCAAAATATTTTTTATCTTATAGTATATATTTATGCATTTTTTTATTAAACAGAAGCATAACATCCATGAGTTTTCCTTTTATTGTGTGCGGTATATACAAAGATATATAAATAAATACAAAAATTAAAAATAAAACCGATAAAAACTGTTACCTCATTAAACGGGAAAATCGATTATCCAGAATGCTGCCGGTCCCCACCATAACGGATAATCGAAGTCTAAGTGTGAGGCTCAAAATTGCACAACGCTCTTGAAAAAAAAAATTTATCAAATTGTATATTTAAATAATTAATAACCATTGGGCTTAACTACGAGGGTCGTATTTCAACTGCGTCTATGTTGTGCTAGATTGAAGGAAAAATCTTGCAATGTTCTTCGTCATAGTTGAAGTCGTAATACGATACTCTTAATAAAGTTCATTATTCGACAAGGACCTTATTTACTTTTTAATAGTTAAATAAAATATAATTTTCCCTTTGAGCCACCTTTAACATTCCCAAGATCGCATCTTAATCTTAACCTTAATCTAAGTACTAAAAAGTTAGTGAGAAGCATTCACAATATCAAGTTATAAAACTAACTATTGTACATTAATAACTGCTATTGTGAATACCCTTACTAATGTCTGTGTACTGTTTGCTTCTTCTTCTTTTTTTAATTTTCAATTTATTTTCCTAAAGTAGCAGTATTACAAATTACTTTTAAAGTTTTTACTTTTTTTTTTGTTATTCGTTTGTTTTATGGTACAAAATTTGTTGCATAAAATTTATCTAAAAGTTTGATTTTTCAGATTTCTATTATTAATTTTCTTTTTTTTTATCATTTGGTTTAAGTTCTATAGTGGTTTTGTTGTTGTTGTTGCTTTTTTTTTTTTTTTTTTTGATGATGTGTCTGCCATTCAACTTGGTTGTTTGCATAGTTTGATTTTTTCCTCGTTTCTTTTTTCAAAAAAAAAAAGTTTTATTTTTTCTAGTTGACTGTCATGTTTTAGGGATTTTGTGGAATTTTTGGTTTAAATTTCATTTGCATGAATACAAATGTATATACACAGTCAAACACACACACACACACTCGCACATTAGCCGCCATAAGCCATTTGCAGGACGTTGCAGCAGTTTATTAATATTGTTGTTGTTGCTTTTCTACTTTACAATGATTTTGTTGTTTTGCGTTTTTTGATGGAAAACTGCAGTGGCATCAAGTTTCCCATTTAATTTCTTTTTTCTATTTTTTTTGGCTATTGCGCATTGTTGTTTGCTATTGGCCTCCTTTTTATCCTCGTTTAGATTTTGTTCATTGCTGTGCATTTCGTTCCATTTAGAAATTGATATAATGAAAACTTTATGCATGGTCACTCACTAAATTTTGCTCATTATAGCGTATCGGATATGTCAGAGAATTTCCACGATCCCATGAATATAATTCCTGCAAGAAAAAAAAAACAAAATGGCAAGCAAATTGTACACTAAAATTAAATTGATTTAACGATTGAAATATGTGTGGTATTAAGTCACAAGTTAATTGCAATTTAATTAGCGTTTATTAATGCTATTCCTAAAAAATAATAAGAAGAATTTTTTGATTATAATTCCTGCAGATATTCCAATCAAAATCTTTAGATAGAATTGTAATAAGCCATAGGAAAAAGATATAATTTATTTTAAATAATAGTTATACTAATTGTTACAGAAAGTTCAAAATGTTTCCTTAAATTAAAAACAAATTTTTAATTTTATAATCTACATGTATATGGACATTTTCACTTTTTTGTCACGTGCGACAGCAAGCAATGCAGCTTGTATTTTAGAACAACGTAACTCGATTGTTCTCAAAACTTTACCCAACATAGAGGTGCTGACACAAATATATATTAAAAATATTAACAAAAACTCTCGTTTTCCTTGAAAAAAAAAACATATTTGTTTGTTGTTGCACGCGACAGAAAGTTGACATTGCTATGAAAATCCTTGTATGTTTTTCTTAGTAGCACATGATCTCTTGAGCTATTGGAGCTATGGAGCTGAGACTTTCAACACTGGTTCGTCTCAATAGCCAGACCCAACAAGTGATCACTGTGTGAAGCAATTGTGTAGTTTAAATAAAATAAAATAAAATAAAACAAAATACTTTGGGGTTTCAGCTAGTTAATCATAATTGTGTATTGTGAACTCACTTAAATATAATTATAATAATAAGCAATAGAAAAATAAATTAAATTTATACGAATTTAAAAAATTTATTTGTTGATGTTAATGCTGAGCAACACTTAATTAGAATTCAAAAATTTAATGTTGAAATAAATTTAATTTATATTAAAATAATATTTAAATTTTTACTTAAAATTCAAACATTTTACTTTGATTAAAAATAACTTAAAAAAAATTTTTTTTAATAATATAAACACGCTCCTGTATTAAGAAATCAATCAAATTAAAATAAAATATGCTGCATACTTTTGTGAGCGACAAATAAAAATTTGGCTTGTGCGTCTGACGACATAAGAGTTGCCAGCAGCACCAGAAGGAAATATTACGGGATTCGGTTCGAATTAGAGATGAGTGATATTTCTGTGCATTCTATCGCTTTTTCACAGCGATGGAAACATTACTAATCACAACTGTTATCAAGTAACAAGTTTTTGAAAATATAGTTCATTCATACAAAATGTGAATGATCTTGTATGCTTACTTTAGAGTAAATAAAGCTACAACATACATTTTTTTATACCTTCATCTTTTGTCGAGAAGAAAGCGTCAAATCTTCTTTTCTGGCAGCTATGTATACATAGCTCTCACAGTTTTGTCTTTGGAATTTGATTGTATTTCTGCCTCTTTTAGGACAATATTCAATTTGAAATTTATTTGCTAGTGGTTCAGCGTTGTCTATATATTTCATTGTTGCTGTAAAGAATCATCAGTAGACTTCAACCACACATTTTAAATAGTCACAAACCTATTATCTTATGCACAGACTTTCAAGAACTATTTGAGAATTCACAAATAATAGTATTTTTGAAAATCACAAATCATAATTTCAAATTAAAATAAACTTCTGACAATATGTCGAATAATAAATTTCTTAAATGTTAAATTTAGATTTTATTTTTCATTTTGCTTTATAATTACTTTTATTGTTATCCGATGGATTTCTAATTGTATAAAAGTGTAGAAAAATAAAACAGATTCATATCGAATATAAATTATTTGCTGGGTTTTTGTATTAGTTTCTAAGCCTACTACACTTATGTTTCTTTTGTGATTTTCGGGGTTACTATTATTTGTGAATTCTCAAATAGTTCTTGAAAGTCTGTGCATAAGATAAGAGGTTTGTGACTATTCAAAATGTGTGGTTGAAGTCCACTGATGATTTGTTACAGCAACAATGAAATATATAGACAACACTGAACCACTAGCAAATAAATTTCAAATTAAAATAAACTTCTGACAATATGTTGAATAATAAATTTCTTAAATAGACAATATTCAATTAGAACCCTTTCCAATATTTGGAAAGGGTTCATTGCTAATTGTTTGTTCTTATAATTATTTCAAAATACCAATACTAATATCTACTTTTAAAGTAGAAGAGCTCAAATGTGCTAGGCCGCAATCACAGTCACTGTTTAATTTTAATGCTACTGTTCTACTGCTAGGTTGTAATCACAGTCACAGTTTAAAAGAATACTAATGTAAATATCACGTTCACTAGCAGCAACAGCAACTTAAAAAAAAAAATCACGGGATTGCTCATCCCCAATTCGCACAAAATTACTAAATCCCATTTGTTTTAACAACAAAAGTTTTTATATTGATAATTTTCCTTGTTTATTTAATAGCAGGTCGTTCTTGTTTTAAAAACTATGGTTTCTTGGTTTGGAAAATTTTGTTCTCGTTTGGAGAAAATGTCTGGTATGTTTTTTTTTTTTTTTTTTTTTGCTCGAATAAATAATAAATAACTCGTTCTTTATTTGATTAAATATCTGGTCGTACGTTCGTTTTATGCTAACTTTCCTGTTTTAGATTTCTAAACAAAAGTCAATGAAAAATTAGAAACATTTGGTTGTTAATTTAATACCAGCCATTGACAATATTAGAATTACATTTTCCGCTCTGGTATAAAATAATAAAAATGCATCTTAATCTTTTAAATTTTATGTTCAAAATTCCCTTCCCAGACCTTTTTTTCCCTAACAAATTGTTACAAAATATAATCCTTTAGCTAAAGTAAAAAAGTCGCTTTAATACATTCGCTTAAGTACAACAAATTTGCTGAAATCAAATTTTTCTTTTTCATATTATTTTTCGAGTCATACATCACCATCAATCTTTTACTTGCATTAAGAAAAAAAAGGAAAAAGAAAGAGTTTCATAAAAAAGTGCCCTTAAACTGTAAATAAGCACACAATAGCTTTCAGAAATAATCTATCACTTCAACTGGAATACGAGTATAATAAAGCGTCAAGGCAATTTGTAAAAGATTTAAAATTTACACTGACATAAAATAAATAGTTGACCTCAAGTTCTCGTTACAATAAGAAGATGGAAACTAAAAAATAAAATTGTTGCAAGGCAATTGTGTTAATGTTGTGCCATTAAACTTAAATTTATATGCTCAACTTTAGCTTAAACATTGAATACATCATTGTCATTGATGCCACACTCTCGATATCCTTTTTTTTTTTCTTCATATCTATATATTTAAATTTATATACATATATATACTCTGCTCTTAAGGGTACATTTGCCAAGCTTTTTAACTTTATGTGCTTCCTTAGCACACATAAATACATAAATACATACATTGTGGCACAAATAACTACGCACTTGCTTCTTTAAGTTTGTAGGCAAGTAAATATATTGAAAGGATATATGTATGCTTTGCTAAAGAAAACATGTCCTTAAGTTGAGCATTGCAATTTTATTGCTTTTTGAATTGTTGTTTATTGTAGTGTTTTGCTTTTCTTACTTACCACCGTATAAGGATTGTAGCCAACTGTGGTCGTCTTACTAAATGGATTCGTAAAAGGTAAATTTACATTCAACAATTTGCCCTGATACAAGTCCACGGCATAACGTATCTGAGAGTTCTTGTCCGTGCACGAATCGATGGCATAAAGATGACCGCATACAATAAACATTTCACCAAATTTATGATGATCCAGTGTGATGTTAAAATTAAATTGTATTTTGAGGTTTTCAGCATCCAACTGGAAAGAGTAGGGGAAAAGACTGAGGACTTAAGATATAATTTTGTAAGAAGCTTAATCAGCCTGCATCTGAAAATTGGCCGATTTTTAAAAGATTCGACACGCACCCTGAGCTCTGAAAAACACACAATCTTGCATTTAAAAAATGGGCGGAGGCACGAAAGTTAAAATTTAATTGTATAATACACGTTCTTCTTCTTATCTTCTCCTATCAGATCTTTGCAGTGAAGTCGGTTTTTTTTTGGCAGAAGGAATTATTATTATAATTATATTATAAAAATCACGATTTAAAAAAATAGTGAGTTACTTACCGTTTACACATGCAAGTACAAGTGAAAGTAACTCAATACATCGACATATTTTTACTAATACAATCATAATGCTACAAGTTGTAGGCTCACTGGCAAAAGATTTTCATTACAAGTAATTTTTTCACTTGCATGTAGGAGAATTGTCAAAAATAAAAACAGTGTTACCCTTTAAGGATTTTATTTTAATTTTAATGGATAGCTTATATGGAATAATTTTTAAAATGTTATTATTTCAACTTATATACAGAAAAAATAAAACAAAAAGTAAGAACATGTAATCAAATATGACTTATTATTGATTTGCAATATAAATTTATCATTTATTTTGGTACAAAGTTGATCACTAAATTCGTTTCCCTGTAATGTTCCTATACCAAAAATTTGGCAGCCCACACATTAAAAACTGATATAGACAAACAAAAAGTACAAACAACGCACAGAAGAAAGAGAAAAACGAAATTTTCAAATATTTATAGTAACATATAGAAAAATGAAAATAAACTTGCACTTGACTGCGTAAACAATCAAGCAAGTTGCGAGTGTTTTTATTATTTCATTCAATGTATTGGTTGTTAATACGTACACGCAACTTGTAACAAGTTACTTGCATGTGTAAATGAAGCGTTAGGGCCTTTCTAATAATATGTAAATATATGTGTGTGTTTATACGTTTGTTTATATACCACGTCTTATATGTGACGAATTTGGTTATTCCTCTTTCTTGGAACAGAAATTTATCAGAATTTGTTTGGGATATTTATTTAGAAAAAAAAATGCTTTGCACTATGTATTATTTTTCAGCGCAGCACACCTTGTCTTGTCTTTTTTTTTCTTTTTTAATAAAATCTATCACAGCTTGTAGCTGATGTTTTCTCCAGAGTAAAACTTACGTATAACATAGTTGGTGCATTGTGTTCTTTATATAAAAAAAATACTGCAAGTTGCTTTTAATTTATTTTATGTAATTTTCTGACGATATCTATATTGACATATCAATCTCAGTTTATATGTAAATACGTAGCACTTATTTGTTTGCACAAACTTATAACTCAAAGAAACTACTTTCATAGAAATTCAGCTAAAAACAAACACGTTATATTCGGCTGTGCCGAATCTTATGTACCCTTCACCGAAGTACGTAGGGAGTATATAGTTACATAAATGCACACATAAGTTTATACATATACATATTTGTTATGTGAAAAAATTACATTATTTTTTTTTTTTACTCTAGTGCAATTTATAATAAGGTCACTTACTATAAATTGCACTAGGTATTTTTTGTCTAAAGATTTGATTTAAAGATTTCATTTGCGATATTAGCAATAGTTAGTTGGATATTTTATTCTGCACTTTGTGTTAAAGAATTTTTTTACATTACAATATTTTCGCTTTTTTAAATGAATGAGATGAAATAATTAAGAAATGACTTTAACAGAGATTAGCACTTTTTAATGACAGTTTATTCACTCACATCTAAAGCAACTAGAATTACATATTGATCCCGACACCGTAAAGTGAATTAAATAACTATCCGCAATGTTAATAAAATAAATTTCTATTTTAAATCATCTGCAAGTAAGCTTAACTAATTACACACATCCATTTGTGCATAATATGCAACATATTATAAAGCTTCGTAAGATATTCATATAAAAATTTAAGAATTAAAAAATTCTTGAGTAAAGGCCTTCCTTCCAATACATTGAACAGGAAGAATGAGTATTATTTATTTACTTTTATATACTACAAAAATTAAATTTTCCAGCCCTGGTAGTTACTTGTATGTACTAAAAAAAAATTCAATTTTCCAACCCTGGATTTGACTTAAGAAAAAATAATTTTTATTTAGTTATTTTTACCAGCTAAAAAGTCTTGGCTTCCCAGCTCTGGAGCTGTGTTTCTTATTTTTCTAATTTTGTATACCAAACTTTTCTTTGTAAAACATCAATTACATTTAGTTTCTAAAAGAAAAGAAAAAATTATTTGACCTGGCTAATTTTATATACAAAAAAAAAAATTAATTATCCAACTCTGCAATCATTAGATTTTAGATTTTTCTGATTTACTTTCCTAAAATATTTCTCTTTTATATACTACAAAAAATTCAATTTTCAATGTACTTAAGAAAATGCAATTGTCCAACCCTGGATATGACTTAAGAAAATAAATATTTTTATTTAGTTATTTGAAGATACTAAAAACTCTTAGCTTCACAGCTCTGGAGCTGTATTTTTTATTTTTATTATGAAAGGAAAAGAAAAAATTAATTTGACCTAGTTACTTTTATATACAAAAATAAATGATCCAACCCTGGAATCTTTCTTTTAAATTTTTCTGATTAACTTTACTAAAATATTTCTCTCCTAATTAAAACATGTTTAATTTATAGAGAAAACGAACAAATTAGTTTTAAAAAGTTTAAATTTTCCAACCCTGACATCGAATTTTTGTTTAATTTTGATTTTTAATATCAATTTAATTTTAACTGAAATATAAAATAGGTTAAATTAACCACAAAAAAACTCAAAATTAGTTTGAGCGAATTAATTTTATATGCAAAGAAAAGGATTCAAACTTCCAGCTCTGAAACCAACTGTCCTATTTTGCTGATTTTTAATACCAATCTATTTCGGACCATTTCTGCATTAGCATTAGACTGAAGTCTTTAGCTTTTATGAGAGCATCGAAAAACCGATTTCACATACAGACAGATGTACAGACGGACAGCCGGACAAATGGACATCGCTTATTCGTCTTTCCTATTCATAAGGACCTAGAGTATATACATATACTTTAAGGATAGCATAATAATATTGTGGAAATTATGCATGGAATAACAAACGTATGTATTTATACCTTTCACAATTTTTGGTGAAGGGTTTAAAAAGCAATTTTTTTTTAAATAGAACTGCTAAATCTGTCAGTGAAGATGCTAAAATGTCAACACTGCTGGTGCATAAAAAGCTTCTCAAATGTAAAGGCCTGTCCCATCATGTCACCAGAAAACGTTCGATCGACAACTTGTATTGAAAACAACAATAACATTTGAAAATTTGTTGTTGTTTTCAATATAAGTATTCGATTGAACGATTTCTGGTGACATCGTCGGACAGGCCGTAATTAATCAGACCGGTATTACTAATGAAGGGACACATAGGGCCAATCCCACGATGTCGACAACTTTCGACCTGTCAATAACAAATTTTAGTATTTTGTTATTGTTTTAAATGTAAGTGTACGAAAAGTCGAACGCTGTCGACATCGTGGGATTGGCTCATAATGTTAACATTTCTCGATAATGCTGATTTAGGGCAAACTCATACATGAATGAATGAATGAATGAATACAAAATACTAAAATAAACGAAATGTTTTAAAATGCAAGGAAAATAAATATCAGCAATAGCAAATGAATCTGAAGTCTGAAATGCACAGGAGACAACAGAACATATTCGTTCACTCATTCATTCATTCACTCATTTCGTGCTTGCAAGTTGCAACATCATTTGCGGAGTTTGCAGTCGTTAATAAAAATGTCTAAGAGAATGTATTTAGGTATATTGTTGTGTGTGTGTGTGTGTGTGTGTGTGTGTGTGTTTTTGTGTATATGTGTGTGTTTGTCTTTAGCAATCCTTTTCCATTTACTAAGTTTAATGCATAAACAGATGTTAAATGTTATTGAACATTTTAGAATTTTCAAACATAAAATGTGTTTTTTTGTGCAAGTAGGCAATGTGTGTGTGCGTGTGTGTGTGTGTGAGTAAGTATAAGTATGTGTTTCTTAATATGCAGGTATAAGTAGATAGATTTATTTTTTGTTTTTATTGTTGTTGCTGCTGTTTATGTGTATTTGAGCTGCTTTATATTTTTACCTTTGCCACTAGAGTATTGTTGGAATCGTAAGTGCTGTAAATTACCCACAAACCAACCTCATCCACATTAAAATCCATGTAGTTGTATTTTGTCGAGTACAATTTATTACCAGTTGCAATGCCAGCACTCGGCAATTGTGTTGCTGCAATGAATGAATGAAGAAGAGAAGGATTTGATTTAGTTTTGTTTCAACTTTTTTTTTCTTTAAAATTTTGTTTCTTGTTTTGTGTTAAAGCAGTACGAGTAAAAATGTGTTCCTAAAGAAGTGGTTAGTTGGTTAGAACTGTGGTTTTAATAGAATTAACTTTGAGGTTCGGCTTAAGTTTATCTAGTTTTTTTGGGGTATTTTTAAATCATTGCTGTTGTCTAATTAATGAATAAATGCCTCAATTCAAATATGTTTTCTTTTGAACTCAAAACTTAATGAGATTCTCTGTCCTAAAGAAAAACTATTTAATTTATTGCACAAAATATTAAACACATTGACCACAGCCGACTACCGACTTTAATATGTCAAAAATAAATTGCACATAATTATATGACCAAGATTATTTTGACGAGAACAAGGCCATATGACTGCAGGTTGTTGCTCCCGCTGCTTTTGTCCTTGTAGTCAAATTAAAGGTTCAATTAGACGTGACCATTATTTGCTACACCTATAAGTGCTGCCATAAGCAAAAAAGCAGTTTATGCCTTATTTTTTTTTTATTTCTTTAAAAAGTGCAACAACAAATATGTCTGAAAGGCGAAAAACCAAAATTGAATAAGTTTCTATGGTTATGGTTGCAGCTATGGCATTATGGCGAGTTACCTATAATAAAGCACAGTTCTGCCCAAAATTTTAGTTTCAACAGCTGTTTTGTATGGTTATGGTACGTTTAATTGAACCTTAAAGACGGCTTTTAAGCACGTAAAATGTACTTCACAAAGTCTTGAGTTTGAAGCAGAGAAGAAATAATATTAATTCATAATTAATAATATTATAAATCTAACAGCTCTATTTACAATAATTATTAAGGCTTTATAAAGGCTTAATACGAAAAATTTTGAATGAAAATTTGTTTTAAAAACCCTTTAAAAACTTTAAAAATTTTTATAAATGAGGCTGTTAATATTTTATTAAAAATCCTAAGAAAGCTGAAAATTTTTTTAAAAAAACTTTTCACGCAAACTACTGTATTTTTTTTACCCAAAAAAATCGTTTTGTTAGATGTTGTTTCAAATTAACTTACATATCCTTTTGCCGGTAGACAAATCCAATTTTACAACATAATCGGAATTGTATTGATTGTAGTAGAATGAGCCATTAAACACAACATGAGAATTGCCCTAAAATGGAAAGGAATCAAACAAAACAAAACAAAACAAACAAAAAAATAACAAAATCCTTTAAATCTTTTTTTTTCAAATTAATTATTACTCACTTGAAAGCCCACACCCAAATCATACTGCTTGCGTGGCACATCATTCATACGATACGCCACCTTGGTTGTATATTCATACAAAAGTTTATTGTCCTTCTCTTTGGTTATGAAAGTTTTCTCACGGTCCGTTTCCTTGGCAGCAGGATCCTTAAGCCATGAACCATGCAATTCATCAACGTATTTATGGAAGACAGGTTTGCCTACAGCATACAAAATGCAACCTATAGACAGAAGCGGACAAAGATAATGCATCACACAACTTAAAAGCTTTACGGTAAGATTGCAATTTGCATAAATCCAAAATTAAAATATTTTAAACATAATTGTTTAATATGATTAGCAAAATGTCTAAGTGGACTGACTACTTATATGAATTTATGTGAGTAATATTTGCCAGATTTTCGAAAATCAATTCGAGCAGAAGGCTTGTAATGCAATTAGAAGTGCACTGTGTTTTAAGAACTTCACAGGCAGTGTTTTAAACCTATGAATTCATAAATTTGTTAGAAAGGACTTTGAATTACCTAGACTAAAATGTGAATAGACTTTATTTAACCATACTACACTATACCATATTAGAAAAAAGTGGACTAGACTAGACTAGACTAGACTGGACTGGACTGGACTGGACTGGACTGGACTGGACTGGACTGGACTGGACTGGACTGGACTGGACTGGACTGGACTGGACTGGACTGGACTGGACTGGACTGGACTGGACTGGACTGGACTGGACTGGACTGGACTGGACTGGACTGGACTGGACTGGACTGGACTGGACTGGACTGGACTGGACTGGACTGGACTGGACTGGACTGGACTGGACTGGACTGGACTGGACTGGACTGGACTGGACTGGACTGGACTGGACTGGACTGGACTGGACTGGACTGGACTGGACTGGACTGGACTGGACTGGACTGGACTGGACTGGACTGGACTGGACTGGACTGGACTGGACTGGACTGGACTGGACTGGACTGGACTGGACTGGACTGGACTGGACTGGACTGGACTGGACTGGACTGGACTGGATTCAATACTGTATCCATTTGCTGGGTTAAGGTTCGAATGGGAGAGTTTCGAGGAGATAACTTAGCCTCTGAGTGTGTCAAATCCTTTGATCAAATTTATACACAATTCCCTCTCTAATACTGATACCAGTGTTTTAAATATGTGCTCATGGATGTTTGTACAGATGATACGAGTACGTTATTCAATAAAGTTTTACTATTCTTTGTTGAAGCAGAAAAAAATTAATACAAACGAATCTACAGGATACTTACTCTTTTTTCGTTTTGGTAAACCAGGATAGCTATAATTTCCAGTTGGTTGAATTTCAAAATTGGAATTAATTGAATCCTTACATTGATTTAAGCTGCAAATGAATACCAAAAAAATATGCAAAAGGATAAAAATCATTAAAAGGAGCAATGTAACAAAAAAAAATATTAAAGCATAATGATTACTGATTAGTGGATCAGAAACACAAAATGCTGTGCTAAATTAAGCATAAACATTTTCACTCTGTAGGCAATTTTTTGGAAATAAGAATAACTAGAAATTCAGGCCGAGTAATGTGCTATAGAATTTTAATAAAAATTTTTGGCTAGCATTTACAAAGTAAAGTTCATATCTATAGAATTATACATAAATGCATTCTTACCTTGGATCTGGACAGGTCTCGCAAACTGGACACTCCGCTTCTGGCGGCCTTTGACCATAAACTTTTATCTCTTTGCCCACGTATGGCGTCTCGCTATTTGGATCTTGTGCTAAAAATAAACAAACAGAAACAAAATGATTGATTCCAAATGTGCTTGTGAAATCTCATTGAAATTTCACGAATAATTAATTGTTGATGATGACAGTAATATTGAGATAAGAAAACAAGTGCTGTGCTTCACGAGCTCTTAATATCTGTAATGCACACCACAACAACCACAACATTGCACGATAGATGAATAAGTGACAGAACTCAAATAGAAGTGGGTGCGTGCATAAGAGTTTCAATTTCATTTATCAATCATCATCAACGTCTGCATCGTGTATAAACTTACGTGCTATTTCGAAATTGACCATTGTAGCATTCAATTCATTGCGGGCCACACAATGATAATAGCCAAAATCATCTTTACGCAAATTGCTGATTGTCATACGCATGGTGGTCTTGTAGCTAAAAATGTTTGCGGAATAAGTTGGAGTGGTAGTTGTTAAAAATTATATTTATGGCTTACCCATCCGGATAACTTTCAATGCGGTATTTGTCTCCTGGATCTAGAATTTTGCCATCATACGCTCTCTCCCAGTAACGTATTGCCTCTGGAAAAGCTTCGACAATGCATTCCAGGGTAGCACTGCGACCATACTCAGCATAAATCATTTGACGGTAGACAGATATCATGGGTGCAACTGGAAAATTTTTAAATATAAAGATTTTAGAAGTAAACAAAATGGGGATAGTTATATATATTGAATATATCGGAGTTGGTAAATTTTCCGATTCACAGAATATAAGATTACAAAATACTCCTCATAAAATTTAAATTTTGTCAATGATATCACTCGTGCTCTTATTGGCTAATAATTTCTAGCTGTCAAACTTAAAATAGTTGTAAGTATTTCTATCATTCTTGATCAAAGACTGGACTCACACATTGCAATTTCAGTTGCATAATACTTAAAATTTTGCTGCTTATTTTTTTCATGTTCATCACGTGTTTTCTTTAGATTCATTTTATTAAATTTTTGACACATAAAATTTACATTTATTTAATAAGAATCAAAATGAATTTAGTAAATTTATTTGTTGTTGGCTTAGCACGTCCAAAGGGTAGATCATGGTGCAATTATACAGGTGACTGCGTAAGGATTTGTTATACAAAAATACGGCAAACATAGCTGCGTAAAGAATCGAAAAACGTCAAAGGCAAAAAAAGTAGAGCAAAAATTTATCAGCGGAAGTAGCGCTGCCACCTGGTTATATAGGCTTTGGGGTAAAATTTATAAGTACAAAGGCTTTTTTCGTTTTGAAATTTCTATAGAAAAAATATGTTTTGAAACGAATTTTAATTATTTTTCATATAAAGTTTTTACAAAATCTTCCTATGAATTGCATTTTGTTGCTGCTTCGAAGAAGCTTTCAAAAAAATTCATGGCACATTTAAGTAAATGCGACTTGAAAAAATTCTTACACAACTCTACTGTAAAAAAAAACTTTGTTTGGAAAAATATCAGTGAGGTAAATAACAGAGAACGAAGCCGACGAAAGAAAGTCGGTGGCGGCGGCTGTGCACAAAATGAACCGGCGGCGGCTAAAAATCGGCTTTAATCGGCTTGTCACATTGCATCAGATATGTCCGATGAGTTTTTCTTTGAAATAAAAAATGGTTTTTTATATTCTTTTAAGGTATGCTCACGAATTATATTCACCTTAACTTATTTTTTCACATTTTATATGTTTGACACATCTTAGAATGATGCGGAATGATCGAGAAATGCTATGAAACACTGATACTTGCTTCGTCCATTAAGCACTAGTTTTTTGGATTTTTAAATTATAAAGTTGTATATCATAGCCGGCCAAAGTGGCCCCAGAGTACGGAACTTCAATCGGCTTCCTATTGAAATGAATACACATACATGAATACACTGCTGTATTGTAGAATTTCATGAAGTCGGAAAATAGTCTGCTCAATTTTTAGCCGAAAGCAGCCGCCAGGACCGGCGGCGGCTGAGATACCTGCAAATAAATCGGCAGCGGCCTAGCCGCGGCTGAAAACCGGTCGGCTTCGTTCTCTAAGTAAACCAAAATTTTGAATGACAAAACAAAATTAAATAAGGGGTACCAGCAATTTTGTGTCCCTCTCAATTCCTTTTTCACTTCTCTTCTGCACATAAATTCAAAAATTGTGCAAATAAAATTGCTGTGTGTCGATCAGAATTTTTCCAACACAACACGACCCGAAGACGAAAAGTAATATGTCCAACACGTACGAAAAATAATTTTTTTTATTCAAATTAATATACATACATACATATATATTTTTGTTTAATTTAAGAACTTTAAGCTTAAATGATTAAACAGAATAAGTTAGCAACTTCAGGAAAAATCGCTGTCAAATTAACAAAGTTCATAATAGAGAGTCTGAACACAATGTAACGATAATTTATGGCGGTGCGGTTTTTCATAAAATTTCTTAATCTCTCAATCTTTGACACTCTTTCTCTTTCTGATGTTGCCATAGTTTTTGAATAATTGGCGGTGTTCACAACATAATTGTGCCCTTAATTATGAAAGTGTTATAAGTCATATGCATTTTTGCTTCGAAATATTAAATAAATCCTATAAAAACTTTAATAAATATTTAAAAACTATTAAATAAATCTATATTAATCGATTAATTTACAACTGTAAATTTAAATGTTCCATAATATAAAACGTTGTCAAAATAAAATAGATTCTATCCTTCGACTACTGTCTGGGCTTGCTTTTTTATGTCAATTTGTATGGAAAATGTGTTTATGCCGCAATCTGTTTGATCTGTTTGTTTAGAGCTTACATACACTATCATTTAATTTGCAGGTGTTGCATGTTTGACGATACAAAAGATAAAATTTTTTTATTGGAAACATAATGCATACATATTTTACACTTAAACCGTTTCGTGGATTTTGTGTCAATTTTGCTCAACACGAGATGACCCGACCAACGCGAAATAATATTTTTTTTTGCCACGACCACTTCACGTTGAGTCGTACCTGTTCGTGTTACGAAAGAAATAAGAAACGACACGCGGCCCACTCTAGTGTAAACCCAGTCAAAGCATTTTCAATTAGAACCAGGGTTGCCAACTCTCATATAATATATGTCAATTACACAAGAAGGATTGAAATATCCAACATACAATGATATAGAGGTGGAAATACTTATAAAAATTTTTACTTAAATAATAAATTATTTTTATTTGATTACAAATTTTTTGTAGCCAGATAAAAAAAAAATGTATCACAAGAAAACAGCTGTTGATTTTCATGAGCAATATTAAATAGATCATTACAGAGAAGCAAATCACTTTATTGGGGGCAACTCCCTACCCCTACAATGGCCTTTCTACGCCTATGCTGGTAACAACTAATCTATCTTTGGAAGATATTATTTTGCTAGAATGATTGTACTTTTAGTTTGATCTTGTCTGAGCCTCTGTACAACTCGAAGTTTTTAAATTTTATATAACTCAGACCATAATCAAAACGAGATGCCATAGTGGAAAAAGGTTAAGCTGCCAATTATTTTTATATAATTTCCTGAAGGAAAGTACTTTCCGGGGAAATTCTAAAATTTGGAATAAAATAGTAGTGTTAGCTTAAGCTTATTAAGCTTTTTCCTCAAATATTACGAGTATTTAATGTTTGTAACAATTTTAAACATTTGTTTGTAATCTCTCCTTAAGTACGCTTTCATACTTAAATACTTACAATGAACTTCCAATAAAAATGTTGCATTTGCCACCGGTGCCAAGCCATTATCCGCATAACATGTGTAGGCAGCCATTTGATTTCTTGTTATATTCGTAAATTTCAGATACTGACCACTCACAGATGACACTGCAATTAAAAAGAAAAAAAAAAGTATTTAAAGCAAAAAAAAACTTCAAAAAGAAAAGCAAATGCAGAACGGAACACATCTCTGTGCATATAAATCAGTTGAATACGACCGTGTGCACATAAATTCAGAATTTATATGCAAATCTTTTGTGGATTTTTGTTAATGCATTTCATTTTATTGCGATTTTACTTACTCTCAACTCCGTGCACATTAATTGTGCGACCGTCATCTCGGCGCCATTCAACATGAGGCATTGGATTACCGTTAGCGGCACAGCTTAAGTTTAATGTTTTTCCTTCCTCCACAATTAAGGAACGTTGTATATACGGTGCATTTATATCTGAAATGAAAGAAACTTCACAATCATGCACACACACACACACACACTCACACTCTCAAAAAAGGTTAAAATAACAGCCATATTGTATGAGAAAAAGGAAACGAAAAAATGAGGAAATGAAAACACAACGTTTATATTTATTTTTATTTGCTCAAGTACAAAGGAATGTGCTGCATATGCATTTGGGTGTGGGATATTTATATTGAAGGTATTTAATAATTCAAATTTATAACCATGAATGATTTTACAAATTCATGTACAGCTCGGTCATGGCCTTTTCCTTTTTGAAATATCTGTAAGCGTATGTATGTGTGTGTGAGAGTGTATGTGTAGTTTATAAAAATCCACACATGTGTTGTTAGCACTTTTCTCTTTTTGTACGCCCCCCCCCCACCGCGTACAATTCAATTACCAGCTTAATACTCGAACAATGGCCATGACTTTGATTTAATTTCCTTCAACCATTGCCAAGCGATAGTGGTAGTGTGAAGGTAAATGGTTTTTAAAGCGTCAGTTAATGCTTTTAATTTTTAATTATTAAAATGAACTGCTGCAGTAATTTTACAAAACAATTTACAATAGCATTAAATAAGAACAATACAGTTGTTATTTGTTATTTGTTTTTGTTTTTTGTCAAAGAGTTTTATGGCATTATTCAGAGTTTAAGCTGGTGTCATATGCACGCATATATTGCAATCATAGTTAAATATTTAAGTGATTAACGTTTGAACTGTTTGAGGCAGACTTTAGTTCATGAGTTAATATTATAATATTTTTTCTTTTGTAGTTTAAAAACAACTGATTTACTGGCTGTGTTGCAGACATCCTGGGTATTAATTTTGCAACAAATACCCAAATGTAGTGGAAAGGATTTCTAGCCGTTACAAACTTTTTCCCCCTTATGGAAAAAAAATTAATTTCGTACTTCACGTGTGCTTTAGTAAAAATACAATTTCTGCCAGAATTGTCATCAAACTATATTAAAACTTTGCTACAACTTATAGAACTGCACACTTAAGCTCACTGATAAATTTCGTAGAAATAAATAGAAGAACATGGCTGCCTCTCATATATCCTTTATTTTAAAATTTTTCATTTTAGCCATAGCTAAAATCCATATGCATAAAAAACTCCTAAAATAACATTATTAAGTATTTGAGTTAACTTAAAATTTAGTCGGTACCAGGACATGCCCAAATATCCTTAATTTTTTAAAAATTTAATTTGATTAAATATTGTGATCATAATGCAAGAAAAGTTTATTACTAGTCTTTGAACTATGCAGTTACGCTTTCTGGTGAATTTCATTCCTATCGGTGCAAGGATATGCCAACATTCCATATATCCTTTATTTTAAACATTTAAATTCAGCACCAATAACAAACAAATTGCATTGAAACTTTGAAACTATTTCTCTTAGTACACATTTAAGGTCATTGGCACATATTACTGTAATCGGTGCAAGCACATGCCTACCTCTCATATATCCTTTATAAAATTTTTTTTTATTTCACCCACAACTGTAATCCAAACGCATAAAAACTTCCTAAAATGGCATTACTCAGCACTGGGGTGAGTTATATTTTAGTCGGTACCAGGACATATCTAACTCCTATGTATCCTTAATATTTTCTTTTTATCTGAATTTTATTCGCAATTGTGATCAGAATGCATGAAAAGCTGATTACTATTCGTAGAACTGTACACTTAAGCTTTCTGGTGAGTTTCATTCTTATCGATGCAAGGATACGCGTACCTTCCAAATATCCTTTATTTAAAAAAAAATTCATTTTCAGCACCAATAACTAGCAGAATGCTGCGAAACTTTGAGACTATTTCTCTTACTACAAAGTTAAGCTCCGTAGCAAATTTTATTATAATCGGTGCAAGGACATGCCTGCCACTCGTATGTCCTTTATTTTAAAAAATTTTATCTAAGCTATAACTGTAATCAAAATTCATTAACATTTCCTAAACTAGTAATACTCAGCATTTGTCTTAGTTATATGTTGATCCCTGCAAGGATATGCCTGCCTCTCATATATCCTTTATTTTGAAAATTTAATTTTAGCAGTAATTTTAATAAGAACTCCTTCCTCTCTTCTTATTATTGATAATTTTTTCTTCTTCAGAGTCTAAATACAATGTTTGTGGTGCGGTGCTATTTCTCGTTGCGGGAGAGAAAAATAAACATAATACAACGGAAGACAGCGACGGCAATACTTTTCATTGTTTGTTTAAATTTTTATTAATTTTTTTGTACATAAAAAATTTACTCTTTCTGTTAAATATTTTGTAATGGCAGTAACTAATAACAAAAATTAAAAATTTTAAGAACCCCCGACTCTTTTCAGAATAGATGTTATATCTTCTAAACGGCTGGACCGATTTTCTTCAAACATAGCTAAGAACCTTCGATCAAGTTATCTTTCAAACAGAAAACTAAAACTAAATAAAAATCGGTCCAGCCGTTTGGTCTGTACGTGGACACGGACAGACACACAGATACACAGATACACAGACACAGAGACACACACTACAAAGTTATAACACCCCTTTTTTTAGTCGGGGGTTAAAAACAAAAAATGATTAAAATTTTATACATTCGCAGATATATTTGATAATTTTTTTAAGCTTTTTTATTTTATGAAAAACATTCAAAATCATGATTTTTGTTGTGAACACCGCCAATTATTCAAAAACTATGGCAACATCAGAAAGAGAAAGGGAGTCAAAAATTGAGAGAATAAGAAATTCCGCAATGAAAATAAAATATATTTTAAGTTTATGCCGTTTCGCACTGCGGGTTTTTACTTCAAAATCGTATGAAAAACCGCACCGCAATGAATTCTCGTTACATTGTGTTCAGACTCTCAGTGATAATCAGTGTCCAGAAATAATAGTATAAATTTTTCATTGAAATTTCATGTCAATTGCTGCCAGGACAACGTTACCTCTCATGTATACTTGCATATATCAAAAAATTTAATAATCCTAGAAATCCTTCAGCATTATATATTATGAATTTTTGTCTCCCAAAAATACGCTGTTTCTTTGAATTTTTTAGTGCATACCAGTCGATGGCTCATTATCTACAGTGAATATGGTACCTTAATATAGAAGGGCCCTAACTCACTATTTTTTTAAATCGATTTTTTTTGTATATTTCGAAAGAACAACATCCAATGTATCGAAAAATGCAAAAATCGCGATTATAAAAATATAATTAGTTAGGGTGTTTCTATATATTATTCTATTATGACTCATAATGGATGTCCCAGTACTGCAAGACCTAATTTTTAGGCAAACTGTCTCCATATCATTCTCTGCAATATTATTCTCCACTAAGGCAAATATTTGTGGTTTTTTATTAAGATTTCCCTTCGTTCCCATTCTATTTCTTTATCAATTTCCATTTATTTCAATTGTTGGTCTAAAACTTAACTTACCCGCTATTGAAGGTGGTATCAGGAGATCGCTTAAGAACGTGCCATTTTTCGCTTGTACTTTGTAGGCATTTACACCAGGTATGCCAGGAGTGCCATTTGTGCCGGACTTCCCTGGTCTGCCTCTAGGACCAGCAATGCCTGCAGAAAGGGAATAAACCATAAATGAATAAATCAATCAATAATAGACAAAACTGTAAAATGTTCTACATGTTTATAAAAAAAATAACACTCGTCCCTAAAACATTTGCTTTTTTTTTTTTTTTTGCTTATTTAAAACTTTATTATGTATTTTGCTTTTTTCATACAACAAAAGTTTATATTTGTAAAGAAAATCATTAATAATCTTAACCACATTGACTTGTACTATTAATCATGGCACTATTGATGATAATCCATCAAAATGAAAAAGTAAAAGATTGTGGTAGCAGCAGCAAAAGAATATTATTTTGCTTCCCAACTAAGAATTTTTTTAAACTAAATTTCAATCTTAATTGTTACTCAAGTGTAAAGAATACAGAATATAAAAAATTAAAGATAATATTGTTTTTATATCCTTGCTGAAGTTTCACAGCTTTCTTTTCAATATTTATTTATTAATATTTTGCCAGAGATGAGTATTTGTGAAAGCAAAAAGAGTCTCATGTTTTCTTTTGGGGCACACTATAAATAAACTGGAAGTATATTCCATTCCTATTTGTGTTTGCAAGGAATGTGGCAAGAACACGAAAGCTAAAAAAATAAGTTTTCAGCTCACTTAGATTCCTTTAGTTATCTTTTTTGTGCTATTTAGGAATAGGAGAGGCATTACACAATTGCAGATGGTGAAGAGATAGTAGTGAAAAGAGGATTTAATTTTTTTGTTCGATTTGACAACTCTGCTATTGTACATTTTGCCAATTTTTATAACACCATTGCAGCGCCTCTGGTGTCAAGTAGGCACATTATTTGTTAGGCTATGCAGCCATTTTATTAGTTATTTTACTTCCTCACAATTCATTGCTACAAATATCGAAGAAGATGGGTGCTTCGATATGCATTAATACTGACTCTAATCTACAGGCTGGAGCTAACTTAATCACTTTATCGGAAGATGGTATAATTTTTGCAAATGGAGGTAAATGTCAGTTCCGCTTTGACAAAATATACGTCAATGAAACATGAATTGCTATACTCCTCAAGACGGCGAGATAAATGTTCCAAGTTTTTCCGACAACGTTTCATCGAAAATTATCATGAGTGAAAGTTATTCATCTCTGTATTTACGTAAATAAACAGAATTAGAGAAGGACCATTACACACACTCAAAACTACTGCGTGATTTTTCGAAAACACCGCGGCCCAAATCACTATTCTGCACAAAGAGCGCTGCAGAACGAGCGCTGCTAAACGATTTTCTCTCTGCTAAAGTCGATGAATTCAGATTTTTTTAACATTCATTAAGATTCATATTGGGTGACTATTTATGTTTCACCTTGTATATCAAAAAAATTTATGATTTGATATGACTGGGTCAAGCACGGGATTTAACTTTTGGTATTCGACGTTTATATTTTATCTAAACAAATGCAAATAGCTGAAATATTTGCACTCTAATGAAAAATCTTCTCCAGTTTTGAAACCTTTTAAAAAAAAATCAAATAAAAATTAAAATTTTTCTGCACTTACACTTAACATACAAATAAATTACTACGGAATGCTTAAGAAGTCTTAGATACTTATAAAAAACGTATACATACCTTTGAGACCTCTTTCACCCGGTGGTCCCTGAGAACCTTTGGGTCCCGGAGCACCATCTCTACCATCTTTACCATTTAGACCATCCTTTCCATCTCTACCCGGCATGCCGTCTTTGCCGGGAATACCATCGGCTCCCGCACGACCAGGCACTCCATCTAAGCCTGGTTCTCCCGGCACACCGTCCCGTCCATCTAAACCTTGTCTTCCGGGAATGCCAACATCACCTTTGGGTCCTCTGGGACCCACTGGACCTACATTGCCATCTAGGCCGGGTGGTCCTGGCAAGCCAACATCTCCTCTATTCCCCTTAGGTCCTGGTATGCCCGGTAGTCCGGGCGGCCCTGTAGGTCCCTTGGGACCCTGAGGACCTGGTGGTCCTGGCGGGCTGGGAGGACAGTATTCTTGTGTACTCTGACAGAAACCTGTAATAATTTTTTCGGGCACACGACAATACGTATTAAGATAAACCCAATCATCACCACCAGGCGCTGCACCTTTTAAGCCAGTTCGTTTGCGTATTTCTTTGTCTTGCTCTTCGAGAACTTTTCGATGATTGGGCGTGAAGAACTCTATAAAAGGATCTAAAGCGAATAGCAAACTAATGTTAAGTTTTAGTTTATAATGTTAAAATCGCGAATTCTTTGTTTAAAAGGGGTTTTGGGAATAATCACGCTTATTTCAGTTGTCAAGATAGACGTCACGTCAATACAATACCGAAACATTGGGGTCTGTCTTCTCCACCTGACTGCTGTTGACAGGCTTATGCTATTTTCTAGACCTTAGGGAATAGATATAGACTGTCAACAGCACAAAATTTGTCCTGAGAGCCAGTAGTTAAGCCCAAATTTTTTGGTATTGTATTAGCGTGACGTCGATGTTGATAACTGGAATAAGGATGAATAATAGTGGCCGTACTACAATCTAACTCCCATCGGACTCTGTAAGAGCCAATTTTGTTATGACTTGATCATAATTTAGTAGCAGTCATAGTGCAGTCTGGTTGTCAACTGATTATAGAATAGAACCGAATAGGGGAAACGTCTGACTGGTTCAAAGACCAAAATTGCGACACCTGATGGGTTTTTTGTGCCAAAGATGTGTAAATTGAATTCAGCTCAGTTTGACTCTGCTTATGAAAGTCAGCACAGAGATTGAAGAGGACCGCGTAATATCATCTGAACACAAAAACGTCTACTGTTGTATAAGACGATAAACAGTCGTTGTCATAATCATAGTCGTAGTCATAGTCGTAACTCTAGTCAATGTAAGAGTCGTAGTTAAATCATAAACGTGGTGATAATAATAATAATCGCAGTTAAGTAACAGTCACATTCGTAGTTATAATAATATTCGAATTGTTAATCACATTTGCAGTCATAATCATATTGATAATCATAATCATATACTACGTTTACACGAGCACTATTTGCATATAAATTAACTCACTCTTTATATGACTTTTTAAATGTATAAAAACTTGGTAGCACTTCTACAGAAACGTTACTTATGCTCACAAAAAAATTGTGTAAATATATAAAGTAACAAGTAATCATTTGTTTGATTGTATCAATTTTTTCTTGTACAATATTTATAAATTTTTTGTTTTTTATTAGCAAACATTTGTGAGTGTAGCCACCTCAAACATTTTATTTGCAAATAGTGCATTAATCGTTAATAGTTTTTTGAGTTAGTAAGTCGCAATAAAACAATATATATGGCAAAAATTTGCAGTTTTATTTGCAAATAAGCCGTGCGTATAAACGTAGTAGCAGTTGAGGTCATATTGTATAATCTGAGAATAATCATAAAAAACTCAAGGTCTGGTCATAATCTACCCGTAGTCTAGCCATAATCCATAAGTCATAGTCATAGTCGTAACTCTAGTCAATGTAAGAGTCGTAGTTAAATCATAATCGTGGTCATAATGATAATCGCAGTCAATTAATAGTCACATTCCTAGTTATAATAGTATTCCAAGTATTAATCACATTTGCAGTCATAATCATATTGATAATCATAATCATATACCACGTTTACACAAGCACTATTTGTATATAAATTAACTCACTGTTTATACGACATTTTAAGTGTATGTTTACAAAAAAAATTTTGTAAATACATATATAAAGTAACAAATAATCATTTGTTTTTATTGCCATTATTTGATTCTACCAATGTTTTTTTTTATCAATATTTATCAATGTTTTGTTTTTTATAAGCAAACATTTGCAAGTATGGCAACCTCAAGCACTTTATTTGCAAATAGTGCATTAATCGTGAATAGTTTTTTGAGTTAGTAAGTCGCAATAAAACAATAAATATGGCAAAAATTTGCAGTTTTATTTGCAAATAAGCCGTGCGTATAAACGTAGTAGCAGTTGAGGTCATATTGTATAATCTGAGAATAATCATAAAAAACTCAAGGTCTGGTCATAATCTACCCGTAGTCTAGCCATAATCCATAAGTCATAGTCATAGTCGTAACTCTAGTCAATGTAAGAGTCGTAGTTAAATCATAATCGTGGTCATAATGATAATCGCAGTCAATTAATAGTCACATTCCTAGTTATAATAGTATTCCAAGTATTAATCACATTTGCAGTCATAAGCATATTGATAATCATAATCATATACTACGTTTACACAAGCACTATTTGTATATAAATTAACTCACTGTTTATACGACATTTTAAGTGTATGTTTACAAAAAAAATTTTGTAAATACATATATAAAGTAACAAATAATCATTTGTTTTTATTGCCATTATTTGATTCTACCAATGTTTTTTTTTATCAATATTTATCAATGTTTTGTTTTTTATAAGCAAACATTTGCAAGTATGGCAACCTCAAGCACTTTATTTGCAAATAGTGCATTAATCGTGAATAGTTTTTTGAGTTAGTAAGTCGCAATAAAACAATAAATATCGCGACAATTTACAATTTTATTTGCACATAAGCCGTGCGTATAAACGTAGTAGTAGTCAAAGCCATAAAGTATAATCTGAGAATAATGATGAACAACTCATGGTCTGGTCATAATCTACCCGCAGTCTAGCCATAATCCATAATTCATTATATTCTATTAAAATTCCTGCATTTGTTTCCTTCATTCTCGCACGTTTTTCTTATTATTATTTTACTATGCACTGCAAATATTGTTTTACTTTCCTTAATGACTCTACTTGATTTGAAAAGTTTTTTGCAAGTTTTTCTTTTGTAAATATGTAAAACTTATTCCTGGACTGACTTCTTTTTTTTTATAATACAAACAATTGTTGTCACTTCTCAATCTAGTTGCCAACTTTTGAAGATTCATTGCCTTATCTGGCATGTTCATTGATTGTCTTGCATTTATTAGCTTCTTTAAATTTTGCTACTTATTTTTCTTATAGAAATATTGCAAAAATTATTATTATTATTATTATTGTTTTTTGAACTTTCTGTGCATTCGACTGTATACTCGCATTTGATTTGAAGTTTAAAAAACTATCAAACTGCAGAAGTGAAGAAGACAGTAGTAGTTGATTTAAAAGTTTTTCTGTTCTTCATTAGAATTTCAAATTGTTTTCAATTCATATTGCACGCTTTTGTTGCTGTTGCTGTTGCTGTTGCTGTTGCTCTGTCGTTGTTGTTATTATTATTATTGTCTATATTTAAATGTCTCTTTGCCGAGGAGTTAGGGCTCTAATTTTAAGTTGGAGTGTTAAAATCCAGTTGCTATAGAAATTGTTGTGTGTGTGTATATATATGTGTGTGTTTGTGTGCGTGCTTTTGCACTCGTGACTTTCAGTGCGAATAGATGACAACCACTTACCATGCATTGATGTTGATGGCGCTGAAGAGATATCTCGACGCATTCTTTTCTGGTATTTTAACAATTCTTCTATTGTTTTTGGTTCCTTGTCCAAGTTGCTGATGGTTTTGCTGTTGCCATTAGATTTTCTTTCTGCACTTTTAGTTTTTACTACTGCATCATCATTCTGTACAATTGCACTATGCCCTGCACTCCTTCTACTCCTTCGAATGCCGCCACTATCATCACCGGCTTCCCTAATGTTTACTCTTTCAACACTTTTTGTGATTTTTTCTTCAGTTTCCCTTGTTGCGTCATAATCTAATAAAGTTGTCTGGGGAATTTTAAGGGATCTGCAAAGAATTGCAAAAGAAAAACAAATGGATTCAAATGGTGGATAGAGAGAGCAGGGATAAGAAAAACAAAAAATAAAGCTGAAATTGGAAAAATAAATGTTTATCAAGTTTAATCAACAGAATTGTAGTAAACAATATAATTTATACAAAAAGTCAGTCCATATAAAATAGATTTATGTATGTATGTATGTAAATTTATGTTAGATTCAAGTGGATTTTTTTTATAAATATACGAGGACAGTTGTGGTAAGAAACTAAATTAGTTGGTTTAATTTCGAAGTTTCTTTTGGCTTAAAAAGAAAATCATTTATTTCATGGATAGACTTTTTCGAGAAGGAGAGAGAGAGAGAGAGAGAGCGAGGGAGATTCGTGTATTTCACAACTACGTTTCTGCTAGCGAATGCATGACGATATCGGGAGTTTGTGGACTGAGCTAATTATAAAATACGAATACATGAATAATGAGGAGATGCGTGTGTTGTAAAAAATTAGTATTTTTATTACCCTCACAATATAGGAACAAGAAAAAATAGGATTGTTTTTTTTCAAAGGAAACTAAAGTTTTTTTACTTCTTTATAGATTTATGTAGGCCGTCAGCAGCTCTACATTCGGCAAAATTTCAAAAAAAAAAAAAAAAAAAATCAAGTCGCACGTGACAAAAAATTGGATTTTCTCGTGGAAATGCTTATACGCTTAGTTTTAAGGAAAATATAGTAGAATTTTATTGATGAGAAGACTGATTATTTTAGTTTTAAAAGATTACGTGAAAATATTGCCAAATAAAGAAAGTATCTATTTCTCAAGAATCGACTATTTTAGTCCAATTCCTTGGTAATCCATTACGGAAGAGATTCTACCTAATATAATGAATTCCAAGCCTGATTATTTTTTTTTCTAAGAGAAAAGAGAAGGGAAATTCTACAAGAAAAAATTATGTTCAATGAAATGGCAACTACCTTACTGCCAGCGTTTTTGCTTGTAAAAAATACGATAATCTAAAAATTGTTGCAACTTATCATGTACACTCAGGGAAAACCCGCAAACTTAAAAATCTGACTGCGTCACATTAATTCAATAATTTTCAATATTGTAGAAAATGTATATTGAAATACTAAAAAATAAACAAAATTAATAAGGGTTTTCATGAGAATGTTCAAAAGTCTCGCAAACTGTGCAATTGTGCATTTTTACACTCTCGTAAATAATATGTCAAAAATTGTATGGAAATTTATTTACACAAACCTTTTCACTTTGCCCAACAAGCTGTGCAATTGTGCATTTATTTAACAACAAATTTTTGCTTTTTTTGCTTCCTTGAAGCATTTTTAGATGCACACACGCACTTTTTATTTTAATAGAAATATATAAATATGTACATATTTAATTTAAAACTGCTTGAAATTTAATTTTTCTATTTTTATTACATTAATTTTTTTGACATTTCATTCAAATTAATTTTACTGTTTGCGCAAAAGTTGAAAAGGGGCTTCATGAAAAAAGTCTCGCATATTTGCCTAATTGCACAAATGGGAATTTTAAGAGGTCTCATGAAAACCCTTAATATATTAATACTGTAAATTAATATTTTTCCATATTTAAATAAGAAGTTTCAATGAAGTTTTCATGACTAGACTTTCGTTAATGTTTCTTATTAATTCAGTATGGTTTTCATTGATTTTAAGCTGTTTTCTCTGGGTGTACATTTTCCTTTTTACTAAGGTAACGATATATAAGCATACATATTATTAAGAAAAATTGAGTCATATTATTCTGAAATACAACTTTAATTGTTTGCTGTCACATGTGACAAAAAAAAGTGGAAATGATTATAATTTTGTATAGAAGGACCTAGACTTTCATTGATGACAAGCGTTATTACTTTAGCTTTAACAGATTGAGTGAAAATATTGCCAAATAAAGAAAATAACTAAGGACGTGTCCCACGATGTTGGCAACGTTTGACTTGTCGCACACTCCATTTCAAAACAAAAAAAAATTTAATTTTTGTTTTTGCTTCAAATGTGCTTCAAGTTTGCAACGTTCGACTTGAACGTTGTCGGCAACGTGGGACAGGCACAAATTCTCAAAAATAGATTATTTTAGTCCAATTCTTTGGTTATCCATTATGTAAGAGCTTCGACGAAAATTAATTAATCAACTCCAAGCCCGATTAACGTCTTCAAAACTTTTTGCTAAGAGAAAGTAGGAGGAAAATTCCCAGAAAATCGGACTGCATAATTTTAAGGACCAAATGTAAAAAAAGTATATGTAATGAAATTACAACTAACTTAATGCCACAGCTTTTGCTTATAAAATAATGTGATAATCTAAGAATTGTGGCATTTTATCATACTTATTTTCCTTTAATCCATTCTGGAAAAAAAATATATATCTGTGTGTGTATGTACATATGTATGTATATAAAAATACATATTTCATGCATTTTATTTTTCCCATCAAAATGGCAATAACAAATGCAATTTATATGAAATGTTACTTTTTTCAAATTGTTTTTAGTTGCAAAAGTGTAAACACCATATATTGCAACCTTTAACATTTAACAAATATTTATTTTACTTGCTCTCTATTAGTGTCCTGCACAAGACTATTTATAAGACCTTTCAAGACATGAGAGATTTTTTCAAATGCTTTACTATAGCGAAATATTCTAAAATAATCGCTAAGCAACACTGTTGGCAATATATTTTTTTCGGTTGCTTGTCTTGCCAACAGTGTTGTTTAGCGATTCTTTTAGAATATTTCGCTGTAGTAAAGCATTTGAAAAAATCGCTCATGTCTTGAAAGGTTTTATAAATAGTCTTGTGCAGGACACTACTCTCTATCTCTCTCTGTCTCTGTCTTTCCCGTTTTAGATCTACAGGTTGCTGTTTGCTCTTGCACTGATGCATGCGGGTATGTACACACACACACACACACACATGCACACACACATGCACAGGTGCATAATACATTTTGGCCCATTAACATGATAAACAATAAAGCATAAACTGTTTATAAAAAATAAATAAAAATTTCCAGAAATGTTGGTAAAGTTCACTAATGGGTCAACATCACCAACACACATTTATGCATACAGGACCAGGAAGACGGGTGAGTACAGAGTAGAAAAACAATTTATTTAAAAAAAATTTAAATGTTGTTTATGATTAAGTGCAAATAGTATTATAAAAAAATTGAGCAAAACGGATAAGCTCCTTAATAGGTTTTAGCACAAAAATGTATTTATGTATCAGCATTAATAAATTTTTAGGATTCTATACACCAAAGGTAAGAAAGAGTCCAATTGTTTTCGCAACAATGTCCTTCCGTATGTCCGTCCGTCCGTCTGTCTGTCTCTCACATGCTCTTTTCTCGAAAAACGTAAGGGTTACGGACCCGAAATTTTCACAGAATATGTAAAATTTTAGCCGCTACAATAAAAAATATATCGCAGTGAAAAATTAAAGGGTGTTCTAAAGCGAGCAACAAAAAAATTTTCAAATTCTAATGTTATATACAGACAATTATATGAAATCAAGTGAAATTTTCAAAGTTAGTGTATCATTTAGAAGACTTGACCAATTAATACTGAAATTAAAAAAAGGAAAATTAGAGAGTATTCTGTCAGTTTATGTTATTTTGACTATGTAATGTAATATGTAACTTGCTGTAACTTTGAAATCGTAAAATGGAAACTCTTAAAATTCTCAAAAACGCTATAACTAAATAATCGCAAAATAAAAAATCTCTAAAGTTAAAATACCGCCAATGACAAAAATGCGCCAAAACGGAAAAAAGCCCCTAAACTAAAAAACTCGCTGAAACTAAAAGGAATCGCCAAAGCTAAAAAATCTACAAAAACAAAAAAAAAAACGTCAAAACTAAAAAACGCCAATAACAAAAAAATCTCCAAGAACCAAAAAATCGTCAAAACAAAAAAAGCTAAAACTACCAAATCGCTAAAACTAAATTATATCGCCAAAAATCGAAAAAAAATCGCCAAAAACAAACAAAAAAAACTCCAAAACTAAGAAAAAGCCCCTAAACTAAAAAACTCGCTGAAACTAAAAGGAATCGCCAAAGCTAAAAAAATCTCCAAAAACAAAAAAACGCCATAACTAAAAAAAATGTCAAAACAAAAAAATCGCCAAGACCGAAAAAATTATCAAAACGAAAAAAACGCGAAAACTTAAAAATCGTCAAAACGAAATTATATCGGCAAAAATAGAAAAAATCGCCAAAACAAACAAAATAAATCGCCAAGACTAAAAAATCATTGAAACTAAAATAAATAGACAAAATAAAAAAAAAAATTACCAAAAACGGTTAAACGTGAAAACTCAAAAAACGCCAAAATTAAAAATGTCGCCAAAACTTAAAAATTCGCCAAAAACTAAAAAACCTTCAAAACTCAAAAAACGCCAGAATTAAAAAAAACGGCATAACGAAAAAAGCGAAAAACTTGAAAATCGCCTAGGCTGAAAAAGATCCTCAAGAACTGAAAAAATCACCAAAACAAAAACAAAACGCCAAAACTCAGAAAAAGCACCAAAACTAAAAAATCGCTGAAACTAAAAATATCGCCAAAAACGAAAATAATGTCAAAACTCAAAAAACGTCAAAGCTAAAAAAACACAAAGACCGAAAAAATCGGCAAAACGAAAAAAGCCAAAACTAAAAAATCGCCAAGACCGAAAAAATCACCATAACAAAAAAAAAACGCCAAAACTAACAAGAAGGACCAAAACTAGAACAATCGCTGAAACTAAACAAAATCGTCAAGAACGAAAATAACGTCAAAACTCAAAAAAAAGCCAAGAAACCGAAATAATTGGCAAAACGAAAAAAAGTTAAAACTGAAAAATCGCTTAAACTAAAACATATCGCGAAAAAAATCGTAAAAAACACTAAGTCTGAGGAAAAAGCACAAAAAAACGCTAAAACTAAAAAAAACGTATGGAACCATTCAGCATGGAGGAAGGGCATTGGATCAGTGTAGCGCATTTGTATTGCCCGTAGAAACCATTTCTGTTGTTAGTTCTAGTAACTGATTCAAATATATGTAAAAGACTTAAGCACATAACAGCCCAATGTTGTTTTCGAAGGTCGCCACAATTTCATCATCAGCGTTCTTGTATTTTTGACCCACTGTGTGTGGTATCAGTTGATGAAAATTTTAGATTTTTAGTATACATATTTTTTTCAGTGCAAATGTAATATGTGAATTGTTTTGATTCATCGTATTACAACGTGCCATAACCGCCAAAGTAGCTTAAGCGACATAATTTTCGAAACTTAATTTTTGGCCAAAATCGATTATTTGCATCGTAAATAGTCGATTTTCGTCAAAAAAAAAAACGAAGTCCAAAAAATTTGTCGGTTAAGCTATTTTAGCGTTTATGTCTCGACAATAGACCTTAAGGTCTAGAAAATATGACAAACCTGCCAGCAGGAGTCAGTTGTTTTCGATAACGGGTACACAAGCTCCAATTTTTTGGTATTGTGTTAAGTTGACGTCGATGCCGACAACTGGAATATGGGTTATTGTTACCGCTGTTTCTTGTTTTTCTACAATTAATAATTCATTGAAAGTATTCTAAATATATTAATGTTATAATAGAGAAATATTCTTGCTGTTCTAATTTTTCTAGGTAGAAATTATTGACGTCTAAACTTTTGTGCATCAAAATATTTTCATATTTAAATATTGTACAAAGAGTGTTTTTTTTAACTTTTCGTATCTTTTAACAATCCATAATGAAACATTTCATATAAATTTTGTGCCCTCTAATAAATGTTTCATATTCAATATGGCACTCAAAATAAAATGTTCAATTGCCTGGAAAAAATTGTACAAAATTTCATCAACAATTATTAAATTTTCGTCAATTTTATTCAACTTTGCAACACGCACACACACACACACATACGCTTATAAGCAAAAGTTGAATATCTATTTTTTTTTGCTTTAATGTTTGTCACAAGCCGGGGAAAACAATTTTTTTTACTTTTTCTTTTATTTTTATTTTTTTTGGGAAAAGTAATAAATTGCAATCGGTTTATTTTAAGAATCTGTAGCAGGTATATAGAGCGTAAGAATTCTACTCTTGTTCCCAAGAATGGATTTTTGTTTTCTTTTAATAAAACTTCACAAAACAGCAAAAATAAAAAATTAAATAAAAAAAATTAAAAAACATATGGAAAACTTACCTTTGATCGTTTGAATTCCCCAAAGAAAGCTGCTGTTTTTCATTTAGTGGCTGTTGTTGCAATTGTTGTTGTTGTTGCTGACGCAGATGCTCTCCATTGTCAGTTGACGCTGATTGTAATAAAAAATTTTTCACCATAGAACGCAGCACATGTTCTGAGGCAAGTAATTCTTGCTGAAATTGTTCACGAAAATGAACAATGGACGATGATGATGATGCCGATGATGATGAAGATTCTTGAGAATTTTTTTCTGGCATTTTAGATGAAGAAATACCCGCGTGTGCCATACTATTGCTGTGTAGTGAAGATGATGTTGGCATTGAGTTTTGGCAGGTTGCTGTACTGGAGACTACATGTGAATAAAATAACACAGAAAGGGAGGCTAGAGCCAATGTCAATATGCCCAAGCACATATAGACTGTGGCAAGGGATGTTATAACGGTGGGTGGAGGAGCAGCAGCACCTGTATAATGTTTGCTTGATTGTTTGCATATTGACGTTGGCTCAAAGTCGGTAGCGTGGGAGTGGTGCTGCTGTTGATTTCCATTTAAATGTTGATCGGTTTGTAAATTGCATTGGCAATTTTTCCATTTACATGTTGGCATGTTATCTGCAGCTTCACTTCGCACTGGTGCTGCTTTTGTTGTTGTTGTTGTTGTTGTTGAATATTCAGTCCTCTTTGGTGTTTGTTGATTTTTTGCTTCTAATGTTTGAGTTGTTACTGTTGTACTGGATGAGTCTTTAGCCGGGGCCATTGTCATGGCTGCTATTTTTTCATGGCATTGTTCTGGCAGCAGCAAAGGTGCTGTTTTGTTATTTATTTGTTTTGCCAACTGCTGCTGTTGTTGCTCTTCTTCCTTTGGCGCAAATATATTTGTCCTGTCTGTTGGTATTTTAATATTATTTTCTTTACCTTCCTGCGTTTCCGTGTCACGGCTGAAGCCCTCCATCATCTCTTTTTCCATTTTGCGTTTTTTGGCACTATATTTCATTTGATTTATGGCCACAAACATCTCTTATCTTCGTATTCTTCTTATTCTTCTTCCTGCTTTAATTTGGTATATTTGTTTATTATATTTTCTTCCTTTTCAGGCATCAAGACTTTAAACGTTAAGGTCTTTTAATGTGATAACTTTTCTTTTTGTCTTGTTTTTATTATTATTTGTTAGGGAAATCATGCCATCCAAATGGCAGAAGTTAAATTTATCAAATATATAATAAGTTGAGGAAAAACACATTTGAACTCAGTCTAAATTATACTGCAGATCCCTAAAAGCTGAAAGTAGAAAATTAAGTTATGAAATTATATAATAAAAAGGAAAGTAAATCAAGTGGTAAAAATAAGTTTAAGCAAACGATAAACTCTTTTTCATTTAGACCAGATGCGTCATTAGCATATGAACAATGTGCGAGCTTTTGCAAAAGAGCTTTGTGCTTTCACACCTACAAGAGCACAACAGCCAATCAGATCTCGGCGAAAACAATACTTGGTGGTTACTTTGCAAAGAATTAAAAACAAATAATAAGAGCTTTCGAAGCATTTTACCTAAAACGCAAATGTCGTTTTTTGGAATTGTGTTAAAGTGACGTCGATGCCGACAGTAAAAAAAAAAAAAAAAATTGTTTTCAATATAAGTAATCGATCGAACGTTTCCAGTCGACATCGTGGGACAGCCCGTCAGTGATCGCAACACAAAAATGGCGCAAAATGTAAGAAAAAGAGGCATATTGGTATTTTATATTGTTTAAGAAAATTCTATTGCAAAAGAAATTGTTGCTGTCGTTAGAGATTTATTCAGTGAACTGGTTTATGGAAAACAAAACCATTTCTAAATTTTTGAGTTACGAATGTTTATGATTTAGTGTACGATATAATCTTGAAGGATTTATCTTTATAATTTTTAACTTAATTTTTCCTTCTAACTATTACTGCAAACAAATTGCCATAATCTTTATGTAAACACACTTCTCTTTATAACATTATATTAACAGCACGAAAAAAGCTTTTTAATTTAGGTACGAGTACATAGATTTCAAAATGTGTATGTGTGTGTGTTCATGCAGAAAAAATATTTAATTAACTGTTAATTAACTTAATTACACTTTTTCATAACAATTGCTGTAAACATTTATTTAAACATACTTAAATTAGTTGCTACAACATGGTCAATTATAAGCAAATTTATTTAAATTAATTTTTGAAGCACGAACGCCGGCAATTCAAATCGCTTATAAGTTCTTATTAACAAATATAATAAACTTTGTTTAATAATTATTAAATTAAATGGCATTAACTTCAAAAACGTTAAACCAAAAAAGCCATTATGGAAATAATCAAATATGAATAGTTTCACAGGGATTTGAATTTTTTTATCTTGACAAAAATGTTTAAAGATACCCTTGCAATATTATTGTGCAATAATTTTTATTGTGCCATAAAGTTGCATAGATTGCATAAAATTTAAACTGATGTTTATTTTAGTCAATCAAGGTTGGAGACGAGCAAATACTCTACCGTCAAATAAGACAGTAAACCATTGCCGAAAAAGCACAACTGCACGCATTCAACTATGTAATTGATGAGTTTATTTGGTCTTCTCCAGGGCACTTCTCAATTAACTCTTTTATTTGATACTCTCCACCTCACAGAGCTGCATTGAAATATTATTCTGCCTGATTGCAAATCCAAGTGTAGATCGCTCTGTATTTCGAAACGAAGGAAAATGCTTTCGAATTTGTATGTTATTAATATAACAACTCGAAGCATTTTCTTTCGATTCGAATTGGAGAGTAGACTCCCAAGTCATTTATGTAATGCTTTGAATAAATATATGAATATGTCCACCTGCAAAAAAAATCTAAAAGATTTTATTGAAAAGTTTTTTTTAGCATTTATTAAGGTTGTTTATCCACAACAAAACCCATTGACTGAAAATTTTCCTAAACTAGAACCAAAATACTGCAATGTAGCCAATTCCACACCCTCTTTTTAAGTACACAGGCTGACTTTTTAGTCCATGATTGCATTCACTAAGTTTCACTAAGTTGCCATAGCACACTCACTAGATTTTAAATACATAGTACGAAAAATCTACTAGATTTTGCCTGAAATCTCGTAAATACTAAATTTTACTCAAATGTAAGCGCATCATAACTTTTGTCGAAATTGTTTTAATTGAATATTTTTTTTTTTTTGCTTTTTAAAGACTTTTTTGGTCTACTGATGAGTTTCTCAAACAGAAATTAATTACAACAACAAATAAAAATTCTTCACAGAAATATTTTTTATTTGAACGGTGAAATAATAAGAGATTCTTAGCCGCATCTTGCACGATGAAAGCTTCGTTGCAGAAGGTCTTATTTAGTTGACGAGTAGAAAAATAAATTCAGTAAAGTGCGACTCTGACTCGCGCACGAAGGGTTCCGTACGAACACTAGATTTAATACAAACTTCATCCTATATAATATATAGTTTTGGCTTTTTTTTCGTTTTTGGGGTCTTTTCGGTTTTTTTGTTTTGGCGTTTTTTCGGTTTTGGCTCTTTTTTTAGTTTTGACACTTTATTTTCTTGTTATGGCGATTTTTTTCGGTTTTTAGCGTTTTTTCATTTTGGCGATTTTTTTTTTATTTTTGGCGATTTTTTTCATATTTGCGATTTTTTTTTATTTAAAAAATGTTTTTAGTTTTGGCGACATTATCGCGTTTTGGCGATTTTTTCGATTTTTGGCGTTTTTTTTCATTTTTGCGTTTTTTTATTTTGGCGATTTTTTTCGAATTTGGTGATTTATTTTAGTGTTACATTTTTTTTTAATTTTTGCGATTTTTTTCGGTTTTTAGCGTTTTTCATTTTGGCGATTTTTTTTTATTTTTCCCGATTTTTTTCATTTTTGCGATTTTTTTTTTATTTAAAAAATGTTTTTAGTTTTGGCGACATTTTCGCGTTTTGGCGATTTTTTTCGATTTTTGGCGTTTTTTCGAATTTGGAGATTTATTTTAGTGTTAGATTTTTTTTTTAATTTTGGCGATTTTTTTCGTTTTGGCGATTTTTTTTTAATTTTTTGCGATTTTTTCTGGTTTGGCGATTTTATAATTTTCGGTTTTTTTAGTTTTACTGTTTTTGAAAATTTCAAGTGTTTGCCTCTTACGGTTTCCAAGATATAGCAAATTGTCAAAATTTCATAGTCAAAATTGCATTAACTGATGGACCACCCTTTAATTTAAATTTTTTTTAATTTTAGTGTTAATTGTTGTGGTCTGTATAAAAATACACTAATTTTACAAATTTCAAGTTTCAATATACATATGTTCATGGGATGTGATGGACAAACGGACAGCGAAGCGAAAACAATAGGGTTCCTTTTCACCTTTGTTGTACGAAACCCTAAAAAGGGAATTCAAAAGGCCGGACATACACTAAGAGAAAAACGACAATATACATTTAAGAACAAAATCCTTGAATTTAGATTGCAAAAGTCTTAATATTTCAAACTTGAAATTTGGTCAGTAAGATTGACGTTCCCAAATTTAAGCATAAATTCTTAATTTATACAATGAATTCTTAAAATTAAGAACGTAATCTTAAATTTTAAAAACGCATTCTTAAAATATCAAGATCGTAATCTTAATTTTAAGATTGTATTCTTACATTTTTAAGAATATGATCTTAATTGAAGATTTTTAATAAGAATAAAATCTTGAATTCGATCTCAAAATGAGATTTTATTCAAGATTACAGTCTTAAATGCGATCTTAAAAAAATAAAAAGATTTTGTTCTTGAATCAAGAATTTTGGCATTTAACAGACTATTAAGATTGAAATGATTTGATTTCGAGCGTTAAATCTTGATTTTAGCACGTTTTTTCCCTTAGTGTGTTCATGTCTTTAAAATTTAGTTTGTTCTCTCGTTCGTGAAAATAGATAAATATTTTGTCCAGAACAATTTCTTCGTTTGAACGCAAATAATAGTTTAAAGTGAAAATTTCTACAAGAAACCTTTTGTCATCTAATATTTGACTTAATCACGATTCACACTATGAAATTTTTGTTTCAGAACGTTTGAGTTTGTGGGTGAGAGAAGAGAGAAGCATGAGATGTAGAACATGTACTTGGAAATTCTCTGTAATTTTCTAATTCGTAATTGAGAACGTAAATTTTTTTATTAAAGTATTTTTATTAAAATTTAACACTTTTTTTATTAAAGTTAATATAAAAGAAAATATAATTTCTTTAAAAAAAACTCGAGAATTAAAAAAACTTAAGTGAGAAAAATTTCATAGTGTGAACCAGAGAAAGACAAAAGTATAGTTTTAAGCTCTCTTTGAGTATTTTCCGTCAAACTAAAACTCAAAACACCCTCGTATTGAGCCATAATCGCCAAAAAAAAAAAAATTAAGCGACACAATTTTCGAACTTAATTTTGCGAATAAAAACCGATCATTTTCCATCGTAAATAATCGATTTTCGTTATGCGGTTATGGCTCGCAATAATTTAAGATGGAATACGTATAACTATAATCAACCATCAAATCTGTTTATACACATTTTTTTTTGTATATTTATAACTAAAATTTATAGATTATATATGAGCTAAAATCATACGCATGAGTATAAAAATACTCTGACTATTAATCGGCTACACGTGCGTACTTACAGCGCTATTTTAGTTATATACACACACACATATCCTATTTAAAATAACTTCTCGCACACCACTTATTTACTATTCTGCTATATATACACAAGTTTATGTATATGGTGGCGAATGATGCCGAAATATCCCGAGTAGCATGCGTATATATTTTTTTGTCCTATTAAATATCCATTACCTAAGTGTAAACATACTCAGACTATAAGTTTAAGAGAAAGTCAATATGCTTGCTATGCACGTGCTTTTTATTTTTAGTTGTAGCGTATTTCAGTTCTTCAAATAAACGAAGTAGAGATAGAGGCAATTGTATGCTGCAATCGGCTATAGTCTTAGTTGCTTGAGAGAAAATCTATGGGTGAAGGAATTATTTGTGCTACTGAAATGAAGATTATTTACTTATGTATATTTTTTTTAATACTCATTGTCATTCTGTGGTGTAGAACGTGAACGCAAATGGACTCTCAATTGAAAAAGTTATGGAAACTCTGTCAAATTTCTATTTATTAATTTTATATGGCAATTTGAAATTATTTACTATATCAAATATAACTTATTTGGTAGCAGAATTGTTGGCATGTGTTTGGTTTCTTGTTTCTGCAATTGTATTTATTTATTTTTTTTTTTTTTTTTTTTTTGAAAAACAACAATCATTGGCATTTTAACAATTGCTCAATTGTTTTCTATGCAATTACCACAAAAATTATTTTAAATATTCTATTTAAAATAAACATGCAATTAAGCGCTTTTAAATACATTTAATTAAATTCAGCAAAATGTAGAAAATTGAGAGCAAAAAAATACAATCATTTTATTTAAAAAATTTTATATTCCTACAAAAAATTGGTTAGATAAAGGTGAATTTATATTTGTTATTTGTTTTAACTAGAATATATTTTTTACTGTAACATATTTTTGTTTTAGATTAAAGCTTTTTGTATTAGTTATAAGATGATTGAAGTTAAAACTTGTAATTTCATCCATATGTGTGGCTGCAATAACAACTTGTTTTTATAAATTGGAAAAGGTATACCAAAATTCCATATGAAATCCCAGGATTATTTCTTTTTTCAAATTTTTACAAACTAGTTGTATTTTATTGCATTTTTTTTTTTTTTTTTTTTTTTGGAATACAAATAATCCTTTGCAAATAACAACAAGTATTACAAGTACTTATCGCTTATCTTTCTCTGTTTTTATGTGTGTGCGAACATGCTGGATATTATAAAACAATATTTGTTGTAAGTATTTGTATCTACAACTTTGTAAAAACTTATTAACTTACAACAAGTGAGAGAATTAGGGTTGAACGGGTAAAATGAAAGCTTTATTTTTTGAGAAATTTAAGATTTTCAAGGTGATTTAATACTTTTGTTGCTGTTAAAATTGAATTACATGTAGTACGCTGGTTGAGGTCTTTGTTAGAGAGAGAGTGAGAGAGGGAGAGATATATATATAAATAATAGAGAGAATCTGCTTTCAAAACGGTATCTAAAGAAAATTTTTTGCGAAACAATTAAGTGAATTTGGCCTTAGAAATATAAGAATAAAATGGGTTTTAATTGCAAACAGCATATTAGTAAATGTGTATGCAATTAAAAACCATTTCTCGTATTCCATTTCATTAAAAAAAATTTGTTAATCCATTTTATCATTTATTTTTTACTTCATAATAAATAGCTACAGAAATTTTGTTTGCTTTTGTATCTTAGAGCATAATGCACTGTTTGAAGTCTTTCTTAGAGAGAGAGAGAATGAGAGAATGAGAGAGAGATATATAAATAATAGAGAGAATCTGCTTTCAAAATGTATCTAAAGAAAAATTTTGTGCCAAACAATTAAGTGAATTTGGCTTTAGAAATATAAGAATAAAATGGGTTTTAATTGCAAACAGCATATTAATAAATGTGTATGAAATTAAAAACCATTTCTCGTATTCCATTTTATTAAAAAAAATTGTTAATCTATTTTATCATCTATTTTTTTACTTCATAATAAATAGCTACAGAGATTTTGTTTGTTTTTGTATCTTAGAATATAATGCAAGCAATAGCTTTAAGCACACTTTTTATATATTTGAACTCTTTTCTTCCTAAATATTTCATTACATCTAAAAAAGGTTAAATGAATATGATATTTCAAATCTCTTAAAACCATTTATGCCAGCTTACGAATGAAACTACTTTTATAGCAGAAGCATTAAAATTCTCTACTCTACATTTTTTTATTAGCCCAAAAGTATATTTTAAAACTTTTCTTTTCACCGGATATATGTTACACTTGTAATTTTTCTTAAAAAAAAACTTTGTTTTTTTTTATTTGTCTGCTCTACTTTTCCTTACACTTTCCTTTACAGTTCATATACGTTTTTTACATTTTTTTATTGTTTTTGTTATATTATTTTTTTTGCTTTTTTTGATAATTTCAATTTGGTTCGCTTGTGTTTTGATAAATGTGAACATAATGGTAACATGTCATAACATAAATCTCTTTTTTTTATAAAAAAAAAATGTTTGCACTTTAAAAATTGTTTCAGTTTCGGAGTGAGAATTTTAATACATTCGTTTGTATGCTGGTGCAAAACGTTCGTTTGTTTGCGTTTTGAGTTCATTTGGTTAAGAGAAATTTATAATTTTTGTTTAAAAGATTTTGTTACTTTTTACATTTGCTTTCTGAAATATTTACATACATATATATTTTAATTTTGCTGGAATATAAGCAACTCGTAATAAAGATAAAAAAGCTGAGTATATATAAAAGCTGTAGTATATATATGTGACAGCGCATAGAGAAAGGGACGTAAGGGTAAAAAATCAATTTTCACTTTTTTTATGTTGACAACATCTGAGCATCGAATGAGACCGATCCCATGCCCCAAAAGTGTTCCCTCCCAGAGATATGCGCGTTTTATTCAGTGATGGTACACCAAAGATAAAATGGCTCTCCTGAACAAAACAGGTTTTTACCCTTAGGTCCCTTTCTATTTTGCGCGTTACATATATATATATATATATATATATATATAAATATATAATAAATAAAAATGTAAAATTTATTATTTCCTTTCTTATTCCAACCAAAGGCAAAGAGAATTCATATCAGGGGGCAAATTACGGCACTCTTTATCGAACGAAATTACGAAACATTTCCATATAAACTCTATTGAAATATTTCGCAATTTCGTTCGATAACGAGTGCCGTAATTTGCCCCCAGGCTATCTCGACAGTTCAGGAGACTGTTTTTGCCGATTATAATTTGAATGTCCATTCAGGCAGAATTTCCCCTCATCACCTTAACTAGCCAGAGAGTGTCCATTAAGGAGTCAAATATATGACCGACCCCCAATATTTTTGTACCCCAACATTTGTTTAGAACATATCTAGCTCTCATCATCAATCATTAGGGTAGTCCCCATACAAAAATATCTAAATTCTATAATACGTAAACTATACCTCCCTTAATATACACAAATAAAAGATATTTCTGCAATAAATGCTTTTAATTAAAAAAATGAAATAAAAATTAAATTTTGTCTATATAAATTTTTAAATAATTAAATTTTTCACAAAACTTTAATTGAGTCAATTAAATTTTTAATTAAACTTTTAATCAATTAAATTTCTAAGCAAAAGTTTAACTGACTCAATTAATTGTTTAATTGATTACACTGTGCTACAAAACTTAATGAATTCGAAATATCTGGGATGTGTTTTTATATTTTTGACAGATACCTCCAAAATCTTGAGTTACGGGTAAAACCTCATTTTTTCGTACCCCTATGCTCTTTTCAATCTGTAATTTAATTGAATACTAGATATACCAAACGGACGACAGTCGTCCGTATTCTAGAATCAAAATGTAAATAATTTAAGATTCATGATCTAAACCATGGGTGACCAAGATAAATTTAAGGTTGTGTAAGTGAGCGAAAAAGATAAACACACAGGCAGAAAGAATTAATAAAAGTAATTCGTATATGATTCTTTTTATGAAAGAATTTTTTTCTAGAAAACCGTTTCAACAAAAAGTAATAAATAAACATTATTATTCACTTTAATTCTGAGTTTAAAACTACTAAAAACCAATTTGTAAGAGAAAATAATTTTTAATTTTCTTGTAGGCAAAAGCATTTCTTAACATAAACAGCATACATAATAAATTTCTCGCAGTGCGTTTGAGAAAAATGAGTTAAAAGATAAGCAAAAATTTATCTCAGATAAGACTAAATGAAAGAGAATAAGAATACGTGTGAATTCGATTTGCAAAAATTTGCTACATGTGATGTTCACTCATGATATAAACCAGCGATCTTCAAAACCGCGCACGCGTGCGATTGCTCTCACAATAATGAAGAGAGCAATGAGAGATAATTTGTATTTTTATTTAATGTGTACTCAGTTATTACTACAATCAGGGTTAACACTTTAATTTCAGACTTTTCATATGTGCCGGTTGTGTAGTCGCATTTTACTAGACAACAATAAATTATTTTTAAATTAGTTTAATTTCAAGTTTTTCTACTTTTTAGAGCTTGAAAAATCATATCTGAAACTAAGTTATTATATCCCAGTAAAAAAAGACACTCCGAAGAAGTCATGAAAATGTAGAGTTTGCAGTCTGGAAGTAGTTCTAATTTCGATCCGCTCTAATGATTTTTACATAGGGTTGTCATTGCAAGAAGTTCTCTTTTTCGATGCCTAGTCACCGAATTAGAAGCGATTTTAAGAAAAATTTCCTTTTTTGTGTTCTATGGTAATATTTTCATCTAGGATAAACTTTAAAAAGTTACATATTTTAACAATTCGTTTCTTTTTATACGAATTCAAACGCGAAACAGTGTTTTCATGTAAATTTAAGCAAATAACTTCTAAATTTTAAGCCAAAATTAGTTCATAAATTTCTTTAAAAAAATCGATTTTTTGAACATTTTGGTGAGTATTTACTAAAACTATGGAAAACTGCAAGGTTTTGTGTGATTAAAATAAACTTTTACTTGGTTTTCTGCTAACTATCGGCAAATTAAAAATATCGATTTTTTGGAAGCAATGAAAATGTGGTTCCTTCGGAATGACTTCCATTTTTTTTAATGGGATACTACCTAAAATACATCAAATGTGCATTAATCTCTTTTTGAACACAAGAAATTGACTCAAATTAGAGTTTTACATATATTTATCAAATATATGTATGGCAACCCTGCTATAAGAAGAGGGAAAGATATTACGCTCAAAAACGAAGCACCAACACAAACATAAGTGTGAATGTATATGTGTGGGGATCGCTGATCTAAACGTCATAAAAAAAATTCATTAAAAGACAGCTACACACAAACATACATACATATGCAAGCATAATTAAATAATACATGAAATTAAAAAAACATAAACAAAATCCCTTCAACCAACCTAATTCAATTTATTCAACTCTCTTCCTTTAAGTATTATGGCTTTGACACAACAACAAATAAGAGAAAAACAATTGTAAAGTCAAGCAGGGCTGTCAGATATGGCGATTCCTCGCCAAACGTGGCGATTTTTCAACTTGTTTGGTGTCCAAATTTTTGGTTTTGCGACATGGCGATTTTTCTGGCGATAAATAAATTTGATGGCGATTTTTCTGGCGATAAATAAATATATTGGCAATTATTGTGGCTATTTTTTTTTTAACAAAATTGAACTTAAAATTTTTTCTAATTCAGAACAATTAGTTTGTGGAAGGATTAGTTTCAAAAGAAATCCTACCAAAACTCGTCTGCAAGAAGTTAAAATAATTTAATTTTGATAATTTTTCTTATATTAATTATAGTTATTAATGAATTTTGTATTTGGATGAGAAAAATTTACAAAAACTAATTTTTGGCGATTTTATTTCTAATTTTGGCGATTTTCTAATAAACTTTGACACGATCATTTTATAAAAATTTCTATTAAAAAACTGTTATATCAAAACAAATTTATTATCAAATATTTACTAAGAAAAACTACATAAAACTAATTTTTGGCGACTTTTGGCGATTTTTAAAATCAATTTGGCGAAATAGGTCGGAAAAAATCTGACAACCCTGAAGTCAAGAGAAATACTAAAAACACACGCACACACACTCATTTTTTGTTGCTTTTTTTACTTGTTAGCTAATAAATGCGTGTGTAATATGTGTGCATGTAGTAGTAGCAACTTCCCTGCAGTCAGACCTGGGCCAAGTGTCTCTATGTCAACACTAAAACTCTAGCAGTAGTTACATTGTCTACAATTTCTCTTTTATTCGTCAGTATAAAATAAAGAGAGAAAACAGATGTGGTGTATTTCTGGTGGATTTTGCAACAACTTGTCAATATACATAAATTAAGGTATAGAAATGTACCAGTAAATATCTGGTTGGTATGTCTCCATGTTCCCATAAGAACTATGAATTCACTATCTAGTCAATTGATTTAGTGTTACTAGTAGAATTTCAAGCACATGCTAAATGTCTACAGCATAAAGTATTGTATGGGGAATAATTGTAGAGTAGTACTGGTGACCAAGTCAAAAGCGACTCAGTACATTTTTACCATCGACATTTCCTTCAGGGTTTAAACGCTTATAGCTTCCAAAATACTAAACCGATTTCAATAAAATATAGATTCTGCATATCTGTATAAAAAATCCTTTAAAACCATATAAATCTTTTTAAAATCGGTGCAGTGGTACCAGCGTAAAAGGGATTACAAAAAACATGTTCACCTATTAATTATATAGATTAGTCGATTTTAAATTTATAAACGGATTTAGAAAAAAGAATTTTTGGTCTTTAAAGCAAAATATATCTTATTTAGTTAAATTGCAGATATATGTTTGTTTTTTTATAGCCAACAAATTTGTTCAGTTTTTTGTAATTTTTAAACTTTGGAGACGTTCTTAAATGTGTTTTTTTAAATAGCAATGTTGCTATTTCTTATTTTATTTATAAGAAATAATTGGCTTACAATAAAACATACACCCAGAGAAAAAACAGCATAAAATCTATAAAAACCATATTGAATTAATAAGAAACATTAACGAAAGTCTAGTCATGTTGAAATTTTTTATTTCAATATGGAAAAATATTAATTTAATAATTTTAGATATTTTTAAGTATCTCTACATACAATTTCTATTATATCGAAAATTATTGAATTAATGTGACGCGTTCTTATTTTTAAGTTGCAGCTTTTCCCTGAGTGTAGGCCTTTGTTTGAAATTCCTTGAGAGATTTTCTAAATTATTAAATATTTTATTCAAAGGCACTTAAAATGAGAAATAACTCTCAGGCAATAAATGCCTAATACTACTACTACTAGGCGTTACCTTTTTTAGGAAAGGGCTAGTGCTGCTTTTTTGCACATTTTTAATAATACAGTATTGCAGCGTCTCTGGTGTCAATGAGGCTTATTAAATTTTCTTAACTGTGTTTAGTAGCCATTTTATTGGTTATTTTACTTTGCCGCGGATTATTCTATACAACACGGGCGGAGGTGAGGGATCTGATGTTAGAATAGGATTAATATCCGCCAAAACCGGTGTAGTTCAGTGTCCAGTGTCTATGCCTTCATCACTTAAACTTTCCTACAACAACTGATACAAAGGGACTTTAATGCATATTAGAAAAATGTGTGATGTTGATATTTAATGAGTATTGGAGACCGGGGACTTTCCGTTTTATAGTCAACGTGCTACAGGCAAAACACCAAAGACTTAAAAAATACATTATGCAGGCATTTTTCGTATTCTTGTTGCTGGTTTTAAATATTCCACAAAAATGTTCCTACATGAATTGGATTTTACATAAAAATACATGCGCTTCATGCTTTTTTATATCAAATAGATATTTTTTTTATTTTTTATTTATCAATATGACTGAAAAATACCTGCCACTGGTGACATCGAACTCAAAAGGTCAAAATATGCAAGCATGGATGGAGGTCATGTTCATTGACATTTTAACTCAATATCTATACTTTGTAATGAAATTTCGAAAATATCAAACACATAGACTTATTTAAATAAAATATTTTCGCAAAAAGTATTTGCGCTTACAGCCTTTTGCAGTTTCTGATATTCCAAAAAAAAAGAAGAATTAAATTTATTAGTTTTTCATGCAACAAACTCTAGCGATATTTAACAAAATAAAACCAACAAAAATTTCATTTTAAAATAAATATTTTGTTATATTTTTTTTTTTTATTTTTTTTTTATCACATTTTATGGAGATTATGGTCGCATAACAAACCAGAAAAATAAAATAAGCTAAATGGAAAATGAAATTTATTGCTCGCAAATGCTCTGCTGGGAAAATAGGGGAAAATCTGTCTTTTTTTTCTTTTGAGTGTCTGCCAATAGTTTTGATTATTTGAAATTTATTAATATCTTTTTTCTAGCAGCTTTCATTTAAAGTGAGAAAAGCATTTTGGCTAGAAAAAAAGCAAATGAATTATTATTATATGATATGAAATAACTTAATTTTATGCTAAATATTTTTCAAATATCTCACCTTTATTGCATTATAGTCATAACTCGAGAAAGTACATATATATGAATATATTTTTTCTGAAAGCACACTTTTTCTCTTAATATTAAACATAACTGAGTTTAATATTTTATATTTATTTGTTTGTCTATATGAATATTTGCTTTTCCTTTTCGCTTTATTGTGCGAAATAATTAAACCAACAAACTGAGAAAAGAATAAAGATCGCGTACAAAATCAAGATGTAAAAAATGCACGCGTTTGTGTGCCGCCAAACACTTAAATTCATCATCTGTTGTTTATGCTTTTCCTTTTGTTAATATAAAAAAAAATCTCTTTTATTTATTTGTTTATGTAACGTAAGTACGTATTTCTTGAATTAATCAATTAAAGGGCTTTTATCACATCTTAACTGCTAAAGTTTAAATATTTGCATATTTAAATTTGTTCAAGTATCTTTCTGTTATTTGAAACTGTGCAGGTATATAGTATTTATTTTTATTTTCTGGGTGGGCCAAAAGACAGAGGAAATGAACAAAATAATAAAAATAGCTTACACCGATATTCATAAACGATTGTTAAAACGATTTTCTCATACATTTAGTAAGTTAGTTTCTAAAATAACCAACTGAACGAGTTCGATTCAAGTTTAAAAGGGGTAAAATGTTCTACAAAACTATGCGGTCGAAAAATTCTGTTATAGGCGTTTAACTGTAGCTGAGATTGAATTTTGAGGTTTAGTGTATTTAGAGACTGAAATTAAAATCTTATTAGCCAATATTTTTTACAATATTTTAACCCGGTAACTTAGACATCTCCAAGGGCTACTTGTGGGTACACCAACCTTAAGTAATAAGAAGACTTTCATTTATCAATCTGCGCTGTTTAAGATTAACTATATTATTTTCAAAAGATGTTGTGCAAAAAATGTCTTAAATAAGTCCATTGCTTCTACTTAACAAGTTCTTTGGTTAGCCAGACATTGAGATCGTAGATCAAGGTAGTTTCAGTTTGTAGTTTGGTGAAGATTCGGCTACCAGTTTCGATATGTTCAGGTTCGTCTACTCAGGCGCATTTCTAAACACAATGCTTGCTTAGCATAGCAGAGCAGTCACCCGAAACCACCGTGAGAACAGTCAGCCAAAACCGCTTTAAGAACAGTCAACAAAAATCATTGTGAGAACAGTCACTCTGAGCCGCTGCGAAAACAGTCAACTAAAGTCAATGTGAGAACAGTGAGTTTTATCCTTTGTGAGAGCACTTAACTGAAATTTGATGTGAGTACAGTAAGCTTAAACTGCTATGATAACAGTCAACTTACATTGTTATGGGAATATTCAGCTGAAGACGCCGTGAGAACAGTCAACCGAAATAGTTTTGAGAACAGTCAGATGAAGACTTTGTGAGTACAGTCAGCTGAAGCCACTGTGAGAACAGTCAGTTTGAGCTGCTTTATGAACAGTCCATAAATATAATTGTGAGAACATACAGCTGAAGTCAGTCAGTCTAAACCACTTTTGGGAGAACAGTCAACATAAACCGCTATGAGAACAGTCAACCGACATTACTGTGAGAAGAGTTAGCTGAAGATGTTGTGAGACCATGCAGCAAAAGCCACTGTGAGAACAGTCAGTTGTCAGCTGAATAATCCTGGGAACAGTAAATTTAAATAGCTGTGAGAGCAGTCAGTCTAAGCCTTTATAAGAAAAGTCAACAAAAATTTCTGTGAGAACAGTCAGCTAAAAATACCGTAATAATAGTCAGTAAAATCACTATGAGAACATTCAACCGAAATCGTTTTGAAAACAGCCAGCAGAAGACTCTGTGAGAACAGTCGAGCGCAACCGCTATGCATATTTTCACTCATTATATATCGGTTTTCTTAAACCCCCTTTCATAAAGCTTAAAAGAAGAATTCATACAATGCAGAGTTAGGGGAATAAAGTCCTACACAAAAATGTTATTTGTAGCATTTAACATAAAACTGCTTCACAATAGCTGAAATGTGATTGTGAATAAGCACGATTTAAACCCTAAAATGCATTTTGAGTTTCGATTAATTTCTAGTGATGTCTATGCGGAAAGTGGTAAAATATTGCTGACCACTTCCCGTACTTAAAATATAGACACATACTTGAATGATTCTTATGTCAATTCACCATAATGACATATTTTAACAATAGTGTCATATGTTTTTACATAATTGTGAATTTGCCAACTTTCATTCAGAACAAAAAATGTAAAAGTTATTTCAATTAATAAATAAAGAGGTGGTAAAATAATGCCAGACAAAATCAATAATTAAATTTTTTTAAATAACGAAGCAAATGCATACTAACCATAATATGAAGATACAATTGTTGTTATTATATGATTATATATATTTTTCTTTTCTCTCTTTTGCTAGAATCTATCGTTAGAGAAAAAGTTTAATATTTTTGTACAGTGTCAACACTTCGAAAGTTTAATTAAACTTTTCTTAACAAGTTCTCGGATAAACAACAAAAAATTAAATGTTGTAGAAATAATCAAGTTTCATTTTTTTTTTTGTAATTCAACAATTTATCAAGATCACTTTTGTTACTGATAACAGACAATAATTGCCTACCTTTAGTATTTCATTGAGAATGATTAAGAGTGTTTTTGTTGTTGTTGTTGTTTGCTTTAAAGCTCTTGTTATTTTAATTAAAAGTTTTTTTTCTCATCTAGCAAATAAATTCGTTCGTATGTGCACGCAAATAGTTAGTTTCACTTGTATTTTAAAAAAAAAAATGCAGCACGCTTCTATTTAATTAAACGCTTGAAATAAGTACTTCGTCGCGTTTTATGCAAACACTTTTGCACTTGAATTTTTTTATATGTATAATTTCGTATTTTTGTTTAATGCAAAAAACTTGTGGGAAGTGCTTTTGGAAAATATTTTTTTTAAATTCTTTTTTTTTTTAATTAATTTAAAATATTTGTTGTTAAACACCGGCAGCATCTAGAATGATGTTGACGCTATGAGTTGGTGGAGAATTGTGATGGATTCTATTAACTGGCTGATGGGGATATTTTGTTGTAGTTGTTGTTGGTGGTGTTAAATCTGTTAAAGCTGCTAATGCATTTATTGTTGTTGTTGTTGTTGTTGTTGCAATATTTATTTGTGCTTTTTGTAGCCGTTGCTTTAATTGTTTATATTCACAATGTGCTGCTGCTGGTTTTAATGAAGTTGCTGATGCTGGTGTTGGAGCTGATGATGAAGATGATGTGGGGTATACTGAGGCTGCTTCTATTGTTGTTTGTGATTTGGTTGTTGCTGTCGCTGCTGCTGTTGCTCTTCTCGCTACCGCTGTTGAGGATTTACAATTTAGCAAAAATATGACTAGAGAAACATCAAACAACTGTGATGCAGTTGCCGAGACTGCTGTCGTTAAGCGTTCCACATTTATCCAGAGGGGCACACTCATATACAAACACATGCTGAGTTTTATTTTTAACAGTGTGTGCTTTATGTTTTGTTGTTTTTCTTTTTCTCGCTTTTATTTATTTTTATATAATTTTTATTTTTGTTTAAATTATTTTTTTTTTTGTAAAGAAAATTAGGAAAAAAAACAAATTTTTTTAAGAAAATGTGCCTGAAAATTTTTATACGTACATATATACATGTATGTCGTTACCGTAATAAAGAAAGGTCCTAACGTATTATTTTTTTTTGAAATTGAGATTTTTGCATTTTTCGATACATTAGATGTTCTTCTATTGAGATCGATAGACGATTTTAAAAATATAATGAATTTGGGCCTTGCTATATTAAGGTAACGATATGTTGTATGTATGTATGTATTGAATCATTAAAGAACTTTGCTTTTTTTCTCATACCCTCCACTCAATATCTAACGTATACGTAACGACTCATCGCCACTGATAACAGCGACGATATCTAGGCGCTTCATTTACTTGAACAACAACGTCATTTTGCAAAAAAAAATTAAAAAATATAGAAAACGTCAATTTACAAAAAAAAAGAATTAACAAGATATTTGTATGAAACTCTTGCACAAAACGAATGAGAATAAATTCAGCATAATTATTAAAAAAATCAACTTTTTTTTTAGCCATGACGTTGTTCAAGAAAAAAGCTTGAAAATTCCCTATAATTAAGGAAAAATTCTTTAAATTTTATTGGGAATTACATACAGAAACATAATAAGTTTAAAAGACTCAAACAAAAACAATTTTTCAAATCTTTATCCGACTCATTATTCGTTTTGCAATATTTGCCAATTTTTTAGAAAGCGGTTAAGAAATTGGCTAAAGATCTTTGCTGTAAAAATTATTTTCTTTTAGGCTTTTTATTTAACTTGCTTCTCAATAACATTTTGAGAATTTTTCCATAAACACTCGAAATTTGTTTAAACTTTTCTCAAGAACTTTTTGTTGAAATGCATATAGACCTTAACTAATGCTCGTAATAAACAAAGATATTTCATTAATTCTTTTAGTTTTTTTTTTATATCTGCTTAAAATTATAATAGGCAAGTTTTTATGCAAAAATTTTCAATTTATATTTCGATAATTAGTTACACAAAGGAGTGGTGAAATATAGAAATATTAATCTTAAGAGACCTTAAGCTTAATAAATTTTAGAAATTATTAAAAATTCTTTATTCTAATACACTACAGACTTAATGTTATATAACTATATGCCTTTAATAGAAAATATTTGACGTTTATATTTATGCATTATTTTTTTTTAGCAATAATTAAGATAAATTTATTCGATGGATATTTTAAAATAAAGTAATTGAAAATTAGTTGTCTGTTTGATGGTGTAAATATATTTATAATAAAATTCCATATGCATTGACGAATGAGTTGATAGTGCCGGCTCTGGTTCTTACTCACATATTTACATATCGTCACTTAAAATCCAAAAGTCCGTAAGTACACTTTTCTTACATTTTTACAGGAGAAGCAAGATTATTTGTTGGGTGCCAAATTAATAATGATTAAAATCGATATTTTTTTAACATATGTAATTAAAATTTTAAGGAAAGCTGTCTTTTAGTTAATCACATCATAATCAATCAAAAAGGATATTTTGAATTTTTTGCTTGTTACGGTCTTTTAGGTTTTAGGTGACGATATGCATGTGTTTATCAAATTTTATCAAACCAAAATGGTATTTTTAGCCTTTCCTTTATGTACAGATATGTGTATGTGGGCTGTTGCTTGTGATAAAACTATCGTGTGTTCCACGATAAAACTGTTAATACAGGGTGTTCTAATTAGATGTTTCACTTCTAATATCCCGCCATTTTAACAGCTTTCATAACTCTACCTACAACTACTTGACAGATGACAATAAAAAAAAACTACGCCATTAGTACAAAAATTCGCTGTAAGGACCGTCGACTGATACCCATTTGCGTGGCACGTCGTCTGGTCGATGTCGACGGCGCTTCCATGACATCCCTGGCTACAGCAGCAATATTCTCTGCAGAACGGCTACTCCGGGGTCTGCCACGCCTGGCAGCATCTCGTGTTGTGCCAGTCTCTTCGAGGCGAGCGGCTAAACGTCGCAGTGTTTCACCAGTAGGCGTTGAACGGCCAGGAAATCTGCGACGAAATTCACGACCGATTGTTGGTCAAATAAATAGTCACCAATATTCCGCGTTCTGGAGTAGTGTAGCGTAACATTGTTTATTAACGTGTATTTCGCATGTGTTTACTACACAAATGTCAAAACAGAATTGACATTAGCCGCCAATCGCAAAATTTATAGCATTTTCTGATAGGAGGATTACTTTTGCGCCACCTTGTACAAATGGCACGATATAAGATTCAACAAAGCATTGAAATTATAAAAATTCGCTACAAAAATGCTGAAAATGTCGTAGTTACAGTTCGCACAACTAAAACATTTTGGGGAAGTCGTGAAGCACTTTCGCGGCCATCAACTGGCGTGAAACTAGCGTGTGAAAGTTTGAGTTGTTGGTACAGAGTTAGTGATGTGAGGAATCCAAGTCGTGCAAGTCGCTCAAGATTAACTGATATTTTTGTAGCCCATAGTGTTAAGGAAAATCTAGGTTTAGCCATTAATCATCAATCTTTGGAGTTGGACATTTCACAAACGACATTACAGCGTATTTTGCATAAAGACTTTCATCTTAAAAATTTTAAAAATCATTTACCCCAAGAATTCACACCCAGCTACTACAAACAAAGACACATCATTACTAATTGGCTTCTTAAAATGCATCAAACTGATCCAAAATTTCATAAAGAAATCATTTTAATTAGGAATATTATTTTAACCTCGAAGGCTTCTTTTCACTTGCGATTTTCACGAGTGATATTAAAATAAATAATAACATGCAATTTTTAATAATTCTTAGAGGGGCAGGCAACCGTAATTGTTGGAGGTTAGGAGCAAGTCAACCCCTTCACCTCCACCCCCACAGAATGGCCTTTCTACGCCTGTGGATGCGAACGTTGTTTATTATTGAACAAAACGATTCAAAGACCCACAAAAAATTCGATACTATTGCTCTTTTGCGATCACTATTGGCCATCGAGAACTTTGTGATTTAACTCCCTTAGGCTTTTAACTTTAAAGTAGCATGAGCTATGAGGTCTATGCCAACGGCTTACAAAAGATTCAAAGATATAATAAACTTGTCATTCAAGACGTTATCGAAGACATACTGCCGCCAATGTGGGAGTTTGTAATAGAAAATTTCATTAAAAGAATAAGATCCTGCAATCTTAGACGTAATGGCAATTCGGCTGATATTGCTTTTCATTATTAAGTTCGTATCCACCTATTTACAACTTAATAAAAATCCAATGTTTTCGCTAAAAAATATTAGATATTTTACGCAACAAAATTAAAGCTGTTATTGAAAAAAACTTTTCACAATTCATACAGTTTTAAACATTCAAGAGGATATACGAGTACACAGTAAACAATTTTGGACTAAGTTTAACACCTAGCCGGTGTTTGTTATGTATGTTTATAACAAACCCAAAAAATAATTAAGAGCCTGTTCATCTAAATGCGAACGATAGATGCTATCGAGCATTTACATTGGAAACAAAAACAAATTTCAGTTTTTTTTTGTTTTTGTGCCTAATATAAATTTTCGATGGAATCTATCGTTTGCATTTAGATGAACAGGCCCTAAATGTATCCCAGAACAGTATGAACATAAATGAATTTTGGTTTTATATGTATGCAAACTAGTTTGGAATTAATTAAAAATTGATTGATTGATTGATTGATTAATTGAAATTGATTGATTAATTGAAATTGATTGATTTCAAAGACCACTGAGTTTAAAAAAAAAACAAAAATTAAATTAAACCTTTTTTTACTGTCTCAAGGCAAATTCATATAAGGTATACTCACGTCAAATTTTTGAATTCGCTTTTAGTATTTTATATACTTGGGATGTCAAAAAAAGCTGTTGTGTTTTAGAAAAAAAAAGTATTTTTTAAGCGTTTTGTTATAAAAATTAATAAACAGAAAAATAAAGATAACGAAACTTAAAAAAAGTATTTTACGTGTCCCCAAACCATAGTGTTACTTTCCGGAATTGTATTAAGTTGGTATGGGTATTAAAAATATGCTGAAGAAGCCTGAGGAATAAGTTAAATTGTATCGAGTATGAACAGCCGCCTGCAAAGGTTCTATCCTTGTTGGTTTTAAAACAATTGAAAGCTTCGATACTTTTTGTTATAAATTTTAATAAGGGTCTAAGTGGGTGCAAATCGCTAAGCAGATATTTTGTAAATCCCTCTATGCAATGGTTGTGGTTTTAAGTACACCAGGCAGAGAATCGGAACGTTTATCTGTAAGTAAGTACGCAAAGGCAAAAAGTATCTGATTATATGTATGTGTACATAAATAAATGTATTATGCATTTTCAGTGTTTTAGGTTGTATAATGTATGGCCTGTAAAATGGGAACAAACTTTGCAATTTCGGTTATGGAGAAAGTTGATGCAAAATCATTACCATATAGATGCTGAATATAGTACCTATACATACATACATATGTATGTATATAGTTTTAAAAGTGCTTTTTTAATAAAATTCCCTTATGTGTAACACAGAAATATTTTAGTCTAACTTAAAATCATTTTTTCTTAATTTTTGTTAGATAAATGTGAAGCAAGCTTTATTTTTACAAATAAAAAATACAAGTGATAAACCAAATAATAAATTGTTGTTTAAGTGCGAATGTCGAGCTTCTTCCATTACGCTGATACGATGCACAAAAGCCAGAACCTTAATATTTGTGGGAGTTCTTAACAATTCGTTTTAACACCCGTTTCCTGTTGAAAGGGAAGATAAGCTTATTACACACACAAACACAATTATTATTTTTAATTCCTTGCGCGCATCCAGCACAGTCAAAATACAAAAATTACACAATTAATAAATAGTTTCTTCTTTTTCACAATTTTGTGGTTTCAATTTAAATTTAAAAACAATATGTGTTGACAATATACAAATGTATGTATGTATGTATGTAAATAATTTTTGACATCCCAAGTATACAAATGTACAAGAAGCAAAAAATAGTCACCTGAGCCGTCAAGGTCACCTGTTATTAATTCGCCTTGTTACTGTGTAGTGTTTTACTAAAAAATAAAAAATAACTGGCTTTAAAATAATATAACTTTTAGGAGTCATACGGCTAAAAACTAATATTTATTTTTTTTATCAATTTATACGATTTCATTTAAAATTCCTCCCACATCTTTCGCCTAAGCTTGACCTCGGAACTTTTTTATTATTATTTATGTGCTCTTTAAAGATAATTTTAACTTAAAAAAATAACAAACATTTTATCATATATATTTTATTGTCAGACTATTTTGTGGAGGGTAAAATTCAATCGTGGCTGACTGCCTTTAAAAAAAAAAACTCTTAAAAAATGTATTTGCTACCTGCAATTAAATTTTATCAAACAATTTTGTTATCTAAAAGCTTTACACTTAATTTTTGATTACACTTCATTGGGTTTTTATTTATTTTTATTTTTTTTTATTATTTACTAAACACACAATAGTTTATTTTTTATTTTTAAAATGAAAATTTGATTTCTTTCTTTAACATGTTTCACATTTCATTTCCTCTATTTGTTTGCTTAATTATTAAGAATTGTTAAATATAAAATTTACACATTTCAAAGTTTGCACAAAAATTACTCCTAAATATATTTTTTCATATTCTTTTCTTTTCATATTAATTGTAATGAGTTGTTTTCTTTCTGCTGATTTACGTTCCGGCAAATAAATTTTCATTCATAAATCGTTTGTTAGCGGCTTTCTTTTTTTTTCTTGTTTTCAATTTAATATTTTTTGTGGGATGCATTCGCCTGTACGTGTTAGGGTGTTAATAGTAGCTGCACTTAAATTTTGTAGTGGTATTAGTTCTATTTTATATGACTTGTTTTAGTATATTGTATGTATGTATTGGTTTTACCGTTAGTTTACGTATTTCCGTTTACATTTTCTGCCGTTTTTCATCTCTTAGCACGTCTAACGCGTAAGTCAAACTAATGACAACTAACTAGAGATTTTTAGTTTTCCCATTTTTTGTATATTGCCCACAAAACCAAAAAAAAAACACCAACTGCTTGAATTCAGTAAAACTTTTCGCTCTTATTGTGAATGCTCTTAATTTTTGTTTAACACTACTACTGGGCTTTCTCTTTTTGGTTTTGAAAGAGCTTTTTGCTTTCACTTGTTTGATTGTTCTTTATGTTTTAATTTCCTTTTTATTTCTTGTTTTTGTTTTATTAATTTTAATTTGTATTGTTTTCTTTTTTAATACAAAAGCGCCGATTAAATCTGTTTGTTTTCAACATTTTACCATAAATGGCCATAGATGAACAACAAAGATTAAAGAAAAAAGAAAATGTGGATATTCTCAAAGGAAATTAAGTTTCCTGTTTATGTGTCAAGTTGTAATCTTGCTTTATACACGTACTTGCTCTTGTTTTATATTTTCATAAAAAAAGAAGTAAAAATATATATAAAACACGTTGCTTGTAAGCTGGGCAATATTGCACCTACAGATTCTAAAATTATTCAAAAGAAATTATAATTAATAAATTGTGTAGCATATCTTGCAGCTGATAAAAAAAAATGATGTGCGATGTAATGCAGTTAAAATTGTGTTATAAAATTATATTTGATTTTCTTTTATTAAAATATAAAGGAATTAATTCTTCACTAAGAAGATGTTAACAAGAAGCTGTACAAATTTAAAGAAAAAAAAAAATTATGAAAAGCAGGGCTTAAAAATTTATTTTAATAAGCAAATTAACGAGCATACTTGGTAGACTTGTATCGAACTCTTTCAGTAGCTCGTTTTGGATACAAACCCACGATAAAACGAGTCAATGAAAGAGTTCGCTACCAGTCTAATAATTGATCAACAACAATGGCAAGACTGTTGTAAATTAGATATGGTAAAATTGAGCTTTCATTACAACTTAAGCTTTCAGCAAATTGTAATGCAATGAACCAAAACAATTCACATATTCCATTTGCATTGAAAAAGAGTTGAAATTAAGAATGAACCAAACACAAGAATGCTGATTATGAAGATGTGGCGGCAGACAGAATATTTATATTTAACGTCAGTGTTATTTGTAGATCACATGCAATTTGGCTTCCCAAGAATACTAATCTTATTATTTTTTTAATAATGAGAAGTAATACTCACGTACTGAAGGCTGACTATTACTATTAGCTTTCAGCTTGTTTAAGAAATACATATTGATAGAAAAGACATGTGGTGAAGGAAGAGATGGAGGCAAGCTTCATTCTTTTCATAAATCTGCTTTTTACACATTTTTGTTTTGTTTTTAAAGCAGGGTTACAGCACTCTTGATATCTGAAAAAATAACCAAAAGGATACATATCGCATCAGCTTAGAGGCCAACTGACAGGCACATTTCTCAAAATTAACGTTTCGCTAAATTTTGATACCAAAGAGTTGCTGGTGGCTGTCGCCGTAAGGCAAGTGGCGCTAAGCTTTTGAAACCAAACAAAAACCATTTATCATTAGTTTTGAATATATAAGGTCCAATAACGCGTAAATCTCATGAAAGGTTGCGATTTTGTGGATGTAAGCGATTAGTTTCGCTTCACATAAAGCAAATTGATTATTAACAAACATGTTGTGAAGCCAAAAATCGTATCCAACTGCTCTAGAACACCATCGATGAACGAACGACTCGTATGATGGTTTTGCAGATTTAATTTATGCATTAGAGCGATCTTAAACGGGTGTAGACCAAGATCTTTGCGCAAAGTTTTCGCCGTAGTGGACGTTCAGAGTCCCTATTCCTGCGAACGACGACGAAACGATAAATTTTTCTCTTCTTTCACACTTTCGTTTACGTACGTTATACGTCGGTTATTTCAAAGGGATACTAACGCAACGGCGGAGGAGATTGACACAGTGTTGCTGGAAATTGTTCAAGGAAAAATTTGCATAGCTTCAATAAATTTTTTCTTCGTTTTATTTATATACCTTATTTTATTTATATAAGTATGTATGTATTTTAGTTCTTTTTTCTATATAATTTTATTTTTGCTACAAAACAATTAAATGTGCCATAACCATACAAAACAGCTGTTCGAACAAAACTTATGGGCAACACTTTATTTGATTACAGGTGATACGTCATAACGTCATAACTATAACCGCAATAGTGTGCAGTATTGGCAACGTTTGTTATTACGGATATTATTCGTTGTGTGGCATTGCTTTCCATATAAAATATATAAGTTGCTTGTGATTTTACTGTCATTGTTAGTATAACCAAGTAGTTGACTACACGGCGACGATAGCATTCAACAGCGTTTTCTGTAGTCGTATTGTTGTGTAGCCCACTGATTTATTTGTTTAATGCATTTTGTTTTCGCTTTATATGAGTGGAGGATGTACAAGATTTAGCCCCAGTCACATGTGGAGCTCTCATAAATATTGTTTTTCTCGTTTTATCAATATTACCGCAAAGGTGCTCTTCACTTTTCAGCTAAACTCTTAGCAAAAAAATTATTTTCTTCTTGACATTATTTTCAGCATATTTTTATAAAAACTCTCTGTAATTATTTTATTATTACTCTTTTATTCAGTTGTTTGGCGAAAGCGGGTGGTGTAGAGCAAAATAATCAAAGCAAAAAGTTAAAAAGAAATGTAAAGACTAATGTAGCACGTGGATTTTCCTGACGATTTTTTATATACACATTGTCAAACTAATAGACGTTTTTCGCTACGATGTCCGTCTGTCCATCTGCACGTCACAGGCTGTTTTTTTTTTTGACCTGAAATTTTCACAGAATATGTCAAACTTTGGCCGTGAGTGTATTTTTATGCAGACTACACCAATTAACCGTGAAGTTTAAAAAAATCAAAATTAAAGGGTATTCTATCAATTAATGTTATTTTGACTCTGTAGTTTTGACAACTTACTCTTGAAATTTTCAAAAACTACACGCAAATAAAAGACATGGTTGTAGAATGGTTGAGGAAACAATATTATGTTCTCTGAAACAAATGTGTGGTCGCCGAAAACTAGTTATTGTTATTTTAAACATTTATTTCGTTACGATAAACAGAGTAATGTTTGAATTTAATAATTACATTATCACATCCATATAAAAGTGTGATATGGTTAGAGTTTAAAAATATAGTTTTGTTAAAAATTTACGACTACAACATAATTTGTATTATTATTTAAAAATAATATGATGTAAATAACAATATAATGTTTTCCAAAACCATACTATGTTAAGTTTAAAAAAAATATTTTTCAGCAACATCTGTCCGTTCAGTATTTCGTATGTAAGCTATCGGTAGTGTTAAATAAATGAATAAATAAATAAAGTATAAACAAAAAGGTAGATCAATAAAAATATGTAAGCATTTGTGTATCGTTTTATACAGACATGGCTGTATGTCGTGTAAGTATACATTTTTATATATACAATTTATTTCAACAATATTACTTTATTTTTGATTCGAATTTAACGCACAGCTGTTTCTACAATAAATATATGATTAAAAAATAAAATAGTATTATTATATTAAATAATACTGTGGTCGTATTTAACAATATTAATATAATATTAGAACATAGTATGGTGAGTTTCAATTATATTTTAGTCACATCTAACAATCGTGTTGACATATTTACAATAATAAGATTTTAATATAATTAACTCAGATAATATTATAATTAACTCAGATAATAATATTGTTAAAGTTTTTTTCCATTAACAATAATATGATTTGAATGCAACCATATAATTCAATCATAGTATGTTGCTCTTTGATTATGGTTACCTCAACCATATTTTTTCTTTGCGTGTAGCTCTAGCTTTTTTGAAAATATCCCGAAATTAAAAAAAATGCCAAAACTAACAATCTCCAAAAAAAAGAAAAATCAGTTAAAAAACGGTTAAAAATTAAAAAAATCGCTGAAAAAAATAACTAGCAAAAAATTACCAAAAGTAAAAAGGTCACAAAAAAATATAAGAACAAACTGCCAAAAACCGAAAAAAATGGTTAAAATGAAAAAAATCGCCGTTACTAAAATAAATCGCCAAAAACAGAAAATATCGTTAAAAAATATGAAAACAACGTCAAAACTAAAAAAAACGCCCAAAACCGAAAAAATTGCCAAAACGAAAAATAAGCGCCACAATTTAAAAAAAAAAACGCTAGAGCTAAAATAAATCGACAAAAAGCAGAAAAGTACAAAGAAATCAAAAAAAAAATTAATTTATAACTGTAATAGAGTCGATTATATAGGGTGTTTTTTTCAGGGGTATAGAACTTCGAATTGAAATAAAACACAAGAAAATCGTTTTAATGTCCATTAATTTGGCTTTATTGGAAGGATAATTTTATGCCATTAATGTTTAAATATGATTTCGGGCATGTGGCCGCCGCGGCTGGCTCGAATAAAGCCAATTCTACAGGTCCAATTTTCAACCACTTTTTCGAGCATATGGGGCCGTATGTTGGTAATAACGCCACGAATGTTGGCTTCCAAGTCCCCTAACGTTTCTGGTTTGTTGGCGTAGACGAGCGACTTCACATATCCCCAAAGAAAATAATCCAATGGTGTCAAATCACACGATCTTGGTGGCCAATTGACAGGTCCATTCCGCGAAATTATGCGCTCATCGAATGTTTCCTTCAATAAATCGATTGTGACGTGCGCTGTGTGGCATGTAGCGCCGTCTTGTTGGAACCACAACTCATCCACATTCATGCCATCCAATCCGGGAACAAAATAGTCGGTTAGTCGGCTCCAATTGCTGTGCACGGTGGCGAATCGATTCATTCGGGTCCTCTTCAACACTTTGCTCTACAGCGGCAATTGTTTCTTCGGTGCGCACTGTTCGACGTCTCTGCGGATGCGTATAATCACATAGAGTAAACGTAGTGCGAAAACGATCCATGGTTAACCGAATTAATTGCTCTGATGGACGATTATGTCGACCATAAAATGGACGGAGCTTGCGGTAAACTTCGCGAACTGAACCATTATTTTCGAAATAAATTTGCACGATTTGCAAGCGTTGTTCTTTTGTCAACCTGTTCATGATGAAATGGCAAACCAAACTAAATATTAACCATTTGACAGCTGACAAAATGGCCGCCAGTTAAAAAAGTGATGCCAACTTAAAGTTCTATACCTCAATAAAAAACACCCTTTATTTGTTACGAAAATCACGTCCTAGCTCCTGTGTCGTGGCATAAAGAGCATAGCTCTAAAAATAGTTTAAAAATTACATATATTTAATTCATTATTCATATTGAGTTTGATGTTCATCATAATATAAATTGATGAGGTGTAAAAGAAAATCTATAAAATTTTCTAAGAACAGACTTCACTCACTGCCCTTATGCAGGGGAGATTTCATAACACAAACATTTCCATGAAAACTATGCAAGTTTCCTTAAAGCTCAAATTTCTAGTTCTTGGCAAATTTTAATCTAAAATATTTAGAAAGTAAAATAGCTTTTATGCAATATTTAAATCAACAAGTTTTCGTATTTGCAAACTACAATACAATACAAATTAGCAAAATATTCTTGCAGCAATTTGTACTAAATCTGCTCTAAGTCCTTTTAAATCATACAAAAGCCTTTTTCGACAATTTCAATTGTATGAAAATTTCAAAATATATATAACATACACCACTTAAATATATATTTATATACCTACATGGACATGAGTATGTCTTTCAGATTTGGTATTAAACTATTTAGTTTAAATATAAATATAAATAAAATATGTAAAAAAAAGCAACAGGATATCTTGTACATTAAGTCTTTATAAAATGAGAAAGAAGTAAACACACACACACACACACACAGATAGACATGTTTATATGTATTTGTGTATGAATAAACAACTACAACTGAAGAATATATGTCAACATTAAAATAACTAAGATTTGTTGTCAACATGTGTCATACCATGACGACTGAGATCAGCATCCTCATCCTGAAAATGGAAATGTACTCGTACCAGAAAATGGAACAGTTACAAACAACACATTTTCTGTAATACATACTTGCTGCATAAATGTATAAAAGTATATTTTGATTTATGTGTGTGTGTGTGAAAATTTAACATTTCGAGCTTTGACTTTAACATTGTGACTGGAAAATAACTGAAAAATATTTCATATGCGAGCAACATACACACATGCTGCGTTCGTCGTTTACAATTTGTTGGCACAATTTTAGCAAAATGCCAATAAAAAAATATTTATGTCATTTTATTACTTATATGCTGAGTCGTCTAAATTTACCAGAAGTTGTTATATCTACAAGGGTTTAGCTTCTTCGTTAGCTGCCATGCTTAAGGCAGAATTATACAATTGAATCAGTCACTTTAAGAACCGTGTATGTCACGTCTCTGCTCTCAAGCATTCAACTGCTCTTTAGAAATACTTATATATATATATATATATATATATATATGTGTGTGTGTGTGTGTGTGTGTATATATATATATATATACATATATTATTTGTGCCACTAAAATTTTACACAAAAAAATATGAAAATAAGATTTATTTTAAAAGATTAAAAAAACTCAGATTTAATTAGGAAATTAATTAAAATTTAGTCTACGAACTTTTATAAAAAATATTTTACGATTTCCCTACTTTTAAAAATAAAAAAAGTATGTCTTAAGTAGATCAAAAATAAGCAAATTAACTAACATGTCTGTTCATAATTAGTAGAGAACAAACGACAATGGTAAGACTGTTGTAAATGAAGAAATGGTAAAATTGAGCTTTACAAAAAAGCTTTCACCAAATTGAAATAAGATGAATCAAAACAATTCACATATTCCATTTGCAAAAACTTTCGTATATAAAGCAGAAATCTACATCAACTGACACCACACACAGTGAACCAAACACAAAAGAACGCTAATGATGGTTTAGTGGCCTTCGAAAACAGCTAGTTGTTCCGTTCAACTATGTATTTGTCAGAATATTTTCAACTAACTTTGATGTTATAGTGTCATTAATAATTATCACATGTAATTTGGCTTACAAAGCGATACGAACTTTAGCCAGGTCAAATCATATATATATATATAATATTTGTATTTTAATTAACTATTTTATTGTCAATTTAAGAACAATTGCAATTGAAAAGTTAATTACAAAATTTTAGAATATTCAATTAAAATATTAATCAAAACATTTTTCAATAATCTATTAAAAAATCCATTGAAATATCTGTGGCAATAAGGAAAAAGTGCTTTAGTCCTGTTTTGCTGTTTTGCAGGAGAACACTTTTAAGAGTTTAAGTAGATTTTGAGAAATTTATTTTATTTACAGATAAATTGGGAAATTTTCTTTTTACCTCATTTTTTTAAGCAAACTGCTTTCTACACACTATAAGTAATACATTTAAGTTGAAATATACCAAAGTATACCCAAAGTTAAGATGTTATTCCAAATGAGACTAGAAGTCTAAAAAATATAAATCGCATGTCATAATGCTATAACTTCCTGAAAAATCACACAAATTAATTGAGATTTTGACCACGGCTACTTTCAAATATGCGGATTACGGTCGTACCATTAACAAGAAATCAGCTTATCTCGACTTAAGCACTTTTTCCTTTTTGCTACAGATATACTCAATAATTTAGCCCAAAATTTTCCAAAAAAAAAAATTTAAATTTATATTTAAATTGACAATAATATTTTTAATTTATAGGACACTTACATATATATCTGCACAAAATCAAGCAGTTTTTAATTAAAATCTTTATGAAAATCTATATTGTTTATACCAAGTTTTTTTTTATATCCAAAACAAAACCCATAAACTGAGAAATTTACAAATTTTTAACCAAATAACTGCAATATAGCGGATTCACATACCTTTTTAAGCAGACCGTAGCTAATTCACTCATCTATTTTATAAATTTGTTGTACAGGGTAGTAAAAAATAAATAAAAATATTAGATTTTCAGTAGATTTCGTACAAATTTAATAACAAACTGGATTTCGATTTTTATATCGAAATCTCGTAAGCACTAGACTTTGAGACAATGTAAATGCCTTATAACGTTAAAATATTTTTAAAATTAGGGAAATTGTAAAATATTTTATATTAAAGTTTTTAATTGAAATAATAAATTTTTTAAATAAAAAATCTTATTTTCCTCTAAATGTGAACGATAAATTCGATACAACATTTTTATTGAAAACAAAAACTCAAATTTATTTTTGTTTCCCATATTAATTTCAGATCCAAACGTTAGTTCGAATTTAAGGGAATATGCACTTTATTTGTATTCATTTCGACAAGCGTTAAATAAAACTAAAATATTAAAATCAACCCAAAATTTTTAAGAAAAAAAATTATTAAAATATTTTTTTTAATTAATAATAACAAAATAGGCATTTTTTATTTTATTCCAAGATTTTAAAGACTAAATTCAAAAATGAATTAAAAGAAATTTATATTTGTTTAAAAATTAGGTGAAATATGTATTTTAAAATAACAATTAAAACATCAGTTAAAATACATTTGAAATTCTAATTAAAAAAATTTTTTAAAATTTAATAACAAAAATTTTTATTAAAAAAAATGAGTCATTTTTAGATATTAATTGAACTATAGTGAATTTTTAATCAGAAATAATTTTTATTCAGGCTTAAAATCGCAAAAGATAAGCAAGAATAGTTAAACATACGTGAGTAGAGTAATATAACTTCGTGCTAACCTAAATAGAAAAATGAAAATATGGAAAAACAGGGGAAATAAATAGTGATACTTACATATGTATTTACCAAAGGTAAATCAATAATTGTACACAACAATCATTTCTCACATTCCGTTTCATTAGAGTTTACGTTAAATAGCTGATGTTAATAACAATCTCTACCCAAGTAGATAGACTAGGGTGCTGATGAAGTGCGTTGCTGCACAAAAAATATCGATATTTCCCCCAGCTTAAAAGTCTAATTTAATTTTTCTTCTCTTCTTTAGAAACTCATTCAATAAAAAGAATTGAAATTACTGAACTTAAGCCTGACTAAAAATTATTTCTGATTAAAAACAAAATTTCATTAAAAAATTTTTATGAATCAAAACTATTTAAGGTTGAATTGAAATACAATCAAAAGATTAATTGTAATACTTTTAAAATTTTTATAAAAAAGTTTTAATGTATACCGTCAGAAAATTAATTGAATTTTTTTTAAATTTATAGTTAAAAAATTTTTAAAAACTTTTGTTTAAGAATTTACAAAATTTTAATTGAAAAATTTACAAAATTTTAATTAAAAAATGTAAAAAAGTTGTTATTGAAAATTTATTTAAAAAATATTAAATAATTAGATCGAAATTTTATTAGAAAATGATTAAGGAAAAAAATTTAAAAATTTAATTTTGACCTTTTTTACCCAACTTCCAAGAAGGGTTATATTTTTTTAATATTATAACAGCCATATTCATAAAAATTTTAAACCGCGTTTCAAATATTGTTTAAGCAAAATTCGCTAAATTGTATTCATAATAGAATTTTAGCTTAAAAAACGGTTTTTAAACCTTGCGTAAATCAGCAAATTTTAAAATTGACTGCCCCCATGTTTAAACCAATTTTAAGGTGACGTTGTTGTAATTTTGCTTCGTTTTTGTTTACATTTTGAACTTTACCTGTATGTACATATGTGTGTATGTATGTATGTACTTATGTATGCATGTATGTATGCATATGCCAGTGTTATTTAGAAGAAAACAATGTAATTTTTTTTTATAGAAACTATTGCCGAAATAACAAATATACTCCAAAGAATATTTAAAAGAAAAGGAGCGATCCAGTTTCCATTCCCAGTCATTGTTTTCTCATTTTATGTGTTAACAAAAATAGTATAATTGTAGAAAATTAACTAGTGATGTATAAACACTCAAAACAAACAAAATAAAGCTCGTTATTCTAGTGCTTCTTTATCTGCAATAAAATAAATAATATAAAAAGCACTTTTAACAAAGATTTGTTGTGAACTTTTTTTTATTATTTTATTAAATACAAGTTGGAACATATCTTTTATTTTATAGAAACAATATTTCTCTGAAAACCGACAAATAAACAAAATAGACACGAGTACTTTGTGAGTTAACAATCGTTGTTTTGCAGAACTAATATGCAAGTGACAAATAAAGAATACAGTGTTGCCACGATATTTTAAAAAAATTTAGTTAATTGATTTTTAGTTAAAAAACTGATTATGAATACCAATATTTAAAAAAACGTTATTTAGCCTTAAAACGTTTTTTAACTAATATGAATTTTAAACCTCAATCAACTTTTTTTATGAATACGGCTGTAATAATTTATCTCAAGCTTAATAAAAAACACATTAAAAACACATTTATCTAATTTATTTATCTTGATGTCCCTTTTTTGTACAAAAATATTATATTTTTCGATATTTCACCACTGTGGAATATTTTTCGTTTTGTTTTTATTATTATTTGAACATTATGTTTAATACTTTTTCATCTTATTAAAAAAAATTATAAATTATTTCCTGAAGAAGCCACGCAAAGGAAATATCGACATATGTAAAAAATAATTGGGGGATTCAAACGGTTGTCTTTAATGTCATAATATTTTAAAATTTTTGTTAAAAAAAACAAATACCAAGGCAATTATATTTAAATAATTTTAAATATTATGACACTGTCATATTTTAAAATAAAGAGTTCCAAAATTAATGGATATTATAGCATCAATTTCGTTGTTGTAAAGAAAAATATCTTGCAACTTTTTTAATTAAAAACAATAAATTCTCCGATCACAGAGGAGATGTGTAAACATCTAGTAATGCAAATTTTTTTTTTAAGTTGGAAGTACTTATGCTTTTGGTATCTTTTTTTAAATTAATTAATTAAAAGTATCAAAACTTTCAATATTGTAAATACATATTAATTTGTTGGTTTTATTTGTTTTATTAAACTTATTTGGTTAGTAAATGGGCACACTGCAGTATATGTATATGTACTGCATTCAAAATTGCAGTAAGCAGTACAGTAGATTACTAAAAAAATTCAGTAAATTTTTACTGCTAATAAAATTTAATTTGCATTACCAGTAAAATCGTAGGGCCGTAATCATAATAAAATTGTAGCAAGTGGCAAAGTTTCTTCATTCAAATTTTGAAACTTTTGTATGAAAAACATTTAGCCACTTGGCAGAATTTGATTATGAATACGGGCATTACTGATTACTGAAAATTCAATGCACCTCATCATATAACAAATCATTTAGGCAATTTATAAAAATTGTAGAAAAAAATTTTAGTAATCAGTAAAAATTTACTTGTTAAACATTTTTTATTGTTTTTACTGAAACTTTAGTGGTACTGCAGTGCTCATCTATGGTAAATACCTTTACTTTTACTTTTTAATTTTTAATTCCTGTTGTTCATCGTTTAGTTGTTGATGTCCTTGTTGTTGTGTACGCATTGCAATTAAAATAAATTCGGTAAAGTGCGACTTTGACTCGCGCACATTCGGTTTTGATCATTTTTTTTGGGTTTAGCTTTCTTCCTTTTTTTAAGTTTTTTCAGTTTAAACGATTTTTTTCAGTTTTATCGCTTTTTTATCGTTTTGGCGTTTTTTTCTCTTTTTGGGTTTTTTTAATTTTCGCAATTTTTTCATTTTGGCGATTTTTTCATTTTGGCGATTTTTTCTGTTTTTTTGGGTTTTTTTCATTTTGGCGATTTTTTTTCTGTTTTTGGGTTTTTTTTTATTTAGGCAATTTTTTCATTTTGGCGATTTTTTCATATTGGCAATTTTTTTGTTTAAAGATTTTTTTCATTTTGGCGGTTTTTCCGGTTTTCCCCGATTTATTTTAGTACTAGAGATTTTTTTAATTTGGTGCTTTTTTTCGTTTTGGCGATTTTTTTATATTTGTCGATTTTATATTTTATTGATTTTTTAGTTTTACCGTTTTTGAAAATTTCAAGAGTTTTGCTTTTACGATTTCCAAGATACAGCAAGTTGTCAAAATTACAAAGTCAAAATTGCATTAACTGATGGAACACCCATTGATTTAAATTTTTTAAATTTAGTGTTAATTGTTGTAGTCTGTATAAAAATAAACTAACTTTTAAAATTTCAAGTGTACATATGTACATACAATTGTATGTATATAACATGGGATTTTAATATTTTTCGTTGCTCGTTTTGGAACACCCTTTAGTTTTTAACATGTATTTGTTGTTGTAGTGGCCAAATGTCTACACATTGTGTCCAAATTTCAAGTCCGTAGCTCTTACGGTTCATTTTCACCTTTGGTGTACGGAAATATACAGAAAAATAACCGGCGGCGGCGCACCGTCGGCTTCGAGCCGGTCGACTTATTTCTCTGCTTGGTATTGCTTCTTGCAAACACTAATACACTCATACATAGCTCACACCGATTCGACACTGCAAAGCAAAAGCAAAAAGCAAAGAAATCTCAGCAAAGAAATCAAAGTAAAAAGATTTTTACCCCCTAGCGTATAGATGTTTACACATAAAAAAAAAACAGTTATTCGAAGAAGGCTAGATTTTTTTTGTATATATAATTGCTTCAGGTTAAAGTTTTCGCTCGACGGTCCACAATCGATTCAAGACCTCAAGGATGGAACTCGTAAAGCTATCGATTACAGCCTCAAATGTGTGAATTATTGATTTAAAATTTCATTGAAAGAATATGATAATGCAAAAATTGCCGTAGCGGTCAATTGGCAGATAATGTGCCTCAATACAAGTTTCGCATTTCGTCCTCGGCTGCGAGGATTTTGTACTAGACTAAAGAACATTGCAACATTTTTTCTTTAATCTAGTAATCGTAGTCATAGTAGATATACTATACTCGTAGATAGGGCCATTGTTTTCCATTATTTATGACATAACCTCCTCTTTACATTTATATAAACATCCCATGATTTTTATTAGAAATTCAAATCTTTTTTACATATGAAAATTTAAACTCACAAACATACAAATGAGAAACGAATATTCGTTTAATATTTTTATTCGTGTAGTCAAATAAACTTAAAAAAACTTCAAGCGGTATATCGAACGAATAACGAATAAAACTATTTATGGGTATAAGAATGAAGGGAAGAATACTCCAATAATTTCTCAAAGTTTCAAATAACGATTTTTCTAGTAAATTAAAAATAAACAATTTAAATGATAAAGAATACCATACAACAATAAAACATACTTGGGGTATTCAAACGGTAGTCTTAAGTAGTCTTAGTGTCGTAATGTTTTAAATTATTTTAATATAATTGTTTTTGCTTTTGTTTTTACTCTCAAAGAAAAATTTCAAAGCATTATGATACTATGATAACACTACCGTTAAAATTCCCTTAATACTAATTTCATATACTTTTCATTTACTTTTAATTTTATACGATTATTCGAATGAGCAATGATTTTTTATTTCTGAAAATTAATTAAAAATTAATATTATGATGATATTTTAAACAAAATTATAATAAAATTTGATTATTCGAATCAATAACGATTAAAAAAATTTTAATAAGAAGAAATATAAGGAAATAAAATGAAGTACTATTAGATTAATATTTTATGAGAGTTAATTTATATTTTAAAACAGTAATCGTAACTATTTTAAGCTTTATTTGATTAAACTAATGAAGACGGAATGATGATTCGAATAAAATAAAAAAAAACGATTTTTTTAAAATGGTTTTAAGGAACGGGATTTTTTTTTCTTACAAAAATCAAATAAATTTATAATAAAGTTAACATTTTTATTCAAAGTAATAAAATATAATTAGTGATTTTTTATGGGAATTGTTAAAATATATGTTTAAAATTTTTTAAACGCACTAATAATCCCAAATTAATGTTTTACTTATTAAGTAAAATATTTTTTTATTTTTATATATATATATATTTTTATATAATTCGAATCAATAATGAGTCCAAGTTTTTCGAATAAGAATGCCAGATGTGTAATGATATGTAAAACGGTACAGTAAACTTATATATTTTAACTTTTATTCGATTAACGGTATGAAAATGGAATGACCAAATTCTATTCGAATTGTATTCGAGTAACAGAAAAACTATTAATTTTATTTGATTATTTGAATGATTTAATATTACAAAACTAATTTGAATAATGAGCTGCAAACATTGCGGTAATAATTTTTTATTCGAATAACCGAATTAATTCTAACGATGATAAGAATGAATAACAAATAAGGAGTTTTGATCGAATAACAAATAAAGATTTAGAAATGAAAAGCGTATACTAAATTTATGGTTTTATTCTACTAATAACGTTTACCTTATATTTTATTCGATTATTCGAGTAAATCAGAAATTTCATTTGAAGAAAAATTTAATAATATATCACTTAAAACGAATATTACATTAATAACGTTTTTTTAAATAATAAATATTAGCATTAAGTCAGAAAATTTATTCGAATAAATTTTACACGGAAACATATGCATGCATATATAAAAATTGATTTATTCGATTAATAGAAAAATTATAAATTTAATTTTATTATTTATCGAGACAAAACTTATTCGAATAATTAGCTACAACTTAAGATAATGTTACGTTAATAATTTTTTATTCGTATAATCGAATACATTTTAACGATGATTGTTTTGAGTAACGAATCATGAGTATTAATCGAATAATGAATGAAATATTTACAAATGAAAAGCGTATACTAGATTTATATATTTATTCGATTAATGGCACTTAGTATAAGTTTTATTCGATTATTCTATAAAACAGAAACCTTATTTGAACAACAATAAAATAAGATATCACTAAAAACAAATAATACGTTAATGGCTTCTTATTACAGTAGTCTAATAAATTCTAACGATTCTGCAAATGAATAATGAAAGAAAAGAATTTATTAGAATAAGGAATACAGTATTTGCAAATGAAAAAAGTCCACCAGATTCAAGTTTTAATTCTATTATTCTATTAAAATTGTAAATCTTAAGTTATATTCGAATAAAATTTTTTATTCTAACAACAATAGAACAAATAAATATTGGCTTATAGTTTTATTTGAGTAAGCGAATAAATTTAAAATTTCACTCGATTATTTGCTTCTTATTAATGATTTTTATGAAACTTACAAATCGAATGACAACTCCCCTAAATTTTTTTTTATGTACATATGTCTGTCCGTATGTTTCAAGCCACTAAACCAGAGAACTTGTTTTACACCCATATTCCACAAACCACTCAAACGGTGTTCCAAACGAATGTTTTAAAACAATATTGTTATACTATGTATTTTGTATTTTATTGAGAAACTACTGCAGTCACTACGACGCACGACGACATATTGTACGTGTCTAAAAAAGCCATATGGGTCTGGAAAGTATTTCACAATATGGATTGCTTAATAGCAAATAAAGTAAAACAAGCACACATACACATGCACACACATTCACACACACGTGTACAGTACGTGTGCACACATATACACTATAAACTAACAAAGAAAAGCTTTCATAGAGCCGTGCACGTGCTCAGGGTCATAAGCTAACGGTCACACAAATACACAGGCATATACACATGCATACATTTACACGCACAATAAATACACAATCAGACAGACAAACAAAAAAAAAAAAAATCAAACAAGTACCAGTCAGTAGGCATGATGCGTCCTTAATATTAAAAATTAAATTTATTAGAGAAAAATGAAAGACAAATAAAAGCATCTTAGAATGTCATGTTTGACATGTGTTTATGGCATGCTAGTGTGTGTGTGTGTGTGATTACGTGAGTGTGAGTGTGCATATGTGTCTGTGACTGCATAATTGTGTTTATTTATACCATATGCCTAGAAGCAGCGTTGTCAACTTTTAAATTTCAAAAAACACCGAAACCAGGAAAAAAGCGCATAATTTAAGTGAAAAAGCACTAAATTTAAAATTTTATTATTTTATATAAAAAAATTTTACACATCGTCGATTGGTTATTGGTTTGCTGCAGACGTAATGTATTTTAAATATACTGTGCCGCAAACCAACAACCAACCGACGGCATGTACATAAAAAATATAGGAATCGATTGACCTTGCATTCCATTCCTAAGATTTAAAATATGAGGCATCCGCTAAACATTTAATTTCTGTAAGAATAAGTGAATTCTTAAATCAATGAACAAACGAATCTCTCGAGTTTAGTCAAATTGGCAGTAATCCACAAGTCTTTCTGAGGTTAAGAGCCGATTACTCGTACATTTTGAGCTCGATGGGCTTAGATTAGTTTTTATTAAATTATGCTGTGCTCGGCTGCTATGTGACAAAGATAATAAATTTTGATCGAATTAAAAATTGTGACTTTCTGAGTTTCTAGATGTAACAGAAGTTTGATGGGAATGCAAGCTTTGATAATGCCTCAAACGAGTTCATATCAACTGAATCTGTCAAAAGTGGACTCAATATTTTTCCCATTGCATTAAATGAATCAATCTTTCTCCACCCATTGTCTATACTAGACAAAATTTCGCTATTATGCTATATTTGAGTAAATACTCGTATTCAGGGCTATCATGAATAAAATTCCGCGTGAAATTTTTCCCGGGGAACAATTCCAACTAATAGCAAGTAATAGGGAAAACAGAAAATTCTAATTGGAAAAGGGAGAAATTTCACGCGGAATTTTATTCATGATAGCCCTGATTATGTCTTCTTTGTTGTATGGCAAAACACTGTTTATATTAATTATGCTTAAAATGTTAAAGTTTGATGGTAGTATGCCACGTATTTATTCAACCAAACCTTTTAAAATCTTAGTAGATTTTTTGAGGTGATATATTTAACTTCAGAGCTTATGTTTTTGAATGAAAGACTTCCTCGAAAAAAATAGGTAAAGAAATTTTCCTTTGAGCTTTTGGTTTAGTGGCACCGCCTCGAAACAAAAAGCACCGAAACTGAATTTAAAAAAGCACTGAGCACTAACTTCAAAATTTGTCGCGTCGAAAATTTCAAAAAGCACTAAAAACGGTGCGAAAAGCACCGAGTTGACAAAGCTGCCTAGAAGTGTTGTGAAAGAATATTAAATAACACAATTAAGACTAATAACAAACATATGTGTGCTTTTCTTTAATGGCACAGAGAGCCTAATGAATGATATTTTAATAAATTCCCTATTTAAGTAATAAAATCAAAGAGATTTACTTATAGACTTAATAAAGTTTGCACAGATTTCGTCCTCGTCGTTAATTAAATGTTAAAATTTTTATTTGGTCAAATGCTTGTAAGATTACTTAAATTTGAGCTGGCCTTAAAGAAGTATAAATACAAGCGAAAGGGTTTATTAATTAAAAAAAAAAATTAGTACAATATGACAATATGACATAATATAACACCTTGTGAATTGGCAAATTATCTGCATTTCTCTTGAATATTTAAAATGTTTTTAATTCATTTTTGTTTTTTTTTTTGATGTGTAAATATCTATACGGTAGGGGGTAAAAATCTTTTTGATTTCTTTGCCTTGTCAAATCGGTGTGAGCTATGTATGAGTGTATTAGTGTTTGCAAGAAGCAATACCAAGCAGAGAAACAAGTCAACCGGCTGCCCCGCCGCCGGTTATTTTTATGAATATTTCCGTACACCAAAGGTGAAAATGAACCGTAAGAGCTACGGACTTGAAATTTGGACACAATGTGTAGACATTTGGCCACTACAACAACAAATACATGAGAGTTAAAAACTAAAGGATGTTCCAAAACGAGCAACGAAAAATGTTAAAATCCCATGTAATATACATACAATTGTATGTACATATATACACTTGAAATTTTAAAAGTTCGTGTATTTTTATACAGACTACAACAATTAACACTAAATTTAAAAAATTTAAATCAGTGGGTGTTCCATCAGTTAATGCAATTTTGACTTTGTAATTTTGACAACTTGCTGTATCTTGGCAATCGTAAGAGCAAAACTCTTGAAATTTTCAAAAACGGTAAAACTAAAAAATCAATAAAATATAAAATCGACAAATATAAAAAAATCGCCAAAAACAACAAAAAAATCGCCAAAACGAAAAAAAGCACCAAATTAAAAAAAATCTCTAGGACTAAAATAAATCGTGAAAAATCGGTAAAAACGCCAAAATGAAATAAATCCTTAAACAAAAAAATCGCCAATATGAAAAAATCGCCTAAATAAAAAAACCCCAAAAACAGAAAAAATCGCCAAAATGAAAAAAACCCCAAAAAACAAAAAAAAAGCCAAAAAGAAAAAAATTGCGAGAATGCCAAAACGAGAAAAAAGCGATAAAACTGAAAAAAATCGTTTAAACTGAAAAAACTTAAAAGAGGAAGAAAGCTAAATAAAAAAAAAACCAAAACCGAATGTGCGCGAGTCAAAGTCGCACTTTACTGAATTTATTTTAATTGCAATGCGTACACAACAACAAGAACAGCAACAACTAAACGATGAACAACAGGAATTAAAAAATAAAAAGTAAAAGTAAAGGCATTTACCATAGATGAGCACTGCAGTACCACTAAAGTTTCAGTAAAAATAATAAAAAATGTTTAACAAGTAAATTTTTACTGATTACTAAAATAAATAATTTGTTATATGATGAGGTGCATTGAAATTTCAGTAATCAGTAATGCCCGTATTCATAATGAAATTCTACCAAGTGGCTAAATGTTCTTCATACAAAAGTTTCAAAACTTGAATGAAAAAACTTTGCCACTTGCTACAATTTTATTATGATTACGGCCCTACGATTTTACTGGTAATGCAAATTAAATGTCATTAGCAGTAAAATTTTACTGAATTTTTTTTTTTAGTAATCAGTAAATTTACTGTTTACTGCAATTTTGAATGCAGTACATATACATATACTGCAGTGTGCCCATTTACTAACCAAATAAGTTTAATAAAACAAACAAAAACCAACAAATTCATATGTATTTACAATATTGATACTTTTAATTAATTAATTTAAAAAAAGATACTAAAAGCATAAGTACTTCCAACTTAAAAAAAAAATTTGCATTACTAGATGTTTACACATCTCCTCTGTGATCGGACTCACATTGCTTTTTTTTTTGTTATTTCTTCATGCCAATAATCGAATAAAAATAAAAATTTATTCGTTAACTTCAACAAAGATTAAACAATTTTCTAGCATTTTATTATATTTGACGTGCGTTTCTTTTTAATTGGAGAAAAAATTTTTTTATTTATTTTGAAACAAGTATAAAATTTACTGGCAATGTACATTTATTTTATTTTTACAAAAATTATGAACCACCCTAATATTTATGCTTAGATAATAATTGTTTTTCTACAATATTTCATTAAATGCTCTTCAATATATTTTGCATGCATATTCAAGGATTTTTCTTAGTTCGTTTAGTCTCAAGCTGCAACATCATGATAACTTTTGCATATCGCTCATTTACTTGAACAAGGTCATAACTAAAAAAAATTCGATTTTTGAGTTAAAAATGCAAAACTAATCTTCGTACCGTTATTTAACTTATGTAAAAATTTCGTAGAAACATTTTGTATGTGGACATATCCACAGTCACGTTATGTTGTTGTCACGTCACGCTACCAAGCAATTAAGCTTGTAGCTTAGAGCCATGCTGTTCGATATGTTCCTATTTTTTACTAAATGTAGAGCTAACTACTTTTTAAACCAATATCCAAAAAAAGAATATAAAACAATAGTTTTTCTTTGAAAAAGATGTTTTGTCACCAAATAACGTAACGTGACAAAAAGTGAACCTTTTTATGGAAACGCCCATAATCAACTCTTGAAGGAGAAATTATTTTTTTCCCTTAAGTTTTAAGTAAAACTTTAAACTCGTTTTCTATAAAACTAGATTTTTTAGTTATGACTTTGTTCAAGTTAACGGGCGATATGCATGTGCATATGTAATATATTGTTGTTTTTACATATTTACCAATATCACCACCACCAAGTTTAATATCATGCAATGTACATACATATTTCATTATAATTTAGTTTTCAATCTTCATAATCCAATTTAAAATAACAAATTTCTCTATTTAAATAATCATTCCCTTTCAGCTCTTGCATTTCAGAATTTTGATATGAAATAATATTTTTCATACATTTTCCTGCTGAATGTGCAATAATAATAAAAAAATAATAATAATAAAATTTTCTATGTTACACTCACTCTCGCCTTTCATTTGCCAAACAACAAACATCTTCTTTGCACAATTAAAAACTAACAAAGAGCACAAATTTACTGTTGGTTTGACATAAATTCAACTTTCTGGTGAATGGAGGAGCACTGAATGAGTTGCTCCAACACGTTTTTGACACATGGATGTAAATATATGTATGATTGTGTGCATATTCGTTTGTGTGCAGGTGTGATGGTATTGTGTTCCTTCCAACTACTAGAGATGAGCATTCCACACACATGTTTGAAGTAAATGTGGAAGAAATGCGTGATTAGAAAAGACAAAATTCAAACATTAAACGCAATTTAGGGCCAAAAACAATTTTTTGCCACAACCCTCTTTCAACCCAGGATGGCCTTTCTAGCATATTTTTAACTTTTTGGTGCTTATTTTTGAAGTCAGTTCAATATTTTAAAAGCTTTATTTTGTCGAGGTCAGCCCATTTTAATTTAATTTTTCTTAACTGAAGAAACTAATTGATTCAATCAAATAATTAATCAATCGCTTAATTGAACAACAGCCGACTTGATTATGACTTATTTCTATTATGAGAACTGAGTCACGATGTAAGATTTTATAACAGTGAAAAAAATGTTTGAAAAAAAAATATTTCACTGTGCCATCACTAGTTTTAACGTGTCATTGCTTAATAAAAGACTTGGCTGGTGACGATATTGCACATTTGAAAGCGCGAAATCACAGCACAGTGTCGAGATTTTAAGAAAGTAAAATTAAAAAAGATTAAGTATTAAAATTAGATGCATTTTTAGTATTATTGGAAAAGTGATTTTTTTTTTTCACTTGAAAATTCGTTCGCTACTTAATCAGCCTTAATTTAAATAAACTTTCACGTGGAAAAAAATGTGTGGTGAAAATTTTCGAATGTCTACATTTTTAAACTCCGAAAAAAAATTGCTTGTGAATTCTTTGCTTTCAAAAAAAAAACTACATATGATTACGAAGTCCTTTGACAATTTATGAAGAAAATTATTTACAAGGATTTGCGTGTCGGAAAAGTGAAAATATGTAAATTTTAAAATTTTAAATTAAAATCCATGTGAACGAAAAATTTGATTTGGAAATTTTCACATGGGGAATTCATGATATGGCTGAATATAAATAAGTGTAATATAATTTATTAAAAATCAAATCTATTTATGAAGCAAATTCCAGTTTGCCACTATTTAATGACATTTCAGAGTTTTAAAGTCGGAGAACATCACGTAAAAATAACTGACAATTCTCCGAATTGGAAAATTGACTGTTAAGCTGATGCAGTAACTAATGCATGAACAGCTGTTGGGCACCTTCAATTAGATTATATATACGCAGTATCAAATAAACGTAAAGCTAGTGATAGCAAAATAAAAAAAGAATAATCGATTAATGAATCATATGCTTAATCGAAACGACAAATAATTAATAGCGAAAAAGAATTTATTTGCTTAGTACAGAATTTAAAAATAGGAGCTTTGATAGCCGTTTCGTGGTTAATCTGATCCATTTTTCCGTTATTATTGCACCCGCTTTGGAAAAAAGCCGGTCTGATGGTACAGATGTACCAATCAAAAAACAATATTTTTTTGCAAGAGAGTATAGCTTAGGTTAGACCGATTTCATTTCTTCCCATGCGTCTATTACGTTGCGATTTAATTCTAGTACTGGGGCATTGACAAAGAAGCTTAGTTCATCTTAAGGAAGTGTTGACTCATTGTCCTTCCTTCTTCGTTTGTGGGCTAAAGATTTATAAATTCAGCATCACTACAGAAGACGTTTCACTGCCGCTCCCAATGCTGCCATCTATATGAGAAATTTCTATAATTACATTTCTTAGCTGTCTCATGACTTTTGATAAAGCTAAGGGATCATCAAAATGAATTTTTTTAAACCTTGGGTCTAGTAAAGTTGATGCTGCCAGTAGAAATGAATGTTCTATTTCCCTAAAGCGACGGTCAAATTAACGCCGTTCATAACTAGGGTTGCAGTACTAGGCCTTTCGTAGTCACCCATCAATGCTCAATGAATACGCTTGGCGCCTGGCGACGAATCTTTTTTGTTCCTGGATGTCTATCGATTATTATTTGAAATAATCGATTAATTCAGTTAATCGAAGGAGAATTCACGATACAATTAAATCGTTAATTGAAGGAAAATAATCGATTATTAAAAATTTTTCGATTAATCGTTCCATCACTACGTAAAGTAAATATACAATCTATCTAGTTTCTGCGATAGAATAGCGAACATTTTCGGTTGCATTCTGAGGGTTATGCAAATTTTTTTCTGCAACGTTTTACTGTGGCTTTACTACTTAACAGCACGATACTGGTTCATAGAATAACAGCAGCGCGGGTTATACTGACATACTTTTTTCTTTTATATAACACTTCTTCTATATTGAGTTGTAAGTAACATACACACTATCAGTTTTTAGTTTAGTAAGTTACGAGCAGCAGTTGTTAAAAAAGAAATAATGGGATTTATTCAAAAAGGTCGACGATATTGTTGGCTACACTACTGTACATATTTCTATTAAATCATGCTTTGATCTATGTCAATACAACCAATTTTTATTCTCCTTTGTTGCAACAAATTCATAAGTGTAAAATGTGACATTTTTAGATTTTAATTGAACTATAGTAAATTTTTAATTAGAAATAATTTTTAGTCAGGCTTAAGTTCAGTAATTTCAATTCTTTTTATTGAATGAAATATTTTTATTAATTAATGTGAGTTTCTAAAGAAGAGAAGAAAAATTAAATTAGACTTTTAAGGCGATATTTTTCTGTGCAGCAACGCACTTCATCAGCACCCTAGTCTATCTAATTACTTGGGTAGAGATTGTTATTAACATCAGCTATTTAACGTAAATTCTAATGAAATGGAATGTGAGAAATGATTGTTGTGTACAATTATTGATTTACCTTTGGTAAATACATATGTAAGTATCACTATTTATTTCCCCTGTTTTTCCATATTTTCATTTTTCTATTTAGGTTAGCACGAAGTTATATTACTCTACTCACGTATGTTTAACTATTCTGGCTTATCTTTTACGATCATCACGTTAATTATTTTTACTTATTCGATGTACCGTCGGTACATACATGTAAGTATTATAGTAGTGGATATTATGTTACTTTGTTTTTGCTTTCTGCCGTTGATTTGACTTTCCAACGTTTTTGATTGCCAAGTGAACAGTGATTGCCAAGTGAACATATTTTTGTCACGTGCCCATGATGAATTAAGTGAGACATGTTTAAAAATAAAATTATATTTTAGCAGAAAATAAAGCTAAAGCTTCAATGAAGACATTAAAAAAAAATTATTCTCTCTAGAGTTGAGTGTAGAAGTGAAATCTCATTTTTAGAGATATTACTATGTGCCGATGAAAGGGAGATATACTACTTACATATATATACATTCATCAAACCTGGCGAAAAGTAGAATACTGTCAGCAACACTTTTAAATGTAGCGCACTCCTAAAAGTTGAAAAACTGCAACAAAAATTTAATATGATGAAAAGTTATAATAATAATAAAATAAAAATACACAAAAAAATCAATAGTTTATGGTTGAGTTGAACATTTTAGAGCATAAAAGTATGTTGTTTGAAAGAAAGAAAAGTTTACTTTTATAGAAAAGTTTTGAAATATTTTAATCTTATATAAAAAAAGCAATGTGAGTCCGATCACAGAGGAGATGTGTAAACATCTAGTAATGCAAATTTTTTTTTAAGTTGGAAGTACTTATGCTTTTAGTATCTTTTTTTTAAATTAATTAATTAAAAGTATCAAAACTTTCAATATTGTAAATACATATGAATTTGTTGGTTTTTGTTTGTTTTATTAAACTTACTTGGTTAGTAAATGGGCACACTGCAGTATATGTACATGTACTGCATTCAAAATTGCAGTAAGCAGTAAATTTACTGATTACTAAAAAAATTCAGTAAATTTTTACTGCTAATGAAATTTAATTTGCATTACCAGTAAAATCGAAGGGCCGTAATCATAATAAAATTGTAGCAAGTGGCAAAGTTTTTTCATTCAAATTTTGAAACTTTTGTATGAAAAACATTTAGCCACTTGGTAGAATTTCATTATGAATACAAGCATTACTGATTACTGAAAATTCAATGCACCTCATCATATAACAAATTATTTATTTTAGTAATCAGTAAAAATTTACTTGTTAAACATTTTTTATTATTTTTACTGAAACTTTAGTGGTACTGCAGTGCTCATCTATGGTAAATACCTTTACTTTTACTTTTTAATTTTTAATTCCTGTTGTTCATCGTTTAGTTGTTGCTGTCCTTGTTGTTGTGTACGCATTGCAATTAAAATAAATTCGGTAAAGTGCGACTTTGACTCGCGCACATTCGGTTTTGATCATTTTTTTTTTTTTTTTTTTTTTGATTTAGCTTTCTTCCTTTTTTAAGTTTTTTTCAGTTTAAACGATTTTTTTCAGTTTTATCGCTTTTTTCTCGTTTTGGCGTTTTTTTCGCTTTTTGGCTTTTTTTTAATTTTTGCAATTTTTTTTTCATTTTGGCGATTTTTTTCTGTTTTTTGGGGTTTTTTTCTTTTTGGCGATTTTTTTCTGTTTTTGGGGTTTTTTTTATTAAGGCGATTTTTTCATGTTGGCGATTTTTTTTGTTGAAGGATTTTTTTTCATTTTGGCGATTTTTCCGTTTTTTCGCGATTTATTTTAGTCCTAGAGATTTTTTTTAATTTGGTGCTTTTTTTCGTTTTGGCGTTTTTATATATTTGGCGTTTTTTTATATTTGGCGATTTTATATTTTATTGATTTTTTATTTTTACCGTTTTTGAAAATTTCAAGAGATTTACTCTTACGGTTTCCAAGATACAGCAAGTTGTCAAAATTACAAAGTCAGAATTGCATTAACTGATGGAACACCCATTGATTTAAATTTTTTAAATTTAGTGTTAATTGTTGTAGTCTGTATAAAAATAAACTAACTTTTAAAATTTCAAGTGTATATACGTACATACAATTGTATGTATATTACATGGGATTTTAACATTTTTCGTTGCTCGTTTTGGAACACCCTTTAGTTTTTAACTCTCATGTATTTGTTGTTGTAGTGGCCAAATGTCTACAAACTGTGTTCAAATTTCAAGTCCGTAGCTCTTACGGTTCATTTTCACCTTTGGTGTACGGAAATATACAGAAAAATAACCGGCGGCGGCGCACCGTCGGCTTCGAGCCGGTCGACTTGTTTCTCTGCTTGGTGTTGCTTCTTTCAAACACTAATACACTCATACATAGCTCACACCGATTTGACAATGCAAAGAAATCTCAGCAAAGAAACATCAGCAAAGAAATCAAAGTCAAAAGATTTTTACCCCCTAGCGTATAGATGTTTACACATCAATAACTGAGCAAATATAAAAATCGAGTTCTTTACATATTTCGACAGAAGAACATCTAATGTATCGAAAAATGCATAAATCTCGATTTCAAAAAAAAAAAATAATAAGAATTAATTTTTATTGCTCCATTTTTTTAATATTCTATTTGTTAACCAGGCTACAAATTTTGCATTCACTTAAAGGTATTGAAATGCTCAAACGAACACCAACCATACTGCAAACTTTATATACATATATATTTTTCCGGATTTCAGATTACTTTTTCAAAGTTCTTAAAATACTTTTGCAATTTATTTTTCTTTCAGGTGAAAAATGTTTGCTACGAGTATTTGAATTGAATTTGATTATCATCTTACGCAGGATATACTGCAACATTTAGTAATAAATTTAATACCAAATTGCAACTTTATATTTATTTGAGTATGTTGACAAATAATTTGAAACTTTTATTTTCTTTCCGCACTTTTAACTTCATAAGTGCAATGCTGCAGCATGTTTGTTGTTAAGAGATCACAGGAAATTGCACATGCGTACGTACAGATTACACTTGAGGGCAGATAAATCCCTCGTGCAAATGCATTTATTAAACAAACTTTTTTTTACCACTGTGGTCCCTTCTAATTCTGGTTGTTCATAGAGTTTTTTTTTTAATATTTTTATAGTTTGTTTCGTGCAAATGGCATCGTCATGAAGTCATTCGTGTTTTCAAAGTTAACGCAATTTAAAAGATATGATTTTGACTATTTTTTTTTATATATATATTTTATTTTTGTAATGTACTTTACACTCAACTAACTTTTACACTTGCACCCTTTTTCACACACAAACACACTGTTAATACACTTTCCTATTTTACAACATCTAGATTGCAGATTTACACTCTTACTTCCAGAGTCACGCACTTCTATGGAATTAACAAACATGCAGCAGACACTTTTAAATATATTTGTAAAGATGTTTTTTCTTTCTACCTTTCCATTTGAAAAGTAAGAAACACACTTGTTATTTTCATGTGTTGGCGAAAAGTTTTCATTTTATGTTTTTGAATAATATTTACAATTTCATATGTTAGTTTGCACAGTGGCACGAGTGCTGCAAATTTGCTAGTTTTTTAATATTTAATATATAATTTTTTTTTAAATTTATTTGCAAAGTTAATCACCCTTATTCCAGTTGTCGACACCGACGTCACTTTAAGACAATACCAAAAAAATGGGGCTTGCTTACATGCTCTCCAGAAAAATTTTGTGCTACTGACAATCTATTTCCGTACCCTAAGGTCTAAAAAATAGCATAAACCTGCCAACAGGATTAAATTGTTTTCGACAAAGGGTACACAAGCCCCAATTTTTTGGTATTGTGTTAAAGTGACGTCGATGTCGACAACTGGAATAAGAGTGAATATGTGGCTATATACATATAATATATTTTCGTTTCTTTTTTTCATGACAAGGCACAAGTTTACGCTTAAATTTTTTGTTAGAATTGATATTCAATAATGAATAATTGTTTGCTGAATAACAGTTTCTAAATTTGATATGAAGCCTTATTCTCAAAACTAATAGAGAACCTTAAGCTTCAACAAAAGCGTCTTCAACATTAAAAATAATAATAATTTAAAAAATAAGAATCCTATTGTTGCTTGAGCACTATCTATATGCATTTCGTTTCTGCTTAAGAAGGATTTCAACCCAAATTTTTTTAAATAAGCTAAAAAATTAAATAGATTAGATATCAAATAAATATGCATTTATATTCTTACAGCTCTTATTTATAAGAGCGGGTTTCAAACAAAATTTTAAAATTAGTAAGGAATAAATCACAATTGCAAAACTGTTGTAAATTTAGAGATGATGAAATTGAGCTTTGATTACAAAAAAAGCTTTCAGCAAGTTATAACCAAAACAATTCACATATTTAATTACCAATAAAAGTTGATTATATAAAGCAAAAATCTACATCAACTCACACCACACACAGTGGACCAAATACACAGAACCCTGTTGATGAAGGTGCAATGACCTTCAAAACAGCTAGTTGTTCCGTTCTACTATGTGTTTGTCCGAATAATTAGAATTAACTTTGATGTTATTTGCTCATTAATAATTATCACGTGTAATTTGGCTTACAGAGCGATACAAACTCTACACAGAAAGAAAAAAGCCATACTAAATTCAATTTTTTTTTTATTTACTTTTAGAACGAATCGTATTTAAACATTTAAGTATGAATAGAACTAGCATTTACCTAAATTAAGCCGAAAACGGGATTACTTTAGGAAAACAATCCTGAAGTTTCTTAAATTGAGTATGAAGTGCTTAAATTATGTACAAAATTTTAAATCAAGTACAAAGTTCTTGAAGTGAGTAAAAAAAAACTTATTTAAAGTACGACTGTGTGCACAAACTTTATACACATAGTCCCATATCACACTATGCAAGTCTTATTGCTGAGCAGATTCGTTTCAGCGAGAGAGAGACGAGGGGAACAGCAACGTTTCTTTTCCCCCCGTCTCTCTCTCTCTCCTAACAAACTAATTAGCTTAGCAATAAGACTTGCATAGTGTAAATTGGGACATATGAAAAGAAAAAGAAAAAACTTTTTACCAAAAAATTTCAAGTTCATTAGTATGCTTATGATAGAAATTCAATAAAATTAAAAAAATTTATTAAAAAATCAGTTCAATAAAATAAAAATAATTTATTTTTAATACTGTGTGTGTGTGTGTGGTTTTACAAATATAATGGTAAATAAAATAAAACTATAATGTTCAATGATAATTAATTTAATAAAACTATAATATCAATATTAACTAAAAAATAAAAAGTGCATGCAAATGACGACTCCAAACTGCTCCAGCTTCTGATGGGCTTAAAAGCGAAGCTGTTTCTGAATATCTAAAGAGTAAAGGCAGAATTAGTTTGTACGTACTGTTCTGTTTTGAATCAGCTGTTTTGTTTCTGTTGAGTTGAAAATCTATATGTGTGGTTAGTTTTTACTTTTTCGTTCTGTTCTGTTGCGGACAAATCTGTAGAAAATAGAATTCAACGTTAAGTGACAGCCAAAAGTGTGTATGTATTAGTGTGTTGTGATACCCTGCAGGAGAACAAACTATTGTTCAACTAGTATTTTTCTATTTCAGAAATCACCACCACTAGTTCCCAACTGTAAACTTTCCTATACTATCTTAATGCTCAAATTAGCATTGAGTGTGTTTAGAAAACTACTAGTACCATTCGTACTAGTTTAGGACTAGTTATTACCAGTTCATTTGTAAAGAAAATTTCTATAAAATTGGTGTTTTATTCTACTTAAAATTCGCAATTATTTATCAAAAATTCAGAAATACAAAAGGTTAGTTATAATTATTTAATTATAATTATTTTTATATCAAGCTAAAATTTTACTAATTATATGATACCAATTTTGTTACAGTGCAAGGGCTCTGTTAGACAGTCAAAATTTATTTTGCAATGTGGTGCCTTGGAACTACTTCATATACTAGTGCTCATCACCACTAGTAATTTTACTCAACAACTTTAAACCTTTTTGCACTAGTTCTTATTATTCTAGTAATTATACTAGTAGCTTTTAGACAATTATCGCCTATTCTCCTGCAGGGTATTTTGTGTACAAGTGTAATCAATTCTATAGGTTGCCAGCTGATTTTTTTCACAGACAAAGTAATTGCAAAATATTTTATACAGAAAGGAACGACACAGAACAGCAACATAAAGTAAAGACTAATGAAGCCTTAAGTAATAAATATGGCGCTTTTTTTATCGAGTGTGCGTATTATTTTTAACAAGTTCCGTTTCAATGTATACATATATGTACATATGTATGTAGTTTTTTTTTATAGTTACACCATCAAACTATAGATAAAAAAATAAGGATACATACATATTAAGTAAAAATAGTAATAGGTACGAAAACTTTCTGCATATGCATGTCTCATGAATTCTCATTGAAGAATTATTTTCTTTTGCTCAACTTGCTGTAAGACCGGACTCAAAAATATGTTATCGCTCTAGGTGACCAAGAACCCCTAGCTTCTTAATGACATAGTTTCGCTTAGAGCACTTATGGGGTTGCACTTTTGGAGCGATGACGATTATAAATGTAATCAGCTTAGAAACGTGGGCTATAGTTGAGAGCAAAACAGATAATTTATGCATTGATGACAAAGAGGCAGTATTGTGCAGGCCAAGTGCCTATTATTATTTAGTAAAAAAGCATTAAACAAATAACCTATATAAATTTAAAATCTAGTATTTTTTCTTCCATAGAACAGACATCTTGGATTCTTTTAGCATTCTTGCATCATAATTTTTTGCCAACACTGTTAGAGATACATGTAATAGAGCGGCGTAAAGGAAACAATACCCGCTTTTAGTCTTTTGCATTAAATTTAATTGTTATTACTACAGAAATTCTTATCAATAATTAAAACAAACAAAAAATATTAATATGGACAATAAAAAGTTAATAAAAAATTATATTAAATCTTTTTATCCAATAAATAAAATTAGGATTTCTTAAAACAGGCGTTTTTGGATTATTTCAAGTGCCGATTCGGGATTAAATCAACCCCATTTTTAGATTAATTCAATCCCAGATTTTCTTAAATCAATCTCGTTTTGGGAGTAATTCAAGTATGGATTCGTATTAAATCAAGTTAAAAATTCTTGAATCAAGCGTATTTTGAAATTAATTCAATTTGAGGTTAACTGAAATCAATCTGGTTTTGGAATTATTTCAAGTACGGAATCAGGATTAAATATGGATAACATTAAGTATTTAGCACTTGAATAGTCCGTACTTAAATTAAGCCTTTTGTACTTGATTTGAGTAAATCCGTACTTACCATACTTATGACACCGCTTTGGGTTGATTTAAGTACGGATGGCTTGATTTTTATTTTGAGTGTAGCCTTATTAAATCATAAACATTTTTCTTATTACGCACTTATGAAGCCTTAATAATTTTTATTAATAAAGCCTTTATATAGTAATTAAAATATTTTATTGCCTTTATTCCCTTTAGAGACTCTTGAATCAAAAAAGTAGTAATAAGTAAAGATTTTTTGATGCAAGGCACAAACCAACCAGTTTTTGTTCTTTAGTTTTAAAAAGGTCACCATGTGTTAAGCCCATTTTATACATTTATTTAAATCGCTTTTGAAAAGCACTTTACAAAAGGTAGTCTTTCTCGCTCAAAAATTAAAAAAAAGTAATATTTCTTGCATTTAAAATAACCTTCAATGTGAGACCATTGTGCTTTGCTTGCACAATAACGAATAAAAATTTGTAAAGTTTTGCAAAGTTTTAAATGCAAAATAAAACAGAATGCAAGTGTCAGTCACTCGTCCTTGTTCTAACATTCATGTGAACATTTAGGATACTTTTTATACAATTACAAGGATATCACATGTGTAAGTAAATGCATGTATTCATGCGTACGTGGTTGTAAGTGTTGAAACAAAAAGGAATTTATGCATTTTTGTATGCACATATGTACATAAATTCACAAGCCGCAATAAATTTTCGTTCATGTTTCACTTCACTGCTACGAGTATCTATCACGCTCACAAAACATTGAAATGTTAGACTGAAACTTCAAGAGACTGCAGCGAATTGAAAGTATTGTTCACATATTTAAATTTAAGATTAAAATACTTCCTAACAAAAGGGCTTTTCTGAAAGCCTTAGGAAAATATCCTTGTTAAAAATAACCTTTAGAATTTACCTATTGCATATGTACCTTTTAAAAAAGCACCTTTAAAAGGAGTACCTACTAAAAGGTAGTGCATTTTCAAAACGAGCCTTTTACAATAACAAAATTACCGTCTTAAAAAGAGCCTTTTCTAAAATAGTGCTTTTTAAAAAAATACGATCTTTGAAAGTACCTTTTTTAAAAAGTGTCTTTAAGAAAAGGTACCTTTTCTAAAAAGTTCCTTTTAGAAAAAGTACCTTTTAGAATAAGAACCTTTTAAAAATAGTACCTTTTACAAAAACTAACTTTTACAAAAAGTACATTTTACAAAAAGTACTTAATACAAAAAGATCCTTTTACAAAAAGTACCTTAACGAAAAAGTACATTTTAGAAAAATTATCTTTTAAAAAAGGCACCTTTTAAAAATAGTATCTTTTAGAAAAAGTACTTTTTGGAAAAAGGACCTCTTGGAAAAAGTACCTTTTCGAAAAAGTAACTTTTAGAAAAGTACTTTTTCGAAAAAGTATCTTTCAGAAAAAGCACCTTTAAGAAAAAGTACCTTTTAAATAACCACCTTTTAAAAATAGTATCTTTTAGAAAAAGTAACTTTAAGGAAATTACCTTGAAAAAATTACTATTTGTAGTACCTTATAAAAAAGTACATTTAAGAAAAAGTACGTTTTAGATAAAGTATCTTTATGAAAAAGTAGATTTTAAAAAAAGAAACCTTGTAGAAAAAAACCTTTTTATAAAAATAATTTTAGAAAGGACTAATTTTTAAAGAATTATATTTTTACAATATTATAAACTATTTGAAAAATAAGATTTTTTAAAAATTACCTTTTTGGTTAAGTACCACCTTTTTATAAAAATAACTTTAAAAAAGATTAATTTTTTCAGGAGCACTTTTTTTAATTATTTCTTTGAAAAATTACAGTTTTCTAAAAGGATCTATAAATAAATTCAGTAAAGTGCGACTCTGACTCGCGCACGAAGGGTTCCGTACGAACACTAGATATGTAATTTAATACAAACTTCATCCTATATAATATATAGTTTTGGCATTTTTTTCGTTTTTGGTGTCTTTTCGGTTTTTGCGTTTTTTTCGGCGGTTTTTGCGTTTTTTCGGTTTTGGCGATTTTTTTAAGTTTTGGCTCTTTTTTTAGTTTTGACACTTTATTTTATTGCTTTGGCGATTTTTTTTGGTTTTTGACGTTTTTTTATTTTGGCGATTTTTTTTTTATTTAAAATTTTTTTTAGTTTTGGCGACATTTTCGCGTTTTGGCGATTTTTTTTTTTTTGATTTTTGGCATTTTTTTTAATTTTGGCGTTTTATTTTCATTCTGGCGATTTTTTCGAATTTGGCGATTTATTTTAGTGTTAGAAATTTTTTTTCATTTTGGCGATTTTTTTCGTTTTGGCGATTTTTTTTTTAATTTTTGGCGATTTTTTTTTTTTTTTTTTTGGTTTGGCGATTTTATAATTTTGGTTTTTTTTTAGTTTTAGTAAGTTTGAAAAAATATATAGTTTTGTTACGAGTATCTTCTTAAGTGCTTTTTTTAAGTAATGGGGTCAAAAAAGTACCTTTTGAATAATAAAGTTTTTAGTGTTATTTTGTCAAAAAGTATGTTTCAAAAAATTTTCTTAAAAAATTTTCTAAAATGTTATTTTTTATTCAAAAAAGTACTGTCTTTAAAAACTACATTTTGAAAAAAAATTATTGTTGTTATTTCCAAAGAAGTATTGTTTTCTTTAAGAGGCCTTTCGAAAAAAACACGTTTGAAAAAGTACTTTTTTAAAAAAAAAAATTAAAATATTTTACGAAAAGTACCTTTTTTGTTTTTAAAAAGTATTTTTTGAAAAAATCATGTTCCAATAAAGTAATTTTTGAAGAAAATTTAAAAAAAAATGTTTTTTTCGAAAAATAAATTTTAGAAAAAGTACTGTTATTAAAAAATATTTAAAAAAAAGCACGTTTCTAAAAATTTCGATGAAAATGTTTTCTGAAGTTATTTTTAAAAATGTACCTTTTGAAAAAAGCTCTCGTACATTTTTAAAAAGCGCTTTTTTAACAGTACTACAGTACATTCTAAATTTTTTTATTAAATGAAGATTTAATTTATAAATAGTCAGCAAATATAATGGAAAAAACTCCACTGAAGTCTGGTATTCACTATCCTGATATAATGGAGCTTATGATCATTTTCAAAAGACAATAACAACACATTAGCTCAGGATTGCATTTTGGTGATGATGCTTCAAAAATTCATGCCAAAGAAGATATTTCTATGTCACTTACCTGCCCATCAGATTCATGAAAAAAATTAAAAAAGTTTTCTGTAACAAATTCCATGAATTTTTATTTTAAAAAATTCATGCTGTGAATTCAGTAAAATGTAGAGCTTTAGATAAAAACAAGAATGATAAAATAATTTTTTCATTATATGAGTCATTTTTAGATTTTAATTGAACTATAGTGAATTTTTAAACAGAAATAATTTTTAGTCAGGCTTAAGTTCAGTAATTTCAATTCTTTTTATTACGTGACAAACTATGTTCACTTGGCAATCACTGTTCACTTGGCAATCACAAATGTTGGAATACCAAATAAACGGTAGAAGCAAAATCAAAGTAACATAATATCCACTAATATAATACTTACATGCATGTACCGACGGTACATTGAATAAGTAAAAATAATTAATGTGATGATCGTAAAAGATAAGCAAGAATAGTTAAACATACGTGAGTAGAGTAATATAACTTCGTGCTAAACTAAATAGAAAAATGAAGAAATGGAAAAACAGGGGAAATAAATAGTGATACTGACATATGTATTTACCAAAGGTAAATCAATAATTGTACACAACAATCATTTCTCACATTCCGTTTCATTAGAATTTACGTTAAATAATTTAATTTTTCTTCTCTTCTTTAGAAACTCACATTAATTAATAAAAATATTTCATTCAATAAAAAGAATTGAAATTACTGAACTTAAGCCTGACTAAAAATTATTTCTGATTAAAAATTTTATCATTATTTTATCATTCTTGGATAAAAATAACTTTTCAAAACAAAACTACTTAGAATTTTTTAAAAACATTTTTGTGGAAATTTTTCTTAAAACATTTTATGTGACAATCTGTGGCCATCACTTTTGAGTTAAAAGAATACTTCCAATTGTTGTTAATATGTCCTTGTGTTCAAAATGGTTTTCATATGTACGAGTAAAAACCACTCGGAGTGTCATAAAAGTAAAATTTCCAAGAATTACCTGTCATCATCATCATTGCGTTAAGAGACTATTGTCTACTTTGCTTTTCTCTCTGGGGTCATGAAGCAACGAACAACAACTTGACTTCATTACACGTCGAATAGTACGTCATCAAGTTTGCAACACATCATGTAAATCTCACTCAACCTTTTTAAAAGCAAAATACCAAAATCAAATGTGCATGAAGTTTTGTAATTTTTGCCATTGTCAAGTTGTTACCTTCTCTTGCCGTTATTGCCATTTGCTGTGTTGTGGTTGCGGTTTCAAAAGCTTTAGAAGTAATTAAAACAAATACACGAGTGAATAGAATAAATGTTTACATATCAAGCAAGTATATTTTCAGTTTTATTTTTTTTCGAAAGTTTTCAATGATTGTTGACGATTTGATTATGAATATGATGGTAAAATTACGTTTATAAGCTGGAGCTGCTTCATAAATATTTTAATCTCTGCGGCAATAAATTGCCAATATTAATTGGAAAACGTATTTTTTATTTGCTTATGTTAATAAATTTTTAAGTTTAGTAAAACTTGAGCTGCATAGCAATGAACATTGTTTCCATAGCGATCAATAAAAGGTATTTTAATTGGTTGCCTTCTATTTGAGTCATATGTAACAACCAACTACTCCTACATTGCTAATTAAAGTTTAAAAGCACTTAAAAACTTTCGATAATTCTTATTAAAAGTTTGAAATATTTCTAAAACACAAACGTAACTAAAAACTGAACTTTAATTAGCAAGTGCGTTCGTTGCTTTGATATTTTTTTTTTTTTTTTTTTTTTTTTTTTTGTAGAAAATCTTTTAGCTGTGTGGCAAAGTCTGATTTTTTTTTGTTGTGTCAATGAATCCCTCTCTTTGTGTTCAAATATATTTTTTATTTCAAAAGCTTTAAAGATCACTTAAAATTTTATTGGCTGAGCTGCTTCACATTTTGTTTGAAAAACTTTGACTTGTGATAGATAAAATCAAATAAATTGTGAGTGCATTAATTTTCATTGAATTGCATTCAGTGAATTATTGGTAGTTGCAAGTCAAAAGAATTTTTTTAATAGATATTTTTAATCAAAATATTTCATTTTTTTTAAGTTTGAAGCACAATATCTTTTAAATTTAATAAATAACTTCAATATTAAGTGGATTTAATTTTTTTAGAAGAAAATGTTATAATCGGTAATTTTAATTTCTTTAACTTGAAATCGCTCCTGCTTAGGTGGCTGGTCGGTAAAAGCATTAAGACACGTCTAGGTTTGAGGCTAAGCTAGAATTTTTTTAATGAAATGATCACTTTTGGTCTCGCAGAGCGATTTCCACACAGAAAAAAAATCATCAAAATGCAACCAACAAAACAAATTGCTAATATATAATTTAAAAATTGACAATTATCATTGTTGATATCACAAATTTAAATTGTTCTAGTCAATTAAATTACTCAACAAAATTATTTGTTAAATTATATAATAATACAAGGCGCACATATAGAAGAAACATACGAAATCGTGTTTTGTATATATTCATTATTTGCGTATCCAATAAAGTGTTGCTTTTTAGCTGAGAGGAAAACACGTTAGTCTACTAGTCCAGAAGTTGCCGATTCGATTCCACCCGAAGACATTTAATTGTTAATATAACAATTATTATAATCAAAATATATAATTAATAGGGGAACATGTTTTATGTAATCCCTTTTACGCTGGTACCAATGCACCGATTTTAAAAAGATCATTACACACGCATTTATTATCTTACAAGTTAATAAATTCAGTAAAGTGCGACTCTGACTCGCGCACGAAGGGTTCCGTACGAACACTAGATATGTAATTTAATACAAACTTCATCCTATATAATATATAGTTTTGGCATTTTTTTTCGTTTTTGGGGTCTTTCCGGTTTTTTTGTTTTGGCAGTTTTTGCGTTTTTTCGGTTTTGGCGATTTTTTTAAGTTTTGGCTCCTTTTTTAGTTTTGACACTTTATTTTCTCGTTTTGGCGATTTTTTCGGTTTTTGGCGTTTTTTCATTTGGCGATTTTTTTTATTTTTGGCGATTTTTTTCATTTTTGCGATTTTTTTTATATAAATATTTTTTTGGTTTTGGCGACATTTTCGCGTTTTGGCAATTTTTTTAGATTTTTGGCGTTTTTTTCATTTTGGCGATTTTTTTCATTTTGGCGATTTTTTTCGTTTTGGCGATTTTTTTTTTAATTTTTGGCGATTTTTTTTGGTTTGGTGATTTTATAATTTTCGGTTTTTTTAGTTTTACCGTTTTTAAAAATTTTAAGTGTTTGCCTCTTACGGTTTGCAAGATACAGCAAATTGTCAAAATTACATAGTCAAAATTGCATTAACTGATGGACCACCCTTTAATTTAAATTTTTTTAAATTTTAGTGTTAATTGTTGTAGTCTGTATAAAAATACACTAATTTTACAAATTTCAAGTTCATACAATTGTATGTATATCACATGGGATTTTAACATTTTTCGTTGCTCGTTTTGGAACACCTTTTAATTTTTAATTCTCATGTATTTGTTGTTGTAGCGGCCAAGGTTCTATATACTCTATCCAAATTACAGGTCCGTAGCTATTACGGTTCCTGAGAAAATACCGTGTGACGGACAGACGGACAGCGTAGCGAAAACAATAGGGTTCCATTTCACCTTTGGTGTACGGAACCCTAAAAAGAAACAAACCATGGGTGTGTGTGTGTGTGTGTGTGTGTGTGTGTGTGTGTGTGTGTGTGTGTGTGTGTGTTTGTAGTATTTCTCTGGATCTAACAATTTTTTTCCTCTTATTTGTTGTTGTATGAAAGCCATAATAGTTTAAGGAAGAGAGTTGAATAAATTGAATTAGCTTGGTTGAAGGGATTTTGTTTCTGTTTTTTAATTTCATGTATTATGTATTTACTTATGGTTGCATATGTATGTAAGTATGTCTGTGGCTGTGTTTTAATGAATTTTTTATGACGTTTTTAGATACATTTTCTTTGAATCTTAATAAAATTATTTACATTTTGATTCTAGAATACGGACGATTGTGTCGTCCGTTTGGTATATCTTGTAACAATAGATTTAATTGAAAAAAGCTTTGAAATCTAACAAAAATAAATTGTAAAAAAAAGATATTTTCAACAAACTATTTGTTAATACATTTATGGCATGTTTCACAATAACGAAAGAAAAACTTCGACTTCGACAATTCATATTGAAAACAAAAACAAATTTTCATATTTTACTGCTGTTTTCAATATAAATTTACAGTCGAAAGTTTTCTTTCGTTATTGTGAAACAGGCCATTAATTGAAAATATTTTTCTGATTTTCCTTTAACTAACAGTTTCGTTAATTGTATTTACAAAAATCGTTGTAGGTTTAAAATCGATTAATTATTTATTTGATATAATAAAAGAATTAATTGTATTTACAAATCTTTTTTTTTCTCTGCATGCAAAAATATTTAAATATACATATATATATATATATATATATATATATATATATATATTATATATTTGTTTATATATTTATATATATATATTTAGCTCGAAACTGTTTAAATTTTTTTTTCAAAAACGGCAACACTTAAAAATACTATTATTTGCAAAATAAATATATGCAGTTTTCAATATATATATGTATGTACATAAGCAAATAATTCTAATTTTATTAACTCCGTTTAATCATAATTACAGAGCCAATAATTCGTACGCTCACATTATTTCGCTCAAGCAACTATAATTATCAATAAATATATAATTATAGCCGATTCCAATACTTAAACATCCAACAACTACATATCTTCATACACATTTCCTAAAATACGCAGCACGCAAACGACTTCAACTCAAAGTTATAGACTATATATGAGCTACAATCACATGTATGCATATAAAAATACTTTGACTATTAATCGGCTACACATGCGTATATACAGGGCTATTTTATTATTTATTTATATCGAGTATCAGCATTTTTTTATCCGATTTAAATATCCATAGCCTGGATATAAATTTACTCAGACTGTAAGTATGAGAGAGAATCAATGCGTTTGATAAGAATGCAACTTTTTATTTTAGTTTTTTGCATAAACGAAGTAGATATGCTTTTAAGCATTTAAAAAATTGTGTGTCGGCTGAGGGGAAAATGGTTGTGAAAATCTGTTGTGAGCCTTCAGTCTAATTATTTTATCCTTGCTCGTACCCAAATTATCCATAAAAAATTTTGTTGCTTAATAATGTGAAGGACATCATCAGATATATTTATATGTATGTATGCATATGTGTGTGTGTGTGTGTGTGTGTGTGTGTGTGTGTGTGTGTGTAAATAACTATGTATATTTTTATACAAAGGCACACATTCATTCACCAAAATCCCAATATGAACATGCATTTTTAATCATTATTCATCTGAAGCTTAAATTTGAAATGCACACTTTTTTTTCATTCCATCAAATTATATCTAATATATAAAAATTATTTTTATAAAATATTAATTCCTTATTTAATTTAGTGTTGAAAGTTATAACTTACCTGCATTTTTCCCATTACATTTCATAGAATTTTTCAATGGAAACCTTTAAATGAAGTTTATTTAAAAAAAAATTTGCTAATGGAAAAAAATTATCAACTCAAATAAATGAAAAATGAGCTAGCGTATTTGAAAGGCTTTAATGTAAACAGCAGACATTGTTTTAATTAATAACTTTTGTGTCATTTGCAGTATTCTTAAATAAAAAATAAGTAAATTTTTGGCTTTGAACTAAAAAGTGGTGCAAAACAATTTTTTTTTTGTGCTGTTGTTAATACAAAAGTAAAGTAAACTACATTTTGTATTCAAAAGAAAATGGAGCTTAAAAATAATTTTTGCATAGAGCAAATTAATAATTAATCCTTCATGATGAGAACAGTTGCCAATGTGGGCACATGACCTTAGCCCTCCCATTTTTGTGCAGAACATTTTAGGAAAAAAAATATTTTTTTAATAAATAACTATATATTTCTCTGTTGCTTTAAGACCCAATAATTCACTTCTCAATTATGTGTCATTTATCTTTAAGCGCCTCTTAAGTACCGAATTCATTTTTTCAGTATAAAGTTGAGAGCCATTTAAATACCTAACCTTGTGTATTTAAATCACACTTAAGTCTTACGAGCATACCATATGTTATTGTGCTTGTGTGTGTTTATTGAAAACATCTGCATAAACATCATGTGGTCGTATTAAAAAGAATTTCCTTTAATTTTCATAAATATATAACATATACAATGCATAGTGTCATATCATGGAATAAATAAATAGAAAAATGTGTTCTGATGGTCTTTTGGTTTCATAAAATGTGTTTTTATGCAATTTTAATTTTGTACATGTTGATAACCTAACTTTCTTGTTTACATTTAACATCTGTTTTCTTTTAGAACTATCAACATTTCACAGTGCTACCACACTTTCAGTATTTAAGTGATCATTTAATTTTACGACTGAAAAAATGAAACTGCAATTAAGTGTAACTCAAAATTAAGTGGCTATTAGCTAAATGACACTTAATTGAGAAGTCGATTATTGGGCCTAATTATAGCAAAATATTAGCACACGTATTCATAAATTATTGTATAAGTTAATATTGGTTTAACAAATGTGCCCTTAATTATGAAAGTGGTCTAACTGCCAGTTTATAGAAGCCACGTAAAAATTCTCGGCTGTCTATTTATAATGAAAACAAAAACAAATTTTGAGTGCTTTGTTTTTGTTTTCAATATAAATAGCCAGACGAGAATTTTCACATGGCAATAAGTCATATATTTCTTTGCTCGAAATATTTAGTAGATTAGTAGATTTAGTAGATTTTTATATTACAGTTGTCGTAGTCTCGATTTATATAAATTTATTTTATATTTATTAAATATTTATTGAAGATTTTTAAGATTTATGTATTTAAAATTTTGAAGCAAAAATGCATATGACTAAGACCACTTTCATAATTAAGAGCACATATGGATGAGCACATATTGATATTATTAATATTGATATTGTACTAAAGCCATCGGCAAAATGAATGATTTAACTTTAACAATCGTTTATGAATGCGGCTGTTAGTAAAGCTTTTATATATATATATATATATATATATATATATATATATATATTTCTATATATTTCTTTTACTTTTCAAAGAAAAGTTTTATTCACCCTTATCGGGAATAAAAGGCGAACAGTTTGTTCACGTGAAATATTTCCCGTGAACAAAAATATGGTGAACAAAATTGGAAAATAGTATACTAACACAAAAACAACGCAAACATTGGCGATCACAATTTTAGGGAAAGGGAACACTTTTCACGTGAACTTTTATTCCCGATAAGGGTGATTATGTTACACTTTAATATTCTTAAGAATTTCACTTATTTTAAACACGTACCAAAAACGTAAGTTACTGTCTTCCATTTCCGCACTCTACTCTCATTTATAAAATAAAAAATTTCTTAAAGCCGGAAATAAAATGTTTACTTTTATTAACAACAACTCTATTAATATCTGCTGCACAAAGCATAAATGGAGAATACTGTTGCATTAAATAAGAAATTTAAATCTCTTCGATTACACACACAGACACATTTTATCTTAGAAATACAGGGTGGGCCAAAAGAAACCAAGGGGTGTAAAAGTTTAATAACTTTTTTGTTTATTAACTTTTTTTATTTTTTCTTTCAGATTATATAATATACAAAATGGAAATTTTTTTACACTAAGTATGAAAAATGATGTCTCTTAAATGACCATCGTTTTCAGCTTCGCACTGATGGGCTCTTTTTAGAGCATTTTCCATAACATCTTTCAAAACTTGTGGCTGTAGCGTTCGAATTTCTGCAACAATGTTTGCCTTGAGTTCAAGGATTGTCTCTGGCTTGTTCACATACACTCGCTCCTTCAAAAACCTCCGAAGAAAATAGTCGGGTGCTGTCAAATCTGGCGATCGCGCTGGCCAAATAATTTCCGAATTTCGAGAAATTATTCGCTCTCCAAAAATTTGACTTAAAAGTGCCATTGTGTCTCGGGCAGTATGGGCAGTGGCTCCGTCCTGCTAAAACCACATACCAGGTCTGTTTTCAAGAGCAGGACGTAAAAAATTTTATATCATAAACCGATACCGCTCTCCATTTACGGTTACAGCACTTCCATCTTCATTCTCGAAGAAGTAGGGCCCAATGACATTTTCAGATGTGATCCCACACCATACTGTACACCTGATGGGGTGCAATTGGCGTTGATGAATGGCTCTTGGATTTTGAGAACCCCATAACCTACAGTTCTGCTTATTAACAAAGCCATTCAAATGAAAATGAGCTTCATCACTCATAATCAAATTTTCAATAAAGTTGATTTCATTTCTGGCCAACTCTTGAAATTTAACTGCAAAATTTAGACGTTGCCGATGATCTGCGGGTTTTAATTCTTGGACCAATTGCACCTTATATGGGTATAACTGTAAATCTTTTTTTAAAATGCGCCGTAGTGACGTACGAGACATTTCTAGCTGAGCAGAACGCCTTCTGCCAGATGTTTCTGGTGCTTCGTTAACACTTTGCTGTACTCGTTCAATATTTTCCGCAGTGCGACTTAAACGTGGTTTACCGGTTCGAGGCAAATCTCTTACGCTGCCATGTTGGTGATGACGATTAACTAAGCAACGAATCATCGCTTCAGAGGGCGAAATTCTGACGTTAAAATGTCGACGATATGCTCTTTGCGTTAAAATAATTGATCTCTGGTTTAAATAATAAAATTCTATTGTTCTGGTTCTCTGTTCAGTTGTGAACCTCTCCATTATAAATTCTCCAAGTGTTGTCTATATAATCTGAAAGAATAAATAAAAAAAAATAAATAAACAAAAAAGTTATTAAACTTTTACACCCCTTGGTTTCTTTTGGCCCACCCTGTACTTGCAAAGTGTCCTTTAAATATTTAAGAGTAGAATTCTTTTCATTCTTTCGTATCGCAGTCAACTCTGGTTTCCTTTGAAGAAATTGTTTTTTAAGTTTTATAAAATATAGACAAAAATATTGTGCATACGAGTATAAAAAGTATTTTTCTTTGGTTTAAACTTCTTAAATACATTTCTATACATTTAAAGATAAATATAAGTATTTTATGGTTTGTGTGTGTGTGTGTGTGTTTGTTGTCTTCTCTGTGTGGGTAAATATTTATTAAGATGTTTGCATGTGTGTAGTAAAAACTATTGTAAATATTTGTTTTATTTTTTTACTAAGTCAAGCAACATCTTAGAATTAGTGCTGCAAATTTTAAAGTATACAAGTAAATTGTCGCTTATGCTGGCAAAGCGACTTAAGTGACACTTATTTTTTTTAAGAATTTAGCTAATTTCATTAGCAGAATTGTTTATTTTGCCATAATAAAAAAAGAGAAAAAATATTTTGGAGGAACAGTGGGGCCAAAGGCCCTTTTTCATATATCAATTCATGTCTCCACAACATAGTTCTTAAAATAAACTACATGTTTCAGCAAAACCTTGCGGGTATAGGATGGGAGAGGCGGTACCCCCCAACACAAAGTAATTATTAATTAATTAATTAACATAACTTTTTTTTTTGAAAACCTAAAGCGGAAGCAAATTGCATATAAACGGCGTGCTTAGCCAAAAAAACAAGCAAAAATTCATTCATTTTTTTATTCGCTCACGCTCCTAATGCATTGCCTGCCATTTTAATGACTTCGGATACGAATTATACAAAAATAGATTTTTAGCAAGACTTAGAAAATAAGCTAAAATCACAAGTGTTATTTTTTAAATCATTATTATATATAATAATGATGCACGTGACTCATGCGTGACTAATGCATTACTAATATGTGACTCATTTTTGGCTTATGTGTGAATCACACGTGATGCATGCATGACTCACACGTGACTAGTGCGTGACTCACGCGTAACAAATCATGACATTTGCACATCACTAACGAAAGCACATATGGGACATTCACATACATTTTACGTAACGCTATTTTTGGAGTTTTTATACCCTCCTCCCCCCAAAAAAACATCTTTTTACAAAAAAATTTAAAAAACAAACTCAAAATTTACACTAACGGAGACAAGAAAAATCGATAAGAAAAACGCACACCCCCCCCCCCCCCCCTGTTTAATTCTCTTCACATGCTGCTAAACTATATCCCCTATTCCCTAATTCCCATTTCTCTTGCATTAGGGTTTTCAAATAAAAACTTATTAAGTAATAATACAACACTTTTCATCTTCATCTTTTATTTTTAAATTATCCAATACAAAATTCCATTTTTCTGTAACACGCTTTTCTTACTAATCGCATCAACTCTCTATTCACATTTGAATTTTTTCCATCTAGTGTTTTTTTTACCATTTTATAAACGCTATATCGAACCATAACCGCCAAAAAAAAAAAGGTTAAGCGCCATAATTTTTGAAATTAATTTCTTTACAAAAATCGATTATTTTTGACCGTAAAAAAATTTTCGTAAAAAAAAGAAGACCAAAAAAATGTGTCGCTTAAGCTTTTTTTGGCGGTTATGGCTCGATGTGGCAAACATTCTACACACACACTGACGACTGCTAACAGAATAGCAAAATAAAGACAAATCGAATTTTAAATACATTTCCCAATTTACATTTTGTCAGCATTAATGCGCAAACACGTTCGTTCGCTGGCTCCACTGCAGTCCAGTCACTCAAGCACTTTGACCAATCTTGCATTTGTGGTCGATACGAGACAAAGTGGGAACTGTAGTGTAGTGTTAACAGCACAATCGCATTTACATTATGCATGACTGTGCATATACATATATATGTGCAGATGTGCTCATGTGTGTGTGTGTGTGTGTGTGTGTGTAGGTATATTCATACCATTGTCGGATGTGAAGATGTGACAATAATCACATTTAACTGTAGTTCACTTTATCACATGCAACACATGTTGGTGTTGCATTAACTGTCATCAAGAATTTCAAGTATTTTCCGGTTTCAGTTTTGTTTTGTGTTTTATGTTTTTCTTTTTGTTTTTTTTTTTGCACTTTTTTCCCCTCTTGTTTATTTCGTCCATTGTCTCGTACTACTGTTGTGATGAGACAGACAGACAGCAGGATACTCAAATTGACACCATTCGATTCAATGAATTTATGATTGGTTTTGTTCTCTATCCGAATAGCTGACTAAAAACCGGCTTGGTTTACGTTGATGAGCTAAATTACACACACTACACTTGTACTCACACCACTTACACTAACCCACACACACACACACACACATGCATGCAGACAAAAACTAAATAAAAAACTTACATACTTGCCGGGGCAATCAGATTTCATCATCATTTTTCTTTTTCCTATTTTTTTCTCTTCTACTTTTTTCTATTTTGCGGCTGCAATTTAAACCATAATATTAACATAAGACTAGAAGAAGAAAAAAAAAGACTCACCAAACTCAGGAAAAATATAAATACGAGTACGTTGTGCCTGAATGTTGACTCAGTTGTGTGGGAAGATTTTTTAAAAAAAGAAGAAAGTATAAAAGAAAAAAACATCAAGAACCTAACACAAATACGTTGAGAAATGTGTCCTCTTTAAATAACACTCAGATGCTATTACACACATGCTTGCCTGCAACATGGGCCGGCCAGTTTAATGGATGGATGATAAGTATCAAATGTTGATTGACATTAAAAGTCTTGTATGTTTGAGGACACTCCAGGAGACACATTTGAGTGCACATACTATTTATACATATATTATTCCTGCTGTGGAATGAGATTATGAATATTTGCATTTGTTTTTTTTTTTTTTTTTTTTTTTTTTGCTTTAATATCTGTCATACTTAAAGGTGGCTAATCGATCTTCCATAATACCAAGCCTCATATAAAATCGCAAAAAAAAATTAAGTTACATATAAAGATTTAAAGGATTTTACAGGAGAAGCAAAAAAAAAACATTAACAACGGCATGCATTAATGATTCTTACAATTAAATCATAAAAATTTTCTGCATTAAATCAACATTAATACATGCCAGAGCGATAGTGTGAATATGATAAAAATTTTACATCCCATAAGATTCAATAATTTCTTTGAAATTTTTCTAAACGGTGATCGTACGAAAGATAATTACGTTTTGCGTCAATCGTATGAACGTAATGGCATCATGACATACGATTGCAAGAATTCACAATAGTTTTTCAGTTCCACAGCACTGTGAATCAGCGTTGCCATTTTGGTGCTTTTCGGATATTTTTTGGTGCTTTTTTTTTTTTTTTATAAGTACCTGAAATTTTATTAAGTACACGTTTCAGAAAAACTTGTATTTATAGTGCTTTTTACAATTTCTCGCAGTGATTTTTAGTGCTTTTTCAATAATCGAAATGTTTGCAACTTAAATCAAAGCAAAGAAGCAAACGCTTCGACTTTTCTCTGTAAATTTTTTTAATTTTACTCATTTGTTGAGCAACAATTTTACTATTTTAATTCGCATGCGTGAACAGAGTTAAACAAGGTGGGTTTGTCATTTGTGCAAATTTAAGATATAACAAAAAAAGTGTCTTAGTTCTTATGAAATTTAAAAATTTTTCTTAAAAGTAAGTTTTGCATTAATTTTTTGCTAAATCGTATTAATTTACTATGGCTTAAGGAAAAACAAAAATATAGAAAAAGCTTGAAAGAATTATCTAGCTTTCAAAAAGTGGCTTAGACCAGCAAAAGATGCGTTAAATCCCAGCAAAAAATTACACAAATTTTTAAAAATAGGAAACAGAAGTTGAACATATTCTTTGGGTTTTAAAAGAAGACGTGAAAATATTGCCAAAATAAGTAGTTATTTTAAATAAATTATAAATACTTCTAAATTGCCTACTTATTTATTTTAAACTAAAAAATAAGTACTTACATTTTGGAAAATAATTATTTAAATACAAGTAGTTCTAAATAATTTTTTTTCATTTACGGTTTTAATAAAAGTTCGTCAATGAAAGCAATTGAAATTTTTCTAAATATAGTATTTATAAGTAACAGTAGAGGCACTGATTGAGTTTATAAAAGAAATTTTACAAAATGGTGTATTTCGTAGTAAAGCAATAAGTTTTTTTTAATTATTTAAATTTTTCTTAAAAGTTATTATATGTATATTTAATCAAACTGAGTTTTTAACCAAGACCTTCCATTTACTCAAACAACGGCATATTTAAAAAAAAAAAAAGTAGTTCAATCAAGAAAAAAATAACGTATTTCCCACAACGGAAAATATAATTAATTCCTACAATAAACAACATTACTTCTTCTCAAGAATCGATTATTTTAGTCTCACGCCTTGTTAAAATCATGAAGTTGGTAATCCAGTAAGGAACAGCTTCCACCAAAAATGCTTAATTCCAAACTCGATTACCTTTTTTGAATTTTTTTGAAGAGTTATTAATATAAAACATAAATAGCAGAGAATATTTAGCTTACTGCCTTTTTACTCGCAATTTTTACTCACAGTGCTTTTGCTGATGCAAGAGTTGGTTGGCATCACTGCTGTGAATAGTATACTGCATTCGCTGTTTTATCGAGAACCGTAAAAGTTACAGACCTGAAATTCACACATAATATGTCAAACTTTGACCTCTACAACAACAAATATATGACAGTTAAGAATTAAAGGGTGTTCTAAAACAAACAACGAAACATATTGAAATCCTAATGTAATTTAAAGACAATTATATATGTGACAATTATATAGAAAAGGGACCTCCTAAGGGTAAAAAAAATCAATTTTCACTTTTTTTTTTTTTGATGTGGACAACATCTGAGCATCGAATGAGATGCCCCAAAAGTGTTCCCTCCCAGAGATATGCGCGTTTTATGATGTGATGGTATACCAAAGATGCACGTATTTAAATCTTTAAAATGGCTCTCCTGAACAAAACCGGGTTTTACCCTTAGGTCCCTTTCTATTTTGCGAGTCACATATAGATATTTAGAAGAAAAAAAATTAAAATTAAAGGGTATTCTATCAGTTAATGCAATTTTGACTCTTGCAATTTTCGAAAATGCTAAAGCTAAAAAATCTTAAAGTTAAAAAAATGCCAAAATGAAAAAAATCGCCAAAATACAAAAGCGCTGAAATGAAAATTATATATTACCGAAAATAAAATAAAATAAATCGGTCATATGCAAAAATATCACCCAGAGTATAAAAGGTAGCCAAAAAACTAAAAACAATCACCAAAAACCGAATAAATAGCCAAAACTAAAAAAAAACGCTTGAACTAAACACAAAAACTAACAGTGTCAATACTGAAAAAAAAATCGGCAAAAACCGATCAAATCCTAAAAAACAAACAGTTCTGTTCGTGTGCGGTTCAAAGTAACACTTTCTCGTGGTAACGTTCCAAGAACTCAAATAAATATAAGAATATAAGAATGTAAGCCTTCGTAATTATTATGCTCCTTTAGAATTGGCGCTCTATGTGTGTAGCAATAGTATACACACTAGACTACAAATTTAGGAAAATCTAAGATTCCATAATCGAGCCATTATTTTAATTTTCCTTTCCACTTAATTAAGGAATTATTGAATTAAAATCTTATTTTTGATTCATTTATTATACATTGTTTTATTATTCTAATAAATGCTTTATAATTACATAATATACTTTGCTTTGCTTAGTAAAATATTTTATTATACAAAATTTATTTTAATTATTTATTTTACTTTGTGCATAATCCAGTAATTATGAGATTTCGAGCAAAATCTAATAGACTGCTAGTAGATTTTCCAAACAACTATAGTTTGTTCAAAATAGTCGTAGTACTTAAAATTTATCAGATGTACTTTAAAAAGGTGTATGAATTTGCTATAAGGCAGTCAGTAGCTTGGGAATAGTTTCAGCTAATGGTTATTGTTTTAGGTACGAAATCTTGATAAATGTTTAAAAAGAGCTGGATGTAAACAGTATCGATTTTGACAAAGATTTAAATTTAAATCTACTACATTTCGTGCAGACGTGATTGACATATAAGAAATGAAATATTTCATATTTTATATTCAAAAATAAAATATACATTTAATATATTTAATATTTAAATATAGATTCTTCTTCAACGAAGTCCTTTTTCTGCAATAATGGGTTGGCCAATTTTTAATATAATTTGTACCACAGACATAAAGGAGCTGCAAATAAAAATGAAAGTACATATTTATGTTAATTTATTTTTGTTAAAAGTGTATGAATCGAGAATAATTTATGAAGTTTCATGTATATTATAAAATTTCATGCATATAATGAAAACTTTCAATACACTAGTAAAGAAATTTTATTCACTCAATAGAATTATTAATTGATGCTACTTCATCAGCTGAATCAGTATTCACTTTTTTTCATTTACATAGTTATATATATTCAAATTAGCACAAAGTTATATCAACCATTCTGCCTGAGTATTAAATTGAGTCTGATTAAGTAATTCTTCTTTGGTTAAAAACTACAATTTAGTATTGAGTAAAATTTTGTATAAAAATAGCTCAAGCTTAAATAAAGATTTATTAAATAAAATAATAGACGCACACAGGATTAGTGAACTTTAGTTATATATTAATAAACTTGTGTTATTTTTTTTTAAATATATTTTGTACTATTTGTTTATGTTTCCTTTTTCTATGGTTTTCTATTTGTTAGTTTCTAATTTATTATTTCTCTTTTTTCACGTTTTTTTATGTTCTGAACATACTTTTGTAATGAACTTTGAACTGACATTTTCATTATTAGTTTTTTTTTCATCATTATTTCATTTTACACTTGACTCAAGTGCACTTTTTATGTCATTTCCGGTTAGTTTGAGCAAACAATAACCCATAGCCAATTGTAATCAGCTTGCAGCTTATTATACAGAGTGCAGTTTTAAGCAAATTGTTTATGAAATTACACACATGTGCCCAGTCAAAATAGAAAAAATAAAATTGTAAGAACCTCTTTCCGTAAAGTGCGTTTATATTTGAAAAAAAAATCTAGTATCTACGAGATTTCGGATAGAAATTAGTAGATTTCCCAAACGAAGCAAAATCTACTTGCCCAATAGATTATATCGAAATCTACTAAAAATCGGTCCACGATGTTTTTTTTTTTTCAAAATTTTACTAAAAGTTGCCATAAGTTGGATTTGGATCGAACTCATTTTTAACACAAACCTCTTATCGAATCCATTTAAATTACATGAGTTTTATTTATCACTGGTTTGTGTCAAAAACGAGCTACTGAATGAGTTCGATCCAAGTCAAGTTCTTTGCTTAAAAAGGTTTGTGAATTAGCTACATTGCGAATGTTTGGTTGTGTATTACATACACATAGGCAAATAATCACTTAATGGTTTTTGTTTTAGATAAAAAGTCATGCTAAACGTCAAAAAAAAATCTTAGTGGAAACGGTATAGATTTTCATACTACACTAATTATACCTGAAATTTAAAAAAATCAAAGTAAAAGGGTATTCCATCACTTAATGTAATTTTGACAACTGCAATGCATTCTAATGTCATGTTTGTTGGGTTGCATATTTTGTAAGACACAATTTATATGACTCTCATGTCACATGCACACTTAAACTCACACATTTCACGCGTGCACACGTGTGTGGATACAAGCAAGCACTTGTGGCCGTGTGCGTTTGAGTTTGTACTCGTATTCCTCTTAAGTTTCCATTTAAAAATTATTATTATTATTTTTTTTGCTTTGTTCTGTTTCTGTTGTAGTTTTTCTTTTAATTTAGTATTTTTTTATTATTATTATTGTTTTAAGTGTTTAAGTTTTTCTTTTTACAAATCAACAAAAGGTAAGTGGTATGTACACAAGACGGTGATGACGCCAGTTCAGTTTGGTTCTTTTTTTTTTTTTTTTTTTTTGTATGTAATTGTAATTGAGTTTTATTTATCAACTTAAATTAAATTTAATTGTGATTTGATTCGAGTTTAATTTGATTACTTTTATTGTTGCTGGGATGGATAGATGATGTCTTACAAGAACTCATATTAGTAGAAGTTTTAAGGTTTCTTTGTATTTGCACTTGATTTGATTTTAATTAAAAATATTCAACTTTAACTTGCCATGGAAATAATCATTTGCTTAATTCACAACAATCTTTATCGTGTATTTGTGTATCAAATACACTTTTGGTTTTTTAATTGTGAACACCCTCTGTGTAGTGTATTAATGTATTTCGTATTTTTAATGAAAAAAGAAGAACAAGCTACATACAAATTCTCTCAGAGAGCCTCTCTCTGAATACAACATTTTAAAAACATATGAAATAAAATTGTAATAGTGTATTTTATTTTTATATGAAAATTTCATACAACAAATGTTACACTCTTGTATTTAATATGATAATACAATCGATACAGAGATACAAGAGGTTTTGTGAATTAAGCAATTGATTATAAGGCATATTGTACCAAACCAGGTAAAACCATTTCTTTAACAATTACAAAACAACAAGGCTTCTAACTATTCCAGGAATAATATTTCTTATTCAGGCTTTTCATTTCAGTGCTTTAATTTGTTTATTTTATTTTATTGAAGAATACAAGTAAGCTTGATTTAAAGTAATTGCGAAAATTTAGCATTATCTGCGCCACAAAACACTTCAGCAGAAACCATGAATATCTAGAAATCTAATTTACAATTCTGTGTGCAAAAATGATTTTTTTCAAACTGTAAAATATGGACGATTTTGAATTCATTTGAATGGATGATGTATGGTCTATTATATTTATATTATATGCTATTATATTTTTTGCTTGAAAAAAATTTTTCTATGATGGTGAAAAGTCCATTTATTTTTATTTTTTTTTTTTTGCATAAAAAGTGGATGATGTATATATAGTAGGGATGTATGTATCGATATATATCGTATCGATATTTTTGAACAGTATCGATACATATTTTGTTTAAAACATCGATATTTCTATATATCGTTATTTTTTATATGAAAAACTATTTTTAACCCCCGACTAAAAAAAGGGGTGTTATAAGTTTGTAGTGTGTGTCTGTGTGTCTGTGTATCTGTGTGTCTGTCTGTGTCCACGTACAGGCCAAACGGCTGGACCGATTTTCATTTAGTTTTTTCTGTTTGAAAGATGACTTGATCGAGAGGGTTCTTAGCTATGTTTGAAAAAAATCGGTCCAGCCGTTTAGAAGATATAACATCTTTTCTGAAAAAAGTCGGAGGTTTTTAAAATTTTTAATTTTTGTTATTTCTAAAAATATTTCAAATTTGAAATAAATACACATACTAACATACATATCGATGGCTTAATATAAATCCTAAATCGCATTTTCAATACTTTACAGGAGAAGCAAAAAACTGAACAAAAATAAAGCATTTACATGCAGAAATAGTTTTTAAAGTTGCCATAAGTCTTTGATTTTAAACTGTAACGTAATAAACTAAGATCTTCAAGGAGGATGCAATTATACGTTGTCGCCCAACAAACATTAAAAACACGATTTCGAAAAAAAATTGAGTTAGGACCTTTTTATATTAAGCCATCGATATTTACAAACATGTTACATACATTTTTTATTAAAAATTCAATATTTATTTATGAAACAATTCAATAAAAACAATATAAAAAAATATTAAATAAAAATAATACAACAATTCAATATAAACAATAAAATAATGGAAAAAAAATTTAACAAAACAAGGTGAAAGGAAATTCATATACATTCAAATACATTGGCCCTTATACGAGTGTCGTATTACGACTTCGACTATGATGATTTTGTACTAGACTAAAGAACATTGCAACAGTTTTTCTTTAATCTAGTACAAAATCGTCGTAGTCCTAGTCGATATTAGGCTCATTATGTCTGCAGCAAACCAATAACCAACCGACGATTTAGCTTAGTTAACAAACAAAAGTCACCTGTACTGCGATTCAGTAACTTTTAACGATCCGACAATCGTAGTTTATTTCTATACATTTTGTACCTTGCGATAACGATTGTGTGATTCTCTAACTTGTTTCTAACGATAGTACGCAGCTGCTGTTTTCTGTTGATTTTTGTCGATAAAATTAACAGCACATACATAAGTTATTGTCGCTTAAATAATGACACAGCTGACATTAACCAACAGCGAATGTCGTTAAAAATGTTGATGAATAGCAAATTCGATAAATTTTCCTTATAATTATTTTAACGATGCGATTATCCTTAAAAAAAGTTAGTGAATGGCACTACTGGCCTAGTGGGGTCACCGTATACATGCGCCTTGGCTGTTATTGTGAATTTTTTTTCTTCGCATCACAGTGATGCCAATATCGTATAGTTGAAAAACGGATAAAAATTTATAAAGCTCTTAAAAATATCGAAACCCGATACTCGTAAATAAACATCGATGTATCGGTTTTTGAAATATCGGCGATATATATCGATATTTTTTTTCTCAAATATCGATATTTCAATACATCGATATCTTTTGTCCATGTAGACTATACACTACATAACTTTTTGCATAAAAAATATAGTCCACTTAATTTTTTGTATGAAAAATGGACGATGTATAGTCCACTATATTTTTGCTTGAAAAATGGTCGGTGTATGGCCCATTTAATTTTTCTATATGAAAAATGTGCTGTATTTAATTTTTTGATAAGAAAAATCCAGAATATGTAGCTCATTTAATTTTTTCTATGAAAAATGGACGCTAACAAAGTAGCGAGCAATATGCTAGTTTAAAATAAAACTATTTACATTAGCCCAATTCACAAACTTGTGCAAATCGCCTTGCATCGTAGCATTTGCAAAATGGTATAGTATGTTGATACTCACCACTAAGAATTGTTAAGTGGTAAGTATATATAAATATACTAACCATTTTGCACATGCTACGATGCAAGACCATTTGCACAAGTTTGTGAATTGGGCTATTATTTTTATTACATATTAATATTAATAACTTCATGCCTTAAAATATTATGCGGTTTTTTTTTTTTAAATAAAAACTTTTAATTTAACTATTAAAAAAACCGTAAATGCTTTAAAGTTAAATTAAAATCGCTTAAACTGGACTTATGCATACTTTATATTTTATCTCTTCGGTTTTATGAAAACTTTTTTATTCTTTTCCAATTAATTATGTATTTTAATTTAAAATTTTATTGTAAGAATCACTTTTAATGGTTGTTTAATTGCTTTTTTATGGGTGTCATTCTCGCAGTGAAGCCAAAGTGATTTTAATTAATTGTGTGTTTTAAAAAATTAATTAAATTACACAGCATGAGTTCTGTACGTTGGGTTACGTGAAGAAGAATGCACATATAAAGACATAAAAAAGAAATCAATACAAGCAATTTATTTAACATTTTGGCAAGTTTAATGAACGCGCATTTAACGAAGTATTTTTGTGCTGTTTTGTTTTTGCTTTTCTTAAGGACTAATGGCAGGAAAGTAAACGTTCTTTGCAAAGCCAAGTCGTCTATAAATTGTTTCATTTAATTAGTTGAAAACATTAAGAGAAATGTATACCAAAATATTTATGTTAAAATAAAAAATTTTCATTGGCACTTCTTTTCAGAGATTAAGACTAGAGATGGCAGCGTGGGTAACTTTTAACTCACGAAAAAACAAAATTACGCATGCACAACCTCTTCGTTGAAACTAACGTTTATGCAAGCTTATGTGAGTTGAAAAAAGTCATAAACACAAGTTCACGCTCGAGAGAGATTTACCAAAAACCAAAGAAAAATTTTAAAAAATTTAATTCTAAATATTTCATTATATTAAAAATCTGTTTCAAAAATAACACACATACTACGTTTAATAAAATATTACACATAATTGTACGCACAGAAAATTTTCATATTAAAATCTATGAAAACAGGGTTAATTTAATATTTTTCGGTATTGAGTTTGCTTCATAAGTGTTACATGTTAATTTAACATGATTTACAGTAATCTACAGAGAATTTTTTTTTTTTTTGTTATAACTTTATTCCATGCTGATTTAGTATTTTATTACTGTTAAATCAAATAGGAAAATCATGTTAAAGCAAGGTTATCTCAAGTGGAAACAACGTGAACTTCATACTGAAATAACACGAAGAAACATGTTGAATCAAAGTTACATCGTGAATTCGATACTAAAATAATGCAAAGTACCATGTTGAATCAAATTGAAATAACATTAATTTAACATAATGTAATAATTTTATCACCAGGAAAATCTGTTTTCTTTTTGCTAATTTACGATTTTCTTTAGTGAAATTTGTTACTTAAAAATTATCACTTGCAACTTGGCTTACAGTGCGATAGGAACTTTCGTCTGAGCGAGTCATAAACAGAGGAGCAAATAAGTAATTAAAATTTTGTTCGAACTTATTTTTTTTAATCTTTATTGTTAAAAAATACCGAAATATTCATTTCTTCTAGCAAATTTCAATAACACACTTTTACATAACATTTTTTATTAAATTTTTGTTTTGCGGCACAAATAAATAATCCATATATTTGCACAATTATTTTGTAACACACAATTAAGCACAGTGAATTGCAGGTTTTTTTTTGCTGTTGAAAATATATGTATATTTTTTTTTTTAACTTAACAATGAGTGGATAGATTTTTTCTAATGGCATATTAGAACTAAACACACAAAATGAAAGCACAATAACAACAAAAGCAACAACAGTCAGTATCCTAGCCGCAGGCAATTACAAGTTGCAGTTACAGTTGTAGTTGTAGTTGGTGGCAGTATTGCTGTCCGTTGTAGCTGTTGTATCAACATAAGGATACTCGTTTTAAAATTTATACAAAATCCACTATAAACATTTATAAAATGAGTATGTATTTTACTAAAAAAAAACAACAGTTTATTGTACATACAACAAAAAGAAGAAGAGAGTAGAAAAAACAGCAACATAATACTTAAACAGGAAATTAAACTGTGTAAACATTTATGTAGTTGTGTTTATGTACAGATTGTAAATGGACTTGTTGTTCGCATGAACTTAAGTATGGAAACACTATGGGCCATTAAGCTTCTCAATGGCTAATATTTTATTAAAACTAATGTTTTTGCTATTTATTTTCATATATTTAAAAGCTGTTTTGTAATACACTTTGCGCGATATGTTATGGAAGATGATTTTTTTTTTTTTTTTTTTTGTAACATTTACCTTTTTTGTTCATATAAATGTAAGGAAATGTTTATGAACCATAGTGTGCTGTGCATCATAATTTTAAATAACACACCAGATATTGGCCATAAGACTAGTACTATTGCTCTTCTTCAATGTTTTTTAGAGTTTAAATTCAATGCAAAAAAGAACACAGAGTTCAGTGAAAAAAATCGCATGGTACGAGGGTGCTGAAAGAGCTTCACTGCTGGCAAATTTATGTAAAAATTGTGGCTCTTTTTAGCACGAAGTTTGCGAATTTAAATATGTGCATATGTACTGCTTAGCAACGGAGAAAGTTTTTAGAGCTATGCTCTCTATGCCAGACACAAGAGCTAGCTGGGACGTGATTTTCGTAACAATAATAATCGCTACTATTACAGTTATTAACTTATTTCTGTTTTGATTTCTTTGTACTTAAAACTAGACTACGAAAATAAATGAAACAAAATGTTTGATTTTTATTGTTTCGTTCTTTGAAGTCATTAAAACAAAAACAAAACACAACAAAAACAATGAGAACGATTGCTCAATTTGTTTTTGTATTGCTTTTTCCCACATGAGCACAAGCAATACATTAATTTAATCGTACGCAGCTAGAAAAGAAAACAATGTGAACTAACTGGAAACGTTTCGAAATATTTGCGGCAGATTTGAGATTATCATATAGTATAAATTTATATCATTGTTATTTGAGAAATGAAATTTGTTATATATACGAGTATCTAAGCAGCATAGCTCTAACCGGGTGTTCTAAGATAACTCTCTTCTATTTTATTCTACGCAGCACATTAGACTTTGTGTCAAAAACGACCGAGTGAATGAACTCATTCACTAGCTCATTTTAGACTCATACCGATAATAAAACTCATTTAAATTGCATGAGTTTCATATTATAGGTTTGTGCTTAAATTTAAATAATGAACGATTTCGATCTAAGTCTAGCTAAAACTGCGCCCTTCCAGCAAAAAATTAGTATGCTTATAGTCAGACCATAAGTATGACAGAGAGTCAACTCGCTTGATACGCATGTTGGTTAGTTGTAGCGCATGATACTCGGGATTCATCTTTCGCCACCGTATACATAAATTTTTATATATAAAAAATAGAATAGAAAATATGTAGAGTGTGTGTGGATGTTTGAAAACATTACTTTTGTGTGTGTGTGTGTGTGTGTGTGTGTGTGTGTGCGTGTGCGTGTGCGTGTGTGTGTGTGTGTGTGTGTGCGTGTGTGTGTGTGTGTGTGTGTGTGTGTGTGTGTGTGTGTGTGTGTGTGTGTGTGTGTGTGTGTGTGTGTGAATAAAATATCCCTGTATATACGAGTGTATAGCCGATTAAATGATCAAACAGAATCGCAGCATAAACACATTTTCCATACAAATTCACACAAAAAAGCAAGCCCAGAAAGTAGTCGAGGGATAGAATCTATTTTATTTTGACAACGTTTTTTCTAATGCTCTCACATATAAACAAATATTCTCTCTACATTTTGTATTCCAAACTTCAAAGAAAAATAATTAAAAAAGAAAATAAAGTTAAAGAAGTTACTGCCGTAGATTTTATTATGACTTATTCTGTTTGATCATTAAGAGTCAGAGTATTTGTATACTCATGCGTATGTTGGTGCTACGTATTTTAAGAAATGTGTACGAAGATATGTAGTTGTTGGTTGTTTATAGTTATATGTATTCGGTTTAAAATTAATGCGTGTGTTTGCATATGAGTGTGTTTTTTTTAGCTTAATTGTTTAGCGGCCAATACTCAAAGAGTACTTACAACAATCCTTTTGTCATTCTCTGATTCATACGTAGAAGAGTTAAAGTCTCAAGGCAATGCAAAAAATTTTTGGTTCATAGGATTTTAGTTAAAATGAGCAAGCACATCCTATAAAAAAATTAAGCATGACTAAATATGAAATTAGCGTTTAAAAGGAAACTGCGACTTTAGAGTATTCTTTCCCTGAAAAATATTACTGGAGCTTCAATACAATGTTATACATAAGTGAGTTTATAGCAAAAATTTAAAGTATATCCTAAATAAGAAAAAATTTATTGAACATTAGTTTTCATCTGCTCCTTAAATTCTGTAAATACCCTCATACATTATTACTCTTATATAACTGTGTGATAGTGTCAGGACATTTAGAAAAATCATAGACCAACTCACTCACATTGTAACATTGCTGGTGCCACTTACGTTATTACGTTACGAATGTTATTCCTAGTGAACGAAAAAAATAAAAAAATAAAAAAAAGTTATAGTAATAGCAATCATCCTGTACCTGCACTTCGTTAAACAACAACATGTTGTAGTAAAAGTTAAAGGTAAATTTGAAAAATACAACAGAACAGAAACAAACCAAAAAAAAAACAACAAACTGGAAAAATCAACATTTACTTTTTACAAACAAAATACCAACAGCTGTATATAGAAAAATCGCAACTGGATGTATTTCGATAAACAAGCAAGTACTTAGCCAAGGACGGACAGGCGGACAAAGGAAAATAAAATAAAAGTTGCAAAACTGAAAATGCTAAAGCCAGTCCGTCGCTCGCTCGCTCTCTTCTCAATGTTTTCTATTTATTGTTATTAAGATGAATAAATAAAATAAAAAAAAATATGCAAGTACATATAATGATATGCAACACTAACAGAAGTAAAAATACATATTTTTTTATAAAAATCTGTTTTAAATATTTTTTTTTTTTGGCTTAAAAAATTTACAGAAATAGTTTTTTGTTTCTTTTATTACCTTTAAGAGAGTTTCAAAAGCAAATTGAAGCAATTTTTCGTGCTAAAAATCAGGTCAGCATCCCACAGTAAACATACATATGGTACAGTGAATAAATTTTTGTACAGTTAAAGTTGAATTTAGAATTATTTTGAATTGAACAAAAAATATGGTCTGCAAGAAATGGGTGAATTCAGCTTAATATTAATATAAACAGCTGGCAAAGTCTTGTGCAGCAATAAATGACAACAAGCTGACACTCACCACTTAATAATTCTTAGTGGTGAGTATCAATATAATATACCATTTTGCACATGCTACGATACAAGACCATTATTTGCACAAGATTGTGTACAAATAATATTTAATTTTAATAAAATATTGGTTGAAGCACAAAGTATCTCTTTTAACTTTTGTGTTTTAATTGTATAATTATAATTTCAAATAACATTTGTGTCATCATATTTAAATGTTAATATTTATTTTAGCAAACGTATTATTACAAATTCAATCGTACTAATGTTTGTGTGAGTGTTTACTCTCACAGGGAAACCATATTGCAATACATATGAATACGAAGTAATGAAAAATGTTAGCCTGTTATTTAACAAAAATGAATATATTAAAATAAATTTAAATTCAACTTCAAAAATTTACTTTTCCCTAATACGGAATTCACACTATGACTTTTTACTCTGACTTTTCTAAAGCTTATTGACAAACGGGGTAAAAAGACGATTAAAGGGGTAGCACAAAAGAGAATTCAAGAAAAATGCAGGGGAAAAAGTCATCGTGTAAATCCCGTATAAGAATTAAAACCTCTGATTCTAAAAATATGAGTGCAAGAATCATAAAAGAGAGCGAATTTCGATTTTTCGAAATCAGCTGCTTTGCTTTCAGCTGTTTTGCTTTATACGAAACTTTGTAAATCTTTTTTGAAAATAGGTAGCAAGGCATAGGAAAAAATAATTGAGCTTTATATTCAAAATTTATTGGGCTACAATAATTTTAAAAACGTTTGATCTTATACCAATACTAAGAAAATATACTTTTGCTAAATAAATTTAAAAATTATAACATCAAAATCTATTTTACAATAAACATCTTTGCATTATTTTTATAACAGTTATAAATTTGAATTTTTTTTATCTTTGTCCTAAATAAAAATGATTCTGCCTTATTCAGGTGAATGACAGTTTTTACATACGTACATACATATCGTGCCATAACAGCCCAAAAAGCTTAAGCGACATAATTTTCTAACTTAATTTTTTGATGAAAATCTATTATTTGCGATCATAAATAATCAATCAGAAATAATTTCTTATTCGGGCTTAAGTACAGTAATTTCAATTCTTATTGAATGAAATATTTTTATTAATTAATGTGAGTTTCTAAAGAAATTATTTCTGATTAAAAATCACTACAGTTCAATTAAATATAAAAATGTCTTATAAATAATCAATTTTCGTAAGAACAAAGAAAGTTCAAAAAATATGTCGGTGAAGCCTTTTTGGCGGTTATGGCTCCATATGTATGTAAACTAAAGTTCATGCTGTGCAGACTAAAGCATGCAGAGTCACACAAATGTAAGCAAGTCCATATTTCCACGCATATACATACATATCGTTACCTTAACCCTAAATCGAGACTTTTTGCATTTTTATAGCTATGCTATTTATTGCGCGATACAGGAGTTAGGACGTGATTTTCATGACAAAGATAACCGCCACTATTACAGTTGAAAATTTATTTTTGTTTTGATTTCTTTGTATTTAATAGCAGAGTACGAAAATAAACGAAACAAATTGTTTGATTTTATTTTGAGTGAAACAAAAACAATGAGAACGATTGCTCAATTTGTTTTTGTATTTTTTTTTTTTTGCACAGTCGATCTGCTGTAAGCCGACTAACAACAAAACATTAATTTAATCGTACGCCGCTAGAAAATAAAATAATGGGAAATAAATAAAAACGTTTTGAAATATTTGCAGCGAATTTGACATCATCATGTAACATAATTTTATTGCATTGTTATTTAAAACATCAAGTTTGTTTCATAAGGCTAAGCAGCATTGCTATAACAGGGAGTCCCAAGGACACCTCTCTTCTTGTTCTTTTTTCCTCACATTAGATGTTCTTCTATCGAAATATACAAAAAATTGGTGAGTTAGGGCATTTCTATATTAAGGTAACGATATGTATGCACAAATGTTAGCTGTAATTGCATCTGTGCAACTTCTTCACAGTTCACAGGAGCAAAATAATTCAATAAAAAATAATAATTCATAAACAATTCAAAGAATTTTTAATAACTGATACAAGTATCTTTGACAAGAATATGACATTTAAAGGAAAAGAAAAAACGATTTATGTAAACAAAATACTACAGGAAATAAAACTGTTTTCCAAGAAATTGGGTTTGTTTTTATTTCTTTCATTCCTACTTCCAATTACAGAGCAGTTGAATAATTTTAAAATTGGAATTATTCGCCCGTGATAAATATGTCCAACAAAATGGACATGGATGGAAAACAATTTGTAAAGTTATTCATCTAAGCGAAACAAAAAACATCAGTCGGTCATTTTAGACACGAACCTATGCCCTCTAATGCTAGGAACACAATTGGGACGATCGACGAATTCGTCGATAATAGTGTTTTCACACTGAAAGTTAAAACCATAAACAGCTGATTTTGCTTTCACACTGCAAGTCTGTTAAATTCAGTTTTTAACTTACGGGCTGTCTAATAACTTTGCTCAAAATAAAATAAATCTCCTGCCGAAATTCTTGTATTTGTTGTTGCATTTTTTCTGCTTTTTAATAAAACTTGTTGGACATACTGTTTCAACTGTTTTTGTTTGTATGAAAAACTGAGATATTTCACAATGCGCTCTAAAATGGAAATTATTTTATAATTTGTAAATAAAATTTATTTTAAATTATGGAACTTCTTATACAGAATGAAGAAGTGCTTGGAAATATTGTTAATAATATAAAAATGCACAGATACATTGTAAGATAAACCTTTTTTATAGGCAGATGAATGTCAGTCATATTGTCTATTTTCACTTTCCACAGTTCAATTTAAAATATAAAAAAGCGATACGAACTTTAGCCCGTTCAAATCACAAATATAAAATATTTTCGTTGTTTTCCTTCCAAAAAACTCTTTTTTTCCATAATTTTTTGATTATTGTTGCTGCTGCATTAATTTTTAAGTTGAAACATTTTCAGGCGCCATCTATTGTTATTCACTGGCATACCATTACAAGCTGCTGTCGGTCATTTCAACTTGGCAGCACTGAATTTATCACAGCGAAAACAAGGTTGCATTTCATAAAACCAACTTAAAACCAATTCAAAAATGGTTTTAATTTGGTTTTAACAAAAACAATTTGTATGGTAAAACGTTAAAATCAACTTTTATTAAAACCATGTCAGTGTGAAAACACTATAAGAATTCGTTGCGTAAATTCGTCGTGTGAAGCACAATAACGACGAATTTACTCAGCGAATTCAGCTCTTATGCAAGCCACAGACCTTGCGACCGTTGGTACAACACGTTGGTTTATCAAGTTGTGTGTTTTGGACACAAACTATACAACAAAGTGTGCAACATTAGCGCACAACTTCATTTCACAAAAAAAAAAAAAAAAAAATTTGAGTAAATTTTCGATAATTTTTTTCGAGCAAAACGAAGAAGGAGAATGTAAAAAAGTGCAGACAAAAATTTGGTAAGAAAAAATTTGATTTATATAAAAAGAAACATATTCTAACAACAAACTTTTAAAAACACTAAAAGAAAGTGAGTCAAAAGAGTACAAAAATTACATTTGCATAACATTTTAAACGCACATTTGAATTCGTGCGTGGCGAAAATAAAACAAAATGAAATAAAGTTGTACAACATACTCCTTAATTATACAACTTGTCTATACAGCTTGCCAAAAAATCAAATCTTTTTAATCTTTCATACAACCGAGACACAACTTCATACAACGACCCCACACACTTTACAATCGCATACACAACCTGCTCATATTGTACCAACGGTCGCAAGGTCTGTGGCTTGCTTTATAATTGATAAAGTTGGTTATTGTCAGTGTGACCATATCAGCTAATTTTGGGCTAAATTTAGCTTATTTCTTCTAGATTTAGCTCTTAGTTTCTTTTTTTTAGCTTTTTTAAAAACGGATTTAGCTTTTTTAGCCTTTTTTAATCCAAATTGCGTATTCTCTAAATATATATTAAAGACATACGTGATTTAGCTTAATTTTATTTCGAAATCTTGGTCACACTGTTTATTGTGTATGTAAAGAGAGTGAGAGAAAATTGTTTTTTTCGTCGTTCGTCGGCGTATAAAATAGAAATAAATCGATCTCAGAGTTCGTCACGCACGACGAATTTCGTTCTACGGCGGTCTTGTGTTCATTTTCATATGAACAAATGTGTGTTATTTTTTATGACGAAAGTTCGCACCGAAAAATTCGTCGTTCGTCCGAGTTGTGTTCCTAGCATAAGCCAGTTTTATTCGCAATATTGCTATTTATTTTTAATAAAACCTAGCAACCTACAACAGCATAATATGCTAATATTAAAATTACAAATAATATTAAAATAACAAAACTGGCTGCTCCTCCTAATTCTCCAGCTTCTAGTTATAGTCAATGAGCGTCATCCATCCTCAGTCAACTTCGGCCTCCCATGACTCTGTCATACACACGAGTTTTGAAAAAGTTTTACATAAAAATTTTATGCGCGCCTTCTAAACAATAACAGCATTAAATTTATGACTTAGAACTCTTTTGTTTATGGTTTTGATGGCTATTTTATTTTTTTTTTTTTTTTTTTTTGTTTTATTTTGATTTAAACAAAAGGAGGCAGCAGATGAAAAAAAATTTTGCGAACTCCTGCAGAGTTCCTGGTAAAATATGCTGTTCATTTAAAAACTAAATTTATTAAGTATGTGAGCAATAAAATCATTAAATAAATTGCAATTTGTAAAAGTAATTTGTCAGCAAAGGAACTTTTTTCTTTCAACTGGTTGTTTGCAAACTCCAACTTAGCAGCATAAACAATTAATCATTGACATAAAAGGGAGACCAGTGAGAAAGTTGTGTTGACAACGGCAGTAGTTACACAAGATGAAAAATTATATTATTTTTGTTGCAAGTAGAAAGTTTAAGTCAATTTCTGAAAGGAATTTATTTACTTCAAAAAAGTAAAAGGGCAAACAAAAGACATTTAAAACAATTGCAGAAATAAAAACTTAACGATAAGCAGAAAAACAAAGAGAAAGAAAAACATACGATATTAAAATATGAACAATTTAATTGTGGAAAATTGTTGATAACATTGATTTCTTAATGAAAGAAAGATCTAAATATTTAAAAAGAATAATTAGGTTTTCTGGAATAACTTGCCACATACAGGGGTGGGCACTTTTAAACCATACTTATTATAATATACAATTAAATTTATATGAATAAAGTCATGAATAAAATTCCGCGAGAAATTTTTCCCCGGGAACAATTTCAAACAATAGCAAGTAATGGAAAAACAAACAAAAAATCTAATGGTATAATTTGAAGCTTTAATTACATTATTTTTAGTTGCCAATCTGTCATAATTGTATTTTCATGACTTTTAGACAATTGAAAAAATTCGCCATACGTAATATTAATTACAATTTAAGTTACGTTGCCAGACGTAACTGACGTTCGGTTGCCATCCATGAACGGGGTGTAAATGTCTAAGGCTCAGTTAGCCGACTGCAATGGAATGTAACTGCAGCGGTAGGAAACAGCTGATCGATATTGTTATGTGAAAAGAAATGAAAATGACTATAGAGATGTAACCGGAATGTAAGAATCTGTACATTAGTTTTCACTTAACAATATCGATCAGCTGTTTCCTACCGCTGCAGTTACATGGAATGTAACTTCCATTACAGTCGGCTAACTGAGCCTTTAAAAGTAACTCGTACCTTCGTAACGTACGTTTTTGAGAGATACTTTTTAAAAAGGAATATTTGAAAAGGTATTTTTTCATAAAACACTTTTTTAAAATGCATTTTTTAAAAAGTACTTTCTAAAAATGTTTTTTAAGACGAAATTCTTTAAAATGTTTTTATTTTGAAAGGTACATAATTTGAAAATAAATTTTTATGGAATATAATTTTTAAAAGAATTTTTCAAACCGTACTATTTTTAAAAGAAGGTCTTATATAAAAGGTCCTTTTTCAAAACCTAAATTGTATTTTATAAAAAAAACGTTTTTTGAATAGTACTTTTTCGAAAAGAACTTTATAAAAAGGTACTTTATAAAATATAATTTTTTAAAAGGTATTTTTTAAAAGGTAATTTTTGAAACCATACTTTTTCTAAATTACTTTTTTGAAAGGTACTTTTTTAAAAAGTAATTTTTGAAGAGATTAATTTTTAAAAAGTACTTTATATAAAGGAACTTTATATAAAAGTCCTTTTTTAAATGTACTTTTTTAAAAAGTTCTTCTCTTGAAAGGTACTTTTCAAATGGTAATTTTTTAAATGGTACTTTTTCGAAATGGTGCTTTTTTTAAAAAACTTTTGAAAAGTGTACTTTTTGAAAGGTAAAAAGATACTTTTTAAAAAGTACTTTTTGAACGTACTTTTCTAAAAGGTACTTTGCCTAAACGTACTTTTTGAAAAGCTGCTTTTTTAAAGAAATTTTCTTACACGATACTTTTTGCAAAAGTACTTTTTAAAAAGGTAATTTTTCTAATATGTATTTTTATTTAAATGTATTTTTTTAAAACGTACTTTTTTAAAAGGTGCTTTTATATCAAGTATTTTCAAAAAATATACTTTTTGAAAGGTACCTTTTCTTAAAAGGTACTTTTTCTCAAAAAGTACTTTTTCTTAAAAGGTACTTTTTCTCAATAGGTACTTTTTCTCAATAGGTACTTTTTCTCAATAGGTACTTTTTCTGAAAAGGTACTTTTTCTTAAAAGGTGCTTTTTCTTAAGAGGTACTTTTTCTGAAAAGGTACTTTTTCTTAAAAGGTGCTTTTTCTTAAGGTACTTTTTTTATAAATGTACTTCTTCAAAGAAGGTACTTTTTCTTAGAAGATTCTTTTTCTTAAAATATGCTTTTTCTTAAAGTTACTTTTTTCAAAAGTACTTTTTCTCCAGAAGTACTTTTTCTTAAAAGGTACTTTTTCTTAGAAGGTAATTTTTTCTTAGAGATTACTTTTTCTGAAAAGGTACTCTTTCTTAAAAGGTAATTCTTAAAATGGTACCTTTTCTCAAAATGTACTTTTTTTAATGGACTTTTTTTAAAGCTACTTTTTCTTAGAAGGTACTTTTTCTTAAGAGGTGCTTTTTCTTAAGAAGTACTTTTCCTTAAAGGTACTTTTTATAAAAAGGTATTTTTTCTTAAAAGGTACTTTTTTAATAGGAATTTATTTTTATACATGCTTTAAAAGCACTTTTTTAGAAAGGTAGTTTTTTTAAATGTTCTTATTGAAAGGTACTTTTTGAAAAATTCTCTTTTAAAAGGTACTTTTTGAAAGATTTTTTTCTCTTACATACTTTTTTGAAAAATTTACCTTTTTTGGAATAGTACTTTTTTAAATACATACATAGCAATTTTTTGAAATGTTTTAATTTGAAAAGTACTTAGTGAATCAATGCTTACTTAAACTGTACTTTTTAAAGATGTAATTTTAACAATTCCATATCATAATTACGCAGTTAAAAAGAGACATTTCCGCCGTAAAGCGAAGGGTTTATTCCCAGCTGAAATATTATTTAACTGCCAATGAATATATTAACCAAAACGTTGAAATTAACTGAGCCAGGTAAGAAAGCAACGTGCTCGAACTGAATCAGTATTATTCATAAGTCCAAAAAATTCTGTGTTAACCGTTATTTTTTTAAGCAAACATCGTTCTACACACTATAAGTAATATGTTTAAGTTGAAATATACCAAAATATAACCTTAATTAGGGTATTATTCCAAATCTAAAAAAGATAAGTCGCAAGTCATGGTGGTATAACTGCCTGAAAAATCATGCAAATTAATTGAGATTTAGACCAGGGGTGCTTTCAAATATGCAGATTACGGAGGTATTCTTAACTCAAAATCAGCTTATCTCGACTTAGGCATTTTTTTCCTTTTTGTCACAGAATTAATGCCCAAGAAGCTACGAGCATTACGAAGTTTTTGCCAGCGTATCACAATATTTTACAGAAAAATATAATATATTTATATCGTGTACTTTACTTTTTCTTTCTCTATTTGTTCCCTGTTGTATAATCGTTTCATATATTTCAGGCAATAAATTGGTGTTAAACGAAGTTAATTTCTTTCTTTAGGAAAAAAAAGAACTTTCATAATACTTTTTTATAAACCATAGAAACCAACGAAAAGTTGAAACAAGACTGAAAGCATCTGCTTTTTTCTGCACTATTTTCATTTCCTCAATTTATTTATTTTTTATTTCTTACACTTTATAATTTTTTTCTTAGTTCTCCCTCATTTTTTAACTTTTATTTTCTTTTATTTATTTTTCTTTATTTTTTCCTTTTACTGCTTAACCGCAAAGACAAAGTACTTCTCATGCATTGTTATCGTGTTGAACATAAATTTATTTTAACTTTTAATTGAATTGCAATGCTTTGGCTTCATTCTTTGCCGCACACATTATCTAACTTGGAGAAGTTTGGCACATATCGGTGTCAGAGATTCCAGACTGGAGGATTAAACCAGATATTTATTAAGCTTTGCTGAGAATTATTATTGCAATCTAATCTAATCTAAAATCTAATCTTTTGAGTTCGTTGCGCATTAGAAACGACCAACCGTCGATCGATCTCTCTTAGCAAATGTTTAGCTTTTAGCCATTCGGCATTGAACATCTTTGCACAAGCTTTTACAAAAGTTTTTGGAAGTAAAAACATTAAGGGTTTTTATGAAAAGAAAGATTGTAATTTGTACATGTAAAAATTAAGAACTTTCACAGTTCGCGAGACTTTTAAGCGTGTTCATGAGGTATCTTTCTCCACTCTACATCGCAGAGTCAATATTGCAAATATTAGTTTTTGCTGATTTACTGGGAACTTGTTACGAAAAATGTTTCATAAATAAATATTGAGCTGCACATGTGATTGATTTTGCAATAAAATTGCTTTCGTTTAAATGTTGTTGAAAAACAATTACCTACAAACATTGAAGGCGAATTTCACTGATTTTCTCTTCCTATTAATTTTATTGTTATGGCGACACAAGTAACTAAAACAGTTTCTAACAAACTCTAATGCACTAAAGGAAAGTGAACACATACATAACAGTGATCTGCATGATTACGATTCAAACGTCATAATTTTGCATTTTCTAAAATGAATATTGAGCTAGCACTTAACATTAACAAAATGAATGATGCTATTGCATGATTCACGAAAAACTCCATTTTCGAAATTTTTTATTATTTCTGAATACATTTTCTAAAAACACTTTTTAATAGTTTCTTAACGCTATTTATTTATGTGTGGAAATATTTACTCAATGTTTTATAAACTGAAGACTTCATCTAGTCAACGTGCTTTTGTGAGTTATTTGATTACTATACAAAACAATCAAACAACAGTACGAATTTTTTATTTATGTTTACTGACAACACTTAAAAAAAGAGAGTGAGTTAAAGACAGTCAGTTGTTAGAGAGGCAACACTGCAAGCAATATCATTAGTACATATTGATGTTAAAAAACAAAACAAAAGCATTGTAAAAGTGAGTGGAGAGCGAAAGTGAATCAACTCATATAGTTCACTGATACATAAATGTTTTCCACATATTGCTTTTTAAGCTGTTTTATACTTCTCACTTCTAGTTGCAACGTTCTTTAATTATTTTTAATCTTTTTAAGAGTTTTTTTTTTACTTTTTATTTTGTATTACTATTCCATGCGATTTCTTTTGTCATAATTATTAGAATTGTTTAAGAAAAAAAAACAATATTGCCATAAACTATAGTTTCTCTCAACTTTATTACTTTTTTTTTGTTTGTTTGTAGGGAAAACAAAAAAAGTATAGAATTAATGGTTTTTATTGCGAAACCTTTTAGCATATATAAGCTGTTCAAAACTAGCAGGGATTAAAATTATGAAGTTAAGAAAAATATTATTTAGAATACATACATATGTAATCGACTATATAGGAGCGGTTTATTATGAAAGTGAGGCAAGTCAATTTTAGTGAATTGTTTGCAAATATAATCTCATAACCAGTTTAATCTGTAAATACTAATATCTTGATTTTTTTTTTTTTAAGTGGACTTGCCTCGCTTTCAAAGTAAAGGGCTCATACATGTACATTTCTTTGCCTTCATATAACAACGGGCTAACTCATTATTTTTTAATCGAACTTTTTAGATGTAACGATAAATTAGAGGCTCATCCATCGAAATATAAAAAAGTAGAGGCGAAAAAATGAGTTAGGACGTTTTTACATTAAACCATATATGTACTGAAGCAAAGGTTCGATATATCGATATAAAAATATAATAGAGTCATAACTGAAAAAATGCTTGTTTTGCAGAAAACAAGTTTGAAGTTTTGAAGTGATTGACAACTTAATGGGGAAGACAATTTTATCCTTCTCTCAAGATTTTACTGCCCATGCAATTCAAATGGATTTTTTCGCAATGAATATTTTTCTACTCTATTGCCTACAGATGTAACTACTCGCCTTCTTTGGACCCGATTCTGCCATTCAGTAAGGAAGTTTTATAGAAATATATTTTTAATCTAAAGAAGACATGTCTACCTTTCATTTTATTTGAAATAAGATGAAAAGTGGGGCTAAATATTTTTTTTAATAAAAATAAAAAAATAATAATAATTTTTAAGGGTTTGTAAATTTGATAATATCTTCTTAACGGTTTATGATATCCCCATAATTTTTTTTCATGCTAAATTTTTCAAATATATTAATGTTAAATGGTATTATAAAGAATATTAATCATGAACCACTGAATTCCGTAAATATATAAATTAGTTCTCGCTTAGCCCTCCCTTCAGAAGTCAAATACAAATTAAATTTGTATAAGAAATCATAAATGCTTATTTATTATTTTTCTACAAAACTGCATCATTAAATTTTGGTAATTAGTGGTAAAAAAATAGGGTTTTTACATTCAAATCCCACTGTTTAGTACCTTTCGTATTAAAATTAAAATATAGGCTCTAAGGCGTATGTGGAATATTTAATTCAATGGTGGGTAATATATTCATCATACGTTCGGCTATCTTTATAATTCAAAAAAATTAATTTTATTTACACCACGCACCATAGTTGCCAGATGAAATAGGGGTAAATTCGGCAAATTTCGAGCGAAAAATCGCCAAAATGGTCAAAATCAATATCCGAAAACACCAAAAATTCGTCAAAAGTAAATTATATACTTTTTTCAAACGAAAACGTAGCACACCTAATAAATGCATAGTTATTTGTATAAAATAAACTAAATTCTAATAAATATAGGAAACAATGGTTGTTTTAACAGTGTGTTGAACAGTATCATTACATGTTTACAGCCTTAATTATAAAATTTTTTAAGGCTTTATAAACAGTTTTTAAAACAAATTTTCATAATAAAATTTTCTTAAAAATTCTTTATAAAGCCTTAATAATTTTTATAACTAAGGCTGTTAGTGTATATTTTCAACAAAATAGTAAAACAATTAATAAAATATGTAAGTTCACAATTAAAAGTGTGCATTAATACCTTCTTTAAATTAATTTTTTTTTTTTTCGAAACGTATCTTAATACAGACCGAATTTAAGCGTTATAAAGTTAATAACATATTTCCTAACATTTTTAAAACTTTAACCTTTTTTTTTTAGATATGACTACGTGGCAATGAAGGAGCGGAAAATATAATAGCCCAATTCACAAACTTGTGCAAATGGTCTTGCATCGTAGCATGTGCAAAATAGTTAGTATACTGATACTCACCACTTAACAATTCTTAGTGGTGAGTATCAATATACTATACCATTTTGCACATGCTACGATGCAAGGCCATTTGCACAGGATTGTGAATTGGGCTAATGTTCTTCCTTCACATTACTATTCGTTTGTAAGAACTTGAAAAAGTGACACATATATACATTAGAGTGGCCGTTAATTGTATGGAGACTTTTTTTTTCTTCTACTCTCACCCCCCAACTCAGTTCAGTTCTATGTAAAAAAAAAATACAAAAAAAATTCATACCGATATGTTGCGTTTTAGGGGCAATCAATTCAATCCCATTTTTCAATGGAATTTTTAGCATATGACGACTATCTTTTTAAAAAATCATTTTACAAGAATATGACATATGGCAATATTTTAGCTCTTCAACTCAACAATTGGAAAATAATGAGGAAAATAACCAAGAAAACACCAAAAATTGTATGTAACAAAATTATATTTACATGGAAATTTTTTATTTTAAGCAAGTACAATAAGAGCTAATATATATATATATTAAATTATTTCATACATATAGATACATATATTCAAAACAAAACTAAACAAAAAAAAAACAAACAAAACATTACATTGAATATATGGCTTTGAGGGCCGGACGCACCCCCTAAAACACAACTTATCGGAATGAAATTTGTTTGTATTTTTTTTACATAAAACTGAACCGATTTGGGGGGTGAGAGTAGAAGAAATCAAAAAAAAAACGGCCACCCTGATGTACATATCGTTGGTTTAATATAGAAACGCACTAACTCATTATTTTTTTGAAATCGAGATTTTTGTATTTTCCGATACATCAGATGTTCTTCTATCGAAATGCACAAAAATCTCGATTTCAAAAAAAAAATGAGTTAGGGCCTTTCTATATCAAAGTAACGATATGTATGTACATATATATTGCAACTAAACAATTTTATCAGCTACTCCTTTCTAATGAAAAATACAATTATTTATTTCTAATCTTTAGTCTTCAAAATTGCTTCTGTATCGATCACTGATGCTAGTTTACTCTTGCCCGTTTTATGTCTAGATTTTCAGTGAATGAAGATGACTTTAGACGACGAGGAAGAAAATCAATTAAAAAAGCAAAAATTGGTCTCAAATTTAATTATTTTTCATATTTATTTAAATTTAAAACAATACGGCGTACAAACTGTAAAATTTTTAAGTGTAAGTAAATATCTTCATAAATTTATCATATAAACATATTAATAGTTCCATTTATTCTAGCAACCAATAAGTTGTAAGAAATAATACCACTTCTGTTTTATATTAGCTCTTGTGAGATCTAGTATCTTTATTAGTTTTTGGTAAGCCAAATTAAGAGTTCAAGTTCTTTAGAAAAAACACGTAAAATGGTTAACATATTTTTGAAAATATACTTGGCAAATTGCTGTTTTTATTTGCATTAACGAAGTGTACATAAATTATTGAATGCTTCAGGTTTGTTTTCTTTATTTATATGTGTACTTTATGCCTTTCTTGTAATTCTCATAAATGTTTAAGTTTTGTTTTTCTTTTCATTTTTGTCAGTATTTCCTAAAAACGTGAGTTTTTTCTAAGATCATTTTTCATTTAATATGACTTTAATGTTCACAAATATTTTCATGCGGTTGGTGGCTTATTTTAAATATGTAGAGAGAGAGTGAAAGAAATAATACAAATATGAGTACATATATGCATGTGTGAGTATATTTACTGTCAAATAGCAACATTCTTTTGAATCAAATAACCACGCGCGCACACACACACACACACATGCACACCCAGGTATGATAATAAATAAATAAAACGGAAGTATATCACTGTTTAAGAGTGTGTGTGTGTGTATGCGTGCTTGTGTGTATGCACGTGTCTGCTTACATTGAAGTGTATTGTATTTTCTGTATTCTCACGTAGTTTTCATATAATTTATGATCAGGTGGTCGTTTTTGAATTTAATATTTATTTGTTGCGTTTTTGCGTTAAAATTTTAAGTTTTTTTTTTTTTTTTTTTTTTTTTTTGTAATAAATGATGTCTCAATATGCTGCAGATATTTATATGCTTATGTTTTTACTTGAAGCACATAAATTATTACTTATTGCATTATGAACGAATAAAATAACGTTTATTGCCATTAACACAATTATTAGGGAATAAGTTAAAATGAAAAAATGTGACACTGATGTATTTATGTATGTTAAAAAAGTTGGAAATGTCAAACAAGTTGATAAATTTAAATTTCTCATACATATCGCACTTCATCATCCAAGGGGGGTTAATTTGGAATTTTTAATTTTTTATTTTTGTTTTAAAATGCATTAGCATTATCTCGAAATGTAGTGCTTACGAGATTTCAAGCTAAATATAATTGCTTTTTACTTGATTTCCCATACAAAATAATAATTAAAATTAACTAAAATTAATAGCCATGGGCCTGTGGCAAAAATTAAATAAAAATATACTTAATAGTAACAAACCAAAAAAGTTTGTCTTAAGTAGAACAAAAAATAAGCAAATTAAGTATAATGTGTGTAATTAGTAAAAAGAACAAAACGACAATGGTAAGACTGTTGTAAATATAGTGATGGTAAAATTGAGCTTACAATACAACAAAGCTTTCAGCAAATTGAAATACGATGAATCAAAACAATTCACATATTCCATTTGCAATAATGGCTGAGTATATAAAGCAGAAATCTACGTCAACTGACACCACACACAGTGAACCAAACACAAAAGAACGCTGATGATGAAGGTTTAGTGGCCTTCGAAAACGGCTGGCTGTTCCGTTCAACTATGTGTTGTCAGAATATTTACAACTAACTTTGGTGTTATTTGTTCATTAATAATTATCACATGTAATTTGGCTTAAAAAGCGATACGAACTTTAGCCTGTTAAAAATCATAAATATAGAAACAAATGGAGTTCGAATAATAATTAAAATTAACTAAAACAAAATCTAGTTTGTGAGTAGATTTGCAGGCAATCTACTCAAAATCTAATATTTTCGTTCGATTTTTGGTACCCTGTACAACATATTTAAATAAAAGATGGTTGAATTAGCTACGGTCTGCTTAAAAAGGTGTGTGAGTTGGCTACATTGCAGTTGTTTGCTTGTAGTTTTGGAAAACTTTAATGGGGTTTGTCTTGGATAAAAAATCTTTATAAATGTCAAAAAGCATGGTGTGATTATATATATATAGATATATATATTTATAGATTTTCATAAAGATTTTAACTAAAATATGCTAGATTTTGTGCAGGTGTAAATGCTTTATAAATGCCTATTTGTATATGTTGAGAAATAAAGAAAATTTTTCCGAAATTTGTTCTATTTTATTTTTAGTCCGGAAAAAATTCTTTTTCGGCAAAACTTTTACAACAACGTTTCATTAATTTTTTAAAACAGACCTACCTAAAAAAAGTTAATTTAACTTTTTTCGGCAATAATTTTGTTTCATATGTGTTTCATGTTAATTCAACATTATATATATTCTCTAAGAAATTTTTTCCTTTTGAAATAACTTTATTTCATGTTAATTTACAATTCCAGCAATGTTAAATCAAAATGAAGAATCATGTAGAATCAAAGTATTTTCAAGTTGTAACAATTATTTGTAGTAAATTAAATATAATTTGCCATCAAAATTTTTGCATGGTGATTTTATATTGGCATTTTTTTCTGTGTGTGCAACAACATCACATATGTTACTTTTGCTTAGGCTGAATTTCCAAATCTTAATTCGGATTAATAGCATAAACTTTATATTCAACACAGAAAACTATTATAATAATGGCCATTTCTATTGACTATAAAAAAGGATAGTTTACACAATTTTACCCTTAAACTTTTACGTTTTTTTTTCTGTTGACTAAGCACATAAATGTTGTTACTTTATTAAAGATTTTTACAACTATATATGTATGTATGTTACATATATTTGTTTTATTTATGTAAATTTTCTTCTTAGTCTGCAAGCCAAAACTTAATTTTCGTTTGTTAAGACTCTTGGATTATTTATTCTGCTTCTTGGTTTTATTTGTGTAACCAATAGTTTTTACACAAGCATTTCTAAATAAAAGTAATATTGAAAAAAAAAACATATAATGATGGTAAATATATTTTACCACTAGATCATATTTTATAGGATTTTATGAGTAAACATTTTATTATTTATTTTCTGACCAAACACACCAGACCCCAGACCAGACCAGTAAGAGGAAAAAAATCTGTGTTTAAAATTCTTTCCTTAGGATCATAAAAAAAATCAAACTCATCCCTTTATTGGTGTAATTTTGCTCGTATTTTACTTTATCTTGGCCATATTTTAAGGCAATTTCCTGTCATTTACGACTACAACGGGAAGGATATTTTTTCCTGATGTATTTTTAAAATATCTTTCCTTTATTAATATATTTACGTGTGTGTGTGTGTGTGTTTGTGTGTGTATAGTGGAGAGTGTTAAGAGTGTATTTGATTGTATGCCAACAAACTATCAGCAGCATTTGTTGTGTGTGAGAAGTCCTTAATGATGTTATTTTTTTTATTTTTTGTTGCCTGTTCCGGCAGGCATTTCACAAGGTTTGTCGTTCCGTTTTCTATTTTTTTTCTTTCTTTTTTTGTGTAATTTTATGACAAACTCAATTTGGATTAGTGTTGGTGAAACATATTTTATTATGCACTCATAATGAAGCAGGCCAAAATGAGAAACCAAGTACACTGTTGCCGTTTTATGTTCTATGCTTTTATTTTCATTTTTTTTTCTTCTTTCTTTTAATAAAGAGCTTTGATGCAGAAAATTGCCAGAAAAGTAGTAAAGTTTGATTTTTTTGTTCTAGTTTTAAAAGATTTTCTTTTTTTAACATAAACATATGGGGAAGAAAGTTTATTTTTATGATATAATATATTTGAAAAAGTGTATTAAGCATAATGACGGCCTGATGAAATCTTAATTTGAAGCCAAGGCAGCAGCAGTTCACATAAAAAAGTTTAACACAACAGCTTTAAATTATACCTCATTTACATTAAGCATTTTTTCGTGAAATTTCATGAATTTTGTTGCATGCAACTTTTTTTATTTGCTAATTCCAGCGCTATAAAAGAGAATTTTATATAAAAAAGGGCTTAGAATGAATCTCTGATGCATTTTTGACAACTTTTTTGATATAAGTTGCTCCTCCAGGCATCGTATTGACAAATAAAAAATTTTCATGCAACTAATTGCATGAAAAAAGTGCTTAATGTAAATTAGGTATTACAAGGATAAAAAAATAAAAAGACAAATTAAAACTATATGCAAGTCAACAATAAATACTAAAAATATTTAACCTAATATATATATAGTTTAGCGGAAATGATTCTTCTTTTAATATCGGCAACTTGAGGACATATACAATAACTTGTTGCTACAAAATGTGAATGTTTGTGCAAAGTTGCACGATTATTAAAATACACAATAAATAAATAAGGCCGAAATAAGCTAATGAACAGTTAATATTTGAATGTCAACGCCGCCTCTAAAATATCTTGGTGATAGACGGATTCATCTTTTTTTACTACTTTTATTAAAATTTTTAATTAAATTTTCAATTTTAAATTTAACTTTTAATAATTTTTAGCAGTTTCATTGACTTTCATTTATTGTCTAGCGGCAGTTTTCACGGCGGCGCTTGACTTGAAACTTTACCAGCTCTGGAGTTTAACTGTTTTGATTTAATAAACAAAACAAAAAAAAAACAGCTGTTGCAGGATTGCAAACATTAACACTTTTCCTTCTGCAATGGTTTTTTGTATTCCACACATACATAATAAATATATACATATGTGCCCATTTAGTAGATTACATTTTAATAAATAAAAAAAATTCGTATTATGGAAATAAATTAATAAGACCGAAATAAGCTAATGACCTTAGCTAAAATATTTTCGTGCTAGAAGGACATCTTTTTTTTACTAATTTTATTAAAATTTAGGTAAATTAATAAAATTTTCAATTTAAATTGCAACTTTTAACAATTTCAGATATATGTATGTACAAAAATTTTTGTTTAGTGTCGGTGGCGCTTGACTTTAAACTCTACCAGCTCAGGAGTTAAAATGTTCTGATTTAATAAACAAAACAAACAAAAAACAGCTGTTGCAGGGTTGCAAAAATTAATACTTTTTCGTCTGCAATGGTTTTTTGTATTCCACACATACATAAATACATACATATATACATATGTGCCCATAATTATGAAAATAGCCTAAGTCATATATTTATTATTTCGAGATATTTAGTAGATTAAATTTTAATAAATAAAAAAAATTCATATCATACAACAGTTTTAATTTAGAGTTGTACTATTCTCGATTTTTATAAATTAGTAATATTTATTATCATCGCTATTATAAAAATTATTAAAGGTGGGAAGTAAATACATACCACGCGTTACGCGGCAACGCTTTTCTGGCTTGTTAAACGTTTAACGCTATACAAATGGAAAGTTACACAACACGCTTTTGAGGTTTTTTTAGTTGTAAAATTTAAAGCCTTTGTCGGATATTTTTTTGTCTTGCATTTACGTTTTATTTTTCTTTAAATATTTAATGAATATTTTTATCCATTGTTTAATAAAAAAATTAATTTCTAATCATTTTTGTGTGTGTTAGCTTATGAATCTGGCAACACTAGTTGTCATTTTGTATACAACGGGTGAAAGTTGAAGAATGTTCAACTTTTTGCGAGGTACGCGCGTCGCGATCTTCTCTATGTAACTTGCCTTATGAAAATACACTATTTCAACTTTTTTGACAGCCGCGTGTATCGCATTAGCGCATTAAGGCCTTAAAAGGTTTTATGAAACAGATTACAACAAAGAGTTAGTTTCGCTATTGTAATTGAAATGCGCGAATTGATGGGAAAATATGTAATGAAAACAATATGACCGTGCCATTTGCTTGATATTATTTTCCCTAACAATTAAATAAACATGCTATGATATTTTACCTAACAAAATGACAACTCCTAAGGGAAGGCTCTAAGGCCATTTAAGGTGCGTTTAAGGATTAATTTGGTTTTCAAGATTCCATTTTAGGTATCGGATGTGGTGGGGACGAGAAATTTTTTGATGGAACATTTTATTTTAACCCTTTAACTTCTCTCCATATGGGTCTTTTAGGTTCCTTTCTTAAAAAAGAATCAAATAAGATCTCTTAAAGTGTTCTACACTAATACTCGAAATTAAATTCCATTACAAGTGTCTAACTAAGCCATATTTACAAATTCAACCATACAAGAATGTAAACTAGAGCAAATTTCATTGCAGTTAAAGTACACAATCCTCTAAATCCTGTATGTTCATATGCAAACTCTTAAACAGCTTTAAACAATATTAAAGCTTTAAATCAACTAAATTGCATAAGCCGTAAATAAAACGCACGAATTTTAGACGCTTGCACTTTACATTTTCTACTTGAATAATTCAAAATGCAATCAATCACATCTGGCATCAACTGACATAATGGCAGTCAGTTTGCCAATAGCAACTGACAAATTTATATCAAATTATACTGATTAACACACACACACACTCTAAACTCTAAGCACTATTTTTAACACTCACCTTTTTACTGCAAAAAAGTAAGTTGGTTGTTGATTTTTTTTTTTTTTCTGAAAATTAACTGCATGGCTGAATTTATAATCATGTAGATTTTTGTACAAAATATATTTCCATGGGAACTGTAGCTCATCATAAAGCTAAAAAAGAGATATAAACAGAAAATTAGTATAGCGTTTAAATAAAAAGTTTTAGTTAGTAAAGAGATGGAAACAGAAAAATAATTAGTGCACCAAAAATAAAAACGATGATTATGAAGGTTTGGCATGCTGTTGTTCCGTTCTGCTAGCGTTTGTCATAATAATTTACAATTGCCTTTAATGCAGTTTGTCTCTTAAAAAATATTACCTGTAATTTGTATTACAGAGCGAAACATAGAAAATTATTAAAGTTAAACGCATAAATGTTCAAGATAAATTTCTAAGAAATCAGTGAAATTGCAGAATTCTTTTTCCATTCATATAAAATTACAAATAATAATAGTATATGTATATAAAAGTCACTGGATCTTTGCCCAAACAGAATATTTCATTAGCAGTTTGATACGTTTCCATTTGTCAAATGCGCTTTAACAAATTCTCACAAATAAAAAATACTATTAAAGGAACATTTCGATGGCTTAATATAAAAAGGGTCTAACTCAATTTTTTTCGAAATCGCGTTTTTAATGTTTTCTGGGCGAAAACGTATAATTGCATCCTCCTTGAAGATCTTACTACGTTACAGTTCAAAATCAAGGACTTATGACAACTTAAAAAACTATTTCTGCATGTAAATGCTTTATTTTTTCTTTAGTTTTTTGCTTCTCCTGTAAAATATATAAAACTCGAGTTAGGCCTTTTTTATATTAAGAGGTCGATTTGTTCAATTCATATGCGTTGTGTAATCGTCTAATTATAGAGTATTGTATTTTTGTTGTTGGTAATTTTCCTACAAAAATATGTTCTAATTATACAATTGAATTTTATGTATGTTTTTCAAACAGTAGTTGTATAAAGGACAGGTCTGGGAATATTCTATTTTTTAGATTAATTTGTAAAAATATAGTCAATATGTGATAACTAAGTTCTTCTGTATGATAAATATTTATTTAATTAACTTTAGTTTAATTTTCAAGCTATTTTAATCAAAATCGTTTATTACGAAAAATGCTTTAATTATTTTGCAACAAAATTCAAATTCCCATACCTGGCTTAATTTCATGCTATCAAATGAAATGAATGTCAACTTTAATTCCTAATATTTAAGAATATAATCACCCCTATTGTGAATATTTCCCCCTCGAAATATTTCCTCTTTTTCACAAATCGTAATCGTGAATAATTTTTCCCTAGAAATATTTGTCCGTTTTTGATTCCCCTTATCATGACTAATAATTCCCTGCAGCACCTTTTTTCATCATTAAATCTCTTTGGTTCACCGCGGTGGTATACTAAATGTTTTATTTTTCACTGCACCTATTTAGACTTGTGTCCAACAGTTTTTTTTTTTTTAACTAGTTCGTTCAGTTGGACACAAGTCCAGTCAAAAACATCAATGTAAATTAAATGGGTTTGTAACAGCTTTTGATTCAAACGCTCTCAAATTATTTCAAAAAGAACTGTTGGACACAAGTATACACCTAGTGTATTTATAAACACAACTTTAAACTAAAATTTGTGTATTTCTTATTATTGATCTTGAATTTTTTGATTTGTAAATAATTTTTAAGCTTTATAAATCTTCTTCCATTTTTTTCATTCACTGGGACTGATAACTGGAAAAAAATATCAATATATATTCACAATAGCATTTTTCCCCTCGAGGGGAATGAAAATTTTACGGGAACAAAAATTCCATTTGTTATTTACAATAGGGGTGAATAAAAATTATGATACATCAAAACTTGTCTATTCACAAGTGCATAAGCAAATAACGTTTTTTTAACCATACGCCGAAGCTTGTGAATTGTACAAAAAATATCCTTTAATTTTTATATTTTTATTTTAGTACATGTGTATGTATGCACGTATGTAGTAGATAGGAAAATAAAGTTATCATCAGGTTTTATATGAATAAATTTTATCTCATAAAATAAAATTGATTATATCACACGTGTTCTAAAATTGTTATACAACATTTTTAATATAAACTAACATATACAACATCTGTTTTAAAGCTTATTTTTAAGAGAAATAAAAATAGTTTAGAATAAATTTGTATAGAAAAGGTTTTATTTTCACAAAATGGCAAAAACCTATGGACTGCTGCTATGAAACAGATGTTTTCTAGTCCCCAAAAACAAATAATATTTTTATAACTTAAGCATTGAGGTGTTAAAATCATTTGGTTAGAGGGTGAAAATAAATGTAGCGAATAATCAATTTCTTAAATTTTTAAATAACTATTTAACTTTAATTTAGTTCTAAAACTAAAAAAAAACTTAAGGCTCGTATTACTTTGACTTTAATTGAATTTATGATATTTTTAAATGAAATCTTACTGGTATTTGCCATTTCACTGCGTTGTCTGTTCGTCCATGTGTGTGTCTATCACACGCTTGTACGTATATTAATTTTGCTTTAAAATATAACTTATCATTATCATTATCATTATATTTTTTTTTTTTTTTTTTTTTTTCAAATAAAATAATAGTTTTGATAATTGATAACAAAATTTAGTTTGTTGCAAAAGTTATATGAAACATTCGCTTGTCTTATTTTAACAGCAAACTTCTTTCATAAAAGTTGGACGTACATATTTACAAGACATACGAGGATTGGCATAATTTTAGGTTTCATTTAGGAAAACAAGCTTAAAGGCTAACATGGCAAATTTTATAACAATTTAACAAAAAAAAAAATTCTCTTCAAGCTTGTAATTCAATTATTTAAATGTTTAAAAACGATTAAAAATTATTACTGCTGCCACGCGGAAATTGTAATTGGCCAATTCTTACATGCACCCAGAAAAAAGATTGGTTGGAAAACGGTTAGTCCAATAAAATATCATTTGCATCAACTATATTTCAGTTCACGCTATCAATTTTCTGTTAATCCAAAAAACAATCCATGTTCATTGCCATAAGGGAATAATTGTAACAAAAATATGATTGTGACAATACTTAAATTGATTGCATCAACCGAGCGTATGCTTTTGTCATGACTAATTAACTGATTGATTAGCACAACCGAATAAAATATTAGGAATTGGATTTTAGTACCAACTTTTGGTATTAGCAACTAAACAATTGTCGTTCTATATTAAAATTAAAATAAAAACTTTCAATCAGTTGCTGCAACTAACTAGAGGTTGAGTTTACTATCATAGTTTACAGCAGCAAATTAAAAAATTAACTTTTGTGACTTTCAAAGGTATTATGATTTGTGAATTCTCAAATGGTTTTTGAAAGTCTGTGCATAAGATAACAGGTTTGTGGCTTTTCAAAATGTGTGGTTGAAGAAATGTACATATATAGACATGCTTCACCATTAGGAAATAAATTTCAATTAAAATAAACTTATGACAATATGTCAAATAATAAATTTCTTAAATTGTGTATTTTTATTTGCGTTTATTGTTTATTTTTATTTCAGCAAGGAAGGCCAATTTTTCTTTTACAGGTACCAATTATGATGATATTGTTTTAATTATAGTAACCAAATTTTCGGTAGCAAGAATAACATTTATTTCAAATTCCATACAGTCAACCAATTTTTTCTGTTGCTGCAACTATTGGGTTGAGGGTTATAATTAAAATATAGTGGTACCACAAGAAAATTTCAGTCGCTACAGCAGAATTCTATGATAGTTGCTGCAACCGCCAAAATTCAATTGGCAACAAATTCGGTTGTCACAACGTCTGTATGAGAATATGACTACAAAAATGATTTCAATAGTTAACTCCAAATAAAAATTTATGCTAAACTAGTTTTAATTTTAATAGCTTTATGATTGAAATTTATGCGATCTTTCTGTTTAAATTTTTTTTTATATTTACTCGTACTGGCAACAAAATATTGGAAATAAAATACAATTGTTAATTTTTTTACATAAAAAAAAAGATCTCAAGCTCATTGAAGGTAAATAAAATTTGCTAATTCCTTAAAATTTGCTCAATTTAATGGCCGCCATCGCATTTTAAGCTCAAACTCGTTGACATTAAATTTGATTATCGCTGCAAGTAAAACTTGAAAACCCTTAAAGCAAAATTTTCTCTGTTTTGTTTTTTTTTTTTTTTTTTTTTCTCTTAATTTTATGCATTTTCCTTAGCTAGACACACACTTGGCTTGATACGCAGCCATGATGATGGCAGGAAACAATAACTTTAGTCTGCAACATTTTTGTACTTTTGTGTCGTGTCACAAAATTTTAGACTATAAAAGTTTTCATATTACGAACGAGAATCGCGCAAGCACGTAAAAGCGATTATAGTTATTTTTAAGATTAATTTTATTTCAAACATGAACTTTAATTTTAATCGTTGTTTAGGAAGTGAATTTTTCATTTCTTAGACAAAATTAAAGTTTTGTTTGTTTAGTCATAGTGAGAACTTTTTATAAATATAAAAGGTAACATGTTTTAGTAATAAATATTATAGACCATTAAGCTTAAAATAAATTTAATAATAACAATAAATTTGACACAGATATGTACATATGTACGTCTAACCAACAAACAGATGATTGGGGTGACAGCGAACAACCAAAATTCAATTGGTTTCTATGGTTATGTCTGTGGCGTTATGGCGAGTAACCTATAATCAAATACCAGTGTTGCCCATAAACTTGGTTCGAACAGCTGTTATGGCACGTTTAATTGAACACAATTTTTCTTATTAAAGGTGTTCATGTTAAAAGTTTCATTGTTGCGAAAAAGTTTACAAAAAAATCTAACAACAACCATATAGAAAATTATTTTATACAAATGCTTCAGAATTATCAGCCTCAAAGGAAGTACAGTATTATCAGAGTAAATTTTTCAAAGTCGTCTAACTTTTAATGGCATTGCCAAGCCAAAGTAAACGGGCAGACTTATAAAATCAACTCAACATTAAACTACAATCAGAACACCTGTTTAGCTTACGTACTTTTCTTAAGCCTACAGTACACGGCATGTAAAAAGCCACATGCGTATGTGGCGATGACGTCACAAGAATTTTCACCATGTTCGTTGCTTTTTTTTAAATTACTAGTAGTGGGTAGATCCCGTAAAATTATTATAGTATTTTTGTTCAAAAATACATATGTGGCACATGTAGCCGAATCGAAGACATTTTCTGAGGCAGCTCATCTGTAAGCATGTTAATATCTACATGTACATATGTTGCTAGTACACGGCATGTAGCACATGTAGCATCGTGATGACGTCAAAATTACGTCAGAACCACATGCGTATGTGGTTTTTTACATGCCGTGTACTGTAGGCTTTAGAATTGACAGATTGTAGATGAGTTCAATCATTTTTCAAATAACTAAAAAATTAAAAAATTCAAAAGGTTATAAGAATTCTTAACTTGTCAAAACATAAAAATTATGATGTAATTTTCAAATTCGGTAAACAAAAACTTTTAGCAAACATGAAACATACATATATTGGGTCTTGTCATGATTGGCGTATTTGGACTTCAATACGAGATTTTAGTCCAAGATGGAAAAAAAATTGCGGTTCTGTTCAATCTATTACAAAAATGTCGAGGCCGAAGCCGAAATATACTAGCCAGCCACGATAGGGACGATTGTGTTTAAATTTAAAGCTTTCCAAATAAAATAGCTTGCTCACGTTAGAAAATACAATTGTGAATGCTGCACATTTGCAAGAGTTGACGTGATTACTTTCAATAATTTAAAAAAAAAATTAGAAGGAAATTTTGACATTTCGATGCAAATGGCTTTTTATGAGCTTTTCAAAATGAATGTTTGGGAAATATATTTTCAAAATTGTTTTATGCTGTTAGTAATCCAACTATAGGTCTACTTGAATTGGCATAAAAATAATTATAGAAATCGTTTGAAGCTCAAAAGCAAATTGTTTTGAAATTGTTTTCCATCACAAACTCTTATTGTAATTTTTTCGAAAGGTGCTTTTAGAAAATATTGAATTGTAAAAAGTATCTTCTAATCAAGTGCCTTTTAAACATCACAACTTTCGATCTTCGGCCATCGTCGAAAATTAATATCAAAAAAATTTATTTACATCCCTTTTCACAATGTATGGTTAAGCGTTAACGTGAACTTTAACTGCAAGTTTTTCATACAAAACTTGCCGTTAAAGTCCCTGTTATCTTTTAACCATACATTGTGAAAAGATACGTTAATGTTATAAAGTGCACTTATTAATAAAGAATGTCGCTATTGTGAATTTCACTCGTTGTGATTATTCAAAATAGCGTATCAGCTGAGACTAAAGGCTCAGTTAGCCGACTGTAATGGAATGTAACTGCAGTGGTAGGAAACAGCTGATCGATATTGTTATTTGAAGACTAATGAAAATGGTTATAGAGATTAGAGATGTGCACGTGAGTGTTTTTTGACTCACGACACACACGCTCACGCAGATGAATATTTTATTCACGCACTTTCACGCACGAATGATTTTGAAAATGTTCACGATCACGCACGCTCACGAACAAAATATTCTTAATCACCCACGAGTGGTTTACAACTTATCACGATCACGCACGCTCACGAAAAAGTATGTAATCCAATTTGTATCTTTTTTTGGGTTGAAAAATAGGTTTTACACATACATATGTATGTATGTATGTATGTACATATGTATGTATGCAGGTGTATATGCCAAATTTACATTGCACGGTGGGGACTTTTACAAAGTAAATGGCAATAAATCTGGAACTTCTAAACTACTGATTGGATTTATATGAAACTCCTAACATCTGTAGAGGAGGACTTAGAAGTTATAAGACATATCATGACAGCCTTCTGGCTTGAGCTGGACATGAGTTACAGTCGGCCAAAGTTGACTACCTGGTACTCAAAAAACTTCTGAAGCTTGTAACTTTTTTAAAAATTATTCGATTTTTATCGGATAAAGCGCTTTCACATAAACTTGAAATTGTTAAGAAATAATTTCCCTTGACCTTTTTTAGTATTTCGCCTATTACTTTTTAATTCATTGTTAGATTTTAAGTTAAAAGACAACATTAAATTTTTGAAAAAATTTTAAATAAAAATAGGAAAAAAATTTATTAACATATCCATTCGTGAAATCGGGAAAAGACTAAGAAATCCAAGTTTTAAAATTTCCCTGAAAAAGGCATGTGTTTTTTTAAGTATCTTCATTATTTTCAGTTTTGTAAAAAACTTTGTTTAATACATTAATACATGTCCTAAGATAGTAAATTTTAAAAATACTTTCTATAAAAAGTTGTGACGATAGATTTTAAAAATTTTATCTATAAGATTATGTAGATAGTTTTAAACACTTTTAACTAACATTTAAGAGTGGCTTTTCATAAATGCGGATATACGCGTAGTTTTTCTGAAAAAAGTTAAAATTTAGTTGTGTACGTACCACAAAGAAATATATTAAAATAATTTTATTTTTCTACATTGGTACATTTCAATTTCATATGAGTCAGTTTACTACGCCTGAAAAAATTATAACAATAGCCCAACTCACAATATTGTGCAAATGGCCTTGCATCGTAGATGTGCAAAATGGCATAGTATATTGATACTCACCTATTCAGGAATGATATATGTCGTGAGAGCGTGAGAATTCGTGCGTGATTATTAAAAATAGCTCACGCACGATCACGCACGAGTAATTTATTTTTAAGTCACGCTCACGCACTCACGCGTGATTAATTATAAATTTGATCACGATCATGCGTGATTCACGCGTGATACGATAAAATCACGACATTTGCACATCTCTAATAGAGATACAACCGGAATGTAAAAATATGTACATTACTTTTTACATAACAGTACCGATCAGCTGTTTCCTACCACTGCAGTTACATTCCATTATAGTCGACTAACTGAGCCTTTAGTCTCAGCTGATACGCTATTTTGAATAATCACAATGAGTAAAATTCACAATAGTGACATTCTTTAAGGCTGTGATACACTATCATACAAAGTCGTGCGATCTACGAAAAAATATAATTTCGATGGTGTTGCCAAGTCATAATAAGAATTTGAAATTCGATTCTCGATGTTCGATAGGCAAACGAAATATATAATGTTACAATTAGTAAGGGAAATACGCTAAGTTTTATACTAAAATGTTTAGCAATCATTTTAAAAAGTTTTTAAATGTTTCCTTTAAAAAATTTCCGTAGTTTTTCAACGAACTTCAAATTATTTGCCTCAAATTAAAATTTTATTTAATAAAATAAATCTGGTGTTTAAAGAAATTTCCTCCATCCAACAGTTACTTAATATTCTTTTATTGCAAATAAAAAGTTTTTGTCTTCAAAAGAAAATACATGTGTTTCTAAACTGTTGACCCTTAAAAGCATTAACATTTTTTAAATCTTTTTTAAGAAAACATACATACCTCGCAAATGAACACAAAAGAATATATCCACATGCAAAGTAATAGAAACAAATGTAAAATGATAAAACCTTTAATCTAAATATTCAGAGACACCAAACGTCGTGCATACAAAAGTGTTTATCTGAATGTCTGAGGGAATGAAAAGCGGAGCAGGAGAAATTTTTAAAATGAGAATGTATTTGTGTTGTTACACTGGAAGAAATGTTTGCGTTTTAATTGTTTAAATACTTAAAAGCTGCTGCATGCACAAAAAAAAGGAATATGAATAATTTTGTAAAATAAAATCAAATTTTTGTAATATCAATTACAAAATTAATTAAATTTTTACCTTTAAACAATTTGATAATATCAATTAAGTTTCTCCACTCAAATTAATACAATTAAAAAAGTAATTAAATCAATTAAATTCTTAATTGAAAACATTAATTGGTAAATATTTTTTTGCTGTGTGGAAAAATATTTAAAGAAATTAAAAAAAAAATTTAACATTAAAAAAAATTGTTTTTCTTTTCTCTTTTTTAATTAGTATAAAAAATGTAATAGTTGCTAGCTAATTTAAGTATTCATTTATTTTACAAAAACGAAACGCATCATGTGCAAAAACAAGCTTTGCTGCAAAATTAAATTTTTGTGTGCATGTAGGTAGAATTTTGGTTCATCTCCCAGGCGACTGTTTGGCAATGCGATGGCGTAAGGAGACAAGGACAAACATGCTTTCATATTTCTATACATATGTTTGATTTTAGATGTGTATGTATGGCTTATGTAATATACACACATGAAACCTGATTTGAAAATTAAATAGTTAAATATTCCAGACATTCACAGAAAGAGCATGTCACATAGAAAATGTCGACAGGATTATGAAGAGAAAAAGCAGAACAAAACTTACAAAATACCATGAATAATAACAATTACGTATGTCATAAATGAAATCCTTTAGAAGGAAATATAAATGAAACTCAAGCACAGATAGAAAGCAATGGACAACACACTGCTGCACATAATCACATTTACACTTTGACCTTCCCTGGATGCCATAAAGAGTAATTCACTATTAAGTGTAAATTCAAATTGTATATGAGTTAGAAATTTACATATGTATACAAGGCGAGTTTTGAATTTCGAATAAAGAATTGGGATGGTAATTTTTACTATATTTGTCAACATCGTGACAAAACCATATGCTTTTGCAGGGCTTAATTTAAATTGTTATTTTAGATTTTGTTATCGAAATTTATCGATGACTGTCAACATATGATTTCTATTCCTCAAGAAAATTTAACGGCAATATTGTGTTGAAACGGCTTTGAATTTATCGCCGCCATATTTGATAACGATATGAGTTAATTTGAAGCAAACACTAATTAAAAATGGAAAAAACAGTCAAATATAAAATAAAAAATGTAATCCCCAGTTTGAAAAATTAGTGAAAGAGTAACAGAAGAATTCCTCTCTTGTTGTGGAGTTTCGCAAACGCCCTTTTCCGAGTAATTTCAAAGAACACGGCCAAAAATTGGAAAATTATTAAAAAGTTTGGCTAAAAAAAGCTGTATGTTATGCAAATGCCACAAATAACAACCATTATTAATTGTTAATAAAATTTTTTGTTCAAAAATAATAAACAAATCACACAGCAGAGAAACAAGTTGATGAGTTCCAAGCTGACGGCGCACACAGGGAAAAATTGAAAATTTACTGCGAAAAAAATTATTTACTTCATATGGACTCAACAAATTTCAATAAAACTAAATGTTTCAAGGTTTTTAGGATCGATGATTACGAATATGATGTCAGTTTTTAAAAATTTAAAATGGCGGATCCAATATGGCAGACAAAAATATAAATTTAAAAATTTATCGAATTCGCTTGAAACTCATTACACGGCGTTTTTTTTGGGTCGCTCATTACGAATCGGATGTTAGTTTTAATAAATTCAAAATGGCGGATCCACCATTTTTTAACTTATTATACTAGTTGTGTAGTTACCCAGGCAGAAATTGTGACTTTGCCCAAAAAATATGTACCACCACAACACTGTAAATACAAAATTACGACTCTTCCAAAATGTGTGTACCACCACAGTACTCTAAACACAAAAATATGACTTAACGTTTACAAATACCGCGTTCTTAGTAATACTGTACCACAACAACACTGTGTATACAAAAATTCGACGTTAATTTCTCAATACCCCGTTTACAATAATTCTATACCGCTACAACACCGTAAATACAAAAATTTGACTTTAGTTCCCCAAATACCCCGTTTACAATAATTCTTTACCGCTGCAACACCGTAAATACAAAAATTTGACTTAAGTTGGGAAATTTTCATTGTGACGACCTTATAAATGTGTATTTAGAGTATTGTGACAACATTGAAAACAAGAGTCGGAGGACGGTCATTAGGCGTTAACATTTTAATGTGATGAGTACATTAAAATCTTGGTAAACGAGTGTTGTACTGATGTTAGTTGTACCCGGAGACAATCGTAGCAACGTCGTGCTGATTGTCTTTTTCTGCCTGGGTAAATTATAAGGAAAAGTCGTGGAAATGTTTGCAACTTTTTTTATAGTTCCAGCTAAAGTAAATATTTCAATATATTTCATAATAAAAATAGTATACTATATCTACATTACATATAATTGTTGTTTTAATAATAACTGGAAATTAAATTAGATATCTGATGCTTAAAAATATATTTAAAAAACTTTAAACTGTAAATTTAAAGAAAAAAAATGTCGAGTGTAGCAGCAATTAACGCTATAGATGCTGCTGGCATGTATAAGTACGTGTAACAGATAATAATTCTTTGCACGCACGTACAGACTAATGTGATGCGTTAAAAAAAACTGATATATAGAACATATTAAGTGCAATAGTGGTTACATTTAACAAAATAAAAAATTCCATTTTTGTCGTCGTAATTCGATCATTTTTCCCTGTGTGCGGCGTGCCGCTGTCGGTTATTTTTTTATTCACATCGCCGGAGCCGAGTGCATTGGCTCGCATCAGCTCAAAATCAGCCTAAATTTTGTCTGCTCCAAAAGCCAAAATCGTGCAATTTCAAGAAAAAAATGAAAATCAATTTTCAATTAAAATTTTTAATTTTCTTTTTAAATTTGTATATGCTTATTTGAGCCTAAAAAAATGATAATTTTGTCTCGATCTGTCACATAGCTGTTTCAAATATTTACAACATCGTCGCCATCTTGTTCTAGAACACTTATTTGTTATTGATGTAGAAACAAAGTGATGATGACACTAAAATAACGGCGAAATTGACGACAACAACTGGAACAAGGGTGATTGTGAATTTTGCTAATATGGATTATTCACAATAGTATATTTCTATCAGCTGAGCTGGATTGTATAAACTATTTGTTTTGCAGTCCTACACTCCGAACATGACATGACTAACTTTAACATTAACATAATATTAATTTAATTATTTAATAATGCAGGTCACTCGTTTTAGTATATTTATTTTTTAACAGCGTTATTAGGAAACTTGTTTTAACATGCTGTCTATAATATGAAAGAGATAGTAGACGAAAGAAATCTCCTATCGTTATTTTACAAGCTAATTATAATATTGCTAGACTGAAATGTTATAACATTTCCCTGCGTCTACACCTGATATATTTTTATCATAACAAAATCAAAGTTTATTTTAAAAAATTATTTTTTTATGTTAGCTCTTTTTTCTACATATCAATGGTTTACTAACGCAACCTCGTAACTTAAAAACTACTACTTTTCAGGAGACAAAAAATGATTTATAACAAATATTTAATGAAAATTTACAAGTATTTAATTGAAAATTTAACAAAAATCATCCAAGTAATTAGATTATAAAAAAACATATATTAAAAATGTTTAAATACTTGTTATAAATCATTTTTTGTCTCTCCTGAAAAGTAGTAGTTTTTAAGTTACGAGGTTGCGTTAGTAAACCATCGATATATGGAATCTGATATTTGTCTTGATAAAAATATATCAAGTGTAGACGTAGGATTAACGAGAGTATGTGTATGACAGTGTTACGCAGGATTATGGCTTAAAGAAATTTCATGTCTAATGTAAGACAGATTAAGCAGCTCTGATCTGCAGGACATCTCTCGGCGTTACAATAATAACAATATATGTATATAATGTTCGTTATCTAGCATACGAAAACTTGTCATATATATGAATACTTAATGAAATTTTTTGCAGTAAACTTTTTCTACAAGGTGGCGTAAAAGTAATGTCATAATTTTAATTGGCTGCCATTATTGCAGATGGCGCCAGATGGAAAATTAGTTGTCAACAAGCCACGGAGCGATAAACTTCTCGTATTCCATGTGCACTAATAATTAAGCGTTTGGCTGAGCGTCAGAAGGAATCCACAAACCTCAATGAGACAACGATGCACACATTTAGTCATTAGCAGACGTTCGTTGCAACGAACTTTGATAAACGATTATAAAATGTTCTCCTATAAAGAGCAAATTGTTCACTGCAAGCTGCTTTCCGACCGTAGAACAAGGTTAATTCAAACTTGAACTTGGAGCAAAGAACGAGGAAGCCTATTTCCACTTGCATCGTTATATTAACAAATAAAATTTGCTTTTCTTTGGCATCTGTAATACCATGGACGGTAACACAACCATTAAAGCTCAACAAGATTTTTCAAGAATTTCCAACTAAGCAAAACCCTTCAAAACTTTCTTTCTCTTCGTAACTTTTTTAAACACCCTTTAAAAATTGCTACTTACAGTCAAAAATGTGTGTATAGATGAAAAGGCATTAGAAATATAAAAGACACAGCTGTCGAATTAGATTTTAATACTGTATACTCACAAGTAAATGCTAATGAAATTTTTATTGAAAATGTTGCTGTTGCTGCTGCTGTTGCCTACGACGTTATTGGACAAAAGGACTTCAAATAATGTATATTGCTTGAAAATGTAATATTTATTGTGAAAGAAATTTACGAGAAGGAATTCCATTTGCCATATTATTGGCATTATCCATAGCGATTTAATTCAATAAAATTCATTTCATTTATCTTACGACACATTAAGAAAATTACTTAGATGATGACGTGATATGTGTTTTTTAGTTTTGGGAAGATGATAATGTCCCAAGCCCCTACGAAATACATTAATTGAATAACTCAGCAGGTTGTGTACAATTCATAAATATACATACATAAATACATGCATATATAAATGTACTACTAACAAATTTTTTTTATAGCTTATATTGAAAGACGTTTTTTATAAACACACACTCTTACTTATTTTCGGCTTACAGGGATTAGTTTTGGTAATTTCAATATATTAAATGGAGGTTTTATCAAAAGCTTCCTCATAATTTTATTGGACATTTGAAACTTGTTATTTAAGTACTTGTTGTTATGCCAAAGCAATTGGGTTGCTTTAGCTGTTTGGTCGCATAATGAATGTTCTAGTTTTCTAAAAGTCTTAATAATTGGCTGCATACACAAGCTTTCTTTATAGTTATTGGGTAATTTCTTAAGAGGCTGAGCTGAAGCTCTATTTAGTAAGGGTTTTAAGTTTTGACTTACGTCTGCTACTGGAGTTGAATTTTCATAATTTAATGTGATAAATATTTTGGTAGAACATAAAGAATTTTACAGAAAACTCAGATAGACATCCTATTATCCTTAACCCATAACTTTTTGGTGTATTCAGACACTTATATATTTTTGTAGAACATTTTAATCTGCGATCGCCCCGTTTAAGGTCGCACATAAGGAAGAAAGGCGTGCATTTCACGGATTAATTAAAAAAGTTCATTTTCCGTGAAAACTGAAAGCACTCGCTTAAAGTTTATAAAACTTTACATTACCAGGAAGAATTTGATGTTAAATAGGTAAAGGCGCTTTTTTAATGACGATTTAAAATTGAACATTGTGAGAGAAAACTGCAAAAAAAAATTGCAGAAAAAAACTAAAAACTTTTCGTAATTAATCCTTTTTTTTTTTCAAAATTAAATACGTCAGTACTGCCAATTTGAATTTCTGCAATATCGAAAAAAGATCACCCGTTACACACATGAATAGAAAATATTCAGCCGCACTTGTGCTACAGCTGAATGGCGTTCGTACAAAATAACAATTTTAATGTGACCATTAATTACCGAAACAAATGTTGCTTATTGTCCAATACTGGTACTATTTTCTTTTCTGAGCACATAAATTTTATTTTAATATTGATGTCCTCAATTGAATAATGAGGGTGGTAGTAAATTAAAAGCAGCTTTTATTGCTTCTTATAATTACGCAGCAACATTTTTGGACAGGAAGAAGTGTATAAAGGTAAAAACACTGCTATTTAATGAACTAATACTTATTTAGTACTTAAATACGAGCTCCTTAAAGTATTCAGCATTTAGATTACATAAACATTGGCTTAAAACCACAAGAGTTCTAAAAGCAGGCAAAACAAAATATTAAATGGCGGGATTAAATTTATTCAACACAAAATGGATTACAGATTATACACCACTAATCAAAGACAACAACCATTAATTTCCTTTTTTGCTGCATTTGCTACAAGGCGCTTCATGAATATTTAAAAACTAAATGGCTTAAGCTTCTGAATTTATTTAATGATGATTTCGGGTTAAATATCATAATGATTTAAGGAAAAAAATATTTTAAATTGATATAAATTACCTAAATATTTGTTTAAAAAAATTCCCATTGTAATAAATTATTTAAAAAAATATTTAAAATAAAATGTGATGTGTGTATAAAATGCTTTTTCTTTCATGACTCAACATCAACAAATAAATAACAATTTCCATTACAGATTGTTTAATATTTGCTTATTTGTTTGTTTGTGTGTTTTTTTTTTTTTTTTTTTTTTTTTTTTTTTTTTTTTTGTTATAGAATGTGCACCACTATGTTTGTAATTTATTTATTTTGTATGAATTAATAGAAGTACAAACTTCACAAAAAATATGTTATTTAATATGCAGCAAGAACAAACAATACCACTCACATACTTACAACATTTGCATGTACGTACATAGTTCTTTTATTTTATTGTTGTCATAATCTTTATATTTATTTTAGTATAGTTTTTTTTTTTTTGCAACAAATAATATACGAATACAATTTTACAACGCATGCAAAAATTGTAGATTTATGGTTTATGAAGCTGGACGCCCAAACAAAACCCCTGTGCTGAGAATTTACATACTACAATCACTAGAGACTTTTTTATATTTTTTTTAGAATTTTGATTTTATACAGATTGTATTTTTGAAATGTTGACACCACCTTCCATTGACAAAGTCATGCATGCAACCAAAGAACCAAATGTACTACTATAAAATGAAAAATATTGCACATTTAGGCAACAATACGAGTATATATTAAATAATTTATTTGCTTAACAAATGTTTCTTCTACACAAACACACCGGGACAGAGTTTTAACTAAAAGACCTCCACATGTGAGTGGAGTAAATAATACAGTTTTGGATTTTTTTTTTTTTTTTTTTTTTTTGACTGGACATGTGTGTGGTCCAAATAAAATGTTCAGAAAAAAAGTGTTTTTTTAATGTAAATAAAATATTTTATAAATTTTGCTATTCAATATCATTCGGAATTTGCTGTTGAGTGTGTGAGAATTTAATTTAAATGAATTCTAAAATGAAATATTTTTTAGTCAAAGTATTAAATAGAATTTTTATTTAAATGGAATAGTAAGAATGTTTTTATAATTAGATTTTGGTAGAATACATTTTTCAATATAATTTATTTAAGTTCTATTGCCACAGTACCTTCCTATGAAAAAAACGTAGTGAATGCTTTTTCAAATCAATTCTCAAAATGTATAGAAAATAATACAGAGTGTTATATAGCGAGCAACGAAAAATTTTTAAATCGCAAGGTAATATACAGACAATTATATGCAGACACTTCAAATTTTCAAGGTTATTGTATTTTTATGCAGAATACTCGTTTACCAACTAACACTGCAAGTCACAAAAATCAAAATCAAAGGGTATTCTATCAGTTAATGTAATTTTTACACCAAAACTATAAAAAGTCCCAAACTTAAAAAAAATGCTGAAACGAAAAATCGCCAAATTGATAAAAGCACTTAAATGAAAAATATCACCAAAAATAAAATAAATCGCTTAAATGTAAAAAAAATCACGACTACACAACCACGGTTGTAACTGTCGCCATATTAGACTAATCCGATTTTTGTTAGCGACATTGAACCATGAATGATAGCCTAAAATTTTTGGTCACTGTTTAATAGAAAGAACATCTTAAAATTCATTATATGAATATTAATAATATATAAAGAAATAAATTGATTAATTTTTATATTTTTACGTGATACAAGTACATTTTAAATAAGTTATTTTAATTGTATTTATGCAAAACATATTAAGGTGGCCTCACTGAAATCTGTATTTATACTTCAATATCAAGTGCTTATGATTTCGCTGCCGCTTTCAAAATAATTAAGTAGCTGGCTACATAGCGACAATTGCAGTTAGCGACAGTGGTGTAGCCTAATGTTATCTAATTGCTTAGTGCATAAGAGGGCAGATAATTCAATGAATTAAATTGATTTAGTTGAAGGGGGTTTGTTTTTGTGTTTAACGTTATTTTTATTTTAATTTCAGTATATAAAAGATACGGTGTATCATTAACTAATTGTTATAGTTGTATTATATTATATTGTATGGCTGGTTTTAAAAAGATTTATGGCGTTTTGATAATTTTTTATGAATCTTAACAAAATTATTTTTATCTAGAAAACGTGCGATTGTGTCCTCCATTGGCTACACTAATGTTTATTAATATATTGCATTTTCCATGCCTGCTTCATTATCTAAACAATTAAAAAAAAATGTATGAGAACTACCGGCAGCGTTGCCGTTGTAAGAAAAAGAAAGGGAATTATAAAAACGAACTAAATTAAAAAAGATACTAAATATTATAGAAAAAATCAATTTGTACTTCTATACTTGCTATAACGAACTCAAATTATTTTTTTTTTTTTTTTGTATAAGGGTTGCTTCCCCAACCCAAACGGTTGACTTGAGTTGAATTTATATGAAAAGCTATGCGGCGATTTTTTTAATGTCAAATTGTATGAAAGAACTAGCTTCATGTCAGTTTTTCGTTATACATACAGGCAAATCTCGGTATAACGAATCTCGCTTTAACGAAAATCCGATATAACGAACGTCCAAATTTGTTACATTAACAACCTTATATAGCGAATAATATCTTAATTTTATACTGGATATAACGAATGATAAAGAAGAAATTTCAAAATAAAAAATAATACCTTCCTAGCAACATATTTCTAACGATTAGTGCCACCTTATACATATAGCGAATGTTTTGATAAATGTGTGCTCTGTGTAATGAACGGCAAAAAATATTGAACCAAATTTACAGGACCAATGTTAATTAAAAAAAAAAGTGTGGTACGTTAGTTTGTATATGGTGACTTGTTTGGAAACAAATTGCTGTCATTATTTGTTTTGCATGGTATTCGTATCATGTCTACAATAACAATAATTGAAATAACACTTCAAAAAAACTTTGCGATTTAACGAATTTTTCGGTGTAACGAATGGGCCTGACATTATATCGTTCGTTATACCGGGATTTGCCTGTACATAAGGCTGTAATAAATTAGCGAAATAATAAACAACAACAACTCAATTTAAATAAAATGCACACAAAATCTTGATACAAATTTTAGCATTCGATTCTTAAAAGCAGAATATAAGTACAAGAACCAAATTTTCTAAGTCAATTTAGATCAAATTTAATTTAATTTCATATATGTATGTGACCTTCTCCGAGAAAAGGGAACTAGTGTGTGAAAATGAAGTTTTGAGAAAAACGCATTCAAAGTTTAATTTCTCATTTTTATCGATTTTCCCAAGTTCGTCTTGTACGTTTTTATGGGGTAAATAAATTTTTATCAGAAATCTAACTCATTTCATTTTATTCTACACCCTTTTAGGTACCAGAATCCACTCTTAAGTTCATACCCGTTTTTTGACACATTAGGTCCCTTTTCTCGGAGAATGTCACATATGTATTTTAAACTAAGTATTTCTTAGTACGAGTAATTCTAACAGCCACTTTATTCGCACAACGGCAACACTCACTTTTAGAGACGTCAGTGTAATAAAAAAAAAGTAACAATAAATCTTACTGTTTGGAGATCGGCGGTCTAAGAAACTTTATTCAGTTGTACTTTATAAATAGTAACGAGCACTTGGCATTTAGTGAATTTAAGAATTTAAGGGAAATTTAAAAAAAAAATAATTAACCATGTCGTTTAATAAAGACGCAGAAATTAAATGGCTTACAACGAAAATCATACCAAAATTATTAAAACAACAGAAAATAATTGCAATCTTCACAGAGAATGATATCGAAAACTTTCAAATACTTAAAGTGGAAATTAAATTGGTGGGGTCGGAGGAGGCCTTCATGTTAACAAACTGTTACAAAGTCGCGCTTGAATATCAGTTCAAAGGTGTCGACAATAAAGTGAATTTTTTCGTTAAGGTAAATGACAAAGAAAAATTGCTAATAAATTTCATCTAAACTAAAAATAAAAATACGTGACGGGAAAAATTCATTGTAGTGTTTTGATTTATGTAAATTTATTCTTAATGAGATTTGTTGACTGGCATTTGTTTATTTGTCAATAGTTGTTCCTTTTACATTGATCACAACCAATAAACTCCATGCAATATATTTAGTAGAACAAATTTTAGTATAGATCCTAGACTGAACTTGTTTATGGTGAAATTGCTTTTCATTGTTTTTCTTTTTCATGGACATTTTTGCATGATAAGTTTTTTAATTGGTAATAGCGAAAAGATAGAAAACAAATAGAGCCAGAAAAAATTAAAAAACAATAATAATCTTTATAGCATTCTAATTTTTCTGCACAGATTCCTTTTTTTACCACTCCCATTAGCGCAAAAAAATATAGCTGCAAGTATTTTGCGTATTTACGCAATGCATTTTTTTTAACTTTGTTGCTCTATCTCTTCCTCTATTCCACCACGCAAAGAGAAGATATGGTTGTAGAATGGTTGAGAAAACAATATTATTTTCTCTGAAACAAATGTGTGGTCGTCGAAAACTAGTTATTGTTATTTTAAACATTTATTTCGTTACGATAAACAGAGTAATGTTTGAATTTAATAATTACATTATCACATTCATAAAAAAGTGGGATATGGTTAGAGTTTAACAATACAGTTTTGTTAAAAATTTACGACTACAACATAATTTGTATTATTATTTAAAAATAATATGATGTAAATAACAATATAATGTTTTCCAAAACCATACTATGTTAAATTTAAAAAAAAATCTTTTTCAGAAACATCTGTCAGTTCAGTATTTCGTTTGTAAGCTATCGGTAGTGTTAAATAAATGAATAAATAAATAAAGTATAAACAAAAGGGTAGATCAATAAAAATATATAAAGATTTGTGTATCTTTTTATACAGACATGGCTGTATGTCGTGTAAGTATACATTTCTATATACACATTTCATTTCAACAATATTAATTTATTTTTGTTTCGAATTTAACGCACAGCTGTTTCTACAATAAATATATGATTAAAAAATAAAATAGTATTATTATATTAAATATTACTGTGGTCGTATTTAACAATATTAATATAATATTTGAACATAGTATGGTGAGTCTCAATTATATTTTACTCACATCTAACAATAGTGTTGACATATTTACAATACTAAGATTTTAATATAATTAACTCAGATAATATTATAATTAACTCAGATATTATTATAATTAGCTCAGATAATAATATTGTTAAAGTTTTTTTTTCTATTAACAATAATATGATTTGACTGCAACCATATAATTCAATCATAGTATGTTGCTGTTTGATTATGGTTAACTCAACCATATTTTTTCTTTGCGTGCATTAGCAAACAAATAAAAAAAAATTCATTTGTCAAAATAATTACGAATTTCAAAAAGTTTTAGTACGTCGAGATGTACATAATTCGTTGCTGCCTAAGCAAATCATCAGTAAACTTCACCCACAATTCAAAAAAGCTTACAAGACGCAAATGAAATGTGGTTCTAGTCTACTAATGACTTACTTAAGCAGCAACAAAATGCATCTACACTTACTTAACCAACAACAATTTTTTTTTTCAATTAATTAAACAAAAATTCCATTTGCTATTCACGATAGAGGTTATCGTGAACAACAAGTGGAATTTTTGCCCAACGAAAAATTTATTCCCATCGAGGGGAAAAATGCTATCGTGAATCTCCTGTAAAATTTGTTCCTCGCTATCAGTCCCAATGAATGCAAAAAAGGGAAGAAGATTTGTAAAGCTTAAAAATTAATTTAAAATTAATGGAATTTGGGTTTCATAACAAAGAAATATAAAATTTAGGTGTCAAGTAATCAAAACAAAGTATACTTTAAAAATTTAAAACTAGTATTACCGTACAAAATACAATGAATATGCATCAATGTTTTTAAGTGTAAAGTTGTATTTTCAAATATTCTAGGTTTAGTGGAAAAAAGTATTTATTAAACCACCGCACTGAAATTGACTGTATGTTAACCAAAAAGGTTTATAATCTATGCGAAAAGGGTTTTCAAGTAGTTATTGTTAGCAATCTTGGATATTATTTACTGGTCTTGTCATAAAACTTTTACAGCCTTATTTATAAAAAATTTAAGGCATTATAAAGTCTTAATAAGAAAAAATTTTGTATAAAAATTTGTGTTATAAACGCTTTATAAAGCCTTAATAGTTTAATTCAATTTGTCTGCAAAAATAAACATTTCTAGGGAAAAATTATTCACGATTGCAATTTGGTGAAAAGAGGAAAAATTGCGAGGGAAAAAATTTTGTCTATAGGGGTGAATATTTTTTATTTAAAAAAAAATTTTGTCCAAAAATTCCGATCAGGAGGACGACATCAAACTTCTAGAAATTTTCCACACAAGATTACACACCTAAATCTGCGATAATGTAAAGTATTTTTACATTGTTACACAGTGTAATTAATTGAAAGCAATTTCAATTAAAAAAAAAATAAATATTGTGTAAGTTTGTATATTTTCTAATTATGTACTTATTGTCATTATATTCTTTATCAAAAATAATATATAGTGACAATGACAATATACGCTATTTCAAGTTCAAATTTTATTTATTATCGAGACGAGTACATAGTTTTATTTACAAGTCAACAAAACAAATTGAAAAAAAATATTGTTGATTATTTGAATGCATACCTTTGTTCATTAAAGATTTGTGTTGCTATAAAATTTATTATAAAATATTCAATTAGAATCACAACGACTGGCAATGCCACAAATTCTAACGTTATTATTATTCACAGTGGTCTTCAATGTCTAATGTGAGATAACAATACAGCAGAAGCATTTTATAAAGTTAAAATTTCATGGATTTTCCATACAAATTTAGAAATTAGAATTTACTTGCTTATTTGTACAAATTGTGTGCAACAAGTGCTCCACACATTTTTTATTTATTGATTTTATAACTGAATAAATAAAAACACGTCATTACTTGTTTTAAACAGTAGGGCTGACAACCAATAAATTTCTAATACCGGGTTTATTTGAAATAATTTCAAATTGAAACAAATTGGTAGTTTAAATATATGTAAATTGCCGAATATGATCGCACTGAGTTGAATTTATATTAAAATTTGTTACAAAAAAATAAAATAAAAATTTTAAAAATCCCATCTAAAAAGACATCAGCTGCATGAAGAATTTATATAAGACTATTAAAAATATAACCTAATTGTGGAATCACTTTCTTTTTGAATCGACTTCAATAATCAAATATTTTTCTGCTGCATTGCAGAGCTTTTTTTTAATTTGGATATAACGAAGTCAAAAAGCTCTAACCTAGGATCTGTTATTATTCAATTAGAAAATTTTTGCCTAGCTTCCATAAACTGGAATAAAAAAATTTTATTCGAATAAATCAAAGAAAATATTGTATAAACAAAAATTCAATGTTCCAGATATATATATTGAACTTTTATTTTAATAAAGCAATCAAGAATAACTCGAGCTTAAAAAATTTCACATAAAAGTTAAACAAATAAAATGTATTCGAATTATCGTTTAAATAAATATCTTGTAGGATAAAAAAAAATTATATATAAATAACAAAAAATTTTATTGTGATAAGTATACATACTACATGCAGAAGTGCAGGTATTTTAAAATTTTATTCGATTATTCGAATGAGAAAACAAAAGAGAGATATCATTGGTTTAATCGTGAAATATACCAATAAAAGTTTCGATTATATTTAAATTTGTTCAAGAAGAAAAATTATTCGAATAAACGAATGAATTTTAACTGTTATTCGATTATTGGGGGAAATACTTTTTCTAACAATGCTTAAAGTTAAAAATAAAAAATTCGAGCAAAATTATTAGGGTATATCGAATAAATTTTAAAATTTATTCGATTAAAGATAACGAGTAAGAGACTTTAAAATAAATTATAGTTAAAATACAGTATTTATGTTTCATTAAAATATATCAATTTAAAATTATTAAAAATAGAAAAGAGAACTTAAAAATAGATTTATTCGAATAATTGGGTAACCTTTTAGTTCCATACGATTCTTTGAATTCTTTGCGAATAAAAAATTTTATTCAATTAATGGAAAAAAAGAAAGTCAAATTTAAAGTTATTAGATCAAAATTTTATTCGGATAATCGAATAAATGTTAAATTTCATTTGATTATTCGAATGCATAACGTAAAAACATTATCACATATATGAATAATAACATGCAACTACATGATTAGATTAAAGACAACGACCTTATTTCCACAAATGAAGTAAAATACATTTAAAAAATTTCAGCTAAAAATTAATAGAAGAGAATTTCAAAAAGAGATTTATTCGAGTTTAGAATTATTCTAAAAAAAAATTATTCGTCTAGTCGAATTAATTTTAAATTTTACTCGATTATTCGAGTGCTCATTAAACATTATTTTTTGCGAAAAAAAATCGTCAATCAAACCAAGGAAAAGCTCGATAAATAAATACTATGGGGACTCTCTGCACCATCGATTTCAATGGTAAAAAAGATTAGATCGATTTAATGGGATACAAAAACTGGAGAAACGTTGGACTGAGTGTATTGAGTTAAAAGGATATTATGTTGAAAAATAAATTTTTGTTTTGCAAAAAAAAACTGTTTCATATAAAAAGCCACGGACTTATTGATCCGCCCTCGTATAATAAATTATTATAATAGGCAAATAAATGGTACGAGCAAGTAATCGCTACAATAAACATATTTTATTCGAATAAAAAAATAACCTTTAAAAATTATTCCATTACTCACTGTCATAACAAAAATAGAATTTTTATTCTAATAATACCCCCTTTTCCACACGCAAAGTTTAATTTGCAAAGTCAGCTGTGTGAAAGACAGAGGTAGTAGTACAGTCTCTTTCTGTCTTTCTCCCAGCTGAATAAGACTTTGCAAAGTAAACTTTGCGTGGGGGAAAGGGGTATAATCAACTAAAATGCAAGTAAAGATTGGAAAAAAAGTTTATTCGAGTTATTCAGTCTTATTTTTAACGAATAAAAGATTTTATTCGTATTATGAAATTAAACTTAAGCGAAGACTTACAGTTTAAAATGTTCTAAGTGTAAACGAACAAATTTTAAATTTTATTCCATTATTGTAATGAATCATAAATAAAAAATTTTATTAGAATAATAGAAACGAATCGAATATTATTTTCTTGAAATGATAAGAATTGCCTTAAGACTTACAGTCGATTTTAATGTGTGAGGTAATTCAATAATTATTTATAGATGGCCGTGAGTTTTTGACGAAAACAGAAGAGTAACTTTGTTTTTAATGTAAAAAATTGTCTAGACGAACAGTATAATCATATATTTTTCAAAAAACTATTACTACGCAAATAAAAAATTAAAAGATTTGTTGTGTCATGCTTGTGATACATATAACTATAATTGGACAAGTGTTTTGAAAAAAAAAGTGTGGAAAATTTTGTTTAAAATTTTTAAGCACTCTTGCCAGTCGAGTTATAAATAAGACGAGAGATTTACTATCGTTCGGCCACAGACTGCAATTCATTAACTATAATAAATTATATATGTATGTACTCGTATCTTGATAATACATGAGGAAGGCCTTTACTTTGCAAATGACTTAAGCGCATATGTATTTTATATTGTATTTTATATGAAAAGAAATTAAATTTTTTATAAAACGTTTAAGTGTCTAGTTAATAGAATGATAAAGAGTAATGATTTGTTTGCCTGCAATAAACATACGTATTCTTAGGCCGGGGTTCCATCTGTGTGCCATGTGGCACACAAGCGTAAAAAAAAGCGTAACCACTAATTACTAATGAAAAACAGTTTGATTCAGACACGTATTTATTAAGTTAAACAGTTTCATACATAACTAATAGACAATTTTATAGAATCAAACATGATTGGAAACTGTTTAAATCAATAAATATATGTCTGAATCAAACAGTTTTTCATTAGTAATTAGTTGGTTACGTTTTTTTTGGGCAAATGACACACAAGAAATGCCAGATGTAAACTCAGCCTTAGATTAATAGAAAACAAGTTCATTATCATATTAAACTAAAGTTGAAGGTGGCTTTGCATGATTAACGAGATAAAGTACATTCCTTCATTTGTCCACCTTCACAGAAAAAATTATTCCCAAAAAATTTTCAAACAAACGTGTGTTTTGAAATATAATTTAGTTTCAGTAAATATTTTTTATTGTTCCAGTAAATTATTTGTTCCAATTTTATTTTATGTAAAATAAACTTTATAGAATGAAAATTATCTATATAAAGTAAAATTTGTAAAAAAAAAAAATTAGATTTATTTTTTAACCCCCGACTAAAAAAAGGCGTGTTATAAGTTTGTAGTGTGTGTCTATGTGTCTGTGTATCTGTGTATCTGCCCTGCAGTCAGACTGGGGCCAAGTGTCTCTATGTCAACACTAAAATTCTAGTAGTAGTTACATTGTCTACAATTTCTCTTCTATTCGACAGTATAAAAGAAATAGAGAAAACAGATGTGGTGTATTTCTGGTGGATTTTGCAACAACTTGTCAATATACATAAATTTGTATGTACGTAAGGTATAGAAATGTACCAGTAAATGTCTGGTTGGTATGTCTCCATGTTCCCATAAGAACTATGAATTCCCTACCTAGTCAATTGTTTTAGTGTTAGTAGTAGATTTTCAATGACAAGCACATGCTAAATGTCTATAGCATAAAGTATTGTATGGGGAATAATTGTAGAGTAGTACTGGTGACAAAGTCAAAAGCGACTCAGTACATTTTCACTATTCGCACTTTCTGCAGGGTGTGTATCTGCGTGTCTGTCTGTGTCCACGTACAGGCCAAACGGCTGGACCGATTTTCATTTAGTTTTTTTCTGTTTGAAAGATGACTTGATCGAGAGGAGAGACAGCTATGTTTGAAAAAAAAATCGGTCCAGCCGTTAAGAAGATATAACATCTTTTCTGAAAAAAGTCGGGGGTTTTTAAAAGTTTTAATTTTTGTTATTATATACTGTAAAAAAAATTTGTCTGATTTTTTTTTTTAATTTTTGTACAAGTTATTTTATAGATATAAAAAACATTTTATTTTTTTGTAAAGATTTTTGTTTGCGGTTTTCAAACTTGTTATGTTTGTATATTGTGATTCTCAATGTAGTATTAATAAAAATTAAAAATTTTCTAGATATATTCTGTTGAATCTGTGTGTCGTGGACGCCGTAGCTCCCAAACGGCTAGACCGATTTTAATTTAGTTTTCTTCGTTTGAAAGGTGACTTGATCTAATATCTTCTCGCCTATACTTGAAGAAAATCAGTCCAGCCGTTTGGTCTTAAGATGTTTAATTTTTGTTATTTTAATATTTTATTTTTATTTAAATTTTTTCACAAGCATCATTATTAGTTACAAAAAAATTATCTTTTCAGAAAACACCTGAGCTACCCCAAGAAGTTTTCGACAGCATTCATTTCAGCGCTCTATTCAGCAATGAAATCTTGGCTTATGAAAAGCTTTTTCCTGCCCTGCAAGAATTCAGTCAGATCGATTTAAAAATAGCAAAGTTTTACTACGCCAATTTGGGAAATAACTTTGCCACTGTCATAATCGAAGATTTCACCAACAATCACTGGAACGTAGCCAAGGCCATGGTCAACATATCGTTAGATCACATACTTTTGGGTGTAAAATATTTGGCCGAATTTCATGCTATTGGTTTCGCTTGGCGCCAGCTGAAGCCGCAAGAATTTCACGAATTAACGAAAGAACTTAAAGAGTCACGTTTCAATACCGGCGTACATCCAAAGTGGGACATTATTATTAGAGAAAGTCAAAAGAGAGCTATAAAAGCCACACGTAAATACCAGCCATCTGTGGACGAACAATTTTTGCAACGTTTATGCAATTTATTGAAAGATCCCCTCAGTTATGCTAAAAAGCGTGTTAAGCCGCGAGAGCCTTTGATCACTTTGTGTCACGGCGATTATTTGCGCAATAATGTGGCCTTTAAGTATAACCAAAATGGTCAGCCGCTAGATGTTACAATGTTCGATTTGCAAACCTTAAGAGTATCCTCGCCGATGATGGACTTGTCAATATTTCTGTCTTTATCAACATATGCCGAAGTGCGTTATCAACATTTTTCCCAAGTTTTCACACTTTATAGTGAAACTTTAAGGGAAACCTATAAGAGACTGGTACCGGGAACAATGCCCGAATACTTGAGGTATTATATAGAGATGAATATGAACAAATATTTCCCCTCTCACTCTCTTTCTCTATTTCTCTATTTTTAGCTACAACTCCTTGCTAAAAGAATACATTAAATTCTTACCCTATAGTATTAGTATTTGTGCAGCATTTCTTATGAGTTTGGTGGAACCCAGAAGAGATGTGTCCGAAGAATTGTTGGTAGGCGACAAAACCGAAGAAGAAATGATACAAGAAGTGATGAGCAGGGGCGGTGAGGAGGTCGATCGTGAGTTGGCACATCAAATCAAAGAATTATATGAACTAAGTGCAGCAAACGATGCGGATGTTTTTGAAGGATTCTTACAAACATAAAATTAACATTAATTAAAAATATTAACACGCAGCAGACCTTTAAGCAGAAGTATTAACAGGCCTACACTTATTGTTTGGCAAATGATGATGATGATCCGCCATTCCGGCTGCGGGAAACCAAAGAATTTTTAAGACTAATTCGCTATATGTATTTTATAACGAGGTGCTTGAAGAAAAAAAATTAGGAATAAAAGAAATCAAAAACGTTTATCCAACTAATTTGCATTTTTTGCAGATTTTTTTTGTTAATTTTTCCTATAGATGTTTTATTTGGCAAAATAAATATACAATTTATAGATTTGCGTGTCAAATGTTGTTTTGTACCAGTTATTTCGAGTTATTTTTCTGTCTGTCTGTATCTCAGTCTGTGTGTCTGGCCCATGTGGCGTGTGCATTTTTAGGGCGTTTGCCATATAATGAAGTGCACTTTTTTCACTTTTTCTACCTTGTGGCATTATTTCTTAGAATCGTTTTCTTAGCTGGTGACATTTACTAATAGTTTATGTCAATATTTTCGAAAACAAACAAAAAAATAAGTAACAGCAAAATGCATCAGACAATTGCACGCACACATGTTGCTCATGCAACTCAAACATCAATTCTGGCAACTACAACTCAGCTGAATATGTTTGATCGTTAAAGAAACTCTTATACGCAAGTTTATTTAAAAGTCTCTCACATATTTTACTTGTTGCCATAAATGTTTAAAACAATTTTTCTTTATCATGATTATTGGTTATTTGGGCCGAAAGGAAGACCTTCAGTTTTAGTTTTCGAGTAAATGCACACACATACATATCAAAGTAAATTTAAAAAATATTAACAAATAAAAATACGAGCACGGTTTTGAGAAATTTTTAAATTAAAAAATAAAATAAACAGTGTACACTATATAACAAAAAAGCGTATTTTTTTAATAATTATTTTGTAAAAAAAAACACAAAAACAATCTAAAAATCAAGCCTTGAGGGAGCAAATTTCAATAAAATTTAAATGAAACTATTTTTAAATTTCGTTCGACATCGAATGCCCTAATTTGCCCTCTGATTTAATTGAATAAAAAAATTACAGGGAAATTGCTTAGATTTGTTCAGTTTGTTTTTACAACGAAAGTTTTAACCTCCCGCTAAAGGAAGTTACTGATTTCACCGAAATTTTGGAATATAGAGTTGTCATCATATTTCGACGTTTTTAGGCAAGTCGAATTGACACCAGATGGTCTCGATTCAACATATGGCGATCAGCTGGTAATTTTTTCTTGTGTCAAATCAAAAAAAAAAAAAAAAAAACATTTCGGAATTTTCCTACAGCCGGAAATTTTACACAGATAAATATTCAAGCGAACATGCATAGTTGAAATTTGAGACCTCCTGGTATCCAGGGTGACCGATGACATTTTTCAAAAAGTGGCACCAAATAGCGGATTTTTCAAAAAAAAAGGGCCAACATTAAAAAAAAACGAGACAACTACACTAAAGTTCTTGTTTTTAATGTATTATTATATGATTCACTTTAAAAAAAGGGGACGAAAAGTGGCAACGCAGTCGAAAAAGTGGCGATTTGACATTTTAGTCGGTAAAACGGTCACGCTGCTGGTATCAATTTGCCTTGTTTTGAGATGCTAGAAGTCGATTCTGACTATTTTCGCGACACAGATGGAAATCATGGTACAATTGTACTTTTTATGGTACATTTTTTACCTTGTTGGTACCGTGGTACTACCGCGAGTTACTTGGTACAATTTCAAAATGTCAATGTTTCACTATATGGTTACATTTTTGACTATGTTCTCTTTAATTTTTTTGTGTGTTTTATTTTAATCTCTAGTATAATAGTCGAATGTACGAATGTACATATTTAATATTTTTTTGTTATTTTTTATTGTATACTGAATTTTTATAAACATTTGTGTTAGTTAAGTTTCTGTTTTTTATTGTAAACTTCTGAATTTTTATACTCATTTTTCTACGTTTCTGTTTTTACTAATAAGTATTAAAAATTGGTACCGACATGGTCTAAAAAGTACATTTTATTTTCATAGTTGGTACAAAGTCCAAGAAATCATTTTCCTTCCCTGTTTCGCGATGATGCCAGTATGGGTAAATGTATGCATGTATGTGTGTGTGTGTGTTTGAGTGTGTGTGTTTGTGTGTGTATGTATGCGCATGTGTGTGTATGTATGCGCATGTGTTTGTGTGTGTGTGTGTATGCACATGTGTGCGTGTGTGTGTGTGTGTATGGGAGTAGAAACGAAAGCAAATTTCCCACATTCGAAAGATGTTGAGCTAACTTAGACGTGGAAGTTAGAGAATCGGTTAATCTCGGTAGATTTCGAAAATTTTCACAAATAAAATGTTCACAAAACTATTTTTTCCCCTTAACAAATATTAAACTACTAAGTCCCGATCGAGTTAAAAATCTTATCAGGTCTTAAACCACGCCTATGCGTAGACTGCTCACATGGTCGACACGTTATTCTCCAGCATAAACTGCCTGTTCACTTCGAAGACTGGCGAGAATGGATATTCTCTTCAGATTTATATGTGCTTTATTGATCTTGCGCATTATTTTATGCCTTTTAAATTCTTTCGGTCTGTTAGATCGCCTTTTTCGGGAGCTTAACAATTACATCTTCAGCGAGTTGGTCCAAAAGTTGGTAATAAGAGACAATCACAAATAGGCGCTAGTGTAATAGTTTTGGTAATATATTTGTGCTTCTTTTGCTATGACGTTAATCAATTTTCCTCTGTACGTACGTATTTCACCGAGCCCGCTCAAAAACACTAATTAAAAAAAAACGTGTACGCAGCTTAATAAAATTATTTTATTCATTTCAATATCAAAATAATATTACATATTATAACATTTCTTTTTTTCTGATAACAGGGAAAATAGCTGACGTCTTTTGCCTCATCATTTTATGAAGAAATTTCTGAAATAAAAAATTTTGTATATATAATTTTTTTTTGTAAATTAATTATACATAGATAAAGGTAATTCAGAAAGTACCTTATGTGCAAAATGACAATTCCTTCTCTAATCTTAGGAAATATCTTTTTTAGATAAGTTATTTCAGACTGCGTGACTTGTTTTTTATTTTATTTAAAATATTTTTATCAATTTCGTATTCTTGCAGATTGCTAAGCACTTTTAATAATTATCTTTTTTAACAATTTAGCACAAATTATTACACATTAAAAATTTTTTTTTATTTCAAAAACATTTACTTTGTATTTAATATCATTACTTAAAAAAACATCGTAAACATTTCCAGTAATAAAAAGATGTTTAAAATAATATGCATATTGCTAGACAAAAATTTATTTGTTAGTGTTTTTTATGGGAATTGTTACAATTTAAGTTTAAAACAAAAAAACACTAATTATTAACTTGACTGCACCCGGTCAAAAAATACTTGTGTGGCAACACTCTATTCTTCAATAGCTGTTGTTGTTATTTACATTTATTTTCTTTTACATACTCTTACGACTACAATTTCAAGCTGAAAAAAAGTCAGCCAATGTAGCAATAGTAAAGTAAGAAAATCAAAAACATGTTGATTATTGAGTTCTTGTTTCAACTTTGTTATTTGTTATTGAGCTTCTCATTTGTTTAAATGAAAGTTTATAATATATTAACTCTAGTTGTTCTAAGAAGCTTTGGGTAAAGGTTCCCTGATTATCTGCATTAGCAACAGTGAAATGCGCATAGGATCCAGCTAAACCCCTCAATAATCAATTTCAATGTATTTTTAATAAAAAAATATTTTACTTAATAAGTAAAATATTAATTTGGGATTATTAGTGCGTTTAAAAATTTTAAACTTAAAAATTTATTTGATTTTTTTTTTAAGCTGGGAAATTGTGATAAATGTACATATATGAATGTATATTTAATTGAAAATTTTAAAAGTATGAGCCGCAAAAAGTCATGATTATAAATCAGGGCTTTATTTAGTAAAACGCAACGCTAAAGGCTGAGCCACATAGGATTCTTTATACGTTACGCATCGCCTTTTTCAACTGACATTAACGCAACGACGGACGGAAGGATGACACAATAGAGTAGTTCGAAAAGAAAAGTTGTGCCATTCACCCCCCAGGATTAAGGATTAAGTTAAAAACAATTCCAAAAATATTTTTTTATTTTTTTGCCACGCCTTTTGCCTTTTTAGTATTTTGTTCACTGTTTCGCCATTTTTAGTCCGATCATAACGTTTTGTATACCGATGTTCATGGCTGTGTAAGGGCTACATTTTTAATAATTAATAATTTTTTACTACTACGTCCTGCTCTAGTCATGACTTTTAAAAACTCGGTTCGTACTTACCCTATGGTAAATATTTTTGAACGAAAGTCATGACTAGAAAATGAAAAATGGCAAAACAGAAAATGAATAGTGATACTTACAAATGTATTTACCAAAGGTAAATCAATAATTGTATACACAATAATCATTTCTCATATTCTATTTTTCATTGAAAATTTACGCTAAATAGCTGATGTTAATAACAATCTCTACCCCAGTCGATAGACATGAGTGCTGATTAAGTGCCTGGCTGCACAGAAAAATATCGGTATTTCCCCCAGCTAATAAAAGTCTAGTTTAATTTGTCTTCTTTTCATTAGAAACTAAAAATTAATGAATAAAAATATTTCATTCAATAATAATTGAAATTACTTAAATTAAGCCCGATTAAGAAATTATTTAAAACAATATCGGTCAGCTGTTTCCTACCGTTGCAGTTACATTACATTACAGTCGGCTAACTGAGCCTTTAAAATTGTCAACGTCAATGTTACAGTGTTGCGTTTTTCAAAATCAGCCATATTTTTTTTTTTTTTTTTTTTTTTTGTAATTTCAGTGAATATACATAGTCCTGATTCACACACATCAGGTTTAGCTGATCAGTTTTTGTTCAATTTTCTTTTGAACCTGCATTTACGTTCATACACACCGTCAAGTTTGTTTCATCAAGTCTCATCAATTTGTGTTGTAGTAGAGTATTACGAATGACAAAACAAAAGGAAAAAGCAAACTTGACTGGTGCGGTCAAGTCTGTACCCCTTTTCATTCTCTTTTCCTCTCTCTCCTAAAAACACAAGACTTGACGACTCAGACCTGACGTGTGTGAATCAGGACATACATATTATTTTAATTCAATGTTGTACACCCTAAACAATTTTTTTGCTTTCGTGTACATATTTGAGAAATACGAAATGCGGAGTTTAAGTATCAATAATACCAAACAAAATCGACTTAGTCTAATTGTCATGGAAACCACAGGTATAAATTTTCGTTATCAACTAGATTTGCTTCTCTGCAAAAGCCAAAAATATACTTACTTAGAGAGTTACTCTTTTACATACTTCTTACATATGTAGATAAAATTTCCAATGAAAATCTTATCTTGAATGCCTCAGCAATATTTCGAATTAAATTTTCGGCAAAACTTACAAAGTAATTAAATAATTAACTTCATTTAATGGTTGACATTTTCCTCGAAATCAAACAAACAAATGACCAAATCAACCAACCAACCAACAAACTGGCTTGGCCCGGGCCGTATCATATCTTTTGACTTTAAAACATTCTTGTCTCATTTTTCTTATAAATTATCAACTTTGTGTTTGCGTGTTGTTTGTTGCCAGAAACGTCAGACAGATCAAATACTGGGAAGGAATATCATTAACACATACCGCAAGAAGTTGTGGTTGAAAGGAAAAATGAGCCGACTGCCACATAGACTTGGCCAGCCATTTGATATTAATTGCCACAATTAGTAAATGGACATAAAATAGTTTCAAATGATTACGCTCATTAAAATGATGATTAGCTGCAATGGAGTTAGTAGTTCTTACCATTACAACGGCAACAACAACTACAACAACAGTAATATGTAATAGAAATAGGAATAACAAGAACACATGTCTTGCTTTCCGCTCTTTCATTGGCGAGCAAACGAGATTCATTTGTAAAAATGTTTATAATTCCTATTTTCAGCTTTTATTTGTTTAGAGAAGTAGTCTGCTTTCTGACAGTTTTGTTTGTTTTTATTGCCAACCATGGGTGATCGCTATCGATCAATTACAACACCGTTTTTAATTGGAACTTTGCTGATTTTTTTGTTGTGTTTTTACAAAAATATTAAAGCCTCTGTAGCAACTTTAAAAATGTTGCAAGGCACAAGTGCAAAAAACAAGCACAAAAGGATACAAAAAAAAAACGCAAACCATTGAATCTTCGTTTATTGGTGATGATCGATGAATTTGATTTGTTTTGCTACTTTTCTTTTCTTTTTTTTTTCTTGAGATACATTCGTTACAAGTTGAAAAAAAAAAGAAATTATCCAAGTTTGTTTAACTTTATCTAGCAGGCGGTAAATTGTATGTAGTTTCCAGCTGCTTCTGGTTTCTTCTCTCAAGCAGACTAGACTCTTTTGGTATTTTATATATTTATCATTTTTATGGCTTCTTGACTTCTCTACATCTTATTCTAAAGTACGTTTCTTTTTTTTAAATTGTTATTGGGTTTTTATAGTTATCATGCAGAGATAAGCCCAAATGGAAATTGTCTACTTGAAAATTGTCTAGATTTTTAAGTACTTTAGTTGTTGCAGGCTGCCACTACTCCTGGCCAAATATGGTGATAGTGTAATTGATTGTTGGTATCATTTGCCACTTGTTTGGCTCATCGGGTTTTTTAATTTTTTTTTTACAATTCACTGCAATTCTGAATTAAACTCATCAATCATTCATTATTAGTGTTAATTGAATTGTGCTTCTCGTTTGGAATTTCTTGTCTATAATACTTGAATTTGTAGCTAAACTGTTGAATATTTTCAAGGATATTAACAAATGTATAGTCATGTTAGGGGAATACTTTATAGACATATGAGTTAACCCACATTGGTTTTTTGGTTGCTGTTCTTTTAATAAATACATTTTTTACATTACCAATTATCAAAAAAAAAAAGACTAAGCCACCTTTTGGCATTCTAAAGAAAATGGAGCTGAAATTTTTTTTTTACAGATTATAATATAGCAAAGTTACAAAGCAATTAAATAATTAAATACATCAATTCTTTAATGCAGTCGTTGTTCGTTACCGGACGCACCCCCTAAAACACAACTTATCGGTATCAAATTTTGTTGTATTTTTTACATAAAAAAAGAAAAAAAAATAACGGCCACCCTAATGTACATATTTGAATATTATAAAAAAAACTTTAATTTTTGTCGCTTATGATTAAAGCGAAAATAGGTCTCAATATTGCACGTCTGTTTCAATTTATTTATTTATTTTCAATTTATTACTGACTTACGACAAAATCCTGTCCGATTTACTGTCTTCAAAATGTGAAACAATTGAAGAAGTGTGCATGGTAATATCTTCTCAGCACTATCAGTTGTAAACGCTGTTTGACTGAGTTCACACACACTGATATGTTTAGAGTTAGAGGGGAGCCATAATATTTTCCTTTTATTTGTGACAACTTCGGCTATAACTCCCACTGTAGCATATGGCGCCAAAATGGGTATAATCGTCGCTTTCAATAACGAGCTGATTCGATAACGTTTTTTCGTTGCAGAATATGGCAATTGAGATCGAAAAATATTATTGCATTGTTCTATTGCGAATGCCATAGTCTTAAACCAAAAAACGTGATCGAATCACATCCTTGTCGAAAGCAACGATTAGACCCGTAATTTTAAATAAATATGTATGTACGTCTTAATGTGTGTCTGAGTACGACATTGAGATACATATCGTCGGTTGGTTATTGGTTAGATGCAAGACATAATGTGTTTTGAATATACTGTGTCGCAACAAATAAAAAACCGACGCACAGTGTTCGGTTTAAGAATTTAGGACGAAAAAAAAATCATAAATTTGTAAATAATTAACATACGAGTCCTAATTTTTTTGTATTTTTATATTAAAATTGTTCTTATTAAATTTATTTATATATTTAGGGTATTCACAAAATATGTACTTTTAGCTTATTTTCACACATGTCTTACATATATAGAAGTAAAAGAAATTTCATAAATTAACAATAATATAAAAAAATTATTTATATATTTGTGATATTCACAAAGTATGTACTCTAAATTTATGTTCACGCATATTTTACAATAAAAAAAAGTAAAAGAAATTTCATAAATTAACAATAATAAAGGGTGTTTTTGTTAGAGGTATAGAGCTTCGAATTGAAATAAAACACAAGAAAATCATTTTAATGTCCATCAATTTGGCTTTATTGGAAGGATAATTTTATGCCATTAATGTTTAAATATAATTTCGGGCATGTGGCCGCCGCGGCTGGCTCGAATAAAGCCAATTCTACAGGTCCAATTTGCAACCACTTTTTCGAGCATATGGGGCCGTATGTTGGCAATAACGCCACGAATGTTGGCTTCCAAGTCCCCTAACGTTTCTGGTTTGTTGGCGTAGACGAGCGACTTCACATATCCCCAAAGAAAATAATCCAATGGTGTCAAATCACACGATCTTGGTGGCCAATTGACAGGTCCATTCCGCGAAATTATGCGCTCATCGAATGTTTCCTTCAATAAATCGATTGTGACGTGCGCTGTGTGGCATGTAGCGCCGTCTTGTTGGAACCACAACTCATCCACATTCATGCCATCCAATTCGGGAACAAAATAGTCGGTTATCATGGCTCTATACCGGTCTCCATTAACGGTAACTGACTCTCCAGCATTATTTCGGAAGAAGTATGGCCCAATGACTCCACCAGCCCATAGAGCACACCAAACAGTCAGTTTTTGTGGATGTAATGGCGTCTCAAGGGTCTCATGTGGATTCTCTTCACTCCAAATGCGGCAATTTTGCTTGTTGACGTAGCCATTCAACCAAAAATGAGCCTCATCACTGAACAAAATTTTGCGATGAAAATCAGCATCGATATCAATCTCATTTTCGGTTCATGATGAAATGGCAAACCAAACTAAATATTAATCACTTGACAGCTGACAAAATGGCCGCCAGTTAAAAAAGTGATGCCAACTTAAAGTTCTATACCTCAATAAAAAACACCCTTTATAAAAAAATAACAATAACTTATTCTGAGTTGCTGCTCATATTGTACTTTAGAAAAAAAATTAATGGGGCAGGAATTTTATGTAAAGTCTATAACAGTAAGGTTGAAAGATTACAGAAACGTTTATGGATGTGGTGAAACGAATGGATATCAAAAGATTTCGTCTGACAGAATTAGTTTCTTTGGTAATAATTGTTAAAAAAAACTAACTTTGCTTAACACTTAATAAAAAACTTGTCATTTATTAGAAAATAATGTGTTTTTGTGTGTTAGTTAAAAAGAAGTCAAAGGTTACAATTGAATTTAAAAAAAATTAATATCGCATCTATAACGCCTTCTATTTACTTTTGAAATTGCACAAAATACCCATAGTATTTTTTAGTTTTTCTTTTTTTATTTTAACATGTCATTTAGAGCACCGTTATAAGCACACAAACTGAAAGATATACAAGAATCATATAGTTTTAAGCTAGTCTGGGTCTTCGCTTGCAAATAGTGTGGTCAATTTAAATTTTTAATTAACTTTATTTTTTTATTTTTGTCGTCCTATTTTCTGAAATCGAACACTGTGCGACGATATGTAATTATGTATATTTATTCCCTTCGTTTCAATGTGAAACCCATTATGTACTTAAATAATGGTCCCCGACCCTGGCAACACTGTTTTGATTCCTACAAACATTAATTGATTTATACATTTTAAAATAAGTTTTATGTGTATAAAAATTTATTTTTTATAAACCTTTCATAAATCAAACATATTTTTTATACATAAATAAGATATTGGGTGAACAATAAAATACTTTTGAATGTTTTTGAACAAACATTAAAAAGTAAGTAATCTAAATATAAAAAATGCCGTTTTATTTTAACCTCCTTTTTTCAATAGTTACTTTCAACACATAACTGAAATGACAAACAGTTTGGAATGCTCTGCTCTGCAATGCACAAAATAACAGTATTATTACCTAAAAGAATGAGTGAGTGGAGTGCATCATTATGATGACAAACATTTTCATATTTACCCTTAGAGCATAAAAATAAAGCATTTAGTTGCAAATATATACTATTCAAATTAAAAATTCAACTTTTAACACACAAATCATTTTTATTGAAAATATAAACTGATAAATTATACATTAAATACTTCACCTTAGGAAAATCCCGCCTACCGTTCTAAAAACTGCAGAAACTTAAACGAACAACATGCACGCAATGCACTTTTTAATGCACTTCATCAGACCTGAAATGCGTTCGATGTACTTGTTTTTGTTTTTTTTTTTTCTTCTTTTTTAAACAAAATTTTTAGATTGTATTTAATGTTTAATACTTAAAACTTAAAAAAAAATGGAAAAACTAAGTAAACGAATGGACGCAACTACAAATACAAGTATTCGAAGTGGAAAAAATGTATTGCCCCGTATTAGAAAAACTTAAACAAAAATCAAGCTTTAGCACTTGATAATTTCCATGATACATTATAGAGCAAATGAATTCAAAACGCGTGCTTAACATGTTTCTTTTCAACATTAAAGTAAGTGGAAAGTATTAGAAGTTCTTTAAAGTGTTTGTTTGCAGTTTGTGTGTGTTAAAAATTATTTGAAGGAAAATAATTTAAAATTTTGTGAGAACCAAGTGTAAAATCAAAGGAATAGATTTGTTTATATAGGCAATTTTTTTTTTTTTTTTATTTTAACAATTTTTAACTGGAAAATAATTTATTCTTCCAATGTACTTTATACTGAAAGCTGTTTGACATTTGATTTCAAAATTATAAATTGGAACGAACTCACTAAATGGACGATCCATGTGACTGTGCATTTGCGGACCGGTTGCTTTAAGTGATTTTTGATTTATTGAGGTTTTCATTTTAGAGTTTTTCATTTAGCAAATCAGCTGTTTTAATTCCAGCGATTTTTTGTCTTTAAGCGTTTTTTATTTAAGTGGTTTTTATTTGTGTATTTTTACTGCGGTTTTAGTTTTGTTTAAAATTTTTTATGACTGCAATTATGAGAGATTTTATTTCCAAAATTTTTTTATTAAGCATTTTTGTACTTTTAAGATCCATTTCACCAACTATATTTAACCATCAATTCATATTTAAAAGTTGTTTTTCATTGAAAAAATAAAATAAAATACATAAATACATACGTATATGAAAAATAAGTTTTAAATATGAATTGATATTTAGATATGGTTGATGAAATTGGCCCTTAGTGATTTCCAAATTTTAAGATTTTTTATACTTTTATAAAGATGTGGCTTTAGCAATTCAATTATTTTTTTAATTGTCACTTTTTAGAGTTTTGATTGTTTTACATTTTAGGGAAGCTTTCTTTTCCATTTGGATAATTTTCTGCGAATATGCATTCGCATTTATAAGCTGACAATATCTCTTTTAAGGCCAAAGTTGTTAGTTAGAATCATAGATTTCAAATTAATATTTTATATTCCAAAATATTGTTTGATCACTCTTTTTAGGAAATTTTACGTCCGGCCTCGCAGGATTCAAATATTTAATGCGTTTACGAAATTATATACGAATATATATGTGTATGAGCGAGTGAGCGTATTTTTGTGGCCTAAAGACCTGCAGCACCTGTTTGATTTGCAACAACAAAATTCAAATTAAAAAACTTATGTTTTTTGACGACTGTATATTGCGTTAACTTTTTTATTATTAAGAGTAATTTAAAGTGATTTTTTTTTATTTTTTGTTAAGCTGTCTAAAGCGGATTGGCTAAAGCTAGAAATGAAAATCAACTTTTTAAAACAAAAAAAAACCAACAAACAACTGCACAAAAATTCCAAGTTCTGTTTAAAAATGTTTCAATTTAAGTATTACGCATAGTCAGTATTTGGTGTAATATGAGAATTTAACTCGTTTGTTTGTGGGTACGTCTACACAAATCTAGTCTATATAATTTTCATGAAAAAAAAAATACAACATGGTGAATGTCGCTATTTTTTTGTTGCTCTAATAGTGTCATAGCTGAGTTTGAAATAAACATTTACTATCTATTCATTACTCGTATATTTGTAACGCCATTTTGACTTTTTCGTTAATTTTTTTTACATTGAGCATTAAATATTATTGAAAATGAAAATTACGAGTGCAATATTCTGTGCTACAAGCGAAAATGTGACATTTCAATAATTTTGTCCATTCTTTTTTCACTTGCTTGTTTTATTTTATTTATATTATATATTAACAACGATTTTCTAATAAATCAATGTCATATTTTATAGTATTTTTTGCTTAGCTTTAGATCTTAATTATAAGCGAATTTAATTGAATATTTTTATTGATTTGGTTTTCCAGCATATAAGAGGAATTGATTGAAAAAATCATAGCTTTAAGCTTCGAATAGTGTAGTAAATATTTTTTTATTTACCATTTTATCTTTATTGAAACCTTAAAAATTGCGACCACTTAAAGATTGAAATCAGTTTAATCAGTCGAATACAGTTAAGTTTTCTTAAATATTTATAAACATGTGGAAACGCTGATATGTCAAATAAAAGATAATGCAAAATTTGTGTGTGGATACAATAATTTTTATCATGTGACAAATATTAAAAAGCAATTGAATAAAAAAAACCTTTTTTGCACAAGCCTAAAAAAAAGTTGTTCTCACATGAGATTTTTTTCTTTTTTCTTTTAGTGAGAACAATATTGGTGTAGGTAATAAATAATTAGAAATATTACCAACAACTAATTTAAATAACTTTTTTGAATATTTGTATTGCATATTTTTTCAATAACAATATTTTAAGTTTCTTTGCATAAATACGTGAATATGTACGTATGTATACAACATATACATATATAAATTTCTTAAGTTTCTGAAATTTGATTATTTAAATAGAAATTTAAATAGCATAACATCATAACAGCATTAACAGTTTGAGAGTCACTGTTGGGACACTTTAATACAACTCTAGCTTACAGAAAATGTTCTGCTTGAACAGGTGTTTTAGATGTAAATAAAAACAGCTGATAGAAATAAGGAAATGCGGCAAGTTCTGCAATATTCCACATAACCAGAATATACAATAAATACCATCAAAATTATCTTAATAAACAACTACAAATTACATGAAACATCATATCAAATAATCAAAACTATGTTACAACCCTCTAAACAACAAGTTTTACGTTTGTACAAACATTTAATACGATACGGCAACCAATTGCAACTATCGGATAAATCCTATTTCTTGGGAAGAGTAAAACGAGAATTCAGAGAAAACAGCAAAGAGACAGAAGAAGAAAAAATCAAATTTTTCTTCAAGGTAAAAAGAAAGCAATATTGTGAATTTGAACAAATTATTTGTTAAATTTTAAATATTCTTTTATTGCAGAGAGGAGAAACTTTATTGCGTAAGGGTCGGATACTGTAAACAACAATAAAATCTGCAGTGATGTTTTCTATTCCCTTTATTAGTATAACAAAATTTCTAAGGTCGCCAATTAACTATTCAAAACCATTAACGCTTTCCAATTTAGTTGTAAATAATTTCATGCGCCTAAAACACCAGCATGTGGATTATTCTCGATATCCAACATTAAATGAAGATGAACTGGAGGAGCATTTAACTCGGGGTAGTGGTCCCGGCGGGCAAGCAGTAAATAAAACCTCTAATTGCGTGCTACTCAGACACGTACCTACAAATATTTTGGTTAAATGTCACACACATCGTTTAGCCTCACGCAATCGTGTAGAAGCTAGAAAACTACTTTTAGAAAAACTGGATGTATATTATAATGGAGAACATTCTGTACAAGCCCAACTTAAAGCTTTGGAAAATAAAAAATCAGTCGAACGCAAAAGAAGGCAAAATAAGTTGCAAGATATGAAACAGAAGTGGAAAGAACGAGAGGAGCAGCAAAATTCAACAGAAGACACAAAAAATTTAAAATAGAAGTTGGATAAAAAAATTCATTTAAAACTAAATAAACAAATAGTTTCGACTTACCATTTACCATGATGAAAAATCACCAAAACTTGCTTTAGAAGAAGCTTTTTTTCGTATAGGTCCTGCTGCCAATGAAGTGGCAGGTGCTTTACCCTCTTTTACTGTTTGTTTTAAAGCTTGAATATTTATGTATTTACCCACACCTTCGCGATACACTTTCAAAGGTTCCTTCAAACGGTTGAGTTTCTTTTCTTCATTTACTTCTTGCTGTTGTTTGGCGGCTTCCTCTGAACGCTCTTTAATTAGTTGTTCTTCTGCTTCTCTGAAAGGGTCTACAAATACTTGAGCCGATTCAACAATAATATCCTCAATGGGACGATCCTTATTATCAACTTCAATTTGTTCCATTTTTTGTAAAGTTTCTAGACCACCGACCAGCTTGCCAAACACAGTGTGTTTCCCATCTAAATGCTTACATGAGCGATAAGTAATGAAACTAAATAAAGAATAGTAAATAAGTTAAAAGCGGATTTTGAATTAATTTTAATGAAACTTACAACTGAGAACCATTTGTATTGGGACCTGAGTTAGCCATGGAAAGCATGCCACGACCTGTATGGCTCAAATTTGGTTTGAACTCATCTTCAAATTTTTTACCCCAAATTGATTGGCCACCAATGCCGGTGCCCGTAGGATCACCTCCTTGTATCTATAAATAAACATGCATATTTTTATTAGTGTACATATGTATGTATATTGGCTAACATGCTAGTATGTATTAATATATTTTAAAATAAAAACTTATTTACCATGAAATTCCTGATGGATCGATGCAATTTTGTCCCCGAATAATAACCGTTTGTACAATGACTTAGAAAATTATGACATGTTTTTGGTACTTGATCGCAATACAACTCCAAGTTCAAAGGGCCAAAATTGGTGGTAAGCCGCACATAGCCCTTTTTCTTAACACGTTCATATATAACTAAATCTTCTGCTATTATAGCTGCCTCATGATTATAAACAGGCGCCAAGGCGGTAGAAGTAAAACTGGCCGCTACTGCTCCCGTGGAATAATGGGCAGCATTAAATTTGTCAGCCACTTGCTTGGAGGTACTCGGTTTTTCGTCAGCTGGTTTATAATCTTTTTCTAGTTGAGCCAATGTTTCCCTAGTTTCTAAATTCATTGATTTAATTTTCTTGGTGGGATCTTTCAATTCAAGTTCTTCCTCCTCGGTTAGTACTCTTAAGTTTTTGCGTATGTAATAGAATTTACTTATATCAAATTTCTCAAGCTTTTGGGGATCTTGTATGGTTATTATATCTTTACGAAGGAAGGGTGTATCATCTACTAAATCTTTCCAATTTTTTGCTTTAATATTTAATTGTTCTATGGCTTCCCAACTGAACACATTTCCCGTTGTAGCCACGGCTACTATATGGGAGTTTTTGGTAAATGTTTTAAATAAAGCGGGGCAATGATACTGATCCTCTGCATTTTTAAAAAAGTTTAACTTGAGGAGTTTTTTAACCTCGATTGGTTTGCCGGTTACCGGGTTCAATTTGAATTTCTTAATAAAGCTATGTATGGCCTCCAACTCAAATACATTGCCATCCAAATCACTATACGGTGTGTCAAAAGGTACCAAGGTGATGCAGCAACAGTCAAAGGGTAAACGTTTAAATTTAATATGCTCGTTTTCCGCCGATTCATATTTTTTGCCACCATACAATTCCGACCATTCGGTGTAGGTTAAGTACCTGAAGTTTTTAAACACATATTTATTATGTTATTATGGGTGACGTTATATACAAAACTTACATTTTATCCTTTTGATGCTGTCGTTTTCCCATTTTGTTTGTTTTATTGGTTAAAAACTTTAAAAAGGTATTTTAGAATATTCTGCAAAGAAAATAATGTTTAATGTTGTTTATTTTAGGTTAACTTCTTCTTTCATCTTGAAAGGTACTAATCATTGATATCATTTAAGATAGCAGAGATGGATGTTTAATTTTTAGACAACGCGTTGGCTCTTTATTTACACCAATCTTGTGGATTTAAACTACTCGTTTATTTTTTTAACAAATTCGTCGCCACAAGGAGAAAGTGCTTAAGTCGACTTAAGCTACAATTAGAAATTATGATGCCTTTTTTCCGGAGTTTAAAACTATTTATGCGCAAATTTTTTTTTTATGATTTAAAAAATATTACAACAAAATTACTTTTTTGTTATATCATTTCAATGTGGGATTTTTTGGAATAAAAACTCAACTTTTTTACAGATATAGGAATGGCTTTAAAAAATTCCTCAAAGCGGTCTCTTGAAAAACGGGGTAATTAGACTTAAGCAATTTTCCTTATTGCCACAGATATGTAGAACGACTTAGACGTCCAAGTTAGATTGACAAGCTCTGTCGTTTTAGCGTAACACAACTAGACATTTTTGACACAAACCTTGATCATCGGGTTTGTCTAATTTAAATGCATCGAACTCATTCAGTAACTCGTTTTTGACACAAACCAATGATGAAACCCATATAATTTAAATGGGTTTGATCTGAATGGGTTTCATCATAGGTTTGTGTCAAAAAGTAACTGATGAGGTCGAATCAAGTCTAAATGTTTCGACTTTGTAATTATTTTCTAGGTGTGAGTTTTCGCAGAGTAATTTTTTTATTATTTCATTCTCGTAAATAAATTCCTGCAACAATTCAATTTAACTAAATTTATTGTTTAAGAAAAATTACAACGATCGTAAAGAAAAATTTGTGTAACTATTCAAAGATCACAAGTAAAACATTTGTTGCAACCACTTCGTGATTTGAATCCATTTAAGTGTCAACATTTTTTTTTCTTTTTTGTTCCGTTTATTTTTATTTTCAGCAGTACTCCCTCTAAAAGAGAATACAAATTTCAATGGAAAAATTTTATTAAAGTAAATTTTTTTTACCTATAACAAAATTGATCTTAACAAGAACTGTTGTTGAATTCAACAGCAACAATTTTGTTTAGGAGGAGAATTGAGTAGAGGCAAAAAAGAAACCAGAACATTTTGTCAAATGTAAACGTTCCTGACAGTAGCAGGAATTTTTATTTTAACATTGTCGGCAAGAATGTAGAACCTCTACGCATTTCAAATTTTGAAATTGGACTACCAGAGTACTAACCACACACATAATTCTTTTCGATTCGGTCTTGGAGTGTGTTTGTTGTCTTTTAAAATCTATGTTGGTGTTACTGGTGGCGGCTGATGAAGCATACAACTGCTGCCTGGCTAAAGTTGTTGTTGCTGCTGTCTTAATGGTCCCAGCAATTTGTCAGTTGTTAAAGTCAGTCACTCACAATCAAAGCAGTCGTGGTAAATTATTCGTAATGAAAAAATGTGATTGAATATATACATATATTTCTTGCAATATGTAAAGTAAAATAAGAACAGTGGGATGAGTTTTGATTAACTACATATTTATGTAAATTCGCTAGAGAGATGGGATTATCAGTAAATTTTATTCAAGGTCATGTAAATCAAGAAATTATACTCTCCGAATGAGTCATGCATTCCCCTCTTTGTTATTGTTGACCTACTGCCAGTTTATAGAAGACAAATAAAAGTTCTCGTCTGTCTAATTATATTTGTTTTCAATATAAATAGGGACGAGCATTTTTACTTGTGTTGGATAAACTGGCAGTTAATTTTGAAAAGTAAATTAAATAAGCAATTAATGAGAAATGAGATCAAATTAACACGTCCAAATTACCAGTATGTGCAATTATGTTATATTCTATATTCTACACTCTTGCGAGATAAATTTTACTAAAATATTGAAATATTAAATCGAAAACTTACAATAAAATACATTCAATTCGTGCCCAAACCACCAAAACACATAAATTTCGAACTTCATTTTATGACCAAAACTGATTATTTGCGGTCGTAAATGATCCATTTTCGTCAAAAAAAAAACCAAGTCCAAAAATGTGTCGCTTAAGACTTATTAGCGGCTATGGCCCGAATTCATAAGGAAATCTAGAAATTGTGTCAAAGCCTAGATTTTAGAATATGTCCAAATTGCTCAAAAGCTCAAAGTACCGAATATAGAAAAAAAAACGCAAAAGTACAATTTGATCAAAGAATTTAAATTTAACCAGAATTATATCAAAAATATTAAAATTTTACCAAAAATAAAAATTCAAAATTCAGCGCTTTAAGTTAAATTTAGAGTTTAATGAAAAAATACGATTTATTAAAGAATCAAAAATTAAAAAAAGAATAAATAAAAATAGTTCATGTAACTAAAAATTTCATTCATCAAAATCTGAGGACGTTTTTTGAAAAGAAAATTGCCACAATAATAAACATAAAACATTCATAAAAATAAGAGTAAAGAATTCCGCCAAAATTAGAATTCGAGAAAACATATTTCAACATAAAATAATATATAGCAAATATTATCATAAAAAATCCAACAGTACACTTTTTATAGTTTACGTGAAACTGAAAACTTTTCTTATAGAAAAGTTGAATGTTGCACAGCATAATTTTTTATAGAAAAATTTACTATTGCTGAGCAAACATTTTGTTAAAGAAAAATAATACTTCCTTATAGAAGACTTTACCTGGCACAGTACGTCTTTTACATAGAAAAGTTGACTGTTGCACAGCACACTCTTCTTATAGGAATGTTAAATGTAGCACACCATACTTTTCTTATAGAAAAGTTGGTTAAATTTTCATGTAGAAAAGTTGAAGTGCGGCACAGCACACTTGTCTTAGAGAAAAGCTGTCTGTGCCACAGCACACTTTTCTTAAATAGAAAATGTCTGTGCCACAGCACACATTTCTTAGAGAAAAGTTGTCTGTGCCACAGCACACTTTTCTTAGAGAAAAGTCGATTGGACTGACTTCTAAAACATCAATTGATTTGTCTTCGAAGAAGGTGTAGTGTTAAAAAACAGCGCAGTGCAAAACCTTGACAATGCGTACCTTTTCAAAACGCCGTTGACAAGTATTAAGAACGCCGCCAACCAGAAATCAGGCATCGGTTTCAAAGTTGATGCTCATAGTGACACGACTGAGCGCCGTTAGATGAAGGGTGACGTAGCTGCGACAAGGCTTGCGTGCGTTCTTTTTTGGAGTCCCTTCTTAAATCCCGGTGCGTTCGCATAAAAGCTTTCTTGTGGAAATAGTCAGGAGATTTTTGATGTTAATTTGATTAATGTTTTTTATTCGTCCATTTACAGCAGTGTTGCCATAATGGAAGTAATTGTTAATTTGGGAAATGTAGAATTAATATGTCGACATATAATACGTTTATACGGGCGACTTATTCGCAAATAAAAATTTTGCAAATAGTGGATTTTGCTGCATAAAGCCTGGTACTATGTTCAAAGTTGGGAGAAATTTTCAGTACCATTTTTCGCGTGAAAAATTTGACATGTACTAAATGTAGCCCAACTTGCGGTTTTTTTTTATAAATTTCTCGCTTTTATTGCTTGAAAGTATGCAACATTGTTAAAATTCCGTGCGAAAAAAGCACTGCTAATGTTGTTACGCAGCTAAACTAAAATGATGCCGGACTAATTTTGCATGGAAGGACATGATTTTACGTATTTTTCACAACAAGAACAGAGTACTACTTTTGCGAATTTATTTCGCAAACATTTCATACCAAATATATTTATATGTAGTTTGACAGCATTTCGCACGAAATTGTGAACAGAGTACCAGGCTTAAACGGCAAATTATGGCCTGTTTCTACATAACAAGTAAGCTCTCAGGCAAGCAATTGGTACACAGGCGAGTACGTAAGAAAATGAGTTTTTATAGTAGACTTGTATTTGGTATCACTTTTTGTATATTTAATTTCATTATTGCCATGGTATACAATTTGGTATTTGAGTTAATTTTTTCCATACTAGAAGCATTACTAGGAGAAAATCGAACAAAATAAAAAAACAGCTGCTTTTACATTACAATGCAATATTAGATCAGTTCATTTATTTTTCAAGCAAAATCGAGTAACTGAATAAATCCTGAGTATTTTTGCTACTAAGCATTAAAGAATGTTTGGATATATTAAAAAGGCTGCATCATAGATTCTTAATTAATAACATCGATAGTGACATACTTTTTTTCATTTACGGTATGTTATGATTTTTTCACAATTATAAAAGCATTAAGATTTTGCTGAAACAAGTCAAAAAGCTTTCATGCCTCATGAATGGATTTCATCCATCATATACGATACGATATGTACATACATATATCGTCAGATGGTTACTAATTTGCCGCATTTAATGGAAATACTGCCAATCTTCTGGCTTTGAATACAGCTGCATCCAACATAATAATGAATAAAAAACTTTACATTGAAATGTGGTTCAAAGCACAGGAATTTATATATGAACCAAAATAATATGCCTTATCGTGGTTAGGAGGTTAATATCTTTCAATATATTTTAAATATATTACAGATATAAAAAATATATTTCATATACATAAAACCGATGTATATTCTTTTTTAAATATGCTACACATCATACAAGAAAATTATTGAAGAATTTACTTAGAAATAAAATTCACAAGAAAGAAAAGTGCAACCGCTATTTTCGGCAACCATTTATTCAGTAAGAGCTTGCGATTACTCAGTCTCAAATTACAAACGAACGAAATTCAATATAATACAGCGAAGCTCAGTAAAAAGTTTCAGGTAATCGAACAAACCTGTTATTACTTTCCCTGCACAAATTTATGTGAACAAAATTGAAAATAAAATTGTGATGAAAATACATACAAATATGGGATATAATGTAAGAATGTTTGGATTTATGCTTACAGGTTCAATAATGGTTCAATTAGACGATTGTGTGGACATTCGATTTCTTCTTTAATGAATAAAAACCTATTTTAATTTCCACACAAGTACTAATTTTTGATTGCCTATATTTGACATTAGATACAATTGAAATTGTTATGTAGAAACAACAAAATAAAAAAGTATTACGTATTTTACTCAGAAAAGGTTGACACTTGTTTTATGAAACCCCAAAGCCAAATTTTGTACTCATATGAACAAAATTTTTGAGTAACTTGTAATGTAGAAACATGCCATTAATTTTTTATTTTCAAATAACTCACAAAAAAATTACTGATTTACTTGAGGGTTAAACGATCCATTTTTGTCTTTTAAATTTCAATACATTCACACTTTTTCACTAATACATTCATACTTTTAGAATTTGATACAACTTTGACTTCATATTTTCTATCCAATTGTGTGATCAAATTTATAGGCAAAAAAAACAACTGACAGGAATTTCAATGAAAATAAATTTGCTTAGAAGTTGCGTGCAGCCTATGTCACAGCTTTCAATTTATATGACTTTTGACAACCAGTATGTGTGAAAAACTTAAAAGCAAATCTTGGTCGTGTAACTCTAGCGTAACGCAATTTTCGCAAATAAAATGCTTGAGAATGCCACGCTTGCAAATAATTGATAACAAAAAATAATAATTAAATAAATATTGCGCAAAAAACATCGACAGAAGCAAATAATGACAATTAAACCAATAATTATTTGATATTTTCTACATTTACACTATTTTTTTTTTCTCAACATAAATGAGTTTTCTAAAAAAAGTGCCACCAAGTTTTTGTACTTTTGATATGCCGTATAAACAGTGAGTTAATTTATTTGCTTTTTTTTAATTTACCGTCAAAATACAATAATACCTTATTTCTTCTTCCTTTTTTATATTATAACTGTTTATTTCATGCACTAATCACTAATTTCTCAACACCATAAAAAATAGGTCTAACTGGCAACACTGCTCGTACATAGCATAACAAAAATATGAGAGAAAGAGATATGTATCATATACATCGTAAGTGTATATAAACTTTGTATTGATACGTTTTGGAAGTCAGCCTTGCACAGCACACTTTTCATATAGAAAAGTTGAATAATGCACAACACACTTGTTTTTTTGTTGTAAAAAGTAGTTTTAATGTTGCACAGCACACTTTTATTTAAGAAAACAATAACCCTTTCCTTATGACAATCTTGATTGTGTCACACAGAACTTTAATTTATCAGCTCTTTGTTCCAAGCTCGTCACACTGTTCTTTGTAATTGAACAATATTCCATTTAAAAATTAATAGGACAAAAGTAAAATGCATTTTATTTAGTGCCTTTTAACAAACAGTAGCCCCAAATGTTTAAACTAGAAATATGATACATTTCCATTTCCATTCCATTTTAATATAAGTACATAAGCAAACAAGCAATACAACTAACCAACAAACCAACCTACCAACGGACAGCAGAGTGGGCAACAAGTATTCCATGATGGATTGTTTAATTGTTGGCATGTGGAGCATGGTTACATGTTGTGAGGTCTAAAATATCACGCACTGGCGAAAATAAACTAAAACTGAACATGAGCAGCAGCAGCAGCTAGCAAAAACCAGTAGATATATGAAAAAAAACAACAATTCTTAAGCAAATGTCATTTGAAAGAAGCCAACATCATATTTTACACGCTCTGGGAAATATTTCTTTTAATCATTTCTCATTTTTAAATTTATTGATTTTTCTTGTCTTTTTGTATCCTCTTTAAAATGATTTAGTGATCAAGATTTCAAACAAAAAACATTTTTCCATGGGCTTATTTATGTATGTACGTAAAGGAAAAGATCACAAATTTTATCATAAATAAATAATTGTGTCCTGTTATGGTGGCACAGGCGCATGCTTTTTCTATATTTGCCTCAGACGCATTCGTTCGAAGAAGCAAAAAAAACTAATATCATTGATTATGTTGCGATATCGCTGGTTGGTCACAGTCATGGTGTGACCATAAGCTTTTGGTGCTTAAGTCACCTCACCGGCCGCAAAAAAGTCATCATAAATAATAGAAAAACAAACAAAATAGTATCTTGCTTGTTCTTAGTTAACGGCCAACAAAATGTTTGAAAAACAAAAATTTTTAAAACACACGACACATACTGCTCTGCTCGTAAGCGAGATAAACTAAATAAAGACAACAGATATAAGAAAACAAAAAATGCAGCGATAGAGAAGAGAGCAACAATACATTTTGAACAAATAGTCCAACTAAGGAAGATTTTTATCCTGGTTTATAGACCGCAGAGCAGAAAGATACTGAGTAAATAATAAAAATAAAAAAAATAAACTATGGAATGCCTGCAACATGTTTGTTACAGATCGATTTTTCATTCCTTCATACGAGCATAAAAGAACAACATGTTGTTATGTTGTTGTTGTGTTTTTGTTTATGATTTGGGTCATTTAATAGAAATTGATTCACATCTCTGGCCACGGCCAGGCTGTTGTAGCTGCTGCTGCTGTGGTATCATTTCATCTCTTACAACATGAGCAAATTAAATGGCACCTCTTGCTCCCATAATTTATGACTCGACTTTATACTCCTCTGCATGTACATACGAGAAAAAATATTTATTTATGTTTTTCATATTTTTTTTTTTTCAAACTGATTTTTATCTAAAGAAATGTCCGCGATTTATATTCTAGACATAGTGGAAACATGTTTCGAGCTAAAAAAAAAAACACCAACGTACTCAAGAGCAGGAAATAGGGTGGCGGTGACGGTGGCAATCTTATAAAACAGTCAACATTTGAGTTATTGTTTTTTATTTTTCTTCTCAATTGGCCGCACATACGAGCAAAGCAGAAAATAAATGATTGAAGTGATAATAAAGATACGGTCACACTTGTCAAACACTTGCCCAGATAAGCGTAACCACTAAATACGAATGAAAAGCCTTTTGATACAGACAGTTTCATACATAACTAACTAATAACAATTCCATTGAATCTAATATTATTGGAAACTGTTTAGTTTAATAAAGACGTGTTCGGACCCATCTTTTACGTATTAAGTCTTCGAATCTGGGACAGTGACAGAGGAAATATTCGGTAGTTTCTTGCTCTTAACAACCAGTGAATGAAACCGATCGGCTGGGAGTCGGCTAATAGCCTCAACCGGCAATTTTTGAATAGTCTCTGCCGCCGCCGACCTCTGCGGTTAATTGTCGGCCTCGGCTTTTAGCCGCTTGTTTTAGAAACTCCTTTTTTTAATCAACGGAAAATTATGTGACAGCTTCTGACCTTAAAGGTCATGTCTAACGTGACCAGATGGTTTTTGCAAAAACCGGTACATACTCGATCAAAAAGAGGTATTTTAAAGAAAATACCGCCAAAAAGCGGGATTTAAAAGTTAATATATTTTAGAAAGCGGGATGTGTAATATGCTCATACACATGAAAATAGCTGAGTTTCCAAACACAGTGTTGCCAAAAAAAAACTTGCTAAAAAAAATCACCCTTTATAAATGGAAATTTCTAAAATCAAAAATAATATTCAGGCATGTTTTAGAAAAGTGAATAAAAATGAAGTTTATTTTTAAGTTTGATTTTCTGTAGAACTAGTAGTTTGCTGTTACAATTAATAAATCCAATAAAAATTTCAAAAGAAAAAGCAAATTGTAGCAACAAAGTAATAATTCTAAATAAATGCAAGAATAGGAACTTTAAAAAATAAACTTCTTTAAAAAATAAACTTCTTTATTTTAAATGATATGTTCCATATCGGTACTTGAAACGCAAAATGCCCTAAATAACATTTTTATAATTTTAAAATGGTAAAATGCTAAAAATGGAAAATATTGAGGTGTTTTTGCAATGTTATAAAATTAATAAAATTTCTATTTTTGTTCGCGAAGATTTGATTTTTTTTTGTAGAAATTATATTGATGAAATATCACGAAATTTATAAAAATTTGATTTAAAATTTTTTACTAGATATAGTTATTCTAAAAAATACTTTTGGTTTCGAAGTGTATGTATGTTAAAACAAAATTTCCATACACATTTTGGCTTAAGCACACTTGAAATACAAATTAATTCTTTTTTTAGAATACGGCCGTTATTATTTTATTTGAATTGTAAGGAATTTTTAATCAAGGAACCATTTCTAAATCAGGTTCAAGTTCACTTTTTTGAATTTTTTATGGAATTACATATTTTTATTAATCAATGTGATTTTTCTAAAGAAAGCAAGAAAGGTTAAATAAGAGCAGTTAAGGAAAATACCGCATTTTTATGTGCCACCAACCACTTCAACAACACCCATGTGTATTTACTTGGGCAGAGAGTAATCATCAACAGTAATTTTTAATAAAATCGAATATGAGAAATGCTTTTATTGTATATACGTACAGATGTGCAATAGCTTTCCGTGAGCACCTGCCATTACGGCCTTATCTCACGGGTGCCAAAGCACCGGGTGCAGGTAAGACGCCAGACCATTGCCCCCATGCACCCTTTCAGAATGAACCTAAGGCCCACTCCTCAAGGCACATAGGTTGCAATCTTTGATATAGTTATCCCTGTAATATATTCAATTACCTTGCTGAGGTAATTTGAGCTATCCTAAATCTGCTGCTATGTCCGTGCCCATAGCAGCTTCGGTTGAATGACAACAGCGCCTAGAATAGTGTCTGGCTGACCGCGTCAGACCAACCACTAGCATTGATTTCACACTGGGAAGCCAAGACTATTCTTCTATTATTCTATTTTGGTAGCAACCACAGCCACCACGATAATTCTCCGGCTTCCACACTATAGTGTTGTGTATACACCAATAGCGAGGTCCTCAAGAGAATTCCTCAACCATTGCCGGCACAGGTCAACCACTCATCCGAGATGAACCCATGCCTGTGTCGCCAAAAATCCAGTGCCTACTCCACACATACCAAAATCATCCCTTAAACCCCGTGGGGTAGGACGAACTCGGCATTTTAGCAAAGGATCCTGACGACCGCTACATGCACTCAAAACTTCAAAGCATCTCGGCTGTCGGGCAACCGGCACCCGTGGCACCAGAAGTAGCCTCTGGTCAGACCTCGAAGTTCCACCACAAGGGCTTCACCTCTATCGTCTTTTGAACTCAGGGGCAGTTCTAGGTGACGCTGCACCTAACTGACATCAACAGGACCTATCTTCCTTTTATAAATATGTGCACATCCTTTGCTCTGTTGCCAGAGATCGGGTAGTAACACATAAGTTCTATGGGTAATGTACCAAAGGTACGTCAATGGAAAAAGCTACATCACCCCAGCTGGGGCCCCGGGGTTGCCACACCCGTAGTCAAAAATAGACTCCCCTGGGGGGGCATATACATATGTACATTAGAGTGGGTCGATTTTGTAATCGATATTGTGCCATCGATTTTCCAATAGCATTTGGCATGAGGAAAAAAAGTTATTTTCGACGGCCAGAATTTAAATTTTTTTAAGAACAATATCGAGTTTTCTACTTTTTTAACAGTATAAAACAAAAGACTTAAGATACAAACGTAAGCTTGGGGAAACGGATGTTTTTTAGGGTTCCGTACACCAAAGGTGAAAAGGAACCCTATTGTTTTCGCTACGCTGTCCGTCTGTCCGTCACACGCTATTTTCTCAGGAATCGTAAGAGCTACGGACCTGAAATTTGGACAGAGTATGTAGAACCTTGGCCGCTACAACAACAAATACAAACGAGCAAAGAAATGTGTTAAAATCCAATGTAATATACATACAATTGTATGTAGTACATATGTATATTGACACTTGAAATTTGTAAAATTAGTGTATAGACTAAAACAATTAACACTAAAATTTAAAAAAATTTACATTAACGGGTGGTCCATCAATTAATGCAATTTTGACTATGTAATTTTGACAACTTGCTGTATCTTGCAAATCGTAAGAGGAAAACTCTTAAAATTTTCAAAAACGGTAAAACTAAAAAAATCCGAAAATTATAAAATCGCCAAAATCAGAAAAAATTGCCAAAAACCAAAAAAAAAAATCGCTAAAACGAAAAAAAACACCAAATTAAAAAAAATTTTAACAAAATGAAAAAATCGCCAATATAAAAAAACGTCAAAAACCGAAAAAATCTCCAAAACGCGAAAAGGCGACAAAACTAAAAAAATCACCCAAATGAAAAAAACTGCCAAAAAAATATCGACAAAACGGGGAAAAAAGTGCCAAAACTAAAAAAAGCGCCAAAAACCGAAAAATCGCAAAAAAAACGCCAAAACTAAAAAACGCTAAGAAAAACCCAAAAACGAAAAAAAACCAAAACTATTTATTATATAGGCATTACATATCTAGTGTCCGTACGGAACACTTCGTACGCGGGTCAAAGTAGCACTTCACTGAATTTATTTTGATTTTTTTACCAAATAGTGGTGCCCGTATATGGTTATAATTTATCGTGTTGCACTGTGCTCTTCTTGTTTATCTGTAAAACTGAAATGTATAATAAATTTAAAAATACTTAACTTAAGCTTAATTATGAAATTAATTAATTAATTGAAATAAAAACAATCTTTAAAACCAAATTATGTTATTTTCTTCCAATAAATGGTTATATTTTTTGCGACTTTATTATTTATTTATTTATTTTTTTTTTTTTTTATTTTAAGTGCCAGGTTTTGAGGCGCATCTTAGCGCCAAATTTTTCATGTAAAACATTTTAGTAGTCAAAACCAAACGTTAATCAAAATAAATCTTAATTTTTTTCATTCTTTTTTAGTTGTTTAATTCTTTAGAATATTTAATAGCATTAATTAGTGGACAATAAAGTCTCAGTGACTCCATAAACAAACCATTAGAAATACCAACAGGAAAAGAAAAATGCACCTTAAATTTAATTTGTATTTAAGATTGCTACTGAGCAAGTTTTTCTTTTCATTTGATATTTTTTCATTACATTTGTTGTTGGCTTAATCTGTGTTATTTTCACGCAAAGTAAAAGAAAAAACTACAGATAACTTGACAAGTATGTATATATATTGAACTGTTTTATTCAATTAACAATAATTACACTCTTCCACAAACTGGGGAGTTAAGTTTGTAAAACGCAAATACATGAAATAGCATTAACATATTAATAGGCCTTATAAATCACTTAAGACTTCGTACCGGCAGCCTAGACAATTTAACAGTCAACAATAAACAACCAAACAACCTGTAATCGCAAGTGCCAAAAGAAAGAGAAAGAGATACATAGAAAGAAAAAAATTACCAAAATAATAATCATTATGCAAAACATATCATTAAGAACCACTTACTTGTACACAAAAAAATAAAGAAAAAAAAAAACTAAAAGAATATCCCAAGGAAAACACACATGTAACAAACGCTTTCTTAAGATTTTGCTAAACCAAATCTCTAGACACTAAAAATCACTTATCCACCAACTTTGATAAAATAAATGCGTATCTACTGGCCAGCAGGAAGATTTGATTTGGCGATTCAAGACTAAATGATAAGTTAACAAAGAGAGGCACAGAAGAAGAGTGCTGGGAGTTTTAAGCAACTTTATCGTTTCTACTTTTTATTTTTTGTTTTTTTTTTTGTGCATTAGCGGAAATTGCATTTGCTAGGGAAAAGCCAACTTTATCATCAACGTTCGACTGCAAACTATGAATATAAAATTCGCTATTATACAGTTGATTGGCTCTGCAATGGCCACAAAATATTGCAGCAACATTAAAATGAATGAACTGGACGGCTGAACTTGGCTGCTGCCGGTTTTATTTTTATTTGCTGTGATTTTCGCTCCATATGGTCAAAGAACCTCACATCCTTTGCGAAATATTTGAATTTGATTTGTATACCAGGTAGGAAATTTAATAATTGCGAATTCTCTTAGGGACCAGCATATTTGCAATTTTTACATTTTTTTTTTCTTTATTTACAATACAATATAATAGCTCAATTCACAATCTTGTGCAAATGGTCTTACATCCTAGCATGTGCAAGACTATTTGCACAAGACTGTGATTTGGGACAGTGAGTTCAAAAAAAAAAAAATATATATATAAAGGGTGTTTTTTATTTAGGTATAGAACTTTAAGTTGGCATCACTTTTTTAACTGGCGGCCATATTGTCAGCTGTCAAGTGATTAATATTTAGTTTGGTTTGCCATTTCATCATGAACAGGTTGACAAAAGAACAACGCTTGCAAATCGTGCAAATTTATTTCGAAAATAATGGTTCAGTTCGCGAAGTTTACCGCAAGCTCAGTCCATTTTATGGTCGACATAATCGTCCATCAGAGCAATTAATTCGGTTAACCATGGATCGTTTTCGCACTACGTTTACTCTATGTGATGATACGCATCCGCAGAGACGTCGAACAGTGCGCACCGAAGAAACAATTGCCGCTGTAGAGTAAAGTGTTGAAGAGGACCCGAATGAATCTATTCGCCACCGTGCACAGCAATTGGAGCCGACTAACCGACTATTTTGTTCCCGAATTGGATGGCATGAATGTGGATGAGTTGTGGTTCCAACAAGACGGCGCTACATGCCACACAGCGCACGTCACAATCGATTTATTGAAGGAAACATTCGATGAGCGCATAATTTCGCGGAATGGACCTGTCAATTGGCCACCAAGATCGTGTGATTTGACACCATTGGATTATTTTCTTTGGGGATATGTGAAGTCGCTCGTCTACGCCAACAAACCAGAAACGTTAGGGGACTTGGAAGCCAACATTCGTGGCGTTATTGCCAACATACGGCCCCATATGCTCGAAAAAGTGGTTGAAAATTGGACCTGTAGAATTGGCTTTATTCGAGCCAGCCGCGGCGGCCACATGCCTGAAATCATATTTAAGCATTAATGGCATAAAATTATCCTTCCAATAAAGCCAAATTGATGGACATTAAAATGATTTTCTTGTGTTTTATTTCAATTCAAAGTTCTATACCTCTTAAAAAAACACCCTATATATATATATATATATATATATATATATATCAGTAAATATTCTTAATTATGTATATACATAACTGCATATAACCATAATTGTAACGCAAACAATTCGTACGCTCACACATTTTTTCTCAAGCATGTAGGACGATAGCCGATTCCAACATACAAGAGCATCGGAGTATACTTATACCCAGACTATGGATATTTAGTCGGACAAAGATGTATATATACGCATGATACTCGGGATATTTATACATAATTCGTTACCGTACACATACATTTGTGTATATAAAATGAAATGGCAAACATGCTTTGGCTGCTTGAAAATAAATGCTTTATGCAAACCATCTGTCGATGGCTTGCACGCTGAAACTCGGATTACGGTCACTAGAGATCGTTACCGCGCTATGATCAATGATTTCTTTTAAATATGTCGTTTGTGGGATATGTATATGGTTTCAACAGGATGCCGCTACGAGCCATATTGCCACCGCAACTATCGACTTATTGAAATCAAAATTTGGCAATAAGTTGATTTCTAGAAATTGCCCCTGCCAGTTTGTGCCATTTGACACCTGTCGGTTATTTCCTGTGAAGCTACGTCAATTCACTGCCTTATGCTGATAAACCAGCAACAATTAACGTCAACATTAATCGTGTTATTAGTGATATACGGCCAGCTATGCTGAAACTGGTGTTATGTTATTAAGCTGCCTTTAATGAATCGTTACGCTGAAGTCTTTTATTGTCTACCACATTAATTTTTTTTATTTAAGAAAATTAAATGAGACATTTTTTAGATTTTAGTTGAACTGTAGTGAATTTTAATCAGAAATAATTTCTTATTCGGGCTTAAATTCAGTAATTTCAATTCTTATTGAATGAAATATTTTTATTAATTAATGTGAGTCTCTAAAGAAGATAAGAAAAATTAAACTAGACTTTTTTGCTGGGGGAAATACCGATATTTTTCTGTGCAGCAACGCACTTCATCAGCACCCTAGTATATGTACTTGGGTAGAGATTGTTATTAACATCAGCTATTTAACGTAAATTCTAATGTATGTAACGGAATATGAGAAATGTTTGTTGTGTACAATTATTGATTTACCTTTGGAAAATACATACATATATATACAGGGTGGGCCAAAAGAAACCAAGGGGTGTAAAAGTTTAATAACTTTTTTGTTTATTAATTTTTTTTATTTTTTCTTTCAGATTATATAGACAACACTTGGAGAATTTATAATGGAGAGGTTCACAACCGAACAGAGAACCAGAACAATAGAATTTTATTATTTAAACCAGAGATCAATTATTTTAACGCGAAGAGCATATCGTCGACATTTTAACGTCAGAATTTCGCCCTCTGAAGCGATGATTCGTTGCTTAGTTAATCGTCATCACCAACATGGCAGCGTAAGAAATTTGCCTCGAACCGGTAGACCACGTTTAAGTCGCACTGCGGAAAATATTGAACGAGTACAGCAAAGTGTTAACGAAGCACCAGAAACATCTGGCAGAAGGCGTTCTGCTCAGCTAGAAATGTCTCGTACGTCACTACGGCGCATTTTAAAAAAAGATTTACAGTTATACCCATATAAGGTGCAATTGGTCCAAGAATTAAAACCCGCAGATCATCAGCAACGTCTAAATTTTGCAGTTAAATTTCAAGAGTTGGCCAGAAATGAAATCAACTTTATTGAAAATTTGATTATGAGTGGTGAAGCTCATTTTCATTTGAATGGCTTTGTTAATAAGCATAACTGTAGGTTCTGGGGTTCTCAAAATCCAAGAGCCATTCATCAACGCCAACTGCACCCCATCAGGTGTACAGTATGGTGTGGGATCATATCTGAAAATGTCATTGGGCCCTACTTCTTCGAGAATGAAGATGGAAGTGCTGTAACCGTAAATGGAGAGCGGTATCGGTTTATGATAGAAAATTTTTTACGTCCTGCTCTTGAAAACAGACCTGGTATGTGGTTTCAGCAGGACGGAGCCACTGCCCATACTGCCCGAGACACAATGGCACTTTTAAGTCAAATTTTTGGAGAGCGAATAATTTCTCGAAATTCGAAAATTATTTGGCTAGCGCGATCGCCAGATTTGACAGCACCCGACTATTTTCTTTGGGGTTTTTTGAAGGAGCGAGTGTATGTGAACAAGCCAGAGACAATCCTTGAACTCAAGGCAAACATTGTTGCAGAAATTCGAACGCTACAGCCACAAGTTTTGAAAGATGTTATGGAAAATGCTCTAAAAAGAGCCCATCAGTGCGAAGCTGAAAACGATGGTCATTTAAGAGACATCATTTTTCATACTTAGTGTAAAAAAATTTCCATTTTGTATATTATATAATCTGAAAGAAAAAATAAAAAAAGTTAATAAACAAAAAAGTTATTAAACTTTTACACCCCTTGGTTTCTTTTGGCCCACCCTATATATATATATATATATATATATATATATATATATATATATAGGTATCACTATTCATTTTCTGTTTTTTCCATTTTTTTTCAGTTTTCTATTTAGGTTAGCACGAAGTTATAATACTCTACCTAAGTATGTTTAACTATTCTTGCTTATCTTTTACGATCATCACATTAATTATTTTTACTTATTCGATGTACCGTCGGTACATACATGGAAGTATTATAGTAGTGGCTATTATGTTACATTGTTTTTGCTTTCAACAGTTGATTTTGCTTTCCAGCATTATTAACTGTGTTGCCAAGTAAACATATTTTCGTCACGTGCCTATGATGATTTAATTAATTAATAAAAATATTTCATTCAATAAGAATTGAAATTACTGAACTTAAGCCCGAATAAGAAATTATTTCTGATTAAAATTTAAGAAAATTTTAGCAAAAGTAATTTTTCTTCGATGCTCGATAAATTTACTATCGGCCTTTCCAAGCATGAGATGTTCAACTAAAACTTAATTAATAAAAATTCTTTTTATGTAATTCAAAGCAAAATGAAAAAAAAATCGTTGGGTATGTAAATTTCTCACGGGAAAAATCTAATAATTCATAGCAATACCATAAACCAAAATATACAAAAAAAAAAAAAAAAAAAAAAAAAACAACAACAACAGCAGCAACAACAAAATAAGCAAAAATAAAGTCGTAAATATTTTATAGTTTTAAGTTAAACAGGCCACTAGTTAGTCAGTCGCCTGTCGCTGTTAGTTCGAGATCAAAATGGTCAATATGTTTTTCAGCACTAATTGCAAATTGATTTTAATAAATTTCAACAAACTTTGACTGCCACACTGACGGACGACAACAAATTTGTTGCGCCGCCAACTGAACGCCTGTCTGTCGTTTTTTAAAGCCGCTTAAAGCAAAAAAATATATTTATATATATAAAACCAAATTGAACGAACGAACTCCTCTTCCAAAACTTTACCATCCATCCAAGCATGTCTGCTGTACATGTAAATTCGCACAAAGAAACTGTAAAGATGAAATGTGAATGTGAAGCGACATTGTGTGCTTTTGGTATACATTCAGTTACCAATCAGTTGAAGGAAATTGACAAAAAAAAACCAAAAAGGAAAAGTGCAACAGTTGGCAAATAATTTTACACGCAAATCATTGACTGAAAAATATTTATGGTTAAATTTTATAATTTGACTTAAATAAAGTAGTTCATCTCTGTACAGGATGTTGTTTTTGGCGATGAGAAAAAAAACTTAAGTTTTGTGGGAATGGAATTAATTGTCACTTCTCTTTCAAGGATTTTGGCTTTCAATTAGAAAGTTCCCATATTAAAAGTCATGTGTGTTTAAAATCGAAAGTATTCCCGTCTATTGTGAATGGCGTGACATCAAGACGACAATATATATTGTCACTTGTATACCCTTTATCGGCAACAACTGGATCTTATTGACAATCTCTAAGACTTTGTAAATTAATGGAGCATGTTAATATATAGTAGCCAATTGCTGTCGACAAAGAGTAGACAAGTGACAATTTTTTAGTGTCGTCTTGATGTGACGTCGACAACGCCATTCACAATAAGGGGTATTATTTTCTTCCCTAAAACATATGCACATAAGCTGCATTCATTTACTGCAGTTTGTTCCAACAGGTTCTAGGTGTAAATGTATGATATTAAGTGTCACCAAAATACTAGGTGCGTTTGAGTACTTTTCCAGTAAAATCCAGTAACTGAGTAAATACTGAGTTATTTAAAGAAATTACTCTCAATAAAAAAGTTTGCATCTAAAAGTACGCGAACGGAAAAATTGTAAAATCCAGTAAAATATATACAACAGCTGATTACCGACTACCAAATGTCCAGGATAGAATACACATGTTTATATGAGAATGATTCTTTTGAAGACAGCAAGGCAACAGGGCGACTATGCTGATTTTGTCGTTGTAGTCCAATTAAACTAATTTCTATTTCTTTGGCTACAATGAAAAAATTCAGTGTTGCCAGTATAATACAAAATGTTGAATGAATGATTTTGTACAATTATTTCATATTAATTAATAGAAACAATATCCAAAAATTGATGTGAAGCATAAATTGATTAATTTTTATACTTTTGCGATATATAAGTACATTTCGAAAGAGTAATTTAATTTTTATGAATGCGAAATATTTGAAGGTGGTAATACTGAACTGTGTATTCATACTTAAATATGAGGTGCAGATGTTGCTGTTGCCGTCTCCAAAATAATTAAGTAGCTGGCGACAAATGCTGCTAGCGGCATTTGAAGTCGTGTGTTCGTGTAGCCTGCTGTGGTGAATGTGTTTAATGCATATGTCTTAACGAGCAAAAAAAAAACTTTGGCATAGTTATTAACAAAAATTTGCTACGTTAAAAAAGCGCTAAAAATTTGTTACGTTTTTGAATATGGCGACAAAGTGTTGTTGATCTTAGTCTTTGCTCGCTCTGCCTGTAGTATTGAAAAGTGACACTTGATGTAACATCGTTGCTCAAACAATTATTTTAACAGCGATATTACGAGTATAACTGGGGCAAAAGAGCAACAGCAACAGTCAAAAGCTGATAGATTATTATTATAACAGAAATTTGGGCTTAAGTGCAGTTTAGTGAGGCAGCTCCAAAAAAAAGTAGCCTATATGATAGAAAATTAAGAAATAAGATAAATATATTAAATAAAAAGTTTGGAGGTGAGTCGTCATATTTTCCGAGTTATGGGCCTTTGAACTCATAAGAAAGTATGAAGCATCTCACAAAAATTATTTTTTAAATAGCTTATCTGATAGAACATTTAAAAAATAAAAGCAGAGAGGTGTCTTAGGACACCTGGTTATAGCTATTCTGCTTAGCTTTATAAAACAAACTTAATGTGTTAAATAGCAATGCAATAAAATTATATTATATGATGATGTTTAATTTGCCGCAAATATTTCGAAACATTTCGATTTATTTCCCATTATATTCTTTTCTAGCGGCGTACGATTAAATTAATATATTGTTTGTGGCCGGTGGCGGCTGTTAGCCGGCTTATAGCCGATCGGCTGTGTTCTCTGGTTCGTGCTCATGTGCAAAAACAATACAAAAACAAATTGAGCAATCGTTCTTATTGTTTTTGTTTCACTCACTTCAAAGAACAAACCAAACCAAACTATTCTGCTTTTAAATACAAAGAAATCAAAACAAAAATAAATTTATAACTGCAATAGTGTCGATTATTTTTGTTACGAAAATCACGTTCTAACTCCTGTGTCACGCAAAAAATAGCATAGCTATAATTCCATAAAAAAAATTGACTGGGACTCATATTTAACGAGTTTTGGGTCTTTACAATTTTAATAGAAAATTGTGATTAGCCATTGAATTTCTTAGAGTAAAGTTTCAATATTTGTAACAATTAAGAGCTGTGCAGAGAATATTTGGTAAGCATCGTCGTTTTGGAAAATACTGGTGGAAAGAACTTCAGACAACTGTTATTTAAGTTTTCTATCACACAAAACATTTTTTTTTTTTAGACGCTTTGCAATTTTCTTTGAAAACTTGAAAAGCCAATTACTCAGGAAATATGGCTCTGAACCAATTTTTTTTATTTAATTTAAATTTTCTATCAATGAGCTACTAAAAAAATTTTTTTTGCAGTTTCTTGTGAAATCCGGAGCCACATAGCTCGGGAAATATTAGGATCACCGCCAACTTTTTTATTGAATTTTTATTTCATTATTTTTTTTTTTTTTTTTTTGAGCTGCTTTACTAATCAGCTTCGAAGACTTAATAGGCCTCATTGACACCAGAGGCGCTGCAACTCTGCCTTATTAAAAATAAGATGCAAAAAGCAGAGTTGTAAATGAATGAAGCTTTCCTCTGTCTCTCCCTGCACCACCTGTCTTATCTATTAACTATTCCATTCCTAAAGAATAGTAATATTAGTAGGCGTTCATTTTCCTGAGTTTTACTAAGACGCAATTTATACTGTGCCCTTTCTGCTTACCTGTGCAGGCAGGCTTTTTTAGTTTATTGGTGGGAGGGGGTGAGAAACTTGCGGGGTAAAACAAAACGCACGAAATGAAAATTCGGGGATTTGTGACATTTCTCTTTGCCTTTATCGTACTCTCAGCATTAAGCGTGTATATAAATGTCAAAAAGGCATGAATAACAAGATATTATACTTAGAAAAAAAAGAAAAATAAAATAAACAACTCCATTGGTTTTTATTTTGACTAGATAAAAGATAACAAAAATTAAAAATTTTAAAAACCCCCGACTTTTTTCAGAAAAGATGTTATATCTTCTAAACGGCTGGACAGATTTTCTACAAACATAGCTAAGAACCCTCTCGACTAAGTCATCTTTCAAACAGAAAAAACTAAATGAAAATCGGTCCAGCCGTTTGGCCTGTACGTGGACAAGGACAGACACAAAGATACACAGATACACAGAACACAGATACACAGACACACAGACACACAGACACACACTACAAACTTATAACACCCCTTTTTTAGTCGGGGGTTAAAAAAGGCTTAATGTAAATGTGCGTGACTTTTTGTAGGAGGCTTAAAAGAATATTGTCAATACAAGGCAGGCTAAAAAGGCATAGTGTGAAATGGCGGCTCTTATCCTTATTTAAAAAAAAAGATATGCTCAACCAACAATAAATGATTTCTTCAAAAAGAACATTTTACGAAACTATGTCTATTCTTGCAATTTGATCTTCCCAAGAGTCTGCCGAGTGCGTTTCACAGAACATCTCTCTTGCGAGTTCAAGTGACAAACGCAAATATTATGCCATATGCGAATGTCAGAACATGCTAGGTTGTCTAATTTTTTCATATCGACTTTTGTTAGTATAAAAAATTGTCTCAACAAGCCACTGTATTAAATGGATGGAGTTATTTCTTTCGGGAAGTAGTGCCAATATTTTTTGCATGGAAATCTCTTTACTGCAAGACCTCAAAAAAAAACTTTGCGCAACTTTGCGATGATAAATTTGAAACATTACATTACATTAAATATATTGTAAAGTTTTTCATATATTCTCGTAATTTGTTAAGGCAGATTTATGTTCAATTTACTTTGCAGTGACTGCGTTTGTTGGTTTGTTAAGGGGCACACAATCTAAATTTTGTGATATTTTACTTTTTGCTTTTTGCCACACATAATAATATGTTTGTGCGTTTTGTGACAATCGAATGAATAACTTCGCGTAATTTCAAATAAAAAGTAGTTGCAGTTAAGTTTAGTTGAAACTTTACAATGCATTGCAGTTGTAGAAATGAACGTTTATAACTTAAGGCAAAGTAGGTACTCGTAGCGTGGATTTGGGTTGTAGGTCTTGTATTGTAAGATTTTTAACAGTTTTACATAAATCATTGTTGGAGGGTACACGACGACTGACTACATTTGTTGCAGTGCATTTAATTCTGCAACGTGACTTCAACACATTTGCCAGGACGCACGATATTAATTAAAGTTTGATTTCTAAAAATTGTCTTTTTTTTGTTTGTTTTAGCTTTTAAACGCATTTGCAAACAAACATCAGTACAGAAATCGTGATGTCAAATAGTGTTACGATAAATTAAATGATGTGTTTGTTGTTGACAAAATGAGATAGAACTTGCAGGATTTCATTTGATCTTTTTTTTTTAATAATTAATGTGTGAACATTATTTTAGTTCAAGTATAAAACTCGATAATTTTTGTGAAGCAATTTAAAACTCTACCTCTCTTCTCTGTATAGGTCTTTTTGTGCTCTTTCTACAAAGGGAGCAAAAAAAAACGCTTAAATGAGAATAACACGGGTTTGTTGGTTTATATATAATATATTCTGCCGCAGCTGGCAAAAACAGGACCAATAAGAGACAGTTCCTTACCTTATCTGCGAGTTTGCGGCATTGCACACTACGCAATAAAAATTGTTAAAAAAAAAAAAAAACTAATACTATACGACTTATCGGCGATATCACAGATTAGTATAGGGGACCTCATCCTGTATCTCAAGGCAACGGGGACCTCATCCGGTACTGCTACGACTGATTACTCAATCTAGCATTAAATCCAGGCCTTTGTCATAGCTTGGGACTCGGGCGAGTGAAATGGCTTCTAATTGATTGTTTGTGGGTAACAAGCAGCCATGTAAACCAACCAACCAACCAACCTGCCGAGCCCTCATAAGAAATATTACTACTTCATTGAAGGGCTGCCGCCAACTTAAGGTTTTACATTTCGACGATATTATTTTTGAGAAATAATTTCCAAATTGTAAATTTAAATAAATATCTAAAATTGTTTCGATGAAAAAAAAACATTCCTTTATATACAAACTTATTTTTGAGACACCCTGTGTAAGTATATCATTAAAGTCTTTTAGTTAGTAATTGAGGTTTAAACTTTTAAAAGCTTCAAAGTCTATCAAAAATGTATGATAAAATGTTATTTTAGTTTAAGATCTATTAAAAAGGTAATTTAACGAATACAGAGTATGGATTTTTTTATTCTTTTTCATTCCATTAAATTTACTCGCATATTATTATCTTTAAATGGATCTAAGTACCAAAAAAAATCTATACAATTTTGTATGCTTTTTTGTTTTGTACAATGACACCTTAACAATGCCTAGAAATAACGAACAGCTTAAATGCAATCTGGCTTAAAAGTAGAATACAGTACCATAACCACTTGACGAATAAAGTTGTTTCTGAAATTTATTCAATCTGTTGATAAGTTCCAATAGATTCATTAATTGTAGAAATAAATGATTTTGATATTGTTTGTTTACATTTTGTGTACATTAATTATCCCTTTTCTGCTCCTAGGTAACATAAAGGGATATGTTTATATGGACCATAATGAGCTAAAACTTTGGTTTTCTCTTCTTTCCAGTCTGCCAAATCTAACCTAATCCAAGCATTCTACGAGTATCTCTATGGCATTGTTTTAAACAGCATCGACAGCATTCGAAAAAAAAAACAAAACTTGGCACCACTGAGCATCAAAATCAGCTGACTTACAGGCTATTGCCTGCAATCCGCCAAATTTCTATTTTTGTAAGCGACAATGAGTAAATATAGTGCTGCTAATATAATCGTAAATTGGTTGGTATTAAAGATCAGCAAAATCAATAACAGTCCTTTGTTCCAGGGCTGGAAAATTTGCACTTTTTTGGCATGTAAAAGTAACTAAATAAAAACAATTATTTTTTCTTTATTAGTTAAACATATTTAATATTTAAGGAAAAATGTATTGATATTAAAAATCATAAAAATAAAAAGATGTTTGCAGGGCTTGGAAAATTTCAACTTATTTTTAATTTAAAGTATGTAAGTAAAAAAAATCTTTTTTTCTTTATAAATTAAACATATTTTATAATTTAAAAAGAAAAACATAGATATCGAAAAAAACAAAAGGATGGTTCCAGGGTTGGAAAATTGATTTTTTTTTCGTATATAAGAGAAATTAACCAGAACTGATTTTTGATGTTATATTTCAGGAAGAAATATTGAAAACTAGAAAATTCAGGCTTGGATAACTGAAACTTTTTCTTGTATATAAATGTAATTAATTAAAAATATTTTTTTTATTAGTGAAACATATGTACATATTAAAGGGCTGCGTAAATGGTTCTAAAAGTTTTGTATTCTATTTCACACTCTGCCAAGCAGTCTGTTTTAGTGCAAACATAAATAACAAAACAAAACTAACAAAACATGACTCTCACTAAAATAAATCAAGCATCATTCGAATAGTTTTTCTCTGCAGTTTTGTTAGTGCTTGTGTTCTCAAAACAAGTAGAACATCAAAACGAAAATGAAGCAAAACAACACTAAATCATATCAGAAACAACGAGTGCACTAGAACACGAGCACAAACATGCAAACTATATATGTTTATGTATGTATATATGTATACATATATTGAAAATAAAAATTAACAAAATTTTTATATATAAATGTACATAAGTATGTATGATATTATTTCATAGTAAATAAAACCTCTTTTCAGCTTTCATATTCCTAACGAAGCGCAATGTTTCTTTTATATGGAAAATTGTCTTTGCTATCAGAACATTCAAGCATGTTTTGAATGTTCTGTGTCAATTTTGATGTTCTATTTCATTTGTGTTTTGAAAGGCTTGGTTTTACTTCAACATTGTTCTATTGCAGTTTTGTTCTGTACTGCAGTATTCTTATCGTAAAGCAAAACACATCTCTTTTGAAAGTTTTGTTTTAAAATAACGACGCAATATACACACACATTTTGAAATTAATGAGAGTGCTTGTAAGCCTTTTTTTTAAGGCTTGTGCCACGCTCTAGTACATATTCCATATTTAATAATTAAGTTATTATTAATTTTTAGTAAACGGAAATAATATTAAATGTGTCGCTAAAGAAAATTTGTAGCAACATAATATATTAACAGATATGACCAATTTCATTTCCCTGAAACTGTGTTCTACTGAACAAAAACGAAAAATTCTGTGGAAAAAAATTTCATGATATAAGTGCAATATGGGCAATGGGATGTTTGGATATAGACATTTTTCGCTGCCGCTTTAGAAATAATTAAATAGCTGGCTACAGGACGACTATTGTTTATATTCACGGCCTATTTGCAAAACTGTTAATTGTTGCCATATAGTTGTTCTATTACAATTTACTAACTCAGACAACTATTCACGATTAACGTACTATTTGCAAATAAAATGCTTGATTTTGCCACACTTACGAATGATTGTTAATATAAAACAATAAATTGATAAATATTGCACAAAAAACATTGATAGAAGAAAATAATGACAACAAAATCAAAGAATTATTTACACCCTTTTTTTGTAAACAAAAGTAACTTTTCTATAGAAGTGCTACCAAGTTTTTATACATTTACTATGCCGTATAAACAGTGAGTTAATTTAAGGCCGGGGCACAATGAATCCGTCATACGTTAAACTTCGCCTTTTTCAACTGACAGCTACGCAGAAAAAAATTATTTTGATATTTGAATACGAAAATCGTTGATTCAATAAAAAATCTTTCGAATTTTCTGTGATGAAGATTTTTGCATTATTGATAAATAAAATTGTATGCACGTTTATTGAATATATTTTTTTTCAGTCAACAAAGAAATTTAATGAATCAAAGAAAAAAGTTGTTGACTGAAATTTTATTTTCAGTGATAATTGTTATTGTGTGCGTGTGTGTGGAGGAATGTTACATTTTTCAACCCCTTTTTGTTTGCTTTTGCTTGGCTGCTATTAAAACTAAATGTGTTTGGGATGAGTCGAACCGGCAATCTCTTGACTAACTAACGTACTTACCACTCAGCTAAAGAGCAAATCATTATTGAATAAGCAAATAATGAATAGAAGCAAAACATGATTTCTTATGTGCCCATTGCAGAGACCTGCGCCGACCGGCTGACAGCCGGCTGAGCCGAGCCGCCAAAGGCTTTATGTCAGCCGCGGCCGCCGAATTGTTCTCGGCTCAAAATCGGCTAAGATAAGCCGCCGATTGATGATTTTTTTTATATTTTACTTGAGGTTTTTAGGGTTTTTCACTAATCCATTCACACTTTTAAATTTTTATACAAATTAGTTATCAAATGTTCTTTCCAATTGACATACCGGCGGTTAGTTATTGGTTTGCTGCAGACATAGTGAATTTTGAATATACTGTGCCGCAAACCAACAACCTCCCGACGATATGTATATCCCGTCTATAAGCACTTCTTGTTTGCAAATAAAAGTAGAAAACGTTACCGTATATAAAATACAAAAATGTAAGTCTGAACCGGGACTTAACGACTAAATTTCAGAGAAAACCTGCTGTAGTCCACGTTGCCACATTCTGATTTTGTACCACAAACAAAGCGATATATGACAATTTTCTAAAAAAAATTTCCGCTTTGTTTGTGGTACAAAATAAAAAGAACGTGGCAACGCTTATTAAATCAGTTTTTCCCTGAAATTTAGCTGGTAAAAATAAATAATTTATAAAAATTTTGTGAATTTATCTTGACAAAAATTGTGAAGCCGACTCAGCCGACCCAGCCGAATTTCAGCCGATTATCAGCCGCCGCCGAACAATTTTTCATGAGCCGCCGCCGCCGACGAAATTGCTCGGCGCAGGTCACTGGCCCATTGTCGTGATATAATCTAAAAATAACTTTGTTGAGTAAAAAAAAAACAAGCCACGACGTTTTTCGACTTATTGTCCGAACTCACACGTATACAACACCAACAATCAAAATAAACAACAACATCAGCACATGACCAGGTTTAGTCAATCAACAAGCAAGAAAAACACCAACACAAATAAATGACATTAAATGATATTTTAAAATGCCCGGAATTGATAAATACAATATTAAAGTTAATGACAAATATTATTGAAATTAAAAATTTTGTTCAATAACATGGTTTTATTAAAAATAATTCTTGTCAATTTTTTTCTGTGTAAGTTGAAATACACGGTTTCTTATGAGTCCTGCTACATTCAGTACGTGTCCGTTAACGCAAAGTACAAAAACTGGTCAACTTTTAACTTTTTGCGTACGTTGAGTAGTTTGACAGATATTGGTTGGTTTTTTTTGGTGTGTTCTGAATTAGGTTTTTGTGTTTTTTGGCAGCAAAAATAAAATTAAAGAAAGGAAAGAAACGAAATAAATAAAAAAAAATTTTAATTAAATAAATAAAATGGAAAATCGACTTATTGAAGCTGTTCAAATGCTTCCGTCAATAAAATACTCATTGTGCCAACCTTCTCCGTCATTGCGTTAATGTCAGTTGAAAAAGGTGAAGTATAACGTATGACGGATTCATTGTGCCCCGGCCTTTATTTGCAAAAAGTGCGCCCATAAGCGAGTGCCAGACACATCAATATTCAGCTTCAATATATGTGGTTGTGTGCGTTTGTTTACCAAAAATAGTCGCACATATACTATTGGTGTGAATATTTTTTATAAAAAAAACGCACACAACCACACATATTGACGCTGAATATTGATGTGTCTAGCACCCGCTATAAACGTAGTAATAGTCGCGTATCCTGCTGCGGTCAATGTGTTTAATTTACGTTTAGACACGAAAACATTTGGAAGGGAAACATTTAGTTTGGTTGCAATTTACTGGTGGGGAAGAGAGAATCATTTTTCGGTTGTTCGGTACTCGGCGACACGCTTTGTTTTCATATTCTTTGCCACATACATATACACACATACATATACAAATATGCTTGTTATTTTTCAATAACAAAGGAATGTCGCCGGCAACATTTTAGGCTGTGTGAACGTGAAGGAAACAACAAAAGAGAATTCAATATGTTTTTCTTTCAAATGTTCGCCCGTCTAAACTCAGACAAAGAGTGACTAACTCATACACATAAGAATATTATACATTACGAGTATATCATTTAATGAATTCGTTAAAGCGAGCTGCAGCTGTATAAAATAAGCAAACCAAGCACTAACCACCTAACTAACAATCACACTACAGACCCACGATAATGTACTCACATTTAGTTAAGGCATTTTACAAAAGACTACAATCGACATAAAATCTCAAACTATTGTCACAAGTCCAACAACCATAATGATGGATTACATGAGTTTAGCAGCAGAGAAATAGAGATCAGTAACAAGATCACGTCGCCTAAATGGAATTGAGCCAACTTGTTGCTTTAATTCCACAACAACAACAACAACAACAACAACAACAAAGAATTATTTTCTTAATTTATCTTTAAAACGCACCTCGATTGAATGTTTCTTGTGTTGGAGTAATGAAGGAAGGTATGGTGGTGGTATGGCCGATGGAATTGGCTGATCTTGCGGTATGGCATCGCAGAATGTTTTATGGTACGCAGAATACATTTTTAATGCAATTATACTCGTATTGTTAGGGAAAAAATTATTAAAGAAAAATTAAATTAAATGCAATGGGCGGTGCACCCCAAGACACTTATTGCACTGTCCGTCCGTCTGTCTGCTGTCTGTCTGCTTGACGTTTTGTATGACTTTTTTTGCTGCTTACAGCATGATGTATGTATTTCTACTTATCTATGTTATGCTCTTGTAGGTATGTACATATAAATTGTTTAAATTAAAGATAAAGCCGCTTCGGATGAGGAAAAAAAGAAACATTCATCTATTTCTTTTTTATTTTTTATTTTTCCTGCTTCAGCTTAATTCTTTTTGTTTGACATTTCTTGAAGTTTGATGAGATTTTTACCTGATTATAAAGTATAATTTGTTAAAAGCAACACAATTGTACGTGTTTTATTATTAATTGTTTATGCGCTTATTTCTGCTCGCTTTTTGCTGCAACACATTCAAAGACACCAATCACATTTGTTGCACAGATAAAAATATTAATTGTGGCATTTAACTAAAGCAGTGCTAATTATGTTATTTGCAGTTGAAATTTATGTTACAATGATTTTTCACCAACCAAAAAAAAAGCAAAAAAGTTAAAGGCCAAAATGATTTATGACTTTGCAATTAATGTAAATTATGCTCAGATGTGAACTAGAAAAAAAAACTCTATTGTTCATTTTTATCATATTAAATCAATAAAAGATATTAAAATAACAAAATAAAAAATACACTACAGATAGTTTTAGTCTTGATCGCTGTTCCCACATTAGAGCAAAAGAGATCATGATTGAATTTAAACAAATAAAAATATTACAAAGAAACAAGTGTCATAAACTCTATCCAAAAAAGCAGTAAAAAACACTTTCTATTTTAACAAAAAATCAAAACAAAATTAGATTGTTAATGACAATAAATTGTTATATAACAAAAACTAATTAATAAAACAAAAAATGGCCAAAATAAAATTTGTTTGTCATTGATAAAAAAATATAATCCGCTGTTTCTGTTGCTACACTGATAGGAATCATGAATTTTGTAATTACTAATGAGCTGATGTAAAAATTCATTGCATAAATGAAGAGTAATTTGTTGAGTTTCATCTACATTATGAAATTTAATACATACAATGAACACTTTCAATAAACTTATGAAAAATTTCATTTATACAATGAATGAATGTTTTTTTATTAGTTTCCGGTTTGTCAGAATATTTGCAATTCCTTCAAAAACGAGCTTTAGCCTAAACAAATAAAGAAATAAAAGTAAGGTTGAAAAGTAATTATTTAAAAAAAATTCTGGGGGCAAATTACGGCACTCGTTATCGAACGAAATTACGAAATATTTCAATAGTTGATATAGAAATATTTTAAAATTTCGAATCGTATCGAATGCCGTAATTTGCCCCTGGTCAAACAAAATTCAATAATAATCGATGAAAATATTTTCAAAAACCAAGTAGCTGTGTTTGTTGACATAAAAAAATTAATCACTGAACAACTTTTATTTTTTAGGAAATGCTTTCTTAAGACTCACTATCCTACGCAATCTTAAGACTTAGAAAAAAATGCAACCCTGATTTAATGAACTGTTATTGTATTTTAAAAATTTTCATAAACTCCATCATACCAGGGTTTTATTTTCTCAAAAGTCGGACGATTGTCTATGAAAGTGAATCCTAGCAATAAAAAAAATCGATTCTTCTTGCTAATAAAAAAAATTTCTGTAAAAAATTTGATTGTGATTTGATTTGTCATTTCACAGGAATTTCGAATGTTATAAAAAAAAGTTCTATTGTATTAAAAATGTTTGATTCATAGAAAATATTTTGAAGAAAATTCGATTATTATCAATAAGAGAAAATTTTGAACAGAAATACCTATTACTATCGAACGTAAAATATTTTCTATAAAAAGAAACTCCGAAAAAGAAAATCTTCTTTAAAAATTTTTATTGTTATCAATAATAGGAAATTGTCTACAAAAATTTGTTTATAACACATAATAAAAGATTTTTTAGGGAAACTAAATTTCTATCGATAACAGTAAGTTTGCTTTAGAAAACTAGATTAACAGGAAGTTTTCCATGGAGTATTCTTACAATAGAAGTTAAATTGTAACCAGTAACAGAAATTTTTCTTTAAAAATTTAGTTGCTATAAAATTTGGTATTATATTTTATTTGAAAAGATCCTTAAAAATTTATTTGTTGTCGATAGCAGCAATTTTTTAAAATTTTTGTTATCGATAACAGAAAACTTTCTTTAAAAATTTTGTTGTTATCGACAACAGAGAATTTTCTTTAAAAATTTATTTTTTATCGACTACAGAAAATTTTTTGTAAAAAGTTATTTGTTAATGACAACAGAAAATTTTCTTTAAAAAGGTTATTTGTTATCGATAACAGAAAATGTTCTTAAAAAATTTGTTATCGATAATGGCAATTTGTAAATAAAAAAATTATACAATTATCGGTAAAAAATTGGATTGTTATCGATAACTGAAAGTTATATGTGGAATATTGAATTGGTATCGACAATAGTGAGTTTTGTATAAAAATATATCAATTGCTGTCGACAAATATATATCTTTAGAAAAATCGATAGCAAAAAATTAGATTTTTTTAGGCAACTGAAAATTTTAAAATTGGCATAGATAATATAAAATTCGATAGCCGATGTTAGAAATTTTTCCATAGAAAGATTGTTTGTTATCGACTACAAAAATTGTTCTTCAAAAAGTTCTATTATTGTCAATAAAAGAAAAATATTTATAAAAATCAAATTGTTATCGATAATAGTGAAACAAAATGTTTCATAGACGATACGTTTTTGTGTGGGTAACACAATAATTTTCAATAGAAAATTCGATTAGCGATGACAGAGAATCTTTTCTGGAAAATTTATTGTTATCGATAATGGAAAATGTTTTACGTGCAATCCGATTAAAATTAAGAGAAAATTTTCTTTACAATACTAAATTATTCTGCCGTATCGTGGTTGGCGTATTTCAAATACGACTACGACTGTTTGGTAATAGATTAAAGAAGACTTCAACAATTTTTATTTAATCTATTACGAAACAGTCGTAGTCGTAGTTGAAATACGCCAACCACGATAAGGCAGATTATCTATCTTCAACTGAATATCTTTGAAAAATTTAATTTTCATCGATAAAAAAAATGTGTATATAGAAAATGTGATTCTATCGTGGCATAACCGCAAAAAAAGCTTAAGCGGTTTAATTTTTGAACTTAATTTTTCACCAAAATCGATTATTTGCTATCGTAAATACTCGATTTTCGTCCAAAAATGTGCTTTTTGGCGCTTATGACTCGATTTATGAACAATAGAAATATTTTTAAATAAAATTTGTTTGGTATCGACAACAAAAAAAATGTTTCATTGTTATCGCTAACATTTCTTTAAATTTTCTTATGAAATCTTGTATAGAAGTTCTTTTGAAAAAGTTGACTTTAACAAAATTTTCTAAAGAAAATTTATTGCTATCGATAACGAAAAGTTGTTGTTATGGAGCATCATCGATAAAATGGCCTTTAGAAAATTTGCTTGTTGCCGATAACAGTGAATTTTCCGATTGCTTTAGATAAAAATGTGATGAAAAACGATTGCATCAATATGATCATTTTGAAAAGGTGTGATGAATTCCGATCGATTTTAAAAATAATTTTTGAGCCAAAAAAGTAGTCAGTAGTTTAACTGACACACTAGAAGATAAATGATAAACAATATAATAAAGTTGTGAAACGAAATTTATGAAAATTTATTGAAGAAACTATTGAGAGCAAATTTTAAAATTATTGACAAATACTTCACATATTTTATTGTTTTTATACATTACCTGAATGTCTCTTTAAAAAAATTTTAGTGTTATCGATAACATTACACTTTTTGTAGCAACTTCGATTGTTATTATATTTTTTACAATAAATTTCTAAAATAAATTCTATTATGAATGCCAGAAGACATCCTTGGGTGGTCATATATTAAAAATCTTCAACATATAGTTCGATAAATATACATATGTACGTAAATATATCGATAAATTGTATTGTTATTGATGGCAATACATTTGCCATTTTTCAAAAGTTCTTTCAGTTGAATTTAGATTCAATTAATTTGTGCTAACACTCTACTTAATTCTTGATAATTCAAGCATTATGAATGAGCTGTGAAACTACTTGTAAATTTTATAGACCTTTTGCCAATTTGCCAAGACTTACATATGTTATTTTTTATTTATCTAGTGAAACAATAAAATATTTTAAAAGAGTCGGTAGATTTTCTTTAATAAATCAATAAAAATGCAATTTTTAATTACATCCTTTTTATTAATAGTTGGATAACTAAAAGATTTCCATTAATACAAAATGTTTTTTTTTTTTGTTTTTTCTTTCTACGGTGATTCCTCTTGTGTGCTTTAAATAGCAAAAAAAAATTGCATTAAATGTATGAAAAGAATGAGATTTACACAAAACAATTTTAATTAAATGAAGGAAAATCTCTTGTGACATTTATAAATGCCATTAGTAAAGTATTTTAAGCACTGATTACTCTTATTTATGTTGAATTTTTTGTGTTTATAATGGCTTCTTCCTTAATCGTTAATATTCCCATAATTTACAAAGTAAAAAATAAAATAAAATAAATGTATGTATGAGCGAAAAACAGAGTTAAACTTTAAAATATTCTTTTACCAACAATTCTGTATTTTTTTTTTCTTCATATTTAATTGGCTGCATTACATTTATTTATTTATTTATTTACTGAATGCATTTGTACAACAAAGTTGAGAGATGATACAATACCAGAAAGAAGTGAGTGGCACAGTGGAACTGTTGGCACAAACTATTTGACTGACAACTAATAAAAAGTGCAGCATAACTTTGAAGTTTGTAATTTAAATATACATATATAGTTACTTTATACTTTGAAGTCAAGTTATACTCAATAATTCAATGAATTTAAGAAAAAAATACGTTTACAGCTTTTAATCTAAATTAAGCCACTGTATGATGTACAATATCTATGACTTTTATAATTTATACAATTTGATATTCATAAATGTCTTGACTTTACACATCTCATGCTCGTACTGTCATGAATGTGACTTTATATCGAAATCGCAAAAGGCATAAAAATTTTAAATTGATATTCTCTTAGAGGAATTGTATCGATTGTTTGTTTGTACGAGTATGTACGAATAGTAAAGTTTGTTTGCGAGATTACCAAATGCTTGTCAATTGTACTATTGTTGTATGTTGGTATAAATTACGTGTAAATCTCTCAAGAACGATTATATGCCACAAGTGCGGTCGCAGTTGTCATATACTGGAACTGTTGTTACGCCGACTTAAAGCTTTGAAAATTTCGTCTAACAAATACAAGAAATAAAAAAAAAACTAATATAAAGATTTAACCGAAAAATATAGCAACAAGTAGAAATGTATTTTGAGTGTATAAAAGGAAAAAAAAGGAATAATGTAACCAGCATAAAGGACTGCGCAGCACAAAATACAGAATCATGCAACTTTAAAGAAAGTAAAGCCCTAATGATACATTTTTGTCCGTTGTCATTAGTTATGAAATAGGTCTAAATCATATATTTCTATGCTCCAGATATTTGGTAGATTATATTTGAACAAGTCCAAAAATATTTTTATATTTTTAACATTTTAATTTATAAAATCAATTAAAAATGTAATTGAAACAATTAAACTTTGTAATTACTTATATTTTTAAACACGAGTTTAATTGACGTCATTTTTAATTGATTTTTGGTTTTATTTTCAATTAAAGTTGTTTATTTCAATATATTAGAATATTATTTTCTGTGCAGAGTTGTAATAGTCTCGATTAATATTTAATTGATTAATACATTTTTTATGGTTCCTTACACCAAAGGTGAAAAGGAACCCTATTGATTTCGCTACGGTGTCCGTCTGTCCGTCTGTCCTCCTGTCCGTCACACGCTATTTTCTCAGGAACCGTAAGAGCTACGGACCTGAAATTTGGACAGAGTATGTAGAACCTTGGCCGCTACAACAACAAATACATTAGAGTTAAAAATTAAAGGGTGTTCTAAAACGAGCAACGAAAAATTTTAAAATCCCATGTAATATACTTGTATGTACATATGTATATTGACACTTGAAATTTGTAAAATTAGTGTATTTTTATATAGATTAGAACAATAACACTAAAATTTAAAAAAATTTTAATTAAAGGGTGTTCTATCAGTTAATGCAATTTTGACTATGTAATTTTTGACAACTTGCTATATCTTGGAAATCGTAAGAGGAAAACACTTGAAATTTTCAAAAACGGTAAAACTAAAAAAACCGAAAATTATCAAATCGCCAAACCGAAAAAAATCGCCAAAAATTAAAAAAAAAATCGCAAAAACGAAAAAAATTGCCTAAATTAAAAAAAAAATTCTAAGTCGCTATTCACATTATGCCTTTTTAGCCTGCCTTGAATTGACAATTTTCTTTTGAACCCCCTACGAAAAGTCACACACATTTACATTAAGCCTTTTTTATTCATGCCTTTGTGGCGTTTATATACATACGTTTAATGCTGAGAATACGAAAAAGGCAAAGAGAAATGTCATAAATCCCCTCGAATTTTCATTTTGTGCCTTTTATTCTACACCTTAAGCTTCTCACCCCCTCTCACCAATAAACTAAAAAAGCCTGCCTGCACAGGCAAGCAGAAAAGGCACAGTGCAAATTTCGTCTAACACTAAAATAAATCTCCAAATTCGAAAAAATCGCCAAAATGAAAAAAATCGCCAAAATGAAAAAAAAACGCCAAATCCGAAAAAATCACCAAAACGCCAAAATGTCGCCAAAACTAAAAAATTGTTTATAAAATAAAAAAGCCAAAATGAAAAAACGCCAAAAAGTGAAAAAAATCGCCAAAACCAGAAAGAAAGTGTCAAAACTAAAAAAAACGCGAAAATTTAAAAACAATCGCCAAAACAAAAAAAAAACGCTAAAACGCCAAAACAAAACAAACCGAAAAAACCCCTAAAATGAAAAAAAAATGCCAAAACTATATACAGTAGTTTTCCGATTTAACGAATCTAATTGTTGTCAGGCCTATTCGTTAAAGTGAATTGTTCGTTATATCCAGTACTAAGTTAAAAAGGAAAAGCGTCCTGCTGTTTTATTCAAAACTCAAAGAATATGTACTCGTAGTATTTTTTATATTTTATTAAAAGAACATATCGATGGCTTAATGTAAAAAGGGCCTAACTCAATTTTTTTTCGAAATCGCGTTTTTAATGTTTTCTGGGCGGCAACGTATAATTGCATCCTCCTTGAAGATCTTAGTACGTTACAGTTCAAAATCAAGGACTTATGGCAACTTAAAAAACTATTTCTGCATGTAAATGCTTTATTTTTTCTTCAGTTTTTTGCTTCTCCTGTAAAATATAGAAAATTCGAGTTAGGCCTTTTTTATATTAAGCCATCGATATGTACGTATTTTATTAAAATATCAGTAAAAGAAAAATTCATAAAGCATTATAGTACAAAACTCATTTATTTAAAAAACTGGGCTGTTTTTTTTTTTTTTTTTTTTTTTTGGAATTAATATATTTTTCTTAATGGCATTTTCTTGAAGCTCTCTCCAAAGCATTAAATTTGAGCTACGAATTTTGGTTTGTTGAGCCCATTTAATACAAATTTCGAAATGCTTAATGACATATTCGTGTTTTATTTTGGGCTTTTGAATTTCAGTTCCATCCAGCTCTTCTTCACTTTCCTTTTGTTCATCGGGTAAAGGGCTATTTTCAATCCATCTATACAAATTTAAATTAAATTTTTTATAAATCTGGTCAGCCAACCATGGCTTCCATTAGGCTATCTTCCATAAATTTTGTTGTGAATTTCTTTGGCTTTGTATTACAAAATGGCAATTGCGTTGCATGAGGAACCATTGAAAAAGTTTGTTTTCCATTCTCGTGACCTCACCTTGCTTAACAGCACTTCTATTGCGATACCCAAAATGACTGTTTTCTACATTCCTTAAAAAATTTTCCTTTGATTTTAGGATTGTACTATTGGTGGATTTATGCAGCCCATATTTTTTACATAAATCTTTAACCCTCAGACCATTTCGATGATCATTGATAATTCGAACTTTATCCCTTAAGAACAATCAATTTCCTTTATCAAAAATTACTTCACACAACTTACTCTCATATGATATCAAACAAAACCATCAGAAGAAGATAACTAACGGTACATTTTTATTTATATTCGTTCTTAGAAACTTTCTGATAGCAATTATGTTTCTTATTTAATTTTACATTTGTTCGTTATACCGAGCACAAAATAGAATTTTTGTTCGTTATATAAGGTACTCAGTAGAAAAAAATTGGATGTTCGTTAAATGCGATGTTCACTAAATCGAATGTTCGTTATATCGGAAAACTACTGTATTATATAGGCTGAAATTTGTATTAAATTACATATCTAGTGTTCGTACGGAATCCTTCGTGCTCGAGTCAGCGTCGCACTTTACTGAATTTATTTCTATTTTATCTAAAAAATTTTACGTGTAAAAAATGTTTTTTCGTCGATAAGAATTCGCTACGTAAATTCGTCGTGTGAAGCACAATAACCAGTGATGCCAACTTTTGAGACTCAAAACGCGTAAATATTTTTGAAAAAAGGGCTAGAAAGGGCTAAATTGAAAAAATATTCAAAAATAAAAAAAAACTTAAAATTTTTTGAAAAAGCGCGAAAAGGGACTAATATTAAAATGTTTCTGTTGAAAATATCAAAACATCAAATCAATTTTTGTAATATAAATAACTATCATGAGATCAACACATACATAGCTTGAGAGCTTCAATATTGTACATATTTCATTTACATTTCATATTACATTTCAATAAGGTATGTACATACGTAGATTAAATAGTTAGCATATACACACATATATAATAGAAATATATATGCGTATGTATGTTTACATAAGTAGATACATTTAAAATTGGCTGTTATTAAATAAAATTTCGATTTCTCGATCTTCCAAAAACATACATTATCTGTTTTAGTCTGTACTGAATAACTTTCAAGGTTTAAAAAATTTGGAAGAAATAAAAGATTACTCTATATTATTCTTCTTTTTTAAATTGGTAAAGCAATATCGACTTTTTACTCATTTTATTTTGCTAGATTAAAGGAAGAAAAAGATCGCAAAAGTAGCCATATCGAGCAAAAACTAAAAAGGGGCTAAAAGGGCTGAAAGATTATTGTAAAAAGTGCTAGATTTGCGCCTTTTTTAGTTTGGGGCTAAACATTTTTTTCGCGTTTTGACTGACTGAAAACGGGCTAAATCTAGCCCTTAAAGAGCTAAGTTGGCATCACTGACAATAACGACGAATTTACTCAGCGAATTCAGCTCTTATAATTGATAAAGTTGCTTATTGTCAGTGTGACCATATTAGCTAATTTTGGGCTAAATTTAGCTCATTTCTTCTGGACTTAGCATTAAAATTTTCATTTAGCTCATAGCTTATTTTTTAGCTTTTTTAAAAACTGATTTAGCCTTTTTAGCCTTCTTAAATCCAAATTGCGTATTCTCTAAAAATGTTTTAAAGACATACATACGTGATTATTTTATTTTAAAATCTGCCCAAACTGGTTACTGTGTATGTAAAGAGAGAGAGAGAGTTCGTCGTCGTACAAAAGAGAAATAAATCTATCTCAGAGTTCGTTACGCACGACGAATTTCGTTCTACGGTGTTGTGTTCATTTTCATATGAACAAATGTGTTTTATTTTTTTATGACGAAAGTTCGCACCGGAAAATTCGTCGTTCGTCCCAAAATGTGTTCCTAGCAGTAGTCGAAGTCGAAATATTCCAAGCACGATAAGGCCCATTATTGTGAATAATCTAATAAAAATATTAATTTTCTTTTTTTATGTACAAAACATTTTTATATGTACATGCATAAATTTTTTTATCAATAGTTAGAATTATTACTAACTAAAAAGATGATATTTTTTCTACAACTAATATAATTTTTAGAAAACGTTTTTCCAATAATTAAAGATTTTCTAAGAATATTATACAAAAAAAAATGTCGATAACGAAAAAAATTTCGGTAACTAGCAATTATGCCAATAATAAGAAAATCTCAAATGTAACGTTTGTGACGCTGTCATAAATATATCATATTACAAATTCCTGACTTAAAATAGATACTATTTTTTGTTTTTTTGGTCACATTAATTTTAATATTTTGCTTCTTATCCTATCAAGCACGAACTTAAACCACATTGAATAGTCTCTAGAGTTCCTTGTCAAATACCACACATACACGCGCACACACACACACACACACACACACACACACATGTACAGATATTGTACTCACACACTATATATGGCGATTGCTTGAGAGTAACAGACATGTTGGTTTTTGGCCAAAATATTTCAATTATCAACAAGTGGTAGCGATTTTGCAGTATATGAAAAACAGAATTAACAAATAAAAATTCACTTTATTACCACGACACGATGATGACTGCTAAAAAAAAAGTTAATTATTTCTTTTCAACAATTTTTTATGGTGCCATATGACTGACATACATATGTACTCGTATGTATGTATGCATGTATGAATGTTTGTATGTTTGTATAAATTATGAAAAATTGCTTTTTCAGTCATGATTTTCATCGGCGAAAAATATCGCATAAAGAATTAGCCACGTGCAACAAATAGATGAAAGACTTGCATAAATAACAATCAAGAAGATTATAATGATGGGGCATTTATTATGTCTTCGTGGTACTGGAGAGCAACAATTCTGTTCAACTCGTTGGCCTGGCAATAATCGAAGTCTTTGTAAATAAAAATAAATTTCATTGTCAGGCCACCTTTCTTTCGATTTCAAATGGCCATGTCATGATACAATAATTTTAGCTGCGTTTCAAATACTTTGTTTGTACGGCATGTACTAGAATTTTAGTATATTTTTATGTATATATGTACTTATATGAAAGATTAACAAGAAGTTTTATGCAAAAAAAAAAAAAAAAAAAAAAAAATCAGCATTAGCGTCGGCACCGTCATCATCTAGTTACAGCCTCCTCTCATCGACAACATCATCATTTTCAAATGCAATCACTAGGAAGCAGCGATGCCAACTTAGTGCTTTTGACACTATTTTTAGTGCTTTTTGAAGACTCAAAGCGCCAAATTTTGAGCATTAGTGCCAAACTAAGAAAAAGCACTAAGTAGTGCTTTTAAGAAATTTGTATATTTCTTAAAATTGCTTTAATAAAAACTTGGAGTATTTATTTTTCAGTGTAAAGAATACCTTTTTCGTCTGATATATTTCATTAAGCAGAGAAAAGCTTCGCGTTAGTGCTTTTTACGCTTTTTAGATCTCAAAATTACGCTTTTTGTGTTTTTTTTTTAAATTTTAATGTGCTTTTAGAGCCAAAAAACTTGGCATCACTGCTAGGAAGATGAGGAAGCAGAATTTTTGTGTGTTATATAGGCGGCAATTTTCGCCATATAGATTTAACAACCAACTTGCCTCTCATCTATATGTAAATTGGCAACAGGTTTTATAACAACCACTTAAACTAAGCGATGGACAAAAGAACGGACCGACGGACGGTTTGGACGGGCGAACAGAAAGATAGCTGGACACACGCACATCTGTTATCATTTATCTATATACTTTGTATGCAAAAATAATGACGCTTTTAAAAAAAAATATGCAACAACTTCACTTTACCACAATAAATCCACAATCACAAAAACAACGAACAACAAAAAGTAATAAAGCAAAATATTCTTTAGTATGCACATCACATGTCATTAGGCCTTAAATATAAACTTATTTGCGAAAATAGACCTAAAACGTTGAACAACAAAACAAATGTATTAGCAAGAAGAAATATTTCTGCTTTGTTTTAGTAAAATTACATATATATGAATACATTGAAAGAAAACAAAGGTAGTAATAAAAATATTAAAAAAATTAAACATCTTCGAAAATCTATTTGTAAGAGTTGTTAGCTTGGATTTTTTTTATTGATCTAAGGTGGTCAGCTTTGTATTGCTGCCAGCTGCCCAGAAAGTATTGCTTCTGAAAGCTTAGAACGTTTTCTATTTTTTTCTTTTCCTCTTCTTCTCTCTCTTCCTCTCTATACCTATATCTCTCTCTACATTTATATCTTTCTGTACCTATCTTCCTCTATGCCTATTTCTCTCTACACCTATTTCTCTGTCTATATGTATATTTCTCTCTATACCTATCTTTCTCTCTATACCTATCTCTATCTATATCTATCTATCCCTCTATATACCTAACTCTCGTCCTGTTTACATATACCTTTCTATAACTATCTCTCTTTTTATACCCATATCTCTCTCTATACTTATCTGTGGCTCTCTCTCTGTACATATATCATTTTTTCTTTCTTTATACTTATCCTACTCTCTATACATATATACCTATCTCTTTCATTATATACCTACTCTAATCTTCAAACATTAAATAATGTGCCATTTATTTTACATACTTTTCCCTTTTCCTCCGTCTTTCTTTTTGGATAACTCTTTCTCTATCTATCTTTATCTACCCATATCATTGTACCTATCCTTCTCTGTGTATCTTTTTCTCTCGCTCTATCCTTCTCTATTCATCCCTTGTTATCTTTCTATTTGTCTTTCTCTATCTATCTCTCAAAAACTCTCCTTCCATCTTTCTCTATTCTTATCCTAGTACTTATGCTTCTCTGTAAATCTTTCTCTCTCGCCTTATGTTTCTCTATTCATCCCCAGCTGTCTTTCCCTCTGTCTGTCTCTATCCCTATCCCTATCTCTATCTCTCGCTATTTATCTATTTGATCAAACACAATCTTTAAAAATTCAGTAATGCGTCATTTACTTTCTATGCTTCTTTTTCTTTCTCGCTCTCTGTCTCTCGATTACTCTCTCTCTCTCTCTCTCTCTCTGTCCATCTATATCTCTCTCTTTCTACCAATCCTTTTCCCGCTATCTTTGCCTCTCGCTCTATGATTCTCACTAAATTCTTCCCTGTCTTTATTACTCTCTATATCCCAATCGATCTCTTTCTCTCCCCATCCCAATCGATCTCTCCCTCTGTTCCAATAAAGAGCGAGAGAGAGTCTCACTATTCGTCCATTTGATCAAACACAGTCTTTAAAAATTCAATAATATAATTTATTTATTTTTATTACTTTGTTATTTATTCATTTTGTAATTTTAAACAAATTATCTGTCCTTCTCTATCCCTCTCTTTCTACCTATCCTTCTCTGGCTATCCTTGCCTCTCACTCTATTCTGCTCACTTCATCCTTCCCTGTCTTTCTCACTCTCTATCTATGCCAATCGATCTCTCTCTCTCTATTTCAATAAAGAGCGAGAGGGATACAGTCTCGCTATTTCTCCATTTAGTTAAACACAATCTTTAAAAATTCAGTAATGTGTCACTTATTTTCTATGCTTCTCTTTCCTCTCTCTGTCTCTATCTATTTCTCGATAATTCTCTATGCCCTTCTCGATCCCTCTCTTTGTACCAATCCTTCTCTGTATAACTTTGCCTCTCGTTCTATCCTTCTGTCTTCATCTCCCTCCCCGTCTCTCCTTATTTCCATCGATGTATATATCTCTCCCTCTCCCCCTCTCTTTCGTTGTTCATCTATTTGGTCTTTAAAAATCCAATAATATATCATTTATTTTCCATATTTTTTTTATTATTTTGTTATTTTTTTTTTTTGTAATTAAAAAAAATAAATATCATATTTTTGCTGTTCTTTTTGGAAAAACATTTGTTAAATAAACATGATCTCCTTGTCATGTTGAACAACATTTCGTTATGGTTGTATGAACAAACTAACAACAGCAAAAAAGTGTGTGTTAGAAAAATGCATGTATAATATATTTTTTTGTTTCTCAAACAAAGTTAACCATTCGGTATAAAACCTTAAATAACTATTTAAGTGTGTGTTCGCATGTAATATGTGCATCCATGGATGGACCCTCCTCTCTAAAGCTGGCCTTCTTTGATTTGTGTCCGTCTGTCCGTCCGTTCGTCCACCTGTACGTCTCTGTCTATAACCAAAATTCGAACGAGAGGAGGAAAATGGCACAAAATTATGAATTATGATCATGTCGCGTGAGAATCTTGCCAATAGTTTTTCTTTATTCTTTTTTTTTATTTTTTGCCATAAGCACATGGACTGCTTGCCAAGCAAGCAACCAACAGCAATGATTTACCAACGAGCAAATAAACACAAACAAATAAACAAACAACAGCAGTTTAAACGTGTTATAATATTTTCCGCTCTACATTGTGAGCGTGCGTTAGCGCTGCCAGTTGCAACGCGTTACAACGTTTGTTGCCCATTTGTTTGAACGTGTGTGTGTGTGTAGTACGATCGAGGCATGCCACACCATTTTTGGTCTAGATCATTTCTTTTTTTTTAGGCTTTTTATGTAACATTTTTTTATTTTTACTACAGTTATTGAGTATTGAGTTTTAAAAACTTTTTATTTTATTTTAACTAAGCTCCATCATAAGTATGGATTTTTGCGCTGCTAATGATGGTTTACTGCCTTTTTAATGTTTTTTTTTTTTTTTTTGTTTTTTGTTTGGGTGTTGTTAATTTGTGCAAAAATCAAAATCATAATTTTTATTATTAACTCTGTGCGTGAGTGAGTATGTACGAGTATTTTGCTGTTACTCTCCTTATAAGTCGAAAGTTGTTTGTTTTATTTCTATAGAGATAACAAATTTTTTGTTGCACCTCTGGACGACATATTTCAAATGATGTTGTTTAAGCTTTTATCAAGGTTCGTTATAAGTTTATTTTTTTTTTTTATTAGATAAATTCATTTTTGTTTCCATTAGAACTGTGTGCAAACAACAAAGATTTGTCAATACGTGTGTAAAATTTTTAAAATGTTTTTTAAGTAAAATGTTACTTTTATTATGCGCGTTATCCAAAAAAGGAGGTGTTGTGAACATTTTTAATTGCACGTTTCAATTAAAAACACCCTAGAATATGTGAACTATTCAGATTTATTTGCAGCTATTCAATTTAGTTTTTGCTGTAGTTATGTGAAAAAAAATAATATAAGCCTTTACCAATGGGACCAAGGCTAAAGTCATATGGGTAAATGTTAAGCCAAAAGCATGGAATGACACACTATGCAGGCTTGATCAAAAGAAATAAGACTAATGAATGAGTTGTTTTTAATACAGAAATCATAAAGGCGACGTATTACTTCCCGAACTATAACAGCTTCATGAATTAACGATTACGAGGGCGTTTACGAGCATTTTTAAATGAAAATGGCTTTATTGTTTTTTTTTTTTCGAAATATTTCCCTTAATGATCAATACACTTTTGCATTCGTTCAAGGCATTTGTCAATACAAAACAGTTTTTCCATTCCTCCTGAGAGACCCCCAAAACATGATTTTTGAACGCTTCAACTGCTTCCTCGACGCTCGTAAATCGTTGACCAAACAGTTTACCTTTGATATTCGGGAACAAGAAGAAGTCATTGGGTGCCAAGTCAAGACTGAACGGAGGATGAGTCATTAATTAGATGTTTTGACTGCTCAAAAATTCACTTGTTTGAGGAGATTCCGTGAGAACTTGCATTGCCATGATGAAGAATGATTCGTCGTGGGGAGGTAATTTCTCAGAAGACTTCCGGCAAACAAATGATCGTATACCATTCAGAATTGACAGTTCTGCATTGCTCACAAGCGGAATATTGGCCACATGATCCATTCGGCCGAAGAAACTAGAAACCATTTGCTTCGCTGTGCTTCTTACACGAACAACTTTTGTTGAATTTAATTCGTCTTGGAATACCCATACGGTCGATTGCTGTTTTGTTTCCGGCTCAGAAGCATATATGTATATATCATTTCACCTCTCACAATCTTATGCACGTTTGAACTTTTTAATAATTTCCTTGCACCACTTGGCGCGAGCTCTTTTTTTAAGCGATTGATAAATTATGGGGCATACAACGAGAACAAATTTTTCTTACAACTAAGTGTTCCTGTAAAATCGAATGTATTGAAGTGGAACTAATGTGCAAGGATGCCTCTATCTTACAATATGTCACACTGACGATCTTGCATTGTCAGTTCACGCACTGCATCGATGTTTTGTGGCACAACCGATTTTGGACAACCTTCACAGAATTCTTCGGCAACGGAACTACGACGCGGATTGAATTCACTATACCAGCGATATACTCTGGTTTTTAATGGTGCTTTATCGCCATACAAAGAACTGACTTCATTGATACATTCTTGTTGTGATAATCCACATCGAACGTTGTGAAAAATAATCCAACAAAAATTTGAAATTGAAATTTCCATTTATTTTTTTTTTTTTTTTTTTTTTGTCAAATTGATTTTCTGGAGTCACTGTAAACCATGATACAATAATATAAAGGTAAAACCGTTCTCTCTTTTCGTCGCCATATTAACCTTCTGACGTTTGTCCCTATTATTTTTTACTCTCAAAATTAATGCTACCTTATTAATTTATGAAATCCGAGTTTTTTTTTATTAATTTTTTGACGTTCTTGTTTATTAAATTAAAAATAATGGAAAATATTTTAATTATTTCATAAATTTATAAACAATAATTAGCAAAGAAGTTACAGCAACACCGACAACGGCAGCAAGCAAGATACAACAGGAATCAAGGCGGAACTTTGTCTTTATACTCTCTGGTGTATTGCCTTACATCAACTGCGTCCAAGGTGTACGCACTATGTGCAAAGTTTTACAAAAGGCCTTTTGTGTTTTCACACTGATGAGAGCACAACATCCAAGCAGGGGGCAAATCGCGGCAATCCTTATTGAACGTAATTACGAAAAATTTCAATAGAATTTATGTGGAAATATTTCGTAATTCGGTAACGAGTGCCGCGATTTGCCCCCAGATCTCGGCGACATCTTTGGTCTTTGCAAAGAAATAATAACAAAGCTGTTTATCTGAAATACATACATATATTAGAATATGTGTGTTTGGACGTAGCTGCCTTACATTATTCGGATGAAATTGTTAACGGGTTGTAGCATTCTTAAGGTCCATTTTAAGGAGAAATGTGATAATTACATATTCCTAGTCCAATAATAGGCCATGTCCTTAGCAAACAAAAAAGAAGAACAGTGTTTATTGTATATATCAACAAAGCGTTAACTCTTATTCAGCTACTTCCAAGCCATATGCACAATGTGCAAACTTTTATATAGAGCATTTTGTACTTTCACACCGACGAGAGCACAACACCCAACCAGATTTCGGCGACAACAATGCTTGCTGTTACTTTGCAAAGAAACAGGATCAAATTTAAGAGCTTTGAAAGGTATTTACCTCAAATGCAAATGTGGCAGTATATGTGTTGTGCTTGAAGTAAACTAGCAATAAATTTGCACACGAAGTATATGCGAATGTGTATTATATGTATGAAACAACCGTGAATTCCGCTAATAAAACATCGATGTATCGCTTCTATTTAAAGCGTTTCTTTATATCGATGTTTTTAAGAACGAAGTTGCATCCCAAGCCGTGAGGCTTTTTTGTTATCTATTGAATTAAATAAGTAATCTTATTACACACAGATTTCGTTATTCTCATGTTCAATTAACATTAAAAAATATGTGTTTAACTACAATTTCTAAACTCAAATTACACATTTCAAAAAGCATTCCTAAATAAAAGTTGCCATTATATGTGTGTGGCAACGCTTTCCTCTCTTTTTACAAAAAAAAAACAGTAATCAAATAATCGGGGAAAAAGTCAGAATTAATTTTATACGTCAAATGTGGTTGTAATTACCTTTATATTATTGTATCATGCTGTAAACAAACCAAATTGCACTTGTACATCAAAACGGTGTTGCCAGAGATTTTAGCTATTGACATTAGTGTTGCCAGTTCCCGAAACATAAATAGTTCCTCTCGTATGTTCGATTATATTGTTTTTTTTTTTTTTGCTATTTCTTAACCGAATTGCAATTTTTTTTGTGCTGCTGTTTGGTTCTATTGCTAAAAAAAAGTGGGCGAGACCACGAACATTATATTTCAAGTGATTCCATTTAAACTATTCGTAGGAAACCTTTTTTTAAGTAACACTCGGGCATTGAATACCTGCTACTATTACGAGTCCTAGGTGTTACCTTTTTTAAGGAATGGGATAGTGATAGAGAAGACATGTGGTGAAGGAAGAGATAGAGGAAAACTTCATTATTTCTAAAACTAAAACTAACAATATTTTTTTTAATAACACAACATAACCTGCGAAGCGATTAGCTTGCCTGCGGAAACACCCAGGGTCTATGGTGGGAATCGAGCCCACGACCTCTGGACTGAGAAGCTAGCATCGCAATCACTCACAAATCTGCTTTTTCTATGTTCTTTTTAATAAGGCAGAGTTGCAGCGCCTCTGGTGTCAATAAGGCGTATTAAATATTCGAAGCTGTATTTAGCAGTCATTTAATAAGTTATTTTATTAGTTCTGATCTTACGTTAGGATTAGTATCCAGTCTAGTTCAGTAACCAGTGTCTATGACTTCATCATCTACAACAACTGATACAAAGTGCTAGTTTACAGCAAGTCTTATTGCTAAGCTGATTTGTTTGTATGGACAGAGAGAGACGAGGGGAAAAGACACGTTTCTGTTCCCCTCGTCTCTCTCTCTCTCTCTCTCCTAACAAACTAATCAGCTTAGCAATAAGACTTGCATAGTGTACATTAGGACAAAGGGACACTAAAGCACAATAGAAAAATGCGTGGTGTTATTATTTTAATGACTGTCGGAGAACGGGCTCGAACTCAGTACCTTCGGTTTTGTAGTCAACGTGCACATTTAAACGAACATACGTTTATGATTGTGCCATTGTTAATAGGCAACCATAATATGGCTCGAAGGACCATAAACAAATTTGTAAGTTATTGTTATTTGCTTAATTCGCAAAACCGCTTGTATCTCTGTATCGATTGTATTATCATATTAAATACAAGAGTGTAACATTTGTTGTTTGAAATTTTCATATAAAAATGAAATAAATTATTACACCATTTTTTTTTTTTTTTTAATCAGAAATAATCAGGCTTAAGTTCAGTAATTTCAATTCTTTATTGAATGAAATGTTTTTATTAATTAATGTGAGTTTCTAAAGAAGAGAAGAAAAATTAAACTTAGACTTTATAGCTGGGGGAAACAGCGATATTTTTCTGTGCAGCCACGCACTGCATCAGCTATTTAACGCAAATTTAGTATAAAATGGAATATGAGAAATGATTATTGTGTATACAATTATTGATTTACCTTTTGGTAAATACATTTATAAGTATCACTATTCATTTTCTGGTCTCACTTAAACTATTACCCCCATATTCACAAAAAATATTTTAGGTTTATTAAAGATTTATTTGACAAATTTCCCATAGAAATATGTCAAATAACCACTTAATAAACCTTAAATAGTTTTTATGAATACGGCCGTTACACTTTTATTTCATATGGTTTTAAAATATTGTATTCAGAGAGAGGCTCTCTGAGAGAATTTGTATGTAGCTTGTTCTTCTTTTTTTCATTAAAAATACAAAATACATTAATACACTACATAGAGGGTGTTCACAATTAAAAAACAAAAAGTGTATTTGATACACAAATACACGATAAAGATTGTTGTGAATTAAGCAATTGTGTTTTGAAAATTGTCATAAACTCCATGAGATCAGGGATGCATTATCTTAAAAGCCGAACGATAGTGTAGGATGGTCAGTGGCAGTGTTAAGGTGAACTTATTTTGAAAAATTGAAAAAAGTATGCACTTTGTTAGTGTAAACTTTGTTGCTGTTAAAAAATTTAGGAAAATTTTTGTTGATTTTGATGCCATGTAAACTAGCAGCTGACTATGTATCATCTGCTAAAATATGACTGACCATGTGATTATGAATTCGCCTTGATAGACAACAAACAGAATAAGAAAAATTTTCTCTAATGATGGTCTAAAAGAAAGTGCTTCCTCAAATGTAAATTTTAAAGAAATCTCATTCCAGCAAAGGCATTGGTTCTATTGCTAAGGCATTTCCATTTCGCTACTTGTTTATAAAATATTTTTTTGTGTGCATAAAATTTTTCGTAATTTTCTTATTTTAATCTTACTTTGTTGGCAAATATCCTAAGCAGTCGTGGCCGAGTGGTTAAGGCGTCTGACTCGAAATCAGATTCCCTATGGGAGCGTAGGTTCGAATCCTACCGGCTGCGCATTTAATTATACTTCCAAGAAATATTTTTTATTGAACTTTTTCCTTTTTTATTTTATTATTGCAAATTTTTTTTGTGTTTAATTTATAAAATACAAATATGACTGACATAAATAAATCATTTTGTTGGATTCATTTAAATTAAATTTTATTTATTGAATTTTTATAATAAATATTTTCTTTGAGATATTTTGTCAGTTTTTCCATTAGCCCTCAGGCTTTTTTCCATGCAAACTGTACGTTACATGTGCACGCACACACACACACACACAGACACACACATATTTACACAAATAAGTTCAGGCACAAACACGTATGTATGAAGGCATAAGCTCTGTGTGCACTTTTATCTACATATCGTCACATAAAATGCAAAAGGGTCTAACACTATTTCAAGATTTTTTCAAGAGAGTTAAAAGTTTCAATAAAAAGAAAATAAAGAGAAACGGATTTGAAATCGAATAAATATGTTTCTTTTTGAAATGTTTTTGTTTGAGGATTTTTAACTTATTGGTTTTGTGCACGTAATTCTCAATTAAAATTTTTGAGATTTTTCTGTAAACATATAGAGCTTTTTCGCTTTTTTTTTTAATGGACTCTTCTGAGCTTCATATTAAAATACAAAATATTTTTTGTCGTTATCGCTCCTAAAATATGCCTACAATGATATTTTCAAAATTGTACTTCCGCATTTTTTTTTTCATTTTAGCGATGGAATTAAAAATTTAAAATTTTTGGCAGCTTTTTGGTTTCCATGATACTTTTGTTTTATTTCCACATTCGTACGAAAACATCTTAGTGGAAATAGCAATCATTATTCACAAAATAGTCTGCAAAAATTAAGAATTGCTAAATTAATTGCTTTCTAAGGTCCTGGACTCGGATTGGACAAAATCCGGGAAGATATATCGACGGAGATCAAGAGTAATAGGGAACACCTCTGGCTCAATCTCCCAGGATTGAGGCGTGCAAAGCTAATGATTGGAACGTATAACCAAAATCGTTTCATAGCTTTCATGTCCCTGAGTAAAAACAATCTAAGAATGCTCACAGGCTTCCTCACAGGCCATTGTAGACTGAGAAAACACCTCAACTGATTTGGCATTGAGAGTAACAGCCTGTGCAGATTCTGTGATTACGAAGATGAAACGCAGAATATATAACCAATTGGACAAGCACCTATTGTAGGATTGGAAACTGCCAACTCTGGGCCCACTGGCAATCCTGAGATTCATTAGGAGATTAGGTCTAGATGAGGTGCTCTAGCGCCTGGCAGGGGATACAAAAGATCCACTTTGGTCGCAGTGTCCTGTGCTTCCCGCTCGACTTAATTCATTCATTCAAGGTCCTGCATACAAAGCTTTTGAGCTTTTCAACCAAATCCTGGATGAGAACTGAATTTGTCATTTTTGACGAAGCAAGACCACAAGGAACTTAATTTACTTGCTCCAGATTTTTTAAAGGCATTTCTTAATTTTAAACACCTTCAAAATAAAAAATGTATCGATTTCTATATTCATGTTATTTTTTTTTTTCAAGCAATTCAAATTATCGATTTTAACGTTGCTGTCAAAATATTCTTTTCCTCTTTATCTTGCTTTTCTTAATTGCTCACTACCTATCTCCATATTATTTTTTTCCACTTTTCTTAATTGCTTACATAAAAAATTCTTAAAACGAAATTTATAACCAACATCTGATATACATAAATAAAATAATGCAAAATCCACCCAAAGCAGGCAGGCAACGGTCCAACAACAAACAGTTGCAACTAATAATTTTGTTTACAGTTGTTTTAGTTTAAACGCCCCAAACATGCAGCTGAATGAATGAACGGGAGTTTGTGGCAAAGGCTTTTAAATATTTTATATTTGAATTTTTTGTATTAAATAAAATAGCAAAAGTAATAAAATGTTAAGCTTATTATTGCAAGCCATGCAATTTTGTATGCTTGTATGTACTTGCAACAAAGCAACAGCAGCAACATCATCAGCAACAAATAGCAACAACAATTAAAGTAACAACAAACACGTGAATAGTATTAAGTGTTTAGGATTTTATCACGGTTTATTTATTTTTTTCCTATTATTTTTATTTTTTTATTTCTATCACAATTTAAGAAGACGCGAGAAAAATCGTTTGTTCTGGGAACGAAATGTGGTCGTATCTGGGCAAGTGTTACAAATTCATGCAAGAACATGAGCAACACTTTGTAATCTGATACCCGGTCTGGTCGCTCTACTGTATGAGAGGCTTTTGTGGTGGCTGGCAGTTTAATGTAATTAAATCTTTAAAAATTGTGTCACTTTGAAGGCTGACTACACTGTGAGAAAAAAAAAACTAAGCGAAACAAATGCAGAGATGTACATACATATATTCTTCAAAAAAAGTTAATTTTTAGTTATTAATGTTAAATAAAATTTTTAGTTAAAGTAATTTTCTACAAACAGATACTTTAGATAAAACTGCTTTTTAGCAAAAACCATTTAGAAAAAGTACTTTAAAAAAACATTTCAACCAAAAATTTCCTGCTTAACGAAATAGTAGTTTTTAACAAAATGATAGTCAAATGTACTTTTCATCCAAGAAAACTTTTTATCAATAAGCACCTTTGGGCGTGTGCCAAATGGTAGATAAGTACTATGGTAAAAAAAATATTTGCCTGTGGGGAAAAAATTTCATTTTTCTGCTGTGCCAAATGATATCTTTTTTGACAATGTAAAATTTTGACAAATTCGCTTGAGCATAGAAAGAAGCTGATGAAACAATTGCTGCGGCAGAGGTTTTGCTTCGCCTGACTACAAGCCGCCGGCAACCAACAAATTTTTAAGAGGACATTTTTATATAAAACAATATTCTTGTAGCAAAAAAATTATATATTATATATATGATGCAAAATTTTTCGCAAACTAAAATAAACAATGAGTTTTTCACAGTTTAATTAAACTTAAAAGACGTAAAAATCTTTGTATTGGGCGACGGCTCGAAACGACGGCGGTGGATTTAAATTTTATGATACCATGCTTTTTATTGCAGCTTGTCAAAAATTTACCTGTTGTGTCAAAATTTCTACTAGCCCCCAGGGCTAGTGAAATTTTATTCACCTCAGAAGTGTCAAAAATTTACTTACACTAGTACTTTGCTACCTTTTGGCACAGGCCCTTTATATCCAAAAAAAAAAAAATAGAGCTATACACTTTATGCCACGACACATGAGCTATGACGTGATTTTCGTAACAAAAATAACCAATGAGATAGTTTTAATAATTTAAGTATAATTAGTAGTTTTTATTAAACGTGTACTAATAAACGTAGTTTTTTTCATCAAAAAGGTACTTTTTATTTAGGAAATACTACTTATCTCAAAGGTACTTTTTATTATTTTTATTAAAATTGTACTTTTTGTTATTTTTATTAAAATTTTACTTTTTGTAATTTTTATTAGATATATACTTTTTATTCTTTTTTTTACAAAAATACTTTTTATTATTTTTGTTAAAAATGCAATTTTAATATTTTTATCTAAAAGGTACTCTTTTTATTATTTTTTTGTTTAAAAGGTACTTTTTATTATTCTTTATTAAAAAGGAACTTCTTATAATTTTTATTAAAAAGGTACTTCTTATAATTTTTATTAAAAAGGTACATGTTATTATTTTAATTAAAAATGTAATTTTTAGTTTTTTTTATTAGAAAGGTACATTTTAATATTTTTCATTGAAAGGGTAATTTTTATAATTTTTATTAAAAAGGTCCTCTTTTTATTATTTTTTGTTAAAAATGTACTTAGTATTATTTTTATTGCATAGGTACTTTCTATTATTTTTATTAAAAATGTACTTTTTATTATTTTCATTAAAAAAGTACTTTTTATTATTTTTATTAAATATGTACTTTTTATTATTTTTTATTAAAAAGGTACTTTATACCATTTTGGTTAAAAAAGTACTTTTTATTATTTTTATTAAGAAGGCACTTTAAATATTTTTATTTAAAAGGTACTCATTTTATTACTTTTTGTGAAAAAGGTACTTTTTATTATTGTTTAATAAAAAAGGTACTTTTATAATTTTATTGAATATGTCCTCTTTTTAATATTTTTTGTTAAATAGGTACTTTTTATTATCTTTATTAAAAATTTACTTTTTATGATTTTTATTAAAACAATACTTTTTATTGTTTTTATTAAAAAGGTACTTTTTATTAAAAATTTATTTTTTATTATTTTTATTAAAAAGGTACTCTTTAGTTTTTATTAATATTTTTTTACTTCTTATTATTTTTATTAAAAATGTACTTTTGATTACTTTTATTAAAAAGGTACTCTTTATTTTTTTATTTTTTTTATTATTTTTGTTACAAATGTGTCTTTTATTATTTTAATTAAAAAGGTCCTCTTTTTATTATTTTAATTAAGGAGGTCCTCTTAATTTTTTTTTTTTGTTATAAAGGTACTTCTTATTATTTTTATTAAAAAGGTACTTTTCATCAAAAAATTAAGTTGTTCTCCCGAAGGTACTTTTTATCAGAAAAGTGCTTTTTGTAGAAAGTTACGTACATTTTATTAAAAGTGTACTTTTTATTAAAAAACGTACTTTTTTCAAAATTGTGCTTTTCAGCCAAAAATTACTTTTTTCAAAACTGTACTTTTAATCCAAAAAGTACTATTTTCAAAGAGGTCCATTTTCCAGACGCCTTTTATTAAAAATTGTTATTTTTATCAGAAATTTTCTTTTTGTCATACTTTTCGTTAAAAAAGTACTTTTAATAAAGCAGTTTCTTTTTTATCAAAAAAAAAAAAAACATGTCGATATGGTACTTTTTGTAAAAAATGTCTTTAAATTTTATAAAAAATTTACTTTTTATCAAAAAGTAACTTTTTCATTAAAATTTACCTTTTTTATTAAAAAATACGCATATATATTTTGGTACTTTATTTCCAAACCATTACCAACAACTGTATATGTACTTATAACTATTTCTTTCATTGACTGTGTCTAATACTTTAAATATATTGTGTGTTAAGCTGTTAAATGCAGTTTCAAATAAAACTATTCCATAACATTTAATCCCGCTGGAGTTAATTTAAAATGTGTTGTAAGCGATTTGCATAGAAATCATTCAAATCTTTTGGTTTTTTTTTATGGAGTACCATAAAAGCATTAAATCATTATTTGCAATTCTAATATACAAAAACCACAAAAAAAAATATTATAAATCTGAAAGTGTTAAGACTGTTTTTAAGCGCAGCTGTTCTTTTAAGCCTTTCAAAATTAAATATATTTTTTTCATATGCCAAAAAAACGTGCGTGATTTTTTTTTTCTTTTTCTAGAAACATAAATAGACGAAACAAAAATATATGTATATATATATATATATAAAAATATATCTAACTCGCTTGTATCTTGTTTTGATAAGCAACGTTTGCTGCATTCCTATCTGCTGCTTAAGATTCTTTGATTTTACGCAACTTTTTTTTCTTCTTCATATCTCATGTTATACAATTGTCCATCTGTACTTATTGCGTTATTCATTGCTTTTTCGCGTTCTTTCGTTCATCCTTCACTGATAATAATCTTTAACAATTTATTTAAATATTTCTACATTTAAGATTATCGTAAAACATGCAACTACAGCAAGTGAAAAAAATGAAATAAATTAAGGTCTATTTGAGCGTAAAGGAGTTGCAAGGAATTAGTTCATTCTTTCGAATGGTATTTTAAGCAAGAAGATGCTTTTTACTAATGCAGATACGCATTTTAATTAAGCAAAATATGCCTATATATGCTACTTTCACTTTTTTATTATCAATCAAATAAATAAATATGACTTATGATTGTATAACGCCACAGCGAAAGATTTAAGGCTCAGTTAGTCGACTGTGATGTAATGAACTGCAACGTAGGAAACAGCTGATCGATATTTTTATATGAAAAGTAGGTCATGTTATCAGCTGTTTCTTACTGTTGCAGTTACATTCCATTACAATCGGCTAACTGAGCCTTTATGAATTTAGCAATATTTGGTTCAATATTAGAAAACATTATATCAGAAACCAGTTATGGAATTCAGCATTGATAAAAACATCAAGAAACTTGCATATAAAATCTGTTAAAAAAAATCAGTTAAAGATCTTTATCACAAAATTAATCACGCCTTTCGTGAATATTTTTTTTTTTCATTTGAAATATTTTCCTTTTTCCCAAAATTGCAACCGTGAATAATTTTTCCCTTTACATATTTTCCAGTAAATAATCTTGTCGAATTTAACAATAATTTCCGGCAAAACTTTTAGCATAGAGCATAAAACTTTTTAGTTTACATGCAGTATATTGTTTTCCACTACACCTGAATTATTTAAAAATACAAATTTAAGCATTAAACACATTCACCACAGCAAGCTACCGGCTACAAAATGTCAAGGATAGAATACATATGTTTATATGAGAATGATTATTTTGAAGGCAACAAGGCAACAGGCTACAGGTTGTCGTGCTACATTTGTCGTTGTAGTTAAATTAAACTAATTTCTATTTTTTATGGCTACAAACCAAAAATATAGAAAAATGTGTAAAACAAATTATTGCCAAGAAAACATTTGAAATGAAACCCAACATTTTTATATTTCTTATTATTATTATATTTAAATTTCTTCGATTTTCAATTAATATTCAAGCTTTGCATATCTTCTTTCCGTTTTTAACATTCACTTATAACTGACAGCGGGACAAATATTTCAGGAAAGATTCACAATAGCCTTTATCCCTTGAGGGGAATAAAAATTTCATGGCAATTAAAATTCCACTTGGTGTGAATACCAATATACAATAGCGGTCATTATGTAGTTATTTTCTTTTAGTACGAAGATCTTCTTTGATTCACAAAAATATTCACCAGAACCATTGTAATACAACGTGAGGTGTGTATTTATTTAATGTATCGTTCGATGGTTAAACTTACATATTCGATATTAGCTGGTTGATAGCTCAGTTGAAATGATGGACAATATACATATACACATACATATACATGTGTATGTATGTATGTATATGCGCACACACAAACCCAAACGCACTCTATTGTTGCTGCGAGTAGACGCGTTGAATGAAATATTATCTACGGGTTCATGTTTTGCATTCATTTTGTTTTTTTTTTCTTCTTATTTTTCATTCTAAAATAATATAATCTAGGATTACAACAAACGAAGACAAATAACATGAGCAACATTAGCAGCGTTCGTTGTTGCTGCTGGCAGAGTGAGTAACTCTGTGTTAGTAAATATAATATCAGGTTGTTCAATAAATATATATGTATGTATATGATCTTTGCATAATTGATAACATGTTTTCTATAGATTTTGCTTTTATTTCCAATTGGAACCAATCTTGTCACACACACAAACTCACACATACAATTACACCAAGTCATATATTGATTTTTATAAACAACAAGGATTTAGCATATTTTTAATGTTAAAATTTTAGCTGCTGCACTTAACGCAAACGTCTCATATTTCAACGTATGGCAAGTTGTTCGTAAATTACAATCACATTGTAAAGCTTCTGTTAAAAAATGTAAACTGGTCAGCCAAAAGATTTTAAGTTTTTGATATCATTTTATAATAATTTTTTAATGCTAAACGATAAACTAATAAAAATATATGTATAAGTTTTTCTTTAGTTTTTACACTGAAAGACAAAATTAAAAAAAATAACTAACTAATATCATAGTTGAAAGAAGAACTCAAATGATTTAATCGTTACAGTAAATTATCTTTACGTCAAACAATTTCATTAGGTTTACGAACACGAAATAGTAAGTTGGGGCTAAATACGTAGAATAAGGTGATTAAGGGAGCAATTCGCACCCCAATTTATGAATTTTTTACCATGGTAACCCCACCCTAGAACTGACCTAGTGGAATAGAACTTTTTTCTTGACCAAATGCGGTATTTTTGTTTTCAAATCCTCAGTAAATCTGCACAATATTCACCATTTATTGTTTTACCCTTTTGAAAGTAACCACAGGGGATTATACCACATGCATTCCAAAAAAACCGACGCCATGACTTTACTGGCTGACAAACCCACCTTGATCTTTTTTGGCTCCGATTCACTCAGAGCAATTTACCATTGTGACTGCTGTTTGATATCTGGTGCGTTGTGGTGGATCCACGTTTTCTCCAAGGTTACGAAACGTCTCAAAAACTCGACAAACACTTCCGCGAATTTATTATGCGATTGCGTTTGTGGTCGAGTGTGAGCAAACGCGGAACTGTCCTGTTGATTTTGCTGATTTTCAATACCAATCTATTTAGGACAAATCGATTTCACGTACATACAGACAGACATAGCTTATTCGACAGCCTTATACATAAGGACCAGGAATATATATAATTACATATGACATGAGAGACCTATATATACCTTTAAAATTTTTGGTGAAGTGTATAAAAAAAATTAACACAAAATATTTCCATTTTATTATCATTCAGTGCATATTTTGCATATTTCAAGGCATATTTAAATTTTTAGAGGTTACAATTATTTTTTGTGTTCAAAAATATTTGCACCTAAGCTTTAATGATGTAATTCTTTATAAAATTTACTATAAAAGGGATTTTCACTTACCTATGATGTCAAATTTCAAACTCTGGAAAATATGTTGCACGACCCTTTGAAAACATCGGTACCTGCAATAAAAATTCATAATAATTTGTAACGCATAAGTTTATTTACAATCTATATAACAAAAAAATATTTAATATCAAGAAGAAAAATGTTTACACAATAAATTTAAATGAACTAAAATGAATTTTAATCAGGAATAATTTCTTAATCGGACTCATGTTCAGTATTTTCAATTCTTATTGAATGAAATATTTTATTAATTCATGTGATTTTCTAAAGAGAAAAAAAATTAAACTAGACTTTTTAGCTGGGGGAAATGTTGACATCTTTCTGTGCCGCCACACACTTCATCAGCATCCATGTCTATCTACTTGGGCAGATATTGTTTTTTAACATCAGCAATGGACAACGTGGACAATTTTCTTTAGTGCAATTTTGAACCTTTTGTTCCTTTTGGCTAGCAATTTTTATTTATTTTAGGGATTATTTTCTAGTGTTGTTGTTTTTTTATTGTTTTTTTTTTGTTTTGGCGATTTTTTGGCTTGTTCTTCAATTTTTTTAAGGGATAACTTTTACACTTTAATTATTAATTCTGTTCGTTTACGATATATAAGATAAAGCCTAATTACAAAATTACGTTACTTGTTAGAATATGCTTTGATTTTTATTTTGTTTAAATTTCATTCACGATAGGATGTGGTCACTAAAATGTGAAATTTTTGTTCCAAAACATTTTCTTTCCCAAACGAAGGGAAATTTTTTATCGTGATTTCATGGGAATGCTTGTTCCCGCTTTCACTTCCCAGTGAATTTAAAGCTTAAAAATTAATTGAAAATTATACAAATTTATCTTTGGTAGTAAGAAAAACACAACTTTTGGGTTTCAAATGAAATCTTTATGAGTGTAAAGTTGTTTTTTTAAATCTTTCAGGTGCCGCAGGAAAGATTCTTAAGTATACATACCATCGCCATAAAATTTACTGCAAATGAACTAAAGAGGTTCATATTCAATGAAAAAAAGGTGCTGCAGGGAAATATTATAATTAATTGTGGACATTATGAAAACTACATTTACAGTGTTTTTTAAAAAAGGTAAACAAACAAATTTCAGTTTTTTTCCATATTTTTTTATTATAAAAAATATTGTACGAATATTATAAAAAATATAATAAAATATACTGAACAAAGATAGAAAAATTTAATAAAAAACAATGGTAACGAACTACAAATCAAAACAAACTAATGCGAAGAAAGATTTTAAAAAAAGAATTACTCGAGTAACTGAAAAAGACAGTGACTGCCTTTATGGTGCTGTTTGTGGTCAGGTGGCATCATCAGCACATCTTTTTTTAAGGACAGAGGAAACGGCGTTATTGTGAATTCAGATTTCCCACCGATCATTTTAGACCCGAGACACAAGCAAATCTTTTTGCAAAAAGTTGTCAACAATTTGCTGAAAAAAGTTAAGGTCTCTCACTCATATTATTTATATATTATTATATTATTATTATTATATTATTATTATTATTATTATATTATTATTATTATTATATTATTATTATTATTATATTATTATTATATTATTATTATATTAATTAATTTTTATTTTACTTTTATTTTTATTTTATTTACATTTAATTTTTATTTATATTTTTATTTTCGTTTTATTTTTAATTTCATTTTATTTTATTTTTATATAATTTTTATTTTATTTTATTTTTACTTTTATTTTTATTTTATTTGTATTTTGTTTTTATTCTTATTTTATTTTAATTTTTATTTTATTTTATTTTATTTTATTTTATTTTATTTTATTTAAATTTTTATTTAGTTTGATATAAATTTTATTTTATTTTATTTTTATTTTATTTTTATTTTATTTTTATTTTATTTTTATTTTATCTTTATTTTCCTTTCCTTTTTATTTTCCTTTCCTTTTTATTTTCTTTTTATTTAATTTTGATTTTTATATAATTTTTATTTTGTTTTTATTTTATTTTTTAATTTTTATTATTGATTTATATAATAATAAAAATATAAATAATAATAATTTATTGTTTATCTTTATTTTTATTTTACTTTTATTTTATTTTTATTTTATTTTAATTTTATTTTAATTTTATTTTATTTTTATTTTATTTTTACTTTATTTTTTTTTTAATTTTTATTATTTTTATTTTGTGGCTTATTTTATTTTATTTTTATTTTATTACAATAAATTCTCGGATTAATCGAACAAATCTTGTACGTTTGCTAACCTTGGAACTTATTTAAACATAAAATAATATCGAATTCATATTTCTATTACAAATAATTTGCAAATATACTTTCTAATCTGTTTGCTAAATCGAGGCAAGCAGCAACAAAACCGATTAAGCATTACGACCATTAATCTTAATAACTGATCAATTGATCGAATAATTCAAAATAGAAATCACGATATTTTCCATTGTTATACCAAGTAAGTAACCATTATAAAATAACATTTGATTGGAGTCATTGTTACTCGTAATAAAATTATTTTATTTTTCTAATTTTGCTTTTTATGGCAATTTTGAAAGTAATTCTTTGATGTCAAATATAATATATATATTTTTTTTTTCAAACGCATCTTTTATAGTCGTCAGTCAACACATTCTCATTTATAATTTAAGATCATGAGCATTGCTGCCTGCAGCCAGCCTCATCATCTTCAACAACAACGCAAGCGAGAACTTGTCCGTTTTTTTTTTTTTTTTGTAATAGCATTTAAATGTTGAATGTCAGACCACCTGGCTGGTGTTGTCAATTATTGGAATAGTACGTGAAACCAGTTAAAAGTGCAGTGGAAAAAGAACAAATATAAAATATCACAAACGAAATGAACAGGACACAACTATTTAAGGTCTGATAAATGAACAGATTTGCATGATGCATTTGTATGGAAGGCAATTTATACTTTTTATACGCACTTCCTTGAATGCACTGCAAATTTAGATGCGTCCGCTTTGCTACCATACATATGTGAAATTTTTATGCTCAAAACGATATTTATTTAGATGGCCAATTAAGTAAATATCGGATTTTTTTTTTTGCAATAAAGAATTAGAAGATGAAAAATCACGTATGTTTGTTAAAGTCAAATTAGTAAGTGTAAATCAGATGAATACAAATTTTTAATTATTGGCTAACAACAACTGAGGAGTGACCTACAAAAGGTATGTCTCATTAGCTGGCTGATTCTTTATTACATATACATACATACATACATACATAATTGAGTACGCATTTATATAAATTACGAAAACAACTTGTTTTTAGATACATAAAAACCAAGTCACAGAAAACACTTACAAAAAATATTCACCCCTATCTAAATATTCACCGTTATCGTGAAAAGTTTTCCCCTCGAAATATTTTCCCTTTTCCACAAATTGCAATCGTAAATAATTTTTCCCCTGAAATGTGTTCCCTTTCTTGGTTCTCCTTATAGTGAATAATATTTTTCACGTGGATTTTTTCACTTTTCCCTTCGTTTTGTTCACATTATTTTTGCAGGCGAACTGAATTAATTAATAATAATAATAATAATAATAATAATAATAATAATAATAATAATAATAATTAATACACTGAATAATTTTAATATTATAAAGGGTGTCCCAACAAGAACGCAAGATTTAAATTTGGCGCCATTCGAAGTGTCATTCTTTGACATTTGAACAATTGTTATTGTTTGATAGTAGAAGGTACGAGGTTAGTAAAAATGGAGCGCTGCACGAATGAACAACGCATTCTCATTGTGAAAGTTTTGCGGCTACAGTTCGCAAATTTGCGATCAATTTGGGATAACAATAATACTCCAAAAGAGTCAACTGTAAAGAGATTAATGGATAAATTTACCGAAACTGGGTCTGTCGACCGAAAATGTCCCAGCTGTACGTGATGATGTCGCTCAAACGCAGGTCAAGCGCAAACAGTCAATGGTGTTCGGTATCGTGAAATGATAACCAGTTTTTTCGTGCCTAGAATTGAAGAAATGTATGTGGAGGGCATGTGGTTTCAACAAGACGGCGCCACATGTCATACAGCCAGAGAAACAATTCAATTGCTACATCAGAATTGGCCGCCTAGATCGTGCGATTTAACACAATTAGACTTGTTTCTTTGGGGTTTTTTGAAGTCGATGGTTTACGCGAATAAGCCGACGACGACTCAAGCCTTAAAAGAGGAAATTGGACGCTGCATTAATGAAATACCGCAGCATTTATGCAAAACGGCCATTGAAAATTTCATTAAAAGATCGCGTGTGTGCCAGCAAAGCCGCGGCGGCCATCTGCCCGATTTGTTGTTCCACACATAACCTCATTTTGTCTACTTTACGATATAATAAAGTTTCACGATTTTTTTTTTAAATATCTGTGTTTTATTTAAAATTTAAATCTTGCATTCTTGTTGGGACACCCTTTACTTGCAATTATATATTAAAACTTATAAATAATTATTTTTAGGACAAGATCACTAAATAATGTCCATGATTAATAGCAATAATTCCTTGCAACATCGTTTTTCATTGAACATGAATCTCTTTGGTTCACATGCCGTAAATTTTATGGCTGTAGTAACTAAAAAATTTTTTGCACGGCGCCTAAAACAATTAAGAACTCAACCTTACACTCTATAACATTTCATTTGAAGCCCAAAATATGTATATTTCTAATTATTAAACTTAATTTGTTTGATTTTTAATTAATTTGGAGCTTTACAAGTCTTCTTCCCGTTTTTTACATTCACTACGCATTGATAGCGGGAATAAACGTTCCCATGCAATTCCCGATTGCAAAGTTCCCTTCATGTGGAATGAAAATTTCATGGGAACAAAAATTTCATATTTTATTCACGATAGGGGTGATTTCCTTTTTTCCCTTAAGTTGCAATTGTGAATTATTTCCACGTGAAAAAAACATGTATGTTCGATATAAATATTGCATCGCCGATTTTTATTCCCGTGAGTTTTTCCCCAAAAAATATGTGTTTTTTACAAACGTTTTGTTATAAGTTTGTAATGTGTGTCTGTGCGAGTCTACGTACAGGCCAAACGGCTGGACCGATTTTTATTTAGTTTTTTCTATTTGAAATGTGGCTTGATCGAGATGGTTCTTATGAAATGAATAACTGACACTAACACAAAGAAATTTTTTTACTAATCCAATTTGCAACACTTTTATATTGAATGGAACAGTGACAGTCAATTGACTGGACATTTGATTGGTAGTGATGAGTGATATATTCATCAATTATAAATTAGGAAGAGGGATAAACACAAATTTGTTAGGGGTGTCATCTTTCCGAAGGAAACCTGAACATAGAGCGCAACCGGGACATGATCACTTCTATGAAGGAATTTGATTTGAAGTTGGAACAAACCCGCGGACCAAAATCAAGATATCACTTGTAAGGTCAAGGTGGTTGGCATCAATGCTTAGGAGTTTGGCATTCATCTCAAAGTAGAAGTCAGCTTGAATTGCTTATGGAACCATTCTGGTATTAACAAATCCTGGAATTCAAGTAAAGGATGATTTACGGCTGGTTTTGGATCGTTTTTAATCAAACAACCTTATTCCAGTTGTCGACATCGACGTCACTTTGACACAATACCAAAAAAAAAATGGGGCTTTTGTACCCGTTGTAGAAAACAACTGACTCTTGTTGGCTGGTTTATGCTTTTTTCTAGACCTTAGGGAATAGAAATAGATTGTCAAAAGCTTGAAATTGTTCTCAAGAGCGAGTAAACAAATCCCAATATTTTGGTATTGTGTTAAAGTGGCGTCGATGTCGACAATTGGAATAAGGATGAATATTTTATCTTCTTCGAGGAAAATCAATCGATGATACATTATGCAGGTCTTAAATTCATGAAAAATTTTTGGTGCAAAGGAATTTACTTGGCGCCACTATCGCGGCCTCATGTTTAGCTCTTTTTTAATGCATCGCTTATTAGATTAAAGAAACTAAATGCATCTAAGACAGTTGAGAGGGCTCAGCCCTATAAACTTCTAGCTTGCAGTTAACTTAAATTGCAGCAAGTTATGAACGCTGGTAACACCAATTTTCGAAGGACCATGAACAATAATGCTACTGCAAACTATAACTCAGCTCTTTAAGTGGCTAGACAAACGTAATTTTGCAAGCAACAAAATTCATGCAAAACTTCAATGTAATTCAAGTTAAGAACTTAAATGATTTCACTCATGCAATTAACTGCAGTAGTATTTGTTAAATGTATCACATTAAAATCCATCGAATTTAGATCTCTTGCAAACGATTGTCTTCGCCAACTCTTCTTCGAGATTAATTTCAATTTATTGCAATCTCATAATGACTTCCAAGAGCTGTTAAATCCTTATCCAAATGTAGGGTAACATACGAGCTAAAACCAAAACAACAGAAGCTTTGCAATTGATCTGATGAAACTGCTGAAAAAAAAAAATATAAAAAAAAATATCCAACCAAGTAAACTAATACATTTTGGAATTAGATTTCTGTCGAATTAATTTTTTTCCTTCAAGATTTCTTGTTAAAAGGCAGCTGTGAATTTAGCTTTTAACGTGATAACACCAGCAGTAGTTGCAGTTAGTTGGAATTCTTGGGCAACAGTGAGTCGTCGTGGTAGCTGGTAATAGATATTAATAGCGCATATACAGAAACTGCAGCCGGATATCATGATCAATTTAATTTTTCAATTCGTTGTTCTTTTCCTTTTATAATTTTGCGATTAATAGTGGTGGCTTATGAATAACAAGTGCACTACATACTAAAACGTTTAGTGTTTAAAACCTTTTGGATGTTAAAATGTTTTATGGAGAAAATAAGTTTGTATGCTTGCTATTCCTATTTGCTCAAATTGGTATTAATGGCAGGAGAGAACGGGCCCACAACTAAGGGAAATATGCAAGAAGTGGTAAACATTGCAAGGCTTAGTTTGGAAGTTTTTCAAAGTCTGGTTATAAGGAGTTTTTTATGTTGTCATGCATGCAGGAATAAAATTCCAGAAAAAAACTAAAGCAAAAATTATATAAACGGAGGCTCAAAATGGAACGAACACAATAACCATCAAGAAGATAATATTGTCGTCTGTTGACTTTTGCTTATGATTTATAAACACAGACGCAAATAGTGAAGTAGGCGAACTTTGTGTAAAGCGGACAAAGGCGGTTTAATTTCTAGACAAGATGTGATCGAAATGTTTGGAAATTAGTCGCTTAGTGCTCAGTTTTAACATTGTATTCTATTGGGTTTTTCAGATTTCTGCTTGCTTAAACATAAGCTAAATTGAGTCTTATGAAGTACCATTTTGTTATCTGGCTGGAAGGGAAGGATAACCAATACATTCTATATAATTTTACTTGGTTAGTGCTATGCCAACGTGTCTTCTGCTTAAAGGTACCAACAGACGACATGTTTTCTACATGTGTTTTTTAAGTTTTCGACTCGTATGTTTTTCTTTATGCTTGTCAATATTGGTTAACTTACATAAGGTTTATAATTTTTGGTCACAAACGTACATGTAGTATCACTTCTTCTTCTTCTTCAGTACATAAATATCCACGTAGTTTGTTTTATAAATGGCTTGCAGCCGTCGAAATATTTTTGGTTCCGTCGCTGTAATACTGGCGACGCAAATTTTATTTTTTATTTTTTTCTTTTTTAAACAAGACGTTGAGGTTGTATCTAAAAATCTATACATTTTTGGACTTATTTTCATAAAACCACAACGTTAAATTAAAAAAAAATATATAATTAATTTGTCTTGCAAAATACTTCATTCATACGGCTAATGATAGTGCACATAATCAACCGCCGACGAATTTGTTCGCATGACATAGATATTTGGAGCTGTATGTTTAACATAAGAAAATAGAACACGCTCTATTTCAAATAATGTCTTATATTTTTTGTCATGTTTTTTACACAAGCAATGTTTTAAAGGTAACACACGACATGTTTTCGTTTACATATGTAAATTCTGGCACATACAATGTGAAAAACATGTCGTCTGTTGGTATCTTAAGCGAGTTTGCTTGGTTATTTGACTGATAGGTTTACGTGGCCCTTTGCTACCTACAAGCAATCAAATAGAATCGTGGAAGTCCGTTTTGATAGATACCACTCCATTCGTCCAAGTTCTAACAAATGAAAAAGGTCTGCATTCAACGCTAGACTCAGTAATCAGTCTTGGTAGATTCTTCCCGTTGCCTTGAGGTACTGCATGGGTTCGCCTACACCAATCTCTGTTACCTTCGTTAGGTCATCTAGTATGTGTTTCCTAGAAATTTGCATCGCGTAAAATGCAATGCCGGGCACTCGCTGAGCAGAGGACAAACTGTCCCTTCTTTGCTGCAACAGCATGAATTATAGGGAAGAACTAATCTACTAGCACGTCTGCCATTCATTCAGCGGCCCGTCATTAACGCGACCAACCGCGGTATGCTCTCCCCATGTTTGCTTAAAGTTTGTTCTGAGCGTTTATCATGGCCACATTTTCTTTCCAACCCTGCACGTACTCAGTCTACTCCATCTATCCTCTTCTTTCTGAGAAGGTGTTTGAGGATATTATAATAGAATAGGGGAAAGATCGGGTACAAGCACCGGCACTGCGACACCTGACTGATCTTTTGTGCAAGTTTGACTGGCAACGCATTAGAGGCAAAGAAAGCGGATCCAGCCCTGCTTAATTTGACCGCCCGCTCGTTGCCGATGAAGTTTGCATAAACCCAGGTGAGAGTAGTGTAGGTCTCACTATAAATTATAGATAGCACATCTTTACATTGATTAACTATAATGGAAGAGGTTTCAAGTGATCTTAGCGCAAGAAGTATGCCTTGCCTGGCTGTCGACAAAAATGCTGATTTTTTCCGGAACATTTCTTTCCCACATTATACTTTCTGCCTTTCTTATGGACAGTATTTCACCTTGAAATACAATTCCATCACCGCGAAGACTTCACTTCTTTCTTTCTTTCTGAAGGTTGCAATTAGTTAACTTACGTTTTAAGTGTCTGTTTAGATACGTGTTGCCGGATGGTATACAGCACTGTTAATGGAAAACATATGATACGAGTACAAAATTGCAAGACCATTTGCACAAGATTGTGAATTGGGCTATTATTGTTTCTTATATGGAAAGCAAGCCCACAACAAAGAAAAAATATCGAAAAAAACAAACTTTGCCACTAGTACACACTATTGCTATGTCACAAAATGCCATAGTGTATGTTGAAGGGCACCCGCAAAATACACTCGACCTCTTTCTCACTTAACACCCCGAAAAGTATGAAGTAAGTGTTAATGCACCTCTCGGTAATTCAGATCACTGTACCATTTCGGCCTCCATTTCGTTCTCAGCACTTCATATCGTTTCATCTACAGCTACGAAACGACTAAAATATATCTAGGAAAAGGCTCGTTGGGCTCAACTCAACGAATTTTTTTTTAGGCATTTTAATTGGAAGCTATGTTTCCTAGACAATGATGTCAATGCCATGGCCAAAATGATAGAAAGTATAATCTTGATGGACATGAAAGCTTTCATACCATCAAAACAAATTCCGATTAAGCCAAAAGAGAAACTCTGGTTTAATCAGACATGCAAAAATGCAGTCAGATCTAGAGAGGAAGCATTCAGTATTTGGCGAAATAATCAAAATGCTGATACTGATTTGCTGCGCAAAAGGGTGAGATCTTCGTGTGCCAAAGTACTGAGGCGTGAAAAAACTCTTTACAAGAATCGTCTCCGTACTAAAGTTCTTGCTGCCCCTCGGGGTAGTAAGAGCTTCTGGTCATTCGTTAAAAGAGTAAAGAATAATGCTAGTTCTTCAATTACGACTCTTTTAAAGGATGGCCTAATATTCACTGACCCGGCTGATAAAGCTAACCTACTAGCTGAAATATTTGCAAGTAATTCCTACTTGCCTGAAAGCAATCAGCCTCTACCTATACTAGAAAGAGTATCCACTACTATGCCTAAGATATTCTTTCGAGCTCGGGCAGTAAAAAGGGTTTTGTCGGAACTCAACATAAACAAGTCTCCCGGGCCGGATGGCATTCCAGCCAGCACTGCTAACCTTTTCAGCACGTTATACCATGTTGGTGAGTTCCCAGTATGTTGGAAGATTGCTAATGTTACGCTAATCCCTAAAAAGGAGAAGCTACTAACCCTGAAAATTATCGCCCAATCGCAATATGTTCTGCACTTTCCAAAGTGATGGAAAGTATGGTGAATTTCCATCTTGTAAGGTATCTGGAGTCCAACAGTTTACTTAACGACCGGCAGTATGGATTTCGTAGAGGCCGCTCTACGCGAGACCTACTTACCTTCCTCTCGTAGAAACGGTGTAATTCAATCCACTATTTTGGCGAAAGTAAGGTGGTGGCTCTAGATATTTCCAAGGCGTTTGATAGAGTGTGGCATGGTGCACTTTTGTCAAAATATATTGCCCTTGGTGTCGGTGATAACTTCTCTCGATTCTTATCGAGCTTCCTCAGGGATAGCACTATAAGAGTTTTTATAGATGGGATCTCATCAAATGAGTTCAAGTTAAATTCAGGGGTACCGCAAGGTTCCGTTCTTTCACCAACTGTATTCCTTAACTAGTGTTTTTTATGGGAATTGTTACAATTTAAGTTTAAAATTTTTAAACGCACTAATAATCCCAAATTAATATTTTACTTATTAAGTAAAATATTTTTTTATTAAAAATACATTGAAATTGATTATTGAGGGGTTTAGCTGGATCCTATGCGCATTTCACTGTTGCTAATGCAGATCATCAAGGAACCTTTACCCAAAGCTTCTTAGAACAACTAGAGTTATTATATTATAAACTTTCATTTAAACAAATGAGAAGCTCAATAACAAATAACAAAGTTGAAACAAGAACTCAATAATCAACATGTTTTTTTATTTTCTTACTTTACTATTGCTACATTGGCTGACTTTTTTTCAGCTTCAAATTGTAGTCGTAAGAGTATGTAAAAGAAAATAAATGTAAATAACAACAACAGCTATTGAAGAATAGAGTGTTGCCACACAAGTATTTTTTTTTTTTGGCCGGGTGCAGTCAAGTTAATAATTAGTGTTTTTATGGGAATTGTTACAATTTAAGTTTAAAATTTTTAAACGCACTAATTATCCCAAATTAATATTTTACTTATTAAGTAAAATATTTTTTTATTAAAAATACATTAAAATTGATTATTGAGGGGTTTAGCTGTATTCCTTATCTTTATAAATGACCTTCTTTGTAAAACTTTCAACCCTATCTATTCTTTCGCGGACGACAGCAGCATTTGCCATTATTTCTCATTCAGCAATAGACCTAGCCTGCCGCAGGTTGAGGCTATGCGACAAACAATGAATGAGACTTTAAACTATGATTTGGCAAAAATTTATGAATGGGGTCATGCGAACAGGGTCGACTTTAATGCCCGTAAGACCCAATGTTGCATGGTTACACATAGACGCATGACCGAAAATGCTGCTGCCAGTGTAACTATGGGGGGTATATATATTAAGGAATCAGATGCTCTTGATGCTCTTGGCATGAAAATACAGTGTGATGTTGGATGGACTGAACACATTTTTCAAATTTCAAAAGAAGCATTCAAGTGCCTCGGCTTTTTGAAACGGTGCAAACGATATTTCACCCAATCTGATCTCCTTACTATTTATACCACTTATATCCGACCGAAAATAGAATACAACTCTCATGTATGGGCCGGCGCTTCAAAGTCTATTTTGGGGCTGCTCGACGGCGTACAGGAGAGGGCGAAGAAGCTCATCGGTGACAGTAGGGTATCAAACTCTATTGATTCATTGGAGCATTTCATTGTTCTATCGTTACTACAACGGAATGTGTTCTATTGAAATTAGGGAATTTGTTCCTGAAACCTGCACATATGTACGTACAACACGTGCCTCATTCTGAGCACATCCTTTTGTGGTCGATTGGCCAATGAATCGCACTACGCATTACAGAGAGGATTCCTTTTTTAGCCGCACTGTTCGTATGTGGAATCAACTACCTGCGGAGGTCTTTCCTGTCACTACCAGCGTGAGAAAGTTTAAATCAAATGTCCACAGACACTACTCCCTCTATCCTCCTTCCCTATAACCTATTTTCCTAGTTCTAGGACAATGCATTGCATGAGTAGTGGTTATCCCCTGAGTGCTGGTCCTATTTAAAAAAAAAGAAAATAGTGTGTACTCGGTATAATATTTAGTTGAAATTTTTACGTTTTGGGACAAAGTGTTGTAAGTTCTGAGCTTTCCAGGTCAGGCAATTCTGAAACAATCTGCGTTCCAATTGCCTTTTTCTTTGCTGGCCATTCAAAAATACATACTTATGTACATACTCGTACGTACAAGCTTAGGAATATAATGTGTCTTGTCTGGTTTGCCTCTGGAAGTGTGAAGCTTAATTGTTAGATTTTGATTGACACTTGATCACCATTTGTGTAAGAGAACACTATTCCGTCGCCTTCATTCAAACAGTTTGTCATCAAGTCACCCATCAAGTATGTTACAATTTTTATTTCGTTGTGTTTTTAATTCCAACACTCTTGTTTTTTTGTTTACTTCTTAATGCCGTATTTAATCACCTGATTAAAAAAGCAAACAAACACACACATACACACACACAGTAAAACATGTTTTCTTCTTTTTATTTATTTATTTTTTTGTTATTATTGCAATTGCAATTGTTGTTGTCAGTGTCTCTGCCTAAAAGGAAACGTCAATGAATTAGTTGGCTGCAGTTAAGTGTTGCCATAGTCTGTTTTATTATTAGAAATATCATTATTATGCTATTAATGATTAATTATCTAGCTGCCCAATTCTTTTATATTCAATTAGTCTATTATTATTATTTGTTTTGAGTTCTTATGCACTTTATTAAGTCATGTTGTACATCCTGTGGAAACCATTTTAACATGACACATTTGGCAGATTTTATTTGACATTTAACTCGTGTATGCTATTCAAAAAAAAAAAAAAAAAAAAAAAAAAAAAAAAAAAAAACTTTATACAATTTACTCCATAAATAAAGCCTGCAAATTTACAAGTTTATTAAACAAAGGCGTTGCTTGTTTAGTTTAAAGCAACATCAATAAGAGCAATACTTCAGTTTGTTTTTGTAAAGATGGAATTAACTTATTTACGAGTATGCGCAACCGAATACTTTTAAAGCAGTTACATAAGAAAGTATTTGAACAAATTTATAACGCTGTTTAAATTTGTTACTTTGGTCCACAGTTTGCACTAGATAAGTCTCGAAGTATATAAATAAAGTTAACAACATATAATGAAAAATTTTAAATATATCAAAAATGTTTTAAAAACATTAAATATTACTTTTTTGATAATTTTCGAAAATTCAAAGTTATGTTCGAATTTTTGAAATTAAGCTAAATCTTATTTAAGAAGTCTAAATATTACAAAATTTTGACTTTCTGCAAAAAATAAATTAAAATAACCTTTGTTTTGTTATAAAAAGCATGAAATGAATGTTGAATTATGAAAATAATTCTTTTCGCTCAAATCTAGAAAATAGTTTAGTTAAGATAAAATATTTTCGAATATTCAAGAGCATCATCAATAAGTCAATTTCTAAATTTGCTTGACATAATCAAAAGATTAAAGTGATTTTAATTTTACTTTAAAACATTTTCATGCCACCATATATTTTTATTCGGTTGGTCATAAAACCTACGGATTTAACTACATACATACTTGTGTGTATTGTCGCAAGATTCTTTTGCTTGCTTTGTTTTTTTTTTATTTGCTATTTTTTTCTTTTTTTACTATACGGTTGATTTTGAATTTTGATCTTAACACTTTGTGTCATGAAAAATGTTTACCACATGCATTACAACATTTGCATCATGTGGCTTTCGTGCTTCTTATGAAAATGTCAAACTATTAAATCAGAGGTTCGCAAACTTTTTACTTTAGTTTAATATTTCTACAGTTAAAAATTAAATCTTAAGAAAACTAAAGAGAGATATTTATGTTTGAAAAAAGGTGAGGCAGAGTTTGTGAAATTATATGCTGCAATTCCTTCGAGTTAAGTGCTTGACGGTTGGACTACGTTAAGCATTATTTACATCTTAATTTTAATTTTTTGTTTAAGCTAAAAGCCTTTGGAAATTACGTACTTAAATAAATATTTTTATTATGCGCACACATAATGTTTTTATACTTGCGGTACTGATATTAATTTCAATATAAACCAAATGAGAGTTCTATCATTTATTATTATGCACAGTGAGTGCATTAGCGAAAATTCTACTTATTGCGAGGTTGAGCATATAACTTCTTGAGATGTCGAATGTCTTATTTCTTCAAATTCTTTTTGGAAGAAAGCTTTTTTGAAAAGGTATTTGTTCAAATTAGGCATAAGAAAACAAACCTTAAGAGATTGTCTTGCCTGTAATTCAGAACTTTTGTTTTGTCATTTCTCAATATTTAGTTTTATTAGTACATTGTAATAAAAAATATGTACTATGGAAATTAGTATTATTTTAAAAGCAACAAGAAAATAATTGGCATACAAAAAGGAGTATAAACTCTAGATACCAATAAAATAAAATGTCAACTGGACATGCCACTTCGACAGGCAGAAAAGCAGCTTTATAGAATAGTAACGACCTACGTACCAAAAATAAATAAAAAATAAGCTGTAGCTCGACTAAAGACAACATAAAACCGCGTAGCATGACATATACAATAGTATGATAAGAACCGTATTCCATTTCTTTTCTTTTTTTTTATTATTGCATTTCCTTCTCTGTTTAAAAAGTGCCCAACAAATTCAAAATTAAAGAAGAAAAAGAACGTGTTCATATCTTTGTATAGATTTCGTTTTTTTTTTGTGTTTTGTCAACTTCGTTTGTGGCGAACACGCGTCATGTTGTCGCACCTCAAGTGAAATGGTATGTCTTTATAAAGTTTTAAGCAACAGCAACAGTTGATGCTTTTTACTCTACATATTTTTCTTTTTTCATTTCATTTTTTGCAGTGAGCACTCCTTTTCCCAAATACCAGGGTCTCTATGCATCTATTAGAATATTTTTTAGGAATTTTTGTCGTTTAAGTCCAATATTTGTAGTCATTATAACGAAGTATCGAAGAAAATGTCTTGCCTGATTTGGTTACAATTTAAAGTAAAATTGTTACTCTATATTTATTTTTAAGTTTTATGCTAAAAAGTGATTGTCTTTATATGTTGCTGCAGTATGTTGTTGTTGCCTGTGTAGGCGTATGTACTTTGTGTTGCTTTGAGTGTAGTATTAATTTTCAATGGCATTCGAAACGTTTAAATTCTTTTTTATGGGCTGTACTTTCATGCTGTCAAACATGACAGGGTGACAAAGACAATTTCATACAAAGTAAACAACACAAAATCTACAAATATCAAAATTTGGCACAATGAATTGCGTAAAGCTTAAAATATATCAGTTTATCAATCCTTTTGGAGTTTTCAGTCGCTTCGGACTGTTGAATCCAAAATAAATTACATTAGAATCCCGATTATCCCAACACCGATTACCCGGATATCCGATTATCCGGAATCATCATTCGTCTCAGCTGTAATTGTCTAATTGCCCCCTACGACGGCAGGTTGTCTTTTATTATGGCGCCTCTGTACTCTCGCTGTCATTTGTTTTCGAGATAGTGTAAAATTTAAATAAAAATTAACAAATGGCAAACATGACAAATTTAAATGTATGCAAATTGATTTTTTGATTTGATTTGCTTTGAAATCGATTATCCGGATTTTCGATTATACGGAATACACCTGGTTTTATTTGATTGGGGATAATCGGGATTCTATTGTAGTCTTAAAACAATTTTCACAACTTCGATATTCGAGTTGGTGAACTGAATTTTTGATTCTAAAGCGTCCCATCCACTATACAATATTATTGCATATGTTGTTGTACATATTAGTGTCGTTTTGACCTATACTATGCAATAAATGGCACACAATTTTCAAAGAAAATATTGAACAATTTTTCTGACAGTGGAAAAGTAAAGAACATTGAACATTGAACAATGTTGCCACCCCATTACATAATTGCCTTGATTGTACAATAAAAATCAAAAGTCTTTTGATATTTGCAAATTTATCGCCGTTTGGTTATTGTTTCGCTGCAGACATGATGTATTTTAAACATACTGTGCCGCAAACCAATAACCAACCGACGATATTGTGCCACCTTCGAATATGACATGCATATTGTCGATATTATTGTACAATACAAAAAATTGCACAATTATATTGCAAGTATGTGAAAAATTTACTTTCAAGTAATTTTTCAGAACTTCGATATTTTTATTTTGACTTGGTGAACTGAAATCGGTATATATATATATTTGTTGTGAACTTGTTTTGAGGAATTTTTGAAAAAAAATCAAGTATTTCTGTGATTTTAAATATTTTTGCTGGAATGCATTCAAATTTATCTACATATATGTATATAGTTAGCTGAAATGCAAAATCACGTAACTACACTTTTTTAAATTTTATAGGAGAGAAAAAATTTAAAAAAAGTATTCAATAGACTGAAATAAATTTCTTTGTTTTAGTTTTTAATTCGGTTGATTTTTTAACTGACTTCAAAAAAAGGAGAAGGTTATCAATTCGTCTGATTTAATTTTTGTTGATATTCTTTTTGTTTGGTTGCTGCCAAACCTAGCAAAAACCTTTGGTTACTCTAATTACACAATTTTAAAGTTCAAGTGGTTCTTCTTAGCCAATTTTTGAGCTCTAAAATAGACACAATCTTCCATTAAGAAATGGGCGGAGTCACACCCATTAAAATTTTATATTTTATTTTAAGTTGTTTCTTCTTTAATAATTTTTATAAAACTTAACACGCACCCTGGCTCTGAAAAATACACAAACTTGCATTTAAAAAAACGAGCAGAGATACGCCCATTAAAATGAAATTTAATATTTCACATACTTCTACTTCTCCTTAACCAACAGATTTTTTTTGGATTTTTTGTTTGAAAGATTTTGCTTCCTTTTTAATCCCATAAATTTTTTTTCGGAAATGTTCTATCAGATCTTTGCAATGAAGTCGGTTTTTTTTAGCAGAATTGTTGAGTACCCTCCCCCCCCCCTTTATCATGGATAATATTTTTCACGGGTATTTTTTTCACTTTGCCCTCTGTTTTGTTCACTTTATTTTTACAGGAGAACGAAATTAATACATAATAGCATAATTTCAATATATTTCCTCCAATTAAATATTAAAGTTTATAAATAATTATATTTAGAACAAGATCAGTAAATAATATTTGATATTTGTATCAGTAATTCTCAGCAATACATTTTGCATAGAGCATGAGCCTTTATGGTTCACATGCTGTAAATTGTATGGCGATGGTATTCTACGGAATTTTCATCCACTGCACCTAGTATATTTATGAACTAAATTTTACACTTTACTCATTTTATTTGAAACCCAAAATTTATGCATTTCTTTCTTAAGAAACTTAAATTTCTTTAATGCACAATTATTTTTAAGCATTTAAAATCTTCTTCCCTATTCTACATTCATTGGGATTGAGAACGGAGAAAAATTGCATGGGATATTCACGATAGCATTTCTCACTTCGTGGGGAATAAAAATTCTTTGAGGGAAAAATTTCCACTTGTTATTCACAATAGGATTGATTATTTCTATACTTGCTAATTTTTTTTTTTTTCTAGAAAATGTAAAAAGCGAGAAAATCTCTACGCGATATATTTTGACAAGAACATAAAAGATAAATAGCACTGTAAAAGACCTTAAAAAAGGTGTATCCATGGGTGTGGCAAAAATATATAAAAAAAAATTCAGGAATCGATTTCAACTAATTTTTAATCCTAGTGTTTGATTGCTCACGTTTGTTTTGCGAACCACCTTACTATACATTCCCTTAGGTATGCAGCATTCCATGTCACACTGTATTTAGTTTCAAAGAAGAAAAAAATATTAGATTTCTAAACATTTTCTTCCATAAATTCACTACTTTTATAGTTTATAACCGTCAATAGCATTTGTTAGGAATTTTCTTTACCACTTTATTGCATTCGATGTACAAATTTACTCTCGCACTATCGCATGCTGGTGGATTGTGAGGTAATAAAGTTCTTCCTGGATGACAACATGGCAAGCAATTATCTTCTTACCGATGCCTTGGCAAAGCAAAAAAACATAGAAAGTGTTAAAGCAAATTCTTTTTGCCAGGGCAGATGTTGATTATAAAAATGAAGTTTTATGGAGTTTATGTCTTACAATAACAGAGAGCATTAAAATTATTTAACATTAAGAAGAAGAAGAAAATTATGAAGGAATCATTAACTTGCTATTAAAAAAAAAGAATGATGATGAAGAAAAAAAAAGAAATGGAAATTACCAATTTATTTTATCTTTATTTTTTTCATACTGAGAGATAATAAGAATGTCAATTTTTATGAAATTAGTTTGAGGACAGCTTTATTAGTTCGCCAAGAATTAAGAACAGTTAAAATAATGAAGTTATTTACTTATTTATTTTAATCTATGAAATTTTATGATAGTTGTTAAAAATGTGTTTGAAAAAAATTCTCAAAAACCTTTTAAAAAATATTTTGAAGAACATTTTAATAGAGGGATTTTATTCACACCATAGTACATAGTATGCACAGACGCCGTCCGCTATGGCGCACAGTGGGATTTTGAAGTCAAAAAACGAACAATGCAGTTTTGTAAACAAAAGTTTAAATATGAAATATGCTTTTATGGTTTTTAAGGATCCATACACCAAAGGTGAAAAGGAGCCCTATTGTTTTCGCTACGGGCTGCGTCTGTCCGTTTGTCTGTCACAGGCCTGAAATTTTCACACAACATGTAAAACTTTGGCCGCTACAACAACAAATATGTATATGACAGTTAAAAATGAAAGGGTGTTCTAAAGCAAACAATGAAGTCTGTTGAAGTCCTAATGTAACATACAGACAATTTTTTTCAAAGTTAATGCATTTTCATGCAGACTACACACATTAACACTGAAATTAAAAAAAATCGAAACTAATTATCAGTTAATGTAATTTTGACAACTTGATGTATCATGAAAACCGTAAGACGCAACCTATTGAAATTTTCAAAAGCGCTAAAACTAAAAAATTCCAAAATTAAAGGAATGCTGAAACGAAAAATCGCCAATATGAAAAAAACTTAAATGAAAAATATAAACAAACAAATAACACTGATATGCAAAAAAAACACCTGAAATAAAAAATTCGCTAAAAAAAGTAAAAAATCTAAATCGGATCAAAAACTGAAAAATCGCCAAAGACCGAAATAATTGCCAAAATTAAAAAAAAAACGCCTAAACTAAAAAAAGTCGTCAAAACGAAAAAATCGCTTAAGCTAAAAAAATTGCTAAGACTAAAAAAAATCCAAAAACCGATAAAAATCGACAAAAACAGAAATAATTGCCAAAATTTGAAGAAATAAAGTCAAAACGAAAAAAAATATATTAAACGCTAATAACGCTAATACTAAAAAAATCACCAGAAACAGAACAAAATCGACAAAACGAAAAAAATCCCCAAAAGTAAAAAAAATCCCAAAATTAAAGGAATGCTGAAACAAAAAATCGCCAACACAGAAAAAAATGTCATCGAATTGTAACCAACAAAACAAATTGTTAATATTTAATTTAAAAATTAACAATGATCATTGTTGATATAACAAATTTTAATTTTTGTAGTGAATTAAATTACTTAACAAAATTATTTGTTAAATTATATCATAACGGAATGCACACATGTATGTAGAAGAAACAAGAAATCATATTTTGTTTGTATTTATTATTTGCGTATCTAATAAAGTGTTGCTCTCCAGCTGAGAGGTAAGTAAGTTGGTTTATTAGTTTTGAGGTTGCCGGTTCAACTCCGCCCAAAGACATTTAGTGTTTTTCGCAGACAAGCAAAAAATCGTTTCGAGGATTGTTAATATAACAACTATGATAATCAAAATTTGTACAAAAACTCAACAATTCGCATTGCTAATGTAACAATAACTTTAATTGAAATAACTTTGAAATCTAACAAAAATTATTATTTTTTCTTTTTTTTTTTTTTTTTTTTTTAAAGAGAAGTAACACTCAGGCAACTAATGCCTACTAAATACTATTACTAGGTGTTACCTTCTTTAGGAAAGGGATAGTGATAGAAGACAGGTGGTGAAGGAAGAGATAGAAGAAAGCTTCATTCTTTTACAACTTTTGCAAGCTTTTTTTTAATAGTGCAGTGTTGCAGCGCCTTCTGGTGTTAAATGAGGCGTATTAAATTTTGAAGCTGTGTTTAGTAGCCATTTTATTGGTTATTTTACTTCGCCTATGATTTTTGCTACACAATTCCGACGAAGGAGGGCGCTCTGATGTTACATTAGGATTAGCATCTGTTGAAGTTGGTATAGTTCAGTGACCAGTGACTATGCCTTCATCACTTGAACTTTCCTACAACAAATATGCACATCAGAAAAATGCGTGGTGTTGTTATTTTTTGTAATGATTGTCGGATACAGGGATTAAACCCAGGATCTTCAGTTTTGTAGTCAATGTGCTAACTACTTCAGCCAACGCCACCCTCAAAAAATTAATGTTGAAAAAATAAATGAATTTCAACAAATTATTTGTTAATAAATTTAATTGAAAATATTTTTCAGATTTTCCTTTAACTTACAATTTCGTTAATTCTATTTATAAAAATCGTTGTAGGTTCAAAATCAATTAATTATTTAATTGATATAACAAAAAAATTAATTGTATTTACAAATTATTTTTTTCTGTGAATATGAAAAAAACGCTTAAATGAAAACTATAAACAAACAAAAAGCACTAAAATGTAAAAACATCACTTAAAGTAAAAAGGTCGCTAAGAAACTTGAAAAGGTCGCCATAAGCCGTAAAATCGCCAAAACTGAAATAATGCCAAAAATCTAATAAAAGCGCCAAAATCACCAAAATTAAACAGATCGCTAAGACTAAAAAATCGCTAGAACTAAAAAACAAACCGAAAAATCGCCAAATCAAAAAAAGCGTCAAAACTAAAAATATCTCTTAAACTAAAAAATCAACAAATGTATATTAAAAAAAATTCGTTAATTTTGCATAGTTTTCATGGGCGGTAGGCCCATTTCCCTGGATTTCGATTAAATCCAGGGTTCGTGTTTTTTTTTTTTTATTCCTGAGAGTGTATGTACAAAATTTGAAGACTTCCGCTTAGCTAGAAACAATTTTCTTCGAAAAAAATCGATGGATGGATATTTTAAAAAAAATCTTTAATTTTGCATGCTTTCATGGGCGAAATTGTATGTACCAAATTTTAATACTTTAGCTGGGATAGAAAACAATTTATGCGAAAAAAAATGGTTTCTAAAGCTTAGATTAGACGTGCCATCACCATAACGATACAAAACAGCTGTTCGAACCAAACTAATGGGCAACACTGTATTTGATTACAGGTGACATATCCCTATAAAACAATTGAATTTTAGTTTTAGTTATGGCTAAAGCAATATGGTATGACACGTATAATTTAAACTTATTGCATGAGCAAAAGGGCGATGGGTATGGCCTATTTAGAAAAAAAAATCTATGTCTTTTTCTTAATTTGTTCTTATAATGCTCTTTATGGTTTTTGCACAAATATGTATGAAGCCATCCCACTGTGCAACCGGTTAAAGTCAATTGAAAGAAATTATCGATTTTAATAGCTTTTTCTATAAAAGTCAAATAGTTATTCTAGAACCTTAAAGCAACTGTTAATAAATCTAATTAGTGAAAAACATTTTCATCTATATTGAATCTTCAAAAAAAAAATAAATTTTTAGTAATTTTATCCACTCCAATGAATGAAATTGAAATAAAAGTTTCAAACAAGCACTTGCTTTGAGCAATAATTAGCAAAAAACCATTTTTGGAACTCAACAATTTTTCGTTGGAAACATCAAAATACCAAAAATTGTTCGCACTTCCATAAAGAAAAATACGATTAAATAAGTTCAATAAGAAAAAAAAATAAACCATAATATGCGATAATAAACAAATTGCAGCAAAAAGTGAAACATTTTCCAAATTTTTTAATTTGTATTTTTCAGCAATACTGTTTAGATATTTTCTCTACAAACTACAATAAAGCTAAAAATTGCTGGGGAAATATAAAAAATAGGCCATAACCGGCAAAAAAAAAGCTTAGCGACATAATTTTCGAACTTAATTTTTTTTACCAAAATCGGTTTATGGCGATCGTAAATAATCGATTTTCATCAAAAAAAAAAAAAAAAACAAAGTCCAAAAAATGTTTAGGTTAAGCTTTTTTGGCGATTATTGTTCGATAATGAAATGAAATTTTTTTTTTTTCAGGGAAACATGCATGGAATAGACACAGAAGACGCAATTCCACACATACCGGAATTAAAGAGGCCCTTGAATTTTGAATTTAAAATATTTTTAATTCTCAATTCATTTTTATTTTAACCCAGAGATAATTTTTGTTTTTTAGTCTCCATGGAACATAGTCTTCAGGGCGTGCTGTAGGGTGATGAATAATTTCAAATCAAAAACATCAAACATTTCACTGCAACCACTCTCAACAAGGCAGAAACAGGGTTAACATATTTGTTTGACAAATATTTAAACATTAATTAGTTTGATGAAAATAATTATAATTTGGCTCCTTAAGCAATCCAAGATTTTTTTTCGCAATCAATTGCATGAAGTTGATACTAACAAGAAAATCATTGACGTATTTTTGTGACAATGATTCAGCTGTTGTTCACATTTGATTCATATTTAGTTAGCAGAGCTGCAATTAATATGATTATGCTGACTGACAATTAGCCATCGCTTAGCTTAGTAACTAGATTTAGCAATGAGATGTCTTTTCTATTCATTCATATTTGGTTAAATCAACCTTAAATTGAACAATTTTATGGTTTAGTTGCACTTGATTAATCATTAAGATTGAATGTCATTTGTATTTGAGATACAAAACAAAGCAAAACTTGATTAATTAAAAAAAAAAATTAAATTATGACAAAGAGTTTGCATTATATATAGACGTGGGAAATTAAGCAATTTGTTGCAAAATTCCAAAATATATTATGGTAGTAATTAGCTAAATATTTTTTTGGCCAAAGGAAATTCAACTTATCCGAAGTGAGCGAGCGAGCGAGCATTGACTGACAAGTTTGTTTTTGGCTTTTAGAAATTTAACACAAATTTATTCTGACATTTGGATAAGTTTATTTAGGAGTTCAATGATGGCTAATGAAGTAGCTATTGGAGCAGAAAATATGTACACATGTAGTTTATAATTAAAGTCTAAAAGTTCCTTATAATTCAACGAAACCAGAAATCATAAGATTAATTTAAGATTATAACTTGCTTGTGGTTGTTAAAATTCCGTAAATTAATCAACAACTCCCTAAATATTCGGGAGGAAGGCGCCCTTAACGATGCTAAAAGCACAACTATAAGCTCATTGTTTACTTACAATGGTTCTACTTTAAACTAGGATGCACTATATCGTGCCATAACTGCAAAAATAGCTTAAGCGACATAATTTTCAAACTTCAATTTTTGACCAAAATCGATCATTTGCGATCGTAAATAGTAAATATTCGTCAAAAAAAAAACGAAGTCCAAAAACTGTGTCGCTTAAGCTATTTAGCGGTTATGGTTCGATATAACAAGTTATTTATGGTCCTTCGAATTCTCTTATAAGTAAAAAAGCTCTAAAAATGTACGAAAACGCTATAAAACCAATTGAAAATATAAGTCTGTGTTCACATACTGTTATCCCAACTTACGATACTCATTATCTAAACTGGGATCCCTGATATTATACTTCACTTATGGTCCTTCGAATTCTCAATTTAATAAACGATGTTTCAACTAATTCACTGCTGAATGGCGTTCACGGTGTTGCATAGATAATTATTAACCTAGTATTTAACACACTAAATGCCTTAAACTGCTTCAAATATATAATACCATACAACGAGCTTCTCGCCAATTACATCTTATGGTCCTTTAAACTCTGGCATCTCTTACACCAGCCTGGAAGTAATTCTGCTGTGAGTAATAATCACGACTGTGCATATCTACGGAGATAGCCATATCGGGTTAGCAAATTCTATATTTACTTATATGTATGTATGTATATCGTTACCTTAATATAGAAAGGCCCTAACTCATAATTTTTTGAAATGGAGTTGTTTTGAATATTTCTATGAAAAACATCTAATGTATCGAAAAAAAATAATGAGTTAGGGCCTTTCTATATTAAGATAACGATATATAATATAATTGATCTAAATTATAAATATAAAAAAAATATAAAAAAATAAGTTTTAAGCTTTTAAGGGCAAGAAATAATATACAAAAAAACTTATATATCGATGGTCTTAAGTAGAAATGTCCTAACTCGTATTTTTCAGTGATTCCAATACATTTCACACAAATACCCATTGTCACAAAAATTTATTACAATATTGTAAAAAATAACGATTTTACAAGCAATTTTACAAAAAAAAAGTTACATATTGAATATTACAGTTTCTATTATGACCTTTTCCTGTAAAGTTGCAATTATTTGAATTAGGGCTTTTCTACTTGAGACCATCGATATGCATACGTTTCAACCTGAAGAATAAAAGCAAAATTTTTTTTACATTTCTTAAAAGTTTATCCGCCACAGAAGTTCTCTCGTAATTCGAAATTAATTTTTATTTGCTTATTGCAGGACCAAACTATTTCGTTTTAAACACTTTACTGGTCATTCCCATGCGGTTTTTTTTAAGGAAAACATTAAATTTTGTATTAAAATACTTAAGACAGTGTTAACAATTTATAAACCGTGTTGCTACATACTTATTTCGAAAATAGTTTAGGCCATAAAACTTTTAAGCCGTTGTAGATATTTTATGTACTGCTGGATCATAAATAAAACATTAAAATTCTATTCGACTGTTTTTATAATCCCCAATGCAATTGACAATTTAAAATTGTAAACAAACTCATAAATTCAGTGGCCAATTTAGTGGCACTTAAAGTGGTTGTACGACTGCACCAAACACCAGCAGTACAGCAACTGCAACAAACGAGGAACAAAACAAAAATTACACACATTCGTATGTACATAGACAAAACAAAACAAAACAAAATTGGTGCATGTCACATTGCAACATTTGCGAAGCAATTAATTTTGGAACTTAATTAAATGAAACCGCATGAGACAAGTGTGTAGAATAGATAAACAAACAAACAAACAAACATATGACTTATTCAGCATACGAGGACTCTCTTTCTCTCTAGAGACAGCGCACGACAGACAGACAGACAGACAGACATACTCGCATACAACATGCAACAACACCAGCAACAACTAAATACTACATAAGTAGAGTTTAGTGTAAAGTTTAAGACAGACAGACAGACAGACAGACAGAAGACCAACCATTAAGACTTAAATGACAATTGTAAAACATTACTAGACTGGAAGAAACTCCTTGGCCTGCGTTGGAAACTATAAAACATGCAATGATCTTCCACTTGGCTAATGCACAGTGGGTCACTTTATGACTAAAATTCGAAGGGTATAGCAATTGTTGAGGAGATTTGTCATGTATGTATATAGAGAGAGCCCGATTTGTGCAGTCTTTATAAGTGCAACTTTTATAAAAAAAAAAATTAAGCATCTTTTCCACAGAATTTAGTTGTTCGGAAATAAAAATTTATTGATATTCAAGAAATTAAAATTCTCAGCTTTCACCGAAACGAGATCCCTTTTTTGGCGATGCCACCTTACCGGACATTACCCACCATAGAGATATTAACTCTAAAAGATTGAGGGACTACGTCAATTATAATGAGTTCTTATGAAGGTGTAGGTTCGTTTATAGGCTTTCGTATGCCAAAAAAAATCACTAAATCTAAAAATATATATTGTAAAAAAAACAACACAAAAATCGCCAAAACCGAAAAAAAATCACCAAAACGACAAAGTAAATCACCAAAAACCGGAAAAACACCAAAAGCCGAAAAATCGCAGAAAAAATAAACTAAAAATAACGTCAAAAAATAAAAATAATCGACAAAACGGAAAATGCTTTAAACTGAAAAAATCGCCAGAATTAAAAATTAATCACTGTTACAAAAAATATCGTCAAAAACGAAAATATTCGACAAAACGTCAAAATGAAAAAAGCGTTAAATTAAAAAAATCGCTAAAAAATGAAACACCGAAAAACCTAAAAAATCGCCAAAAATTAAAAAAAACGTCAAAAACCGAAAAAATCGCAAATACAAAAAAAAACGCTATATCTAAAAATATGTATTGTAAAAAAAAAGAACCAAAAAAACCCAAAACCAAAAAAACGCCAAACTAAGAAAGTGTCTAAGTCCTAGTTTACACTATAAACATAAACGTTTATTTTCCCCTCGTCTCTCACTCCTAACAAACTCATTAGCTTAGCAATGAGACTTGCATAGTGTAAACTAAGACAAACTAAAAAATCGCTAAAAACCGAAAAAAAATATCACGAAAAAGAAACAAGCGCCAAACTAAAAATTATTCACTGCAATTAAAAATACCGTCAAAAACGAAAATATTCGCCAGAACGAAAAAAACGCTAAACAAAAAAAAAATCGCTTAAACAAAAATAAATAGCTAAAAACCTTAGAAATCGTCAAAACTTAAAAAAGAAAAAACTCGAAAAAATCGGAAAACGAAAAATCACACAAAACAATTTGAAAAAGCACCAAAACTCAAAATATCGGTAAGAACTAAAATATGTATTAAAAAAACAACAACAAAAAATTTTCTAAAAATAGTTACCAAAACCAAAAAAACCCCTAAACCTAAAAAAAGAGTCTATACTAAAAAAAAACCTAAAAACCGAAAAAAATTGTCAAATTAAATTAATCGCTGTAACTAAAAATATCCGCAAAAATGAAAAACTTTAATACGAAAAAATCAAACAAACTAAAAAATTGCTAAAAGTAAAAACAAATCGCCAAAACTAAAAAAAAAACATAAAAAACACCAAACCTATGAAAAAGCGCCGACCCTAAAAAATCGCCAACAGGCTAAAATTTTTCTGATGTGCATTAGTGTCCTTTGTATCAGTTGTTGTGGGAAAAGTTCAAGGCACTGGGTCACTAAAACTACACCGGCTTCAGCAGATGCTAATCCTAATGTAACATCGTCGCCCCCTCCTTCATTGTACAGCAGAATCATCGGCGAAGTAAAAATAACGAATGGCTACTAAGCACAGCTTCAAAATTTAATACGCCTCATTTGACACCAGAAAACGACGCTGCAACACTGCAGACACGCAGAGTTGTAAAAGAATGAAGCTTTCCTCTCTTTCTCTTCCTACATCTTCGTACTTCACTATCACTATCCTTTCCCTATCACCTTCTCTCACTAACTTCTTTTCAACACACAGGTATCACAAAGGGATCATTATATTGGACCCAAGTGAGCTGGACACTAAATTTCCCCCTTCCTTACCAGCAGCCTGCTAACCTAACCTAACCTAACTTTGCTTCCTTGAATATTTATTTTTATGTTCAAACTAATATAAGTTAAATTGTGGTATGTTTGTATATTAAATTTTTAATGATCGGTTAGGGCAACTTTCCAGTAAAACCCACAACCTCGTTTTTCTTTCGGTTGCGCAAAAACGTCATACTGTATATTGTCTTTAAGACGTTAATTAGGTAAAGAGTACAAGTATAGTCGGTATATAGATTATTGCTCAGTAGAGCTGGGTCCAACTCGTTCGAACTCGGTCAGTCGGCCGTGTCAGACAAAAACCTGAACGGTTTCTACCGAGTTGGACCCAGCTCTATTCGTTTATACTACTTACCAGTTCAGGGTGCACTGCGAAATTCTTTAGAGAAACCGTTGCTTAGTTGCTTAAATATGCGCCCTTTCATCTTCTCAGAGAATACTGAGCCCATTTCTCTTAAACGAAGACGTTTAGACATGTTTCTGATTTCTGGAATTACTAGTATCATATTTATTTGGAAAATAATGTGTTTAGTTTTTGTCCCACTGTGCGCTGGAGTTGCCAAAAATGCTTAAACTAAAAAACAACAATTTTAACAGGAGTCCAGCTGTGACAACTGAGCAGCCGGGCAACTGTTCGACCAGTTAATCTTTTAAAACATTTTTTAACACAAACCTGGGCACACTTAGTATGTATGTTTGTGTGTCTGTCTATAATTAAGTAATGCTTGTTGCAAAAAAAAAAAAAAACAATCCAGACACCAATACTAAAGCTAATCTTTAATACCTTGGATTATCTACTGAAACTGAACAGCATCAGACATCTTCCTGTTAAGAGGAGTCTGATAGATCCAAATAAGAGCACATACACACGAGTACATACAATCGTATACCAACCGTGTGTGTTAGTACACACGACTAAGTAAATACAGTAGCCGCGTAAGTTTGAAATGTTTATTTAAAATTGTTACACAATTCCATCTAAAAGTTAAACTGTGAAAACATCGACAGAATTAAAACATTCCAAAACATTCCTTTAACAAGTGACAAACACGATGCTTCACTAACGGGAGTCAACATGTTAATTTTGGTGCCTTTGGCAGCCAGTGTAGATGTATGTTTATTTTTTTTTTTTTTTTTTTTTTTGACAAAATCCATCCACAATGCAACAAAAAAAACACCACAATTTCCACCATACATACATATGTATATACCTGGATGACACTGACATCTCTGCTGACATTACACATGACGCTCGCTTTCTTTTCTATTTAACATTTTACATGACATTTGACAACATCACGCGTGTTCGTAACGATTTCAGATATACTGCTAAAGCACGCACACGCACGCACAAACTATGTTGCAATTTCAGCATCATCACGACCATCGTGTGCGTACGTTTATGTGTCACACTGTAAGCAGACTCTAGAGTATATTGTGGCTGTCAGCAGCGACCAAAGTGTTTAGTTTAGTTTAAGTAAAATATTCATTCATACATGCTTTTCTATTTAATTTACAATTTTGGCCAATTTATTGTCATCGACTAACAATTTGACATGACCATTCGTGTTTTAGGCCAACTACTTACAATATTTTTTTTTTTCCCCCACCAAAAAAATTGAACAGTAGCTCTGAATATCGGTAAAAGATAAAGAAAGCGACGTCAGTCAATATGCATAATTGTAATTCAATTGCGAATGTTGGCATAACACCAACACCACGAGGAGAAGTTGCAAGTAGAGCTTCTTTGGATTTATTTGGAAATATTTAGAAAACATTTTAAGAGCTTTAATATTAAAAGTAATGGTTTGAACCGAATTTTTAGCCAGTTTACAAGAAAATTTAGCAAAGCCTACATGGCGGTTTTTTGGTTTTTGATTTTCTAGCTCTATATTACTCTTTATACTTCTCTCTCTCTCCCGCTCTTTCTTTATCTCTCTCTCTCAATCTACCTATCCCCATCTTACTCTAACTATTTCCTCTCTATATCCGTCTCTTTTCCTAAATCTCTCCATAACTCATTTTCTCTATCTCCTTCTCTCTATCTCCACCACCTCTCTCTCTCCTTCTCTTTACCTCTCTCTTTAGCAATATTTTTATCCCTCTATGTTCCTCTATCATTCCCTCTATCCCTCCTTCTCTCTTGACCATCGCTCTATCTTTTACACTCTCTCTCTCTCTATTTCTATCGCTATAGCTCTATCTCTCTCTCTCTTCTTCTGGATCGAGGATCTACTTCTCGCTCTAGGGATTTTTATTCCTAGTCTGGCAACGTTACTCAATTTTTTTACTGCATGAGCTCGAAAAGACTTATTCGTTATTGTTACTTATAACCTTTCAGGCGAGGTCAAGTTGTTAATTACTTTTGGAATTTAGAAATTCGTTTGCAAACACCATTGTTCCTTAAAAGGATACTCTTTAACTAAGTGTGTTTTGAGAAGAAAAGAAGATAACCCTTATGGACATTTTTACTTTTAAAAAGCATGATTTGGGAAATACTTCCATTATTCACGCTTTCAACGAAAGATCTGCGAATTAGTTACTCTTGTAAATTTGCTACAACTACGATCCCAAACGTTGAAAGAACTTCGACAATTTTTTTTTTTATTTTTTAAGCAAATATGTTCAATTGACAAGGATTGTTAGTTTTTCAAAATCTAAAATTTTTTTTAACTTTAAAACATTGCAGAACTACTACTTTAAACACCTACTGAAACAATCACAGAAAACTAAACTCAATAAATTTACAAGTATCGGTACATTTACTACCATTACAAATTTACAATGGTTAATATGCATTTAATGATGATGGTTTACACCAACCTTTATAAATTTTCAAAGATGATTTAAGCTCTCGTTCGATTTGCAACTATCAAGTGCTTGAAATTTGCAACTCTTGCAAAGCCTTGTAAACGGCCTTGTGTTAGCTTTAGAGTTAATACAAATTTACTGTTAGTAAATATTATGGAGTGTTAAGTTAATAAAGGTTGTAAATTTACAAGGGTTGAAAATTTACAACGGGTGTAAATTTCAAGTACTTGATGGTTGCAAAACGAACTAGAGCAAATGCGTAATGGTGCAAATTAACATCGTTTGTTAATTTAGAGAGGTTGTAAATTTGCAAGTGTTGCAAATTTACAGAGGTTCTACTTTTGCAAGTTCTACTTTTTTGCAATTCCTATAATAATTATAAAAATTAACAACTGCTTTAAAAGTTTTGCAATTTACAATTCTAACAATAATAATATTGGCGGTATTGGGAAAAAGCCTTTATTTATACAGGTATAATAGACTGAGTGTCCCCTTAAAACCTTTTTCTTAGCATTTTGATAGTGATCAATTGATTCTCGCAAGTAATTAATTTTTATTATTTAAGTGTATATGTATGTATACTCAAATAAAAACTGCACCCTCTAAAAACCATAAATATTAATATTTATTTATTTTCTTTTCATATTCAACTTCCTACTACTACAGCCATCAATCATAAAATATTTGAAAACAAATAGCCAAAATGTAATAAACATTTTGCTACTTAAAATCGTACAGTTGTACAGTGTGGTACAAAGAAACGATTGTCTGCTGCACAATTAGCCTCCAAATTTAACTTCTTAAAATCAACAAGTTCAAAACAAGATGAAAACCAATTAATAAAATATATATTAATGTATTTAAAGAGAAAAAGTTCAATGGCTGGCAAAAAATAACTCAGTGACCTTGTTTAAGGTTTCAACTTTTTTTTTTTTTTGCGTTTGCATACGAAATGTTAAAGTGATACTTTAATAAACAAAGAAGTGAATATTTTTCCAATTAAGATTTGTTTTTTTTTACTGCACAACTGGATGCTTAAAAATCGAGATTTGTATTAGTCATACATATTCGTACAAGTAATTTTTTATCTGTTAAAAATTTTTATAAAAATATTTTTGGTTTTATTAAGAATTATGAAATTTATTGAAAGTATGTATATCGAATTGATTGTCTTGTATGAACTGCCATTTTTTTAGACATTTCAATGCATGCGTGTGCATGTGAGTGTGTGCATTATTCAGACTTATTAGAGCTATGCTCTTTATGTCGGACTAAGGAACTAGTATGTGATTTTCGTAACAAATATAACCCAGCAAAAAATTTCAAAAAAGGTAAGAGTTTGGAATTAAGCATTTTTTGTGAAAGCTCTTCCCTACTGGATTACCAACTTAATGACTTTTTGAGGTAATCGATTTCATCTAAAAAAATCATTCTCTTCATTTAGCAACTTGTACATAATTTTTTTAAATTTTAGGTAATGTGATTTGTAAGCGAGTAATGAAATTTGGCAATCAGCAAAGTAAGTCATTATATGGCAAGTAGTTCTATTGGTAATGTGTAATTTTTTGCTGCGAATCGATACTATTAAAGCTATAAATTTATTTTTGTTTTGATTTTTTTATTTAGTTTTTAGTTTCTTTACTTTTCTCTATTCGTAAAGAAGCAGATGCCGGGGGACTTAATAATAAGAACTTTAAGAAAAAAGGGATGCTAAGTCTGCGTTTACATATGCGAAATGTAAGCACATGCATGTTTTATAAATAATAATAAAACAAATAAATTTTATGTATATTAAATAAATCGTTTTAAAAATACAAATAATTTTATTGCATTGTTGCTGAACACATGAGATTTGCTTTATATAGCTAAGAAGCATAGCTCTAACCGGGTGTCTGTCCTAAGACACCTCTATTAAACGTTTCATAAATTCCAATTATGTAATGAAAATTTTACGAAAATATTACTATTTTTTATTAAAAAAAAATTAAAATAAAGCATATTTAAGGCCCTTTTACGAGTTGCATTCGATTTTCGATCTTCGCTGGGTATGGAACATCAAAAAGCGAATGTTAAATTCATATGAGCATCAAAAATTTCGCTGAGCAACGAATTTTCTATCGAACAAGAATTTAGCTTTCGATAAAGTATTTTAATATGCAAAATTGTTTAAAAAAAAATCTATGTGTCAAACAATGTTTATTTTTAAGTACAAAAACACAAATTTTAAGCTATTTTTTGTCGATTTTATTCACAATAACGACGTACGTTGTCGAATGCACGTCATAATACCAAATGAAAATTCGTTCGATCAGTACTTCCGACTACAGTCGAAGATCGTAAGTTGCTCATAATTAAGTCCTTAATTATTTCATTTAGTAACGATTTTAGTGTTTGGTTAAAGTTTGGTTTAGGCTAAATTCATCATTTCACTTCAGTATACTCTTGCGATTTAAACTCGCCAAGAGTCTTGCGATTACGATATGCACAAGCACACATCTCTTGCGAGTTCAAGTCACAATTACAAATGTATTGGGATATACGACTGTCAGAGCATGCCTGATTGTTTCACATGCTGTGTGGCATTCGACACTATCTTGCTGAAACCACATGTCAGGCAAGTCCAGCTCTTCCATTTTGGGCAAAAAGAAATTGTAATGATTGCGCGGTAGCGTTCGCTATTCACAGTAACGTTCCTGCCTTCGTCGTCTTTAAGAACGTATGAGCCAATTGTGCCACCGTCCCATAATCCACACCAAATAGTGCATTTTTCGGGATGCATTGGCAACTCTTGTAATGCTTCTGGCTGCTCTGTAGAAAAAAATACGCCAATTGCGCTTGTACACGTATCCATTCAACCAGAAATAAACTTCGCCTATGAACACAATTTTACGATTAAAAGTGGTTCTTGATTCAACTTTGACAGCGCTCATTCACCAATAGTAAGCCATTGTGGTACGTTGTGTGCATCGTTGCCATATTTTTTTTTTTTCAAAAAAACTTCAAGTCGAGCAAAAAACAAAATTTTCTCATTAAAATTATTTTTTTTAGTGATTTTACTTAAAATATATTAATATTTACTGATTTTAAATTCAGGAAAAATTTATTTTGTTTCAAATGAACTAATTAGTTTTTAAAAAACGTAAAGGTAAATAGCATGCACATAATTCATACTTTTGATAAAGGAAGGAAGAAAATATGTCAGTACTTTAGTCAAAAGGACATTAAATAATATACTAAAAGCACCAAATATCATATTCTTAAAAATCTTATTTTTAGCAAAAAAAAAATCTTTTAGTCTTTTTAACATCCCGAAAACCTTCGAAAATAAGATAAATCTTCACATATGGCAATACTGGTTGTGTGACTACACTTTTTGCACCAGCTGTATTTTGAAAGGTTTTACAATCAAATCCTTCCGCAAAATTTTCCACAGCGCCGAATCGATAATTCACGGTCATCAACAAACACTGGCGAATACAGCTGCGATATTTTCCTCTGTATGCATTAGTGATGCACGAATATTCGTATTCGAATTGCCGGCCATTTTTAATGCGAATACGAAGCATGCGTATTCGTCAGATTCAGGCGAATACGAATACAAATATTTTTCCAAAAAAATTAAATAAATAAATGCATAAATCCTAAACTAAATTTACAGAAATGGATAGAAATATTAGTTTGCACGAATACATTAAATATCTTATAGAAATTTGTGCTTTGTATCATTTTCATATATTATTTACTGACGATCATTAAAATTTTGGGTAGTTTTTATTAACTTTAAAGTACGCCAACGTGAAGTTCGCCAGTATGAAGTTCTTTTTCATAACAATTTTTTAATATTTCATATTGCAGGCGTGAATAGAGCCCTAATTTAAATGTCTATAAATTTCACATGAAATATTCATATTTGCATTCGTATTCGCGAATATCGTTTCAAATATTCGTATTCGCATTCATATTCGCGAATATCAAAAATTGACAGTCGTTACATCACTAGTATACATGTTGGTGGTTTAATGTCCAATAATGTAAATTTGGTGCGAAGTTTAATCACAAGATTTCGAATAGCCGCCTCGGAAGGTCGCCCAAACTGTCCACAAAATGGAAGAAGTGCATGATGCACTTTTTTGAACCGAGCATGAATTTTGATAATAAAATCAATTCAATTCAATCATCTGCAAGCGTTGTTCGTTTGCAAATTAATTCAAGGTTAAATTATAAACCAAACTAAACAAATTTAACAGTAACATGTTACACGAAAACGGCTGAGCTGCCAAAAACAGTGTTGCCAAAAAGAAAGTTGCTAAAAATAATCACCCTTTTTTAATAATGCCCATGTTGGAAGTAGAGAACGGTTATGGAGTACTGAAAAGCAATAACATGTAGAGCAGACATCCCAAAACATCGCAAACAAGCCTTTTTATCGTAGTTATCGTACTTAGACCTTGACAAATTTTGTCGTATTCAAATTCGAAATACTAGAACCACCATAATAAGTCCTAAGATTTGATCCCTAGTTGCCAACCAAACACTCCATTACACAATTCATTTTGAAAGCTTACAATAGAAAATTTAATTTTTTTTATATAAAAAATCAATATTATTAATTGCTTCTTTGTCATTCGTAGGCAATGCAAAATTATATAAACTATTTAATAGTTGGCAAGCAATTTTCCCCCAGCAGGAGGAAATGATAATGTAGAATATCATATTACATACCGACATACATACATACACATGAATAACACACATACGATAAAATTAAACCTGCTGCTGCGGCTCTGTAACTCCACATAATGAATATTATTTATTAAAGTCATTAATTATTTGATATTTAACATACATGGGCAATTCCACAGTAACATAATATTAAATACTTTTAATTGCTTTTAGTTTCGATCCTGGGGTTTTAATTGAATTTTTTTCTTTTGACTAAATATAAAAAGCACGTGGTAGTAAACACAAGACAGAAATCAATCACAATAATGAGCAATAAATGATGGTAACGTGATGTGACAGAAGTGGTCTTTTGTGGGGAAATGCCCATATATGTATGAATGTATGTGTATGCAACTAGATTTAATGTTTTGTCGCATATTAAAACAATAGGACAAACAATAAAAGGCTCAAACAGAGCAAATTGTTGCGCTACTCAGCTCACTTTGAAGAAGCTACTTCGCTAAGCAGAAATTTTCTTTTACAGACCGAACAACAATCTGCAGCTAACTTTACTTTTTAACATGTTCTTAAAAAACGCATTTTAAGTAAATTCACACCCAATAAATTTTTTTAATAAGCCTTTGTGTTTAAGAAAAGAGGAGCTTCATTAGTTTTTTTTTTCGTTTCTACAATTCTACTATTATGCGTTGTGTTAATTATTATAGCATCGTTTCAGAGCCTCCGCTGTAAAGTATGCGCATTATTTCCAGCTTTGTAGCATTTTCATTAATTCATTTTCTCGCCAACGGATTCATCGCTTTTAATATCTACGAAGAAGGGCAATATACATTCATTAATGACTGTTCAGAATATTATACTTTAAATTTGTAAACGTCAAAAATCCATATAATACGTGCAAGTGTACACTTATTTTTGTTACCGAATCAGCAGTTTGGAGTAGGGGTTTATTAATATTATTTCTGCGCTAGCGCAAAATGTGCTCAGTGATTTTTTTTTCGTGAAAAAAGCATTCAAGATATTCAAAAACCTGTTTTATGCTTTTTTAACAGAATTTATTTACATTTCTTTTTGACAGAACATTTTTAGCAGTATTTTCCAATTTACCGTTCTCTCATCATCATCATCTGGCAACATTGAGTATATTTCATCAACCATAAGTACAAAGAAAAACAAACAAGACCCGTTAAATCAGCTGACATGGGAAACAGTGCTACCAACTCATGCCTATACGACTGTAAAATAACACTCGATATTTATATTTGAATACTTGTGTGGAGGTGAATTAGAAGTCGACTCAGCTGCATATAGTTCTCTTGCTTTTTTCAGCTAAGACTCATTAAAATTGAACTAGTGATTACCCAAATGGCTTTAATTGTCTCTAATGAAATATTCAGTAACACTCTACTTTTAATTAATAACAACATTGCGTTTATTATTGCTACACAAGGTTTAATTTTAAAATAGAAAAAAATTTATACCAATTCATTAAACAACAGCCAGCCATGAAGTACCCCAATAGTATTGAAGCTCACGACTTACAATTCAAAATCGATGCTAAATTTCATGAAATAAAAAAGCGAAAATGTCATGAAATTAAGGCTAGCGCACAAACAAAAAGACACTGTAAAGTAATGCAAAAAATTAGATGGCACGCAGTCAAGGGACACATTCAGCAGTTACAAACACCGCACAAAAATATAGTAAAAGTCGTTGGACCCCCTTTACAAGATGCACACTTGTTGGATATTATAAATCGTCTAATGCTGGCAAGTATTTTTTTAGTGCTAAAAGTAGCAATTTGTATTCAAGCTTTAATTAATTTCAGTTACAAAAAAATATTATGCAATTGTCAAAAGATGTCAGCAATTACAAGCGTGGTCAAATGCTTTGCATTTTCATTCAATGTTCTATCTCTATTGTATTCAATTCTTATAATTTGGTTGTATTTCTTTTAAAAATGGCGAATCCAGCTGATGATGTGCCTCTACCACTGCTTATGTTACTGTTTTTCTACGGGTATCACATTATCAGCTCTATGACTCATATAATTATCAGTGTACTGGTACATAGTGGATTATATAGTAGTGTAAGTTTTCATTTGAAAGCCAGCAGTTTAAAATAATGCAGTGTGTGTATGTGTGTTAGTTCATTTTTACTTAACTCACTTGTATCACTGCACAACCTAGAAAAAGAATAACAAGATTCTAACTGCTGATGCTGGCGGAGAAGATCAAAATATACGTGTTTCAGCGCTAAGAAATTTTATATCTTAGACGCGCGATAACCATAACCATAACCATAACCATAACCATAACCACACAAAACAGCTGTTCGAAGCAACTTTATTGGTAACACTGTATTTGATTATAGGTGACTTACCATAACGCCATAACCATAAGAACTACTCGTAATTGAATTTGGTGTTTTCGCCGTAACTATAAACAGCTGTTTGCTGATTATATATATTTGTTATTTTTTCTGCTTTTACTCATGTCATTTTTTTTTTGTAAGTTTTCATTTATATTTTTGTTTTTAAATTTTTTTTGTCTTATTTGTTTTCTAAATCATTTGTTTTTTATTTTTGATGATCTTGTGGAAGCCATGCATTTTTGCAATGAATAAAACAAAATTAAACATACTCGTAGCAAACATATTTATGGCTATGGCACTATGGAAAGACACATCTGATTGAGCAATTAGAGGGCTGAATCGAAATCGGACCCTATATATTTATGCAACTCAGTCGTAAGGCAGCTCTGGGCGAGTCAACATCACGCGTCGTTGGCAATTATTTCTTAAATGCAACCAGGCCACTGTTGTTTATTGGCCTTCGGGAGTTTTGCGTCTCACTCGCACTGGTTGACTGATCTGCACGGACTACCGTATAATCTTGCGGTTCTTTTGTGGAATTTCCTTAACAACCACGTTGCTACTTCCTATGTGAAGACATAGGTCGTGTACAGTCAGTCACAAAAACATTTTTAAGAATACTGTTAATAACATCATGGACCTATCGATGGTTTACTAACGCAACCTCGTAACTTAAAAACTACTACTTTTCAGGAGAGACAAAAAATGATTTATAACAAGTATTTAAACATTTTTAATATATGTTGTTTTATGATCTAATTACTTGGATGATTTTTGTTAAATTTTCAATTAAATTCTTGTAAATTTTCATTAAATACTATATATAAATCATTTTTTGTCTCTCCTGAAAAGTAGTAGTTTTTAAGTTACGAGGTTGCGTTAGTAAACCATCGATATGGTCTTAGTCACCCGTCCATTTTTGTGCAACCATATTCTGCAAATTTACTTTGTAGAATATGTATTATAAATAAATAAATAAATAAATATTTCTGCAACTCTTTAATTTTATGTTTATAATATATTGAGCACTATCATGTTAAATTTTATGAGGAATATTTTGTGGATTCATCAATGTGCACAAGGGAGGAACTTAAACCCTTATTAGATACACACTCTGCCAGAATCAGTAGTTAGAACCTTGTGATTAAACAGATTTAACCACCGCAAATATAGAACGGCCTAGCCTGCATATTTCTTTTGCGTTGCATTTATCTAGAGTAATTTAATTTAATACAAGAATATGCACGAGTAGTTACAAAACCTTTGACGGCAACATTCTAATTCTAATTAAAAATTTTTCTATTGCAAAAAATTTAGATTCGAAGAACGGCCAGCAAACTGGATCAGCTGAACATGTATATTTTGGAAAGCACTATTAATTCAAGAGTAAGTTCGATAGAAAAAAATAATATACACAGGAAAGAATTTTCCTGCAATAAACACATTTAATTGAAGAAAAAAACTGAAAATCAATTAAAAATTTTATAGAGTCAATTAAAATTTTAATTAAATTTAATTTTTAAAGAAGCACAAAACTAAATAGCCAGAACAATCAAAAATTACCATAACGAAAAAATCTATTAAGTGAAATAAATTTCCAAAGCGAACAGAAATATCGTTTAAAATAAAAAATTTCCAAAAATTTTAAAAGCGTCAATTTAGAAAAAAATCCTAAAAATCGAAAACGCTGAAAAACAAAAGGACGCTATAATTAAAAATCGTTAGAACAAAAAAAAAATCGCCAAAACGAAGAAAAAAACTTCTTAAGCGAAAATAAAATTTAAAACGAATTTAAATGTCGTTTAAAATAAAAAAAATCGCTGAAACTAATCGCCAAAAATTTAAATGCATAAAAATATCGAAAGAGCTCCGAAATAAAAAAACGCAATAATAAAAGATCGCCAAAAACTAAAAAAATTCCCAAGCGAAAAAATTGTCTAAACGAAAAGAAATTTTGTAAAATAAAAATCGCTGAAATGAATCGCCAACAAAAAATCACCGAAAAATTTAATAAACGTCGATACAGAAAATTATCTTAAAAATAAAAAAAGCTCGGAAATAAAAAAACCCAATAATAAAAATTGACAGAACAAAAAAAAGTCGTCAAAAACTAAAAAACCTCCTAAGCGAAAAAATTACCTAAACGAAGAGAAATATCGTTTAAAATAAAAATCGTTGAAATTAATCGCCAAAAGTTAAAAAAACGTTAATATATAGGGTCCGCCAGATAACTTTTTTTTTTTTTTTTTTGAAAATGCTATAAAAAAACTACTGAAGCTTCGGCTGTGTGGCATGTAGCGCCGTCCTGTTGAAACCAAATATTGCCAATATCCTCCTATTCAATTTTTGTGAACAAAAATTCGTTCAACATGGCCCGATAACGATCGCCATTGACTGTAACGGCCACTCCTTGCTCAACGGTCAATGACTCGTTTTGGGTGCGTCGGCTTTTCAATGTATGCGTGCGGGTTTTTTGTGCCCCAAATGCGACAATTTTGCTTGTTTACATACCCGCCAAGATTAAAATGAGCTTCATCTGAAAAGATGATTTTTTGGCAAAATCGGCATCTTCTGTAAGTCGATCGCAGGCCCACGTAGCGAAGCGAAAACGCATTGGATGGTCAGTTGGCTCGTTCAGCGGAAGGATAAAACTAATTATCTGTCAAATTAGAAATGAGCTAAGTGTTACCATTCACGAAATAAGTACTAGTTGAAAAAAAAACGTTAGATGGCAGACCCTTTAGAAAAAATCGTAAAAATAAAGAGCGCAAAAACAAAAAGACGCAATAATAAAAAATCGCCAGAACTGAAAAAAATCGACAAAACGCAAATATATTTTTAAGCGTAAAAAAATTCAAAACGAATAGAACAAAAAATTTCCAAAATTTTACAAAACGTCAATATAAAAAAAATCCCAAAAAACGAAAGAGCGCAGAAACAAAAAGACATAATAATAAAAAATCATCAGAACACGAAAAATGGCCAAAACGAAAAAAAAACTCTTAAGCGCTCAAACTAAAAAAATCACGAAACGACAAAAATCGCCAAAAACAGAAAAAAGTAGAGATTCAACACGGAAAAAATCTGAATATTGGGCAAGCTGTCAAAATAAAAAGGGTTCTTGTATGTACATATTGATCTACTTTATAGAAAAAATAACTTTTTTCATATGGTACTTTTTGGAAATCAACGTTTTGAAACTTTTCTTGTTTCTTTCATTCAAATGTAATTTTTTATGCAAAATATTTTTTGAACTTCGGTTTTTGACGCAAATTGATTATTTACTTACGACTTCGAAAAATCGTTAAAAAATTAAGTTCGAAAATTATGTCGCTTAAGGTTTTTAGGCGGCTATGGTACGATATTGTTCGAAAGACAATTTTATTAGACACTTTTAAGATATCTAATTTTTTGAAGCCTTGTAACGCTTCAGTTTAGAATGGATCATAGCTCCAAAATGTACCCTACCTAGCAGTAATAGAAATAATTTTAAGACTATTCAACATTTACTCGTTTAAACCTTTTTTATATCCCTTAGATCTCACAGTTCTCAGCTTATATTTTCAATAACTTGAGCACCTTCAACTTATTTGGTCTCTACAACATAGATGGCACATTAATAAGATCTGTAAGTAATTCACAGATAAATATTTGTATATATGTATATGTAAATAAAAACTAATACTACAAAATTTCCATAGACTATATCCGGTACGGCAACTTATATAATTATTTTAATACAATACAGTGACGATGGCGAAATCTATAAGACAGCAGAACATATGAAAACGAATGACACCCAAAGTCCTAAATAAAAAATTCGAAAGCGATTTGTATCAAATGTTATAAGATTACAAAAATATTTTTTTTAAATCACAAAGTACAGACACATAAATCATTTGCTTACAACAAACAAATTCCGCTCAATACTCCTAATATTGGCACACACTCACACGCTCGCTCACTCACTCTTCCTGCCAAACGTTTAACTTTGGCTCATGCACACACATTTCCATCCATACTGCTGCTAATCAATGTTTTTAAATTCACAAAAATATTATTGGCAATTTATTAACAGAAACAATAAATCTTTTTCAATAGTTTTCTACAGCTAAAAAAAACTAATAAAAAAAAGAATAACAAACAATGACACCCTACTGGGGCAAGTGACAGTTTGCCAGCGTAATGTTCCATAATTGAGGTTTAAAAAAGTGAGTGTTACCGTGTGTGTGTGCGCACATGTGCCCGTGTATGTGTGTTTTCTTGTGTATAATTGCCTTTTGCTATTACCAATTCTAATAGTGCGCCTAACATGTGTGATAATAATGGAATTAGAAGTCTCGAAGCATGTTAGAGTTTAACAACGTTTGTACCATTTCACAAAATGGTCAATTATGCGTGAGAGGGGAAAGGAAGTGCATGCATGCTCGTAGCAAAATTATCATTGAGTGGGACGCAGCTTTGAATTTGCTGTCATTAAATTATTTATGCGTAAATGAAAAAGAGAGCGTTTTTTGTTGTTTTTTCTTTTTTCTTTCTTAATCCTCTGAACTTTGTATTTATTTACGAGGTGTGGCAGTAATAATAAATTGTTGTTACACTAAAATCATTTTATGTTTGAAAAATAGAACACTGGAAATAAAAACCCAAAAGGTAACAGAAGCCTCTTGTAGGATTCCATACCAAATCCTACGTCGGACATGAAATAAGTAACATTAATAGTAACTTCATGTTAAGGGACATTTCAAATCACTTATTTTAGTGTTTTATTCATGATTTTGTTAAGAAATCTGTTTTAAAGACTTATTTCTAACATTACATGATAAAGAAAGAGATATCAGAAAAAAAATCTCTCACCTTTATTACTTAAACTAAACACTACTATAGATAGACGAAAATGTTATAACACTAACATGAGTACGTGTACCCACCCAACTGTTAACATGTCGTCATTTTAAATGCAGCTCCCAACATCATGTCTTAGCATGAAAAATATCGAATAAAACAAAAAACACTAAAAAGAAAAAATGCTGAAACAATAAATAATTGTTAATATTAAAATAAAAATATTGTCAACAAAAATTGCCAAAAAATAAATAAAAAAACTCAGAATAAAGACCCAGCTAAAAAAATTATATATGGTCCATATATTTTTAATATATGAATGTATATGACTATATATGAATATGTATGAATTCATGTATGGAAATGTATGGGATTGTACATGGCAAGAGTATTATATATGAATTCATATATGGGCTAATATATGAAATGTATTATAACATATGAGCTCATATATGGAAATTTAATTATGAAGCTGTTCATATGTGGATCCATATATAGAAATAAGATTTAATATATGGAGCCCATATAAACAATGGTCGCATACATGATATCTCACATAAGATCGTTTTTGCAATCAAAAAAGCTTGCATTTTATTAATTCGATCTCTTTCTCTCTTTTTTATCACTGGTGGATTGGAAATCTATTAGAAAATACATGCGGTATGCAAAGTTTATATGCGTTTAAAAAATAAAAACTTTTGTTACAAAAAAAACAATTGTATGATTTTATACATTGTGGCCCTATTTAATAAATCAAATAATCAAATTGATAATTCTGTCACTAATTTTGTAGAAAATAACGGATACTCTAGATATTTTTACGAACCAAAGTTCATATTACTGCAAAAAATTATATTGAAAACTAGTGTTAGTATGAAATCGGATTATTTTTTATTTTATAATTAATTGCATTAGTTTTTAATCAGCTTTCTTTAATTAAATTTTGTGTATGAATATGAGTTTTGTGTTTTTTTTAATAATCGATTCCCTTTTTTCTTAAAATGATAAATATAATATCTTTTAGTTCGTTTTTAATTATTTTGTCCAAAGAAATGATTCATTAAATAAATACAACACCCCTTTTCAACTTCTTAAAGTAATTTTAGTAATACATATTATTTATTGCAAGCAATGCTTTTTTTAGATCAAGGAAGTATGCATATAAACTTTGCGCATACTGTATAGCGAATATTTACACATAATTAAATGTATGAAAATGCATGAATATACATATATTATCATATATGTCCGTATACCCTCATTTTTCGGATCCGAACCATATATGGGATGTCTTTGGCTCGAAACAAAGAAAAAAACGCAAAAATTAGAAATCGCCAAAACGAAAAATCTCCAAGCATAAAAATCGTGAAAACGAAAATAAGCTTCAAAAAAGCACCAAAACGAAAAAATCGCTGAAACTGCATGAAATTATTAAATTAAATTAAAAAAATATTGCCACCAAAAAATCGCCAAAATTTTAAAAACGTCAGCACAGAAAAGGTCCTAAAAACTGAAAGAACTCGGAAACAAAGAAAAACCGCAATAAAAAAAGTCAAGTGATGAAGGCATAAAGTATACTAATCCTAATGTAACATCAGAGTGCCCTTCTTCGTTGGTTTTATATAGCAGAATCATCGGCGAATTAAAATAACCAATAAAATGGCTAACAAACACAGCTTCGAAAATTTAATGCGGTTCAATGACAAAAAATTCTAAAATTAAACGTACAAAAAGCAGAGCTGTAATGTAATGAAGCTTTCCTCTACCTCTTTTTAACCGACTTCAAAAAAAGGAGGAGGTTAACAATTCGTCTCTATTTTTTTAAGTGTGTATCTTCATAACTCCGTACATTTTGGACCGATTGTAAAATTTTTTTCTTGTCTCAGATGGCATAGCTTCCCATTGGTCCCATTGTAAAAAAAAGTAAAAGGCGGGGACACGTCCACAATTTTTTTATATAATTTTATGATGTTCTACTTATTCGATTGCTGCGAAAACTATAAAACACCTTTTGTTCTTGTAATTACACAATTTGAAAGTCGAAAAAATGTACAGGGTTACGCCCATTAAAATTTATTGACATTTTAAGCGGTTCTGCTTAGCGATTTTTACGAAACTTACCACAAACCTTGAGTTGTAAGATAGACACAATCCTCCTTTTAAAAAAATGGGTGGAGTCGCGCCCATTAAAATTTAATATTTTTTTTTAAATGGTTCTACTTTACCGATTTTTACAAGACTTAACATGCATCCTGAGCTCTGAAAACCACACAATCTTGTATTTAAAAAATGGGCGGAGGCACACCCATAAAAATTTAATTTTATATTTCACTTGCTTCTTCTTATCTTTTTCTTTTATCAGATCTATGCATTGAAGTCGGTGTTTTTTGGCAGAAAGAATTATTTCACTTCCCGGCTTCTCTAGCCCTATCACTTTCCGAAAGAAGGTAGTACCTTGTAACAGTAGGTGGCATTCATTGCCTGAGTGTTAATTCTCTTTAAAAAAAATCGCCAGAACGAAAAAAAAGATCGCCTCAACGAAAAAAAGTCTTAAGTGAAAAAAAATTGCCAAAACGAATAGAAATATCGTTTCAAATAAAAAATCACCAAAAGGAAAAATAAGAAAAAAATTATTAAAATTTAAGCCAGAATTAGTTTTTACTTTCTGTTCTGTTACGAATCAGCTGACTCTTTTTTGTTTATAGAAATCGAATACAAGTCGTTAGTTTTTCTGTTTCGTTCTGTTCTGTTCTGTTTCGGTTCAACCTCTGAAAATTAAAAAAAAAGTTAAGTGACAGTATAAATTAAATAAGAACATTTTGAAATAAATTGTGTTGCGCTTTTTGAATTAAAAAAAATTAATTTTTACAAGGAAAACATTAAATTATATTTAAACATAACAATGGACGATGCAAAACTCATCGCTTTAGGGGAAAACTGCGACCCTTCTGGTCCGAAATGGCGGATAAGTTACTACAGAAAAAGTAAGTACTAAATTTAGAAGCAGAACGGCACATCACAGAACAGCAACAGAAAGTAAAGACTAATGAAATGAAGCCTTTAATCAGAAAAATTTTGACTTTAGGGAATTATGAATTTTTCCTTATCTATTCCTGACAAGCTCAATTGCGTACAAAAAAGTCTTGTTTTATTGCCAAAAACAATGTGCACATGTGCTTGCCCATTCTAGTTAATATTTATTATTAATTTTTTTTTTTTTTTGTTCGTTTCAATTGCTAGCAGGCGTACAATAATTGGCAATTAGATTTCATACACTACAGTGTGTTGTAAGAAGTGAAACTAAATGGAGTCAACTACATATGTATTAGTCTCCTGCATAAGACATCTTATAAGAACTTTCAAGACATGAGGGATTTTTCAAATGTTCTACTACAGCGAAATCTTATAAAACAAACGTTAACAATACTGTTTGCAAGAAATTTGTTTGAGTATTGTAGGTATAAGACTAAAGAAGAAAACACTTCATGACGGAAGAATTTGTGATACTTGCTTCTTTCTACGCATGAGCGCGTGTACAAACGTCATGCATGTATGTGTGTATGATTTTTTATTTTTCTACGCACATGCAAAGGCACACACATGCATTAACATTAGTTGTATGCGGTTAATCACATAATAGCTTACCATCTACATATTACACACACACTCAAACGTACAATATGAAAAATAACAAGCATACACTAATCAACAGTACTTCTTTTGAGTGTTTGTTACAAACAAGCTGTCTTGCGACATCGCTTGTTACAACTGATATACACATACATCAATACATCCATTGTGCTTCGCTTATAGTACGACAACATTTATTATTGGTTTAGTATAATACATGCGACGTGAATACATTTAAAAATCATGACGTTTTTACATTTCAAGACTGTTTACGCAGCTCTCTAATATGTATGTACGTTCAGCTCAGCAAGACTAAAATGTGCCTACGGGATGCTCTTATTTTTTGTTTAAAGTCTGGCTTATGTACGTTTTAAAAGTGTAATTAAAGCCAAATTGCGACTACCACATGGTGATGGTGAATGCTCGTCCATAATTGTCTAAAAGAGGTACATAACATAAACAAAACTACGAGAGAAAAAAATATGTATAATAGAACAGTTCAAATTGTGGCTTCAATTCTCATTACGCGCGACTTTTGCTACCCCTCAAGCTTCTCTGCACTTCCCTTCTACAAACACGAGTCGCAGTTATGTGACGGACGCTTCGTCTAAACGGCCTCTAATAAGACAGCTGTCACATAATATGTACAAGGTTGCCAAATTAACGTTTTTCGCCCATGAAAAACAACAGCAAACCGACAATTCTGCTATCATCAGTGTTGCCAATTTAGTTTTTCGTCTAAAATATATACATAGTTGAGAAATTTAAAACTGGTTGTCACGGAAAATAAAGTTGCCACTTTAAAGTTTTCTGCTCTTAAAAAATTTCTACTTCATAGGTACAAATACAAATCGCTTTTCTTTCAATCAGCTAAAGTGAATACATACGAGATTTCGGCATGAGCGAATATGCACAAATGAATAATAATGCAGTTTCTGCTAAATGTTTTGCAAATATTATATTTCAAATAAAAGTATGCTACAACAGAATTATAAAGTAAAACAATTTCTAATCAATTTTAATTTGACTTACTGAAGATCCTACTCTACTAGAGCTTTAAGGCTCTTTATAAAATATAAAATAAGGAGCATGTGTGTGTGCATACACACACACATACATACATACATATTGATGCTGGGAACACAATTGGGACGAACGACGAATTTTTCGATGCAAACTTATGTCATAAAAATAAAACACATTTGTGCATATAAAAATTAACACAACACCGCCGTAGAACGAAATGTGTTGTGTGTGACGAACTCTGAGATAGATTTATTTCTATTTTGTACGCCGACGAACGACGTACACACAATAACCTACTTTAGCAATTTTAAGAACTGAATTCGCTGCGTAAATTCGTCATTATTGTGTTTCACAGGACTAATTTACGCAACGAATTCTTATTGACGAGTTCGTCGGCATGGACGAAATTCGTCGTTCGTCCTAGTTGTGTTCTTAGCATTAATCAATCAATTATAAGAGCTGAATTCGCTGAGTAAACTCGTCGTTATTGTGCCTCAAGGCGAATTCATAACAGGTGACCTTATTGCTACAACAATACTAAAAACAACATGCAATTCGTCTGGCTTCAAAAACCCCATCTGTTAAAAACAGTTGACTAAAATACCAATACATACATATTTATAAAAACACATTTTACTATCCATGTGCATCTACTATCAACAACACAGAAAATAATATTTGTAAAATAAATGTAATTAAAATGATGAAAGACGGTTCTAGTTAAATGATCCTGATATTTTGGGACAACGTAAAGAAACCTTACTTGCTGCCTTATTGCAGCCTCACCGATGGTTTGTTTAACGCGAAATCAGTGGTGTAAAATGTGTTTTACTGGCCATCATGGCCATAAACAAAATATTATCCTTAAATGCATGAAATTATTCACAAAAACGGACAATGAAATACTTAAGTGTACAACAAATAAACGTGCGTCTTATTTATACATACATACATATATTTATAAGAAGTCAGCTAGTACTAGCTGATCCCGGAAGAGTCGTCTTATCCCCACATTTAAGAACTTGCGTTGTGTTGAGTTGATACATGAGGGAATGCAGCGCATTGTGGCAATGAAGTGCAACAGGAAATGTTAAGGTATGCTTGAATATTTATTTCTATGTATAAACTTAATTTATAATATATGTATACATACATATGTATGTATGTTTATATCTATTTAAGGTTTCCCAAAATTGCACGGAAAAATTGTTGATGTGGTGACAACGTTATTGCGTCGTCGATTACCAGCCACCAATGTCATGGTTGAGAATTTGGGAGCCATTGAATTGGCCTATATAAATATCCAATTTTCATAAACATGCCTAGTCTACTAAAAGCTGACACAATGGAACCATATGGACATCAGCAACCACAACGACGTGCAAATGCGTCGAATAGTATTAAATTCTTTGCCTCAAGAAATGCAGAACGTTTGATAAAATCTTATTTCTTTATTGTGCGAAAATCCATACAAGATTCTGACCAAAAGCTATCATGCATTTAGGCGAGACACATGTGGTAGAAATATTTTATGTTCGATACAATTTTTTAAAAATCATCATCAATAAACTAATGGAGTTAATCAGTTTGCAAGAGTTAATTTAGAATGCATAGATTAGGAAGGGTGGTGGTGCTATACCGCACCTCCACTCGGAGACCCAATTGGGTTCCATTGTGATAAATATGCATACATTATAATCCTTTTTACTTTAAAATATATTTTTTAAACATAAAGAACGATATAATTGTTTTCACCTTAAATGTAAACAAACATCAGATAAAAGAAGACATTTTGACAGTTGGGGTCTAAGCAGTCTTCGAACACCTGCTAATCATCGGGACTGTTAAAGTCACCTGTTATGAATTCGCCTTGAATTCACTCAGCGAATGCTTGTAGACCAGTGGTGTCAAAAATAAATCTATAGTTGTATGTGTGAGAAAAATTGTCTTAATCGTCTCTGAAGTACATCGAAAAAAATAAATATTTGCAACAAATGCAGTTTAGTGAAGCAGGTCAAAACATATAAGAAGGAGTCTATATGATAGAAAACTAAAAAATAAAGAATAAAAATTAAATAAAAAATTTGGGGGCGGCCCATATTTTCTGAGTTACGGGGCTGTGAACTTTTCATAGGAAACTATGAAGAATTTCTTAAAATAAATTTTTAAATATCTTATCTGATAGAAACGTGAAAAATAAGAAGAAAAAATTAAACAAAAAAATTGGCTGCGACCAATATTTTCCGAGTTATTGGTCTTTTAAGTTTTGATATTAAATGCAATTTAGTGAAGCTGTTAGAAAAAAAACCAAAATGTCTTTTTAATATATATTCATTTCTTTCCTTAAAAGTTTTGTAACATAAAATACATTGAATGTCGCAAAAAGCATTACTGATCATAGAATATTTTTCGCATACCACTTTTTTTCTTTCACTGTATCTATAAAGAATTTAATACACCCGCTGCGCATGTGTTATCGTCGCTGTTTCATTGACGACTAAATGGAAGAGAATAAGAATGTGTGAGATTTTGGTTTGCACAATTGTGCCATGAAACTGACATCATTGCATGAAACTGACATCATTGTTGTAGACGAATTCGTCTTCGTGGACGAAATTTGTCGTTCGTTCCAGTTGTGTTCCTAGCATTATTCGATTAAATAAACACTAAAGTGCCCTTTTGAACAACTTTTTTTACACGTTTCCGTTTGTTTCTGTTGGTTTATTGTCTTTGATGTTGTTTGTTTAATAAGAAACTAGTGGGTTTGATTTGTTACCATAATGAAGCCATTACAATAATTTACAAACGTCATTTTAATCACCAGCCTTAATCAAGCACATTAATATTAATACCAACAACCACAATAGAAGGAATCGGCCAGTCAGTTATCGAGTCAGTACGCCAACCAACTGGCTGCCTAGCTGGCTGACTGACTGACTGACTGACTGACTGACTGACTGTCTGTTGTGCTGTCTGATCACTTGGTTCGAGTTTTAAGCAAAAATTAAAAAAGAAACCAGCCGGTGTAATAAATTTTCTATAACATGATTTTTTTTATTATAAATTTCATTTGACTGTCGGTGCCGTCAAGCAAACGTTTGCGGGCAAATTTATTTATTTCTCTTGTCCACACAAAACAACTCACTCTCTTAATTCCACTGGACAGACAGACAATTCAAATTCGAGCGTTTTTTATTTTGGCTATTTATTTGCCAACACATCTGCACACATGCTTGCACAGCACAGAATTCAAACTTCTTAAAATGCACAAAGTGAGCAAAGCAGAGCTTTTAAAAATGTCAAAATTTTCAGTTTATTATCTGGCCAAGATCATTAAATTAAGAACCCAAGTGTGTTTTGCGCCTTTAGATGGTGTTGTTTAGTTTATTTATTTTTTCTTTTTTTTTTTTTGTTGTATTTTTTTAACACAACATTCTGTTGCATTCATTTTATTCAGTCAGTCAGTCCGTCAGTCATTCACTCTTTACGACCAGAAGCCTTTAACGGTGTCAACAATAAATCCACCCACCTGTGCAATAATTGTTAAGAAAAACGTTTAGAAAACGGTTTAACTTATCGCCTGACTTGAAGTTTTATATATTTCTTCTGTCAATTTGATTTTAGCCCATAATGGTTAAAAAAACAGAAATAAAGTTATTATGCATGTCTGTTTTCTTAAACTTTTGGTAGCAAATAAAAATTGGCTTTTAAGGCGATACGTGGCACCACACATCATTGATTAAATCAAATGTGACAGGGCTTTTAAAAATATCGAAAATTAGTTTTAAAAAAAAATATGAAAGCGATACTCGTATATGGCTCTGTAATTATTGAATGCAAGTGACAGGTTTCTTAAAGCAAAAATTAAATCAAATAAATTTCACACGACTATTTTACAGCAGTTGTAACAGTGTGTGGTCAGTAATTACCTCATCTTCTAATTTTTTTTTCATATATCATCAAACAGATTTATTGGCGTTATTTTGCCCTACGACGAACCACTGTGCAGTGGCACTTTTTTCCATGACCGTTCAAGTTTATTCTTTTTCTTAAATACAAATAATTTTTAATTTTTTAAGCCTAATTTCTTTAATTTTTCAGGTTTAGTACGAGTATTATGCAGATTTAGGATTTTTTCACAATTTTAGTTTTAGCAACTTTTGATTTGTTTGTTTTTGTGTATTTTTTATTATCGATTTTGAAGAAATCTGGTACCAGAGATTTCAGATTATGGCTATTTAAGAGTTTTTTTTTCGGAGTTTGAGTATACGTTATGAATAAAGAAATGATTTTTTGGCATACATTTTCCGGGTTCGGGATTATGGCAATGTAGGAATTTTTTCGGAATTTAAATTTTTAACTAAATTCTTAGTTTTGTATCTTTTTCTAGTTTTTTTATGAAACTAGTTTCGATTTATTGATAAACTTTTCCCAGATTGGGGAATATGGCGATTTACAAATTTTTTACAGAATTCAAATTTTTATCTAAACTCTAAGGTTTACATATTTTCCAAATTTTTTTTCTGGGAAATTAGTATCTATTTCTTGGGTTTGGGATTATGGCGACTATACACTGAAAAAAAAAGACATATACTATTATTAAGGAAAAAAATTTTCTAAATTAAAGTAAAAAAAATTTCTAAGTTTAAGTAATTTTTTCTAACTTTAAGTAAATTTTTGCAAAAATCTAGTAAAAATTACTTAATATGAGTAACAAATAAAAAGTTCATATTCTCAAAAGTAGTTCATAAAAATACACACAAAAATTCTCACATTCAAGGTCAAGTTTACTGGTTTAAAGGAAATATTTACCAAAAATTGGAAAATGGTTTAAAATTTTAGGGAAATTGTATCCTAAAAACTAGTCAATCTCGTTATAAATCAAAAAATAAATTTTAGGAAATGACTTACTCCTAAGTAGTTCATCAAATTTGACTAACTTGAAAGATATAAAAAGTTATTCTAAATTTTAGAAATATATTTACCAGTTTTAAGTATTTTTTCTTTAAATTATAGAATATATTTTTTATTTGCATTAAGTAAAAAATTTAAGTACATTTTTCATATATCCGACGAATATTTGAACTTGAAATAAATTTTTTTGAAAATAAAATAAAATTTTAAAACACAAAAATTTCAATGCTTATTAAGGCTGCCTGTTAGGCAATTGGTTAGAGTGCTTGCCTATCAGTGGGAAGGTTGTTGGTTCAATACTTGCCTCCTCTCAAGGAATTAATACGTATGTGTATGGTGAATTAAATAAGAATATAATATGAAGATATAATAAAAAACAAACCATGTGGCATAGAATTTAATTAAAAACAAAAAAAAAAAATTTATTAAATTTGAAATAAAAGATGAAAAACCTTTTTTGCAATTCTCCGAATTTTATGGAGAAATTTTACTTAATTTTAGAAAAATTTTATTTAAATATAAAAATATAATTAATATAAACTAGTTCATTAATGAACTAGAAATTTAGTAAATATTTTACTGGTTTCGAGTAAAAAACAGCTTTGGCGCCCGCCATACGACAACTTTTTTTTACTCAAATTTAGAAAATTTTCCAAAGTTTTAGTTCGTTTTTTTTTTTTTGAGTGTAGATTTGTTTCGGAACCAAAATTTTTAATCCCCAAGCTGTAATTTTTACAGCTTGGGGATTATGGCGATTTAAGAATTTCTTTCGGAATTCAAATTTTTTATCTAAACTAAGGTTTATATATTTTCCAAATTTTTTTTTCTGGGAAATTAGTATCTATTTCTTGATAAAATTTTGCCGGATTTAGGAACAAAAATGTTTAAATAAATTATAGGTATTGTAATTTTTTCGGATTGGGGATTATGGCGATTTCAGAATTTTATCTGGAATTCAACATTTTTATCCAAACTCTAAGTTTTGCATTTTTTCCAATTTTTTTTTTTGTGAAATTTGTATATATTTTTTGGTAAAATTTTGCCGGTTTTGGGATTATAGCGATTAAGGATTTTTTCAGGACTTAAATTTTTTATCCAAATTCTAAGTTTTGAATTTTTTAGATTATTTTTGTGAAACAACTAATCTAATCTATTCCTGACTAAAATTTTGCCGGGTTAGGGATTATGGCGATTTAGGATTTTTTTTTAGAGTTAAAATTTTGTAAAAAATTTCTAAACTTTGTATTTTTGCTGATTTTTTTATATATTATCTATTTCTTGCTACATTTTTTGCCTGCTCAGGACTGTGACAATTTTTTTCAGAATTAAAATTTTTAACTAAATTCTAACCCTTATATTCATAAAATTTAAAATGAATTTGAAATGTATTTTATTTCAAATCGTTCATTAAAAAATTTTCTTAAAATGGATTTCAAATTCATTTTATTTTTTTTTAATACGGGGGTAAGTATTGTAATTTTTTCTGATTTTTAATGAAATTATTTTCGATTTATGGTTTAATTTTTTCTCGATTGGGATTATGGCGATTTAGAATTTTTTTCGGGAATTTAAATTTTTAACTTAATCTTAAAGTACATATTGTATTTTTTCTGATTTTTTGTGAAACTAGCATTGATTTCTGGTAAAATTTTCCCGGTTGTGGGATTGTAATTATTTAAGAATTTTTTTTAGAATTTAAATTTTGTATCCAACTTCTAATTTTTCAATTTTTTCAGATTTTTTTAAGAAAATTTTATGTTTGTTGGTAAAATTTTTCTGGCTTCCGGATTGTGGTGATTTAGGATTTTTTTAAAGAATTCAAATTTTTATCCAAGTTTTTAATTTTTTTAGATTTTTTTGCGAAATAATTCTTTATTTCTCAGTAAAATTTTGTGAGATTTGGGAAGATGGCAATTAGGAATTATTTTCGGAATTTAAATTTTTTATCCAAATTCAAATTTTGCTAATTTTTCAGATTTTTGGTGATGGCAGTGTCAGTTTTTTTTCGGAATTTAAATTTTTTAGCCAAATTCTAAACTTGGTATTTTTCTGATTTTTTAATAAAGTATTATCGTTTTCTTGGAAAAATTTTGTCCAATATCCCGCATTGGCGATATGGCGATTTAAGACTTAAATCTTTTTAATCAAATTCAATTTTTCTCCTTTTTCCGATTTTTGATGATAGCAGCATCGTTTTTTTTTTAAATTTTTCCAGGGTTGGGATTATGGCGATTTAAGAATTTTTCGGAATTCAATTTTTTAAAACTACATTAAATTTTATTTAGTTTTACTGATTTTTAGTATAGTGGTATCGATTTCTCGGTAAAACTTTGTCGGGAGCGGGGTTATGGCGATTTAGGATTTTTTTCGGAATTTAAATTTTTTAACGGAATTTAATTAAACTGTAAAAAAAGGTCGAAAAATTAGATAAAAGAATTCTTTAACCAAATGAAATTTTTTGTAGTTTTGCTGATTTTTAGTAATAGTAGTATCGTTTTTTTTTAGAAAAATATTTCCAGGATTGGGATTTAGGCGATATAGGAATTTTTTCGGAATTTTAATATTTTTGACCAAATTAAAATTTATTTGTTAGTTTTGCTGATTTTTAATGATAGCAGTAACATTATTTTTTTACCGTCGGAAAATCTAAAATTCAATTTGCTATTTATTTAAATTTATAGAAGTTTTTTAAAATCACTCCCTAAGAAGCAGATAAGATGCATATATAATGATCGTTCCTTGACAATTTCTATTTTTATTTTTCTTATTGTTGTAGTTGCATCTCCATTAAATAAATATATACTATCCATTGTGGGGCTGAGAACCAAACTTGCGCAAGTGCCCGTAATAAAAAAATTTGTTAAATACAGCAATCAACAGTAACTACTACATCATAATTCATGGCTTCAATTGGCCCAAAAAAATATTTAAAGCTTAATTACTCAGATTTTTTCTTTTCGCATTTGCAGTCAATAATTTATTATAAAGTAAACACAATTTTTACAAAAATTATGTAAAATAAATAGATAAAACATTTAAAGTAAAACAATAATTATAACTAGAAAGAATTTGAGGAAAGAACACGTATTTTTATAAAAAAAAAAAGTAATACCTTTTAAGTTTTATTTAATTGCTGTTGAAAATTAATAATGAGTCATTTATTATCAATTTGGTTACACTTCTTTTGTTGCTGCAAAACGTATCCACTTGCAAATGTTGAACATTTAAAAAATTCGAAAATAACATTTTATTTAAAAATTAAACATTATTACAAGAAAATAAATAGCAAAAATTTCTAAAAAAAAAAAATTATATTAATTCGAAAGCAAAAAAAATTCCATAAAATCACTTTTGTACTAAAGTTTATTATTTGCGAATTCCCAAATAGTTCTTGAAAGTCTGTGCATAAGATAAGAGGTTTGTGACTATTCAAAATGTGTGGTTGAAGTCTACTGATGATTTGTTACAGCAACAATGAAATATATAGACAACGCTGAACCACCAGCAAATAAATTTCAAATTAAATTATTATTAATTTTTTTTTTAATTTATTTTAAAGAAATAAGTTTGGCTTTTTATTTTGTTTTTAAAATTTTTACTTCTCTCAGAACTGTCCTTCATACAACACATAATCTACATTAAGTTTAAAATACTAAACTAAATAACTTTTTTCTAATATATTAAATCGTTCATAATTTTACCTTTTTTTGGAAAAAAAAATATTGTTTTGAAGTTTGATTTAACCTTTATCAATGAACTGCTTGACTCCTTGATACAAAATAATCTTTTATTTCAATTTTAAACAAACTTTATAACACCTAATAAATTGATTCATGAACAAAACAAACTTTGCTAAACAAAATATGCATGATACAGAGTTTCGATACTTCAAGCCTAATTTGAATTAAAAAACTTGAAAATTGAGATTTTTTATAATTAACACTTGCAAAAATTAAGTTTATAAATTTCAATTGTAAATTTACCCCACAAATCGGTATAAATTTCAACTTGAAATTATTTCAAAAACTAATCAAAACAATTTATTTAATAATGGGGCTTGAATAATAAAGACACAAAATAACTTTTTGAAACATTTTTAGCTTTAAGTTAACTTTAATCATACAAGCGGGAGGGCTGCTTTATTTATTAATTTTATTTTATTTTTTTAACATCATTTTTATGTTTTAATGTGTGTGTGTTTTTTTTTAATAATAAAAAAATATAATAAAGAAGCAGCATTTTTATTACAGTCTGTGTTGCTCTAAACAATTGTTAGCAGAACGTGCTGTTTAGTATGAATTTAAAACTTGAGTGTAGTGCAACTCGTCAGAATAAAAATAAGTTATCGAAATAAAGTTTATGGAACAAATAAAAAATAAATTAATTTTTTAATTTTTCTCTTTTCAAATTTAAAATTAAACACGCATTAAACATTAATTGTACTGAGAAAACCATGTTTCGGGTGTAATCAAGTATAAATTTGTTTTGAATGTATTAAACTGTTTTTCTATTGGCCCCGTCAAGTCTAACGATGATCGTTTAAAAAATTCAACTAATCGGAAAATATCTAAGCAATAATTTCCACCTCAAACCAACAAACCAACTTGCAGCAAACAATTGCTGCAATGTCCTAGCAAAGCAACTGCATTTAGCAGCATGCAACGTAAAATATGTTGTAACATGCAACACGAACTCATACATACAACCTATAAAACAAGTTGACCCCGATAAGTGTAATTAAAAAAAAGGAATTGATATAATTTAATAAAAAAAATTTCAAATAATTTTCAAAATGAATGTTGTTTTTAAAATTAAAGAAATATACCAGAGAAACATACAGTGAAGTCTTTCTTGTAAGAATTATTAATCTCAATCCCCAACTGGCTGAAGAACCTCTTACAGAATGTATACTAATGGCAAATTTTGTTTTAATCTGCAATAGTATTGAAAAGTTTAGAAGCTTCACAAAACTCATTTCAGCAGCCCAAACACGTACGAATTGTACCTGCACTTGTGATTTGTGATTTATGCGATGAGTTAAATGGCTTGTGCACGTATATTTTAAATTTTTGTTTGTTTTAGTTCACTACCCAAATTTCAAAGTGAATATTTAAATAGAGATTTTTTCCCCCCGTATAAAAATGTGTAATTATTAACCGAATTTATTGCAGTTTTAAAATAACAAAATGCCATTTGGCAAAGAAAAAGTGATATACAAAAACCAGAAAAATAAGTTTTATGGCGTCATCCCCTTCGAATTTACTAGCGTATAGAAATTTTACTTTTATTTTGCTGCAAAAATTTGATTCCCGAGTGGGGAATTATGGTGATTTTAGATATTTTTGGGAATTAGAAAAAAATACTTATGTAATATATAAATCGCGATCAGCTCGATTTTTAAATATTTCAGTTTTTTTTTTTTTTTGGTTTGGGATTATGGCGATTTTTAATTTTTTTTTTGTCGGAATTTAAATTTTGCTGCAAAACTTCGAATTTTGTGGCTTATAAAATTTTTATGTATGCATGTTTCAATTTTTCGCAGGATATTCCGGGTATGGAATTATTGTGATTTTAGATTTTTTCGGCAATTAGGAAAAAATAGTAAAATAATATACATATAAATCGCGATCAGTTAAATATTTCACTATTTCAGTATTTTTTTTTTTTTTTTTTTTTGAGACGAGATTTATAATTTTATTTCAGAATTTTAATTTTATTGCAAAGATTTGATTTTTGTACCTTTTAAAATTTGTTTATATGAATGGCGCAAATTTTTCGTAATATTTTCCGTGAGAGGGATTATTGGCGATTTTTGATTTTTTTGGGAATCTTAAATTTTTTTTTATAACGATGTAGAAAAGATTTTGGGGTAAACCTGTTCCCGGTTTGGGATTATGGCGGCTTTACAATTATTCAGCCAATTTTAAATATTCCCCGGGAAATAATTCCCGCCTATCCTTAACAGATTAAGCTAAAAATTTAAATTTTAGAGAGAACTTTAAATTTTCGAAGTCAGCTATTTTGTTTAAAGTTGTTTTATATTAACTGAAAACTTGCAATAGCCTTTTTAAAATGGGGGAACAATGAATAAGAAATAAACTCTGCCTTCGCCTGAAAACTTTAATTTTTTTCGCTTACGATTAAATATATAGAAAATGAGGCTCGATATTTATTTTTGATTTTTTTTTTGTCTTTAGGATTATTTCTCTGATTGAAAATTTCCGCAAAACTACAATTATATCAAATATATAAACACTAGCCCAATAATATACAAGACCATTTCCACAAGATTGTGAATTGGGCTACTATGTTCGCTACGTATATGTTGCATAGATATTTGCTTTAAGTATTTGTGGATCGCAAAGACTTGTGTTGTTTAACGTATAAGAGTATTTTTTTTTTGTAAGCCACAATAAATTTAACAGGTTTCGTTTCTGTTCGTCGTGGTGTATTTTATGATGTTATTGTTGGTTGGTTGGTTGATTGTTTGCTGTTTATATTTTTGTATGTTTTGTTAAGAAGCTCAGAGACTACGGCTTTATTATTGTGTAACAATTATTGAAGCAAAAAAAAAATACTTTCAGTTGCTCATTTGCTGCTGAATACGTTTGTCTGATAAAATTTCGATTTCGCTTTCTTTCGCTGTCGTACGAACAATTTTGTTAGTGGTGTAATAAAATTAACATACCATAGATAATCTAACGGCGCTTTTAATTCAAATTGAAAAATATTAGAAAAAATAGATTTTTTAGTAATTCAGATAAATTGAAAAGAAAGAAAATTATTATAATTAAAATTTTTTTAAATATTAAAATAAAATATAAATTTAAAATAGATATTAATTGTGGTAAATAAATTACACTTATTAAAACGAGTTTGTAATTTATAATTTCAATAAAATTGTGTTATATATGACTAAATAAATTTAAGCCTCGGGTCAAAGACATTAATTTAATGCTTCCAAAAAAAATGTTTTTTTTAATTGTGAAATATTTAAGAAAACAGGAAACTGTGAAAAAAAAATTATAATTTAAAGAGACTTTTCGATTTTTGGAGATATTAATTTTAACTTTTAGTGCAAACAAAACTTTTTAAGAATTGATGTTAAAAATTTTTTAATTCAAGAAAAATACAAAAAGCTTCGTATTTTGTGGGAAAATTCGTCGATATAAAAAAATCGCCAACAAAAAATTTAATTTAATTTACAAAAAAAAAAATATTTTAAGCCTTATAGTTGTAAAACATTTATGAAAAACAAGAACAAATGCTAAATAATAAGTTAAAGATACACATTTATTTTGGCGAAATTAAATTCTTAGTGGGAGTTAAATTTTAAGTGAAAATTTAATCAATTTAATTAATGTTTAGTGAAAATTAAATTTTTTTATTGAAAGTTAAATTTTTAGTGGAAACAAAATTTTTAGAGAAAATTGAATTTTTGGCGATAATTAAATTTTTATTGAAAATTTAATTTTTAGTGAAAATTAAGTTTTTAATAAAAATTTAATTTTAGGTGAAAATTAAATTTTTAGTGAAAATTAAATTTTAGGTGAAAATTAAATTTTTAGTGAAAATTAAATTTTTAAAGCAAATTTAAGCAATTTAAATAATTTTTAGTGAAAAGTAAATTTCACCAGATTGTAAAATAAAACGCATAATATAAAAAAAAATTATCGCCATAAAATATCTTAAATCTTACAAAATAAAAATTTTAAAATTGTGCAACATTTAAGAAAATATCAAAATACTTAATACATATCAACTACAGATTCAGATTTAATATTGAATTTCAGATTTTTCACAAAATTAATTTAAATTTTTGATGCAAACGAAATTTTTTAAAAACTTATCAGCAGCGAATAAAACGACTTAGAAAAATATAAATTAATAAGAAAAAAAATCAAACCAAATCTTAAACTGTGAATAAAAATATCTACGACGTATAACTTTTACCACAGCCCTTGAACATAAAAATTTAGAAAACTAAAATAACAAGAAAAAATTAAACCAAATCTTAAATTGTGAACCAAAAAATATACGACGCACAACTCTTACCACAGCCCTTGAACATAAAAATTCCTTTTAAGGGATGTTATTTATATTTTAGTCGAAAGAAAACGTTCGACCAACAAATTTTCTTATTTTATTGTCTGTTGACATCGCGGTGGAGGCCACAAATATTTGGGGTATTCAAACGGTTGTCTTAATGTTTTAAAATTGTTGCTTGAAAGAAAAAAACAAAAGCAAAAACCATTATATTAAAATAATTTAAAACATTATGACACTTAAGACTCCCGTTTGAATATCCCAATTGTAAATTTATAACAAAGAAAAGAAAAATAAACAAAATCCGGTATAGAATGTGTTAAAAAATATATAATTCAGGTACCGAAACCTGAATTAAATTTTAATAATATGCATTTTTTAATAATAAATTGCATTCTTTTAATTTCAACTGCACAGCAACTCGTTTAAAACGCAAAAAAATAAAATCCAAATATTTAAAATGTCAATTTAACATAGAAAGTCAAAAACTTTAACAAACAAACAAGAAATGGAAACTAATCAAAGATTAGGCCTTAATACCAGCAGTGAAAATCATCGTGGTTCAGTCTCCTCTACCAATTCATTAGAGGTGCCGGTAACACCCACACGATCACCCAAAAAAGTATCCTTCTCCGATGATTTGCCCATTCCAACCACAACCACTATAACAACCACAATAACATCAACCACACCGAACGCCAACGCAGCCAACGGCAGCATCATCTCCACATCAATCTCTAGCAGTAATAGAGATAATAAAACTACCTCGAATAAACCGGAAAGCAATACCTCAATTACAAACATGATGGCAAAGGACAAGCCAGCTAATCCTTTCGACTTTATGTTGGCACAAACTGCTTTTTATTTAGATAAATTACATGGTCCTGGACCATTGGATTCTACGGCAAGAGGAGGCCCTTATACAAATTCTCTTAACAATAAATATAAAAGTAGTATAAATATTAATTTGAATTGTAATGCAAAGGAAGAAGCCAAGCATAGTAAGGAAGACGAAGTTGATTCACCAGCCATATTAGTATTGGATAATGAATATATAGAAAAGCCCATAAGTTCTAATAATATAAGATCTCAAACAACATTCAATGGTTTTGACACGAGTGCCGATTTGTCGGAATCATTAAATGACTTACCACCCTATAAACCGCCTAGAACAACTTTAACAACAGCTGTGACCAACAACAACATTATGAACAATAACACCGCAGCAAATTCACATTCAAATTCACCTTCAACTTCACCTTCACCCCCTCAAGAATTATCTTCCAACATGCACGAGATCAACGAAGAACAAGCTAATACTGTTCTTGTCACAAAATACCTGGAACGCTACAACATTAATTTAGATAAAAGCAATTGCAGTTTGATGGAGCTGGAGGCGAGACGTGATAAAATTCGCTGGTTGTTAATTTCTGAATGCAGTGCTTTCTTGGGGGAGGGCAAACATACCAGAGAAAGATTTCGCAAATTGTTGCTGGAAGAGGTAAGTCATTGAAAATTGTTATACGTATGTATGTACTCGTATGTTAAACTTTTAATTTTTTTTGCGATAAGGAGCAACAAATTTCATAATTCAAATATTAGTAAACTCTTTTACAATTACAAAGTTCTTTAATTATGGCACGTATGCATGCATTTTGGAAAACGTGTTGTTTATAATTGAAATAAAAAAAAAAATACACACCCACCCAACCACCCTTCATCACAAGCCGTAGTAAAACGAATAAAACTGACTGCATTCAGCGGGGTCGACTCTTATATAACCAGCACATATCGTTGCTATTTTAGCGAACCGACCTGACTGACATTTTTTTCAAATGACTTAACGCCTTTACATTTAGTGGGAATAATTTTCCCAACAACTTTTTCTTCATTTTCAAGGTAACTTATCAATCTCAGTTATTTTTTCGAGTTGGCAACAATATTTGAAAAAAAAAGTAATGTATATTTTTAACTCTGGCAATGACATATTAGACATGATTTTTATCGAAACCATCATTGTGTAAATTGAAAACAGGTGTTTTTGCACCTGCGAGAGAAATTATGGCCTTCGATAGCAAACGAAATTTAAAAATATTTCCATTTAAACTCTATTGAAATATTTTGAAATTTCGATAGATTTCGAATGCCGTAATTTGCCTCCAGATTTAATTTATCCTATCAAGGTCGTTATGTCCATTAAAGGGTGAAGTCCACTACTAGACTTTATAAATCATAGCACACCTTTTCTACAATTCTTATGGCTGTAAGCATTACTGCTATACTTCTAAAACTAAAAATATTTTAGACGTGTCCATAACAATGCATGTATAAAACAAACAATCATAAAAGTTGATCTCCTGTACATATTAGAAATGTTAATAATATCAACCCAGCAAAAAAATTTTAAAAAAGGCAATCGAGTTTGTAATTAAGCATTTTTGGTGGAAGCACTTCCCTACTGGATTACCAACTTAATGATTTTGACAAGGCGTGAAACTAAAACAATCGATTCTTGAGAAGTACTTACATTTTTTTTATTTGTCAACATTTCACGTAATCTATTTCGTCTAAAAAAATCATTCTCTTCATTTAGCAACTTGCACGTCATTTTTTTTAAATTTTAGGCAATGTGATTTGTAAGCGAGTAATGAAAATTGGCAATCAGAAAAGTAAGTCATTATATGGCAAGTAGTTCTAATGGTAATGTGTAATTTTTTGCTGGGAATTAGTTAAAATAGCGACGATATGATATTTTGCAATTTCTTATTTTTTTACTCATACACACAGAAAAAATTCAACTCAAAATCTACGTAAACAAGATTAATTACACCTTTTGAGGCAATGGTTTTGCTTTCATGTTAATTCAACATGATTTACAGTAGTCTTCAAAGAAAATTTTTCCTTTGGAAGTAACTTTATTTCGTGTTCATTTAACATTCCGTTACTGTTAAATCAAAATGAAGAATCATGCTGAATCGAAGTTATTTCAAGTTGAAACAACATGAATTTAATTTAATGTAGTCAATACTGTTATTTTTACCCAATGTGGCAACTATTTCTGCATTATACATTCAGTGATTCGCAGGCTTCCATACTGACAATAAATATGTAAAACTATACGAACTTTAGTCTATATAATTGAATATCTTAGTTTTGGCGCTTTTTTCGTTTAAGCGACTTTTTTAAGCCTTGGGTGCTTTTTAGTTTTAGCATATTTTTCATTTTAGCGATTTTTCGGTTTTTGACGATTTATTTTAGTTTCAGCGATTTTTTAGTTTTGGCGCTTTTTTAATTTTGGTGATTTTTTTAAGATTTTTTTTTTTTAGTATTGACACTTTTTTAGTATTGGCGATTTTTTTTTGTTTTGTTCTTTTACAACACAAATTTTTAGTTTTGGCGATTTTTTTTTAGTTTTAGCGCTTTAGTTTTATCGACCTTTTTCGATTTTTTGGCCACATTTTTTCTTTTTGTAATTTTTTTTGCACCATGGCGATTTATTTTAGTTTTTGTGATATTTTTCATTAAAGCGCTTTTTATTTTAAAAAGCAAGTTATTAAAATAAAAATAAATAAATAAAATATGCAAAGTTTCATTAACTGATAGAATACCCTTTAATTTTGAATTTTTTAAATTTCAGTGTTTCAGTATAGTCTGCATAAAAATACACTACTAATTTTGAACAATTCGAGCTTCTATGTAGGAGTATAATTTTCTGTTTACTCGTATTACATTAGGATTTCATCATTTTTAGTTGCTCGCTTTACAACTTTTAACTATCATATATTTGTTGTTGTAGCGGCCAAAGTTTCACATTTTCTGTGAAAATTTCAAGTTCGTAGCTGTTACGGTTCTCGAGAAAACAGCGTGTGACGGACAGACAAACAAACACACAGACGGAAACAATAGGGTTCCTTTTCACCTTTAGTGTGAGAAACCCTAAAAAAGGCTACAACAAAAACATTTTAAAGACAATCATCTTTATTAACGTACGGTCACACTTGGCAATCATTTGCCCAAAAAAGCGTAACCACTCAATGTTTCTGAAAAACTATTTGATTCCGACAAGTGTTTCTTTAGTTAAACAGTTTCATAAACAACTTATAGACAACTTCATTGACTCCAACATTATTGGAAACTATTTAACTTAACACGTATCTGAATTGAAAGCTTTTTCATTAATATTTTGTGGTCACGTTTTTTTAGCAAATATTTGCCCAAGTGTGACCTTCCCCTTAGATTCTGAAGCCATAAGTAAGCTAACAAATAAATTAGCTTAAAATACTCTAAATTAGTTATTAAAGTGATCAGAATTTTTGTGAAAGCCAAAAGTATGGCCGGCCAGTTCCTTAACAACAAAATTAAATTAGTTTCATGTCACGTAGCAAATTTACAAAAATATTTCCCGCAAAGTGCTTAAACTGCTTTCAACTTCTTTTGGCTCTAAAACAAAACAAAATGAAATAAACTCTTAATATATTTCTTTTGCAACTGTACAAGCATAAAGTGGCTCTTTTTTTATTTTGCAACAACTGTATGCATTTAACCTTCACATTTTTTTATAAAGATTCCTGTTCGAAGTAACTTAGTGAAACGGACGTTAAAGTAATCGTAAATGGATGACAGACAGACGGCAAAAAATAAACTCATCCGCGGACACGTTTCAATTTTATTTGGTAAAAATAAATTTGCATTATTTACTGCTGAAGTATTTAAAGAACATTATTATCAATAGCAAGAACATGCATAAATAAATTTATTATTTCAACACTCAAAAATTAACATAAATATCATCAATTAATTGCTTGGTGTTGTTGTTGTTGTTGTTGTTGCTGCTGCTGCTGCTGCTGTTACGCCGCTCTTGTTCTTCTATGTTAAATAGAAAGAAATCTTTACCTGTTCTTAGGGACAGATGGAAGCAAACCATATTGGACATTCTTTTTTAATGTTTAACAAGAATAAACAAAAAAAAATTAGAAGGAAAAATTTTTTTTTTACAAAAAAACTTTTGGTGGTAGCTAGTGCACTATGGGATTTAAAGTCTTATTAATGAAAATATATATAAAATTTTTTAATTAGATTTTATTATTTAAATTTATTTGTAATGTGAAAAAAAAAACTTTTCCAAAAATCTAGTTAAGATTTCTTGTGAAATGACCCATTGTGCAGAAAAGAATTTGTTTAAATGCAAATGATTTTTAACATATTTCGCGCGTTTTGCGGTTTCAGCATTAGCCATGTAATTTCTATTAAAATATGCAAGGTCTAAAATCTTACAGTGGGCAAAACGCAAAAAAAAATCATATTTGATTTGGGTTGCCGCTCATACCTGTAAATAAATGACAGTAATGACGTAATTTAAAACATATCGCTCATTTACTCAAAGAACGTCATAAACATGCATTTTTTAGTTAATGATGCAAAATCATTCCTCATATCGTTCTTCATATTGTGTAAAAATTTCCTACAAATATATTGGTAACTCAACTCTTGAGAGAAAAATAATTTTTTCTTTTTCCACTAAATTTCCCACAAATTGAAAAGTTCAAACATTTTCTGGCAAATCGGATTTTTTGAGTTATGACATTGTTTTAGTAAGTGAGCGATATGTACATTAAAAGCTTTCACTTTCCATAATTTCATTGACTGCACTTGAGTTTTTTTTGCACCAAGTAACCAGCAAGAAGAAATAATGTAATATATCTGTTTATCATTTTCCCTTAAGTACTTAAACCGGTTGCTTTTTAAACGTCTTTTGAACGTGAACAACATAAGGGAATTAAAAAAAAATTGCAATAACAATAAGTCTTTAATACTTCAAGCTGTGTTGCCAGGTTCTGAAAAAAAAACAAACTAAATGGCCTTTAATAAAAACTAGAGAATAACAAAAATTAAAAATTTTAAAAACCGTCGATATATCTAGAAAAGATTTAATATCTTCTAAACGGCTAGACCGATTTTCTTAAATCTTAGCTAAGAACCCTCGCGATCAAGTCACCTTTTAAACAAAAAAAAAAAAAAACTGAATCAATATCCGTTCAGCTGTTTGGTCTGTACGTGGACACGGACAGACACACAGATGCACAGATACATAGACACATACTACAAACTTATAACACCCTTCTTTTTGGTCGGTGGTTAAGGATTTAAAACATGAAAATTTTAATTTAAAATTTAACATTTTATTATTTGCTAGCTGAACCGGCAAACGTTGTTTTGCGACATAAATTACTTCTAGGGAATTTCTAGGGTAGAAAATAATAACTAACTCATTGTACATAAGTGTATGAGGATGTAATATATGAGAGAGGGAGTGCTGTAAACGATGACGGTCTTATTCTCAAAAAAGTCCTTACCGAATTTTAAGACTCTTGCGATTACAGCTTTCAAGATATATGTAAGTTTATTATTAATTACTTTGTATGGGGTATGCCCCTTCCCACGGTCCTATTCTACCAATATTTTTAATAACTTCGCTCCTTGCTCTCAAACAAGTTCATAACAAATGGGCGTGTCACAGCCCACTTAAGGGTATACGCAACAGATGACGACCTACTCTCAGAAATACCGAATAAACACACAAATTTTCATAAAAATCAATCCAGCCGTTTCGGAGGAGTTCAATTACAATTGTATATATGTATATTAGGGATGTAACGAATACCAGTTTAGCGAAAGTGAATGCGAAAACGAATAACGCATGTGCATTTTTGCGAAAGCGAATGCGAAAGCGAATGCAAATACTTACAATACGATAAAAAAAATTACATGAAACTTAATTTGTTTAAGAACATGAAGTTGTATGATATAAATAGATGTACTACGTATAGCATTTTATTTAAATTGAGTCTTGAATTAAAAAATAATAATTTACAAAATCATAGGCAATCAAACCATTCGTACTTTGGCCCTAAAGCCTGGTGAAAGAATTTTCAAAATACGTTGAGCGGTTGGGGAGTGGTGAAAGCGTAGAAAACAAATAAACAAACTCACTTTCACATTTAAAATATTATAAGTAAGGATAATAAAATAAATTAATTAATTAATTAAATGTAATAAAAATCTAATAACTTAAAACAAAAATTTTAAGCTTCGAAATGCCATGCAAAATTTAACCTCGCAAAAGTTAAACTGGCAACACTTGCCACAAACAATGAAACCCTTTTACCCGAAAGAATAACAAACAAGTGGAAATAACTACATACATATTTATGAGCTTTATTTTTGTAATACACGATTCTTTTAATAGTTGACGGTTATAATTTAAATATTACAAATTTATGTGTATGTATGTATAGTTTGTGAAGATGGTTTTATAAATAGATATGTATGTACATTTGTACAAATATTTATTTCTATTTGCACAAAGTAAGACGTATGTATGTATGTATGCATGTGACAAATTGAATTACGTATTGTAACATAAATACGTACCGTACGTACGTAAGTTTGAATACACTTTGTTTAAATTAACACTTTCAAACGGCTGTTAAGCGTCAGCCATGATCATAAACAATTCCGAATGTGAATACAAAACAAACATTAAGTTTAATTTAATCATTAACATGGTTTCTGCATAACATGTCATTTTAAATTTTAATTAAAATTCGTGTTGAGTTGCTGCAGAAGAAGACAGCAAAAAAAATTATTTTTTTTTACATAAACTAAGCACATTGCAAAAATTTCCTGGTTTGCTAAATTCGTTGCAGCCTAATGTTATGGGAATTTATTGTAATTCTTAACTCTTCTAGATGCTCACAAATCCACTCGAATGATATGTCGAGCCATAAGCGCCAAAACAGCTTAAGGCAAACTTTGTAAATAGAAACGTTTTATTTTTACTAAGTTAACGCACTAATAATCCCAAATTATTATTTTAATGATTCAGTAAAATAATTTTTTTATTAAAAATACATTGAAATTGTTTATTGAGGGGTTTAGCTGGATCCTATGCGCATTTCACTGTTGCTAATGCAGATCATCAGGGAACCTTTACCCAAAGTTTCTTAGAACAACTAGAGTTATTATGTTATAAACTTTCATTTAAACAAATGAGAAGCTTAACAAATAACAAAGATGAAACAAGAACTCAATAATCAACATGTTTTTTATTTTCTTACTTTACTAAATTTTTTTTTTCTTTTTGAAATTTGTATTGAAAAAAATTTTTTGAAACGAATTTTCGTTATTTTTCATATAATGCTAGGAACACAATTGGGACGAACGACGAATTTCGTCCACGTCGACGAATTCGTCGATAAGAATTCGCTGCGTAAATTCGTCGTGTGAAGCACAATAACGACGAATTTACTCAGCGAATTCAGCTCTTACTACAATCAGTGTGCACACTTCATTTTTTTTAAATTCGGTAGAATCGACAAAAAAAATCGGTAGATTTGAATGAAATTCGGTAGAAAATTTTTTTATTCAGAGAAACATAAAAAATAACAATTCAAAGAAACATAAAAAATAATAAAATATATGTAATTATATATACATATATATAAAGGGTGCAAGTGCAAGGAGTAACAAACTAAACAGGTTCCAAAAGCGCATTTAAAACTTCACATGTAATTGGAAATTAAACTGACAATGAAGCATTTCCAATAAAAAAATTTATAGATATGCTATGCATACATAAAATAATATACATAAATAACAGGAATTCAGTTTTTGTACATAGGTTTTATAAAGCTACTAAAATAACTGTTATTTGACAAACATTTGTAACTACAAAGATTATATGTAAGATCCATTTATGAATTTAAGCTTTTGTGCAAAAATTATTTAATCATTGGTAATAATAAATATTTCATCGCCAAGGCACAATTCTTTGGCAAATATTAGGTTACTTATTGTTTCAGTTTTTAACCGATTTCTTTGTTCTGTTTTAATGATTTTCATGACAGAAAATTACTGCTCTGCGGCCGCACTGCTATGTGGCAAAATAGGCAATTTACACATATGTATATCGACTTAAATTACTAAATAACAATATTCGGTAGATTTCAGGCCTTGTTCGGTAGAATTGGTAGATTGTTAAAATCACAAACATATTCGGTAGAATCTACCGAATATCGGTAGAAGTGTGCACACTGCTTACAATTGATAAAGTTGGTTATTGTCAGTGTGACCATATTAACTAATTTTGGGCTAAATATAGCTTATTTCTTCTGGATTTAGCTTTAAAATTTTTATTAAGCTCTTAGCTTCTTTTTTTAGCTTTTTTAAAAACGGATTTAGCTTTTTTTAATACAAATTGCGTAATTATTAGCTTAATTTTATTTTAAAATCTGGTCACACTGTTTATTGTGTATGTAAAGATAGTGAGCGAAAATTGTTTTTTTCGTCGTTCGTCGGCGTACAAAATAGAAATAAATCTATCTCAGAGTTCGTCACGCACGACGAATTTTGTTCTACGGCGGTGTTGTGTTCATTTTCATATGAACAAATCCGTTTTATTTTTTTATGACGAAGGTTCGCACCGAAAAAATTCGTCGTTCGTCCCAGTTGTGTTCCTAGCATAAACTTGAAACTTTTTAGAAACGATATTTTTTACAAAATCTTCCTATCAACCGAGACTTTTTTTGATGTAGTTTTCTTACGAAAATCGATTATTTACGATTATAGGTTTGCTGTCATAAATGCGGTCTTAATTTTTTAGCTCGATCCGACGATGCCTAGTGGGGCCTAAATTATACGATACAAAGTGTGGGATTTAATAATTCTGCAGTTTGTAAACGGTGTAGAAGAGCTTAAGTCTGCAATTTGGACAATATATCTTTAAAGCGGGCCAAGCCACAAAGCCTCAATGTGGGCAACCTTGGGTTAGTGAAAATAAAAACCGATGCCAAGCTGATATCTTTGATCTTAAAAATAAAAGATTTTTTGCAAGTGGATTTTTTTTTTTTAAATGGGTTAATTATTTTGCTAATATGAAAAAAATTGCAAAAATACCAACCTCTTATTTTTACTTATTCAAAAGATAATACTAAAGGGTCCGCCAGATAACTTTTTTTTTTTTTTTTTTTTTTGAAAATGCTATAAAAAAACCTACTGAAGCTTCGGCTGTGTGGCACGTAGCGCCGTCCTGTTGAAACAAAATGTTGCCAATATACTCCTCTTCAATTTTTGTGAACAAAACATGGCCCGATAACGATCGCCATTGACTCCTTGCTCAATGGCCCAATTATGCCTCTGGACCAAAATCCGCACCAAACAGTGACTCGTTTTGGCTGCGTCGTCTTTTCACTGTATGCGTGCGGGTTTTCTGTGCCCCAAATGCGACAATTTTGCTTGTTTACATACCCGCCAAGATCAAAATAAGCTTCATCTGAAAAGATGATTTTTTTTGCAAAATCGGCATCTTCTGTAAGTCGATCGTAGGCCCAGTTAGCGAAGCGAAAACGCATTGGATGATCAGTTGGCTCGTTCAGCGGAAGGATAAAACTAATTATCTGTCAAATCAGACATGAGCTAAGTGTTACCATTCACGAAATAAGCACTAGTTGAAAAAAAACGTTAGATGGCGGACCCTTTATAATAAATATTACAAAAAAGTTTTTTGATTAAAACTTTCGTTATTAAAGGAACCAGATAGTTTCGAAATGTACCCATTTTTGTTATAAACATCAAATTTAAGGCCTTTTTTTCTCAAATTCCAAAGCTGTAACCAAAAAATTTATTATGCCGTCTTAAGACAGGATATGTTTTTAAATATTTCCAAAAATATTATCTAAGCCCGGCGAAAAATAAGAAGAATACAGCAAAAATACTGAAAAATCCAATTTTTGGGATTTTGCTTTTTTTTTTGGGAATTCCCGGGAACTCAAAAGCAAATTCTATTTGTTCTTACTTTCTGTGTATTAAGTCTTGCAGTAGCTCATTTTAGACAGAAATCAGTGATCAAACCCATTTAAATTTCAAGGGTTTGATCACATGTTTGTGTCTTAAGCGAGCTACTGAGAGTTCGATACAAGTATAATCCAAAGTCTTAATAAAAGAGCTGGGTCCAACTCGTTCAGTCGTCCATTTTAAACACAAGCCTTTGATAAAACCCATTAGTCTTGGGTCGAACTCGTTAACTGTAGACTTGGGTCAAAGTCGTTCACTAGTTCATTTTTGCCACAAACCAATGATCAAACCCATGTAATTTAAATGGGTTTGTGGCAAAAATGAACTAGTGAACGAGTTCGACACAAGTCTAGTTAACTGGTTCATTTTTGCCACAAACCTATGATCAAAGCCATGTAATTTCAATAGGTTTGTTCACTGGTTTGTGGCAAAAATTAACTAGTAAACGAGTTCGAACCAAGTCTAAAACCCACGTAATTTAAATGGGTTGATTTTAGACACAAACCTATCATCAAACCCATATAATATATATTGGTTTGATCACTGTTTTGTGTCTAAAATGAAAGACTGAACGAGTTGGAGCCAGCTCTACTTATTAACTCGACTTGGATCGAACTGGTTCACTATGATCAAACACATGTAATTTAAATGGGTTTGATCATTGGTTTCTGCCTAAAATTATCTAGCGAACGAGTTCAAGCCAAGTCTACTTATTATTAATTTTCGATATGAAATTCTGCTTTAAAAAAGCACCTCAATATAACTAAAAAAAATTTAGACATATACATATCGCTCTTTTCTTGCAATATAGTCATATCTCAACAATTAGGTTTTTTTTATAAATAGCGCAGACTAATTCGCGGTATTTCATACAAATGGCTTGAGAGAGGAAAATCGTTTAAAACTTGTATGAAATTAAGTTGCAAACTTTAAAGACATTTTTTTGCCAAACTACCATTAAGGTGCAATTAGACGTGACATGGCCATAACCAAAGCAAAATGTTGGTTTATATGGTAATAGCTATGGCGTTATGGCGAGTCACCTATTAATTAATTAATTTAGTTCGAGCGGCTGTTTTTTATGGTTATGGTTATGTTACGTCTGATTGCACCTGTAAGTTATGACTTTGTTACAACAAAGGAGCAATATGCACTTATGAACAGTATCCTCCAGCTGCTGTTAAAGGTATGTGTATTGCATTCGACACTCTTACTACTCTTACTACTTAACCCCATACCTAAATAAGAGCGGCAAGCGTTGCGTTAGCAGCAGGGTACGTATTTTCAGTACAATCAAAAAATATTTTTACATTCAAATGTACTAAAAATACGTACCCTGTTGCTAACGCAACGCTTGCCGCTCTTATTTAGGTATGAGGGTTACTTATAACCCTTATCGTATTATTAAAAAAAAAAATATTTCAAAACACCTGACGATATCCCTTTTTTTTCAAAGAAATACATGTTTGACTTTAAAACTAGTTTTAAAAGCTTAATGAGACAAGTTTTTTCTTATTTCTTTTTTTTTCTCAAGGGATAACTTGCCTTAAAAATGTTTTAATTAAGAAAATTGTACCTTTAATGTAATTCGAAAATGTTTTTATGTTTATGTATGAATTCTTTCTTTTTTTTCAACAGGAATTTCAACAGAAACTCTTTCACTTATTCGATTTGGATGGGAATGGCTATTTGGTGCAAGATCGTTGGATTGAACATTTAAAAGGACGTTTAACGTAAGTTTTCATATTTAATTTACGCCAAGTACGACGAGTATGTTTAAATTCCTGTTTCAGTCTTACTTAATCTAGCTGTTACGATAGATACTTTGTGCAATAAATGTCTAACAACAGCTTAGATATAATGACCAAATAACATGAGTTAACATTAATGTTTATGTACGTTTATTTTTTTTTATAAATAAAATGGCAATGGTAGACTTGTTAAGGGATACTTTATAAAAATGGACGCTTTAGATTATATTTACGGTTTGTGATACAAGGAGCGGAACTTGGAAAGTTTTTTAAAATTTATTTAAAATCAATAGTAGGGGAAATGTTGTGATAGAGGAGGATATTCCTGCGCCCGCCACTCCTCAAAATTCGAATAAAGAATTTGTTTCCACACAAATGATTCTCACTCTAATATTTTATGTTAGTTCATGTGTAAAATAAAGATACTCGTATAGCAGATGCTTGTCAGCAGGACAAAACTCTTTTACTTGAAATTATGTTTAAATAAATATTCCTTATATACAAATTATTATTGAAAAATTAAATTCAGTAGTGCATTTCTCATTCCTTATTCACTCACAAAAGAATTCATTTAGAAATTAATTAACTGGACTTTCAGCGCTATTTTGCAATCTTGGTTGCAAATTCTTCTTTTTAATGTTTTAACATTTAAACGTACACACTAGAGATGGGCGCGTGTCGAATTTTTCCAACACGAATCCCCAACAACACTAAAACGGCTAGCTGTTCCGTTCAACTATGTGTTGTCAGAATATTTACAACTAACTTTGGTGTTATTTGTTCATTAATAATTATCACATGTAATTTGGCTTAAAAAGCGATACGAACTTTAGCCTGTTCAAATCATAAATATAGAACACGAAATATTATTGGCATGGTATTTGAAAATCAGAAAATTTAATTGATTTTTTTAAAGAGTCGCTTTTCAAAATATGGCACCATGTTGGTACTGCCAGCTGATACTATCTGCCACCACAGCTCATACTATCAGTTTGCGTACGGAACCTTAAGCTTTAGAGGCCCATACATATCAACAAATATGCTGATGTTGTGTGTTCAACGATACAAAATATTTAATTTTTTCTCTACTGGAAATTCATTCATACAAATTTTACATCTAAAATCGTTTCGTGTTTTTCAGATCAATTTTGCTCAATACGAAACCACACGAACACGCACGAAATTAAATGGTTTGTCAAGAACACTTCGTGTTGGGTCGTGCGTGTCCGTGCCCGCCCATCTCTAGTATACAAAACAAATAACCAGCAAAATACAATGTTGTTGCAACAACATGTGTCTAAATTTTTGTATTTTTTTTGCCCCTGTTGGAGTCTGGAAGAAGAGGATTGAGTGTTGGCGTTGTCAATTGACTTATTTTATTCATGTTGGAGGGGTTTTTCTTATTTTGCAGTTGTTACGAGTATTGTTGGTGTTTAGGCAAAACACTATTAAAGTTTGTAAATCCTTGGAGATTTATATACAAGCTAAAATACCTTTGTTGGCTTAAAAGTTTAAATCAATGCCGCGGAACAACTTTACGAACATTATGCATTCATTGTAAACAAATATTACAAATACATACATACGAGTAAATCTGCCCTGTCGGATAATGTGCTTATAGTTAACTTTTCTTAGGCTAACTAAAAGCTAACTATGTACAATGTCACTCAGAACTGACCCAAAATTGATTTTTAATACTGGGAACACAACTAGGAAGAACGACGAATTTTTCGTTGCGAACATTTCTGCATATCAAAATTAACACAACACCACCATCGAATGAAATTTGTCGTGCCTGACGAATTCTCCTATAGATTTATTTCTTTGCACAAACAATAACCAACTTGATCAATTATAAGAGCAGAATTCAAGGCGCATTTATTAGGTGGCAGCACTACACCAGGTGAACTAATGTCATTATACCAATCTAAATGTCAAATTTGGATTGTGTAGGTATGAGCCTAAAAGCATGCTTTTATTTGGATATACATGACCACCTTTCGAATATTCAGTTTTGTATGTTGTTTGACATTTCGCGGGTACCTGATTGATGTGCCTTGGCAGAATTCGTCGACGAAGACGAAATTTGTCGCTAGTGCTAGTTTTGTTCTTAGCATAAGTTGAGCACGTAATCAGATTTTGGTGAAAGCCAACATTTTTACTCTCAGCCAGTGTTACCATCAGAGAAACAAGTCGACCGACTCGAAGCCGGTTATTTTTCTGTATATCAACCCGCCGCCGATTGTATCGGCTCGCATCGGCTCAAAATTAGCCGAAATTTTATCTGCTCAAAGACAAATTTCCGAGAAAAAATTTTTAAAATCAATTTTCAGTTTAAATTTTTATTTTCTCTTTAAATAAAAGCATATGAAATGCATATGAATGAAAACTACTGCGCTTGCCGCCGCCGATAATTTTGCCTCGAGTTGTTTCTCTGGTTACCATATGTGAAGATTTATCTTATTTTTGAAGTTTTTAGACATGTTAAAACGACAAAAAAGATTTGTTATCTAAAAATAAGATTTTTTTAAATTTTACTTTTGCTACTTTTAATATATTATTGAGCGATTTTTTGACTAAACTATTTACAAATTTTCTGATTTGCTTTATAATGATCTTACACATATTCCATACAGTAATTATTTTGTGTTATTTGGCTTTACTTCTAATAACTCACAAGAAACAAAATATATTTTAACTCATTTTCATTCAATAATAAAATAGAAAAGATTTTTGGTAACGAAAAAATATTTTTTTGCTCGACTTGAAGATTTTTGAAAAATAAATATGGCAACATTGCTCTCACCTTACTTTGAAGCTCATTTCAATTTTATATTAACATTTTTCAGTTATTATTTTAGATGGTACCTTATCTGGGTAGTAGCGCCATTGACTATAAATATGACGTGTGATGATACAACATTTTTTGCAAATTAACTGACTACCAACTAACTTAAATAAAATCAACTTTATATTAGTTGAAAAGTAGTGCAGAGTGAGACAACTGACTACCGCCTAGGACAACGCAATGTTAAAATAGTTAATTGTTTCCATTGGAAGGTAATCCAAGTATCAACCGGTACTAGTTGCGAAATAGTTAGCTTAAAGTTAGTTTAAAGTTAACTGAGTTTCCAACAGGGTATATCGAGACATAACCGCTAAAATAGCTTAAGCGACACATTTTTTGGACTTCGGTTTTTTTTAACGAAAATTGGAAAATTGACTATTTACGATCGCAAATACTAATCGATTTTGGTCAAAAATTGAGGTTCGAAAATGATGTCGCTTAAGCTATTTCTTACATACTATACATACATGAATAGGCCGGCGTTCGCAAATCTCACAAAAACTTAAAAATTACTTTTTATTTTCCTTAAAGAGAAGTAACACTCAGGCATTGAATGTATACTAAAGGGTGTTTTTTATTGAGATATAGAACTTTAAGTTGGCATCACTTTTTTAACTGGCGGCCATTTTGTCAGCTGTCAAGTGATTAATATTTAGTTTGGTTTGCCATTTTATCATGAACAGGTTGATAAAAGAACAACGCCTGCAAATCGTGCAAATTTATTTCGAAAATAATGGTTCAGTTATCGAAGTTTACCGCAAGCTCCGTCCATTTTATAGTCGACATAATCGTCCATCAGAGCAATTAATTCGGTTAACCATGGATCGTTTTCGCACTACGTTTACTCTATGTGATAATACGCATCCGCAGAGACGTCGAACAGTGCGCACCGAAGAAACAATTGCCGCTGTAGAGCAAAGTGTTGAAGAGGACCCGAATGAATCGATTCGCCACCGTGCACAGCAATTGGAGCCGACTAACCGACTATTTTGTTCCCGAATTGGATGGCATGAATGTGGATGAGTTGTGGTTCCAACAAGACGGCGCTACATGCCACACAGCGCACGTCACAATCGATTTATTGAAGGAAACATTCGATGAGCGCATAATTTCGCGGAATGGACCTGTCAATTGGCCACCAAGATCGTGTGATTTGACACCATTGGATTATTTTCTTTGGGGATATGTGAAGTCGCTCGTCTACGCCAACAAACCAGAAACGTTAGGGAACTTGGAAGCCAACATTCGTGGCGTTATTGCCAACATACGGCCCCATATGCTCGAAAAAGTGGTTGAAAATTGGACCTGTAGAATTGGCTTTATTCGAGCCAGCCGCGGCGGCCACATGCCCGAATTCATATTTAAACATTAATGGCATAAAATTATCCTTCCAATAAAGCCAAATTGATGGACATTAAAACGATTTTCTTGTGTTTGATTTCAATTCGAAGTTCTATACCTCTAAAAAAACACCCTATACTATTACCAGCTGTTACCTTCTTTAGGAAAGGAATAAAGATAGAGAAGAGAGATGGTGAAGGAATATATATCGGAAAGCTTCATTATTTTACAACTCTGCTTTTTGCACGTTTTATTTATGCTAAGGTAGTGTTGCAGCGCCTCTGTTGCCTCTTAATATGTATATCTCTAATTCTTATAAAAAATAAAAACGAAACAGCGAAAAAAAATAAAATAAAAAATGAACAATCAATAGTTTAGCTAAAAGTATCGTCGATTAAACATTGCAAGATTTATAAGAAAATGCTCATTTAGGTGGAAAATTATGCAATTAATACACATAAAGTAAGAACAAATAGATTTTGATTTGAGTTCCGCTCAATTCCTAAAAAGTATTTGCAAAATCCCAAAAATGGGATTTTTTCAGTATTCTTGCTATATTTTTCTTATCTTTCACCGGGCGCAAATAATATTTTTGGAAATATAAAAAAACATATTATTATGTCTTATGGTGAGGTGATGAATTTATTTTGTTCCAGCTTTGGAATTTGAGAAAAAAGGCCTTACATTTGATATTTATCACAAAAATAGGTCTATTTCGAAATAGGTCTGGTTCCTTCAATAGCGAAAATTTGGAGCAAAAAATTTTTTATTTTTTTTTTAATAAATAAAAATATACGTGTCTGTTATGACTTTTACATCCGTGTGAAAGTGAATCTTTTCCGCATATTTTGGTGTCCTGACATTCACTTCCGAATAATTTTTTCGTTTTACTTTCGACTGCACCAAGCAATGTGAAAGTAAATAGAATCGCCTTTTTTCCACATTAAAATTAATTTAATTTAAACGAAATCTTTTTTAAAATTAGGCTTGATATCTCATCTACCTAATTCGGAAATTTAAACCAATATATATTTGGTTTTAATACATAGAAAAGGCGACATGAAAAACATGCCCACATTAGCAACCAATTTTGCAAAAATATTCGGAAGTATGCAGACACCAAATCTTTTTTTGTTGTGATTCGGAAATTTTCATTCTAATTGAAAACGTTCGAAAGTCGTGACAGACACGATAGGGTTGGTATTTTTGAAACATTTTTTTATAAAAGCGAAATAATTAACCCATATTTCCTAAACTGTAGGCGGAAAGCCATAAATGTACCAGACTTTTTTAGCTCTTGGATAAAAAAAAAAACTCCACTTGCAAAAAATGCAAAATGCTTTGTGGCCCAGCCTCCTTTAGAGATATATGGTCCAAATTCCATGCTTAAACTCTGTGACACCTTCTTCTCATAACAATCAGACGGACCGTTTAGAAACTGCAGAATTATTTCCATTTTTTTAACAAAATCCCCCACTACACTATCGGGTAGTTTAGGCCCCACTAGGTACCAGAAGGCACCGTCGGATCGAACTAAAAAAATTAAGATCACATTTATGAGAGCAACCCTAACATTTTAGACAGCGCATATATTAAGAATTTAAAAAAAATCTAATAAATACAAGCTGCGACCAGTCTAATGTACATATTCACTCTTATTCCATCAACGACATCGACGTCACTTTAATATAATAACAAAAAATTGGGGCTTGTCTATCCGTTGTCGAAAGCAATTGACTGCTATTGACTGGCTCATTCTATTCGCTAGACCTTAGAGAACAGAAATAGACCGCCAAAAGCACAAAATTGTTCTCGAGAGCGAGTAGACAAGCACCAATTTTTCGGTATTGTACGTCGATGTTGACAACTGGAAAAAGCGTTAATTACTTTGAAGAGCTTTGGAAGATTAACAGAACGTTGCAAAATAGCCATACAACGCGCACGCGGCCAATTTATTAAACCCAGCAAAGAGTATTTGCCATTATTACTTTTGCTCTTGTATATAGTTAGCCAAAAATTAATTCCGAGGGGGCAACGCCGCGAGCATAATTAGTATTAAATAAATATTAATGAAATAGAATCAAGGTATTTATCAGTAAAAGTAACAAAGAATTTTTACAAAAGTGGATTTTTTTAGATGACTCTTATTAGAAGTCGAATTTAATATTGAGTCGTCGTTGGCTGTGTATCGATCGATGGTAATATTTGTGTAAAAATATATTTAAAAAATAATCAAATTATTTAACTAATTCCAGCGAAGACAGACAAATGGACTATGCCGAACAATTGGAATCAGTAGCTTATGTGATTTGTGGTGAAAATAGTAAAATTACTTTTAAAAACTTTTCCGATATTTGGCATGCCAGAGGTGTAAGTTTCCTTTATAGTGACAACAATAACAACAACAATAAAAAGTTAATAAATCTTTAACTTTTGCTTGATTAGATTTTAGATAAATTATATCGTCTCATAGACGTTGATGGCACAAATTCCATATCCACAAATCAAATAATGGAATTTATATCACATCTAACAAACTTAAGGTAAGTTTTATTTTTTCTTTCTCATCTCTATTCACAAAAGAGCTTCAGGCACAAAAGCGAAAAAGATTTATGTTCATGTTAACTATTTACAATTTGTAGAACAAATAGATTTTTTTTGCATATAATTGTTATGAAGAAAATAAAATACAAAAATAAAAATGTAATGAAAACTTTAAGAGTGCAAAAACAAGGAAAAATAATATTAAAAAAAATATTACACTGAAAAAAATATTTATAACAAACAGGTGGCAGCACTGAGAATGGAACTATATCAAGATGTATTTATGTTTCCAAGGGGTTTTTTTTAATTTGGAACGATTTTCTGTTATCCCACGTAAAAATTTAAATTTAATAAAAGACTTAAATAAAATAAATAAAAAACATAAATAAATATCAAAACTTATAAAACCATCAAAGCAAACGACAAAATTAAAAGCACAAAAAAAAGAAAAATTTATGTTCAGCAAGCAACGGAACAACAGCTGGTTATTGTTACGGCGAAAATCCAAAATGGCGAGTCACTTATAATCAAATACAGTGTTGCCCATAAGTTTAGTTTTAACAGTTGTTTTGTAAGGTTTAGACATACTGGGTTCAAGGTTTAGTTAGCTGAGTTTCGTGGAATGTAACTGAAACGGTAGGAAATAGCTGATCGGTATTGTTGTGTCCTTATTTTTCAATTAGTTGAGAAATAAAGCAATTTTGCTGCTTTACTTATGACTTTATTTCAGTGAGCCGACGAAAATTGGTACATTGTGCTGATAGTGGGATCTCGGCTTAAGAATCATATGCTTTCTGCCAATAAAAATTTGCTGGAAAGCCCCTTTCTATGAAAAGTTTAATTCAATATAGAAATTTATATATTTTTCAAATCTCCCCTTAAGATATAACACCAAGCTTAAAAATAAAAAAAAAATCGGTCAAATCTTAAGTTTTATTTCTGCATTTTGTTGCTGAACAGTAATTTTACAGTAAGCTTCAAAGAAAATTTTTCTTTTTAAAATAACTTTATTGCATGTTGATTTATGTTATTTTAATACCTACTTCAATATATTTTTTTATATCGTTTAAGATGACATGATGCCACATTAAAATTTTAAGATACTCATTGTGAATTCTCTAATTAGTTCTTGTATGTACATTTAATATAATTCACAATCAAAATTTTTGCATTGTTATTTTACACTAGTATTTTTTTCTGTGTGCAATGACACACGGTCCCTGATTAAAACAGTTTTTTTTAATGGAAAATTGTTTGTAAAAATATTTTTTTGAAGTTTATGTTTCTTATTGGTTAAAGCTGAGGCTAATTTTAACGTTCTTTTCCCATACAATTTCTCTTGCATTTCTTCAAGTGCATTAAAAAAAAAAGTAACGAAATGTTATGCAAGCAAACAACTGCAACAGCAATATTTTTAAATGTTCGATATGAACAACAAGAAAAATAAACTCTTTAAGAAGAGACTGACAAGCAACAGGGAAAAAAGCAGCTATTAATCAACCATGTACGAATTCGTATATTCTAGTCTGTCCCCACCTGTCTGTAGACCCAACTATTAACCAACATTGTGGTTGACTGCAGAAAAGTTTGAAACTGATACTACGATACTGACTCATAACGTTGGCTCTACGGCTGTTGCTGTTTTTCTTGCAGTTGTTGTAATCTTTTAATTAATCTTTAATTTATTACTAAACCTTAACTACAACTTGTTGTAATGGCTTTCATATTTGTGGCTAAAGATGAGGCCTTTAAGTTAATTTTTTTTTTTTTGGTATGCTCTTAAATAATGAATCATGGATGGCTCTGTAATGAACGTTTGCATAAATTATTAATTTCTAAAGAAATACATAAATTTTGTTTGGTTTAATAAAAATATCTCTTCCTGCAATATAGAGCACGCACTGGTTTTGATAAAAGTTCTTTAACACGTTTGGAGCAGCTTTTTCGCAATACGGTGGGAAATGAGCAGGAAATTCGACGTGAGGAGTTCAAAAAAATTGTTACCTCAAAGAATGTAAGTACAGAACTCGTATGTTTTGTCTCAAAACAATTATAAAGCAATTTAAATGTAACGCCTTTAAAGCATTAAATTTTAATTAGAAAAAGAACACATTTACATACAGATCGAGCGAGTATATTTTATATTTTAATTATATTTTCAGCCATTTTTTACGGAACGAGTTTTTCAAATCTTCGACAAAGACAATTCAGGTTCAATATCACTGCAGGAATTTATTGATGCCATTCATCAATTCTCAGGGCAATCTGCTGATGATAAGATACGATTTCTTTTCAAGGTTTACGATATTGATGGTAAGTTTATTATTCTTGTGTAGAATTTATTTTTGCAAAATTTTATTAACATTACTTTATTAAAGTATAGTATTAAAGTTGAATTTTCGACTAAAGTGTGATAGAAGAAATTTATGACAAATATTTTCGCAGAATATTTCAACTATATACAGCCCTGTTTTTAAGGGTTAATGTAGCCAACAAAATGTTACTTGTATTGTTCTGAATAAATGTTCTGAAGACACTATATATCAAAACCCAAGTATCACACGATTTTCTACATTTTTTTTTTTTTGCTGCACATGGGTGCAACTTTAAATAGGCCGTAAAATGAGTTTCAGATGTAAGCTTTTAGAACACACATACACGTATTTTTTGTTTGTTCAACAGTGTTATCACATTTAATGCAATTTTACCTCTTTTTATTTGAAAAATTCGAAACAAAATTAGAATTTTCGAATTTATAATGCTTTCAAAATTTTCTATGATATCTTTGATTAATATTATCTTCCTAAAAAAACTAACTTTATTTTGGTTGATTAATAATCATTTTTTAAATAATTTTCTTTCAGCTCGATTCACTTTATACAAAGATTTTAAAAAGTATTTCAGTATTTAAAATTTTCATAATAAACTTCTCTTTGCTGCTATGTACCTTCTATTATTTTTCCTTCAAGTTATTTCCCAAGGCAGAGTTTTTAAATATTGCCAAGGGTGTTCAAAAATCGACATTAAGTTCGAAAATAACAAATGAACTCAAACAACAGAAATGAAATCCGATGTGATGTTTGAAAATCTACGGAAAATTCGAACTTATTTTCGAAAATTCGAGCTAATGTTCGAAAATTCGACATAATGTTCGAAAATTAAAATTAAAGTTTAAAAATTCGAACTGAAGTTCCCAAATTGCAAGTGAACGCAAAAACTTGAAATGAAATCCGAATTTATGTTCGAAAATTGGAGCTTAATAATGTTCAAAAATTCTAAGAGAAGATCAATAATTTGAAGTAAAGTTCGAAAATTCCGTATGAATTGAAAAATTCAAAACAAAATGGGAAATGAAGTTCGATAATTTAAAATGCAGTTTGTTTTAAAGTTTGAAAAGATGTTCGAAAATTATATATTAAGTTAAAAAAAAAATCAAATGAAGTTGAACTAATATTCGAAAATTTAAAGTGAGGTTCAAAAGTTCGAAGTGAAGTTCCCAAAAAAGTTTCGAACTAATGTTCGAAAATAGCAAGTTATGTTCGAAAATTCGAAGTGAAGTTCGAAAATTGCATATCAATTCGAAAACTCAAAACAAAATGGGATATGAAGTTCGAAAATTTCAAAGGAAATTCTAAAGTTTAAATTATATTCGAAAATTATACATTTATTAAGTTCCAAAAAAAATGTCAAATTCGAACTGAAGTTCAAAAATTCAAAGTGAAATTCGCAAATTACAAATAAACTTGAAACCCCTAAAACTCGAAATTAAATAGGAACTGATGTTCGAAAACCGGTACTTTTGCTCGAAAGTCCGAAGTGAAGCTCAATAATTCGAGCTGAAGTTCGAAAATTTCATATGAATTCAAAAATTCAAAACAATAATTTAAAATTTAATTGTAAAGTTTGAAATCAGGTTAAAAAATTATATATTAAGCTCCAAAAAAAAATCGAATGTAGTAAAACTAGTGTTCGAAAATTCGAGGTGAAGTTCAAAAATTCGAAGTGAAATTCCCAATCTATAAATTAACTCAAAAACTTGAAATTAAATTCGAACTTATGTTCGAAAATCGGAACTTTTGCTAGAAAATTCGAATTAAAGCTCAAAAATTCGAAAATTTCATATGAATTCACAAATACAAAACAAAATTGGAAATTAAGTACGAAAATTTAAAAGTATATTCCAGAGTTTGAAATGATGTTCGAAAATTATATATTAAGTTCGAAAACTTCAAATGGAGCCAAAATTCGAAAAATCCATTCTAAAATTCGACATTAAGCTTATGCGAAATGAAATTTGAGTATACGAAATGATGTTCGAAAATTCGAAAGAAAGTTCGAAATTATGATATAATAATATGATTTCGAATATTCGAAGTGAATGTTCACTCAAAAATTCGAAGTGAAATTCGAAAATTTCATATGAATTCACAAATACAAAACAAAATTGGAAATTAAGTACGAAAATTTAAAAGGATATTCTAGAGTTTGAAATGATGTTCGAAAATTATATATATGAAGTTCGAAAACTTCAAATGGAGCCAAAAATTCGAAAAATCCATTCTAAAATTCGACATTAAGCTTATGCGAAATGAAATTTGAGTATACGAAATGATGTTCGAAAATTCGAAAGAAAGTTCGAAATTATGATATAATAATATGATTTCGAATATTCGAAGTGAAAGTCAAAAATTCATAATGAAATTTGAAAATTTAAAATTATACTTAAAAGTTCGAAAATGCGAAGTTGGGTATAAAGGGGCATGCTCCCAAAAAATTGTATGTATCTCTAATATCTTTTACTAAGCTTCTTTAACCCTAATATAAGTATTTACTAGAGACGTGCAAATGTCGTGATTTTTCTCAAGTCATTTCGACTTTGACTATGAATTTTACAGAACAAAATGGCGTATACTTTTAGAAAACTCTAAAATCATGTTTAAAAATAAAAGATATTAATTTTTAATTATTTATATTTCAAGTGTGCTTAAGTCAAAATGTGTATGGAAATTTTGTTTTCATATAAAGATACTTTAAAAGAGATAGAAGCTGAAAGAAATCTGTCATTTAAGTGGCAGTAATGAAAAGTAAATTTGTAATATCTTTACTTGCACTGAGACTGCTCTCGTATATACTTATGTATATGTACATATCTTTATTTCTTTACATTCAATCCATGCTGTGTTATGATAATTAAAATTTTTCCTTTCAATGGCCTTAATTCGTTGACTTCAACTTAGGGTTTGCCAAAAACCGTGGAAATTAGAAAACCGCGGTTTCCGGTTTTAAGCCACTAAAACCGGTCGGTTTCGGTTCGGTTTCGGTTTTAAAAATCTGCATGTATATAAATAGGTATGTCTGCTAGAAAGACAAATGATAATTTAAAAATAATCATCCCTATCGTGCAAAACAAATGGAATTTTTCTTAATGTGAAATTTTCATTCCCCTCGAAAAGAAAAATGCTATCTTGAATATCCTGTGAAATTTTTTTTCCGTAAAGCTTAAAAATTAATTGAAAATAAGAAAAATTTAAGTTTAATAAAAAAAGTCACAAAAATTTTAGGTTATAAATGAAGTTTATTTAATTTAAAGTTGTACTCATGGAGGCGCTTCTGTTAATTTAGTTATTTTTTCATTAAATATACCACCGTGGTGCACTACCATAAAATTTACTGTTTGTGGACCAAAGAGATTCATACTCTATGAAAAAAATTGTTGTGGGGAATTATTGTTAACAATCGTAAGGATTAAGCATGAATAGTTTTAACTTTTAAAATATAATTCGAAGAAAAATATCGAAATTGTTAGATGTAATAATTCAGTTCGCCTGCAAAAATAAAGGAAAAGTGGAAAAATGCACGTGAAAAATAGTTTGCCTTATCGTGGTTGGCGTATTTCAAATACGACTGTTTGGTAATAGATTAAAGAATACAGTTTTTCTTTAATCTATTGCCAAACAGTCGTAGTAGTATTTGAAATACGCCAACCACGATAAGGCAGATTATTATTATAAGGGGAACCAAAAAAGGGAAAATATTTCTTTGAAATTGTTACTATAGGAGTGATAGAGTTTCTCTGGTTTGTATTCAATTCAGGTACTTATATTAGAAAAGGTATATTTAGTAGTGAGTATGTGTATAAAAAAAAAGGTAAAGAATAAAAGATTTATATTTAATTATTCAAGTAATAAAATTTCAGGAACGTTAAAGTGCTCAATGTAGAGTCGTTTAAACGAAATCTTATTTTTGTGCAGAGGTTACAAGCGACAGAAAACACTCTTTCGCTTTCAGTGGAAGAGGGCTTTATTGTGTTATTGCCTTGTGAAGCAATATGTTGGTTGTTTTGTTGTTCGTTTTTTTATAAAGTACAAATTCTTGTCGAAGAACATTAAAATTTTCGTCTTCTTGCTTTACATCTACTAGAGATTTTTTGATAACAGATTACAATTCTTCCAGCAAAGATTTGTTATAATTTTCTTAAAATTCTACAATTTTTTTACCTTTCATTGTTACAGAATGATTAGTAATGTTTAAAAGTCTTCAATGTATTTTTAAACAAGATAATAATGTTAAAGTAAAACTTCAAAACCGACGCTTTTTATGTCGGTTTCGGTTTTTATGGGTTAAAAACCGCGGTTTCGGTTTCGGTTAAAACCGAACGGCAATCCCTACTTCAACTGGTATAAGAACCATTCAAGTGACTTTTTTCTCTTAGGAAAGTAAACACAAGCCGACAGGCACAACATTTATTAATCCACTTCATTTATTGTTTTTTTTTTATTATTATTTTTATTATTTTCATGGCTTTAATTTTATGCATTTTTTATAAATTATGTATTTTTTTGTGTCTCTTTGCCAACAATTTATTGATTTATTACCTTAGGTGATGGTCTCATACAACACAAGGAATTACATGACGTTATACGTGCCTGTATGGAGGAGAATGGCATGGAGTTCTCTGAAGATCAAGTAAGTAGTACATGCCGCTGGCTGGTTGAAGAGAAAAATTTTAAACGGCCGACAGCACAAAATAATGATTTACTTCAATTGATTTAAATAAAAAAAAAACAAATGCTTATGTACCACCAATGAGACGGAAATATTAAGAATTCAAGCGCAAAATCTTAATCAGTTTTATGATCTACAAGACAGAGTGCCGAGCATAATAGCAGATATTTAAAATATTTAAAAAGAATTTTCAAATGTTTAAGCAAAATCATTCACGAGTAGTAATTGATGTACTACATATTTTAAAATTAACTTCTCTCAGTTTTAGCAAAAAAGTTTATGTTTTTCTTCAAAAATTCCATTCTCAAATTCAAATTTTTTACAAAACGCACCTTTGTAATACATCTTTTCAAAGCACTACATTCAAGGCCGGCAAAAAAATTAATATCGCCTTTCTTTTCATCATGTACAATCAAAAAATTCACAAACATAACTTCAACAATTGTTGGAACTAATTGAAATACGCCCTTCCATTGTAGATTTATTTAAGCAATTGCTGATGATTAATCGAATAACTCGACAAGATAAATATTTAAACAAATTTGTATTAACACTTTGAATTACTATTCTTTTTTAGATAGAAGATCTTACCACAGCCATGTTCGAAGATGCTGACCCCTATAATCGAGGTGAGATCACTTATGAAGCTCTTAAAAATCAACTACATAAGCATGGTGGACTTCTGGAAAATTTAAGTATAACGTAAGTCTATAAGAATTCGAATAAACTATATGAGCATAGAGGAGTTCTAAAACAATTTAAGCATAATGTATGTCTAATGATCGCACGAAATTATGCGAGAAAATTTAATCTAAAAACTTTTCGAAATATTGTATTCGAATAACTTTACTCGATTAAAAATAATTTGAATTGATTTTTTTGCGCACCTAGTAGCTACTGCAATAATTTTTCTTCCAGTTCCTTAAGTCGAATAATTTGATACAAACACTTTTTCTCTGTAAAATTTGTCGAATAATTTAATTTTAAAAAATACATAAATTATTCGCATAGATTCGTTAGAATAAAAATTATTCCGATAACTTCAATCAAATAACAAAATTAAAGTTACTGAATTTCCGATATGTAAACATTTTAAAAAAAATTTTAACTTTTTCTTCTTTATTTCATTCGAATAAAAATTATTCGAATTATTTCTTTCAAACAAAAATTATTCGAATAATTTGATTCAAATAAAAATTACTGAAATAGTTTGATTCGAATAAAAATTATTCGGATAATTTTATTCGAATAAAAATTATACGGACGATTTTAATTAATATACTTCATTCGTATAATTTTATTAAAGTACATACTTTTTGATTTAAATCGTTAAAATTTCGAATTAAAAAAAAAATTATTCGCATATGTAATTTTATTCGAAAAGAATTAAGTCGAATAAAAATTATTTAAACGGATAGTTTCAATCGAATAAAACATATAAAAAAATATTATATAACTTTTTCTCTAATTCCTCGAACAATTGAATAAATTGAATAAAATGAATTGAATTGAATAAATATTTATTATTGGAATGATTTCATTCCCATAAAAATTATTCGAATAATTTGGTTCTAATAAAAATGATACGGATAGTTTCAATCGAATAAATATTATTCGAATAAGTTTATTAAACTACGTTTTGTTTTAATCCATTAAAATTGCGAATTGGAAAAAAATTATTCGTATAATTTTATTCGAATAAAAATTATTCGATAATTGCGAATAAAAATATTCGTATGAGTTCATTGGAATAAATATTATTCGGATAACTTTAATCAAATAACAAAATTATGGTTACTGAACTTTATTGGCAGAAAAAAAATTTAAAAATTTTAAACTTTTTCTCCAATTCGAAAGTTCGAATTAGCGTAAATAATTATTTTATTCAAATAAATATTATTCGAATAATTTTATTAAAATAGAAATAATTTAAATAGTTTTATTCGATCAAAATTATACAGATAAATTCAATCGAATAAATATTATTCGAATAATTTTATAAGTACTTTTCTCTTTAATTCATTAAAAGTTCGAGTTGGAAACTTATTCGAATAATTGCATTCGCAAAACAGTTATTCGGATAATTTCAATCGAATAAGATAATAAGTTCAAGTAAATATTATTCGCATAAATTCATTCCAATAAAACTTATTCGGATAACTTCAATCAAATACCTAACAAAATTAAATAACTTTTTCTCTAATTATTCGAACAAATCGAAAGTTCGAATTGGAAAAAAATTATTCGTATGATTTGTTCCAAATAAAAACTATTCGGAGAATTTCAATCGAGTTAATAGTATTCGAACAATTTTATAGGGGTACTTTTTGCTTTAATTCATTAAAAGTTCGATTTGAAAAAAAATTATTCGTGTATCTAATTTTATTCGAATAAAAATTATTCGTGGAATTTCATACGAATAAAAAATATTTAGGAAAATTTTAATTGAATAAGAAAATAAAAACGAGTAAAAAATATTCGAATAAAGTCATGATATTTGGATAATATATTTCCTTTTTGAAATTTTAAGTTATTTGGTTGTGTGAGACGCTAAAAGGACTGACTCCACTTTTCGAACATTTCTCAATTTTTTTATATTATTATTGTGAACTATATGGAAATTATTTTGTTCTTCTTTTATTTAGATATTTTCCATTAAAAACATTAATATTATTTGATTTTTAAAGCTACTCCAATTAATTCCACTTTAATTAAACGCATTGGTTTAATCAAACGAAATTTCCATGTTTTATGAAATTTTATAAAACTATCCAAAGTATCTGTTACGCGGGAGTCCCCTCTCCTCTAATTTTTTTTCTGTTAAATGCCATAAAAATATTTCGTACCTTTTATAGTTTTCATAAATTTTGGAAATCTATTTGCCAAACATTAGTAATTTACTCCACTTTTTATTTTGTAGAGTTAGGGCTTTTAGCTTCTGACACATCCATTTATAGGACTTAAAAAAAGAATTTCACCTTTCTTTATTTTAATTTATACTTGTTTATTTAGAATTGATCGCTGGTTGGTACCGGTGGGTCAAGAAACTTCAGCCAGTAAATCGAAAGGATCTCTTTGGAATCGTATTCCCATACCTCATCAATTGACGCCAGCTTATATGAAAAATAATCATGTGTTCGTAACATATTTGTTCATTTATATAGCGATCAATGTATGTCTCTTCGTATCGAGAGCGATACAATATAGAGCGAGCAATGTATTTGTTATATTCGCCAGGGCTTGTGGTAAGTCCGCTAAATGATCAATCCCTTGTTTTCTCTAATTTACTTTTCATTACAGGTCAATGTCTTAACTTCAATTGTGCCTGGGTTTTGGTGCTGATGCTAAGACATTCTCTCACCTATTTGCGCAATCGGGGTATTTCCACCTATTTGCCCGTCGACAATCACATCTATTTGCACAAACTGACGGGAATTGTGATATCAGTATTAAGTTTAGTACACACAATAATGCATCTCTTTAACTTTTCCCTAATCGTTGTAAATGATGCCCAAATAAATGCAAACAATTATACAATTGCCGAATGGCTGTTAACTGATAGACCGGGTTTATTTGGTCTGGTGCCAGGCTGTGCCAATCCCACAGGAATAGCTTTGTTTGTAATACTTCTCATTATGTTCATCTGCTCGCAGCCATTTGTGAGGCGTAAGGGTTCGTTTGAGGTATTCTATTGGACGCATTTGTTGTATATACCATTTTGGATATTGGTAATATTTCATGGACCAAATTTTTGGAAATGGTTCCTTATACCCGGTATTGTATATACCATTGAAAGAATATTGCGTTATGTGTGGATGAGGGGAGAGCATGGCAAGACTTATATTAGCTCAGGTTTACTGCTGCCCTCAAAGGTCATACACTTGGTTATTAAAAGGCCCTACAACTTTAACTTTCGCCCCGGGGATTATGTGTTTGTCAATATACCAGCTATAGCCAACTATGAGTGGCATCCATTTACCATAAGCTCTGCGCCGGAGCAAGAAGATTACATGTGGCTACACATACGCACAGTGGGCGAATGGACCAATCGTTTGTATCAGTATTTTGAAAAGGAACAGCAAAAGTTGCACCATGGCGATATAATAGCCCACAAGCAAGCCATACCCACCTCGAGTCTCTTGCAAATCAGTAATGAGGCCAACAAGAGAAAACCCTCAGCCACGCCGCAAACTGATTTTTTGGCTCAAAATCTTTCAAAAATTCAACACAGCTCAAGTTGTGACTCTGCTGCCAGGGCAACGAAAACTCTGCAAGATTTAGAAATTGCTGGTCCCACAAGACCACCGCGTCACAATTTTGCTCCGCCACGTCTAGCCACCGAAAGTCTAAGTGCCAGAGAGGCAAGTGAAACCAATGGTGGTGGCGCGAATCGCATACGCAGTATTAAAAAGTCATTGCAGAGAACATTTTCTCGCAAGGACAACGCTGAAGTGAAGAGTAAACAAAAACGTAATTCGGGCCATTCGAATGATGGTTACGTCATGGACGAACATGATTTGGAGGGAAAATCGGAAAATACGAAACAGCGAAAAATGCAATTAATATTAATGGATAAGCCACCTCTAGCAAAGAGTGCCTCATTACCAGACATGGCTGTGAAGACAAAGAAAAGAGAGAGACTAAAGACGTAAGTATTGTTATATAGAGCAGATACTCGTAGTGGATAATCAAAAATTTTGAATGCTCCTCCGTTGAGGATATTTTTAAATATGTTGCTTGTCAGATTTCCATAAAAGTCGAGGGAACTGCAAAACCTCTTCAAATCTATGTATATATTCCAATTTTATGAAGAGATAAATTTTGCATGTTTGAAAGAGGTAATCTCCGGAACCACTGGCCCAATTTCTTAAATTCTTTCCAAAAAATGTAGAAGGGAGTTTCCCATCAAACATAGTGTATTTATTGTTACGCTAAAAAGCTTAGGATAGGGCCCTACTTAAAGAAAAAAGCTGGAGTTATAGACAAGTTATAAACCGATATACATATTTATAATTTATTTATTTTATATCGTCACCTAAAATCCAAAAGACCGTAAGTACACTTTTTACTGTTTTACAGGAGAAGCAAAAAACCTTATAAATTTAAAACTATTTATTTGTTAGGTGCAATTTGAATAATGAATTAAATCGGTATTTTTGAACATATGTATGTGAGTCAAATTTTAAGGAAAGATGTATTTTGGGTAATCACATCATAATCAATCAAAAAGTCTATTTTGAATTTTTTGGTTTTTACGGCCTTTTAGATTTTAGGTGGCGATATACTCTGCCAGAATCAATCGAAGGAATCTTTTAATTATGTAAAGATTTTACTATCATTTAATTTCAACCATTTCCAGCCTTCATGCCTTGGGCCGTTCCGAATCAGAGAGATCGTTTGATGAAAGCCGCATAAGAAGAGCGAGAATGCAAAGCGTGGGATCAGCTTACTCAAATCCCCAAAATAAATCACTGGCACAAAGTTTTCGCTATATGCGCAACAAACCCACCATTATAGCATTTAAGACGCCCAGCATGGAAGAAAATGAACAAAAATGCGCTCAAAGCAATGGAGCAATAGCGGAATCATACACACTTTTACAAGCGGAAGAGGGAAGAATGCCAAACGGTAGAAAAAATATTCACACAAAATTTATACTTTTTTAAATAAATACTTTTATATAATATATTGTAAATTTTTTTCTAGATAAATCTGCTTTAAGTCATCATACCAATGAAAATATAAAATCGAAACCTTTGGAGGTAAGTCGCAATTTTTTTAATAAACTTTAAAGTTTATTTAAAGCTAAGGCCACAAGATGATTTCTGCATGTTTTAACTAAAGCCGCTATTGCCGTTCTTAACTCAACTCATCCTAGTTGTGTGATACTCAACGCATCTCTTACATTGGTCTTGCCATTCAAAGCTTAAATAACGGTTGAGTTTACAGTTGTATTGTGCCCAGCGTTGCCAAATGTGCAGTTTTAACTGATTTTAGCAGTTTTTTAAAGCATAGAATAGTTTTGCAGTTTTTTGCTTTAAAAATAAGTTTTTCTATAAATTGTGCAGTTTTTAATTTTTAATTTATCTCAAGTTTGTTATTTTAGTTCCGATATCTGAAGCCATAGTTTCACCCATTTTCCTTAATATAATAATGAGGTTTATTAGTACTTTTTCAAACAGCAAGAGAGAATTCACATGAAAGTTGTGTTTTTCTTTATGGAATTTGTCTTATTGAAAAAGAAAAACAATTTTCTTCATTGAAATAATTCGATTCCTTATAGAATGAGATAAAACACAACGAAATATATACCAAATTAGAGGATAGACCCCATAGAATTTGAAGCCATACACATTTTTTCACAACTGTCTTAGCAAATAACAATATTTGGGATTTCTTATAGAATGAGATAAAACACAACGAAATATATACCAAATTAGAGGATAGACCCCATAGAATTTGAAGCCATACACATTTTTTCAGAACTGTCTTAGCAAATAACAATATTTTATTTTGGCTAAGCAAGTGTATTAAATAAATAAATCATTGTGCACTTCAAATAAAAAAAATCTTAAAAAACAAAAGCAAACATTTGAGTTACTATATTTATTGAATTTTGGATACACTTACTTCTTTAGGTTGGTTCGGAATTTACCTGTGTAATTTAATGCGAAATATCCCATAGTGCAACTAAAACACTTCCATTTCAATTAATTAAAAACTTTATAAATTTGTAGAGGCACATACATATTTTCTTAACTGATGCCGATGAGGCTTTCGAGATGGTAAAACGTAACAACTTGACAAACATTTTCATTAAGTCATGATATAAAAATATATCAGGTATAGACGTATGGTTAACACCCCCTTCCCCCAAAAATATACAAAATGCTAAAAATGTTTTATGAGCATTTTTTTCACATGAAAATCAGTTTTTTTATTCTAAATTTTCAGTTTTCCAAAAAAATATTATGGCAACGCTGATTGTGCCATAAAATGTTAAATTAACAATTTGTTATGATTCACAATAATAAAAAATAATTGAGGTGAAATTAGGAATAAATCTCACATGAGAAAACTAAGTTGAGGTGAGTTGAGTTGAAAATTGTGAAATTGGGGTTAAATCTCACATGAGAAAACTGAGTTGAGTTGTGTTGAGTTGAGTTGAAAATGGCAGGATTATTTCCGGCAAGACTAGACTAAAGATATGTCTTTAAAACTATAAATTTAGTTTAAAAAAATGCAGAAACGTTCTTCGTGCGGCCCCAAACTAAACATTATTTCCCCCACCAGTAACTTGAAATCCTAACACACATATCACTCGTATAAATATACTTGTTACTTTTACCTAAGAAAAATTTATAGATAATTTTATATATACATATCGTTACCTTTATATAGAAAGGCTCTTTCTTAACTCATTATTTTTTTTTAATCGAGATTTTTGCATTTTTCGATACATTAGATGTTCTTCTATCGAAATATACAAAAACTCGATTTAAGAAAAAAATCAGGCCCTTTTTATATTAAGGTAATGATATATAAGAAGAAAGAAAACTACATGAACACTCATATTTCAAACTCTTCAGGATCACAATCATACAACTGTCAGTGCAAGCAATCGTGTGGGACGTTTAAGACGTCCCACATTTTTGCGCTCCTTATCAACCTCAATTAAAAATCGGGGCAGTAATGGCAGTATACCCACAAATGGCACAACTAACTCTGGTGGCAAGGTTACACTTGATGCAGGAGTATTAGAGGTTTGGGTCTTCTTTAAATAATCAGTTTTAGCCATAAGTTCATATAACAGAAGACATAAAGGAATCTACACTCTAGTACTCGTATCATTATTCTTTTTTATTAGATTTTCATTGATGGTCCCTACGGCGCACCCTCATCCCACATATTCATGGCCCAACATGCGGTATTGATTGGTACCGGCATTGGTGTAACACCATTTGCCTCCATACTTCAATCCATAATGCATCGCTATTGGAAGGGGCGCCACACATGTCCCCGCTGCAATTTCGAATGGGCCAGTGATATACCGAAAACGGTCATGAATTTGCGTAAAGTTGATTTCTTTTGGATTAATCGCGATCAGCGTTCGTTCGAGTGGTTTGTAAATTTGCTCTCACAGTTGGAAATAGAACAGGCGGAATTGGGAGGCGCCATGGAAAGGTGTTTATTTAACGTTTATTCTTATTGTCTTATTATTTCTCAATTATTTAACACATTTCTGCTTATGTTTTCATATAGATTTTTGGATATGCACATGTATATAACAAGTGCTTTACAACGCACCGATATGAAAGCTGTTGGTCTACAGTTGGCCCTGGACTTGTTACATGAAAAGGTGGGTATGATCGCTGATCGCTGCTCTTAGAGCGGCAAACTAAATGTATAAGTGGTTGCAGGCAGAGAGATGGGATATTTTTCCAGCAATTATGCAGAACTAATATTACAGTTTGTAAAATACGAAACTCTTTCAGCGGATAGATAGAAAGTACGAAAGTAGTTAGTGCGTCGGTTAGAAAGTAAATGACAGACCTCGAGAACCCGATTTCCATCCCTGGCTAAGGAGACATTGGAGAAATATCCAATACAAAACCATAAAGGTTTTTCCAGCCTAGTTTGGTTTCAAGTAAACTCAAAATCAAACCTAACTTAGCCTTTACTTGGAAAGAAACACGCAGGAAAGGCTAACGAAAGAGCTCAATGCCTACTACGCATGCAGGAACTCCATAGGAAGTAACTCACGTTTGCAAACGAAGGGAGTAAACTGGATTTACACATCGGTTGTCCTATGGTTCTGTGCTATGGTAGAAGGTATTGAGGAAGGAGAGTCAAATGAGATTACTTTCTAAGATTAAGAGGTGGCTTTGTGGTGCGAATGGCGATTAGAATTCTCCTTTAACTCGTTGAAGCAGTTTTTTTTTAGGTCGACGTTAGATGAAGGAATGTGTGACATAGGCCATTACTACAGGGAACTCAGTAATTGGGTGCCGAGCAGGAGCAACCATTCATGGGGAAGTTTGGGGGATTGTGGAGTATCGGTGTCTATGTGAACAAAACTTGAATTAGGAAGACCAAAGCTTCTACTGGATATGAACAGAAAGGCTATGTGAGTATTGCTAGGCGCATTGACTGGTCACTGCTCAGTCAGAGCAAGAACCAGCATTTGAGAAATTAGAACTCCAGATTTCTGTAGGATGTGCGAGAATGAAGAGGAACCAGAAACCATTGAACATATTATCTGCCATTGCCCGAAACTGAAACGCCATAGGCTTAGATGGCTGAGCAGATGTTTTCTTGAGAGCATTAGTGACATCGCAAAGCGTAAACTGGAGGATATCACGGGATTTATCATGGGAATTTAGTGGCTTAATGACAGATAATTGGGGTTCTTCTGGGCACAATTGGGGGTTGAATTTTTACAAACGAGTATTAACAGAAGAGAATAGAATTACAATGAACCCAACTGGGTCTCCGAGTGGAGGTGTCTTTCAGCACCACGCTTTCTAAGCTGACCTAACCTAACCTTTGCCGGATAGATAGTGCTATTGATGAGATCTAAATTTGGTTTTTAATTTATTTATGCACTTAATATAATTGATTGCATTTCGCTAGATACCATATTATTGAAGCGAATAGAATACGCTGTTGAAAATATCTAAGTATGTTTCATTTTTAGTATAGTGGGGTCATTCAAAATTATAGAAATACCTCAAAAGTTGCGAAACTTGGCACGGGCCAGCTAATATGTATGTATGTAGTATATAGAAAATAAGCACTTACCTTAAAATATTTATTCAGACTAGTGTGAAATATGCCTGTACTTGTGATTATAAGTGAAATGAGAGATCAAATTTCTGGAAATGTTCATGAATTTTTCAAGAAGCGAATATATGAGAGAAATGAATCTGAAAAAAAGATAAATGATGTTTAATAAAGATTATCTTGTTCACAAAAAATAAACAATTTTTATACACTTGACAAAGTAAATATGTATACCTAATAATTTAAAAAAACCATCGAAGAAATTTTTTATTCGGTTTTTCATATTGAATTTGACATTCATCAGTAAAAATTACTACAATTCACTAATTTTCTATATTTTTAAGAGTAATAAAATTCTTATTTTTGACCTGTACGTATAATTTTTGTTGCAAATGCATAAAACCACTTACCGCATTTGAAACAATTTTCTCAAAGCCTAATATTAGTCGGAAAGAACCTGTAAACTGTAGAATGACTTTCGCGTCATCGTAATTATTTTTTACCTGTCACAACTAATGCTAGGGACTACTTCAATCAATTGATTGAAGTGCCACTGAATTACTACAAATCACTAGCACAACAACAACTCTTCAGAGCCCTATAAATCTGATGTCTTAACGAGGTTACTTTGGTTCAACCTACAGATTGGCTTGGTCATGATACGATTTCATATAGTCTGACATCCTTAAGAGGATGAGCTACTGAAGAATATTTTGCATAGAAGGGTGAGGCGGTTATCCTAAAGATCTGGACAGACCCACAGAAAGTGCTTAATATTTTTGGTTGTGCTTCGTCATTAAAACTGAAGTAGTAGTAATCAAAAGAGAAACCCATGCGCTTAGCGTGGATTTGGTAAATGCACTGTGCAGCCTAGAGAAGTTTAGAAGTTGTCTAATTATTTTATCGTCGAGTCAATGCCAGAGAGTTCTCGCTGCTTTGAGACGTCTGTGTAAGAGCAGCACAAATTCTTCTCCAGAGATTATCAATATCGACATGCTAAAGCGTAGTTCCACTCTTAGCCAAATCAAACGCTGTATCGTTACCTTAATAAAGCAAGGACCTAGCTCACTATTTTTTTATATCAATATTTTTGCATTTTTCGATACATTAGATGTTCTTCTATCGAAATATACAAAAAGATCGATTTCAAAAACATAAATGATTTAGGGCCTTTCTATATTAAGGTAACGATATGTTGCCTGAATTGGACTCGGGTCTGTGTGCCCATGTGAAGCTTGCCAGTTGACTATCGGTTATAATTTCGATATCGCTGTTCGAAATCCTATGAAACCTTAGTCAATTCATTGCTAGTTCTACTTGTAGGATTCTAAATTCGCCCTGCACTGAAAAAACAGTTTTACATAAATTCAACGAACTCGCATTCATTGATTAAAATTCATTGAAATTCAACGTACTATACGTTGGTTCAAAAAAATATTCCTTGAAATTCAACGTAAAATTTTATGTAGATATGAACTGAACGTTGAAACCATTCCTTGATATTATTTGTTGAATTTAACAACGAAATAGTTTATTGATTTAACGTATAATACGTTCAATTTAAGGAACACGTTCTTTCTTATATAAATAAAAGGAAAAACTTTAATAATTTTTAAGAAAGTGTACTTTGATTCAAGGAACCCGTTCATTGATTTTAAGTAATGTACGTTGAATTTGACTTCAAGAGCAAGAAGAAGATGTTTTATTCAATGAACGAGTACTTTGATTCAAGGAACCACCATTTGAATTTTTGTTATACTTGACTCAATTCAACGTACAAGTTCCTTGTTTTATAACGGGGAAAAACGTACTAAAAAGAAAAAATAAACACAAAGCAATCAGTTGTTGTTCTTCGTTTAACAAATAAGTTTGTGTGCAAATTAAAGAAGAAAGTTTGAAATAAAAAAGTGCCAAAAAGTAAGTTAATAATTAAGAAGTTATTATAATTAATTTTCATTGCAAAAAGAAATATAGTTATATAATATCCCGAATATCAAGAACACATTCTTCTGACATTATTGGTTCCAATTCTAAAGTTTTATGTAAGTAATTATTTTGGATGCTATTTAGATAGTATACTTTTATACATATACATACTATACATATTTATTTATGTTAATTTTGAAGATTCGGAACCAATGCAGTGATTTGCATTAGATGCCTCAGATAAGACAATTCGAGTGCAGAGGGATTCAATAGAACTTGGCAGGCATGCAGCAATTCCAGAATTAAAGAAGTAAACAAAGCTTCCACATTAACCGAAGTTTTTAAAAGATGGCCCGATATGTGAGTATACAAATCTGTAGTGTTTTATACTTTAGTATTTATTGAAAAATAAATATTTATAACTATATTTCAGATTAACAAGGACTTTGGCGTTGCTTATTATTATTATTATATTATTTCTTATTATAGGAAATTTTAAATAAAATACTCAATTTAATATGAACTTGTCTATTATTATATTTATTAAAATTAAATTTTGAATGTATAGGTGCATTGGGTGAAGGAATGAATTCATAAAAATCAATGAATGCGTTCATTGGGTCAATGAATAGGTTCCTTAAATTCAAGTAACTATTTCATTAAATTCAAAGTATGTGTACGTTGATTCAAGGAATATATTCATAAAAATCAATGAATGCATTCATTGGGTCAAGGAATAGGTTCCTCAAATTCAAGGAACTATTTCATTATATTCAAAGTATAAACATATAGTTTTAATGAATTTACGTAATATTTCAACGTATGGATTCTTAACTTCAACGAACTGGTACGTTGAATTCAACAAACCAATGATTGGCATACGTTGAATTCATTGAACATGTTCCTTAGGTGAAAAAAAAGGAATAAATTCGTTGAATCAACGAATTTTTTCGTTGAATTTATGTACCTTTTTGGTTCAGTGTGGAAGTCTATAGGACATTTCAATTCTCATTCTCCGTTTGGAGCCGTCTGTGTAAACATGTAGGGCTCTTTTTGACGAAATTCGCTCCTAAAGGATAGTCTATGGGAATGCAATAGTCTATGCGATTTGGAATACTTCGAATGGTCTCTTAAATGCTAGCATGAACCCTGTCGATGGTTAGTTCCATACAACGATTGCGTTGAGGCTAACTGTGGTATGTACTGTTAGCTTTCTAGGCAATAGATACACTGGCAGCCAGCACAATATAACAAAAACTGCCTTAACTGAGATCAAATACAAAAAATTTATATTATAGATGCTACTCCACTTTCAGGTATTTAAGTCAAACGGCAATTCAGCTCGCCTAAATAGTGTTTTAACAACCCAACAAACACATTAATGATAGTTTTATCACTTAATGTCAAATGACTGTAGCGAATTTTAACTATTGTACAATCTTTAGTTTACGAATATCAGTAATTTTTATATTATTTTTTCTTTTTATTTCATTTTAGGGCAAACGAGATTTGATAACTGGTTTAAAAACTCGCACCAATGCTGGCCGACCAAATTGGGATAAAGTTTTCAAACAGCTGCAAGCGCAGAAAAAAGGAAAGGTAACGGTGTTCTATTGCGGGCCGCCACAGCTTGCTAAAACACTGCGATATAAATGCGATGAATATGGATTTGCATTCCGCAAAGAATGTTTCTAAAAATAAGTATAATTTAAAAAAGAAAACATTAAATAAAAAGAAATAATTATAACTAAAAAAAAATATTCCGCTGGGTAAAAGGGCTAAATTTGATAATAAATTATTGCAAAATACTATTTAGCATCATAAGCTCTGAGCTTTCTCTTTTTTTTTTTAATTTGTAATGTATAATTTATTGAATTTGTATTTATTTTTAATTGTACCCATTTGTATAATAATAATTGTTGATTTTTGTATTTGTTAACTTGCGTTTTTGTGTTGTAAAATTATGTTTTAAATAAAAATATATTTTAAGTTTAGATTTATCTGAAGCCTTAAACCTTTATTCAAGATTTTTCTGATTTCTTATAAAAAAATGTTATAAAAAAAAATTTTTAATTATAAAAATAATTAAACTTTACCTTTAGAATATGCCTCGTGGTTGTCATTTAATTTTTTTGCCAGATGGCAAAGTTCATTGTTGGCTGTATAGATTTCCTTTGTATAGTTATTATTTCGTCAGTTACGTTCTGTACATTATAGAATTCCATCAGCTCTGATATGGCCTGCTCTTCAATTTGTGTTAAAACCAGTGACTTGTGCTTATTGCGCTCATAGTACTCCCGTTGTCGTTTCTCGTCAGCCAAAATCTGTTTAAAACTGTTATTGGTATTTGAGTTGGTGGCAGGAGAAGTTGCAGTTAATTTAGTATGGGATCTCATCATATTGGCAAATGAAGTTGGATCCGCCGAACTGCCTGTAGGCGGTAAATAGGGTGCATCGTGTTCAATTGCTGCAGAAGGAGATTGTGGTAATATGCCCCAGGCATTTGGAGTTTGTGTTATGACTACTGGTTTGGTTTCTTCAGATGTGGGCGTACGCCAAGAAGAGCTAGCAGCATTTAAAGTTTCCGATGTTAGGCGTTTGCGTTGTTTTTGTGATAATTTTTCTCTCGGTGGTGTGGTAGTCAAATCAGCAAGATTTATATTGTATAATTTAGCCGCGGAGCTAGTAGAGGGCAATTCCTCTGGAAACTTGTCAGGAGACGTTGCCTTTGTTGTCATCACAAGTTCATTTGACTTATTTAAATTTACATAATTTGGTGAGGGTGGTTCTTCTTGACTTATAACTTCATTGACTTTGACAGACTTTTCTAAAGACATTTTCTTTTTGTGATCTTTCTTATCTGACACTTTCAGCCAGGACTTGGCTTCATTTTGCAATTTATTTGCAATTTCTTCGGCTTCTTGCACCACTTTAGATTTTTCCGTATTTTCTCTTCTTAGATTTTTTGAATTTTCCGATAAATTTAAGGTTTCCATCATAGAGGATATAGCCTCTTTTTCATATTGCCTTACCGATAATTTCGTCTTACTTTCTTTAGCTTTCGTTTTTTGGCTATTTCTATATAAAAATTGCTCTTCGTCATCCATGCGATAGCTCAAATCCACTAGAAAATCTTCCACAAAACTATGCAAACAATCATCATCGATTGCTTCGGAATCGGGAGTAATCATGCGATAATCGAAAACATGTTTAAACATTTGACGATAATGATCATTTATACATTTCAAAGCTTCGGGTTGACAGTTAAATAGTGTCTTTTGCAATAGAACGCGAGACAAATTTTGGCAAATAAAGTCCAAGCAGCCTTTTTTCATCAACTCACAATTGTACATGCAGGCAAAATCCAAGATATCACCACATTTTTTTATCGATAACTTGTCCAAAAGCAAAATTTCACACACCTTCCCTAGGCGCTCAATAAAGAATTGGTCACAGAATACTATCATATTGTAAAGGAACGTTTCCCGATACTGTTGCTTGCGAAAATGTTCCACATCTAAACTGTATAGAAATTCAATAATGGCCTGCATATATTCAATTGGCACAGTGGGTAGATTGATAGTGCTCTGCTCGGCCCAGGTGTGTGTAAACATCATTTCGAAGTATTCTAAGCGAGCCACTAGGACACATTTATGGGCCGCCAATTCTTCATTATTTTCACAAAGTATACGTACATCATAAAACTGTGGATAGTCGGTGTAACGCAAACGATTAAACCGGTATTCGGACTTATCGGCCATGTCGGGCAAATAGAAAGGAGATTGCTTTAAATAGCTGGGGGAAAAAATTAATATTTTGTTATAAAGTTTGTTTCTTTAAAGTAACTCGTTTAACACTTACTAGTTCAGATAATTGGCTAAAGTGTTGATATGAAATTGTTGCACAAAGCTTAAAAATATTTTGCAGACACATTTCAATTCCTCTGGGGCATCAGTATGCAAACTACTTTGTATGTATTCCAAATCTTAAAGATTAAATTAAATTCAATATAAATACGTAGAACCAAACAAATAACACAGCTCATCTTCTCACCTAGTTCATTTGGCAAGTAGTTGGAATATATAAATTTCAATATAATTTCAAACATTTTGCCCGTTAAAAGTGGAAAACTCAAATTTACATCTTTTTCGTGATTTTCTGCAATGGATTTTCTTAAGCCTGGTGCTCGCGCATAAACAATAAATCGGTGGGCAGGAAATTTATCACCATCCACATGAAAGATTATATCGTGTATGGCATCATGTTCGCAAACATCATTATATAATTTTTTAAATGTATATTCTTCCGGATTTAAGGCTGGTAATTTGAAATATTTAAGATGCGATTCTTGTAAAACGGCAAATGAAGCAAAATCATCATCACAGAAAATATCGACAGCACGATCAATTTGCGTTATGCGCTGCAATTCAATGCGTATCATAAACTCTTTAGCCATTTCGGCAGTACGATGATCGCTGCGTGACCAAATATTCCCTAGAGTTTTTGATCCGCCTGGTATTTCGGCAACGTTGTAGCACGACGGTATGGCAACCTGTTGGCTTTTGCCTTTGTAAATGTCTCCTTGTGAGAGCATCAAAAGTTGGTTGCCTTTATAAAGAATTTTATCGATTTCCGTTAAACGTATATTGGAAAAACTGCACCTACAGCAGCATGAAGTTTTGCTTGAGTTCTTTTATACTAATAATTATTTATATGTGAAAGCATACCTGTAGAAATTTTGTGTCAATTGGTACCATAAAAACACCACATTAGTTTGCGTTAATATTAACAACTTTAAAGCACTCGCGGAACCCTTTTCCGTTTTGGTATTATCACCTTCAATAACTGTTATGCTTTTAAGTGACTCATAGCTTGATAGGAAAAATAAACAAACTAGTATTGAACAAACAGAAAATAAATAAATCATTTAACTTACTTGGGTGCCTTTAATGATTTCATTTTATAGTTATGATATAAAAATATGGTATTGTCCTTTGTTAAAACTACTGTGGCGGTATTGTTAGCTTCTACAAATTGTATTGAGGTGTTTTGTGGCAGTTTTATCTAAAAAATATTAATATATTTCATTTTAAAAATACAATATTATAAATTAAAAGTTTACTTTATTGACTAACCATTCGAGGGAACTTGACGGTTTTTGTGTTAGCTTCAATGCCCATTTGTCCCATATTGGTACCCCATACAAACAAACACTTTTCCGAGTAGGCCAAAGAATGATCATCTTTAGCTATGACTTTTAGTAAATCTTCAAAGTTGGAATTTTTAGTTGTGGCAACTTCTCTGAAATTCAAACACCTTTCACCATCGTCTCTTATACCCAACTGTTGGCTTTCGTTGAGGCCACAGGCAAAAACCAGCGAATGATTGGTCAACACTAAAGAATGTTTACGAGATGCACTGATACAAATAATTTTTTCACCATTATTTCTCAAAGGGATTTTAACTTTTTTGGGGGTACTTAAACTGTTTTCATTGCCGGTACCTTAATATAAAATCAAAAGTTAATTAAATCAATTACATGCTGTAGTACAGCATAAAAGCAAATTTGTTTACCCAATCGGCCACCTTTTCCATGGCCCACAGCATACAAATTAGATTTCTTATCCAAAAATAAACTATGGTACGCTCCCAATGCAATAGATTCTATTGATATTTGATCTTTGCGGAAATAGTCCAACATTTGGGGCATATGATCGGTACCCTGATCATTGTTAAGACCCAAATTGTAGTTTTTATTGGACCCCCATACCAAAAGTTCATTATTTGGAGTTCTGTGTGAATATAAGAAATAATGTATGAAACAATTACATATGTACGTTTTTTTTTGTTTCTATCTTTTCACTCCAACTGTTTTATCCCAATCGGAGAATTATTTGGCCAGTTCGAAGAACTATTTCGCCACCACCAATTCGCACGATATGGCGTGCTACAGTTTAACTTCTGCTTCCCTTAGGAATTCAGCTAATACCTTGTAGTTGTTTGCCGTTTCTTGCTTGAAAAATTCCGTAATGTTTACATATTTGAGTAAAAGTGGATATCCCATTCTGATGCCTTGAAGGTGATCGCATTCAAATATTATATGCGAGTCATCTTCTATTTCGCCACAGTGATCACATATGTCTGATTCAATCACTTTCATTTTTGCAAGGGTGCTCTTACCGAATGAGTGTCCGTCCGCTCATCAATCTGTTTATCTGCTTCATTTCGTTAGGATTCAAGTTCTTATTTTCTGTGAACCAAGGCTTAGTTCTCTTTACTTGTGGGCAAATTGTCGCGTATTGTCTACCCTTCGTCGTACTCAGCATCTCGTATTCCTGGGCCTATTTCCGCCATAGTCTGTCTTCGATTATGCCAATTGCGTCATTTACTGATAGTTCTACCTGAAGTTCTTGTCCTGTTGTGAGTGCCTCCTTTGCTCCCCTGTCCGCTATTTCGTTTCCTATAATTTCAGAGTGTCCCGGTATGTAATGTAACTCGATGTCTGTGAATCCCGTGTCGTTTATCGTGCCGTGAATCCTCCTGATGAGGAAATCCTCACTTGTGCTTCCGGACAAAGCGAAGCACCCTGACTTACTATCTGTCAGTATCGCCACCTTTTCGAAACCCATTTCTCCGGCGTGCTTGATAGCCTGCTCTATTGCCAGTAATTCCGCTGTCATTGAAGACACTCTGTGTCCGATTTTGAACCGCTTTAATAGCTCACTTCTATCATTGTAGAACGCTGCCCCAGTGGTTTCTACTCCCACTGAGCCATCCGTACAGTAAATTTCATAATCCTTTAGTTCATCCAGTTTTTCCCACATCAATGTGTCAGTCACTTCTCTGTTGGCCATCTTTTTGCTTCCATACATTCCTTTAAAGAAATCTGTTACTATCACAAAGTTTGAAGCGAGTCTATTGTACCCCTCCACCTTCTTGATCATTAACATAATTTCCCTGTATTCCGTATATGTCCTGGCGTAGCTTGTTTTTGGGTTGTAGTCCCACTGTAAAATCGTATCTATTATCGGCAGTCCGAAGGCGAAACATTTCACCATCTCGCGTGCTGCTGCGAGTTCCAGCCTGTATTTCGTTGGCAGTTCTGCTGCCATTTGGTATAAGATATGCACCGGGGTTGATCTCAGCAGTCCCAAGGCTCCCCTGAGATTTGTGTTCACGCATGTGGTTATCATTTTCATGGCCGTTTTTCCGATGTTGGCAAAGGAAGCCGCAGCATACTCTATTTTTGTTCTGGTATATGATTTGAAGACTTGTAGTGCCCGCGAGGTTTGGACACCATATGTACACCCCGAAATCAGTTTGCGAAAGCCGCAGGTACGCCTGATTTTGTCTAATACCATCTTAACGTGTTCTGCTGGGGAGTTGTTTCTATCTATTATCCTGCCAAGGTATTTTATATTCGTTGTTTGTGTTATTTCCACTCCTTCAGAAATTATTCTTATACTTCTATCCGATCTTTTAAAATTTACTATACTAGATTTTTCGGGGTTGATGTTGAGGTTTTTGGTTCTGGTATAAAAGTCGTCTACTTTTTTTTTGTAGTAGTGCATTTGCAGCCGTGTGATCTCTGCCGATTGCCAAAATAAAGCAGTCGTCAGCAAATTGATACAGAATGCAGTCTTTGTCCGTAATTTCGTGCAATGCGGTTGAATAGAGGTTAAACAATACGCGGCTGAGGGCGCTGCCTTGCATTAATCCTGATGTCAAAGGTATTGAGGCCTTTCCCAACGTCAGTGTTCTATCTTTTAGTATATCGTGTATCCATTGAATGATGTGGGAGTTCACCCCCATCTCATATAATTTTCTCCTCAGTAAAAAGATGTCCACTTTTTCGTAGGCCTTCTCCAGGTCCACGCAGGCTCCCATCACCTCGTATCCCCTGTCCCTACTAAAATAGACGGTGTTTATCAAGTCGTTTACGCACTGTGATGTGGAGTGATGTTTCCTGAAGGCGTAACATCTATCTGGAAGTAACTTTTGCCTCTCTATATAATTGTCCAGTTCCATTTTTACGAGTCCTTCTGTGAGTTTCAGAAGGGTTGATAGAAGGCAAATTGGTCTATAATTTTCTATTCTGCTCAGATCTTTGTTTCCTTTCGGAATTGGGTGAACCCTTATTTTTCTCCATTCCGCAGGTATTGCCCCTTCTAGCCATAGATTCAATAAAATGTTAAACATTGCCTGTATTTCGCCCGGGGGTAGTTTTTTGAGTATAGCATATGATATTCCATCTTCACCTATGGCGGATTTGGAATTTCGGGATTTTAAAATTTCACAAAAAATCTCTTCGTTAAAAACAGGTTTGTCTTCACTTATGTAAGGTGGGGAGAAAACGTGTCTGTCAGTAGTTGCAGGCATGCAATTTCGTTCTAAGTTTTGGAGGTATTGGGTATTTTGCTTTTCATCCCAGGAATTGTTGGTGTTTTTCTGGCATCCGTATTTTTTTATATTTGCTAGCATGGTCCACATGTCAGTGCTTTTTTTCGGTAGTGAAATTTCCTCTAACGCATTACTGAAGTTTTTCCTTTTCTTTTCTTTAATGTGGTTTTTAAATTCGTTTTCTGCCTGCGACCAGTTTTGTAAGTTCACTTGCGTACTATTGTGGTTGTATTTCTGTCTATTGGCATTACGTATTCTAAATAGTCTGCTGGTCTCTTGTGACCACCAGTGCTTAAAGGTTCTTTCCAGTTTTGTGTTCTTTTCCATTATGCTTTTTTCCAAGGTCCTTTTGATGTTGTCATATAATGTCGATAAGTTGTCTCCCACTTTTACATTGGCCAGTTCCCTGTTAAGTTTAATGTGGTCTATTCTTACTGTTTTTTTTTCCTTACATATCCATGCCGAATTTTCGATAATTATGGGGAGGTGATTACTACCCGTTATTTTAGCCTTTGATACGTTCCACTTGAGATTCATAATGCTTTCGTTTACAAGTGTGAGGTCTAAAGCTGATGATGTGTTTTTCGTTACGAACGTGTCATCGCCGTTGTTTAAACAAGTGAACCCCTGGTCCAGAATGCAGTCCTCTAGTAATATGCCCCTCCCATCTGTGGCATGGCGGCCCCACAGGGGTGACTTCGCATTGAAGTCGCCACAGATGATCGTCGGCAGAGGATTTCTGTTGCACATACCCAAAAATTTCCAAAATTCCCCTGAGAATTCTGCATTGTTATTGTCTGGTGTTACATAAATGCACGCCAGTAGTATATTATTTCTTAGATTCAGTGTTTTCACCAATGCAACTTCTAGTAAGCTGTCACAGTGGACTACCTTGAATTTTATTTCTTTCTTTAAGTATATACCAACTCCCCCGTAGCCATCCGACCGGTAGTTCCCGTAAAAGTTAAAATCTAAAAGACTGGTGCACGCGTTGTTGTGCAGCCAGGTCTCGTAGATGCAAGCCATATCTATGTTGTTCTGTACCATGTACAGTTCTAGTAGTTCCTTGTTACCGGTTTTTTTAAGCTCTGGATATTGTACTGTAATAGCTTCATTTTTCTGCCTTTTTAGTAGGTTGTTTCTATGTTTATTCTTGGCTCGCTTTGAGTTATCTCAAGCGTGTCCAAGCTGTTCAATTCTTCCTCAATGCCTCTTTTTATTTTATCTAGTTCATTTCTCAAAGCAGGGCTCAAACCCCCTTGTCCTAAATTTCTCATAAATTCTCCGAGTCGAAGTCCAGTCAAGTGTAAAGCCCTTTCTTCTTCATTTGACTTTATTAAGTAAAGTGAATCTTCTTCACCTTTTTTGCCCTTCTCCAATATGCTGGTTAATTTTTCTAATCCTGTAGTCCTGTGTGGGTTGCTGGCTTGCCTGATCTCGTATGTGTTTTCCGTACTAAATTCTCGTAGGCTGTTGTTATGTTCTTCTATCGTATTCCTATCTTTCTGTCTCTCCCTTTCTCTATTTATATTCATCTTTGCCGTTTGAGCGTATGATTTTCTGCTGTGTAGGTATCCCGCAGATTCTGCTATGTTATTTCTCGTCTGTGTTTTGTCCAAGTTTTTTCCCAGTGTCGGGAATTCTGTTTGTTCGTTGTCCGCTAGTAGCTCAAAGCTGTTCGTAAATGCTGCTTTGTATTTTATCGTAGCTTCTTTAAAAGAGAGATTTTCGATTGTCATAGTTCTCTTGATGGCGTATGCTTTTTCGCGTGCTGGGCAATTCTTTGCTGTCGGAGAATGTGTCTGATTGCAATTCGTGCATGATATCTCCCTACAGGGTTCGTTTGTCTCATGTTTTTGGTAGCTTTTTCTGCAGCGAACATAATTCTGTTTGCAGTGTTCTGCATAATGATTAAATCTGTAGCACTTGTAGCATTGACCAAATGCTATGAAGTGCCTTACCGGAATTTTCGTATACTCCAATAGTATTTCGTTAGGGATTAGGAGTCCCTTAAAGATTACCTTCACCCTGCCAGTTGGTATTTTACCATTTTCCCCGTCGCGTCTTTCCATTCTTATACATTTTAAAATTGGTATTGGTGATACCGCCGATTTAATCAACTCCTCCATTGAAATTTCCCTTGGTATGTCAAAAATTATGCGCACCTTCGATACGAAGTGTGCTAATATTCTCGCCGAATATTTAGCCAATCCCAAACCCTCGTTTCTTACAAATTCGTTTGCTGATTGATATTTTCTAAATGTTACCTTGCACCGACCAAAACCTATTTTAAATACTTCCAATACGTCCTTCACCCCTAACCTAGTAATCAACCTACCCAGTGTCAGGGCATTTATCGGTTTTCTGGATTCACCATTTTCAGTCACTGTGTCCACGTATACTACATACGGGCCCTTGTGGTTGTAGTCATACACAAAAATTTCAGCCATTTTGTTTGTGGCTTCTGTTTCTGACTGTACTTTCTCCGGAATCTTTTTTTTATCGCGCCTGTATTGCGAGTACCCGCCAAATGCGTTAATGTTATTTCGTCTGTTGTTGTTGTATCTGTTGTCTTGTCGCCATTGTAAAAATTATTTTTTTCGTACATACCGTTTATTTCTCCCATCGACTGTATTTTGCCTTTCTGTGCATTTTTGTTACCGGCCTCGCTTGCTTTCCTTTTTCCTTCTTTTGTCCATTTCGTCTCCATTTCCAATTTGCCCACTGTGTCTTCCAAATGCCTTTTATCCGGCCTACCCCTTTCTAGCCCAGATTTCTCTGGGTCCGACTCCTCCATCACTCTCCGCTTTGGTGCCGTCGCAACACCTTCTGCTCCACACTTTCACCCAAATTGTATTTGGTTCTACACCAGTTGGCTTTTGGTCCAATCAAAATAAAATATTTCCTTCAGAAATTAATTAATTACACTCGTGCGAATGTAGTGGTACAATGTCTATCACAAACTACAGAAAAATCCACTAGCCAAAAAATTCCACGAATTATCAAAAACCACGCGGCCGATCTGTTCGGCAGTAAATCGAAGAATGCATATGTACGTTTTGAACTTTAATTTTTAACACTTAAACTTACACTCTGTTTTTGTTGCTATAATCACCTAGACGGCAAACCTGTTGCAAAGGAGAACGAGTATCCCCATCTAAAATATCTAAGCTGGCACCATAGCGCAACAATAATACGGCGCAGTCAATGCAACCATAAAAAATGGCACGATGTAAAGGGCTGCTGCCGGATTCAAAATCACGACCACTTATTATGGCACCCTATACAAAAAAATTAAATATTAAATAGTTAATATCTGCCAAGTTTAAATGTAGCCATACATTGTATACTAACCTTATTTAGTAACCACTCCAGAATTTCATAACGATTTACAGACGCAGCAACATGTACGGCCGAGCGTCCCTTATTTTTCATTGTAAACATAAGTTATAATTAACAATTACATATTCGTTTTCTTAACTTACCAAATCATCCATAATATCGGCATAATTGCAACAAGTTTTGGCCACATATGCAGCTAACTTTTCATTCTCAATGGAGCGTTTGGTCAGGGCAGAAGTTATGGCATTTCCATGCGATCTCAAACGACACTTGCGTGTACAGTCATATTCATAATTTTTTGGATTAAACATCACTCTTTTAAGCTTATTTAGCAACAGTTAATTCCTCTTATTTATATGTATATAAATAAAAATTGCAAATAAAAGGTCGGCGGCCGGTCTGCAAATTCTGCAAAGAAATTTTATTCTATTTTAGTTTACACTCTTTCGTCAGCTGTTGATGTTTACATATATGCTGATTAACGGTAAGTCGAGAACAAGGCGAAATATTATTAGGTGCGCTCAACTGCTCAGATATGTAGCTGTTTTCGCCACTTGTAATTTGAAAACAGTTTTCAGCACACATTTCTGACCTCAACAGCAAGGCGGATTCAGTATAAGGTGATCTCTTCCCTGGAACAAAACCAATCTGTCCGAAGATTTCTAAGCAAATTTTGACATTTTGGTTTAAATTGCTCAAATTGGCATCAATAGCTTATAATCAGCCGGGTGGAAAAGGTCACCTTATATTGAATACGCCTGATTCAAAAGTATGCTTTTCAAAGTGAATTAAGCGGAGTATACTTTATATAGGTAAGCCTTGGTCAATCGTTAACAATTGTTTGTTTAAAATTATTAGGTGAATTTAATGTAAATACAACACTGGAGAAATATATGTTAAGATGCTTGCAAGGCGAATTCACATAAGGTGATCTTAATTCGCCAGCTGACATAAATTTCCTGCTGTCAAATGAACCAAAACGTTAAGAAATATTTTGACAGCAGGAAATTTTACACTAACAAATATACAAGGCGAATACGCAGAGTTGCAAATCAAGACCACCTTATATCAATGCACCTTGGATACTTGCAAGGTAGATTAAATTCGCCTTGAATTAAGCAAAAACTTTTATAATAGCAAACGAGGCGAAGTCATATGAGTATGCCTAGGCTAGGTTTGGCACCAAGGCGAATTCACATAAGGTGATCTTAATTCGCCAGCTGACATAAATTCCCTGCTGTCAAATGAACCAAAACGTTAAGAAATCTTTTGACAGCAGGAAATTTTACACTAACAAATATATAAGGCGAATACGCAGAGTTGCAAATTAAGACCACCTTGTATCAATTCGCCTTGTTTGGCACCATGAAACTTCGCCTCAATTCGCTTTAAAGGGCTTTGGACACGATCAAAATGGTTGCTGTCAAGTTCGTGTACGTGTGCTTGTCGGCTTGATGTTACCATGATTGATGGCCCACCAAGCATTCATTTTTATTTTTATTTTGTGCTGTTCGTTTGGTTGAAAAAAAATATATAAAAATGTCTAAATAAGGAAATTCAATAATACAAAATAACAAAAATTAAAAATTTTAAAAACCCCCGACTTTTTTTAGAAAAGTTGTTATATCTTCTAAACGGCTGGACCGATTTTTTTCAAACATAGCTAAGGACACTCTCGACACAAAACATACAGAAGTGTCACGAGACAGAAGATACGGGTATTTTTCTGTTTGTCTCGTTTTCCCTTAAATTTTGTCGTCGTTTTTGTCTTGCTACGTCTTTCTAGTGCAATAAATTTTTATTACCTATGTTAATTGGTAAGTAGTAATACACTACAGTATCAAATACACTATGCTTTTCTCTTTTTTCCACGAATTTTAACAAAAACCTGATTGGAGCTTTTTTTACCTGTCACTTTCTTCACTTCTGTGTATTCTGTGCTCTCGATCAAGTCATCTTTCAAACAGAAAAAACTAAATGAAAATCGGTCCAGCCGTTTGGCCTGTACGTGGACACAGACAGACACACAGATACACAGACACACACTACAAACTTATAGCACCTCTTTTTTTAGTCGGGTATTAAAAAGAACAAAGTAAAATAAGAAAGTTCTAGCACTTCTTTTTTCTTCACCAGTAAAATTTATGTTTTTCTTCCGACATTTTGGGCAACCGTTCACAATGCAAATATAATCATAGTGAAAATTTGTACGCGCTTGATGGGGTAACAATATACACGCACTATCAAGTTACAGCAAGCATGCCGAAAATCAAAATTTTTTGATTTTCCATCAATCATCGTTGGTGTCACACGTACTAACAAATTTTCACTCATACTATAACCAATCTCAGCAAGCATTTTGACCGTGTCTAAAGGGCTTTAAGAAGTTTATATGTTGATCATTACACTAAATTCACTTAAGGCTATGATACACTATCACACACAGTCGTTCGATCTGTCAAAAAAAATCGTGTGTGCTCAAAAAGTATGATAGTGTGTATTAAAATTTGACATGTGTGACAGATTTTTTGACAAGTCTGTCCGATTTCCAAAAGTTTATGAAAATTTTAATAAAATGATAATTTTTATTAGATCAGTGAAGCATTTTGTAAAGCAATTGATAAGAAAACAGCAAATTCTGCATCATTTCTTTAAAGATAGAGAGATACATTTTGAAAATTACATTTTGCGTTATTATTTCTTTAGAACTGCAAAATAATTTAACATAAAAATTTGTTTAAAAGTTTTTTCATATTTTTTGTGGAATAGTGTGGCACCTATAAGAGATTTTGTTGCGATTTTTTTGGAGTGTGACAGAATTCAATCCGATTTTCCTGTGAATGAATCGTACGACTGTGTATGATATTGTATCACGGCCTTTAGAAACATTTACACTTACTGTCAAAATATGTACTGAGAAATGTGTGTAGACATCTGAAGAATATCATCTGCAAACGATTCTACTATGTTTGTTTAGAACTGCGATTACCTTATTCGGGATATTCGGAACACAATAATTTTATAATACAATAAAGTAATAAAGTATCCTGTGACTACGATTGATACCTAGAATAACTATAATAATTCCTAGTCTATGGTTGCAAGCCAGTGGTTTGATATAAAAACATACTTGCAAGTGGAAAAATATGAACCGGCATTCAAATAAAAAAGATTTTGGAATTAGAATAACTCCTTCGGAGAGTGATCTTCCATTTCCAGATATTAAAAAACCACAGTCCATAGGCTTCTTTAGTACAAATACAAATCGTGATTTTGAACCCAATGATAAGCAATTGCGTTACTTTAAGTCGCCCAATGCGAAAAGTTTTCCTTTGGATCTAAATGCTGGACTACAAAAAGCAATTAAGAAGCCAGAATCAGCTCACGAAGAAACATTAGACAGTCTGTTAAAATTTATATATGATCATAGTCAAAAAATATTTGGGCTGGAAAATGCGATCCCACCGCCAGAGTTTGTAACGTGGCGTGGTATATTACGAATGATAATGTGTACACCTTATGAAGATCGTCAGGATTGGTGCCTGCATGTGACTCGTTTTAATAACACATTTTATTTGTTAAAAAGAGAAACTGCTCAAGAAAAACAGCGTCGTATGCAAGAAACTGAAGAACAGAAAAGATACATGGCATATGGTTTTAAATTTGAACAGTACTGTTTATCGGAATCACCGTTTAAAGAACCCGATACTACCGTACCTGTTAACGAATGTGAGGAGATGTCCTTTGTCTTCCAAACACGTTTAGTTGGCTTGAGTCTCTTGTATGGCGCAGAAATGGACGGCATTGTAAGCCAAATTCCGATGCAGCTGTAAGTTAAATTTGAATTTATATTTTTAAAAAAGCTTAATTAAATTATTTTTCATTTTAGTGACTATGATAGGCCTACCAATTTAGATTCCTTAAAGTTTGTTGAAATTAAGGTGCGCCAAAGGAATTTAAATAGGTTTCAATACAAATCGTTCATAAATCAGAAAACGCGTAACTGGTGGTGTCAGTCATTTTTGGTAGGCATACAGGATTTATATGTTGGAATGAGAAATGAAGAGGGCTTCGTACAGAATATTGAGCATATGGAAATGAGATCATTACCGAAAATGGGAGGTGTAAGTAAAGTAGTATAGTATTCAACTCAAAAGTTTTCCATTTTCACTTTTTGCAAGAAAACGATACACAGTGGTCATATCTACCCAGCGTAAAAATCTTACCTCGTTTTCTGTACTCTTTCCCCAAAAAAAATAAGTTTTATCCTTCTTTTTTAGATATACATATGTGCATATATAAATAAATATGTACGTATGCATATGAAAATAAAAACTGTTGTTTGTACTAAAAGAGGAGCAAGTGCGATGTATGTATGTGTTGGCTTAATCGGCAAATATGCTAACTCCACATTTTATGCAAAATGAGTTTTTAATGTAGAATGTTAGAGTAACTCAAAGCACATAATTTTCAAAAATTAAAATGTCGGTCGTTACAGTTATTTTTTCTTGCTCTTATGCCTGGTAAACATATATGTACTTGCATTTACTTAAAAAATAATTTTTTGTGTTAATTTAAAATAAAAAAATAATAGTTTCGTAGTCCTCACACAGATTTAGACAGTTTTTGCCCCTCCTGAAAAATTAAAGCAAGGACTAGCATATTTGCCGATAAGCCAACGATATATCGCACTTAATCAAAATTTGTTTTAAAAAATCTTTATAAAGACTTTTTAAGTTTTATATATAAGGCTGTTAAAATTTACACAGTAGAGATGAGAAACTGTTTGTGGTTACATTACAATTTAATTATTTTTAAGTTGAATATAGACTCAAATCAAAAATAATACCTTTTCTATGAAAATATACGAACATTTCTATGCCCACTCAAAATAATACCTTTTTGGTGATATAAAGTTTGGTGACCACTACCACAAAAATTTTATCAAATGTGGTTTTCGAGATGAAAGAGTAATCGGAATACGTTGAATTTTTTACAGTAGATAAATAGATAATTGATATTGATTGTTAGTTGACTTTTTGCAAAAAATGAAATTTGAAAAACTTTAATTTAATACCCTCTTGTTGATTAAGATCGATATGCAAATAATAGCTAGCAAACATGCATTAAATTTTTAAAAATTTTCAGTCTCGTGTCATTTTTTAAATAGTAAAAATTCCTCACCAACCTCGTTGTTTATCTACAAAAGTAAAATTTAACCTCTTAAATAACATCAATATTAATTTCTATTTGTAGCAAACACATTGGTCACCTTCGGTATGTGCAAATTTCCTACAACAATTCCTTTTACGGTTGCGATCGTTAATGTGCAATGAAAATTGTCCATATACCGTATATGAATTGTATTACAATCCTAAAACTAAATGTATTACGTATGAATGTTTCAGAGGTAAAACTGCACATTCTTATATACCAGATTGGTATATCGATTTAGTAAAGGGCATGAACTCAAACTTGCATTACTAAAATATGTGCAATTACCTGTTTTGGAAAACGCAGGGGTTGGGATATATTGAAAAAGTTGTCAAACTCGCGGGAAGCAGTATTTTATAAGAGATATCAAACAGAGATATAATAAGTTTTTAATGAATTTTTGTAATTGAATTTTGAAATACAATGTATGTGTATATAAAAACAAAATTATGTTGTTTTACTGAAACAAATGCATTACACATACGTATGTACATACATACATAGTATATCATTGAATACTGGGTATGTTCTGTAAATCAACTTTTTTAATGTAAAAAAAAAACGATCATGTGACGCGCAAAATTGAAAGGGACCTAAGGGTAAAAACCGGTTTTGTTCAGGAAAGCCATTTTAAAGATTTAAATACGTGTATATTTGGTGTACCGTCACATCATAAAACGCGCATATCTCTGGGAGGGAATACTTTTGGGGCATGGGATCGGTCTCATTCGATGCTCAGATGTTGTCCACATCAAAAAAAAAAAAAATTAAAATTGATTTTTTATACCCTTGGGTCCCTTTCTCTATGCGCTGTCACATATACAAATTTAGCAGAAAATCGCCAAAAGGAGAAATAAAATCGTCGAAAATTGTTTCTTGTAAATTTTTCTCATCCAAATTAAAAATGCATTAATTGTTATAATTAATATAAGAAAAAATCAAATTGTTTTAATTTAATGCAGACGAGTTTTGACAGGATTTATATTTTTAAACTTCTCCTTCAACAAACTAATTTTCTTAAATTACAAAAATTTTGAAGTTAAATTTTTTAAAATATAGCCATAAAAACCGCCAACAAGTTTATCGCCAGAAACATCGCAATGTCGCCAAACCAAAAATTTAGACGCCATACAAGTTCAAAAATCATCACGTTTGACGAGAAATCGCCATATGACAGCCCTACACATAATTATAAAACTGAAGTACAAATTTAAATATAACGGTTAATTTATATTATACTGGCATTTTCCGCAACTTCGTTCCCATCCAGAAAGAAACTGAGTAGGCTCTTATATAATTATAATTGGCTGGCTTATCAAAAACAAAACAGAAATACCAACAGCACAAATTTTTCCCGTTTTACCCTGTTCCGCGCAACTTTCTTAATTTATTCTATCATATTCTACTTCTTCAGACAATAACAAACATACAAAAAAAAAAAAAGAAGGAGGGGTATCCGTTCAGCCATTCACACGTGGTGCTGTGAAAAAAGGGATTCATTTTTTATATATCTAATTAATAATAAGGTCTATTTATGACAACATGTAGCTTACGGTAAAATCGAAAAAAGGCTCGAAATGATGATTATTTTATCGAGATCTCGACGATTTTTCGATATTTTGATCTGGCAGCCCTGCATGCAGTTCCACTTTCAAGCCTATAGGCAGCGATGCAAATTTAGCGCGTTTCGCGCTAGATTTAGCGCGTTTTAACTATGCCAAGTGCGCTTTTTTCGTCTTAGCGCGTTTAATAAAAAAGCGCTAAATTAGCGCGTTTTGAACAGTCATTCATTTGACCTTGGATAAAATTAAAAACGCATTTTAATACTGTAATGACAAATATTTTGAAATTTCACAATTAAAAATATGTACTACATACAATGACCCAAAACATTTACATAACTTACAAAGCATCTACTATAGCTGAAGTACAAAAAGCATTTGAATCGCAAAACTATTCGACAATTTATATGTTGTTACAAAGTTTTACAAATAAATTAGAAGTAAAAACTAAGGGTTTCGATGATTTGGAAGGCGATTCTGATTCTGTATTAAATGATTTTAGTTTAATAAACATAATGTCGAGGAAGCAATATTGCAAAATCTGAAAAATTAATTGTGATACTAAACATACATCGACTTTTATTGAAAATTAATTTAGCGCGTAAAAAATAGCGCGTTTTTGCTATAAATATTTGACAATGCTGTAACTTAGCGCGTTTTGAGAAGGGTAGTAGCACGTTTGGGTTATAAATAGTTGGCATCGCTGCCTATAGGCCCATTTATATGAATTTGCCTTGTCTCTAGTGTCCACTATGTATAACCAAGTCATCAAGGCAAATTCATGAGACAGACTTGAGATCGTTACCGAAAATGGGAGGTGTAAGTAAATACTTATCGCACTTATTCTTCTAAAGGGGTCAACTCGAAGTTGTCACTTTTTGCAAGAAAACGATATACACTGGTCATATCTACACACTGCAAAAAATCTTAATTCGTTTTCTGTAGTCTTTCGCCAAGAAAGAAGTTTTATCACTTTGTTAGATTTATGTATGTAATTTTTGTCCTTTTGGTCCATTGGTCACCTTCTGCATGTGTAAATTTCCTACAGCAATTCCTATTTCGATTACGATCGCATATGTAAATTCTGGCACATACAATGTGAAAAACATGTCGTCTGTTGGTACCTTAATGTGCAATGAAGATTGTCCCTATACCGTATATGAATTGTATTACAATCCTAAAACTAAACGTGTTACATATGAATGTTTCAGAGGTAAAAATGCACATTCTTATATACCAGATTGGTATATCGATTTAGTGAAGGGGATGAACTCAAACTTGCATTACTAAAATATAAAAAGTTGTCAGACTCGCGGAAAGCAGGGATATAATAAATTTTTAATGAATTTTTGTAATTGAATATTGAAATGGAATATACATATGTATTTATATATATAATAACAAAAATACGTTGTTTTACTCGAACAAATGCTTTACACATACATATGTAAGTATATCGTTAAATACAGGGGGTTTACTCTGCAATTCGAAACGAAAGAAAATGTTGTCGAATTTGTATGTTAAAACATGCTTGTTCTATAAATCACTTAATAGTAAGCAAATTTTGAAATCACTGGAAATGTGTTTGGACATGAAAATACGACTGTTTGGTAATAGATGAAAGAAGACTTCAACAGTTTTTTGTTAATCTATTACCAAACGGTCGTAGTCGTATTTGAAATACGCCAACCACGATAAGGCAGAATATATCAAATTTCGCGATTTGAAACCGGTCAGCTAACTGCTAACTGTATTTTCCGCTTATATGCATTCAAAATTTTCAATAGAACACCGAATTAATTTTTTAAAATTTTAATTAAATTCAGTATGTAAAATAATGAATAATTGGTTTATTTTGTGCCTACAAATAAAAAATTATAGTTATAAATTACACAAAAAATTAAAATATGATTTTTGGGAAATAAGCCGTGCATATATGAGTATGATTTTCTTAAGTTTGAAAAAGTTTTACAATTCTTTTTAGGGCATAAAAGCGAGAAATGCAAATACAAGAAATAACTATGGGTTTTTAAATACCAATAGAAAATTGCTCATGTTGAAATGCATATAAACGTTAAATGCATATAACCGAGATAAATACTGTACATACATACATATATGTATATTACTTTGAACTCGATAACATAACTATTACATGAACCTAATATGATTTCCCTGTAGTCAGACTGGGGCCAAGTGTCTCTATGTCAACAATAAAATTCTAGTAGTAGTTACATTGTCTACAATTTCTCTTCTATTTGTCAGTATAAAAGAAATAGAGAAAACAGATGTGGTGTATTTCTGGTGGATTTTGCAACAACTTGTCAATATACATAAATTTAAGGTATAGGTAAGGTATAGAAATGTACCAGTAAATGTCTGGTTGGTATGTCTCCATGATCCCATAAGAACTATGAATTCACTACGTAGTCAATTGTTTTAGTGTTACTAGTAGATTTTCAATGACAAGCACATGCTAAATGTCTATAGTATAAAGTATTGTATGGGGAATAATTGTAGAGTAGTACTGGTGACAAAGTCAAAAGCGACTCAGTACATTTTCTCTATTCGCACTTTCTGCAGGGTTGTTTTTGCAATAAAAATACATACATATGTACATATGTATGGAATTATATGTTGACATTTGAGGAATATGCGTTTCAATTCTGAAATTTTATTAGAAGATTGAAAATTGAGGTTTTTGGGGAAAATGTACCATGGCGACCCCATATCAGGTGATCCTTTAGATGTCAACACACATACATACATATCCAAATTATAAATTACAGATGCCGCAACAATGAATTTTGAATTACTCACCTATTTCAGTGTTCACAAATCAGGGCAACTTTCTTAGTGAAAATTTTTAATTCTAGTGCTCACTATAACCAACTCATATTCATTATGAATTCGCGTCGTAACTCTAACTGGAAAAATAATTTTTTTCACCGCCAAATCAAAATAAAAGTCAGTTTTGAGAAACCCGGTCGTATTCCATAATGGAATTTCCTTTTACTTATTTTCAATGATGTCAACTGTTACCAAACATAATTGCTTGTATTTATTGTGAGTTCGTGTAGATTTATTGTGAATTAAATTCAAGGCGAAGAGAACAAAGTGACGGCCACAACACGTCAGATCGCTTGTCAAACAACATGAAAACAGTAAATTAATATAATAGTCCTATATGTATGTATGTATATACATTTTTATTTTTTTGTCTACGGAATATGACAATTGAAATCGAAATAATCACCTTTATTCCAGTTGCCGACATCGACGTCACTTTAACACAATACCAAAAAATTGGTGCTTGTTTACTCGTTCTCGAGAAAAATTTTGTGCTACTGACAATCTATTTCCGTTCTCTATGGTCTAGAAAATGTTATGAAACTGTCAACAGGATTCAGTTGTTTTCGACAGCTGTACACAACCACCAATTTTTTGGTGTTGTGTTAAAGTGACGTCGATGTCGACAACTGAAATAAGAGTGAATACTTCGAAGTTGCGTTAATTATGCATTCATCTGGTTGATTTGGTAGGAATTTAATATAATATTGACCACAATATTCTTTATATTGACAGTAATATTGCTTAAAGGTTCAGTTAAGGCTCAGTTAGCCGACTGTAATGTAATGTAACTGTAACGTAGAAAACAGCTGCTTGATATTTTTATATGAAAAGTAGGTTACGTTAGATTACATCTCTATAACCATTTTCATTACTTTTCACATAACAAAATTGATCAGCTGTTTCTTACTGTTGCAGTTGCTTTACATTACAGTCGGCTAACTGAGCCTTTAGCCGTCTGTAATATAATGTAACTGCAACGTAAGAAACAGCTGATCGATATTTTTTATGAAAAGTAAGTTATGTTACCTTAAGGGGTTTAGACACGGTCAAAATGCCTGCTGAGATTGGTTATAGTATGAGTGAAAATTTGTTAGTATGTGTGACACCAACGATGCTTGATGGAAAATCAAAAAGTTTCGATTTTTGGCATGCTTGCTGTCAATTTTTATATATGTGTATGTGTCAACCCGTCAAGCACGAACAAATTTTCATTATAATTATATTTGCATTGTGAACGGTTGCCCAAAACATCGGAATTAAAAGAAGAAAAACATTAATTTGACTGGTGAAGAAAAAAGAAGAGTTATTTTGCTTTTCTCTTTTTTTTTATAAACAGTGCTGCCATTATTGCTATTGAATTTCTTTATTTAAAAATTTTTGTATATTTTTTTCAACCAAACGAACAGCACAAAATCAAAATAAAAATGAATGCTTGGTGGGCCAACAAGCATGGCAACATCAAATTGACAAGCACACGTACACGAACTTGACAGCATGCATTTTGATCGTGTCCAAGCCCTTTACATCTCTATAACCATTTGCATTAATTTTCGCATAACAATATCGATCAACTGTTAATTTGGTAAGAATTTAATTTGATATAGACAACAATAATACTTATTTTGGCAGTAGTAATGCTTAAAGGCTCAGTTGACCGACTATAATGGAAGAAACTGCAACGGTAGGAAACAGCTGATCGATATTGTTATGTGAAAAGTAATGAAAACGGTTATAGAAATGGAACCGGAATGTAAAAATCTATAAATTTGTATATAAAGTTCATTTTTAGCAATTTCATTAATTTTTACAAAGTGGCGCGTTATAACTCTATGTATGTTTAGTAAATATACAGAAGGATATAAAATTTTTTTTCACAGTGTGAGCGAATACTAGATGTAAACTTAAAATTTGACAGCTGCAGCAGGAGTAACATTTATATATGTATATGTTTGTGGGTATGCGAGTACTTCGTTTGAATGAGCTTTTTTCGTTCCCTTTTCCATTTATCTTTTCTCTAGTTCCCTTTTATTAACTAATTCTATTAACCGTGTACAAAGTTTTAGGACGCGTTGTCAAAGTGAAATCAAGTTCTGCCCTGTGTGTATGTGTATAGCCTGTATTAATATTGTGCTTAAAAATTTATTGAAAATTTTATATTTTAAAAGTTTTTTAAGTAATAATTAAAAACAATATTTTTTAAATAATCGAATAGGCGCGACTTTCAGAGGTCTTAACGCCCGCATAGAAAAAGGCGTTTTCCCATTTGGAATATAAAACTTTCGATAGAAATAGAAGAAAACAAAATAAAATCAAATAAGTACGCAATAAAAAAGCAGAGATTAATCTTGTGCAGTTGTATCTGTCCTTATGTGCAAAATCAAAGAACTATAAATATACAGTGTCAATATAAATGCACATATAATTCTAAATGCAAAATATAAATAAAAAGCAATAGACTAATAAATCACAATTAAAATTGAGAAAAAAAAAGTAACCATAATTGCCCTTACACGTTGCATAAATAAATAAATGCATTATCGTCGCAATGTCCACAACAATCGAAGTGACGCAGAAGGATGTGCACGATTTGTTAGAAATTTTCGTAAAAAAATCGTTTGATGCTGCATCATGTGAGGAAGGTTCAGTGGTAAGTTACCGTTCAATGAGAAAAATGCCGCTAAATAATTTCCAACCAAGAAATTCCAACCAGCCGTCATACAAACATGTACAGTGTTATAACAGTTTAACCCGTTGAGAACCGGTTTTCTATAAAAATGCATAGTATATGTAAATGCAAATTATTTGCTTCAATCTAGTCGATTGCATAATATGTATAAGAAATATTAAATATGTACATACATATGTACATATTTATATAGTTCATACATATGTACATATATGTATATGCACTTATATGTACTTATACATAATGAACCACATAACTGGAATTGATAAATACTGTTTTTCAAAACGTGCCAAAAAAAAGTGAATAAAAACTGTTAAAATTATAAAAAATATAATGAAGGAAAATGGTGAAATGCGTGTTTAAAATTTGGGTTTTTTTCTTTTGTAAAGAAATTCCACATATCTAAAGTGCATACATAAGTATGTAATACAGATGCATGTTATGTACGCATGTATGTATGTATGTAAGAGACTTGAAATGAAAAACGCCCAACAATGTTTTCAGTTTTAAGTTCCGCCTAAGTGTATCTTCTTTTATACATACATATCGTCACCAAAAATCCAAAAGGCCGATCAACCAACAAACTTAAAATAAGTATTTTTGAATGATTATGATGTGATTAACCAAAATACATCTTTCCTTAAAATTTAACTCACATATGTTCAAAAATACCGATTTTATTCATTATTCAATTTTGCACCTAAAAAATAAATAGTCTTAAATTTATAAGGTTGCTTGCTTCATACATATGTATGTACAGTGATCCAAAAACGTTTACAGCAAATGCGGAAATAATAAGCTATATAAAGTGAAATTTACAGCTTTCTATGAAAATCCGTCATTTTAATTATTAACAAATTAATTTTAGTGCTAAAAATAAAGTTACATAAAACAAATAACTCTATTTTCAAGAACAAAAAAAAAAAAAAAAAAAAAGAACTCTGGTATCTATAATTTTTCCCTTAGAAGAAACTATGAAATAATTTATAGATTAAAAATTGGTACTAAATGTTGCCACCTCCAGCATCTAATACATTGTTATCATAGAATGAACTGGTCTTTTGGTAATATTGGGAGGTACATATATATGTATATTTCTCCATATGTATGCCCTGGAGAACGTTTTAGTTCACTTTTGCTCCCAATCTAACGCTCGTGACCGCCAAAAAATCTTGACCGAAATATTTTTTTACTGTCGCAAATAATCGATTTTGGTAAAAAAAATCAAGTTCGAAAATTATGTCGCTTTAGATTTTTTGGCGGTTATGGCACGATATCCGCCCGAAGGTGATCTACAATATTAAGACCAAGGCTCAAGGGAGGATGTGTTAGCAATTTTTTTTACTTTGTATTAAAGCTATTCTCTTACTTTTGAGGATGAATGCTTCTGGATTTTTTTCTGAACTAATCAATTACATCCAGTTATATATAACTAGGAAGCTAATTGTGTTAAACTATTTGTTAGTATTTTACAATAATCCATTTTATTTATTCAGAACAGAAACGTTTCTTTTACCCTAGTCTCTCTTTCCTCACAAACTAATCAGCTTAGCAATAAGACTTGCATAGCGTAAACTAGGACTTAGAGATTTATTCAGTAAACTGGTTAAGGAGAAAACAAAACCATTTTGAGAGTTGTGACTGTTTATGATTTAGTGTGAAATATGTAGACATTGGAAACAGTGACTCACTAATACATTTTAGTAACTAGTCTACTAGGTTGTTCTTATGGGATCATATATTATAATACTCGTATATGTATGTTCATATCTATGGTCACACTATAAAAGCGTAGTTTCAAGAAAACGCACTTTTAGCGTATGTATCTATGGCTAGAAACAACGGGCTTTAGGTGAGTATTATTTTGGTTATATCCTTATAATAAATTTCGATTTCACGTAAATATTGTATAAAGAATTTTATACATATATATAACTCAATTTTGTCCTAAGTCGACTTATGCTGTTATCGATTTTAAGCACAGTCATTATAGCACAATTGAAAAAAATACTCTCGATAATTACAATGTCGGCAAAAGTTATCAAAATAGTCGACAAAAGTGGTGACTTGGAGACATTTAATTCCAAGCTTCCTGCAGGGTAGGTATGTACATATGTATGTAAGTACATAGTATACATACATATGTACTTATATATATATGTACATATATATATGTACATATGTACATTGTATGTACATATTTCGTTAATTTCAGCTATTTGGATAGAAAGAAACGCTTGCTGCTGTTTTCCTTTTAGTGCTGTTACTATTTTAATGGAATTTTATAAAATTATTAAATTCCAATCGTCACTAAGATAAGCAAGCAACTTATGTAAGTAACAACAAAATAAATACATTTTAACAAAACCTTACCAGGTATTGATAGTAACAACAATCAGCTAGAGCATATGTATGTACATATGTATGTATATAGAAAAATATACATACATATCGATGGCTTGATATAAAAAAGGCTTAACTCGAATTTTCGATATTTTACAGGAGAAGGAAAAAACTGAATAAAAACTAAAGCATTTATGTAAGTATGTACATGCAAGATATATTTCTTTAAATTAAATAAATATTTTATTCAATTTAACGAAGTAAGTAACACTTCGTTCTTGAAGGAGGATGTAATTATACGGTGATTACCAGCAAGGAATATAAATTGTATAGAATGCGCATCTGAGCTAAAAAATTAAACATTTTTTGCTTACGCTTTAGATGCGGGGGAAAGTATAAAGCGCAAGCAAACACACACAGAATGCATTATATTATTTGCTCTTATCACCAGCGTTGCCGTTGTGCGACTTAAGTCGCATTTTGCTACTTTTTCAACAGCAAAACATGCGGCCAATTGCAAAAGAAACTATGTAAAAATATCCGAGTTTTACCACAAAAAATAACGATTTTCGGAGGAAAGGTTTTGTTGCTGAAATAAAGCTTGTTTTAAGGATGTTAAATTTCCAAATTCTGCAGTTGTAAAGTCAGTGAATTACACCTTATTTCTTCATCTTTATAAAATATAATTTACAAAAAAACATAATTAGCGTTACTAAACAATTATCAAATAGACTTAAAGTGGACACTTGTCAAAGATTAGATTCCAAGTGAAGAACTTATTAAGAAATACAGGATGTTCAGTTAAAAAAAAAAAATATGTATTTAAGAACTATGCATAATGCCTTGAAAGAATAGTATAACTATATTATCCTCTTCAGAATCGAAATTTAAAATTTTCTACAAAACTTAAAATTGTTTTTCCTCAAAGTAAATTTTTAGAGTTATGCTGGTTTTTAAGTAAATAAGTGAGATGAACCATGTCCAATATATGTATTTATGTTTTTACAGTCTCTAATTTTTTTTTATAAATCTTAAGTAATTGGGTAAATAACGGCACTCGATATCGAACGAAATATGCATTTAATTTCGATTGGAATTTCGTTCGATATGAAATGCCGCAACTTGACCACTCTTTTTTTAGATTTCATGATTTTTTTATATTTAGTAGCTATCTATAATAGGTTTATGCTCGTCTTATTTGCAATTAAAACTGTATTTGTAAATACTCTACTAGCCGGTATTATTGAAATATGTTCGTAGTTAATTAATTAATTATTTGAATTATTTTTACTTTTTTCATTTTTAAATGAAAAATTATAATAACAAAAATTTAAAATTTTAAAAACCCCCAAATATTTCTAGAAAAGACGTGATATCTTCTAAGCGGCTAGACCGATTTTATTAAAACGTAGCTAAGAACCTTCTCGATCAAGTCACCTTTCAAACAGAAAAAACTAAATCAAAATCGGTCCAGCCGTTAGGTCTGTACGAGTACTTGTACAGACACACAGACACGCACTACAAACACTACAAACTTATAACACCCCTTTTTTTTAATAGGGGGTTAAAAAGAAAATGAATTAACTTCAGTTTTTCCATCTATATTTTACTTTACTTTTCTTGATGCTGATCATTTATATACATACATGTATACTTTAAGGCCCCAATTCTGGCTTCCCAATTTACTTCATTTGAACCTTTTTTAACTTATAAACATTTTATAAAAACTTACTTATTAACTTTTAAAAAGTTTTTTTAAGATTAAAGATGAGAGTAAGTTAAAATACATATTTTTTTAATTGTGATACTCCGAGAAATAATTTGAATTTGGTATCAAGGATTTGGGTGTCAGATTTTTTTGCAATATTTTCACCATTTATTTGCTTTTCTATCGACCAAAACAATAAAATGATCGACATCATCGAGCCGAATATCGCCAACTGGACGAACAGCTCTTTTTCTAATACCTGATATGCTAAACTGTGTATATGATTGCCCTACGGCATACATTCTGTTAAAATGATACAAAGGGATAAATTGAAATAAATTCAGTAAAGTGCGACTCTGACTCGCGCACGAAGGGTTCCGTACGAACACTAGATATGTAATTTAATACAAACTTCATCCTATATAATATATAGTTTTGGCATTTTTTCGTTTTTGGGGTCTTTTCGGTTTTTTTGTTTTGGCGTTTTTTTCGGTTTTGGCGATTTTTTTAAGTTTTGGCTTTTTTTAGTTTTGACACTTTATTTTCTTGTTTTGGCGATTTTTTCGGTTTTTGCCGTTTATTCATTTTGGCGATTTTTTTATATTTTTGGCGATTTTTTTTTATATTTTTGGCGATTTTTTTCATTTTTGCGATTTTTTTTATATATTTTTTTTTTAGTTTTGGCGACATTTTCGCTTTTTGGCGATTTTTTTAAATTTTTGGCGTTTTTTTCCTTTTTGGAGTTTTTTTTCATTTTGGCGATTTTTTCGAATTTGGCGATTTATTTTAGTGTTAAAAACTTTTTTTAATTTTGGCGATTTTTTTCGTTTTGTCAATTTTTTTTTTAATTTTTGGCGATTTTTTTTTTTTTTTTTTTTGGTTTGGCGATTTTATAATTTTCGGTTTTTTTAGTTTTACTGTTTTTGAAAATTTCAAGTGTTTGTCTCTTACGGTTTCCAAGATATAGCAAATTGCCAAAATTACATAGTCAAAATTGCATTAACTGATGGACCACCTTTTAATTTAAATTTTTTTAAATTTTAGTGTTAATTGTTGTAGTCTGTATAAAAATACACTAATTTTACAAATTTCAAGTTTCAATATACATATGTTCATACAATCGTATGTATATTACATGGGATTTTAACATTTTTCGTTGCTCGTTTTGGAAGACCTTTTAATTTTTAATTCTCATGTTATTTGTTATTGTAGCGGCCAAGGTTCAACATACTCTGTCCAAATTTCAGGTCCGTAGCTCTTACGGTTCCTGAGAAAATACCGTGTGACGGACAGACGGACAGCGTAGCGAAAACAATAGGGTTCCTTTTCACCTTTGGTGTACGGAACCCTAAAAAGGGTCATAAAAAGTTTCATTGGCACGAAAAGGGGTCAAAAGTGATATTTTAATGTCACAACGGCAACGCTGCTCTCAGCAATGCGAGCTTAGCATACACTGCAGAAAGAAATGAGAGTGTGTACGCTGGACGGGTAGTACTGGAAATATCCGTCATAGAAAATTTTAGCTTGTATGAGATGCGCACTCTATATGATTTATATTCTTTGCTACGTTAAGAGCCATCCATGTGTACATACATATCGTTACCTTAATATAGAAAGGCCCTAACTCATTATTTTTTTTTTTTAAATCGAGATTTTTGCATTTTTCGATACATTAGATGTTATTTTATCGAAATATAGTATAAAAAACTCGATTTAAAAAAATAATGAGTTAGGACCTTTCTATGTTAAGGTAACGATATGTAAATATACATACATATTGACAAATATGTACCTATGAAAGCTTAGAAAGCTTAGAAAGCTTCTATTGAAACAAGAGCGTATTTGTCGTCAACCAGTTTATGTTCGTTTTCAATATTTTCTGTTTCTAATATTCTAATTTTAATTAATATTCGATTTTTATTTTTTACATACACATAAAGGTTCAAGGTGTCAGGTATTAATTGTAAATTCGTTTTTCTCTTTTCAAGTTTTTCAAACTTATGGCCCTTTTCACAATGTACAATTAATGCTATAAACACAATCAAAGGGCTACCGACCATCGACTACCGACTACAAAAGTAGCTGGCTACAAAAATAGCCAAGTCGCCAGCTACTTAATTCTTTTAACGACTACCGACCACTAACTACAAAAAATAAACATCTGTTTTGACATACATATGTATTAAAGTTAACCGAAACAAAACAAACTTGATTTTTTTAAGTGAATTTGTGTGAAAAAAAAATTTCAAATGTCTCAAGAAAATTTAATTAACTTTATAAGTAATTACTATTGCTAAAATAGTGGAAAGTGGTGCCACTATAATAGTTTTTCGCGTTTTTAATAGCGATATTTAATGTATTGCGTTTTTAAAACCACCATTTCATGCATTAATCTGTTTTTTATAGCCAAGAAAAATAGAAATTAGCCTAAGTTGGCTACGGGCTACAAAAGTAGCCGTGTAGTCGGTAGCCGTGTAGCGGCTAAAAGAATTATTCTCATAAGCACGCATGTATTCTATTATTGACATCTTGTAGTCGATGGTCGGTGGACTTGATTGTGTTTATAGCATAAAAGCTAACAGGGACTTTAATGACAAGTTTTGTATGAGGAACTTGCAGTTAATATTCATGTTAACTCTTAAACATACATTGTGAAAAGGGCCGTTAATCGTTTGTTTACATTTTAAGTTTTTTTATTTTCTATATCATGGCGCCTTTTTGCATTACAAGCACTAAAGGGTAACCAACTACATAGTTTTATTATTTTATTTTAGACCTCACAATCAACACCATTCATTGGGCAAAGTGAAATAAAAACGCATTTGCTTTTTACTTGAAAATTTGTTAAAAAAAAACACATATTTTAGGTTTTACAACAAATTTTTAAGTCAAAAGCAAACGCTTTTTTTATTCACTTTACCCATTATATGATTGCTTAATACAGTTATTCCGTTATTCTATTCTAACTTCTTAAAAAGCCAATTATATATGTACGTTATTCAAATTCACATACATATTAAAGGGTTGCATTTGTATACTCGTTTGTATAGCCAAAACAAATATACCATGGTATGTACCATATAATTGTAGTGTAAGCGACAGAACTAGTATAAGAGTTATTGTGTGTGCGTGCTTTTCCAAATTAAAATACAATTGAAAACAAATAACAATTGCTTATTGTATTGCTGCTGAGCAACTGTTTGATCTGTTTTTGCTCAAAAAATACATATTATAATACAAATATATGAAAAAACCACTATTGAAACAAATGCATGATGTGCAGATGTACATATGTGCGGACAAGGCGAATTGATATAAGGTGGTCTTGATTTGCAACTCTGCGTATTCGCCTTGTATATTTGTTAGTGTAAAATTTCTTGCTGTCAAAATATTTCTTAACGTTTTGTTCATTTGACAGCGAATTAAGATCACCTTATGTGAATTCGCCTTGTGTGCGGACGTTCGTTATGTTATTTTGTGGCGCAGCCAAAGTATAGAGAGAGAAAGAGACAATTTTGCTCTGAGAGTAATTACAAATGCATGTGTTTCATGTACATGTATCAATTACTTACATATGTATGTTCAATTTTTCATTCATTCATTCATCAGCCAATTATATTTTTTCTCAACACATCATAAGGCACTTATGGTAAAAGCAGTTTTATGTATCTTATTTGCCTTAGAAAAACAAAAAAAAAATAAATCTGTTTTCATTTGCTCATTGCCCATGGTACAATTATACTAGGTACATGCACGACTACAACAAAATTACAACACCAAAAAAACACATTCATTTTTTTGGTATAAACAAACGAATAATTGTCAGAAACAGATGCCTTTTGTTTTTAAAAATCACAATTACAGGGTAACTAAAGTACAATTGCAGACGCGGCATTCCTGCATGATTATAGTTATTCAGTGTTGCCAATCTGTATGTAGTTAGACAGTGTGTAATTTCTACTAACATGTCGTCGGTTTGTTTCTGCTTTGATGTATGGGACATTTTTAAAAAAATTGAGATATTGATGATTATATATGAATAATGTGTCTTCTTTCCAAATTCGTTATCAGTTTTAGATGTGGATATAGATGTGGAAATTTGCGTCATTTCCACAATTGTTGAATATTGTAAAGTCTGTTTTACAGCAATGGACAATTTTTGTGATATGTGGCACATTTCCCACGTAAAAGTAATAATATTGTTACTCGCAGCTGTTATAATGCATCTCAATGCATATTCTACTCAAAGAACGTGAATCAAAGCAAAGTACAAAAATTTAATTATTGTGAATGAAATGAATTGATATTTATTTTTTCTTAATACAATTTCTTTTATTCACCCCTATTCTGCGTTTCGATTACGTTCCCGCATTCAGTTACGCACGGATCGAAAAGAGGTATTCTGCCAAAAAACTGAATCGAAAGAAAAAGAAGAAGAGAAGAGTATGTTTAAACTTGCTGCTTTGCTATGAAACGGTGAAATAGGAACAGAAAAATTAAGCAATCTTGCAAAATTTTTAGCAAAAAGTTAAATTTAGTGCAAAAAAACAGTGATTTAACATTAAAACAAATAATAATTAAATAATTAAATATTGTGTTCATTAAATAAACTCTTGTAAATTTAAGTACAGAGAGGTAAAAAAACGAGATAAGCTAGAGGTATTTTTGGCCAATCTTTTCCAGTGTGAAGAATCCTGTCGCGCCGGAGGTGATATTTTAATTTTTTACATATAATTGTAACACAAAAATAAAGTAGAGAATATCGTTTTTCGTTGCCATTAAATAGGTATGTATATCAACTTTTTATACTGTTCTACCTGTAATAAACGAAATAAAAATCGCATTTCAGTACAGAAAATCAAAACAAACTGTCTAGTTCATTAATTAAATCTTCTTTCATTTAATACTTGCATTATTTATTGAATTAATCACTTTTTAAAGCTAAACAAACAAAAATTGAAAACGATCCGCCACTAAAATAACAACTTACAAAAACGTAGTTACGATCGAAATGCAGAATACATAGAATCGAAAGAGATATCGAAGAACGGAACGCAGAATACCAAAGTTGCCAAACGGAGAAACTTTCGATTCGAATCGAAACGCAGAATAGGGGTGATTAAATATATTCGCCGTCTTTTTTTTTTTTTTCTTTCTTTGTTTTTCCTCTAAAAGTCATGTTATATGAATAAAACTGATATTTTCACTTTTTTATCTACGTAAATATACACAATAATGTAACCTACTTGAACAAGACTTGGTAGAAGTGAACAATATTGTTGTTATGATTGTGAAATGCGTTGACAAAGATTTTTGTCATTTCTTCTTTAAGTCCTAATAACTTTTCAAGTTGGATGTAAAAAGTTTATCAACTTTAAGTTTGAATAAAAAACATATGTATATATTGCTTTTATTATTAAACAAAAAATTCTATTGTGTATTTTTATAAAACTAATGAACTAAACATTCTTCATCGATTTTCTCGAAAACACATTTTTGTCCCATACATCAAAGCAAAAACAAACCCACGATGTGTAGGCCATGTAATTAAATTCTTGTATAATCTGTGTGTAATTCTACTTTGGGTTCTATTTTTATTTATTATTGTTTTAATTTTAACCTACACAAAAATGTGTAGTGTAATTTTCTTCGATGTGTAATTGGAGATACAGCGATGTGTAAATTCATTGGCAACACTGTAATCATTTTATTCACACACATACACTAACATTATCGCAGCTTGTAAACAAAGTTTGACAACTAATTGTATTGTATACAATAACAGGCTGGGCTTGTGCACGTACCTGTTATAATTGTATCATGCTCATTGCCCAACCATACAATAATTGCTTAAAAAATCAACATTTACAACTACTAATAGAAAGCGATAAATAACATATTTGTTCATACCAGAACCAAAAAACAGGCAAAACTAGTGCAAACAGATGTATCTGTGCAATGCTATAATACATATGTATGTATGGATGTATGTATGTGCCCTTAATTATGAAAGTGGTCTGAGTTTAAGCCTTAAACTCCTTAAACTTTAAGGACACAAACATATGTATGTATGTACGTACACATTTTTTAATCTTATTCCTCTTTTTTTATATAAAATATCAGTTTTCGGAGCACCCGTTAAAGTTTGAAATTAGCTAATAGGTGTTGCAGGTTATCAACGTCACCGTTAACAAACAACAAAAACAAAAAGGCGTTGACGTTAAAATTTTATTTTGTTCATTACAAACTGAGCAACATGATCAAAAAATATTTTTAAAATTTTTTTTATTAAAACCAGGGATCGTAACGGTTATAAGTTTTATTTTAAAAATTACTTTTTTATCGTTATTTTTATTATGATTTTTATTTATTCCTCAGAAAATAAAAGTTACATATTTCCTGATTTTTATTTATTCCTCAGAAAGTAAAAGTTATTTGATTTTTTTATATTTTATTCTTATATATAAAAATTATGAAGGCTTTATAAAGGCTTAATAAGAAAAATTTTGTATGTATTTTATGAACCGTTTATAAAGCCTAATAAGGCTGTAAATTTTTTTTTCGAGCAAAAAAAAAAATAAAAACCTAAAAGTAACTTTTATTTCATGAGGAATAAATGGAAATCAAGAAATAACTTTTATTTTCTGAGGAATAAATAGAAATCAAGAAATAGTCGGTAAAGTTGGTTAGGTAGTCCATGTAACATGGAGTATCTTGGTATATTCCTTGTGCACGTAGCACTTCTCTATTAGTGTGATTTTTTTAGTTAACATTTGGAAAATAATCGTTATTTGCAATCCCTGATTAAAACACATCGCTTCGGAAATATGTATAATAAAATTAAATTGTTACTGATAAGAAAATGAATGAATATAAAACTCTCGAAACTCTTGAAAAAAAAATAGACAAAGTTTTTTGCATTTAACATTGACACAATCGTAGGCAGCTTGGGAATTAAATGTAAAAACTATAATTTCATTCGTTTGCCATTTTCTTTATTATTAAAAACTAGTTTTACATTCTACATTCATACGATTTCTTGATGGTGTGAAAACTTTGCATTCGTGTAGCGTCTAAAATACTTGATCTTTTAAATGCACAAATGCATGCATGCATAGAGATGTATGTATGTATGTACCTATTTACATACTTATCCCATTTTCATTCATTTATTCGTTCATGCAAATAAATGTTCGTTTGTTTATTGCTGATTATAATATTTTATCTCTTGCTCTCCTTTGAATTTTTAAACATTTATTTAGTACAATGTTAACTCATTGAAATTAACTGCTCACGAATGTTTGCTTTATCAAACCTGATTTCATGCATTTTATTAATTGATTACACAGACCGACAGAATTTTTATTGCACAAACTCTGTAAAGAGTTCTTTTGGCTTAAAATAATTATTAATTGTATACTTTTCAGCTACATACATATAAATTTGTTTATCATTCGTTAAATAAATAAATAAATAACATTCTAATTCTATTATTTAAACTTTATCATAATTGTCATAATCCATATACATATCTCATTTACTAAAACAATGTCATAGCTCAAAAAAACTAGTTTGCCAGAAAATGAGTTTAAAAGTTTGATATTTATGGGTTGCATTGTAGATTGCAGTGTCTGTATCAAAATATTCGAAAACGAGTTGCGTAAGCAAGTTGCAAAGTGTGTACCTACCATTATAATACCAAATGAAAATTCGTTCGATCAATAATTTCGACTACAGTCGAAGATGAAAGTTGTTCATAATAAGGGACTTAGTAATGTACATACTAAAAAAAAAATTAAAAACAATTATGTACATAAAATTTTACTGAACAAATAAGTTGGAATATTAATTTAAAAAAACGTGATGAACTGTGAAATCGTAAACTTAAAGAAGTATGTATCTTTCGTTTGATTAAATCCATTCCGTTGCACATTTATGTATATCAATTTTAATTTCCGGCGTTACAGTAAACCGCCGATTTTGTCGAACTGTGTTATAAAAAAAATAAAATCTAAAATAAATGTACATAAATATATATGTAAATATGTATGTGTGAATATTCAAAAAGAAATTTCGAACGTATTTTGTCTCGCCCGTTTATAATTGAAGTTTTTTATTTTTTTATTTATTTTTATTTAAAGTACAAGGTTTAAATGATTAAATTAAATATTTTTGTGAGTTTTAACTTATTCGAGGTTGATTACCTCTTTCTTAATTCACATAGCCAGCCGTCTCTCAAAGAATAAAAATGTGTGTTGGTGTGGAAATACAATTTTTCTTTTGAAGAGAAGCAACAGATTAATTGAATGGAAAAAGCAGAGTTGAGTTACCGGTTAACTGGTTTGTTGTTGTTTTACTTTATTTATTGTTATACGGATGTAGAAATAGTTTACAAAATTTATATTCGAATCCTTCGCGCCGCACCAATTTAGTGTAAACTACGCAAACCCTTATTTATTTTTGTTTTGTATGAATATTTAACAATTTACAACTGCGGGACAGTCTGTTAAGTTTTTTTTCTATTTTGTGCTCACATAACATTTGTTTTGTTCATATACTAAAAATTGTTACGAATTTGTAACAATTATTACTGGAAAGTGTTCATTAACTCAAAAAGTTTGCAAGGAGAGAACGTCAAAAGAGAAAAAAAATTTAGAGAAAAAAAATTCTTACAAATTATTACTAGTAAAATTTTTACTTGCAAGAATTATCCAACCACCTGTTGTGTGAAAGGATATTTTCTCAATTTCTTGTTTTTCTTTCATTAAGCCACTCTTAACTCTTAACCATACATTGTGTAAAGGGACGTTAATCGAAGAAATTAACGTGAACTTTAACTGCAAATTCTTCATACAAAACTTACCGTTAAAGTCCCTGTTAACTTTTAAAGTGAAAAGGGCCTTTAGTGTAATACATTGGCTGACTTCATAAATGCAGCTTGCAATGCAACACTGAAATGAACTTTCAAGACATGAGGGATTTTTCAAATGCTTTACTACAGCGAAATCTTATAAAACAAACGTTAACAACACTGTTTGCAAGAAATTTATTTGAGTATTGTAGGTATAAGAGTAAAGAAGAAAACACTTCGTGACTGAAGAATTTGTGATACTAGCTTCTTTCTACGGATAAGAGCGTGTACGAACGTCATGCATGTATAGGGTTGCCAGATACCAAAAGTCAAATACCTGGACAATGGAAAAAATTCAACTGGATTTTCAAAAAATAACTGGACAATTTAAAAATAAGCTTAAAAAGCAAAGTGTTGATGCTTTTTGAAAATATTGTTTTGGTTGTAAATTGCCAGTGATGTACAAAATAGAGGAACTAATCAGTGTTAGGGAAAATTACAATTGGTTGTACATTTGCAAGCACTATTGTTTCTTTTTATTTAGTATTAAAAATTTTTCCTTTGAAGATATAAAAACACAACCAGAAAATAGAAATTTTTGCCTTGTTTTAATAAGAAAAGCTGATCCTTATTTATTTTTATCTCCTGATTACGATTCCGTCATTAGTTTTAATCTGTAAAACAATTTCCTTTATTTCGATAGCATTACATTGAGGAGCATAGTTTAGTCCATAAAACTTTTTTATTATATTTTTTACTTAAATAACTAGTCGTTATGAATTTTTGTCCGCTAATTACGAAAAAAGATTTCTTATATTCTTATACCCTCTAGTTTCAGAGATTTGTGCATTATATTTAAAAAATAATATCTCGAATTTTTCTTTTCTTACGCCATCAAAAAATATTATTTCTAATAATATGACGTCGCTGATTTTGAATGTAGCCTCTATTTTTTGATAAGTTCTGATTATTTTAGTGAGCCTAATTACGAGTGTCGTATTTCGAATACGAAGAGTTTGTAAAGCAATATTCTTTAGTCCAAAATAGTCGTAGTAGAAGTCGAAATACCACACTCGTGATTAGGCCCAATAATTTTGCATTCAAAATTAAAATTTTTCCTTAAAATTTTTTTTTTTTTTTTTTTGGTAAAAGGTGCAAATTTCGATATAATAACTACAAATAAAACAAAAATTGTCTGGACTGGTCAATACAACATTTATTATACGTAATAATTGCATTGATCAGATATGTGATACAAAAAACAAATTTTTTTGGAAGGCATGAGAGAGCCAAAATTTTAGTCTTTTTTTTTGTGAGACTAGAGGTGATAGATAAATAATAAAACTATATTCGTAATCAGCGGACAAAAATACATAAGAACCAGTTAATTTAATTTCAAAAATTTAAGAAAAAAATTAAGAACTAAACCAAAAAGACACGATTTTTAACATCTATGTAATAAGAGTACGATATCATGATATACTCAATGTTCATCTACTCAAATAGAATTTAATGAAATTTAATAATCCAGAAAGTATTTTTAAGTTTGGGGGACCATTCGGGATATACTAAGTGAATTATAAAAAAGTGGCATAAATTAAGCATATGTTAATTGTCACTATATCTTTAAAACTAGAGCTGCTGGGGAAAACTAATGATGCCATCGTAATCAGCAGATAAAAATACATAAGGATCGGCTATTTTAAATGAAGCAATAAAACCACTGTTCCGCTGTGTAATTAATTAAAAAATATAATTGATAAAGAAATTATTTTTCAAAATTTAAGAAATAATTTTTAACTGGATAAATTCTATGTTAGCTGGTAACTGGATGAGGCTCTAAAAAACTGGAAAATCGAGGCCATTCCAGGCCGTCTGGCAACCCTATGCATGTATGTGTGTATGATCTTTTATTTTTCTGCGCACATACAAAGGCACACACATGCATTAACATTAGTTGTATGCGGTTAATCACATAATAGCTTCCCAGCGGGAACTAGAAGGAGTAGGGATGCCTTCAAGAAGGCCTCTGTACGCCTTCTTTTGGATGTAGAAGGCCTGCTCGCTCCATTCCATACTCATATCTCTTTTACACGCGTTGTCATTGCGGAGCAGGCCTTCTGTTCTTACTTCTTGCGCCAGAGATTCTGGAAGGCCTTCACACTAATAGATTTTGTTTTTGCTTTGGTAAAAAAACAAAACAAAACATGTTACTCCTTCTCTTCTCGCTTCTCATAGAAGCGAGTGTGGAATGTGTATCGTATATTTTATGCGAAAGAGCCCTTTAATAAGGCCTGCACCAAGAAGGTCTTCTGAGTTTTACTGCTGGGTTGCCATCTACATATTACACACACACTCAAACGCACAATATGGAAAATAACAAGCATACACTAATCAACAGTACTTCTTTTGAGTGTTTGTTTTGTTTTGCTGTCTTGGCGTTTTCGCTTGTTAACACTGATATACACGTACAACAATACATCCATCGTGCTTCGCTTACAGTACGACAGCATTTATTATTGGTTTAGTATAATACATGCGACGTGAATACATTTAAAAATCATGACTTTTTTACATTTCAAGACTGTTTACGCAGCTCTCTAATGCGCAACATCTGTCAAATTTGTGCATTGCTTTCATTTATGATTCTTTTGTGGTTGGTATATTTTTTATCATTATAAGCCAATTCGAAAGCGGTTTTGAAAAGATTAGCTCATGTTTGCTGAAGATTCATTAAAAAAATTTAATTTTACAAAATTTATACTTAATGAAACAACTAAACAACTTTTGCGCGTTCATAAATGAACTAAAATGTATTTCATTGCGCTGATTTACACGGGCATAATTGTGCTGGCATAACATTCCAGTTTGTTGGTGAGAGAGGCAAAGAGAGTTGTTTTGCGGTTGGCATAACTTTTGAACCAGCTACAACCCCGCATTAGCAGCATAACACCAATACACACACAAATTAAAAAACAGCAAGTGTTAAATGAATACGAAAAACACTAACACACACAAAGCTGTGTATACGTGTATACATTTTGTGCCAGATGAATTAGTCTCGTGTAATTTGGAAAAGAACAAAAATTGTGCGTCTTAAAAATTGTTCTCGTCTAAACTACCTCATTGATTGTCAAAATAGTGTTGCCATAAAGTATTGCTTTGCCTTGTAAATTAATTTCTTTTGCAGTGTTGGATTGCAAGCAGCATTTATGAAGTCAGCCATTGTGTTGATCTTGCGTTAATTATATGAGAATAAGTGTACATTTTTCTGGCTAAAACTTTTTCTCAGTTTATTAGTTCTTCGGTGGTAATAATAACAAATGGGTTTCCAGTTTCAATTCTGAATGCTCTCTTGTTAACCATTTTTATACTTATGTACATACAGTATGTCAAGTAATTGTTTTGACATAGTTAAAATCGTTGTAAATTTTGACTTTTATCGTCAATATTTTTTTACTTTTTTGGATTATGATTTTTTTTTGTAGTATATTTCATTTTATTTACATTTAAGTGCACAAATAGTCGTAAGTTATAAGCAAAATTAAAAATAAGAGCATAAAAATTATATGAAAACCAAAAAAACTCAAAAATGTGTTTGTCAAGAAAATGTTTTTACATCCTTGTATTATATAGTAAGAAAATAGGAAAGATTGTAAGGTGTACAAAAATCAAGATTTCTTGTGGCCGCCATTGGCATCAAATAGGTTTTTAAGACGACTTCTAATAAAAAAAAATTTTTTTCCAAAGATTCCGCTGAAATTTCTCACTTTCCCCTCGTATTACTGTTCCCAGCAAAAAATAAATGAACGCGTTCAAAATGAAGTAGTGTTTCATGAGTTCTTAAGCATGCATTCTGAATGACATCACAAAACGTAAATAATGCTATACTATTTGAACTCATTAAAAACGCATGTGACGAACGCATGCATACATTGAAATTAATATCCAGCAAAAAGGGCATGCAAAAACGGAATTAAATCATCACATTGAAACATTTTCATAAAACAAGTTTTATCTCCAACAAATAACAAGAGTGCGATAGCTCAGTGGTAGAGAGTATGCCTTAACAGTCAGAACAGCTCGGTTCGTATCCCGGCTGCGAAAATTTTTTTCGTTTTGTATTTACATGAAAAAACGTCATCGAATCATGGGTTCTTGCATGGGTTCTAAGCACTCATTCGAATGATGAGCAGTTTTGCTAAATGTGAACCCATGCTCGTCAATGACACTCCTGTGTTAAAATCATGCGTTCTGCACCTAAGTTGAACCAATGTATTTGCAGTAGAACTCATGCATTAACTATTTCTTTTGCATGTCTTTTTTTCTGGGTTCTTAACTCCATTTAGTTCTTGAAACACCATTTCGAAACACTATTTTTCAATTAAACCCATAAATTTTGAATAGGGTATAGATCTGGATCTTGAGATGGAGTATCCACAACTTTACCGCAATTGAATAGACACAATGTTCATACCCAAAGTGCCTCATGTTTGAGGTCAATACCTTAATAAAAATTGAAAACTTGCATATTTACTAGCCATAAAGCCAACCTTACTCGCGCTGTCAACCAAAAATCATTTCAACGTGTTGATGTAAAGCTCAGTAGCAGTTTCCCATGAGACAAAGGCAAGTGTTCAAAAGAATCGATTGTTCTTCAAGAACTGGTCAGAAATCCCATCTTCTTAGATTGCAGCATAAAGAACAACAATTGCCTTTTGCGATAACGCATACTTCCAAGCTTGATGGCTACTAGGATAATGTGATTTTCTGCGACGAAACCAAACTTCTGCTCTATTAGAATGACGAATGTAACAAAGAAAAAATCTTTAAAAATATTGGAAAGTGAAACCATATACGCAACTGTAAAATTAGAAAAAGTTTGGTTGATGGATTGGGGGTATATATACACATGTATATATGTATATGCTGTAAAAGGTGGGATAACTTTTTTTTATTGAAAATATCTTGAATTGGGGGCAGTACCTCAATATATTGAAGTATTTTTTTGGATGACAGCTCGAGTAAGTTTGGGTTAATTGCTGGTAAATATGGAAGTTTTAAATTTTTATTAATGTATTGACCTCAAACATGAGGCACTTTGAGTATGAACATTGTGTCTATTCAATTGCGGTAAAGATGTGGATACTCCATCTCAAGGTCTCGGAATGGTATTTTAAGAACTAAATTGAGTTAATAACAGTAATACGAGGGGAAAGTGAGAAATTTCAGCGGAATATTTGGGAAAGAAAATTTTTTTCCATGAGAAGTTGTTTTACAAGCCGGTTTGATACCAATGTCGGCCACAAAAAATATTTATTTTTGTACACCTTAAAATTTTTTATATTTTTTACTATATAATACAAGTATGTAAAAACATTTTCTTGACAAAGAAATTTTCGAGTTTTTTTGGTTTTCATGTAATTTTTATGCTCTCATTTTTAATTTTGCTTATAACTTACGACTATTTGTGCACTTAAATGTAAGTAAAATGAAATCTACTACAAAAAAATTCATAATCCAAAAAAGTAAAAAAATATTGACGATAAAAGTCAAAATTTACAACGATTTTAACTATGTCAAAACAATTACTTGACATACTGTATGTATGTACATATATTCTTTTTGCTATTCTGAACACTACTGTACATTAACGTGTATCATTTCTTAAGTAGTTTGTCTTGAGAAAAAAAATTTTAAAAATATCTCCTCCAATGCACTATAAACCACAAACTTGATTTTTAAAAATTAGTTTAACAGCATTTTTTGATCTTTTTTTATTGGCGAACGAACCCTGAAATATTTGATTTAATTATAGCAGCTATTCGTATAAAGATGTGTTTTCACTACAGCATACCTATAAAGTACATTTGTCATATACATACATACATATGTAGGCATATGCATATGTATGTGTACATGTGCATTATACGAACACGAGCAAAGATAAATATGTTAAACTTTTAATAAAATTAAGAGAAAAAAAAAAACAAATAAAAATATTGTGTGCATATGTACATATATAAAAAGGCACTTAAACCGTTGTAAATAAGTGGGCGGTTATGATTTTATAAAACCAATTGCATATGGATGTATGTGTGTATGTATGTACATACCCTGTTGGAAAATCCGTTAACTTTAAACTAACTTTAAGCTAACTATTTCGCAACTATTGCTTGCTGAGACTTGGATTACGCAGATCCAGCAGAATATATCTAAAAAATATGTGATATCTTCTAAGCGGCTGGTCCGCTTTTCTTCAAACGTAGCTAAGAACACTTTCGATCAAGTCACCTTTCAAACAGAAATAACTAAATCAGAAACAGTGCAGGGGTTTGGTCTGTACGTGGACTCGTTAAAACAAACACATACACAGACACACACTACAAACTTATAAATTTGTTTCGCCTTTTGTGACGTATTATGAAAAGTTGGTATTTAATGCTTCTTTTGTCGTCAATAATTGGAATCTTAAGGCTTTTGATATTTTTTTCTAAACTCTTTATCAGGAATTGTGAGACACTTTCTAATTCCATTAAAGAAGCATTATCTTTTCCCAGAAAGAAAAGATGCGTTTAGCTAACATATGTACATACATATGTATATGTACATATCAGAGATCAGATTGAATGCCTAATTTTGCTGTTTTGAATGCAATCACAAAAAACCTGCATATTGTTGTCAATCCACAACATTTAAAAAAAAACAACGCATGGCACAATCACAAGAGATGAGTGTGGCGAATTTTATTGCCTGCATTGCTTGTTTTATATAAATGTTCACTGGTAGACTTGGGTCGAACTCGTTCACTAGTTCATTTTTGCCACAAACCACTGATCAAACCCATTTAAATTACATGGGTTTGATCATTGGTTTGTGGCAAAAATGAACTAGTGAACGAGTTCGACCCAAGTCTATTCACTGGTCTTGTCAAAAGCATCGAATACTCAGTGAATGGTGCGAATACTTTTTATTGTGATTGAACACAACGTAATCTTGTATAAAACGTACATATGTATGTATCTACATATGTATGCTCTTACATTGGTATTCAATGTATGTATTTATATGTATGTATGTATTTACATGTATGTATGTATGTATTATGCAAAAGATCAACGAATACTCCAGTGAATGGTATAAAAGAAATACATTCTTTCATGCTGCATCATTTCATTTCGCTGCTTGTATTATAACGGCATTGCAATAATAGAGTGTGTCAGAGCAATCAACAAAAACAACGAATTATATCAAGGCAACTACACTTGTTATTATTGTCGAATAAATGCATGGCAAAAGCAACGAATTTATGAACAGTTAGCAAATGTGAATGGTCTCACTCTGTTCACTGGTACATATGTACATAATTTGAAGTAATTTGATTACTTAATATCATATTGTTAACAAATTAAAAAGTTATGAAATATAAAATACTTTTTATAGAAGTAGTTAAGGAAATTGTTCGAATATTCGAATATTCGACAAAAATGATTCGATTAATTTTTTATTCTAAATTGAATATTTTTGTTCGTTCGAACAAAAATGATAAAAAGTTGTTCGAATATTCGAACAATTTTTGTTCGAATGACAACACTAATACATACATCGTACATATTTGCATACTCATACAAACAGATATGTAAATATTAAATTTAAGAAAAGTTTTGTGCCTATTTTTGTGATACCTTGGATTTTAAACAAATAAAATAATTAAATAATTTTTATAGCTATAAAAAATTTTATTTTAAAAGTACGCACTTGAAATAAAAATTCCAATATAATAAAAAGCTATTTTGTTGTATGTATACATTTATTTGTGTACAATCTAAAAATAGTTCAGCCAAAAATCTTTTGAATTTTGTAATAAAATCATAGCTCAATTTGCCGGTATTGTACATATGTATGTGACGCGCAAAATAGAAAGGGACCTAAGGGTAAAAACCTGTTTTGTTCAGGAGAGCCATTTTAAAGATTTAAATAGTACGTGTATCTTTGGTGTACCATCACTTGAATAAAACGCGCATATCTCTGGCAGGGAACACTTTTGGGGCATGGGATCGGTCTCATTCGATGCTCAGATGTTGTCCACATCAAAAAAAAAGTGAAAATTAATTTTTTTTTACCCTTAGGTCCCTTTCTCTATGCGCTGTCACATATGTATGCACAAACGTACATACATATTTAATAGTTGCAAGTTTAAATGTGTGTATGTACATATGCATTTATGTATGTTAAATTTTATGTATTGTTTTTACTGTAATTTAAAAATATCTTGGAAAATAAAAACCAACGTCATACTGCTGACCCACGTTCCAATGCATCGCAACAAAAACGTTAATAAAAACAACAACAAAATATCTTGTTTTTTTTCTTCTTATTTAAGAAAATAAGTTAAAAGTAGTCCATACTCCAACTGGCTTTTGCTGATTGCCCATTATTTGTAAAGAGTTTAAAATCCGGGTTACCAACAAGACTTTTCCAACACTTGTTTTGTTTGTGTTTGCCTTCTATTTATGTATGTATGTTGCTGTTGTATTTTTATTAATTTTAAACCCCCTCAAGACTGCAGACAGTCTTACAACAAAGTGTAAATAATAACAGAAGAAACTATTTTATAGTTTCTTACACTATTGTTCAGTTTTGTTGTTGGTTTTTCACCAGACTATTGCTCCGCCCTGGGAACAGGCGTTCATATTTTTTAGCAGCTTCTTTCTTTCAAAAACTCAACTGCATTTTTCTTGTGCAATGAATGCATTCAGTGTCTTGCCACTTTTTTTTTTAACACACACGTCTATACTACATTATACTGCATATTTATTTTTTGTGTTTAACTTACAGTGTTGATCACAATATTAGAAATTAAATTCAATTTAGTAACTTTTAATCAAAAGCATTAATTGTACTGCAAACTTCTTCTCAAATTTTAAGCAATTATAAACTTACAAAATTACCAGGGTTACCAATGTACAAGGGTAGATTTTGGATTATATAAATTAATCAAAGTAGCTAGTGCCATTTAAATATTATATTAGTCTTATATATACATATATAGATATTTTTAGATTTTTATATATATATATATAAGTTTAATATCATGTAAATAAATAAATAAATAATAAATTAATCAGAGCAGTTATGAATAAAATTCAGCGAGAAATTTCTCCCGTCCTCAATTAGAATTTTTTGTTTTCCATTGTACTTTGAAATTGTCCCCCGGGAAAAATTTCTCGCGGAATTTTAAAATGTAAAAAGTTGAATTTTCAATACACATGACGATATATTAAGCCAGGCATATCATTTCAGTTTATAGTACATATTTTAAACACAACTGTTCTATTTTTTGCTCTTTTGTCTGTTTTATTTTTTGCTTATAATATAGTCTTGGTATTGGAGTACAAAAAAAGAGCAAAAAATTTATTAAAAAATAATATAAACAATGCATAGTGTCTGTTTTGATTGTGGTATTCGTTGCTTTTGTTGTTCTTTTTTTATATTTACATTACGTTGCTGTAAGATATGACGTCTATGGTTTTGTTTTTATTTATAGGAATTTTCGTATCATTCACTGTTTGTTTACTTTATATTTTTTTGTTTATTGTATACATATGCCTTTTTTCATTGGGTGCATTTAATATTACATGTCATAAAATTATGCGGCTATTTTAAAAACATTCGGGTTGGTAATTCTGACTCAAAAATCGAAGATTTCCCTTGTCTGGTGTTTTATTATGAGTGTCTTTCGGCGGTGTTGTTTGACATGGAGTATTGCTTTCGAATTTTGATCCTCGCTGGCTATCGAGTATCGAATGTCAAACTCGTATTGTGAGATGGCAACACCATTGTTTCACCATTTCAAAATGTCATTTGCAAGCTTTCAGTTAAAATTAAAAATAAAAAAAATAAAAATAACTGACTTCGAAAATTCGAAGTTGTCAGTTTTGCAAGAGAAAGATTTTTATTGAACACACAAGTTCAACTACGTTCATAATAATTTTTTTTCATCCCGCATTTGGGAAAAAGGGGGCAATATTAAATTCGTAATAGGAGAAAATGGAAAAGTGAAAAAATTCGCATGGAATTTTCGTTCATATTTGGGCTGATAGCTTCACGTTGCGTTTTTCAAATTCAGCTTCATGCCCTATTTATTGTTCAATTGGAATCAAAACAGCTGACTTCGAAAATTCGAAGTTCTCCCTCAAATTTTAATTTTTAGCTCAATCTGAACTCCGAGAGAAAAATAAAATTTGCTTTTTTTTTTTTAAATTGAAAACTTTAAACTCGTTTACTGACAAATTACACATTGTAATACACAAACAAAAATTAATTTTCTAATTATGTACTTGCTTTATTAATTTTTAGGAAAATGAAATAACGAATAAATGTGAATGCCTATTTAAACAAGATTACACACTCATCGAGCTCAACAATACCAATGGGATCTTAAGTACACGTTATCCGAATCGTATTTTTATACCCGAATACGAACATGGTCACATGACATCGACTTTAACGGCCAGCAACACAAACATATTGAACCCAACTACGCCACAAAATAGTACCAGCAACAACTCCACATCGTGCCCAAATGGTGCCCCTAGTACAACAGCCACAACCAACAGTAATAATATACAAGCATTCGTAACATTCGCTAATACGCCAATGCAACAAAATCAGCAACAGCAACAACTGGTGCAGCAACCGCCCTATCCAAATCCTCCATCATCATATTTAAATTATCAACAACATCTTCCATCAGCCACTGCAAACGTTCCAGCTGCAAGCACAAACACCACGAGCACCATTTACGAAGATCTGTATGATGTCGGCAAAATACGAGAACTGATTACAATGGCGAAATATGCTCGATGCCGTCAACGTTTTGTCGTACCCGTCATAATGTATCGCGGCAAATATATTTGCCGTTCAGCTACTGTGTCCTTGAATGCCGAAACTTATGGACGAAAAGTTGTCGATCTTGCGTACGGCTGCCTGAATGGTACCAACTATAGTGAGCGTAATAATCATAATGTCGACGAAGAAAACAATGATAATCAAGAATATTCCTTAATGAATCAAGCCTTAAACGAGCCATCACCGTTTTCATATGACGAGGTCATTAAGAGCGATATACAACTCCTGAGAGCCCTCAATGTTACCACAATTGTGGATCTTATGGTGGAAAAGCGGAAAATCAAATTTTTTGTGCCGTAAGTAGTCAAATAAAATTTAAGTACGGTCAACTAAAACTATATACATATTTGCATTCAACAATTACATAATAATTCCCCAAAAAACACTCACTCACGCGTATTGCGTATGTCGAGTTGAATATTCGTCTACGAGAATTTTGTCCTAAATTAAAGAAATTTGTACACGTTTCCTCAAGGCGAATTGATACCAGTTAGTCTCGATTTCCAACTCTTCATATTCGCTTGGTATATTTATTAGTGTAACAGTCATGTTTTAAACTCGGAAGTTTTTCTTGAAGCAGTTCTCTTCAATTCTATTTTAAAACTGCCCATTTGTTTACGCACATACGGTTTCATGTTAAATTTTCCAATTGTTTTAATGCAGCGAATGAAATAACAAAAGAGAATTGAAGTAAATTTTCGGTACAAGAAGTTTGTACCCCTCTTCTTTCTTTTTTTCTCTCTCTCTCTTCCATAAACTCCGACTTGCTTCAAGGAAAATTGCCTTGTCAAAAACATGACAAATTTCCTGCTGTCTGAAAATTTTCGAATGTTGTGCATTGATTTGACACAAAGGAAACTATCAGCTGGACATCAGCTGCTGAATCGAGATTATCTGATATGAATTCGCCTTGCATTTCCTTTATGACGCTTTACACAATCTACAGTTAAAATATAACAGGGACCTTAACGGCAAGTTTTGTATGAAAAACTTGCAGTTAAAGTTCATGTTAACTCTTAACCATACATTGTGAAAAGTGACGTTAATCTAGTAAAAAATTCTACATACGCGTGACTAAATATTTCCAATTCCAATTTCAATTAAAATTTTTTTCAGTGTTTCCTCATCCGAAAAGGCTGATGCCGAAAATCATTATGAAAATTTTAATCTACTCTGCCTGCCCTATCCGGGTTGTGAATTTTTTGCAAAATTTCGCAAAAATAGTTATGAGTCAAATAACTTATATTATGATTGGAGCCAATCATTTAATGATTCCAATATTTCTGTACCCAAATTGGGTTGCACTGCCGAATTGAATATTAACTGGAATGATTATCGAAATTGGGATTTGGTATTGTTAACGCAAAATTATTTGAAAGCTTGCCTAAAGTATATACAAGATGAAAAGTCTGGCCTGTTAATACACTGTATAAGTGGTTGGGATCGTACGCCGTTATTTATATCATTGGTGCGTCTATCTTTGTGGGCCGATGATCTTATTCATCAATCATTAAATGCTATGCAAATGGCATATTTCACATTAGGTTATGATTGGTATTTATTTGGACATCAGCTGCCGGAACGTTTAAAAATAGGAGAAGATATAATGTTTTTCTGTTTTCATATGCTTAAACATATAACCGATGAAGAATTTAGTATTGTAGAATATAGGTATGTTTGTTTGTTTTTAAAACTATGTAGTATTAAGTATTAAAAAGCTTTCTTCGCCCGACAGGAAACGTACTAAAACTTCTAGCAGTAGTGGAAGTAGTGTTATTGTTATTAAGTCTGATTGCTGTGATGATGAGCCACTTAAAGAGTAAGTTTCCTTTAATTAGATGATGTGTACTTAATTATTATTGTTTTTTTATTTTTGTATTGTTTTGCTTTCAGAGACTTTATTTTAGGTTGCGATCAAGATAGCAACGAAAGCTTTTCCAATAGTTCCATCTGTGATATGTCCATAACGGATAATTTCTATTCAACCGCACCAACATCACCGCAAGGTTCCAGCAATAACAGTGCGGCTGCAAATCTTTTAACAAATCGATCACCAAATCCAAAAAGGTAATTTATAAAAATTTGTTATTAAAAAAAAGTAACATAGGGCATATATTTTATATATTTTTCCCCATTAGAGGGGAATGAACATTTTATGGGAAAAAGAATTTCACTTGGAGCCCGTTTAGATGAAAGTTTACATAGCTTGGAGTCGTTTTTGTGAGCGAGAAGTGAAAAGAAGCTTGCGGGGTAGCAAAACTCGCATGTTATGTGAAGTGAAGCGACAAGTTTAACTCCTCTCTCACATATTTCTATCTCTCGTATTTTTTTATGCTACAGAGATGGAAAAGTTCTACTTTTTGTAACACTTTTTGAATGCCAAAAGAATTATGGGGCTGGACAGTTGAGAACATGGGCATAATTACGAATGGCGACGATGAAATTAAAAAAAAGTCGCAATGTTTTTTAGTCTAATACAAAATCGTCGCAGTCGAAATACGACACTCTTAACTATTAAGCCCCATATCAGGAGGTCTACTCAGCAATTCGATACGAATGGAAACACTATCGAATTTCTATGCTAATAACACGCAAATTCGAAAGCATTTCCTTTCCTTTCCAAATTACAGATTAGACCTCCAGTTGGTCTCAAATGCCCATTGACTCAAAGAACGTTATAAAAATCTAAAAATGGATTTTTTGAGTTATTGAGTAAAAAATGTGAGGAATATTGTGTAAAAATTTCATACAAATATCTTGTTTACTTTTTCCATTAAGTTTTATGTAAATTGAAAACTTTCAACTTGTCTTCTGGCAAACTGGTTTTTCTGAGTTATGACGTTGTTTGAGTAAATGAGCGATATATCTATTTCCACCTTGGACTTGCCTCTATAGCTAGTTTTATGCAACATAATAACAGCTTACAATGCATATTCATAATTAAATCGAAATTTTCATTTGCTTGCTTCCAGATCAAGAACTAGTCCCATTTCAGTACCAGGTGCTAGTGCCAGACGTCAAAGACAAGAATCAACATCATCGAATGGTAGTTGGCAAGTAGTTACTGATACCGGTTCCATAGACTCAATGGTGAATGGTAGTTATATGACGCGTTTTGTAGCACAACAGCAGGACGGAAGTTCTGCTACAACAGGCAATAGTAGTAGCAGTGGTTGTAGAGATGGCAATTGCTCAAATACTGCCAGCAATGGTTCAAATAATGGTGGAAGCAGTACAAATTGTGATCATAACTGCGCAACGAACAATACTTCACCACCCACAACAAAACCCTCAGCCGTATTGTAAGTACATGTGTACTTTTAAGTTATTCATAACAACAATTAAATATGTTATTTTATTATCTATATTTGCAGACGTAAACAACGTTTAAATGCTGTACGCGGCATAATTATACAAGCTTATGCAAAAACAGTGGGCTTCGAGTTTAAAGAAGGCAAGCCCATGAATTTAGTCACATTTGTAAGTACCATAACCGATAACCTGTTTTAATTCAATTACAATTATTGTAATTTCTGTTAAAACTTGAGTATTTGTTTTTTTTCATACTTCTCCCTAAAATTTACTACCATCCATTCCTGATTTAATACAAAATATTTTTTTATTCATTTATTTTTAGCTTGCGTTTAACCGATAGATAAGCTGTTTACATTTATTGCAATTGGAATTTTTGTTAAAGCTTAAGTATTTGTTTTTTTGTACCTCCCAAATTTACCTACCGTTCCTGCTTTTAATACATACGATTTATTTTATTCAATCTTTTTAGTTTGTGCTTAGATTTTATCTTTTTTATTCTTAAAATTCTTTTTTTTTTGCTATTGGTTTGTAATTGTATAATAATCTTTATTGATATTGTATAAAAAAAATAATTAGGACGGCGAGAAATTTCTCCATTCTCCAATTAGAATTACTTTCTTTTTCCTATTACTCGCTATTGTTTGAAATTATATCCCGGGAAAAAAATTCTCGCGGAATTTTATACATGATTTGCCCTGAATAGCTATAGAGTGAGTGAGAGAAAGAAAGAGAGAGAGGGAAATAGATGGCGAGAGGGGAGAATTTTTTTAAAAAATATATTTAAGGACCTAAAAAAATGTGCTTCAAAAATTCACTTGTATTGAGAAACACAAAAATCAATTAAATCATGTTACTAAAATGTTGAAATAAAAACAGTAGGGAAAAACTAAAATTTAAATTTCGCAACTTTTTACTAAAATTTAGCTATGTCACTGATGTTGTGCAATAACCACCAAAAAGCTAAAAAAAAGCTTAAGCGACATAATTTTCGAGCTTGATTTTTTTTACCGAAAACGATTATTCGCTTTCGCAAATAAACGCGGTCCAAAACACGTGCCGGTTAAGTTTTTTTTGCGGTTATGGCTCGATATATTTAGAAAATTTAAAAATTTTAAAGAATTAAACACATAAAAAGTTGGTTATATTTTACTCTCAATATTTATGTGAAAAAATATATAAAAATAATTTTATTTTTTCCTCATTAAACTGAAACAATTTTCTCTTAAACTATAAAGAATAAAAAAAATTAAAAGATTTAAAAAAAAAATATTTGCTCTTTCTGAATAACTTGAGGGCTACACGATCAAGTTTTGCCTTTCAAATTTCAAAACACTCACACTTTTTCACTAATACATTCATACTTTTAAAATTTGCTGCGAATTTGATTTTAAATTTTCTTTCAAATTCTTTGTTCAAGTTTACAGGCAAAGAAACAGCATATAGCAATTTTAATGAGAACATTTTTCGTTTTTGTTTTCAAATATTCTGCCGCTATGCTCTTTTATTATAAATAATGTTACAGTTCCAAAAAAAATTAAACTTAAATTAAATACATATACATATTTGTGAATAAAATAATGATGGAAATAAAATTGCTTTGAAATTGCTTGCAGCCTACGCCACAGCTTTCAACTTGTTCAACGTGTTTAAAATCATACACGATAATTTTCTTTCAGATATGATATTTGGGAGTCTGTATAATAAAAAAATTTAAAAAAAGTCTAAAAAAATATTTCTATTGGAGCTAGTTTTCTAAAATCGTGATGTTTCATATCGATCGGTTTACAGAACATTGTCGAGTATGTGTTAAAAATTTGAAAGAAAAGCTTGGTCGTGTGTATAAAGGTAGAATTAGTAAAATCATATCGTGATGTTGCGTGTCAGCTGACAAAAACCGTACCATATACAATGCATGTTACTAGTTATAAAATATGTGGTGGTAGCACTGTTGACGTAGGAATCTGCAGAAAACAGATTTTTCTGTAGCCAGACAAAAAAAAATGTGCTATGCAAACTGTTACATTTTCTATAACTTGTGCACAAAGTTGAACGATACGGCAAGCTGTAAAGTAGAATGATACGATTTTACTAATTCTACCTTAAGTTTAACGTAAGCAAATACGTATGTATGCATATGCCAGATATTTTCTTGTGACATGGCTAAATATTAAATAAATCAAGTATTCAATTAAATGAGCCTGACAACAAATTTTTAATAAAGTTTTAAATAAGTAAAATCTACTAGTATGACAAAAAATTAACCTCAAGCTCATTTAAATATAGTACAATTAATTATGCGTGTTAAGATCGAAAAAACATTATCATATTTATTATTGAAAAAATAAAACAAAAATTATGTACTCCACTTCCAATAGTAAAATTAATAGTTTGTAATACGAAATTTTATTTTATTATTATTTTTTTAATATTAAAAATCAACGGATAAAATTCTATATTCGATATCGATCGAAATTTTTATTTAAATTCTATTGAATTTTCGATCGATTTCGGATTGTGTAAAACTTGCTTGCAAATTTTTTATTTGCTTTTCAAAAAGTAAAATTTAGTAAAGCAAACAAACAAACTTAACTTAAGAAAACAGTTCATTTATTTTTGATTAATTTATAACGATTCAAGAAATAAAAATTTTAAATTTACAACTAAGCTGTTTTATTTAAATTCAATATAAAAAAATTAAAGAAGGCCAAAAATAAGTACATAAGATTTTTTTTTTAAAAGAGATTATATTTAAAAACTTATCTTCAACTAATTGTTAGATTAAATCGAACTAAGGCCAAGAAAAAAATAATGGGAATGTTTGGTCATTGCATTCCTTTAAATATACGCTTCAGATAAAAAGCAGTGGCGAATTGAACACATACATATCGCGTACTATTTTCGATTTGATCGTAAGCGACAAAAAGAAAAGTTTTCTGGAAAAGTTTTGTTTATAATATTCAAATATGTTTTGTATACGTAAATTGTCACTTAGGATAAAATTTTACAGCCTGTATTTTAAAACTTATCAACAATTTCGCCATTTTGATAATTAAACTATGGGTAGACCCACAAAATTTTAATTTCAATAAAAAAGTTAATTTTTTTTACTAGACGTCGCTTATGATTAAATCGAAAATAGGGCTCGATATATCGTTATCCTAATTCATTATTTTTTTCAAATCGAGTTCTTTGCATATTTCGATATATGTATTATATCACATTTTTTAAAGTAATTTGAAATTACAAGAAATTTGTTCTTCACTGAAAACTTTTTGAATTTTTGTGATGTGTTTTCGAAAAGTTAAAATCACAGCGAACAAGTAAAAATTTTAAAAATAAAAAACTCGATTGCGACCAACTTTTTTAAACCGTTTAATATTCTAAATGGTCATTAGAAATGAAAAATCACAAGAAAAATATAAAGATTATGTTCAAATACCCGTATAATGATGCACATTTTGATAAAGTTCTCCGACTTTATTTTAATTTTTTTTTCGTATTCACAAAATCGCGTCTATTGGAAGCCATATTGAATTTTTACTACTGTCATGTATTTAGTGACATTCCCGGGATTAAGACACCATCACCACGCGCCCAGCACACGTACATACATACTACACAATACCCTTCTCTATGTCGCACAGTGGGGCAAAAGTACAATCTTCGCGGATTAATTCATATCTCCACAATTACAATAGTGAGGGTCACTAAATTTTATGTGGGTGGCTCTTGGAACAAACGGTGTGTTCCAACTGGGGAGATCGGTATCCCCCATACAAAGTAATTATCAATTAAGTATGACAAAATTCATATAAACGGTGCTTAACCAACAAAACAATAAAAAAATGATTTCTTTATTCACGCACTCTCCTGATGAATTGCCTTCCATTGAATGAATTCGGATACGAATTACCCAAAAATAGACTTTCTATGCACAATTAAACTATTTTTAAATCCCGACTAAAAAAAGGGGTGTTATAAGTTTGTAGTGTGTGTCTGTCCGTGTCCACGTACAGGCCAAACCGCTGGACCGATTTTCATTTAGTTTTTTCTGTTTGAAAGATAACTTGATCGAGGGGTTCTTAGCTACATAGGTTTGAAGAAAATCGGTCCAGCCGTTTAGAAGTTATAACATATTTTCTGAAAAAAGTCGGAGGTTTTTAAAATTTTTAATTTTTGTTATTTATATATTTTTATTTAGATGTTTCGTAAAAAAAAATATTTTAATTGTACATATAAAACAAGGTCGAAAATTTTAAAGGATTTTTAAAAATCCTAAGAAAGTAAGCTAAAATCACACGTTATTTTCAAAAATTATTCCCCTTTTAATATATAGCTGGAGATTTTGTGGTAAAATCAGGCTTTTTGTACCAGATTAAAGAAAATGTAGCTTATTCCCTTTAGTCAACTACAAACAGTCGAATTTGAAGTCGAAAAACGGCAATCACTATAAGGTCCATAATTATATCCCAGTAAAAAATTAACATACACACCATTACTTACAGCATTGATGAACTCAACTCGAAGTAGTTATATTTCTGATGAAACATCAATGAATTTGTCACATGCTTGTCATAGGACGGAAGTGATTTAAATAAATGAATGATATTCGCTTAAAAGGTTGTCTAGAACAATTTTTGATATAAAAAACAGCCTTAGAATATTAAATTGAGTACTTATAGTGATTGGAATGCAACGAAAGTGATAAACCTTTGAAACTAGTTGCGACTTTTTTGGGATACAAATGCAACCAGGATCACGCATGATTCATGCGTGACTTACACGTGACTCACGCGCTACAAATCATGCAATTGTACATACATATCTAATAAAAGCATATAAAATAATGACAAAAACAACAGCAACGAAATTGTTAGCAGAAGTCGTTAAGCCCTTATAATATTGGCAAACTCAACGATCAATTACATTTCAAACAGGAAAAACTAAATCAAAATCAGTCCAACCGTTTGGTCTGTATGTGGACTCGTACAGACACACAAACACAAACTACAAACTTATAATATCGCTTTTTTGGTGGGGGGTTAAAAATATAAATTTATTTATTTACTTATTTATTGCAATTGAAGTACATGATATTAAAAATATTAATATATTTTGAAAACTTACTTAATATTAGCATATTTTATTTTATTTTATTTAATTTATCCAATTTAAACTCCGAAAATACCTGGAGATTCCACTTTTAAATTACTTACGTCGGAATTTTTTCTTTTTTTATCCATTTGTATTATCTGGGCCAGTGGCAAATAATCTTCAATATTTATGCGCTGAACTCTAACATGAAACGGCTTAATAAAATTATGAACTTTTTTCAGTGGCACCCAACCCAAACTGCGCCTTGACTTCGTATAACTTTTTATGCTATGTTGATTCGAATAGTTTGAGTAGAAAATCTTTTCGCGATGACTAAAGTAGGTCAGAAATACCTGTTGAAATCCAATCTCATTAAGAAATTCTTCAGTGTCGTGTTTAACTTCCTTTAAAGCAGTATCATCCAACTTTGTGGCTTGTTTATTTTCCAATTCAGCGGATAGTATAACATCTAAAACTTCTCTTTCCAAGGCTAACCTTTTTTCCAAAGGCAGTTCACCAATAGAGTACATATTGTTCAAAAGTAAATTTTGGGAGCAATTATTAGGTTTAATCGCAGCATTGCAACTTTGATTCTCTAACTCATTGCTTATTTTCACCACCGATTTTCTCAGAAATTGTGGTATAGCGTCCAGGTCATAGGCTTTGCTAAGACATTGTATAAGTGGTTTCAAAGCATGCCACCTTCCCGAGAGATCCCGTATAGAGAAAGCAGCATTGGGGTCATTTTCATATGTACGATTGAAGGCAGCATTAATGTTTTTCCATGCCCATGTTTCGTAGTCGTTGTCATTGTAGCCTCTAATGCGGGAGTTGTATAAGAAGGGATATTTTTGAACCAACTCCAAAAGTTTTCCATCGTTGAGTACAGTTTTGCCCAAGGCGTTAACATTAGATATGTTTAGAACTTGTATACCTTCATTCACCATTTTTTAATTAACAAAATCCAAGAATTTGTATTCTTTTGTTTTGTCGTATTTTATACCACAGAATATGAATTGAATTATTTATTTTATCTACCTTCCGGATCAAATTTTCTTTCAACTTTTGCATTTGTTTATCAGCCATTCACAGTAAATTGCAAGGCACATCAATCAGGTACCCGCGATACTACAACAAATATTACAACAGCAACAACCACATGTACTTTGTTGGTATAAATTACCTTCTTACTTTTCAAAACAGGGTAGCATCGTCAGATTGCATGTTTCTTATAGGAAATGTCAAACACCATACAAAACTTAATATTCGAAAAGTGTTTATGGATACCCAAACAAAAGCATGCTTTTAGGCTTATACCTACACATTCCAAATTTGACATTTAGATTGGTATAATGACACTAGTCACCTGGTGTAGTGCTGCCACCTAATAAATGCGACTTGGTAAATTGTTAACTTCTACTGAATTCGCCTTTGCTTAGTGTATCCTTGCAAAATAGTCGCACTACTTCACTATAATATGCACAAGTTCTCTCATAATCATATGCACAAGATCTCTATTTATATAAGCTCATGAATAATTAAATAAAATAAGACGTAAATATTATTATTCACAACACACAATTACGGGTATGTACAATGTAATTTAACATAACCTAGCTCATGATATAAATAAATATACCTATATCGTGGCCTAGCCTGCTGCATGGAAACACTAAAACAGTTGTTGCACTGCGAGTATTATTCATATAAACCTGCTTCCAATATACTTGACATTTCACATCTATTTGTTGCCAGAGATTTGTTCATTTTTAGCTTCAGGTATGGCAATATTAGACAGAGGTTATCATTAGAACAACAATACCACTTTCGTTATTGACCCTGGTTGATACCGATAAAACCCTTTTCTGTACGTACATACATAAGTACATATTGTATATAATTGTTCCAGTTTTTTTTTATTTCCGGCGTGAAATAGGTTATACGAAAATGCTGCACATCGAATGTAAAGATTCAAATTTAGACCCGATACCCATTAAGGTACGAAATCAGTTATATTGGCAAGTAATTAAATGTTGAAAGAACTTATTTAATACAGATTGGTATTATTGGTGGTTCTGGTTTGGATGATCCTGATATTTTGGAGCAACGGAAGGAAACTGTGATTGATACGCCATATGGTAGTCCCTCCGATGCTTTGATTGAAGGCGAAATCAATGGTGTAAAATGCGTTTTAATGGCTCGTCATGGACGCAAACACAATATTATGCCCACGAACGTAAATTATAGGGCAAATATTTGGGCTTTACGTCAAGTGGAATGCACGCATTTAATTGTTTCGACTGCTTGTGGGTCGTTACGTGAAGAAATTAAGCCTGGGAACTTGGTGATTCCTAACGATTTTATAGATCGTACAAATAAGAGAGCTCAGACATTTTATGATGGTGTTGGTACCAGTCCTCAAGGTGTATGCCATTTACCGATGTATCCGGCATTCAATGAAAGATGTAGGCAAATTCTATTGTCAAGTGCTAACGAATTAGGAATTCCAGTACATGATAAGGCATGTATTGTAACCATTGAAGGACCACGCTTTTCTTCTCGCTCCGAAAGCACCATGTTCAGGCAATGGGGAGGAGATTTAATAAATATGACCACTTGTCCTGAGGTAGTTTTAGCTAAAGAAGCAGGTTTACTTTATGGCTCAGTTGCCATAGCCACTGATTATGACTGCTGGCGAATGGGCTGCGAAGGCGTAAATGTTCTGGATGTTTTAAAGACATTTGCTGAAAACGTGGCTAAGGTTAAACAGATTTTAGTCAGAGCCGTAACAAATATAGCTAAAGAAGACTGGACAGAAGACATATTGGACGCAAAGGTTTATTTAAAAAAATGATTTTATACTTTAAAAAATGTTTTCTTTACGGTTCTCTCTTGTTGCAGAAATGTGTTTGTAACAATACGATGTCGGCTAAAATGTGACGGTTTTTAAAACTTTGCCAAGAAGTTACAGAGGAGTCTTTGCAGCACAAGAAGCCAGTCATACGCTTAAGCAATTTCCAAAGTGAATTGCAACCTAAAATTCACTCAATTTCTATTTTATACGAGATTTCAGACAAAACGGCTACAGAAACAACTAGAAAACAAAATAAGCCGAAATTCCATTAAAATATTTAAACGTTTAAAACGTTAATAAATTTTTCAATAAGCATTTATGTACTTCTTTGTTGCTTGAAATGCATATACATATGTATGTATATACATACATATGAATATGTTCACATACAATAAAACATATAATTTAATTACCTTTACTACTGCAGCGTTTATGGGAAACTTTTGCTTAAAGACGTTATATTTAGTATTTTTTTATGGTTTTGTTTATAAGTTTTCTTGCATTCATTTAAGGGCATTTACGTTCTACTTGGCTTTTGCCAGATTCTTCATACTCTTGAGATGATATCCACATTTGTTGGAATGTGCCAATTGAAGCTAATATTGAGCCGCCTATCCAAGCACCAAATCGCCTCTCAACACTACCATTGGCCGATATCATTTTGAGACGAGTATTTGAGGGTGCACGTAATTGTAAATCACGGTTTAAGCGCTCGGGGAAACCTTGAAGTAGTGTATTACCACCTATATAAATTAAACGTTAAAGTTGCACTTTATGTAATGTATTACAATAAAATAAGTACCTGTTACGACAACGGAACCATATAGGGATAGTCGCACATCGGCGTCACACATTCCAACACTAGTTGATGCCAACTGACCAGCTCCCAAAGGAGCATGGTCGAATAGACTCTCCGCCAATTTGAAACGTTCAGAACCAAACTCTTGATGATAGCCGCTAGGAAATTCATAGTGTACCATGGGTATCTGAGAGGCAACTCTTTCGTCAAATGGATTTTCTAAAACCTGAAGAATATTCATTTGAAAGTCTTGCAAAAGCGATTTCATCATATAGTTTTGCCAAGATTGTGTCAAATTTTCTGGCAGTTTTCGTGTTATGAAGCGAGGAGCATCTCGTTCTTTTACAACGTCTTTGGATGCTATATTATAACCAGGCGTCAAATCAATACCACCTTTCTCTAAATGCTGACGACACTGCATAGATAAGTAGTCACCTCCTAGAGGAGACTTTACCACAGCTTGAGACAAAACATAGCCTTCATGTACCGGTACTGCTGATGTGTGAGTGGCACCACTGTCCACTACCAAAGCAGTGGCCCGACCACTGGCAAACGCCGCCAATACTGCGTTTTTTACCAAAAAGAATGCTGGGACATTATATTTTTCAAACATTAGCTCAGTTAATTTTTCACGATTATTACGCACATTCCATGATGCTTCTGAAAATAAGACTGGATGATATTCCGGCTCTGACTGTATGACTTTAGCATAGGCATAGTCAATAACTTTTTCGAACAAATCCCAATTATCTATCATTCCATCTTTCATATACGTTTGAATTTCCATGTGCGACCGAGGAACATTTATATAAGTAGTATCCACATAGTATTTGTGGGAATCGAGATCTATGAAAATTTATTTATATTAAACATTTGCATTTGTTCATTGCTACTGCCACCTACTGTTTTGAGTTATGTTATTATCTGTTTTCGTTTCCAAATCCATGTTAGTATCAGGCGATTGAGGACCCACTCCCACTACAGAGGGTATTTCAGCTTTCGGCGTATCCTCTTGAGCATACCCTACTCTAAGTGAATGATGACCTGGATCGAACACAAGTGCACCAATTTCATCACCACCATACAACATATTACCGGCACTCATTTTTTTAAACTATTTTTGCACAAAATCTATCATAAATTTACAATTTTACAAAAAAGTACAAACTTTCTCACACAACACCGCTTGTTTACCCAGTGTTGGAAAACTTATTTATACATATAAAAATAAACACAGGGTTGCATTTTATAAGTAGTTTTTATTAGGAAATATATTATTAAAGTAGTGTTGTTAAACGTAGTACTAAAGTGTATCCGTTTTAGATATATTTTTATAGATCGTTAGTTTTAAAATGTAGTTAAGTACAATAATTGTGAAATACATAATTTAAATTTAATATTCTTTTTAATTAATCAGAAATTTTATTTTACTCCGAGTCCTGAGCATCCAGTCGTTCATTAAGCCCTCTTATTTGATCATATAAATACTGATGGTTTATGATTAGTGCAATTATCGCAATCATTAAACCTTGAAGCTGTAAATATATTGAAATGTATAGATAATTGAGTGTAACTGTTTGCATTTTTTTAAACTTACCACTAAGAAATTCCATGCATTAAATTTCACCATACCGAAAAGTTTTAATTTGAATTTTTCTGATAATTTATATACAATAAGTTTTAAGACTGGCTTAATTTCCACTGCAATTTGTGGGTTTCCAAATAGTTGAGCTTGAAATAAGTTGTATAGTTGCTGTTTCTATAAAATAGAATTTGATTGCTTTATTCAGTCCTTATTAATTATTTACTTATGATGACTTACGGCTCGGTTAAAGTCCCAACGTGTTGCTAACAAAATAGCATAGTCCATAAAAATGCAAAGAAATAGTGCACTGTTGGCGGCATAAAATATGCGGTGGTTACGTTTTGTGAATAATACTTTCCAAGTATTTCGATAATACACATGAGTATAAACACCTGCCAATATGCAATTGAAATTCATGATTATCAAAACACTTAACTGACGCTGTAATATGCTGTCAAGTATGTTAACACATTCTGCTGTGATGTCTAGTCGTTTTGAGATTTTTTCATAAATTCCATTTAACACATTTTCACTTGAATTTTCCTTAACTGCATCAATAGTTTCCAATACAATGCTGCATTGTGATATCTTAGAACTGGTTACGTCTTTCTGTTCTTTGAAAATCATTGTTATCGCAACCAATTCCCTTTTAATTAAGCATAAACTCAAAGTGTAGAGACGCAAGCAACCAGCTAAAGTAAAGTGTGGCAGAAATAAAGCCATGCCTATCATTATGTGATCCAATGACGGTAATTTAAATTTCATTTCGATCGCTATGTATAAACTAACTGTGCTAAATAGCATTAGTGTGGCGAAAAATATCAAGTAGATAAAAGCTTCAGATTTATCAAATTTTTTTGGACGCTCGATAGCTTCCTCAAAAATACATATCAAACTATTCCATATTTTTGTTAAATTTTTTGTTTCAAACAAGCAAAATAAATACACTTTTAAGCCCAACAATACTTGTAAACGTACAAGATCCTTTAAAAACGGTGACAAATCCAGTAATAGTTGCTGCAGCGATGAACTCTCGAAATGGTGACAAAAACAAATAAAGTATAACAAGAATATTATTAGAAAATATAAAATGCCACATACTGCAAGACTATAGTGCGATGCTGCTTTACGATCATACCAATGAATTTGGTAGCCAGTTAAAAATAAATAGCAACCAGTTACCCGTATTATACGTGCAAGATTCATTATAAATGTTAAGCTTAAAGAGAAAATATAAACTAATGCTTGGTACTATAATATGAAAATAGAATTTTCATTTGAATTATTTAAATAATTTTTATTGATCGCTATCTGTTCAGTGTCCATGTAATGTGTTTTAAATATGCTTGTGGTATTTTTTATCATTTTTAATTATAAAATAGATTTAGTGTATTATAAATTAAGTTTAAATTAATAATTTCCAAAAGAAATTATTTAGCTCAAAACAAAACTATTTAAATATTATATATTATAGGCACTTATTGCCTGTTTCACGATATCGAAAGAAAACTTTCGACTTACAATTTGTATATGGAAAACAAAAACAAATTTTCATATTTTATTCTTGATTTCCATATAAATTTTCAGTCGAAGGTTTGCTATCGATATCGTGAAACAGGCCATAATATTCGCGAATATTATAAAATAAAGTTCATTTTTATTTTATGTTTTTGTGACCGATTTAAAAACCAATAATCTCTTATTTTAGTACACACACAGCAATTTTTATTGAGCAACTTTTAATTTTATGGGCGAGAGATGGAGAGGGAAAATGATGGCTCCTCCTATCCCATAAACTCAAAAGTTGCTTAACCAATAAAACAGATAAAAATTCTTGATTTTAAATATATTTGAACACACAATTTTATTTTATTTTAATTTTAAAATTTTTATAGTGTTTGGAAGAACAGTTTTTTCTCCGAATTATTTTCCCTTTTACTCAAATTGCAATCCTGAATAATTTTTCCCCAGAAATGCGTTTCCTTTCTAGATTCCCCTTATCGTGAATAATAATTTTCACATGAATTTTTTCACTTTTATCTTGGTTTTGTTAATTTTCGCGTAATTTCAATATTTTACTTTCAATTATATATTAGAAGTTATAAATAATTATTTTTAGGACAAGATCAGTAAATAATGTCCACGATTAATAACAATAATTTCCTGCAACACTTTTTTCCATTGAACATGAATCTCTTTGGTTCAAATGCAGTAAATTTTATTGCTTTGATATACTAAAGAATTTTTTTCACGTCACCTAAAACATTTAAAAACACAACTATACACTTTTTCAATTAATTTTTAAGCTTTACAAATCTTCTTCTCGTTTTTTGCATTCAGTAAGCATGGATAGCGGGAACAAACGTTTGCGATAGCAAATTTCCCTTCAAGGGAAACAAAAATTTCACATTTTATTCACGATAGCGGTGATCATATTTTTATATAAGCTGTAGCAAATTTCTTTGGTTTTTTTTTGTTTTTTGTTTTATTAAGGGCCTAATTTTGTAAAACGCAACGCCAGGCGTTGACTAATTTTATGTGGAAAAAATTTAAATTACAAAAACAAAAAACATATAAAATTTGTCAACGCTAAGCGTTGCGTTTTACAAAATTAGGCCCTAAATGTTTAAATTAGAGGTCTGTAAATTTTTTTTTTCATAAAAACTAAAAATTTATTTTACATTATTTCAACACATCTTCGTGTGGTTTCCTCAGGCATATGATAGTATTATGTATTTGTGTGTATACAAAAAATTAATTAATTAATTTGTATAAATATAAACCTGAAAATTTTCTAAATAAGAAACTCACAAAATATTGGCGAAATATTGGAAAGTAAACATTAATAATTCTTATAAAGAAAAATATACAGACATAAAGATGAACTAATTAATAATAATATTATTTACAGCCGCTCACCTCGTGCACCGATCGTCTTCGAGCAATCGCAATCGAATTATATAATTTGAAAACTGTGAATCGTTTCGTACACGCAAAATTTTGAGTTTCTACGAGAGAATGTAAAAAAGAATGGAAGTGAGTGCAGACTTTGATGTACTCGCAAAGTTACCTTGTGCTTATGTATTACACCTTATCAATCCACGTGAGTAATTATGAATATCTCATTACAACTATAGATATTCGATGGTATAGCTTCGATTTCTAAAGAATTCAAACAAGGATTCAATTCCGATTTCGCATGGAATCACTCATAATTATGATAAATGTCTGTGTATATGCCAGCATCTTAATGTGTTATATATCTATATACATATGTACATATATATATTGTATTTTATGATAAAAAATATATATAAAAACATCTTTATAACTTGATAAGCACTATCTTACTTTTAGAATTTAATCTAAGATTTAGATACATGTGGATGTATGTATGTATCTCAGTAAGTATATATGTATGTATATTAAATTATATGTACACATTCTTAGAAAATGTTCATGCATTAAAATATACTACATATCGTTAACTTAATATAGAAATGTCCTAACTCGTTATATTTTTTTAAAGTCGAGATTTTTGCATTTTTCGATACATTAGATGTTCTTCTATCGAAATATACAAAAAACTCTACTTAAAAAAAAAAAAATAATGATTTAGGGCCTTTCTATATTAATGATATGTTCATATGTATATTTTATGGGCTCAATTCAAATACATTTTAAATTTAAATTTTAAATGCAACAAAATGCTTCAGCGAAGTAATTCCGAATACTATACATATAGTATATGTATACTGTAGCATTTTTATGTTTATATACAATATCATAAATAAGTATGGCTGTATGTATAAAAATACGAGTATAAATGCATACATATATAGTAAAGCCATTTTACATATCGCTCATTTACTTCAATAGTGGCACAACTCAAAAAAACCAGTTTTGCAGAAAACGCGTTTTAAGTTTTTATTTTGTATACAACTCAATGGAGAAATGAAAAAAATTCTTCTCTCAGGAGGTGATGGTACAAGCTATTTATATGAAATTTTTACACAAGATAAAATACAAAATGCCGCATCTTTCTGCATTATTAACTCAAAAAACTCATTTTTTGAGTTATGCCACTATTGAAGCAAATGAGCGATATGTACAATGAAAGCAATCAGGGATGTGTAATTTAATGTAAATGTTGGCAGGCAAACTTGTAATATATTTATTTTGGCCTTTGGCGTACTCAGTGTTTCATATTATAGTTTCGCGGCTCATGTATTTTTTTAGAGCACTTTGTCCCGTGATGAGTTAAATAGTTAAAATGCCCATAAAAAATTCTCAGAGCAAAATTTTACATAAAAGTGCTGAATACATGCTATGTCTAAAATGCCAATTCACCATAATAATATCAAAAACTTTGCTTTAAATAAGACCTTGATGGAAACTCTCAAAACGACGATACACCTTCATATAGCCATAATCAGTCTGCTAGAACCTTGTTAATTTTTTTGTTGTACAGCGTTATTTAGAAGCGCAATTGCATGCGGGAGGTACGAACCCCAAAATACTTAAGGAAGTGCTAATTAGAATTTATATCCGAGCATAAATTTTATAAAGCTGTTCACCGTTATCGTGAACAGTTTTTCCCTCGAAATATTTCCCTTTTTCCTAAATTGCAATTGTGATTAGTTTTTTTCTTATAAATGAGTCCTCTGTTTTTATTTCCCTTATTATGAATAATAGCACTGTGTTCGAATTTGATATTTTTTAGGACGCATATTCATCCATAATATGATCTTTTAATCGATATAAAAATTAATGAATAGTAAAAAGCTGGGAAAAATTACGATTTTTAGGTGTTTTTAACAAAATTTTCAATCTTAATCATTTTTTAAACAAGAGGTAACCTAAAAAAATGGTTAGCACCATTGGATTCAGCGTACTCAAATTAGATTTACCCACCATGTCTCCAGCTTGTTTCATTTTTGAACTAGCACATTGTAATTTTCACACGCATTTTGTTCAGTTTTCACTTGCTTTTGTTCAATTTATTTTTGCAAGCGAACTGAATTAATACATCGCTAAATTTGAATATTATACTTTCAATTAAATATTAAAAGTTATAAATAATTATTTTTAGGACAAGATCAGTAAATAATATTCACGATTAATAACTATATCTAAATACTTAAAGCGATGCTGTACTTGAATTTTTTTCCATGCCACCTAATATATTTAAAAATACAATTTTACACTCAAAAACATTTCATTTGAAACTTAAAATTCGTATATTTCTTACTATCAAACTCAAATTTGTTTGATTTTCAAATAATTTTTAAGCTTTACAAATCTTCTTCCCGTTTTTTGCATTCACTACGAATTAATAGCGGACACAAACTTTCACATGAAAATCCCGGTAGCAAATTTCCCTTCATGGGTAGTGAACATTGCGTGGGAGCAAATATTTCACATTTCATTCACGATAGAGGTGTTTTTTTTTATTTAACATGATAAGCAAAATTAATTTTGTCCAAATTATTGTGATCTTTTAATGCTACAGCATTACAATTTCCATCCCTGCAATTTAGCATTTAATTAAAGTACGACTATCTGCATTGTGGATTGTAGCAGAAAGAAACAATCAGTTTGATTAAAGACGTTCGAAGAAACGATCGTGTTTTTTTTTTGGTTTTTTTGTTTTGTTTTTAAACTTGGCGATTATTACGAAAATATTGATAGTATAAATTAACAATTTATTAAGTGAAATTGAATAAATTGTCTGTATGTATGTATTAAATCTAATATAATGAACAATAATATTACCTATAAATTGCCATGAAACTTGCCAATTCCAGTATTTATTTTCATTAATGTAATTTTGCACTTAAGGTGACAAAGTACAAAATAATTACAAATGCGTAGTAATTATTAATTTAAAATTGATAAAAAAAATTATATGCAAATAGTATACATACATGTATACATACATATGTATGTACATACATATATACATACATACACATGCGGTAGCAATAATATGCGGTGCCATACATTTGTATCTCACAAAACTACCTAAATATACATACATAACTATGTATGTGTATATTGTGTGCATAAAAATGGTCGTGAATTACTAATAAATTATAAAATTTATGTAAATAAAAAAGAAGAAAAAAAAAACATTGCTAAAAAAACAAGATGCACATACATACATACATACATAATTACGATGTAAAAACAAGTTAAAAAAATTATTTTAAAAATTAAGCTTGTACATTTACATACAAACATACAAATGTTAATGGAGTGCAACCGAATTGCAGACAAGTTGCAGGCATTAAATTGTTCACAACAAAAATTTATTTCAAGCCAATGGAAGCGGAGCGGTTTTTGTGTAAAGCAGTACAGTATATCTACTCCTTAATACAAGACCCGGTTGAGAGTATTTTTTTTGAAATTTTTAAAAAAATTTAAGAGGTTAGACTGCTGTACATAAAATAAGCCGTTACTATGTAATTCACTTAAATCTAGTTTAGTGAATTCAGTAAAGTACAACTTTGAGTCGCACATGACACTACATACTATGTATGTAATACTACACGAACTTTACCCTATGTAATCGAATATATTCGAGGTGTTATAGAATCCAATCTTATCGGAATAGGATTTAAAGCCGACAAAAATATAATGTTGGTGTCATGAAATCCAATGTTATCGATTTTTTGTTCGAACTTTAGTTTTTATCGGTCTTAGGTGTTGTGTTATAGAATACAATGTTATGGTTTTTTTAATTGGAAATAAAACAATCAGATGACAGCTTAATTGACGGAATTAATTGACTGGCTTTTGTTTTAATTCTTGTTATATACCTTGTAAAAATGAAAGTGAATTAAAAAAGTATTTATGAAAAATATATTTTTTTAAAATTTGCAATATTTGAGCACAAACATCACAATTTGCCAAATTTTCTAAAATAATACACTAAAAATTGTAAATAAGAGATCAAAAACAGGAAACAGCTGATTCGAATATCGGTTTTACTTGCATTCGAAAATAGTAAAACCGACTTTTTTGCATGATTTTTTGGCAATTATTTTCAGTTTTGCCTATTTTTTAATTTTAGGGATTTTTTTTTGGTTTGGTACTTTTTTATTTTTGACTATTTTTTCGGTTTTTGCAATTTTTTCGGATAAAGGGTCCGACATCTAACGTTTTTTTTTTTCAACTAGTACTTATTTCCTGAATGGTAACACTTAGCTCATGTCTGATTTGACAGATAATTAGTTTTATCCATCCGCTGAATGAGCCAACTGACCATCCAATGCGTTTTCGCTTCGCTAAGTGGGCCTGCGATCGACTTACAGAAGATGCCGATTTTGCCAAAAAAAAAATCATATTTTCAGATGAAGCTCATTTTGATCTTGGCGGGTATGTAAACAAGCAAAATTGTCGCATTTGGGGCACAGAAAACCCGCACGCATACATTGAAAAGCCGACGCACCCAAAACGAGTCACTGTTTTGTGCAGATTTTGGTCCAGAGGCATAATTGGGCCATTTTTTTTCGAAAATGAGCAAGGAGTGGCCGTTACAGTCAATGGCGATCGTTATCGGGCCATGTTGAACGAATTTTTGTTCACAAAAATTGAAGAGGAGGATATTGGCAACATTTGGTTTCAACAGGACGGCGCTACGTGCCACACAGCCGAAGCTTCAGTAATTTTTTTTATAGCATTTTCAAAAAAAAAAAGTTATCTGGCGGACCCTTTATTTTTTAGTTTTAGCGATTTTTTATTTTTTTGCCCTTTTTTCGTTTTGGCGATTTTTTCAGTTTTTTTAGTTTAAGCTATTTTTTAGTTTTGGCGATTTTTTTTTTGTTTTTCGCCGACCTTTTTTACTTTTGGGGCTTTTTTGCATTCTAACGATTTATTTTATTTTTGGTGACATTTTTCATTTAAGCGCTTTTTTATTTTCGCGATTTTTCGTTACGACATTTGTTTAATTTTTGGATGTTTTTGTTTTAGCGTTTTTGAAAATATCAAGAGTTTGTTTTTTAGATTTTTCCAGATACAGTAAGTTGTCAATATATACATAGTAAAACTTACTTTCACTGATAGAATACCCACTAATTTTGATTTTTTAAATTTCATTCCTAATTGTTGTAGTCTGCATAAAACTACACTAAGTTTAAAAATTTCCAGTGTCTACACGCAAAGAAAAAATATGGTTGAGGTAACCATAATCAAACAGCAACATACTATGATTGAATTATATGGTTGCAGTCAAATCATATTATTGTTAATAGAAGAAAAAAACTTTAACAATATTATTATCTGAGTTAATTATAATATTATCTAAGTTAATTATATTATAACCTTAGTATTGTAAATATGATAACACTATTGTTAGATGTGACTAACATATAATTGAGACTCACCATACCATGTTCTAATATTATATTAATATTGTTAAATACGACCACAGTATTATTTAATATAATAATACTATTTTATTTTTTAATCATATATTTATTGTAGAAACAGCTGTGCGTTAAATTCGAAATAAAAATAAATTAATATTGTTGAAATAAAATGTGTATATAGAAATTTATACTTACACGACATACAGCCATGTCTGCATAAAAAGATATACAAATGTTTATATATTTTTATTGATCTACCCTTTTGTTTATACTTTATTTATTTATTCATTTATTTAACACTACCGATAGCTTTCAAACGAAATACTGAACTGACAGATGTTTCTGAAAAAGATTTTTTTTAAACTTAACATAGCATGGTTTTGGAAAACATTATATTGTTATTTACATCATATTATTTTTAAATAATAATACAAATTATGTTGTAGTCATAAATTTTTAACAAAACTATATTGTTAAACTCTAACCATATCACACTTTTATATAGATGTGATAATGTAATTATTAAATTCAAACATTACTCTGTTTATCGTAACGAAATAAATGTTTAAAATAACAATAACAAACACATTTGTTTCAGAGAACATAATATTGTTTTCTCAACCATTCTACAACCATACCTTTTCTTTGCGTGTATATATATATATGTCTTTATATAGCATTAGGATTTCAACATATTTCGTTTCTCATTTTAGAACACCCTTTAATTTTTAACTCTCATATATTTGTTGTTGTAGTGGCCAAAGTTTTAAGTATTCTGTGAAAATGTCACAGTTCTCGAGAAAAAAGCTTGTGACAGACAGACGGATAGACGGACAGCGTAGCGAAAATAATAGAGTTAACTTTCACCTTTGGTGTAATGAATCCTAAAAAATTATATTAAGTGATACTCAAAATCGAATTATAAGAAAAAACTGTTACATACAAAAATTCCTTGGAAGCCCATATTTTCCGAGTTACATATGTGCATATATATGGATTTCTGAAATTTTCATATAAGACTGTGGTTATACCTTAACTTTCTGAACATATCAGATCAATATTGGTATTGTTTACAAGCTTTTGAGAATATATTTCAGATATTACTAAAAATTGTCAACCCATTAATAGCCGAGGATATTTTTTAATGCAAGCATAGATATGTATGCAGAAAGTTTTTAGCAATAGACCACTTGTAGAGAAATACCACAGAGGAGAGTATATTTATGTCGGACCCAAGGCCTGCTATGCAGAAAACCCATAGTAATCATTATTTATTTAATTGATTTCTTAATTTATTACTAATTGTGAACTCTTCTTCTAAAGATATATACAATAAAGATGTGCAAGCCATTTGTATGATTTTTATACACAGGATAAAAACTGCAATGTGACGAATTATAGAGCGTATAAGTATTATACTATGTATTTAAATACCATAATACTCATACGCTTTCTTATACATACAAACATGGTCAATAAATTTGACGAACGAAACAAACATTTTAGTTTTATTTTTAAGCTGTTCAGTGGGCAAATTACGGTATTCGATATCGAGCGAAATCTAAAAACATTTCCATTTAAATTCTATTTAAGTATTTTGAAATTTCGAACTGACTTAACTTATAGACATGTTATACATACATACATATATCATTTAATAGGTAGTGAAGTTTTTTCTTGGAAGTTACATACATAAGTATGTACATGTATGTATGTACATATATATATATAAGGTTTATTTATGGAATTTACTTATGTATGGAATATGGAATTTATTTATGTACCAAATATTTCGCGATCAGCTCCACTGTGTGTTTTACCAAATGGCCGTGACTTGTTTAAAAAGTTCTTTGTTGTAGGATGAAAAATAATGCTTTTAACCTTTTCAGTTTTATTTTAACCGTCTTTGTTGTTATTCGTTTCAAAAATATGTAGTGTGTGTATGTGTGTTATTTTGAAAGTATACGTATGTAAATATACTTATGTATGTATATAAAAGATGTGGACTTTGTTTACATACTACATGTGTATGTATGTATGCATGTATGTATGTATGTATATATCTTAACAGTTTTAAAGAAACTTCGTGATCAAAATAAATTGTATAAATTTTATTAATTTATTTATGCCAAAATACAAGAAAGAGGCGCGGGTATTCGTTAAAATAAATTTTGAGCTCTCTTTGTATTTTTAATAAACTAACTACTTGTTTCCACAATGCATATGTTTGACTTTGGTAGAATATTTATGAAAAGCACTAATTTTTTTGATTAATTTTCATACAAATTTTCCAGACCATTTGCCTGCCTGGGTTGTAGAACCAGGGGATAAATAAATAAACTTCTAAAAATTTAGGTCTAGTTTTATTTCAGTAAAATTTTGTAGTTTTTAAAAAATGAATAGAACTAGGAAAATGGAAATTTTTGGTATTACTTTTTTTAATTGAAGCTGCTTTTTGTTAAAAAAAAACTAACACGGAATAATTAAAAGTTATGGACAAATTACGTTACTCTGGTGCTACTTTGGCTGTAGTCTTAATTAAAGAACATCAGTAGTACTGTATCTGGATTCAGTACCTTTTAATACAATAATTATATCGCTATAATAAATATAGCGAAAATTTATCGACTTTGCTACACAGCAACATATTTTAACTATATTCGCTGTCGCTTGAAGTAAAAAAAAAAAATAAATGAAATCACAAGATTTAGATTTTCTTTAATTCTTCTTTGTGTTTTTCGCTTATTTTGACATTTTGTATGCAGAGATGCCACATGTTATACAATTAAATGGTGAGTAAGACACAGATGTGTCCTATCGTTAAAAAGAAACTGCAGAACCACATTATCGTTACGGCAAACGAATAAATAATATCGGCAAATATTAGGAATTTCGGTTCGCAAAAAGTTACTGAATCCAGCTACTGGTGAAAAAGTCAGTAGCTGAATCATTACAATTTTACTATTGAAATTTCCTACAGGGCATGGTCATGTACTTATTCAGCTCTTAATATACATGCATGTGTTCATATGTACATATACATACATACATATTAACATACATACATAAATATATCGATAAATATTATCAGTAAAAAGACCTTGACTTTTTACCGACTATATGCACATAAATCTGGAATTTATATTATTAATGTTATAATAAATGAATTTGTTTATATGTCTTAGCACAAAGATTGCATCAACAAAATAAATTATTCACTGTGCATTATTAATAAACATCATTTTTGTTTTTTATTTATCTTTTTATTTAGCACCATGGATAAAACTTTGCGTTTCTTTACGTCTAAACAAACAAAGGATGTGACCGCATTAACTCAAAATGATACGAATAATAAAAATATGAATGGTCCGGCAAATGGTTTTCATGATATGGCTGCCAACAATGGAAAACACAAACAGAACACTGCTGTCGATAGACAAAGAAAAGATAGTGATAATTTCTTCTATATATTGTAAGTATTAATGATCTATTGCATAATACTCGTAATGGAATCCACACACGGCAATTTTAGTTGAGCCAAATGGTTGCTCAACTTATGGAAGAGAAAGTGGAGAAGATAATTACGAGGGGAACTAAGACGAATTCATAACATTTGACCTCGACTTGCAAGTCTGCACAAAATGCATGTATATGTATATCTTAGTGCAAAATTTCCTGCTGTCAGAAATTTTCTGAACATTTTGCTTGATTTGAGACAAGACAAATTAACACCCGATCAGCATTTCCTGAAACGAGATCCCCTGGTGTGTATTCGTTATATTTTCCTCTCTCCCGCTCATGAACTAAAAAGTGGCTCAATTAAAATTGCTGTGTGTGAATAGGGACTAAAAACAAAAACCAAACACAGGTCTGCATAGAAATTGATTGCAAAATTATTTAAGACGTTTTCGTCTCTAAAATCAAGAACAACATTTTTTGTGCTTTTATATTGAAGGATATAATATAATGTAATGATAATAATATAATGTTCATTAGGAACAAGGCGAATTCAGTACCAGATGGGCTTATCAGTGCAGCTGATCGTCAGCTGACTTTACCCCATCCATCAAACTCCATATAAAATATCATCAAAAGAAAATAATCCTACAGCAATTTTATGTGTATGTTGTTGTAATGATAAGGCCATTTGGTATTAATTCGTTTTGATTATTAAGTGAAAATTTATTAGGAGAGATCACTCTACAACTTAAGGCCATGTAACAAAATTGTTGCCCATTTCTTTCATTAATTAATCCTTTATCTAGTCTACGTGTTTTTGCTATCGACTTTACCATAAAAAAAGTAGTGAGTATGCTAACAAATAATTCGATATATCTAAAAACAAAATTAAATCCTAAACTTATTTGTTACCCACTGTATTTAAAGCATTTGAAAGAAATTTGAAATATTCGATACAAATGATATTCGGAAGTGTACGGAATATTCAAGTGGTTAAGCACCAGTTTTAATTATTTCTTTATTATTTTATTTTATTTATTTTTTGTTACATTACCAACAGCACGTACCGCGTGCGTACAACAAACTTGGACTGACTACATGATGTATTTTTTTTTTCATCAAACTTGAAAACCAGTCCAAAATAAGGCAATATTGGTATTAGAACAAACTAAAATAATCATAGTATTTATTTTCAAGGTTCCATTGAGACTCAAAGTGTTGGCTCAAAGTCTGACTGACTAATTGCAAATGTACTAGTTTTATTATTTTTATGTAGTTAAAATTCGTTTGATTATTTAATTTTATTAATAATAGCAAAAAGGGTTAATGATCGCTAAGATATGATGAAATAAAAGATTTAAATGTTAATAATTTAGCTTTTAAACAACAGAAAACATAAAAATAATAACTGGTTTACTATTCCGCTTTTTATTGTTGTTCACAATATTGATTTGTTTTTTCTTAACTGCACCATGCTACAAAAATTACTATTTGCGAATCATTTATTGTGAATAACAAGTTGAATTTTTGTTCCCATGAAATTTTTATTCCCTTTGAATGGGAAAATGTTATCGTGAATCTCACGTGAAAATTTTTTCTCGCTATCAGATCGCGGTGAATGTATAAAGCGGGAAGAGGATTTGTAAAGCTAAAAGTTAATTGAAAATCAAACAAATTTAAGTTTAATAATAAGAAATACTCGTACACAAATTTTAGGTTTCAAGTTAAATTTTTTTAACTGTAAAGTTGTGTTTTAAAATATTCGTTAAGGAAAAATAAAGTAAACAAGTCCAAGGGAAAATTAAAAAATAAATCTCCGTGAAAAATATTATTCATGGTAAGAGGAATCAGAATAGAGAACACATATCTAGGAAAAAATTATTCACGATTGCAATTTGGGGAAAAGTGAAAATATTTCGAGAGAAAACTGTTGCCGGATGGGATTGATTGATCCTTTTTTTATTTTAAATATATGTCCATACATATTTATGTAGTCACGAAAGATTATGAGCAAAAACCGGACAGCGTTACCGTTAGTGTGTAAGTATTCCTTCTTACTTGCATTTCATTTTGTAGCACAGTGTAGAGTTATGACCGTCACGGAATTACAAATCACTGCTGTAGTAAAAATATTTTCCTTTTTCCCAATATTTATCGCAATATGCAATAATTTTTCCCTAGAAGTTTTTCCCTTTTTAATTCCCTGTAAAACCTTTTAGCATAGAGTATGAATATATTTGCAGTAGATTGTATGGCGGCGGTATACTAAAGATTTTTTTTTTCACTACACCTAGAATGTTTAAAAAAAAAATTTTAATATGAAAGAAACTAATTTGAACCCCAATATGTGTGTATTTCTTATTTTTAAACTTGAATTTCTTTGATTTTCAATTAATTTGTAAGCTTTACAAATCTTCTTCTCGTTTCTTACGTTCACTGAGAACTGACAGCGGAAAAAATATAACGGGGGATTAAAAATTCAGTAAAGCAACAAAAAAAAAAATATTTTTTGGAAGCTTATTAAAGAAAAATAAGGTAGAAGTTGTGTTGTTGTTTTAGAAAATAAAAAAGAATGGTGTAGATACGTCGATATTTTTCAAAATTTTCTTAGACATTTTAAAAATAATTTATAAAGCGTTTTTAAAAGAAATTTTCATACAAAATTTTATAGAGGCTTAATAATTTTTATAAATAAGGCTGTTACAATTTAACATCATAAGCTCGACATGAGAAATATGGATGTACATAATATAATATAGCTTGTTAGTCATGAAAACCACAGATTTTTCCCTTCGCGGTGTATAAAAATTGCATTTAATTTTTTTTTAAAAACATTAAACAATTTGTTGATTCTGGTGGTATGAGCAAAAGTCAATTTTTTCTGATTAGTTGAAACAAAATTGTCTTGATAACAGTTTTAAACAATTTTTTTTTTCACATAAAAAGTATTTTGATTTATGTACATATGTATGTATGTATGTAAATATTTTAAAATATGTATACATGTGTATGCTTGTATGTATGTATATACATATGTACATATGTATATATTTATTAATGTTCTCACACGCTTATGCTTACTTGGCCCTTTTTAAGTAGGTGTGGCTGTTAGGTCATTAAATTAAAATTTGATAATAATTTTTGTATTACAGATGGTATCGTGAGTATATTTTCAATTATGTGAGCGAATGCTCCCGGCAAAGAAAAACGACTTTGTATGCATACATATGTGTGGTTACTTTTTTTGTTATTTTGCCTAGGTACTTGTATTTTTGAGTAAGAAATAACAAGGTTTTCAAGACACTCCGGCTCTTTGCAATTTTACGTCTAGGTCTTATGTAGTGAATCGTCATCTGAAATCAAATAACCATATTTGTATGCTTCTCATCTACCAGAATCACTCGTCACAATCATAGTAAATATATGATTGATTTTGGAAAAAGAAATTATTTTGCTGTACAGTGTGTGTAATAAGTCGGGAATATGAAAACTTACATTTTCTAAATGCTAACAAGAAAATCGTGATCATGTAGTTAATAGGGAAATTTCTTTTTGATATTGCATGATCACGCATAGTTTGCAACAATCACTTGAATGAATCTCAACACTAGTTTGGACGCTTTTTTTGGGAAGCCATAAACACGAATTGTTATCGCTTCATATGTGCCATGTGTTTATTACATATAAGCTTTCAAGAGCACCAGTGATCCATTTAATCCCATTAAATATAAATACGACAAATAATAAAAAAAAAATTTATGTTTTTTTCATATTCAAACACATTTTCAATTTATTCTGACCTTTATAGAAAAAAAAATTAAAAATAAATAATTTAGAGACTTTTCTATCAATTCGTTAAATCTTTTTTATATTGTTAGTTCTTTCATAGCGAAAATGAACTTCTATTATTCTAAAATAAATGGATAGTTTAACTTTCCTTGCCCTGTATAGAAAATCACATTATTTAATATAATGTTTCATTCTATACTATATATATTCTATACTGAACTTGCAAATAATAAATATTGATACAAAAATCATGGTAGATACACGTCAAAAAAAGCTGGGTTGGCAACATAGTTTAATACAGTGGAAAGTAAAAAAGCAAACTGTTGAAAGCAACAGTAAAGTAAGTACCGTTTTTTTAATGGTATGGTGCAGGGTATAAATCGATGGTTTACTAACGCAACCTCGTAACTTAAAAACTACTACTTTTCAGGAGAGACAAAAAATTATTTATAACAAAAATCATCTAAGTAATTATATTATAAAAAAACATATATTAAACATGTTTAAATGCTTGTTAAAAATCATTTTTTGTCTCTCCTGAAAAGTAGAAGTTTTTAAGTTACGAGGTTACGTTAATAAACCATCGAAATTGAAACAGATTCATTGGTACATTTCAAAAAAGAAATGTACCAATGAATTTGCCTGTGGCAAAAATTAAAAATAAAAATATACTTAATAGTAACAAACCAAAAAAGTTTGTCTTAAGTAGAACAAAAAATAAGCAAATTAAGTAACATGTGTATAATTAGTAAAAAGAACAAAACGACAATGGTAAGACAGTTGTAAATATAGTGATGGTAAAATTGAGCTTACAATACAAAAAAGCTTTCAGCAAATTGAAATACGATGAATCAAAACAATTCACATATTCCATTTGCAATAAAATGCTAACTGCCTTATTCATAAAAAATATTTCAGGTTTATTAAGCTCTTATTTGACGTATTTCTATGGGAAATTTGTCAAATAAACCTGCAATAAACCTAAAATATTTTTTATGAATAAGGCGGTAAGTATATAAAGCAGAAATCTACATCAACTGACACCACACACAGTGGACCAAACACAAAAGAACGCTGATGATGAAGGTTTAGTGTCCTTCGAAAACGGCTGGCTGTTCCGTTCAACTATGTGTTGTTAGTCAGAATATTTACAACAGACTTTGGTGTTATTTGTTCATTAATAATTATCACATGTAATTTGGCTTAAAAAGCGATACGAACTTTAGCCCGTTCAAATCACAAATATAGAAACAAATGGAGTTCGATTAATAATTAAAATTAACTAAAGAAAGAAAGTTATAATTCGGCGAGTGAATGTGAATATTTGCAACAGTGATGGGAATTGGAAATCTTGATTTCGTGCCAAATCTGCTTTTAAATAGTGCCAAAATCACTTGAATAGTGCCAAATAGTTTTATATACACATTAATACTTTTCGAGCCCAATTTTCGATATACATAATTGTGAGCGGCATCTAATAAAAAATTAACTTTTTTATTATCAAAATTACAAAATTGTTGCTAATCTTTAAAATACAGGCTATAAAATTTATCGTGAGCGACAATTTACGTATGTACTCGTCCAGTTGTCGACATCGACGTCATAATATCAAAAAATTGCGATTTATTTACTCGCTATAGAGAACAATGTTGTGCTACTGACAACCTATTCCGTTACCTAAGGTCTAGAAAATAACATAAACCTGCCAACAGGAGTCAGTTGTTTTCGACAACGGGCACACAAGCTCCAATTTGTTGTTGTTAAAGTGACTTCGATGTCGCCAAATGGAAAAAGGGTAAATGCCCGATATGTATGCATTATATATTAATAATTTGTACTTATTTACAAGAAATACAAATATAAAAACATTTTTTACCTTATAGTAACGACTCTAAAGGACATACTTAAAGACTATAATAAGCCTAAATTAATTTAAATGATAAAATAATTTGTTCTAATTAGATGTTGTACTAAGTGACAATTATAGTTGTGCTTTTTTATGGTTAATATATTATCGAGCTGTACAAATTCGTGCATGTTCAAAATATTAATAATTGTGAGCTATTTATTTTAATCAAACAAAGATTCTGTCGAAATAGTAGAATTTGTATTGCTTTTTTGGTTCATAATTTTATATGTATTACGATTATAACAAGATTTATTGTTAGGCCGGGTTTCCATCTGTGTACCATGTACCACACAAGCGTAAAAAAAGCGTAACCACTAATTACTAATGAAAAACAGTTTGATTCAGAAACGTATTTATTAAGTTAAACAGTTTCATAGATAACTAATAGACAATTTATTAGAATCAAACACGATTGGAAACTGTTTAAATCAAGAAATACATGTCTGAATCAAACAGTTTTTCATTAGTACTTAGTTGGTTACTCTTTTTTGGGAAAATGACACACAAGAAATGCCAGATGTAAACTCAGCCTTAGACTTAAAAAATTTTTACCATGTATTAAAGATGCTAAGGTTTATAATTGCAGTCCATTTAACATTTTACTTTTTACGAACAAACAAAAAATTATACTTTCCACGCTTGATGAAGAGTAGAGAATAAAAAGTATACTTTGAACGATTCGATAAATATTACTTAAAAATTGTTCATTGAAACTATTGTTTACGTATCCATGTCTTCCAAAAACTCACTCACATTTAAGTTCTTGAATTTTTTAAATCTTCAAAGTCTAATATGGATCTGTATGCACTTTTAATTTTTTCACGTATTTTATTTCTTTTAGAAGCATTTTTTTTATCAAAAGGAACAGTATTATTTGTGTCTCCACTTAGAACATATTGTGGCACACACTTTGGAAAGCAAATTAAATAATAGTCCTTGAAGTTATATTTAAGGCTCAGTTAGTCGACTGTAAGGGCTCAGTTAGCCGACTGTAATGTAATGTAACTGCAACATAGGAAACAGTTGATCGATATCGATCGATCGATTCGTCTAGAAATTTCTTTTTATGAAAATCACTCAAAAAAAGAGAGTTTTCAATAAAATTTCTATTTAAGTTGACCGTGTGGTTTACGAGTCATTTTTATTTGAGTATTTTGTTTATGCAAATATTTGTTTTTAGTTTTTAATAAATACAGCTGAATGGTTAGGGTACCCCTGTGGCTGAGTGGTTGCGATGCTAGCCTCTCAGTCCAGAGGTCTTGGGTTCGATTCCCACCATATACTCTGGTTATTTTTCGCAGACAAGCTAATCGCTTTGCGAATTGTGTTTGTGTTAAAAAAAATAAATAAAAACAAAACGAAGGTAAATTGAATTAAATTTATACCTTTATCTGAACAAATATTTAATAATTGTGAAAAAGTTATTAACATAAGAACTATTGATTTGCCAAGTGTATTAAGTGTACAAAAAATTAATATTTGTTTTTTTGAGTTTTTAATCGGATTTTTATCAAACTTGTTAAAAATACGAAGAAAATTAAAATTTGTAAGCTATGTAGTTCTCAGAAACTTCTTTTAAAATCGCTTGCTTAAGACATAAATATATAATATAATATTTTTTTGTTTGTTTATGTTTGTTCTGTTAATAATTGAATTCCTCTACCATGACTCTAATACTATTGCTTCAAATAAAACGCCTTTGAATAGCATGTGGTACCAATTTGGAAACTACAATTTTTCATGCTATTAAATTTTTTTTCAAATCGCTAGCTAATTAGCGCTAAGAAGGCCTTCTTGCATATTAGACAGAAGTATTAAGCGGAAATATATAGAATATTTTATTTTTGAGATATAACAATATTGTTAGAAATCAGTTTTATATTGTATTTATTCATAAATCCAGTTTTTTTTTTGCAACTAGCCCTCATATTATATTAATGCGGATTATTAATGTACTATACACATAGGAGGATTTTTTCGGTATTTGGTTTTTCAGTATGAAACAAAATTTTTAACCAGGCGAAATTTATTTTATACATATGTATTTTATATAGTTGATGTCTATTTTAGTGAGATATATAGAGAACGTGAGTTAATTAAGCTTTATAGTAAAATTTTAAGACTAATACTATTCTGAAATTCGTTAACCCTTTACATCCCCTTGTAAGGTAAATTTTTGTGCCCGTTTTGAAAAGGATAAATGAACCTACACAGAGAAGAATAAAATTTATAAAATACATATACATATAGCAAAAATGTTCCAAAAGATTTTGTGTAACAGTATTTAAGATATTATATACCTAGAATTTCAGGTTTTATGGTTTCTTATCCCGATTGAGCTTAATAAAGTGCGAAAGGCGAAAGAGCACCTTAAATCCCTCTTATAATAGGTTCAGACGTAAATTTTTAGAAGGCTGATTTTTCCAAAATCAGTTGCTAGAACCTTCATCGACAATGAGCTAGCGGACGAAATAACCTGGGGGTTGGATCAGCTATAGACTCCTCTAATACATTGTCAGTCGCAGTGCCGTTTGCCCCATTAATATAGAATAGAATAGGCCTGAATAGGTGTGGGGTCACAAAAAAATTTTGTCATGCTTTACTTATAAATGCTCAGAATAAATAGAAAACAAAAATAGCAAGAGCGTCAGGTAAAAGAGGGGGAAAACAGTAAAAGGAATTAGTGAGTTTCTGATCTGTTCTCACGTCCACTGTACGGATCTTAGAGTCTATTCGTTCGAGCCGCCGTTCATTAGGAGGTAAATTATTCTGACGGACAACAGCTAATTCGCTTATTTCAAAATCTTTTACGGACTATTTCCATTTTACTCGACGATGAAGCTTTTTTTAGGTATTCTTCTTCCACCGCTGGACAAAATGGTGGTGAAGAATTTTAAACTTTTGCAACCTATTGGCAACACTCAAAGAGAGATCAGCATGATCGGTTTCAGGGGATGGCAGAAGAGGCTCACCAATTAGAAAATAGCCTCGCGCTTAAGGAACTAAGTCAGATGGAAAACACATACTAGCACAAGTTATCACTGGATTTAGTATTAAATCCAGACCTATTTCATATGTTAAAACTTGGACGGATAGAGTGGTATCTATCAAAACGGAATCTCGCGACTCTACTTGATTGCTTTGAAGATAGCAAGCAGTCGCATAAACCAACCAACCAACCAAGCTATGAAGTACAGATGAAAAATAACGTAGCATTAGTATGTGGAAAATCTTTGTCAAAATTTCTTAACCGTTTTGTTTCTCCACTATTAGTAATTTCCAGAGTTAAGAACAATTTGTATTATGTAAATATTTTGTTTTTCGAATTTTTTCATCTCAACAGCTTATATAAATCATTTACTAAAAACCCACTTCTAGTTTTTCCAGCCCGAAATCTAGTATTTTTTTATTATTAACGTCTTGAAGAATGTGAGCAGAAAATATTTTTTTTTAACTTCCATGGAACAGGATTTGATTTTAAGAAAAATTTCTAGAAAAACATATATGTACAGTTGACCCTCGATTATACGGGCCTCTGTCAATCGGATACATCTCTATTAACCGGTACGCTGTCACTTTGTTTCTTGACATCTATTATAGTTACGTGCTTTTGCCTGTATTATCCGTGCTCCAATGTTGTAAAATTGTCTGATTTGAAAAGAGTCGGGCAAAAAGTCTCTGATCACCAAAACAAAAAAAAAAAAAAAAAAAAAGACGGACGAGGAACGGCAACACTATGCATGAAGAATTCATATCGTTAGCTAAAATTCAAAAAAGCCCATATAGCAAATATATAATTTTACTGGAGAAGCAAAAAACTAAACAAACTTGTAGTTATGGCCCCTTGTTTATTTTTAATAAAAGCGTAATTTTGTATGGCAGAAGTGAAAAATTTTGTCCAGACCAGAAAACCCCGATTTTGAAATATTTGTTTATTACACCTTTGTGCATTTTAGCTAACTATATGTATATATGTATGTTTTTGTTTTATTCATTGAATTGAATTTGATTCGCACAGGTGACTGAAAATATGCACACACTACCATATTACTGCCAATATAATTCAGCAAAGTCAAACATGTGAAAAATCACCCTGTACATATTAATATTTAGAATGCAAAATGTATTTTTTTCACTAGAGATTTTACTGCAAACAACCACACAATACAGCATGTTATCAATCTCTCTCATATAATCACAAGCGTTTTTTTTTTTTGTTCTTTACCCTTGGGCGAATGTTTATAATCAACAGCTCAGAACAGCCCAACAATTTAGGAGTATCTATCTATCTATACATAAACATAAAAAATAAATGAATGAAAAAAACACACACACACACACACACACATCAAACAATCAACCAACTTAACAATTGTATTTATTAGTATGTAAAACTTGGGCCAAAATAACAAATGTTTATTTTGAAACAAAACTAAAAAAAATTGCCTTAACAAAAATTTTGTTATAAACAAACAATCAGTATGAGCCAGAACACGGGCAGTGCAAGACCGTCAAAATAAGACCGTTTCAACTAAATAGAAAGATATAAATAAAAAGTTTTATTTCAAAGTTTATTATATCTTATTTATTTATGTATTAGGAGTACAAACAAAAATTACTAAAAGCTGCTTATTTATTTGTTAATGATTTTTATTGTTGTTTGTGTAGGTTTTTACTTTAATAATACAATTAATTTATTGTATAAAAAATAATAATTTGTATAAAACAAGTTTTTGTTCTACATTTCGCATAAACATTATAATAATTTACATTAATTACTTTTCTTATTGTTACAGATGGCATTCCTAGAATATTCCAATACTCTGTTGTTGTAGTTCCGCATTCTTTTTGGATCAATAAGTAATTGACTTTTAGAATTAACGAATATTTTTGTAACGGTGTATTTTGATGAATACATTTTTAATTTAAAACGAAAAATTTTTGTACTAAAGTTACCTGCTTAATTACTGCATTTGTGACAACAAAAAAAAAATTAAAAAAAAGAAAAAAGAATTATACCCACATAAATTAATTAACTATAGTGATATTAGCATTTAAGTTAAAATACAAACTAGAAGCCGCTTTGGCCAATTGCATCATCATATTCATTGTTGTTAATTTAATTAATAAAACATAATAATATTTACAATACAAACTGAACGCATGGATGCATTTACAATTATGACATTATTTTTCTGGTTGGCATTCTATATAATTTTTGGCCCACTGTTGTATTTTATTTGCATTTATTTGCCAGAACTGCCAGTGCGTTATGCCAAGAGTTTAAGGCGAGACGGCTTAATGACAAGCTATTAAAATATTGTATTTATTCATAATTTCATTTTTATTTTATATTGATTGTTTTTTTACAATAAAATGTATTATTTAATGCAAAAAATAAATACTATGTATACTTTATGTTTTCTTTATGAACTCATGAAATGAGTTGAAATTGGTGTGATTAATTGAAAGTCAAGTGTGTTGAAAACTTCATTTTGTCAGTTGTTTGTATTGATATGTATGCACACATATCGTCATCTAAAATCCAATATATCGCAATAAAAAATATATATATAAATTTTATTCAAAGTATGTGTAAACTTTTGCCCAGAAATGAGAAACTTTAGCCTAATCAAATCATAAATATAGAAACAATAAAGTTCGAATAATAATAATTAAACCAACTAAAGTTAATCACGCCTATCGTGAACAGTTTTTCCCTCGAAATAGTTTCCCTTTTCCCCAAATTGCAATCGTGAATAATTTTTCCCTGAAATGTGTTCCCTTTCTTGATTCCCCTTATTGTGAATAATATTTTTCACATGTATTTTCTCACTTTTCCCTTGGTTTTGTTCACTTTATTTTTGCAGGCGAACTGAATTAATACACTGTGTAATTTCAATATTATATTTGCAATTATATTTGCAATTATATATTAAAAGTTATATTTAATTATTTTTAAGACAAGATCAATAAATAACTTCCATGATTAATAACAATAATTTCTTGCAACACCTTTTTCCATTGAACATGAATCTCTTTGGTTCACATGCTGTAAATTTTATGGATGTGGTATACTAAAGAATGTTTTGCGCGTCACCTAAATTATTTAAAAAAAACTTTACTCTCAATAACATTTAATTTGAAAGTCAAAATATTATTAAACTTAATTTGTTTGATTTGAAATTAATTTTTAAGCTTTACAAGTCTTCTTCCCGTTTTTTACATTCACTACGCATTGATAGCGGGAACAAACGTTCCCATGAAATTCACGATTCATGGGAAATGAAAATTTCATGGGAACAAAAATTTTACATTTTATTCACGATAGGGGTGAATATCTATGGGTCAATAGCAAAAATTAAATAAAATATTCATAATTAATAGTAAACAATCAAAAAAGTTTATCCTAAGTAGAACAAAAATAAGCAAATTAACTAACATGTGCGTAATTACTAAAGAACAAACGACAATGACAAGACTGTTGTAAATTTAGGAATGGTAAAAGTGAGCTTTCATTCCAAAAAAAAAAAGCTTTCAGCAAATTGTAATACGATAAATCAAAACAATTCACATATTCCATTTGCTCTGAAAGCTGACTATATATAAAGCAGAAGTTTACATCAACTGACACCACGCACAGTGGGGCTCACAGAACGCTGTTGATGAAGGTGTTGTGACCTACGAAAACAGCTAGTTGTTCCGTTCTTCCTAGTGTTTGTCAGATTGTTTAGAATTAACTTTGGTTTTATTTGTTTATTAATAATTATCACATGTAATTTGGCTTACAGAGAGAGATACCAACTTTGGACTAATCAAATCATAAATATAAAAATAAATAAAGTTCGAAAAATTATATTTAAGCCAACTAATAGAAAATTTATTGTTTTTTACAAAATATTTTTCCTCATCGTGGTTGGCGTATTTCTACTTTCACTAAAACGTTTTTGTAAAATATGAAAGAGCTTTGCAATATGTTATATGTAGCAGTCAAATTTGAAATACTTACGCCAATCACGATTAAGGTCCATTGTTTTAAATTTTGATAGGCGTTAGGTGTGTACAAAATTTATAAGAAATAGTTTGTGTAGAAGTAGGTGCAATTTCGGATTACGGTTCAGCCTACTTTTCAAAATTAGTGATTATCACCCTTAAGTATTAAACACATTCCTCACAGCAAACTACCAACTACAACCTGTCTAAAATAGAATGCATGTGTGTACATAAAAATTATTATTTTCACGACAACATGCCTACACGATCACTTTTGTGACTGCAGCCAACTTAGACTAATTTATATTTTTGTCGGCGACAATGAACAACTAATAAAAAATGAAAATGAAATGAATTATAGCTTATTATATTATTATTATATTATATATACTATAATATAAATAAATTAATGCATTTTCACTCCTTTTAAAAATTAAATCAAACATTGTGCTTTTTATTTTTATTCCCAAACAAAACGTTTGTGAAAAAAATACACATATTTTTTGGGAAAAACTCACGGGAATAAAAATCGGCGATGCCATATTTTTTCGAACATGCCATGCCATTTTTTTACGTTTACATAATTCACGATTGCAACTTTAGGGAAAAGGGAAATATTTTGAGGGAATAAACATTCACGATAGGGGTGAATAATTCTCTAATTCTAAAAATTATTTGCGTACTTTCAGGTGAAATAAAACAATTGGAAAGAAAATGTGTAGCCGATTTAAAAAATCGGCACTTCTCTCTCAAGGTCTATTTATTTACTTTTTAATAGATCTTGTTCTCTCTCATTTCTTATTCATCTCGCCATCTGCTTAGAATACGAAGATTTTATTTAAAAAAAATAGTTTCCTGGGAATTATTTCCCGGCGAATTGGGCTGATCGTCATTGGTGGGGTGATGAAGTGTTTAAATTTAGAAATCGAAGAGCATTTTTGAAAAGAAATATTTCCTCAACCCGAATGGAATATACCATCGAAAGAAGGCTAAAAAAATTCAAAAGCACATCTTCTAGACTTTTCCAAATAATTAAAATTTGGAATAATTTTTCACATCCAGCACTTAGCTAAAAACTTATATATTTTTTCCCATAGTGCAAAGCAAATAAAACTTCTTTTTTTCTTTGTTTTTCTTGCGTGGAAAGTTTCGCCATTGTTTTCAAAATGGCTATTGCTAATTAGCATTATAATACTCGAATCACTTATCTTATTTTTTTATGTTTAATCTTGTGATACATACTTTTGGCTAAAATAAATTAAGAATTTTAATGGGGCGAAATGTTAAAAACAATACGTAAATAAATATGAATGTACATATGTATGTATTGATTAAAATAAAGTTATTTCTTATAACTACACAGAACATAACGAGTTCGTGTATTAATACTGGCTAAGTTATTTTTTATAAAAATTTTTATTGCTTCTCAATTAGTCTTATGGACATCATACGGAAATTTTGGTGTTTAAACTTCCTGTTTCTCCAATTGTACTCGTATATAGGAACACATGAACATTGTTTTTAAGAAGAGAAAATCAAAAAATAAATAATAAAGTACAGCTGGCTTGAAGGTCGTCTTATTATTGTAACGATAAAATGATTAATAAAGCGAAAAAAAACTTATTACATACATACATATTTTTTATGTGTAACTTAAGTTTATCAATAATTGCAGCTTAAAATCGTTGTAAATATTTAAAAAAAATTTCAAGCCAAAAAAGTTTTATTCGAGAATTGTTATTCATTTAATACGATTACAACAATTAACACTGAAATTTAAAAATTAAAAATTAAAGGGTAGTCTAACAGTTAATGTAATTTTTACTATGTAATTTTGACAACTTGTATTGACAACTTGAAAATCTTGAAAACCGCAAACTCTAGAAATTTGAAAAAATTCTAAAACTAAAAAATCCCAAAATAAAATAACCGTCAAAACCGAAAAAAAACTAAGATAAATCGGCAAAGACAAAAAAATGCCAAAAATAAAAAAAACCGCCAAAACTAAAAAATCCCAAAAACGAAAAAAAGCGCCGAATATTTTTTCAATTAACACCTTACTTCTGCTCATTTATTTTGATAGTGTCGTAAATCAAAAAATTTGTTTTTTGAGTTAATAATGTGGCATTTTGTATTATATAGAATATTTATAATTATATTTACTGCCATATTTTATTCGAAAATCTTAAATTTTATAATTTTGGGGAAGATTCCAAATCGATCGGAACCTGAAGAACATAAAACAAAATCGATCGGGCTTAAAAATACGGAATCTAAACCACTCCAATCGGAGTGTGTGACATACATATGTAGCTGATAAACGCGTGAGGTGAATTCAATATTTTCTCCAGGCAGCTCTATTTTACTTGGGCCACACGTTCAATTTTTGCCTTTCAATTCCATTCAATTTGCAATACACTCACACTTTTTGCACTAACCCAATCAAACTTTTTAAATTGAAAACTAGAATGCTTTCAAATTCACCTATCCATGTATGTATATGGCAAATTTAATTTTCAATTTGAGCAGCTGGTCACAGCACACATTGATTCAAGATACAAATTTTAGTTGTTTCTTCATCGGCGGCATTTAAAAAATGAAATTGATTAACAATTTGTGTCACAACTATCAATTTCAAAGAATTTTGACACACAATATGTGTGATGGAATTGAAAGTGATTTATTGAACGTGTGGCTGCAGCGTTAACCAATGTTTTCAAACCAATTTTCTAAGTGTACCAACAACAAACACAAAAATATTTCATTACTTTTCAGTGTGTAATATTGGAAAACAAATTTTTAAAGTATTCTAAAAAATTTTATTTACAATGCAAGAACAATCAATAAATGGAGATCCCGTATACCCCCCCAACTTAAATATATTTAACAAACCAAATGAGTCCGCCTTAAAACTAGCATATGATGTCTATAAGCCTTCAAAAACAGTATTACGACATTTAAACGAACAGGGGCGATCGGTTTATCCAGAGGTATACATTGAAAACACACGCCTGGGTACTTTAAAGAACTTATGTACGGCTGTGCTAGCGCGCTCGTTCGGTCCACATCCACTGCCCATAGTAGAGGAAAATCCCTTGTTACTACAAGTGCACTATGATGCCTTAGATGTGGAACTACCTTTGGATAAGTGTTATAACATAAGGGAAGAGCGTTTTTGGAAGCGAGTTGTATTGACAAAGCACAAGGATAAGACTTTGGCTATCAAGCCAAATGTTAATTGGAAAAATGTGGGTGTGTCTCTCAAGTATGTGGAATTAGTGGAAAAATGTGCGGCTGAATATTGGCCTGAAGAACAAATGAAAGAGTTGGCCTTGAAGGTTAAAGATTTTGTAAGCGAAATGCATATAAAGCATTTGCAATCTCTGCAAGATAGATCTTTTGATAAAAAGTTTGAAACGGAATCGGAAGACTCAACATCGGAGGATGAAAGCAGCAGCGAAATCGACAGTGAAACTTCTTTGCTGAGCACTTCAGTAGAAGAAGAAATAGCTGCAAGTGCTATGAAAGCTGAAGCAGGAGATAATTTAGAGTTAGAGCAAGAAATTGCCAAAGAAAAAGCGGAACGCAGGGTGTTGCGAGAGGCCAAAGAAAAAGCACGAGCAGCCAAAGAAGCAAAACGCAAGCGACGTGAGGCTAGGCGAGCTGCAAAAGAGCAAAACGAGAAGAAACCACTTAAGAAAATTCCCACCAGTGTTTTGGAAATTGAAGTTTTGGATAGTGACGAGAGTGAAAATCGCATTGTCGACAAGCGCAACAAGGCTTTACTCTTGAGACATATTAAAAAATATAACTATCCGGCCAAGGACTGTCATCATATTGACTTGAGATTTATACAATATTTTACAAATTTAGAAGCTTTTACCATAGAATTTCTGGGACCCATACTAAAACGCAACTTTCATAGCAGACACCTGAATTTCTCTTACGATGATATTAAAAATTTGTCAATGTAAGTCATAAGATATTAGATCTTTAATATATATATATATATATATATATATATATATATATATATATATATATATATATATATATATATATATATATATATATATATATATATATATATATATATATATACATATATATATATGTATATATATATATATATATATACATATATGTATTTTAATATTAAATCGATATCATTTTTAGCGGCTTGAGTCATTTAACTCGGCTAAAAACATTTCGCTTGCGTAATAGCCGCATGGATACTGAAAAGCTTCAAATACTTGTTAGTGCCTTGGCCACATTGCCTTGTTTAGAAACTTTGGATTTCGGTTGGAATCAATTGAAAGATGATTGTGGCTTTGTTTTTGAAGAACTTTTTAAGACAACTGAATCTTTGAAAATCTTAGAGTTAGAATCGAATTTTTTGGGAGAACAAGTTTTGCAGCATATTGGAAATGCTTTGAAAAACTACAGTGCGAATGCCCTTTCCTATCTGGGACTGGCTCGCAATCCTATAACCGATAAGGCTTTGCATGCCTTAGTATCTAATATAATTGGTACACCGCACATAGAGCATCTTAATATCAGAGGTGTTACATTTCTAACTGATGTGGGCTTATGCTGTTGTCTAGCCAACGAGTTTTTGAAAGAACATCCACCGTTAATTAAATTAGATATTTGTGCTATTCATATTTCTCCACTGACGGCCGATGAAATCATAAAGTCTCTGGTTAAAAATGAAAGAATTTTAGAGTTTTATTGTTGTGCCTGTGACCTGGATGAAGAAACCGAAATTGATATTAATGTTATATTGAGACGTAATAAGTATATAGCTGAAAACAATTATCTGGGCGATCCGACAGTGACTACAGAGGATATTATGGAATGGCTGAATAGAACTAGGTAAGCGTAATTAATATCCCTACAAACACCTAAATATGAAAATAAGTTCAAGTTTCGCTCTAAAAATTTGGGACCGTTAAAAGTAGTGTGTGTAATTACCGACAATTTCGATTAAAAAAAAGTAAGACGAAATTTACACTGTGCCTTTTCTGCTTGCCTGTGCAGGCAGGCTTTTTTAGTTTATTGGTGAGATGGGGTGAGAAGCTTGCGGCGTAGAACAAAATGCACGAAATGAAAATTCGAGGGGATTTATGACATTTCTCTTTGCCTCTTTCGTATTCTCAGCATTAAACGTGTATATAAATGCCAAAAAGGCATGAATAAAAAAGGCTTAATGTAAATGTGTGTGACTTTTCGTAGGGGTTTCAAAAGAAAATTGTCAATACAAGGCAGGCTAAAAAGGCATAGTGTGAATAGCGACTAATGATTTAGAGCCAGTGTTGTTAGATAATTTTTTCTAAAAATCGTCAAATTTTAAAAATAAAATCGTCAAAATCGTCACAATTTTAAAAAAAATTCGTCATAAAATCGTCATACAAGAATAATCCGTTTTATTAAACAACTAATATATCAAATTAGAAATAAAATACTATTTTATGTAATAAACAACAATTAATCGACTTTATAGTCAAAGATAAAAACTATAAGGTGAAATTAAAGCAAAAATTCAGAATATATAATAGCGTGTAACAATTTTTAAATAAAACTAGTTTCAAAATAAATCTATACATTTTTTATAAAATTCTTTTAATGTCAATACTATAACACTCCGAAGAGTTACACTTTAAATAATATTTTGAAAACATAATAATTTCAAGAGTTTCTGTATCCAGTAAATTTCAGATCTTAATATTCTTTCAAGACTAGCCGATGGCAAAGTCAAAAACAAGTAAAAAACAAACCCACTTAAGTTATGAAAGAATAGTTTATTATTTGGTTTACTTTTTAATAAAGGAAGAATTTCAGAGTCCATATTTAAACTAACTGATGCTGAAAATAAATTAAATTTTTGATATATGTGTTATCGAAATCAAATCTCTTTACTGCAAGGCTTTGTTATCATATTTATGTTACTAAATACTTATTTCAACAAATCGTCAAAATCAGAGGAATATTTTGGGAAATTTACTATAAAAAATCGTCGAAATGACGTAAAATCGTCACATCTAACAACACTGGTTAGAGCCTTTCTATGTCGCTATTCACACTATGCCTTTTTAGCCTGCCTTGTATTGACAATTTTCTTTTGAAACCCCTACGAAAAGTCACACACATTTACATTAAGCCTTTTTTATTCATGCCTTTTTGGCATTTATATACACGTTTAATTCTGAGAATACGAAAGAGGCAAAGAGAAATGTCATAAATCCCCTCAAATTTTCATTTCGTGCCTTTTGTTCTACACCGCAAGCTTCTCACCCCCTCTCACCAATAAACTAAAAAAGCCTGCCTGCACAGGCAAGCAGAAAAGGCATAGTGTAAATTGCGTCTATATGAATGTAATGATATGTATGTATGTATGTATGTTGAAAACAAAAAGAAATTCTCTTATTTTATTGTTGTTTTCAATACAAACTGTCTATCGAACGTTTTTTGTCGACATCGTCGTCCAGGCCACTAATATTATGCTGAGCACACATCTGGAATTTCGCGTGTTGTCATATTTTTGTGTTATTTGCAAAATGTATGCAAGGCCGTTCATTTTGTTTTTATATGAAAAGTAGTGACACACAACAAAATATATCGGAAATGCCAAACTTTTCCAATAGTACACACTGTTGCGGTGTCACAAAATGAAATAGTGTGTAGTCGGGCATTATACTTATGTATTTTCCCTTTAAAACACACAAAATCACCCCTATCGTGAACAGTTTTTTCCTCGAAATATTTTCCCTTTTCCCCAAATTGCAATCGTGAATAATTTTTCCCCTGAAATGTGTTCCCTTTCTTGATTCCCCTTATCGTGAATAATATTTTTCTTATGGATTTTTTCACTTTTCCTTTCGTTTTGTTCACTTTATTTTTGGAGGCGAACTGAATTAATACACTGCGCAATTTCAATATTATACTTGCAATTATATATTAATTATATTACGAATAATTATTTTTAGTTCAAGATCAATAAATAATATCCACGATTAATAACAATAATTCCTTGGAACACCTTTTTTCATTGAACATGAATCTCATTGTTTCACATGGCGTAACTTTTATGGCTGTGGTATACTAAAAAATCTTTTGCACGGCACCTAAAACAATTAAAAACACAAGTTTACACTCTATAACATTTCATTTGAAACCCAAAATATGTGTATTTCTTATTATTAAACTTAATTTGTTTGATTTTCAATTTTGAAGCTTTAGAAGTCATCTTCCCGTTTTTTACATTCACTACGCATTGATGGCGGGAACAAACCTTCCCATGAAATTCACGATTGCAAATTTCCCTTCATGGGGAATGAAAATTTCATGGGAACAAAAATTTCAAATTTTATTCACGATAGGGGTGAATATCTTACTTGTCAATATTGCATTAATGCAGTTTCTTCTTCTCTACAAAAAAAAAAATAAAATAAAATAGGGTTGATAGCATTATAACGTTAGCAAAGAAAGTGTTGCCACTATTTTTTTCTTCGGTAATATCTCATTCCAAAACATCAAACTCGATTAATAATAGATTAAATAAATTTTCGGATCAGCTTATTAGAGGAAGAAACTAAGTTTAATCTCCAACCCAAAATTCCGTATTTATATATAGTATATCGTTAGCTAAAGTGCAAAAAGGCGTAAATAACAAAAATATAATTTTACAGGAAAAGCAAAAAACTAAAAATAAACTAAACAAACTTGTATTTAAGTCCCCTTATTTTTTATTTTTTTTTTTTTTTTTGTTAATAAAAGCTTAATTTTTTATGGTAGAAGTGTAAAATGTTGTCAAGACATGTAGTATAATGGCAGACATAATAATCAAGCAAAAACTCTATTTTTTGAGTTTAGAATTTTTTAAACGCACTAATAATCCCATTTCACTGTTGCTAATGCAGATCATCAGGGAACCTTTACCCAATAATCAATTTCAATGTATTTTTAATAAAAAAAATATTTTACCTAATAAGTAAAATATTAATTTGGGATTATTAGTGCGTTTAAAAAAATTCTAAACTTAAATTATAACAATTCCCATAAAAAAACACTAACTCTATTTTTTGTTAGTTACACCTTTTTGCATTTTAGCTAACAATATGTATGTATATTTGTCCTTTTTAGAAATCCCATTATTTTGAGAGTATTAGAAGAAAGAGAAAAACATAAGGAGTGTTTGCAAAATCGTTCAGAAGTATCTTTACCTTTGTCACATTTAAATTCGCCGGTAGCAAGTAGCCATGCCTCCCTGGACATAAAATCTAAAATGTATGCTGAAAATCTGAAAGAACATTCCAGTCCAGAAATGCAGGTCGTCTCTCAAACAAAACAACGTTTTATTTATCCATCAATTGATTTTGATGAGCAACAATTTTTGCAACATGTCCACCAGCCGAGACCACAAGAACGTTATCATTATATTAAAACGTATAAACAGAAATATTTGATGGAAGACAACGTAAAAAACAAGTTCGTATAATCGATAGTAAATGAAATTTCTATAGTAACTTATGTACATACATATTATTATTTCTATATTTTTTTGAGTTGTCCTATGTTTTTTTCAATAACGTTTTATTATAATAAATCAAACAACCAAGTTTTTATTTTTTGTTAAAAAAAAGCAAATAATTAGTTATAAATTGTCAATTTATTTTGTTAAAAACTAACTAATTTTTATTATATTTTATTATATCTAAATTGCAAGAAAAAAACTGAATTGAATTGAAAAATATTTTAGCTTAAATTGTGTTATAATTAAAAAAAAGAATATAAATTCTATTGTTTTGCGTGCCATTTTAATATATTTGAAATTCTGTTTAAGAAAATAACAAAATGCAATCGGCTGCAAAGAAAAAAGTCGAATTAAACACTTCACGCAGCTACTCGGGAGCAGCAGGGGATAAACCTTCACGGCAAAAGTTAAAAACGGTTGGTATAAACTTGCAGAATCTTTATAAATATGCGTATTATCAGTTAAGTAAAGATTTAAAGGAATTGTAAGATGTCAGGGCGAACGACTTAATGGCAAAATTTGTGCCTTAAAAAAATCAAATCGAGAGCAAAAGAAAATTTTTTATCAAAAAATATACATAGGTCCTTAACAAGGCGAATTCAGGCCCTTGGCTGTGGCCCTTATCATGAGTATTATTTGATGATCGATCTAGCCAGATTCGAATTATGAGCTGGTAACAGCAAAGAAATTTTCCTTAAAGCATCGCATTTTCTAGACAAACGGAATTTCGTGAATCTTCGTGCACTTTTTGTTTTTGCAAAAATTAGGGAAACATTTTATTTTTTCACTTTTTTCAGAACAACTTCAAGGGACTCCAAATTTTTTGCCAACTGTATTTGGCAAAGTTGTAGCTACCTTAAAACTGAACAACTTTTGTGAACATATCGATATAATCTGAACGTATCTAGGCACCCTAAATACCTCATTAAGACCACTGTGTACTTTGAAAATAGTCGTTTTCACAATTGTTTGATGGTCCAAAAAATTTAATAACTGAAAAGTTATTTTAGATAAAACTTATTTTATACGCAATGTCTTCACAAAATAGGCTTTTTATCAGCGATTTTTTTTCGGTTAGCTGCATATAAACTGGTCGCCGTCTCAATTTAAACTGTAGAAAATTTCAAAAAGCTTATTAGTTTTTAATGAAAGTGTACAAGCTTACAATGCTAGAAGAAACCTTAATCAAAAATAATTCATATGAAATTAAATATGTATTTAATTTTGTCACGAAATCGTTATAATGCTCGACTAACAATACTGCAGCATTTATTTCTCTTTCCAGTTTTTTAAAATTAAGTGCTTGTGTATTTGTACTGCAAAGCAAATTAAATTGAATAATGAATGCATTTATGTATTTGCATGCATTGAACTTACTTTAAAGTAGTGATTGTTGCAATTTCACAATTGGCTTTCTACGTATGTCTATATCATAGCGCCACGACATACATATATGATATAACTTTAATTCTTCATGACTTACTATGTTTAATTAGACATGAATTTTTTTAGTATTAAAAAGATTTAGTGACGTGTAATAGATTTGTCATTGTAAACTTTATTTTCTTCCAATTAATATGTAAAATAGAACTTACATTTTTATTGGGTACACAGACGTACATACATACATATGTACATATGGACATATCTACGAAATAAAAAAAACTATCCTAGAAACAAATTTATTTTTCCCTCCAAATAAATAACACAATGTGTTTGTACAAGGATTCAATATAATTAAGATAATTAAATTTTATTGTCGTGTTGATTTTGCAACTAGTGGTTTGAATTGCAATATACATATACATACACATGTATCTATTACATACATACTTCAATATCTTTTAAGGAAAACCTCATTTCCGTTAGTTTTTTTTTTAACTTCTAACAAATCGAAAACGTCATGACATTTGTTCGAATACTTTTAATTTATTTATTTTATTCTCTTTTGGCATGAGAACGTCATAATAACCTTAACAACTTCCTTGCCATGTTTGTTTGGTAAGAAAGGAAGAAAAGCCAATCCACGTACATATTTTTAGAACATTATAATCAACATAATGTCATATACAGTTTGTCAAGCAAATGTAAAAACAAAAGCAGTAGTATTTCTTTTTTTTTTTTGGGATTTTTGCAATTTAATTTTAACATTTTTTAACGTACAAATTATTATTTTACTTATTCAGTAAAATATTTTTTATTAAAAATATATTGAAATCGATTATTGAGGGGTTAGCTGGATCCTATGCGCATTTCACTTAGCAATTCCCCAAAATATACTAATTATTACCTTGACTGCATGCGGTCAAAAATACGTGTATGGCAACACTCTATTCTTGCCAAAGCAATGAAAAGCTGTAATTGTTTTTTACATTTATTTCCTTTACAAAGAAGTATGCATAGTAAATAACTGTAAAAAACAACAACTGCTATTGATTCCTTTAGCAAGAATAGAGTGTTGCCACACACGTAGTTTTTTGGGAATTGTTAAGTGAAATGCGCTTGGGATCAAATAATCAATTTCAATAAATGATAAAAAATAATAAAAAATATTTTACTGAATAAGGAAAATAGTAATTTGGGATTACTAGTGCGTTAACATATGTTAAACTTTAATAGTTCCGTGCATTTATTTGGATCACATAAATTTATTTATTTTTTTCATATTTTGCGTAAATTAGACAGGAATAGGAGTAATAGGCTAGGCTAGACTGGACCAGACTAGACTAGACTAGACTAGACTAGACTAGACTAGACTAGACTAGACTAGACTAGACTAGACTAGACTAGACTAGACTAGACTAGACTAGACTAGACTAGACTAGACTAGACTAGACTAGACTAGACTAGACTAGACTAGACTAGACTAGACTAGACTAGACTAGACTAGACTAGACTAGACTAGACTAGACTAGACTAGACTAGACTAGACTAGACTAGACTAGACTAGACTAGACTAGACTAGACTAGACTAGACTAGACTAGACTAGACTAGACTAGACTAGACTAGACTAGACTAGACTAGACTAGACTAGACTAGACTAGACTAGACTAGACTAGACTAGACTAGACTAGACTAGACTAGACTAGACTAGACTAGACTAGACTAGACTAGACTAGACTAGACTAGACTAGACTAGACTAGACTAGACTAGACTAGACTAGACTAGACTAGACTAGACTAGACTAGACTAGACTAGACTAGACTAGACTAGACTAGACTAGACTAGACTAGACTAGACTAGACTAGACTAGACTAGACTAGACTAGACTAGACTAGACTAGACTAGACTAGACTAGACTAGACTAGACTAGACTAGACTAGACTAGACTAGACTAGACTAGACTAGACTAGACTAGACTAGACTAGACTAGACTAGACTAGACTAGACTAGACTAGACTAGACTAGACTAGACTAGACTAGACTAGACTAGACTAGACTAGACTAGACTAGACTAGTCTAAAATTGAATACGGTTGTAATAGGTTGTGTTTGAGTAGTGCTCCGCAAAACTAACAAAAAAAAACCCCCTAAAATTCGTAATTAATTTGAAAAAAAAATACCAAAATATATAAAAACTTATCGAAAATCTGGTTGTGAATAAATATAATATCAATTTTCAATACTGTATACAATAAAAGTGTTTTTTTCTTTTTTCCTGACACAAAATCAGTTTAAAAAATTTAATACATATAATAAGTATTAAAAAAAAACAAAAACAAACAAAACGTTAAATACATAGTGCAAGTGTACTAAAAACACCAACTCTTTAAAAATAAAAATAATAAAACAATCAAAAATTCTAAGAGAAAAAATAAAGAAAAACCATAAACAAAATGAGCCAAAAAATGTTGTGCAATCAATGCAAAAATGAAATTACAACACTAAATTATGTAAAGTGCTTTAATTGTAATTCAAATTATCACTTCTTAACCTGTTCCCCCTTATCAGAAACCAGCTACGGAACTATGAGCACTGAAAGAAAAAACCTTTGGAAATGTCATATCTGTAAACCTCGAATTAAATCTCCCAACACGTTAAACCAAACTGTTGTTTTTGAAGAGAGTGTAAACAAAAAACAAGGGCGAGCCGATGATGAGGAAGAAAAGGCAGAAGCTGACAATAGCAAAAAATTTAAGGAGTCAGTGTGTGTCACTGACCTAAGTCAACACCAAATTACACTCTGTACAATCAGATGTCACCGAATTAAAGTCGGACTTAAGTAACTGCAACAGTAAGAAACAGCTGATCGATTTTGTTATGTGAAAAGTAATGAAAATTGTTATAGAGATGTAATGTAACGTAACCTAATTTTCATATAAAAATGTCGACCAGCTGTTTTCTACGTTACAGTTACATTACATTAGAGTCGGCTAACTGAGCCTTAATGGTGTTCAATGTTTGGTCAGTGAGAGTACACGTGAAGATTTAAAGAGAAATACTGCAACATGCATAGATCATCTCTTTTTAAAATCAATAAAAACAACAACAAATGCATATACTGCAATTATAACAAGCACTATATCTGACCACTACTCACTTTTTTGTGCTGTTTATGGAAAAGCAAATGACCAGAGAACGGAAAACATAAATGTGACACAGGGGCCGCAACTAAACGTTCACAAAATAAATAAACAAATTCAAGAAACAAATTGGAATATGACGATTAACCAAACACCGAACACAGATAGTCTATACAATAATATACAAAAAAGATTCGATGAGATATATAAAAATTCAGTAAAAAAAAGAAAACTAACCAAAAAAAGATCGGCAAACCCGTGGATTAGTGAAGAGATTGTTAAATATTGTGACATCCGGGATACACTTTTTAAAAAATGGCGAAACAATCGCAATAACGTTCTATATGAAAATGAATTCAAAACTTTTAGAAACTTTTTGAATAGAAAAATTATTTTTGAAAAAAATAAATATTTTAGAAATAAATTTATAGAAAACCGATACAACATGCGGGAAATGTGGTAAATAATTAACGAAATAATTGGCAAAAAATCTAATAACATTGATAATTTCATAATGCGAAGTTTTAGAAATGAAGATATAAGCACCGTTTTAGATAAATTTGCATCAAATTTTAGTGGCAATGCAAAAAACCTACTGCACACCTGTAATACAATACAGAACAATTGAAAATAATGAAAGCGGGTTACAAAAAACCATATACGTTGAACAAACAAACCATCAAGAAATTTTCGGTACATTAAATTCTCTCAATGAAAGAAAAGGACCTGGCATAGACAAAATTCGACCGAAAGACATTAAATTAAATGCTGCTTACCTAACACCCATTTTGACAAAACTCATAAATCTAAGCATTGAACATGCCACAGTTCCAGAATTGTTAAAAACGTGTATAGTTAGGCCAATTTGTAAGAGCGGAACACAATCAGATATAAACAACTATAGACCAATTGCTATTCTTCCTGTTATTGAAAAGGTTCTTGAAGAAATTTTGGTTAGGAGGCTCAGCGGATTTCTACAGAAATACAAAATAATACACAGAAATCAGTACGGGTTCCAAAAGGGTAAGAATATTAACCAGCTATTAGGAAATTTCGCTATGTTATGTGAACGAATGTCTAAGTAAAAATATGCACGTATTGGCACTGTTTATAGATTTCAGCAAAGCATTCGACACCCTTTCCCACAGAAATATTATTAGTGTGTTAGAAAGAAATGGCATAAGAGGCAGGATCCTGAATTGGTTTAAAAGTTATTTAGAATGTAGAAAATATTGCGTTAAAATAAGCAACACACTCAGTAACGAAATTAATTATGACTGCGGAGTGCCACAAGGGTCTAAGTTGGGGCCAATTTTATACATAATTTATGCAAACGACATGCTGAAGTTCCTAAAAGAATGCGAAACTTTTGCGTACGCAGATGATACTGCTATTATTGTAGCAGATACTAATATTTCAAATGCTACAGTAGCAATGCAAAATAAACTGGATATAGCAACAAAGTGGTGTCAACAACGGACTAATAATCAATGCTCGGAAAACTAAAATTATGCATATCAAGCCGCATCATCTACCTAATGCACAAATAAACTTAACGTTTCATAGTACCGACTGTCTGCATGCCAAAGCAACCAACATGATAGGCTATAGTGATATATGCTCAACAATTATAGAGAAAGTCAATAGTTACAAATATCTTGACGTATACGTAGTAAGTAATTTTAAGTGGAAAACACACATAGAAAATTTGCAAAAAAAAACTCAGAAAAACTTCATATATGATTTATCATTTAAGTAATAGTGCACCATACAGTGTCTTACGACAAGCATATTTTTCCCTAACAGAATCATATCTTCGGCATGGCATAACAGCGTGGGGAAGCGTAAAATATAGCAGCACATTACAAAAAACACAAAATCGTATATTGAAAATTCTATGGAAAAAGGCCAACACGATTACCAACACCAACAACATAAACTACAGCATCAACAATAACGTCAACAACAATGTCAACAACACGAACAACAGCGTCAACAATAACGTCAAAAATACCAACAATAGCGTCAACAATAACGTTACTAACAACAGCAACTTGAACTTGAATACTAACATTCACAACAACAACAACAACAGCTACAACAGAAGAGTCATTAACATAAAGAACATCAGCAATAACAATATGAACTACAACGTCAACAATATCAACTTGAATAATAGCATACACAACAACAACAACAACAACAACAATAACACCGTCACCAACTAAATATAACAGCATCATCACAAACAATCTTGCCAAAAAATTGCAGATTTTGAATGTTAAGAATATATATTACACAACGATAATAAAAGAATTTTCAAACGACAATAGATTTTTGCAGCGAATTGACCACACTTAAAACACCAGGAGACGTGCGGAGGGCAGATTCAAAGTTAACCGCTTCAAAAATGAATATGGCAGAAACACATGGTCCGTAATGATGCCAACAATACTAAATAAAATCCCTATTAATATAATACAGACATCCAATCAGTTTAAACGAAACCAGCTAATCAAGAAATATTTAATTAATCTTCAATAACTTCAATGTTAATATTATTTTTATTTTTGTAATCAATATTAACCTGCTATTATTTCGTTCTTATTTTTTATTTACCATTGGTTTCTTTTTATTAAATATATATTTGGAAGATAATTTTAAATAATAATAATTTTTAAATAATATATTTACTTTATATTTATTTAATCTAGATGTTTATATATATACAAATGCATGTACAATCTATATTTAAGATTGCAATACAATGAAAATTAGTATTAATTTTTCTGCAGACAAGCTTTTAAGCTTTGCGGAACTCATTCTAGTAAGAATTGTATGAAAATTATTGAAATAAATAAATAAAAAAAAACTAGACTAGACTAGACTAGACTAGACTGGACTATACTACACTAGACTAGACTAGACTAAACTAGACTAGACTAGACTGGACTATACTACACTAGACTAGACTACAGTAACCCAGACTAGACCAGACCAGAAAGGATCAGACTCTACTGCACTCGACTATATTAGACTAGACTGGACTAAACCAGTGAATCACACTCTGTTCATCACAGAATGAGCCAAGTGCTAGTGTGAAAACAATTAAAAACAATGTTTGTCAGAAAACTACAACAAAATCATTTGTTTTAAAGCCATTTTAATTCTATAAATAAAATAGATTATATTTTAAGTTCTATATAATCAAATTCTGCACAAATTTATTTGACAAACTGTATTGGAAGTAACGAATTTGTAAAAAAAAGCTCCAAGACATTAAAAAGTAAAGAAAGCAAATAATGCTTTCTGATATAATTAAAGCTCATAATAAAGGTGATGAAGCGGTATGAATATTTATTTTGCTATTTGCAGAAAATATCAAAAGAAACTTATAGAGGCACAAAAAACAAACAAACAAACTAATTTTGAAAAATTTTATGGAATTGCAGTGCACGCCATTTTTTATGACTTTCGACATATTGAAAAAAAAATTACTGTGGGACACTTAGGTGTCCTTTTAGCAGCAGATGTGCAAAAGCGGTAACAGCTTTTTTTAAAAATTTTCAATATAAGACAATATTAGTAAAAATTATTAATGTATCTGCATTAACAAGTTATGCACCAAATGAGAGCAAATGAAAGTTCTCTTCATGTAACCCACAATTGGACTTCATTTATTACAAGCTTATTGTAAAAAAAAACAATATTTGCAGCCCACTGTTAATTCTTTTTTTGGTTTAAATATGGCAGGTTTGTTTATGGTATAATTTTGAATTTCTTATCTGGAGGGCGCAAAAAGTTCATGATGAATGAAATTTAAGAGTTTCCTTGAATTTAAATAAAACAACAACAGAAAATAAGGCAAGCAATAAAGAAAGGATTTAATACTAGTTCACTTTTAAACAGAAACTTAAAGAAACAAGTCTTAAAGTACGAAGAGTAGAAATAATAAATAAAATTTAATACACAGAAACCAAATTATAATAAGAAATAAAAATTGTTGCATATTATGTGGAAAATTTCAAATAAAGCCGTTGTGGTATCTAATTAATGATTAAATATATTTTATATTTTGTTTATTATATTAAAAATCAAATAAAAATGTCTTGGAAATAATGTAACTTTAATTTAAAGAAGAAGAAAAAACTACACTTTCAGTAGTTGCATAATTAAGTGTTTTTTAAATTTAATAAGCATAGTTAACAATTTTTAAAATCTATTTAAATTGGTTTGTGTGAATGTGAAAACATTTTGAAATCTCTTTGTTTTTATTTTATTAGTCTAACCCCGCCATTGGTTTCTTTAAATAAATTAGTTTGTGAATTATTTCTTTACTTCTTAAATGTTTAGATTATAAAGTTTTAGAAAAGATTTTTAATAATCTAGTAGAAAATGGCCAATGCTAGCGACAATCAGGCCAAAGAGGTCAAAAGTGTTTGTTCAAATTCAAGTTCTGGATTTGAAGACAATAACGATCAGGTAACACTGCCAACTTTTAATTGAAACATATTCCTGCTCTGAAAATTGCATAGCAAAAAAGCATGATTTTTTTGTACTTATCATTTTTTAATAGGTGTGTTCCACAAGATTTCGTACAAGTTCCGGCTAATGAGAATATAAATAAAATTATTCCAAAATTGTGGGAACGCAAAAAACCATAATTGCACATCTTGAAATACTAATGTTGCTTACGTTTTAAATTTAATTTAAGTTTATTTATTTTAATTGCTTAAAACTCATAAAATTACAAAAAACAAACATTTGCATTATTGCCAACAGCTTTAACTGATCTCTAAAAATAATTTTAATATATTAAAGATATGGAGAAATATGCACAGGGTTTTGTAAAACAAAACCTTATATTTTGCTTTTTTACTTTGTTCACAAATTGTCTGATTAAGTTTCTACAACTAAAAACAGCTGATTATTTAGTTCCTGTGCGAACTTATCCAAAGAAAAAGTTCGTACAAGTTTGTACAGGAAATATAAAAAATTACTCTCTCATTCGCTTTCAATATTGCACAAAAATTATTATCTGGAAAGCATTTGGGTAACCCGTCGGGTGGTTACTGGTTTGCCGCAGTATTAATGTATTGTTAATGTACTGTGCGGCAAACCCGTAAGTAATTTAGGACATTTAAATTTTTATTTGCAGCGCAGTGATGCATTATATATATATATATATGTATATTAGATCCTTTAGTTCCTATAAGGAGCATGGGGCCTCAATGGAACTGTTAACTGCCAACGTTATTAAGCTACTTCTTCACAAAAATAAAATAAGAAAATAAATTCTAATGACTGGTTCTGGCAACTTTACGTCTGAACCTCATACAACAGGAGAATTGAATTTCCTACTTTTGAAATCATTGCATTTTTTGTATAGACAAATTCCAGCGGATGTATTATATCAAATAGCAAGAGGACACTTATGGAATATTTTAAGCCTCTAATTTTTCTCTATATGGGGTTTTAAGTGTTAATTTTGTACTTATTTACAATTTGTGTTAAAAAGTAAAAATCCTTTTTACATTTTTCGGTATCACATACAATCATTTTGTCAACCAAACTTTTATTTAAGGTTCAATCAGACGTGTCTTAACTATAACCATAACAGCCATTCGAACCAAACATATGGGCAACACTGTATTTGGTTATAGATGACTCGCCATAACGCCATAGCCATAGAAACCAATTGAACTTTGGTTTGGTTATGGCTATGGCATTATGGCTATGACACGTCTAATTTAAGCTTGAAGCACACATACACGAGCACATATGTAAGTACATCAGAGAATGGCAATGATTACTTAAAAAAATATAAGTTTACATATTTTTAACCCACGACTAGAAAAATGGGTGTTATAAGTTTGTAGTGCGTATCTGTGTATCTGTGTGTCTGTCCGTGTCCACGTACAGGCCAAACGGCTGGACCGATTTTCATTTAGTTGACTTTTAGATGACTTGATCGAGAGGGTTCTTAGCTATGTTTGAAGAAAATCGGTCAAGCCGTTTAGAAGAAATAACATCTTTTCTGAAAAAAGTCTGGGGTTTTTAAAATTTTTAATTTTTTAATCTCTCAAGCATCTATGACTATATGTACTTCGTTTATGTGAAAAACTAAAATAAGCTTCAACTTAAAATAAAAAGGCACATGCGTATCAAGCGCATTTGTATTTGTATGTGTGTACGTGTGGCTGTTTGAAAACATGCTTTATGTATGTGTTTAAGTAAAATAGCTCTGTATATATGCATGTGTAGCCGATTAATAGTCAGAGTATTTCTATACTCATGCGTATAAATTTTAGTTGTTGTTATTTTTGATGCGTAATCTAAAAAATTTTTATAAACATAGCTGTTGGTTGCTTATAGTTATACGTATTCGGTTTAAAATTAATGCGTGTGTTTGCATATGAGCGTGTTTTTTATTTTTAGCTATGCGCATTCATAGTTGTTTGAGGGCCAATATTCAAAGAGTAATTAAAACGATACTTTTGTCCTTCTCTACTTTTTTCATTCTGTCATATCTAAAAATTAAATTATTTCCTGCTGATATTTAGTTTTGAAGCTGCTAATCTGACAATAAGTTGTAAATTGAAAATTGGTTAATTTTGAAAATATTTATTTTTTACATACTGTCTAAAACACTTTGTAAATAAAAAAGTCTTAAGGGATTAACGAATAATATTTATTTTTTTTTATTTAATAACTGCCTCATTTATAAAACTTATTAAGGCTTTAAAAATGAATTTACATACAAAATTATTCTTAAAATTCCTGTATAAAGCCTTAATAATTTTTATAAATAAGGCTGTAATTTTACAAAATATATGATTAAATTTTCTTAACAAATTGTAAGTTGCACGTTTGTATAAATTTCTTAGATCACCTATTCCTACTGTTATATTATTTAGTTCTCTGCTAATTCAATAAAATTGTAATAAATCTGTTCTTTACATCTTTAGTTGACACGCGGTTCTCACAAACAATCCAAATCGGGTGGCGGTGATGCCGGAGGTGGTGGTGATACTGATGATTTTGATGCCTGGGTTAAGTCACGTCAACTTCTTAAGCCCGACGATCAACTAGATCTAACCGAAGCCGAATTGGCTGAGGAAATAACAAAAGTTTTAACACCCACCAACACCAACGTTGTGCACAATTTAGTGGTCTACAGCTATAAAGATGAAGCTTTTATACCCGTAAGTTTAATTGCAAGAAAATATTCTAGAAATAAGTTGCTTTATTTATTTGAGTTGCTCTTATTTTCTAGGTACCACCAGCTGATAATACCGTTACATTGCTTAAATACGAGGGCACGTCATTGCATATCGATTCGCAAGAGGCTAAAGACCAAATGGAAGAACGTGAAGAAATAGGTAATTGAAAAAATACACTACGAATGTTTTGTCAACAGAAAACTAAATTAATGGGAATCAAGGGTTATACTCTGTATGTTAATAAAATGGTAATTCGAAAGAATTTTCTTTCGTTTCAAATTACAGAGTAAAGTCACAGAGTTAATAATTTTCGAGTATTCGACATTTTTTTTAGATGTTTCGAACTTACAATTAAAATTTTATTATTAAATAAATATATTAGGGTCCCCACCCTAATGATTGTAGATTGAGGGAAGGCAGGTGTGTTCTGAACAAATGTTGGGGCAACAAAAATATTTGGGGTTGGTTACATATATGACTCCTCTAGGGGCAGTCTGGGGCTAGTTAGGGCGATGAGAGGTAATTGTATAAAAATAGATGATTGGTATGTATATAAAAAATGTAGGGGGGGATATATTAGTGGGTGTCGGTCGTAAGTTTTACCCCTCTAGGAGCAACTAAGGGACAGTTGGTTTTATATTCCTAGTAACATATTTTTTAGAAATTAAAGATTTTTGTATGGGGACCACCCTAATGATTGAAGATGGAAGTTGAACAAATGTTGGGCAACAGAAATATTAGAGGTCGGTCATATATTTGACTCATCTAGGAACACTATGGGGCTAGTTATGGTGAGGGGGGGGGGGGGGCAATTGTATAAAAAATAATATTTTGTATGGGAGCCCCCTTAAGGAGCCCAGATAAGGTGTTGGTATGTATATAGTTGGGGAACTATTAGGGGGGTCGGTCTCAAGTTTTACCCCTCTAGGAGCCACTAAGGGACAGTTGTGAAGCTTTCTGTGAATTTTGCCTCGTTTTTATTTGTTTTTACCCCGATAAGGATCCATTTACCCTCATCCCACCCCCATAATTTTTTGGCTCATCCATTTTTTTTTTCTAAACTTGCAAAATTAGGGATCCTGTTGTATCGAAATCAAAAAATCGTGCACTATTCCACCCCTAAAGTACATATCGAAACCTTAATATAGAAAGGCCCTAAGGCATTATTATTTTGAAATCCAGTTTTTTTAAGCATGCAAAAATCTTTATTTCAAAAAACTGAGTTAGGCCCTTTTTATATTAAGGTAACGATATGTAATATTTTCGAATATTCGAAATTATGTTTGAATTTTTTGCAAGAATTACAAGTTTTTGCGTGTTTTCCAAATAGTTTTCACTTAAAATGTAATTTCTAATAAAAAACTAAGAAACAAATTTATTAGTTGATCAAAAACGATTAATTTAACTGTTTTTTTAATCAGACAGAAACAAGTTTCAGTTCTTTGTTAATTGTTAAATTTTGCAGGTTACCCTTTGCCTCATTCTCGTTACTCATTAGTACACATAGATGCTCCAAGGACATCTGAGCATCCTGCTGAGGATGCGCCTACTGAGGGTGAAGAGGAAATTAAAGACACCGAAGCCGTAGAGGTTGAAGAGGAAATAGGCGAAGAGGAGGAGGAAGGCCGAGAGGAAGCAACAGAAGAGGCTGATTTAGCCGAAAAGGAAACTGAAGAAGTAGTAGAAGCAGCTGCTGTTGCCACAACAGGAAAAAAACGTAAACTTATAAATCAATTTAATTTCTGTGAAAGAGCGGCTCTAACATTCACCAACCCAAAAAGGGTATGAAAAAAATATTCCTCTTCAAAAAAATAACTACATACAACTCAAAAAATTATTTAAATGTTTTTCGTTTGCAGAATGTAGAAACGCAGACAATACCACCGCCACGCTCTCAATATGGCGCCAATGTTTTGCAGTGGGTCATCTACGACAGCTACGCCGAGGACTTTGAGAAACAGCAAAAGGAAAAGGATAAAAAGGAAGACAAGAAAGCACATCGCAAAGATGAGACTAGAGCTAGTAAGCAGGATGCTCGCACTCAATTGGCGGAGGAAATCAATAGAAAATACCTGAAGTGCTGGCAAATATTGGAACGCATGATAAATCAAAATATTTATAGAGACATAGCACATGATTACCGCTACTGGGAGGATCCAGCAGATGAGTATCGTGAAGCTGAGGGCACTCTATTGCCTTTGTGGAAATTTCAATATGAACGTACCAAAAAGATGTGTGTAACTGATGTCATGTTCAATCCACATTATTATGATCTATTTGCTGTTTGTTTTGGGTCTCGTAAGTTGTAACCTTTATTATGATCAAGTTTTTAATATTAAGAGATTAAGCAATGTTTTAGATGATTTTATGAAGCAGCCCAGTGATGGTTCGATTTGTCTATTCACTTGTAAAAATCCTTCTTATCCTGATTATATAAGTGAGTTTTCATTATTAATTTGCAACTTATTTTTACTCTTACATAATTGTGCGTGTTTTCTTTAAACAAGTCATGACTGAGAGCGGTGTTATGTGCTGCGACATTCATCCTAAATACCCTTTTCTAATTGCAATTGGTCTTTATGATGGCAATGTAGCTGTGTATAATCTTAAAGATGATTACAAAGAACCGCTGTACTTTTCCGAAGGAATTAATGCCAAACATATTGAGTGCGTATGGGAGGTAAGAGCACGAAATTAAAAGATGTTGCTTAATTCTTTTTTTGTATCCATACTCACAAATGAATATAACTTTTTAAATTCAAATTATTTAATTTTTGAACTATTATATATTAAGCAAAAGCTCTAGGAGTCGAACTTCCTATGCGAGGGTATAGGACGTTTGTTATATCTTTAAAAAAAAGCTTCGCAAATATTACGGGCTGGCACACGATGTCGACAAGAAACTTTCTATCGCTTACTTGTATTGAAAACAAAACCAAATTGTCTTATTTTATTGTTGTTTTCAATACAAATTGTCGATAGAAAATTTCTTGTCGACATCGTGGGCAAGACTGTTTAGTTTTCTTCAACAAGCCAATTTATCTTTAAACAGACAAAAAAAATCTATCATCTATTATTTAATTTTTAACAATTCCCAAAAACAACACTAATTATTCACCCTAATTATGAATAACAATTCCCTGTGAGTTTTTTCCTTTTCCCATTCCCCTTATTATGATTGTAAATTTCCTTGGGGGAAAAACTCCCTGAGAAAAAACTAGGTATTCTAAATATGAGGGAGAGGGATAATTGATTTATTTATTTATACATATTATACAAAGTAAATTTGTATAATATGGTGTTGCACAAATATGGGTGGAGTAACTAGACCATATCTCCATTAAAATTAAAACTGCCATTTTTATATTTTTTAAGGTAAAATGGGGTCCTGATATGGCCGATGGAGAAATAAATTTCTATTCCGTTTCCTCTGGTGGCAGGGCCTTAAACTATGTGCTTATGCAAAACAAACTAATGGTCACACCGATTATAACACTATTTTTACCAAACGGTCTTGTGGCCGGTCCTGATGGCACCGAATTGCATCTGAAGTGTTGCGGAGTTTGCATGAAATTTCATCCACAAGATAAAGAAATTTTTCTAGTCGGCACCGAAGAAGGTTCCATTTACAAGTGCAGCATAGCCTACAGTTCAAAATATTTAATGACATACCGCGCTCATCATCTCTCCGTGTACAGAATTGATTTCAATCGTTTCAATTCAAAAATTTTTATATCATGTAGCGCTGATTGGCGCGTAAAAATATGGGAAGATATGAGACCGGAACCTTTATTTATATTCGATTTAGGCTCTGCTGTGGGCGATGTAAAATGGGCTCCCTACTCCAGCACCGTATTCGCTGCTGTTACCAATGACGGCAAAGTTCACGTATTCGACTTGAATGTTAACAAGTACAAAGCAATATGCGTGCAGGCTGTAGTGCCCAAGCGTAAGCATAAATTAACACGTTTGGTATTTAATGAAAAATTGCCATTTATTATTGTGGGCGATGATAAGTAAGATAATTAAATAGTATTTTATGCATATCATTCATTCAGTTAATTGTATTAAATTTTTAGAGGAACTGTCACCTCCTTAAAGTTGTCACCCAATTTGCGTTTAATGGTCAAACCTCCTAAAAAGCAATTGTACTTGGATCAAAATACTCTACAAATTCAAAAATTAGAAAAATTATTGTCCTTGGTACGTGAATTACCCGAAGGTGCCATTATCAAAGATAGTGCGACGACTGTGCAGAGTTAAAAGCTTTTGGAGTACTTTTGTAATTTTATTTTTCAGCAAGAAAATAATTTTGTATTACAATTTATTTTAAATTTATAAATGTGTTGAAAATGTCCTTGTAATTTTTCAGCAAGAAAATAATTTTGTATTACAATTTATTTTAAATATATAAATGTGTTGAAAATGTCCTTGTAATTCTAGCAGGTGTTTTTAAAGTTACTATTTCCGGAAGAAATTCAGCCGTCATTAAAATAATTGTTTTTCTCGAGTAATGAATTGTTTTTTTATGAACAAAAAAATTAAACAAATTTTTTCAAAACCATTCCAAAATAAATTTTATTCTTTGTTCGTTCGAATATTGGAACAAAAGTTTAAAGTTATTCGTCATATACATATATACATACATACATATGTATATCCATGTGTGTGTGTATATTCCAACTTTGGTTTGCTTCCCTCTAGTCAACCTAGAACCATATGTCTCTATGTCAATACTCTTTCTCCAGCGACAATTGCACTAGTTAAAATTTCGACAACTTTCCTTTTATGCGCGAGTAGAGATACGTTAGAGACGACAGTTCTAGTGTATTTCTGGTGATATTGTCAATGAACGCGTCAATAGTTTGTTTTTCTTTTTTATTATGTTGTGCAATAATATTAAATAAATATATGTAGACGAGGGTCACTAAAATCTACGAGTGAATCTTCGGTTCAAATATCTCCATATGGTCGTAAAAGAACTACCTTCTCAATAGTGCTAAAGTATACTGATAGATTTTGAACGACAACCCTATGTTATTTGTCAATAGGCATTTGCATTGGCTGGGGTACACCTAGTCGGTAGCACTATTGACAATGTGACGAGAAAATTACTATAAGTTTAATATTGACAACGAGAGAGGATATATCGATATTGTAGACTAGAGCCCCTAAAATTTACTAGTGCATCTTTGGTGCCAATGTCTCCATGTGGTCCTGAAAGAACTACTAAGTCAGTAGTGCTATAGTCTAGTGGTGGATTTTCAATGACAAGCTAATGTTAAATGTCAATAGACGATTACATTGGCTGGGGTACACCTGGTCAGTAGTGCTACTGACAACGTCACTAGTAAATCACCACAATTTCACTATTCGCAGTTTCTGCAGGGTTCTTATTAGATATGTATGTATTACCTGATTTACATTAAGCATTTTTTTTTCATGAAATTAATTGCATGAAAATTTTTTATTTGCCAATATTCTCATATGGAGTAGCAACTTATATCAAAAGAGTTGCCAAAATGCTTTAGAGATTCATTCTACGTCATTTTTTATATAAAATTCTTTTTTATAGCTCTGCAATTAGCAAATAGAAAAAGTTTCGTGCAACAAAATTCATGAAATTTTATGAAAAAATGCTTAATGTAAATCAGGTATATGTGTGAAAATACATTAAAAAAGACGACTTACTTGTTTTGCTTTCGCTAACTTCATTTTCTGTACTCACGATGAAAACAATAATACAACATTCTGCTTAAACTGACTGCAGCGCATGTAGTCGCATAAACATCAGCCTCAACAGAGACTGCGCTGTCAGCAGTAAACAAACACATTTTATAAAAGATAACAAGTTATTTACAGAAATTTTGTTAATAAATGTTCAAATAATACATCAAAATGCATATTTTTGTTAAAATTAATAATTTTTTAAGACTTTGCACACTAATTTTTTATATTTTAATAAGAATTCACAAGAACCATCCGCGCACCATAAAATTTTCTAAGAACTAAAATGAAATGGAAAAGGAAACAGTGAGAAAAAGAGATATCAGAAATAATGTTGCCAGGTGATGCCAGAATTAGTTAAAGTAATGATTCGAAATATTCTTCAAGATGTAATGTGCATGTATTTTTAGTTTTTTTTAAGGAAAGGCTTTATTCATTGATAATATTTTTACAGGCTTATTTATAGAACTTATTAAGGTTTTATAAAGGGGTTTTAAAACAAATTTTCACACAAAATTTTTCCTAAAAATCCTTTACAAAGCATTAATAATTTTTATAAATAAGGCTGTTAATTTATAAAAGGTATATAAAACCAAATTACAAGACTTGTTTTATACACCAGAAATACCCAGCAAAAAATTACACATTACCATTAGAACTACTTGTCATATAATGACTTACTTGACATATAATGACAACGTACAAGTTGCTAAATGAAGAGAATGATATTTTTAGATTAAATAGATTACGTGAACAAGTTGCACATAAAAAAAAGTAAGTACTGTATGATTACAGTGTTGATGAAATAAATAAAACAACAAAATAATATCACTCCATTTAAATTGTTAGTTGTGCTTATTATTTTTGTAAACTTATTAAAATAACCAAAGGCAATTCCTTGTTAAAAAATATATGATACATAAATACACAATATCTCATTAGTGTTGATTTCTTATGATTGATAGGAATAATTATATTAGATCAAAAATTAATATTAATTCTTTCTGTTCTTTATCTAATATCAAGCTTATTACCAAAATTAAATTATAGCAATAAAACAACAAACAACAAAAGCAAATATAGAAAATATGTATCTAAACTAAATGAATAACAAAATTATTTAAACAGATTCCACAATTAATATCTTCACATTTGTTTTGCTCACTACTGCATGCTCTTGAATTCCAAATAATCTCGCACATTATTTGGACACATAACATTTTTACCCAGAAACAGCACCGTTGAAATGGGATGTAGAAAGTCTGCTGAAAATGATTTTGCCTTCCAACCGAAGAATCCATTTGGCTTCACTTCATTGCCTCTGACCTCAAAGGGCAACAGGTTCACACCGATCTGGTTGATTTTTGAAAATTGTACCTTAAAATAATGGCCATCGGTGGCCTTAATCCAGTAGAAGCCCTCATTATCCACGTAAGGTTTTGTCTGTGATTTCTTGAGCGAGTTTGAGCGTTCCAAATCGTCTACATTAAAACTAATATCAATATCGTAGGCGTCTGGTGACAATTGATTGCTATCGATGGCTGTTCTTAACGCTTGGTTATCAAGCCAATAACGTATGCCCACATTTTCCAATTCCTCAAGTACATGATTAAAGGTGGTCTTGAGTTTGTCCAAGCAGCAGGGTGGCGTGTGTTTGCCCAAATAAACATAAAAAGGTTTTTGATTGTAAACTGCGCCAACACAGGACTTGGTGGTTCTTTCGCAGCCAATCAAATCGATATCTGTTACCAGAGGCAAGGAGAAATTCGACGAGGAAAATTGTGTATCTAAAACTAAATTGTGCAGTGAACTGTGCGAGGATGTATCTTTGGTATCGGATTTTATGGAGACCTTATGTGATCTTCGTACAATACGTTTTATTTGTAATTTTTTATACATATCACGGAACTGGCGCCTTTTCATATCGGTGCGTTTCTGTTTGGTATGATAGGCGGCGAAGAGACGGCGGCCATCTTGAAATGATTGGGGAAAAACGAATTTCTGTAAAATAATAAATACATAAATGAATGGTTTTTATTAACGTCTAAATTTAGTTAAAAGAAATATTTTGAAAAATGTTAAATATTTACTTAATTCAGTGAATAAAATTGATTGTCCGCTTAAATTTTATAATGCCAATATATTCAACAAGTTTTATAATTAGCTGTTTCTTATAAAAACCTAGAACCGTTTAAAGTTTTTCACAAATTTTGCCATATGTTTTTTTTAAATAACGGACAACTTCTATATTAAAATAATAGTTGATGTTTTTTAGGGAATTGTTAATAATCAGTCTTATTATAAATGAATAAAATTATATCATGAATAAAATGTACAACAAATTTCCGAATTGTTTGCTATCAAAAAAACTTCACACGATTATGAAATATTTTAATAACTTATGAATAAAACTACATATTCACAAAGAAAAAGGTGGAAATATGTAAGCAAGTTATGAAAAAAAAATTTTCGGAAATATTCACTTTTGGGATTCGTAATAAGGCTGAATAAGTTTAATATTTTTGGCTTATATTTTCCCAAAATTAATATTTTCATTGTTTAGTAAAATATTAGTTGTTTTTTTTTAATACATTGAAATTTATTATTGTGGGGTATAGCTAGTTCTATGATGAGCATTTAACTGTTGCTAATCGCATAGGAAGTAGCTATACCCCTCAATAATCAACTTCAGTGTATTAAAAAACAGCTATGATGAAGATATAGTTCAACCGGTAACTGTCAACCAAAATATTCAAGACATTGACAGTTCTTTAGAGGAATCTAAGAATGTTGAAAACAAAGTTTCAAATAGAGAAGTGGACTTTTTTCAAGAGTTATTTTGTGGGCCGAATAAACAAGTGACAGAAAAGCAAATTTTATTTTTTAAATAATTTAAAAATAGAGTAGATAAACTGTATACAGATAAGTGTATTCAAACAAAAATAAGTTCTTATTCACACAATGAATATTTTTATTCACTTTTAGTTTTGAAATATTTTCTGTAAATTAATTAAATGAAAATGAATTCTTACGAGTATTTATTTTCTTTTTAGTTGTTTAACTGAATTTCCAGACAATAAATAATAAGTTAATTTTAATCCGGACAAAGGCTGAAATTACATCTGTCCGGATTAAAGAAGTTCTACTGTATAAAACTGCATTTTTAATTCTAACCACAGCATCATTAATCAACTTTTTAATTAGCTTTTTTTACTACTAGACAATTTCTAAATTGGCAACACTGCTTAAAACACAATTTCATATTCACCACACATATTCATACAATTTCAATTTCTCTCTTCCTCATTCTTAACATTTTTTATGAGATGAGAGGTTTAATAATTAATTGATAATAAATATAAACTTACTCACCGTAATATTATTTAGTTTAGCCTGTATGTAAAACATTTCCGGAAATGGAGCTGCCAAGGGATCAGGCATTTCCTTTAAAACTTCCACATCCACTAAAAGTGCATGTTTTTGCAAAAACTGTTAAAAATTAAAAATGCAAACTTATGTAAGCTTAAATTTGTTTTAAATACATAAATCTTCCAGCAGCATTTACCAAATCGCATTTATCACTTGTGCTATTTACGGCCACATACTGTATTGTCCAATTGGGCAAATCCAAAATGATTTGTAAACAGCCGACAAATGATTTAATATTGCCAGCAAATGGTACGATAATCACACGTCTAACGGTTTCTTCTAGCGGAGGCAGTAGTCTACCTTTGCGGGCCAGTACCTGTGCGTTATCCTTCTCCTTATCCCATGAGTTTGTGTTAATTTCGCGTAATATCTTCTGAAACAAATTTTTGCTACTCAAACGCACACTGTCCGGCATAAAGAGAGCATATTTTGTATGTATGGTGGATAAGGGATTCAATTCCTGTATGGGTTTTAAGACATCAAATCCTAAATTAACAAAACGCACACTATTGCCATCTTCGCCATTCAAGGAGCTGGAGTTGCGTTGATACATTAGCGGTGGATAGGGTATGCCCTCTTGGAACACTATGATTGGCATATTGGGTATAACACCCAATATACTATCAATCGAATCCTTAATATCATTTTCGAAAGTATAAAAATTGCGAAACACTATTGTCATGGATTTGCGTATGTGCTTAAAGACATTGCGAGCTTTTTCTTTGGGCGATTTATCAACGTTTTGTTGTTGATGCTGTTGCGAGGGATTTTTAAGCAAATCATACGATTCCATGCTGGGGAAGGTGAGGGAGGCAGCAATATTCTTCCATAATGTAGATTTCCAAGAGTAATAAAATAATATTAGATTAGCTATAGCAATTAATAGTACAATAAGCTTGGCATGTCTTAAGCGCATTATTTTCATGGCAATTGTATTTATTCCCAACAAGTTGGTGGGTTGTGATTTGTTATATTTTCTTTTTGTTTTATTTTTTGCTATTACAGCGGCTTATTTAACTAATTTATTTAACATTTTATTTGGTTGCATAGAGTAGGGAGTATTTTTATACATATGTATGTATTAAATAAATAATTTATTAAGCTCAAGCTTTTCAGGCCACACCACAATTTCTATACAATTCTTTGTGCATTTATTTCACTTCACAAAAAAAAAAATCACTTAATCTGATGTCAGTCGTATAAATAATTTCTTCCTTTTGCTTTTCTTATTCGAGGAAAAATATATATTTTCTTTAACAACGAAAGTTACTGTTCTACTTCCTTGTTTTTTGTGTATTTAGTATTTTCCTAATCTGTCAAATAAGACAAAAAAAAAAACAATATACGTTTATAAAAGGACTACTTGTATGCCGATGCAAACAGCTGTTTAGTTTGGTGATTAACAGGACAAATAACTGTTGTCAAAAGAAAAATAAAGGTTAAAAAGCTTTCTAGTGTAATATTTACACTTTTACAAGCAGCTGTAATATAACTGTTAGCGCCCCTACATTTTAAAGCTTTCCTTATGCTTAAAAAAGCTTTAGTTTTGTCCTTTAAGGTCTGGTTAGCCGAACGTTGATGTAAGCGTGCCGCAAGGTACTATAACGTTTTTTCACTTATAGAACCTTTAAAAACATGCCTCACGCCAAACAAACAATCTCATTGTGCAAGGATTGAGTATTTTTGCTAAATTGCTTAATTTTCTTGTAAAATTTAAAAAAAATTGTTTTAAAACAATAAAATTATAAAATGAACCCGGGCAATTTGGCGCTAAGTACAATTACGGCCACAACAATCATCGACTTATTGCACTCAAAATTTGTCTATAAGTTGGTTTCAAGAAAGGGACATGTTCATTGGCCTCCAAGGTCGTGCAATTTCTTGCCCCAAATTGTATGTTCAGACTGTGCTTCGTCAAGAACAGCCGATGTAGCTGAAGTAATTTTTAAGGTACCTACACGTTTGCAATATTATTGCTCAAAAATTGATATTGCACAATAAAATTGCACATATTGGTATATTGCACAATATATTGGATAAAATCAAACGTTTTTTCATTGTTGAGCAACAAGAAATATTTTGTAATGTGTTGACAACATTTTACAATAATTATTCCCAGGTACATCACTAAATAATATTTTTTTTTTATTTTTTTTTTAATTACTTAATTAAAAATTATTTAACTTGTTTAGGATTTTGTATGTATCACGAAAAATCAATTTTAAAATTTCTTGAGCACAAAAAATTTGCGCCATATTTTTTTTTATATTGTACAATTTATTGAATAGTGTAGAGCAAAACTACTCAATAATATTGCACAGTCTATGGGTACATTTAAATGTTAATACCACATAATGATCCTTCGATTAAAAAATTTTTTGGATGAAAATTAAAATTTTTGCATTATTTTTTACAATTTCAAATTATATCGAGTTTAAAAAAAAACTCTCTATTTGTTCATTATAAATATCCTGAAAATTTTCCATATAAAAAAACAGGCATTCATTAACTGTCTGCTTTTATAAAATAAAAATACGCTATCGTTTTATAAAAACATGCAGCGTATATAAAAATTTGTTATAAAAATATTTATGGTTTCATGGTCAGAAAAGTAGGAATTTGTTGAACAGCAAGCTGTTAATCTTCCAAAAAGATTTTTGGGGATGACTGCTCAAAAGGATATTTTACATACATACATATGTACATACATGCCAACCAGGGACTTTGTGTGTTATTTGAAAAAAATTGCTAACGGCTTATTGAAAGCAATTACACCTGAACCTATCTTTACACGGTGTTCGTTATACAGAAAAAATATCTTCGGTCAATCTACGAGCTGCAACGAACGATGCTATAAAAAATAACAAAACGCACAACAACACAGATGTAAAAACCAAATTAAAAAATAATCTGTCCCTATCATACTCTCAGATAGCCCAAGTGGACCCAAGTGAGCTAAAAATTAGTATCTCTTCTCAGTTAAGAAAGAGGGGAGGATAATGAAGAGGGGAGCCATCACATTTTCACATGAGCCGGAACATGTTTCCACATCAATAAAAAATTGCCAGGCATTAAGGTAGAATTAGCAAAATCTTATCGCTATGTTGCATGTCAGTTGACAAAAACCGTACCATAAATAATGCATTTTGCTAGTTATAAAATATGTGTTGGCAACACTTGTCACTTATAAATCTACAGAAAACAGATTTCTGTTGAAAATTAAAAAAAAGCGCATAAAAATCCAAACAACAAATAATGTGCTGTGAAAACTGTGTGCGTTGCCGCAAGCTGTAAAATAGAACGATACGATTTTACTGATTCTACCTTTAGTTGTATTTTGTTACACATGTTTATCATCAAAATGAATTTATACCGTGAAAAAATAGGATAAGGTTTAAAGCTTTTAGTGTTTATTGTGATGAAGCTCTAAGGGAATTATTACGTGATGAGGGTAAACGGTACTTTAATAAGCCATAAAAAAATACTTTAATAAATCTTGATTTTGTTTAACATTTAGATTTATTTAAAAATATGGAATTTACATTTTAATAAGCAATAATAAATAATAACACACTCTCATCTTCAATACGTACACATTTAGGATTAATATACAGAGTTTTATTTTTCTACAGAAAATATGAATATGTATTTATATTCCCACATAAATTGTTTTACAAAATTAAACGTCTTTTAGCTTTAAAATTTTAGTAAAAAAATCTTATTATAAACTTTAAAAACTAGACGAGGGATTACAAGAAACATTTAGCACCGTCTTCTTCCGTCTTCAAAATTTCAAAAAATTTATTTCTCTGATTTCCTTAGTAAAATCACGGTTTAAATACTTTTTGTACTACTTTATCATACTACATTATATATTTCATATACTATATACTTTATAAATTTTATACATTATCATAGAGATGCCTTCAAAATTAAATATTTATTTAACTTCGATTTAAATAAATACTGTCAAATACTTTATACTGAAACGCCAAAATCCATTTAAAAGCTTTAAAAAAATTTTAAGTAATTAATTTTTTAAATAATTACTGCCTTATTCATAAAAAATATTTCAGGTTTATTAAGCGCTTATTTGACGTATTTCTATGGGAAATTTGTCTAATAAACCTGTAATAAACTTTTAATATTTTTTATGAATTAGACCGTTAAAATTTTTAACTCAGCAACCTTGAGTTCATGGACCTAATTGCGAGTATCGTATTTCGATTGTTAAACTTAAAGTTGGTTTAACAAACGAATTTTGTATGGCAAAACCGGTTTTAGCACATGCTTTAACTTTAACAAACGTTTTTGCATAAAGGCGTTAATCTATTTTATTTTGACAGCGATTTTCTTATGTTCTCACATCTAAATAAATACTCTCTCAGTAATGCTACCATACTTTCAATAAATTTCATACATTTTGTAAGCAAAACTACAAAGAAAAATAAGCACAAAAGAAAATAAAACAAAAATTAGAGAACATTTGAAATTACTACCGTAGATTTTATTATTATGTGCTTTGTTAATTTGACAGCGGTTTTGCCTGAAGTTGCCGACTCATTCTGTTTCACCATTTTAAATGGAATTTGGCGTTTCAGTATAAAATTTTTGACACTAGTAATTGGGACCAATGAGGTAGTTTAGACGAGAAAAATTTTTAAGCCGCACAATTTTTGTTCTTTTCCAAATTACACGAGACTCATCTGGTACAAAATGTATTCGTATACACAGCTGTGTGTGTGTTAGTGTTTTTAGTATTCATTTAACATTTGCTATTTTTTAATTTGTGTGTGTATTGGTTTTATGCTGCTAATGCGGAGTTGAAGATGGTTGAAAAGTTATGCCAACCGCAAAACCACTCTCTTTGCCTCTCTCACCTACAAACTGGCATGTTATGCCAGCACAATTATGACCGTGTAAATCAGCGCAATGAGCAAAGCAAATTCATGACAGGTAAAGTTAATACTACAACAAAATACAAACAATAAAAACAATATGGTATTTTGTTGTTGCCTTGGAGGCTCGTATGTCAAAAGCAGCTGATTGAAGTTACTTCAGCAGAGATCTAGGCCATGATGGCTCACAACCGGCTGAGCCGAGCCGTCGATAATTTTAGTCAGCTACGCCGCCGCTGGAAAAAGTTTGGTTTATGTTGCCTGAAAAACAGCCGCCGATTCTTCATGTACAATATAATCTAATAATTATTTTATTTATTTAAAAATATTTATTATATGACATATTTTCATACGTTTATTTTAATTGATATGTATTTTATAGTGGCCAAATCATCAGTAGACTTCAACCATATATTTTGAACAGTTACAAACCTCTTATCTTATGGACAGACTTTCAAAAACTATTTGAGAATTCACAAATAATAATATATTTGAAAATCACAAAAGAAAAATAAGCGTAGTAGGCTTAGAAACTTCAACGAAATATATGGTTGAAGTCTTCTTAATGATTTGGAAAAGCACCAACCAAATATATAGACAATGCTAAACCACCAGCAAATAAATTTCAATGAAAATAAACTTATGACAATATGTCAAATCATAAATTTCTTAAATGTTTATATACTTTATTTTTCATTTTGCCGTATAAATACTTTTATTGCTATCCAATGGATTTTATATTGTATAAAGGTGTAGAAAAAAAAATATACCTATTCATATCGAATGTAAATTATTTGCTGGGTGAATTCTCAAATAGTTTTTTACACAAGAATTTTTGAAAGTCTGTGCATAAGATAAGAGGTTTGTGACTGTTCAAAATATGTGGTTGAAGTATGCTGATGATTTGGCAAAGCACCAATGAAATATATAGATAATGCTTAACCACCAGCATGTAAATATTTGCTTTATTTATTTTTTAATTCTTTTTTATCTTAAATTTTGTATTTTATGTTATTTGATTATCAGCTTCCGCCGACAATTTTTCCAAGAGCTGGCGCCGCCGAAAAAATTGTCCGGCGCAGGTCTGTATATATAAACAACTTTTGACATACGAGCCAACAGTTATATGAATTCGCCTTGAATTAGGCAAAAAAAATAGATCAGCTGTTTTTTCAACTTTACCTGTTAGTCCCTATTTACACTATGAAAGTCTTATTGCTAAGCTGATTAGTTTATTAGGAGAGAGATACGAGGGGTAAAGAAACGTTGCTGTTCCCCTCGTCTCTCTCTCCTAATAAACTAATCAGCTTAGCAATAAGACTTGCACAGTGTGATTTGGGACTTATGAATTTGCCTTGGCAATGAGTCTATAACCCACAAGTTCACAAAAATACAACCCTGATATAAATAGTTGTTATAACTTTTTATATATTCGATCAGGGTAGCGTTTTCGTTAAAAATAGTACAATTTGTAGGCTAGGAAGTCACAGCTTTTAAGGTGGAAATTTGTAAAAAAAAAAATATTTGCAGGCTAAAAATTAAATCCACTAGACATATTATTTTAACTTAATTTATTTTACTTGAGCTGGCATTATCTGCTTAAAACTATTTTCAATCATCAAACAAATATACATATTTATGTATATGCATAACTTCACATGTAAGTAAGTGAGCGATATGGCTCATTTACTACAATAACGTAATAACTGAAAAACCCTAGTTTTACAGAAAACAAGTTTAAAGTTTTTAATTTACACACAACTTAATGGAAAAAGAAAATGTTTATTTTTTTTTTATTAAATTCAGGCTATTTATATAAAATTTTTACAAAATATGAACAATAAAATGAGCATTAATCCTGCATTATTATCTTAAAACTTGCATATTTTGAGTTATGACGTTATTGAAGTAAATGAGCAATATAAATGTATCACTTAAAAAATATATGTTTTTTCTAGTTTTTTTAATTCTTTGGCAATTTTTAATTGTTTTATAATATCAAGATTTATGGGTATATTAAAACCATAGCGTAAAAGCTTACTGGGTTATATTTTGCTTGCTTTGTTTTTTCTTGCTCATTTCAGCTGGTTTCATACGACATACTTTTTTTACATATGACTTGCCAATTTTTTATCTATGTACATATCGCTCCTTTATCTCAAAAAATGGAGAAACATTTTTTATATCATATTTATTCCCTGTTTCCACAACACAGATGGTCGACTTTAGTAAAAAATTTATATGAAAAGCAATCAGTTTTTTTAGTGAATTTCATACAAACTTTCTAGACATGCTTGCGGAACAGGGTCTGACTTGCGGAACAGGGTATTAATTTTGTGTAAAAATTGCATTAAAAAAAACCTTTGAACACTCACGTCTTGAGAAAATAAAATATTTTTATATTTTCATTGAAGTGTATGTAATTTGAAAACTTTAAACTTATTTTCTGCAAAACTAGCTTTTTTGAGTTATGACTATGTTGCCATAAAGTAGCGATATGTACATACTTATGTGCAGTTTCTACAAGCCAGGCAGACGACTCGTCCAGAAAATTTGTATGAAAATCACTCAAACAATTGAGTGCTTTCCATATAAATTTTATGCTTAAGTCGACCGTTTGGGTTGTAGAAACAGGGGGTTACATATGTATGTATGTATGTGAGTAACTTCGCATATTTGTCAAAATTGTCAATTTATAGACGATCTACATATAATTTTGGCTTTTCTGAAGAAGCGAAATATCTAAATAAATAGATTTTTTTTTTGAAAAACATCAAGCAGAAACGTTTGAATTCAAAGCAAATATTTTTGTTTGGCTTTTAATCTGCCTGTCAAGTTTCTTCCTATGTGAAGGCATAGATCGTGTGTAGTCAGTCACAAAAACTTTTTAAAATTCTGTTAATAACATATTGGGTATATGGTCTAGTTACTCCGTCCATACTTGTGCAACCATATTCTACTAAATTTACTTTGTAGAATATGTTATAAATAAATAAATAAATCTGTCTGTATTTTTTATTTTTTTTTGCAAGCTTTCTGGACGAGATGCCTGCCTGGCTTGTGGAATATAATGTATAATGTGTAGATTCCACAATGCAAGCAAGCGACTTGTCTAGAAATATTGTATAGGAATCACTCAAATCTTTGAGTGTTTTTCATATGTATATTTTTTCTAGACAAGTCGCTTGCTTGCATTGTGGAAACAACACGTATGTATGTAAATCTAATGTGCTAATGTAAAGAATTTTTCATTATCATACCAACGAAAGTTTTCTTTCGACATCGTTGGACTGGTGCCAAAGCTATTTTTAATAGAAAGAAGTACTCGTAAAAAATTCTTCTAATAATGAAAACATTTTCTTCAACCTAATGAAAATTTGCAACAAAAAAAATATAATATTCTTTAGCTATATTTTTTCAGTGTACATATAAATAAATATCCATATCCATATTATCTACAGTTAGCCTCAATAGTTAAGCCTTAAGTATATCTGAGCATTTTTAAATGGAACTACTAATACCTTAAAAATCTAAATAAATTTTGTTTTTGGTTTAGTTAACATAATTGAACTATAGTTGGGTTAGTTTTGCTTTTTTTTTTGCTTGATTTACAAATTATATAGTATTCATCTTCAACATACAGCTAATATTATAGAATATATTCCTAATTGAAATTTTTTTGTAAACATTTACTTGCCAATGGCTGGAAATAAGATGGGAAAAGGAACATCATCAATGTTGTTCTTATGCGGTGTAGGCGGACGGGGATCCGGCTCCGTACAACCCACTAACCAATAAGTGGTAACGGCACCTTTGCCCTTTAATTCCACCTCACCACGCAGTTCCATTTCAAAAGTGCCAAATTTATCGAATATCACTTTCGCCGCAGATGAAACGTGTATCCTCAATGCTGAAAGTTAAAAATTTTTAATATGTCAGTAACTCACTGGCTTTATTTTTGAATGCTGGCCAACTCACGCATTCCAGTAGACTCCATACGTGATGCCGTATTAACCGTATCGCCAAACAAACAATAGTGTGGCATCTTTTGTCCCACTACGCCAGCGCAAACCGGTCCCGAGTGTATACCAATTCTTATTTTCAATTGATATTCCGGTCTGTGCTTAATACTGAAACTTTTGACAGCATCTAGTATAGCCAAGGCCATAAGGCCAATTTCTCGGGCATGATTATCGGCATTACGTTCAGGCAGACCAGATACTACCATATAAGCATCGCCTATCGTTTCCACTTTATAGACGTCATAGAAACCTATAATGCGATCAAATGTACTGTAGAGATCATTAAGGAAATCAACTACTTCCATGGGTCCACTTTGGGCACAGAGAGCTGTAAAGCCCACAATGTCACTGAAATAAATCGTTACACACTCGAATTGTTCGGGCTGCACCATTTCACCGGCCAGCAATTGTGTAGCGACAGGACGTGGTAGAACTTGATAGAGCAATTCTTCGGTGCGTTTCTTTTCAATGCTCAACTGTTCGGTTTTCTCTTCCACCAGACTTTCCAAATTATTGGCATATTGTTCCATGCGGCGCAGCAAGTCATCCATGAGATTTTCACAAAAACCTCTGCAATGTAATTTTTCACAATTAAATTTATTAAAGAAATTATTTTGTATTCTATTACTTACTTCATTATTAATCTTACGGTGGAGCGTATGGCAACAAAGGCAGGTCTATCATCCGGACTATCGGCCCAACATTTCTCCATTAGATCTAAAACATCAGGAGGGCAATCACGTTGGCCCACAAGTGGTCTAAAAGGGGGACATTCGTGCAACTCCACACGATTCAAAATAGTTTGTATATCCATGAATTGTCGCGCCGTCTCATAGGGACCACCTCTTACAACAATTTCCTCCAAAATTATAGCAAAAGAATAAACATCGCCCTTCTGGGTGGCCGGGTTGCCGGGAAATATTGTCAGTGGCAAAAGTTCAGGAGCGATCCAAAGGAATTCTTATAAAATAATAATTTTTTTAAATGAATAATTTTTATCCATAAATAAACATTTATTTGCATTAATTACTATTAAAATAATTCTGATCCTTTATAAACTCCGAGGGCGTGGTCAAAATCCTTAAACCGAAATCCGATATTTTCAAAACAAAACGACCGTCTATTAAACAATTGCAGGAACGCAGTTTACCGTGCACTTGTACATCACTATTATGCAAATAGGCCATGCCCTTGACAATATCATGTATCAAGGACATGCGAAAATTCCAATCCAATTGTATGGCCTCATTCTCAAGCACATCCTTTAAGCTACCCTTCGGACAATATTCGGTTAATATTAAAACAGTGGGACGTGGCAAATCTATGCAAGCTCCCACAAAACGAACAGTATTCTCATGGCTAACATCTCTAGCCTGTTTGATTTCCCACAACAAGGTCGAAGTTATATCCACCTTTTTCTTGTGTATCTTTTTAATGGCCACACGTTCTCCTTTGAAAATGCCAATGGTGGTAAAGACCTGCGTTAGTGGTAGAGAAGTACAGCTGGCTATAGAGGCTCTTCCGGAATGAATGCCATACTGTTGTAAGGAAAAGTTCTAAAAATTCCAACAAAAAAATTACTTTTTTAAGAGAAAATACTAAAATTCAGCTTCCAGTCTTTCTTTACCTCCGCATTTAGCTTCTGCAAGCCAACTTTACTGCCGTATAAACGACCCACTTCCAATAAAACATCATCGGGTCGCACTCTCCAGGACATGTTGTTAAGCTCGTTGTTCAATTTCATTTGTCTAAATGATGTTATAATAAGAGTGATATATAAAATAATAAGTGGCTTATTAGATTATATTATACAGTAATTTCTGCTTAATTGATGTTTAAGAAATGCAGGCTGTTTGATGCAATTACTGGGGTAAATCTTGAATGCGATACTCGTTTAAACAATTCACTAATTTTTAATTACGAGTAATTAATCGGGTGAATCAATTAACCTGAGGATCAATTAAGGGGAAATACCTGTCTAACAATATATTTCTATTACACGATATCTTAACGAGTCGTATTATTTTAGACCATAGCTGCCCAAAGTAGTACCAGAGGGCCGAACATCAATCGTCACAACTCGTTATATTTTCAACCGCTTGTAAAAATTATTTTTTTTTTTTGTCAGAGAGGTTAAAGCCTCCATTTGGTCCCATTGTAAAAAAAAGTTGGCGGATACACGTCCACAAATATTTTTATTTGATTTAGTGTTCTTTTACTTATTAGATTGCAACGAAACTTACCCAACACATTAGGCTCTCGTAACAACACAATCCCGAAGTTGAAAAAATGGGCGGATGATACACGCCCACTAAAATTTAATATTATATTTCACATGCTTCTATTTGACCGATTTTTAAAAAACTTTACGCACACCTCGAAGTCTCAAAGACACAATATTGCATTCAAAAAGTGGGCGGGACCACGCCTATTAAATTTTAATGTTATATTTCACATGCTTCTATTTTATCGATTTTTAGGAAACTTGACGCATACCTTGAAGTCTCAAAGACACAATATTGCATTCAAAAAACTGGGCGGGGTCAAGCCCACTAAAATTTAATATTATATTTCACGTGCTTCTATTTTATCGATTTTTATGAAACTTAACGCACACCTTGAAGTCTTAAAAAGACATAATATTGCATTAAAAAACTGGGCGGGGTTACGCCCACTAACATTTAATACAATTATATTTCACGTGCTTCTATGTTATCGATTTTTACGAAACTTGGCACACACCTTGAGCTCTTAAAAATACCCAATCTCGTGCTTTAAAAAGTGGGCGGGGCTACGTCGATGAAAGTTTAGTATTACATTATTTGTACTTCTATTTGTAATTGTACTTCCCACGAAATTTGTCAGTTTCGGCTCTTAGAATGATATAATTTTGTGCTTAAAAAAGTAGGCGGGGATACGCCCATTAAAGATTAATGTGATATTTCACGTGCATTTACTGTATTAATTTTTGCAAAACTTGGCACACATCTTGAGCTCTAAACAAATACTTAATCATATGATCAAAAAAGTGGGCGGGGCTATACCCATGAAAGTTCAGTATTATATTACATGTACTACTTCTACTTGCCCGATTCTCACGAAACTTACCAAAGAGTTTCGGCTCTTACAATCACATGATTTTGTGCATTAAAAAGTGGGCGGGGAAATGCCCATTAAAGCTTAATATTATATTTCACGTGCTTCTACTTGACCTATTTCTGCGAAACTCGGCACACACGCGGAAGTTACGCGATGTAGAATTAAGAAGTGGGCGGACACTTGTATTCGCTAAATTGGGCAAGACCATGCCCCTAAAATATAAACTTGGCCAAAAAAAAATTAAAATAAAACAAACAAAAAATTAAACCGACTTCAAAAATAAGCTCTAATTGGTTAAAAATAATTAATTTTTAGTTAAATAAAATGTGTATATATAATATGTATATATATAAATGTAAAATATACTTAATAGTAACAAACCAAAAAAGTTTGTCTTAAGTAGAACAAAAAATAAGCAAATTAAGTAACATGTGTATAATTAGTAAAAAGAACAAAACGACAATGGTAAGACTGTTGTAAATATAGTGATGGTAAAATTGAGCTTACAATACAAAAAAGCTTTCAGCAAATTGAAATACGATGAATCAAAACAATTCACATATTCCATTTGCAATAAAATGCTAAGTATATAAAGCAGAAATCTACATCAACTGACACCACGCACAGTGGACCAAACACAAAAGAACGCTGATGATGAAGGTTTAGTGGCCTTCGAAAACGGCTGGCTGTTCCGTTCAACTATGTGTTGTTAGTCAGAATATTTACAACAGACTTTGGTGTTATTTGTTCATTAATAATTATCACATGTAATTTGGCTTAAAAAGCGATACGAACTTTAGCCCGTTCAAATCACAAATATAAAATGTGTTACGTTTGTTTTAACTCATTCGCGTAGCCATAAATTTTTTCTTGGGGGATGCATTATGACTGGGGATTTTTATGAAAAATAATAAAATAAATAATTACATGAAATTTTGAAAAATTTTAAGGGGGCAATGCACCCCTCAGAATGGCCTTTCTAGACCTATGTATTAACTTGACTTCTACCAGTATTTGAGAATGTAATTTTAATGCATAGAATGATTTACCAACTTTAATATCCTGTTTAAACAATTCAGACAGCCGACTCGTCTAGAAAATTTTGTATGAAAATCGCTCAAAAAAATTAGTGCCGTTCATACAAAACTTTTCTACTCAAGTCGGCCGGTTGTTTGGGTTGTGAAAACATGGGATAAGTTTTTATATATTTCAAAGATACTTACTTGCACATTAGATACACCACCAAAAAAGTGAACCCCAGAAATATGGCGGAAGCGAACATAGCGTACATGATTATTAGTTCTGAATGAAAAAATAAAGTTTCAAAACATATTACTCATATTTAATACTACAGAATAGTAATTTCACTAATTAATACTCGTATTTACAGCAAAAGATTAATATTTAACTGGTTCAATTAAATTTGTTATTAATTCTATGAATTCAAGAGTAAAAACTCAAACGATATTCACCCTTATCGGGAATAAAAGTTCACGTGAAAAGTTTTCCCTTTTTGTTCCTTTTCCCTTTTGTCATCGCCAATATTTGCGTTGTTGTGTCAGTATGTATATTATTTTTTAATTTTGTTCACCATTTTTTTGTTCACGGGGAAATATTTCACGTGAACAGAATGTTCGCCCTGTATGCTCGATAAAGGTGATTAATAATTTGCTTTTTGGTGCAAGTTTAATTGATTTTTTAACTCATATTATAAGTATATCAATATGTATTATAAAATTTTATATTGCATATCATTACCTTAATATAGAAAGACCCTAACTCATTATTTTTTTTAATCGATTTTTTTGTATATTTCGACAGAAGAGCATCTAATGTATCGAAAAATGCAAAAATCTCGATTTCAAAAATAATAATATTTTTTCTATCAATGCAAAGTTAATAGGAGCTGAAAAAATGTTGTTTTAAAATTTGTTAATGCGCTAATAATCCCAAATTATTATTTTACTCATTTTGTAAAATATTTTTTATTAAAAATGCATTGAAATTGATTAGTGAGGGGTTAGCCGGATCATATGCGAATTTTATTGTTGCTAACCCCGAATTGTAGTTGTAAAAAGTATGTAAAGAAAGTAAATGTAAAGAACAACAACAGCTATTTGTTGATTTAGCAAGAATAGAGTGTTGCCACACAAGTATTTTCGACCAAGTGCAGTCAAGTTAATAATTAGTGTTTCTTTTTTGGGAATTGTTACAATTTAAGTTTAAAAAACTAATAATACCAAATTATTATTTTACTTATTCAGTAAAATATTTTTTATTAAAAATCATTGATATTGATTAGTGAGGAGTTAGCCGGATCCTATGCGCATTTCACTTTTGCTAGTGCAGATCATCAGGGAACCTTTACCTAAAAATTTCTTAGAACAACTAGAGATATTAAGTACGGAAGTCACATAAAAAAGCTGACGAAAATGCTTCAAAGATTCATTCTGCGCCAATTTTCCTAAGCCACTTCCTTCTGTACCGCTCACATTAATAAATAGAAATAAATCTCATAAAAAAATTTCCTAAAATGTCATAACAAATTTCACGTTGTATGATTAAAATACAAATATTGTAGAAATGTCAAACATTTCCGATTTAAAAACAAAAGTTCGCTAAACAATTCTGGCTTATCTTACCATTTCCATGACATTCGGGAGAGTTGCCCAAAAACCCGCACTTGGGTATATCGGGTGGAGGGAATTCACGGCCGCCAGGCCAATGTATCTTCTTGCCATGAACAGCAGAATAATTTCTACAAATAATAATGAGTAAGCTTTTTATTTTAATATACTTATGAGCATATTAAGGCACCGTCTATTTAAGCTTACCTATGCAAGCCATAGTAATGAGCCACCACAGCAAATTTTCCATTAATAGGATCCAAGTCTAATATTGAATAATCAGCATCACGATCACCATTATCATCAATTCGCACATGACCAGTTATGCCATGAAAATCACGATTCCACATACGACGTGTTATAGCCATGCCATCGTGTATATCTTCACCTTCGCTTAAAGTTTCATTTAAGGCCATGCCCAGCAAATAAACACCATCATAGAAAGCACCAATAAAGAAATTCACCTTAAATTAACAACAACAAAAATTCCCTTTAAAATCAAGTTTCCAATAACAAAATTACAATAATTTCTCCCAGCACCTCTTCACCCTCGCTAAATGTATAATTGTAGTTGGTAAGAGCCATTTCTCTAACATTTTCCGAGAATCCCTGATATTTAGGACTGGATGGCTGCAAGAGAGAAACACGTAATAAAGCTTCATAAGCTTTACGAGCTTTTCCATCATCTGCGTCGCCTAGTTCCCAGTCATGATCACCCCAGTAGGAGCTCTAGTTAACAAAACCATATTATTATTATTATTAAGAATGAGAAATCAAGTCTGAACTTTTTATTTTATATTACCTGAAAGATTTCCACATCCAAAAATACCCAATCACCATTAGTCATGCCCAAGGAATAAGCGGCCAACATAAATTTTCTTACTAAAGTGCCACGTACCGATAAAATGACAACTGGGAAATTAAGTTTGTTTACTTATACATATTAAAACAATTAATTGATAAAGATTTTGCAGTGGAGTCAGTCATACCTCTGGCATACATGCTGGCGTCTCTTAAATAAAGATCATACGGTTCCTGTTCGTTGCCATTCAATTCCCGTACGAATTTCAATAATCCCTCCTGTCTCAGACCGTATTCCAAATTCTTGCCCACTGTTAGAGAGAACAGATCGGAGCGATCTACCAGTAGGGCAACATGTTTCCAATTAAATTGACGAAATACACTGGCAAAAACTAATTTCAAACGACACTGGCAATAGGACATGCGTGTTAAAGTGGGATATTTTGTTTTGTCCTTAAACATGCCCTGAAAACAATAGAGCAAAAAAAGTTGTTATTGAATTGTTGTTGGGAATATTTTTAACAACCCAGACGATCGACTTGAGTAGATGCTGCCAAAAAAATCTGTCACAGTGTGATTGTTGTTTTGAGTTTTACTTTGTTTATTATACCACACCAAGGACCTTCTTAATAGATGCTGAGTGTCCTCAAAAACAGTAATTAATGTATAAATAAAAACCTAGAATTTTAAATAAATTTGCAATAAACGATTGCATGTATGAGAGAATGACATAAGTATAATTTTAAGTTATCTCTGGGTATTGGCCGGCAAACAACTATAAAGAAATACGTACAGCTAAAAATAAACACACGCATAAATTTGAAACCGAATACGTGAGCTACAATCATACGCATGAGTATAAAAGTACTCTGAGTATTAATCATCTACACATGTGCATATACAGGGCTATTTTATTTACACATACACATAAAGCATATTTTCAAACAGCCAAAACACATTTGCCATTCTATGATGGAAATATACCGAATGATAAATAAATATCCAGAGTATCCTGTCTATATTTTTTTGTCCGACTAAATATCCATAATCTGAGTACTATAAGTTTCACAGACAGTTAATACGCTTGCTATGCATGTGCCTTTTTATTTATAGTTGTACAGTATTTTAGTTTTTCGCATTAACGAAATCTGGAGTCATAGTTGCTTAAGAGAAAATATGTGAGTGTACGAATTGTTTGCCCTACAGTTATAAGCAGTTACTAAAATTAAGTTTTTTTTTTGAGTACTTTTTGTCATTATCTGGCATGTATGTATGTGGCTTTGATATTTCTACATAAATGTTGTTTGTATGATAGTGTTAAACTTCCCTACTACTTTTCTAATCCAATAACTCAAAACACTTACATGATATTGTATACCTGTTGCTATCAATGTGGTTGTTACTGTCCTTGTAGCTTTATCCTAGCAATGTGGTTACTTTATAGTCATTCAATGTCAAGGTTAGTAATTTTTTAAATGATAAAATAAAAGTCACTATTTTTATGTTGGCAGTGTGAAGTGGTGAAGAGTATTTGTTCTTTTCTTAGATTAGTAAATTATTGTTAAACGTGTGATACCTACATATTTCTCCCAATTATATAAACAAGTTATCATAAATAATAACAAAAATTAAAAATTTTAAAAACCCCCGACTTTTTTGAGAAAAGATGTTATATATTCTAAACGGCTGGACCGATTTTCTTCAAACATACATAGCTAAGAATTTGAATGATCAACGTTATATTGTTAAGAATGATGGGAGCGTTATGATGAATTAGACAAAATTTTATACATACATACATATGTGCACATACATACATACTTCAATACTTACCGTACTTTCATTTTTCCACTTGTGTATTCTGCCCAAAATGCCAGAAGTTACAGTCAATTCACCTTCGGAGGGAGGCTTAAGAATTTGAATAAGAAAATAAGAAATAAGAAACTTGTACATTGTTATAATATAACATTTTATGTATATTTATATATGTACATATCGCTACCTTAATATAGAAAGGCACTAACTCATAATTTTTTTGAAATCGAATTTTTTTCATGCAAAATTTTTCTTAAAAAGCCTTTATAAAGCCTTAATAATTTTTATAAATAAGTATATATGTACACAAGATATACATATGTACATGCGTATCGTTGCCTTAATATAGAAAAGCCCTAACTCATTATTTTTTGAAATGGAGATTTTTAAAAATTTTCAATACATTAGCTGTTCTTATATCGAAATATAGCAAAAATTCGATTTCAAAAAAAAAAAATTATGAGTTAAGGCCTTTCTATATTAAGGTAATGATATATAGAATAATAAAATACTGAGTTAACATTAGACATGTTTTCTTATTGCAGAGGTTTGATTTTGTTTGATAGAGATCTGGGAAAGGGAATGTAATTCAAGACTTTTTTTATATTGTTTACTGAATTTTGATGATGCGCACATGTGTGTAGTTTGAAAGTGACCTAAGGTCAAGATATTTAGAAAAATAATTAGATTTGTACGATATATTTTTATTTCATGGAAAATAGCATACCAATGAAATAAAAGTTCTCAGAATGAGTCGTGAGATCTTGTAATCCGTAACATAGACAAATTTGTATTAATTCCAATGATTGTAACATACATTCATATGTACATATTAGTTATGTAACGAATATCAATTTTTAATATTCACGAATACGAATGCGAATGCGAATCTTTGAAACGATATTCGCGAATACGAATACGAATATTTCATGTGAAATTTATAGTCATTAAATTAGGGCTCTATTTACGCCAGCAATATGAAATATTAAAAAATTGTTATGAAAAAGAACTTCATACTCCTGCTGGCGTACTTATTGCCAGTTTATAGAAGCCATGTAAAAATTCTCGGCTGTCTATTTATAATGAAAACAAAAACAAATTTTGAGTGCTTTGTTTTTGTTTTCAATATAAATAGCCAGACGAGAATTTCCACATGGCTTCTATGAACTGGCAGTTAAAGATAACAAAAACTTCCCAAAATTTGAATGATCGTCAGTAAATAATATTTGAAAATGATACAAGGCACAAATTTCTATAAAAAATTTAATGGATTCGTACAAACTAATATTTTTATCCATTTATTTAAATTATTATTATTATTATTTCGTTTAGGATTCATTTATTTATATACGAATGCTTAGTATTCGTATTAAAAATGGCCGAATATTCGGCAATTCGAATACGAATACAAATATTCGTGCATCACTAGTACATATGTGTCCTTAATTATGAAAGTGGTCTAAGTCATATATTTCTCTGTTCGAGATATTTAGTAGATTACATTCAAAAAAATAAAAAAGTATTTTTATATTATGCAGCATTTTAATTTAGAGTTGTACTAGTTTCGATTTATATAAATTTATTTAATATTTTTAAATATTTATTGAAGTTTTTCAAAGATTTATTTGATATTTCGAAGCAAAAATGCACATGACTTAGACCACTTTCATAATTAAGGGCACATATGTACATAGTTATGTACCAGTGCATAGGTACATAAGCTTTAGTTTTAAAACGTACATACATATGCATATGTATGTACATTGAAAATACGGTGAACTCTCAGTAATATGAACTAACAGAAATTAAAGCATTAATAATCCCAAATTGTTATTTTATTATGTAATTCAGTAAAATATTTTTTATTAAAAATACATTGAAATTGATTATTGAGGTGTTAACTGTTGCTAATGCAGATCATCAGGGAACCTTTACCCAAAAATTTCTTAGAACAATTAGAGACATTTGATTTGATTAATGCATAAAACCTGAGCATTCGCTTCGACTCAAAAATTTTGAGTAAAAGGTACATTTTGTATGCATAAAAATATTTACTTTAGATCTAGATGGTATACTTGTGCTCATTGCTTGATATGGTACCCAGCAGACTTAACTTTAGTTAAAACTCAGTTTTTAAGGAACTACCATTGTGTTAAACTTTCATTTAAACAAATGGGAAGTTCAACTAATATCAAAGTTGAAACAAAAACTCAATAATCAATATGTATTTTATTTTCTTACTTTACATTGGCTGACTTTTTTCAGCCTGAATTGTAGTTGTAATGCCTGAGTACACATCTGGCATTTCTTGTGTTGTCATTTTGTGGTGTCATTTTCAATTATGTGCAATGGCGTTCACATTAGCCTAATTCACAATCTTGTGCAAATGGTCTTGCATCGTGGCATATGCAAAATGGTATAGTATATTGAAACTCACCACTTAACAATTTTTAGTGGTGAGTATCAATATACTATATCATTTGCACAAGATTGTGAATTGGGCTATTATGTTTTTTTTTTGTATGGAAAGCAATGACGCACAATGAAAATTTTTCACACAATGTCATGGTGTGTACTCAGCATAAGTATATAAGTCCCGGTTAAAACGCTTCAACTTTTGTTGATCAACTCGTAATTCAGCTGTAAGAAAAAAAAAGAGATATTTGTACTTCCGTCTCCGTCTTTCTTACAGCTGAATTACGAGTTGAGCAACAAAAGTTGAAACGAGTGAACCGGGACTAATATAAATAAATGTAAAAAAAACAACAACTATTTATTGCTCTCACAAGCATGCAGTGTTGCCATACAAGTATTTTTGAACGAGTGCGGTGAAGTTAATAATTGATGTTTTTTTAGGAATTGTTCGTTTCCACATTTCAAGCATCGTAACGTAAAATTGGAATGCAAAATTCCTTAAGACCATGTTCAATTTTACCACTTATGCCAGCTGGCATGAAGTTTTTCGTTATAAATAATTCTGTTGATGTTCACAATACTGGATAGTTTACTATAAGGGAAGCTCACATTATCGAGAGTTGACTGTATGCAATTCGTTCTACATACTATATACATTTTCAATCGTTGTTATTTAAATCAAATCTTGGTTATATTTAGCATACATATATAATGCTAATGCTGATTAATTTTTCCGCTCATGTGAAGAAATAATAAATTAGTTTGGCAGAAACTGTTTCAAATAATAACCTTTTTATGTTTAAATTTTTTTAACATACATTTTGTAGAAAAGAAGAACACAAATAATTAAAATAACAATATTGAAAATGACTACATACATACATGCATACGCACACTAGAGTCTCGATTGACGTCGTTAATAGGAATAATTTTTTTTTATTGATTGTACAAAAAATTTAAGGACCTTATTTTGTAAAACGCGACGTGTAAAAGCGTTGACAAATTTTACATATCTTTTGATTTTGTAAAAAAAATTATTCTCTAATTAAGTAACAGTTTATATTGTGATTTTTTCAGCTAACTTTTGGGCGTTTTCTTTTAAATAAAGGTGTGCCCATTTATATGCAAGTTTTTTCTGTGCCTTTTCGACGTTTATGCATTAGAAACTTTAGGCTACACAAGAAAAATAAATGTGCAAGAGGGAAATTTAAAAAATTTCACCGAAAATACAATGCTCCACTGCGCTATGTTTCTATGCCTCAATTTTATTTATACGCACGTCACTAAAGTTAAAAGTAATGTCGTAATAGGTAGTGAATATATGTGACGCGCAAAATAGAAAGGTACCTAAGGATAAAAACCTGATTTGTTCAGGAGAGCCATTTTAAAGATTTAAATACGTGTATCTTTGGTGTACCATCACTGAATAAAACGAGCATATCTCTGGGAGGGAACACTTTTGGGGCATGGGATCGGTCTCATTCTCATGGGTTGTCCACATCAAAAAAAAAGTGAAAATTGATTTTTTACCTTAGGTCCCTTTCTCTATGCGCTGTCCCATATGCATAATTTGAAGTATTTTATTGACTTACAAAGAAAAAAATCTTGCTGCAATAAACAATTTTAATTGCAAATAAAATTAAAAATAAAATCAAAATATTTTTAAGTCAATTAAGCTTTTGTTTAAAAATTTAATTAATTACAAAGTTTAATTGGCTCAATTACAATTTTAATTAATTTTTGGTTTTATTTTCAATTTAAGTTGGTTATTGCAGGAATTTTTTTTTGTGTAACCTTCTTAAGAACAAAATTCTTATTTTCTAACACTTTATCTTTCTTAACAGCAATTTAAGGAAAATATCAAAAACTTCTTTACATCTGATTATGATATCAGTTAAAAACTCTTAATCATACGTAGCAATGCAAATCGGAATTAAATCGAAGCAAAGCTCGTTGAACCAAATTTTAAAGAGCGATACATATAAGATCGACGCAAAACGGGGCCCAAGTGTATGTATGTTTTTTATCTATCGAATCCTTATACCACACACACATTTTGTTATCTATCCGCTTCTTCCTTCCTATCCTTCTTTAAAAAATTGATTTCATTCTTGTATTCTATGCACGTGCTACAAATGTAGTAAATAAAATTTAATCATCCAAAGCATGCTAGTGTAATTAAAACATAATTACCTCCGCACAGACAATTAATTTCAAATTCAAATTAACTTGAATCACAGTGAGAGCTTTAAGTGTAAAAAAAACACATACAACTGATTTACCTGATCTCCCATGCCCGTTATAATGGGCGAATTCCAATAGGCAGCCAATCGAGCAACAGGTTCTAAAGCAAAAGCACATGCTGGTCCTATAAAAGCAATAACGTCGTCCTTAAAATGCATATCAGCTGCCAGGCCAGGAGCTCTGGCACCCGAACAGGAAGGATAACTTAGATAAAGAAACAAAGAAAAATAACAAATTTAAGCAGTAGCAGATTTATCTAACAACAACAGAAATACAAAACGCCATTAATTTCAAATAATTACTCTTGCTGTTTGATGTTTTTTTATTTAATGTTTTTTTTTTACAATAAAATTCTGATTTTATTAAGAATTTCTTTAGAGGGAACACGAAATGCTCACGATATCTTAAAGACACAAAAGTTAGTGCGTTTAAATTTGAATTAAGAGAACAACAATTAAATTCAAACGATTAATTTTGTGAATTTCTAAACATTCAAGTAACAAAAGTTACTTAAATATGTAGAAGGAGAAAAGAAGCAGAGGGATATAGATTATTCTCTTATAATATTAAAAGTAAAAGCAAAATGTTTTGTATAGTTTTATACACATACTGCACGATGTGGCACAATGTCAATAAGTTTGTGTGTATGCAAGGATATGTTTTAAGCAACAGTTGCATACAGTGAGGCTGCTAAAAATAGCAACATTTTCATGATGCAATGCAATTGGTTTAATTTTTATAAAATTTTATTTTAAATTCAGATTGGGAATTAAACTTTCCGATTTTCAATTTTATGGGCATAAAATCTTTTGGGGATTCAAACGGTAGTTTTATTTCAGCCTGTTTGTGTAATAGCTTAAAGAAAAGTTGTACAAGTTTAGTTTAATCTATTACAAAAACGCCAGGATTTCTAACGTCAACGTCTTACAAAAGTTGCTCAATATTTTTCACAAATTTTAAAAAAATACTGGGCTTAAAACAAAATCACCTTTATTTCTTTAAAGAAGTTTTTTTAAAGCTATTTATTGAATGTAAAGTTAATTTTTTTGCGAATAAAACGCCAGTAGTACATATCGTGTGAACACACAATTATACTATTTTTTTTGTTTTTTTTGTGCTATTCTAGTTCCCCTTATCAACACTTTTTAAAGAATGTTTTTAAAAATAATTGTCTTGCGCTTTTTTTTATTATCGGTCATACGAAATTAACAAATTAATGATATAAAATGGTAGGACAGTTAAATGAATGAAACAAGAAAATTGTAATAAAAACCGTTTTAGAAAATAACTGTTAAGCAAAATAAAATTCTTAGAAAATACTACATCAACTATTAGGGAAATTTTAAAGTTTTATAGACACTTTAAAGAAAAAATATTTAAAAATTTTTGTAAATAAAAGTTATGTCTCCTAAATATTATTAAATTGACGAAGGACATCAATTGGATCATTTGCCCACAACTTTTCGGACTCAAAACAGATCAGCTGATATAAGCTGAACTCATAAATATTGAAATGCAACACTGCAGAATGAACATGTAAATATATTTTTAAGTGTAAAATGTCCTGCTGTCAAACAATTTCGGAACCTTTTGTGCATAAATTCAATTCAATTCAAAATTCTTGAGAAAAGAAAATATTTTTATATCTTCATTGAGTTGTATGTAAATTGAAAGTTTTAAGTTTATTTTCTGCAAAACTAGCTTATGACTTTGTTGCAATGAAGGAGCTATATATAGTACACATACATATTTTGAAAATTGGACGTAATGTTTAAACAAAGGAAACGAAAACCTTTAATGCATATTTTCTTTCTTTTATATAATAAAAATAACACTTATTGGGCATACTTTTAGGAGCGACAAATAAATATTTACTTCTTCAAGGCCGAGTCACAAAGAATCCGTGATACGTTATACTTCGCCTTTTTCAACTGACAGCTAAGTTGAAATACAGGGTTTCATTATTTTTTTATTCTAGAAGCTGTTTAAAATTGTATTCAAAAATTTTAAAGTTTTTGTGGAAAAACCAAAACATTTTCAAAACTTGCATCATTCATTACCAGAGCGCCAGAAGTGTGGAAAGTTTTGTAGGAAATATATACATAGATATATTATTGTTATTTATTTTATATCCTCTCATACGACATACATACATACATACATATACATACATATAACAAACATAAAAAATACAACCGATTTTATAAACTCATCCATTTTTTTAAATCAATTAAATGTAAAAAGAAAATTCTAATATAAAGTGAAATTTGACAACAATAAATACCAAACTAAAATTTCCTAAATGAAGCCTCAAACGTTTATATAAAGGGTGTTTTTTATTGAGGTATAGAACTTTAAGTTGGCATCACTTTTTTAACTGGCGGCGATTTTGTCAGCTGTCAAGTGATTAATATTTAGTTTGGTTTGCCATTTCATCATGAACAGGTTGACAAAAAAAACAACCCTTGCAAATCGTGCAAATTTATTTCGAAAATAATGGTTCAGTTCGCGAAGTTTACCGCAAGCTCCGTCCATTTTATGGTCGACATAATCGTCCATCAGAGCAATTAATTCGGTTAACCATGGATCGTTTTCGCACTACGTTTACTCTATGTGATAATACGCATCCGCAGAGACGTCGAACAGTGCGCACCGAAGAAACAATTGCCGCTGTAGAGCAAAGTGTTGAAGAAGACCCGAATGAATCGATTCGCCACCGTGCACAGCAATTGGAGCCGACTAACCGACTATTTTGTTCCCGAATTAGATGGCATGAATGTGGATGAGTTGTGGTTCCAACAAGACGGCGCTACATGCCACACAGCGCACGTCACAATCGATTTATTGAAGGAAACATTCGATGAGCGCATAATTTCGCGGAATGGACCTGTCAATTGGCCACCAAGATCGTGTGATTTGACACCATTGGATTATTTTCTTTGGGGATATGTGAAGTCGCTCGTCTACGCCAACAAACCAGAAACGTTAGGGGACTTGGAAGCCAACATTCGTGGCGTTATTGCCAACATACGGCCCCATATGCTCGAAAAAGTGGTTGAAAATTGAACCTGTAGAATTGGCTTTATTCGAGCCAGCCGCGGCGGCCACATGCCCAAAATCATATTTAAACATTAATGGCATAAAATTATCCTTCCAATAAAGCCAAATTGATGGACATTAAAACGATTTTCTTGTGTTTTATTTCAATTCGAAGTTCTATACCTCTAAAAAAAAACACCCTATATATACTATATTAACGGCCTGTCCCACGATGTCACTAGAAATCGTTCGATCGAATATTTATATTGAAAACAACAACAAATTTTCTAATGTTGTTCGAAAGATTTCTGGTGACATCGTTGGACAGGCCGTGAGAATTTCATTAAAATTTAATCTAAAATTTTCCATCTCAACTTGTTTAATTTGAAACATGTGTTTAAAATTAAAAAAAAAATCTAGAATAGTTTTAAATAATTCTTCAGACTTTTTGGAACTTACCTGGCTTGAACTTTTCTTAAGGTTATATTGTGTGGATGTAGAAACTCCTTATTTATCACATCTAAAGCTAAATCCACAGCTGGCCCGCAACGTTCCAAGTCAAAAGGTGAATCTAGCAATAAGAAAGGAAAAGGAAATATAAAATCAAAATAAAACTATAATTAAGTAACTGTGCATGTATGTACTACGTATGTATGTACCTTATATGAAACACAAATATTACACACACTCACTCACACAAAAGAAAAAACGTACAATGTTTACATATTTTCACACTTTCACACCACACTCTGTCACACACACACACACATACTTCCCATTGCTCAGTTAACTGTTTATTAATACGAGCAACATATCATATCAAGAATGATAAACTACAAGATTACGCCAGTGCAAAAAATAGTAGACGTGTGACGTCACGCACACTGCGTTTCTATTGGCTGATAATTTGGTTTATTTTTTTTTTATAAAACTCTTTAGAGCTATTTTGATTGCGGGATTACCAACCGCTATACAAGTACTGGTTTTGCTAAGTTCGATGAAGAAAAGTGGACATATAATAATCCCACTTTTTTTACTTTTGCAATTACTTACGAACAAGAAGACAAAACAATATTGTTTTTATTGTAGGTATTTACCCTTTTTTAATATTATCCGTAATTAGATAATTGATTTTTAACCGATATACAAATTAAGACCCGTGAACTTTTAAGCAGTTCAGTTTGTGTATGTTGTTAGCAGGTAACCAAGAGCATTTATAAAAAATTTTAAAATATTTGTTTAATAATTAACTGACCGCTATGCCTATGTATATAGATGTTATGTTTGTATGGATATACATACTACATACGCATATTCATAGCTACATATACATATATGTAAGTATGTATGCAATGCAAAGCTGGTACATTGGGTATTTATAACCACAAAAAACTAGTTTAAGTTTTATATATTGAAATATACATACATATGTGTATGTATGTATGTATACATATACGAATGTACATAAATTTGTACATTAGAGCCGCTCACATAAAAAATTCTAGTTATCCCTCCCAGAAATTCAGTGTGAACTATATTAGAAAATAGCTATTTAAAAATATATACATATGTATGTATTAACACAGAAAATATTAAATAAGTAATAAAATTCAAAATTAGGCGCTTTGTTAAGATTAATAAAACAAGTTTAATTTCAAAAATTAAAAGAAACTCCCAACAACAAATAAATGTAGAAACAGAATAAAGTCTGCAACTTCAGGAGAATCGCTGACAAATTAATCAAGCCCATAATAAATGATTAAACAGAATACCGGCTTCAACACATTTTCCATACAAATTGACTCAAAAAAACAGCCGCAGAAACCGGTCGTGAGATAGAATCTATTTTATTTTGAGAGCGTTTTTTCTTATACTCTCACATATCAATGTTCATTCTCACAAAAATGTTACCATACTTTCAATAAATTTCATACATTTTGTAAACAAAACTACAAAGAAAAATAAGCACAAAAGAAAATAAAACAAAAATTAGAGAGCATTTGAAGTTACTGTTATTATGGGCTTGATTAATTTGTCAGCGATTTTCCTGAAGTTGCAGACTTTATTCTGTTTCTACATTAACATCGACGGCAGTAACTTCAAATGCTCTCTAATTTTTGTTTTATTTTCTTTTGTGCTTATTTTTCTTTGTAGTTTTGTTTACAAAATGTATGAAATTTATTGAAAGTATGGTAACATTTTTGTGAGAAGGAACATTGATATGTGAGAGTATAAGAAAAAACGCTCTCAAAATAAAATAGATTCTATCTCACGACCGGTTTCTGCGGCTGTTTTTTTGTGTCAATTTGTATGGAATATGTGTTGAAGCCGGTATTCTGTTTAATCATTAAGAAAAATTTTTTTTAGAGAAAATAAAATAATAGAATATAATTTCCCATACTTATGCTTTAAGTCTTTCATTTGATTTTTCCCAGCCTTTATGGCAACTCTTACAATAGACGTGTGACGTCACGTCTAACGGTAAACTCTCTGATTGGCGTAATCTTGTAGTTTATCATTCTTGATATCATATTACATTCGCTGTATATATTCAAAGTAAAACAAAAACAACAACAACTAAAAATATAAGAAACAAGCAAGTACTCACCCAAATGAGATGCCATCAGAACGCCAACATTGTAAACACGATTACCCATTTTATCAATTTCGATTATTTCACGTTTCTTGCGTCTCTTCACATTAAACAGTGATTCAGACCAACTGTGTTGTTGTAAGGTGCCATTGTTGTTGTTGTTGTTTGTTGCAAAAAATATACCGGTGGCTAAAGATTGCAGGTCATATGCTAAGTTTCGTACATCATAATTATTGTTGGTGGTGTCAGTGCCAATGATGTCGTTGTTGTTATTGTTGTTGTTGTCATTATTAGTGTCATCGATATCTATTTCATTCGATGTCCAATAATGTTTTCTCAGTAAAATTATTCTATTTGTTTCATAGACAATGGCCAATGTTGTAAGAATGACTAGAAAACAACAGCCGCATATGAAAACAAAACTGTAACGCATTCTGTTAATATTATTAATGTTGTTGTGGTTGTTGTTGTTTGGACGGTTAATAATGTGTGTTGTTTTTCCTTTTGGCACTTTCTGCATAGTTTGTATTTTGTTAAATATTAAATTGTAAATTTATTTTTCTATTTTTATACTTTAAGCTTAAAAGTTTAAAATACGAGTAGTATAACAATGCAACATAATTCTGAGTTGAATATCCTCTGCAAGTACAGTTTTATATATTTTTCTCATATCAATTCAGCAGCAAAATGTAATATAATAATTTACAAACAAAAATAACTAAATACCTATGCAAACAAAAATTGATTTAACGACCTAACGGAAGTTAGGGAAATATTTTCAGAATGAATATACATACACTCGTTACACCAATAATTCCATAAAACATAACTCAAACTGATTTAAATGATTAGCATACTTTTAGGATGTGACAGTAACTGCACCTTAAAGCGAGTGTAAAAACATATGTAAGTATGTGCTTATAAACTTTAAAAAAATATGTGCTTATTATAAATATGTATATTTTGCTGGCAAGTGTCTACATAAAACACAAGCATGTTTTTTCTTAATTCTCAGTGAAAATTCTCAATTAAAACAAACAATTTTTAAAAAGTATTTTCTGTTCAACAATGTTTAACACAAAGGATTTTCTTTTTTGCATATTTTAATATGATCATGTTAATTCATCAAATTCATACTTTATTTATTCATTTGTTCAATAACTTATGAACATATTTATTTTTTTTTTATTTATTTATTTAACTACTTATTATTTATAGTTATTTATTAATAATTTATTTTATTCATTTATATATTTTACTTATTTTATATTATTTACTTATTAATTTATTTATTTATATTCTTATATTTATATTTATTTCTTTATTTTTGATGGATTTATTCATGTTTATTAAACAATTTATTTGCTTATTTATTTATTTTGTTTTGTTATTTATTTTTATTATTCTATACATTTTTATTATTTCATTTATATTATTTATTCTATTTATTTATTATTTTATTTAAAAATCATTATTTATTAATAATTAATTAATTCTATATTTTTTAATAATCATAATAATTTAATTATTTTTCTTATTTTATTTATTTATTCATACTATTAATTTATTTATTCACTTATGGGTTTATTTATTTATTTATGGATTTATTTTTTATTTATTTATTTCATTATTTATTTACTTCATAATTAATTTATTTTATTAATTTTATTTATTTCATTTATTTTACTTATTTTATTTATCTATTTATTTAATTTTAACTATGTTTAGTTTACCTTTTTAGTTTATTTTCTTATTTATCTATTTCATTGATTTATTTATATTTATTTATTTTCCAATACTCATTTTTTATTTATATATTTATTAATTAATTTTATTTATTTTGTTTATTTATTATTTATTAGCGATTCTATTTTATTTATTTTATTAATTTCATTTATTTTACTTATTTTATGTGGTTATTTATATATATATTTATTTATATACTCATTCATTTATTTATTTAAGAGATTTATTATTTGACATATTGTTAATTTAGTATATTTCTATTTATTTAAATTTTTTTATTTTTTTTATTTTTTTTTATTTTTTTTATTTTTTTTATTTTTTTTTTATTTTTTTAATTTTTATTTTATTTTATTTAATTATTATTTTATTTTATTCAATTATTAATTTATTTTATTTAATTATTTTTCTTATTTTATTTATTAATTTATTTTATTTAATTAATTTTCTTATTTTATTTATTAATTCATTCATTCATATATTGTTTATTTATTCCTGTATTTGTTTATTTGCTTATTTATTTGTTGATTGATTTATCTACATATTTTTTTATTTATATATTTATTTTTTATTTGTTTACTTGCTTAATATTTTATTTATTTTTTTCTATTCGTTCATTTATGTACATATTTACTTAGTTACTTACACATTTGCTTGCTTATTTATTTATTTATTTTATTTTTTATTAATTTATTTCATTTATGTTATTTCGTTTACTTACTTTATTTATATATTTATTTATTTATTTATCATTTATTTATTTATTTTTTTTAATTTATGGATTTTTTTATTTATTTATTTAATTTATGGATTTTTTTATTTATTTATTTAATTTTTTAATTATTCATCCATTTATTTATTATTTAATTTATGGATTTGTTTAGTTTAGTTTTTTAATTTGTTTATTCATCCATTACGTATATACGTATATACACTTTAACATTTGCTTAAAATTTCTCTTTAAAATATATTAGGGAAGTAAAATTTTATTATTATACACATAAAAGTTATATTTTCTAACACCTGTTTTTTCGTTTTTTTTTTCTTATAAAAAACACCTTTTTATTTTAATACTTTCCCAAAAACTGAATTGATTGCAATTCTTTAATATTATTATTATTTAAGTTATTCCATCATTTAAAGAAAATATGTTTTATTAAATAATTTGCACTACATTTACTTTTCGACCGACCTCTTGCGATTCTAATTTAGAATTGTAAAATTCATTCCACATTTAAAATTGATGAAACTTAATGGCGATTAAGGACATCAGCAAGCAAGCAGTACACATACACTTATAATAATTTATAAATTTACATTAAAGAAAAGCCAAAAATTCCACAGATTTTTATTCTATTTAATTCATTCTTTTGGATCTGTTTTTAACCGTTTAATATATTTATTTATCAAAATTCCTTTAGCTTGCGAAATGATGAAAACTTTACCGTTGTTAACAAACGAATAAAACTGCTGAGTATCCTGTCAAGGCTTTTATACCAAAATATCCTTAATAGAACAGGATTTTGCATGTAGTTGTAAGTCAGCCGAAGTGTAAGTGTTTAAACAAGTGTGTTTGTGAAGATAAACGTATCGTATAGCAATGTGTTGTGTACGTGTGTGTGTATCTATGCGTGCGTGTGTGTATTTAGGAGTTTGTTGGTAATAAAAATTATGCAAAGTAGTATTAAGACACAATACAGCCGGACACTTATTAAGGAATAATCAAAAGCACAAAAGCAACATCACTCAGTCAGTCTTAAGTTTTGTTTATTTTTTTAGACACAGTGGCCACAATAAAATGCATATAAAAAATAAGTAGATAAAGAATTTTGCGAAAGGTTATTTTATTAAAGCAGGCTGTTACCATTATTATTATTATTAAAAAAAAGTAACTTGGTAAAGAATAGATTGTTGCCCAATTTAATACGATAATATAATATGACAAGGATCTGTTACAGTTTTTATGAAAATTAAGAAATTTCATTTACATATTTATCTTTTAAAACTGCAAAATAAAATAAGAATCTAAAATTTTGAACTCAAATGAGCATATATTTTACCTTTTTTTACTCCTAAAAGTATACACTAAATCGTCCGTTTAATTCAAGAGCATCATAATTTGAAAAAGTAATTTTTTTAGTTAAAATGCACAATTAATCTTTATATCGTTATTCATTTCCTATTTCGTACAAATATCTTGTAAAAATTTTAATTTTTTAATTTTCTTTTTCCATTAAGTTGGGTGTAAATTGAAAACTTGACTTCGACGTTGTTGAAATAATTGAGCGATATATATTTTCTTCTTATTTACTATTACAAAATTTCACTTCTACGTTGCCATTTAAATTTTTAAAGCAAGGGAAACTTTCTTCGCATGAATTTAATTTGTGTATTCCATTTTGTCGAACATTTATTATGCATTTTTTTATGAATTTTGTTTCATGAACGTTTTTTATTTATCAATATAAGACCTGGAGAACCAAACAAAAAAAAGTTGCAAAAAATACTTCACAGATTCATGCTGTTTTTTTACACATACATATGTACATGTATTACTCTCTCTTCTCTTCCGTGCAACATATTTCATAATATTTCATAAAATTTCATTTAAAAAACGCATAATGTGTTTTCCAATAATAAATAAACATTTTCTTAAAATAAAAATCTTCTAAATACATACATATAAACATTTTCATTATTATTAAAGCGAAGTACCGAAATGTCATTGTTTAAAAAAAAAATATAGACGAATTGATAATCTTCTTTTGAAGTCGGTTATAATAATAAAAATAAAAATTAAAGTTTCCTAAAATTAATTTTTTTTTTAAATAAATCGAACCAAATTCGAAAAATAGAAACCAAAAAATTAAATTAAATATTATTATACTATTATGTATACATAAATATTTATGTATGTATGTGTTGTTCGAATTTCGCTGCTGTGCAAAGAAATGTAGCAATAATGTTGACTATTTTAAGGCGAAGAATAAAGAAAAATTTACATAAATACTTATTAACTACTGCACATACACATTTAAATATAGAAAATTATGCAGGCGTACATATCAATCAAATTTCGTTTCTCATATTATCTCTGGGAGATGAATGTTCAGACTGTATGTATGTATTTCCAACTGTTATTTTCTTTACCATCTTGCCGCGTTATTTGATTACAGTTATTTTTGCAAGTAAACAAACACTGTATGTATGTATGAATAATACACGAACATATGCATGTGGGTATGTCTGCATGTGTGCTGAATGTTATCACTAAACACTTGCCGAATATGTTACAGCGCTGGGAAGTTTTATAACTGTTTATGTATTTTGAATATTGGAAATTAATTTCTTTACACAAACGAACCGTTTATTTTGCATGTTATATAAATCACTCTATTCCGAAATCTTAGGTGATTAATTTCTAACGTAATATTTCCTTACTTTATACTCGCACCATAAATCATAGAAATATAAAATTAGTAGCAAGTATGTATATAAATCTAAATGCACATACATATTTATATCAGAGCTGTTAAATTACGATTACGATTAGTAATCAATTAGATTACATTTTAAAAAGAATTGTAATGATTATATAATTGCCTTCAAAAGAATTGCTGATAAATAATTGATTACGATTACTAAAATCGAAAAATAATCTGAATTACTTTAAATTACTACAAAATAATTTAAAAGAATCAAAATTAATCAATAAGTAATCCGATTACTTTCAAAGATTACTTTTGATTCTTTTTGATTATTTTCAAACATTCTGAATTAAGATTATTTTATTTTTAAAAAGTTCTAAGGAAATTTATATAATTAGATTTTTTGTTTAAGAAATTCTTAACATATTCGTTTAAAGAAAAACATAAAGTGAAATTTTTTGCTGGTGGAATCCAGGTACAGATATCTTTCAAGCTTTCCTCAAAATTTTGCTCATTTGTCAAATTATGAAATGTTTTAAAATTTTAATATAAGTGAAATGCAATGAACTTAATAAATAATCAAAAAGAATTAAAAGTAATTGGATTATTTTTTTAATACTTTTGATTCTTTTTGATTATTTTGTAGTAATTTCAAGTAATTCAGATTACTTTTCCATTATTAGTAATCGTAATCACGATTACTAAGTACGAAACTCAATATAATCGTAATTTAATCATTACTTCACCTTTATAAAAAAAAGTAATCAAATTAGTAATCATTACGATTACTAATCATTACTTAACAGCTATGACTTATATGTATTTATTTATTTAGACTTCCCCGAAATCCAGGGTTGGGATTTCGAGCTGAATGTTACAAAGCTGTAAAACGAATTTGATCAAAAATTATTGAAAATGTTTAACAAAACGATTATAGCAAGCACATTACACAATTTATCGTTTTCTAAATTTACATATTTAGAAACACATTTATTCTAAAATAGTTGCTTTCCATCTCTGACAAGCGAAAGCTTTTAGTAAATCAAGTGAGGAAATTGAATGTGAGTATGGTTATTGCACGCATGTGTGTGTGTGTGTGTATGTGTAAAACTTATTTTAGTCAAATGATTGAACAGTTAAACTTTTGCCAATCATTTAAATTGCTTATGTTAAATAATATTGATATTTCTGAAAATAAGAAAAAAGTAATAGACAAATCACAGCATTCCTTACCAGGTGGTCTCAATAGCCAAGGTGACTGGTTTCCCCGCTTGTAATTTGAATTTCTCTTAGATGTGAACATACTTTTTTCAGTACATTTTTTATGTTCTACATTGATCAAGATTAAAGAAAATTTAAATTGAAATGTTCCCATACCATGCCCTCTCACTTGAAAGGAGAAAAATAGTAATTAAAGCGCACTAAATAACTGACTGAAAGGTAGGGATAATGGAAAAATTACCTGATGTTATTTTTTCAGAAAGTTTTACTCAAAGTTTCATGCAAGAAATTTCATAAAAGATTTCATTTCGTGAATGCAATCTCTGAACTTGCTTTTCTAACATTCCTAGTAGAAAAACAAGCAAAAATTAAACTTAGAAATTTTATTGATTTAAATTAGTAAAAACCTAAAAAATCTTTTAAATTTGTGTTTCTAAAAAATATATTGGTTTTAATCTCAAATCAATCAATCCTATAACACATGTGTGTTGGAATTTTTATTATGCTTTAATTTTTTTTCTTTAATCTGTACTGTTCCCTTTTTTGTTAATACCCTAGAGAGATGCACAACAAAGTTAGTAAAATATGACAAAAAAAATTAACTTCGTTTGAAGCGAGTCCCCTTTTAATTTATTTTAATGTGTTTTTTTTTTTTGTAATTTTGACTTATTTTCAATATTACACTCAATAACGAAAGTGTGAATAAAAAAATGTATTTAACAAATAGTACCAGCTACTTACATATGTATATGAAAAGAAATATATATAAATATATAGTTATTTACGTTTAATACCTCCTAATGATTTGATGCCAGTCAGCTGTGGCAACTCAGAGGCTGCCTTTTTGGCTTCTTCAATGGCATGAAGAACACGACGCGGCTCAGTGAGAAACCATATCCATAGCAATTGACTATATCGCCAAAGTTTATCCTTTTCCTTGAAAAAGAAAACAAATAATATTGCACGTAATAATTAAAAGAAATTTAAAAAAAGCAACGCATAACGCATTTCTCTAAAAAAAAAAAATCCCCAATCTTGTTGAACGGTAATTCAGATGACTGCGTTGCCACTGACAATATTTATTATTTTCTATTGTATAGTAATTATGATATCAGGGGTGGGACTTTCATGCAAATGTATGTTATTTTTTTGGGTAATAGATAAAAAGGTATCGACTAATTATCTATACGAATCATAAAATTTCAAGTAATTTGGCAACGATTTGTACGCAGTTGCATATTTTTGCATATTTTGGCAATAGATTCATATTTTTGCAATTCTAAACATTTTTTATTTTGAAGTATAATTTAAGAAAAAGAATTCAAAAGAATTCATAATTAAATTCTATAAAGAGTTGACCTTTTTATAAAAGATGTGAAAACCCAGCTCCATTACTCTGTAACTCGCTAAAGCTAAATCGATTTTTGGCAACATATGCAATTTTCAAAAATGTATTCATTTCTAAATCAGGAGGTCTACTTTGTAATTCGAAACGAAAGCAAATGCTTTCGAATTGTAATGTTAATAACATACAAATTCGGAAGGTTTTTGTTTCGTTTCGAAATACAGAGTAGACCCCCAGTCAATGGCTTAAACATTTAAAAGAGCGAAATTTTTACATTTTACGTCATGGCTAAAAAATTTTAATTTATACTTGTTCAGAATTTTAGCGATGGAATTTAGCGAATTACAGAATTAAGGGGCTAGAGCTGTACGCCGACAAATTTAGAGTGTTATAATTTTTCTATAAAAATATTCAAGGTAGAGTTTTCTATAAAACTTCTGAGCCCATCCTCCATACATACATATAAAAGGTAAGTTTGCATTAGTACGAAGTTTAATCCCAAAACCATTTCAAGTTTTGACAAACTTCTGTTATTTAAATTTAATTTAAAGCATTGCTATATTCAACAGTTTATAATAAGAATTCAGTAAGAATATTCACTATTTTTAAAGGGACACAAACTCTCTCTACGGAGAATATTTAATAAATTGTAATATGTATTCCTTGTAAAATTTTACATAGAAGTAATAAAGACGTCCGCAAATTAAAATGCAGAAGAAGGAATTTCAACTCGCTTTTATAATAAGTTCAGACTTGTCTTTTTTCGTAGTACAATGTTAACATTTGAGCTTGAGTCCCTTAATTTTAATCGATCGTTTTTGCTACTTTATTTTAGATTTAGAACAGCTACGTAAAAGCTTTTCGGATTTCAGAGCACAACAGCCAATTAGATCTCAGCGACCGCAATGCTTGCTCTTACTTTGCAAATAGAGAAGAAGAAATTTAAGATCTTTCAAAGCTGTTTACCTCAAATGTAAATATTAGAGTATGTGTGTTTGGACGCAGCTACGTCCAGAATTTAGAATTTATTTAAAAAAAAAACATTTTCAATAGACTTATTTTTTACACTTTAAAATAGCAACTTACCAATCTCTCTGATACATTTTCTCTAAATTGTGTTCGCAAGCGTCTTAAGTCTTTTTCAATTCGTTGCTGTTGACTTTGTGCATTGAAAATGGGCCTTAAATAATCGACTTTCTGAAACATGGGCACATTTACCGGGCTGTCGTAGACAAATGGATTTAAAATGGTCTCCAAACGTTTGCTTGAATAGGGCAAATATAATAATTATTATTATTGTATAAGTTAAAATTAAAATTGAAAAATAAAATACACCAACATTTCTTTCATTTTTTGAAATGCTGCATTAAAAGGTTTACGATTCAATAAACCTTGAAGAGCATAGTTCAATAGACGTTTAAACTTTTCATATTCGTAAAGGCAACTCTTGACATCAGAACGCAGCTGTTGTCGCAAATGCTTGCCAAGCTCTTGTGACAATTGCGCTGTAAAATCCAGACTCGGTGAGCCTATGGAGTGTTGTGAAGTTGCTTGCTTCATTAATTGTATACGTTGCAAAGAGCGTTGTGTAGCCTCTGTAAATTGCGGAGTATTATCAAAACGAAAACGATTCCTTTCCAAATCCATTTGTATGCATATCCATATTATTTCAGCATTGGAAATGGCATCTGAAATAATTTCGGTGAGATTCACCACATTTTCATGTCGTTTCATTGCACGTTCCAATTTTTGTTTAGTATTTTCGTAAAGTATAAGCTCTATAGTATTTTGTGCTTGCAGCTGCACTTGTACATTGAGATCCATCATAAGTGTTTGATGCACAATATTTTCATGGGAGTTCACTGTGTTGAGCTCATGAGTTTCTCGCTCCATGTCGGATAAGGTTATAACATGAAATTGCGATAAATTCAAAGAGTCTATGATACTTTGTGTGCCACGACATTTAGCTTTTTCCCTAATATAGGCCAAAGTGTATTCTTCCATGCTATTGGAATAATAAGGTATAAAATTTGATAGTAAATCAAACTTAGTGACAGCAAGGCGCTTACGATTTTTTTAGTACTTCCAACTTTTCAGCCTTCTCATGATTGTCAGCCAGACTTCCATCCAAGTCAGCATAATCTTGTATTTTAAAATTATCTTTTAAATACAATGAAAAATACTGAGCAAAGGAATCACATTTCAAGAAATACTGATCTAAGGATAACTGATGCATAAATAAAGGAGGTGAATGCTGTAAAGATGCAAATTATTTAAGCGTGATAAACTAAAGAAGTAATTTAAGCATTTCCTACCATTTCGGTAAAAATTTTAGAAACTTCAATGCATTTTTTGTAATTTTCCTCTTCCAGCTCTTCCAATATCTTTGCCTTTTTTCTGCATAATGCAACTATCTCACTTTCCGTATTCGTCATAATATTGAAGCGCTTTTCCTGAACATTTAATTGGCTATTAAGAGATATTTTCGTTTCTCTAAAGAAAATGTTAGGGAAATTTTGGTTTTATTTATGTCGCATCAAAATTAATGTGAATTTAAGAAAGCTTATTGTCAGTCTAAGCTGCGCCAAGATACTGATAGACGAGCTTAACCAACAAGAAACAGATTAAATTAAACAATCTTTTAAAATTTATGCTTAAATTTGCACCTGATAGAAAGCTGAATTCCAAGAATAAAAAAGTGAAGTACAAAAATCCATGGTAATGCATATTTTGGGAGTCACTGATAATGATTAAGAGGCGGGGCCGAAGACCGGCTATGCAGAAAAGTTATTTCACTTTTTACCAAGAAAATGCAGAAAAAAATTTTTGGATATGCGTTTCCGTGGATTTTTTACTTCCCTTTTTTCTTAGAATTCAATTTTCTATCTATCTATTCTATTTCTGTCCTAGCGAACTTACTTCATTTGATCTACTAAATCGTTGTAGCCTTTGTATGATTGTTCTAATAAATTTAATTGTCGTTCCAGCTCATCAACATCTGCTTCGCTATCTTTTCCTAATCCAGGATATTCTTTAGCCAAATCTTCGAGACGTGCACGTCTTTCACTGGAATCTAAATATTCTCCACGTTTTATATATTCATCACGTTCTAAAACTTCTGTTTCCATCAATATGTTGGAATCGGTAATGTTATTGGCAAAAAAATCGAAAAATTTATGAAAACGTTCATCGTAAAAAATCCATTGGTTGGACGAGTCAAAATTTAGTTTCTTGAAAATTTCCATATTCTTTCAGAATGAACAATGAATTATAAAACTTTTATTTAATTGTATTTTACAACCATTTATATTTATATATACACTTACGTTTACAATATCGCCCATATTTTAGATATTTGTTTAAATTATTTTTCGGTCACAAAATTATTTTACAAGGCGGTTAAATTTGGTATTTGGTAATAATGAGGCTACCAGACTTTTAAATATGGACCTTATGCAAGCCACAGACCTTGCGACCGTTTTTACAACACGTTGCTTTATCAAGTTGTGTGTTTTGGACACAAACTATACAACAACGTGTGCAACATTAGCGCACAACTTTATTTCACAAGAAAAAAAATTTTGAGTAAACATGACATGGGGTACTACTGCGAATATTGTAGTCGATGATTTTTTTTTCGTGCAAAACGAAGAAGAAGAATGTAAAAAGTGCAGAAAAAAATTTGATTTATATAAAAAGAAACATATTCTAACAACAAACTTTTAAAAACACTAAAAGAAAGTGAGCCAAAAGACTACAAAAATTACATTTGCATAACATTTTAAACGCACATTTGAATTCGTGCGTGACGTTTTTTTTATAAGACACTACCAAAATAAAAACAAAACGAAATGAAGTTGTACAACATACTCCTAAATTATACAACCTGTCTATACAACTTGCCAAAAAATCAAATCTTTTTGATCTTTCATACAACCGTGACACAACTTCATACAACGACCCCACACACTTTACAATCTCATACACAACCTGCACATGTTGTACCAACGGTCGCAAGGTCTGTGGCGTGCTTTAGTCCTTATGCTGCCCACAGACGAAGGAACTTATTAAGAAGCATGTTTTTCTACAAATGTTTTTTTAATACAGACATACCAACTTGAATTCTTGTTGTCTTTTAAAAATTTCCATAAACACCACGGTTGTATATTCTCAAAAGTCGTACGATTGAGTAGGATAGCAAATCCTAGCCTGGAGCAAATAAACGCTATTTCATAAATATAAAAAGAAATAAAAATGTATTAATTGCAAAATCAACTCTCACAACGACCACATTGCGCTTGGAAACATAAAATACCAAAACATTCTCACACTGTTTCTTTTTAGCCTGCTTATTTTGATAGTTTTCTTGTAGCCCCCTATGAAAAGTCATGCCTTTCTTTAGCATTCATGGCGTTTTTTTGTTTGTAGAAGAATTAAATAGCTTAACAGTCTTTTCTTGCTATTTACATATGTATACACTTTGTTTTTGCCTGTTTTACTTTGTTTATTGCTCAAATCAAATAAATTTAAAGCAATAAAATATGCATGTATGTATGTAAACACGTTCAAGTAGTTTGTGACATATAGAAAAATAGCTAAAAGTACGAAAATTGCAAAGATAAATGCCAAAAATCCTCCCAAATTATCATTACGTGCCTTTTGTCTTACCCTCATTCCTAAATAAGAGTGGCAAGCATCGCGTTAGCAGCAGGGTGCGCATTTTCAGTACATTTAAATGTAAAAATATTTTTTGATTGCACCGAAAATACGTACCCTGCTGCTAACGCAACGCTTGCCGCTCTTATTTCTCAAACTAAAAAGTCACAGTGTAAATCAAATAAGCCTTCCAGCTCTGATTTTATTTTTGTAAAAAATAGAAAGCGTTAGCATCACTGACTGTCAGTGACAAGTGAGTTTGCATTTTGATAATTTTGACACAAATCGTAATTTTGATACGACTCGAAATTTTCTTTCTGATTAAAATAAAAGAAACTAAAAATGGTGAGTTTATAGAAATCACAATTAAATAAACTTAAATAGAAATGAAAAATTGAAATGTGAAACGAGAATGGTTATGCTAAATAGCATTTATATTCTTTTATAGGCACGCCGTTATGATTCTCGTACAACTATATTTTCTCCAGAAGGACGCCTCTACCAGGTGGAATATGCTATGGAAGCCATTTCACATGCTGGAACATGTTTGGGCATCTTAGCAGAAGATGGTATCTTATTGGCTGCCGAGTGCCGTAATACCAACAAATTGTTGGATAGCAGCATACTTTCGGAAAAGATTTATAAATTAAATGACAACATGGTGTGCTCAGTAGCCGGCATTACTTCCGATGCCAATGTATTGACAAATGAGCTTCGTGTTATTGCCCAGCGTTATCAGTTTAGCTACGGCGAGTTTATGCCCTGCGAGCAGTTGGTATCCTACTTGTGTGATATTAAACAGGCTTATACCCAGTACGGAGGTAAACGGCCGTTTGGTGTTTCCATATTGTATATGGGGTGGGATAAGCATTATGGCTATCAATTGTATCAATCAGATCCCAGTGGTAACTATGGTGGTTGGAAGGCCACATGCATTGGAAATAACTTTGGGGCTGCCATTTCTATGTTAAAGCAAGAAGTAAGCGAAACGGAGAAAATTACTTTGGCTCAGGCAAAAGATTTGGCTATTAAAGTTCTAAGTAAAACTTTGGATACCACTAAATTAACATCAGAAAAGGTAGAAATGGCTACTTTACAGCGCGTCAATGATAAGACGGTAATAAAGATTTTGAACAAAACTGATGTTGAACAACTGATAGAAAAGTACACAAAATTGGAAGCTGAGGCAGAAGCTGCCAAAAAGGAGAAACAAGCTGCTCAAAAGCCTTAAATAAAAGTTTATTTTGTTGCATTTTTGTATGGGAAATATTTAAAATTTATATTCTAGAAGAGGAAATAAATAAGCTCGAAATAATTCGAGTAATAAACATCTGTTTTTAGTTTAAAACATGGTTTTGTATATATGTATATGCATGTTTGAAAATGTAGTTGGATGAAGGCAATCCAAGAACTTGAAGTACGTCTTCTGTGAAGATAAGTTAGCCAAAATTATAACATTTGTATTTATATGACGGCAAAGGAATATGCCGGAATAAGTAAGTGCATAGAGGTATTAAATTACTATAAGCAATGTAAATATTTGTAATAGTGTAATATATTTCTAATTGTTAGTTTTTTAAGTCTGGTAGCATTAATTTGCTAGTAAATATTGGAATAGATTACCGCGTGAACAATTTTATAGTGATGTCAACTATCCTTAAATCAGAGCAAAGACTCGCATTGTTTGATATTGGAATATGTATGGCTATGTTTGATGCCCTGTCCTATAACTTTCTTTATATATTGTAGTGGGGCGAACTACTCAAACTATGTGTTTCTATTTTAATGATATTGAAATATTTTGAAAGTTTTTTGTTAAAAAAGTTGACCGCTCTAATAATTGTAAATAAATTGTTTCAATATGCGCTAAAGTTTCAGTGTCTTTTGAAGTAGCGGCCCTTAGCACATTAGAGCTAAGCAGATCAATTTTCACAGGTGACTCAGGTTTTCTAACTGCTCTAATGTTGGAGGTAGCGCCCGAAAAGAATACGATAATATATAAATAACATCGAAGACCCATTGATATAGCAGATGTCTATTTAACTTAAGCGTTTTTTGAAATGGAAAATTGACAACGCTGATAATCGCCATCATACTTTTGAATAGCGAATATGAGAACTAAAGTAAATGAGAGAAATCTCTAAATTCCGTCGTGCAGCGCCATTAAAGCGCGTAAAAATATGTAAAATCCACGATAATTAAAGGTTTTCTTGTAAAATAACAGCAAGTAAATGGATAATAAACTAATAATCTCACTAAATAATATAAATTTGATACTAAATTAATTGAATTTAAGGTAAAACTGAAAAATTCTGTAAAACGCATCGTCGGCTACAAAACACGACAAAAAAAGGAGAAAAAACTCAATCGAATGTACGTTGTCGTTTTCGGACGGCTGCTGGTCTTTTCAAATGAGTAGTTGCCACAGGAGGTGGCAAGAATTATATATGTGTGAAAGAAATAAAATTGTAAAATATTTTTATTTATAAGTGAATAAACCGAATAGTGCGGAAAAAGTTAGAGAAAATTGCATAAATGGAAATCTTTTGGATGCGCTGAAAAATTCGGAAAGTGGTATTTTCAAATATTATATCGGTTGAAAAAAGAGTGGTGTTGTGTAAATGTGTTTGAATAATTGCGGATGAAACGAAAAGGTGGAAAAAATTTCAACGAAAATTGAAAATCATTCATTGCTTGGTTCTGTGTTTTTTCATGTTAATGTATTTATGTATGTAGTATATACAACTTTAAAGCTCCTTTAAGAGACCAAGTATTAAATTATTTGGAAAGTGCTTGATTTAAATTACATTTTATATATAAATGTTGAAAAAAATTAAGAAAAAACTAGCGTCAAAAGAAAAATCAAGATAAAAGTATAAGAAAAAACATAATTCATAAAGAAAAGTCAATAATAAGAATATAAAATATACATGATAGGAGAAAAGCAAAAGCGACAACATGAAAAGAAAATATATATATTAAAAAGAAACTGAGAATAACGTAAACGTTTTCATTCAAGCAGAGAGCTGTCATCACATAACCTCAATACAATACCACTACATTTACTAGAGTACCAAACTAACCGTATAATAGGAATATTAAAAGAACGCGCGTAAATGTACATTATTTATACTGCAAGCGTCGACGCCGACGATGACTACAGTTTTCATTTTATTTTTCTGATTAAATGATTTGAAAGTAAAAAAAACAACATGAAGTAATGAAAAATTAAAATAAATAAATTAAAGAAGAATTCAAAAGCAAATACATAGTGGAAATGAATAAAAAAGGCAAAAACAAACAAGCTATCTGACTTGCTAAAGCAGCGAGTTTTCATGTAAAAAAAATATGCTCTTGTAAATGTGTTTTCAGATATTGTTCCACGTACACGTATGTATGTTTGTGTGTGGATTTGTGTATTTATAATAAAGAAAAATAAACATAATAGAAATAATACAACAACTAGCAATCCATTAAACGGCAACTAAAAAAATAAACGTAGCAGCAGATACAAAAATACCAATAACAACAATAAAAAGAGTGAAAGATATTAGAAATTAAAAAGTTAAAAAAAATTAAGCCAAATGCAGAATAATAAAAAGAAATCAACAGAACAACAAAATGGATACAAAAACTACACAATTGGATTTTAAAATACTGGTAATTAAAATCTCATACAATTACAAAGTTGCAATAGGTATTTCCACTAAAAGTTGCAATATTCATCAATTACAGACAAACTAATAATAAATACATGCCTATTAAAAAAATGTGTTTTTATATAACAGAAAATTAAACAAATAAGGGTCTACTTATTAAAAACAAAATACCGCTACAAAAACTTGAGAGGCTGCGAAATTATTTTGTGCATGCATTCTGTTGTGCACTTTTTGTTATATATAAAGTAGTATTTTTTAATATTTTACGTTAATTTTTTTAATTTGTATGCAATTATGTATGGAAAATAGAAAAAATTCACGGCAATATTTTTATACCTATCTATACCTAAGACTAATTTAAAAGTGTGTTTATGTAGAATACATAACCCTTTAGCTTTTTATTAACAGGTTTAAATGATAAATACTTATTTTAGCAAATTTTTTAAAAAAATCCGATAAACCAAGTAAGCTTACAGTCGTCCCTGCAGCAGTAAAAAACATGATTTAATCCAATCGGACAAAGCGGCAACGTTGATGTACGATAATGTGATATTATTTCTTACTATAACAGTGTGTGTGTGTGTGTGAGAGAAGAGTGAGGTATGGTAATATTGACGTTTTCATACATATGCATGTGTATGTGTGTGCGTGTTTCTTTAGAGTACAGTTAAGGTAAATTGGAAAATTTAATTAAAATTAATTTTTTTTTTGTTTTAAACAGAAGTTGTAGCGCGACGATGTGTAGTATGTAGAACGTTAGGAAAGGGAGAATAACAAAAGATCTATCTCATTAAATTCTGTGGATAACAAGACCTACTTTCGTATCGTATCTTGTTTACAAAAATACGCAATACCAACAACCATGTGTAAATGAAACCGAAAAAAAACCCAACCAAAGAGTATGAATTCTATACAGTAGCGAGCAAAACTAACTTTGGTTTTAGACTTGGCAGTTTAATTGCTCAACTTTTGATTTTGTATGAGAGAGTTGAGAAAGCAATATATATGTAACTTTTGTATATGTATATTTTTCTTTCTCATTATAAAATCAAAAGTTGATCAAGAAAAACTGCCGAGTCCAAAACCAGAGTAAAGGGGCCCATACACTACAACAGCATGCATGCGCAATCAAGTGTTTGTGCCAGCGGTTTGGTCGTGTATGGGCGTTTTGTGCGATTGTACGGTTTACTGCAGCGATGTCAAATAGAGTTTGATATTTTGCTGATGGTACCAGCTTGCTGGTGTGGTATTTGGTGAAATTAGCTCAGTTGAGCAAAGTTGTCATGGAGTAAACATACATGCATTTAAGAAATATAATTTGTTGAAACATAATTTGTTTCAATGGAAAACAGAATTTTAGCACTTTAGATATACATAGCTGATAGTTTTAACAACATACCAATAATAATTGCAACAAAAACTGTGTCACTATACATAACCACCCTTTCCGCAATTTTTTAAGAAATGAATATTGTACCAGCAAGGGTATGCTGTGTGGTTCGAGCATGAATGCTCAATCGCTTGATGGTGCGTGCATGCTGTTGTAGTGTATGGGCCGCTTAAGGACATCGTTTTGTCATGTTTTAGACTCGGCAGTCTTCCTTGATCAACTTTTGATTTTATAATGAGAAAGAAAAAGATAGGTATGCAAGAAGTATATATTACTTTCTCAACTCTCTCTTATAGAAATTCAAAAGTTGAGAAAGACAAACTGCCGAGTCTAAAACATGACTGTAACTACACAGTCTTGTTTTAGACTTGGCAGTTTTTCTTGAAGCAGTTATCTTCAATTCTACTTTAAAACTGCTCATTTGTTTACACTCAGACGGTTTCTTGCTCAATTTATTTGTTTTAATGCTGCGAATGAAATAACAAAGGATAATTGAAGTAAGTCATGTTTTAGACTTGGCAGTTTTTCTTGAAGCAATTATCTTCAAATCTGTTTTAAAACTGCTCGTTTGTTTAGTCTTGTTTTAGACTAGGCAGTTTTACTTGAAGCAGTTCTCTTCAATTCTCTTTTAAAACTGCTCGTTTGTTTACACACAGACGGTTTCTTGTTAAATTTTCCTATTGTTTTAATGCTGCGAATGAAATAACAAAAGAGAATTGAAGTAAATTTTCTGTACAAGCAAGTCAGTACCCCTCTTCTTTCTTCTTTCCTCTCGCTCCCATAAACTCAGACTTGCTTCAAGAAAAACTGCCAAGTCTAAAACATGAGTAACTTTTCTGTACAAGCAAGTCAGTACCCCTCTTCTTTCTTCTTTCCTCTCTCTCCCATAAACTCGGACTTGCTTCAAGATAAACTGCCGAGTCTAAAACATGAGATAATGCTTTTTCGATTTTTCTTTTAATTTCGAAAACTAAACAACAACAAAAACGATTAAAACCAAAAGAGAAAAAATAGTTAATTATTAATTAAATAAGTAATTAGATAAATAAGTACCATTCATTATTTTGTAGACCATTTTTTCACATGTTCATGAACATACATATGTATGTATGTACATATGAGAAAAATCGGTTCATGTGTTTAGTAAAATTTGTTTTATTAAAGACCAAGATACATACATATGTAGGTATTTTACAATCAATTTTTCGTTAGATTCCAGCAGGAAAACTCCGAAGACCTTATTTCAGACGTTACTAAAGTCTTTTTTGATCAGTTACTATTCTTATGTAACTGCTGAAGAATGCCTTATAGAAGAAAGCTGAAGGCGTTATTTTTTTTACCAAATCAAAGTCTTTATCCGAAGGCCTTTCAGATTCGCTGGCGAAAGAAGCGAGAGCGGAAGGCCTGCTCCACAAAGAAAATGCATGTAAAAAAGATAAGGAATACACAGGCATCCTTGCTCCTTCTTTTTTCCTCCTGGAATATTTAAGTAAAGAATTTTGTTGTTTATATTTAACAGACATATTATTATGCTTACATTTTAATTTAAAATGAACTTCCTTTCAAGTCATTTTATAAAGCTTTTACTTGAACTCGAAAGAAAGCAAAAATGAAAACAAAATAAAAGCCTTTTAAAATCTAATTTTTACATTCGTGAATTCTTCCCCATCACATGCTGAAAACTTTTCTATCATTTATATTCTAACAATATGCAAGTACACAATCATACATACAAACAACCCCTTTTTCATTTGGCCCCCATTCCAAAAAATGTTTTCTGTTTTCGTAATCTGTACTCGTACATACATACATACATATGTATGTATGTATGTATATCTGCCGCACCTTCTCACCTCAATTACTTCATGAGACTACAGAATTTTACATACATACATACTACATACATAAAATTTGGTCTGCCAGATCTGTTGGTCAGTCAGTAGTGAATTATTGAACTTGAATAAAAGCTTAACAGATTAAAAACCATTCCAATAGTTGCTTAAAATGTAGCTCTGATCGCACAGAAGTGGGCTTGGTTGTCATTATTTTGACTTGTTTATTTATTTCGATTTAAGGTTAAATCAAACGTTCCATACCATAATGCCATAGATGAATACCGAAGTATATTTATTTGACATAAAGTCTTTATTTATTTAATTTGAAAATTTTACTTGGTTTTAGTTTTAAGCAATTGTCTATATGCATTTCGTGCCTGCTTTGTTAGCTTAATTCAAAAATATTTTGGGTTGAAGCCTACTGACGAGTTCCAAAAGCGGGAACGAAAAAAAACAAGTAAAATTTTCAAATTAAATAATGCCATAGAAATAACCATAAATACATATATGTATTTGCTTTACCTTTAAGTGCTGACATAACCATAAACAGCTGTTTATGGTTACGGCGAAAAATTAAAATTCGATTGGTTGCTATGGTTATCACTATGGCGTTATGGCGAGTCACCTATAAAAGGATTAAGCAGCCAGCTACCTAATGGATCAATCGGGTTCAATCAATTTCTCACCTGTCGAAGTATTTATTGAATTTGGGAGCTGTTTAGATTTTTAATTCGATCGGCTTGGTTTAAATTTTATTTGATTTTTTTTGAAAACTTTATTTTCGAAAATTTTTAAAATCTCTAGAATCGAATCGGTTACAGATATTACAAAATCTAAGCGGTGCCCATGTCTTTATAATGCGGCGAATTGAATTCCGATCGGTTAAGATTTTCTTAACTTAAGAAAGGTTTACTTACCCTCATATACACACATCCATGCGTAGCACATAATCGTAAAAATAGTCTGAAAAGATTCCAAACAACTCACGATGTAGAGATGCGATGAAAACCACATTTTCGAAAATCCGTGTGAAATCAGAAACTTTATATTTTTCTAGCGGGAAGTTAAAAATTGGAAAGTTTTTTGATTCAATAATAATCATTTTAAAAATATTGAACTTGGAGTCCTCTGGGCTATGCATAAGTTTACATATCGACGGGTCCATTCTAAAATATGCTAAGTCAAAAAAGCTAGTTTAGAGATAAACGGCTTGAAAGCTTGTTGATGATATCTCGGGAATGTTATGAGATAGAAACTTGAGACTTTTTGTAATCATATATTTAATAAGTGCAATAGATTTTTTTTAAATTTATTTGAACTTTATATATTTTTTATTTATAATTTGTCGTACACCATAGTTAAAAGTGACTTAGAATCACAAATATATTACCTAGTCCTCTAAGGGCTAGTTTTTTTACTAGTTAGTTAAACCTAGTTTAACATACGTTTGAGTTAACCAAGAAACAAAGTTAAACGGGTTTTAACCCCCCATTCTGTTTTTCAGTGATGGATTAAATTTGTCAATTTAGCTAGAAATGCCATACTTTGCTTTCAATATAGATATGGCATTCTTGAAAATATTTTATATAAATAGGGCAACACTTAAAAAGCGATATGACAATTCTTTAAATTTATATTAAAAAACTTCTAAGTTTTTTGAAATTTTTAAGAATTTAAAAATAAGTAATATGGACTTAAAAATAGTGACGCTACAAAAATAAACTACAAAAGAACATAAAATTTTAAATCCAACGAAATATTTGAAAGAATTGAAATTCATTACATACATACATAAAAATCATTTTGGCCTGTTCGTATCTCCTTTATATTTCTCACAATTGTCCTATCCAAGTTATTATAGGTTTAATAATCGCTAAAATCTTCGTCGTCATAAGAAGCATCCATTTTATTTATTTATTAAACTTTTCAGTAAAATTGTTTTTTTTCAATTGCGTAGTATTTATTTTATACATTCTACATATGTATGTATGTATGTATATTTATCATTTGATAGTTCTAACTTGAGTTTATCTGCGCAATGTTGCCCGGTTAAACCTAGATTTTTAACTAGATAATCTTTATCTGAAAAACAAAGTTTTAAGTTTAAACTACAGTTAACTGACAAGTAGAGTTTATCTTTATGTGAAAAACTAGCTCAAAGTAAGGTTCTTTTTCACCTACAGTGGTCATCCAAGTACAAATAGCATGTTTTAGTTTGGAAAAAAATTAAATTTATTTATTTTTACTACTTACATAATTCCAAACTAAATCATGCTAAGTGTACTTAAAACATTTAAAAAGGGAGGTTTTAGAAAATTGACAAACTATGCTAAGTACGACAGAATAGTCCAATTACTATTAAAATTTTACAGAATCTAAGTTAATAATCGATGAGTTCAGAAATGCTATTCTCAGCATAACATGTTATGTTGACTTAGCATGTTTTGGAATGGGACCGTCGATATAGCAATTTATGTATGTTATATGTAATGTCTACGTAATTTTGTAGCATATCCATCCGTGAACATGTAGAAACCGTCGAAAGGTGAAAGTCTCAGTTAGCCAACTGTAAAAGCTCAGTTAGCCGACTGTAATGGAATGTAACTGCAACAGTAGGAAATAGCTGATCGATATTGTTATGTGGAAAATAATGAAAATTGTTATAGAGATGTAACCGAAATAAAAGAATATGTACATTGCTTTTATCAGTATCGATCAGCTGTTTCTCACCGTTGCAGTTACATTCCATTACAGTCGGCTAACTGATCCTTTAGGCATCTCTGACGACACATAATACCCGTTCCTGCCAAACTAAACGACCAGCCGTCTAACACCGTCTCATTTATACAAAAAATTACTCACACACACTCTTTATATTTTACTTCCGCTAAATGTATGAATGGCTGTTTGAATGGATGGATGGACGGGTGGCTAGACCCAACCTAGGATATTGAAAATGTTTTTTTTTTTTTTTTTTTTTTTTGTTTTTTTTTTTGTTTGTTGGTTTTGTTTTATTTTCACTTATTTAATGTTTTGCATAGACACTAAATTTCTCATCAGTCTTCTCTTATTTACCCCAATACAATTTTTAAAACTCATTCGCTCACTTGCTCATTGTATAAAATTTGCTAAATGGGATTTTTCTTTAACGTACCAGACACACACTTATTAAGTTAGTCAGAGAATTGTATGACGTTTTGCTGTCGGTTGTTTAGTCGGTGGGTAGGTGAGACGTTTGGTCTATCAAAATACATATTTTCTTCCATTTCTCACTCTCTTTTTGACAGACAAAACATTTATTAGGAGCAAAAGAGTGGTGCAGTTGGTATTTCTTGTTTTTGTCGTTATATTTTTTTTTGGAATTTTTCTTATTGCTTTTATTTTTTGTTTTTAAATTTTTTTTATTATTTGTGTATTTTGTGTGCATTTTTTTATTTTGCATAGATTATAATTTTATTTTATTGGTCTTTAACTGCACTACATTAGTTAAAACAGTACAGTGGCAGCTTTAAGGTACAGTGCAGTGTAAAAAAAAATAATTTTGCTAATAATTTGTATATAAATACATATGTGTACTTACACTATGAGCCTGTTCGGAAATGCATCACTGCAGTCCAAATTGAAATTTAAAAGTCCTAAAATTCTTCGATGAAGTAGATAACGCACAACATGGTGACATGTATTGAATTGGAAATTAAAGTTTGCCGGTATGTTGCAGAGCAGTGATGCATTTTCGAACATGCTCGTTTTAGGGTTCCGTACACCAAAGGTGAAAAGGAATCCTATTGTTTTCGCTACGCTGTCCGTCTGTCCGTCACACGGTATTTTCTCAGGAACCGTAAGAGCCACGGACCTGAAATTTGGACAGAGTATGTAGAACCTTGGCCGCTACAACAACAAATGCATTAGAATTAAAAATTAAAGGGTGTTCCAAAACGAGCAACGAAAAATGTTAAAATCCCATGTAATATACATACATACATACAATTGTATGAACATATCGCACTTCAATAGTGTCACAACTCAAAAAAACTAGTTTTGCAGAAAACATGTTTAAAGTTTTTAATTTACATACAACTCAATGAAGTCATGTAAAAATATTCTTCTCTCAGGAAGTGATAGTACAAGCTATTTATATGAAATTTTTATGCAAGATAAAATACGAAATTCACTATTATTCTGCATTATTAACTCAAAAAAAACGAATTTTTTGAGTTATGTCACTATTGAACTGAATGTGAAACTTGAAATTTGTAAAATTAGTGTATTTTTATACAGACTACTACAATTAACACTAAAATTTTAAAAAAATTAAATTAAAGGGTGGTCCATCAGTTAATGCAATTTTGACTATGTAATTTTGACAATTTGCTATATCTTGGAAACCGTAAGAGGCAAACACTTGAAATTTTCAAAAACGGTAAAACTAAAAAAACCGAAAATTATAAAATCGCCAAACCAAAAAAAAAATTGTCAAAACGAGAAAAATCGCCAAAATTAAAAAAAAATTCTAACTAAAATAAATCGCCAAATTCGAAAAAAACGCCAAAAAATCGGAAAAAATCGCCAAAACGCGAAAATGTCGCCAAAACTAAAAAATTTTTTTATATAAAAAAATCGCAAAAATGAAAAAAATCGCCAAAATGAAAAAACGCCAAAAACCGAAAAAAATTGTCAAAACTAAAAAAAGAGCCAAAACTTTAAAAAATAGTCAAAACCGAAAAAACGCCAAAACAAAAAAACCGAAAAGACCCCAAAAACGAAAAAATGCCAAAACTATATATTATATAGGATGAAGTTTGTATTAAATTACATATCTAGTGTTCGTACGGAACCATTCGTGCGCGAGTCAGAGTCGCACTTTACTGAATTTATTTTCATTGATTTGTATATTTTATTTGTTGTATATTTACGATAAAACACCGAATTGTAATCCAATGATTTAATGCCCTTAAAAGAATCAATTTAATAAAATTTAAAATATAGTATGGATTTTTATTTAGAAACTCGTAGTATGTATTTACAATGAATTAGCTTAAATCACTATCATCAACAATACATGCAGACATATACATAGATTGAGTGTAATATCTGTAGTAATTGTTGGTGGAAAATCTTTGCGGTTAATGCTCTTAATTAAATACTCCGTAATGTTACAAGGCCAGCGATATATTAACTTTATAAGTATCCATAGAGCAATTCATGGCTAATCTTATCCAACATCGACGCTTTGTACATATTTTTTTTACATTTAATGTTTTTTTCTGCTTGTTGTTTTATTGTTATTTCCTCTTAATTAATTCTTCTATAGTTTTTTTCCTTTCCTTTTTAATTTTATGTTGGGCAATTTAAATTTTTATCACTTTTAATTGAGTTTATGATGAAAAGTTATTTTTATTCCTCTTCAGATGTTAAAGTAAATTTTTTATTCTTCTTTGAAAAGTCAAAATAAAAGGAAGTCAGCTGAATGTGTGATTATTGATATAATGTTTAGTGGCTTAGATTTAAGTTTAAGAAATTCTTTTCGATTTCGTCTAACTCCGCTTTTATTATTAAAACAAAAATTTATTAATTTTATTATTATTTATTTATAATTAAAAAACAGAATATCTGAGAAGGAGTAGGAAAAACTATCAAATTTTAATTTAGAACAAAATACCTACTGCCTAAAGTTTATTGCAAACGCTGTTTTTAAGATAAATAAAAGTGAGAAAAACTAATTGAGGTTTAAGCCTCTTCTTTTTTAAACCCCTATCAAAAACCCCTAAAAAAACGGTGTTAGGCATAAGTTTGCAGTGTGTATCTGTGTGTTTGTAGCAGTCCACGTAAAGGCCAAGCGGCTGAACCGATTTTGATTTTTGATTTTTCTGCTTGAAAAGTGACTATTGATGATGTTCGTTCTTAGCTACATATGTTGGAAGAAAATCGATCCAACCGTTTAAATATCACATCTTTTCTATGTAAATGTATTCGGAAGTTTTTAAAAATTAAATTTTTTTTTATTTAATGAGTTAATGGTATAATAAATATATTCTTCACATCAAAATTCCAATTATTTTGTGCAATTATAAAGGAAGTTTATAGAGCAATGACTTGCTACTTATCTTTTTTAGACTTATAATCTCATATCAAAGAAAAAAATAATTAATTGTAATATTATTAATGAAGAAGAATGATACCTGGTGGTATCGATTTGAAACTCTGGATATACATATGTACATACATACGTCTTGTACAAGTGATGCCAACTGTTTTGGCTCTAAAAGCACAGCAAAATTTTAAAAAAGCACTAAAAATCGCAATTTTCAGATTTAAAAAGCATAAAAAGCACTAACGTGAAAAACGAGTGAAGATCCAAACGACAGAAATTAAATAATGTTTAATATTTTCTAATTTTATTTAATGAAAATGATTTTTTTATGTATGCATTCAAGTGGGGGCGTAAGACAAAGTTTGCTACGCTCAGCTAGTATGTGTACATGTATGTACATATGTATGTAAATTTAAAATATTTTAATAATGCAGCATTTTTAAATCGACGAATAAAATTTCTTGTTTAATTTGGAATGCTCTTTTGGCTCAGTGTAAATGGATGTAGGAGAAAATAGAAGAATTAATGCTGATGATATTTTATCGAAGGAGGGTACGTACCTTTGGTAATAGGTATGTAGGTATTTCCATTTTTTATTTAAGCGATTCCCAAAATTTATTACCTTTTAAAATTTGGTTGTTGGTAATTTCATTATGCATGTTTTTTTTTGTTCCTGCGATAAAATTTGCCGATGTTAGGATCACTTTTGTATTTGTAATATCAAATACCAAGGTACATATATGAATTTTGTGTATTTACATACATACATATGCACAAATTCGTTGATTTACATATGTACATACATGCATAGGTACATACTATTAAATTGCTAAAATATGTATTTGCACTAGATTTTGTGTGTGTTTCTTACATCTTTTTTATTTGCTTTTGCCAAAAAGTAGTATGACAGCTTCTAAAAATGCATTTGTCCCACTTCCCACTCGGAGCCGTCATTGCAATACCAACAACAAATGCAACACATCCAATAGGTATATTCTTCTAGTAGGTACTAAGCATAAAAAAATATACACAATTACATTAGAAACAACAGCGTTACAAGAAAAATATAAATAACGAGAAAACAAAATACATAAATAAAATGAACTTAAAAAAACAACAAGAACGACGGCAACAAAATAATAATACATTTTCTATTTGAGTGCTTTCTCTTCGTGATAAGCAAGTTTTCTTCCTCTGTTTTTAATTCAGATTTTACCTCTGCTTCTGGCTCTGTTCACAGCATAAAAACTCTGCCGCTGTTAGCCAGTTAATTCTGCTTGTCTTTCTGCTTTTTGCAGTTTCTGTTATAAAAAACATACCATCGTACTACATACGTACCTACACACAGTAACTTTATTTTGTTTTCTTATTTGCTATTTGCGCTGGCTATCCCCACCTCCCCCACTCTTCTTCTTATTTCTTTTTTCCAACAATCGTCTCTCTTTTTCTTTTGCTATATCTCACCATTTCTGTACTATCCATCTATCCACCAATCCCACCATTTATTTAACTAATATGTACGTACAGCTGCTGTGTTTCTGCTCTTCCTCTTTATTCTTGAGCTTCTTTTATGTCCCCACAAACTTTCCCCCACTGTGCTCCTCTTGTTCTTGCTGCTTCCCCCTTCTATTTGCTATTTCTTTTTTTGGTTCTTCTTCTTTTTCAACGTTACAACTCTGAGCACACATAAGCCCGCAGCAATAAATTTAATTTGCTTTAATATAAAAATGAAAAAAAAATAAGAATAAAAAACGAAATAAAATATTACCGTATTTTTAGCATGCGATTGGATAAGTAACGAATCGAAGGGATACTATAGCATTTCTAAAACGTATGCATAAGTAAGTTCATGCACATTATGAAATCGCAAAGTTCCAAAGAACTAAATTGGTCAGACTATATGAAGGTTAGCTGCGAATAGCGTTGTAAGTGACAAAACAATAATTTTTCAGAAGAGCCAAAAAACGTACATACATATTTCAAAGTAAGATTGTGTATTTTTTCGTTTAAGTAGCGTATCGAAAAAATGATAATTAGTCCTAGTGTGCACTATGCAAGTCTGATTGCTGAGGTGATTAGTTTGATGGGAGAGGTGGTTAACAGAAACGTTTCTTTTCCCCCCGTCTCTCTCTCCTTTCAAACTAATCAGCTTAGCAATAAGACTTGTTTAGTGTAAAGTAGGATTTAGCATTAAGGTTTCTTTTTGTATCTTTGTTACATTTATCAATTATTTTCGACAATTTCGTTTGCATGTTATTGTCAGTTACTTACAAAGTTTTTCCACTGTCTGACTGTTTGTAATTGCATTTTGACGGCGATAAGATGCATACTTTTGGATGGTTTGACGTTTGAACAACGCAAGAGAGTAATGTTAACGGTAATCTGTTAAGAAACTGGTTTTGTAAAAATTGCCTTTTACAACGTTACAACAACGGGTACACTTCATTTAAAGAATTTGTTGTTTAATAAAATGACCAATTAATTGCACAGCTTTATTTATTTATTTATTTCAGTCTATGGACAGAAAGTCCTTTCAGACTACGATAAAAAGGTACATTTTTTCTTAATAACTAAGATTGAATAACTTATATCGAGCCATTACCGCCAAAGAAGATTAACCAACATGATTTTCGAAATGCGTTTTTTTTTATAGAAATCATTAACTTGTTATCATTGCCATTATATATCAAAATTTTACAACCATAAGATATATCGATTCAATTTTATAGCAAAAACAATTTAAGCTTAAGTACATATAATTTTTTGTTTACAGTTTTTGTAACAGCAACATGTTACTTAAGCTAAAATTTCCTTTTGAAAATAAAGCAAGTGAAAGTGTTATATTCGGATTATTCGAATATTATATACCCCTCACCGACATCGGACGACGTATATGCATATATACAATGTTACAGACATACATATTTGTTTTGTAGAAGAATAATAGTTTACTTATTTTTTGGTCTATTGCAATTTTTCGACTAACCAACTTGATTCAAATATTTTATTTTCGATATTAGCAATAGTTGAATAATTTATTCTGCATTTTTTGCATTGTTAATATTTATCTACATGGAACAGCCTATTCTGATAGCACACACATCAACATCTAAAAAACTTGAATACACATTAGACCACCCAAATTGCCCAAAGTATTTATATTATTCGCTCCACCGTCAGTTTCAAATAGACTGGCCATAAAAAATCACATGTGGTTTAAAAATTGCACTGATACCTCGCGTACCTACCGGCCATGCGTATTGCACTTTTCACCTAAAAAATAACATATCCTGGCTATAAGTACTTTTGGCACCATAACTTTTAAATGCGGCGATTTTCTGAAAATTTTTGTTTAGAATAAGTACCGCAACATCTTTCTTCCACATAATGTTTCCCTAAATATGGCCTATCGTAAGTCCTTTAATGGGATGAAATTAAGTTTTTTGGACAAACTTTTTTCAACGGCTCTCGCTAAAAATTGGATAGCGATAATTCGTATATACTTGTATACAAATATTATGTAAATCCATGAACATATCATTAGAATTTTTTCTACAAAAAAATAAAAGTAAATAAATAAAGTATTTTTTAATCTAGAACCAATTTTTTTTGTCGAAGTCAAAATACGCGAATCACGATGAAGCCCATTATTCAACTCTGTACCTAATCCAAATAATATGATTGTATTGAAGTGAGTTACCATTGTTTTAAAAGCTATGTTTCCCAACTTGAAAAGAAAAATCATCCATAAGTCTTAAATATGGTTATTTTGAAAACTCTGAAATAGTTTATTTGATTTAAATTTGATTACGCGATCCAGGCAAAAAAAAAAACTGAGATAGTCGCCAGTTCAGTTTAGGTACGTAGCAATTTATTAAAAATTTATTCACAGAGTATATGGACTTTACAATTCTTTCCACCAGTAAAACTATACACAAAAAAATTAATAGCGAACTCTAATTTGAAAAATGATAAGCATGTAGAAGATTCACTACATGCAGCTGATCAAGAAGATAATAATTAAGCAATTTGGAGACAAGTTTACGTAAAAAACTGATATTTACTTCTTAGGTTGTCAGGGAGACCGCAAAAAAAGCTTAAGGGAAAAAAATACCGATATCATAGTAATATTTAGTTAAAATTCGTTGCCTTGTTTATATTTAGCATAATAACACCTAAATACCAAAATTCAATGAACTAACTGAAATAACAGCGAAGATAATTTAAAAAAACCTTCTACTGTAAAGTTTTGTTTTTGCTACTTAAGCTTTTTGTGCGGTTATGACTCGATATATACCTATAGTAAAATAGAAAAAGATCAACAAAAAAAAAAAAAATAAATAAAGAGAGCTTATTTCTTAATGAAGTTAGAATTGTGGGTCAAACTAACAAGGTTTATGTGAATAATTTTCCATTTCCATCCAATTTTTGACAGTATATTTACAAGAGTGTAAAAATGCACAATTTGTGAGGCTTTTGAACGTCTTCATGGGGAAATTATTGTAATTTGTATTACAAATAATAGTAATTGTGAATATTCAGGAATACACGTCGACTTGGTGAAAGTTACGCCCGGTTCACACGTTTCAACTTTTGTTGCTCAACTCGTAATTCAGCTGTAAGAATAAAATAGATATTTGTATTTCCGTCTTCGTCTTTTTTACTCCTGAATTACGAGTGGAGCATCAAAATTTGAAACGTGTGAACCGGGACTTACATGATTTTGATGATTTTTCTTATATGTATTAATTATAGTAATTAATGCATTATGAATTTGCATAAGAAAAATGTACAAGAAATAATTTTTAGCGATTTTATTTCTACTTTTGACGATTTTCTGCTAAATTTTTATACGATTATTTTATAAAACTTTATGTAAAAAAGTGTTATATGAAAGCAAATTAATTATCATTGAAGAGAAGGCTAGGAAAATATCTGAAAACTTTGATGGCATGGCAAACAAAAACAATTTTTGAAAAGTTTCTTTTGTTGTAATGGTAAGTTTCACTTGTTCGACGCGTTTTCCCGAATAGCCAGAAATGTTTTCTAATGTATTAAAAATACATAAATAAATAAATAAATAAATAATAAAATAAATTAATAATAATAATAATTAAAATAAACAACCTTTCATTAAATTCGTGTTTATGATCCATAAAAGAAAGAGGTTCTTCTGGTTTTTCATCAACTTTTTTTAAATTAAATGTAAAAATATGATGAAACCGTTGCAAAGTTTATGAATGTTCATAATAACTACTTAAATGTGTGTAGGGTGACATGAATTATAATTTGTATTTGCTTGTGTGTATAAATGTATGAATGATTGTTTGTGTGTGTGCGTGTATCTATGTGGAAATATGTATTTGCTTATGTATGTGTGTGTGCATATTTGACATCAGACATAAAATAAATGTTTAATGAAAATATAAATAAGAAATTAATTATATTTATTTATAATTTACAGCTTATAATTAAATGAAGAACAAAAAACGTTCATGATATTATTTATAACAAACATACACATGTGTACATACTTACATATATAGCAGGTATATGTGTATGTATGCATATATATACATATGAATGTAGATACATACATATGTACAATATGTATCTATGTACATACATATGTATGTGCGCAAGCATGTACTTGATATCGCACTGATATCCTTAAACTATGTACATATCGCACTTGTTCCTCTAAACGAGGTCAATTCATAATTTTGCAATTGTCACTTTTTACAAGAAACGAGAGGTCATTCATACCTACATATGTACATATGTACATATCTACCAATTGTAAATGTCGTACCTACATATGTACATCCTTTTCTCTATTCTTCTGCCAAAAATACAGTCCACTTTAGAGGAACAAGTACGATATAGTCGTACACCCAGAGAAAAAACAGCTTAAAATTAATAAAAATCATATTGAATTAATAAGAAACATCAACGAAAGTCTAGTCATGTTGAAATTTCTTATTTCAATATGGAAAAATATTGATTTACAGTATTAATTTATTAATATTATTTATTTTTAAGTAGGTATCTCAATTTACATTTCTATTATAATTAAAATTATTGAATTAATGTGACGCGTTCTTATTTTTAAGTTGCAGCTTTTCCCTGAGTGTACCTATAAATTGCAATTTTTATCCAGTTTTAGAAGCTGACAAATTACTTTCTTATGTAGTATTTATGTACATACATACATAGATACAATATGTACATATGTGCATGCATGCATATAAAAAATATTGCAAGCAATTTTAATATAATAATAATAGCATAGATCTTGTACACCTTGTGTGAGCGTGAGTAAAAAAAAATTTACTTGAGTGAGAGTACATGAAGAATTTTTGCTTGTGTGTACCTATAATGTTTTTATATAGAATCTTATATAGGGTTTTGTTCATATGTATGTATGTTTGCATGTATGTACATTGTACATAAACACTAGGAATAAACGTGGAATTGGATATCAGATCTTTAATTAAAAACATACATACATACATATGTACCTAAGTATGTATGTATTTCCATTCATGTATTCCGAATAATCAAATCATCAGTCTAATTACGAGTTGACCAACAAAAGTTAAATTGTGTGAGAACCGGGATTAACTGATAAAAACTTTTCGCTCTAAAAGCTTAAAATTACATTCGTAACAGAAACGAACCAGTGGTTTTGATTGATTCTATTTTTATCAGGTTACTGAGAAGAGAAAGTAAGTTTTGAACTCACTTGGGTCCAAATAGCTGGTGAAGTGACAGATATGTACACATACATATGTACATATGTATAGAGACAGGAGAAGCTTATTCATTTTTATTTATTTTTTTGTTAAAGTATTAAATAGAAGAAAGTTCGGTTTCTTTATGTGCCATAATGTAATTTATCTTAATTGGATTATTAGTTTTTTACACACATAGTAAGTATAGACATACATATGTACCTATGTACATATTTATAGTTTTGAAATATGTTTAACTTATTAGGTACATACCATGAATCAAAGAATACAAGATTAAGCATTGCGCATGTCTGTTAACTTGAGTGTGCTGGTGTGACGTCAAAATGACGTAAAAATCGAAATGTAAACAAAATTGTGTTATACCAAGTACACGTGTTTGTGTGATTGTGTTTATGGTTTTCGGCTGATGTGACGTATGTAGATGCGCAGAAAAAGAATTTTTCAAAAGCTGAATGCGTAATCGTGTATTCTTTGATTCATGGGTACATACGGGTATGTTCTGTATTCCACGTGAAATTAAAACATGCAGAATTGCCATAGAATTGTTGTGAGAAATTTGTATTTATAAATCCCGGATTACAAACGTCAACTTTTGTTGATCAAATCGCAATTCATCTGCAGGAAAAAAGAGATACATATTTGTGTTTATTTCTCCGTCTTTCTTACAGCAGAATTACGAGTTGATCAACAAAAGTTTGAAGTGTGTGAACCAGGGCTAACAATAATACTATAGCAATTTCGAACGATTCGATCGAACATTTATATTATGTAAAACCAAAAAACAAAAAACTTAGATTTGTTTTTGTTTCTAATACTAATGTTCGATCGAAACGTTCTTTCACATTTAGACAAACAGGCCCTTAATTTCACGTGCAGTACATAACATACCCAATAAAATATACGTACATACGTAAAGATCTGGCAACATTTCTTAATACCTTTGTTTTTGTTCTTTCAGAATTTCGTTGTTTCTGTTGTTATACTACACAACGGCAATAACAATGACGATGAAATTAAATTTACGACACATGCACAGAAACACACCAGTGTTTATTTGTGAACATGTACATAAATACATACGTACATACATATATATTTCTATATTTACCCTGCAGTCAGACTGGGGCCAAGTGTCTCTATGTCAACACTAAAACTCTAGTAGTAGTTACATTATCTACAATTTCTCTTTTATTCGCCAGTATAAAATAAAGAGAGAAAATAGATGTGGTGTATTTCTGGTGGATTTTGCAACAACTTGTCAATATACATAAATTAAGGTATAGAACTGTACCAGTAAATTTCTGGTTTGTATGTATCCATGTTCCCATAAGAACTATGAATTCACAATCTAGTCAATTGTTTTAGTGTTACTAGTAGAATTTCAATGACAAGCACATGCTAAATGTCTATAGCACAAATTATTTTATGGGGAATAATTGTAGAGTAGTACTGGTGACAAAGTCAAAAGCGACTCAGTACATTTTCACCATCGACATTTCCTTCAGGGTATATACAGATGTACATATGTATATACATATCGTTGGCTGAAATGCAAAATAACGTAACTTTTTTTTTTTTTAATTTTATAATAGAGAGAATTGTTATGGTAAAGATATGAAAATTTGTAGGGACATGTGTTCGATGCAATAACCAATAATTAGTTAAAAACGCGATCTTTAATATTTTTTGTTAGTACGTGGTTTTGCATTTCGGCTGACGATATACATATACATACATAACTACTTACTTCCCTGCAGGAGAATAGGCGATAATTTTCAAAAGCTCTAGTATAAATACTAGAATAACAAGAACTAGTGCAAAAAGGGTTAAAGTTGTTGTGTAAAATTACTAGTGCTGATGAGTACTAGTATATGAAATAGTTCCAAGGTACCACATTGCAAAATAAATTTTGACTGTCTAACAGAGCCCTTGCACTGTATGAAAATTGGTATCATATAATTACTAAAATTTTATAAATTATTAATTAATTAATTTTTTAAATAATTATAATTACCCTTTTGTATTTCTGAATTTTTTGATAAATAATTGCTAATTTTAAGTAGCAGTTGTCACTGGGTAACAAAAGAATAAACCACCAATTTTATAGGATTTTTATTTACAAAAGAACTGGTAATAAACTAGTCGTAAACTAGTAGCACTGGTACTAGTAGTTTTCTAAACACACTCAATGCTAATTTGAGCATTAAGATAGTATAGGAAAGTATACAGTTGGGAACTAGTGGTGGTGATTTCTGTACTAGAAAAATACTAGTTGAACACTAGTTCGTTCTCCTGCAGGGTTATGAATGTATGTATGTATGTATGTATGTACATTGTTCATTTACATATGCCCACAGATACATATGTATGTATGTACTAGGGATGCCAAACGGGAAATCCCGATCCCGGAAATTCCGGGATTTTCGGGATTTGGCAAATCCCGAATCCCGGGATTTGTAAAATTTCATCCCGAGATTTCATTTTCGGGATTTCTTAGCAATTTTTATATAAAAACTTTATAAATTCAAATTTTCGTTGATTCTAAGGTATTTTTTATAATATTTAAAAGTCCCATACAATTTTATACGTATAGTTTTAACAATTTAATGACTATTCGTGACATATTTCTTACAAATTAACAACAAGAGCAAAATAAATAAACTACTTTCTTACGGTTATTTTCATCAAAGGTGCTACAATATATGTACATTTTAGAATTATTTTGAAAACAAAAGAAACATATTATCTTTGGAAGGGAAATAACATTTGAAAAATTCATAAGTTTGACAAATTTATTCCGTCTTTTTCTATATTATGAGGGTAATTATAATTCAAATTCCACGAGAAATTTGTCCCGGGGAATAATTTCAAACAGTAGCAAATAATACGGAAAACAAAAAAATCTAATTTGAAAAGGGAGAAATTTCTTGCGGAAATTTATTCATAATTACAGTGTATAACTATCTGTATGTCGACTCCTCAACGCTAAAAAAAATTAGCACTTATCTACTTGTCGATAACAATTGAGTACTATTGACACCTCCTTACAATTGGAGTAGAATACAATACAAAGCAAGTGAAAACTTCTTGTTGTCGGGTTGATGTAAAATCGAGAAATATTTACAGAATAATGCGGAGTATTTTGTCTAAGAAACTGCTCGAGTGTGTATGTATGTTTTTTACATTACAGTTCAAAATTATTTTGTTTTTTATTTAGACCGTTTAGGTCATTTTTGATACAAACCTAAGATCAAATCCATTTAAATTACATGGATTTGATAAATAGTTTTAGTCAAAAACGACCGACTGAATGAGTTCGACCCAATTATAGTTGTATTCGAGTTGCAGAGTAAATGGCCAGGACACTAATAAACCATACTCCTCTTAGCGAACGTATGAATACACACATACATATGCATCTGTTGAACTCGTAGAAAAAAACTTATGTATGAATTTAAGTGGTGAACACGTGCGATGTCCATGTTCAGGCATATCAAAGTATTTTGCGGTAGTGCAATAGAGATGGAATATTTACCAATTTTGTTCTGTCTCTTTTTTTTCTATTGCAAATGGTTGCGGACTTCAAATCTCATGGCGAACATTTTTGCTCAGACATTTGCTCGGGCATTGATGTCAGAGCATGGACGAAAGTTCGACATGAGCGGTCTCCATTAGCCATTTGCGATGTCCGACATGATGCCCATACGAAGTTCATGGCTAGTGGAGACCGCTAGTTAGGCAAACTTTTAATGTATGTGCCTATAAAAATGTGATCTTTAGACGTAATTAATCGAGTTTGATTAGAATAGTGTATACATTTCTTTTAATTTTTCGACATGTTCAGCCTTATTATCGTTGTCATAGTCGTAACGAAATTGATAAAAAAATTAGATAATGCTTTGTATACATACATATGTAACAACCGTTATACTTGTTGTTGATCAATCGCAATTAAAAAAACGTTAGTAGATATATTTTTAACAAAACAATATTGTTTTTGCAACTTATTTGTATGAAAGTGAATCTAAAAATTTTCGTAAGTCAACTTAAGCGCTAGTGCTAAAAGTCCACCGATATGTATATTCGTTTTGGTTTAGATAATATAAAAACATTTATATTGAAAACAAAAATAAGTTTTCATATTTAGTTATTGCTTTCATATTTCATATTTAGTTATTGCTTTCACTGAAAAATTCTTTTGATTTTTATTTCATACTCGTATTAGAAAATTGTTCACTTTAAAGAACAATTGTGCAATGATAAATTATGAAAATAAAACCTTTTAAAATGCATTAAATTGTAATTAAAGTAATATTTATTTAAAAAAATAATTTATTTTACGAAAAATATTTAGATCCCGAAATCTCGAAAATCCCGTGATCCCAAAAAATCCCGGGATCCCGAAAATAACGAGATGTCGAAAATCCCGGGATTTTCTGGATCGGGATTACAAAATCCCGAATCCCGGTATTTCCAAAAATCGATCCCGATTGGCATCCCTACTACATACATACATATATACATATATTGTTCCTAGGTAAATGTCAAAATAATAGGATGTAGAGTTCATGTGGAAAATGTAGCTTTTCGAATTTTTGTTTTTTTTTATAGCTTCTTAGTTCCGTTACTTATGTATATGATGTTATTTCACTGAGTAATACATAATTTACATTAAACATTTTTTCATGAATTTTGTTGCACTAAACTTTCTATTTGCTAATTGCAGCGCTGTAGAAGATAATTTTATGTAAAAAATTACATAGAATGAAACTCTGATGCATTTTTGGTAACTTTTTTGATATGAGTTGCTCGTCAAATCCTCCTACTGATAATTCAAAAATTTGCATGCAACTAATTTCATGAAAAAATGGTTAATGTAAATCAGTTATAAATTACTTTTTGGAACACTATCAATAAGTAAATTTAAAATAAACAATGGCTGTATTCGATGTTTGATGCAAATATTAATGCGTAAGTGGGCATAGTTGTTCCTTTTGCGGATTGTTCCTTTTTGTTCCCAACAACAAAAAGAACTAGTTCGTTCTTTTCGTTCAGTTGTTCTTTTCGGTCAGTTGTCAGTGAACAACAGAACAGAGATTGTAGTCGTCGAATCCTCTTCAACGTTTTCTTCTTAGTGCTTATTAGTGACCTTATTCGTTGCGTAGTTTTTTATAAGTAAATGGTTAAAATTAATATTGTTGATTGAAAATATTTAAAATGAAGTCAGTGATCATTTGAAAGAAAATTTTAATCACTTTTTTAATACTGGTTCATATTCAACACAACAAATTATTTTTTTAATTTAGTAAAAATGTTTCTTGTTCATCAGTATTTTTATTTGCACTTTGTGTTATCATTCGCAAGTAAGAGGTAAAAATTAATATTTTTGAACGAAAATTTTTTAAATGAAATCCGTGAAATCAGTTTAAAACAAATTTAAATCACTTTTTTAATTCTAATAATCTTTTTCACAATCTGTTTTTTAATTCAATACTACAAATTATTTCTTTTAATTTTGTAAAACTCGCTTGTATATTTCACTAAGTATACATTTTCTGTTGTTTGTTTTGATTATTCTGCTAAAAATTTAATAGGCACACTACAAAATGTATAAATTTTGTCTCTTGTAAATGAAATGTTTTGCATGTGTATTGGTCAGGAACAGAGAATAAGATAAACAAAACGAAATAAAGACCAAAAACGAACGAAGGAACGAAAACGAACGAAGGAACAAGAAAGACAAAAATAGCAAGAAAGACCAAAAGAACAAGAAAGGCCAAAAGAACAAGAAAGACCAAAAGAACAAAAAGGAACAACTAGACTGAACTAGTGCACATCGTTCACTTATGGGAATAGTTCAATTGAACTAGTTCATTCTTTTACAGCACAATTGTGTGTATTTTGTTGTTGGCTTTTAAGGAAAATCTACGATATTTTGCAATTACAATTACGCAGAGTTGTAAATGACAATACCAAAACACAACTGAAAAGTCAACTGTTAATTTATTGGAGAATGGCGATGCAAATTTATCAATTCCAACCAAACTATTTTAAAAGTTGAAAACCGTGATAGGGGTATTAAAAAACCTTTAATTTATTCGTTAAAACTAATATAAATGAAACGGTTATCTTATGTTGTATTCTATATGTATCTACTATTCATTTTAATAAATTCTTGATATTTAATATTGATTAAATTTGCCTGTAGAAGAAGAAGTGCAAAATGAACCATTCAAGTGGTGCTATTACTTTGACAACAGCTGTAGTGCATGTATGTATGTATATTTATGCGCATAATAGGCAGAATGCAACTATTAATAGTTTTATGTATTTAAATTTTTGAAAAGAAGTTATACACCACTTTCATATGTACATATATATTTATGTATGTATGTACATACATATGTACATACATGCATACATACACACATACATACATATGTATGTACATATATATGTATGTACATACACACATATATCCATACATACATGCATACATACATACATACATACATACATATGTATGTACTAGTGATGCACGAATATTCGTATTCGAATTGTCGAATATTCGGCAATTTTGAGATATTCGTATTCGCATTCGTATTCGCCTAATTCAGGTCACATGGCAGAAATCATATTTAAACATTAATTTGATAAAATTTTCTTTCCAATAAAGCCCGTTTTATTGATATTAACAATATACCTATTTCCTTGTTTTATTATGATTTAAACTTGTGTCACTCTATAAAAAAACACCCTTTACAATATTATGTGGTATATGCAACTACATGCATACATACATATGTATATCTAAGCTAAAATGCATTCTACATGCTGCTTGTTTTCTCTTCTGCTGCTTTAAATGCTAGTGTTGGTGTTTTTTTTTCATATCACACAATAAGCAATAAGAACAGCAATAACAAACGCACTACAAAAAATGAGAAAAAACTAAACAGTAAAAGCACAAACAACAGCAACAATAATAACAAAACAAGTACAACAACTTGCTACAATAATAAAAACAAGTACAAAATTTTACATTTACTTGTGTACATATATTTTTGTAGTAAGGAAAAACAACAACTGCAACAACACAAACTTGAATATTTTACCCAGCTACAATCAACTCTCCTTCAATTAAAAGTAGGGGGAGAGAATCGGGGGAGTTATAATAGGTGGCAAAATACAAACATACATACATATTGTATGTACATATGTATACATATATACATGCATTCATTTATAGGTGGTTTCCGATGGAGGAGGGCAGAGAGGAGAAAAAATAAAAATCAAAAACGAGAAAAAAAAACCAAAATAACAAAATTTACGAGAAACAACAGAGCACATTACATTGCACAGTAAGGCTGAAGAAAAGAAATGCATTTTTAATCAAAGATATTACATTTTCAATTTGTGTAATTTAGAATATCTATAGGTATTATGTGTATAAAATCGTAGTGTGTGTTTGTTCCTAACGCATGATCTCTGGAACTATTAGAGCTGAGGATCAGAAATTTTCAACACAGGTCCGAGTTAATACCCGGTAGGTTCTTGTTTTATTTTTAACCCAACAAGTGACCACAGGGTGGAGTAATTTGGAGTTGGTTGAGCACTTTCTGGTTGATATGTATCTATCGAAAAAAATTCTGAACAAATAGATTAGCTTATTAATTATGTTGTAATATTATTACTTTTCTTTTTTTTTCAAAAACTTAAATGTCTTGTGTTACTAAAAATTTCATGTTCTTGTTCATATTCATATTCTTGTTCTCCAGACATTAACAAACAAAACAGAAAAGGAAGGGGTATCGGTCCAGCCGGAAATTTTTCAAAATTCCAATTTTAAGTGTGATATTTCGAAGGACGAGCTTGAAATTTAATCAGAACTAATAATACCCTGCTGTTTTCAATATTAGTTTTAAATGTTCCATAACAAAGTGCATTGCACATTAGCAAAAACACTTTCAATCATGAAGAATTTTTCAACTTCCATAATTAGTTTTTTTTTAGTACAAATTTATAAAATTTAATCAGCGATGAATACTTGGTGCTTTTGGCACTGTTTTTAGTGCTTTTTGAAGAGTTTTAAGAAATTTGTGTATTTCTTAAAATTATTTTCATAAAAACCTAGTGTATTTATTTTTTCAGTGTAAAGCATACCTTTTCATTAAATAGAGAATAGCTTAGAAAATATTAAACATTATTAAACTTCACTCGTTTGGACCTTCACTCGTTTTTCACGTTAGTGCTTTTTAGATCTCAAAACAACGCTTTTTGTGCTTTTTTTAATTTTGATATGAATTTAATTCCGTTCACTGAAAAAAAAATCAGAGACCAGTGATGCTAACTATTTTGTTTCTAAATCACATGAAAATAGAAAAAGCACTAAAAAGCGTAATTTTCAGATCTATAAAGTGCAAAAAAGTACTAACGAAAATTTAATTCCAGGCTGCAAAATTTTATCGTAAAGCTACCAACAGACGACATGTTTTTTACATGTGTTTTTTAAGTTTTCGACTCGTATGTTTTTCTTTATGCTTGTCAATATTGGTTAATTTACATAAGGTTTATAATTTTTGGTCACAAACGTACATATAGTATCACTTCTTCTTTTTCAGTACATAAATATCCACGTAGTTTGTTTTATAAATGACTTGCAGCCGTCGAAATATTTTTGGGTCCGTCGCTGTAATACTGGCGACACAAATTTGCTTTTTTAATTTTTTCTTTTTTAAACAAGACGTTGAGGTTGTATCTAAAAATCTATACATTTTTGGACTTATTTTAATAAAACGACGTTAAATTAAAAAAATATATATAATTAATTTGTCTTGCAAAATACTTCATTCAGACGGCTAATGATAGTGCACATAATCAAAAGCCGACGAATTTGTTCGCATGACATAGACATTTGGAGCTGTATGTTTAACATAAGAAAATAGAGCACGCTCTATTTCAAATAATGTCTTATGTTTTTTGTCATGTTTTTTACACAAGCAATGTTTTAAAGGTAACACACGACATGTTTTCGTTTACATATGTAAATTCTGGCACATACAATGTGAAAAACATGTCGTCTGTTGGTATCTTAAGTGACAATTTATTTTTTAATGCATAATTTTATAATAAGATCTTTCATGATCTCTGTCCACTGTTACACTCAGAGAAATAAAAGATTAAAACAAGATATTGTAATGGATAACCAATACTACTGCACGCCACACCGTAAACCTTTAGTAAATCTATTGGGTGGGTGGTGTATGGTGTATGGTCTGAAGCTGTTATATACATGTACATATGTATGTAATTACGTACGAGTGAATACATACATACATATATTTTAAAGTATTAGTCTTAAAGCTTATTGCCTGCGTATGTATGTATAAGTGAACAATTTTATATACGTGTACATTTGATAGCCTGTATTGGTAGTTGTATGAATTAAATTCTAAGAAATTATTCTCGTGCAGTAGTGAAGTACGGTATGCCTGAAGCGGAACTACATATATATAAACCTAAGCATAGACCCAATATATGTGCACATTCATATATACATACATACATACATACATACCTAGATATGTGTGTATGTATGTTTATATAATTGTGTATATAATATTTTCATAACATTTCCCAATAGGCAATATGTCCAACGTTTGAAATATAACAGCAAAACAAAATTTTTTTTATGATAATTTGTCTTAAAAACCCTTAATAAGTTTTATAAATAAGCCTGTAAATGTTTTACCATTTGACATGAAAACAACCTAGAATTTACACATGAAACTAATTGCATGAAAGTCGCAATACACTCACATTTTTCCAGTACCGCTTGGCAGCCGTTGATAGCAGACTACTGCGCGTTTTAAGAAGAAAATGGAAAAAAGTGAAATTCGTGTGCGAAAAAACCATCACTCAAACCAAGGCTAAGCTTGATAAATACATGGGGACCCTTCATCATCAATTTCAATGCATTTCATTATGGCCGTACAAGCACATAAGATGCCGAATGTTTTGGACCCCTAATACAGGTCTTTACACCCGAAACAATTAAAAAAAATCACGTTATGGTTTTATCAAATCGGATATTGAAAGTAAGAGAGATTGTGGAAGCCACAGGCATCTCACATGGGTAACGGGTTTCAATTTTGAATGATTACTTAGGTATGATATCCGCCAGATGGATACCGGGTTTTCTCACAATCGACCACAAACGCAACCCTGTGACAATTTCGCAGGAAGGTTTGAGGTTGTTCAACCGCATTAAACGTGGATCCACCACAACGCACAGTAGACCAAACAACAGTCAAAACAGTGGGTTTCGGCACCAAAGAAGGCTAAGGTGGGTTTGTCAGCCTATAAAGTCATGGGATGCACGCGCTATAATCAACATTGACTTATGAATGCAGTTTCCATGGGAAAGATCCATCAGTTGGGCTACGAATTCCACCCTATTCTCCACATTAAGCCCCGAGTGTCTATTTCTTGTTCCCAAACTTGTAGATATGGCTCGGCGGAAAGAAATTTGACTCCAACGACGAAATCATCTCACAAACAAATGCCTATTTTGATGACCTCGACAAATCATATTTTTCGGAAGGGGTAACAAATTTGGAGAAACGTTCTAATAAGTGTAAAGAACTCAAAAAGAAAAATAAAGAAAGTCAGAGACTTGTGACCCGACCTCGAAATTTCAAGTGCAAAAGATCAAATTTTCCACTTGAATACAATTCTCATTATGACTTCTATGTACCTATAACCGCGCAGAAAGCGTGTCTTTTGAGTTTTATGGCAAACGGTGTAGGTTAGCTTACCGAATAGAAAAACATTCACGTATTGTATTTTCATCGGGATTTCAAAAATTTCTCTTTATCTCTATCGCGTATTTTACTTTTTTTTTCTTTTTGTTTGTTCAAACCATTAACCTAAGATACATAATTTCAAATCTCTGCTTACTCTGGTTTTAGACTCTGCAGTTTTTCTTGCTCAACTTTTGATTTTACAATGAGAAAGAAAAAGATAGTTATACAAAAGGAATATATTACTTTCTCAACTCTCACGTACAAAAAATGAAACTGGTGAGTCTAAAACCAGAGTTAATTTAATTTATAAATACATATTAATCATATATGGCCTATCGGGCTCGATTAATTTATCAAATAAATAAAATTGAAATGAAATCGAAGTGATTGCTGGGTTAATGAACAGCGCAGATAAGCAAATTTCTGACGTTCAAGCAGCGACTACATCGTTTTAGCATACACACCAGCGATGCCAACTTGGTGCTTTTGGCATTATTTTTAGTGCTTTTTGAAGACTGAAACGCCAATTTTTGAGCGTTAGTGCCAAACTAACAAAAAGCACTAAGTAGTGCTTTTAAGAAATTTGTGTATTTTTAAAATTACTTTAATAAAAAACTTGGTGTATTTATTTTTTCAGTGATATATTTCATTAAAGATGTTGATAATATTGCCGAAATAGAGACTAGCTTAGAAAACATTGTTAAATTGCAGTCGTTTTTCGCGTTAGTGCTTTTTACGCTCTTTAGATCTCAAAATTACGCTTTTTATTGCTTTTTTTAAATTCTGATGTGCTTTTAGAGCCCAAAAAGTTGGCATCACTGATACACACACCCATGAACACACACACACACACACATGCAAACAATTCTAAGCTAGACTTTAGTGTTAGTAACGTTTTAAATGTTTAATAGATTGATATATGGGGGAAAAGTGGCACAAATTAAAATTTAGCTTGCTTCGTTGATGTTGTTGTTGTTTTTTCTCTTTATTTTTCTACATACTTATTTATTTTATTATATTTTAATTTTTGCTGCTGCCATTTTTTTCTTAAACAATTTGTTTTTGTATTAATTTTAAAATAGTTTTTGTCAGCTTCTTTGTATACAAGATAAAGAAAATAAGCTCGTAGAATTAGTTTATTCGGTTTTTTTTCTAATAATTTACTATGTGTACATTATTAAATATCTAAAATAATTTAAATAAATACCTACATACTTTTTATTTTTTCTAAAAGATTGGGAAAAAATAATTCAAATAAAGAAAAAAAAATATTTTATACCAATGAAGAATTAATCAAAGATATATGTAAATTTAATTAACAAGTTACCCGTGAATTTCATGAATTTGTTGGAACTTTGTTTTTAAATAATGAATAATTTTAATAATAATAATTTTATAATAATGTGAAACGTGTTTATTCCTAACTGTATGGTCTCTTTATTACAATCGCGAAAGTTAAAAGTGGCTGCAAGTTCAATATACATACATAGGTTTTTAAATTTTTTTTTGCATTTAAAAACTTAAATAATAGGCCGTTCTCAGTGTGCCACGAAATCAAGTATGTATGTAATTGCATGATTTCGGCCGAAATTAAGTAATTTCCCATAAATTTTGGCGTATCCCAAATTAACTAATTTTACTTAATTTCCACGGAATCAACTAGAAATTAAAATAGAAAAATTTCGTTTATTTTAAATTATGAAGATGTCTTTTTAATTCATTATAGTACCTAAAATAAAAAGATTAATAAAAATCAGATATTGTGTGAACAAATTAGTTAAATGTTAAAAATCCTGTATCCAATAAATGCAGCCAAAAATCATATCGCACACTGATTCATAGACAGTCACAACTCAAAATGATCAAAGTGATTTTGTTTTTTCATCAACGAGTTAATTTAACAAATTTCTAACGACCGCAACAACTTCTTTTGCAATACAGTCTTCTGGAAGAATATAAAATACCTTTATGCTTGTTTTTACGTTACATAATTGCGTCATTTGTACAGTATCAACAGTTGTTTGCCACTACTCAGCATCTGAAATAGTTTGAGTTGTGACTGTTTATGATTTTGTGTTCGATATGTTTGCTAAATTAACTCAAATGTCATTTAGTACCAGTATGAATACTTTTGATTTCGTTCGTAATTTCATCTTGAAATTACATATTTGATTTCGTGGCATGCTGAACGGGCCATGAATGTTTTTCAATATTGTAAATACGTTCATATGTGTGTATGTATGTATATATTTAAATATGTATGTATGTATTTATGTATATAGTAGATAAAAACATATGTATGTATGTGTATATATATATATATACATGTGTAAATATGGTAAATACATACATATACATAAATATTTAAAAATGTACAACGTTGTATGTGAAAAAATTTTAGAAAAATTCAAGAATGGAGTCTGACATGGTGCGAAATAAAAATTGTATGGAAGAAAATCGACTACAAATTCAAAATCGTTCTTGTCAAAATTCATAATAGGTGTAATCACTTGCCCAAAAATGTGTGCAAATTTTTAGTAGATTTGACTGAAATGTGTTCGCATATTTATTTATTTATTATATATTCTATGCACAAGACTTAATTAAAAGCCTTAAGGCCCAACTATAATATGAATAAGCTGGCTTAAGCTAATGTCAGAATTGAACGATAAGTCTGTCAAATGCTTAAACAATTCAGATGTGACTTTTAGGTGGCCGCAATGTACTTACATGTACTTAAGTATTCTTTAGCCACAGCTGCACATCTAGGTATTGTCAATAATTTTGTAGTAATTTTGTTTCTTCTCATAACTCCTAAATGAATGCAATTCAATCAAACTAACTTGAAAGAATGTCCTAATCTATTAGAAATTCACATATAAATATATCCATCACTTTATTACTTGTTTTATTTGTTTTGCTTACTAAAAAGTACAACAGTGAATATACATAAGTATGTATATGTGTATTGTAAAACAAACAATGAAAATAAAAGTTTTGCTTTATTTTCCGAGTTTAAAATAAAAAACAATAAAAAAATATTTAAAATCAATGAATATTTTCTGCTGCTGCTTGTTTGAGTTTAAAAAATGCACAAACAGTTGTTTCCTTACGGAGTGTGCGTTCAGTTTGTCACTTTACTTAAGCAAATGACATTTGACGAAACTTGACGAAAAGTTTGCTAAGTACATTATAGTTTGCCACATGCGTTTTATATGTAACCGCACAGTTGCTTAAGCTAGCTTATTCATATTATAGTTGAGCCTTTATATTAAAGCATAGAATCTACATATTTGGTTGAATAAAATTACATCAATACATATGTACATATTAAACATAATATAAACAAATAGTAATAACAAAATTAATAAACTAATAATAGAAATCAAATTGTAATTGTAAAAATTTGGAATAAATAAATAGTATAAATTGAGAGAGAGCAAATTGTATATATGGTTGGTCACAAGTAGAAAGGCCCTAACTCAAATAACTGTAGCTTTACACATAATAATTGCGTTCGCGTACTCAAAAGTTTTTAAAAATTTTTACTGAACTTTACTGCATTTTACTAAATTGCGTTCGTTTACCCAAAATACAGTAAATGAGAACACAAATTGAGAGAGTAAATTGACAGTTCTTGACTGATTGTTTTGCAAATTTTTACTGCAGAAATTTGTCGTAGTAAAGTTTAGTAAGATAAGAACATATGATTCAAAATGTAAACAAATGAAAAGTAAGCAATCGAAAAGTGTAAACATTTGAGAAAAGGTTAAATAAATATTGTGAAAGTCATTAAGTAATAATGCATTTATAAATCATAGTAATAATAGCTGTTAATATTCATATTTTTTAATATATTTTATTAATCCTTTTGCTTTGCAAATTATTCTAATTACTCAGAGTTGTAAAACTGTAAAATATCTGGTTACTTAGTATTGCAATTGCTTTTAAGGTAATCAGTAACATTTACAAATTGTCATGTAATTTTTATTAATTTAACTAAGAACAAAACAAGGAAATCAAAAAGAAATTAATTACAAATATTACATGAAGCAAATTACAAAATTTATTCTTAGATTGCTCGTGTTATAAAAATATTGTATCGAGTACCAATAATGAAAAAGAGTTGAATAGTCAAAAGTTTATATATTTTTCAACACTATGTGGACTTGGAGTCAGCTGTTTCTTTAATCTTACTAATTTTTACTATTTTTCCGTTCGCGTACTTTTATTGGCAGCAGCTCTTTGTGAGAGTAAATTTTAAAATGTTCGCAGTAAATACTCACTTACTGCATTTTACTGCAAAAGTAAACGAACACACTTAATAATAAACAGTAAAAGTGCTTGTAAAAGCATCAATATGTATAGTATATGTATATATGTATGTATCTATTACACTTACCATTTCCATCTTTTCAGGTGGATCAAACTTTAATATCCTTGGAAAAGTTTGATGCCGTATCTCGTTGCGATGCTTTACACTATTTATTAAGGAATTTGAAATTTAAATATCCACAGGCGTGCGAACAAGTCATACCAAGTATTTTTCCCCAAACTACGCTTGTGGACAACAAAAAACCATTGCAGTTTTTATTGCCAACGAAGAAAGAGGAATGCGTTAAGAATGAAGATGAAAACGCCTCCACAGATTTGAATCAAAATTTTGAAAAAATACTCTGCAAAGAGGAGTTTATGTGCCTGGATGAAGACGACAATGCCTATGCCGATGAAGCTGACAATGAAAATTCATCTTCGTTGGGTAAACGAGTGCGTTATGCTACAGCCAATAAGGGAACAATAAGATCAAACATCGGTTGTACGTCTATCGTACCACAGACGGTTGGCGATCCATTAGATTTGATACCATCATCGGTTATACACGCCCGACGTCTTGGTAGACTAGCAGCTGGCGACGCCGATGCTGATGAAAGTAATAGCTTAGATGCTTTGGGGCCTGAGAATTCCTTAAAACGTTCACGAAGACGAACATATGGTGTAAATCCTCAAGCGCGTAGTAGTATTGGTAAACAAAATATACAACCATCACGTTTATATCTGGGTGAAAAGACTCAGCGGGTTTCTCGTTTAGGAGAAGGTTATATTTTCCATCCGGATACCGAGTATACGGTACGTTTTCATTATAGTTCGCAGGACTTGAGTATACGAGTGTTCAAAGAACAATTCCGTCTACATTTGAAAACGGCCTTAAAACTTCACGACAAAGAATTCCTAAAGGAATTCCAGCGCGAATTTGTTTTCAACGGACGTCTTCTAGGTACAACACCACCCAAATACGTTTTGGATAAACTGAGGGCTGAACATTTAGAAGAATGGCAGCAACAAAAACTACGTAAAGAACAGCTGCTGCAGCAGCAACAATTGCAAATGCAGCACCATCATCAAACGATGCTAATGCAACAGAGAAGACGCATGTTAGCCGGTTCATTGCAAAATACTTCAACTTCGGGCAATGCTTACGATTCCGAAATGGATTTCGAACTAGAAACTGAATCTCAATTGTCTTCAGCATCTCAAGAGATAATGAAATTTGAGGAAATTATCGATGAGGGTGTGGGACCCGGCAGGCTGATTGGAGGTCTGGTTATGGAGCCAGAAATGGATGATGTCATCGGTGGTGGCAGTGGTGCTAGCGTAAGCGGAGGCAGCAGTAATAGTTCGGGCGGAAATGGTCTGGACACGTTACGAAATGATTTGGCCACCAACGATAGTGGTTCAACGTTTGTGGGTGATAGTGTGACGGGCACAGCTGGTGGCCCAACATTTAAAAATCATTTAGCCCAACAACAGCAACAGCACGGGTGAGTAATAAACATATATACATGGTTTAATTATACAGGTGACTGCGTAAGAATTTGTTATACAAAAATACGGCGACCATAGCTGTGTAAATAACCGAAGAATGTCAAAAGCACAAAAATAATTGTACTAAAACCAAAACAAAATGGAAGTTTTTGACATTCTTCAGCTACAAAGCACACAGCAAAAATTATCAGCTGAAGTAGCGCTGCCACCTAGTTGGATACACCTTGCATATATACATGCCTACACACTACATATTGCTCATTTAATTAAACAACGTCATAAGTCAAGAAAAGAAATTTTTTATAATTCATATTCAGCCCAATTCTAAATATTCCCCGGGAAATAATTCCCACGAAATAAATTTTTTCTTCTAAAAATAAAATCCATCCATCCGAAACAGATTGAGTTACAAATTAAAATTTTAGAAAGAACTTCGAATTTTCGAAGCTTGTAAATGGCTTTTCAAAATTGGAGAACAATGAATAGAGATTAAACTCCCTGCAGAAGAAGGCTGATTGTGTAAAAATTTCATACAGATATCTTGTATACTCAATTCTTGAAAACTTTAAACTCGTTTTCTGACAAAAATTTTTTTTCGAGTTACGACGTTGTTTGAGTAAATGAGCGGCGATTTGTATAAATTTTTTGAAACATTTGCAAGCTGCAAATAATGTATTTGTTAAAATATTCTTAATAAAAGAAAAATATATAATCTCAAGTTACTTTTCCGACATAATTGGGTATGTTTTTTTATTCCACGTGAAATTATTTCGTTCGAAATTGTCATAGCATTGTTGTGACAAATATATACTTATATATGTATGTATATATGTATGTGGAGATAAGCTGCTTTTGGGTTAATGGCTCCTCTCTAATCTTGATATTTGAAAGTACCCCTGGGCAAAATCTCAATTATTTTTTGTGATTTTTGAGGAAGTTATAGCGCAATAATTTGCTGCTTATATATTTTCGATTTGTAATATCATAAGTAATAACAGCTTAATTCAGTTTATATTTTGATATATTTTAAATTGAATGTATCATTTCTATTGTGTAGAACGATATTTTCTTAAAAAAATTTAACTTAATAACGAATTTTAAAATTAACAGCAAAATAAATAAATTACTGAAAATCGACTTGAAAGTTTAAAAGTGTTTTACAAAACATTAAAATATGACCTTATTGCCACAGATATATTTCCAACAACAATTCTATCGCACATTTTAATTTCACTTAGGACACAGAACATACCTGATTATGTCAGAAGAGTAAATTGAAGTTATATTGTTCTTCTTGAGAACATACCCGTATATTTTTTTGTGGAATTAAAAAAACCCAATTTCATATTACATATACTCTTTTTCTTCTCATAGTCCGAATAATGCATTATTGATGAATGGCCTAACAACAGCAATGGCCAACAATGTCATGTCTAGTAGCATTAATCAGCAGCACGCGAGTTCACAACAACAACAGCAGCAGCAGCAGATGCAGGCTTTAGCCCAAGGCAATAGCCTAGCGAATATGGCTCCCAAGGAGCACCAACAGCAACAACATTCACAGCATCAGTTGCACTATCAGCCACAAATTATTTCTAATCAACAATTGCAACAGCCCCACAATCATAAAGCGAGCTTGATGAACGACAAACAGCAGCAACAACAACCACATCATGTGAATAACTTAATGAATAATATGGCTCAACCACCTACACCGCAGCAGCTGCACCAGTCTAATTTCCAAAATCAAGCTCATCAGCAGCAACGCTTCATGATGCAACAACAACAACAGCAGCAGCAGCAGCAAAATCACTACAATTCCAATATGCAGCCACAAAGTCATCCTCTAGCCATGATAGGAGGAATGATGGAAACGGCTGCCCAACAACATCAACAACAAATGCATGTACAACAACGTATGCAACTTAATGCTTCCAATAACATGATTAACAGTATCGATAACATACTGGGTGGCGGTGGTGGGGCCACACCGTCGTCGTCTAATAAGGCCACTGTGCCTGCAGCTCATGCTAATCCGGAAAATATGCAGTACATGCAGCAGCAACATCAATTGCCGCCTCATATGCAAAACTTGCCACCACAACAACAGCAACACATTTTAATGCAACAACAGCAAAACCTCTTGACACCTTCAACTACACCAGCAGCTGGCATGGGCCTATTGGCAAATTCATCTACCACTCCCACAGGAAATTCGTCGGCAAATGCCTCCTTTGAGCACGACGAAGAAGGTCTCTCCCATGACGAAGACGATGAAGACCATGAAAACGATACAAATGATGGCATGGAGCCCAAACAACAGTTAATAGATGGTGGCAGTAGCAGCAGCACGTCCTTACAAGCTCCTTCTTCCGTTGCCGGAAATGCAATAACACCCGGAACGAAGAAGGAAAAGCCCAGTTACAATTGTCTACTGTGTCCCAAGTCGTATCGCAAGCGTAAATCACTATTGGATCATTATAAAATACATCCGGGCTATTGCCACGATTGCGGCAAACCTAATGGCACCTCCTTAGAGGTAAGTTGGAAAGAAAAATAATATACAAAATAAAATTAATTAAAATATACTTTCTAAATTAAACTTTTTAGGAAATTATTCATCACAATCGTACAGTGCATGCGAAGGAATTTCCATTTGTTTGCGAAACGTGCGGCGAGTCATACTCACGGCGTCAACAATTCCATGCCCATGTTGAATCTCACAACAAGAAGGAATTCAAAAGTGAGTTTGTGTCAAGAATCGATACTGATGTTTAACATGAAGTCAATAGTAAATTTCAAAATCACAAGAAAACAAAAACATAATAACCAAACCATACATTACCTCATGTTTTTAAAGTTTATTCATTTCTTTACTATTCATTTCTTTAGTTTATTATAATTTACCAAATAAATAAAACCTTTTAACTGAAGGACATATTCATTTATATATTTAGATATTGTTTCTGTGTCTTTAGCTTACTCTTGTATTGAATGCGGCCAAAAGTTTCCACACAAGAAACTGCACCAACAGCATTTGGATGATACCGGTCACAAGGCCGACGGTGCTATCTGTGAAGTATGTGGTGATGAGTTCCCTTCCAAAAATGCCTTGTATCAGCATATCATACGTGTACACAAAAAGGATAACTTCTTCGAATGTCACATTTGCCAGAATCGCTTTACGCTGAAAGCGAACTTGGAAAGACACGTACAATTGCACACGGAAATTAAACGAACATATGTTTGTGACTTATGCGGCTCTTCCTATTTTACATATCCAGCTTTAAAAGATCACTACAGCAACGCTCATACTGATGCCTCGGAATGCAAGTGTACATTGTGTGGAAAACGTTTCGGATCTGTTAAATCGCTGCAACGTCATTTGCCATCACATTCAGAAGAAAGGCCACATTGTTGTTGCTATTGTGATCAGGTAATAAAGACATATTTTACTTGTATTATACGTGCATATATAATTTTATAAATACTTCTCGAAATCCTTTCAGACATTCAAATGGAAAACACACCTTGTGCGCCACAAGCAAACCGTGCATGGCAATCAACCATCGCCTAAAAAAGTTAAACGCTTCTCAAAGGAAGGAGATGGTATTTTTTTATCAAACCCATCAACTCAATTTAAATAATAACTTCATTACAAATTTTCTTCCACAGAATTGGTCCCTATGGCCGATGAACCTGGTCCACCGCCAGCTAAAGTTGCTAAAAAATCGAATGCTAGTAAACCAAAACAGCAAGCGAATCAAACGCAACAAATACAGCAGCAGCAACAACAACAACAACAACAACAACAGCAGCAGCAACAGCAACAAAAAATGGGTGCTATATCTACACCGCCACCTCTTTCGACTACTCCGGGAACTTCATCATCATCGCAACAAGATCAATTCAATGCTGCCATTATATCGAACAACAGTTCACAGTCTTCAACAGCCTCTACATCACAGCATTCAATGCAATCGAGTGAATCCCAACCGAATTCCATGTACAGTCAAAACTTTAGTGCTGAGAAGTTGCTGGGACAACATGCCCAACAGCAACAGCAGCAGCAACAACAACAGCCGCAGCAACAGATAATCACGGCACAACCACAGTCACATACGCTTCCGCAACAGCAGCTACAACAGCAAAGACCAACACCTCCACCCCATGCTCATGTCCAACAGCAACAACAACAACCACCACCACCACCACCACCAACAGCACAGCAGCAAGCACATCACCGCCACACACCCAATAGTCATACACCCGATAACAATTTACCGCGTATTAACAGTTTCGGAGGTGGTGGACCCTCCCAGCCCGAGACACAGTTCCATTTTGAACCAAGTGCCGCTGGCGGCCAAACTTCCAACATAACAAATCCAGGTGCTTATCCACAACATCAAATTATTAATCAGTATCAGCAGCAACACCATCAACAACAGTTGCAACAGCAAGCTGCACAGCAGCAGCAGCAGCAACCACATATGCGCAGTCATACACCACAAAGTCCACACCACCATGTGCAACATCAACAACACTTTTCATCACCGCACCAACAACATTTACAGAGTGCTGCCCAGCACCAACAACAACAACTGCATCATCATCAGCAAATGATGCATCAACAACAATTGCAACATCAGCAGCAACAGCAGCAGCAGCAACAACAACCCCATCAGAGGCAACATAATCAACAACGTTCGCCACATCCCCATCATACGCCAGCACAACAATTGCAACAGCAACATCAACATCAGCAACCAATGCATTCGCCACAACATGTCCGTTTGCAATCACCGGCCCCTCAAGCTCACACACCGCAGCCACTTACACCACAACCGCAACCGCAACCACCCCAGCAGCCAGCAACACCTCAGCAGCAACAGCAACAGCAATCTCAACAGCAACAACAACAACAACCACCACCACCATCAGTAGCAGCAAATCATCAACAGCAATATACAACAGATGCTTGGGGTAATATCAACTTTGTTGGACATCCATCTAATGCCAGCAGTCACCAACAACAACAGCAGCAGCAGCAACAACAACAGCAACAGCAACAACAAAACAATGCTAGCAATCTATCAGTTGAAAAAGATAATCCGAATAAATATTATATAGTTGATTCTTCCGAGTTTCTCGGTCTTCCGTTGAATGTCGCTGGCGGCAATACACCAGGCGTAACTGAACCCAACAATCAATTAACTAGTGCTCAGCAGCAACAACAACAACATCAGCAACAGCAAACACCTTTGGTGTCCAATAAGCCGCCCCAACAGCAACAAGAACAAAATATTGGCGGTGACCTAATGAGTTTTCAGGTAATTAAAATTTAATAAAATTTTTCTAATGAAAATAGGAATTTCATTCTACGAATTACAATTGAAAACAAAAGCAAGAATTATGCCCTGAAATCGCTGTTAATATGTATATATGTATAAATATATAACAAAAAATTTAAAAATCCACGAGTATATTTAGAAAAGGTGATAATTCTGAACCTTTCAAACAGAAAAAACTAAATCAAAATCGGTTCAGCCGCTTGGTCTGTACGTGGACCTTTTTACTTTTGGGGATTTTTTTTGCATTTTAGCGATTTATTTAATTTTTGATGATATTTTCAATTTCAGCCCTTTTTTAATTTTGGCGATTTTTCGTTTCGATTTTTTTTAATTTTGGAATTTTTTTAGTTTTAGCTTTTTTGAAAATTTCAAGAGTTTGTCTTGTCTTGTCAAAATTACATGGACTGATAGAACACCCTTTACTTTTGATTTTTTTGAATTTCAAGTGTTTATATCATAGCTGCCCACAAAGAGAAACACGAGAGAAATGTATAAGCGTATGTGTTGTATTCGTTTGTATAAAAAGCCTATTGATGTTCGGCACTCTGGCGCTAGTTTTTCTCTTAGTAGCCAGCATTGGTTTATATCAATGCTGCCCACAGAGAGAAAACCGAGATAAATGTATAAGCGTATGTGCATTCATTTGTACAAAAAGCCGATTGATGCTCGGCACTCTGGCGCTTCTCTGGCCAGCAGTGGTTTATATATGTATGTATGTATATGTAATTGTCTGTATATTACATAAGGATTTCAACATGTTTCGTTGCATCACTGCTCTGCATCATACGTGCAAACTTTTATTTAAAATGCAATACAAGTTTGCTGATAATTTGTTTTAGTAATAATCATGTTTGTACACCATATTTGACATTTATTCGTGACCCTTTCATTAATTTGTTGTTGTAGCGGCCAAAGCATTACATGTTCTGTGAAAAATTCAGGTGTGTAGCTCTTACGTTTGTCGAGAAAACAGCCTGTGACAGATAGACAGACGGACATCTTAGGGATGTCCCTTTGCTGTACTTAACCATAAAAAAGTACTTGTTGAGTTATGCTTCTATGGCAACAAAGGCTCAATATACAAAATTAATACGTATAAATTTTACTTTAATGCCATTTCTATTAGTTGAAAGTTTGGACTGCTTCCGCGATTCAGAATTTGATAGTACACTCCCGATCAGACGGGAATTTCCGTTCTTAGTGCGCCATATCTTGTTAAACTTTTAATGTGATTTTTATCAAGGCCAAAGATTTTAATCAGGTTTCAAATTATGTATTCGATTCAGTTTTTTTCTGTCAAATATCATATTTCCTAATCTAAATCTAAAAAATAGATGATAAGGATTATTATATTTGATTTTATTTGTTCACCCCTTAGAACATGTGGCCACAAACAAATCAGAATAGTAATCAAATAGCTTATAGCGCAAATGGTGCCCAGCAACAGCAACATCAACAACAGCCTCCAACACAACAACAAGGTGCTTCCCAACAACCCACAGCTGCTGTGGCGAGTGTTGCTGCCGCAGATCCTCACAATTACAACAATATTGGAAGTATATTGACGAATCTTATCGAAAACAACCCAAACCCAATGGAATATAATTTCGAAATAATGCAGCAACAAGCGGGATCTGGAGGCAGTGGAACTGCTACTCCAGTTGGATCGCAACAAACACAACAGCAACAACAACAATCACAACAAGCACCACTGAGTGTACAACACCACCAACAGCAGCAGCAACCGCCCAGCGCTGCCGCCGCATATGGACTACAACCCACACCGGGTGCCAGTGGTCTGATTCGTCATGCCGGTGTTTATGGTGCACCCTCTTCTATATACGATCCTCACCATCATCCGGCTCATCATCCAGCCACCTTGGCCGAACTTAACGAACAGCAAAAGAATAGTTTTCAACCGTATCATCCACATGCGGGCCTACAACCACATGCTCACGCTCTGGGCGGTCATCCGTTAGCCCCTACCGCTCATCATCCTTTGGCGGCTGCATCACATCTCTTACCGCCACCGCCTCCACATGCCGGTCACCATGTCTATGACCGCGGCGGTTATCCCGTGCTGGGCAGTGGTGTCGATGAAGGAAAAGCCGTTCTACCTCCCATCAGCGACTATATGCATCACATGCAACAGCAGCATGTCCAACAACCCGATTTGTTGTACTACCCGGTGAAAAACGACTGACATTTAAAATAGGTCATGCCACCTGGTGGGGCTGGAAGTAATCAAAGTGCATCATCGACAAGAGGTCAAATATACCATCATGGACTACCACCACCGCCCAACTCTCACCATCAGCATCATCCCCATCATCAATATACAACACAAGCAGCGGCACATCAGTTCCCATATCACCACCCACATCATTTACAACAGCAGTATCAGAGAGGAAAGACAACATCCTCGCTAGCAGCCGCTAATCCGCATCCAGCACATTCCCATCCACCTCACCACGGTCATGGCCACTCATCTCACGCACAGTCGGATCTTTTGCACTGGTGGCCGCCACCATCTTCTACACCAGTGCCTTCCTCAATATCTCTATCACAAGCAGCTGCAGCAGCATCGTCATCCACATCAGCACCGACATCAACAGCTTCCTCATCGTCAGCATCTGCAACTGCAACAATTACAAAATCTAAGAGAGGCGATGTTTTATTTTAAATCGTAAGTTTATATGCATACACACATATATAAATATATTTTTTTTATTATTTACAGTTATATCTCCATTATTTTTTTTTTATTTAAAAATTGCATACTTACATAAACGCATACATACTAGTTTAATGTTGTTTTAAGTAAATAAAACCGACGACTAGCAAAGAAGGACATTAAAAAAAATAAACTTGTATATTAGTATTTAATAACAACAAACAAAAAACAAGAAAATCAAAAAACACATTTTTGACAAAACTATCCCTTATAGGATTCTTTTATTACTATTATTTTTGTGTGACAAAAAATCCTATAAGAAAAACATTGAAAGGTTTCTTTTAAATAATCGCATACATTAATTATGTCTGCTATTAGAGAAATATGTACATACATATGTAGCTTCAAAACGAAGTTACAGTCACAGAAGTTTCAAGAACTTTAAGAAGCTTTTCATTTTCAATAAGTTAGGCTTAAATTTTAGTCTGTTGAATAAAACTATTCTTACACAGCCTATTTGTGTAAGACCTTTACTTTAGAAATCTTGACGTTTTTGTAATAGATTAAAGCAAAGTTGTACAAGTTTCCTTTAATCTATTACGAAAACGCGAAGATGTCCATAGCCAACGTCCTACACAAACAGGCTGTTCGATTTTGAGATGTTTATTTTCTATTACATAAATGTCTTTTTAAATCTGAATAATTTTCTTTAAAAAAAATTGAATAAGGTCTCTGAAAATTCCCTGACATTTTTCGAATTTTTTTAAAAGTATATCGTCATATTTTTCAATAAATAGAAAACAATAGAAACAAGTTTATAAATATTCTGTGGTTGGCGTATTTCAAATACTGTAGTTTGGTAATAGATTAAAGAAGACTTCAACAGTTGTTTAATCTATTACCAAACTGTCGTAGTCGTATTTGAAATACGCCAACCACGATAATGTAGATTTTCCAATTACAGAATTTGATTTGAAAAATTAAATCTGTAAAAACTAACAAACAGCCTTATTTATAAAACTTCTTAAGCCTTTTTAAGAATAATTTTGTATTAAAATAAAACCCCTTTATAAAGCCCTAATAAGTTTTATAAATAAGGCTATAAATTTATATGTCCGTGTTTAGTAATGTTTTACACACATCAGTTTTTCTTCCAGCAAATCTCTTCAAATCTCTTTTTAAATTCCCTGTCTGTTTGTTCCTAACAAACAAAATTTATTTTCGATAAAAAAGCAAGTTTTTACCTCTCTTCATTCTTCTTTGCTCTGTCTATCTTCTCCATTAAAAATCAGACCGTGGGGGTGAGGTTGGTGTTGGCTTAAGTATTTAATTAGCACGTTGACTACAAAGCCGAAGCTCCTGGGTTCGACCCCGGTCTCCGTCAGTCATAAAATAACAACTCCACTCTGATGTGCATTAGTGTCCCTTTGCATCAGTTGTTGTAGGAAAATTCAAGTGATGAAGGCATAGTCACTGGTCACTGAACTATACCGACTTCAGCAGATAATCTGGGCTATCGTGAATAAAATTCCACGTGAAATTTTTCCGTGGAATTATTTCCAACTAATAGCAAGTAATAGGGAAAACAAAAATTCTAATTGGAAAATGGAAAAATTTCACGTGGAATTTTATGGCATTTTCTTTTCTGGAAAAAAATGTTACACTTATTACACTTTTCAATGAAAATTCGCAATAAAATGATTTTCTGAAATATACATTTTATTAGGAATTATTGTATCATCCCTTGCAAACTTAAATTTTTTCTTTAAACGAACGCTAAATTGTATTTTTTGAATAAAAAGTTAAAAAATGTTACACTTTTTCCAGAAAAGAAAACGCCATTATTCATGATAGCCCTGAATAATCCTAATGTAACATCAGAGCGCATTCCTTCGCTGGTATTGTGTAGCAGAATCGTCGGCGAAGTAAAATAATCAACAAAATGGCTACTAAATAAACACAACTTCAAACAAAGGCGTATGTATTAACCTCATTGACACCAGAGGCGCTGCAACACTGCATTATTAAAAATGTGCAAAAAGCAGAGTTGTAAAATAATGAAGCTTTTATCTCTCTCTCTCTTCCTTCACCACCTGTCTTCTCTATCACTATACCTTTCCTAAAAGAAGTTAACACCTAGTAATAGTAGTAGCCATTAATTGCCTGAGTGTTACTTCTCTTAAAAAAAATAAAACTTGCTTCAATAAAAACGAATGTGTTTAAAATCTATCTTAGAGCCCGTTTAGATTAAGGGTGACGTAGCCCTAACAACGCTTGCGTTCTCTTTTGGAGTCCGTTCTTAAATCCACTCGCGTATACATAAAGATTTTTTTTGTAGCAACAGTCAATAGACTTCAATATTCATTTAATTAAGGCTCAGTTAGCCGACTGTAATGTAATGTAACTGTAACGTAGAAAACAGCTGATTGATATTTTTATATGAAAAGTAGGTTACGTTACATTACATCTCTATAACGATTTTCATTACTTTTAACATAACAAAATCGATCAGCTGTTTCTTACTGTTGCAGTTACTTTACATTACAGTCGGCTAACTGAGCCTTTAATGTAATTTATTCTTTGATTTGAAGCAGTGTTGCCATAAAGGAACCTATTGCTAGTTTGGCAAATAGAGAATTATTATAGCCTTTTCACACTTACTCACATCTTTAATCTTTCATCAATTTGCCAAGATGATAACATCTTCCCATAAGATTATACAGGGCTGAATGTTCAACAACTTTCAACATCTTCAAGAGATGTTCCTATCTCACTTTGTCCCATTCAACATCTTTCGATTATTTTAGTGTCATCACTAGAAAAAATGTGTACAACTATATACATACATACATACATACTATAAACATGTATACATCAGAGTTGCTCACAGAGAGAAAACCGAAAGAAATGTATAAGCGTATGTGTATTCAATTGTATAAAAAGTCGATTGATGTTCGGCACTCTGCCGCTTCTCTGGGCAGCCTGGGTATACATACATACATATGTATGTGTGTATATCTACATATCGTCACCTTAAATGCAAACGAATGTAACTACACAAAAATTCGAAATCGAGTTTTTAATTGATTATTTTTCATTTTATCAAACTTCATGTTCACGCAAATATTTAGGCCTCTGCGATTAAAAAATTACGACTTAATTAAATAAATTCAAACGGACGTAACTACGAATGCATCTATTTTTTTATTGCAAGGAACGTAACTAACATAAAAGGTTAAATATATATAAAAAGGAAATAATGGTTAAAAACATATAAGTATCCATACTACAAGTAAATTTCAATTTACAAGAACAAGTTTCAAAAACACTTTATTATAATTGATTTTTAAACGTTTTTTGCTTCTCCTGTAAAATACGAGTATATAAAAGTGTAGTTACGTCCGTTTGCATTTAAGGTGATGATATGCATGTACATATGTACATACATTCAAGGCTACATTTTGGAATATCCTTCCCACAGAAAGATCCGTCACTACGCCAAGATTTTATTATATACATATGTATATGTATGTATATAATAGAATCTTGTATATATTTTCTCAAATCGAAATAAATTGCATAAAAGTAGTTACAAATGTCTACAAGCTGCTCGGACGCGAAATTTTTGCGCATAAAGTATGTAATATTTCTTCATCATCATTGTCCGCTATCATAATTTCTACTAATTCTGCATATTATAGCATTATTTGTTTCTGCTCCTCAAGAGCAGCAATTAAATCAATTTCTGCTGCTTACTTACACTCGTAAAAATAGTATTATAATACATGACAGATGAAAGATGTTGTAATGTGAACAGGTTTTTTCAATTTTCAGCATATTCCACACATTCCTCAAAGATGTGAGTGAGTGTGAAAATGCTATTAAGGTATGTGATGAAAAACGATTTAGACACAAAACCAATTTGAAAACGATAAAAGGTCTTATGTGTTTGCTATAGCATTTTGTCAATATATAATTGTAAATTTTGTTTTTAATAGTTTTCCTAATAATTTTGATAATTTCAATTCACTTCCCTATTGTTTATATTTTGTATTCTAGCGTGCTTTTTAAAAGTCAGTAGCTTAAGATTGGCTTAAAAATGATACCTAAAATCGATCCGAATTCATCACACATCTTCAAAACGAGCGGTTTGAAATCGTTTTGAAAACGATCGTTTTCCATCAAACCTGAATATGTCCATATAGTTTTTAGTTTTTGGAACCTGCCACTAAAATACAATAATTTCTTTTTTTTTCTTCTTACTTTATTTTTTTATTTTTATAATATAACGTTTTTCTTTCATGCATGTTATAAATTAACTAATCACCAATTCCCCACCATTTTACAAATAATATCTAACTGGCAACACTGCTCGTGCATAGTATAGTATAACATAGCATAACGTGCGAGTTTTTCTACACCGCAAGCTTCTCTTCACTTCCCGCCGACAAATACGATTCGTAGTCGACGTGTCGCATCTATGCATGTCACCCTTCATCTAAACGGGCTCTTACTAGAAAAATTTGTGAATATTTAATGAGGGTCTACTCCCCTACCTACAATTTAGCTAATGCTTTTTATTTAATAGACATCACGAACACAACTGGTGGTAACTTATGAGCTCCGATATCGAATGAAATTTCAATAATAGAGTGTAAATAGAAGTATTTTGATATTTCGTTCGATGCCGATTGCTGCAACAATTTGTTCTCTGATTTTTTCGTACCATAATTATAATTGGAACTTCTGTAAACAAATTACGTCTACGTTAATGTTAACAAAGATTAGATTAGAGACAATCAACATGCCGTCCGTGGTCACTTCGTTATTCTCTTATTTACACGTACGGAAGAAAACAATTCAGTCTATCATAAGCATTCGTACAATCATGTATTTTACTCTCTTTCATGTTCTATACTAATACATAAATAATATGTAGATGTATGTGTTTGCCTTACTTTGATCTAGAACAGAGTTGGTCACCAAGAGAAACACGAGAGTAATGTATACGCGTATGTGTATTCATTTGTATAAAAAGCCGATTGATGTTCGGCACTCTTGTGCTACTTTCGGCAGCTCAGATTTAGAACCAGTTCACTTGGGTCGTATTATATCTAGGACGTGAAGAGAGGGAGAAAGAGAGTGATAGAGAGAGAGCGGGGACTGTAATTCGAAAGAAAAAGAAATGCTTTCGAATTTGCATGTATTGAACATACAAATTCTAAAATATTTTCTTCTGTTTCGAATTGCACAGTAGACCCCTAAGGATCTGAATTTTTTGATAAACGCGGCTAACCCTCTTAAAAACAGAATATGTTTTAACAGTTTCCTCCTCCACTTCATGATGGCTGCTGATACATAGACCATCTGAGATCATATGGTGACCAAGTTAATCTGAATGGTGAATAATTAATATCGTATGACCACCTGGTCTGCGTGAATCTGAAAACTTCTTGTATTTGTAATTTACAGCTTACACTCCGAACAGTTGAACGGTGCGTAAATTTTAAATTCTGTCTATATATATATATATATATATATATATATATATATATATATATATTTAATGGCAGCCTTACTCATCGTTTTATTATCGCTGAAATCTCATCCTATAGTAGATCATACTGTATGTCGAGCTTAACTGAGCACTGACTATTTCCTCCGATTTTTTTTAATTTGTGCATACACTACACACAGAAATAAAAAACAAAGATAATAAATATGTGCTATTTTCTTACAATGCAATGTACATATCGTTACCTTAATAAAGAATGGTCCTAACTAATTATTTTTCTGAAATCGATGTTTTTGTATATTTCGATAGAACGAAACGTATCGAAAAATGCAAAAATTTCGATTTCATAAAAATAATGAGTTAGGACCTTTCTATATTAAGGTAACGATATGTGCATCGTTCGAAACTAAACTTAAGAATCGTGCCTTCATAGTCAGAATAAAATTTTTTTTTTGTGATGCCATTTTACATAATATGTAAATTCTAATTTTTATAATCGAAAACCAAATTGTTGTTTGAGACGAGGGGAAAAGAAACGAGTACTCAGCTTCATGTAATGTCAATACGTTTTGCTTTCTCATTTGTAACGTCAAAAACGCACACATGCATAACCAAAACTATGCATAAAAAACATTTCGCCAACAATAACGCCGAAGATATTTCAAAGAAGAATAAATAAGATTCTTATCAATAAAACTTGCATAGTCGGAACATAGACTTTGTAAAATTTAATTGAAAAAGATTTATAAAAAGGAGTTGTAAACATTTTTGAATATTTGTGTATTTTTCCTGTGTTTGTTGTAAAAAAATTACATTTTTCCATTTTTCCAACAAAAAAAAAAAAACTGAAATGAATACCTTTAATAAATTAAAAAAGTATAAAAATATTTAAGGTACCCAGCAAAAAAAGACATGCAAAAGAAATAGTTAATGCATGGGTTCTACTGCAAATGCATTGGTTCAACTTAGGTGCAGAACGCATGATTTTAACACAGGCGTGTCATTGACGAGCATGGGTTCACATTTAGCAAAACTGCTCATCATTCGAATGAGTGCTTAGAACCCATGCAAGAACCCATGATTCGATGACGTTTGAAATGAGTGCTTAGAACCCATGCAAGAACCCATGATTCGATGACGTTTTTTCACGTAAATACAAAACGAAAAAAATTTTCGCAGCCAGGATACGAGCCGTGCTGTTCTGACTGTTAGTTACGGCATACTCTCTACCCCTGAGCTATTGCACTCTTTTTATTTGTTGGAGATAAAACTTGTTTTATGAAAACGTTTCAATGTGATGATTTAATTCCGTTTTTGCATGCCTTTTTTGTTGGATATTAATTTCAATGTATGCATTCGTTCGTCGCATGCGTTTTTAATGAGTTCAAATACTATAGCATTATTTACGTTTTGCGATGCCATTCAGAATGCATACGAAGAAACACATGCTCAAGAACTCATGAAACACTACTTTATTTTGAACGCGTTCATTTATTTTTTGCTGGGTAGTTGCATTCCTGATTCATTATAATAATGGTCTCCGAAGAATGGATAAATAAAATACCAAGATCGAATCAATTTGTCTTCCAACTACCAAGTTATGGCTTGGAACACAATAATCAATCAATAATCAATTTCATTGTATTTTTGATAAGAAATATTTTACTGAATAAGTAAAATAATCTCCCTTATCGTGGTTGGCGTTCTTCGACTTGAAACTCGACTATTTGTAATTGATTAAAGAAAACAAACTACACTTTTCTTAATTCAAGTACAAAACGCCTGACTTTCGCCACAAAATCGCCAATCACAATAAGGGGGAGTAATTTATGGTTATTAGTGCGTTAACAAATGTTAAATTAAAATAATATTTGGTTTAGTTTGCATGAGTTTTTGATGTCAGTTGTCTCGTGTGTCTAGCATCCAATTCTGCTTTTACTAGAATAGGTAACTTCTCTTTTGAAAGATATGTATATTTATGTTCCCATGCACGTCTTGCTTTTAAGCCTACAGTACACGGCATGTAAAAAACCACATGCGCATGTGTTTCTGACGTAATTTTGACGTCATCACGATGCTACATTTGCTACATGCCGTGTACTAGCAACATATGTATATTATTTATTTATTAATTTATTTATTTTATTTCATTGTAACATAAAAGCCATTTTTCATACGATTTTGAAGTAAAAACCCGCAGTACGGAACGGCATAAATTTAAAATCTATTTTATTTGCATTGCGGACTTTCTTATTCTCTCAATTTTTGACTCTCTTTCTCTTTCTGATGTTGCCATAGTTTTTGAATAATTGGCGGTGTTCACAACAAAAAACACGATTTTGAAGTTCAAAAATGTTTGTCATAAAATATAAAAGCATAAAAAATTTATCAAATATACATATCTGCGAATGTATAAAATTTTAATAATTTTTTGTTTTTAGTTACTGTCATTACAAAATATTTAACAGAAAGGGTAAATTTTTTATAGAAATGTATGCACAAAAAAAATAATAAAAATTTAAACAAACAATGACAAGTATTGCCGTCGCCGTCTTCCGTTGTATTATATGTTTATTTTTCTCTCCCGCAACGAGAAATCGCACCGCACCGCACCGCAAACATTGTGTTTACACTACGACCACACCAGCAATTTGATGTGTCTAAACACAAGCAATAACGCCGGCAGAATTATGACGTCCGATTGCGTGTGTTCAACAATGTATTTGGAGGTGGTGAACACGTATATTCAAATATATTTGATTTTTATTCACATAAATACTTAAATTGTCAATCAGTTTATCATTTTCTTATTTTAAATTGAACTTTTATTGGTTTTATGTAGTTAAAACTTTGTTTTCTATTTTTACGTTGAAAAAAAATTAATATAATTTGTATTTGACAGCATGTGTTAAGAGATTGTTGCTTAGCAATGTATTTTAACATTTGTTGCTGAATATATATTTGAACACATATTCATACGGTCCACACGCTAATATCTTGTGTCGGCAATCGAATTTGACAGTTGGCACGGCAATAATTGCCAAGATTATTGCTCGTGTGGTCGGCATGTTAGACTCTTATTTTATAATAACACTTATTTTTAGTTGAAAGTAGCGGTATTACAGCGCTGCCGTTAACTTTTAGAATCGATGCTCCACAGAGTGTTGCCGGACAATAGTTCTTAATACTCCACAATAATATCGCTTGTTCTTAATTTTTCTTATACCAAACATATACATACATATGTATGTACATCAATGCTGCCCACAGAGAGAATACCGAGAGAAATGTATAAGCGTATGTGCATTCAATTGTACAAAAAGCCGATTGATGTTCGGCACTCTGGGGCTTCTCTGACCAGCAGTGATGTACATATTTATGAATGTATGCAAATTTAAAAGAAATCTTTTTGGGAAAATTAATGTGAAAATAAATACTATGCTTTATAAATATTATCAATTTTAAAATAAAAAAGTAAAGATTAAAAAAATACTACTACTACTACTACTATTACGTACTAAATACATACATACAATAATGCTTTAAATGTTTAAGAGAATTTAAATTATAATTAAAAAATAAGAAGAAAAAAACTACAAACTATAAGAACTAAAATAAGTTTAAAGTTTAGGCATATTATTGCATAAGTAAAATCTTATTTACAAATATTGTTTATTTTAATAAAAATTATATTGTTCAGTTTTCAATTATGTTCAAAGAATAATTAAAAAAAAAACTTTATTTATACAAAAAAAAAAAAATTAAAATTAAACGATAATTAGCTATTAGAAATGCTTATTTTCTTTCTTAAATTTAAAATTTTATAAATACTAATGAACAAATTTTATTATAGATTATAGTGCTTTAAATTAAACATAGTTTCATTAAGGAAAGAACAACATACATATGTACATTTAACCACATACACACATAAAGCCAGTTTTTTTAATATAAAAAGAAATACATACTTATGTATGAATATGTATGCATGTATGTTTTTAATAATTTTTATTTAAATAAATTTATACTTCAAGTAAACAAATAATAAAAATTATTTATAACATGCTGAATGAAATAAGAAAATAAAAAACAAACATAATTAATATTAAAAAACTACAATAAAAGCATAATTAAAATTAAGCAATATTATAAGTAAGTTTATATATAAATGTATAAAAACTAATTATAAATATATTATTTCTTATGGTTTTAAAAAAACATGTTATGATGATTAACATTATTATTAAAAAAAAAATAAATAAAAAAAATCTCTTACATATAAGAACTTGTATAAAAACACATTAATGTTTGTTTTAAAATTGCATCTATACATTTAAAACAATTACACACATACATACACATATTATTTTAGTACAATAGGTCTGTTTTAATTTCTACAGCCTTTCTTAATAATGAAACTTTATTTCCTTTTTTTCATCCATCTTAATCCTTCCACCTACTTGCTATTTTTTTTTATAATTTAGTTGGAAATTAAAAAAAAAACAATTACATACATATTTATCTCTATCCCACTCCGTACTACATGTATACTCGTATTTACTGAACGTTTTCAATAATTTTTTTCTTGTGAATTTTTTTTATATAGATTGTTTTTTATTATTTAAGATTTTTTTTATTTATAAAACAAAAACAAAAATATTTTACAGATTTTAAATTAATTATAAATAATTAATTAAAATAAAAAGTACGTTAAACTTATAAAGAAAAATATAATTATATCTTAATATAATATGAAAATAATGGATATAAAACATTTTAATAAACAAAAAAAAAAAAAAAGAAACCCCTAATTGTAATTTGAAAATATGGAAAAAACGTTTGTATATTAAATAAAAAAGAAAAATTAAAAAAAAACAAGTGGAATTTGTTTTATTAAAATCTAAAGAGAAGCAACTTAAAAAATCACTTATTCTGGAACGCATTTAAAGTTAAAATAATAATATTTTGGAAATTGTTAAATTATTAATAACTTCTAGTACATGTTTTATACAACAACAACAAACAGTGGCGTCAATAAATTATATTTCTTTAATATTAAAGCGTTTAAATTATGTGGCCCTTGGCGAAATACTTGCCACGTGTAATCTTAACTTACGGTTTGAACACACCTTTTATAATGTATCCGGCTCCCATTTGATCCGTGTCACGAATATGCATTAGACGTTCGGATCTGGCTGTGGAACGTAGATGGCTGACAGTATATATTTAGTTCCTATCGTACAGTAGGTCATCCAGTTAGCTGTTTTTTATGGCTGATAATTCAGTCTTTAAGAATTAGTGTCCTGCACAAGATATCTTATAAGAACTTTTAAGACATGAGGGGTTTTTCAAATGTTTTACTACAGCGAAATCTTCTAAAACAAACGTTAACAACACTGTTCGCAAGAAATTTGTTTCAGTATTGTAGGTATAAGAGTAAAGAAGAAAACACTTCGTGACGGAAGAATTGGTGATACTTGCTTCTTTCTACACATGAGCGCGTGTACAAACGTCATGCATGTATGTGTGTATGATCTTTTGTTTTTCTGCGCACATGCAAAGGCACACACATGCATTAACGTTAGTTGTATGCGGTTAATCATAATAGCTTACCATCTACATATTACACACACACTCAAACGTACAATATGAAAAATAGCAAGCATACACTAATCAACAGTACTTCCTTTGAGTGTTTGTTACAAACAATCTGTCTTGGCGACATCGCTTGTTAACACTAATATACACGTACACCAATACATCCATCGTGCTTCGCTTATAGTACGACAGCATTTATTATTGGTTTAGTATAATACATGCGACGTGAATACATTTAAAAATTATGACGTATTTACATTTAAAGACTGTTTACGCAGGTCTCTATTAAGAATCTGCATAGATCCTGTAAATTAAATGCCATTCTTTGTTGAAAGAAGAAAGACGCCCCCATCCTGACCAAAATCTGACTCATGCATAATCTCATGATGACAGGAGGTCGCCCCCGAACAAATCCTTCAATCAAATCAATGTTTTCCTGGCATGCTACCTTACGACGCACCTGCTGCCACCAGCCTCATCGCAGAGTTCATGGCTATTTGTTTAACCATGAGACCAGCTGGGAAGCAGTGCGTCATTTTAAAGAGTGATTTTAAGGGTATGGTGCGAACTGCAATCGTAATCATCACAGCGGATGTGCATAGGATCATTTCTATGATTCGACAGTAGATTAGGTTATAAAAATATAAAATTTGGAAAAATACATCCGATTGTACTGTTTCGCAGATTTTCAAAAATAACGGATTTAAAATTATTTAAAAAATTAAAAAGGCAAAGAAAAAATTTAAAAATTTCTGAGCATTTGAAATGTGTGTTAGTGACTATACCAGAGATAAGCAAAAGGCCGCCCGTGGGCACTTTGTTATTCTGTACTATACACATATTACGTAAATCTCGAGTGAGGGTGAAAGAAAATTTATACAGAAATTTTTTAAAAAGCGTTGCTAACGGCTGGGGGCGGCATAAAAACTCCGAAAATATCGTTACTTAATATTTGAATAGCTCCTTAAGCATATTCTCCATTTAAAATTTTCTTTCCACCACTAAAAAATAAACAAATAATCTTAACTTGCTTACCTGTAAATGATGCAATAAAATGAAATGATAGATGGATTTTTCAAATTTAGTGCCTTCAAACATTTTATGTTTGAGCCAAAAATTCCAGAATTTTTTTTTTTATTAAATTTGATTTTATAATTAAAGAAAAGAAGAAATAAACATTATTTACAAATTGTGATTTAAAAAAAAATCTAAAACCATCCGAAAAACCTTTGCTCATATTTTCTAAAATTCAAAAATAACAATTAGCTACTAACACCTCCCAATAAATGAACCACGCGGTTCTTATAACGTTTTGATATATCATGCTCAATCTGTCTTTGTAACTTATTCGTTTGGTCTACCAGTTCCTCAAGTACAGGCGTTAAAGCTAAACGTTGTTCTTTTAATTCACCAGCGCGATCTTTCAACACTTGCCTTGTGGTACGTATTTTCTCCACAGCTTTTAACATTTTATTCAATTTTGAAGCTAATAAATCGGCATATTTGGGCGAGTGTTTCAGTTGAAATAAATGGCGCGTTTGCTCGCAGCCAATTTGCTCAATAATGTTTTCAACTTGGTTAAGCATTTTACAAAGAGATTGTTCGTCGTGTGTAGAAATAGATTCCATCAGTGAAAACATAATATTGCTAGATACGGAATTGGCTTGGCGTAGCTCATAAAGACGCATTCGTAAAAATGCTTCGAGTTCAAAAAGCTCATCTGTGAATCTTTCCCGATAGTTTGGGGAATCCAGCAGAGTATATGCTTGATCCCCCTTGGCTATGCCACCATCCATACCAGTGCCTTCTACCACAATACCATATTCTTCTATGGGAATATCAAAATTTATTTCAACTGCTTCGGCCAGAGTACTTTCTACACCCCAATCGATATCGCTATTTCCTCCAACATCAACGCCTTCACTTCCATTGTCGATGTTGAAATCACCAAAATCGATCATCTCTCCCGATATTGTGGAAGAACCTCCATTGTCATCACCAAAATCAATTTCAACACATTCGTTTTCCTTCATTGAATTTTCTTCACTTAAATTAAGTTTTATAGGTGGTTTATCCACAGACAACGGAGCTTCTTTATGTATATATTGATATACAGTTGTATTACCGAACTCAATTAAATGCCTTGTAATTGGAAGACATTGCTGCACATTTTCATCAATAGTATTGGCATATAGATCAACGGCCTCTTCAAGATTTCCAATGTTTTTAATGGATTTTTCATATATGTCTGGTAGGGCAGCCAAAGCTTGGAGGAATTCCTCTTTCAAATTATCGCCCTTAACACCCAGTTGATGCAATAAAACGGCATGTTCTGCCAGCAGTTGCGACTCTGGCTTATTTAGATCTATTGAACGTTTCAAAGCCTCATCACTTTGCTGATCCAATTTAGTCATTTGTTTTCGTACACTTGGCACTTCATAGTTAACATTGCGTACATATAACTGAGCCACTTCGGCCAAATATACATTATCCTTTTCGTACAAGCGCAAAATTTCTTGCCAATCTTTCATACGCTTGCTGCCATAGCTACCAAAAATGCTCTTACTATCCTTTTCGGTTTGTTTCAATATTTCCACAATTTCCTTGCAGTGAAAATAGTTGATGTCTAAAAAATAGGTATAATAGTCTAACGAATTTACAATGTATTATAGTATATTACTTGATCCTTTAAGCAGTTTTATGAGATCATCATTTGAAGGCATATCCTGTAAGGCATTTGTAATTTTCGAACGTATATCCTTCAAAGCAGATTGAATATTTTTAGGTACAATACGTCTGCTGATAAGCCAATCCTGCAGCTTTAAGGTGTGAATATCTATGGGAATATCGGCTTCCTACAGAAGAAAAATATTATTATTTGAATATTTTTGTGAACAAGTTTTGAATTTTTTCTTTTTACATTCATTTCCAATCAATTTCATTGTCCACGCAAACAAAAAATAAAAACTTTTGTTAAGAAATGCTTCTTCTTGTTATGTTTAATTATGGACGATTAATACCCCATCTGGTGGTAGAAAACGTGCTGCCAAATGAAAATTTTCAGCAGAAAATTTTGGGGACAATATAAATATTTCACATTGAGGTAGCTTAGACGAGAACAATTTTTAAGCCGCACAATTTTTGTTCTTTTCCAAATTACACGAGACTAATTCATCTGGCACAAAATGTATTCGTATACACAGCTGTGTGTGTGTTAGTGTTTTAAGTATTCATTTAACATTTGCTGTTTTTTAAGTTGTGTGTTTTATGCTGCTAATGCGGGGTTGAAGCTGGTTGAAAAGTTATGCCAACCCCAAAAGCAATCTATTTGCCTCTCTCATCGACAAACTGGCATGTTATGCCTGCACAATTATGCCCGTGTAAATCAGCGCATTGAGAAGAGGGTAATGGATTTTGTAATGTGACTGATTTTATCATAGAAATTCTGTATGTTTTAGGATTCACTATCATACACAATCGTGTGACTTTTGAGAAAATACAACCCTTGTATAACCCCTTTATATACGGAAAGTTTACTTTGCAAAATTCTTAATTCAGCTGGGAGAAATACAGAAAGAGGCAGTAATCATCCATCTGTCTTACACAGCTGAATTAAGACTTTTGTGGTCTCAACCTGACATGAAATGACTGACATTAACATTAACTTCAAGTCAATGTTAAATGTAGTTTGCTCAAGTTAATGCTTTTTTCAAGTTATAACATTATTGTTAGTGCATTTTTTTCATCAACTCAGTTATAACTTCAAGTTACAACGAAAATTCATGTCAGGTGGAGACGTAGAGTAACAAGAATAACTTATTTTCGAAAGATTTCTCACAGAACAGGCACCAAGGTACTTGTATTCAGTTACATGCTTTATGTCAAATGTTTTTTATTTTTATTAAACTATTAATTTTCAAGTTGGATCCTTTTTTGATTCGGTGTGCGATATGTAATTTAACGTCCCAGTAGATTTTACACAGGTAGGGAAATAATTTCATAATTTTGAGTATAAAGGGAAATTCCAGCTCTCTGGCATCACCGTCGTAATCCAACAATACATAGTTTTTCTTGGCCACATTTGCAGCTGCTCGGTATTATAAACGTATTAAATCAATTATCTCTAATATAATATAAAAATAGTTATTGAAATCATTTTAAATTTAATAAAGCTCATCTCATTAGTGTGTTATAAAAGCAAATATGTTGAATTAGTTAAAATTATAGGTAAAATAGAAAGTGTGCTACGCCTTATTTTCTGGCTAATCTGCTGCGTCAACATTTGCAGCGAAAGTTATACATATGTACATATTGTATGTATGTATGTAAGCGAAGTGCGCCAGGTTTTTTTTTGCTTGTACAAAAGCAACAAAGGCGCGCGCGGTAAAAGAGAATCAAAGTGCATCTATATATTTTTATAGCAACCACCTCTTTGGCTAAAATATTTTTTGCTAAATATTAAAAAATACCATATTTTCTTTTATAAAACTTGCAAAATATTGTGGAAATAAGGTAAATATACAAACATATTCCTAAATATTCAAAAGAGATGTTCTGATTACTTTTAATTGTGTTTAGCTTTTATTATTTTACATTTAAAAAAAAGAAAGGAAAAAATGTCGTCGTGGTGACCCAAAATGTGTTGCTTTTATATTATGTATTATCTAATTTTTTTAAGGGTATTTTGTAAAATTTTCTGCAAAATTTTTCTTAAATTTTAGATGAAGCATAATATTATAATTTGTAATAAAGATCAGGAGGAAGCTTCTAATGGTGGTGGGGTAAGTTGTAGACAAAGAATTCTAGATTTAAAATACAACTACATCAAAACACATACCATATGCCCTCCCTCCTTCATCTTAACTTGTATAATTTTTTAATTGTTTTTGAATAATTTATATGTATGTATTTATTTAGATAGTATGGAAAGTACCCATTTCATACATGATCCATAATTTTTTGCTATAGGTTTTAAGTGAATTTTATATAGAGCAGCGATAGGCAAGCAATACTATGTATGGAGTATAGTGTTGCTTAACCATTCCTCGCAATATTCCACCACCCTAGCATGTAGTTCATAGTAGGCCAAAGTGGCGCCAGAAGTGCTGAACTTCAATCGGCTTCTAATATAGATGAATACACATACACGAATACATTTCGGTGGCCAGCACTGATATATGTAGATAAATGCAGTCACGTATTTCCAAGTCTTTCGTTGATAATTTGAGTTAAAAAATATTTAATTTGCAAAATTTAAAAGTTTAATTTGTAGTGTAAATATACATATACATACATACTTAATTGAATTGAGAAAAAGGGCTCTAAGTAAAGTCGACTAATGAAATGTTTATACATAAATGCCAGCAAGGCGTGCTTACAATTTATTGAAACCTTTGTCTTGGATTCTTGTTCTGCACTATTTTTTCTTCGAAATCCAGGCCTAAATTACGAAATATTTCAAGAAAGTTTAAATGCATACATAGGTATATTTCGCTTGATCAACTTCTAATTCTAATTTTGAAAGCTCTATTTAAACATTAATCTATTTTGACTATATGCCAACACAACAAGAAGAAAAAGATATTTTGGTTGTTAAAACACACGAAGAGTTGCGCAAGTTAGAATGTACGAATAACTGCTCTAGTGTTCGTATAGTCAGCCGGTAACACGTCGCACTTGCATGCGTTAACATTAGTTGAGTTTGTCCTTAAAGATGCAAGTTTATTATGAGGTTAAAAACATACATACTTATATAAAAGAAAAACCACACACATTATGTAATACAAACGAAAAGATTTTATTTGCGAATTTGTTCCTTTTTAAACATATTATCTCTTTTTGCATAAAAGAAAATTTTTAATTTTAAACCATGTACATCTTTAACCAATAATTCTTGTAATGCAACACTTTTAAAAGTTATATGTAATTATCTTAACAACTTTGCAGTCCTTTTTAAGAGAAATTTCTGATTTGGAGACATTTTACTTAGTAAAACCGCCGTCATACGATAATGAAGTAATTGTGACTACGTCGTATTCAATAACGGACACAATGGCATCTACGAAATCTATGATGTTGCATTCTTTAAACGAGTTGGAAAATATGACGCACAAGGATTCATTAAATACTCAAGAACGAGACTTGATGTTTGGCATACCCATCAATTCTAGTCAAGAGTCTTCATTCGAAGGTTTTGACTCCAGCCCCTTTGGCAAACTGCATTGTCTCTTGTATGCAAATCAAACACAACACAAACAGCATACACAAATTGAAAACACTTCGCCTGTAAAGAATAATAAAAAACAGCAGCCTGCAGAGAAACAGTCACCTGGTAAATTGCTATTTTCAAAATTTTATGACACCATTATAGAAGAAAACAGCTGTAATGCCGTAGATATACAAATGTCTAAAGATTCGGGAAACTGTAGCTCATGTGTACAACGCAGACAAAGCGTTGAAAGTTATAATTCCAGTAAAAGTGAAATAAATCCATCATCAGAATTATCGTTTAATGGTAAAATTAAAAGCTTAAATCCTACACAAGATACAATGCAAAATTGTCTTATTCAGCCTGAACAAACGCGACGTTTATCCAACTTATTGGAAACGTCACTTAATGTTTCGCAACAATTTTCGGAATCGTTTATTTTAAAGAAATACAGCAATGAAAAATCTCCCGATTTATTTGGTGACGACGAAGATAATGACGATGAAGTCCATGAGCTAGAGCGCGATCATGAGGACTACGTGCCACATGAAGAAAGTGGACATTCGAAAAGTGTTAAAATAATCTCCGAACATACGAAACTACTAAATGAATCGCAACCTGCCGTAATTTCATGCAATTTGGCTGATAATTCTTTCAACTGCCGCACCGAGTCCAGTTTCGCTAACGACGATCAAACTATGGATTTTTGTTTTACGCAATGTGCTAATGGTAGTTCATCTGATTCGTATACGCTATTCAAAGATAATTGCCAGCGAGAACGAGAAATGTTAAGACGCATACGTAAATGTTTAGCTGGTGTTTTGCCACCGCCCTCGGTAACCATACCACAATTGGATATGGTTAGTGTTGTGCTGTCGAGAAAGGATGATATTTTTAATTTCCTCAATGACATAAAAGATGAAACATCAAAAAAAGTTGAAACTAGTTATGGTTCCTCTAACTCATCAAGGCCACCCAGTTTATTTATGCCAACACACAGTTTAGAGGAGACGAAGACTATGCCCTGGCGTGATATCTTAAATGTGCGTCAACATGGTTTGTGGTGAGTTTTTTTGTTATCATAGTTATAGATTTTTACTTTTTTTTCCTGATTCTTATAGTAGACAACATGTTCTTTCTAATGCAACAAACCGCAGGTTTCTAACTGCATTTTTTGCTATAAAAAAGAACAAAAAATTATCTTCAAAGCCGTTTTTTCCAAAACTTATTTTTTGAGCATAAATCCCTTTTAACTTACTGTGTCTCACGTTATTGAATATTTGTCTCTGCTTTAGCTACAATTTGAACAAGGCTTCAGAAAACAATGAATATTTAAGCTTATCGGTTATGGAACGTTTTATTGGTGCTGAGACTGCTTCGTCGTATATGAATCCGCCGTCATCCGCTAAGAAACGCAGTACACGTCTTAAGTATGCTCTTATAACAAGACCTACAATAGATAAGCCGATATTTAAAGTTATATTTATTTGCAGATTGTTGAGCCAATCACCCGGCAATCGCTTAAGCCACTTGGCCAAAAGACGTGCTATATTCTCTTCTGCCAATCTGGCAACTCAAAAGACCAGTACACTTATGGGACCACAGATATTGCTGGATAAGAAGTAGGTGTAGTTTTTACCTTTTTTTTATAACATATTTGAAAAAACAAATTCTTTTTATTTCCTCTAAGGAAAGTTAAAAATCGCCGCAAAGCTACGCCGAAACGCATGACACCGGCCAGCAAAAAGAAAAGTGAGTTTTTGTCAGCGCAAACTTTGGAAAAAAATTTTAAATTTCTTACTTTCTTTTTGTAGATCGCAAAACTCCTACTTTATCCGCCCACAAACGTTTATTCTCTAATGAAATTGCCAAAGCCGGACCATCGCGCGAAACTTCTAAGAGAGCTTTGTTTCAGAGTCCTGCCAAACATTTGCAACAAAAAGTGCCGAAGCCACCTGCCATGAAGCCCGAACTAGCAAATCGTGTAGAAAAATCGAAAAGAGCTCTGCTCTTTACACCCGAAAAGCAACAGAAAAGTGTTTCATCAAATTCATCACATTTCGCTCTCAATACAACCACACAATTGGACATGATACTTAAACGTAAACGTAATTATTGTGATGATAACGATGACGTTGACACTTCCGAATTGACCTCACAAAATAGCAAACTATTTAAAACCGATGGTTCGAGTGGCGCTTTAACGCCCAGGGCTCTTAAGATCAAAAGTCAAAGTTTTTGTATTGGGGCTGGTTCCTCAATGAAACACCGAAAGCAACTGCCTTGTACCTCCAGCTCTTTTACATCAAATTCAAATATGTCGCTGTGCTCGAGCAGCAGTAGTAGCAACAGTCAACAACAATTGCCTCGTGCCAGTTCAGTGTCCTCCTTATTGGGTCCTAAGCTACAAAAATCTTATTCGGATAATGTGACTCCCACGAATAGTTTGACGGAAAATCAAAAGAAAAAGTTACTATGGGCTGTATCGCAGGCCTTGCAAGAGAGGAAAATCACTACCAAACATGAAAGTTTCAAACAATATGCCTCCATTTTGGCCCGAGTCGTGAGAAGAATATTTCAGGAATTCTATCAAAAGAGCAGTACTAGTAATAGCGAAACAATGTTAAGGTAAATAAAAATTCGATATAAACCATGAATAATTAATAATTCTCGAATCATTTTTAGACTTGCCAAAAAGTATGTCTACCCCGTGACAGCAGGTTCTACAGCTGATGATGTTTACTTGCAGGCTAAAACACAAATCGAAGATACTAAACGTCAATCAACAACACGCCTTTCTGGCTACATTGGACCCGAAGAATATCAGCAGCTCAAGCAGCAATCATCTCAATCACAAACTCACAAAGGTTCCACTAGCAACATTTATAATACTGACAGCTCCATCGATTCTTTCGGTTTGATGAGTCAAGCGTCGTCGGGTTTTTGTGGTTCGACAAGTTGCATGACCATGTGTCAGACAAGTTTTCTGGGTCAAATATCACAGGATGTCGATTCAATACAAAACACAAATTCACACAGTGCTACTAAACCAATACAAACAAATTCCTCACTGCAAAATAGTTCCTCAAAGAGTAACCTGTGCGGCGTGGTGTTGCGTGAAAATGTTGATTGTGAAATAAGAAGATCGGCCCAAAAGAATTTCAGCGGCAAAGATCAACGCAATGTGAGTCCTTATGCGGAGGTAAGTACTGGCTCAGCGGTCAAAGCACACAATAATTTGAACACGGAAGCTGCTGCAGTAAACAGCACCAAAGCTAGACGTCAAATTTCTTTTGATAGTTAAATTAAACAAAGAGAGAAACTAAAGAATATTATGAGCTGCCTAAATATTATTGCGAAAACTAATTTTCTGAAGTGAATTTGGAAATTTTGTAGTTTTGTAGTAAGTAAATTAGTTAATTGTTTTAACAATTTTAATTTCAACTAAACTATATTTTTTATTATCCTCAACAATATCGTTGTATTTTTTTTCTTTTTCATTTTATTAAACTAATCTTTATTTTTCATCAATTATTATTATTATTACATATTATTATTTTTTCATTATTTTGGATCTCTTTAATTTGCACACAAAAATGTGTTTAAAAAAGAAAAATATTAAATTTATTGAGCTTGAACAAATTTTGAATTTTTTTTTAGAGAAATGAAATTGACACACGTTCTTTATTATAAACCTTTATAACCATATGCTAAGGTTTTCCATATCTTTTAATATTAAATGCAATATTCTTATAAATATATAATATTTTAAATTACTTTTTTTTTAGAGAAATTAAGTAAACAATTTTAAATAAATAAATAAAAATTACTGGACTCTTGTAAAGTAATGGATCATTTATTTGCTTATTAATAAGTCAGACATCGACGTCACTTTAACCAAATGCCAAAAAATTGGGGCTTGTGTATCCGTTGTCGAAAACAACTGACTCCTGTTGGCAGGTTTATGCTATTTTTTAGACCTTAGGGAACGGAAATAGATTGTCAGTAGCTCGAAATTGTTCTCGAGAGCGAGTACCAAGGTATTGTATTAAAGTGACGTCGAAAAAACATCAATTATTTAAGGCCTAGGTTCTGGAGGTCAAACACGGATTAATTATAATTTGTAAAAATGATTGGATTGTTGGATTTGGTTGGTACCCTCTTGGCTAGTAGGCAGTGTACTAGTCTAGTAGTTGGAGGGTCGCAGGTTCGATTTCTACTGTTAGACTCTGGGTGTTTCTGCAGACAAGCCATAGTTTGTTTGGCGCCTAAATTTTTGATTTGGCGACGGCGATTTTTTCTGGCGATAAATAAAACAATTTGATTTTAATGATTTTTCTTACATTTTGGCGATTTTCTGCTAAATTTTTATAAGATTATTTTATAAAAATTTATATTAAAATAAATTCAGTAAAGTGCCACTGTGACTCGTACACGAAGGGTTCCGTACGGACGCTACATAAATAATACTATAAAGTGTCCAGGAGACGTACAAAAAAAAGTCATCAATCGGTAAGAATGTGTTAGTGTAGTTTAATTGATGATTTTTCAGAGACGTACAAATAAAATCGTCAATCAGCATTTTAATTTTGTGTTCGTTATGTGCGATGGCATATATGTCTTCATCGGATGATGATTTTTTGTTATTAGCGGCATTAAAACTTTATGAAATCTTTGTATAAAAAAGCACATTAATCAAATATACAGAGCTAAATAATAATTTTTCTATCTTCCACTCTAATTTTTTATCTATTATTATTATTATTATTTATAATAACAATAATACTAGTTCTTCAAACCATTCTAAAAACAAACTTACTTATTTTCCTTAAAAAAAATTCGAAACAAACAAACGATTTTTAATATAAAAACAACACATTGGGCAGTGCGAACAAAAAAAAAAAAAAAAAACATGTACATACTCGTATGTATTTGCTTTTTAGTTGAAAATTTGTTTTAAACACAAAATTCACATACATAAATACATATGTATTTGGGGTTTTAAAAACAATTTTTAATTAATTTTTTTTATGCACACTACTCATTAAGATTCGAAAAATTAGAGAATATAATATTTATAATAATCATAAAACTGTTTGTAGACTTTTGATTATTTGGTTTTTTTACAAAGATCAATGTACATTTTCATAAAGTGCAAATTAATTTTTTTCATCCGCGCACTTCTCCATGTCGTCAGAGAACAAATAACACAAAGCAAATGACGTTTTTTTCGTCAATCAGGTTTGGAGACGTTCAAATAATCAGCCGTCAAATAAAAATATCAAAATTTTTTGATTCTCATCAATCAGTGCCGACAACGTGAACGTGTAACCGAAAAGAAACGACTGCACACACACAACTATGTGATTGATGGGTTTTTTTGTACGTCTCCTGGGCACTTAAAAACTATAATGGAATATCTTACCTGATGTAGACATTTAAAAAAATAAGCACTCGGTAAACCTTTTGTCGTTTTGTCGATTTTCTAGTTTTCGCGTTTTTTTTCGCTTTTTTGTTTTTGGGATTTTTTTCGGTTTTTTGGCGTATTTTTTAGTTTTGGCGTTTTATTTTAGTTTTGGCGTTTTTTAATTTCTTCGATTTTTTCGGTTTTTGGCGATTTATTTTAGCTTTAGAGATTTTTTTTAATTTAGCCTATAAATGGAATACCTTACCTGATGGAGAATTTTTTTTAAAAAATTTAAGTACCCGGTAAACTTTTTTTGGTTTTTTTTTGCGATTTTCTAGTTTTTCTTTTTTTCGAGGCTTTTTTCGTTTTTGGAATTTTTCGGTTTTTGGCGTTTTTTTTAATTTCGGCGATTTTTTCGGTTTTTGGCGATTGGAGAAATGGAGAAATTTCTTTAAAAAATTTGGCGGTTTTTACTTTTGGCCTTTGTTTTTAATTTCGGCGATTTTTCCGGTTTTTGGCAACTTATTTTAGTTTTAGAATTTTTTTAATTTGTCGTTTTTTTTTCTTTTTTGGCGATTTTTTTGGTTTGGCGATTTTTTTAATTTTTATATTTTATAGTTTCAGCGTTTTTGAAAATTACAAGATTTAGCCTCTAAGGGTTTCCAAGTTACAGTAAGTGGTCAAAATTGCATTAACTGATAGATTACCCTTTTTGTTTTTTTTTTAAGTTTAAGTGTTAATTGTTGTAGTCTGTACAAAAATACACTAACTGCAATTTTAAAATGTCTGTATACAATTGTTTGTATATTACATGGGACTTTGATATTATTCGTTGCTCGTTTTGGAACACCCTTTAATTTTTAACTGTCATATATTTGTTGTAGCGGCCAGTTTTACATATTCTGTCAAAATTTCGATTCTCGAGAAAAATTGATTTTGGCGATTTTTCAAATCAATTTGGCGAAATAGGTTGAAAAAAATCTGACAACTCTGATTAAAACCAGTAAGTTAAAAAAATAATTTATAATTAACGTTATAGTTTTTAAAAATACTCCTCTTTCTTCTTATTGTTTGTGAAGGAATATTTTATTTAATTACGCACAATTATGCGTACATATTTTGTTACAACATGTACATACATACATACATACATACATTTAAATGTAATTGCAAATTGTAAAATTAACACTAAAAGTCTACTTGCGCCAATACTGAGCTAACTTGTGTATCTGTTCGACCAAAGCCGGCATAACAGCCGTTATTGATATATCCAAAAGGCCTTGCAAATGTTGGACAGCTTCTTCGTCCGTCAGACCCAACTGAAGGTTTTCCTCAACCTTCTTGACAGCCTTATCCGGCTCTAGAGCAATGTCCGGCACAGAAGCATCCACCATGAGAGAGAATAAATTTAAAACCACATTGGCATGTCGGCGCAAATGCAAGTATGCGGTGTAGCATTGCTTACGGAATTCATGATGATGCTCGGAACTAACACCACCCATGGCCTCAACCATTTCTTTGCTAAGTTTCATGGGTGGCGGCATGGGCTTGGGATCACGTCCCAATATATAACCGAAATCAATGTGAAAGAGTTTGCCATTGGTGGTGAGCAAAAGGTTGTCCAAGTGACGGTCACCCACACCTACAAGGAAAAAATATATAAACATTTATTTTATTCCAAATAAACTTTGTGTTTTTATATAAAATTAATACCCAATAGATAAGTTATGACACAATAGCCCGCACAACTTTTAATATAAGTATCCATGGTTTCCGGTAGAATGCCATAAGGTCCCGACTCACACGGATTGTGTTTGCGAAAGAAGTTGTGGATGCTACCTTCGCGTGCCAACACATCAGCTACGGTGAAGGAGTCAATGTATTGTAAAAATCCATGTTTCGAACTTGTGGCCAGCACTTTGTAGGGCGTTAATTTGAGATCTAAATTTTCGCGTCTTAATAACTTGTCCATCAACGTGATCATTTGCAAGATCAATTGATCTTGTCGTAAGTCATCGCCGTGTTTAAAGATGGCTACATATTCATGGTTTGCTATAGAAGTAACAAATGTTAATCTGAAAATGTAAAGTGTAAGAATGTATGAAAAATTTTTTATTAAGAGCAAATTTCTTACTTCGCTGGCATTAGGGCACTTTTGAACAGCGACGTCTTTGAGGGTAAAATTTTGGTTATATATATGTCCGGATCCAGAGGGAATGGTATCGCCTCAAGATTGGTAAAATTAATTTTAAACGTATCCGTTTCACTTAACAATTTCTGAAACTTTTCCGTTTTTTTATTACGATTGCCCGTTTCCTTGGCCACAATCTTTACCAATCTGACCAATTCGTCAATGAATCCTTGTTGTTTTTTCAAATTATAGAAAATGCCACGTAAATGAAAGTTGCCAGTTTCCAAGACGTTCAAAAACATTTTCAATACCATATCATACATTTCATGTACGCTTTCGTCCTGCTTGCGTATGGACTCTTGATCCTCCACTTCAATTGATAAATACCAATATAAATAATTGGCCAAAGTAGGATTTTTGCAAGCTCTTTGTATGAGAAATGTGGAGAGATTTGTGCACGAATTGGCCATGGTGGAATATTGCACATTCGTATTGGTGTCACTCATTAGAGTATTCGATACGTCTGAAGTCAAAGAACCAATGGAAGTTTCATTTTCATCTGCCAACGATGAGTTAACTGAAATGGCCATGGGCATGGTAGAAGAACGCTCGATTTGTATATTTGTACGCTGCATATTGCTGCGCTGGGTGGATGCTAATATCGAAGCTTGGACACCACTAGCCCCACTTAATTCTGAACACAAAGAACTTTGATCGAACAAAGTAGAATTATCATCCAATGATCGTACAACGTCGCGATCAGGAAAGATTCTTTTGTGCGATTCCATTATATCGGCAAAGTTTTCATACTTTAAGGCCTCGACAAGTTGTAGCAAATATAATAACAAGTCCTCATCGGGCGCCTGGGCCAAACGACTTATAGCATACTTGCGAACTTGAGGATGTTTAAAGGAGGGACTTAAAAGTTCCAGAGCATCCTCCACATCCATTGGCGCCCATTTGCCAAGCAAAATTAAAGCCTGCTGCACTTCGTCTTGGGTTTCCCAATTGATGCATTTTAAAAATTTCGTTAAAGCCTTTTTGTGAGAGCACAAATAAAAACGAAATTTCCACAGTAAATCTTTTTGCTCGCTGCTCAAAACACAAGTGGGTGGATAACGATATACAATGGTGTGCAATTGATCACGTATGCTGAAAGAAATATTAATTAATTTTAATTTTATTTTTATATTTCGTTTCAATTTTAAAACCTGGCTGTTGGTTTAGCATCACGATCTGAGATTCTAGATCTTTCCGAACGAGCCAAACGATGATGTTTCCTTTCTACTAAGTTTTCCTAAAATAAGTAGATTTCAGAAAAATAATTACAAATGCTAAGTCGGAGAAAATGTAAGTTTTAACATCAAGCACAGTTGAGATTTATAAAAAACATTAGGCCTGTAAAAGAAATCGAATCGAAAACGTACTACGAGTACAAGCTAAAATTGAAAAAAGTTTTGATGTACTCATTCATAACAGTTCACATACTCCAAACTTTGTTGGGCAAGTTTTGAGCCTTAAGAGTTGAAATATTTGAATCGTCACTTTGTGCACAACAGAAGTGGAATATTCAATTTCAATACAGTTTGATTAATCTGAGATAGAAACCCAAACTGTGACAATTTGTATTTTTGCCGTGATTATTTTTTAATTATTTTACCATTGTTTTGATGCTCAGTATTAATTTTGTTAAACTCTTGAGACTGTATGTATGTTTTGTGTATCTATATAATAAAATATTTTATTAGATAAATTTGAAAAATATCAAACTCGGGATTAAAATAAAAATAGTGCTATTCTCTCGTTACGTTAAAGCGTAAATTAATCTCAAACAAAGTTTTACAGTCTTTCTCTGCATTTAGTATGCAATTACCTGTAATATCTCCGAATCTGGAACTGTAACTAGTTTTGGTTTACTTAAAAATTTATAATTTTTGTCACCCTCAGGTTCAAAATAAACTACGGAATACTATAAAAAATGGAATTAAATATCAGATTAATATCATGAAGCTAAAATAAGAGTTTATACAAAAACCACTTACATTATAACAATCATCCACCACTACAGTGGGAAATTCAATCATCAAATACATATAATCAGACATTCTCTTCTCCCTTTCATTTATCACTTCTATTTCACGAAATGTTAGGCGGTCCAACCAATCAACCTTTTGTATTTGACCATTTCGATGTTGTTTGGCCAATTTGCCCAGACGTTGCATTTGAGATTTTGAAGAATCCTTACCCTTACCTGGAGTCTTGGAAGGATAATTACCGTCACCCTCTACACCCAGCCATATTCTCAGGTCATACATGCCCTGGCGAAATAAACCATTTTTACCAAATAACGATATGGCAGTACCTCCTATGATAGATGTTTGTCCGGCTCCAGCACAATCAAGAATGGTAAGCACCAGAATGGCAGAGCGTGGCAAGTCAGAAAATTGCAAAGGCAATGTAACCCACTCATTCCAGCTCCAACGTCTACTAAATGATTTATAAGAAGTGGTCACAGGCAAGCAGTATGGACGACCTTGATTGAAAATCTGTAGGCGTACTTGAAATGAGGGGCAATCTTCGGAATAGAGCCCGGAAAAGCGTAGTATGGGATCTTCTAAGAGTTTTTCGAAATCGGGTTGCCGTTTTTTGCCTTCCAAGGTGCCACTAAAAGGAAAAATAATTATTTTTAGTCATATACATAATGTATGTATGTAGCATACGCAATTCAGTTTATCTTACACTTTAATTTGTACCAATTCATGTAATGATGAACTGTATATATAACGAAAGTAATCGTTAGGTTGATCCATTACTATATTTTTTGGAAATTAATTTTTACTCAAATAGTTAACTTTTTTAATTAAACCTCCCCTTTTTGCTATAAAAAAAAACAAAACTTTTTCCCTTAAAAAGTAAACAAAAACAATAAATTGCTAAAAAACCAACTCACAGCTGTTTGCGAAAACAAATTAATGCTGCCAGATGGTAAATTTGTACACATAATTTTTTAAAGGGGTCGCCAAAAATTTCACCTAAAATGTATACAATACAATCTTCTTGTTTCTTTTTTTTTTGTGATTATAGCAATTATTTAGATAAAGCTAGACAAATGAAATATAATTATCAGGCATTTAAAATCTATATTTTATTTTCTTATGGTACAGTTAATTTGGGCCAGGGTTTCTCTCTTGCAAAAACTCCCAAGCTACCATACTCCTAACACTATCCCCATTTTCTTTTATTTTTATTTTTGTTTTCGTTTTATGCTCTTGTCCAATCTTGTCGAAAAGTGTGGATAAATAAAAGAAGCAAAAATAAAACTGGCGGGCTGGTAATTTTGTTGAATTATATTGCATTGTATTTTGTTTAATAAAATTATTTAGGAAAGTATAATTAACAAATAAAACAATGTCCTCCGCTACAAATAACGTCATGTAAGTTATAAACTAATTTTAAATAAAAATTGTGTGTAAAAACCTGAACATTTTGTAGAACGGATTGGAAGCGTTTGTGGCAATTGGTCTCTGGTATACATCACGAGACGCCCGAGTCTGCAGTCAAGGAAGAATTATTTAATGTCTCCAAAGGGCTGCAAGATGGCATATTACAGTTTAAGACATCAAAATCTTCCAAAAATAACTTGGAGAAGTTGCTAAGCGATAAAAAGCAGGAAAAAATATTGCCATTTACCATGAGGTTGCAGGAATTATTGGTAATTCAGTATAAAAAATAACTAGGGCTTGTTATTAATGTTATTATGAATGCTTTTTTAGGACCTTGAGTCTTTACAATGCTGGGAAATCTTATGTTATTACTTGGCCAACGAGTACCGTGGTTCGGCGAGTTCTCTTACCACTTTAATTTCCACGGAAAATAATATGACCCAATTATTGGATGACATATGGGGTTATTACACTTTAGAACGCATGATTGTATTGAAGATTGTTAAAAATCTTTTAATATTCTATAAGGTGCCAAATCATCCCTATCACAATGAATACAAAGAAATAGTGGATAAAATAGGCTTAGAAAAGTTGGGTGAATCGTATATGAAGCAATTGGAACACTTGATAAATGAGCAGCCTCCCCAAAAACTTATGGCCAGGGAATTTTTCAACTATCAAGCTAAATTAGTGAATTGGTCCGAAAGAAATGCCAGGGAGATCATAGAAGTTTTACAAATCCTCTTGATTTTGTGCGATCACAGGCTTTTAAGTGTGGCGGAGATAAAACGTTTATTTAATTGCTTTAAGCAGCACTCCTTTGGCCGTCAACAGCCTTATTTGAATTCTTCAAATCCTTTGCATGCCGAATTATATTTACGTTTAGCCTATTCAGAAGTGGCTACATTTCTAAAGTGCCTAGACTTTAAAGATTCAGCTTCGAAAATTTGCCAAGAAATTTACGAGAGCTTGGATAAAGACTTAACACGTATGTGCCATCACCCTGAAAATGGCCCCATTTTATTGGTATGGATGATGCTGCAAATTCGTTGTTGTAACGCTGCTGAAAATGATAAACATCTTTTACGTTGTCAACAAATGGGTAAGAAGGCATTAGATTTGAATTGTTTTAACTATTTGCATAGTTTGATATCCAGTCCTTTGTTTAAGGTAAGTGAAAGTTATTAAAGTTTAATTTGATTGTTTAATGAATTTTTTATTGTTTTTCCAGGATGATTCATTGGTTGCTCGCATCGTGCGAAAAACTATTTATGATCTTTTGGGCTATTTATGTGACTTTTTCGATGGCGATGGTTCTTGTGCGAGGCATCCTTTTATTTACGAACTCTTATGTGAATTAATCAGTTGGCCGAGTTTATCTAAAGAGTTTTGTAGCACTGAAGGTAAAATATGAAAGATTTTTTTTTTCAAATATTTAGCTTTTTAATTTTTTGTATGAAAATTATATGAAAAATGGATGATGTATAGCCCATTTAATTTTTTGTATGAAAAATGGACGAAGTCTACCCCATTAAATTTTTTTATACGAAAAATGGACGATGTATAGCCCATTCTAATTTTTGTATGAAAAATTTACTAGATATTCTCTCGCTTTGTATGCATTATTTGATTTTTATTCGATGGATTTTGCTAGGGCGTACGATCGCTTATCAGTGGAAAGTTTAAATACTTTGTGGATCTATTTGTTTTGGGAACTATTGTGTTTGCTGAGCTAATTCAGTGTAAAGTTTCATTAGAATTTATTGAGAGCGTGTACACTAAGATAGGTCGGAAAAAGTTGTGCCAGTCACCCTCTAGAATGAAAAATATGTCAATGAAGGTTCTAAATTCAATTTCTGATCTAAATGTGAAATATATATCGTTTGTCTCAAGTAGAAAGACCCTAACTCAAACAATAGAAGCTTAAAGCATAATAGAAACTGTAATATTCAATGAGGGCAATTATGAATTAAATTCAGTGAGAATTTTTTCCCGGGGAACAATTTCAAACAATAGCAAGTAATTGTTAAAACAAAAAAAAATTATAATTGGAAAAAGGAGAAATTTCTTGCAGAATTTTATTTATAGTTGACCTGAATATTTATTCTTCTGAATATTCTTCTTAATCCGACATCGAATTATGGGCGCCACTTATGCTGTCTGGGATTCTTCCCGCTAATTTCCATTTTTTTTTGCATGTGGCAACTCTGTTTTATGACGCCTTAAAATTTAGCTCCATAAGGGGAAAGATTGAATACGCTAGATCCACTTTGGCTCATGCCCCAATGTATATTGACAGAAAAATTCAGACGTTTCAAAATTCATGTCTAAGGCGGTGTCTGGGTCTATGTCCATCGACTCCGATTCAGGCTATTTATGTTTTGGCAGATGAGTTACCTCCCCAATTGAGATCAATATTGCTTGCTTCTAAGGAGCTTTTGAAGGTTGCATATTACAATCCATCTCTGATGGAATTAATCAAATCACCACTCTCTGTGCTCATTATCTTTCTTCTATTCAATCATACATTTCCGAAGGTTTTACCACATATGCTACAGATGCCTCTATAACTGATCATGGTACTGGGTGCGCGATTTTTAATATTTCAACTAGTCGTTTTAGCCTATATAGTTTGTCTCAAAGATTTTCGTCTCTTTCTGGCGAGTTAATAGCCATTAGTAGGGCCATTAAAGTCGCTATTGAGGACAATGTTACTCTTTTGGCTATTTATACGGATAGCAGAAATGCTTGTGTTTTATTGGAAAGTTCTATTTCCAGGAATTATTTGGTTTCGAACATTTTGAATGTCTTGGAGGACTCGCATATTATGGAAGTGCATATTATATGGGTTCCTGGTCATATGAGTGTTAGTTTTAATGAACGAGTTGATTATTTGGCTAAGCAGGCCGTTTCCCTTGGTGCTCCTTTGGAGATTAACATACCTTACGGTAATGCTCTCAGTAGGATTGGTAATTTATTAAAACAGAAGTGTTGGAAATTTATCGGGATAAATCTCAGGTTTCGGGGCGCTTTTTCTTCTATCTTTTTCCTGTTATACCTGTTAAGCCATGGTACAGAAATGTTAAATTGGATCCAACTGATATAAAGATTACACGCTGCTACAAATGAGTACTTTTTTTTATACTTGAAAAGGGACCTAGTGTAGGTTATAGACCTTATTTAGTAGATCATAAATCAATTTTTAAAAGTTCGGAAACACCCTAAAATTTCGGAGTTATTCCGAAAAAAACTATTTTCGGGTAGGTCCGAGTACTTATGAACACGTAACTCAGTTGATTTTTATCGGATTTACAACTTTTAAATGGTTTCAGAAAGAAGAAAAATGTGCTTTTCTAAATAGATAATATTATTGGTATATATTAACTTTTTGCAGTGATATTTTCAATTATATCTGATTTTAATTTTATTTTTTCTAGGTTTTTCAACTTTGGCGCCATTTTTTTAAATTAGATTGTTCAAAAACATACCCTTATATATATATTTAATTAAAGCTAATTTAGTTCTGCGTTAAACCAGCTTTCAATAAATAAAATCGAGTAAAAAGTTATTAAGGTTTTTCAAAAGTTAAAAATTTTGCTTTTACAAATATTCATCAATAGCTACTACATTCTCTTTATTTTTTTAATGTTATAATGATATGATTATATAAATATTTTAAAATAACAGTATTCAAATTATTTTATTTAGAAATTAGGAATATATGATTAAAAGTGCTTGCTAGACCTCTTTCGCTTGTACATCAAATCGTCTATTTCTCTCTTAAGTGACCAGCAGTAATTTGAAATCATTCTTACTTGGCTTTTTCCTTCGAAGCGTCTTTCGATATCCAAAATGTTCTGGTGAAATCGTTCGCCTTGCTCATCACTGAATTGTCCTAGGTTTTCTGGGAAAAAAATCTAAATGTGCATGCAGGAAATGAACTTTAATGGACATTCTGCATCCCATTTCTGCATAAGCCTCCAGAAATTCTTTTACTACATCAATATAATTTTCACTTTTTTTATTTTCCAAAAAATTTTCACATAAACTAATAAAGCTTCTCCATGCTCTTTTTTCCACAACATTTAGTTTCGTTGTGAATTCTTCGTCAAACATGATTTTGCGGATTTGAGGACCAACAAAAATACCTAAAAATAAAAAAATAATACAATTATGTTTAGAAATCAATAAACATTTGTACCTTCTTTTATTTTTGCTTCACTTATTCTTGGGAAAACTGATTTTAAGTGTAAAAAGGCATCGCTTTCCCTATCCAGGCGTTTCACGAACTGCTTCATGTATCCCAATTTGAGGTGTAATGGTGGCAAAATTATTTTTTCGGTACTCACTAGTGGAATTTTTAAGACGTTTTTCTTGCCAATTTGAAAAATTGTTCTTGGTGGCCACTTTTTTTGCTTGTATTGGTCTTTCCCACGACTGTCCCATTCGCAAATATAGCAAGGAAATTTAGTATAGCCTCCTTGCATTCCGAATAAAATTGTCAGAACTTTTAGATCTGAAACTATTTGCCATTGATACTTTTTATAACATATTAAATCCAGTATATTTTCCATTGTTGCATACGACTCTTTCATGTTAGTAGCGTATGCTATAGGCACTGAGGACAACTGATTCTCGTTGTGTAATAAAACTGCTTTCAAACCTAAAAAATATGTTAATGGTTTTTGAATAACAAAAAAATATTACTTACTTTTACACGAGCCGTCCAAAAATAATCTCCAGTCGTTCGGTTGATGTTGGTAATTCAGGTAATGAAATAACTCATCTACATCTGAGCAATATACAAGGTTGTTATTATCATTGTCAGCTTTAAAAATGTGCTCAAACTGTATTTGGGGATTGTCTCTTGCAAATGTTACTTTAAAGTCACTTTTAGTGATATTCCACTGTTTTAGTCGAGACGCTAACATTCTGTTTGTCTCCATGATAGTTTCAAATCTCGAACAAGATCATGAAAATCTTCATTTGTCACTAAATGGGGTTCCACCGACTGTGCAACAAATATCTGGTCACATTCCATGTCTGCAGACTTTTCTTCCCCGGATTCATGTTCTTCTTCAGTCGTACTTGCATTATGTTTGATTATTTTTGGCTTGGATACAGTTAACACATTGGCATAATTAATACGATCACGGTTTTTGTACTTATAACCAACAACGTTTGTTTGACAGAAGTAACAATCCTCTGGTTTATGAAAAATTTGACGATGCCAAACCATTGGAGCAGAGAATGGTAAAGGTTGGTTTATAAAATTTTTAGACTTACATTGTTTAAGTGCAATTGAGCAGGTTATGCAAACACATTCGGGTTCATACCATTTGCTAAAAACATATGAACACTTAAAAAAGGCATTAAAAGAAGTAACTAAGGCTTTATTATTTTTAAAATCTAATCGATGTTTTTTGTCAGCGAATAAGCCACAGATAAAACAAAAATTATTACGCTTATCACACACTGAAATAGAAGTTAAAATCCACATTATATTTTTTTATTAAAGATAAAAAATAACACAAACTTACTTTTTTAATTTAAATATTTAAGTAACACTAATCTTTTCACAAATTCCAAATAGTAACACTTTATTTTTAAAATAATAAACAATTTATTTCTTATACACCCTCTACTTTAGGTGTGTATATTTTGTCATTACGTATTCATTTATTACAGTTTGTGTATTTACCACAAAAGTTACAATCGACATAAAATGCTTACAAAAAAATTTTAAAACATTGTTTCAAATCTATATGCTTACATAAAAATTAAATTTATTATAATTTCAAAAAGAAAAGGAAATTGAAAATACTTCCCTTATAGTATATTTTATGTTTAAAATTTACTTCAGAATAGTGAAGGGTATATTAAATTCTGCATTATCAAGTGCAATGCACTCAAGTAATAAATAAATGTCAAAATATCTAACGGCAAAATTAAAACAAAAACATAAAGAGCATTGCAACTTAACTAAAGTATTTAATTTATCTCTTTTGTTATCTCAGTATAAAAAGAATTATTCTCACTTAATTTTTTTTCCGCTTGGGGGTATCAACTGCTATTTAAATTTAAATAAAGTTTAGTAACTTTCACAAATATTGTCCGATTTAAAAAAACTAAAGTTCATTTTATTTGTTATAAAATTCTATTTAAAATTTTTTATACAAATACATCTGCTTTTATAGAAAAAATTATAAAAAAAAGAACTCAAAGTTAAAAAAAAAAAAAAATAAAAAAATTGCAGATGTTATTACGAAAATTACTACCAATAATTAATTAATATAGCATAAAATGTATACGGTTGGAAAGATCTATTCTTTGTCTTTCATAAAGCGTTCAAAAATTTAAGATCGGATTAAAATCAACTGAGTTACGTGTTCATAAGTACTCGGACCTACCCGAAAATAGTTTTTTCGGAATAACTCCGAAATTTGGGGGTGTTTCCGAACTTTTAAAAATTGATTTATGATCTACTTAATAATGCCTACAACTTACACTAGGTCACTTTCCAAGTATATTTTCACTGTAGCACCGTGTTATTAATAGACTTTTATGTGGTCATTGTTATAGTGGGGCTTATCTCCACATGATTCGAAGAAAGAATTCAGACTTGTGTGACTCTTGCAATATGATTGACAATTCAGAACACTTAATTTTTCATTGCTCTGAGCTTAGGGATATCAGAGTAAAGCACCAGCTGTTTCGTAAATTCACCATTCTTTTTGATTTATTAAATTCTCATGATGTTGGTATATATCATCAATTGATTGCTTTTATTAAGGAAACTAGAATTCATGAACGTTTATAATTACTTTAATACACAACCGTTAGTCACTTTTCAGCGATATAATAGAGAGGAAGTAGGCATTTATAAATGCCCAACTTTCCCGAGTTTTTCTTTTCTTGTGTGGGATACCCTGGCAATTTGCGTACTTGCTTCTGCCATCCAAACCAAAACAACAACAACAACAAATTTAGCTCTTTTTTGCTTTTTTACATACATGCCATATAAAATCAGGTTGATCTTAATACGAAGAGAAAAAAAGATATTCCAATGAAGTTTCTAAAAGAGGGTTTTTTATTGCCACGCCCCAAAATACAGCAATTGGGTGTTTATATCTCAACATATCGCATATCATTGTTAATGGATAGAATATGGCTTCATTTTGGCCTTTGATTGTTTTTTAATCTAACGGTTAAACTTTATATGACATTTATGATAATTCGGATACTTCCCCCTTACCAGTTTTTGATAAATGGAAAATAAGCCCTTTTAAAACTTTGTAATTCCAGCTTTTTATATCCTCAAAGTGAAAGTGTTAAGGCTCAGTTAGCCGACTGTAATGTAAAGTAACTGCAACAGTAAGAAACAGCTGATCGATATTTTTATGTGAAAAGTAATGAAAATGGTTATAGAGATGGAATGTAACGTAAGCTACTTTTCATATAAAAATATCGATCAGCTATTTCCTACGTTGCAGTTACTTTACATTACAGTCGGCTAACTGACCCCCTTATGCAAAAAAATATTTTACTTTAGCTTTAAAGTTCATATTAGTTGCCAAGCACTTTAAGGCTAACATAGCTTTGTTAAGAAATCATATGCAAAAGACAACTTTAATTATTTTGTTATCTAATAATGAATACTGGTAACACCACCGTTTTCAACAACCACTTCACAGCTTATGATGTACAAAATCGAATACAATTTCATTCGGGTATTCAAATAATTTTTTATTTTATTAAATAAATTTTCATTATCTTGAAGTAAAGCAACCTAATTTAAAAAATATGAGCTTCTGACATGATAATAAAACAGATAAACACAACTATGAAGTAAAAGTAAAAAAATGTGAAAAATTATCACAATTTGTTTTATTCGAATGAAACGAGTATTTGAATATCCAACTTTTTTCGATTTGTTTTGATTGTATATATATCACTAAAACATTTTTGTATAATTGTATTTATTTTAATATTTTTTTATGGATTTTGCTATGTATTTCGAATCAGTTGGATAATTTGGTGATGTTTCCCATTACATGACAGAAATAATAAATTTAAGATAAGAGCAGGCACTTCTAGCTTCATTTTCAGATGTGACATGAATCAGTATGTGCTATATTAATAAAAATATTTGAGGTACAAAACACACATTTTGGAAATATCAACTTAAAGTAGTCTCAACAAACGTGGGTGCCTACTTTAGAATTTTTATACAATAATTTTTTTAGAATACGACTTTACTTAACATTGCTTGGCAAAGCTTTATTAAGTTTTTTGCATACGACCCTGAGCCTTTAAGGTTCAATTAGCCGACAGTAATGTGATGTAACTGTAACATTAGGAAACAGCAAATGGTTATTGAGATGTAATGTAACGTAACCTATTTTTCATATCAAAATATCGACCAGCTATTTACTACGTTGCATTTACATTACATTACAGTCGGCTAAAGGCTCAGTTAGCCGACTGTAATGTAATGTAACTGTAACGTAGAAAACAGCTGATTGATATTTTTATATGAAAAGTAGGTTACGTTACATTACATCTCTATAACCATTTTCATTACTTTTCACATAACAAAATTGATCAGCTGTTTCTTACTGTTGCAGTTACTTTACATTATAGTCGGCTAACTGTGCCTTAACTGAGCCTTTATAAATGTGAAAGTGAGTTTGTTTGCTACGCTTTCACGCCAAAACCGCTATTCCTATTTTGAAAATTCTTTCACCAATGGAAAGTTGATTTTTTTTTATCGAGTTCGTAATCGATTTTTTATTTTTGGTACGAATTTTTTCCGAAAATTTGGGCTGGTTAGGGTAATATTCATTTCGGGTTTAATTGCTTTTTAAACAGTTTTAAACCCGGTTATTATGTATATTTTTAAAACAGATCAACGCTAGCGGAGGCGCGGGTAAAATCTACGGCCGTATGTATAAGAAAAAACTAGCAACAAGTTAGCATTATTAGTGGCAAAATTGAATATGGTCTTAAAGAGTTTTGCAATAAAACTTCACAATAAAAATCAAGCTAGGACTTAGTAGTGGGTTAAAACTATGTAATGCACCCATTTTTAGTATCAAATTGTGTGGAGGAACTCGTTAAAACCTAATTCAATTCATGCCAATTTGTTCTTATACATACATGGGGCCGCTAGTGTTTAATAATTTGAAATAATGCTTTTTGTGCCAATTTTCTTTCTTGTTGAAATGCTTTTGGAGCTACAGCCTAAATATAATTCTTGCTTTTCAGACGTTGGCGTTCGTTCTTTGTACAATACGCTATTAGAAATATTTCCTATAGATTTCCAGCACATGTCCATGTTGGCCTGTTCGTTGACTAAAGCTGGAATGGGCCATTATGTAAGTTGAAAAAATAGAAATTAAATTTTTCAAACTAAAATTTTTGCTGCCTTATTTAAGATCAAAACACAACTGGAATCTCTGCCTATTCTCTCTGATTATTATGATGAAAATAAATATTTCCTTAAGTCGGTAGGAGATGATGAATATGTGTTGACACAAAGCGTTAAACCATTTTCACGCATTGATTTTTATATACCAGAAGGTACGTCGGCCGCAGTATTGTCTCGTAACGAGAATTATTGTGTTCATTTTCGTTTGCCTGTTAACTATTTTAATGTTTTGCATCATGAAATCAACTGCTTGCTTAGCGAAACGCAACAATATTGTGGGGAGTATGAAAATATTGAGAGGGTAAAACGTGTCAACGAGGGCATAAAGTATTTATATGAAGCCCTGAAGAAAACTAAAACTCTAACGCAAATAAGTGTCGAAATGGTACATCCCACTGAAATGTGTATAGATTTGTTAAATAAGTTTAAGGCTGTGCAACAGCCACCTGTGGATTTAATGGCCAGCTGCTTGAATGTCTGCACAGCTCTTCTACCTCTGGCTGATGCTGAGATTTTTATACGTGTCATTAATTTAGCCATTTTGCCTGTTATAACAAATGATTCTTTGGATGATTATAAGAAATATGCTCATGGTTCTTGTTTTGATTCGAATCTGGTTGGCAGCTATTTGGTGGATGTGGAAAAGAAGAAAGAGAAATTTGATTTCCTACAAGCCTACATAACATTTTTGCGCTGCTATACAAAATTGCAAAGAAGGAAATATTTTCAGGTGGAAATTCCAGGTTTAATATTTCTCTTGCGCGATGTTTTTCCTCATTTGCATATTTGGAGGTTCCAATCTCAGGAAGTTAAATACAAAATATATGCCGAAATTATGGGTTTCATATGTGACATACTCGATGAGTTCACTTCCATGGAAAAGGATGTTAAAGTGCCCAAGGACCAGCTGCTGCTCAGAGATATTTGCGTGTACTCGTTAATGTCTATGGAAAATGGTCAGATATTATTGAGATTTGTTGCTTTGGGTAATGCCTATTTGCAGCACTGCATGGAAATGGAATCAAATTGGATTGTGCAACAAAGTAATGGTTTGGTTTTGCTAGTGCGTTTGTCGATGAGAATTTTAATGCAAGTCTTAAAGTTGAAAAGTAATATATTCAAAAGCGGCGAATTGTCGCCTTTGGAAGCCATGATTTATACCCAGCCCAAGCAAAGGGATACCTTGCGTATAATACCCGTTGTCACCAGTTATATGAGCAATATTTTTGATAGATGGCTACCCATATTGTCTTGTCGTTTATTAAAAAGAATTGCTTTGGAATTTAATATGTCTTTGTTGGCCTGCATAGACATGGAACCAGATCAAATTCGTCTGACATTTTTGCAAAAGTTGCCGGATGAATTGGAAAGTGATTCGATTAAAATTGCCATATTGGAATTGATTGAGGCCTGTATAGAGAAACAACCTGGTGTCACGGAGGCTTTTTTCAAAGTTAATTATAATAAAGAAAAGCGTATCTTTGGCAAAGAACAAGATGCCCAAATATCGGACAGTATAGTGACCTACATGGAGGATTATTTGGAAGCTGTATCTAAGGATCCCCATATTGTGGAGCAAATAATACCCAGTAAAATAATGAATCTGTATCATATGCTTTGGAAGCAAAATATGCAACTTTTGGTGGATTCTTTGCTGCAAAAGCCAAATTTCTGGGAAAGCTTTTGTCAACCTTTGTTTGGCACATTTAAGGGAAATGTTAAAGCCTACACTCAGCTGCTTAATATTTTGTCCATAGAAATCTTTAGCACAAATTCCAAAACTAACACAGGCTTGAAACAAAGTTTAATAAAATTTTTCGAAGCAAAAAACTTTGAAAAATGGCTTGATTTTGTATTTGATTTGCCCAAGAATTCGGTAAATAAATTGCAAGTTATTATTAATATGGAGGAAATGCCCGAATGGTTGTGCAGATTGCAAGCTTTCAAAAGTTTTCTCTTGATACTTTTGAAGAAGCAGCCCATTTTCATGGAAATACCCAAGAAACAATTTAAACTATTGGCTGATAAATGTTTTAATATATTAGTTGATCGTGCAGAATATATCGATGATTTAAGACCTCTAATCATACTATCGGAATTGTATCTTTTTATAATTTTAAGCTTTAAACATGCCTACACCGAAACGCCCGAGGAACATAAACGCATGTTGAAACAACTGAATAATTTGTTGTGTCGAGTGGCTGCATGCTACAGTGACTTGCATGTGAGAGCTAAAGAGGCCTGCTTGTGCATTGCCATTAAAGAGGCAAATTTACTTTCGGAAGAATTAATTGAGGACTCAACAATGGCTTTGTCATTCTTGCACTCGGTGGTGCACATAATCTGTTCGGAATTGGAAAATCTTGAAAATTGTGTAAGAGTGGAGGTAAAAACTAAGAAAACCAGCAACGAGGAAGCCAAAAGAATAACTTCTAGTTCTTTGGTTTTGTGCTTAAATCTATTGAAGACAGTGGCTGGCATATTTCATAATGAAGGTTTTCGTAATTGGGATTTGCCATTTATCAGCAATAAAGTATTTCAACGTTTATTAAGCTGCACGGGTGCCATTATCCAATTGAACAGCAAACAACAATTGTCTGTAGAACTTCTAGACGTTTTAATTGTATTTGCCAAAGGCAATTGTTCGGCGGAGTTTTTGCACTGTGACATTGGTGATTATCTCTGGTTGAAACTGTTGCCGCCCAAGGAGCTTTTAGAAGCTAATTATGCGCTTCAGCAACCGAAAGATTTTGAATGGTCTGTGCAAAAATGGTGGCCCATTTATGCAAGAGGCATAGAATTAGTGTGCATTTTATTCCAAAAGCACTCGTATCTATTCCTAAAGGAGACTTTACAGTTTGTGGGTATACATGAGGAGTTTTTAGTGGATTCTTTGTTGTTGAGCAAACAATCGCTGGAGCCTGCTGCTATGTATTTGATAAAGAGTACGATAAACTTGTTGGTCAACTTGGTCCAATTTGAGAAACAATGGCGCTTGGAAAATTCCGAGTCGTTGTTTAATTTGATGGTGAGTAAAAAATTGAATGGCTCAGTTTTGCCTGAAGTTTATTAAACGACTTCTTGCACTGTTTCAGCGTTCCGTACAAATGCTGCTGGGTCATGCCATTTCCATGTTTCATCAGCCTAAAAATTTAAAACTTTTATTAGCCGGCCGTCGCTCTCAAATAGATATTTTGCGAGACCTGGACAATGTTGGTATGGTGGATGAAGCCATCAAAACGTTTAATAAGTAAGTTGAATGAAGTAGATACTAGAATTTTTTAAGAGCCAAAAAAATAATAAAAAAGCGAAGGATATAAATTTTCTAAAAAACTTCACTAAAGTTGCAAAATGTGAAAATTGATACATATAAAACGTTCCTATTTGCCTTTCTCTTTTATTTTGTATAACTCTCCGTTCTTTTTTATGCTTTCATGTGTCCCTGCAGATCGATATTTATTTTAAAGAAATTCTACTTAATTACATGTTTAGTAAACATTATTTTTGTATTAACTTCAATAAAAAACACTTCAGTTCAAACTTACAATTTCCAAGTAGATGAAAGCGAGTACTACATCACATTCTTCTCTTCTCTTTCACCAGCAAATTCACACTTTCTGAAAGAAAAATTTCACAGTGTGAAATGTGACAAATTTTAAAGTGTCAAGGGACTTTTTGGACACACTTTTTTTTTTGGATTTTCTGACGAAGATAAGGTTCAAGCAACTGCGCTAACACAAAACAACACCCTAAACTGCGCAAATGGAATGTACAAACCTAAAACTTTTTTTCGCTTGCTTTATTTGGCACTTGAAACTTTAAATTTTAAATCAGAGATCGCCAAGCCCCGGTTCACAAACGGCAATTTTAGTTGAGCAACTTTTTAGTTCATGGGCGAGAGAGGAAAATATTATGGCTCTCCTCATCATGTTATACTCCCCTCTCTCTCTCTTCCATAAACCCAAAAGTTGATCAACTAAAATTGGGATATACATCCCATATTTTGTTATTCTTAATTTTACGTGTAACGTAAATGAATGGAATATTCCTCTAGCAATTATTTCTTAAGGCTCAGTTAGCCGACTGTAATGTAAAGTAACTGCAACGAAGGAAACAGCTGATCGAGATTTTTATATGAAAAGTAGGTTACGTTACATTACATCTCTATAACCATTTTCATCAGCTGTTTCCTACTGTTGCAGTTACTTACATTACAGTCGGCTAACTGAGCCTTTAGACTTTATAATATCTAAAATTTAGTACTTTGGCATTCAATGTACAATTGTACCAAATTTTCCATCCCTGTTTTAGAGAGTAAATAAGGGAGAAATCAGAAATCTGCCATGTTTTGAAGATGCCACACTTAAAAAAATTCTTCAGTAATCCCTACTAATAAATGTTCATTTCCTAATAAACATAAAAGGCAATCATGAATAAAATTCCGCGAGAATTTTTTCCCGGAGAACAATTTCAAACAATAGCAATTAATAGGGAAAACAAAAAAATCTAATTGGAAAAGGGATAAATTGCCCACGGAATTTGATTCATGGCTGTGCTGATAAATTTTATTTCCCTCACTTTGAAAAAGGAAAATTGTCTTAAATTTTTAGAAAAGGAAACGGACTTTAATTTCATATTAAAACAACATTTATTTAAGAAAAATTTTTTCCCGCTTTCTAGTTTGACCGAAGTTATCATTTTGTGCGTTAAATGTCTACAGGCTTTTTCGCCGAATCTTATCGATTTGATATGCGAACCAGAATTTTTAGCCAGCAGATGGGAACCTATATTTGAAATACGCTTTGGAGCACCAAAACTAAGTGAAAATGCCATACATCTCACATTTGGTACAGTTCTAAGTATAGTAGGAGTCTATACAAAAGTATTAAATCTGGTAAGATAAGAAAATTTAACAAAATATTTTTAAAAATGTGTAAAAGCTAAAAATGTGAAATATGTATATTATTAATTTAAAGCAAAATTATGGCTTCAATGAAGTTCCACTAAATGTGTTGCCCGAAATAGAATCCAAGGAGTCTACAAATTCCACAACAAATCTTGCTAAGTCACCCCAGCCGCACAATATCTCTCAAAGGCCATTCTCCAAATCTCTATCCGTTGCCTCAGTATCCTCAGTAAATTGTCCTCCCAATGAACTACTATCAAATCTGGATGGTGAACTATGCCTAATGGCATTAGAGCATATTCTTTCACTGGCAGCGTCACAAAGTATGTTGGCCTTGAAGAACTCACTGTTGCCAGTGCGCGAGAAACAGCTTATAAAACGTGAAATTTCCAGTGAATTACTTTCTTTTCATGAGTTTGTGCGCCGCAAAGTTTTAGTAGAATATCGGGAGCATAATAAAATTTGGCACAGACGTAAACATGGTCAAGTATTAATGCAAGAAGTTGAAGAGGGCAATTTACCTTCAAAATCTGGCACATCAGCTCAACGCTCCACTGCGGAAGTACATAAAAGGCCATCGACTGATTTAAGAGTAAATGTTGTAAGACGCTTACACCTGCAACAGCATAAATCTTCTACGCCCAGAGGGACTTTTGAAATGTCTCGTGTTATAAGTCCTATAGGTACAAGAAATCAATCAGAACAGCAGCAAGAAAATGCACAACCGGTTGCTTCCACTCCAAATTTACCAAGACCAGCCATTCGTAGGCCAGGTGAAACATCAAGTTATGATCCCACCAAGCGAGTTCACATTGCCGATGAAATGACAGAAATAGAACAAAATGGGGAGGAAGAAGAAATAAATTATTTTCCACCTGAAGAGCCTAAATTTAGTCCTTTGTCTTACATACAATTTGTGGAGGAAGATTTTCTACATTTCATGTCCAATTTGTTCTCTATTATATGTCAAAATGAATAAAATGAATAAGAAATTGTAAGTACATAGTATGTATCTTTCTCACCCTTAACCTTTATTTTAAAAAAAATAATGTGTTTCAAACTTGCTGTTTACGTTACAGCGGGATATTTTTTTCATTTTCCCATAGTAATAAAAAATATTTTTCAAAGAAATTTAAAAAAATTATTTATAATAAAATTAGCAATTTTTTGCATGAAAAAGTAAGAAAAAAATTAAAAAAAAAAATAAAGCATCGTTCCATAACTAAGACCGATTGAAGTGACACTACACATTTATTAAGCTACGATACAACAACCGTGAAGATCCAGTCCATTACTAGTTATCAGTTTTATTTACAAACTGTACGTAAAATTAGGAATTATTAAAAGAGCAATTGACACATCTGGTGTTTTGAGGATAACTGGTTTTAAGTGTACTGGCAACACTGAATTAAAAATTAAACGCACAGACGCACATACATGTGTGCACATTTAAGGCTCAGTTAAGGTAGAATTAGTAAAATCGTATCATTCTACTTTACAGCTTGCCGTATCGTTCAACTTTATGCATAAGTTATAGAAAATGTAACAGTTTGCACAGCACTTTTTTTTTGTCTGGCATTAAATGCGGCGTTTTTGACATTCGCTACAGAAAAATCTGTTTTCTGCAGATTCCTACGTCAGCAGTGCTACCACCACATATTTTATAACTAGTAACATGCATTGTATATGGTACGGTTTTTGTCAGCTGACACGCAACATCACGATACGATTTTACTATTAGCCGACTGTAATGTAAAGTAACTGCAACAGTAAGAAACAGCTGATCGATATTGTTATGTGAAAAGTAATGAAAATAGTTATACATTACATTACAGTCGTCTAAAGGCTCAGTTAGCCGACTGTAATGTAATGTAACTGTAACGTAGAAAACAGCTGATCGAAATTTTTATATGAAAATTAGGTTACGTTACATTACATCTCTATAACCATTTTCATTATTTTTCACATAACAAAATCGATCAGCTGTTTCTTAAGGCTCAGTTATCCGACTGTAATGTAAAGTGACTGCAACAGTAGAAAACAGCTGATCGATATTGTTATGTGAAAAGTAATGAAAATGGTTATCAAGATGTAATGTAACGTAACATACTTTTCATATAAAAATGTCGATCAGCTGTTTTCTACGTTACAGTTACATTACATTACAGTCGGCTAACTGAGCCTTTACTGTTGCAGTTACTTTACATTACAGTCGGCTAACTGAGCCTTAACTGAGCCTTAACTGAGCCTTAACTGAGCCTTTAAATATGTGTTCATGCTTCCTACACGCATCCATATTTTTTAGAAACAATAAAAATGAAACAATCCCCCAACAATTAAAACAAAAACAACAAAATATCTACTTCTACATTTATTTAGTACTGCCAGAGGTGGGAAATTAATCAGGTATGTATTTTATTATTTTTATTTTAAACGAAATTGAACTTCACAGGAAAATTAGTTTGTTGAAGGAGTAGTTTCAAAAATAAGTCCTACCAAAAATTCGTCTGCAAGAAATTAAAATAAATTCGAATTTGATGATATAAAAACAAATACATAACCTATGTATTATCAAATACATATTAAGAAAAACTACATAAAATTGATTCTGGCGACTTTTGCGATTTTTAATATCAATTTGGCGAAATAGGTGGAAAAAATCTTACAACCCTGCTCCCATAGGCATTTAGTAAGAGAGCAGTGCTCAATTATACGTATATTTTATACATAAAATTGAGAGTTCTTATTTTACTGAGTGTGGTTTGAAGAACCCCTAGTGAAATTATCATCACATAGGTACATCTTCGATTTAACCAGTGACAATGTAAGCTCGCGCGATTTAAAGCCTGTATACAATTCCTACCTACATACATACATTCACACAGCGATGGCATTGTAACCGTAGATTGTATGAATCAAAAACTGCCTACTTTGTAAAAGAATGTTGAATGGGTCCAACTGTTATGCTGATTTGAAGGTCATTAAGATGTACATACATACATATGTATGTATGCAAGTAGTATTTAGTATCAGACATGATATTATTCATGCATATTAGACGGAACCGATTGTGATCGATCAGAGGATACGTTTGGACTACTCTTATTAATTAAACTAGAAATCTAATAGCATTTATTTATTAATATATGTTTATTTATGCACGGCAATTATGAATAAAATTCCGCGAGAAATTTCTCTCTTTTCCAATTAGAATTTTTGGTTTTCCCTACTACTTGCCATTACTTGGAATTATTCCCCTGGAAAAATTTCTCAATGAATTTTATCATAATTGCCCTCATTATCTAGGCACACTGCAGTGTGCAAGGCCAAATTTGTGCTTATAAACGCAGTCTGTATCTTTTACACGAAGCCATTTGTCCTGTTTAAATATGTGATTGTTATAGAAAATCGTCTGATATTAAAACTTGTGGTTACCAATTTACATTACAATTTTTACTTTGTCACATTTTCTTTTATTTCTTTTAACAAAATTAGTTTAATGTGTAGTTTCCACAACACAAGCAAGGAAGTTGTCTAGAAAATTTGTATAGGAATCACCCCTTGTACACACGGAAAGTTTACTTTGCAAAGTCTTAATTCAGTTGTGTGAAAGACAGAGGTAAGAACACTTTCTCTTTCTGTCTTTCTCCCAGCTGAATTAAGACTTTGCAAAGTAAATTTTCCGTGTGTAAAAGGGGTAATCACTCACAAATTTCAGTGTTTTTCATATATTTTTTCTATGCAAGTCGCTTGCTTGCATTGTGGAAACTACACGTAATATGTTCCTTTTTTCAAAAACGTCAACTTCCCATAAATACTCCAACCGCAATAAATCCCAATAAATTTCTAATCGATCTTGTATTTATGTACGTTTTAAAAAGAAATGAATTTAAAGTTTGAATTTTTTTTTAGTACGTACATACATACATATGTAGTATGTATGTAGCTACTATTCTCTGTGCTGGTTTTCATTCAATATTACATGTAAATGGTGCAAAAGAATTAGCTGGAATTTGCTAAATAATTTATGTTTCAGTTAATTGGTTTTCTTATAGGGTAATACAATGCTAGAAGACTAGAAAATGCTTTTCAGTTATTAGTATGTTGTAAGCTTAACTAATTTTCGCTTCTTTTGTGCAAATTGCATGTGCTGCAAATACATTAAACTGTCTACATACATACATATGTACATGCACACGTATGTATGCATGAGTGTTTTATCAGACACTGCAATAGTAAATCTTGTTTTAAATTGTGCATAGGCGTACACATAAAGAACCGATAAGCGGATTATGCTTTAAAATTATGACTAATTGCAATCAACTAGAAAAACCATTAAGAGACCACAAATGGAATTCTCGTCTTTTGAAACTTTATAAATACATATGTATGTACATCATAAATTTTTTTAAAATAGTTATTTTTTATTTTTTAAAGGAAAATTGTAACTTTTAAAAATCAAGCTCTGGCAACACTTGATTAATCGTATCAATCTCTTTTAAATACTTGTGTGGAAATTAGCAGCGATGCCAACTATTTATCATCCAAACGCGCTACTACCCTTCTTAAAACGCGCTAGAACGCGGTAAGTTATAGCTTTGTCAAATATTTATAGCAAAAACGCGCTATTTTCTACGCGCTAAATTAAATTTCAATAAAAGTCGATGTATGTATTAGTACTCGTATCACAATTAATTTTTCAGATTTTGCAATATTGCTTCCTCGACATTATGTTTTAATAAACTAAAATTATTTAATACAGAATCAGAATCGCCTTTCAAATAATCGAAATCCTTAGTTTTTACTTTTAATTTATTTGCAAAACTTTGTAACAACATATAAATTGAGGAATAGTTTTGCGATTCAAATGCTTTTTGTACTTCAGCTATAGTAATTTATGCAAATTTCTTGGGTCATTGTATGTAGAACATATCATTAGTTGTGGAATTTCAAAATATTTGCCATTACAGTATTAAAATGCGTTTTTAATTGTAACCAAGGCCAAGCGAATTTTGTTTGCGACAGCTGAATCATTAACTAATTTAAAAAATTTTATCACAGTTTTTGATATTAGAAAATTGTTAAATTTATACAAAAAAAAAAAGTTAAAAAACATTGAACCGAAATGGTATTATTGACTTTATTCAAAACGCGCTGATTTACCGCTTTTTTTATTAAACGCGCTAAGACGGAAAAAAGCGCGCTTGGCACAGTTAAAACGCGCTAAATTGGCATCGCTGGAAAGTAGACGAGTGCAATTGGCCCTTTATTTGAAAAAGAAAAACTGATAAGAAACGGCAACGCAAACACGTTTTTTCTACAAGTACATGCATACATACATAATTATTACTTGAGAATAACAACAACGGAGAGAGTAAAAAGGAAATGAAATGTTTGTATGTTTGTTTGATTGTGTGATGATAAAACAAATTCAATACATTCAAGAATTACACAAAGTACCCTGCAGTCAGACTGGGGTTAAGTGTCTCTGTGTCAACACTAAAATTCTAGTATGTAGTAGTTACATTGTCTACAATTTCTCTTCTATTCGTCAGTATAAAAGAAATAGAGAAAACAGATGTGGTGTATTTCTGGTGGATTTAGCAACAACTTGTCAATATACATATATTTGTATGTACGTAAGGTATAGAAATGTACCAGTAAATGTCTGGTTGGTATGTCTCCATGTTCCCGTAAGAACTATGAATTCACTACCTAGTCAATTGTTTTAGTGTTACTACAGTAGTTTTCGCTTATAGTAACATTTAAAATTGCACAGAAATTGTGGCCTATATCGCTAATGTGACTATAAGCCTAATTTTTTATATGCCACGCAGAGGTATATAAAAGAATTTCCATACAATCCAATTATGTCAATTACAAAACAATGTTGTATTTAAAAGGCACATTTGTGTGGCCTTTTCTGCAACAATATTTTGTTCTAAGGACATGTTCTTCTACTAAACAGTAAGTAGATGGAGGTTGAAATTTAGATTTACTTTTTGGTTTATGACTCAAATAAATAACTAAAAAAAATCTGTTGAAAATTTTTGTGACTATAACGCGAATTGTTTGCATACAATTTGGATTTTGACTACCACAAAGTTGGTGCATATATGTCAAATATGACTATATAGTAAATGGACTATATCGTCAACTTTTTGAATGAAATTAAGTTCAAAAGTCACATAAAACATTAAATATGGACTATATCATTAATGTGACAATAAGCGGTAGTGACTATAAACGAAAACTACTGTAGTAGATTTTCAATGACAAGCACATGCTAAATGTCTATAGCATAAAGTATTGTATGGGGAATAATTGTAAGAGTAGTACTGGTGACAAAGTCAAAAGCGACTCAGTACATTTTCACTATTCGCAGTTTCTGCAGGGTATGTAGCAAAAAAAAGTAAATGCTCAGAAGTAAATTCAAGAATTATAGCCAACCAACAACAACAAAATTCAAACTTGGTATTATTCGGCATGTGTGAATGATTGTAAGTGCAGAGTGCCTACGGGAAACAGCAACAACAAACCATATCTATGGAAGCAAAAAATACATATTTATGTAAGTACCAACACACAGCCACACGCAAACGTATTTTTGTGAAAGAATGAAAATTAAAAAAAAAAAAAAATAAAAAGCTACATACACACATAGAATAATTTTGATTCATTCGGTGGTAAAACAGCAAAAACACGGCGTAGTGAGTTCATTTTAGTTACCTTAAAATTTAGTAGACTGTGAGAAATCGGCATAAACGCTTGTGAAAGATATTCTTTTGGAGAGAAATTTTTGTTGGGTGCTGAAAAAAATCTTATTTTGGAGTTAAATTTAAACGTTTCAAAACGAAAAGACTGACTGATTCATAGTAGTAATTGTCGGAACTCACAAAATAATAATTTCTATTCTAAAATAAAATTTGAAATAAAAGATAATTTTAAAAGAATTTAATTTCAGTTGTTCTGTGTGTAAAAAAATAATGTTTAAAAGTTCTTCATCGTCAATTAAACAATTGTGGTTGTTAAGCATCAGTAGCAGTAGTGGTAGTAGTGCTGGTAATAAATCGTTTAAAAACTTAAAACAATGTAATGGCTGCTCGTTATCCATCCATACGAAACGTTTTAAAGCTACCGCTCTAAGTGTCGTTGATTCCAAAACAGAAGATAAAACGAATTATTTACACAGTTTAGAACAAAGGGCGAAATTTGGTCATACCGGTAAACAACTACAGGAAAAAATTGCTTTAGAGGTGAGATTTGTAAGATTGTATTGTGGAAAAGATTTTAAATGTGTATGTACATATGTATGTATGTATTATGTACCTACTTGCACACATATTTTCATATTTGTTTTGTACATACATATCTATCTATCTACTTATAATTACTATGTAAACAGGGGGCAAATTACGGCATTCGATACGACTCGTAATTTAAAAATATTTTAATAGAGTTTATATAGAAATATTTTTAAATTACGAGTCGTATCTAATGCCGTGATATGCCCCCAGATATGTATCTACATAACATATGTATGTATGTATGTATGTATATGCATAAATGAACATACATACATATTTTCAGTTGGATATGAACTTAAAACTTTTTTTTAAGTTAAAAGATTAGGAATACGGCATAATAAAGTCACATAGATACGAACTATTTATGTGTGTATGTACATCCATATACATACACATGCATACATACATTTATGCTTGTTCATCAAATCATAAATGTGTATGTGCATAAATATGTGTGTACATTTAGTGGTTTTAATCCTTTAAATTGATGGTTATACAGCGCTTTTAAGCGATTTTTGTGTAGGACTTTTATTGATTTTTGTTACTCAAACATGTTTTCGCACACCCTCATACATACATATACACAAACGTTCACACTCATTTTCCACGGTTTAAACTCTATTTTGTTTTTGGCCCAAACATTTTTGGGTGAGCCTTATTTTTATTATACATATCTAAACCCAAAAAAAAAAAGTTAAAATCAACGAAAGTTTTATGCAATAGAAAAATTTTTTTTTTTTTAAAGACCTTGATATAAAGTTGAACATACTCAAATTAAAGACATATGATTTTGAGTTAATAATGAAATTTTAATTAAATATTTTTAAATTAAAAATTAAACGTTTTGAATTAATATGAAAGTGTGTATCACATTCCATTTTTCTATCCCCAATCAACCATAAATTCAGACCTTCTGAAAAAAAATTTCGTGGTAAATTCAATATTTTTTTTAAAAATAGTTTAAAAGGTATTGTTGCCAGGAATCCAATCTAAAAGGTATATAATAACATACATACATAGGTATTCTACAAGGGAAAGAACTATTCTTACTTTTATATGCTGATGACCCAGGAGGAGGTTCATTGACTCTTACAGAAATAACCTGTTTGTCTCTTGTAATGACATAATCTACCCTATAGTCAGCCTAGAACCATATGTCTCTATGTCAATACTCTTTCTCCAGCGACAATTGCACTAGTTAAAATGTCGACAACTTTCCTTTTATGCGTCAGTAGAGATACGTTAGAGACGACAGTTCTAGTGTATTTCTGGTGATATTGTCAATGAACGCGTCAATAGTTTGTTTTTCTTTTTTATTATGTTGTGCAATAATATTAAATAAATATATGTAGACGAGCGTCACTAAAATCTACTACTGAATCTTTGGTTCAAATATATCCATATGGTCATAAAAGAACTACCTTCTCAATAGTGCTAAAGTCTACTGGTAGATTTTCAAGGACAACCCTATGTTACATGTCAATAGGTGATTAAAGTGGCTGGGGTAAACCTATTCAGTAGCACTATTGACAATTAACTAGAAAATCACTATAAGTTTACTATTGACAACGAGAGAGGATATATCGATATTGTAGACTAGAGCCCTTAAAATTTACTAGTGAATCTCTGGTGCCAATGTCTCCATGTGGTCCCAAAAGAACTACTTACTCAGCAGTGCTACAGTCTAGTGGTGGATTTTCAATGACAAGCTAATGTTAAGTGTCAACAGATGATTACATTAGTTGGGGTACACCTGGTCAGTACTACTACTGACAAGGTCACTAGTATAACACTACAATTTCACTATTCGCACTTTCTGCAGGGTATTATTGGAAAAAGTGGGAGTGGCCCCGTACCACTCCTATTACACAGATGTATAAATACATAGAACTATAATTGTAATGTATGTTGGCCGTTGTTTTTTATTTTTTGGATTTCTTATGCTCTCCCCCAAATCGGTTCAGTTATATTAAAAAAAAAAATACAAAAAAATTTCATAGCGATAAGTTGTGTTTTAGGGGGTGCGTCCGCCCCTCAAAGTTGGCCTTCAAGCGCATTTTCAATGTAATTTTTTGCATATGACTATCTTTTTAAGAAATCATTTTAAAACAATATGATATATGGCAATATTTTAGCTCTTGTAGTCAACAACATTAGTCTCAAAGAAAGTTTTTTGCTAAAATTAATATTTTAGAAAATAATAAAGAAAATAACCAATAAACCAATAACCAACAATTTGATATACCAAAATTATATTTATATGGAAATTATTTATATTAAGCATGTACAATAAGAGCTTATATCTATTAAATTATTTCATACATATACATATAGTCAAAAGAAAACGACTTGCGGGCTAACTTTGAGGAGCGGACCCCCTAAACACAACTTATCGCTATGCAATTTTTTTGTATTTTTTTTTTACATAAAACTGAACCGATTTGGGGGTAGAGAATATAAGAAATAAAAAAAAACTCTCCATACAACTAACGGCCACTCTAATGTGTACATAAGTATGTATGCATTTCTTCCAGTATAATTAACATATTAAACAAAGTCCAAATCGTAAGCAAGCAGGAGATTTTATAATCGAATTATATGCATACATGTACATATGTAGGTATGGTATGTAATAAATATAAATGTGCATGCATGTATGTATGTATGTAAATTTTTCCAACAATGTGCTATAAAGAAATTGTATTTTGCTCTTTCTTATCAACCCAACGATCTTCAGTTGGCATCTGTTTATCCGCGATGTTTCTAAGTTTTTAATGTGCCCTTTGTACAAAAAGAATAATTTTTAAATTTCTCAATTGGAAAACATTTACAAAACTTCATCTTCAAATGAATGCCAGAAAACGAGTTTAAAGTTTTCAATTTACACACAACTAATGGAAGAATTAAATTTTATATTGCTTTCAAGAGTTGAGTAAACAATATTTTTATACAATATGAAGAAGTTTTTTGAGTAACTGAGCGAGATATCTACTTCTGTTTCTTTCTTGTCTGTATAACGGATGTTTTTTTTTAGGAATCTTAAACTTTTGCTGAGTACACATTATAGCATTTTGTGACATCACAATAGTTTGTACTGATTAAAATCAAATAGCGCATACTGTAATAAACAAGTTAAAACTGTCCCTACAAAAATTACAACTATAGATAAATCAACAGGAAAAAAAGTAAAAAAACCTATAGAAATAATTTAATGCATATAAAATAAGAAATATGTAAAAGAAAATTTACAAATTTTGACATAGATTCGAAATTTGGCTTTGTGTATTATAACCATGGTTTTACAAGAAAAACTATTCACAATTAAAGTTCTCCACTTAAAAAAAAGAAACAACTAAATAATTATAAAGTTGATATAAAAAGTGATTCATTCACACAATTTGACTTTTTGCTAGCTTGCATCTTTAATTTTTTTTCGGCAAAAACAAAAATAAAATTGAAATGTGGTATGAAATATGACACTGAGAGCAAAATATGTACACTGTAAAAAAAAATCACGGGTTGAAATTGCAAATTTCGTTCTTTCAACTAAACGGTCAGACATTGAGTAAAAACAAATCGGGAGTACTTAATTTAATGGTGCTAACCATTTTAAAGTTTTTCGACATAATAATTCATAGGCGAAAAATATTTTTTTTTTTGATATTCCAAAAGTTTGCCTTTTGTGATAAGAAGCCTTTGTCCCGGTTCACACACTTCAACTTTTGTAGTTCAACTCGTAATTCAGCTGTAAGAAAAACGGAGAATGAATTACAAAAATCTCTTTTTTTCTTCCAACTGAATTACGAGTTGATAAAAAAAACAACAAAAATAGAAGTGTGAACCGGGACTTTCATAAATAACCAATCCAACTATAAAAAACAACTCATTTTAATTTGTTAAAAAAGTACTTTCGCTCATGTGCTGCAAAAAGAAACATTTTTAAATTACTTGTGAGTTTATATCAAATCAAATCTGGTTTTTTGTGTTGAAAATCGCGCGCTTTTCATAAGACAAATATGTGTAAAGTCTAGTAATACTAGTTTTTCATATGGGTTATTCCCAGCTGTGCACTGGCAAACCTATGAAAACGGCGGTAAACATTGAGTCTGGTAGTACTGGTTTTGTTATGGGAATAAAAACATCAGTGCCTTCTGAAGTCACAAACTGCTAAAATTACCAATTTTAAAGATCTAAGATTTTCTATAATCACGTGTTCCAAGATTAAAATTTACGATCATGCGTAATAAAGTGAACGGTGCCCCTGTACTTCGCAGCATTAGTGTGCTTTTCTTGGCTTCTAAAATGTATTCAGAGTGATTCTGCTTGTCATCATCTATCTGATTGTCATCATACTGTTTTCTACTTTTAAAAACAATTTTTTTTTGCACAATTTATTTATTAATTTCGGTATTTTTACCTTGAAAATAATTTAGAAAACACAAAAGTATTAAATGGCACTTTTTTAAAGCAATTAATTAGTTATGCTTTTCTTAACCAGTTTTTTTTTTGTTTTGTATCGTTTTATCTCAAGAAATTCGACTATTATTATTATTTTCAATTGGAAATTCAAAAATGTTAATTGATTAATAACCAAATGAATGGAAGTTATTAGCAATATAATACTTGAAGTTTATTATTTATATAATGAGCCGTGATCGGCATTTTGCAAATGGTTTTCTCAATTTTAAGTACATAATATGTATATACATACATAGATACACACACACAAAGTTGGTTATGTTTTATAACGGTCACGTGACTTAAGTCCCAGGAAATGGCACTCGAAATTAGATAAAAAACTACAATACATAAGAATGTTTTTATTCGCAATCAGGGTTCTCAGTATTATTTTATACCTTATCGGAAATTTCCCCAAAAAAATTACATATTTTCGAATCCCCAAAAATTCCCACACTTCCTTAAGAATAACACCATGTTATTTCAAAAGAAAATTGTTTACAATGTTTATCATTTCAAAAACTTCAGAGTCAAAGTCTTATGATTTATCAGTTAATGCAATTGCGTTGTAAATGTTGCTTATATTAAATAATACAAGCAATGGAATAAATTTGTCACAACAAACTGAATTATTTTTAAAGTGTGTATTTATAATGGACCTAATTACGAGGGTCGTATTTCGACCAAAATTCCCAAACCTGACAGTGCTGTTGTAGAAAAGTTGTTGATAATTTTAATATGTATAAACATTTGCTTAGGAACATGTTTATGTAAATGGAAATTAGCAACAACATTTACACAACAAACAACATGAAATTTGAACCGCACGAAATCGTGAATTTGACAAATGTTGACGTTAGAATCGTATACATAAATAATTTGTTTTGAAATTGTTTTGCGTGTTTTTGAATAAGTTTATTTATAAATCGTTAAGAATTGTTGTAGAACTGCTAGAGCTACAAATTTCGATTTATTGTTTGCTGTGCCTCGTTTGTTTAACTTGTGAGAAATATTAAATAATTATATTGGTTGTCCTATTTTACAAAGGTTTATTCAAAAATTAAATAAAGGACCTATTCTTAAATTAATCACTGCGCGGAAAATGGAAATTTAAGTGATTCACTGAAGTAGATATGGGATGCAGACATTGCTACTACTAAAAAATATTACCAGCGAACATGTATTGCATTTGAAATTAAAGTTTGATAGTATGATGCAGAGCAGTGATGCATTTACGAACAGGCCCAAACTTACAAAAATATCAATACAATAGTTTTTTTTTCTTAGTCATCCTGTGTTTCAGAATGAGGCACTAACAGCAAAGGCGAATTCATACCAGGTGACTTCATTTAAGCAGATGATGATCAGCTGCTGGTTTCTCTGGTGTCAAAAAGAAACAAAACGTTAATAAAAAGAAAAAAGTTCTGATTTATGAAGTATTTTTAACACAAAATAACATACGCTTTTATTTCTGAATTTCTTATTGAATTTAAACTTTTTTTTTTAATTTCTTTTCTCTATCAAAAGCACATACTTTTAGTGTTTTTATTTGACCGGTAAAGGAATTTCATTTGAAATTTGTACACAAAGTTTTCACGTTGTTGTTGAACGAAAAGATTAAAATGTCTGAGTCAATAATTGTAAACAGCAGGTACTTGAGTTGTGATTTTAAGAGCAAAACTTCAGCCTTGTTTGTGAACAAACAAATATTACATACATATATACTTACATATATAAGTTCATATGTATTATGTATGTATGTATGTATGTTAATAAAATTTAATTTGAAGCACTTCCATATCCATTAGGACAGAGCCAGTGTTGGTATCTCTACGAAGAGCAAAAGCACATTAAGCTGTTGAAAAAAGGGTAAAAAGCGCAATAAAATACGAAAAATAGGGTAAAAAAGCACGAAAATATCTTTTTTTTAATTTTAATACATTTAAAAGGAGAGTTTAGAGTGTAAAGGCTCAAAATATAATTTAAAATTTTTGCTTCAAAATAAACAAAGTATTTGAGAAGTATTAACAGAATTTATTAACATATTAATTAAAACAAAATCTTGATTTATTTAGTAAAAATAAGTACTCTTAACTTAAAAGTTTTTGTTTTTGCGATATTCGTCTTTATTCCAGTTGTCAAATTTGACAGCACGTCAATACGATATGAAAAAATTGGAGGTTGGCTACTCGTTGTCCAAAACAACTGACTGCTATTGATAACCTCATGCTTTCAATCGAATCGGCCCTTAAAATTTAACCACTCATGTGCGTTGAATACAAATTTACCTACATTTTGTTGTAGACGTGAACATTTTGATTTACTTTGCACTTATAAATTAACAGCCTTATGAAAATTCCGAAATCGGTCCTTAAAATTTAACCACCCTATAGTATGATTAAATATTTGTGTAAGCTTTAACAAATGGTTATTGCATACTACTTTCAATCAATTATTATGCAGAGAATTATGTGGTACTTTCCAGTTACTACCGTTTTTTATTTTGCAAAAAAAAATAAAATTTTGTAATCCCAATTATGAAAAGTTTTCTACATTGTTTTTAACATAGTTTCGTTATTGTCATTGAAAACAATTTAAGAAGCCTCAGTTAAAAGATGCTGCTATTAGCGCTTAAAAATATTTTAGTTTGTTAAATTAAAAATATTTTTATTTAACAAAAAAGCACCAAAAGCTCTGTAAGAAATTGTTAAAAGCACTGTAAAATACCCGCTTTTTAAAAAAGGTTATTAGTTACAATTTCGCGTTTATGAAGAGGCAAAAAGCACCAAAAAATACCCGAAACGCACCAAAATACCATCACTGGGCAGAGCTGCCCACAGAGAGAAAACCGAGAGATGTTCGGCACTCTGGCGCTTCTCTGGGCAGCCTGGCATTAGGGTTATTTTAAATCCAACAACACTTTTTATATCTTTTTTTTAGTAACACGTGCTTATGAATCGGTTAAACAACAACTTGTCTTGTACTTTTATTTTCGTAATGCAAATGTGTGTATGTATAAATTATGTATAAAATAAAAACCAGTTAAATCAAATTATAATCGCATCATTTATCATTGCTTAAAATTTCCTTAAACTAAAAATAACAACAAATTTAATATAATTATGTTTTTTTTTAATAGAAAGTGTTTATTTATATCAAATTTTGCCAGACGGTTTATCAGTTCGTCTATGTATTTTAATTAAAAAAATTTTCCATGAAATAGAAAAAGGCAGAATAAGACTTTCAATAAAAAACTGTATTTGATAATAGGTGACTAGCTATAACGCCATAGCCCGTAACATAGAAACCAATTGAATTTTGGTTTGTTTATGGCTATGGCACGTCTAATTTAAGCTTAAGTAACTGGCTACAAGGCAAAAATGCAGATAGCATTTGGAGTCGCGTGTTCGTGTAGTCTGCTGTGTTGAATGTATTAAACACAAAGGTCTTTATCCACGTTACATAAACAGCTGATTGATAGCAACAAAACTAACGGAACTGACGGAAATGAGCAATCTTGCTTATCTGATTCATTATTATTAGAGTTTTTCTTTTCCCGGACTTTTTCATTTCCCGGGAAAGCGGGAACGACTTTTCAGTTTCCCGGGAATTCCCGCACAGTGCAAAACACACAAAATATTTCTTAAATTAATTTATTTCAAATTATAATTCATGATATCGATTAAATAATAACGTTTTATAAATATATTAGTCAAAAAAGTAATACCGATTCCGTTCTTTATATAATAGTTAGATACATAAATATCAATATTATAAAAAAACAAATTCTGCGAGTATTATTAAAAAAGATATTACAAAATATTTCTTTGTAAATAGGACTTTAATACCAAAGAGAATCTGTAATTATTTTGTATTTTTTCTTTTATTTCCTTGCGCATTTCTGTTTTTTTACTTTAATGTTGTACAATTGAATTTTGAACGTCGCGTTTCGATTTTGGCAAATAAAGGCCTCTAAGTCGCAGAGCATATGTGTGTTGTAAAGTTGTAGCTATTGTGCTAGTGAGATCACCTTATTATTGCACCATCGCATTCATAAGTCTTGTTTTAGACGCGGCAGTTTTTTCTGAAGCAGTTCTTATCAATTCTTTTTTAAAATTGGTCGTTTGTTTACACACAGGAATGAAATAACTAAAGCAAATCAATACCCATCTCTTTTCGTCTTTTCCCTCTCTCCCATAAACTCAGACTTGCTTCAAAATAAACTGTCGAGTCTAAAGGCTCAGTTAGCCGACTGTGATGTAAAGTAACTGCAAAAGTAAAAAACAGCTGATCGATATTGTTATGTGAAAAGTAATGAAAATGGTTATAGAGATGTAATGTAACGTAACCTACTTTTCATATAAAAATATCGATCAGCTGTTTTTTACGTTACAGTTACAGTCGGCTAACTGAGCCTTAAAACATGAGTAAAGTGCATAACGATACTCATCAAGAAATGTTCACATACACTAAATTTGCCACAATAAAATAAAAAAAAAAATCCCGGGAATTCCCGCACAAATTTCCCGTTTGAAAATCACTAATTATTATATGTATATCACACATTGTACTCACATACACATACATATTAATATTTGTGTATGTACTTTTAAAATTTTTCTGCCTCAAAAAGTTATTTTTAAAACACATTTTTTTTATTTGCAAATATTTAACGTCCCAGCAAAAAAATACACATTACCACAGAACTACTTGCCATATAATGACTTACTTTTCTGATTACCAAATTTCGTTACTCGCTTACAAATCACATTACCTAAAATTTAAAAAAATTATGTATAAGTTGCTAAATGAGGAAAATGATTCTTTTAGATTAAATCGATTATTGAATAAGTTTCCAAATAAAAAAGTAAGTACTTCTCAAGAATCGATTATTTTGGTCTCACGCCTTGTTAAAATCATTAAGTTGGTAATCCAGTAAGGAATAGCTTCCACAAAAAATGCTTAATTCCAAACTCTATTACCTTTTTTGAAATTTTTTGCTGGGGTGTTCAGCTTTTTTGCTTTCCCAAAAAAGAAAATAAGTCATTAAAAAGTTCATGACTTTGTCAATAAAATTTTTGATTTTATTGATGTTGCTATGTAGATATACATATATTTGCTATTTTTCAAAATACATACACACATATGAATTTAAAAATTTTGCAAATTTTATTAGTTTTTTTTTTGTAATATTACATACAAATGTACATACATACCTATGAAGAAATAAAAGAAAAAAGATAAAAAATAAAATTACACACTTGGTCGTTAAAAGATGTTCCTAATTTTATGCAAATGAATTTTAAAACATGTAATCTGAATATTTGTTTTTATTTAGAATATTTTATGATTTATTTACAAATAAAAAGGAAAAAAAAATCAATAAAGTGTGTAAGAAATTTCTTAAAATATTATGTAGTTAGTTGTATCTAATGAGCCGAAAACAAAACATACCCAATAAGCAATTTTGCTTGAAATCAAGTGTAAAACAAGTGTTATTCAAGCCACACAATCAATTGTCAAGGGTTGAATTATGCTTGATGCACACTTTAATTCAATAGCATTCTCCAGTGAAAAGGGAACTTGAACTCAATGCGAACAATTCAGTTGCAGTACAGTTTAATTCAAACCTTGAATTATACTGTAATTCAACCTTGTATTACAACTGAATTCAAGTGTATTTCAAGCTGCAAAAACAAGGCTTTTAAAATGGAAAGCAAAATGCAATTCCTTTGTTTTCTAATAATTATTTTCTGCACATCTGCCTTCGCTATTGTTTTCACGTTTTACTCACCTTTGTTTTCCAAATTCACTTTTATTTATTTGTTTTTGATATATTCACCAAAATTTCAGTTTTAATAATAAATAAATTACGTATTCGACAAGGTTTGAGCTTATATGTATGTTGTTTGATTTTTTAATTCAAAATATTTTCAAACTTGAAAATTACTTGAAAAAAATGCTTGAATTCAACTTTGTTTCCAGTTCAATTTCAAGTGCTTGAATTTTAATTTTTTGGGTGCTTTTTGGGTAACTTCTGCCGCTTACATTGTCAATATTCGAATCTCATTTTATTGTAACATACTGATTAGGAAATATGTATGTACGTATTCATGACGCAAGGTTTGCGGCTATTCAATGTAAGGTTCAATCAGACCATAGAAAACAGCTGTTCGAACCAAACTTATGGGCAACACTGTTCTTGATTATTGGTGGCTCGCCATAACGTCATAGCCATAATCATAGAAACCAATTAAAATCCAAAAAAGGATGAAAGTCGCAACGTTACAATCATTTAAACAACGTACCGTGCGATGATTACCGACTTTTTTTTTTGCCCAAAGAATTTTACAATAAGATGAATAGTTTGTATGTAATGTTACAATAGGATGCATTTTGACTTAATGGAATAGAAGTAAGATTTTCCATTTATTATTTTTGGTACATAGGGCTGTTTGCATATTCGATGACGGTTTGTATGAGAATATGTAAATATTTATATCAATGAAATTTATACTAATGTCTTTCTTCAATATTTGTGCGTACTACTTAGTTATGTACACACATCCATCCATATAGGTATGGAAAGTTTCATAATATATAAAAAAACATTATTAATCATATGATGATAATATTGATAAAATAAATAAATAAATGGAAGCAAAAGATAAAAAAGGTGATAAAGTAACAAGCCCCCCAGTACTGCGAATGTGATTGGTCTCATGATGAGAAATCTCAAAGTGTGTTTAATACAATAATACTTATACATATAGATATATATACATACTTACATATACTAACTTGTGAAGAAATTATAGTATGGAATTAAAAGGAAAATATAATCGATATTGAATTTATCTAAAATTATTTAAGTCCCCGTCCATACAGTGAAACATTTACTGCAAAACTTTTGAGTTTGTTGATGAACGGGGAAAGAGGAATGGAAAAGGGTACTTTGTTTCATGCACATGCAGTTTTTCTTGAGTACGTCATTCTCGTCTCATTCGCAATGGAAATATATGAAAAAATTTATCAAGCTGCAAAACAAAAACTTCACAGTGTGGACACGAATGCAGTTTCAAAAGAGAAATCAAAAATGTTTCGCAGCAAATGTTTCCCTGTATGGACAAGGACTAAATGAGATTAAAAAAAATTAACATACTACATAACAGCTATGAAAATTAGGAACGTTTTCATTTCACGTGCAATACGAAACAAACTAGAATATATAAAAAATATAATACATACATACATACATATGATCAAACTTCTGAAAAAGACAATGAATGGTTTAAAAATACTTAATTATTTACAAAAATATTTGTTGTTTAAAAATAAAGCCAATAAAAAATATAATTGTTCGAAATTTCTCACAAACACAATCACAATCATCGTGAATAAAATGTGAAATTTTTGTTCCCATGAAATTTTCATTCCCCATGAAGGGAAATTTGCAATCGTGAATTTCATGGGAACGTTTGTTTCCGCTATCAATGCTTAGTGAATGCAAAAAACGGAAAGAAGACTTGTAAAGCTTCAAAATTAATTTAAAAAAAACAATAAGTTTAATAATAAGAAATACAAATATTTTGGGTTTCAAATGAAGAGTGTAAAGTTGTGTTTTTAATGGTTTTAGGCGCCGTGGAAAAAATTCGGCATGTGAACCAATGAGATTTATGTTCAATGAAAGGAATTATTGCTATTAATCGTGGATATTATTTATTTATTCAACCTTAAACGTCTGAAATATAATGTGAACGGTGGTGTTTAGTTTTTAGAAAACTCGTCATAAACATGTTTAAAAACATAAGTGTGAACATAGTATTCGTCCCTCGTGGAATCTTTTGGGATATATTTTAGATATATAAACTACGTTTATACGCACGACTTGTTAGCAAATGAAACTGTAAATTGTTGCCATATAATAGTGTTTTCACACCTAAACTTAAAACCTGATTTTGACGTTGAAACCATAAACAGCTGATTTTGCGTTCACACTGAAAGTTTGATAAATTCAGGTTTTAAACAACACATTGTCTAATAAAGAACCTGCAAAAATACGTGTATTGTTGCTGTATCCTTTTCTGCTTTTTATAATACTTATTTGACAAACTGTACAACAGCTGTTTGCTTGTGTGAATATTAAATGGAAATTATTTTATAATTTGTAAATAAACATTTTAAAATTATGGAACTACTTATACAAAGTGAAAAATTGCATGGAAATCAAATTATTATATATAAAACATGCACAAATAAATTATAAGATAAACCATTTTTATTATCAGCATATACATACATATATATCAGTCATATCGTTTGTTTTTACTTCCCAGAGGTCAATAGAAATATTTTCGTTGTTTTCCATAAAAAAAATTCTTTTTCTCCACAATTTTTTGATTATTGTTGCGGTTGCATACATATTTAAGTTGAAAATCTTTCAACCGGTATCTCCTCTTATGCACTGACATAAATAAACATTATCAGCTGTTTGCGGACATTTGAACTTGGCAGCATTGAATTTAGCACAGCGAAAACAAAGACGCATTTTATAAAACTGAATTTGAAAACAATTATGAGTTAGAGCGCTTCTGTATATTAAGGGAATGGATACACACAATTTTTTTTGTCAACATAAGCAAGTTTCTATAGAACTATCAAGTTTTTGTACTTTTGCTATGTTGTACGCGTATAAACGTAGCATCAGTTAAAAAGAAAAAGGTATAAATAAAACAAAAAACATTAATCTGCCAAAATATTGTCTGCTGCGTCTTTATTGACAATGAAAATTGGTTAACAGAGCTCATTCGTTTTTTTTTAATAATTATTTTTTCTAAGATAAAAATTAACAAATGTTTTTCGTTTATTAATTATTTTGATTTTCCTTCTTTTTGACAAAAATAAATTATCTTCATGTGTACATACATACATACATTCATATGTATGTATGTATGGACACCTATTTGAAAATTAAACAGATAAATAAGGTTTATTTTTGTGTCTGAATTATATCTGTACATATTTTTGTACCTATATACGTACATACATCCATACATATTTATGGTACACACACATAGATACATACATACAAACGAGTGAAACGTATGTACTTGTTTTTTCTCATTCCATGTTCTGCAACTTGTGAAAAGTTTTCGCAACAAAAAAGAGTTAATATTGTATTTGGGCAATTAGAGAGTGACACGTTACTTTCTGTTGCATAGCGCTAGCTTCATTAAGTTATCACTATATTCGAACTATTACAGTGCATAGTGCATATCTGAAATTCAATTAGAACAAAATACCGTTATTTTGATGCGATTACGCGAAAATTTATCAAATACCATGCTGATCAGCTGTTAAACTCAACTATCAAGTTGAAAGACGACTTGAAAGAGAAACAAATAATAAAGAAAAAAAAATCATGTGACTTTTACAGTTTTTCAAGATCTTTGAAAGAATTCACCAGAGGTTATTCGTGTATTTAGACATACTACTTTTTCAATTTGGCCGAAAAGTTTAGATTTTGTAGCAAGAAAAACATTTATCTAAAATAATTAGGAAAGTATTAGGCAACAAAGAAAAATAGTAGTAATAATAATAATAATATATGTATATGCTAATTGCCCCTCAAATAATTATAACTGTCAAGTTGTTTTCCACTAATGTTTTTTGTTTAATTTTGGTTTTTCTATCTTTTACAGCGCAATCTAAGAGCAGCTCCCTTATCAAATTTAATCTTTGCCAATAGAAAACTTTCTTTTTATGACACCAGCAGTCATGCTCCATCAGTCGAGGAAGTCAAAAGGTATGTAAACCAAAAAAAAAAAAAAAAATTATTCTGTAACGAAAACATTGCTTCAATAAATTCCTGCTTAATTTAAAATTAAGATGGGATCGTAGGTATTTTACAAATACAGGCTCACATTAAATTTAATAAATTCATTTAATTCTTATTTACATATAAAATATTTAGAGCCACTCTTTGAGTTCGAGATTAACTTGTACAATAAATAGTGTTTCAGTTGTTATTAATACTGACAACACAAATCATTAAAAAAACATTTTCTTTGCCAGATTTAGCATATTCTTTCGTTAAAAAATATTAACGTTTTTAAAAAATCTGCAAAAAAATTCCTATGTAAATTTAAAATCTAGCATATTCATTTTTCGCCTGTAGAACATTTTAGCAGATATTTTGAAGCGAATTAGTATTCTCCCATCATCATTTTCTGGCAACACTGACTTACGTAGTCTTGTGATTGTATATATGTATGTATGTATTTCCTTTAACGGACATACAAAATTTTACCTTCAAATATTGAGCACATGCACTTTCTTCTTCTTCTCTCCATAAAAATCAAGCTGCGTTGATAACATTTGCAAGGAAGTGCTGCCACTATTTTGTTCTTCAGTAGTCTAATACTAATGAAAATTTATCTACCACATAAACATTTCAAACTTTGTTAATTTTATATTAAATTAAATTTTTGGACTAGCTAATTAAGTAGAGAATAAGAATAAGTTTAATATCGAACCCAAAAATCGGCTCTTAGTAGTAGAAACTACTGGATTATGCATATCGTAGTACCATCTCATAAAAAATACATAGTAATAAAATAAAAAACACCTTAAAATATGCAAAAATTTTGTTAGTTACGAGATGAAAACTAATCTTATGCCATCATATACAAAATATGTAAATAATAAAAGTAAATACTGCTCTATTATTTAATACACTCACTCGTGTGTAATAAAATTAATGTTTAAATATGCAAGGTGTCTCAAAAGAAAGTTTAAATATGCTTTACTTATTTGCGTGAACGCGAAAAATTTGAGGGGAGCCAAGCAGTAGTGTTTCTCTCGGGAGCTCAGTCGTTATAAAGTGTTTTTCTCGGCCGTTGAAGATTCTACGCTGTATAGTCGAGGTTTGCATCACCATTCATTCCAGTACCTCTCATTCGAAAATGTATCAATAAGTATTATTATTATACAAATAATTAAAGCCGCAGAATTTCATAGGCTTGACTTTCCTGGAAAATTTATCTACAGAAAAGGTGGCATAATCTGTCCTCCACCCAGTCCCGATTGAACTCCTAGAGATTTCTCCCCCTTAGGATTATCTCAAATGTAATGATAATGTCAATACACGTCATGTCACGTTACGCAATGACAATTATCTCGAAGTCTGCCTGTCTACCTGCCGACCCTTCAAGAAGTTTGACTACACGATTGCTGCCATTAAGAAACAAATATATATACTTGTATTTTAATCGATCCACTAAATATAAACTTTATTTTGAGACACCCTGTATTAAAATACATCAACGTGGCAAATCGTTTAGTGGACAAATATTATCTCACGATTTGGCAGGTGCTACTTTTTTCGTTTAAGAACCATATGAAATCAAAAATATTGTTTCTAATTAGTATTATAGCTATTTATTATAAAATTAAATTAATTTTTAACAAAAGACATTAGAAAATATTAACAACACACTATAAAAGATTCAAAATAATAGGTTTATTCGACATATTTTCAGAAGTTTATTTTAATTTGAGACTTATTTGCTGGTGGTTCAGCGTTGTCCATATGCATTTCATTGTGTGGTTGAAGTCTACTGATGATTTGTTACAGCAACAATGAAATGCATGTGGACAACGCTGAACCACCAGCAAATTAATTTCAAACTATATAAGATTGCATTAATTTTTTTACGTAACATTTAACTATGTTTTATAATGGGTTTCCATAAACGAGTTTTGGGCCAAAAAGCTGGTTTCGGGTAAAACTCGTGTTTTGCTATTGGTTTTGCTATACATTTTTCTTATGAACAAAATGAACTCAAAAACTGATTTTGCTGTAAAAGTACTTAAAACAATTTATGCAACACTGTGTTTGTGTGATTTCTAAAGCAAATTGAGTCATCCATTCAAAGTGATTGACAAATTCCAAAAAAAGTAACTTTCGTTTGCCGATGTTAAACGATTTTAATAATTGTTTTGCTACGTTTTCACCCATACATTTGTAGCATTAATACTAATAATATATAAATTATATTAAATAAAATTAAATTAATAATGAATGAAAATAAACGTCAAATTAATTTCGAAAATTCCTGCACCCAAAAAACACTTGTAATATAATGGAAACACTTCGAAATGTTTTGTTCAAAACAACTTGTTTTACTCATAATGGAAATGTACTATTAAGTGCTGTTTCTATAACTCGTTTTGAACGAATGACTAGACAATTTAAATGAAAAATACTCCACAGATGGAGCGATGTGCCGGAGGAAGAGGGCATTACGAAAAGTGGTAATTATTGTAAGCTTTAATAGAATTTCAAATTAAACAAAAGAATTCTAATTTTAAACAGAAATTTTACTGCTGTTGTTGACTGCATTAAATTTCAAAATTAAAATTAAATATGCACACGTACGTATACACGTATATATAAACATATACATACATACATATTTCATTTGACACCTTTTTGGAAAATAAACAAAAATATGTTTTTGTTTAATGAAATAGAACACAATCAGTTTTTTTTCTATTATTGTAAAATAAGTGTATAAGTTAGAATTGACAAATGCAAACAAGTGTTTTTATAAACTGTTTAAAGCACTATGGTTGCTATTCACGAATGTTAGTTTACTTTAAACTAGATTCAATGGGTTTTCAAATTATATGATTCCAGATTCAGGTGGCACCACCGTCTCAGCTGATTATTATTTTCTTACTATGCCAAGTCTCAAATTTTGTCTGTGTACACACATGCCTAATGATATGCTCAAACATCAACCCACATGTCACTACTTTATTGCAATATAGTTCTAACTCAAAAAGTTATTTGTGCAGAAAATTGCTTTGAAATTTCCTCTTTCTGGTTTCATGTGTGGAATTCTAAGAAATGCGATAGAACTTATATATTTTTGTTTAATCAGTACACACTTTTATTTTATATTAAAGTATAAACTTGGAACAAATTTATCCACATTTGCGCGACTTTACTGTATAAAATACTTTGTAACAGATGGTACATTTTTTTTGTTACGCATTTATATTTTGCCATTGTATTAAATTATTATGTATTTTTCAATGTCCAACCGATTAAATCACTTCGGCTAAAAACTTTTTAATCGGCAATTAAATTGTTTTGGGCATTCATTTTTGCCGACCCCTAGATTTATTTTTTCACCAGCACCCTGCTAAACTAACCTAACCTAACACAACCACAACTAAAATTTATAGATTATGAGCTACAATCATACAGATGAGTATAAAAATACTCTGACTATTAATCAGCTACAAATGCGTATATACAGGGCTATTTTATTTACACACACACACACACATAAAGCATGTTTTCAAACATCCACACCATCACATTTTCCATTACAGTTTATATAGAGAAATGTTTGTTTACGGTGGCGAATGATGAAACGCATGTGCCCTTTTATTTTTAGTTGTAGCATATTTTTTTTCCGCATAAACGAAGTAAAGATGGTCTTTTATGTTGGAATCGGCTATAGTGATAGTTGCTTGAAAGAAAATCAGTGAGCGTACGAATTGTTTGCGCTGCAATTATGATTATACACAGTTGCTAAAATTAAGACTATTTACTTACATATTTACATATGTATATTTTTTTGAGTACTTATTGTTATTCTCTTGTTCATACTCCATGCAAAAAGGTGTTGCTGGGAATTATTTTTTACTCTCATATTCTAAAAGAATATATTTATTACTTTTAATTAGAAATTGGAAGGATAATATTAAAATTACGATATATATTAATTCAGTTCGCCTGCAAAAATAAAGTAAACAGAAACAAATGAAAAGTGAAAAAATCCCCGTAAACTATATTATTCACGATAACGCGAATAAAAAAAGGGAACACATTTCTAGGGAAAAATTAATCACAATGGCAATTTAGGAAAAACGGAAACTATTTCAAGGGAAAAAATTTTCACGATAGTGGTGGTTATTGTGAATTTAATAACCTAAATTCGGCTTCGGCCTAAGGTTAATAACTGACTTCGGTCGGACATTAGTATTATTATTATTATTTAAAATTATGAAAATGTTGCAGAAGAAATCTTTAAAATCCTCAAAGATATATCTTTTTTACGAAAACACGTTCCATATGGTTGAGTTTTGACGCCAGCGAAAATTAGAGGAAAACAAATTGCTTAAACGTTTGTAAATTTTAAGCACTTCTATATTTATTTTAAATTTTTAAATGATATTCTTCGAGCAAAAAATACACTGAACTCGTGTATAATATGTAATATGTACAACAATTGCAAACAAAAAGAAACTTATTTGTGTTAATTGAAAATTAGCACTTTTTTCTTTAAAACATTTTATATTTTTCGGCATGTTTTTTCGACAATAAATCTTTTATACCAATTAAAGACAAATAAAACTTATTTTGTATTTTTTCGTTATAAATATAAGAAATTTCAAAAGTTGTCTCGTAATGTTGGCCAACGCTCGCTCATTAGTGGTTGAAATACGTACTTTTTGTGAAAAATTTTAAAGAAAAATGTCTTCAAAAAATTTAAATCTTCTCGATATAACCGATAATTTGGTATTGCCGGAAATAAACGGACAGCATAATAACACATCGGTTATGTTAAGTGTTCCCAAAGAATTAGTTAAGGATTTGGAATTAATAAAAAAAGTTGAATGCAAAACGGAAGAGCATGAAGAAGAGCCCACTTACGAAACCGATTTAACACCGGATGAGGCGATCATTAATGAAATGGTTCAAGGCTTGTGTACGAAAAAACAAAAGACTACATTTGTGAAAATAATAGCAAGATATATAAGGTAAAGTGAGAGAGAAAAAAAATTTAACGAGAAATGTGTTGAAAGAAAACAATAATAATAGTAATTGATATAAAGTAAAAAAATAAAAATAAAAAAAGAACTAAAGCGAATTGGCACCGGGTGATCCCGATGCAGCATACGGTGATCAGCTTGTCAATTTCTCTTCTCAAATCAAAGCAAAACGTTCGGAAATTTTCTGACAGCAGCAAGTTTTACACTAACAAATGTACAAGGCGAATATGCAGAGTTGCAAATCGAGACCACCTGGTATCAATTCGCCTTGAGAAGAACTATTGGAAAAATGCTCTGTGTTGCGATAATTTGATTTTTGTTTTCAAGAAGAAGTATTAAAAAACTGTTTAAATGATTTTTATTAAACCATTTCTGCTCATTCCTTTTCCGTCGGTTGTCACATACTCCTCAGTCTGAGAGTATCATCGTTCAAGAATAAATAAAGTTGGAGATTGTTAATAATCACTTGAATAAAAAATGGGGTGAACAAAATAAGAACATAGTATACTGATCAAAAACGACACAAAAATTGGCGATTGCAATTTTAAGGGAAATGGAACACATTTCACGTAAACTTTTATTCCCGGTAAGGGTGAACCTTTTTTCATGGAGTATAAAAATTTCCTTGGTGCACATACAGCAAATTTTTTCCACTACAGCTAGAATATTCAAAGACACAACTTTGAAGTTAAAAAATTTAATGTGGAATATAAAATTTGTGTTTTTCTTATTATTAGACTTAAATTTGTTTGATTTTCAAATAATTTTTAAGCTTTACAAATCTTCTTTCCTTTTTTACATTCACTGAGACTGATAGCGGCGAAAAAAATTCATGGGAGATTCACGATAGTATTTTTCCCTACGAGGGGAACAAAAATTATACTTGTGAATCACGATAGTGGTGAGTAAGTTAAAAAGCCTCAAACAAAAACTTGACAATAATCATGTTTATACGATTCTGGACTATTAGTGCGTTACCATATACGTGTTTTGGAGCAGAAAACTTGTTTTGCTACATGTTTTTCCATACATTTTTCATATCAGCAAAATACCTCAAATAAGTTGCTTTCCTCCAAAACATGAACAAATTTGTTAGTGCAACACTGCGTTGCTGGCTGAAACTTCAAAAACAAGCCGCAATATTCTGACAAATGATGGCACTAATACAGAATATTAAATTTTTTAAGCAATTGCACAAACCAAATCAGTTGTATTTATATGCTGTTTATATGTAAATGAGTGAAGAATTTACTAATCTAAATAATAAGGTTTGCGGACTTGATAATAAAATCAAATTGATTTCCAAAACTCGTTTAACCAAAACACAAAAAAGCATAATGGAAACACTTCCAAGTGTTCTGAGAAAAACAACTTGTTTTGCTCATAGTGGAAACGTAATATAAAGTTAACAACAACAAATATTACAGACTTAACCAAGGCAAATCCATATAAGGTATACTCAGCTCAATTCGCTTTGAGAAATTTTTACTTTAAATGTCAAAAAAAAAAAAAAATCTGAATAATGTGTCTTGACATTCAACGCATATTCAAATTACAAGCGGCGAAAATATTCACATGATCCCTTGCGACTACCTAGTATGAATTCGCCTTGGACTTAACGTTCAATGAGACGTACCATAGCATAGCCCCATAGCCATAACCATTGCCTTAACCATGTTTATGCTTTCATTTGCTTATACAATTCAAAAGTGCAACAACAAATATGTCTTACCAGCAAACAGCTGTTTATGTTTGCGGCAAAAAACCAACATTAAATAGGTTTCAATGGTTATGTTTGTGGCTACGGCGTTATGGCGAGTCACCTATAATCAAATACAGTGTTGCCCATACGTTTGGTTGGAACAGCTGTTTTATGTGGTTATGACAATTCAATTCAAGATTAGAGAATTTTTCAAGCAGCAAGCCGTAGGTTCGTTCCCTTAAAAAAATATAGTAAACAATTCTAGAGCCTTCCGTAAAAAATTAACTTAGATAAAATAGTTTCCTCAGTCGAGATAAAACAAACTTCATGCTTAGTCAATTAAAACAATAAAAATTGTCCATGATACAGATTAGTGGCAAAAAATAATTAGATACAAATATTGTAATAACAATTTTACTCTTTACGTTTTATTCTATCATTTAACCTGCTGTTTTAGCCAAATCATGCCGATTTTAATCAGACTACATTTGCTTAGTCATAAAAAACGCAATATACGAGCCCCCTTCCTTTTATGAACGCTGCGCTGCTGCACTGGAATTCTTATCAGTATGTATTAAAGCGCATTTAAATTAATTCATCACATGTGTTTAAAAATTTTAAAACTGCTCGACGGCTGTGATTAATAAAAAAAATAATACAGCACTTTAATCTTTAATCAAATACCTAAACAATAGAAATGGTTATAAAAAAATAAGTATCAAGAAATCTCTAAGGACAAAGTTGGTGGTTTAAAATTTCTTCTTCTTAAGACACATATAGTTATATACACATGAAAAAAGTTTTAGGTAAATCTAACCAATGCACTAACCAACGAAATTCGTTAAACTAACTAATGTGAAGTAGTTATGTATAAAGAATTATTTAAAAAAATTTATTATAGCCCAATTTCTGAGGTTAAATTACATATAAAAGAGATAAAAATTATTGCGGTAAATTTAACCAAATTTTATTTGGTTAAAGGCCTGTCCCTGTGCAATCGAATACTTATATTGAAAACAATCACAAATTTTCTAATGTTATTGTTGTTTGCAATACAAGTTGTCGATCGAACGATTTCTGGTGACATCGTGGGACAGGCCGTAAAATGGCTCCAAACAATAAAATTCCTTACAACATACAATTTCCCATAGATATATGTCAAATAAGCGCTTAATAAACCTGAAATATTTTTTATGAATAAGACAGTTAAAATACAACCGTATTGAGAACCTTTTACTTTTTGGCAATGGGCTGGAAATAGTTTTGATTGTCGTCAGACCGTTTTGCATGGTGTAAGGGCAAAATCATAAACCACTACACACGATTGTCGCAATCTGTGTTGATTCAATTTATTAATTGGTGTAAGGAGCTCCTATTTTTATTCTCTCAAGTTTCAAAGTCAGCTTTATGTTTGATAAACATTCGATTGCGTTAATTAGTTTCATAATATTTGCTAAATAATGTTTAAATTTTTATATAAATATTTTTAAAATTTTCACAGCCAAACAACGGAAGGGATAAGCTTTTTAGTTAAAAAATAAATAAAAATTGCTGCTTTAAAAATAGAACAAATAATATATAAACATGTATGTATATTAAATATTCCTTAATCATCATTATGGGGGGCATTACCTCGTAGGAAGTGCATGGGTGTAGTAGTCCGTCCACCTTCTTTAGGAGCAATAAATTTACAGTAACATGATTGGAAAATTAGCACTTTTAATATCTCAATAAGAGAGTAGATATTAACAAAAAAAAAAAAATACAATATAATTATGAACATTTAAATTCACACAATTTCAACAAAAAAATAAACAAAAGAAACGAAAAATATAACATTTAGCACAATTTGTTAATATCACACAAAGGCGTTATAACACCAATACCAGCAACTCTGCTTTTGTATAGCGATACGCATAAACAATATAAAATAGGAACAATTTGTATAATTGGCTGTAAAATTTTTAAAAGTATTGGTTGCGTTTGGACCGAAATAAAAATTCTATAAATTCATCAAACCTTTAACTTTAAGGAACATTCATTAACAAATCTGTGAAATTGCAATTACGGCGGAAAATCTTAAAGTTAAAAAAATATAAATTTCTATATATAAAAAAAGAGATAAATTTGTTGAAATAAAAAAAGAAAAATTTTTAAATAGTTATAAACGCAAGCAACATGGTTTTGGGTCCGGAAATTGAACAATTAAATCTGCAACAACAACAACAACAACAACAAATTACAGTTAAGAGCCAAGAAAATAGTGAAAAACTTTGCCAAAATAATACAAATGTAAATTTTAAAGAAAAAGAGGCTGTAAAACTTCACCGTGATGTGGAAAAACTTATGCGCGAAGAAATGGAATTCGAATCAAAGCGCAAACAAGAGGAATATTCCAAAAATCGCAAAGATTCCGAAACCGCCCACATTATCGAAGAGATAATAGAGGGTATTTCTCTGCAACGCCGCCGCGGCACTTTAGTGCGCACCATATCAGCTGTTCTGAGGTAAAAGAAGAAAATAAGGTGTACATATTTATATAATATAAAAATGGTGCCACTTGTTTCATGCGATAAAACAATCCCAGACAAATTAATTTATTATATTCGTAGACGTATTTTATTTTTGCTAGAGATTAAATATGAGGGTGTTAGTTTGCTAATAAAGTAATCTGTCTGGTTTTTTTCTTCTATAAAGCAAGAAAGTCTTATCTAAGTGACAAAAAAAAAAAAGATTTGTTGGCCTCTTTGGCCTGTTGTGTTTTTAAAGATTTTATTGCTTCAAGTGTGGAAAATTTAATTTGAAATGAAGTAATGAAAACAAACTTATAAAAATTACGCATTTAAAGACAATAAAAATTAAAACGAATTAACTCATTTTTAAACATTGTCTGACTTCACCCAAATATTTCAATAAAAAAAAGAAATTTGTCGGAACAAATATTTTGTCTGAGAGCTTTAACGAACTTTAGATTTAAGCTTTGGATCGCTCATGAGCCTGCATTTGATATGAACGAGATGGAGAATTTATTTCCAATTCCATCTAATTTTGCTACAAAATTCTACAAAAAGTATTTTTATTGCAAAAGATACTTTTATTACAAAAGGTACTTTTATTACAAAAGGTACTTTTATTACAAAAAGTACTTTTATTACAAAAGGCACTTTTATTACAAAAGGTACTTTTATTATAAAAGGTACTTTTATTACAAAAGGTACTTTTACTACAAAGGGTACTTTTATTACAAAATTAACATTTATTGCAAAAGGTACTTTTATTACTAAAGGTACTTTTATTACAAAAGGTAGTTTTATTACAAAAGGTACTTTTATTACAAAAAGTACTTTTATTACAAAACATACTTTTATTACAAAAGGTACTTTTATTACAAAAGGTACTTTTATTACAAAAAGTACTTTTATTACAAAACATAATTTTATTACAAAAGGTACTTTTATTGCAAAAGGTACTTTTATTACAAAAGGTACTTTTATTAAAAAAGGTACTTTTATTAAAAAAGGTACTTTATTAAAAGAGTTACTTTTATTACAAAAGGTACTTTTATTAAAAAAGTTACTTTTATTACAAAAGGTACTTTTATTACAAAAGTTAATTTTTATTACAAAAGGTACTTTTATTAAAAAAGGTACTTTCATTACAAAAGGTACTTTTATTACAAAAGGTACTTTTATTAAAAAAGTTACTTTTATTACAAAAGGTACTTTTATTAAAAAAGTTACTTTTATTACAAAAGGTACTTTTATTACAAAAAATATTTGCATCGAAAAAGCACCTTTGTCTCAAAAACCACTTTTATGTTATAAAGTATTATTGTCTCAAAATGTACTTTTGCTACGAAAGTTACTGTTTGCAACAAAAGCCACTGTTGCTACAAAAGTTACTTTTGCTACAAAGGTCGCTTGCTAAAAAAGTTACTCTTGCTACAAAATTTACTTTTGCTACAAAATATACTTTTGCTGCAGAGTTCCTTTTGCTATAAAAGCTACTGTTGCTACGAAACCCACTTTTGCCACAAAACTTCTTTTTGCCACAAAAGTTACTTTTGCTACAAAATTTACTTTTGCTTCACAAGTTAATTTTGCTACACAATTTACTTATGCCACACAAGCTATTTCTGCGACACAAGTTACTTTTGCTACAAAAGCTAATTTTACTACAAAATTAACTTTTGCTACAAAGGTCACTGTTGCTGACAAAAGTTACTTTAATTAGACTTGGGTCGAACTCGTTCACTAGTTCATTTTTGCCACAAACCAATGATCAAACCCATGTAATTTAAATGGGTTTGATCACTGGTTTGTGGCAAAAATGAACTAGGAACGAGTTCGACCCAAGTCTAACTTTAATACAATAGTTACTTTTGCTTTAAAGACAATTTGCTACAAAAGTTAATTTTGCCATAACGTCTAATGTTGCTGCAAAAGTGACTTTTGCTACAAAATGTATTTGTGCTACAAAAATTGCTTTTGCTACAAGACTTACACTATTGCTACAAAAGTGACGTTTGCTACTTATGCTACAGAAACTATTTTGTTAGAATAGTTACTTTTGCTACAAAAGTTACTTTTTCTACAAAGCTTACTTTTGCTACGACGTTAATTTGTTATACAAAAGTTACTTTTACTACAAAAGTCACTTTTGCTACAAAATTTACTTTTGCTACAAAAGTTGATTTTGCTACAACACTTACTATTGCTACAAGAGTTAGTTTTGCTACATAAACGATTTTGCTACAAAATTTAATTTTGCTGCAAAAATTACTTTTGCTTCAAAATTTACTTTTGTTACTAAAGTCGCTTTTGCTACAAAATTTGTTATTGCTACAAAAGCTAAAAGATACCTTTGTTTAAAAAAGTTATGGTGTTTAGTCGGGTACTTTTTTTTTATGAAAAATATACTTTTGTTTCAAAATATGCTTTTGTGAGGAAAAGTTTTATGCTTCTTAAACATTTCAGCATTGCCTGCCTTCGTTCAGGCGTAGCAACTTTCTGCTCTGTAAAATATAAAAAACCGGCTTCTAATAGTATGTTTCCACCGACCTTAACGGCCTGTCCCACGATGTCACTAGAAATCGTTCGCTCGAATACTAATATTGAAAGCAACAACAAATTTTCTAATGTTATTGTTGTTTGTAAAGCAAGCCACAGACCTTGCGACCGTTGGTACAACATGAGCAGGTTGTGTATGAGATTGTAAAGTGTGTGGGGTCGTTGTATGAAGTTGTGTCTCGGTTGTATGAAAGATCAAAAAGATTTGATTTTTTGGCTAGTTGTATAGACAGGTTGTATAATTTAGGAGTATGTTGTACAACTTCATTTCATTTTGTTTTTATTTTCGTAGTGTCACATAAAAAAATGTCACGCACGAATTCAAATGTGCGTTTAAAATGTTATGCAAATGTAATTTTTGTAGTCTTTTGGCTCACTTTCTTTTAGTGTTTTTAAAAGTTTGTTGTTAGAATATGTTTCTTTTTATATAAATCAAATTTTTTTTACCAAATTTTTTCCTGCACTTTTTTACATTCTTCTTCTTCGTTTTGCACGAAAAAAATCATCGACTACAATATGTGCAGTAGTACCCGATGTCATGTTTACTCAAAAATTTTTTTTGTGAAATGAAGTTGTGCGCTAATGTTGCACAAGTTGTTGTATAGTTTGTGTCCAAAACACACAATTTGATAAACCAACGTGTTGTACCAACGGTCGCAAGGTCTGTGGCTTGCATAATACAAGTTGTCGATCGAACGTCGTGGGATAAGCCTTAAAGGTTCACAGAAGAAACTAATTTTCCATTTCAAACACAAAATTCTCTGAATCAAATATTAATTTTTTCAATTTAGGTCCTACAAAGAAATTTGTAAATTCAAATACAAAATTTTGTAATAATTTGTTTGAAAAAAACTCCGATTTTTTCAATCAAAAAATTGTCTGATTCAATAAAATTTTTTTATGAAAGTAAAAAGCAAATAAAAAAAAATAACTATTTTGTACAGTATGCAATTTCTATATTGGAACAGAAATCTTCTCTTAATAATTTTGTTACAAATGTTACTTTATACTAATTGTATGAACTAGAATTTTTCACTCCATACTGTTTTGTGTAAAACCAAATGACTTTGGGATGAATCGAACCTGCAATCTCTTGACTAATAAACTAACGTACTTACCACTCAGCTAAAGAGCAAATCTCACATTTACTTCAATAGTGGCCTAACTCAAAAAATTAGTTTTTTGAGTTAATAATGCAGAAAGATGCGGCATTTCGTATTTTATTTTATTTCACATAAATAGCTTGTACCATCACCTCCTGAGAGAAGCATTTTTTTTCATTTCTCCATTGAGTTGTATGCAAATTGAAAACTTAAACGCGTTTTCTGCAAAACTGGTTTTATTCAGTTATGCCACTATTGAAGTAAATGTGTGGAATCTTCTTTGGATACGCAAATAATGAATACACGCAAACATGATTTCTTTTGTTTCTTCTGATCTAAAAATAACTTTGTTGAGTAAAAAAAACAAGCCACGACGTTTTTCGGCTTCTTGTCCGAATGCACACGTATACAACACGAACATTGTACAATTATACTAGGTACATGCACGACTACAACAAAATTACAACACCAAAAAACACATTCATTTTGTTGGTATAAACAAACGAATAATTGTCAGAAACAGATGCCTTTTGTTTTAAAAAATAAAATACAGGGTAACTAAAGCACAATTGCAGACGCGGCATTCCTGCATGATTATAGTTATTCAGTGTTGCCAATCTTTGTGTAGTTAGACAGTGTGTAATTTCTACTCACATGTGTAGGCCATGTAATTAAATTCTTGTATAATCTGTGTGTAATTCTACTTTGGGTTCTATTTTTATTAATTTTTGTTTTAATTTCAACCTACACAGAAGATGTGTAGTGTAATTTTCTTCGATGTGTAATTGGAGACACAGCCATGTGTAAATTCATTGGCAACACTGTAATCATTTTATTCACACACATACACTAACATTTTCGCAGCTTGTAAACAAGGTTTGACAACTATTTGCATTGTATACATTAACAGGCTGGGCTTGTGCATGTACATGTTATAATTGTATCATGAAGACGAACATTCAAAGAAAACAACAACATCAGCACATGACCACGTTGAGCAGTGTTGCCATATTTATTTGATGAAAAATCTTCAAGTCGAGCAAAAAAAAACTTTTTTTATGACCAAAAATCTTTTTTGTTATTTTATTGAATGAAAATGAGTTAAAATTTATTTTCTTTCTTGTGATCTATTAAAAATAAAGCCAAATAACGCAAAATATTTAATATATAGAATATGGGTAACATAAGTAAGTAGTTTGGTCAAAAAATCGCTCAATAATATATTAAAAGTACCAAAAGTAAAATTTTAAAAAATCTTATTTTAAGATAAAAAATCTTTTTTGTCGTTTTAACATAACTAAAAACTTCAAAAATAAGATAAATCTTCACATATGGTAACACTGACGTTGAGTCAATCAACAAGCAAGGAAAACACCAAGACAAACAAATGAAATTAACGGACCGGCCCACGATGTCGACAAGAAATTATCTGTCGCTTAGTTATATTGAAAACAAAAACAAAATAAGAAAATTTGTTTTTGTTTTCAATATAAGTAAGCGATCGATAGTTTCTTGTCGACATCGTGGGCCAGGCCGTAAATCACTGCTGGCCAGAGAAGCACCAGAGTGCCGAACATCAATCGGCTTTTCGTACAAATGAATTCACATACGCTTATACATTACTCTCGGTTTTCTCTCTGTGGGCAGCAGTGAATTAAATGATACAGTTTTTTTTACATAAAACAAAATTGAAACAAATAATTTACTGGAATAGTAAAAATATTTACCGAAACTATGTATATTTTATTTCAAAACACACGTTTGTTTGAAATTTTTTTGGGAATAATTTTTTCTGTGTTCAACTACATAGATGTGACATGGCGATAATGCCATAGCCATAACCAAACCAAAATTCAATTGGTTTCTATGGCAATGAATATGGCGTTACCTTACGTCTCCACTAGCCATCGACTTGGTCATGACATGGACATGACGCCGGCAGAGAAACTATGAAAAATTCATCAACTTGCTTGTTGTGGTGAACACGTGCGATGTCCATGTTCAGGTATATCAAAGTATTTTGCGGTAGTGCAATAGAGATGGAATATTTACCAATTTTGTTCTGTCTCTTTTCTTCCTATTGCAAATGGTTGCGGACGTCAAATCTCATGGCGAACATTTTTGCTCAGACATACATATGCTCGGGCATTGATGTCAGAGCATGGACGAAAGTTGGACATGAGCGGTCTCCATTAGCCATTTGCGATGTCCGACATGATGCGCATACCAATTTCATGGCTAGTGGAGACCGCTAGTTATGGCGAGTCACCTATAATCGCATACAGTGTTGCCCATTAGTTTGGTTTGAACGGCTGTTTTGTATTGCTATGGTTATGCCACATCTGATTGCACCTTAAATCACTTTCGTTTAAGCAAATCACTTCGTAATGTTTCCATCGAGCTTGTGAGTGATTTATTGTTCGAATTTTCGTATTAAATTTATGCACGTATGTATGCATTTTATAAGGTGGGCTGGGCTCAGCAGCTATAATGTGACTTTTATCCATTTTTGAAATTTAAAATTGATTAAATATTATTTAATGTCATTTTTTCAAAATCGTCAATCACTATTGATGAATGACCCAAGGATGGAGTTTGTAATTTTAAAAGCAACGCAGGCTTGCATAGATAAATCCAGTTCGAAAAATGGTATTTTCGACAAAATTTAAAATTAATCAACTACTTTAAGGTGATTTGTTCATATGCAAAATATGTATACAGTAGTTTTGATTTAGCTGCCTTTTGTTTAAGTGTACTTTGGACTTAACTGCCTAAACTGATAAATTTCTGTTCTGAAACTATTCTTTAAAATCCCATACAAATTCGTTTTTTAAGTGCACTTTCTATACCTGCACATTTAAGATAAGTGCCCTAAAATTTTGGTAATTTTAAAAGACTTTCATACAAAAAATCAACGTTAGCTGCCCATTGACTTAACTGCACAAAATATATTTTTTCTGTAATTATTGTCCAAAATCCTTTTTTTAAGTGCACTTTGTATACCTGCGCATTTAACATATTTTTTTGCCAGTTTTAAATTATTCTCATATAAAAATTTTAAGTTAGCTGCACACATTAAATAAATGTTGCTACATAAGTATGCAACCATGTATGTGTATAAAACTGAAGTCAAAAATTGTATACCTGCACATTTAGGCAGGTAAGTGCATTTAAGATAACAGCATTTTTAACTTATCTGCACACGCAAAGAAAAAATATGGTTGAGGTAAACATAATCAAACAGCAACATACTATGTTTGAATTATATGGTTGCAGTGGAATCATATTATTGTAAACTTTAATAATATTATTATCTGAGTTAATAATAATATTATCTACAAAAACAATGAACTTTGTTACACCTAATCTTAGTATTGTAAATATGACAACACTATTGTTAGATGTGACTAAAATATAATTGAGACTCACCATACCATGTTCTTATATTATATTAATATTGTTAAATACGACCACAGTATTATTTAATATAATAATACTATTTTATTTTTTAATCATATATTTATTGTAGAAACAGCTGTGCGTTAAATTCGAAATAAAAATAAATTAATGTTGTTGAAATAAAATGTGTATATAGAAATGTATACTTACACGACATACAGACATGTCTGTATAAAGAGATACACAAATGCTTATATATTTTTATTGGTCTACCCTTTTGTTTATACTTTATTTATTTATTCATTTGTTTAACATCACCCGTGCACTACCGATAGCTTACAAACAAAATACTGAACTGACAGATGTTTCTGAATTTTTTTTTTTTAAACTTAACATAGTATGGTTTTGGATAACATTATATTATTATTAACATATTATTTTTAAATAATAGTACAAATTATGTTGTAGTCATACGTTTTTAACAAAACTATATTGTTAAACTCTAACCATATCACACTTTTCTATGGATGTGATAATGTAGTTATTAAATTCAAACATTACTCTGTATATCGTAACGAAATAAATGTTTAACTAGTTTTCGACGACCACACATTTGTTTCAGAGAACATAATATTGTTTTCTCAACCATTCTACAACCATATATTTTCTTTGCGTGCACAAAAAGTCGTGCAAAGTTGATTGTGCAGCTAAATCAAAATCACTGTATGGTAAATCATATATAAATTAATCTGATTCGTTCAAATCATCATGATTAGTCGAAATCATGCCCCGTGGAAACATACTATAAAGTATTTCAACTATTGCCAACCTCTTAACGGCGGCTTAGCTTTTCTTGGATTTAAAATGATACATTTTATTTTATTTGCTTATTTTTGTTAACTTACCAATTTTTACAAATTTTTAAAAATTTCAGCACTTATTAATTTAATATTTATCTTAAAAGTGGCTTCAAATAATCAACTTCAATTATTTTTTAAGCGAAATACTTATATTCCAATTAAAAAGTTTTCAAATAAAATTGAATTGTTTTCCCTACTAACAATTCGGATATACATATGTATGTATTTATTAATCTTTATCTTTTACATATTTCTTTGTTTACATTTATTTTATTTATTTTTTTTGGTGTAAAACAAAAATATTACTCCTAGATTTTATGGACCCAAAAGCTTGCAGAAGCGTTACTATTCCATAAGACCGTGAGTAATATTGGTAAAATTTTGTTGTGTTTTCCATTCTTTTTTTTTCTAAAATAATAAAAAAAATTATCTCTTTAGTTTGAAATTTATATTTAATTTATTTAATTTACTGTTTATTTCAAAATAAATTATAACAAAATTTAATCAAAATAAATTCATTATCTTTATTTAATTAATTAAACTTTAGAAAGTAGATAAAAAAAAACGAGACACGTGATTTTGTCAAAAGATAAATTTACTAGATTTTTTAATTGTTATTATTGCTGGTTTTATCGCTATTTTAATTTTCATTGGCTACCAAAAAAAAACCACCTGGATTAGAATGTATGCGTCACTGGAAAAAGTTAGAGTTGTGAAAGTCTGTGTGTCATCAAACAGCGCATATAATTTCTTAATAAAAAATTTTCAACTTATACTGCCGTATTCAGAAAAAATAATTTAGGTTTCCTAAAGGTTTACGAAACAAATTTTGTATGGAAATTTGTTTGGTAAACATTCAGTAAAGATAAATTATTTTTTTCTGAATAAGGACTTTAGGATCTCATTACGAGTGTGACATTTCGTTTTCTACTATGAAGTTTTTAGGCTAAATTAAAGAATATTGCATTATTTTTTTCTTCTTAAAATAGAAAAAATTTTGTACTTGAGGGTCGAAATACGACCCTCGTAATTAGTTGCATTGTACATGTTTGTATGCAGCTTTACTGGTTACTTGATATTCTGACTAGTGAATTAAATTTAAAAAACTTCAACACTCTGTGTCGACAGAGTGGGGGAGGGGGGGGGGAGAGAATCCCAGAAGTGACATGTGGAATTTGGCATTCTTTAAAAAGAATCTGGGATAAAAAATGGAGCTATAGTCAAACTATTAACAACGATATCCATGTAGACTTCGACTATCAAATTTTCAAAGTCGAAATACGATTAGACCTAATATCATGTCATCGGATTTAAAATGGCGACAAAATTAAAAAAACGCCTGAAGAGTAATTTAAAGATGATTTGTGTGGCTTGAATATAAATTTATCACCATAAATCATCAGATCTAGAATTTGACGTGCTATAAAATTAAACCACCAAAGATAAAATTGAATCTTTATCCGAACCATGGTATTCAATACTTTTCAATCTGGCTTCAAATTCACCTTAATACTTTTTCTACAGGTTTTATAATCATCATTTATTTTTTATTTTAGTGTGTGGATAGCATAAACTCTTTTACGGCCCACTATACCGTACTTACATATGTAGATCAGGGGGCAAATTACGGCAATCATTATCGAACGAAATTACGAAATATTTCGACAGAGTTTATATTTAAATATTTTAAAATTTCGAATCGTATCGAATGCCGTAATTTGCCCCCAGTTTTTGGAACAGTTTACAACATATTCTGGCGGCGGGCACAAAATATGCGGGCGTATATCGTGGCTTAGGTGTGAAAAAAAGGAATTGAAACTCCACCATATTTAAGCACATTATTGCGATAAAACGTCATAAGAAACCGTGAGGCAGACCTTTAAATTTTAGGCATAGCAAGTGTTCATGTAAAGTCGCACGGGTAATATTTTTGGAGAGCATTTCAACACTTTAACTCTTCCCCATATCGGTCTTTATTGTCCCTGTCCTAAAAAGGGTAAACAATATCCTTAAAAGGCGATAACAGGGGTTAAAAGGCTCTAAAAAATATTTGTCAGAAAATTCTAAAAAAAGTTCATAAATACAGCAAATCTCAAGATTTAACTTAAATGAGTATGAGTACTTTTTTGTCCATTTTTACAAAATTTACAATACGGAGAACAGTTAACGTGGTTTCACCCATGTTGTCCGAACAAAACTATTGTTCGTTCAATTTTTTTTTTTGCAACACGAAATGGAACCATTAACAAGACCAATAATGGAATTTGCTTGGCTGCATAAACATGTCGCATAGTGTGTACCTACCATTATATTCTGTCCAAGCTTGAATTGAGCTGCCAATAGGTTAGATTTTTTCACACAAAGTTGTATTGAGTTGCCCCATCGTATAAAAAAATTTGCATAGTCATTTTGTGTTCGTGAAATTAAATTGTGAGTGAAGTTTGTTTTGAAAAATAGTTAATAAAAACTAACGATCAAGCAAAATTGCGGCATAAACACATTTTCCATATAAATTGACACAAAAAGCAGCCCAGAAAGCAGTCGAGAGATAAAATCTATTTAATTTTTTGACAACGATTTTTGTTATGCCTCACACATAAATAGTTGTTTTCTCAACAATGCCATCATACTTTCAAGAAATTTCATAAATTTTGTGAACAAAACTACAAAGAAATATAAGCATAAAAAAATGAAACAAAAATTAGAGAGCATTTGAAGTTGCTGCCGTAGATTTTATTATAAGCTCTGTTAATTTGACAGCGAGTTTTCCTGAAGTTACGGACTTATTCTGTTTAATAGTTTAGAAATAATATTAATATTAAAATACGCCAAGAAAATAAAGCAAAATATAAACAATCGCTGCAGATTATAGATTTTATTTGATTTTCCGGACAAATTTTTCACAATGAGTGAATCGTGCTGCATAAAACTCTCAGTAGGTGAATCCACCTTTAAAGGGTAAAAATCCTCTTAAGGAGATCAGCAGTTGTGTATAGACACTTAATTTCCAGAAATTTATTATTTAGTATATTGTACATATTTTCATTAATTAGTAATTATAATGTTAGATTGATGACTCATTAATAAAAATATGCATCTGCAGTTTATGGCCGATTCCAAACAGCAAAACATAGATATGGGACAGAGATATATGGCCCTAGCTTCCAAATGGCCATCTTTATATGTGCTAGAGAATGTTTGAGGAGAAAATGTAAGGGAGTTACGGCCTTAATAAAAAACAGCTGGCATGAAGTTAGCATAAGTGGCAAAATTGTACTACGTGTTGACTAGTTCTTCTATATAATTTGACATTAAAAATCGTCGCATAATGTAGTTTTAACACGCGATTACATCCTAGCATAATTTTTAATGTAAAATTGTATGACATAAGGCCGTTAGTATCTACTTGATCAGTATTATCCTTAATTCAACATGTAAAAATTTCCGAATAAAATTTTTTTTCACATTCATCAATTCCATTAATATTAAAAACTTTCACATATTTTCACTTTTTCCGACAGACAAACCTTTGTGAATAATTTTCATCATAAATTGTCCAAAATATTTCGCAATCGTATGAAGTTTTTTGAAAGCAAACAAATTCAGAAGCAATTTTTTTCGTAAACATTCGGACATTTTTACCACACATTTTATTCATGATACGAGTACCAACTCTGCACATGTTCGGAAATTACCGTGAGGAATTTTGTTTATGATAAGCCTGATTGTCAGATAGTCCGGCAGCACTCACTCACTGGCTTAATATCTTATGAGACAAGTTGCAGTGTTGCCATGTATTTTTTTACTTGAACTTGGCGCTTAAAATGAACAAACGTCATGCTGGTTGCTTGGCCATGAAGGTCGTATTGGAAACAAACGGATTGATTGACTGTCTAGCCAACAGAAAAAACAGAGTAGGCTTATAGGACCGGAATAAGCGAAAAGATAAAGATTTGAAAAATTTTTAAAATTTGTTATTTATAGTTTTTTATTGTTTCTATGCCATAACCTGCATGTGTGCAACAAATAACACTTCTTATACTGTTACGAATTTATGCAAAATAAAAGTGGGTTTGAGACTGGAGCGCAATATTAGTATTGTACTATTAATATCAATTAGCAAACAAAGCAGCCACAAAATTTTTACGTCTTTTTTATTTAGGCGCCTAACTATTTCTTAAATTTTCATTTGAGCAAATTGATTTGCAAACTATTAGTCAATTGATTTTAATTAACTGTGATTCGCAACACCATGCAAAATAAACAAATGCACTGCACTTATATTAGTTTCAAAAGTTCTACGCTACGAAACGGTTGTGTTGTGAAGCAGTTTTCTGCTACCTGTGTGTGATATTAAGCGACAGTGCCAGAATAAATTAGTTAAAGGAGAAAAAAATTAGTTAAAGGAGAAAAAAAGGAAAGAAAAAAAATGTTTGAGCATTATTGCTTAAGATGCCTGCCCATAGTAAATCGGTAAAAGCTTAAATACAAAATACATATTGTTACCTTAATATAGAAAGGACCTAACTCATTATTTATTTTAAAATCGATTTTTTTTTGTATATTTCGTTAAAAGAACATCTAATAAACCGAAAAATTGAAAAATCTCGATTTCAAAAAAATAATGAGTTAGGGACTTTCTATATTGAGGTAACTAAATTTTTATTTTAACTCTGTATGTGATCTGTAACTTGTGATGAGAAGTTTTCGCGTCGAGAAAACTCAAGCAATTATATTGATTGTCCTGTTCTCCACAGGCTGATTCATATAAAAACTTAAACAACGTTACAAGAAGCACTAACGGGAAGGTTTCCTTTTTCTTACTCATTCTGTATTTCACAAGTTACCTTTAGGCTACACGATCAATAAATTGCTTTAAATTTTTCACACATTTAGTTTGTAAAAATTTGCTAAAATTGAAGTTGTGACGTAGGCTGCAAGCAATTTGATTTCCAATTTTATGTTCAAAATGCCGTCGTCGAGAAAACAATTAAAAATTTTTTTATACATATTTTATTTCAGCAAAGAAAATTACTTCTGTTTTACATTTTTTACAAACACAAAAATTATATTAAAGCAGCTGTTAAATTGAAAGAAAAATTGAATGAAGCGTTGAAAGAAAAATTGAAGTCCACCTGGTATTCAGTTCCCAAATGTATGAGTGTGGTAGTAAAAAAGTGAGAATGTATTGAAATTTTAAACAAAAATTGAAGCAAAAATTGAACGCCATAGTTACAGAACATAGGCACTGTTGCGACTTCCTGCCGAAAACAATTGATTGTTATTGACAACCTCTTGCTCTTATTAGAGCTTCAAAAAATAGCAAGAGGTTGACAAAAGTACTCGTAGTCAGCGTGACCGTTTGACCGACTAAAGTGGCAAATTGCCACTTTTTTGACTGCCTTGCCACTTTTTGTCCCCTCTTTTTTAGAGTGAATTATATAATAATACATTAAAAATAAAAAGTTTAGTGTAGTTGGCTTGTTGTTTTTAGGGCCATTATTATAACTTGTCGTTAGCTAAAGGTAGGATTTTATTGGATGGATAAACACTTTTTCATTCTTACATCTTCATTTTAACCTAAAGTGAACGATAAGTTAAAGACAAGCTCATCCTACCTCTAACTTTTATCGTGAGGTATAGTCATTTGAAGTTGCCTTATTTTCATCCCTTGCCACACTTTGTACTTTATAAATTACTGCCAAATTTATTTGGTTAAAATATGGTATAAAACAAAACCAATCCAACACAAAACACATAATAATAAAGCAAAAAACAAAAGAATTGACAAAACTGTTTTCATTAGATTGTAATTTGACAAATAAACAAAAGCAAGTTGCCACTAAGCATTTTTAACAATCAATATCCACAAAATCCACAGAAATGTTGCCACCAAACAAAAACTGTATTATTTATTTTATCGGACAGTTGTAATAATGGACAAATTTTAACGGTCACTTTACAGTTCAGTTTTGCTAAAGTTAAGATTAACTATCCGGAACTTTATCGTCAAGTCATAATAATGGCCCTTAATGTTGCCCTTTTTTTTATAAATCCCCTATTTGGTGCCACTTTTTGAAAAATGTCAGTGGTCACCCTGCTCGTAGTCAATCGTTGTTGTCAACGAGTGTGACCAACTGCAATTTTTGTTATCATAATGACGTGACCACACCGGCTTACATACATATCGTCAACTTAATACGAAAAGGGCCTAACTCATGTTTTTCATAGTTTACAGGAGGAGGAAAAAACTAAATACAAAATTTTTTTAAACGCAATATTATGTGCTTATGTAAAGTGTTTTTAATAAAAATTGCGTTTAAAAAAATTTTGTATCAATATTGCATCTTTTTTATTTAGTTTTTTCTTCCTCCTGTACACTATGAAAAACATGAGTTAGGGCCTTTTCGTATTAAGTTAACGATATACTCGTAATAAGGCGGAATTATTTCCGTCTATTAATAAAATTTAACCGAATTTTCGTTCGTTACTAAAGTTATTAAATTATAATTTTATTAATTTTAATAATTTATCTTCCTTTATATTTTTCTAAACGACTTATTTTATTTTAGTTTTGTTTTTTGTAGGATTGATATTTATTTTCTTCTTAATATTTTATCTTCTAAATGTGACTTCAGCATGTATTTATTTCTATTGCTTCATTCTATTGCTCATAATTCTGCTTCGAGTATTTTAATCATATTTACCTGGTTTATTTATCTTCCTTTAGCCACCGCGAGCAGGAGCAACGCAATGCCGAAGATGTTCTATTCGATATGTTCTACAATGAGGAAACTGGTCTCATTTCCATGGGCAAGTTCTTGGCGGCCCTTAAGACCACCGGCATTAGGCGTAGTGATCCTCGCATCAAGGAGCTTATGGATAATTTAAAGAAGGTGCATAAATTATCCAACTATGAATCGGGTTCCTCTGCAGAAACGCAAAATCTTAATCGGGAAACATTCAAGGCGTAAGTGTTTATTTTTATTATCTACCATAATACAAAATATATTTCTCTTCCTTCCACAGTGTTGTGGCCCAAAATATAGTGTTGATAGCCAAGGCTTTTCGCCAACAATTTGTTATACCCGACTTTGTGGGATTCGTTAAGGATGTAGAGGATATTTATTGGAAATGCAAAAGCAATACTGACGGCAAAGTAGCCGATTATATACCGCAATTGGCTCGCTATAGTCCTGACTCGTGGGGCGTTAGCATCTGTACTATTGATGGCCAACGTTATTCCATTGGCGATGTGGATATACCCTTCACTTTGCAAAGTTGCAGGTAAATTTCCTTTAAACTCTTCTTATTTTTGTGTGTATTGCTTGCTCATTTCATAAGAAAAAAATTCCTTGAGAGAAATTCAGGTTTGTTCGAATGTATGTATGAAAAAAGGTATCCTAAGAGAACTTTTTTTTATCATGATTTGTATGTATTTCTCTTTCTTTCGTTCATTAATTGTAATAATTTGCAGTTTTGGCCCCTTAAGAGAAAGTGAATGACAAAGCATTCACAAAACAATAAAAGTAAACTTTAAATTGCTTTTGCTCTGTCACTACTTCTTAAAAAAAACCCATATCGACTTTTACAAACTTTCACTCCGTTTTGTGTTGTTGTGTTGTGTTAAAAACGCTTTGACTTTAATTCAAATTTGATTTGATTGCAATAATCAAATTCAATGAACACGGCTGTTTACAAGGTCTGTTTTTATTACTAATTTTGAAAAAATTTTATTTTATAATTTTTTTTCGAACTTGCGTAGCAAACCTTTAACTTATGCAATTGCTTTGGAGAAGCTGGGTGCCCAGGTGGTACATTCGTATGTGGGTCAAGAGCCTAGTGGTCGAAATTTCAATGAACTAGTCTTGGATTATAACAGTGAGTTTCACTTTCTTACAAATAGAATTCCAAAACAAGTTTTATGAAACTGCTTTTCTTTGTTTTAGATAAACCGCATAATCCCATGATTAATGCTGGTGCCATTTTGACCTGCTCCTTGATTCATGCTCTGATCAAGCCTGAAATGACGCAAGCCGAGAAGTTTGATTATGTTATGTCTTGGTTTAAACGTTTGTCTGGAGGCGATAATATTGGCTTTAATAATGCTGTATTTTTATCGGAACGTGAAGCTGCCGATCGTAATTATGCTTTGGGTTTCTATATGCGCGAAAACAAATGTTATCCCAAGCGTACAAATTTGAAGGAGTGTATGGACTTTTATTTCCAGGTAATTTCTAAGTGATTTATCTTGAGTTCGCTTAAATTACTTAATTCCATTAAATTCGAAGTCATGCACTTAATGTTTAAATAGATTTTTATTAGTTTTGTCTTTGAAAGCTGACTCAAACGAAGGTATTCTGTATCTAAGACTTTTTAAAACCTACTGAGTAGTTTGGTTATCAGTTATTTTAAATTTCGAGACAATTTTTGAAAGTTCGAAATTAATTTCGAATTTTCGAACATGCTCAAATCTTGATAATTTTGCAAAATAGGGAAAAATACTTTACACATCAGCCACAAAATTTACTCTGTTAGTCAGATTTACTAATTTCAAATAAAATTATTATGAAAGTTTTCTTTTATTCACGGCGAATTAAATATTTTATAAATGCAACCGAAAATTTTATATTACAAATTTTACTTTATGTTTGAGAATAATTCGTTTTGAATTTTGACACTATTTTCGCAAGTTCGAAATTAATTTCGAATTTTCGAACATATTAAAAACTTCATAATTTTTTCTATCGTATCGGCTATAAGATCGACTCTGTTAGTCAGATTTACAAATTTCAAATATAGAAATTATATAAAAATTTGATTTTCTTCACAACGCCTTACATAAATATTTTATAAATTCTGAGCTGTGATATTAAAAATTCTCCTTCAAGTTTTAAAATCAGTTATTTTGATCTTTGACACTATTTTCGAAAGTTCGAAATTAATTTCGAATTTTCGAACATATTGAAATCTTCATAATTTCGAAAAATATAAATATTGTTTATCGTATCTGCCATAAGATTGACTCTGTTATTATTGTACATTTTTACTTGTTCGAAAAATTATTTGTTTTTATTTTTTACTTATCTGCTTAAACATTTTCAGCAAATAAAAAAATGCATTGTGCATATTTAAAAAATATTCAGTATAACCTCAATCCCAAGATTTTGTTGTTGAAAGCAATTTATATGATACTCTTTTAGAAAAACTTTGCTTGTTCAATAAAATAAATGTATTAAATAGTTGTTGGTTTTGTTTTCAGTGCTGTTCCATGGAGACCACGTGTGAAGCCATGTCCGTTATTGCTGCCACCCTGGCCAATGGTGGTATTTGCCCCACAACCGAAGAGAAAGTATTCCGCCCAGAAGTTGTGCGTGATGTTCTATCCATTATGCACTCTTGCGGAACTTACGATTACTCTGGACAATTTGCCTTTAAAGTTGGCTTACCAGCGAAATCCGGTGTTAGTGGAGGCATGATGCTAGTCATTCCCAATGTTATGGGTATATTCACCTGGTCACCACCACTTGACCAGTCGGGTAATTCTGTGCGCGGTGTACAATTCTGTGAGGAGTTAGTTAATGTCTTTAATTTCCATCGTTATGATAACTTGAAACATGCCTCGAACAAGAAGGATCCTCGTAAACATCGTTACGAGACGAAGGGTTTGTCCATAGTCAATTTACTGTTTTCGGCAGCTAGTGGTGATGTAACAGCTTTGCGTAGACATCGTTTATCTGGAATGGATATAACGTTGGCCGATTATGATGGTCGTACGGCATTGCACTTGGCTGCTTCTGAGGGTCATTTGGATTGTGTGAAATTTTTATTGGAACAGTGTCATGTCCCACACAATCCTAAAGATCGTTGGGGCAATATGCCTATAGATGAGGCTGAAAATTTCGGTCATGAAGCGATTGTTCAATTTTTGAAACAGTGGGCTGAGAAGGCGCAAACAAATGAAGATGTCCAGACAGAGTCGATTGTTAAGAAAACGGATGCTGATGAGGTAAGAAATTACAAATGATTTCATTTTATCTAGTTTGATTTGATTTGATTTGATTTGATTTGGTTTGATTTGATTTGAGATGTTTTGATTTAAATTAATTATATATAATTTAATTTAAATTTATTTTATTTTATTTTGTTTCGTTTAATTCTATTAAGTTCTACGTTATCAAATTAAATTTTATTTTATGTTATTTAGTTTTATTTAATTTAATTTTAATTTATTTTATTTTGTTGAATTGCATTTTTAACCCCCGACTAAAAAAAGGGGTGTTATAAGTTTGTAGTGTGTGTCTGTGTGTTTGTGTATCTGTGTATCTGTGTGTCTGTCTGTGTCCACGTACAGGCCAAACGGCTGGACCGATTTTCATTTAGTTTTTTCTGTTTGAAAGATGACTTGATCGAGAGGGTTCCTAGCTATGTTTGAAAGAAATCGGTCCAGCCGTTTAGAAGATATAACATCTTTTCTGAAAAAAGTCGGGGGTTTTTAAAATTTTTAATTTTTGTTATATTTTGTTTTGTTTAATTTGATTTTATTTGATTTTATTTAATTTTTTTTTTATTTTACTTTATTTTATTTTATTTTATTTTTATTTAATTTTATATTATATTATATTATTTTACTTTATTTTATTTTGTTTGATTATATTATTTATTTTTTTTATAACAAATATTTATATCTTTATTAAGGAAATAATATCGGATGGAATTAACCCGGTTTATGATCGCAGCGCCACCGCTAGTCCTATGCCGTCAGAAACTAGTACCAGCAGTGGTCCTGATGACACCACACGTCCCGGCCTATAAAGACTTCAAATCACTGTTATAATTAAAGAAAAAGAAGAGGACTATTTTTTTTAACGAAAAGATATTCTATAGAAGAAGGAATCTCTTACTGAAATATTTTTTTATATATTTTTTTTATTCCCATATTATTTGACAGCGAAATTTAATTTTTTGTAGTAAACATACATACGTCTTGGAATCTTTATGTATGTATCTTAAGTTTAAGTTAAAGAAAATATATAAACGATAAAATCATAAAATCTGTAAAATAAAATCTCGAATTGATTAAAACATTCAAAAGTCCAGCTACTTAAGAGAAATTAAAAAGTACTTATTGTGTATGTTAAATTTAAATTTTGAAAAATATTAAAGCCAGTGTTGAATTCTACTTAAATATACATATATACATATATATATATATATATATGTATAAGTTAATAAAATGACAATAATATATATCTAAAGAAAAAACTTACTGAAGAAACATTATGTAACATTTCATAGTTATACAAATAGTTTGTATAAGTTAAAATCATTTCACATCACGTTAGTTTTCTTTGTAAAATTGATCATCATGTCATTTTTCTGAAGCCTTTTCTTATTCAAAAAGATGTGGAGTATTTAACTGACAAAAAGATATAAGTGACAAAAACCAGAGAAAGTTTTTGATATTTATTATGGAATTTAAAATCTTAAAAATATTGTGGAAAGAGCTCGTTTAATAAACATACATACATACATGCATAATGTAGATTACTACTAGTTCCTTACATACCGCATATAATTCAAATAACGTTTTTACATCTTAAGTTAAATATATTATTTTATTTTTCTGTGTAAAACACCTGTGATTATTCAAAACTTATTTGTATTTTATATTTAAAATTTTTTATTATATTTTTTTATTTAAATATTCAATTAATTATTTTTTCATAACTTCTTATTATAAATTTAATAGAGCCTCTTTTTTTAAATTAAAATGTTGCTAAGGCTGCAATTTCGTATGAAGAACAATGGAAAATTGAAACGACTTTTTCTTTCCTGTACGAATGTCATGTACCTGAGGACATTTTAATTTTATAAAATGATATCCTGCATTAAGCTAAGTCTAGACGATATGTTGAATCAGCATATTTATGATAAAAAATTTGTTACCAGTGCCAACATATCGTGTAGACACTAAATTTTTTCAACATATGCTTAACGACATATGAAGGGCATTTGTTAACGTTGTCAACAAACGTATTTTCAAGATTTTAGCATATCGTGTAGCCACCATATTTTTCCTTTGTAACAAATTTCCTATGTATGCTGTCAGATATGTTATTTGTTGAAAAGCCTATGTAAGCTTTTCAGCATACGGCAAATTTGATAGCATATAGAATTGATATTTTAACTCTGCTCAGGTATGAACAGTGTTTCCTAATTTGCCATTTTTAAAATAAAAATAACGTAAATATTAAAATAACAAAAATAGTAGAATAAAAGCAAAAAAAAAAACAAAAAAATTCTACATTACGCGAAAAATATACTGCAGAAATGTTCATGGTAAATTCGGGTGAATAAAAAATAAGGGAAATTAAAATTTCATAAAAAAAAATTTCAGGCGATTCTGAAGAAGACAATCAATCTTATTCCAGCAAACTTCGCAATAAAATCGACTTTTTACATGCTTGCAGCCTCCTGAAAGTTTTGCATATTTTTTAAAAAATATTGGAATTCGTCAACATCCCGCTATTAGTAACTTTTTGCGAATTTTCGCCATTTTTGCGACTTTTATTGAATTTTTTGTATTCCTTACAGTTTTGGCGATTTTTAATCAACATTATGGTTTGTTTAAAATTTTGCAACTTCTCGCGACTTTTTGTAGTTCGAGATAAAAGCGAATTTTTAGATGCTTTCAGCCTCTTAAAAATTTTGCCGATTTTTAAGAAATATTGGAATTTGTCATCATCCTGCTGTTAGTAACTTATTGCGAATTTATGTAATTTTCGCGATTTTTGCCGAATTTTTTGCATTCCTTACAGTTTTAGCAGTTTTCAATCCATATTATGACTTGCTTAAAATTTTGCCAATTTTTTGCGATTTTTTGCAAAGTTTCGCGTGTTTTTTTTTAGAAGTTTTAACAATTTTGAAGAGTTTAAAACATTATTAGACTTTGTCATCTTGCTGTTGTAGCTTTTTGCCAATTTCCATCATTTCGCGAATTTCTTTTTATTTATACTCGTATACATGTATAATTGCACTAATTTTTATTTTAACCAAAAATATAATTTTTTGCACTGAACGCGATAATTGATATATGTACATACATAAATTTATAATAAAGAAAAAGAATTGTCAAAATTTATTTTATATCTAAGCAAATGCTCACATGACTCAACATATATATGTATTAGAATACGAAATTCAACATATTATGTAGACACAAAAATTTTATGTTAACTCATATGTTGTATTATCATTTGCTAACATATGTTAACTTTAAAAAATGTGGTACTTTCAGCATACTGTGTAGACGGCTAACATATACATATATATGCTGACAGCAGGATTTGTTGTTATTTTAAAGCATATGAACATAAGCATACATTTGCTGATTCAACATATCGTCTAGACTTAGCTTTATAATCACATGTTTTGCTTCTCCAAGATCTTGAATATTAGTATTTTAAACAATATTTTCTGTTTGTATTTAATTAATTATTAAGTATTCATTTTAGACAACTCCAAATGAAATCCAAATGTTTATATTTTTCAATAAACATCGACATATACATTGATATCCCTAATACAGACATACATACATATTTGCCTATATAATTATGTTCCAAATTCGGTGTTATGAATGACATTTAATAAAAGAGTAACGTTTATTGAAATTGAAATAAAATCCGCTTTTTTCCTTTAAATCTTAAAAAAAATAAAATTAAGAAAACCAAATTTTCCCAGCAACGAAATTCTTGCGAAAGTTGATACAGAAACTTTTGGTTTGCGAAGGTACATTGAATTCCCATTGGTTTAGAGAATTATTTTAAAGAAAATCGCAAACTATTGAATTTTAAAAAGCACTCTATAATATGCAATGTAAAGTATGAAAAAAATAAAAAAAATATTAAGTTTCAAACGAAATTAATGAAAAATTATTGAAAAAAAAACAGACGACATTGCATTGCAGATTTTGTGAATTGTGTATTTAAAAAAAGTCCGGAAACCAAATCGTCGTCAATTCACATATTACGTAACGCTATTTTCGGAGTTTTTATACCGCCCCCATTTAGTTACGCTTTTAAAGAAATATTCAGTATATTCAGAGATAAAACAGATACTTTTTTAAAACAAAAAGCATGTAAATTTATTTTCCATTGCAAAACATTTAAATCGTATCGCATTTAGTTCGTATCGCTTTTTAAGCCAAATTACATGTGATACACATGTTAGTTAATTTGCTTATTTTTTGTTCTACTTAAGACAAAACAAAAATGAGTTCAATTATAACTTCTAAACTCAAATTACACATTTCAAAAAGCATTCCTAAATAAAAGTTGCCATTATATGTGTGTGGCAACGCTTTAATCTCTGTTTACAAAAAAAAAAAAAAAAAAAACAGCAATCAAATAATACTGACAAAATCAGAATTAATTTTATATGTCAAATGTGGTTGTACCTTTATATTCATTCAAGGCACATTTACTCCAGGTAATAAGTTTTGGAATCTTTTAATTTTTTTTTATGTTTTTTACTTTTTTTTAGCTATGGCCTTTTTTAGTTTTGGCGTTTTTTTTTTGTTGGTTTTGGCAATTTATTTTAGTTTTTGGCGATATTTTTAATTTTGTCGATTTTTTTCGTTTTGGCGAATTTTTTTTGGCGTTTTTTCATTTTGGCTATTTTTTCTGTTTTTGGCGATTTATTTTAGTTTTAGAAATTTGTTAGTTTGGTGCTTTTTTCGGTTTTGGTGATTTTTTACGCTTTCCAAGATACAGCCACTCATCCAAATTACATAGTCAAACTTACATTAACTGATAGAATACCCTTTAATTTAGATTTTTTTAAAATTTTAGTGTTAATTGTTGTAGTCTGTATAAAAATACACTAACTTTGCGAGTTTCAAGTGTCTATATAAAATTTTATGTACTTATCGTTACCTTAATATAGAAAGGCCCTAACTCATTTTTTTTTGAAATCGAGTTTTTTGTATATTCCGATAGAAGAACATCTATCTGATGTTTAAAAAATATGCAAAAATCTCGATTTCCAAAAAGTAATGAGTTAGGGCCTTTCTATATTAAGGTAACGATATCTATGTATATTACATAGGATTTTAAATTTTTTTTTGGTCTTTTGGAATGCCCTTTAATTTTTAACTGTCATAAATTTGTTGTTGTAGCGGCCAAAGTTCTGCATATTCCGTCAAAATTTTAGCCTGTGACGGAGAGACGGACACCTTTGATGTACGGAACCCTTAAAAGTAAATGGCAGACATATCTTACAAGTTTTCTGTGTTTTTTTTTTAAACTTCAAAAACCAAATCACCCTTTGCTAATAAATATTTTTGAAATCATAAACAATAAAAAGCTTCTTTAACAAAAACTCTACCCTCGTTTAGTCAACTCTCCAACCATGTTAAAAGCTTTAATTTGTTCATTTCCCATCTCTGTTAGTTTAAGCTTTTTAATAACAGACTACAATAACATAACAGAACTCCAAAACTTTAATAATGTAATAGTTTTAAGCAAACTATAGTAAAGCAATGAAATGTTGATTACAAATTTTACACTCTTTGCCAGCGCATTAATGCAATCACAGCCATTTAGAGAAAAGCTTCAATTTTACTTGAAGCACTTATACTACATATGTATATATGTACATACATAGATATATTGTTTGCGGGCCGGGCCGGCTGGCAGACAAGCAGACAGACAGTTTATATGCTTGACTCTGTATCTAGTATAAGTTTTTGTGTGGTTTGTTAAAAATTAAAAACAGTACACAAACGTTGTGATTCCCAGCAAGAACTCGATAAATTGAGGCGCGGAATAAATGAAATGGTAGAAAAAAATATTGTGTGATAAAAATTAAATGAAATAAAATGATTGCTTAAAATAAGGAAACTTAAAAAGGAGTATGCAGTGAGCGAGCAAAATAGTAAAAGAGTTTATTTGTACAAAAAATAAAATTGATTAAATAATAATAATAAATAATATATAATATATAAATAATAATAATTGAAGAAAAAGAAGTATATTGTTTTGGCCGGCATAGTCAAAGAATTTTCATGTTGGGGTAGGTTAGTTTATTTATTTAGAGTAATTTTGCGGTTATATGTTGCAAGTTGGCAGCCAGCATCTCTTTCAGCAGCAACAACATCTCTTCACTATTCACATCATAACGAGCAGCAGCAGCAGCAGCACCAGGAGTTGTAGTAGAACTAGATAGCAACAACCGAACAACATACATACATACATATAATATCACATAACGAGTTTCTCATAATACTTTCCTGTGAACAGAGCAAAAGGGTGTCAACGTATACATATTTGCCATATACTTATGTACAGATATTCTATAAAAATACATAAATTCATAGATTATATGTATGCTTTTCATACATCCCACTCCAGAGAAACTTATACACATGCTTTAGCAAATACAAAGGCTATTGCAACTTCAAACGGAAGTATAAAGTTTTTTTTAGCTTAAAAGTGTAATTAAAAGAGTGCCAAAGTTGACAATTGCAAAAAAAAAAGGAAAAATAATATGCAAAACGAAAAGCCGGAAAAATAGGCAAACGCTGTACTGGGATAGATATATAGATAAAAAAGTGCTTAAAGACTTGAAAGATATTGCATTTAAAACTTTAAAAGTTAAAAGTTCAATGTAACTGCCAAAAAGGTAACGAAAAGTTACAAAAAAATAATAAAAATAATTAAACTCCGCATATAAATAAAAGTTGCCGCCCTTTTTTTCCTCTTTCACCCACCGTTGTCTTTAAAAGGTTATACAAAAAGAAAGCATCGTTAGTTAAATAACTATAACATTAAACAAATATTTAAGGTAAGTTTTTGTTTCCTTTTTGTTTTTGCGTAATTAATAGTACAATAGTTGAAATTATTTACAAATGCTTTGAATTTCACCTTAAATCGTGTCAATAAACGTCGTTAGTATGTAAGTGTGTGTGTGTGTGTGTGTGTGTGTGTGTGTGTGTATGCATGCATGTCTTTCTACTGTACATCCGGCAACTACGAGTATTTGAGAATATGTATTTGTATTTGTGTGTGTAAGTTTAATTTTCGCTTAATGAATTAAACGAATGTCCAGCAAATTTCCTGGGAATGTGACATGTGTACATGTAGTGGTAGAAGCTTTTAAATACATAAACATTAAAAAACAACAACAACAACAAATCGTAAATGTCCAGCAGTTTTAAAAGTGTTAATGTAAAATTGCATTTACATTTATATTTCTTTAGCTATAGGCTCTCTACCTGTAATTTTTTAATGTGTCTCTGGGGAATTTGTACGCGGCCGTGTTTTATCAATAATGTGTTTAAATCCCTTGGGATGTGTTTGCTTTTCAAGTAAAATAAGGCTTAAGACTTTGTCTTTCAATACTTGAATTAAGGAGTGTTCTTTAAGAGGTAATTTTTTTCAGGGATGAAATTGTCGTATGAGTGTCAGATCTGGCAACTCTACTACCGTACCGTCTGTGCTTGCGAAACTGTAAATAAATTCAGTAAAGCGCAACTTTGACTTGCACGCGAAAGATTGATTACGGCGGTTGTTTTTTTTTTGGTGATTTTTTTCGGTTTTGGCGATTTCTTTAGTATTGACGTTTTTTTAGTTTTGGTTTTTTTATATTTTTTTAATTTTTTTCGGTTTTTTGCAATTAATTTTTTGTTTTTTTTAAATAAATATTTTTAATTTTATAATTTTTTTCTATTTTTGATGTTTTTTCCTTCTGGTGATTTTTCATTTAAGCAATTTTTTCAATTTACCGATTTTTCATTTCGGTATTATTTTCGAATATTTCGGGAGTTTGCCTCTTGCGGCTTCCAACTTGTAGCGGCCAAAGATAGGCATACAGACGGACATCGTAGCGAAAATAGTGGCGTTCCTTTTCACCTTTGATGCGCGGAACCCTAATTACGAAAGTTCGGGTCCATTTCAGAAATGCAAATTTGTTTAGAGTTGCTTACATCACTCTACCACGATTACCAGTTACACTGTGCAACAAAATTAAAGTTTCTTCTATTATTGTCTAAGGTCGCTGATTCGATCACGCTCTTTGAGTTTGAGGTTATGGCATTCGCTGTCGAATAATGTTAGTAAATGCAAACATACGAAACAAACGAACAGAATCTCCCTTTAATACGCACGATGTTTTACTTGTTAATAATAAGACTGAACAAACTATTTTGTTCCTCAGTATGGTAACACTACACGCAAAAAGAAGCTGAAACTACAACTCAAGCACATAAAACTGAACTAATGTGAGATTAAGTTAATTTTCGGATCAGCTAATTCGAGAAAGAAACTAAGTTTAATCTTAAACAAAAGTTGGGCCTTAGTGGTACAAAAATTTAATTAAAGGTAAATTTAAATTTATAGCCTGGATATCTACATTTGAAGTAGTATCATTTATAACTATCCATCTAATAAAATATCATTCGTTAATTTTTTGTTGCACTCTGCTCAAAGTTTTCTATAGGCCATTAAAGTCAAAAATTATTTTGAAAATGCATGATTCTCGAACACTGCCAAATGTAGGGTACATATATAAAAAAATGCGCTGCACACATCTTTAAAAATTACCTTTCACCATGTGAAGAAGGAACTGTTACTTTTACTGATTTTACCAACATTTTCGCAAATCGAGATTTCATCATTATGAAAAAGAAAAGAAAATATTGAACTAGAAAGAAAAATTAGTCCTTGAATTAAAAATTCATAATAGCACAAAATAACTACAAATAATAAAATAAGTCCTTTCTAAAATAATTAAAAATTTTACAAATAAAACAATTATTAATATCATTCCATAACATAATTTTCCTTATTTTAGCGCCTTAAAAATTAATTTTTTCTGTTATTTGTATTCACCTCTTTTTAACATATTTTTTGGTAGATACTTTGATTTTTTTTAAACTCAATTAACGGGAAATGCTTCCTTCCCTCTATTAATATCATGTGTTAAGGCTCAGTTAGCTGACTGTAATGTAAAGTAACTGTAACGTAGGAAACAGCTGATCGAGAATTTTATATGAAAAGTAGGTTACGTTACATTACATCTCTATAACCATTTTCATTACTTTTCACATAACAAAATCGATCAGCTGTTTCTTACTGTTGCAGTTACTTTACATTACAGTCGGCTAACTGAGCCTTTAGTCTGCACTTGCTTGTGCATTTTTCTGGTTGATAAATGAAATTTTGATTCTCTTTTGTCTTATTTTTCTTTAATTTCCAATAATTTTTTGACGCTGACAGGGACATTTTGCTGTGTGGCAGTTTAATTGTTGTTTATATTACACCTATTTGTGTTTTTGCAAAAAAAAAAATAAAAACAAATATTTAGTAAAATAAAAATGAAAGAGAAAAATATGCTGCCGCATGTCGAAAATAATCAAATAGTCAGTCAATGCATGAAAGAGGTCAATAAACGAATAAAACAACAACAAAAACAACAACAACTTTTAAGTAAACAAATATAAACCGGAAAAATATTAGCTGCGTTCATTCGCTAAAATTTTTTACGAATTTGTAACAATTGTTACATTAACCCAAAAAGTTGCAATGAGAAGAAATTGTCCAAAGTGAGTAAAAACTTGAGAAACAAAAAATACTTGCAAATTCTTAGAGCCCGTTTAGATGAAGGGTGACGTAGCTTATATTCTGGAATTCAGGCGCGTTAACATGAAGACGTTTTGTCGCCATAGTCAGGGTACTTTTGATATTAATTTGATTAATGCTTTTTATTCGTTCATTCGTAGCAGTGTTGCCGTATATATATATATATATATATATATATATATATATATATATATATTTTAATTTACCACCAAAATACAATAATTCCTTTTCTCTCCTTTCTTTATATGTTTTTAATTTTTATTTTATAACTGTTCATTTCATGCACTAATCACTAATTTCCCAACACCATATAGAATAGATCAAACTGGCAACACTGCTCGTACATAGCATCCCAGTGGGAAAAGGTAATGCAAAGCATGTATAATTTTTTATTCCAGAATTCATTATTGTTAACACAGAACATGTCCTAGGAAAGTAATGAATTATTTTAATACATCCGATAAATGAATTTTATAATTTATAACACTCGTCACAACAAAAACTAGACATTCGTTTTCTGCAGATGTTGTAATGCACGTGGTAATCAATGTAAAATTATTGTGCTTGATCAAATTGTCCTCTCGTTTCTAAGGGAATGTATTGTCTTGCTTTGGAAAATAATACATTATTTCTCACATTATTTATGTAATTAATGCCAACTTTTCCAGCTGGGATAACACAAATATGAGTGAAAGAGATATGTAAAAGAGAAGAGTTAAAATTGTCGCTTCCATTCCAATTACGTGCGACTTTTACTACCCCACAAACTTCTCTTCATTTCCTTCCTGCCCACAAACACGAGTCACAGGCGACATGTCGCAGCTATGTCAACGGGATCTAACATGCCAACCACACGAGCAATAATCTTGGCAATTATTGCCATGGCAACTGCCAAATTCGATTACCGACAGAAGATATTAGCGTGTGGACCGTATGAATATGTGTTCAAATATATATTCAGCAAAAAATGTTAAAATACATTGCTGAGCAACAATCTTTTAACACATGCTGTCAAATACAAATTATATTAAATTTTTTTTCAAGGTAAAAATAGAAAACACAAGTTTTAACTTCATAAAACCAATAAAAGTTTAATTTAAAATTAGAAAAGGTTAAAAATATTGACAATTTAAGTATTTATGTGAATAAAAAGCAAATATATTTGAGTATACGTGTTCACCACCTCCAAATACATTGTTGAACACAAGCAATCTGACGTCATCATTCTGCCGGCGTTATTGCTTGTGTTAAGATACATCAAATTGCTGGTGTGGTCGTAGTGTAAGAAACCCTGTATTTCAACCTAGGTGTCAGTTTAAAGAGACGAAGTTTAACGTATGTCGAATTCTATGTGACTCGGCCTTTTAGTTATGTTTAGTGCTGGCAATTACTGAGTTGTGGGGATACCGAGTATTTGCAAAATTTCTTAGATATTCAATACCGAAAAGTGATTACTCAATGTTATTAGCGTTGTGTTTTTAGGCGAAGTTCAATGCAGGATTTAATGGATGAAATACAACCCTGCAGAAAAATAAGAGCATGCATGTTTTAGGTTAGTTTGGGTAAGGATGGTAGTCAGGATCCCGGACAAACTTAGACCCTTCTTCTTCTTCATTGTGATGCCACGTATATTACTAAAAGGCCGTGATACACTGTTATACACAGTCGTGCGGTTTTTGAGAAAATGCAACCATGGTAGGATGGAGGTTATGACAATTTTCAAAAGACAATAACAATCCATCAGATCAGTTTTGTATTTTTTTTCGAAGATCGTGCGATTGTGTAGGATATTCTGCCATGACCTAAAGCAGAGTGCCCCTCTCCCGCCGAAATAACCAGAGATCAATTGCTATCCAGCAAAAATTTACACATTACCATTACAACTTCTTGCCATATAATGACTTACTTTTCTGATTGCCAAATTTCATTACTCGCTTACAAATAACATTACCTAAAATTTAAAAAAATGATGTACAAGTTGCTAAATGAAGAGAATGATTTTTTTAGATTAAATAGATTACGTGAACAAGTTGCCAAATAAAAAAGTAAGTACTTCTTAAGAATCGATTATTTTAGTCTCACGTCTTGTTAAAATCATTAAGTTGGTAATTCAGAAGGGAAGAGCTTCCACCAAAAATGCTTAATTCCAAACTCGATTACCTTTTTTGAAATTTTTTGCTGGGTAATTATATATGTTGCAGTTTAACGATGGAACTTAAGCACTAACTTCTTAGTATTGTATTGACGTGGTGTCGACAGTTATAATCGCTAGTTATATTAGAATAAGAGGAATTGTTATTATGAGACTCTATTTTGGTGATTACATTCAAAAGCGTAAAGGTTCAACTAAATGTGCCATAACCATAACCATAAAAAACAGCTGTTCGAGCTGTTGCTTATGGGCAACACTGTATTTGATTATATACGACTCAAGATAACGTCATCCCACTTGACCTGAGATTCGATAAAAACTAGTGCTCACTAAAGCGAAGAAAATTCGAAACAAAATTTTTCGATATTTGTTCGCTAATCTAAGAAAATTCGAATGTTCGCTAAAACTTCAGCGTTTCGAACTTCTCTCGATAGTTTTTCGAATGTGTGACGGTAGCTGAGTGGATGTGTGTCAGCCTGTTAGTCTAGATGTACAAAGTTCGATGCATGACAGCACTGTAAGTTAAAAAAATAAAATAAAAACACATTCCTACATATGTGCAACAATTGCACAGAAAAAATTTTGTCACGATAGCCTAGTGGATGCGTGTCAGTCTGTTAGAATGGAGGTACTAGGTTCAAATCCTGCAGCGTAAGTTAAGGTATTAAAAAATAGATAAAATAAGTAAATTAAAATAAATAAATAAAATAAAAAAAACAATATTCCTTTTTTACCTTTTCTGCTGCCTTTTTGAAATATCGAAATTAGTTCGATATTTTCTCACTTTTGATATTGTTAGCGAAACTTTGAGATCGAATGTTTTTTGGGACAAGACTGAGCGACAGGTGAAATTTTCTCAATTCATTTTTGAGTGCCACTCTCGATAGTTTTACACGATATATGTTCGAGATATATTCGAAATCGCTATCTATAACGAAAGCCTTGGTCAAGTGGGATAGCTTAACCATAACACCCCTTTTAGACACGCAAAGTTTATTTTACAAAGTTATAATTCACCTGGGAGAAAGAAAGAAATAGAGAGTATTCTTACCTCTGTCTTTCAGCCAGCTGAATTAAGACTTTGCAAACTTTAACGGTCTAATTCATAAAAAATATTTTAGGTTTATTACGGGTTTATTTGACAAATTTCCCATAGAAATACGTCAAATAAGAGCTTAATAAACCTGAAATATTTTTTATGAATAAGGCAGTAAGAGCACATTTCACAAACTTATTTAAATATCAATTCATATTTAAATGTCGTTTTTCCATACAAAAATTAATGAAAATCGACATTTAAATATGAATTGATGTTTAAATAGAGTTGGTGAAATTGGTAAGTGTTTAAAAGTAATATAACCATAGTAACCAGCAATGCCAACTTGGTGCTTTTGGCACTATTTTTAGTGCTTTTTGAAGACTAAAAACGCCAATTTTTGAGCGTTAGTACCAAACTAACAAAAAGCACTAAGTAGTGCTTTTAAGAAATTTGTGTATTTTTAAAATTACTTTAATAAAAAACTTGGTGTATTTATTTTTTCTGTGTAAATCATACCTTTTTCGTCTGATATATTTCATTAAAGATGTTGATAATATTGCCGAAATAGAGAATAGCTTAGAAAACATTGTTAAATTGCACTCGTTTTTCACGTTAGTGCTTTTTACGCTTTTTAGATCTCAAAATTACGCTTTTTAGTGCTTTTCTTTAATTCTGATGTGCTTTTAGAGCCAAAAAAGTTGGCATCACTGATAGTAACAAATTGAATTTTGGTTTTTCGCAGTAAACATAAACAGCTGTTTACTGTTTAGAGATATTTGTTGTTGCACTTTTGAAATGAATAAACAAATGAAAACATAAACAGTTGTTTTTTTATTGTTATGGCAGCACTAATAGGTGAAGCAAATAAATTTATTATCGAACCTTAAAATAGAGCAATTAGACTCTTCTTTGTTTGAAACTTGTTATTATATTCTGTGCTCCATAATTTTAATTATGCAAGGGGCTAATCGATTATTTTTAACACTCCTTTAACTGCCTGTAACATTTGTTGGCATTAACCATGGAAGTTTCCGCTAAGACTAATTAATGCGCCTTGTTGTGGGAATATGTACATATGTGTGTAATTGTAATTATTGAAATTAATTCAAATAAAAATTTGTACATTTACATAAATACATTTGAGGTAACATCAATCAAATCAGGCAGGCAATGTGTAGAACTTGTCAACAAACAAATCCCCAGCCAAATTGTCTTTCAGCCATTTAATTTATAAATGTGGTCATAATATTTACATTACGAGTAGCTTTATTTTTGTACAACGTATTTGTAAGGAAATTGAGGCGTTTGTTTTGTTTATAACTATTTTTGGCTTGATTTCTTACTGCTACGCATTAGAGTTTTGTGGTAGTATTAGAAGTGATAGCGGGCAGGGGTTTACAGAGTTATATAAAATTTGAAAAAATTAATAAAAATAAACTGAATTAAACCATGCAAGTGAATTAAATGAATATGTACATAGATTTGTATTTTTCTTTTCATTTTGGCTTGTTGCATTTTAATATATTTTGACCAACTTACGAAAGTACGAGTGTGTATGTACATTCCTCGATTGTTGACTTGTTATGGAAGTGCTCCACTACTGGTCTTCATTGCCAAAAACGTAACCAACGAAGAAAAATGTAAAAAAAAATGTAATTCACTTCATATTCCCATCTTCCACTGTGGTAACTAACATTTTTGCGTGTCAGTTGTCTTAAGTTTTTTGTTTTGTTTTTCATTTCTTTTCAATTTCATTTATATTCCAGATTGCCTTGTGTAATAAAATTTAATTATACAATAAAGAAAGAAAATTACAATTAAATAAGAAAAAATATAAATCGAATTGCAGCAAAAATAAAAATAAAGTCTTGAATATACTATATTTTCATTGAAGTAAAAGGGGCGTGGTAGCTGTACTAATTTTCACACTTTATGACAAAAGAACATCCATAAAATGTATAATATAAAAGGGAGTTGCTATTCTGGAATTAAAAATGTAAAACAAATAGCTGACATGATCTTTTTTTTTTTAAATTGAAATACATACATTACATAAGCAAAAGAGAAAATAATTTAAGGCTAGGCCTTACTATCCTACAAAATACAACTCTGATCTAAGGGGGGCAGTAAACCCATGGTCGCACCATAACCATTTTGCCGACTTGGATTGGACAAAATCGGGGAAGATGTATCGACGGAGATCCAGAGTAATAGGGAACACCTCTGGCTCAATCTACCTGGATTGAGGCATGCAAAGCTAACGATTGGAACATGTAGCCAAAATTGTTTCATAGCTCTCATGTCCCTGAGTAAAAAGAATCTAAGAATGCTTACAAGCTTCCTCACAGGTCATTGCAGACGAAGAAAACACCTAAACAGACTTGGCATTGCGAGCAGCAGTCTATGCAGATTCTGTGATTACAACGATAAAATTCCAGAGCATATTCTGAAGGACTGTGAAGCGTTATGCCACAGAAGACAATAGCCAATTGGACAAGCAACTATTGGAGGATTGGAAACTGCCAACACTCTATACCGACCTGTAATCTTGAGATTCATCAGGAAAGTAGGTCTAGATGAGGTACTCTAGCACCTGGCAAGGTGCTATAGATCTACTTCGGTCGCAGTGTATTTTATTATTGGTATTTTTAATCGACTTAAAAAAGAAGGATATTGCGCTAAGCAGTAAGAAAAATATCATGTCTTCTTAATAAGCTTCACTTAAGATAAGCCCTGGATGTTATTAATGGAAGCAAAGCATTTGTATGAAGTATATCTATATATTTTTTTAGTGTGAACTTCAACCTCTCTAGCCAACGAAGATGTATTAACGTGAGCTAGTGAAAGTCCCATAGGTTAGGGTAGTTTGCACAGGTTGTCAAACCAACTCACCTGTGTTCTAGTGGGTCCCGCTGTATAACCTGGAACAGAGACTTTACACGTTTCAATGTTGAGCCAACCTGACAAAGGAGTTCATCTGTATAATGTCACAGTTTGACATGGCTATCAAATCCTGCAGCAGTGGACTGCAAGGTGAAAAAGCCCTTCTCTCAAAGAGAGAGAGAGAGAGAGAGAGAGAGAGAAAAAGACAGAGGGAGGGAGTGATAGAGGGAGAGCGGTGAATAGACAGAGGAGGAATTCTACAGTCCCTTGCTCCTCTTCATTATGACAACTTCTTTAGGAATCGCTTTAATCGTTTAATCTCCTAGCATGCGCACCTACAAGACAGTGACCTAGGGTCTAATTGTCCTTTCGACAATGAGCTGATTCGATCACATTTTTTCACTTTGAGACTATGGCATTTGATATCTAATGTCATAACCTCAAACTTAAAAAATCTTAATAAATCAGCTCGTTATCGAAAACGACGATTAGACTCCTGTAGTTACGGCAACAAGTGTTCCGCGAGGTGTCCCCTCTAGGATTACAGATCTACGGCAATCGTATCGTAGCTATGTTTGCCTCGTTATGAACTCGTTAAAACAATCTGGTCTGTGCGATCCTAAATAGATCCTGTTGATTTTGAATCTTACAACAAAGATAATTCTGGCGGACACATTGTTATGCTGTCGAACCCAGAGTATCTCCAGGTTTGAATGGCTTGCTATCTCGGCTTTCATACACCAAACTGCATGTTGTATAGTCTTCTAATAGAGATTTGATCGGATCTGTACCTGGATTCTGCTATTTAAATGCAGAATCATATCATGTGGCATTCCTGCATGCGAAATGTCAAAATAAGCGAGAAGAACAGAGAAGAATTAATGAAAAACTAAACGAATTTGAGCTGGATATATTACTTTTTTACTTCAAACGACAGCGAATATCGTTAAAATATGTTACTGAATAGCAAAGTCGATACGATTATCGTAATAAAAGTTACTGAATACAGGTAATGATCATAATCTGAAAAGAATGTTAAGTTCTGAGGTCAAAAGATTTTCATTTAATTTTTTTTATTTCTAAAAGAGGTCACCATTTTTGCAATATAATCCATTTGTATTAATTGTTTAATAAATTAAAGTAAGAATTAAAGGGCTGAATTACCGCATGCGTGATTAGGTATCATGACCTATCGTATCGAATAAAATTTCGTCATGTATCGAGTTATAAAAACTTACAAAAAAAAAAAAAAAAAAATCAAATCTGCCTCCAATTCGGTTAGGTTAGGTTGAAAAGAGGTGCAATCAATATTTACCCAATCCGTTCGGATTACCCTTATGCTTTTTGTGCGCTATAAAAACCCTGTACAACATAACGTAAAGATATTTCTAACAGTAAAAATATTTTAGATGTTTATTTATTTCACTGTATTCAAGTGAATTGATAAAATTTGACAACATGGAGCATGTCAAGTTGTTTGCTCTACATAGTAAAAAAACTAAAAAACAACTTTTCAAACAATGTAAAAGTATGTAATAGTTTTTATTACAAAAGAACAAACATGCGTTAGATATTTAATGATGTGGCAGACAAAATTTACAAGTTAAATAAAAACTGATGTTTATAGTACATACATACATACATACATATATATATACCCATCAAGCATTTGGAAGATAATTTTCTGAAAAATCACCTTGTTGAGTCTTTTTAGATCACTATTCGTGATCAAAAACTGATTAATCACTTACACGATGAAAAAAGTACTCGAAAAAGATTCGCGCTAATGGGTAAAAATAGTTCGATTTAAAATATAATAACAAATTGTATAGCAATCACAAATTAATCATCCAGATGTGTAAAATGTGACTATTATTTCCGTTTGTTATTATCATATTTCGCTTACCTGGAAGACTGAAAAATGGTTAATCAAAAACAAATCATGCAGGTGTTTTAAAAGTGATTATAATTATGTATTTTATGATCATATTTTACGCAGATAGATGATTAAACACTACTTGATATGTTATTTTTAAGTATAACGGGGCAATCTTTACGTATAATGTCAAAAACTTTATTTTTTTTCATTTATAAAAGTTAAATCGAATATGAAGTTAAATGATGAAACAGAATAAGTCTGCAGCCTCAGGAAAAATCAATTTTAAATTAACAGAGCCCATAATAAAACCAACGGCAGTAACTTCAACTGCTCTAGGTTTTATGTTATATTTTGTTTCTGCTTATTTTTCTTTACAAAATGTATGAAATTTATTGAAAGTGTGCTAGCATAAGAAAAAACGCTGTAAAAATAAAATAGATTCTGTCTCTGGACTGATTTCTGTAACTTCATTTTGTTGTCAATTTGTATAGAAAATGTGTTTGTGCCGTAATTATGTTTGACCATTAAACGTAGGACTCAGAAAGCTGACTAAAATATACTCGAAGAAGAGTCAAATACGATTAGAAATGCGACTGATATATGACTCAAATAATATTCATAAATGACAATAAAAAGACTCATAAACTGACTGATAAATTTCTCAAATATGACTCGTAAGCGATAAGAAACATGGCTGAAAGACAATTCGAAAAAGGGTAAAAAATGAAACGAAATAAGACTATTAAATGATCAGAAAACGATTCGAAAAAGATCTTAAATGCTACTAGAAAAGGGGTCGAAAATTACTCTAAACTAATATAGAAGAGTCGCTGGTAGTCACGTTTTTCTACCGACAAAAGTATAATTTGTGATCAGAAAATGAGCGCATATTCCAACTTTTTAATCGCGCAGAGGAGTTAAAAAAGACTCGAATTTGATTGAAAATTTCAAAAATTGCTGGCTGGGTATGTATTTATATACTTATATATGTATGTGTGTCTATAAATTTACTTGGTTACCATAGTTACCCTGCAGTCAGACTGGGGCCAAGTGTCTCTATGTCAACACTAAAATTCTAGTAGTATATAGTTACATTGTCTACAATTTCTTTTCTATTCGTCAGTATAAAAGAAATAGAGAAAACAGATGTGGTGTATTTCTGGTGGATTTTGCAACATCTTGTCAATATACATAAATTTCTATGTACGTAAGGTATAGAAATGTACCAGTAAATGTCTGGTAGGTATGTCTCCATGTTCCCATAAGAACTATGAATTCACTACCTAGTCAATTGTTTTAGTGTTACTAGTAGATTTTCAATGACAAGCACATGCTAAATGTCTATAGCATAAAGTATTGTATGGGGAATAATTGTAGAGTAGTACTGGTGACAAAGTCAAAAGCGACTCAGTACATTTTCACTATTCGCACTTTCTGCAGGCTAGCAAATAGACACTTACTACAAACACAATTATGTAATGGAAAAAGTTACATAAAACGCAGTCAAGAACAAGAGGGTGAAATTGTGATGAAGTGCGTAAATAGTTTTATGAAAAATTATTCTTACATATTAAAAACTTCTATGCTAAAAAAGTAAGTTTTATAAAATAAATATAATATACAGTAGACGCTCGTAAATTAGAACTATCAAAAATTCGAATCATCAGATATTAGAACCAACACGTTTTTAAACTCTAAACTTAGAACCGTCAGTTAATTTATTTTTAACACTGAAAAATTTTCTTTATATACTAGCAGGGGAAAAAATGGTTTTAATTTACGAGCGTCTACTGTATAAGGTTAACGCATTAGTACAGCTGGCTATTGTTCTTTAAGTTTGTTTTTTGAGTTCTAAGAACAAGTGGCCAGTAGATATAAGCTTTGCAGACAAAGTATCGAATTCTTAATAGAAATTAGAAAGTACGGAATTCTTCTCGTTTGGTCGTTATTATGGTTATTGAATTTATCGACAAGTCACGGTAGATTAAAAAGTAACATATTGCCAGAGGATTTGACAACCGTAATAAGGATACAGAATCCAACATTAGATGATAATTGATCTTCACCAGTGTAAATACCATTCGATAGCGTACTTCAATAGGATAAATCCTACAACGTGTGAACAATACATATTTGTGAAGTCAAACTCTCACAGTCTTCACTCACAGTAAAAATATTATTTCGAGTTCCGTTTAAATAAAATAGTTCAAATACACATAAATAAATACATATATTTTATATTATTTACTATGTATCTATTTCCATTAACACGCACAATATTTTACTTGTAAATATTAAATTAAGCAATTTCTTCTTCTTCCCCCAAAAAATCAAAGTGTGTTAATAACATTATGTCTTTTGTACAGAAAATGTTGCCAGCACTATTTTGTTTATATTTCACGTGCTTCTACTTAAACATGATACAATTATAACAGGTACATGCACAAGCCCAGCCTGTTAATGTATACAATACCTACAGTTGTCAAACTTTGTTTACAAGCTACAAAAATGTTAGTGTATGTGTGTGCATAAAACGATTACAGTGTTGCCAATGAAATTACACATGGATGTGTTTCCAATTACGTATTGAAGAAAATTACACTACAAGTGTTTTTTGTAAGTTGAAATGAAAACAAAAATAAATAAAAATAAAACATAAAGTAGAATTACATACAGATTATATATGAATGTAATTACATGGCCTACATATGAGAGTAATTGCACACTCTGTGTAATTACACACCTATTGGCAACACTGAATGACTATAATCATTCATGAATGCCGCGTCTGCTATTGTACTTTAGTTACCCTGTAATTGTTATTCTTAAAAACAAAAGGCATCTGTTTCTGACAATTATACGTTTGTTTATACCAACAAAATGAATGTGTTTTTTGGTGTTGTAATTTTGTTGTAGTCGTGCATGTACCTAGTATAATTGTACCATGTACTTAAATGAATCTTGCAAAAGTTGCCACACACCTTGAAGCTAACATTTAATTTAACGGAATCTAGATTACTTTTATATTTGAAGACGATACATTTTTTTTAAGTTTTATTTACACTTGAAAAATAACTGCATGAATGTCTTATTTTATTTATGCCTATAAGGGGTAATAAACCAGTGCAAGTTATTGTACATTTTTGGTTTAAAATGTGTTTAAACCAGCAAACCTATAAATCAGTGGAGTATTTAAATCATCTGTAAACGCATAAAATTGGGCCATATGATTTTGTTACTTTTAGACCATATGTTTTGATTTTAAGGAGAATTCAACTTTTTTCCAAGCTTCTACCTTTTCGACAGATCTTATCCGACCTGGGGGCAAATTACGGTACTCGTAATCGAACGAAATTACGAAATATTTCAATAGAGTTTATATGGAAATATTTCGTAATTTCGTTCGATAATGAGTGCGGTAATTTGCCCCCTATTTTCTTACACTCTATTGTGCTTTTATAATATTCTACTTTGCCAAGAATATATGTCATTTCTTTCCCAGTCAAATTTGGCCACTTTTATTCAAATTATATTAAATTTTTTGCCTCTTTGATTGTGCAAAGAACTGATAGCCTGCAGCAAAACAGCTGTTCTTCGACATTCATTGGGACTTTTGTACCAACATATTTTTAATTATTTTTTTCTTGCAAGGATTTGTAAGTTAAATTTTTTTTCATTTTTTCAGCCTTAGCAACATTTTTTTAATCCATTTAAAAATCGTACTTTATTGGCACTGAAATAAAATTTAAGACCCTTATTATGAGCAACTTTCGATCTTCGACTGTAGTCGAAAGTACTGATCGAAGGAATTTTCATTTGGTATTATGACGAGCATTCGACAACGAACGTCGTTATTGTGAATAAAATCGACAAAAAACGCTTAGAATTTGTGTTTGTGTACTTAAAAATAAAGATTGTGTTATACTTAGATTTCTCAACAATTTTGCATATTAAAATACTTCATCGAAAGCTAAATTCTATTCGATAGAAAATTCGTTGCTCATGTTCGTTGCGATGTTCCAAGCCCAGCGAAGATCGAAAATCGAATGCAACCCATAATAGGGCCTTAAATAATTCAAATCGAATGAGAATTGGTTCAATGCGACACCATCCCTTTATTTGAACACGAGATTATGTGTGTTGCCAAGTATTGCAAGATGATTCAGCTGACTAGAAGTACGTAAAATGTTATAGATAATTAGTTTTTATGGGCGTTACTCCGCCCACTTTTGCAAGTGTCTAATTATATCTATTACAAAATGTGGACGTGCTTGGCTTTCATAGCTTGAATTGAGAGAACTTACTCTTACACTCAGAGAAAAAATAGCTTAAAATCAATAAAAACCATATTGAATTAATAAGAACCATTAACGAAAGCTTAGTCATGTTGAAATTTCTTATTTCAATATGGAATAATATTAACTTACAGTATTAATTTATTAATTATTCAATTAATATGACGCGTACTTAATTTTAAGCTGCAACTTTTCCCTGAGTGTAATAATTTCTTTGTATGACTTTAATTAACCCTAGTCCAAGCTACGCTTCTGCTGTAGTGTTTTCGAACATGTACTTGTGTCTCTGAACATAAAAACTATGTGTAATAAACAATTTTTATGAATTGAATTCCACTGTTAAATTCTACACTCACACACACATCTTTGGTTTTGATTTCCTAGAACAAAAAATCCACAGAGTTCTTTTTTAATTCACTTCCCTTTTTGATGTTTGGAAAATAAAATGTGTGAAATGAAACTTTTTAAAAATAAAATGCTTTCAAAGCGAAAATTCCACTCAAAAAAAACTTTATTATCTACATAAAAATTTAACCAAAGCAACAAAGTTCAAGCTTCTGTGGAAAATATACGAGTAGTTTTTAAAAAAAATTTTCTATGTCTTTTTTTTGCAGCCTCACATTGCAACACTAAAACTAGCAGCTAATCAAAATTTATTGTTTTAAAATGGATACCAACTCAGTAAGTCCTTTGCCCGATGCTCCGCTGGCCATGATGGAAAATGAAAAAACACCACCGGGCACACCCTCTACCAACGATATGCCACCGCCACCAGATGAAAAGTAAGTACACGAAAGACACATTTAAATTTAATCACAGACTAAAGAAACCTTAAGCTTAAATTCTCCACAAGACTTAAAACGTTTATTCAATTTCCTTTTTCGATTTCTTCATCATACATACTCTCGTATCTCTGCTTGTCGTTTAACCTAAATGTGTTTAAAATTATTTTCCACTTTATGCGGCAAATGACAATATTTCTCATTTTAATAATAATAATAATAATAATAATAAGAAAAAAACGATAAATTGTTAAATCGCTTCAAATCATTTAAAAACAGGGAAAATTTGTTTTTGTTTTCGTCTGGGATTAAAATTTTATGTCAGTTTGGTTTGTCTTACTAAAAAAAATGTTGATGCTGATAAAAATTTGCACGTAAATTGCAGTAAAAAAATCTTATCAGAGTTGTGCTCGTTTCTTTTTTTTTTGCTTATTTAACTTAGAAGAGACATGATACACAAGTTCATATAAAAAATTACTTTGTAAAATGATTTAAATAATAAAACAGTAGATTGCTTAAGCAAATTTATTTAAAAAAAATCCATTTTCATTTGATAGTGGGGAGAAACTAATCTTATCTGTTTTTTTTTTCAAAAAGGAGCTTTGCTGGTAAATTTTAAATTTAGTTTTTTTCTATAATGAGTAATACTTTGAAAAAAGAAAAGAAATTATTTACGTATTATATTAAATATGTTCTTATATAATTATTTTCTCAATAAGTACTTTGTTTAAAATGTGGTTTTCTAATAAAAAACCTTTCTTTAAAAAAACTTTTAAGAAAAAGTACTTTTCTTCAAAGGTACTTTTCTTAAAAAGTCTTTTTCTCGTAAAACACTTTTCATTACAAGTACTTTTCTTCTAAAATAATTTTCTTCAAAATTACCTTTCTTCAAAAGTACATTTCTTCAAAAGTTTTTTCCTTAAATATACTTTTCTTCAAAAGTACTTTTCTTCATATGTACTTTTCTTCATATGTACTTTTCCACAAAAGTACGTTTCTTCAAAAGTACTTTTCTTTAAAAACACTTTTCCTTAAAATTACTTTTCTTCAAAGGTACTTTTCTTAAAAAGTATATTTCTTCAAAAGCACTTTCCTTCAAAAGTTCTTTCATTAAAAAAACTTTTCTTAAAAAGAGCTTTGCTTCAAAATTTCTTTTCTTTAAAAACGCTTTCCTTTGAAAGTACTTTTCTTCAAAGATACTTTTCTTAAAAAGTACATTTTTTTCAAAAATAAATTTCTTCAAAGCACTTTTCTTCAATAGTACATTTCTTCAAAAGTACCTTTCTTCAAAAGTACCTTTCTTCAAAAGTAATTTTCTTCAAAAGTTCTTTCCTTCAAAATACTTTTCTTCAAAAGTACTTTTCTTCAAAAGTACTTTTTTAAAGAGTACTTTTCTTCAAAAGTACTTTTCTTAAAATGCCTTTTGTAGAAGTACTTTTTTAAAAAAGCTTTTCCAGGAAGGCATTTTTCTTGAAAACTTCCCCCATGAAGGACTTTTCTTCAAAACTACTTTTTTCAAAAGATTGTTTTATCATCAAAAGTATATTTTGTAAAACGTCTTGTACTTTTCTTAAAAAGTACTTTTTTAACATGTACTTATCACTTGTAATTTTTTTTTAATAAAAAAGTACTTTTCTTCAGAGGTACTTTTCTTCAAAAGTACTTTTCGACAAAAGTACTTTTGTTCAAAAGTACTTTCCTTAACAGAGTACTATTCTTAAATGTACTTTCCTACAAGATACTTTTCTCAAAAAATACTTTTCTCATGAAGGACTTTTTTCAAAAACTACTTTGCTCAAAAGTTTGTTTCATCAAAAGTATTTTTTTTTAAAGATTTTGTACATATCTTAAAAAGTACTTTTTAAACAGGTACTTTTTTCAAAAATAATTCTCTTGAAATATAATTTTCCTAAAAGGTACCTTTTGTAGAAATAAATTGTTTAAGAATATTAATTAAGAAAGTTGCTTTTAAGAAAGGGTACTTTTCTCAAAAAGTATTGTACTTTTTTCGAAAGGTAGTTGTACTAAAAGGATACATGATAATTTAAGAAAAAGCCTCTCTTCTTAAAAACTACTTTTATTAAAATTTATTTTTTCCAAAAAGTGCTTGAAAGGCGATTTTCTCAAAAAAAACTTAATGTCCTTAACAAGTAGTTTTATCAAAAGTACTTTTCTTAAAAATTATTTTATTTAAAAAAAATACACTTTTTCTATAAGATGCTTTTCTAAAAAGTCATTTTTCAAAGGTAATTTCCAATATATAAAAAAGTCCGGCAGTCCTGGGATACGGTGTTGCTAATATTTCGCATCGTTCTGCTTAACCTAAACATTGGTATCGACCGAAAAACGCTCCGCAGACGTCGAAGACGCCACTCTTTGGCAACAAGACATCGTCTACTTTCATATGGAAAAAGTCCCGCAACCTTATACCATGGCTATGCCATTTTTTTTGCATTATCTTCCCTAACCGAAAATTGGGTATCAACCGAAAACCAGGGTTGTCAGATTTTCCCCACCTATTTCGCCAAATTGATTTTAAAAATCCCCGAAATCACTTTTACGTAGTTTTCCTTAATACATATTTGATAATAAATTTATTTTTATGTAACACTTTTTTAATATAAATTTTTTATCGTATAAAAAATTTAGAAGAAAATCGCCAAAAGTAGAAATAAAATCCCCAAAAACTTTTATTTAAGTTCAAATATTTTTTATTAGTGCGTTAATAATCCCAAATTAATATTTTACTTATTAAGTAAAATATCTTTTTCATACAAATACATTGAAATTGATTATTGAGGGGTTTAGCTGGATCCTATGCGCATTTCACTGTTGTTAATGCAGATCATCAGGGAATCTTTACCCAAAGTTTCTTAGAACAACTAGAGTTATAATGTTATAAACTTTCATTTAAACAAATGAGAAGCTCAACAACAAATAACAAAGTTGGCTGACTTTTTTTCAGCTGTAAAAGTATGTAAAAAGAAAATAAATAAACTTTTATTTAAATTTTTCGCAGCCAAGCTCAAAATTTATTAATAATAATTATCTACTATAATTAATATAAGAAAAATCATTAAAATCAAATTGTTTTAATATCTTCAAGACGAGTTTTGGTTGGATTTATTTAAAAAAAATTTAGACGCCAAAACAAAAATTTAGGCTCCAAACAAGTTCAAAAATGGCAATGTTTGGTGAGAAATTGCCATACCTGGCAATCCTGCCTAAAACCGCTACGCAGATCTCCAAGACGCAACATTTTGGCGCCGTTAAAAATTTATTCGGCTACTAGGCATTTTCTAGCTTTCTAGAAACTGCTTTTTAGGGTCCGTCTGTCCGTCTGTCCGTCACACGGTATTTTCTCAGGAACCGTAAGAGCTACGGACCTGAAATTTGGACACAGTATGTAGAACCTTGGCCGCTACAACAGAAAATACATGAGAATTAAAAATTAAAGGGTGTTCCAAAACGAGTAACGAAAAATGTTAAAATCCCATGTAATATACATACATACATACAATTGTATGAACATATGTATGTATAATGAAACTTGAAATTTGTAAAATTAGTAAGGGTTTTCATGAGAGTGTTCAAAAGTCTCGCAAACTGTACAATTGTGCATTTTTACACTCTCGTAAATAAAATGTCAAAAATTGTATAGAAATTTATTTACACAAACCTGTTAAATTTGCCCAAAAATTTTGAATCGTAAACTTAATCAGTGCAATTGCGCATTTTGTAGTCAACAATTTCTTGCTTTTTTAGATTTCTTTAGGCATTTTTAGACACAGACACACACTTTTTTATTTTTATAGAAATAAATAAATATATTTTTAAATTAAAAATTGCTTGAAAATTTCTTATTTTATTTTTATTAAATGAAATTTCTGACGTTTGTTTCAAATTTACATACACTGCCTGCGCAAAAGTTCAAAAGGGGCTTCATGAAACAAGTCTCGCAAGTTTGCCCAACTGCACAAATGGCAATTTTAAGAGTTCTCATGAAAACCCTTAGTGTATTTTATTACAGACTACAACAATTAGCACTAAAATTTAAAAAAATTAAAATTAAAGGGTGGTCCGGTCCATCAGTTAATGCAATTTTGACTATGTAATTTTGACAACTTGCTATATCTTGGAAACCGTAAGAGGCAAACACTTGAAATTTTCAAAAACGGTAAAACTAAAAAAACAAAAATTATAAAATCGCCAAACCAAAAAAAAAAAAATTGCCAAAAATTAAAAAAATCGCCAAAACGAAAAAAATCGCCAAAATTAAAAAAAAATTTCTAACACTAAAATAAATCGCCAAATTCGAAAAAATCGTCAAAATTAAAAAAAACCCCAAAATGAAAAAAACGCCAAAATTCGAAAAAATCGCCAAAAACGCGAAAATGTCGCCAAAACTAAAAAAATTTTAAATAAAAAAAATCGCAAAAATTAAAAAAATCGCCAAAAATAAAAAAATCGCCAAAATGAAAAAAAAAACAAAAAACCGAAAAATTCGCCAAAACAAGAAAATAAAGTGTCAAAACTAAAAAAGGAGCCAAAACTTAAAAAATTGCCAAAAACTTGAAATTTTCAAAAACGGTAAAACTAAAAAAACCGAAAATTATAAAATTGCCAAACCAAAAAAAAAAAAAAAAAAAATCGCCAAAAATTAAAAAAAAAATCGAAAAAACGTAAAAAATCGCCAAAATTAAAAAAAATTCTAACACTAAAATGAATCGCCAAATTCGAAAAAATCGCCAAAATTAAAAAAAACCCCAAAATAAAAAAAATGCAAAAAATCGAAAAAATCGCCAAAACGCGAAAATGTCGCCAAAACTAAAAAAATTTTAAATAAAAAAAATCGCAAAAATTAAAAAAATCGCCAAAAATAAAAAAAATCGCCAAAATGAAAAAACGCCAAAAACCGAAAAAATCGCCAAAACAAGAAAATAAAGTGTTAAAACTAAAAACGGAGCCAAAACTTAAAAAAATCGCCAAAACCGAAAAACGCGAAAACCGCCAAAACAAAAAAACCGAAAAGACTCCAAAAACGAAAAAAATGCCAAAACTATATATTATATAGGATGAAGTTTAAATTATATTACATATCTAGTGTTCGTACGGAACCCTTCGTGCGCGAGTCAGAGTCGCACTTTACTGAATTTATTTAAGAAATATTTTTATATCTTTTCAACGTAACTTTCAAAAAATGTAATTTATCAGAAATTAATAACTTTAAATTTGTTCTTCTAAATTTTTAGTCCGAATGTTGAATTTGTATGTTTGTATCAAACTTATTTCCATGGCCTGCAGTGAACGATAAAAAATTTAATTAGTTTAATTAAATCCACCAGCTAGAAATAAAAGAAACAATACAGCAAACAATTATAATGAGTCGAACGGACCTTATTACACTGTCCCTGTTCAATTAGCAGTTTTAATGACTTTTATATTGCTTAAAATAACGTACTTAAGGTCGCAACACATTTCACTTCCATTCAAGAATAACAACAACGAAAAATACTATAAAAATTAAACAAGTAAAACTTAATTACAACTAAGTGGCCTTCTTCATGCTTCTAAAAAAATTCTTTAAGAAAAAGGATGCAATAAAAATTGATTTCACATATTTTATATTTGTTAAACACAAACAGCACACACCTACAAGAGTTTTCCCTGTATTTCTATTCGTGTGTTTTAAAGCAAACAAGCAAACGTCTGTCTGTCTGCCTGCCTGCCAGCTGATAGTATTAAGGCCAACTTATTACTGTAACACGCGATAAACTGTTGAATCCGGCCGTTAATGCCTCTTCGTTTGTATAAGAGAAAATGTTCAAGGAAGTGTTCAAAAGTTCAACAAAAAAAAAAAAAAAAAAAAAGAAGAAAATCAAACTTATTGTGTAAAAAACTAAAATACACATCATGCTCATATAATAATACCCAGCATAAACCACAATTTATACAAACCTTCCCTCCCCTTCTAAATTTCCTTTTCCTTTTTATTTGCTGTGACTTACAAGTATTTTTAACATACTTGTACGTATTGATGAAGATAATTCAACCAACGAACCAAACAGGATATGATATTTCAATGTTTGTACGGCTGTTACGGGTTGTTACACCTGCAAGCGCCAGCTGTTTGAGGTTAAAGGTTTAGCAGAAAAAATCTGATTAGCCCAATTTATGGAGAAAGCATTCAAACATTGTTTTTTTTTTTTTTTTTTTTTTTTTTTTTTTTTTTTTGTAAAAAAGCCATTTAAGGGAGTTATTGAATTTTACGCTCATGTCGTCATGTTCTTTTTTCTATTAATATTTTGACAATATTGCTGTTGATTGATTAATTACAGAATTTATAACAAGATTATCTTCTTTTTTCTGTTTTATTTAATAATGGTTGCTTAAAGAAAGGTGTATATAAAAAATGTGACAAACCTCTGTTCAAAATGTGTGGTTGAAGTATACTGATGATTTGTTACAGCAACAATGAAATGCATATATACAACGCTGAACCACCAGGAAATAAATTTCAAATTAAAATAATCTTCTGACAATATGCCGAATAATAAATTTCTTAAATATATAAATTTATATTAAAAAAAATTTTTATAAAAGCAAATTTATTATTAAATAAATATGTATACATATATTAAGAAATACTACATAAAAAGTCGCTAACTTTTGGCGATTTTTAAAATCAATTTGGCGAAATAGTTCAGAAAAATCTGTTGTACACTCAAAAAATTCTGCAGGTAAAATTAACTGAAATTATAATTTAAAATAAATTCACTTAAAAACTGGTCTACTTATATATATGTTTTTGACTGAAACGTCAAAAATGCACACTTTGGAAAAAAAGAAAAAGTAGTTCCTGAATAATTAGTTGCAATTTTTTGTTTTTCACTGGGTATTAATATTAATAATAATACAAAAATATAAAAAAACTACACAAGTTTTGTAAATGTTACGTTTTTTTTAAAGAAATTTTCATGTACAAATTTTCTTGTAAAAAATAAAGTATAAAGTATAAAGGATATACTTTATTTTTTTTCGTATAAAAATTTTAAAGTTTCCCAAAAATTTTAATTTAGGTAATTCGTTATAGAAATGCTTGATTTTATTTGTAAAAGTGAGTGATTACATGCAGCGAAACCTGCAACCTGCTCTGACTGTACAAAATTATTACTTAGTAAGAACACAAACCATTGCTGGAAATTTAAAATGTTTAACCGTTTCCCTTTGCTATGTTATTGCATTATTATGTTTGCTTTTGAACTGTAAACTGTTAAGAAATCATGTTAACATTTACTTGCAGTCTTTTGGAGATGCTGCCAATGTTTTACATGTCTGGCTGTGTGCCTGCTAATGTAAATAAATGTAATTAAAAGAAAAAGTTAAAACGTTGTGATAAAACCTCCCAATACAAATCAAGAAATAGCTGCTGAATATGAGATAGGCTGAATGGGCGGGCAGGCAGACAGCCAGACCCCAGCAGCTCACGATCACTACTGACTGTTAAATGTTGAAGTACTTTATCTACACAGCCAGACAATAATTTCGATTCAGTTATTTAGTGAAGTTCGTGCAGTGAGCGAGCGTTTGGCGGCAGTTTGCGGGCGAAAATACATAAATTAAAATTTTAGTCTAATTTTGCTAATTTTTATTTAGTTTTTTGTTTGTGCAATTTGTCAGCGTCTGCTGGCTGATTCGCTATTGTATATTTTGAAAAACTAATCTACTGGAAACGTAAACAAATAATTCAATTTAAATTATTATTGAGAGAGTGTGTGTATCTGTGTGTGTTTAGGTTTTGTTTAATTAATTAATTTTTTTTTTAATTTTAAAACTAAAATACGAGTACAAACAACAACCTGCGGATTCATGTATGTAATTGTGAAATTAAATAAACATCTCCTACAATAATTATGTATTGTAAAAAAAAGAAACAAATGTAGCAAAACAAAAATAAATTAAATTCACCTGATAAGTTAATAATGTTAGAAAATTTAAATTTGCTGGCATGTGTGTGTGTGTGTGTAATAAATCTCATTTCTTACTTAATCTGTTGTTATTTTAAACGGTTTATTTAACTCGTTAGCATTGAGTTTATGTAAGCGATGTAGTTAAGAAACAATTTACTGTGCCTTTAACGTTTTAAGGAGAGCATAAGGCAAGAAATGATCTTAATTGAAAATAAGAATTAATTTATATTTGCATACGAGTGAGTATGCAATTCTTAATAACTTGTCTTTCTTTTTGTGGTGTCTGTTATTAATTGATAAATTAAAATTTTTAATTTCTTGTTGTGCCAAGAGATTGTGTTTTCCATTAATGTAATGTTAAAAAAACGATTTTTAACGATATCTCTAAATAAAAATAATTTTTCTTTAAAGAAACATGACATAGCTGTGAATGAAAACTATTGGTGAAGGGTGACAGTAATTTCATATGCATGAATATGATACATCTATACCCAATTGTCCATGAAATAAATTAAAAAAAAAAAACAAAATTGACTTGTGGGTTCGAAGTTTAAAAAAATCTGCAAGTAGCAATTTGCAAATAAAAAATCACTTTTTATAAAGAAAACTAAGAAATTTTTCAAAATAAGTCCGGATGTAGGGAAAACAACAACATTAAATGATTGTTTTGTTTTGCTTTCAAAAATATGGTGTTTCATATAAATTAACGGCCCATAAACTCTATCCGCTTCTGTTTTAGGAAAATTTGTTCTTAATAAGAACTTTCGTATTAAAAATGAACACGAAAAAGATTTTTTACTAAATATATATTTTAAATTCCTTGAGAAGAATTAAAATGTTTTAAGGAAAAACACTCTTTACTAAGAACTTGAAAAGTTCTTGCAAGCAAAAAATGGATTCTAAAATTTATATGTATGTTTAAAGAAAATTTAATTGTTGAGAAATATCTGCTTTTTAAGAAAAAATACTTTTAACAAAATTTCTTTATAAGATAAAAAATTATATGAAATTATTTAAAAAAAAGTGAAGTGATCAAAGATAAACTTTGTTTTTGGAAAAAGTACCTTTTTGAGAAAAACTGACTTTTCAGGCAAAAGTATTTTTTTTTTCTCAGAAAAAGTACCACTCTCAGAATAAGTAACTTTAAAAAGTAGCCGTTTCCAGATAACGTAACTTTTTGAGAGAAAGTACCTTTTTAAGAAAAAAGGAGATTTTTTAAGTAAAACTACTTTTTTAATAAAAAAGTAGAAGTAGTTTAAGAAAAAGAAAATACTTAAGAATTTAATTAAAAGTGTATTTTTTTTTAATGAAAGCTATGTTCTCAGGAAAAAGTGAACTTTAAATAAAAAGTTCTTTTTTTTTACAGAACGCGCTTGCCTCAGAGAAACAGAATTTTTCTGAGAAAAGTACCATTTTAAGAAATAGTAACATTTAAAGAAAAAGTACCTGTTTAATTAAAACTACCTTTTAAAAAAGTACCATTTAAAAAGAAATTACTTTTTAAAGAAACATTACCTTCTTAAGAAAATGTAGATACATTTTTAAGAAAAAAAGCTTGACCCACGATATCGACAACGTTCGACTTGTCGCACACTTACATTTGAAACAACAACAAAATATTAAAATTTGTTTTTGTTTTGAATGTAAGTGTGCGACAAGTCGAACGTTGTCGACATCGTGGGTTTGGCCCAAAGTATCTTTAAAAAAATGCATTTTTAAGAAAAATACCTTTTTAAGAAGAAGTAAATTTTTTAAGAAAAATTACCTTTTTAACAAAAAGTAAATTTCTGAGAAAAAGTACATTTTTAAAGTGAAGTACCTTTTTTAAGAAAAAGAACCCTTTTAAGAAAAAGTAACTTTTAAATAAAAAGTAGCTTTTAAACAAAAGGTACCTTTTTAAGAAATAAAACCTTTTTAAGAAAGAGTGAATTCTTAAAAAATACGGGCATGTTCTGTAAATCACGAAATGTCAAAACACAGTGATTTGAAGAAATTAATGAAAGCTAAATCAAAGCTTTTGTAAATTGTACGATTTATAGCGTTGGGAGTTAGAAGAAAATATTGTATTATAAATGACAAAAATTTAAAATACAATAAAAACCCAATATCAAGTCAGCTATTATTAGTTTACTTTTGAAATCACGTGATTTGAAATCACAGTGGTTTTCAGAACAGGCCTGTATATACCTTTTTAAGAATAAGTACATTTTTAAGAAATAACACCTCTGTAAGAGATAGTAAATTTTTAAGAAGTACATTTTTAAGTACCTTTTAAAAAAAGTACTTTTAAAAAAATAAAAAGTACCTTTTAAAAAAAATTCTTTTTAAAAATAAAAAGTACCTTTTAATAAAAAAGTACCTCTTAAATAAAAAGTACCTTTTAAACCAAAAGTACCTTTTAAATAAAAAGTAGCTTATAAATAAAAAGTACGTTTTCAAGAAAAAGTAGCTTTTCAAAAAAAAGTACCTTTTAAATAAAAAGTACTTTTCAAGAAAAAGTACTTATTAAAGAAAGAGACCTTTTAAAGAAAAAGTACCTTTTTATGGTATAATAAATTTACATTTTTTTTCACCAATTTAATTCATATTTAAATAGAATTGATGAAATAGCCTCTTAGTAGTTTATTTATGGAAAATAGGATTTTGAAAGAAAAAGTAATTACCTTTTCATGAAATACTAACTTAAGTACTCTTTTAAGGAGAAAATCAATAAAAAAGAAGTTTTCAGTTTCATAATAATAATGATAAAGTGATTTAAAAAAATGAACCATTCCTTTAAAAAACTAAATTTCTAAGGATTTTGCGAAATTAATTTTTCCCCCAACCAATAAAAATATTTGCTATCATTGTCATTGTGAGACCAATTGGGAAAAACTGAAAGTAATCATCGCTATCAACGTGATCATCATCATCATCATTGTAATCATTGATTGCTATTGTTTCATAAAAATTTATTATCATGTATGTATGTATTAGTTGTTATTGTCATTGTGGCGCGCCTAAAGCTTTTCTTTCTGTAACTCAACTCTCTGTCGTTTATATCGTCTGTCGTCGGAAGTTTTATCTGTCACCTCCTTTAAAACAGCAACGGCAGCAAAATGATAAAAAAATGATTAAGTGGCGCATTTAATTGTTTAACTTTTATACATGCACGAAAATAATCAACGCAAATATTCGTACTCGTATTTAAAATTGTATCTAGATACATAAGCGCGAATGATTTTAGCGCTAATGATTTTTTCATTAGCCCAATTCACAATCTTGTGCAAATGGTCTTGCATCGTTGGTTGCATGTACAAAATGGTATAGTATATTGAAACTCACCAAGATTGTGAATTGGGCTATTGTTTAATTATTAGTTTTTGTTGTTGTTGTGTTTTTGTTACGGTAGTTGTTGTTGTTATTCATATATTTATTTAGGGTTTTTTCAGTTATATCCCTGCAGAAATTGCGAATAGTGAAATTGTGGTGATTTACTAGTGACGTTGTCAGGAGCACTAGTGACCAAGTGTACCCCAGCCAATGGTATCATCTATTGACATTTAAAATTAGCTTGTCTGACTTAGTAGTTCTTTCGGGACAACATGGAGACATTAGCACCAAATATTCACTAGTAAATTTTAGGGGCTCTAGTCTACAATATCGACATATCCTCTTTGTTGTCAATAGTAAACTTATAGTGATTTTCTAGTGACATTTTCAATAGTGTTACTGACTAGGTGTACCCCAGCCAATGCAAATGCCTATTGACAAATAACATAGGGTTGTCATTCAAATGCTATCAGTAGACTTTAGCACTATTGAGCAGGTAGTTCTTTTACGACCATATGGAGATATTTGAACCGGAGATTCACTCGTAGATTTTAGTGACCCTCGTCTACATATATTTATTTAATATTATTGCACAACATAATAGCCCAATTCACATTCTTGTGCAAATGGCTTTGCATCGTAGCATGAGCGAAATGGTATAGTACATTGATTCTCACCACTTAACAATTCTTAGTGGTGAGTATTAATATACTATACCATTTTGCATATGCAACGAAGCAAGACCATTTCCACAAGATTGTGAATTGGGTTAATAAAAAAGAAAAACAAACTATTGACGCGTTCATTGACAATATCACCAGAAATACACTAGAACTGTCGTCTCTAACGTATCTCTACTCACGCATAAAAGGAAAGTTGTCGATATTTTAACTAGTGCAATTGTCGCTGGAGAAAGAGTATTGACATAGAGACATATGGTTCTAAACCCCCGTCTAGACTGGCAATAAATATGTTGGCAATATAGCAAGAACGCCGTCAGAATAGAGGAACAATATTGCTTATTGCTTTACTTATGTTAAGGCTATGGGAAATCGTAGCCACAATATGGAAAAAGTCAACAGGGAAGGTGCAGAATAAAAATATCTGGTTAATCGAACAATTTTTTATTATTAATAACTTATAATAATACAAATTACTTCACTACACACGTTTCTAAGAGACTATTGTCCTTTTTTAATATGCATACACATGTATATTTTATAAATTTCAATAATGTTATCGAAATGCCAAACACAATATAGAAAAGTCGAACATAAATTAACACCGAGTTTGACGTTTCACGTTCGCAATAATTGTCAACGAAAAACTGTTGACAATTATTGCCACAATTATTGCAAGTACTGGCAATGAGCTGTCTACATTGGCAATATCAATAATTTGACATTTGCTGCAATATATGTTAAAGATTTTATTGCCAGTCTAGACGGGGGGTAAGTTGACTAGAGGGATGTTGCACACACACACACACACACACACAGAGAGAGAGAGAGAGACATTAAAGCAATGAAATTTATTAATTTTTGTTTAATAGTAGATACAAATAAATATTCTATAAAATTGTTTAACTGCGGGTAGAGAAATTATAAAAGAAATTAAACGGAAATTGTTAGTTAAATGTGTTCAAATTGAAATTAATAAAACTATTATAATACACAAATAAAGCCAAGGAGAATTAAATAATTGAGGAATTTCCTTTATTTTTTTTTTGTTTGAAATCAGTGTATTTAAAAATAAAAATAAATTTGTTTTTTATTTTAACAAATGATGCCAAAAAGAAAACAAATAAGAAAATTAATTATACATAAATTATCTTAATTATCATTTCTGATAAAATCAACGTCAAATCAATAGGCAGCATTTTAACAGTGACGTCGTTTAAAAATTTTCATTATTTTGCTGTTGAGAAAGTGCGGGTTTTTCTTGTGTCAATTTCTTTTTATATTGTATACGAAAGTATTGAAAATTGTGCGAAAACAAATTCAAGAATAAAACAAAGAAACTGTATAAAGAAAATTTAAGCAAAAAAAAAAAAAAAAAAAAAAATTGTACACATATAAAAGTTGTGTTTGTCTTTTTGTAAATGCGCGATCGTCATATCAACAAAATGCCGCGTGGTGGTTCAGCAACAGCGTAAGTTTTATATTTTTTTGATATTGAAATGTTTAAATACTTAAAACTATTTTTAATTAATTTGTTAAGGTAAGTTATTAAGACCTTTAATAACAATTACGAATAGTTTAATTTAATACATTAAAACATACTAATTAATCTAAAATACGAGTACACAACAATACAAAAAATAGTTTAATAAAAAAAAGTATTTAAATTGAATATATAAAAGTTTACTCACTACTAGTGATGCACGAATATTCATATTCGTATTGGAATTGCCGAATATTCGGCCATTTTTAAGGCGAATACGAAGCATTCGTATTCGTCAAATTCAGGCGAATACGAATATTTATCCAAAAAAATTAAATAAATAAATTCATAAATACTAAACTAAATTTAAATAAATGGGTAAAAATATTAGTTTGTACGAATCCATTAAATTTTTTATAGAAATTTGTGCTTTGTATCATTTTCAAATATTTTTTACTGACGATCATTAAAATTTTGTGCAGTTTTTATTAACTTTAAAGTACGCCAACAGGAGTATGAAGTTGTTTTTCATAACAATTTTTTAATATTTAATATTGCAGGCGTAAATAGAGCCCTAATTTAATGTCTATAAATTTCACATGAAATATTCGTATTCGTGTTCGCGAATATCGTTTCAAATATTCGTATTCGCATTCGTATTCGCGAATATCAAAAATTGACATTCGTTACATCACTACTCACTACTATTAACTTATTTAATTATATTTGCTGTTATCAAAACTTAAAGCAATAAACAATTATTTGGTAAAAAGTTTTATACAATTTAAAATGAATAAAAAATTATAAAGATATATTTCATAATAAATATTTTGTTCAATCCATTTAAGATCTTAAAAACTAATAAGACTTGAACTTAGTTTCATCTTCTAATTATTTAGCTGGAATAGGTTGAAATGCATTTCTCGTTTCAGATTTGCTCTACGCTTGGAATGCAAAATAAATTTGCGTTTATATTTTTATTTAGAGAAAATAATTAAAAGCACGTATAAATCTTTTGGCTCGTTAATAAAAACTGTGCATAACACTGACTGATAAATATGTAAATTCTAAAAAGGGTGTACACGTTTTTTTTACAGAAATTAATAATTCAATAAAAACAAACTATAGTCTAACTTAGTAAGTTGCTTTGCTGATTGGTTGCCTGTGCCTCGTTTCTGTAAGACCCCGTTTAGGTGTAGGGTGACGTAGCTGCGGCAACGCTTAAGGCTCAGTTAGCCGACTGTAATGGAATGTAATTTTTCACATAACAATATCGATCAGCTGTTGCCTGCCGTTGCAGTTACATTCCATTATAGTCGGCTAACGGAGACTTTACGCTTTTGAAGTTCCTTCTAAAGCCCACGCGTTTACATGAAGAATTTTTTGTCCCAGTAGTTAGAGGACTTTTTGATATTAATTTGATGAATTTTTTTTATTCGTTCATTCGTAGAAGTGTTGCCATAAATTAACTAATTGTTGGTTTGGGATATGTAGAATTAATGTGTCGCCATAGTTGTACTTTTTTAATTTACCATCAAAATACAATATTATAACTGCACGTTATAAACTCACTAATCACTAATTTCCCAATATCATATAAAATAGGTCAAGCTGGCAGCACTGCTCGTACATAGCATAATCAGTGCTGGCAGTTTTTTTCTATATCTTATCCCCAATTTTGAATTTGTCATCCCCGAAAATCCCCAAATTGAGTTTTTATTATTAAACTTTTTCTTTTGTGACAAAATAAATATTTTTATTTTTATATTTTTTAATTATGTCAAAACAAACATATTTATTCAATAAAATTCATTTATATCGATAGCTACATGTATTTACATTCACATTAATTTAATTTAAACTTATAAGACTTGTATAGAAAAAATTACTTAATTAAAATTAATTAATTAATTAATTATACACAAGTATAAACAAATTTTTTTAATCAAAAACTTCAGAATCGAAATCTTCTGATTCATCAGCCTCAGAAATTTTGCTGTACAACGTAATTGTATTAAAAAGCTTTAGCATTTCTGCAGAATAGAATTATTTTTAAAGTGTGTTTTTATTCTAAGAAGTGCTTCCAACAAGTCATATGCATTTTGTTACGTATTTTTGTTTTGATAGTGTTCATTATTGTTTAATCTGATACTTTTTCTTTATTAGAAACCATTTACTATATATAAAAACACACATTTTTAGACTTGCCACATGAACATTTCTTAGCTCAATAGTCAATCTTGTTACCATCAGTTATAAAAAAATCCCCAGAAAATCCCCTTAAATTGGGTTATCATCCCCAACAAACCCCCAGATCCCCAACACGAAATTTTTATCCCCAATCGCGAAAAAAATCCCCAATTTGGGGTCAAATCCCTTACACAGGCAACGCTGAGTAAACAAAAATACGAGAGAAAGAGTTTAAATTCTCGCTTCAATTCTCATTACGTGCGACTTTTAAGCATTAAACACATTCACCACAGCAAGCTACCGACTACCAAATGTCAAGGATAGAATACACATGTTTATATGAGAATAATTCTTTTGAAGACAGCAAGGCAACATGGCGGCAGGTTGTTGTCTACGCTGATTTTGTCGTTGTAGTCCAATTAAACTAATTTCTATTTCTTTGGCTACGGTGAGAAAATCCAGTATTGCCAGTATAATAGAAAATGTTGAATGAATGATTTTGTACAATTATTTCATATTATTTAACAGAAATAATATCCAAAAATTTATGATAAGAATAAATTGATTAATTTTTGTACTTTTACGTGAAATAAGTACATTTTAAAAGAGTAATTAATTTTTATAAATGCAAAACATATAAAAGTGGCAATACTGAACTATGTATTTGCACTTGAATATCAACTGCAGATGGTGCTGCTGCCTTCTCCAAAATAATTAAGTAGCCGGCTACGAGGCGACAAATGCTGTGGCGAATGTGTTTAATGCTTTAGTGCATAATAACATGAGTCGCAGGCGACATGTTGCGGCTATGTCACCCTTCATCTAAACGGGCTCTTGGGAAAGTGAGAACTCTTCGAATGTGAGTCTAAAATAATTTTTATCATCCTGTGAAGTTCCATAGGGCTTAAAAACACACACACACACAAGTGAGTGGGCGTGACCCACTCACTTTTCCCAAATGAAAGATCATGTCATGTCATTTGAGCATCTCACTTAAAATTGTATATAATTCGATTAAATTTTTTATTAAAATCGCAAAATAATAGTAATTAAAATACACATCGTTACCTTAATATAGAAAGGCTCTAACTCATTTTTTTTTAATTCGAAATTTTTGCATTTTTCCCACATGTTAGATGGAAATATACAAAAACCTGGATTTAAAAAAAAAAACAAAATGATTTAGGGTCTTTCTGTATTAAGGTAACGATATATTGCAATCTCAGAAAATTCAATTTCTTCTATGGAAATATACAAAAACCTGGATTTCAAAAAAAAAAAAAAAAAATTATTTAGGGTCTTTCTGTATTAAGGTAACGATATATTGCAATCTCAGAAAATTCAATTTCAGAAAAACTAGAAGTTTTTTCAAATAAAAATTTGCTACTTCTTGCAGCAGAGAAGTCTTTTTATTTATTATTAAAGCTTTCAATAATATTAGTACGACGAGTATCGGCTAAAAACTATTGCAGTGAAATAACTCAAGAGCTTCAGTAATAATAACTTGACAAACAACAAGTTGTTGCAAAACTGAAGTCAGTATTTCCAGTTAGATTTTATATTATTGATAATTTTTTTCCCAATTTCATATGAGAAGAAATATTAAATTTTTATGTATTTTATAACTTGTTGCATTTGTCCATCTGTTTTATTGTTGCCTTATTGTTGGGTGTTCCACCGCCCCTTTTAATAGACGGCAATGGGAAAATGTACTTCAACTGGTTTTTTTTATACAAATATTATCATTATTTGTTGCAAATATTGTATTATTTCTGGTGTTGTTGTTGTTGCTGTAGTAAAGTGAAGTTACTTAAAGCAACATCTTCAGAGAAATTTTTCTTAAGATTTTTACTGCCCAAAAGGAGAAACTTCATGCCACAAACGTTCAATCAAGATGCGTTCGAATAAAATACATAAATACAGCTACTGATGATGTCCATAGCAGCATCGATATTTCTCAATGCTAAGCATCATACATTAATGTTTCAAAACGCAACAGAAAAGAAAAAACATCAAATACTTGCAAAAACAAATCTTTATTGCTGCTTATGTTTTCGCAAAAAGTTGTTCAACATAAACATTTTTTTTTATTTAATACTTGCTAAATAAGTATGGAATAAATTCATCAGAGTGTTAAGTATTTGCTTTGAAAATATTTTATGCATGTTTTTATTTAATGTTTAAGCATAAGAAATGATACATGTGGACATACTTACATTTATGTTTGTACAAATTTTGTGGCTGCAACAGATGATGACTTGAATTTCTACCTCGTGGATGCTTCACGTACACACTGTGTTGCGTTGAAATATTCATGAAAGAAAAGCATTAATTTTGCATTATTCTCTCGAAATTCATTGGACTTTAAATTGTGTAATGATTAAAAGATGCATAAAATTATAATAAATTTTTTAAACTTTAAAACAAAAAGAAAGTAACCCAAAGGCTGTTTTTTTTTGCCATTTCGTCTACACTAACTTGCATACTGTACTTAATGGAGTTAATGACGTACTACTAGAGATTTTAAAATGATTATTTTATTTTAATCAAAATAATAATAAAAGTAACGGCAAGTTTACAGAATACAGAGATGGCTAAAGTAATCAACGATTTTTTTCCAGTGCTGAAAAATTGCGAAATAAATTCATTTTTAACAACACTGAATAAATTGTAAACAAAAATATGATGCATTTTGATGCAAAAAATAACCAACGAATTAAAAATATTGCATTTGTGAATGTTATAAAAATTGTATTAAATTTATTAAATTAAAAATAGATTCAGTTTTATTTGCATAAACATCGTCCTCTACAGCCAAATGAATACCAGCTGCAGTCATTATATGTTTTTTTAGTCGGGTTAGAACTTTATCTTCATGGCACAGTGGGGCCAAAGCGATGATTTCACGGATTAATTAAAAAAAATTCAAGCGCCGTGAAAGCTGAAAGTACAAACTTAAAGTACACAAAATTCAACATCACTATGCAAAAACTAAATGTCGTATAGCTAAGTCCTAGTTTACACTATGCAAGTCTTATTGATAAGCTGATTAATTTGTTAGGAGAGAGAGACGGGGGGGAAAACAGACGTTTCTGTTCCCCTCATCTCTCTCTGCTAACAAATTAATCAGCTTAGCTTTAAGACTTGCATAGTGTAAATTAGGATTAACAGTGCTGTTGAAAACTGTGAGAGAATACTTGCAAAATAAGCAAAAATAAGCTAAAAAGTTTGCGTAATTAATTTTGAAAAAGTAATAAATCTAACCAAGAAACAACCATCAAGTTCAGTTATTCCTTCAAATGTTTTGACTAAATTTCTAATATTAATTATTTGTGGAAGTGTTTTTGTTTTCAGTTTTTATATAGGAAGTGCAATAAAATATATGAATGTTCTCAGTTTAGTTGGACATATGGTTATAAATTGGGCTCAATTAGGCAAAGAGTAATAGACTGACGCATTGAGTTTACCAACAATAAGCTCTCAGCGACTTCTGCTAACACTTTTATTGTTGTTGTTGTTGTCATTGTTTTATGTATTTTTATTAGAGGTGTGCAAATGCCGTAACTTGCTATGCGTGAGTAACGCATTAGTCACGCGTTAGTCATGCAGAAGTCACGCGTAATCGTAGTTGTATTTATACATAATAATGATTAAAAAAATAACGTGTGTGATATTAGCTAACTTTCTTAGACTTGTTAAAAAATAAATTTTTGTATAATTCGCATTCAAAGTCAGTCAATGGCAGGCAATGCGTGAATCAAAAAAATCATGAATTTTTGTTTATTTTGTTTGTAAATAAGAGTTTCGTTGTTGCTTTTATATTTTTTATATAAAAAAAATCATAAAAAATAATTAATTAATAATCACTTTGCATGGTGGTACCCGACTCCCAGCAAGACTATAACAACAAGATTTTATTGGAACATGTAGTTTGCTCTAAGAGCTATCCACATCAAATTTAGTGTGTCTCACTCTTGTTGTGTGGCAGTTATAGGAAAAATAATAATTACTTTATATTGGGTGTACCCATTTCACCCCTCCTACACCGCCAAGATTTTTGCGAAACATGTTCTTTATTCTAAAAGTTAACCACATCAAATTTAGCAACCATTACTATTATAACTAGTTGTGGAGATATGAAATAATCCGCGAAAAAAAGGGGTTTGGGCCCACTGTGCACCAGTTCATTTTATTGAAGATTTATTAAATGACAACTTCGTTTTACGGTTAATTTAATGTTTGTTCTTTCACATACATATGTTTCATGTTAATTCAAAATGATTTACAGTAATATTAAAAAAAGAAAATGTTTCCTTGTCAAATAACTTTATTTCATGTTGATTTAACATTTGTTAAGTTCATTTTAAATTGCCTTAATTCTTTAAATACTTCAATCCTCATTGTTGCTTTTAAGGTTCGTTTTTAAAAACCCTAAAAAATTTGGCTGATTTAATTTAGGTCAACGACATTTCTTTCAGTTGCGAAGTCGCAAGCTAATTAAAGACTAGACTAATTAAAAGATTTATTTATTATAAAAAGTTTAACTAAAATTGCAGACAGATTTTTCTCTACGGCCTTTGCAGTTGATAATAATTTATTTTACTTAAAAACCTAAAGTGATAAGAAAAGAAGTGAACAATGCAAATTTAAACTAATCAAAAAAGAACAATGCTTAATGTTTAAGTTTTTTTTTTGCTTGAATTAAAAACACTAAGTACTAAGTAAATTAATTCTTTTGATAAAAAAAAGTTGGAAAAAGTCCTCCTTCGCAAAAAGTCTTGTGATTCAATTCTAATCAAAAAAAAAAAAAAAAAAAAAAAAAACGAAGCCAACGTTTTTCATTCTCCGCAAGTTCGTCGTCAAAGTTAATTTGCAATCATCAAAATGTAAATAAAAATTGAAAATTAAATTCAATGAATAAATTGCAACTTAAACGACCAAAAAAAAACCGCAAAACAAATAATAAAGAATATAAAAAAAATTTAAAAATAAAAGAAAATTGTGACAAAAAAAAACCACGACAACAAGAACTTATTTGTATCTGTGAGTTTTGTACTTCAACGCAACACTCACTCACTTGAGATACTTGTAACAAACACACCACGATAGACAAGCGCACAGACGGACGGACAGACAGGCAGACAGACAACATTTAATAGTATTTAAATGAAAAAAAACAAGAATAAATTTCATTTGCAGCCAAATACTGTCTGTATGTGTTTGTGTAACAGTGAGCAGAATTCATTGTGCAGTGAATTTGATTTGTATCTTTAAGTTACAATTATTTATTTACTTGATTTTTCATACATATGTTGCATGTATTATTTGCCTCCCCCACTTCCCTTTCGCTTTAGGAAAATATGGCACGCAAACGGCAGAAAAAAGTTTTACACTCCTCCAGCAAGCTAATGCTAGGAACACAATTGGGACGAACGACGAATTTCGTCCACGTCGACGAATTCGTCGATAAGAATTCGTTTCGTAAATTCGTCGTGTGAAGCACAATAACGATAAAGTTGGTTATTGTCAGTGTGACCATATCAGCTAATTTTGGGCTAAATTTAGCTTATTTCTTCTGGATTTAGCTTTAAAATTTTTATTAAGCTCTTAGCTTCTTTTTTTTAGCTTTTTTAAAAACGCATTTTTCTTTTTTAGCCTTTTTTTTATTTAAATTGTATATTCTCTAAAAATATATTAAAGACATACGTGATTTAGCTTAATTTTATTTTAAAATCTGGTCACACTGTTTATTGTGTATGTAAAGAGAGTGAGAGAAAATTGTTTTTTCGTCGTTCGTCGGCGTATAAAATAGAAATAAATCTATCTCAGAGTTCGTCACGCACGACGAATTTCGTTCTACGGCGGTGTTGTCACTGTTGCCAACTATTTTTCAACAAATATCGCTAAAGTGTACAAGAAAATAGCTAGAAAATAGCTAATAGTATATTTCCATTATGAGCAAATTAAGTTGATTTGAGAAAATCATGTCGAAGTGTTTCCATTATGTGTTGTAAGTGTTTCTATGTTCGAATTTTCGAAATAAATTTGACGTTTGAATTGTTTATTTATTTTTATAACCTAAAAGAAGCACACAAATTTGTTTAATAATAATTTGGAACAGCAGAATAAATAAAACATATACATAAGAATGGAAAACAGCATTGACAATAACTTTCTTTTTTAATTACTTTTTCCTTTTTATAAGCAAATAGAATCTGCCATTTTAATTCGTACTTAAATGTCACTTTTTCGGATTTGTAAGTCATCAATAATGGATGACCCAGAGTTGCATTTGTAATAATAGCAGCAGCGCAGTGTAGCAAATTAAGTCATTTGAGATAATTTGCTCATATGAAACATGTATGGTAAATCACTTCGCAAATTACTTAATTTGGGCAAATCAAATGTTTTGAACTAAATCACGTATATGGAAACGTACTATAAAATTCAAAAACATTTGAAAACTTAGCGATAAATAGCTAAAAAACCAATTTATTTTTATTTTGTTTCAAAAATTTTACGGTAACTTGTTAACTAACTTCTTTCATACTTCCCGAATTGCCCTACAAATTTTATAAAATACCAAATAAAAGCAATGTAATAGGTCATTAAAAAACATATACATATATGTAACATATTCATTACATATTTATATATGTTTATAAAAAAATTATAGCTACTGAATTCAGGACTTACCAAGTAAAAAAATTGCTTCAAACAAAGCAGGCTTCTGCTACTATAGAGTAAAAGTAGCGCTGACAAACCTGCTGATTTTTGTATGGCGAGTTCCCGGTTTGGAGTACTACATTTTTGCTCACGAAAGCTTTGCGTTCCTTAAAGGATTAATAATACTATAAACGTATTTCCTTATGTATGAAAGCGCTTTTCAATATGGATGTGAGTACATTAGCGAACTTTCTGGCTTTAAAACCTGCATTGTTCTAAAGCTATTCAATCAATTTCTTTCTATAGTTTGATGCAAAAAAATCGCTAGAATTCCCGCTAATAGCTAAATCATAATTTTTCACGCAAAATGTACTTAAAAATCGCTAGATTTGACGAGAAAATAGCTGAATTGGCAACAGTGGGTGTTGTGTTCATTTTCATATGAACAAATGTGTTTTTTTTTTATGACGAAAGTTCGCACCGAAAAATTCGTCGTTCGTCCCAATTGTGTTCCTAGCATAAAGCAAATAAGCTTCAATGCGATTACACATATTCAGCTGCAGCATGTCTAGCATTCAATTTAGAAAATCTGGAATTTTAACTGATATTTATCAATTTAAAGTAAAATAAAATATACAAATGCATAAAAGCAATAGTGCAAGAACAATGTGCAGGCATAAAAACAAATATTGTTTGGGTGTATTTTAGTATTTCTTGTAAATAATTTTGTGCGGCGTGTGTTTATTGTTGCACGCATAAATCAACAATCAATAATGCATCAAGTCGTTAAAAAATATTTGTTTCTCTTTTCCATAAGAAACATGCAATTTTCAATTTTGCAAAGAAGTGTGTTTTTTTTTCTTTGTTAACTGGCAACAATTAAAATAATCATTAATTTTCTAAAGCACTGCACTATGGCTCAGACGAGCAATTTCTTTGCCCGAAACTACGAATATTTAAGGGAGAAGTTCTTTTGATGAAACTTTGTGGAAACACTCGCTACCTATGACAGCTTTATATAGCTACTAGAAAAGTAGGCAGTGCCCCGCCCATTCAAAGTTAATGTCCTTTTTAAACTACATACTTCTACTCAACCGAATCTTATGAAACTTGCCACACTCACTACGCTCCGCAATAAATTAAATATTATGTTAATGAAAATGGGCAGTGCCACGTCCATTCAAAAGATTCCTTCCTACTATGGCGAAGTACACATTCTTGATTTTTTTTCTGTTAGGAAATTTCATGTTAAATAAAACATTATTGAGGCAATGACTAGAATATGTAGTGACCTTTAACAGTTGGATAGAACGGAGGCAGGCGCGGTGAAGTTTGATGTATTAGTTGTACATAAGATCAAAAATTTTTCACACAACGCAATAGTAATGCATATGCTAGGGATTTATATGTAGATGTTCTTATGGAGTGGGGGAGGGAGTGGGGGCGGCCGGAGTGTTGTATATTTCTCACCCCTGGATCCAGGCATGGCTGCAAAATTCTTTCGAAATAATCTTTTTATCGTTTTTTAGGGTTCCGTACACCGAAGGTGACTACAACAAAAAATATATGACAGTTAAAAATTAAAGGGTGTTCTAAACCAAGCAACGGAAAATGTTGAAATCCTAATGGAATATACAAACAATTATACATACATGTATAGACACTTAAAATTTTCAAAGTTAGTGTATTTTTATGCAGACTACACATTAACAGTGAAATTAAAAAAAAAACTTAAAGGGGATTCCATCAGTTAATGTAATATTGACGACTGGGTGCATCTTGGAAACCGTAAGAGGCAAATTCTCGAAATTTACAAAAACGCTAAAACCAAGAAATCCCAAAATTAAAAAAAACCATCAAAACGAAAAAATCTCCAAAACAAAAAACTCGTCAAAAATTTTAAAATATTACCAAAACGATAAAATCGCCAGAAGTAAAAAAAATCGCTAAGACTAAACTGAATCGCCATAACCCGAACAAATTGCCAAAAACGAAAAAAAATTGCCAAACATAAAAAAATACCAAACTAATAAAAGCGCCGAAACTAAGAAAACCCGCCAAAACAAAAAAAAAAAAAAATCGGCAAGAACTTTTAGAACTTTTGTCTTGATAAATCGTGAAAGCTAAGGATTTTGAATATTACAAAAACGTTTGGACTTAATTTTGCACTCGAAACAATATAAACACCATTATCTTTTTTAGGGTTCCGTACACCAAAGGTGAAAAGGAACCCTATTGTTTTCGCTACGCTGTCCGTCTGTCCGTCTCACTATATTTTCTCAGGAACCGTAAGAGCTACGGAACTGAAATTTGGACAGAGTATGTATAACCTTGGCCGCTACAACAACAGATACATGAGAATTAAAAATTAAAGGGTGTTCCAAAACGAGCAACGAAAAATGTTAAAATCCCATGTAATGTATGTATATTATATATAGTATATTATGTATTGTATGAACATATGTATATTGAAACTTGAATTTTGTAAAATTAGTGTATTTTTATTTAGACTAAAACAAATAACACTAAAATTTAAAAAAATTTAAATTAAAGGGTGATCCATCAGTTAATGCAATTTTGACTATGTAATTTTGACAAATTGCTATATCTTGGAAACCGTAAGAGGCAAACACTTGAAATTTTCAAAAACGGTAGACTAAAAAATCCAAAAATTATAAAATCGCGAAACAAAAAAAAAAAAAAAAATTGCCAAAAATTAAAAAAAAATCGCCAAAACGAAAAAAAATGCCAAAATAAAAAAAATTCTAACACTAAAATAAAACGCCAAATTCGAAAAAATCGCCCAAATGAAAAAAATCGCCGAAATGAAAAAAACGCTGAATATCGAAAAAAATCGCCAAAACGCGAAAAAGGCGCCGAAACTAAAATAATTGCCTATATGAAAAAAAATCGCCAAAATGAAAAAAATCGCCAAAATGAAAAAAAAATCGCCAAAATGAAAAAACACCAAAAACCAAAAAAAATGCCAAAACTATATATTATATAGCTGAAGTTTGTATTAAATTACATATCGAGTGTTCGAGTCAGAGTCGCACTTTACTGAATTAATTTTTATATTTTGTGTTTAGCTAATAGCTGTAGACAAAAAATTTTAAAAATCTTGTTTCCCAATAACAATTATAAACTTTTAGAAAAATTATTTTGATTAAATCTGAAATATTTATTGTCTACTAAATTGCAAAACACTGAAAAAAAATTGTTATATTCAAAGAAAATTGGCATCTGAGCCATAGTGCGCTGTTAAAATTATATTAAAAAAAAGTTTTTGATTTATTTGAATTTTATATTTTTGCTAAATTTAAAAGTTGCACTATTTAAAGAAAAGAAAATTATTAATAAATGATAAGCTAAATATTTAAAATAACGAATGAAAAACAACATGTTCCGCATGAGTCGTAGTAGCCATCCTCTGAATGCTGATTGATCATAATTAAAAAAGAAATAAATATTTCAATTTATTTCTTAAATAGAAAATGGTCACTCACTGCTATTAATAATAGATATCTTCGGTATAATGAAACATTAACAAGTCATAAAAATAAGCTTCCATTGCAAACACTGCAAAAATTATACAATTTTCTTAAGAATTATTCAAGCGAAACTTCATAGCCGTAGAGGGAAATCTATATAAATTATTGTGCTCATACAAAAGATGTGATAGTATGATGATAGTAGATATTAAGCTGAAGAAAATATTTAATTTTAAGGAAGACCACAGCAAGGATATCCTTAAATCCCTTATATCCTTTATTTCAAAAATAAAATTTAGGCAGTCAAAAAAACAAATTTTTTTTTAAACTGTACAATCAAGCTATATAGTGAATTAATTTCATTTCAATCACAGCAAGGACATGCCTTCCTCCCATATGTCCTTAATTTAAATACATACATAATTCAATTTCAGCTTTTATGGTGATCATAATGCAAAAAAAGTTGTATTATAAATATTTAGAATCATACAGATAAGCTTTCGGATATATTTGATATCAATCCCTGAAAGGAATTGCCTATCTCTCATATATCCTTCATTTGAAAAACTAAGGTTTGATTGCAATTGTGAACAAAATGCGGTAAAAGTTGAAACAATTTAAATGTATTTTTATAAAAAATATTTTACTGAATAAGTTAAATCTAAATATTAATTTGGAATTATTAGTGCGTTAAGAAATGTTAAACTTAATTATAACAATTCCCAAAAAAAACACCAGTTATCAACTTGACTGCACCCGGTCAAAAATACTTGTGTGGCAACACTTTATTTTTGCGAAGGGAATAAATAGCTGTTGTTGTTTTTACTAGACTGCGCGACGAAAAGAAGGGTATTGTGTTTATGTGCATGTATGTATGTACTCGCATGTATGTATGTACATATATGTATGTATGTATGTATGTATGGTTCTGTGTTCCTTTGCGGCACTATATAAGCCGAACGCGTAGACCAATTTTGATGATTCTTACATGAATCGATTTGTGTTAATCCTGGAAGTGTCACTAAAGATGACAGTAGTCAAAAGTCAATATGGCGGCCAATAGATGCAATTTTGTATATACGAAAAAATCATCCTTAGATTTCCCTTATTTCATTTTTCATTTTGAATGATCGTTGAGGATATTTAACGCTTAAAATCTGGTCGCCATCGGCTTATTTGATTTTTTTAGGGCCCAATTTTATAAAACGCAACGCTTAGCGTTCACCAATTTTGATTTGGTAATTTAAATTTTTGTCTTAGAAAACTTTTAAACGCTTGGCGTTGCGTTTTACCAAATTAGGACCTTAATTACTACTTGCTTACAATTATTTTCTTCACATACTTCTTACAACTACAATTCGAGCTGAAAAAAGTCAGCCAATGTAGCAATGATTATTGAATTTTTGTTTCAACTTTGATATTAGTTGAACTTCTCATTTATTTAAATTGAAGCTAAAACTTAAAAATTACAACATTAAAAAAATGCCGAAAAAATCGCTAAAACCAAAAAAAAAACAGCCGAAAAATGTGAAAAAAATCACAAAATAAACAAAAAAATACTGAAAAAAAAACGCTTAAACGAATGATAGCACAAAAACAAAAAAATTGCTAAAACCGAAAAATCCTGCAAACTGAAAAAACGCTTAAATGAAAAATATCACAAAATATAAAATAAATCTCTAAAATGCAAAAAAAAACACCAAAATTAAAAAATCACAAAAAACTAAAAAAATCACCACAAACTGAAAAAATCGCCTAAACGAAAGAAGGCGTTAAAACTAAAAAAATCGCTAAAACTAGAAACATGTAATGTAAAAATCCCTAAAAATCTAAAAAAGCGCCAAAACTAAGAAAATTGCCAAATCGCCCAGAAAGTTGCCAAAGACAAGCAGGCGCCATACGGAACCCTTTTTTGTATGGAGTCAAAGTCGCTCTTTACTGAATTTATTTCTGCTCTTTCGCCAAAAAAATATAGTTGCATCCTTTTCAACTCCCGACCAAAAAAGGGATGTTATAATTTTGTAGTGTTCTATGTGTCTGTATGTCTGTACGGCTGGACCGATTATGATTTAGTTTTTTTTTTTGAAGGTGACTTGAGGTGATTGAGAGTGTTCTTAGCTATGTTGGAAGAAAAGCGTTCCATTTAGAAGATATCACATCTTTGCTAGATGTATTCGGGGGTTTTTAAAATTTTTAATTTTTGTTATTTTTAACCCCCGACTAAAATAAAATAACAAAAATTAAAAATTTTAAAAACCCCCGACTTTTTTCAGAAAAGATGTTATATCTTCTAAACAGCTAGACCGATTTTCTTCAAACATAGCTAAGAACCCTATCGATCAAGTCATCTTTCAAACAGAAAAAACTAAATGAAAATCGGTCGAGCCGTTTGACCTGTATCTGTGTGTCTGTCCGTGTCCACGTACAGGCCAAACGGCTGGACCGATTTTCATTTCGTTTTTTCTGTTTGAAAGATGACTTGATCGAGAGGGTTCTTAGCTATGTTTGAAGAAAATCGGTCCAGCCGTCTAGAAGATATAAAATCTTTTCTGAAAAAAGTCGGGGGTTTTTAAATTTTTAATTTTTGTTATTATATAAAAATATATGAAAATTAAAACGGTTATTTACCTCTACTGAAAAATTTTAAGTTTTGATTATGTTCCCTTTAGAGGAACAAGTGCGACATAATAAAAAAAAAATAAATGTTAATTAAACCGAACTCTAATTGGGTTAAATAAATAGTTTGTATGACACTCGCTCGCTTTAGTGAAATTGAAACTCCGGCAAATTAATTATGCTAGAATAAACTTTTTGTATGAAACACTGCTACACCCACCCTCTCGTGAGAATGTTTCTTTTTTTAATTTTTTGTTTCAATTAATTAAACTCTTCGTTGTTTTGTCAACAAATGGCGCTAAATGATGCAACCCCATTGATCATATGATACGATATAAAAAACATTCTCCAATACATACGAGTACATGATCATCATTAACAATGATAATGTATTAAGTACTTTTGTCTCTTCTTTTTGAATTCTATTTATTTGCCAGTGTATTTATTTACTACATTTTTATTAACAAATAAAAATTAAACATGTGTTAAACTGCAATTTGTCAGGGTTTATCAGTGGTGTCCGGGATGGGAAGGGGTGATGGGGGGCTGCAACCACAATACCACAAATTAAAATGCAAAACACATTACAAAGTAAATCCTCCAATAATTAAGCAGATACAACAGCACAAGTAGTTTCATAAAGTGCTCCCTTTGGACATGAAAAATTATGGTCGAGTAGTAATAGAAAATATCAAACGAATAATATGGTGCAGTCATATTTGAATACGTCTACATACGGGTATGTACATATGAACATGTGTATCTTTATCTACGATTACAAATTCATGTGATATCACATTAAATAAATACTCATATGCCATAAAACAAACAAGAAAGAAATATTTTTTATTAAGTGACACACACACACTCAGTTGTACAGACAACGAGATGGATGATGATAAATTAAAATAAAAATGATTTTTAAAAAATATTTACTAATAAAATTATGTGAATTTTATGTGTAAAAAGAAGTGAGTGTCATCACTTGTATAAATAAAATCATGAACTTTGATCATAACTGGTGGCGAAGGGTTTGAAAATCAAAGTGGTATAAGTGCTAAAATAAAAATTAGGAATAATTAGGCTTGTTGTATTGACTTTTTTGCAAAGTGCTTGACATAACGAGCTACAAACGCCAAAAAAGCTTAAGCGACATAATTTTCGAACTTAATTTTTTGACCAGAATCAATTATTTGCGATCGTAAACAATCGATTTTCGTCAAGAAAACGAAGTCAAGTAAATGAATCTGTTAGAATTTTTTGACGGTTAGGACTCGATATATTAATATTACGTCCTGATTGCTGCATCGAATTAAGGGCTTATCCCACGCTGTCGACAACATTCGAATTGCCACACAGTTTGTTTTTGTTATGAATGTAAGTGTGCGACAAATCGAACTCTGGCCCTAAATTTTTATTGCACTTGTAACCAGTGTTGCCAGGAGTAGGGGAAAATTCTTACATATAGGTATTTTTGATAATAAAATAGAAGTGTAGGGAAAATCGGACAGATTTTTTATACACAGAGAAAAAACTGCCTCATAGAATCAATAAGATTTTCTCTATGAAACGTTTTTAGGCTAAGGGGTATCCCAGCAGAAAGAAGCGAAGATTTTTTCATAGAGATTCCTTATTGTTTTTATGTGGTAAATCTTATTAATTTTATCAAGAAGAAAACCACATAAAATCGAGAAGAAATCTTATTACTCCCAACTTTTTTTTACGCAATTTCCGTTATTTTTGGCACCAAAAAAAAACAATCCATAGAGAAAAACTTCTTGATTCTATTAGGTTTTCTTATAAATTGTAAACTATATGGATTTCTTATTGATTTTATTAGGTTGCCTTATTGATTTTTTTAAAAAGGGTTTCTTCTTGATTTTATTAGGTTCCTATATGATTATGTGTAAAGCATCTTATTGATTTTTTTAATAAGGAAATCTTCTTGATTTATGAGGTGTCTTGTTATTTCATATCTTTAAATAGACACAGAAAATTTTTTTCCATGATCTTTTTCGTTTTTGTATAAGCATGTTTGCAAAATTATTTCAATGGTTATTCAGACTGCTTGTTAGCATATTGGTTAGAGTGTTTGTCTATCAGTCAGAAGTTTGCTGGTTCAATAATTGTCTCCTTTCAAGTAATAATATGTATGTATGGTGAGTTAATTAATTAAGAATACAATATAATATGTATGTATCTATGTAAGTATGTATAGTATGTATAGTATAAATAAATAACATCTACATATACTACATACATACATAAGTATATGGTATAGAATTTAAATGAAAATACATAAGCAAAGCACAAAGAATAAAGAAAGACATATTTTTTTTATTTTATGAGGTCGCCTCATAAAATCAAGAAGAAAACCTTATTAAAAAAATCAATAAGATAACCTCATAAAAACTACAAGATTTCTTCTTGATTTTTTCAAAAAGGTTTTCTCTATGAAATTAATAAGATTTCCTTATTGAAAAAAAACCATAGAGATTTCTTATTAATTTTGTTCTATTTTATGAGGTATTTATTAGGCACTGTTTTCTCTGTGTATTCTCCAAAATTTAGGGATTTTTTCGTCATGTCGCATTATTTTAAAATAAATGCAAACATAACGTTTTTTTTAGAAGTATTTTCTTTTTCAAAACGGTTAAAATCGCTAAAAAAAATATATATTTGCAGAGTTGTTTGTGGTTTAAAAACTTGGCGACACTAATATGTATGTGTGTATATGACAAGTGGTGTCAAGCCTGCAACAACAAAATCTGCCTCGTACTTTAATGCAATAAAAATTGACAAATCAAACTTTCTACAAATTTTATTGCAATGAAATTTGACAAGCCAAGCTTCCTAAAGAAAGCAGCTGTTAACTTGGCACCACCTGCCACATGAATTCGCCTTGGTATATGATTTTTCTAACTTGGGGGCCACACGTTAAATTTTTGACTTTCAATTCCATTCAATTTCCAATACACTCACACTTTTTTCACTAACACAATCAAAAAAATTAAATTCATTATCAATTTGTGTCACAGTTATCAACTTCAAGGAATTTTGACACACAATATGTGTAATGAAATTGAAAGCGATATATTGAACGTGTGGCTGCAGCGTAAGATATCATTCAATTTTGAAAGATGCCTTGAATTTATCCTCTAAAATTTTATTTGAAAAGAACTATTCAAATTAATTTAAAATTTTTTTTTAAAATTGATTTTTCATTAAAAGTACATATGTATGTATTATTATTTTTAAGTTTTTTACTTATTTTCTTACCAAACCTTTAATAAACATATAAATAAATTTTTTTTATAACTACATAATTGTTTTTTCTATTTTAATGACAAAAATGCTTAGGGATTTTTTCAACGTGTAGAGAAAAATCGGATTTTTTTTAGCATGTGTAAGTATTTTTCGAGAAATCAACTGGCAACACTGCTTTTAACCCTTTGATCAAGGCACATCAATCAGGTACCCGTATTTCTACAACAAATATTACAACAGCAATAACCACATGTACTTTGCTGGTATAAATTACCTGCTTACTTTTCAAAACAGGGTAGCATCGTCAGATTGCATGTTTCTTATAGGAAATGTCAAACACCATACAAAACTGATTATTCGAAAGGTGTTTATGGATACCAAAATAAAAGCATGATTCTAGGCTTATACCTACACAATCCAAATTTGACATTTAGATTGGTATAATGACATTAGTCAGGTGAAGTACTGCCACCTAATAAATGCGCCTTGCCTTTGATTTTCAGCATCAATTCAAGGAATTTTAGTAACAATTAAATTATACATTGATTTAAAATTTTTTCTTATTTTACAATAAGTAACAATGAATTTATTAATCTTTAAATTGGTTCCCATTGCGAAGACAAAAAATTTCAATTTATTTTACAGTGTCTGCAAAACAAATGAGATCGTAATTTAACCAACAAAATAAATACGTACATATGTACATGCGTACATTTTACTAATTATATGTACATATGTATGTATGCATTTATTTCTCGGTTTTCTGTAAAAATAATTTCCTCATGTAACTTTGAAACTGAAGACATTGTATTTATATAACTCTCAGTTAAATAAAAATGCAGAAAAAGAAAACAAGAAAGCAAAAATAATAATGGTCGATTTAATATTTTTACATCAATGTAATGTTGATGATCATCATCATCATTATCGTCATCATCATCATCATCATCATCGTTATCGTCATATTCATAGTCAATGCTTAATGACGATGACGTTGATCATACACATTATTCAAAGTCAATGAACTGTAATAATTTAACTTAAATAATTGTATATGAAATTGTTGATTTTGTAGGATTATTTTGATTTAAGTTTTTATTTAATTTTTTTTTTAACTTTTGGTGAACAAAAACTATTACGTTTAAGCAGGGAGTCTGAATGATTTAAAAGTAATTTTTACGTAATACGTATATTATATAAAAACCACATACTTTCAGCAGTTTCATTTCTAACTAGACAAAGCTAATTTTTCTACACGGCAAAGTTTTTAAAAACAAAACACAAAATATACTCTTTTAAAAAGGTACTTTGTAAAAGGTGACACTTTTGAGGTGCTTTATTAAAAAAATTATTGTTCTCTATTTAAAGGGTGGGGTGGCGTTGGCTGATGTAGTTAGCACGTTGACTACAAATCCGAAGGTTCTGGGTTCGAGCCCGGTCTCCCTTTGTATCAGTTGTTATAGGAAAGTTAAAGTTATGGAGGCATAGTCACTGAATACTAATCCTAATGTAACATCAGAGCGTCCTCCTTCGTCGGTAGCAGAATCATCGGCGTAGTAAAATAACCAAATAAAATGGCTACTAAACACAGTTTTGAAAATTTAATACACCTCATTGACACCAGAGGCGCTTCAACACTGCATTATTAAGAAAGTGTGCAAAAAAGCAGAGTTGTAAAAGAATGAAGCTTTCCTCTATCTCTTCCTTCACCACCTGTCTTCTCTATCACTATCCCTTTCCTTAAGATGGTAAAACCTAGTAATAGTAGTCGGCATTAATTGCCGACTACTATAAATATAACTAAAAAAATTTTTTTTGTCAGAAAACGAGTTTAAAATTTTCGATTTACACAACTTAATGGAAAAAGAAAATTTTATTTTGCTTTCAAGAGTTGAGTAAAGAAGATTTTTTAATTCTGCATCATCAACTCAAAAATTAAATTTTTTGAGTTATACCGTTATTTGAGTAAGTGAGCGATATGCACATACAGTGACCTCTCGGTAATGTGAACTTCCAATATAATGAACTATCCAGTAATGTGAACACCTAGTTTTTACTGATAATAGTTGCACAATGAATTAATGTACTTAAATTTATTTTTTTTAGTAAACATTTAATATAAGAAGTGAATTTAAAATTAAAAAAATCGTTAAGTTTGCAATAAATTGTATTTTATGTTAATGTTATATGTTATGTTATGTATTTTATGGCAAAAAACATAGCATGACACCACAAATTTTTACAATCGAAAATGTGAACAAATTCGATAATAATGGTTTTTATTAGTTCACATTATCGCGAGTTCACTGTATTTGCTTTGGTAATAAGACACTGAATTATTATATAAACTAGTATACATATATTTTAATTTTTTGGATGAATTAACCCGCTTCAAAAAAAGAAAGAGGTTATCAGTTCATGTGTATTTTTGTTTTATTGTTTTTGTTTTATTGAAATATGACATGATATAGAGGAAAATACCAAGAGGAGGTAACGGTTTTCTTCCCTCACTTTATATACATACCTGGGGCCTGATTCCCGCATTCGATTACAAGCGAGTTATTACTCGAATGTGCGAGTTTTTTAACTTTTGGGATGTTCGCATACGGTTTCGAGTAACACATATCCAAATTTCTAATGACAGCATTCGATAACGTGCATACATTCAAATGCAATCGTTCGTGTTTTTACTCGCAAGTTAAAAGGCATTCGAAATCAGGTTTAACATAGAAAAAGCGATGAAAAAGAAAATGTATGTTCAATATTAGACTTATTTAATTATAAATGAATGAATGGACAAATGTACTTATAAAAAAATACAAATTAAAGAATTTCTTGTTGACTTTAAATATAACAAAACACACTGACTAGGCAAATAATGTCGGGGAGTTGAGTTGTCGGGGAAAATAAAAAAAAATCAACCAACTCTGGGAGCATCTAAATAACAAATTAACAGCTTCTAGTCAACCAATAAGAGAATTGAAAATGTGGCTAGTGCTCTATTCTCTAATTTTACAATAATTTTTTATTATTAAGTTATTAATTAAATAAAAATAATGAAAATAATATCTATGTATGTATATTCGTTTCTTTTTTCTGCATATACGTGTGTATGTACGTACATTCATACATATGTGTTTGCACACACACACACATATATACAAACATATGCTTTTGCTTACAATTTATTCAGTGTTGTGAAATGAATTTATTTGCCTTTTTCCAACACTGAAACAAAAACTCGATTCGCTTGGTAACGAGTGATATCATCGGAAAATTTCTTGCCATCGAAATTAATATAGAAATTAATATTTCTATTCGAATGCAATTCAGATCACGAGTGCAGGAATTAGGCCCCTGAGTTGCCAGTCGATCGAGTTATCAATCTAGGAAAATTCGGTGATGCCACAGATTTAAACATATAAGCGTTACCCTGTTGTTTTTTCTAACAGTTGTATTAAATATTTCAATAGCTTAATTTTTTTAATTATTTTTTATTACAAATTTCTGAAGTTGAGGCTTTTAATTTAAATTTAGATTTTCAAACTGAAAATGGCATTTGGGAACCTCTGCTTTGTTTATGCTGCACAGTTTTTGAATTTTTAAATTTTACTTTTTCCTTGTTCAACTAAAATTTGTAAGTATGTATCATGTAGTATATTTTTGTTTTTTTGCATCAGCGAAAACAATGCCGCCTTTTCTTTCACTTTTCACAAGCGAATGGGGGCTACAAAATTACAGCAGCAACAAACACCGACACTCTCTACCAGCGTCATCAACAACATTATCGAACATTTTATGTGTTTTGGGTTGGTTGCGGTTACAAAAGCACAAAACACAAAACCCATACTCGTGCGAAAAATTTTCGCTAAACTATTCGAATTTTGTCAGTTCGCTAATACTGATCGGTTAAAAGAGGCAGCAGCAGCAACGAAAATAATTTTAATAAGTATTTAAAGCTGCTGCTTAAATGAATGAAAAGCAAATGATTGTATTTATTGGTAGAAAGTATTTTAAATGATCTTTTTGTTTTATTTTGCTTTGATGCAGCAGGTTTTTGATTAATTTTTTTTTTTTTTTTTTTGGAAGTTCATGTGTTAAGGTCATACAGGTGGTTTGTTGCAAGAAGAAGAAAAAGTAAAATTTTTGAACTTGGCATTTCGTCTTTTAAGAAAAAAAACAGCGTCTCCTTTGTTTAAAGTTCAAATGTGGGTTTCTTATTTTTTTTTCACATGTAACAGTTTTGTGAATTTCTGGTTGTTGCAAATTGTTTACAGATTGATGGCAGGCAACAAGATGCTTAGAGCGTTTGATGTTGTTGTTGTTTATATTGAATGTATGTGGCTTTCAATATGCAAGAGATTAATGTAAGATGATAAACTTTTCAAACGAAAGTGAAATTACGGAAGCGTTTGTTTATGCAAAATAATTAAATTTTTACATTCTTTTTTTTAATGAATAGGGATTTTAGTAAGGTGTATAGACAGAAACGTCTGAAGGAACCCTAACCTAGAAAATATAAAATAAAATAATTTTAATTACCAATTAATTGAATTAATCGTTAAAAAATGAATCAGGCGTAATCTTCGAAGAGTAACCTAGTCTTAAAACTTAGTAAAAATTATTTTATTTCAAATAACGCTTAATAGATATTTTCTTTCATTGAAGAAAAATAAGAAAATCTGCGTAAATCGTTTTCATGTTCATTTGTAATTTACAAGTAAAACGTAAACCTCCAAAGTTCAAATTTATTTAATTCAATTAAAAACTTGAATTGAGAGACATTTTTCTTTTATTTAAAAGAATTTAATTATTTTGTTGTCGAGTCGTGTACGTAGTTTCTTTTATTTTATAATTCCAACTTGTTATTTCTCAAATCATGACATTTTTAAATAAAGCAATTACTTGCAAATATGTTGGTTTAACTTGTACATTATGAAATGTTTGCATATTTCTTAGTTTATAAATTATGTAAAGAGAAAAAAAATATAAAAACATTTTCTCTGTTGAAAGTGAAATTAGTTTATATTGCCATTTTGCATTATGATGTTAATTGAGATTCTGGGTTGAACGAATTATGATATATTGTATTGTAAGTTGTAAGAAAAGTAATATATATATATATATATATATATATGTATCCTTAAATAGGCTGACGTTGCAAAGCTTTCATTAACATGGTAATAATGTATAATTTAAATATCAGGGAGGTGAATGGTTCAAACTAATTAAGCCTTTCTATTTTATTTCGCAAATTATTGATTTTAAAATATATATGCAATAATTACTTCTTTATTTAATGAATTGATTTTTTTTTTTAATTTTCTTATAAAAAACAAGGCATTAAGCCATATTCATATACATATACATATGTATTTAAATGAGTCTTGTGACTGAAAATTTGATTTCGAATTGTAGCAGAAAAATTGTTTTTCACGAAAAGATGAATACGTAACTGTGAATTGTAAAATAAAAAGAATCGATCATATTCGAAAATTTGAAAATTTTTCGAAGTTCCAAAAACCTCAAATTCGATGTCAAATGATCTTTCCAGGACTCATAAGCGCTATAGAGAATACAAAAACAATTTAGAAAAATTGATCGAAAATTGATATGATCGAAATAGAAATTTATTATCACAAATTCTTATTATAAATTATGTTCGAAAATTCGAACTTTTTTCGAAGTTCAGAAAAAGTTTGATGTTCAATATTAAAATGTTAACAAATGATTTTCTTTTATTGAAGTTTCATATACGTAAGTCATAATAATTTAATTTGCTTTAAAAGATCCAGATGTCTGATATATCAAGATTTGATTAAATTTTGTTGTTATAAGAGTGCCACAGCACAATTTTGTGCTTAAAACGTAATGAGCTTATCATAAACAATATAATATATAAATATAAGCCATGTTCGAAAATTCGAACATTTTTCGAAGTGTCAAAAAATCTGTTTTTATGTAGAATTTATATAGAAAACCATGCTTTCATACAGAAATGCTAAAAAATTTATACTTTTTGATATGTAGGAAACTTCGGATATCTTAAATTAAAGGAAAAAGATAAAAATTTTATAAAATAAATTTTGTAAAATAATTATGCATACAATTTGTGAGTTTTACTGTGAATTCGGACTTAATTTTGAAAATAAGTTAGAAGTAATTTTTTTCTACAATAATACAAAGTGTAGAGTTCATAAAATTTCCAACTATTTTCGAAGCTTTTAAAAATCAAAAAATATGAAAGCCACATGTGATTGATTCCCTTTTCTTACTTATAGTACGTTTCCATATACGTGATTTAGTTCAAAACATTTGATTTGCCCAAATTAAGTAATTTGCGAAGTGATTTGCCATACATTTTTCATATGAGCAAATTATCTCAAATGACTTAATTTGCTACAAATTAAGTCGAATTTGTCAATGTAACACTGCGCTGCTGCTATTATTACAAATGCAACTCTGGGTCATCCATTATTGATGACTTACAAATCCGAAAAAGTGACATTTAAGTACGATTTAAAATGGCAGATTCTATTTGCTTATAAAAAGGAAAAAGTAATTTAAAAAAAGAAAGTTATTGTCAATGTTGTTTTCCATTTTTTTCCATTTTTCCATTCTTATGTATATGTTTTATTTATTGTGCTGTTCCAAATTATTATTAAACAAATTTGTGTGCTAATTTTAGGTTATAAAAATAAATAAACAATTCAAACGTTAAGTTTATTTCGAAAATTCGAACATAGAAACACTTACAACACATAATGGAAACACTTCGACATGATTTTCTCAAATCAACTTAATTTGCTCATAATGGAAACGTACTATTAGTCAATCTGCTTATTACGGTTGTCGAATTTTTCGATGCGGCTTCGAGAGATTAAAGAAAACTGTTACATGCTTCTTCTTTAACCTACCATTTACACATGAAACTAATAGCAAGAAAGTAGCAATGCAATCAAATTTTTTCACTACCACACTCACATTGTTTTTAATTTCTAGTCAGGTGGCAAATTACGGCACTCGTTATCGAACGAAATTACGAAATATTTATGTATAAACTCTATTGAAATATTTCGCAATTTCGTTCGATAACGAGTGCCGTAATTTGCCCCCAGCTTTCAACGATTTTTTCAAGAAAGTAAATTTTTAATGTTTTCAGAAAGTAAAATGAAAATAGGTTAACAGTGTACCCCCTTTTGAAGATTTGTACAAATATACAGGATTGTGGTAAATAGGTACTATAAAGTATGCTTATTTTTTATAAACATTTAAAGAATTGTAATATCTTATGTTCAAATAAACACGAAGAAGATCTTTCAAATCTTTTTAAAACAATAATAATATTAAAATATTAACAATTAATACTTATTATACATTTGTATATGTGATATTCTGGGTAACTCTAATTAAATAGTAAAGAAAACAATTTTTTGTAACTTTACGTTTCGACGACATTTTTAAAATGAACTTTCAGTTTGCCATGAAAAACGAACAAGAAATTTTCATGAAAGTCATTTATTTCATTAGAATTTTTATTCATAATACGTATGCAGAAATTTCAAGAAAGTGCTTTCATGTGTAAATGTAGCGTAATCTAGAATAGCAAATTGAAGTCGAATCGAAAAATTATATAACCGTAATGAGGCGATATCAGTATCAAGGCGAATTCACAGCAGGTGGTCTCGCCAGCCCAGGTGATTGTTTCTGCCACTTGTAATTTGAATTCTACACACATTTTCCCTTCCATTTTTTTTTAAATCAAAATTATAAATTTTTCTTGGTCAGTATTCATCAAAACAAAACACAAATTGATATGGAAACAGTTTTGACATTTGTGTGTCCTTTAAATATAGGCCAGTTTCAAAACCATTTGGGAGTCTCTACTCAGCTTTTACTTTTCATATAAAAATAATGGTATTTTTTTGATTTTTGATATTTATTATAGAAATATTTTTATTATTTAAAAAACCAAATGACTTGCTTGAAAAGATTTTTCCACAATCAAAACACCGAAAGAATGTCGATCAATGAGGATTTTGTTAAGGAACTAAACACTATAATGGGACATGGCCCGAGAAGCAGAAGTCCTCTGTAGTATACACATAAATAATTAAATTTTGCTAATTAATAATAAAAAAAATATACATATATTTTTCTCATTTCAGGCGTTATGAAGAAGATCCAGAAAATGCTTGGCATTGTGGTTCCTGGTTTGAATATTTGCTAATTGTCATCCTGTCCACCATACTGCTGGTGGGTGTTTTGGTGCTGACCTTATTTTGGGTCATATTCTATAGGGGAGGCTTTGCTTGGTCGGAGAATCCTGAATTGCAATTTAATTTGCATCCTGTTTTAATGGTGGCTGGTTTCATTACATTCTCCGGATTTTGTAAGTTCTCTAAAGCTCTAGAGCTAAATTTTCTTATTGATTAATTTTAATTTTCCATGTACACACATACATATTTTTAAATTCCAGCCATTCTTTTGTATCGCTTGTGTCGTTGTTTGAAACATATTTATGTTAAATTGGTTCACATGCTCTTCCATGCCTGTGCCATACCATGTATTGCTTTGGGATTTTTGTCCGTATTCGATTCGCACAATCTGTCTGAGCCTCCCAAGCCAAACTTCTACAGTCTACACACTTGGTTGGGCTTCGTGACAATGGGCATGTTTGTAATGCAATTTGTTGTCGGTTTCTTCAGGTGAGTTTCTTTAAAATTGTTTTGTGCTTCATTTTTTTCATATTTTGCCATTTGAATGGAATCTATTGTAATCAGCTTGCAAGTTGATCTTTATTGATGATTAGTTGCGAGTACATATAATGATGAAGATGTCTTAACATTCTATTGTATTATTAATATTATTATAGTTTTTCTTATACTAGATGTATAATTTTTAATTTTTTTTTTTTAAATTAATTTTATGTGTAATTATTACAGTTTTTTGATTTTATTATGCTGTGAGAATCGCACATATAATTGCCGTGCCACAATGGTACCCATTCACGCCAGCTTTGGCTTGGCCAACTTTATGATGGCTGTTGCCACCTGTGTTACTGGTTTGGTGGAAAAAGAACGTCAACTGGTGAATGGTGAAAATGGTGGTGAAAATGCATTAAGGTATGTTTATTAAAAAATTGTGTATGTATGTTTTTTTTAGTTAGTTATAATTATTATTCTTAAATTTTTTTTTATTTATATTAATAATACGATTATACTAAAGTTCACAGCGCTTCGTAAGGAACAAATAGCACCAAAGAAAGAACGGAACAACTTGCTTGTTTTCGAAAGCCGCCACACCATGTTGTTCCGTTCTGCTAGTGTTTGTGAGAATATTTACAATTAACTTTGGTACTATTTGTTTCCTTAAAAATTATCACATGTAATTTGGCCTAGAGAACAATATGTAAGCTTAGCATTTTTTTTATTTCGTCTTACAGTACCCGAAATTCTGAAATCGAACATTACATCATGAACTCTCTGGGTATTGTTTTGGTGGCCTTGGGCATTATTGTTTCCGTAGCCGTCAGACGATCCAATGCACCAGCCACTGCCAAAGTTTATGTAACAGAACGAATTTAAATCCAACGAAACCAACAAAAACAAAGACATGTTCACAAAATTTCCAAGCATGAATCCTTTGATGCAGCCAATTATACTTCTAATACCACCATCACCACCCAATGCGTACACATACATACATTTGAATCAAAAACGAAACGAGTGTTTTTTTTTTGTTGATTTTAATATGAAAAAATAAAATAAAAATATTTTGTTATTGTATGATTTTTGTGTTTTTATATCTATTATAATAATTATAATAATAATAATAATAAAAAAATTGTTTTAATATGATTTTCTCTTTATTTTTTGATTGAATATTAAAAAAAAAAATTATAAATAAAATAATCAAAGCATATCTTAATATTAATAACAAAAATTAGAAATTTTAAAAACCCCCGACTTTTTTTCAGAAAACATGTTATATCTTCTAAACGGCTGGACCGCTTTTCTTCAAACATAACTAAGAACCCTCTCGATCAAGTCATCTTTCAAATAGAAAAAAACTAAATGAAAATCGGTCCAGCCGTTTGGCCTGTACGTGGACACGGACATACACACAGATACACAGATATACAGATATACAGACACACAGACACACACTACAAACTTATAACAGCCCTTGTTTTTAGTCGGGGGTTAAAAATACAAAATAATTACGTTCTAATTCATAAAAAATATTTTAGGTTTATTGCTGGCTTATTTGACAAATTTCCCATAGAAATATGTCAAATAAGCGCTTAATAAACCTGAAATATTTTTTATGAATAAGGCAGTTAAAATAAATTCGTGAAATTATGCCAAAAAGAAATGAAAAAATTATTTAGGAAATCGGAAATTCTTACATATAACTTATAATCAAAAGGTTATCAAACTAAATTATATAATAATACGCATATACAAATTATACCTACATACAAAAAGCATATCGTTAACTACAACTCAAAACGCTAAAGCGTAGTTGAAACTAACAAGCAATAGGCTAAAGGCCGTTTAGATGAAGGGTGACTAGCTGCGACAACGCTTACGTTATCTTTTGGAGTCCCTTTTTAAATCCACGCGTATTTACATGAAGACTTTTTTGTCGCAATAGTCAGAGGACTTTTTGATGATAATTTGATCATTGATCGTTCATTCGTAGCAGTGTTGCCGTAAAGGAACTAATTGTTAGTTTGGGAAATGTAAAATTAATATGTCCATATATATTTTTATTAATTAACTACCAAAACAGCATAATTCCTTTTCTCTCCTTAATTTATCTGTTTATAGTTTTTATATTATAACTGTTTATTTCATACATGTTATAAAAAATTGGTCTAACTGGCAACACTGCTTGCACATAGCATAAAAATATACGACAGAAAGAAGAGAAGAGTTAAAATTGTCGCTTCAATTCCTAGTACGTATGACTCTTGCTACTCCGCAAGCTTCTCTTCTTCCCTTCTCACCAACAAACACGACTCGCAGGCTACGTGTCGCAGCTAGGCCACTCCTCATCTAGACAGCGCAGTTCTATATATTCCCCAAGAAATAATTCCAATGAAATTTGTTTAATTGTATTTTAAGCAGTTGACGATGGAAATAAAAAGTGTGAGATAATTTCGATCTTTGCATGCCAGCTGTTTTCTTTCCTATTGTTTTATGGCTTCGTTAGCCAAATACTATCGTACTGTTGATACTTATTGAAAATATATTGGCATTGCTACGTAAAAATATATTGGCATTCCTACAGAAAATTTTTTACGTGGCAAACGTCAACTTCTGCCTTACATACATACACACACACATACACGTATAAAGCAAATATAAATACAATAACAGCTGACACATTCGCAGCCTACGTTTCCAGACTTAAAACTCAGTTAGCCAACTGTAATGTAATGTAATTGCAACGGTAGGAAACAGCTGATCGATATTGTTATGTGAAAAGTAATGAAAATGATTAAATAGATGTAACCGGAATGTAAGAATCTTTTCACCTAACAATATCGATCAGCTGTTTCCTACCGTTGCAGTTACATTCCATTACAGTCGGCTAACTGAGATTTGAGCTTTTAAATGATAACTTCAAAAGTATGACGATACGATATGACTAACGAAGCCATTATTTTGCCCGAAAGATTGCAAATAATTTTTTAAAGCAGGGAAGGAAGGAATAGGGAAGAACTCCCAGAGAATTTTCTTACAGCATATCGACTTTCCATAAACTGAGATATATTTGACAAAAAAAAAATATATAATTTAACACGTTTTTTTTTTGCTTATTTTATAAAATTTAGAAATTGCTAGAGCTTTTTGCGTTTCACGTAACGATATATCCATTAACATACATGCAGATATGCAATAAGATGCGCTAGGAAAGTATAAGGTCATATATGCTTTATTTTCTACTGTTAAGGTTCCAGCATAACTCTTTGATCGAATTCAAAATAGGAGAGGAATTTGTGCTTTTTTAAGAAAAAAAAATACTCGTATCCTCAAAATATTGCAAAAATTATAAAATAATATATTACTAACCTTATCACTTGAACGCTCACCTTGTGTATGAATAACATTTAAGGCCTGTTCAACTATGTTGCAATAAAATAACTTCCTATTTTTCTTAAATTTGTATTAAAAACATTAATAAAATAAGAAAAATTGTGTTTTATTTTTAATGTTAATTAACGAACGCAGCTAAACATTTCGTGCCATAACAGTCAAATAGTTTTAAGCGACATAATATTTGAGCTTAATTTTTTAAACAAAATCGATTATTTGCGATTGGTCGAAAATATGTGTCGTAAAAGCTTTTTTTTTTGGCGGTTATGGATCGATTTGATACCCTTATTTCTACTCGGTTTCTTAAAAATAGTTTGAATGAAAACTCAAATCTTATAACTCAGATTCATGTTTAGTAGTTTTTATCTAGATGTGTTATTTGTTTTTGTTTTTCTTCTCAGAATTAAAAAAAGCTGGGGGCAAATTACGGCATTCGATATCGTAAAATTATTCATACAATATTGATTGTGTTTGTATGGAGATTTCGATAGATATCGAATGCAGTAATTTGCCTCGTGTTTTTTCTTGTTTCCTTTTGAATACAAACGATTAAAATATTTAAATGGAACCAGTTCAAAAATTATGTATTAAAAATCAAAAAAATTTAAATATGCCACAAATTATTACTAATATTTAAGCTATTAATTGTAGTTAATTATGTAATTGTACTATTTTTTTTTTTTTTGAATATTTTGTAAAACCATCTACATTAACAAGATATTTGCTAAGACATTATTAAAATTAAAGAAGAAAAAAAAAATCATAAGTAATTATTATACAATTATGAATAATAATAAACAATTATTTATTTTGAAAGGAATTTCTAAAAAATAAAACAAAAATTAAATTCATTATAAATGGCGTTATTAGGTAAGTAATAGAGTAAGTAGAAACAATAAAAAATATATACTACATACATATATGGAAATTTGTTGATCTTACAGTCTTTCCCTGGCACTTACCTGTAAGCTCAACCTCAAAGTGGTGAAAAACTTATAAGCTTTCTATGACAACAAAAAAGTAAATGAACCGAAAAATTTTTTTGATTTGCAAGAACTATTGAAGTTATTTAAAAAGTATTGCTATAGAAATTTTTTTCAACAACTGCAGCTTTTGAACAATTTAACAAATTCACGTCAAAATGAACGCACAAAATCGATTTGACAAATATGTTTGCACTTATGATTTACAGCGCTTTTGCCAAAACGTTTCAGAAACCATATCTTTCGAACGGACTAAACTATTTTAAGTGCTGGGGCCAAATTACGGCATTCGATATCTTTCGAAATTTCCATGCAAACACAACTAAAATTTTATTTAAAAAAATCGGTATCAAATGGCGTAAGTTATCCCGGATGAGTTTGTGTATTCAAGAGTTATTTTGAAAACATAAAACATTTTTTCGAACATTTTATCTCAACTCTGACTACGAATTTTTTGTAATCAATTAAAGAACACGGCAACATTGGTTGTTTACTCTAATAGTACCAAAGTGTCGTAGTCGAAGTCACAACTAGGTCCAATGTTGAAAAATTTTGGAATTTATTTTTTAAAAATTATATCATTTATATCGCCTTATTTAGTAGAGTAGTAAAATTTATTATGACGGCTCGGCAAGTGGACTCCGTGAGATGGCTGCCATTTCGCGAGGAATATTTTCTTTTAAAAGTGCCAAGGGAATTAGTTTATTGGTTTAAGACTCCATTGTGGTTAAATCTTTGGCAAACTACGGTACTCGATATCGAACGAAATTACAAAATATTCCAATAGAGTTAACATGGAAATAATTTTAAATTTCGATAGGTATCGAATGCCGTAATTTGCTAACAGGACTGCTGGAGGCTGAATTATGTAAACTTTTCTGGAGATCGATTTTCCTCTGACTGGCACTGTGGAGCCTTCATTATTGCGACAATTAAATTTTGTAGTCTTACAGCTTTGGGTTTTATGCACACTTGAAGTATTTGCGTGTTTCTTTATTGAAAGATTAGAATCGCGTCAAAACTTTTCACTTATTTTTACCATTATTATTGTTCCGATTTTGGTTTCTCCAATTTTGTACCGGTCTCTTCAAACCTTTGGATCCATTTTCGGAAGAGAACTATGCCTGGAGCATCTATTAAGTGCTACAATCTTATGCAGTCGCTAAATGACCACTTTCGTAAAACTGTTGCATGCACAATATGCCGTATGGCCTAAAGAAATGTTCCAGGGCGATAAGCTAAGTAAATATAAATTGACTATTGAGACACCCCGTTGTACATAACTTCATATATCTGTGCCTGAAATATTTCAATTGTAACGTATATACAAAACGTATTACTTGTGCTACCCTGTTAATTCAAGACACAGTCCTAATTTGTTTTTATTAGTGCCACCTAGTGAGAGAATAATTTTCAAGGTTTATCTGAGTGTTCCTGTTCAACCTGCATTACTACTACCATCTACTACAGGGTAGTTAAGGGAAAAATTAACAGGCTGACGCATGTAGTTTAGTAAGGACCATGTTCGTAAGAAAGCAGTAGAAATGTACTTATAGCATTTTTCTTTCATAAGAAGGGTTGAAGCGGAATTATTCCTTTGAAATTTTTTATACTCGTTTAATAATAACGTATAAATATTTGCGTTAAATATTATACAGATTTTGCTACAATATAAAAATTTTCTTCACATTATTATTCTGCTTACTGTTGGTTAACATTTTTATAGTTACATAATTTTATAAGCAGCAGTTTTGTAGGAAATGTTATCGTATTTCGTCGCTATAAAAATATTTTTGTTTACTAAAAAAAAATTTTAAAATATGTATGTCAGGGAAGGAAAATGATTTCTTGTATTTTGTACTAACTATAAAAATAAGATGTACTTTTTAGACCATGACGGTACCAATTTTTAATATTTATTAATAAAAACAGAAACGTAAAAAAATTAGTATAAAAATTTACAATAAAAAATAGAAACTTAACACAAATGCAACAAACACAACACAATAAAAAATAAAAAAAAATAATAAATATTACATTCATAAAGGTACATTCATAGATTCGACTTTCATATTAGAGATTAAAATAAAACACACAAAAAATATTTATGGAGAGAGAACATAGGCAAAATTAATGTTACCATATAGTGAAACATTGATATTTTGGAATTTTACCAAGTAACTCGCAGTAGTACCACGGTACCAACAAGGTCAAAAATGTACCATAAAAAGTACTATTGTACCATGATTTCCATCCGTGATGTATGTACATATATTGTTCGTGTTTTATTGAAATAGTTATTCTGCAGCATCATTTAAAAAAATTGTACATCCTTAAATTCTTAAGCACATACAGTCTTATGTATGAGGAAAAATGGCATGAAGTTAGCATAAGTGGCAAAATTTAACATGTATGGTCTTAACGAGTTTGTTGAAGTACGTGCTGGCACAGACAAATGCCGGTATTTGACCCAGTTTAACAGGCGTGTTCTGTAAACCACACGTTTTGAAATCGTACGATTTTCAATATCGAAAAGTGTTCTGCTGATCGAACGATTTAGTGCTGGAATAAGTCACCTTTTTAATTGAGCTCTTTCCTGTATAACAGGCGATTTCAAATCGCGCGATTTACTGAATGCTTCTGATCATCTTTTTTAATCATTCTTGTCTTCTTTAGAAAACTACATTAATTAATAAAAAAAAAAATTATTCCATAAGATTTGAAAATACTGAACTTAAGTCCGATTCAGAAATTATTTCTGCTTAAAATTCGCATAACTCCAAAAAATTTAAGAAAACTAGAAAAAGAAATACGACATAAAACTTAAAATAACTTTTTTAATTTAATAAAAATTCATCGAAGTAAAAAAAAAGTTAAGAAAATTCGGGATAGACGTGTGAGTTTGAAAAATGGCATAATAATTAAAATATAAACAGTAAAATACGAAAAGTTTTTCTAAATTATCAAGTTTTAATTTTTCGTAAGCTTCAATAATATAACTCTCGTTTGATTTTTCCTTTTCATAGACTGTAACTATTATTTAGTCAATACTCTGTGTTTTTCGGTTTTAAGTATTTTATGAAAACTTTACTTAAAACAAATTTTAATTATTATTTGATTTTTATAAAGTATATGAGACTTATAAGACTAGATTTTATAGAATTTCTCTATTTTTTAACACGCAAGCAAAACTTAACACTATATCCATTCCTATTTAACATTAATATTATTCCAATTTTCTTGCATTTTCATTATCTTTTTCTCTTTATTGTCTGAGGAGTATCACAGAGACCTATTGCGAATTACAATAAAGCCACACACAAATTTATATACAAATAAAAAATATGTATAAAAATCTTAGCAATTAATTTCCTTAATATTAAATATTATTTATTTTTTTCAGCTATAATAATTTAAAAACTTCACAAAGTTTTTGGGCAATTTTTATTTTTACTTAAAACCAAACGATCCGGTTCGAGACCCAATCTCTTTAAAACATCATAAATTTTGGTGCGCACTTCAACGGGGAAATCACGATCCCTGCCAAATATCCAAATCTGATCAGAATAACCCAAGGAGCCCAGCGAACCACAAGACCACAAAATGGCAAAATTATCATAGTCGGTGTAGAGAACTTGATATTTACCCGAACCGGGCAGCAAACGGGCAATGACTTCAGGGAAACGCGTGCTAAACTAAACAAGATATTAAGGGAAATGTTACAATTTAAATTTAATAAAATTCTTTTTACCTTAAAGTCCATTATGGAAGATTTTCTACTTTCTGGGGTGGCATAGCCTAAATTGACTGAGGGGTTTCCTGTGCTGTAAAACAATTTTCAATATGAATTTATTATTCCTTTTCAATAACTTTTCTATTTTAAATGAACTAACATTCTGTTAATGGTTTTTATGGCCACTTCTAGTTTGAAATTATTAAAACGTGATAATTCCTCTTGATGTAAAGGCTGAAATTCTAGAGTTGTGCAGCCGGAGGCGATTTCTGGCAAATAAAAGGATCTTTCCACTTCGTACCATTGTCCCAAGACCTGCAATTAGAAAAATGTTACAATAACTATTCATTATTATTAACTATTGTTTTAAATGCTAAGAGTTTCATACAAATTTAAAATGTTTTATAAAATCAGACAAAAGTCTGCAGGATATAACATCCTGCTATAAGTTTTTCTTTTCATGAAATTTTATAGCGCCATATTATAAATATTAAAATAATATAATGGCGTTATATAGAATAAACATTTTATAGTCAAAAATTAAACATTTTATTTAAAATTAAATCCCACAAAAGCCATAAAATGTTCCGCGTTTTGAAAAAATTTATTGCAGAAGATATAATATGTTTCTAGCAATTTTTAGAACGGTTAATTCACTATAAAAAGCTTCAATATCTCACAATTATTTGCAAATTAAAATCTGAGGGTATACAAAGAGCAAAGGTACAGTAGTAGGCTGCTCTAAAAAGAGAAAGCGCAAAAAATACGAAAGAAGAGTAAAAAGCACCAACTTTATTTTTAAATTTAAAACCTTGAGTTATTTAAAAACGGACATCGAGGTATATTATCAGCGAATAATTCAATATTGTGAATAAAGGCAGTTGCTGTATGCCTACAACTTTTTTTTTTTTGAATTACGAACTGGAATAAGTAATTTTATTTAAAAAAATTAAACATAACAATATCTTCTTTATATCCGTGTTCTATTGATCATCAAGATGTATTTCTTTCCTATTTAAGTAAGTGTTTTTATTTCTATAGAAAAGAAGTTTCATTTATTAATAAATTTTTCTATATAAATATTTTTCCTCTCGAATCATCAAGATAATATTTTGCGTGCCACCAATATAAGAGGTTTCAAATAAATAATTAAATCTAATTTTACGAATGTTCTTATTTTCTTAGTCATGAACTGTAGTAGAAAGGAATGCATATCTAGTCTAAGGTCATTAAATTTTCAACAACAAAGTATATTATACCGGCAAAATTATTTTAAATATTTAGCACAAATTAAAAAAATAACATATTGCTATTTTTTATCTTTAAAAAACTAGTTTTACTATTATTTAAGATGACTTTATAGTTTTAACGTTAATGAATTTTATAAATACAGATTAACTAGTCCGTAACTTTCGCAAAAAGTTTTAGTTCTACTTTTAATAACATGTATACAATTAATTAAAAATTAAATATTAATAAAAAAGTTAAGAAAATGTGTGTTCATATGTATGTATGTATGTTATAATTTTATATTCAGCCCAATTATGAATTTTCCTGGGGAGATTTTTCTCTTCCCTAGCATTTACCTAGGGTTTACACGTGCAAGTGCAAGTTCGAAAAACTCAATACACTCAAACTCTTTTACTAACACATCTACACTTTCGGCACTTGCAGCCTACTTCCAACTCAACTGCCAAGGAATTTTACAAGACAGTGACTTGTTGAATTTGTAGCAAGTAAATGGAAAGTTATTAACAGTGTTGCCCTATTAATAGTTTAGCACAAATTAACTGGATTTCAGTGTAGCGTTAAGTGAGATTGTACTCATTTTAAATACATTTAAAAGCTAATTTACTAATTTTTTTTTCTTAAATATTCATAAATCGAGCAGTTTATTAATTTTTTAGACATAAATAACATTGAAACAACACGAATAAAGTTCAACACTATCTGGTTCCATTAAAATTAATATTTTTAATGTTATGGACAACTCTGCACTGAGAGGCAAACATGCAAGTTGCAAGACAGTCGGGCATTTGTGAGAAATTTTCGTTGATAATACGTACACAGAGCTTGCATGCAAGGCACTTGCATGTGTAAACGCAGGGTTATAGGAACAAATTGTACATTAGGGCGATACGGTACTTTTGATATTCAAATAATTCTAAAAAATGCAATTGTACTAAATTTTCCATCCCTGCCGGGGTAGAAGCAAATAAGGGAGACACAAATCTGCATCAGCTGTTTAATGTTTACATTTTATTCTGCTGCACTAACGCGGGAGATCAGCTATAAAAATTTAATAAAAATTTTAAGTTTTCATTGCCAATAAGATTGTGTGTTAATATAAATATTTGATTTCGCTGAAATAAAAAATAAAATAAACAACATAACCATTCACAAACATACGGAATAACCTTATGCTGAGAAAGTGGTGTGAAAACAGTCAGGAGCACATCAAATGGATAAATTCCCCGTGATTGTATGTACAAAATAAATTGTAAATTTTATAGTTTTTTTTCGTATCGGTCTTGATAATATTAGAAGGTTACAAATTGTACATTTACCTACATATTACGTGCAAAATTGAGTGTTTTAGAATATTTTTTTTAGATCAGATTGATCGCAACTAGTTCGTTCACTTCGTTCATAGTTCATAGTGTTGAGCACATCCCTGATCGTATCGACAATCGTACGAAAACAAATTAAATGCTCCGTATAAGCTGAATGGGATTTCAATACGTTCACGTACATATGTCATAATCCGAAAAGGGTGTTTTAACGTGATGAGTTGTACGTTTACGGATGTGACGATTTAGACGACGAGCTTAGATTTATTTTCTTTTTGTTATGAAAGATTCTGATTTTTAAGTTTTATATCATCATACGTGCTCATATTGACCCATTTGTGTCAGGCTTCATACTTAATTCATGTTTATACATTTTGTTGTTAATTGCATTGGCGTAGCTACAAATTTTTTCTAGGGGGGGCATTATGGCTGGTGATTTTCATGAGTAATTATAAAAATAATAATTACATAGGTATGTACATGCAATTTTTAATAATTCTAGGTAGAGCAACAGCAATTCATGGGGGACAACGCACCCCCTCCCCGCAAAAAGGGCCTTTCTAAGCCTATGGTTAATTGTAATATCGTTTCTGACGTTTACCAAGAGCATGCAAAGAACGATGAACTATAAAAAATAATACTATGATCAAGTTAGAATCGTTCTATTTACTGAATCGGTCAAGTGAACTACATACATAGTTCGTTCATTAACGAATTAATTAATTAATTTTTTCTGAAGACAAAAGCAGTTCATGTTTTTGAAGTGCATGTATTCACGACTTGGATAAAAATCCTAAAATAAGAGCCTAATTTCCGGTGCTTATAAAACCTTTTTGTTCTAAATAACATTTTTGCATTAGTTCCTGCAAAATGTTTGGAGAGGAAAATCTCAAGAAACTATCTCTTTTCCACATATGTATATACATACATATTTAGAATACCTAATTTTTTCCCCGAAAATTTTTTCCCATGGAAATTTTAATTCATAATAGGATGAATGGGAAAACAGAAAAAAAACCCGGGGAATTGTTACCATTGTACCGATTTTCGTCGGCTCACTGCAATCAAGTCGTAAGTAAGAAGCCAAAATGACCTTACTTCTCAATTAATTCTGGAAGAAGTCCATCTGGCTTTATTACCACTACAGAGTAGTACAATCACGTCCTTATTCTTCAATTAGTTGAGAAATAAGTCCATTTTGGCTAACTACTTACGATTCTATTGCAGTGAAATTCGGTACATTGCACCGACAATGGGATCTTAGCTTTAGCCTTCATTTTATACATCTGCATTCCACCCCTTCTCATCCTAATGGGTTAATGATTTTTTAGTTCTTGAAGAACTAAAAATAATAACAAATCTCTCTTAATTTATTGTCTTGTCAATGTTTGTGTATTTAATTAAGTTCCATGAATAAATTGTTTGCTCTGGCTTTTGAGACTTACGCACATAATAATGTAGATACAAATAATCTATTTAAATTGTCTATCTGCTCGATACCAGTATACATAACTTTGTGCATATAAAGTTATATTATGAACATACAATAAACATACACACTTATGCATATACATAAATAAGATAAAAAAAGAATATGCATGTATACAATATTTTTAATTGAATTAATTTAAATAAATTTCCTTCAGAGTTTTAAGTGCATCATTTGGAATAAGAAGACCTAATCGTATAATCACACATTTACATACGTGATGTTTTGATTTCGATTAAGTATTGAAATATTATGATCATAATTTATGATAATTTCGCTTAAAATAATAAAACAAGTGAAAATAAGAAACTTTTATTAACGTCCTCCTAAATATCGAAGCAAATTTCAGCAAGTTTTTAAGCACGTCTAAACGGTATTCACATTAAGCGTTAATTTTCGAGATTAAACTTAATAATTCCCTCTCTTTTATTTCTCTAATTAGCTAATTCTAAAATTAATTTAGGGCCAATCCCACGATTTCGACAAAATTCGACTTATCGCACACTTACATTTGAAACTACAAAAAAATATTATTATCGTGGGATTGGCCCTTAGTCTCGCATTATTTGAGTTGGATGTAGTATTACCATACTGATGAACAAAATATGGCAACATTTTCTGTGCAAAAGTCATAAATGTTATTAACGCACTTTGATTTTTTGTGGGAAGAAGAAGAAACTGCCTCATTTTATTATTCACAAGTAGAATATTGTGCGTGTAAAAGAAAAAAGATAAGTAATATGAAATATAAATGTTATTTTCTTTAATTTTAACAAAAAAAAATGGCTCTGAGTTTTCTCTTACTTTTCTTATAAAAACATGATTGACTGTGTCGGAGCCCATAGAAAAATTTGGTTGACTGTCAGCGTTGTCAACTCGGTGCTTTTCGCAATGTTTTTAGTGTTTTTTTAAATGTTCGACGCGACAAATTTTGAAGTTAGTGCTCAGTGCTTTTTTAAATTAATTTTCAGTGCTTTTTGTTTCGAGGCGGTGGCAATAAGCCAAAAGCTCAAAAGAAAATTTCCTTGCCTATTTTTTTTTTCGAGGAAGTCTTTCATTCAAAAACATAAGCTCTGAAATTAAATGGAGCATCTCAAAAAAATCTACTAAAATTTTAAAAGGCTTGGTTTAATAAACACGTGTCATATTACCATCAAACCTTAACATTTTAAGCATAATTAATGTAAACAGTGTTTTGCCATACAACAAAGAAGACATAATTCAAGTATTTACTCAAATATAGTCTAATAGCGAAATTTTGTCTAGTATAGACAATGGGTGGAGAAAGATTGATTCACTTAATGCAATGGGAAAAATATTGATTCCACTATTGAGAGATTCACTTGATATGAACTCGTTTGAATCATTATCAAAACTTGCATTCCCATCAAACTTCTGTTACTTCCGCAATGAAACGCAGAAGTCACCATTTTTATTTCGATAAAAATTTATTATCTTTGTCACATATCAGCCGAGAAAATATTTCCACATAATTTAATAAAAACCAAATTTTGTAAGCCTTGATTTTAAAATATTTTCAACTGCTAAGCCCATCGAGCTCAAAATGTACGAATAGTCGGCTCTTAACCTCAGAAAGACTTATGGATTACTGCCAATTTGACTAAACTCGAGAGATTCGTTTGTTCATTGACGGAAAAAATTAAAAATTTTTTATAATAATTTGAAAATGCTTCGTCTTATAAAAATAAAATATTTTTTTGTACAATTTATGTACATGTTGTCGGTTGGTTATTGGTTTGCGGCACAGTATATTTAAAATACATTATGTCTGCAGCAAATCAATAACCAAACGATGTGTAAAATTTTTTTAAATAATATAATAAAATTTTAAATTTAGTGCTTTTTTACTTAAATTACGCGCTTTTTTCTTGGTTTCGGTGCTTTTTGAAATTTAAAAGTTGACAACGCTGTTGACTGTGTCGCAGCTATAATTTTCTTACACAAAAGATGGTTGACTTTGTTACAGCCATACTTTTCTTACTGGGTTTTAGAACCATACTTTTCTTATGGGAAATATGGTTGAGTGTATCACAGCCACAGTTTTTATTTTATAGAAAACATGGTCGACTGTGTCGGAGCGCTACTTTTCTTATGGAAATAAGGTTGCCTTTGTCACAGCCGTACGTGTCAAAGCCATAGTTTTCATATAGAAAAGATAATAGATTGTATCACAGCCAAAGTTTTTTTTTTATAGAAAACATGGTTGACTGTATCGGAGCCCTGCTTTTCTTATAGAAAAGATGTTTAACCGTGTTACAGCAGTACTTTTCTTTTGGAAAACATGATTGATTGTGGCAGAGCCATACTTTTCTTATACAGAAAATGGTTGAATATGTTACAGCCATACTTTTCTTATATAAAAAATAGTTGACTGTGTCACAGGACATGAAAACTCTATTTAGGAAATAGTGGCTTGGAAATTTTGTATCACCCAAATATTTTATTTTGTAGACCTTGGTCTGCTTTTAAAAAGTTAACAATTTAACATTAGTTCAAAAATGATTTTAAAAAATGTTGGAAATTGATCACAGTTTTAAATCGTTGAACTTCTATCACATGCACGTAAAGTTCAGGTCGTGGAGTTGAAACTCCTCCAACTCCTTTTGTAATTTTTTATGTTTAATCGGCAAAGCCAACCATTAGTTTTTTGCACTCTAAGTATAAGATATGTTTAGAAAATTTTTTGAAAATCTTACGACTAACAGTTTAGTGGAATATAATCATCCTCTAACTCTTCCCAGCTCTGGTCTTTTTTCATTTTGTGTATTTTTTTCTCTTTAGAAAAAGTTCGACGTTGTATTATCTATCTATCTATATATATATAATTAATAGGGGAACATATTTTTTGTAATCCCTTTTACGCTGGTACCACCGCACCGATTTTAAAAAGATTTATATTGTTTTAAAGGATTTTTTATACACATGTGCAGAATCTATATTTTATTGAAATCGGTTTAGTACTTTGGGAGCTATAAGCGTTTAAAGTTGCTACTACTACATGCAAACATATTACACACGCATTTATTAGCTTACAAGTAAAAAAGAAACAAAACATGAGTGTGTGTGTGTGTGTGTGTGTGTTTGTAGTATTTCTCTTGATCTAACAATTTTTTTCTTTATTTGTCAATGTATGAAAGCCATAATATTTAAAGGAAGAGAATTAGCTTGGTTGAAGAGATTTTGTTTATGTTTTTTTAATTTCATGTATTATTTAATTATGCTTGCATATGTATGTAAGTTTGTGTGTGGCTGTGTTTTAATGAATTTTTTATGACGTTTAGATATGTATGTACGTTTTCTTTGAATCTTAAATTATTTACATTTTGATTCTAGAATACGGGCGAGTGTGTCGTCCGTTTGGTATATCTAGTTATTATAAAACAATTTTTATTTTGTAAACGTTCTAGTTTTCATGATTCCAAGAAAGTAAAATACAATTTAGTTCAAAGTTGAATGAAAAAAAAATATATATGTATATGACAATAATAACAGACTGTATATTAAATGAAATTAAAACTGTTTTTCAAACCTGTCTTTTTTATAAAATTATTTGTGCAATATTAAAAAGAATCATTCGATTTCTATACATTTTTATTTTAAATATATCTGGTCCTTGATATTATTTTTGTTTATTAAATCTGTTTCTTAGGTATTGATATCTTGCAGCTGTAGTTGTATAAATTAATAAGAAATTATATTTATTTTTATTAAAGAAGAAAAAACAAAGAATTGACACCATGAATATATTTATATCATGTTCTGTACATTAAATATTAAATACAATGTCATTTTGAAGAGCAAGAAAATAATATTATTAACCCTAGAATATCACACTTATTTTTATATCGCAAACGTCATACTTCGTCGAATCGACTACGACCTATTTCCAGAGCCAATAAAAAACGTCTTGAGCAAAAATAAGTACGAAAATAGATTTATTATTGATATTTAGCTAGTTTTTAATTATCATATAACGAAATTCATATATTTCTTTTAATCGTTTAACGTAAAATTAACATTTCACAGACTTCTATCAATTTATTTATTTATTTATTCTTAAAACATAGCATTTATAGCGTCAATTGTATGAAATATTACACATTTTTTTCCATTAAGTCTTGTAGTTTCTTATAATAAATTTATTAAACTAAAAATGCAACATTAGTTCCGAGTAACTGATATTAGCGGCTAACGCTATACGAAAAACGAAACAAAAACAATCACAAAAATATGTTTTAAATCGAAAATAAAATCGCGCGTCGTCATTTCGACGAAGTATGATAGTGCAGGGTTAAATATACGAGTAGATACGGAAGGAGGAAACCCCTTGACAAAACCAGCTTTTTTTGTCAGCAAAGTTTAAGTTATTTGAAACAGCATACAAATGTTATTATTATAATACAAAATAACATAAAATAGTTTTGAAAAAAGTTTTTGGGAGTTTCAAGGAAGCTGTAGATAGCAAACATACGATTGGTCCTTCGCAACATTCTGATATGCTAACTCGGTATATTTTAGACCGATTGTAAATAGAAACTATTTTTTTTTATCTGAGAGGGTAGTGAGTGCTTCTGTTTGATCCCATCGTAAAATAATTTCTTTATTTGATTTTATTATGTTTTACTGATTTGATTGCTACGAAGCTTACCCAACACACTGAGCTCTCGTAACGACACAATCCCGAAGTTGAAAAAATGTTCGGCGCCACGCCCAATACAACTTAATATTATATTTCACATGCTGCTATTTGACCGATTTTTACGAAACTTGAAAACACACCATAAACTCAAAAAAGGTACAATCTTGCTCCAAAAAATGAGCGGGCCACGCCTACTAAATTTTAATATTATATATCACGTGTTTGTGCTTAACAATTTTTTACGAAACTTGGCACACACCTTGAACTCTTTAAAGGACACAATTTTGCATTCAAAAAGTGGGTGGGGCCATGCCCATTAAAATTTAATATTATATTTTACTTCTACTTTCTTCTTTCTACTTTATCGATTTTAACGAAACTTGGCACACATCTTGAGCTCTGAAAAATATTTAATCTTGTGTTCAAAAAAGTGGGCGGGGCTATGCCCATGACAGGTTGGTATTAAATTATATGAACTTCTAACTATGTGATTCCCTCGAAACTGGACAAGAAGTTTCTGCTCTAAGAATGACATAATCTTGTTTTTAAAGAAAAGTGTAGGCCATGCCCATTAAAGATTAATACTATATTTCACGTGCTCTTACCTGACCTATTTAACGAAACTTGGCACACATCCTGAGCTCTGAAAGTGAAGCGATGTTGAATGTAGAAAAGTGGTAGGACACTAACATTTACCAAATTGGGTATGGCCACGCCCGTAGAAATATGAACTTGGCACTAAAAATTTCAAACTATAACTTAAAAAAAAATAAATGAAACCGACTTCAAAAATAAGCACTAAAAAGTTAAATTTAATTTACATTCAGTTAAATAAACTATTTTTATAACAGCGGGTCAGAGTATGGCGATTCGGCTTAGATAATCATGAAACGCTTGCATTTTCGGAGCGGAAAAAGTTCTGCTTTTCTATGTAAAATCTTACGAGGAACATTTTTGTGGAATATATTAATTCTCTAACAATTCTCCATATGGGTATTAATTTTATAGTTTGAGAAAGGGGGAAAGGTACCTTTCAATATAAAAAATATATATTTTCACCAAATTCTGCCATAAGTTTAAGGGTTAATTTCTTAGGGGAGTTCATATCAGGTAATCTCAATTCAGCGGCTGATGATCAGCTGTTAATTTCTCTTGTGACAAATCAAAGCAAAACATTCGGAAATTGCCTGTTGGTGGGAAATTTTACACTAACAAATATACAAGGGGAATATACAGAGTTGCAAATCGAGACCACCTGGTATCAATTCGTCTTATTAATTTCTTCGCCGGTTTTATCTTTCGTGTCCCTTGTTTCCAAGGAAAACCCCATATTGTTTGTTGTTGTTATCACTTGTTGAGTTAATTATCTTTGGAAATAATTTCATAAAAAAATCCCAATGGCAAAATTAGCCAAATTTTGTTAGTAGTAATGCCCCGATCCCCACGCAAAGTTTACTTTGTAAAGTTTTAACTCAGCTGTGTGAAAGACAGAGGGAGGAATACTATCTCTTTCTGTCTTTCTCCCAGCTGAATTCATACTTGTCAAAGTAAACTTTGCGTGTCTACAAGTGTTGTAAAACCGTTAAAACAATTAAAATTTAACATTTTTATTTTTGCAAAATTTCTACTACAAAGCGGGCAATATGATCAATTTATTAATAAAAGAAATTAATATTTGCTAACAAAAGAAAAATTAAAATATAACTCACCCGACTCATGTTAAATTTCGGCATCGAGGGATAATTTGGGCAACGTCCGAAGCCCACGCCATAAACACTGTCCATCAAAAGTAAAAACAAACAGATGCCAGAGAGACATGTTTTTAAAAACGTGTTTGTGGTGAACGATGCTGATGATGATGACAAGCAATTTGACATAATTCTGGCTGAATTTCTTTCTTTTTTTTATTATTATGGGTTGATGTTGTTATTTTTTGGTTTTATAAAAACTCAAATTAAATTTGACACAATTAAAAATGTTGTGGTTGGCTTTTTATAACAAACGTTTTTATTTATGTGTTACTCGTCTTTATTTATTATTTATTGCGATTTTTTTTTATGAATATACAATTTGCGTTTATGAACAGCAAAAATAAAATAACAAAATATTTATTTATTGGTTAATTAATAATTCCAAGTGACATATGTGTAAAGAAAAAAAAAATATGTAGTGAAAAACGCGTAAATATAAATAAATGTAAGTAAATGTTACTTTTCAATAAATATTATTGTATTTATTTTTTGCAAACTACGTGAGTGACCAAATAAAGAGGTTTGGGAATTAATATTAAACTATTTCCTCATAAAACGCTGGCTTTTTATTTAAGTCATACAGTCGTCATATGTACAAAGATTTTTGTGGAGGTACGATTATGAATCGTTGGCGTTTGTAGTTCCCATGTGTGTACACTGCTGATTGGAGTTGTAGTGTTGAAACCGGCTATTAAGTTTATTTTATTACTCATCCTACTTTTCACAGTTATTTTATTTAAAAAAACATGTGCATATCTTTTTTTTTTTTGTTTTTTTTTGTTAAGCCCGTACTCCTACTCTCTTGTTGTAAATCGTTAAGGAAGTTATTTTTTAATGAAATTTCCTATTGGGTCTTTATTACTTTGAAACGAGTTGCGCAAGCGCGTAAAGTTATGCAAAATATATACATACATACATACTTACATATACGAGTATAATGCAGCTTTCGTATATAAGGAGCAGTATGTGAAATATACAACTTTATTATATTTCGTTTTTTCCTGTTAAAGTATCAGGGCGGTCCAGGTTTTATGCAATGTGTTGCTATCTTTAATGTATTTCCTCACAAGCCAGCAAAAATTTTGCAAAATTTTTACAGTATAGCAAGCTTAATTGCTCCACGTTTTTTTAATTTTGGACGTGATATCCCCATTGAGGGGTACCTTTTCCCCTTTCAAAAACTATAAAATTAAGACCCATATGGAGAAGAATTAGAGAATTAATATATTCCACAAAAATGTTCCTCGTAAGATTTTACATAGAAAAGCTGAACTTTTTTCTTGCCGAAAATGCAAGCGTTTCATCATTCTCTAATGATAGAAACACAATTGGGGCGAATGACGAATTTCGTCCACGTCGACGAATTCGTCGATAAGAATTCGCTTCGTAAATTCGTCGTGTGAAGCACAATAACGACGAATTTACTCAGCAAATTCAGCTCTTATAATTGATAAAGTTGGTTATTGTCAGTGTGACTATATTTGCTAATTTTGGGCCAAATTTAGCTTTAACATTTTTATTAAGCCCTTAGCTTCTTCTTTAGCTTTTTTAAAAACGGATTTAGCTTTTTTAGCCTTTTTTAATCCAAATTGCGTTTTCTCTAAAAATATATTAAAGACATACAACGTGGTTTAGCTTAATTTTATTTTAAAATCTGGTCACACTGTTTATTGTATATGTAGAGAGAATGAGAGAAAATTGTTTTTTCGTCGTTCGTCGGCGTACAAAATATAAATAAATCGATCTCAGAGTTCGTCACGCACGACGAATTTCGTTCTACGGCGGTGTTGTGTTCATTTTCATATGAACAAATGTGTTCTATTTTTTTATGACGAAAGTTCGCACCGAAAAATTAGTCGTTCGTCCCAATTATGTTCTTAGCATAAGCCGAATCGCCATACTCCCAATGATCTACATATGTTATAAATGTTATAAAAATATTTTCTTTAACTGAAATTAATTATTTTTAACTTTATAAGTGTCCGCCCACTTTTCTAAACTCAACATCGCGTCACTTTCAGAGCTCAAGGTGTGTGACAAGTTTCGTAAAAAATGTCAGGTAGAAGCCCGTGAAATATAATATTAATCTTTATTGGGAACGACCCCGCCCACTTCTTTAAGCACAAAACAATTGCATTCTAAGAGCCGAAATTATTTGCCAAGTTTCGAGGGAATCACATAACTAGAAGTACATATAATTTAATACTAAAATTTTATAGGCGTATCCACGCCCACTTTTATGAAGACAAGATTAAGGATTTTTCAGACCTCAAGGTGTGTGCCAACTTTCGTAAAAATCGATGAAGTAGAAGCACGTGAAATAAATTATTAAATTTTCATCAAGATGAATGCCAAGTTTCGTAAAAATCAATGAAGTAGAAGCACGTGAAATATGTTATAAAATTTTAATGGGCGTTGGCCCCGCCCACTTTTTTTAAATGCAAGATTGTGCATATTTAAGAGCTCAAGGTGTGTGCCAAGTTTCGTAAAAATTGGTTAAGCACACGCACGTGGAATATAATATTAGAATTTTATAGGCGTGACCCCGCCCGCTTTTTTCAATGCAAGATTGTGCCTTTTTTAAGCTTAGGGTGTATACCAAGTTTCGTAAAAACCGGTAAAATAGCAGCATGTGAAATATAATATTAAGTTGTATTGGGCGTGGCTCCGCCCATTTTTTCAACTTGAAGATTATATTGTGTTGGGTAAACTTCGTAGCAATAAAATAAGTACAATATCATAAAACCAAATTAAAAAAATTTTTTTAGGCGTGTCTCAATGGAAGCTATGCCCTCACAGTCAAAAAAATTGTTTTTACAATCGTTCTAAAATATACCAAAAAAGTCTATTAAAAATGTTAATAATTGTTGGTTGCCTCTTTGAAATAAATAAGATTAATCAATTTTTTATAATTTTTGTTTGAATCTTTAAAGAAAATCAAAACAATTTTCATATTTTTTAGCAAGTTTTTTTTATCCCATATTAAATTAGAACTCGTTCCTTTACGACTGAAGTTAAGGATATGTTTGTTTATCTCGTTAGGTTATAAGAATTTCTATTGCCCCATAGAATATTTAAGTATTTTTTTTTTAATTTTACTTAGATTAAACTTTTTTTTGGGAAGCCAAATTGCAAGTGATAATTCCTAAGGAAAAAATTACACCAAAGACAACATGCTGTTTGCGAAGCCCGCTACACCTTCATCCTCAGTATTCATGTATTTGGTCTGCATGTGATATCAGTTAATATAAGCTTCAGCTTTATATAAAAAAATTTCAATGCAAAGAGAATACGTGAATTGGTTTTACTTCTTGGTAACACAATTTGTTGAAAGTTTATTGCTTTGATAAATTTTCTTTATATCACGAAGTAACTAAAAAAACACGAAACGAACGAAGAACAAAGCGACTTTGCGAGTACAACTAAATCTGTACTCACCTTGCATTCTTTTTGCCCTTCTCCTGACTGCAAATTAAGCTTTGCGTATGTGAAAAAGGTATAAGCAACTTTTGTTGATCGAAGTTAGTTTTTTAACTAAACGGCTTCGTTCTTAAAACTTTCTCTTCACCAAATTATTAATTAAAGAAAGAAAAAAAATGTTAGATCATTATAATTTATGCCAATTGCTTAATACTTTTCCTCACTTGTTTGCTTTTCCATCAATATTTATATTTGAATGTACATCATGCCATTTCATATTTTTTTTTACTCAAGTTCAATATTATTTATGCCACAATGATTTGAAGTATGTATTTATTAATTAATGGTCTTAGTAAAATGTATTCGAAACTTAACACACAAAATTGATGAAGTGCAAACAACTAACACAAGTACATATAAATATGTACATATATATGTATGTATGTACATATATGCATACTTTGTAATGCAATTGAAGAAATGCAGGAAGTAGTTCTCTTGTACCACATGGTTTACCATTAATATTCATCACACATACAAAAATAATTACGTATGGATATGGTAAAATATTGCGTGAAAGAGGCAACTATGAAAAAACAGGGTTTACCAAACCATTTTGTTTAAACTGGGTTTTTAATATTTCCTTTCACAGGCTACTGTACAGTATTGAAAAAAAATGTGTAAATACTGAAACTTTTAGTATTATAGTAACTAAGATGTTGGTCGCAACAGTGAATTAGCACAATATCTCAATTCACCTCAGGACAGATGGTGCAATGAACCCCTCTCCGTTATATCGAAAACCCTTTGGCCTCGCCTAAATATCAACAGAACCAAAAAGATCATTAGCTTCACCAGGAATCACCTGATGAATCTCTTGGCAGCACTTACCGGCCTCTGCACTTTTGGAACCCACGTTAAACGTATGGGTCTCCCATATAATGATTACTGCTACAGTTGCAATGATGAAGAAGAGGAGGAAAGCATTTTGCATCTTCTCTGCTTCTGCCCAGCTTTGGAAGATCTCCGTCTCCGCTTCCTTGCCAGAATATCCTTCAATAGGCTGTACGAGTTGCCGGAATAGGACTCAGAAGCCTAAGTCTATACTGGACCCTCTCCTGACCCGTTTCTCTTCTCTCTTATTCTAAAGAAACTTTCCATTTATATCCTTCCTTTATTCCCTGTCGCCCTACTTTCAAAGTACAGGCGGCTAAGTGAGCCTTAGCTGAGCCTTATGGCATTATGGCGTTTGCTTCGAACAGCTGTTTGGTATGGTTATGGCACGTCTAATTTAAGCTTTAGAAAGATTTTTTCGCAAATTGATAATTTTTTTAGAATGTATTTTTTTAATATTTAAAAAATGTTTTTTATTTTTTAAGAAGTACTTCTTTCAAAGTTTTAATATTTTGCAAATATATTTGTTATATTAACCCCCATAATCATAAAAAATGAATTAGAAAACCAGTTTAGGAAAATTTTGTATGAAATATTTTAAATAATATACATTCCAAATTCATTTAATACCATGTTCACACTTACGTGTTTAACGCCTCATTCGTGTCTAATAGCTTAAACACGAAGAGTTTGAGATGTTTTACCATACATTGACTTGTTTTGTTAAACATCTCAAATGAAGTGTTTAAGATTTAAACAGTTTCTTAACTCTGGCAACTTTATGTTGTTATTAAATCGTGTCACGTGAAAAATTATTTGGTAAACAAGTAATTATATGCAGACATTAAATTGGGCTCTGAGAAGTTTCAAGCCTTACAAGTCACCAGGACCCGACGGTATCATACCGGCCGAGATATGGAAAGTATCGAATCTCATAGCCCCAAGGCTACTGAGAATTTACACCAGTTGTCTAAGACTGAGTCATATTCCTAATAAGTGGAGGGAAGCGAGAGTGGTTTTCATACCGAAGGCTGATAAAAGCTCTCATACCACACCGAAGGACTTCAGATCTATATCTGCAAAACCATCAATGGTAAACTACTTTCCTCGCATCAACATGCATATCAAACGGGAAAGTCAACCGAATCGGCTCTACATGAGCTGGTTGGCACGATAGAGAAATCTCTTTCTGTAGGTGAATACACCTTTGTGGCCTTCGTAGATATTGAGGGGGCTTTTAATAATATTTCTCCAGATGCGATAATTGGTGCATTGTCGAATTTGGGGATTAATGCAGGATTGTGTAAGTGGATTCAAAATCTACTAACTCACCGCAGGATAACTTCGGCTCTAGAAGCTTCTAGGCAGACCCGCTTTATAAATAGGGGTACACCACAGAGAGGAGTTCTTTCGCCACTATTGTGGAATCTAGCTCTAAATCCTGTGCTGCTATCTCTAGAATCACGGGGGTGTAAAATCGTGGCTTATGCTGATGATGTCGCAATAGCTGTAAGAGGAAAATTCCTCACAACTCTAAGGGATATCCTATAGGATGGTCTTTCACATTTAACAAGATGGGCGGAGAAACGAGGGCTTGCCGTTAATCCTAATAAAATGGAACTAGTCCTTTTCTCCAGGAAGTTTAAGATACCCCGACCTATCACTCTTAATAATACGGAGATAAAAGTGTCCAACACTGCAAAATATCATGGCGTTATTCATGATTCAAAGCTTAGTTTCAAAACTAATATTCTAGAGAGAGTGAAAAAAGCAACTATTTCACTATATCTATGCAAAAAATCCATTGGGAAAAATTGGGGTCTTATCCCAAAAGTCGTTCATTGTATCTATACTACAATAGTATGCCCAATTTTTATGTATGGGATCATCGTGTGGTGGCCGTCCCTGGAGAAAAAGACGTATCTACATATCTTACACAAGGTGCAAAGACTTGCTCTTCGCACTACTCCTACTAATGCACTGGGAATGCTCCTTCATCTACTACCATTGGACCTAGTAGGCAAGGAGCTGGCAACGTCCTCGGCAAGCCGTCTTCGATGTACCTCTCTGTGGAACGGGAATGGAACCGGCCACTGTAGAATACTCGATGATGAAGTTAGGGAATGGAGGATTGACCAAAACTCCCCTGCTCTACTACAAGAACGTCTCTATAAAACCTGGATAGAATCCATAGAATTATGGATGAATGGAACTCCAGGTAGAAGAAAAAGTGTTGATTTTCATACGGACGGCTCCAAAACACATGAAGGTGTGGGTTACGGAGTCTTTTCGAGGGTTTTAGGTCTTCGTATTGCAAGGCGACTTCCGGATCACTGCAGTGAGTTTCAGGCAGAGATCCTTGCTATAAGAGAAGTTGCGGATTGGTTGAGAGTGAATGTCACTTCAACGACTTTGATTAATATATACACCGATAGTCGAGCAGCTATTATGGCCCTCGAATCCCCGCTTCTAAGAACAACAACCGCCCTCGACTGCCGATCATCTCTCAATGAGAAGGCAGAGCAGTTTTATATTAGGATTTTCTGGATCCCGGCGCATAGAGGCTTTCAGGGGAACTCCAGGGCTGATGAGCTTGCTAGAATTGGGACAACCTTACAGGTAAGCCGCAAGATAGAGGATGAAACAAATAGAAGGTGGGTCACAAGAAATGATTGCGTGATCACAATAAGGAAGGTACTTAATTAATTTATTACTTAATTTTGAAGAATAGGAACAAATCTCTATTCTAGTGTCCGTGTCAACCGGACACTGTCTCATAGGTAGGCATGCACAAAGGCTAAGGGTTGAACACAATGATTTTTGCCGTAGCTGCCAGGATATCGCTGAAGAGGAAAGCATAGAGCATTTTCTTTGTCACTGTCCTGGACTTGCAGTAAAGAGAATGGCCACAATGGGCGCTCTTGAGTTCAGGGAACTTTCTGACGTTACTAGTATTAGTATTAGTAGCTTTATATTCAGCTCTGTTTGGTTCGACGGTGGGGACTCCGCATAAGCAGAGTCTCCGTGGTATCACAATGAACCAAAACAATGAACCAAAAACAAAACCCATACCTAACCTAAACTAACCTAACCTAAAGTAATTAGTTAAAAAATACTCAATTATTTACAAAAACATTTGTTGTTTGAAAATAATAAACCAATAAAAAAGCATAATTGTTCGTAATTTGTTCACAAATACAATAAAATGACAATGATGTAATGTGAACGCTTGTGTTTAGTTTTTTAAAACATTTACCTTAAACACATTTAAGACCATAAGTGTGAACATGGTATAAAATTTTATGAATTTGGGGGTAAAAATTTAAATTTCTAATAAAGCGTTTATGTAGTTCTCCTCAATTTAATCTGTTTCAGAGTCTGTTAAAGAAATATATCTCTGATTTTTCTTTAATATTAATGTCATCAACAATAGATGATGCCTTTCTAAAAAATTTTCGTTCTTGAAACCGGTTTTCCCTAATGTTATTTGTCAAATTGGTAGACTTTACAAATAAAGGTAATTTAAATTAACCATTAGTTTTTTTTTTCTAAATGCTTGGGCGGATATATTAAATTATTGAAACAATTTGTTTAGTTAGTTAAACATTGCGAGCAAGCACCGCTGTTACAATTGTTATTGCTGATTATAATTTAGCTAAAGATACACACTTCCATTTTGCAATCGATAGTAAGAAAGAAAGCTTTGTTTTCTTAAATATTTTTTTATTATTATTTACTTTTTGAAAAGAAATTTTTGACGACCTGGAAACTACCAGTAATTTAATTTTTTTTAACGATTTCTTTTGCTAAAATTTTGTTTATTCATTTGTTAAGTTTGCCATTATATTAAAAATAAATAACTTTATTTTGTATTTTATTTATTTTGGCACATATTCATGTACAGCCAATTAGTGCTTTTTTCTTAGAGGTTCAATTTTATGGCTTAAACGACTGCTACCACGTAATTTTTGTAGCCAAAGAAGCAATTGAGAGAAAAATACACCTGTTTTCGTTGTTAAAGTTATAACATGCAATGTAATGTTTATTTTTTTTTTGTATATATATTTATATCTTTTTTTTTTTGATCACTCTTTTATTTATTATTTACTTTACAACAAGGTTTAAAATGCAAGCAATTAAATAATGAATTAACTACGTTAACCATGCGCAGTTTAAGTTCGTCTTACTTGTCACACTGAATGCTCAACTAATACTGAATGTTTGATTAGCTGCTTGCTGGTTGCAGCTTGAAAGCGTCAAGTGTGAGCTAAAATTAATTTTTGGCTCTCAATTTTACTTTGGAGCATGGATGCCAAAGATCAATCTCTAGATTTTAAAACATCTTAAGGTAGATGTCTTTGTTTATTAGCTACAATTGAAAGTTGTCTTCTTAAGCATTAAGCATTAAACACATTCACCACAGCAAGCTACCGCCTGCCAAATGTCAAGGATAGAATACACATGTTTATATGAGAATATTTCTTTTGAAGACAGCAAGGCAACATGGCGGCAGGTTGTTGTCTATGCTGATTTTGTCGTTGTTGTTATAGGGTTGCATTTGTATACTCGTTTGTATAGCCAAAATAAATATACCATGGTATGTACCATATAATTGTAGTGTGAGCGACAGAACTAGTATAAGAGTTATTGTGTGTGCGTGCTTTTCCAAATTAAAATACAATTAAAACAAATAACAATTGCTTATTGTATTGCTGCTGAGCAACTGTTTGATCTGTTTTTGCTCAAAAAATACATATTGTAATACAAATATATGAAAGAAAGCACTATTGAAACAAACACATGATGTGCAGCTGTATGTGCGGACGTTCGTTATGTTATTTTGTGGCGCAGCCAAAGTATAGAGAGAGAAAGAGACAATTTTGCTCTGAGAGTAATTACAAAAGCATGTGTTTCATGTACATGTATCATTTACTTACATGTGTATGTGAAATTTTACTTTCATTCATGCATTCATCAACCATGGATTTTTTTTTCAACACACCATGTGGTACTTATGTTAAAACCAGTTTTATGTATCTTATTTGTTATAGAAAAACAAATGCATACAAACGTGTTTTTCTCATTTGGTCATTGCACAACCATACAATAACTGCTTTAAAAGTCAACATTTACAACTACTAAAAGAAACGCTAAATAACATATTTTTTCATACAAGAACCAAAAAACACGCAAAACTGGTGCAAACAGATGCCTCTGTGCAATGCTATAGTTGTAGTCCAATTAAACTAATTTCTATTTTGTTGGCTACAATGAGAACATTCATGAACATTGAATGAATGATTTTGTACAATTATTTCATATTATTTAACAGAAACAATATCCAAAAATTGATGTAAAGAATAAATTGATTCATTTTTGTACTTTTACGTGAAATAAGTACATACATTTTAAAAGAGTAATTAATTTTTATAAATGCAAAATATATAAAAGTGGCAATACTGAACAATGTATTTGTACTTGAATATCAGCTGCGGATGGTGCTGCTGCCGTCTCCAAAATAATTAAGTAGCCGGCTACGAGGCGAGAAATGCTGCTAGCGGAATTTGAAGTCATGTGTTCGTGTAGCCTGCTGCGGTGAATGTGTTTAATGCATTACTGTTCAATAGTAGAATTTTTGTTTTTGTTAAAGTTTGAAATCTATTACGAGCAAACCTTGGAGAAACAGAAGTAAATACAAATACAATGTATAAAAAAATCGGCAAGATAATGTAATAATTATTTAGTGAGTTGAACATCATTGAATTGATGGTAATTACTTGCATTTGGATTGGATACAGCAGAACACGTATATAACGAACTCCAAATAACCGAAAATTTCAGTTCTTTGTTAAGTTTTACACAATAGCAAGATTTAAACGTTAGTCATAAAGGTCATTGCTTAAGGAGACTCCCCACTGTCGAACTCACTAGAGATCAATATATATGTAGCTATAGGCATAGAAAACAGCGGTTCGAACCAAACTAATGGGCAACACTGTATTTGATTATACATAGGTGACTCGCCATAATGCCATAGCCATTACCATAGATACCAACCGGCTTTTGGTTTGGTTATGGCTATGGCATTATGCTCATGTCACGTCTAATTGTATCTTAAAGAGCTCCCATGGTAACCGTGATTTTCCTCGCTAATCCAGGGCAATGACAGACAATTTTCCAGGTTCTCCTTTCTTATTAAAAAGAAGGCAGCTGCAGAAAAAGTCCTTGTATTCTACCCTTAACCTCTGTGCATGCACGCCTATGAGACAATTTTCGGTCAACATGGATACTAAAACCAAGAAACTGCCTTATGATCATCCAATCATTTCTTGTGGCCCACCTTCTATTTGTTTCTTCCTCAGTCTTGTGCTTAAGCTTGAGTTTGTTCGGAACCTTCATATTCCATATCCAATGGAACCTAGAGTTTCCCTGAAATCCTCTATGCCCCCGGGATCCATATGATTCCAATATTAAACTGCTCTGCCATCTCGTTTAGAGATGACAAGCGGTCCAGGGCTGGGGTTCTACTCTGTAATTCGAAAATAAAGAAAATGATGTCAAAATTGTATCTTAAGGCTCAATCAGACGTGATATAACCATAGCCATAGAGAACAGCCGTTCGAACCAAACTAATGGGCAACACTGTATTTGATTATAGGTGACATAACGCCATAACTCTCGCCATAGAAACCAATTGAATTTTGGTTTGGTTATGGCTATGGCATTATGGCTATGTCACGTCTAATTTAAGCTTTAATAACATGCAAATTCGAAAGAATTTTCTTCCGTTTCAAATTACAGAGTAGTCGTCAGTCCCCTTGTTGTTGTTCTCAGAAGCGGGAATTCTAGGGTCATGACTTTCAGTATATAGTATGTTCATAACGGTTGTTGAAGTCACATTCACTCTCAACCAATCTGCAACTCCCTGAATGACAAGGATCTCTGTCTCGTATGCACTGCATGATCAGAAAGTAGTTTTGAAGTACGAAGGCCTAATGCTCCTGAGTAAACTCCGTAATCCTAAGCTGCTTGAGTTTTGGAGACATAAATTTAAAATTCAATACCTCTTCCTCTATCTGGTGTAACACCCTTCCATGCTTCTCGGGATGGCATCTGGATCTTTTAAAGACGTTCGTGAAGTAAAGCCGGGGAGATTTAGTCAATCCTACATCCGCAAGCTTCGTGGTTCAATATTTTACAGTGACCGATCCTCAGAAAAATTCAACGAAGTCAATACTGTCAATACTGACACCAAGATATTTTATATTTTTAACCGACTTCAAAAAAAAGGAGGAGGTTAACAATTCGTCTCTATTTTTTTAAGTGTAACTTCATAACTCAGTACGTTTTAGACCGATTGTAAAAAATTTTTTTTTTTGTCTGAGAGGGAATAGCTTCCCATTGGTGCCATTGTAAAAAAAAGTGGACACACGCCCACAATTTTTTAAATTTAATTTTATGACAGTCTACTTATTTAATTTCTGCGAATTCTATAAAACACCTTTGGTTCTTGTAACGAGTTTGCGCCCACGCCATCCTGGAGATCAACAAATATACATACATACCTATTAGGCTCAAGACGAATTCATACCAGGTGGTCTCGATCTGCAACTCTGCAACATGCATTTTATCATGTATATTTGTTAGTGCAAAATTTCCTGCTATCAGCACATTTCCGAAATTAAACAGCTGATCACCATTTCCTGAATCGAAAACACCTGGTGTCAATTCGCCTTGATCAGGTTCTTACTACGAGGCGAATTTAGCATAAGGAAAAACAGCCGGCCTCAATGCGAATCCTCTATAAGCTTAAAAATACTTGCAGTGTTGCCAGATTTTATTTTCTGCTATTTTAACAAGTTCAGCGGAATTCAATTCTTTTAAACAAATTCAGTGAATAAAACCCCACAATAATTGCAATTCGTTTAAAAATTTTGCACATTAATGGACTTTATTTTAATTACAGTAGAATATAATAAATACATTCACATATGAAAAATGTTTGCTCGTTCAAAAAACTTCTTACCTTCTAAATTTTACAGACTAATGATAAATAATTTTTATTTTATTTAATTTGATTTGTTAAAGTTGTTAATAAATGCTTTCAGATATTTTAATTTCTTGTTTTTGGTAAATTTCACAACATTAGAGTGTGATAAACAAAAAAAAAAAAAAAAAAAATAAATAAAAATAATTTTTTATTTTAGTTCCTATATGTAATTTGATTTCAATTCTTAAAGGAAGAAACATTTTATTGTTGCCGAGATTTTGAAATGAAAATTTGCAAAATACGTTTAAATTTGGAAACAAATTTTTTTTTTTTAATTTAGGAATAAATACATATTTTTGCTAAATCATTATGTTAATATGATAGTATACAAACTATTTAATATAGCGAATACTTTAAGACAGAGCAGCCTATTTTATTCATTATACAGAGTTTTGTTTAGCTTAATTAAAGATTTCGTTGGAAAGAGTACATACATACATAGATATGTATGTATTTAGATGCTACGGAAGTATGTTTTCGTTTATTTGTTTTTTTTTTTATTTATAATAAATTATAAGGAACTAAAATATTTAAAGAAAATACATACATACATAATTACTCTATTTAGCAATTATTGTTAATTCAATTTTCCCATATCCAATGCTGTTTTACATTCATACTCCGCTATACTGTGTTGTATGCAATGATTGATTTCATTGAAGCTGGGTCTATCACTGGGTTTGCGGTTCCAGCAGCGACGCATAAGAGCATACACCGACAGCGGTGTGTTATCGGGACAACTTAAAACATTGCCCTCCTTAATAAATTTAATGACCTCTTCATGCGTTAAGCCATAATACGGTTGTAGAGCAAAGGAGAATATCTCCCACAAGCAAATGCCATAAGCCCAGACATCCGATTCTATGGAAAACTTATTATACAATATACTTTCCAAAGGCATCCAACGTATGGGTATAACATCATTTTCATCTCCTTTATAATAGTCCTGCAGATAGATTTTATGCGATAAGCCAAAATCGGCTATTTTCACAATCATTTGTTCGTTTATTAAACAATTGCGGGTGGCCAAATCGCGATGCACAAATTTACGTTCCGATAAATAGACCATACCGGCTGCTACTTGAGCTGCTATTTGTAGTAAATGACCCTCATGCAGAGATTCTCTTAGCTGCAGTGTGTGAGTGGCATAAGGAGAACAAGATCTTAGAAACTCATTGAGATCTCCGGGCGACATAAATTCAAAGAGTAGACACATGGGCCGGCCAAGAGCACAAACGCCCAGCAGCTTTACTATATTGGGATGGTCGAATTCGGCCAGTAGACAGGCTTCTCTTTCGAAATCCATTTGCATTTGATCGCTGGCATCATCTTTTAGCATTTTCACCGCCACCATAAGATCATCATAGCCGGGTACTAAGCCGGGAGCTTTGGCCTGCAATTAGAAAAAAAGTGTTTTAAAGGTTCTTGTACCTTTCATACAGAAGAAATTTCAAAACATTTTCTCTCAAATTTCATTGAATTGTTTTGAAATTTCGTTCGATATGAAATTACGGATTTAACCAATCAAACAGAACAAGTCCGCCAGTTAAATGATCTAACTCTCCCGGTTCACACACTTAAACTTTTTGTTGATCAACTCATAATTCAGCTGTAAGAAAGACGGAGAAGTAAATACAAAATATCTCTTTTACCCCCTTTTACACACGGAAAGCTTACTTTGCAAAGTCTTAATTCAGCTGGGAGGAAGACAGAAAAAGAAAGTATTCCTTCCTATGTTTTTCATCCTGCTGAATTAAGACTTTGCAAAGTAAACTTTCCGTGTGTAAAAGGGGTGTTTTTTCTTATAGCTGAATTACGAGTTGATAAACAAAAGTTGAAGTATGTGAACCGAGAAAATGTGTTCACGACGCAATTCATTTCATCTCTGTATTTTAGGCAAAAAAATATATTTTTAAATTAAAGCGATAAATCAATGTACTCTTTCAAATATTGGGCTTTATCGTAGTTACGCCCCTATTAGACACGCAAAGTTTTCTTTGCAAAGTCTTAACTCAGATGTGTGCTAGACAGAGGAGGAAATACTTTCTCTTTTTGTCTGTCACACAGCTGAATTAAGATTTTGCAAAGTAAACTTTGCGTGTATAAAAGAGATATTAGCGTATTAAAGAAGAAATGATATACCCGTTTTAGACATGGAAAGTTTACTTTGCAAAGTCTTAATTCAGCTGGGAGAAAGACAGAAAGTGATAAGTATTCCTCCCACTGTCTTTCACACAGCTGAATTGAGACTTTGCAAAGTAAACTTTCTGTGTCTAAAAGTGGTATTATCGTACTCTCTAACCACGATAAAGGGAAATATATTTATAAAAAATATGCTTGTCCATAAGTATACCTGAAACACTCGTCCAAATGCCCCCTGTCCTAGTGACCGCACATACACCACATCTCCCCTGGGATACTCTAATTTTTCCAATTTTGTATTCAAAGCCGTTTTCGGCGACTCTATAACATTATGCACCGTCACCATGCTTTTGATAGTGCCAAACTTATTATTATGGCCCACTGTCTGATGAGAGCCTAATGTTTCGCGACTCGAAGAGAGATTATTGCATTCACTATTATTGACAGCTGACGAGTTTACAGCATTAATTCCCCTCACGGAAGCATTGCACTCAGAGTTGGGATTCTGATTGATTTGTTGTTGATGGAATTCTTTGTTTTTCGAAATTTTATATAGCAACAGAACCAGTAGATGCAAAGCCACAATGGCTATAAAACCAAAACCAGCCAACATAAAAATTACATAGGGTGTAAAGAAAGTTTCCATTTGTATGGGTCCCAAATCGTTTATGGTATGGTCGATGTAGTCAGCTGGCATAAAAAAAAATAATTTTAATTAAAAAAAATTACAAAGATGTCTCTAATAACTTACGACACATGGGTATATCGCAATGCTGCCAACGCACCGATTCATCGATTGTATAACACCAAGGGAATGGCTCCTCTCCCCCTGCATTACGGCAATAATTTTCACCTTCTTTGATTTGAGGAAATACCAGTGGTGGTTGTATGTGTTTATGGGGATGCTGAGTGTCCCATCTTTGGCAAGGTATGCCAGATTTTGTGACGTTAACAGGGCCCAAATAATAACGGCCATTGCCATTTCGACAATCATCTGTATAAATGAATCAATATTTATTTTTACGCTCATTTGTATAAAAATTTCATTGCTATTACAAAAATGCTTCAAGGTAATTAAAAGTTAGGGCCTGTTCATTTAAATGGGAACGATAGATTCGTTTGAATATTTATATTGAAAACAAAAACAAATTTTCGATTGAGTCTATCGTTCGCATTTAAATGAACAGGCCCTTATATTCACGAAAGTAAATGCCATATTTTGTAAATATAAACGATTTGTTCGTTTTGAAATTTGTATGGAAAAATTATATTTTTTATACGAATTTTTATTTATTTTTTTAAATTTTTTACAAAATCTGCCTTTAATTAATTTATTTTTATGTTTTTCGTCTAGGAAAAAGCTTGCAATATAATTCGATTGCATCTTGTGAAGCATTATTGTATATTTTAGGCTTTTTCTTAATGTTTGAAATTTCGAACGTAATTTCGAATATAAGCGGAACATGCCCCGTCATCGTGGCGGGTGTATTTCGGCTTCGACTACGACGTTTTTATTGTAGATTAAAAAATACTTCAATAGTTTTTCTTTAATCGAGGACCAAAGTGTCGTAGTCTGAGTCGCTCGATTAACTCTGAAGCCCCATTTCACAAAAATTTCATTTGTTTTCCAAATGAAATTAATGTTTATATTTTCGCGTTGTTAAGCACTTCAGTGAATATTGCATCATACTCTGTGCAATGTATTTATAGATTTTTATAACCGAGCTTATTTTTGAGTTTTTCTCAATGTTCGAATTTTCGAATAAAAACATCCAGCGAATATTGTATCATATTTTATGAAGTGTATTTATAGAAGTTTATAAGCCAGCTTATTTTCGAGTTTTTGCCAATGTTCGAAATTTCGAATAAAAATTTCCAGCGAATATTATTGTATATTTTATTAAGTGTATTTAAAGATTTTTATAAACGAGCTTATTTTCGAGTTTATCTCAATGTTCAAAATTTCGAATAAAAACTTCCGGCGAATATTGCATCAAATTTTGTGAAGGGTTATATATAGATTTTTATAAGCCAGCTTATTTTCGCGTAAAATGTTAAAAATTTCGAACAAACTTTTGAATTTCATCAACATCAGCATTGAAGCAATGATTCTTAAAAATTTAATTGTTATAAAAAGTTTTATGATAATTGAAATATCGAAAACATCGAAATTTCTGCACTATACAACTCATAGGCGAAAATCGTGTTTAATAATTATGTATATTACATTATGACACCTTATTAGTCGCAAACGACTGATTTTATTTACTTTATATACTACTTACAACTTATTTCATCCTCATTCAGTTCCGTTAGGCCCACATATGAACAGTTCGGTTTCTTGGCAGTGCTGTTGTACTTGGGCAGTATGGAGCAATTCGGCAAACGAAAATGGCCACGACTCTTAATAAAAATATTGCGCTCCTTCTTTTCCTCGATTAAAACCCAATCGTTATAACAATATTGTAAATGGAGGGCAGTGCAGTCCTCATAGCAAAGAGGTAATTTGATAGTTATGCCATTTTCCATTAAGCATCTCGGAAAGGCATAAGTGCAAAGAAGTTTCTAGACAATAAAATTAACACACAAAAAAAAAAGATGATATCAGACAAATTTTGTTAAGAAACAGAAAAAACTCACCTCTGCCGCAGTGCGACACAAACCCGTTAGATCTTCAATTAATTCCTCCCATAAAGCTGTGGTGATTTGTTCATTCTTCCAACCACCCGTTGGGTCTTCTCGGCTATACCACACCTGATGGGTTATAATATTTTTACAAATTTTACCATTATAAGGGGCACAATAGCCCTTTTCTTCATTGAACGGGTCTCTTTGCTGTCTCGGCAGGCGACTTAAATGCTGATGATGATGGCGGACGGTATTAAAGTCTTCACTATGATATGTTTTGGCATTTGCAGTTGGCAGAAAAGCTGCCAACGTAGCGATATAAAAAATAGTTAAAAACGTTTCATATAAATTAACTGTTTGCGAGCTGCTTGCCAGCTTGACACTCCTCCAATCAGCACGCAAAGCCCCAACCATTTTTTTGTTTCAATTTGCTAGCAATGCTTTTGAAAGCCTTTCATATACACATATGTACATACACAAAATAAAAACACTTTCTTGTAGCTTTAAATTATGAAGAAACTTTGATTCTCTTTTGATTTAACATGTCCTTGCTATTTTTTCTTTTCTAATTAAAATTGCATTTAAAATCTTTAAAATTTGTAGCAAAAAAATTCACTTTCAGTTTATTTTCATGGCAAAAAGCAATCTAAACTAATAAAAGAGGAGAAACAACAAATCAAACCACCAAAATGACCGTCCGACGACGCCTTTTGTTGTATTTCTTTTCAAAGTATTTGCCAAAGTGACATTATTTTTTTTATATGCAATAGCGGCAGCGGCAGCAGTAGTTGAAGTATGTAGGAGCAGTTTGCATTTGGGAGTATAATAAAATTAAACTATAAACTTACAAGGGTGGTTTTTTCTATGTTTAGCAACCCATTGAATGCTGACGAAGTAATTTTACTTTTGCCCAACAAAACAGGGTTGTTTTTGTTGTATTTGTGTGACAGGACTCTAAAGGATTCTAAAAGCCGGCATATAAAATTATTAAATTTTTGGGCAAAAACTGAATCGAAGAGCATATTATTTATCGTTTTCTTAAATAATTAAAACAAGCTTTCGAATCATTGCAATTATTATTATTATTAATCGCATAAACAAATATTCCTTCTAAAAGAACATGTTGTCCGCATTTTTCCTCCCATTTTTTGAATACGGTTATCTAAAGTTTTTCGAAGTGAACTGACGACATTCCTTTACATATCTGCAGATTTATAAAAAAATAATGTATTTATTCCCTCAAGTTGTTTATAAACACATTTTATTTATGTTATTTTTTATATTTCTTTATTATTATTTCATTAATTTAAATTATATTCCCATTAACTGTTTTTGTTTACTGTACTCGTATATACCCATGAACATATTATTTATAGCTCGTCGGGAATTTTCTCCAAGCCCTGAAACAGAAAGAAATTTTTTTTTGTAATATATACATACATATGTATAATAACGTCACGATAACATCAGACGTAAGAGAAATACATAACTTCTTTTAATTTAATTTTAATAGGTTTTCTTTCACCAGTTAAATCAAGATTTATAAGCCGTTTCCTTCTATCAATAGAAATTCTTAACGAAATGTTCGTCCATTTTAAAACTAATGAGTTTGTTATTTCTAATTTCTCGAGATATTTTTTCGAGTTGATAATACATTTTTTTCATAATTATTTGACTATTCTGGAATTTTAAATCTTTTGTTTTACTCGTATAATTTTTGGTAAAAACAACATTTTGTTAATTCTACAATTAAGGCAACTTATTTAAATATCAATTCATATTTAAATCATTTTTCCATACAAAAATTCATGAAAGTCAACATTTAAATATGACTTGATATTTAAATAGAGTTGATAAATTGGCCCTAAGAGTCCTACAGAGAAAGATCTTCGGACCATTTAGTTTCTATTATGTAATTAGAAGCAGAGATTCTCAGGATTATTTAAATAACTTTATTCTAAATTTGTGGTATTTTTTACTATTGTACATTTCTACATTAGCAAGGACATAATGCTGTGTAAACTTAAGCTCAAACGAGTGCTCACATATTTGAAAAATTAACGGTCGTAGTCTAAAAAATCAATTTGTATTTTGTATAATTTTTAAGCACAAATTTAAATTTCTAATCTGCTTCAGTCAAAATTTGTATGCAACCTTAGTTTTAACATACACTTCAAACCCAAATTATTTTTTTTTACTACACGCAATAAATCGTCAGTTAGTTAATGGTTTGCTGCAGACGTAATGTATTTTGAATATACTGTGCCCCAAACCAATAACCAACCGACGAAATGTTTTATCATGAATTATTTTGATTTGCTGTTGGTTAATCAATGTGAAAACGAACGAAATGCATACATTTCGCTTCTGCTTAAGAAACCCATCAGTTCATTAAGAAAAGATATCAAACTTTGTATATATACTCTAAAACGTTTATTGAGAACTACTGAGACACAATAATTATTAAAGTCAATTTAATTTGTAATTCTCAATAATATTTTGAGAGTTTTTCTATAAACATACGAAGTTTTTTTTAGCCTTCCTCAAATAGTGAGATGGATGTATGTAAATTTGTGCAATTTTTATTGATTTTATATTCTTTGAAAAATACCCTAGTATGTAAAGAAATTTTGTTTTTGTTTTGGTCTAAGCTAATATAATTTTTTGTAACATTTTGGAAAAAATAAATCTGAATCTTTAGCCTTCCTCAAGTCTACTGTTGACCTTCTTAAGCAGAAACGAAATGCATATAGACGTCGCTTAACCAACAACAAACATAAATTAATACATTATTGACTTAACATCATTTAAATACATATGTATGTATTAGTGATGCACGAATATTCGTATTCGTATTCGAACTGTCGAATATTCGGCCATTTTCAGGCGGATACGAATATTTTTCCAAAGAAATTAAATAAATAAATGCATAAATCCTAAACAAAATTTAAATGACTAAAAATTTTAGTTTGTACAAATACATTATTTTTTTATAGAAATTTGTGCTTTGTATCATTTTCAAATATTATTTAATGACGATCATTAAAATTTTTGGTACTTTTTATTAACTTTAAAGTACGCCAACAAGAGTGTGAAGTCCTTTTTCATAACAATTTTTTAATATTTCATATTGCATATAATATTTGTATTCGTATTCGCGAATATCGTTTCAAATATTCGTATTCGCAAATATCAAAAATTGACATTCGTTACATCACTAGTATGTGTACTTCAGAATTTTTATAACACTTTAGGATCATTTCTCACTACTAGCAACTTAGTATTTTATATATGACTTGATATCAATTCAACTTAGATGGTCAATTTGATGTAAAATATTTTATTAGTTTTAAAACTTACGTTCATCAAATATGGATTGTCTGTTAGTCGTCGGTCGCGTAAATACATAACGCGATCAAAACGTTCATCTAAATTGCGGCGATAGGCCTAGTGAAAATAAAAACAAGAAGTTTTAAAATATTTTTCTTAATAATTTATACAACAGTGTAGTAATACACTACATAATTGTAATTGAGTTAATTCCTTTTGATTAAATAATGTTAAGAAATTGCAAAATTATTCACTACAACTATGGATTATATAAGAAACTTGGAAATCAGCAGCTTTTAGCCATAGATGAAACATTTAAACTTACATTGCCTATGACAGCTTTATGTATAAAATACATGGCAAATGTGGGTATAGACATGGCCACAGAAATAATGGCTGCCGATGGTAAGATTTCGAACCACATTTTTTTGAGGAAATTTGGAAAACCACGCAAAATAAAATTTTTGGACGACGAACCAGCAAGCAAAAATTTCTTTTCAGTAGAAATGTCAAAACCAGCAGCTGTTGGACACACAGAGCTGCCAGATATTATACAAAGTTGCTATAAAAATTCCAGTTTAATTACAAAGTTTTCATATAAAAAAGCTTTCATATATGTTTGAGACAATGCAAAAACAATAAGTTCCGCTATATAATTCCGCTTGTCATGACAGTTGATCAATTTATTGTTTTGTGTAAAATTTTGCTAGTTAAATTTGTTTTAAATTAATAAACTCTCAATCTTCCTTCATAAAACCTTTAAAGTTAACTTAAAAACGTTTTAGCTTTAACCAATAGTCTGCCGGCAACGTTAAGCGCACAAAAACATTTGCCAGCTTTGTGTTTAGAAGAATTTGCCTCGATTGCAAAAACTAACCCAACAACAATGACTATTCATCAATTTGCCAATGGCGGTAATGTGGAAAATGCCTTTCCCGCTGGCGCTTTGGTGCCCAAAGTGGAAACTAATGTATTAAATTTCTTGCAAAAATATCCGGATTTTGATGGACGCGATGTTACTATAGCGATTTTTGATTCCGGTGTTGATCCCCGTGCAACCGGTCTAGAGGTTAGATTGGTTTTCTTTGTTTAAATTGTATACTTTTGTTAGAAAATTAATGTAAATTTTATAATCTTGAACATATTTTAGACGCTGTGTGATGGTAAGACAGTTAAGGTTACAGAACGTTTTGACTGCACTGGATGTGGAGATGTTAGTGTGATCAAAAAGGTTGTAGCGGACGAGAAGGGCTTTATAACAGGACTGTCGGGGAGGCAATTAAAGGTAATAATTTTGCGTAATATAATTTATAATTTTATCTTTATAATAATGCATACAATGCTGAATTGTTTGCATATATGTATGTGAAAATATGCCCGCATATGAATGCTACGCACGTCAATTATTTAATTAATATATAGAGACACTAGATACATAAGTATGTATATGTTCCAACTATTTCAATTATAGAATAATTATGTGATAAATAACAGTTATAATGGAAAGCCTGATTAGTTTATCATTCTTTTTATGCATGATTTATAAAGTTAAACTGATAACGGTTTCTTGTTTTGATTTAAGAATTATTTTTCTAATTGGATTTTATTTACGATATCCCTAGATACCAAGGCTGGGAGTTACCAATTTTATATTTTTATGTAATACAAGTTGAGAAAAAAAATATTTTAATCCGGAAAAATTAATAATTAATGCGATCATCGTAAGAATAGTTAAACATACTCAGGTAGAGTGACGTATGTATATAACTTATTGCTAACCTGTACTTGAAAATGCATTCATCCATGATAAATCAATACATAATTGTATGCACAAAATCTCGTTACTCATATTTTATTCCATTAAAAATCTCTGTCCAAGTAGATAGGCATGGGTAATGATGATCTGTGTGGCGGCATAGAAAAATGCCAGTACTTCCTACAGACAAAGTCTAGTTAAATTTTTCTTGACTATATAAAATCTCATTAATTAATAAATAACAAAAATTAAAAATTTTAAGAACCCCACGATTTTTTTCAGAAAAGATGTTATATCTTCTAAACGGCTGGACCGATTATCTTTAAACATAGCTAAGAACTCTCTCGATCAAGTCATCTTTCAAACAGAAAAAACTAAATGGAAATCGGTCCAACCGTTTGGCCTGTACGTGGACACGGACAGACACACAGATACACAGACACACACTACAAACTTATAACACCCCTTTTTTTAGTCGGGGGTTAAAAATATTTCATTCTAGGTATAAGAATTGAAAATTCATTCTAGTTCAATTATAATTAATAATATGTATCTAAATATATGTATTATTTTTTATTAAGAACACTTGCAAGTTTTGAGAAACAGGCCCCTTACCTAGTTTTGGATGGTCAATAAGCTGGATTGACCAAACATTTACTCAAGATTTTGTTCAATATTTGTTAAATCCTAAGCGATTGGTTGCTCTCCTTATTATCTTAATGTTTGTTGAATGATTTCCGAATTCGACAATTTATAATCCTCCTTATCGTGGTTGGCGTATTTCGAATTCCACTAGGATCTTTTTGTACTAGATTAAAGAACATTATTTCTTAAATCTTGAACCAAAAGGTCGTAGTTGTAGTAGAAATACGCCAATTACGATAAGGCCAATTATAAGGCCAATATTTTGGGGTCTTATTTTACAAAAGGCAAAACTAAACGTTGAAACATTTTTTGTGTTTTTTTTTCTTGAAACTTATATATGTATATATTTTTATATATTTTCATTTCATTTATTTATTCTTTATGTATACTTAGCCTAATGGCCATATTCCGTCACATCATACTAATAATTGGTGTTATATTCTCTATAATCAAATATAAATTATACTTTTTATATCCAGCTAACCCAACAAATGCTTGATAACAACACTGCCTCTAATAAGGAATTCCGTTTGGGTCTTAAACGCTTTTTTGATTTATGTCCCTCTAAAGTCCGTGAAAATCTTACCAATGCCCGTAAACGTAAGGAGTGGGATGGACAAAATAAAACAGCAATAGCGGAAGTTTCCAGAAAAATTAATGAATTTGAAGCTCAAAATTCAGGTAAAAATGTGATCGTGTACTTAAATGAAAAACCATATAAAAAAACTACATTTTCTTTTTATTATGCATGTATAATGCCAAACTAAATTATACTTACCAGTTATAAAGTTTGTGCTTAAAAAAATTAAATATAAACATTTTATTAGAAAAATTTAATAAACTATTTTCTTTTACGTGTAAAATTTCAAAAAGATCTAGTTACGTTGTTTTTCGTTTAAAATAAATACATATGTTTTTTCTTATAATGTATATATGTATATTCTTTTATTATTTATATAATTATAGATAGTTCCAAATTGAGTTGGGACAAGAAGCTCGTTAAAGAAAACTTAGACAATACCTTAGAATTGCTCAATAATTTTGAAAAATATTATCCAGATATAAAGACTGCATACGATTGTATACTTTATTCTACTGACAAGGGTTGGCAAGCTGTAATTGATATTACCGAGAAGGTATTATTATTATTAATTTTAATATAAATGTTTCTTTTTGTAAAATATTCAGCTACAATTTTCAAAATTAAAAATTAAATTAGTATGTTCTATAATATTGATTGTATACATATTTATTATTTGCATTTAATTTTTAGGGTAACTTAGAAGAAGCTTTACATATCGGTGAATACAGCAAAACTTGTGAAATCAAAAATGTTGATGACTATTTATCCGTTTCAATTAATGTCCACGATGAGGGCAATGTCTTGGAAATAGTTGGAATGTGTTGTAAGTAATAAATTGGAAATTATAGAGTGAAATATATACATACATATAATCAAAATATTTCTAAAAAAATAAATCTCTTAACATTTCAAAAATTCTGTTAGGAGTTGAGCGCTAAAGCGATGCTATACAACCTAGTGATATTGAGCTCCAGAAAGAGTCCTTTTGTATCAAATTATGTACTTAGAGAAACTTGTTAAACCTTTCTAAAGATCACGAATCCATTGTCATATTAATGCCCGTAATCTCTACATGCAGATAATTTACCTAAAGTTTTTACCTAGGAGTTTGCCTTATAAACCCAGTAATACTTAGTAGCAGTCAGTGGTGATTCGTTCTCTTATTTTATTTAGATATAGCATAAAAGTGCCATAGGACGGGTAACTGGTGCGCTCTCGCTTAAAAAGTAAGTTACGATGTCAATACGTTTCACTAGCATTTCACTTACATCGACAGCGGAGTTGTAAGGGAGCATGATAATAAATTTAGCATAAAAGTAGACCAGTATTTTAATTTTGTTTTATAACAAACTGTTTGTTTAATCAATAAATGAATCCCTGCTTACGTCATACTGACATCAGTGCTCACTATCGAAGTACTTCGCTTAATTTCCCGCTGAGTATCTGTACACTAAGAGAGAGATAGAGAGAGAGATAGATATCTACGGGTTGAAATAACGGGCATAATAAATTGTGGAAACATATTTTCTAATATTATTTTGTACTATGCTCCACATGTAATATGACTCACAGAGCGATACGAACTTTAGCCTAATCAAATCATAAATATAGAAACAATATAAAGTTCGAACAATAATAATTCAAACTAACTAAAAATATTTTTCCTTTTTAGCATCTCATGGTACCCATGTGGCTTCCATTGCCAGTGGCAACCACTCGTCCAAAGACATCGATGGTGTAGCACCGAATGCAAAAATTGTCTCCATGGTTATCGGTGATGGTCGTTTGGGTTCAATGGAAACTGGCGCAGGTCTAGTGAGAGCCATGATGAAAGTAATGGAACTATGCCGTTCAGGACGCAAAGTCGATGTCATTAATATGAGCTATGGCGAGCATTCTCATTGGTCTAATAGCGGGTATGTTACTTTAATAAATTTCTTTAAATTTCATTTCAATTTTTTTTTTAGATAATTTAAGTTTGAACAAAAAAACATTGATGAAAAGAAAGTTAACTGTTTTGAAATTTCCTTTGATTCGATTGAATAATAAATATAAAAACCATCTACTCTTAGATTTCCTGAAATCATGGAAAAGAAACGACATAAAAAAAGAAAACCTTACTTAAGGTAAATTGCTTTTTAACTAAATAACCTTTTGCCCTCCCAAGACTCAAGTCAATTCTAATTGTTGTTTACTTCGCTTTCTCACTCGCTTTGTGTGTTCCTTCCTAGTTAAGTGTTGCACTGCCAACAACATTAATATTTGTTGTATTTACACTTACACTAACAGCGCCAACAATACAAGAAACCACAAAGGAAATTTCAAAGCATAAAGTGTTTTACTCAATGTTACAAAAAATAGAAACAAAAAAAAAAAAAAATAAAATAAACATTAAAACCTACAAACCAACTTAACATAACTTAAAGAAAGAAATACTTACTCACTTACGATTTAATGTTTCCTTTATAATCTTTCATTTGCGCTGTTTCCTTTAGCCGCATTGGTGAACTAATGAGCGAAGTAGTCAACAAGTATGGCGTGGTTTGGGTGGTTTCAGCTGGTAATCATGGTCCAGCTCTTTGCACCGTTGGCACGCCACCAGATCTGCGTCAGCCCAGCTGCATTGGTGTGGGCGCTTATGTTTCGCCACAAATGATGGAGGCCGAGTATGCCATGCGCGAAAAATTACCCGCCAACGTTTACACTTGGAGCTCAAGAGATCCTTGCATTGATGGTGGCCAAGGAGTGACAGTGTGCGCTCCTGGCGGTGCCATAACATCCGTGCCACAATTCACCATGTCCAAATCAGCTCTTATGAACGGTACTTCCATGGCAGCGCCCCATGTCGCGGGAGCCATAGGTGAGTTTATCAATAAAAGCAAAATTTTACAGGTTTCTAATTCCTTTTCTTTCTTTTTTTCCATTTGCAGCTTTACTCATCTCGGGCTTGAAGCAACGTAATATTGCATATTCACCTTTTAGTATTAAACGTGCCATTTGCGCTACTGCCACTAAATTAAGTTATGTTGATCCATTTGCTCAAGGCAGTGGTCTTTTAAATGTTGAAAAAGCTTTTGAGCATTTGTTGGAACACGATAAAGCTGTTGAGAATATGTTAAGGTATGTTCTGTTCTACAGCTGCAATTACTATCAATGCCAACCAAATTTCTTCCCTCCCATCCCACCCATTTATTCCAGTCATTGTTTTATGCTCGCAGTTTGTTAATCTCATCACTTTGTTTTATTTTTCATGTTAAATACGTATTTTGTGTAGTTTATTTTTTTTGCTATTGTAGTTGTAGTTGTTGTTGTTGTTGTTGTTGTTGTTGTTGTTGTTGTTTAACATCTTTTGTACATTTTTAATTAATGCACTTTGCTTTATATTGTATGTTTTTATATTTGCTGTTATAAATATTTTTAATTTATTGTTCTTGCTGGTGTTCCTACTAATTGCGCTCCTCTTTGCAGATTTTCTGTATGCTGTGGCCCCACAAATGCCAAAGGTATTCATATAAGGGAGGGAGTTTTAAGAAAACCTTACGAGTATAATGTTAATATCGAGCCAAAATTCTTTAATGATACTGAAGCTGGTGAGTAGCAAAGAATTTTTGCGAATTTTTCTCTTTATTATTTTAATTTTTCTTCTTAAATACTATTAAGGTGGGATATGTTTTTTTAATTTTAATTTTAATTGCTCTCTTTTTTATTTCAAAGTATGCCAAGCAAAAAATAATAATTTAAAGTTTTGGTAAATTATGAAAGTTTGAATGAGAAATTTAAAACTAATTGCACTGTAATATTAAGGATAATAGGAATTATTGAAGCATTAAAACCAAAAAAGGGAGAGAGGCAGAGAGATTTTTTGTTGTATGGAAATTTGTTTTAATTAAAGACTGATTTACTTGTTATCAAGTATTTTAAGTGTGTTAATTATAAGCAGGGGGTGTAATTATATGCATAAAAAATCTTAGTCAATTATTAGGTCTGCTTCTTTGCCCTACATTGGGATCCCGCGGTATTCCAAATTGCAATAAAAGTGTTGCTGTACTCCACAATTGGGTAAATGAGAGAGGTTTTGAGCAACATTGCCTGCCAGTTAGGGGATTTGTCCCCAAATTCGGGATTTTTTCTCGATTGGGATTTTTTTTCGTGTTGGGGATCTGGGGATTTGTTGGGGATGATAATTTATGGGATTTTTTGGGAATTTTTGTGTGTGTTATTATTCATAGTGAATGGTTTCTAATAAAGAAAAAGTATCTAGGCAGATTAAACAATAATGAACACTATCAAAACAAAAATACGTAAGGCTGAGTTTACATCTGGCATTTCTTGTGTGTCATTTGCCCAGAAAAGCGTAACCAACTAATTACTAATGAAGAACTGTTTGATTCAGACATGTATTTATTGATTTAAACAGTTTGCAATCATGCTGGATTCTATAAAATTGTCTATTAGTTTATTAAAAATTATTTAACTTAATCACCCCTATCGTGAACAGTTTTTCCCTCGAAATATTTTCCCTTTTCCCCAAATTGCAATCGTGAATAATTTTTCCCCTGAAATGTGTAACGTTTCTTGATTCCCCTTATCGTGAATAATATTTTTCACATGGATTTTTTCACTTTTCCCTTCGTTTTGTTCACTTTATTTTTGCAGGCGAACTGAATTAATACACTGCCTAGTTTTAATATTATACTAGCAATTATATATTAAAACTTGTGAATAACTGTTTTTAGGGCAAGATCAATAAATAATGTCCACGATTAATAACAATAATTCCTTGGAACACATTTTTTCATTGAATATGAATCTCTTTGGTTCACATGCCGTAAATTTTATGGCTAAAATTTTTTTTGCACGGTGCCGGAAACAATTAAAAACACAACTAACTAAACACTCTATAACATTTCATTTGAAACCCAAAATATGTTTATTTCTTATTATTAAACGTAATTTGTTTGATTTTCAATTAATTTTGAAGCTTTAAAAGTCTTCTTCCCGTTTTTTACATTCACTACGCATTGATAGCGGGAACAAACGTTCCCATGAAATTCACGATTGCAAATTTCAATTCATGGGGAATGAAAATTTCATGGGAACAAAAATTTCACATTTTATTCACGATAGGGGTGAATAAGTACTCATGTTTTAGACTTGGCAGTTTTTCTTGAAGCAAGTCTGAGTTTATGGGAGAGAGAGTAAAGAAGAAAGAATAGGGGTACTGACTTGCTTGTACAGAAAAGTTACTTCAATTCTCTTTTGTTATTTCATTCGCTGCATTAAAACAATTGAACAAGAAACCGTCTGTATGTAAACAATCGAGCAGTTTTAAAAGAGAATTGAAGATAATTGCTTCAAGAAAAACTGCCAAGTCTAAAACTTGACTTACATGTCTGAATCTAAAAGTTTTTCATTAGTAATTAGTGGTTACGCTTTTTTTACGCTTGTGTGGCACATGGCACACAGATGGAAACCCGGCCTAAGAAAATGCAATATGAATTGTTGGAAGCACTTCTTAGAATAAATACACACTGCAAAAATAATTTAATTTGTTGTGACAAATTTAATCCTTCTGCTGAAATGCTAAGGCCGGGTTTGCATCTGTGTGCCATGTACCACACAAGCGTAAAAAAACGTATCCACTAATTACTAATGAAAAACTGTTTTATTCAGACAAGTATTTATTAAGTTGAATAGTTCCATACATAACTAATAGACAATTTTATAGAATCCAACACGATTGGAAAGTGTTTAAATCAATAAATATACGTCTGAATCAAACAGTTTTCATTAGTAATTAGTTGGTTACGCTTTTTTGGGCAAAGGACACACAAGAAATGCCAGATGTAAACTCAGCCTAAATCGTTTTAATACAAGTACCATGTAGAGCACAATTTCTGAGGCTGGTGAATCAGAAGATTTCGATTCTGAAGTTATTAAAATGGTAAACTTTGGATAAAAAATTTGTTTATACTTGTGTATATTCAACTATGGGTAATTTTTTCTTTACAACAAGTCTTACTTACAAGTTTAAATTAAATTAATGTGAATGTAAATATATATAGCTATCGATATAAATGAATTTTATTGAATAAATATGTTATTTTTCACATAATTTTTTAAATAAAATTAAAAAAAACCCTTTTTTTGCAAAAGAAAAATTTTAATAAAAAAAACTCAATTTGGGGTTTTTCGGGGATGACAAATCAATAAATTCAGTAAAGTGCGACTCTGACTCGCGCACGAAGGGTTCCGTACGGACCTAGATATGTAATACTTTAGGAACTTTAGCCTTTAGCATTTTTTTTTTAGTTTTTATGTTTTTTTTTAATATGGGTTTTTTTTAGTTTTGGCGTTTTTTGTTGCGTTTTTGGCTTTTTTTAATTTAATCCTTTTATCAGTTTTGGTGCTTTTTTTTCTCGATTTAGCGATTTTTTTAGTTTTTTGGCGATTTTTTTCATTTTGGCGATTTTTTCATTTTGGCAATTTTCATTTTGACGATTTATTTTAGTGCAATTATTTTTTATTTGGTGCTTTTTTCGTTTTGGCGCTTTTTTTCGGGTTGTGGCGACTTTTGTTCGGTTTGGCGATTTTATAATTTTGTGATTTTTTTGTTTTACCGGTATTGAAAATTTCAAGACTTTGCCTCCTACGGCAATACGTACCAGTGATCTGCATGATTACGATTCAAACGGCATAATTTTGCATTTTCTAAAATGAATATTGAGCTAGCACTTAACATTAACAAAATGAATGATGCTATTGCATGATTAATTTCAATGAGACTGTTGTTAATAAATGCCTGTCATTGCTTGCAATTTAGATTCATTCATATGACTCACTAAAGCAATGAATCAGTATGATTGTTTTGAATACTTCTTAAACCACTTCTGACAAATATAGTTTTATGTAATATTACAAAATAAAATAGCTAGGCCCATTCTTTTTTATAAATTATTTTAATATGAGAAAAACTATTAATTAACACAATATGAAGAGATAGATTTTTTCCTTTTATTTAATTTTTTTATTACACGAAAAACTACATTTTCGAAATTTTTTATTATTTCTGAATACATTCTGTTAAATTTTCTAAAAACACTTTTTAATAGTTTCTTAACGCTATTTATTTATGTGTGGAAATATTTACTCAATGTTTTATAAACTGAAGACTTCATCTAGTCAACGTGCTTTTGTGAGTTATTTGATTACTATACAAAACAATCAAACAACAGTACGAATTTTTTATTTATGTTTACTGACAACACTTAAAAAAAGAGAGTGAGTTAAAGACAGTCAGTTGTTAGAGAGGCAACACTGCAAGCAATATCATTAGTGCATATTGATGTTAAAAAACAAAACAAAAGCATTGTAAAAGTGAGTGGAGAGCGAAAGTGAATCAACTCATACAGTTCACTGATACGTACAAAGTACAAACATTTTTTTGACCCCGATTTTTCTATAGTTTTAATTTTTGCGGGCACTGTTTTACCTTGTTTATTACAATACCATTTATTTTTGCTTTTTAAAGTATTTGAATTTTTTTATTTCCTAACTTCAGTAGAAACTAAAAGTTGATTCTTTGGTTTCTTTTATTTCATTTATTCTCCAAAATAAAGTCTATATGATGATATAAATGAGAAATGAGAACTAAAATTTTGCATGTATTTAAATATCAACAAAAAGTTTTTGTTGTCTTCTTTAATTTGTATAAAATTTTTTTATTTTTCCTCGCACTTACTGCAATCAGTAAAGTATGTATGTATTTTATTCTTAAAACCTTTCAAAAGACTTGTAATACGTTTTAAATTCTTGCTTTAAGCTTTTGTAGATGTGTGTGTGTGATGTGTTTGTGCTTGCATACAGAAATAATATACATATTTCCTTCAGATTATTTCATTCTATTATTTTTGTTACATTTTGCATTGGAGTTCTTATTTGAGTTTTTCAATGTAACTTCCATAAAATTACCTCCTTTTTTAAATGTGTTTTTGAAACATTTGCAATATTTTAATTAAAAGCTAACAGCTTTGTTTGATATTTAACACAAAATAGACTGAAATTTCCTTTTTAATATGATTTATTTTCAGCAGTTGTGAGCAAAATAAAGTTGCAAAAAATTATTTGTTTTCTAAGCCAACAAATATTTGATTGGTTTTAAAAAGAGTTATTTTTTTTTGTCAATCTATTTTTTTAAATTAAAACTGTAGATTTTTTATTAAGGTAACTTTTTCTAAACTATCACTCAATCGTGAACATTTTTCTCTTGAAATATTTTCTCTTATTCCCAAATTGCAATCGTGAATAATTTTTTCCCTAGAAATGTGTTCCCTTTTTTATTCCCCTTTTCACGAATAATTTTTTTCATCACGATGTTTTCACTTTTCCCTTGCACATTTTAATTTAATTTAATTTTATTCTATATTATTTTATTTTATTTTATTTTATTTCATTTTATTTTATTTTATTTATTTATTTTATTTTATTTATTTTTTATTTTATTTTATATTATTTTATTTTATTTTATTTTATTTTATTTTATTTAATTTTATTTTATTTTATTTTATTTTATTTTATTTTATTTTATTTATTTTTTATTTTATTTTATTTTATTTTATTTTATTTTATTTTATTTTATTTTATTTTATTTTATTTTATTTTATTTTATTTTATTTTATTTTATTTTATTTTATTTTATTTTATTTTATTTTATTTTATTTTATTTTATTTTATTTTATTTTATTTTATTTTATTTTATTTTATTTTATTTTATTTTATTTTATTTTATTTTATTTTATTTTATTTTATTTTATTTTATTTTATTTTATTTTATTTTATTTTATTTTATTTTATTTTATTTTATTTTATTTTATTTTATTTTATTTTATTTTATTTTATTTTATTTTATTTTATTTTATTTTATTTTATTTTATTTTATTTTATTTTATTTTATTTTATTTAATTTTATTTTATTTTATTTTATTTTATTTTATTTTAGTTGATTTTGCACTATTTAATTTTTTATTTTATAATAATATAGAAACAAATGAAGTTCGACCAATAATAATTAAAAACTAACCAAAATAATTTTATATTATTTTGTTTTTTGTTTTGTTTTATATTATTTTATTTTTAACCCCCGACTAAAAAAAGGGGCGTTATAAGTTTGTAGTGTGTGTCTGTGTGTCTGTGTATCTGTGTGTCTGTCCGTGTCCACGTACAGGCCAAACGGCTGGACCGATTTTAATTTAGTTTTTTCTTTTTGAATGATGACTTGATCGAGAGGGTTCGGTCCAGCCGTTTAGAAGATATAGCATCTTTTCTGAAAAAAGTCGGGGGTTTTTAAAATTTTTAATTTTTGTTATATTTCATTTCATTTGATTTCAAGCTACGTAAGTTTTTATTTATTTAATATATGTATAATTTAATTTAATTTGATTTAATTTAGTTATTATTTTTTGTTTCGATTACGCTGAAGTTCTTTCTTATTGCTCTGTAGGCCGAATTACATGTGATAATTTTTAAGGAACAAATTACACCAACGGCAATTGTAAACTATTATGACACACACTAGCAGAACGGAACAATATGATGTTTTCATCATCAGCATTCATCATCAGCATTATTGTGTTTGGTCTACTGTGTGTCAATTAATGTTGACTTCAGCCTCTTTATAAATATTCCAATGCAAATGGAATATGTGAATTGTTTTGATTCATCGCAATACAATTTGTTGAAAGCTTTTTATGGAATAAAAGCTCAGTTCTTAACATCGCTAATTTATAACAGTCACAACAGTTGTATTGTTTGTTCTTTTTGGGTTTGTTACTTTAAGTAAATGCTACTTGTGTGTATATTTGCTTAATTTTGCTATAATCACATAGCTTATATGTTTCTCTGTTTATGATTCAATTATACCATTGTTTGTCGTAATTATTTAGAATTATCTTTTTCTCTCTTAGAGTTTTTCTTTTTAACTGTAATCGAAAACATATTTTTTTAATTTTTTTTTTGTAAAGAAACTTTTTTTGATGCCTCCCTTACTCTGCTTAAAATATTTTCTTAATGAATTTTGAATAATTCATTAATGCAAGAAATTAAACTTTTACTCGACTAATGACAGCTCGCACACTCGCTGCTTTATGTTAAATATGGTCTAATTAATAACAGCAATTAGTTAGCTTCTTAATGAATTGAATTAAAAAGTACTCTTGACGAGTTAAACAAACGCAAAAATTTAATTATTTCAAAGGAAGACTGTACAATAAAATGCGCCCTTTCCGTACATTCGTAATTTCTTTGTAAATATGTACAGCTTCCATATCTTCTGCAATCACCACCATCGACTCCCAGTTTTATATTGTTTAGCATAATTTTCTCTACCTTTAAATTATTATTATCTTGATTGCAATTGTTGCTGGTGTTATTACATTTAATATTTTTTTTGTATTCAACACTTTTTTTGCACTGATAGAGAAAAGGAATATGTATTTGTGTGTGTGTGTGTGTCGGTTCCATTATAATACACATTATCAAGTACTTGCAGCAATTTATCTTCGCATACATATTAAATCAAGTGTAATCCATTAATTTTTGTTGTTTGGTTGCACAATCAAAAAAAAAAAAAAGATATTGTTATCGTTGATGTTGCACCCCACACTTGCTGCAGCAAGGCATCCATTCACGCACTCATTCTTCACCCGTTCGTTCATTCATTTATTCGTTCATTCCATTTGCTTCTTTGGAAAATCACTCAACCAGTAGATACCCATTCATTGACTTCAGTTTTTATTTCTTTTTTTTTTTGCAAAATATTTTTTTTTTGTAAAACAGCTGAAGTGTATTGCAGCTGAAAATGCAATCTGTACATATTGTTAAAGTAATTAAACAGATTTGTTAGGAAAAATAGTAGAAATCAGTTAATCGCCTCCAACACCTTTACATTGTCAACAATTTCCATACAAACACAATTAAAATTATATGAAAATTTTGTTCGATATCGTAATTTACCCTCTGCTCAACACAGAGACCACATTTTAAAAAATAATCATTTTCAAAAAGTAACGTTAAGAAACGAATTTTAGAAAATAGGTCTTAAAAAAGTATCTCTTAAAAAGGTAACCTTCAAAAGAAAGCAGCTTAGAAAAAGTACCTCTTGAAAACTATCTGTTAAAATATAATTTAAAAAAGAAAGAAACGCAACTTATAAAAAATTAGCTTACAAAAATATCTTTTAAAATAATCTAAATTTTTAATTTTAAAAAAATTAAAAAACCTTGCAAAAAGCTAATTATAAAAAAGTACATTTTAAAAGAATAACTTTAAAACAAGTTTCAATTAAAAACGTACTTTTTTAAAAAAGTTTCCTTTTCAAAAAAGTACCCAATTAAAAAGTATCTAATTATAAAGTACTATTTTAAAAGAAGTACCTCTTTAAGAAAAGTGCTTTTTTAAGAAAAGATTCATTTTGAGAAAAGTACCTTTTTAAGAAAAGTACCTTTTTAAGAAAAGTACCTTTTTAAGAAAAGTACCTCTTCAAGAAAAATAAACTTTTATGAAAAGTACATATTTAAGAAAAATATTTTTTTTAAGAAAAATATTTTTTTAAGAAAAATATCTTTTTAAGAAAAATACCTTTTTAAGAAAAGTACATTTTCAAGAAAAATACCCTTTTAAGAAAAGTACCAGTTTAAGAAAAGCACCTGTTTAATAAAAGTTCCTTTTCAAGTAAAGTATGTACCTTTTTAAGAAAAATATCTTTTAAAAAAGTACATGTTTAAAATGTACCAATTTAAAAAACTACCTTTTTTAAAAAAAAGGACCTTTTTAAGGAAAGTACCTGATTAAGAAAAGTACCCTTTTAAAAAAGTACCTTTTAAAATAGGCATTTTAAAAAAAGTACATATAAAAAAAGTACCTTTTAAAAAAGTACCTTATAAAAATAGCTTTTAAAAAAAGTATTTTTTAAAAAGTACCTTTTCAAGAAAAGTAAGTACCTTTTAAGAAAATCTTTTAAAAATGCTTTAAAAAATACCTTTTTAAAAAAGCAACTTCTATAAAAAAGAATTATAAATAAGTATCTTTAAAAAAAATTTACCTTCTCAACTTCAAAAAAGTACCTTTTAAAAAACCAGCTGTTAAAAAAGTACCTTTGAAGCTTAAACATTTTTTTTTTCTAAAAACAGTGTCATTTAAAAAAATACTTTTAAAAAATTTAATTTTTTCAAATCAGTATATATTAAAAAATAGTGACTGAAAAAAGTACCGGTACCTTGAAAACACAGTGCCTCTAGAGAACTACGTGCCTTATTTAGTAAAACGCAACGACAAGCGTTGACAAGCGTTGTATGTGTTTTTTTTTTTTTTTGTAATTTTACCCCCTTATGCAAAAACGATTGTTAAACTTCAAGTTGGTTTAACAAACGAATTTTGTATGGCAAAACCGGTTTTAATACACGCTTTAACTTTAACAAACGTTTTTGCTTATATGTTTTCCATTTAAAATTTGTTAACGCTTAGCGTTTCGTTTTACTCAATTTGGCCCTACCTTTTAAAAAATTAACCTTTCTCCAAAACAGTAAATATTAGATAAAGTAGCTTTGAAAAAAGTATTCTTCAAAAGAAGTAATTTTTGAAAAAGTATATCGAACTCTTTTCAGATATTTTGATCTACGTAATATTTTGTGGCGATGATTATTATAATCATGTCTAACAGAAAATGCTTTAGTGTGCTGCATGCCAAGCTATTCTATATTTTTCTCCTCCTCTAAGCGTGCAAACTGTCGCCTCGTACATCATTATGTATTCAATTATTTATTACAGTTAATTACATTTTAATACAGCTTTACGTGCTTTTCATGTTTCGACTGAAATTCTAGTGCTTGACAATGTGCAATAAAAATCCCTTCTACTCATTCGTATGTAGACTGTGTCGTGCTTACGCAACAAATGCAAATTAAAGTATTTTTTTTTCAAAGAGGAGAGGAATGCCATAAAAATTATATTTTTAAGCCTCTTTATACTGTTTTAATTAATATTTTAAATTAATTTACCTCGTTAGTTGCATTCAGAGGGGCAATTGGTAATTTTATTTATAATTTATAACTGACATTTAACCCTTAAAACGGTCACATTTACATATTTGTGAACTTGTAATACATGATGTATGATAACACTGTGTGACATAATTTTTTATTTATTTTTTGGCAGTAATACGACTAATTTGGGCACAAAACATAATCAAAGTGGATACTTGGTTTTTCATTTCCTCCTACATATGTTTTCCTTTTTAAAGGATTTTGCATTTCTTAAGGATGCTTTTTTTATATTAAGATAAAATAAGCACGCCTATTGTGAATAAAATGTGAATGAAATTTTTCTTCCCATAAAATTTTCATACGTTTGTTCCCGCTATTAATGCGTAGTGAATGTAATAACCTAGAAGAAGATTTGTAAAGCTTAAAAATTAATTGAAAATCAGACAATTTTAATTTTTTTTTTTAGTAAGAATTACACAGCTGTTGGGTTTCAAATGATATTTTTTTAAGAGTCAAGTTGTGTTTTTAAATATTTTAGGTGACGTGGAAAAAATTCTTTAGTATGCTACAGCCATAAAATTTACTGCATGTGAACCAAATAGAATCATGTTCATGAAAAAAAGTGTCGCATGGAATTATTGTTATTAATTGTGTACAAGATTAGTAAATATCTTGTCCTAAAAATAATTATTTATAACTTTTACTATATATAATTGAAAGTATAATATTGAAATTACGCGATGTATTAATTCAGTTCGCCTGCAAAAATAAAGTGAACAAGGGAAAAGAAAAAAAATTCATGTTAAAAAATATTATTCATGATAAGGGGGAATCAAGAAAGGGAACACATTTCTGGGAAAAAATGATTCACTATGGCAATTTTGGGGAAAAGGAAAATATTTCGAGGGAAAAACTGTTCACGATAGGGCTGAAAATTTGCTTAGCGATATTGGTATCAAAGAAATGAGAAACCCCTGTAAAATTTCATAAAAGCTAACCTTACTTTTCCTGAACAATAATATGTATTAAGAAATGTCATTTAAAAAAGTATGCCTCCATATCCTTGAAAGTTAAAAATAGAAATAAAAGTTACATGTTGTAGTCATAAATCAATTCTGTAAGACTTGGGAATTTTATGTAAAAAAAAATTAAAAATTGTCACAAGGTGTAATCTTTTCCAACAAGCACTTTCACTTGATTACACAATTTAATATTGCAATGGAGGAATTCAATTTAATTGTTTAAGTTAATATGTTGTAACAAAATATAATGCTCACACGTTGTTGTACTAAAATCGAATTATATTTAAATTATGGCATGATTGCTTAATATCCTGGAAATAAATTCAACAATTAATATTGCACAAAAAAATAATGCATGTAAAATTGCTGTCAAAAAATAATAAATTCAGTAAAGTGCGACTATGACTCACGCACATAGGGTTCCGTACGAACACTAGATATGTAATTTAATACAAACTTCATCCTATGTAATATATAGTTTTGGCATTTTTTTCGTTTTTGGGGTCTTTTCGGTTTTTTGTTTTGTCGTTTTTTTCGGTTTTGGCGATTTTTTTAAGTTTTGGCTCTTTTTTAGTTTAGATACTTTTTTTTTTTTTTTTTTTTTGGCGATTTTTTCGGTTTTTGGCGTTTTTTCATTTTGGCGTTTGTTTTATTTTTGGCGATTTTTTTTAATTTTTGCGATTTTTTGTTTATTTAATTTTTTTTTTTTAGTTTTGGCGACATTTTCGCGTTTTGGGGATTTTTTTAAATTTCTTGCGTTTTTTTTCATTTTGGCGTTTTTTTTTTCATTTTGGCGATTTTTTAGAATTTGGCGATTTATTTTAGTGTTAGAATTTTTTTTTTAATTTTGGCGATTTTTTTCGTTTTGGCGATTTTTTTTAATTTTTGGCGATTTTTTTTTTGGTTTGGCGATTTTATAATTTTCGTTTTTTTTAGTTTTACCGTTTTTGAAAATTTCAAGTGTTTGCCTCTTACGGTTTCCAAGATATAGCAAATTGTCAAAATTACATAGTCAAAATTGCATTAACTGATGCACCACCCTTTAATTTAAATTTTTTAAATTTTAGTGTTAATTGTTGTAGTCTGTATAAAAATACACTAATTTTACAAATTTCAAGTTTCAATATACATATGTTCATACAATTGTATGTATATTACATGGGATTTTAACATATTTCATTGCTCGTTTTGGAACACCCTTTAATTTTTAATTCTCATGTATTTGTTGTTGTAGCTGCCAAGGTTCTACATACTGTGTCCAAATTTCAGGTCCGTAGCTCTTACGGTTCCTGAGAAAATACTGTGTGACGGACAGACGGACAGCGTAGCGAAAACAATAGGGTTCCTTTTCACCTTTGGTGTACGGAACCCTAAAAAGTTGTTAATGCTTTCACTTTTTAAAAGTGAAGCCAATATACTATCAGAAAGTAGTACCTTAAATAAATGCTACCTTTTAAAAAGGTACCTTTGAAAAAGTACTTTCTTAAAAAGCTTCTTTTAAAAAAATATAATTTTTGAAAGTATCTTAAAAAAGGAACTTATAAAAAGTACCCTAGAAAAAGGTATTTTTTAAAAAAGTACCTGACATAAAAGTACCTTATAAAAATTAATTTTTTAAAAATGTATATATGTTTAAAAAACATACATTTTAAAAAAAGTAACTTTCTAAAACCTTATTTTTTAAGAAAGATCTTTTTTAAAAAAGTACCTTATCAAAAAGTACTTATAAATTTAAAAAAAAAATCTTTTCAAAAGTGTATTTTAAAAAAGTACTTTTTTAAAAAATACATTTAAAAAAATTACTCTCTTAAATAATATCTGTGAAAAAAATGCATTTCGAAAAAATCGTTTAAGAAAGTACCCCATAAAAGAAGATGGTTTTTAAACAAGTAACTTTTCAAAAATCTATCTTTAAAAAAGATCTCAAAAAGTGCCTTTTTAAAAGGTACTTTTTTTTAGGTTAGGTTAGGTTGGGAAGGATGGTGCTATACCGCACCTCGACTCGGAGACCCAATTGGGTCCATTGCGATTCCCTTCTATTGTCTATTAAAATACCGTTTCGAAATATCTCTTAAAAAGATGGACTTCAAAAAAGTTACTTTTTTTTTAGAAGAAGTTACGATTTAAGTACATAGGAAATAAAAAAAGCACCGTTTCAAAAAGTATCTTATTATAAAATACTTTTTGAAAAGTTCCATTTAAAGAATGCATTTAAAAATTACTTGTTAAAAAAAGTACCTTAAAAATACCTCTTAGAAAGTATCTTAAAAATATACCTTTTAAAAAAAGTAACTTTAAAAAAAATTTAGTTTTTAAAAAATTTAGTTTTTAAAAAAGTACCTTTTTAAAAAAGTACTTTTTAAAATAGTACTTTAAAAAAAAGTACATTGTAAAAATAGGACCATTTCAAAAAATACATTTAAAAAGAATACCTTGTAAAAATAGGACCCTTTAAAAAGAATACCTTCAAAAAAGTTTAGAAAAGTACCTATAAAAAATGTGCCTTTAAAAAAGTGCCTTTAAAAAAGTGCATATTTAAAAAGTACCCTTCAAAAACTTAAAAAAAGTACTTCTTAAAAACAGTATCTTTTTAAAAAAATACCTTTTAAAAAAAGTACCTTTTAAAAACGTACCTTTTTAAAACGTTTTTTAAACGTACTTTTTTAAAAGTACCTTTTAAAAAGAGGACCTTCTTAAAAGTATATATAAAAAAGTAGCTTCTAAGAAAAGATAATTTAAATAAGTACCTTTTAAAAAAGTTTCTTTTAAAAAAATAACCGTTTTAAAAAAATTTGCCTTTTAAAAAGTACCTTTTAAAAAAAGTACCTTTTAAAAAAGTACATCTCTAAAAAAGTACCTTTAAAATAAAAGTACCTCTTAAAAAAGTACGTTTTAAAAAAGTACCTTTTGAGGAAAGTAAATTTTATGAAAAGTACCTTTTAAAAAGTTCCCTAAAAAAAGTACTTTTTCAGAAAGTATCTTCTAAAAAGTAGCTTATAAAAATAGCTTTTGTAAAAGTAACTGTTAAAAAAATTTTCAAAAAAGAATCATCTAGATTTTACTTGAATGCCTGCGTGTGGTAGACAGCCACGTAAACAACTGTTAAAAAAGTTCCTTTTAAAAAGGACATTTTGAAAAAGTATTTAAAAAAAAGTCCTTTTTAAAAAAGTAGCTTCCAAAAAAAGTACCTTTTAAAAAAAATACCTTTTAAAAAAAGTACCTTCTAAAAAAAGTACCTCTAAAAAAGTACCTTTTAAAATAAGTACTTTTTAAAAAAAAGTACCTTTTAAAAAAATTCATTTTTAAGAAAATAAAAGCACACTTCCAGAAAAAGTATATGTACATATGTATATTTGTTAAAAAAGGACTTTATTAATTACTAGTATTAGTACCTTTCAAAAAAGTGCCCCTAAAGAATATATGAAAAGTACCATTTCAACTAGCATGTCTTAAAGATTTTCCTGCAGAAAATTAAAAAATAAAATTTCTGCTACTTTTAGAATAAAGAATATCTAATATTTTGTTGACTTTATCGCCTTGCTAATCTACGTGTGTTGCTTAAATGGTTCCATGATATAATAAATGTTTTAATATTTTTCATTTCAAAGGGTTAAGCATCATTTTAATCGCAATGGCATTGCATCGCATCGTTTTCCATGGTTTTTCATTTCTCATTATTTGGAATTAAACAGTCTTTTTGATATTATTGTTATTATAATTGCTTTATACATTATTATTTTTTGTTTGTTTCTTATTTTCCTTTTTTTTAATACGATTTTATTTTCTTGATAAGTCTTTTCTCCTTAATGGATTTATTGTATTAATCTTTTTCTGTAGTTTGTAGTCAGCAACCTTGTTCCGGTTATTTTATTCGTTTAATTTCTTTCTTTTGTCTCATTTTCAGCGCCGAAAGATAAATTCAGTTTTAATGTACGCTTAAACTTGATTTCCTCTCAACCATTTGTGCAGTGTGGACAATTCTTGGATCTCTGCTATTCGACACGTTCGCTAACAGTTAAAGTTGATCCAACAGGGCTTCCGCCAGGCGTTCATACAGCTGTGTAAGTACACTTGTATTATAAAATAATGAAAAAGAAAATGTATATTTTTTTTGGCCACAAAAAAGTTTTATTGAAAATTAAAAGAAAAAGAAGACAAACATGAGATTGTCGTTAAACGACAATGATAAAGTCTACGCTGCGCTGGTTATACTCTTAATTAATTATAAAACTTATAAATAAATTACAAACAACAACTTGAACAGTTTAACTAACGTCTTTAATATAGTGAAAATATCAAAAAAAGAAAAGCATAACAAAAAATAGCTTGTTATAGTTTTAATTACTATTCTATTTGAAAATGAATATAAAAGAAAATAAAAGAGCAGAACTTTGCCAAATGCGTAGCAAAATTATGAATTAAAAAGCCGTTGAGTTGGATGGTTGCTTGCTTCCCGACATTATATATGTAGAAGCGACAATATACTCGTAGATAAAAAACTCTTTGCCAGTAATTTATATTGAAGAATTCCCCATTCATAGAACGTTGGATGGATGTCCTTTTTTGTGCACATCAACGAATGTAATTGAAGTTGTCTTTTGTTAGTTTCAATTGAAGACGTGCACAGTTCCATTTAATTTAACAAGTTTAGAGACAGTGAATAAAAATTTCCCTCGGATTTTGTCCCCTGTTCACAAAATCTTTAACGTGAACGTTTTGTTCACTTGAAAATATGGCAACTTTGAAAAATATTGCCCAATTATGAATGATTTTTTTTTATGGGAATTTGTTGGGCATTTTAAAAGTGTTTGTTTAAATTGAAAATGTAAATAACGTTCGAACAAAAATTAAAAACAATTTTTCGAATTTTCGAATAATTTTTATTCGAACGGCAACACTAGTTCTGTACCACTGCTCAATTTTTGAATTGTTCTTCCATATCGCTTTAAAGACTATTTAATGCATAATAAATTCGGCAAAGTGCGACTTTGTCTTGCACACGAAGGGCTCTGTTTCTTTTTGGCAATTATTTACTTTTTATTTTAGTTTTAGTGTTTTTTTTTTGTTTTTGCATTTTTTGTTTGTTTTTTTTTACAATCAGACCAATCATGAATAATCCCTAGGAATTTATTTCTCACGGCAAATAATTTTCTAGAGAAAAAATTCCCCTTGACAGAATCAAATGAAGAAGAACCTTGTCAATTTATAATAAATTCAGATAAAGTGCGACTTTGACTCGCACGCCATTTTTTTTAGTTTAGGCGTTTTTAGGGTTCCGTACACCAAAGGTAAAAAGGAACCCTATTGTTTTCGCTACGCTGTCCGTCTGTCCGTCACACAGTATTTTCTCAGGAACCGTAAGAGCTACGGACCTGAAATTTGGACACAGTATGTAGAACCTTGGCAGCTACAACAACAAATACATGAGAATTAAAAATTAAAGGGTGTTCCAAAACGAGCAATGAAATATGTTAAAATCCCATGTAATATACATACAATTGTATGAACATATGTATATTGAAACTTGAAATTTGTAAAATTAGTGTATTTTTATACAGACTACAACAATTAACACTAAAATTTAAAAAATTTAAATTAAAGGGTGGTGCATCAGTTAATGCAATTTTGACTATGTAATTTTGACAGTTTGCTATATCTTGGAAACCGTAAGAGGCAAACACTTGAAATTTCCAAAAACGGTAAAACTAAAAAAAACGAAAATTATAAAATCGCCAAACCAAAAAAAAAAAAAAAAAAATCGCCAAAAATTAAAAATAATCGCCAAAACGAAAAAAATCGCCAAAATTAAAAACAAATTTCTAACAGTAAAATAACTCTTCAAATTCGAAAAAATCGCCAAAATGAAAAAAAACCCCAAAATGAAAAAAACGCCAAAAATCGAAAAAAATCGCCAAAACGCGAAAATGTCGCCAAAACTAAAAAAAAAATTTTAAATAAAAAAAAAATCGCAAAAATGAAAAAATCGCCAAAAATAAAAAAATCGCCAAAATGAAAAAACGCCAAAAACCGAAAAAAATCGCCAAAACAAGAAAATAAAGTGTCAAAACTAAAAAAAGAGCCAAAACTTAAAAAAATCGCCAAAACAAAAAAAAAACGCAAAAACCGCCAAAACAAAAAACCGAAAAGACCCCAAAGACGAAAAAAAATGCCAAAACTATATATTATATAGGATGAAGTTTGTATTAAATTACATATCTAGTGTTCGTACGGCACCCTTCGTGCGCGAGTCAGAGTCGCACTTTACTTAATTTATTTTACGTTTATGTGATTTTTTCGGTTTCTGGCATTTTTTAGTTTTGGCGTTTATTCTGTTTTGGCGTTTTTTTTTTGGCTTTTGGCGATTTGTTTTAGTTTTAGAGATTTGTTTTTAGTTTTACGCTTTATTTAGTTTTGACGATTTTTTTAGGTTTATGGCGATTTTTTCGTTTTGACGATTTTTTTTCGGTTTTTGGCGATTTATTCATATTGGTGATTTTTTTTTCTATATTTTTCGTTCAGAACACCCTTTATTTTTTTTTCATGAAGCGGCAAAAATTTAACATATTCTGTGAAAATTTCAGGTCCGTAGCTGTCTTACGGTTCGTTACTTTTCAGTAGAGTGTAACAAATCGCAGTTAAGAATATGAAAATTTTTACAATAAAATTTCGATACCCTCCGAACTGTGGGGTATTTGAATTGTTTCGCAGTAAAATATGCAGAATTACATTTCAGATCTTACGGTTCTTGAGAAAACAGCCTGTGACAGACAGACAGACGGACGGACGGACATCTTTGCGAAAACATCGTAAAAAGTTTGATTTCACTGTAGAGTGTAATAAATTGCTATTTAATTATATGCAAATTTTTATAATAAAATCTCGACACCTTCCGAACTGCAGGGTATTTGTATGGTTTCTCACTAAAATATGTATGCATGAGTTATTTAAATTTTAAACAGAATTACAATTTATTTGCAAACATGTATCGTAATTAACAAGAATCAAAATAAGTCTTTTTTAATCCTCATTTCTCATTTACTCTGCAAAATACTTGTAAATATATGTATTATACTTAATCATAATTTATTTTGTAAATGCAAATATATCAATTAAATTATGCAAATCTTTTGTATAACAACATAATAAACCCATTCATTGAACAAAGTAAGAAATAGATAAGCAAGATAAGAAAAAAAAAACAAATATGTAAATATTTTATAAATAATTTTCTAAACTTGTTGGAGATATTATCAGCTAGAGAAGGATAAACGGTCGTAATGCTCATTGTCACTAACTAAAAATCCCTCGAAATACTACGAAAATTTGTAATTCCATTTGCCTTAATTGTCAATATGAATAGGAATTTAAAAAAAAGTTTTTTGTTTGTTTGTTTTTTGGTTAAAGATGCTGCAACGAAACGCATCTCGATGGTGTTTAACCAATAACAAACAAACCCTTTTTTTAATTGCTTTATGTTTTCCATCATTTTCTCACTCCCTCATTACTTTGTCCAATATTTATTTTATTTTTTTTCCTCTTGCAGCATACGTGCTTTTGATACCTCATGTGTACAAAAGGGCTCATTATTTGAAATTCCCGTAACTGTTGTGCAACCATTTACCATTGATTGTCTGGAAACACGTCTCTATCAACCAGTGTCACAAAAGGCTGATGGCAGCATTGAATTCCAACCAAATACCATACAAAGAGATTTTATTCTAGTGCCACCTAAAGCAACTTGGGCAGGTAAGTACTTACAATAGAAAAAAAAATAAAATAAAATAAAAAAAAGAATTTCAACAAATCAATGCAATGGACTTGTAGTTATTTTTGTGGTCATGCAAGTGATGACCGTAAAGGTGACAAATTTGTCAATTTATCAAAAAATAAAAATGAAAGACCAAAAAATCCTTCCTTGAATGATGGCAATAAAACCGACAAATAAGCTCTTATACCATCTTCTTTTCTAGTTTTATTTAAAAAAAAAAAAAAACTTTTAGTCATCCCTTTTTATTAATGGTGTTCTGGATCTTTGGTTTGCTTTTTGGTTCTTTTGTGACTTTCAATATTTTACATTCAGATTTGTTGTTGCATTTACTAACAAACTGAAAGCCACCCAGTGGGAAATAATCCATCCAGCCATCCTCTTTTCTGCATATGTGTTGGTGATTGTGATTTAAGAAGGTGAATAAATTACTAGGAAAATCTCAGATGAATAAACAATAGTAGGTTCGAGATTTATAATAGTTACATGCATACATACATACGTAGTATGTATGTATTTAAAATGTATGAAATATGCATACATACATACTTTTCAAAAAGACACTATTGTAAAAAGAACTTTTTAAAAACACGTTCATTAGGATGGATGCTTTTTAAGGCTAGCATTCACTATCCTACAGAATCGTGCAACTTTTGAAAAAATACAACCCTGGAAATTCTGAAAAGATAATAACAATTCATTAGATCAGGGTTGTATATTTTCGTAAATCGTGTGAAAGAACCTTTAAAAAAAAACTTTATTTATTAACGGTCGTATGTATAATCTGGCATGAAGTTAGCATAAGTGGCAAAATCGAACATGGTCTTCCGTGTTCTGCCATACAATTTTACATTAAAAATCATGCTAAGATGTAATCGCGTGTTAAAACTACATTATGCGACGATTTTTAATGTCCAATTGTATAGAAGAACTCGTCAACACGTACTCGTAGTTCAATTTTGTCATTAATGCTAACTTCATGCCAGTTTTTGATTATACATAAGGCCGTAATAAAGTCCTTCTTTTAAAGGCTAATAAATCAGTACAAGTTAATCTCTGTTTTTGGTTTAAAATGTGTTTAAACCAGCAAACATATAAATCAATGCAGTATCTAAACCATCTGTAAACGCATAAAATTGGGCGTTTAAACTACCAATACAGGCCATATGATTTTATTACTTACAGACCATATGTTTTGCATTTAAAAAGCGTTCAACTTTTTTCCAAGCTTCTACTTTTTCTTCAGATTCGATTCGATTACTCTATTGTTCCTTTATACTATTCTACTTTGCCAAGAATATATATAATTTCTTTCTCAGTGAAATTTGAATGCTTTTAATTAAATGTTATTAAAGTTTTTGCCTTTTGATTGTACAAAGAACTGATAGCCTGCTGCAAAACAGCTGTTTTTTGTCATTTGTTCTAGTGCTGCCACAGTATTAGTTTTTAAACTACACATGAGGTATGGTTCACTGATTTACTCCTGTTGAGTTGAAACCACATATGAATTAAAGTTTAGTTCAACTAAACCACCGTTTAAACTTTAACTGATTTATTAGCCCTAAGTGTACATCTTTTCAAAAAGTACTTTAAAAAAGGTCAAGTTAAAAAGTACCTTTCAAAAAAGTACCTGTCAAAACAAACTTCTTACAAAAGCACCTTTAAAAAAGGACTTTTTTAAAAAGTGTCTTAAAAAGTACCTGTTGAAAAAGTACCTCTTAAAAAAGAAACATTTAAGAAAATACCTTTTGAAAACTACCTTAAAAAAGTACCTGTTAAAAAAACTACATTTCTAAAAAAAAGTAATAAAAATAAAAATGTACATTTGAAAAGCACTTTTTAAAAAAGTACCTTTTAAAAAAGTACCCTTTAAAAAAAGTACTTTATTTAAAAAAGGCACCTCTTAAAAAAGTTCTTTTTAAAAAAAGTACATTTAAAAAAAGATACGTTTCTAAGAAGGTATCTTTAAAAAAAGTCCTTTTAAAAAATTTACCTTTTAAAAAGTACCTTATAAGAAGCACCTTAGTACTTTTTACCTTTAAAATAAATAACCTCTTGAAAAACCTACTTCTTCAAAAATGTATCCCTTAACAAAGCACTAATAAAAAAATAACTTAAAAAAACGGGCTTCTTAAAAAGTACCTTTAAAACAATACCTTTTGAAAAGTACAATTTTAAAAAGAATCTTAAAAGAAAGACCTTTTAAAAAGGGACATTAAAAATAACTTTTAGTAAAAAGGGACATTAAAAATAACTGTAAAAAAGTACTTTAAAATAAAAGTATGTATGTACCTTGAAAAAAAGTAGCTTTTAAAAATGTATCTTTTAAATAAGTACATTTTAAGAAAAATACTTATAAAAAAATTACCTTTTAAAAAAATTACCTTAAAAGTAAAAACGTTTTAAGAAAAATACATTTTGATAAGTAAAAATAAAAAAAGTGTTTTTAAAAAATTATCTTTAAAGAAAAGAACGTTTTAAAACTTAAAAAAAAGACATTGGGGCATACTCATTAGTCAAAACAAAGTATACTTTAAGAATTTAAAACCAGTATTTTATATGGTAATACTGGTTTTAAATACATAAAAGTATACTTTGTTTTGACTATGAGTATGCGCCATTAAAACATTAAAAAAGGTACCCCTCCAAAAAGTACATGTTGAAAAGTACTTTGAAAAAAATTTTTTTAAAAAGAATATTAAAAACTTCCTTTTAAAAAGCTTATCTATTAAAAAAGTAACATGTAAAAAAAGTACCCTATTAAAAAAATTTATATTTATTAAAATAAGTACCTTTTTTAAAAAAGTACCTTTCAAAAAAGTAGCTTTTAAAAAGAAGCAGCTATTAAAATATAAGTTTTAAAAAAGTTCTTTAAAAAGTCCCCCCCCCCCCCACACTTTACAAATGCGGTCTCCCACGATGAGTCCTTATGGCCATCAAAAAGATTTTGTATATGAACGATGACTGCTTGCATTCAAATATTGTTAACAGCTGAACGTAAAAACTCGTATTTTATTCCAACAGGTCAACTGCATTAAAATTAAAAATGAGAAAAGGGTTATTATGTGCAATTGAAGTCAATTTATCATCACTGCAAGTAATTTTTTCCCCAATTTTTACACACATACATTGTACAAACTAGTGATGCACGAATATTCGTATTCGAATTGCCGAATATTTGGCCATTTTTCATGCGAATACGAATATTTTTTCAAAAAAATTAAATAAATAAATGCATAAATCCTAAACTAAATTTAAATAAATGGATAAAAATATTAGTTTGTACGAATCCATTAAAATTTTTATGGAAATTTGTGCTTTATATCATTTTCAAATATTTTTTACTGACGATCATTAAAATTTTGGGTACTTTTTATTAACTTTAAAGTAGGCCAACAGGAGTATGAAGTTCTTTTTCATAACAATTTTTTAATATTTCATATTGCAGGCGTAAATAGAGCTCTAATTTAATGTCTATAAATTTCACATGAAATATTCGTATTCAAAAATTGAAATTCGTTACATCACTAGTATATACATACATACATACCGTTACCTTAATATAGAAAGGCCTTAACTCGTTATTTTAATGTAATCGAGTTTTTTGTATATTTCGATAGAAGAACATTTATTGCATCGAATAATGCAAAAATCTGGATTTAAAAAAAAATAATGAGTTAGGGCCTTTCCATATTAAGGTAGCGGTATGTTCATATGTATGTCTGTACATTCAAACGTGTTTACATTTTCTTTACGGTACCAAAGCACATTGAAGCTCCTGATGATACTTGGATAAATTTTAACTAACCACTAACAGGATAACCATTACTATCACTAACAAAAAGAAAATACAGTCTTCTCCTGGGGAAATAAGAACAATTGATTTAAAAAGTATTTCAGTTTATGTTAGATGTTTCTAATAATTTGCCCAAGTTACTGTACAGTGTACACTGTACAGTGTACCTGTATTTGTGGTCTGGATATTGATGGCCTTTTTCCCACCTGCGAAAGAAAACGTTCGACTTACAATTTATATTGAAAACAAAAACAAATTTTCGTATTTTATTGTTGTTTTCAATATAAATTGTAAGTCGAACGTTTTCTTTCGCAGGTTGGAAATAGGCAATGAAGTACAATTTTTGAAATATGTACGAATGACATTGGCGGTATTTGGTGTTTGATGCAAATGGTCTTGCGTAAGTGTACATCCAAAATATCGTAGCTTTCCTATAAAATCCAACAACAAAATATACAGACAATCCGAAGAAAAACTACAATATTTTGCATTTACACTTACGCAAGACCATTTGCATCAAACACCGAATACCGCCATTATATTATTCACTGAGAGCTTTTCGCTCTAAATGCATTGCGAGTCTTATATTTACTTTAGTCAATTTGTTATATATTTTGTTTTTTTCTTTTCTCTAAAATGGTTTCAGGTTTAGTTTTTATATTTTACTAAAATAGCAAATTTTTATTTTTTTTAAATTCTTTTCATGGCCCTCCTGTTCTTCTAACACAATCTCTTTTGTACCACTTGATGTAACTCTTTAAGTTTTGCGTATGCGCTCAACCGATAAAAATCGTGACAAGGATGTTGGTAAATTTTTTGTGCACACTATGCAATTGTTGCCCAAGTTATCTTGCCGTGTTCTGGAAACTATGAAGATTTTGTCTGTCAATTCAGAAAATGAAACCACATTGGCATTCAAGTGCCAGGTAAGTGTTTTAGAGAAGGTGTGCAATAAATATGTATGTCTGTTTGTATGCAAGTGTGTGTGTGTGTGTAAATTAGTTTTGAATGTGCGTGTGTGTGTTGATTATGTGTGTTACATGCTATTATTAATGTTACCACGCTTTCATGCATCCATACATTCTACAGCACATGTGTTGACATATACTACATATGACAAAATATGTTCATAATATGTACATATGTATGTTTATATAAATAAGTACATATGTAAGTATGTGTGTACATAGGTTTGGTATTCTCAATAGCATGTGTATAATTCACATAGTTACATGCAGAAATATTCAAGAAGCAATAGAAAGTAGCACATGACAGCAAATACTTCTACGATTACGATATAGAAACATATGTGCCATGTGTGCTTAGAATTGCTATGCTAAAGGGTTTACGAAGGCAGTCTTAAGAGTAATTTTTTGTTTCTACCGTTGCTAAATTTTTCATCTTCAATTGCTCATAAACATTTAAATCAGCATTATGGAAAAAATAATAATGTCAATATAATACCAGAAAATTGGAGCTTGTCTAGCCGTTCTAGAAAACAGCTGACTGCTACTGACAGGCCTTTGATATTTGCTATACCTTAGATAATCTATAGCATAAAATTGTATTGTATTGACGTGACGACGATGTTGACAACTGGAATAAAGCTGAATGGTTTCTTTAAGAGAAGCAACAATGTTAAATAGAAAAAGTTGGTATTCACTATTGGGTGTAACGGTGAAACTATCATCCTTTCTGAAATTATATTTTCAACTGAATTTTAAGCTTTACAAATCTCCTGCCTGTTTTCTACATTCACAAAAACCCGTAAGTGAAAAGTAAGTTGAGGTTAAACCAGTTAAATAAGTGCAAGTGAGATGCATTATCATCATAGGCCTAACAACAAATCCAAACCCGATCGTATTTAAAAGATAACTACAATGCACCATAGGAAATTTTACCCATTTTATTAATTAATTAATTAATTAATTATGACCTATAATTAATTGCAGTCAAACGGGAGGACCGATTGAAATATTTGTTTAGCATCAAACTTCCAAAGACTTCCTCCAACATCCATCAAGTGTTTATTATTTAATCTCACGAAGAAAAAAATTTGTATTACTCACGCTCCCGATCACGTCCTCTCACACGTGACAACTTTTCAAGTCCTTGAAGTTTTTATCACTTAATCTCACGAAGAAAAGAATTTTTATCACTCATGCTCATGTTTTCTCACGCTTGACAACTTTTTGACTAATATCAAATAATATAAATTGTATAGAATGCGCATCTGAGCTAAAAAATTAAAAATTTTTTGCTTACGCTTTAGATGCGGGGGGAAAGTATAAAGCGGAAGCAAACACACACTGAGAGCATTATATTATTTGCTCTTTCGATTGGAATTTCATTCGATATGAAATGCCGCAACTTGACCACTCTTTTTTTTAGATTTCATGATTGTTTTATATTTAGTAACTATCTATAATAGGTTTATACTCGTCTTATTTGCAATTAAAAACTGTATTTGTAAATACTCTACTAGCCGGTATTATAGAAATATGTTCGTAGTTAATTAATTAATCTGCTGGACCGATTTTATTAAAACATAGCTAAGAACCTTCTCAATCAAGTTACCTTTCAAACAGAAAAAACTAAATCAAAATCGGTCCAGCCGTTTGGTTTAAACAGACACACAGATACACAGACACACACTACACCCCTTTTTTAGAAAATGAATTAACTTCATTTTTTCCATCTATATTTTACTTTACTTTTCTTGATGCTGATCATTTATATACATACATACATCTATACTTTAAGGCCCCAATTTTGGCTTCCAAATTTACTTCATTTGAACCTATTTTAACTTATAAACATTTCATAAAAACTTACTTACTAACTTATAAAAAGTTTTATTAAGGTTAAAGATGAAAGTAAGTTAAAATACATATTTTTTTAATTGTGATACTCCGAGAAATAATTTGGATTTGGAATCAAGGATTTGGGTGTCAGATTTTTTGCAATATTTTCACCATTTATTGGCTTTTCTATCGACCAAAACAATAAAATGATCGACATCATCGAGCCAAATATCGCCAACTGGACGAACAGCTCATTTTCTAATACCTGATATGCTAAACTGTGTATATGATTGCCCTACGGCATAAATTCTGTTAAAATGGTACAAAGGGATAAATAGAAAAAGGGGTCATAAAAAGTTTCATTGGCACGAAAAGGGGTCAAAAGTGATACTTTAATGTCACAACGGCAACGCTGCTCTCAGCAATGCGAGCGTAGCATACACTGCAGAAAGAAATGAGATTGTGTACGCTGGACGGGTAGTACTGGAAATACCCGTCATAGAAAATTTTAGCTTGTATGAGATGCGTATTCTATATGATTTATATTCTTTGGTCTTACATACTTTTGTATATAAATCTAAAATAGTCTAAAATCTATTTATGATTGAAACAAATTTGCTTTTGTATTAAATTTTTAAAAACCTACTTTGTTGTTTTTATAAAGATAATTTAATTGTCATTATAAGGCATTTAAAAAAAAGCGTGCATTAAAAAAACATCTAAAGATCAACTTTAACCTTAACCTTTAACCTTCTAACATCCATCAAGTTTTTATTATTTAATCTCACGCCAAAAAAAAATATTACTCACGCTCCCGCTTACGTCCTCTCACGCGTGACAACTTTTGACGTCCTTAAAATTTTTATCACTTAATCTCACAAAGACAAAGAATTTTATGACTCCCTACTACACACAATCAATTGTTACTTGAAATCTCTTGATTAAGTGACAGTAAATCAGGATTGTTGAAAAATCTTTCTTTGTTATTCTTTTTAATTAAAGCAAAAAAATAAAAATTATTTTTTCACTCACGCTCACGCATTCTCACGCGTGACAAACACTCCCTTTTTATACCTTTTTTTTTTTGTTTAAACATGCATTAAAAAACTTTTGTTTTAAACTGGACTTAAGAAAAAATTGATTTTCAATTTCTTCCGCGTACCTAGAAAAATAGGTTTTTTTTGGCAAATATTTCAAGTTCGGCAGATAATTGATTGTCCTATAGCAATCATCTGCTATCATATTTTTTAAAGTCCAAAATTAAAAAAGGCTGTAAAATTCAATTAGTTTACTTTAAGGCCACTTCAATAATTTCGATTTAATTGACAAAAAAATAACTATCCACTTTCGACATTATTTTCCATTTATAAAATTTTAGAATTTATAAACTCTTATTGCTGAATCTGAAATTTGCACTGTATTTAGTGCATGCAGTCCCTGCTTGTTAACTTAGTTTTGGCCAAAAAAAAGAGCACAATTTCCCATAGTGCAATGTCGTGAGATCTCTCCTTTAGCCGAAAACTGCTTGTAATTTCTTTTCTTTTGTACAAACATCCCAAAAAATCGATATTTTTAATTTGCCGATAGTTAGCAGAAAACAAAGTGAAAGTTTATTTTAATCACACAAAACCTTGTAGTTTTTCCATAGTTTTAGTTAATACTCACCAAAATGTTCAAAAAATCGATTTCTTGAAAGAAATTTATGAACTAATTTTGGCCTAAAATTTAGAAGTTATTTGCTTAAATTTACATGAAAACACTGTTTCGCGTTTAAATTCGTATAAAAAGAAACGAATTGTTAAAATATGTAACTTTTTAAAGTTTTTCCTAGATGAAAATATTACCATAGAACACAAAAAAGGAAACTTTTCTTAAAATCGCTTCTAATTCGGTGACTAGGCATCGAAAAGGAGAACTTCTTGCAATGACAACCCTATGTAAAAATCATTAGATCGGATCGAAATTAGAACTACTTCCAGACTGCACACTCTACATTTTCATGACTTCTTTGGAGTGTCTTTTTTTACTGGGATGTGTTGTTTGTTTACATTTTATTAAAATGTATACAGTGTTGTTTAACATATTTAAATAAGTGTTTTACAACACTGAAGCAATAACTCCGATATTTTCTACATGTATAAAAATTAATCCCTTTTCTTTTGTCACAGCATCACGCGTGAACTGCTGCACCGATTTCCGCTTTTCATTTTTTGTTTTATTTATTATTATCTGGAGAAGAATGATATGAAAGAAAAAAAAAATTAAGAAAGTTGCTCGCAACATTACACTGGCTAACAAGAAACTAATATTTAATATTTCTGTTGCAAGTTTGAGTTTGTAACACTGTAAAGCGAAAACGGCTTAATGGCTTTGGATTAAAACCGATAGATGGATAGCATATGGTCAAGATAAAAAAATACAGGATACTTTTTAGTGGGTAAAACGGGTGAAGGTTTATACTTTTAAAACAAAAACAGCAATATTTTTGTTAACAAGATATACACAGTTTATACCACAATTTCGGATTCATTCAGGATGCAAACGAAGGATGTCGCGGGAAGTTGATTGTTTATTATAAAATTAAATGCTAACGAAAGCTATTTTGATAACTTCTGTTACAATTCGCTTCCTACTTTATCTTGTGTTTTTTTTCATAACTTTTATGAGTGTTGTCGATTATAGTCGGCAACTTATAGTTTCAAACTTTCGTGTCAACCCTCGTTCATCATATAATACAAATCAACGTTAAAGTAGTTACAATGTTTTTTAACTTTACAACATCGCTCGCCATCATCGTCGTAAATTCATCAAGTATTCTCTCTATGATGAAAAATTTAGATGACAAATTTCTTTTGCAAATTGAAAAAGTAAACATGAAGTGAAAAAACCAACCAACCAACGAACCAATTGAGGCAGCAGCAACTTCTATCTCACTACTCGTATCTGTGTAGCTATCTGCTTTTATGTACGAATGAATGCATGTAAAATATGTGTGTTTGCAGTTTTAGTTTGTCGTTGCATCGTTAATTTTTGTAAAGTTAGCAGACTATTTTTCATAGAAATAAATAAAAAGAAAATATTGTAAAATAACATTCTAAATGAGGTTACCAATTACCATCACTGTCACTGTCACTGTGTGTGTGTGTGTGTGTGTCATCGTCATCATCAGCTGTTAGTGAAATTGATGACTTTTGTTTACTATTGAATAATTAAGTTTCAATTTCAGCAAAACTACATAGTTCAGTTTTCCTTTTAGTTTTCATTAATTGTTCTGTTTACTTGTTATTTTCTCGTTTTAACGTAATTAAAATTGTTTATTTTTGTGTAATGAAATATAAAAAAGTTTGTAAAGAAAATAAATAAATATTTGATTGTCAATTGTTTAATATAATTATTTAATATAAATATATTGTGATATTCATTCTCAACCAATCCGCTACTTCCTTGAAAGCAAATATCTTCTGCCTTCTAAACACTACAGTGACCCGTAAGTCGCTTTTGAAATAAGAAAACCTAATGTTCCTGAATAAACTGAGTAACCCACACCTTCACATAGAACAATTTCCTATAAAAATTACGAAAATAAAGTTAATTTGGCAATTTTGGGCAATGATTTTGCTTCATTTGTATTTCATGTTAATTTAACATGATTTACAGTAACCTTCAAAGAAAATTTTTCCTTTTGAAAAAACATTATTTCGTGTTGATTTAACGTTTCATTACTGTTAAATTAAAATGAAAAATCATGTTGAATCAAAATTATTTCAAGTTGAAACAACGTGCATTTGATACTGAAATAACACGATGAGCCATATTGAATCAAACTTATTTCAAGTTGAAACAACATGAAAGTAATTTAATGCAATCATTTTATATTATTAATTATTTAACTTATGTTGCACAGGAAGAACAAGTCACACAACTAAGCACAGCAGCACTACCCCCTCTTCTATTTGTAACGCCATTCCGCCATGCCTTTAAGGATAGTATTCAGTTCGTATAGAGACGTATATCAGACATCAATCCGTAACTTTATTTTATTTTATGTATAAATTTTCCATATTTGCTAAATTCTTAAAATCAATCCTTCCAATTTCCTTAAAAAATTTTCTACCTAAAATTTTTCCCATTGTTAAAAAGTTTTTATATTTCCAAATCTCCTTTGAAATGATTAAGAAGAATTTGTTATTAAAAAATGAGGAAGAAAGGAAAAAAATTCTTTTGAAAAAATAAATAAATTTTCTTACAATCAACTTACGAAATCTTTCGCAATCGCATGTGAAAGTATTCAGGTTCTTAAGAAAAGATTTATTTTATATTAAGAGTATTTTGTTGTTTCATATACATTTATTTATTTCTTTTTAAATTCAAACAATAATGCATGTTTCCGTTTCCAGTTCAATAGCAAAAATGTTTGGTAGTTAAGGAATAAGTAAATTTCTTTTATTTTCTTTGTTATAAAGCTTAACCCATTGTGTGGGATGGTGTGATTTGTAGACAATGCAACTGCAGTGTGGTTGTGCTATTCAACGAAGTATAAAGCCGAGATCGCACTATCGGCACAATGTACCGATTTTCTTCGGCTCACTGAAATAAAGTCATAAGCAATAAGCTAAATTGGTTTTATTTTTGAACTAGTTGAAATATAAGAACATAATTGCACCATTGATAATAAAGCTATTATAGACTTATTCCAGATTTAATTGAGTAATAAAGGCATTTTGGTTTATAACTTATGATTTTACTGCAGTGCGCCGACGAAAATCGGTACATTGTGCCGATAGTGGGATCTCGGCTTAAGTTCATCATAATCTAAAAAACTTTTTAATAGTAGGCCTATTATAGTACACCATTTTGATTTAAGGTCCCCTATCATATGAAAAACACGTTCCCTTTGAGCACCAGGATTATGTTACTTTGGTCTGCTCTTGGCTCCGGTGCTGCTTCAACTTGACTTTACTGTTTTGGAAATGAGTTTACATGAGTTTGATCATTGGCTTGTGTAAAAAACGAGCTACTGGAAGTGTCAGTAAAAATATGACCGTAGTCAAAATTCAATATGGCGGCCAACAGACGCCATCTTCTGAATACGAAAAAAATAATATAGTCGGCGAACTATATATGTATGTCAAAATGGGTATCATTCAACAGTTATTTGAAAATCATCTTTAAGTTTCTCTTAAGATTTTTCATTTCGAATGACCATTTGGATATTTAACGGTTTAAAGTTGGTCGCAGTCGGGCTAGTTGGTTTTTTAAATTTTTACTTTTTATTTTACTATTAAACTTTTTTTCAATTCTTGTTTGCATGCAAACAGAACACGAAAGACAAAATGAACGGCAACATCAACGTCAATGTTTCTCACAGAATACCAACATGTGCAGACAGTCATCGATAAATGGCAATACTGTAAATAAGAATACGGAGTTACAACAAAATATTCAAATCGGCGTTGACTTTTGTTGACGACGCCAAATATAACTAATAAAGGTGAATAGTTTCAGTTTTTTGCAGATTGTTTTTACCCACAAAAATTTTGTTTGAGCAGCTTTCGAGTTTATGGGGTCGAAAGAAACATCTCTTCCCGAAATTCAAGAGTTGCCTTCAACAAAATTGCCATATAATTTGTAAGTAAAATTGCGAATTACATAGTAATAGATTGTAAACGTTTATCAAATAAACTTCATAGTATTTATCGGTCTTCTTATTTTCTTTCCACTTACATGCTTAAAATGTCTCAATGCTCACATTTCGTTATATATCCTGCAATAATCTCATTTAGAATAACAAAAATTTTTTTTCCAAAAAATGTCTTGTAATATCAATTTGTACTAAAAGAAGTTAAGTAACACCGACGTAAAAATAAAATATGTAATTCCCAAAATGTTTCTTTCATAAGAAAAGTTCAAGTACATATTGCCACCATTATCATCATCATCATCATGTTAACTCTCGTCCTTTTCCTAATGCATCTTTATCTCTATCAACGGATGCACTTTATAAACAATGTTGTGCCAAGTTAAACATTGAACACAATATTTATTTCCTTAAATTGTATTTTGTATTTTTTTTTATTTCTGTTTGTTGTTTTGTTCTGAGTATTACTCAAATTCTCTGCTCTATTCCATACGATTATTATCCTGGCAAGAATTCTTCCCTTGTTTACATTTATCAAGAAAAATATTAAGTTTCTAAAAAAAAACAAGTCTAGTATGTAGTATAGTTTTGTCTTTTTATAAATGTTTTTTCTTTCATTCTCACAAGTTTTGCTATTATTCTTTTATAGTTTTATTAGTAAAGTTACTACTACTGGTAGTGTTTTTTTCTTCATTCCTTTATTTAGAGATTTTAAGGAAGAAGTTGTCCTTTGTTAAAGTATGTATGTACTCGTATGTGCTTATATTTATAGAGTTTATATGAGTGTGTCATTATTTTTCTTCCAAAAGTAGTTGTTATTATTTTAAATTGGAATAACCACACATCTATTATTTGACAAGTATGACCAACAGAAAAAAAAATAACTAAACCATTTCCACAAGCAAAATCAACATACATAATAGTTCTTTAACTAAACTTAAAAAAAAAACTTTTTTCCCCTGGTTTCTTTTTGTCGTTTGCCACATGAATTTATCAAAAGAAAACCACCGAAACTTTTTCTTTTTTTATGTAAAAAGTGGGTTAAAATAAAAAGAGTACCATTTATACAGAAAAATAAAAGATTTTTTTTATACATTTGAGGCCCAATAAAATGGGCCCTGAAAAATATAAAATAAGTCCCAACAAAAAAAAAATATATATATATGGCAATAAAATAGGACCTAAAAAAGATAAAATAAGTCCCAACAAAATAGAAAAAATATGTATATGGCAATAGCTTGACCTTGTAAGTTATCCCTAAAACTTTCCCAGTGTTAATTCCTAAAAATTGTATTGTTTCGAAAAACGAATTGATAAGAAATTACAGAGTAATAAAATACAAACACTTTTTTCGCTAAATTTCCACAACGATATCTCTCGAACCATTTTACAATTTTGGAGAAATTTGCGTCATTTGGGAGTTTTTAAAAATTAATGTATACACATGTAGTGAAGAAGACTTTTAAAGTTATTAGAAAAAACGATTATTTCGATATCTCTCGAATGAATCACTCGAATTTAGTCAAATCGGCACCAAAGACACGCCTTTTTAGGATTAAGAGCTGATTACATTTGAACTTGAACGACGATAACTTGACGAATATTGGTTTTCAAATCATCCAACGGGTATCCCCACAAAAAAGTCTAACGGCGTCAAATCGCATGATCTTGGTGGCCAATTGACGCCGCCAAAACGTAGAATTACTTCTCATACACTAAAGCCAAAATCGTTCGTGTTGTGTGGCTCGTGGCACCATCTTGTTGAAACCACACGTCCACTTTATAATCCTCAATTGCAGGCCAAGAAAAGTTGGTAATTATACGGCAGGGATGGGATTGAGAATTTTATAATTGTACCAACTTTCAAAAAATTTACTTTTTGACCTTAATTGTACTAAAATATTTTTTAGTTTAATTATTTTTATTAAAATAATCGTCGGTAACCAGAAAAAAGGGTACCGATTCGGTTTCACAAACTTGCTTGTGAGTTCGAATATTAAAGCGTATGCTACAGCTGTTTAAGTTGAAATTTAGAATATACAAATTAATAGCATGTGCTATAGCATCTGTATTTTCGAAGAAAAATAATTTGGAAAAGGACGAGTTCACATGTTTTGGTTTTCTCCTTGTGTTGTAGTTTCACAACACTGTTTTCAAGTGAGAATAATAGGAGTAACATGTTAACATATACACAATTTTCACTTTTGAACAATGAAAATAAATTCGATTTGAAATTACTAAAAGTGCGGAGATTTCTTAAATGTACTAAATTAACTATTGGTGTACCATTGCATTTTCGAATTTGAATGGTATCAAAAACAGTACAATTGTACCAATTTCGCCATCCCTGTTATACGGCCATAACTGAGAATGCAGTGGAATCGTCAAGTTCGGATTATCCACTATACTTTTACTAACAGAATCGATATTTTCTGTATATTATTATATACTATAAATAATATTCTTCGGTTGATAAACGATCCATATTCGTAGTTTGCAATCCTTTCACTAAATAAATGACGATCACTAAATAGATGACAGATATTTTACAGCTGACAGCATTGCCAGACCGGCAGTTTTGAAACTACTAAAGGTACCAACAGACGACATGTTTTTTACATGTGTTTTTTAAGTTTTTGACTCGTATGTTTTTCTTTATGCTTGTCAATATTGGTTAATTTACATAAGGTTTATAATTTTTGGTCACAAACGTACATGTAGTATCACTTCTTCTTTTTCAGTACATAAATATCCACGTGGTTTGTTTTATAAATGGCTTGCAGCCGTCGAAATATTTTTGGTTCCGTCGCTGTAGTGCTGGCGACGTAAATGTGCTTTTTTAATTTTTTTCTTTTTTAAACAAGACGTTGAGGTTGTATCTAAAAATCTATAAATTTTTGGACTTATTTTAATAAAACGACAACGTTAAATTAAAAAAAAATATATAATTTATTTGTCTTGCAAAATACTTCATTCAGACGGCTAATGATAGTGCACATAATCAACCGCCGACGAATTTGTTCGCATGACATAGACATTTGGAGCTGTATGTTTAACATAAGAAAATAGAGCTCGCTCTATTTTAAATAATGTCTTATGTTTTTTGTCATGTTTTTTACACAAGCAATGTTTTAAAGGTAACACACGTCATGTTTTCGTTTACATATGTAAATTTTGGCACATACAATGTGAAAAACATTTCGTCTGTTGGTACCTTAAATGTATAAAGCTCATGTCAGATAAAACTTTTGCTCGCGTTGCGTTGAAGATTCGCTTTGACATCTAAGATGAAATGTACGTGCTTATATGAAACATGTCACATAAAGAACTTTTAACGCAAAGCGAAGCGAAAAGTTAGGCAACTCTCAAATTTTTCCGTGCTTGTACAATTATTGGTGTACTTTTTTTAATTTGTTTGATCAAACTGGGATGTAAATATAAAATTTTTATTAAATGTCGGTAAATTTACATAAAAAACAAGTTCGTGGCATCAGAGTAATTGAGTTGTGCTGTGTTTTATACATAAAACATAATAGTGAAACAAACAGTGAATATTGTCAAAGTTTTTATTGTGTCATGCAAAATTTGCTTCACGCTTTTTTACCCAAAGTTAGAAACGTCACGCAAAGCGTTGAAGTTGTATCTGACACCTCCTTAATTCTGTACATCCATGCGGACATCATAGCGAAGATAATTAGAATCGACGCCCGTGACCCCAAAATGCCGAAATATGATAAAAACTTGATTTTTCGAAAATTGAAGGAAAATCAGTAATATTTTCCGATTGTAAAAATGAAAAAAAAACACAATATTAAATCTCTGATATTAATCCGTTAACGTAATTAAAACAAAACCCGCTTAATTGATCACTGAGATCAATAATGAGAAACATGATACAACCGGCTGAAATAATCATGTGCATGGAGAATAAAAAAATTTAATAAAAACATATGGTTTTAAGAGTTGCCAGATCCTTTTATATAGTTTTACCAATAAACATTTGTGAAAATTTTCAAGTAGAAATTAACCGGCACTTCTGTTCGGGATTTCTGAAAAGGGACTTTATTTTAGATTTAATTAAAAGGGTAACGCAAGTAAACGGACCTCATTTAAACGATACTTTTTCCATGTGTATTATATGGAACATTTTCATTTAATGTTTTTTAAATGGGTAAATCAATTATGCGGGAGTATGTATCAAAAATGCTCAAAAAATCCAAGCCATTTTTGACATACCGACCACCGATAATACTTAATTGCTTAAGAAAGAAAAGCTGATTTTGGACACACTTAGACGAGAAAGTCTTCGCGGATGGCCAAAGGCCAGTGAAAAATGGTTTTAGAAAGCCAAGCCGATACTAAAATAAAATAAAAGAAAATGAAGTGAAGTATGTAAAATAAAGGGAAAAAAAGTTAAAAATTAACAGCCTTGTACTGAATGAAACTCACATTTCGCAAAAAAATACGATTACGATTTGAAGTCACAAAATTGGTATGCTGGAAAACGCAATCACAAAAAATTTTGCTATTTCAACTCGCAAGTAAAGAATGAAGAGACTTCTAAGTGAACTTGTACCCAGGAAAAATAAACATGATAAAAATGTCTTTGAATCATGTGTTCAAGTCATGACGAACTGGTCCGATTTAATTAGGGGAATTATGCATGATTTTTACATTACCATGACATTGCAGATGATGTGTTTGTGCGGAAATTTAAATAAATTTCTCTCCACTAAAACTAATGACTCGAACCAATGCATGCTCTCTGATTAGAAGACGTTTTTTCATATTTTAAAAAATAAATATTTTTATAAGCCAATAATGGAGTTGGGAAAGCATTAAACATGAATTCACTTCAGATACTGATTAATAAGGCGTGAAAATTATATAGTGATTAATAAGGCGTGAAAATATTTGAAATACTTAATTTTATTTAAAATGAAATATAAATAAAATGTGATGTGTTTTTAGTTGTTGTCTTTAAAAAATACATTATTTCGATCCGTTTTAATGAAAAATTGTTCATTTTATCATAGCAACAAGTATTACCATTTTCATTGTTTACAAACAATTTTCATAGATTAGCTAGTGAACTGCTCTGTCTTTATTCCCATACGAAAAACAAGTATTGCCAGGCTTTACACATATTTGTGTTAAGCTAAACCTGAGATTTGCACAAATAAAATCATTTCTGTCTTGAATTCGGTTAAAAATACTTTTAGCTTATTATACTGAGTGCAAAACGATTGTAGGAATTACTGCCTTGAACCAATTGTAAATTAATTTTTGCAAATGTTTTTTTTTTTATAAAATTAATTTTGATATTTTTTTTGCACCAAATATGGATATAATCCGCTTCGCCGAATCGAAATAATCCTTTGTACTTTTACAACAAACTTTATGTTTTATGCCTTTATGAATGTGCTTGATATGTATAATGAAAGGTGCGTTTATGTATGTATGTAAGTTTGTGTGAGCGTGTGTAAACAGTAAAGTTAATGTGTGTGCTTATTAAAGGACACGTATAAATGTGCTTACCAGCATTTATATTTGTGATATTGTACACTTTTATTACATTATTTCACTGCCTTACATGAGAAATTTTTCTTTTTCATTGTAATTTACACATTTACATATTTATATTTTAATATTTTCCTCTGCATTGTTTTCTTTTTTATTTAAATACGTACGTGTGTTTGTGTGCGCGTATGTGTGTGTGTGTTAAAGGAGAATAACATACTTGAGTTGTGCATTGCGAAATACTGGTCAAACATTGGTAGCAGCCACATCAAATACAGTTTGGAATTTCATGGAATCCAGGCAACAAACCCAAATGCATGTAAGTTTCTCCTTTTTTATGCATATACATATTTATTTAAACAATTCTTTTTTCAATTTGCATTGTTAGTCTTGGTTAAGGTCGTAACTCAAGATTACAATGGCCCCCACAAACTACACAACTGCAAGCGCCACTTTAAAAGCGAAAGAGAATATAAAAAAAAGAATGCTTAAAATATTAAGTTAAAGCTTAAATTATTGTTGAGGAATTTTTACATAGAATTTAAGTGGGCATTAAGCTGCATATTTTATTCCCTAAGTGCCACACAAATGGCAGGGCAGCATTTTAGTGTTTTGACTAAAAAGTTTTGTTAGACTGGCAATTTTGTTGCTTCCTTCCTTCCACCTTCTTAATTTATTGTTACTATAGCGTGTAGAACTTTTGCTTTATTTTTTTTTTTTTTATTATTTTATAGTTTTTAAAAGCATAAAAAATTGTTATAGTTTAAGTTTTATTTATTGTTAGTTCTATTCTTGTTATTTTTTAATGCTTTTTCACTTATGGCCAACTATGGTTACCGCGCTATTAGTGTACGATTCTCTTGTGTTGTTACTGTTGATAATAATGTTGTACTTGCTACTGCAACATGCATAAGTACGTGTATGTATGTATGTATATGTAGTTGTGGCAATTGTTGGCTTGTGTAGCGAGAAATTTTGTTGTTTGTTAAAAGATCTTAAGCTTCTCTCTAGTGTTTGTGGTCTGTTTGGTGTGTTGTACAATTCCCTGCCTGCACAAGCTTGCAAGCTTTCACTTTAATCACAAACAGTGGTAACTACATACTTACAACCAAAATGGGAACTAGTGGTAACAGGTGATTATTTATGAAAGCATTTTTTTTTCTAAATATTTTATGGAAATAACTGTTTAATGTTTTTATAACTATTGCCATTTTGTGTTAAAGATTAGAAGATAAACCAAGAACACTCTTATAATGGGTTTTTTTTTAAATTTTTAAATCTGTACTATATATTATTTTTTATTTTTTTTGTTTAACAGGAGGTTTATTTTAATTTTAATTTAACTGGAACATATGTATAATGAAAATACATACTTTGGAAAAATACTATTACAAATCAGCAAATCGCGCGTTTTAAGAAAGCCCTGATTTCCAGCAAGAAACTTAAAAAAACTTATTTGTTATCAAACTTTTACAATATTTTATTTATTAGATATTTAAAATATGTACTCGTATATATGTGACAGCGCATAGAGAAAGGGACGTAAGGGTAAAAAAAAATTAATTTTCACTTTTTTGTTTTTGATGTGGACAACATCTGAGCATCGAATGAGACCGATCCCATGCCCCAAAAGTGTTCCCTCCCAGAGATATGCGCGTTTTATGATGTGATGGTACACCAAAGATACACGTATTTAAATCTTTAAAATGATTCTCCTGAACAAAACCGGTTTTTACCCTTAGGTCCCTTTCTATTTTGCGCGTCACATATGTACATACTTCGAACTTTCCCTCAATGAACTAAATGATTAAACAGAATACCGGCTTCAACACATTTTCCACACAAATTGACACCAAAAAAACAGCCGCAGAAACCGGTCGTGAGATAGAATCTATTTTATTTTGAGAGCGTTTTTTCTTATACTCTCACATATCAATGTCCATTCTCACAAAAATGTTACCATACTTTCAATAAATTTCATACATTTTGTAAACAAAACTACAAAGAAAAATAAGCACAAAAGAAAATAAAACAAAAATTAGAGAGCATTTGAAGTTACTTGCGTCGATGTTATTATGGGCTTGATTAATTTGTCAGCGATTTTTCTGAAGTTGCAGACTTCATTCTGTTTCTATATTAAATCGTTTAATAGGAGCCGAATTTCAGAATTTCTGACACCCCTGTCTATTTATCCTCTGCAAACAAAAAATATAAATAATATTTTTCTTAAAATATTCTCCATTATATTATATGGTACTCGCAGTTCTTTTATGTGGAAAAACACAAATAATGCCCAAATAAATCATTTATAAACTTATTTTTGCATATTTTTTCAATTTGGTGAATTTTAATAGTTTTGTTTACTCTCTCACTCAAAAAAAAAAGGAGTAACAAAATGTCAACAAACAAGCAAAACAACTGGCTTCGTAATGCAGTGATGCCACGTATTACTCTTTGTTGTTCCCAAAGAATTTATGATTGGAGGAATGTTTATGTTTATTTTTCGTTAGAAATAAATTCCGAGGGAATATTAATGATTGGGCTGTTAAAATTTGGTTTGAATATTTTTGCTAATATGGCCCACTGTTTCAGCTTCATACGATTTCTGCTCTTGAACTTAATTACTTCATTCTTTCACTCATTACTATCGCAATTATTATCAGCCTATTTGGCTTGTACTCTGGACATACACACAGTTCCTTTAAAAATTTTTTGTGTGCCTTTTTTACGTTCTGAACTTTTTGTACATCTTTCATTCATTGCTGATGGTTTTGTTGAAAAGTTGGTGTTTAAGAAAAGGGGAAAAAGTTTCAAGTGAAAATTACTGGCCTAAGTGTTTGCGTAGTGCTGAGGGCAGCTGCAAATTTGTGCATCAGTGCCTGTCTAAAGCAGTTTTCCTGCTCAAAAGTTTGGCTGTTGTGCTACTCAGTATTGCTGGCATTTTTTGCCTTCTTATTTTTTTTTTTTCTTGGAAATTTTGAAAATGCTGTTACACTTATGGTGTCATCATTGTGTTGTCCAAGGCACTCATCTCTTCAGAAATCTTTTCAAGTTGTAGTTTTTCTCTCTCTATTTTTTTATGCCGGTTTTAAGCATCACTTGAGGGATTCCAATTTTTCTTCTTATAATTTTTTTGCATTTATGTAAGTAGTTGCTGGAAAGAAAAGTTGTTCTCATCTTCTTGCTGTTTGTATAATAAGTGGTGGACACTTATAAATTTAATTTTTGGGTTTATTTAGTTTCTCATAGAGAAAAATTATTACAACTGTCCTGTAGTAGCATTCATTTTTTTTATTATATCTCATAACAACAAAAAGAAAATAAATCTATATCTTCAATTCATCTGCTTTAGTAAGTTAGTTAGACCTTTTAATTTGTTGCTTAAAAATTAAAAAAAAAAATGCGGCTGCCTATTGAGAAAAGGCATAAAAAAGCAACTGTTTGCAAAGTTTTCTTTCCTTTTTTACGATTATACAATTCCCCGGGACTGTGTTTTATGTCCTTTAGAAAAACTTTATGCATGCGATGATTATGTTTGCAAAGGACCAAGCAGGCTTATTAGGTTTCATGTTGTGTTGCAGCATTTCCATTGCATTGAATACAATCCTTTTTGTATTAAACTTGTAAGAATTTAATCAAGTTTAAATCTTCTATGGTCTGGTCTTAATATGTATCTGCATAAAGTATCAACTGTTGGTTGGTCATAAAGCCTCTTATGAATATTTCTCTTGTTATTCTTTCTATCCCTCAAGAATTTCATTTATGCGGTGACCATTTCTCCTACTGCCTTGAAGAACTTGTAAAGTTAATAATCAAGTTTACATGGAGCCAATGAACACATATTGAGCTGCAGAAAGGGATGCAATTAAAGCTTCAACTTTAAATTTATTCACTTTTAATCAATTCTATTCAATTAAGCAAAAGTTAAAGCTAATAGAGTTAAGACTATTTATTTCTTTTTTTTTAACAACTTGGAGTAAAGAAAATGTAAAATTAATTGACACTATGGGTAGGAAGCGGTTATGTACCATTGTGCGAGCTCCTTAAAAGTTCCTTAAAAATTAGTTTTTCCTCTGATAAAAAAGAAAAAATATATTATAAAAAGTATCTTTTAAAAAAGTAGGCCTTAAAAAAAATCCTGTTGAAAAAAGTGCCTTTTGAAAAAGTATCATTTGAAAAAGTACCTTTTGAGGAAGTAAATTTTCAAAAAGTATCTCTTGAAAAAATTCCTTTAAAAGTAGTATGTTTTAAAAAAATATCCATTGTAAAAAAACAAAAAGTACTTTTTGAAATAAGTACCTTTCAAAAAAATTTCCGTATGAATGAAATTATATATGTACATTAAAAAAATTTACTTTTAGCCTTTGAGAAAAGTACATTTTGAGAAAAGTATTTTAGGAGAAAAGTATCTTTAGAAACAAGTATATTAAAAAAAAAAATCTTATGAAAAAAGTACGTTATGTAAAAGTAGATTTTCAAAAATCATCTTTTGTAAAAACAAACTGTGAAAAAGTACCTTATGAAGTGCTTTGCAATAAAAGTACATTTTGCAAGAAGTGCTTTTCGAAAAAAGTTCCTTTTCGAAAATGATACCCTTTGAAAAAGTACCTTTCATAAAAAGTATTTTTTAAAAATAGTTTCATTTGCAAAAAGTTCATTTTGGAAAAAAAGTTCCATTTGCAAAAAGTTATTACGTACCTTTTAGAAAAAAGTATATTTTGCAAGAAGTACTTTTGGAAAAAGTACCTTTTACAAGAAGTTCCTTTTGGAAAAAGTTCTTGTGGGAAAAAAATTACGTTTAGTACATTTTGCAAAAAGTACTATTTAAAAATATTTCTTTTTGGAAAAAGTACCATTTAAAAAATAACCTTCTGAAAAAGTACTCTTTGAAAAAAGTAGCTTTTGAAGTTAAAAAAATACATCAGAAAAAAAAGTTCCTTCTGCAAGAAGCTTTTTTAAAAAATAATAGCATTTGAGAAAGTGGACGTTGAAAAAAGTACTTTGCGAAAAAAGTACTTTGTACAATAAGTATCTTCTCAAAAAGCACCTATTGGAAAAAGTATCTCTTTATAAAAAGTCCCTATTATAAAAAAATACATTTAAAAAAAAACTTTTTTCAAAAAAATACCTTTTGGAAAAAGTACCTTTTGAAAAAGTTACTTTTTGAAAAAAGCATATTTATTATCAAAAAATAATTTTCTAAAAACTTACTTTTTAAAAAAGTGATTTTGATTAAGGATTGTTTTTAAAAATAACTTTTGAAAAAATTAATTTTTGTAAAAAAGTATCTTGTTGAAAAAAAGTTTATTTGAAAAAAGTATCTTGTTGAAAAAAAGTTTATTTGAAGAAAAGTATTTTTTTGTAAAAAGTACCTTTTTTGAAAAAGTACCTTTTTTGAAAAAAGTATTTTGTTGAAAAAGTACATCTTTTGAAAAAGTACATTAAGAAAAAAGTACCTTTTTAAAAAAAGTACCTCTTTGAAAAAAGTACTTTTTAAAAAAAAAAAAATAATAATTAAGGTGCGTTTTGAAAAATTATCTGTTGGAAAAAGTACTTTTGAAGAAAGTACGTTTGGAAAAAATACTTATTTGAAAAGTTCCTTTTGAAAAAGTATTTAAAAAAATAAATTTTAAAAAATTAGCTTTGGAAAGGGTGCTTTTTTTAAAGAAACAATTTTATAAGAAAAAAATGCTTTTGAAAAAACTCCTTTAAAAAGTGTTCCCACTGTATCTGTTTACAGTTAAAGTTAATAAGTTGTCCGGATGCAGCTACATTTCCATTGTATTCTTTTTCTTTATTTGTTTTACCTGTTCCTTGTTTTTTTCAGCCAGTTGCTGCCCCCTGTTAAAGGAAATAGTATGTAGAGTTTGAAACTTTATGGTCTTGATTTTTATAGATTTTAAACTACAATAGAATAAATTTCATAAAATTTATTTTTTGGTCGGAATCGTTTCATAAAATTGTACTCGTAACCCTAAACTCAGAACTAAATAACATTTATGGTTTCAACACAAAAAAAAAACTAGATAAAGTTTATTTATACAAAGACCGATTATTATGATATTTTTAAATATTTAAAGAAGAAAACCAAAAAGAAACATTATTAAAACTTAATACACAGCATACAGCACATAGATAAAAAGAATAAGATTAAATGATATTATAAAATGAAAATTTAAATCCGAGAGCAAGATGCATAACTTTTTGAAAAAATATACTAATTGAAAAAAAAAATAAAACGAAGTAACATATGAAAAAAGTTACATTAAGAAGCTTTTAAATGTTGCTGCATTTGCTCTTCAGTGATTATCCTTATTTAAAGAAAAAAATACTCACAATGCAAAACTTTTTCAAAACTCTTATTAATCAAAATTACTGAATTGCTCAAATCCATTAGTGATGTGTGGTGGGAGCGTTGTGGTAGTTCGCTTGGTTGTTAGTTTGGTCAAACTAATTTGGCTTTTAATTAATTTTTCGGTTTTAGTTTGTTTTTCCTCTTCTGCAAAATTTTTGCTAAAGAAAATTTTTCTTTGAAAGTACAAAAAAAAAACATAAAATCACAAACGTTCTTTCTGTTGCAACATATGTATGTATGTAGCCCTTTATGTGGAGGTGATAAAGTAAAGGAGAAACTTTTTATCTCAACTGCTGCATGCATACAACATGCAACCAAAAAATAACAAAAACAATTACAGCAGTAATATGAAATTTTTTTTGGCGGCAAGCATACATACATTGCAATTAAGAAAGAAGCAAGATGTTGGTGTGCGCCGAATTTTATTATGCCCTGAAACATGGCTTGGCGCTAAATCAGCAAAGCAATCCTTAATAATAATATAAATTTGAAAGTGAGTTTGTTTGTTTGTTTCCTACGCCTTCACGCGCAAACCACTAAACCGATTTTGAAAGTTTTTTTACTAATAGAAAGCTACATTGCCAGCGTCAAACATGGGCTATTTTTTTAACAGTTTCGGAACCGGGTTTTTTTTGTATTTGGCACGCCCCTTCAAAACTCTAAACCGATTTTGGAAATTCTCTCTCCAATAGAAAGCTAAATTACCAGCGGCAAACCTATTAGCCTATTTCTTATCTGGTACGGAACCGGTTTTTTACATCTGGGATCTACTCTGTAACTCGAAACAATAGCAAATGCTTTCGAATGTCTATGTTAATAACATGCAAACTCGAAAGCATTATCTTTCGTTTCGAATTAGAGAGTAGGCCCCCTAGGTACGGATTTTCAAACTGCTAAACCGATTTTGAAAATTCTTTCTCCAATAGAAACCTAAATTACCAGAGTCAAACATAGCCTATTTTTTATCTGGTTCGGAACCGGTTTATTATATTTGGCACGACCTTCAAAACTGTAAACCGATTTTGAAAATTCTTTCTCCAATAGAAAGCTAAACTACCAGCTGCAAAGGTCGATTATTTTTTTATCCGGTACGGAAAAGGTTTTTTATATATTAAGTACGGATTTTTCCGAAAAACATATTTTTGGACTGGTTCGGGCAATTTTCGTTTCGGGTTTGATTGTTTTAACAGTTTTACATTCATAAATTTTAAGTATAGTTTCCAAATATCAGAACAACGCTAGCGGAGCCGCGTATAAAAGCTGGTATGAGTATAAATTATTTTTAAGTTTTTACTGCTTATTTTTTAAGACAATTAATACTTTTTAAACAAGTTTTTTTTAATTTTTTTTTTCAAGTGAAGTAACAATGCCTTAAAGATTAATTAAAAAAATAAATTTAGTAAAGTGCGATTTTTACTCGCACACGAAGGGTTCGGTACGGACACGATGATTTCAAGCAGAAAGCCTTAACTCGTGTTTTTTACGTAGACATTTTTTAATTTTATTTTGTTTTGGCGTTTTTTATAGTTTTAGGGCTTTTATTCGATTTGAAATTTTTTTTCGGATTTTGACTTATTTTTTTTAGCGATTTTTTAGGTTTGGCGCTTTTTTTCGTTTTGGGGATATATGTATATCGGTTTTTGGCGATTTATTTTAGTTTTAACGATTTTTTTTTAGTTTTGGCCCATATTTTTGTTTGTGCAATTTTTTCGGTTGTTTTTAGATTTTTTCGTTTTTTGCGATTGTTTTCGTTTTTGGGATTTTTGGCGATTTTTAAGATTGCCTTTTGGTTTTAGTGACTTTTTCGGATTTTAACATTTTTTTTTAGTTTATTGGCGACTTTTTATTTTTGGCTTATTTTTTTTTTTTTGCATTTTAGCAAATTATTTTATCTATGGTGATATATTTCATTTAAGCGTTTTTTTTTCATTATGGCGATTTTTCGTTTCATTTTTTTAATTTTGGGATTTTTTAATTTCAGCATTTTTGAAAATTTCAAGAGTTTGTCACTTACGGGGTCGAAGTTGTCAAAATTACATTAACGGATAGAATACCCTTTAATTTAAGTTTTTTTTTTTTTTTTAATTGTTGTAGTCTGCATAAAAATACACTAACTTTGAACTTTTCCAGTGTCTATATATGTATGTATGTACAATTGTCGGTATATTACATTTGGATTTCAGCATATTTCGTTGCTTGTTTTAGAACCCCCATTAATTTTTCACTGTCAAAACTGTAGCGGCCAAATTTTAAAACAGCCTGTGACAGACAGACGGACATCGTAGAGAAAACAATAGAGTGCCTTTTCACCTTTGGTGCATGGAACCCTAAAAAATTTTGAATTAAAATATTTTGCATATTTGGAGTTTAAATGCATATTTTATTACTATTTACTATTTATTGAAAAAGGAGTTCACTCACAGCTCTTAAAAATAATTAAAAAACAGCAATTTAAACTCTTATGTATGTGATTATGTACGTACATACATGCGGCATGTGTCTTCGTGCTTTGAAGGGTATAGAAAAAACTCTTTGCGAACAAACTAAATATAACTAACTTTTGTGAAACTTGCATTCACATACAACATCCTATTAAAATATGTGTTATATATTTTTTTTGCGTTATTTCATTTAACAAACACATCTTAACGAAGCTACATATCTGTAGGATACTTTTAAAAACAGACAGGCATCCTTATCAGCGCACACAACAAAAACACAAAGCAGTAACAGCTTGTGGGCCGTTACAAAAATGATACTTCTATGTTATACCAAACAACCTCAGTACACACAAGAAGTATTTGAAGCCGTAGTTGGTGGCTGCAGCCAGTGGTAAAATTGATGAAAAAAAAAAACACGAAACATGTTAATTACGATTAAAAAAAAGTTTCTTTAATTTTTCTAATTACGCTCAACTACTGCTTCTTTAAGTTCTATTATACTAGGCAACTACTAAATAATGCCGAATAAGAAAGAAGAAGAAAGAAAAAAAAAAGATTTCCCAAAAGCGAAAATTCTTGCCAAGGAAATAAAAGTGGCAAGTATTGCACAAAGCAGAGAGAAAGAAAAAAAATATTGAAAAATAGTGCAAAATTATAGAAACATCATCATTAAGAATGAAGTGAGCAAGCAGATTGTTCAGGGAAGCCTAAACAGGGTGTACCATAATAAATTATTAAATATAAAGCAAACTTTACTATTGCTACATTGCACATTGGGTAATTTGAGCTACTTTTAAGGCCAAAATTAGTTTCAGCCAAAGTTTTGCAACCATATGGTAGAAATTGGGAATATGAGAGTTTTTCATGAGCAGGCACAGCTTTGTTTTTTGATTTTTGTAATAGGGGAATTTTTTTAGCGTTGCCACCATATGAAAAAAGTTAAAACACTAAATAAAGGATGAAACTAAATAAAGGATGAGCTAACAAAATCGCGCTTAAGCCATTTAAACAAAATCTTACTTGAAATGTCGTTAATTTTCCGTGGCGAAATGCTGTCAAACTACATGTAAAAGTATTTGGTATGAAATATTTGCGAAATAAATTCGCAAAAGTGGTACTCTGTTCTTATTGCGAAAAACACGTAAAATCTATCTGGCATCATGTTTTTCCATGAAAAATGGCTCTGGCATCATTTTAGTTTTAGCTGCGAAAGAACATGAGCAAGGAATTTTAACAATATTGCATACTTTCACGCAATAAAAGCGAGAAATTTATAAAAAAAAAAATTGTGAGTTGGTCTATATTTAGTACATGTCAAATTTTTCACGCGAAATAATCAATGTTGCTGAAAATTTTTCACAACTCCGAACAGAGTACTAGGCTTTAACGATAAATTTTTATTCTTATCACAAATCCAAACATTAAAAAGTCCACTATATTTCAGGGCTAAGGCTGTCTAAAAAGTCAATGATATAAATCAAAAACCGAAAAAAAACTAACGAAAAAATTTAAAAAAATAATTCAAGGGATATAATCGTCGCTTTCGATAATGTTTTTCAGATTATGGCATTCGCTATCTAATTTGGTTCGATATCTTTTCATCAAGGAAAAACACGGCAGTCCACGTCCAACATTATCAAAAGATTGTGCGAAGTTTATATATATGAAAAAATTATTTTATTTGAGGTTAAATTAGAATTACATGTTTTTTATTCAGGCTTATTATAAACAGCAGCAACGAACGGGTGATAAAAGAAATTTTTGCAACAAATACCTGATTTACATTAAGCATTTTTTCATGAAAAAAGTTGCATGAAAATTTTTTCATTTGTCGATAGCAGGCCCGGAGAAGCAAATCACATCTAAAAAAGTGCCAGAAATGCTTCAGGATTCATGCTACATAAATTCTTATATATCACTCTCTCCTATAGCGCTGATAATAGCAAATAAAAAAAGTTGCGTGCAACAAATTTCATGAAATTTCACGAAAAAATGCCTAATGTAAACCAGGTAAAAGTTGATAAGTAGTATCACGAAATGCCAGCTGTTGAAAAGAGGTAGCAACCCTAATTTTTCAACAAACAACTGCAGAATCACTATTGTGAATAGCTATTAACGCAAATTTATCACAAATGGCAAGAAAATGCTGCCAGATACATTTCATAAAGTTTTCACGAGTTGAACAGAGTACATACAAGTTTTGCAACATGTTTTCATGAATATTTTATGTGAACTTTTTTATATGGATTATGTCAACATTTCGCGTGAAATTTTGAACAGAGTACTACCACGCTTTAGTTGAATTTATTTTTTTTTTTTGAAATATTCAACCAGTTGATGGTTGGTTTTCATAGTAAAGCTGATTAACAAAAGCAATAACGTCCTCCAAGATATTTTGGTTTGTTTTAATTACTTACTATTCCCTCTCGTTTCCACATCAAGAACGATTTTCTTCTTCTTGTTTAATAACTAATAAAAAACGTTTCAATTTTTTATATCAAAATTACACTTTTTGTTCTGCCCTGAGCAGCACGTTGCTTGCAAATATCAACTTCGATGCCGATAAATCGGCTGATATTTATTTTATTTTTAACCAAGTATGCAATTATTTAATTTGATATAATTTTAATCGAAGGTCATTATCAAAAACATTATTATTGTTAGTGTAAAAAATTATTTGTGTCCAAGATTTCGGGTCAAATTACCTACTGTGCATAAGCTGATTTTTTAAAGCTCGAATTGTAGTTATACGAATTACTTATGTTATGAAAATAAATGTAAAAAACCAACAACAACTATTCAATGATATCATAAGAATAGAGTGTTGCCATACAAATATTTTTGACCGGGTGCAGTCAAGTCAATAATTAGGGTTTTTTTTGAAATTGTTACAATTTAAGTTCAACATTTTTTAATGCACTAAATGTGCCCAAAAAAGCGTAACCACTAAATGCTACTGAAAAATCTTTCAATTCACACAAAAGTCTGTCAAGTTAAAGAGTAGCCAATATTGTTGGATTCTATGACATTGTCCATTAGTTTTGTTTTATATGATAAACAAGTGTCTGGATCAAAACTTTTTTCATTAGTGTTTCTTGGTTACGCTTTTTTTTAATAATTTTAAAATTAGTAAATTTTGCATTACTCTTTTTATTCAATCACTGTGTATTAGAGCAGGCTCGTATTTTACTTCAGTGTTGAAACTTTTCAAAAGCAAAATATATTTAGATGGAAAAATTTTACTCGTATCCTTGAGTTACGTACGTGTACGTACGTTATTTTATACGTCCTCCTCTTGCTTGCTTTTTCGTTTGCTGGATTATGGGAGCGTGAAATTGTTTTGCTATAACAAATTCTAAAGATCATCTCATCCTTCATTACAAAAAAAAAAAAAAGTAAAACGAAAAAAACAGAAATAATGTTGATGTGCCTGCCATTCATGGATGCTTTTAGAATTGCGTGTTGTTGGCGAAGCGCAAGGCAAAGCATTTAAATGCACATTGCAAATGGCAGGCATTGAATGGTTTAGTATTTATTCATGATGTGATGTTTTCGTATGCGCAATTATAAATAAAAATAAATAGTAACAACATTTCAAATAAACAGTTAAGCAAACAAGCAAACAAACTACACAGAGAAAACAGTGCCTAATAAATACCTCATAAAATAGAACAAAATTAATAAGAAATCTCTATGGTTTTTTTCAATAAGGAAATCTTATTAATTTCATAGAGAAAACCTTTTTGAAAAAATCAAGAAGAAATCTTGTAGTTTTTATGAGGTTATCTTATTGATTTTTTTAATAAGGTTTTCTTCTTGATTTTATGAGGCGACCTCATAAAATAAAAAAAATATGTCTTTCTTTATTATTTGTGCTTTGCTTATGTATTTTCATTTAAATTCTATACCATATACTTATGTATGTATGTAGTATATGTAGATGTTATTTATTTATACTATACATACTATACATACTTACATAGATACATACATATTATATTGTATTCTTAATTAATTAATTCACCATACATACATATTATTACTTGAAAGGAGACAATTATTGAACCAGCAAACTTCTGACTGATAGACAAACACTCTAACCAATATGCTAACAAGCAGTCTGAATAACCATTGAAATAATTTTGCAAACATGCTTATACAAAAACGAAAAAGATCATGAAAAAAAATTGTCTGTGTCTAATTAAAGATATGAAATAACAAGACACCTCATAAAATCAAGAAGATTTCCTTATTAAAAAAATCAATAAGATGCTTTACACATAATCATATAGGAACCTAATAAAATCAAGAAGAAAACCTTATTGAAAAAATCAATAAGATAGCCCAATAAAATCAAGAAGAAAACCTTTTTAAAAAAATCAATAAGGCAACCTAATAAAATCAATAAGAAATCCATATAGTTTACAATTTATAAGAAAACCTAATAGAATCAAGAAGTTTTTCTCCATGGATTGTTTTTTTGGTGCCAAAAATAACGGAAATTGCGTAAAAAAAGTTGGGAATAATAAGATTTCTTCTTGATTTTATGTGGTTTTCTTCTTGATAAAATTAATAAGATTTACCACATAAAAACAATAAGGAATCTCTATGAAAAAATCTTCGCTTCCTTCTGCTGGGATACCCCTTAGCCTAAAAACGTTTCATAGAGAAAATCTTATTGATTCTATGAGGCAGTTTTTTCTCTGTGTAACATTCTGGCAGTTGATTTGTCTGACTGTCAGTTTTCCCCACTAAAAATTTCTACATATTAACGTCCTTTTTTTTTGTTTATCCTTCAAATATTTTTATACATACATACATAAACTCTAATCTAAACCACATGTACTCGTAAGCAAATATGTATTCATATCTAAATGAAGAAATGAATTAATTCCTGTTTGCTTCTCTGTGCTATAGACATATATGAGCTTTAACTTATAAAACGAGTATTTCTTTTTTAACTTCCACCCTGCAAATATAATTTTACAATATGAAGTTTGGTTTCCAAATGTTGTTAGGGCATACATTTAGTTTTTCTTTTTTTAATTTGAAATTCTGTTTGTTGAACATTTGATTCACTAATGAGATTTTCCTTCTGCACAAATTCATTAATGCCCCAATAGAGGGAAGAGGCAGAAGAGAAAAAAAGGCTGATTTGGTTTAACAAAAATTTTCCCACACTCTTGTGGAATCTTAATTAAGGACTTATTTCATTCAAAATTCAATGAATGTTTTATGTGCAATTTTTTTTTATTATTAAACGTTCTTTCTGTTGGTCATTTTGCTGAACTTTTTTTTTATTTATTTGGCACGTTAAAGGGCAAGTTTATTCAATAGAAATTATTTAAAGGATCAATGGAAAATTTTTGTAGCATATATTTAGGCTGTAATCATAAAATAATTTTATTTGCCCTAACCAAGGGGCCAAATATTATTGCATATTGCTTTATCGTTGAATTTTTAGTGGTCTTTTAATATCTGTAAAAAAAATAAAGGATTATTTTAAAAATTGTAGATTCGCCACGTACATATAATTATATATTCATTTTAAAGACGGAAAAGGTATTTAGAACTCGGTTTTTAGGATTCCGTACACCAAAAAAAAAGACCCTATTGTTTTCGTTACTATGGCCGTATGTCCGTTACAGGCTGTTTTCTCGTGAAAAGTAAGAGCTACGGACTTGAAATTTCTACAACAACAAATATATGACAGTTTAAAATTAATGTATGTTCTAAAACGAGCAAGGAATAATTTTGAAATCCTAATGTAATATACAGACAGTTATATGTGTAGACATTGGAAATTTTATATGCGCTAAATTTTGTATAGTATTACATATGTAGTGCGAGTCAAAGTCTGACTTCACTGATTTTTTTTTTATAAACTTAACTTTGTTTAAGTTATTTTAATGTATTTATTCTTCAAAAAGAGATATAAAACTAGTATATACCATGACAATTTATTTTATTCTCTAATGTGCTTTGAAAAATCTTCAATCACTCTGTCAATAATAGTCTATCACTTTTGTCAAACAATCCAATTGCAGCCAAATATTTTAACAGTTTTGCTTTGAAAAAATAAGAAAAGAAATAATATTCCTCTCTGACTATGTGTTTAATACTATTTACATTTTTCTGAGCAACTTCTTTGTTAGTTTATGCAAATCAAATATTTGTGCACATTTATATTAAAGTGCTGTTTTATTCGCTCTTCTTTGCAGCAATTTAAACAACAATATTCCAAAATATTTCAATATCATCTTAGCTGTCTTAAATAGTTAATTTCGTTTTACTTCCCACTTCTCAAAGTTTCGTATGAAAATCACATTTTCAAACCAAAAATAAACGAAAAATGTAGTTAAAAAGATTTGCAACCAATTGACAACAACAAATAAAATGTTGCAACATTTGACAAGAAAGCCAAAAATGCTTAAAAATGCATACACAATCCAAAAGTACATACTCGTATAAAAAAATGTGGGCCAATATTCATGCAAAGAACAGAAGCGACGACCCATTTATCATCAGGGTGTCACGAGTACACATCTCTATTAGTTGGGCGGGCCATTAGTAAAGGAAGGCATCAGAATAAAAGAGAAATTGCCGCTACTCCACACATCACTTTAAAATTACAGCTTTTGTCGAGTTTTACTTTGAAAAATATCACATCACACTTGAACAAAAGGATGATGACGGTTGGTTGGTTCGTTGCCTGCAACTTCTTTCTAGTGCAAACTTTATTTATTGTTTGCTGTTTTTGTTTTTCATATAATTGAGAAGAATGTCATCAAATGCAAATAAATCTTTTGCTGCTACAGCAGCACTAAGAAGTGAGAATTGGAAATGGAAAGTAGTTGAGCTGTAGAAAGAAGGCTTACAATTTTTTTTTTTTTATAAGAGAAGACAAAAGGGGCAAGAAAAAACAAATACGTTGTCACTGAGCGAAATAAATATCATTGAAATGCAATTCAAATTTTGTTTTGAATATCCCTTTTCTTTCTAAACTGTGGTTAATGTATTAAAAATGGGAGTAGCCTTTTGAGAAAAAGTTTTTTTATATGACAAAGTAACCTTTTTGAGGAAAAGTACTTTTGGTGAAAAATTAATCTTTTAAAAAGAAAATGAGAAAAAACATTTTAAGAAAAATAACCTTTTTAAGAAAAAATACCTTTTTAAGAAAAGGTACCTTTTTAGGAAAAGGTACCTTTCAAAAAAAGTACATTTTAAAAAAAGTACCTTTAAAAAAAGTAGCTTTTAAAAAATTTACCTTTTAAGCAAAATGTACCTTTAAAAAAGTACCTTTTAAAAAAAAGTAACATTTTAATAAAAAGTACTGTTTTAAGAAATTTATCTTTTTTTAAAAAATTATTTTTTTTTAGGAAAAAATATATCTTTAAAGAAAAGTACCTCTTTAAAAAAAGTCCTTTTTGTGGAAAAAGTACCTTTTAAAGAAAAAGTACCTTTTAAAGAAAAAGTACCTTTTAAAGAAAAAGTACCTTTCAAAGAAAAAGTACCTTTTTAAAGTAAAGGAAAAGTACCTTTCTAAGGAAAAGTACATTTTTAAGGAAAAGTACTTTTTGTGGAAAAAGTACCCTTTTAAGAAAAATTACCTTTTTAAAAACAGTACCTCTTAAAAAACCTTTTAGAAAAAAATATTTAAAAGAAGTACATTGTTAAGAAAAAGTACCTTTTTTACGAAAAACTTCCTTTTTACGAAAAAGTACCTTTTTAGGAATAAGTTCCTTTTTTCAGAAAAAGTTCTTTTTAAAGAAATATTACCTTTTTAACAAAAAGTTCATTTTTAAGAAAAAGTATATTTTTAAGAAAAAGTATATTTTTAAGAAAAAGTATATTTTTAAGAAAAAGTACATTTTTAATAAAAGTAGCTTTTTAATAAATAGTACCTTTTTAAGAAAAAGTTTTTTTTTTATAAAAAGTTTCTTTTTAAGAAAAAGTACTCATTAAAGAAATATTAACTTTTTTAAAAAAAGTAGCTTTGTAATATAAAGTAACTTTTTAACAAAGAGCACCTTCTAAAGAAAAATTATATGTTTTTAAGAAAAATTATCTTTTTACGAATAAGTACTATTTTAAGAAATAGTACCTTTTGAAAATAAAGTACCTTTTAAAGCAGAAGTTCCTTTGTAAGAAGTACCTTTTTAAGAAAAAGTACATTTTTAAGAAATGTGTATTACCTAGTTAACAAAAGTACCTTTTAAACAAATTAAAAGTACCTTTTAAAAAATTAAGAAGAACTACTACTTTTTTAAGAAAAAATACCGTTTTAATGAAAAAATACTTTTTCACAAGAAAATACTTTTTACGAAAAAGTACTTTTTTAAGAAAAAGTTAATTTTTAAGGAAAATTATAATTTTAAAATCAAAAAGATTTCTTTTTTAAAGTGCCTTCAAAAAATATTTTTTCAGTAGTTGTACAGCTTTGAGAAAAAGTTCCCTTCCAAGGAAAAATTCTTTTGGAAAAGAAAATGTTCCTGGTACCATTTTTTAAATTTTACAATTTTTATTTATGTTTAAAAACATGTTTGTATATCACAATTATTTTTGTCTTTTGTCGTTGCTGCAATTTGATCTCTTAAACTTTGAAGTGTAAAGTTTAACTACAATATAATAAAAAAACCATAGAAAAGAAAAAAAGTTTAGTTGACAACCAAAATAAAATGATAAATAAAAATTCACTATAGTTCAATTAAAATCTAAAAATGTCTCTCATAAAATGATTCTCACTATTGAGATTGACGACATGCAGCCTTTTGTTGCCTTGTTTATTCAATATTACTTACAACTTTGCTGCCTTAAAGTGCTGCACAGTGGAGAATTTCGAATGCTGCTTAGCAGGTTGAATGAAAAAGAAAACAACTTTAGCTTAAAATGAAGTAATTAAAAAACTCTTCAATGTACACATTGAGAAGAAAACTCCTTCTGTTTAATATTAATTAAGTTTCAAAGGGAAAGAGCTTTAAATTAAATAAATTAATAGCTTTTTAGTATTTAAAAATAAACTTTTACTTTATTTTACTACTTGCACTTAAAGAAGCATTTAATTATTTAAAAAGTCATTCAAACTGTGTGATTTTTTTGTCTTGAGTGTAAACTAAGAACTTTGGCACTATTTGTTCTCATCCGTTCTTCTGTTTGTTGTTAAACTTTTCCTTTTGTATTTATTCTTGTTCTTTTCATTTCTTTCTCCTGATTTTCTGCAGTTTTGCAAATTTTTTTTTATATTCATTCTAGTTTATTTATTTAAAGCTTTATGTCTATGTAAAAGATTCTTTTGGTGTTGTATCTCTGGCTGACTGACTGGCTGCTTGGCCGGCTTAAGGGTTTTTTGTTGTTGTCGTTAAAAACTTATGCAAATCCACATCCTTCGTAATTTTATTCTTATTTTCACATATTCTTTGTTGTTGAAAGTGGTGTTGATGTTGTCGACGCTGTTGTTTTTTTTTTTTTAATTTCCCATTCATTGTATTTTTGCTTTAGACTTTTTCCTTTCGAATGAGACATGTTTGAACTTCCTGCTATAATAAGCTTTAAATATAAAGAAGATGATTTGTTTGTTTGGCTCGTAGGCGACTTCGGAACCTGAGGAGATGTGTCAGCCATCACATGATTTGTAGCAAGCAATAGTGACTAATATCATTCAAAGCTTTTGTAAATTTTTACATTGAATTGAAACAAAAATTGCTGGTACAGTCTCTTGGCCTTTTTAGAAAAAAGTACTTTTTAAAGAAAAATTATCTATTGAGAAAAAGTTGAGTTTTAAGGGAAATTACCTTTTAATGAAAAATTAAATTTTCAAGAAAAGTACATTTTTATGATACAGGACATCCTTAAGTGAAAGTACCCTTCTAAGAAAAAGTTTCTTTCTAAGAAAAAGTAAATTTTTAAGAAAAGTACCTTTAGAAAAAAGTAACTTGCTAAGAAAGAGTGCCTTTTTTGGAAAAAAGTAAATTTTTTAGGAAAAAGTACCTTTTTAGGAAAAAGTACCTTTTTAGGAAAAAGTACCTTTTTAGGAAAAAGTTCTTTTTTATGATGAAGTATCTAAATCTTTAAGTAAAAGTACCCTCTTAAGAAAAAGTACCCTTGTACCTTGCCAGACAAGATTATTATTATTTTTTTTTGAAAAATATATCTTTTTAGGAAATATTACTTTTTTTACGAAAAGCAACTTTTTGTGAAAAAGTACCTTTTTCAGGAAAGAATACATTTTTAGGAAAAATTACATTTCTAAGAAAAGTACCTACAAAAAAGTAACTTTTTAAGAAAGAGTACCTTTTTGGAAAAAAGTACATTTTTAGAAAAAAAATAACTTTTTAGGAAAAAGCACCTTTTTGGTATTTTAGGAAAAAAAATTTTTTTTTAGGAAAAAGTATGTTTTTTGGAAAAAGTATCTTTTTAGGAAAAAGTTCTTTTTTATGATGAAGTATCTAAATTTTTAAGTAAAATTACCCTCTTAAGAAAAATTACCCTTACTTTAAAGCGTCTTGGAGAAAAGTGTTTTATTGCATATTATTTTGTTAGCAAGTATGTTTGGGGTTGTTAGTATCTGTGATTCAAAATTCATACTAAATGTAGTCTAGTTCCTGGATTGTTGGCGCAATCTACCTAAAGAAGAGATAAGTCAAAAGCATAATGGTGATGAATTTCTTGTTTGTTAAGAAAAATAAATTCCTGTATGCCGCAGTGCATTGACGAGTGGCATTCTATATTTTAAGAGAAGTAAAAAACTTTTACATTCATACTAAAAAGCTTCTAATTGTTAAAGATTTTCAGTAACGCAATCACGCAATTTCTTCAACAATAAACAATATGCAATATGGATAAAGTGTTCCGCCAGTTGTATAATTGCTATCCATGCTACTCGTATTGTTTGCATCTGAGATGAGAGTATTTTATCCGTGTGTGCGTATGAATATTTAGATTTTGGCATCTTTATTTAAATTTTTATAAGGTTTTTGTGTTGTAAGAATACAAGCAAATATGTCAAGCAAATTAAATAAATTCAATGGGAAATGAAAATGAAATAAATAATATAATTTAAATAACAAAGTAGAAATTAGTATTCAAAAAATAAACTCCGCAATTACTATTTATATATTTTTTTTGTTCACTGATTTCATGGCATAATAAACTTAAGTATAGGAAAACAAAATATCGGATGTACACATTCGGATGTTTAAATAAAATGCATAGATTAAGCATTTTATTTGAAACTTTTGAGTGATTTATGATTAAGTTACATTTGCCGGAGAGTTGAAAGGAAGACATTTTAAAAATGCATTTATTCTAGGCAGGCATAAGATGAAGGATGTAGAAAAAATAAAAAAGATGAAAACACTGGTTGGTTTGCATGGTACCGTTTCAGCTGATCCTTATATAAAATGATTATCTGAATCCGATAATGAACTCTGTCATAAGTTAAAAAAAATTAAATAAAAAAAAAAAAAGTAATAACAAAAATTAAAAATTTTAAAAACCCCCGACTTTTTTCAGAAAAAATGTTATATCTTCTAAACGGCTGGACCGATTTTCTTCAAACATAGCTAAGAACCCACTCGATCAAGTCATCTTTCAAACAGAAAAAACCAGCCGTTTGGCCTGTACGTGGACACGGACAGACACACAGATACACAGACACACACTACAAACTTCTAACCTCCCTTTTTTTAGTCGGGGTTTAAAAAGAGAACAATAGGTGGTAATTAAAAAATATTCAATTAATTTAAATTTATGGCAACACTGCTACCAATGAACGAATGAAAGCCATTGATCAAATAAATATCAAAAAGTCTTCATGTAAACGCTACGGCACCCTTCATCTAAACGGGCTCTTGGCGACAATAAGCAAAAACAGTGCTGCCAATATAATACAATGAAATGTTGCCGAATTAGACTAATTTGTATTTTTCTGGGCGACTATAAGCAAAAACAGTGCTACCAATATAATGTAAAATGAATGATAGTTAAATTATTGGATGTTATTTAAGAGAAATAACATCTAAAAATTCATATAAATTTATTTTTATAAATAAAATATGCGGCTGGCGCAATTTAAGGTAGCGTGATCTCTGTGTTTAATGCGTAAAGGAATTTTTAAAATATGTGCAACACTTTTTTTTATTTGCTAATTCGAATTCTTGAGTCTGATTGCACTTGATGAAGTTTGAACTCCTGCCAACTAACTGGTTAACTTTTCTCCCACATGTACATATGTATGTATATTTGTATATACATATGCATACATACATATGTACATATGTACATGTATGTGCGCTTAAAGTTATACTTCTCATAAATTAAATCAAATGTCTTACATTAAAAACAAATAAAAACAAAACACTGCTGTCGCCTACTATTTCATTCGCGCTTTGTTAGATTATTTTTCCCTTTAATCCGCTCATCAAATCTCGTTTGACTCTCGTTCTGAGAAAAACTTTTCCTTACTCGCTTTTCACTTTGTCATTTAATCTTCTATTAATATAAATTTACACAAATTCCAGCAAGTAAAATCTCTTTTTTATTTTGCTTAAGATGCTGTTTAGCTCAAACTTTGATTAGTTCAAAGTTGGTCTCTCTATATTTTAACTTTTCCTAAAACTTTGCTGGTAATTTGGAAATACTTTAACTTTTTTTTAGTTGCCCTAATAGTTTTTTATTGGGAAAACTACGAATTCCCATGGTAAAGAATGAAAGTTGGTGAAAACTAAAATAGTTTGTTGTTGTTGCCTTTGTAAATGTAAAACCTTTGTAAAGTATTTAAAAAGCTATTAATTGTCAAAATAAAATTCGTTTTGAAAAGAGGAGTATAAATTAAAAGTGACTTAAAAAGTATTACAAGGAAGCTGCTTTAATTTGAAATGATATTCCGGTATCTCACTTCAAATGTGTTTTAAAAAGAGAACTTTAAAGAAGTTCCCAGAAGCCGAAACCAGACTGGGATGACTGAAAATCGTTTTAGCTTATTTAAAAGTTTTGAAAGTAGTTGATCAGTATATCAGATGAATATTTTTTTCGGCGGAATACTGCTTTCTACTTTTACTATAATTCGCAAGAAGTAGGATTTGTATTCACTTGTTAAGGAAAACGTTAAGAAAAAAGGTCTTAAATAAATATGTTAACCGCCTCTAAAAAAATTAAATAAAACAATAAAAAATTATAGTTTAAAATTTTTAAACGCACTAATAATCCCAAATTAATATTTTACTTATTAAGTAAAATATTTTTTTTTATTAAGAATACATTGAAATTGATTATTGAGGGTTTAGCTGGATCATCAAACACTAATTAACACTAATTATATTGTGGAATAAACATATGTGACCTTCGCCGAGAAAAGGAACCTAGTGTGTGAAAAACAAAAATCTAACTTATTTCATCTTATTCTACACACTTTTAGGTACCAGAATCCACTCTTAAGTCTAATCCCGTTTTTTGACACACTAGGTCCCTTTTCTCGGAGAAGTTCACATATACTCAACTATCAAACATATAAAAAAATTTCTGTTGACACAAATATAAAAAATGCTTATAATTTTTTTTTAAGTTTGTATATACCGTTAAAAAAGTACCCTTTAAAAAAGTACCTTCTAAAAAAGTATATTTTAAAAAAGTACCTTTTAAACAAGTATCTTTAAAAAAAGTACATTTTAGAAAGTATTTAAAAAAGTACATTTTAGAAAAGTATTTAAAAAAAGTATTTTTTAAAAAAAGTACCTTTTAAAAAATACCTTTTAAAGAAGTTCCTCTTAAAAAGTACATTTTAAAAAGTACCTTTTAAAAAAGTACATTTAAAAAAAAGCTAATTAAAAAAGTACAAGTTAAAAAAGTACATTTTAAAAGTATTTAAAAAAAAGCATTTTCTTCAAAAAGTACCTTTTAAAAAAAGCAGCTTTTAAAAAAAGTACATTTAAAAAAGTAAATTTTATAAAAAGGACCTTTTAAAAATTTAACTATTAAAAATTTATCTTGGATAAAGTACTTTTTAGATAAAAATTTACGATTTAAAAAAGTTCCCATAAAAAGCACTCTTGAAAAAATAAAACAAAAATATTTTTTTTTTTTCAAATAGCACCTTCCAAAATAGTACCTTTTTGAAAAAAGTACCTTTTTGAAAAAAATACCTATTTGAAAAAAGTACATTTTTGAAAAAAGTACCTTATTGAAAAAAGTGCCGTTTTGAAAAAATTAATCTTTTAAAAAATCACGTTTTAAAAAACTATGTGCCACTAAATAGTATCGTTTGAAAAATTACATATCTCTAAAAAAGTACTATTTGTAGAAGTATTTCTAAAAAAGACCTTTTGTAAAAGTGTCTTTTGTTTTGGAAAAGTACCTTTTAAAAAGCATCTTTCAGTAAATTACCAGTGAAAAAAGTAATTTTTAAAAAAGTACTACTTGTTAAATAAGTACCCTTGAAAAAGCTACACTTGAAAAAAGTACCTTTAAAAAAAAAAACATTTAAAAATTACCTTTGAAAAATGTACTTGTTAAAAAGTATCTATTAAGAAAGTACCTTTGATAAAAGTAGGTCTTAAAAAAGTAATTAAAAAAAACTACTAAAAAAGTTCCTTTTAAACAGTATTTTTAATAGAATTGCTTTTAAAAATTACCCTAAAGAAATTAATATTGAAATTTATAAAATGTCGGCTGAAAACTAATTTTTTTAAAAGGTTGGTTGTTCCTGCTAAAAGTGTCCTTTTAGCAAAAAGTTAAGATTTAAAAAAAATTTCTTAAAACTCCTTTTTGACAAAGTTTAAAATAACTTCGTTTTTAAGATTGTTAACTGAACTTTTTGTCAAAGCTTGTATTGTACAATTTAATTATATTGTACCATAACTAGGAAAAGTTATATTGAAAATACTTCTAATGCTTCGCACACGCACACGCACACGCACTCGCAATCTCCTCCAATTAAGAAAGAACGAAGAAGTTTCTGCTTTTTGAAATCTCTGCAAAATTGTTTTAAATGCTACTTGCAAACTCCTACTAAATGAATCTCACTTGTGATTCTGTGTCAAGTTATTAACATGTGTATGAAAGTTACGGTTTAATTTTTTTTAATAACAATTGTATATACATAGTTAAAATTTAGTTGACAATGTTGTTTCTGTCTTTTTGTATGCAGTTCATCTGTTTTATGTTAATATATTCGTTCGTTCGTTGTGATTGTTGTTGATTATGCGTGTTGAGTGTTTTTGTTGTTGACTTAGATTTTATAATTTACAAAAACCAAAATTCAATGTTGCCTTCATTTCACAGCCGGGGAATTCCTTAACCGCAGACTACAATGTTGTATCAATGATGATGACTGGATATGCTCGAGCAGTATTTATTAAGTAATGGAGGGTCGTGAGATGAAATTCTTTAAAATTTGGGTATATTTCTTTGGGCAATCATGAGTTTTAGTAAACGTGGCGTGGGGAAAAACCTAAAAATCCTGAACTCGAAAAATCAGCTGATTTTTAACCGACTTCAAAAAAAGGAGGAGGTTAAAAATTCGTCTCTATTTTTTTAATTACACAATTTGAAAGTTGAAAAAATGGGCGGGGTTACGCACATTAAAATTTATTATAATATTTCATGCGGTTCTAATTAACCGATTTTTACGAAACTTACCACACACCTTGCGCTCTAAAGTAGACACAATTCTCCATTTAAAAAAATGGGTGGAGTCACGCCCATTAAAATTTAATATATTATTTTAAGCGGTTCTACTTTCTGATTTTTGCATGACTGAACACGCACCCTGAGCTCTGAAAAACACACAATCTTGCATTTAAAAAATGGGCGGAGGCACGCCCATTAAAATTTAAGTTTATATCTCACTTTTTATCTTCTTCTATCAGACCACTGCATTAAAGTCGATATTTTTTGGCAGAACGAGTTATCTTATTGTATTATATAATTATTTTGGTGTAATTTAATGCTGTAAAAAAATTGGTGAATTTTGGGAGAGGTGAAAATTTTCAAGATTTTTGTTTTGTAAATTTCGAGGTGAAAACATGAAAATATGAACTCTAAAAATTAGATGATTTTTGTGGTAAATAATTATTTTGGCCTTAATTTAATGCTGTTAAAAATTTGGTGAATTTCGGGAGAGGTGAACATTTTCAAGATTTTTTACTTTCTTCGAGGTGAAAAACTCATAAGTTATGAATTCTAAAAATGAGCTGATTTTTGTCTTATATGACTATTTTGGCGTAATTTAGTGCTGTAATAAATTTTTTGAATTTCGGGAGAGGTGAACATTTTCAAGATTTTTGACTTGAGGACTCTTCGAGGTGAAAAATAAAAAATATGTACTCTCAAAATTAGCTGATTTTATTTTGTATATGTTTATAGTGGCCGCATTTAAAGATGCTACAATTTTGGTGAATTTAGGCAGAGGTGAAAATGTTCAACATTTTTGACTTGCAAATTTCCAGGTGAAAACTTGAAAATATGAACTTTAAAATGAGGTGAGTTTTGTAGTGTATAATTATTTGTGGCGTAATTTCACGTTGTACAAATATTGATTAATTTTGGGAGAGGTGAACATTTTCAAAATGTTTGACTTGTGACCCTTCGAGTTGAAAAAGTCGCCATGTACGTGGTGTCGCCCACTTTAATCGTGAGATCTTAAAACGTATGCAAAATTTAATTTAATCGCAACTGTAAGAAAAATTATTATATATAAATTGTAACGGGCGTGGTGCCGCCCACTTTCCGAAATGTGCGATCATTACAAGAGCCCACGGCTTGTGTAAAAATGCACTAAACTGGGGCATAAAATAAAATTAAATTCAAAGCAAAAATTTGGTGGTCATGGCCCCCGCTCACACAAAAAACTACATATATATCTCTCAAATCGTTTAAAAAATGGCTGAATTAGAAAGTAGGAAGCCTAAAAATACTATCAAAGTGAGAAAATCCTTTCGTTTTTGAAGTCAAGTACTTAAGAAATATTATATCTATCCCACTACTTTTCAGTTTAATTTTTTTTGTGCCAAATTTAATGTTTGCACAGTCCACGCAACAATAAAACTGATGATACTTCATTATGTCAGTGTACATGGCATTATAATGTCTGTGTGAGTAACTTCTACAGTAATCGAAAAAATATATAGAAAGAAGTGCATAAAAATATATATATATATCGATAAAATGAAGTGTATCTATGTCAGTATGCGGTTAATGCATCTCAACGAACGTGTCTATGCTGTGCAAATTGCAATTGCTTTTATTTCCCGCCATGCAATTTTGCAACATTGTTCGGTTATAGTTTTCCATTCATTCATTCATTTATTTGTTCGTTCTTTAGTCCATATCACTTATAACTTGGTGTTGAAAGTCCATAAAATGTGTTAGTGTGTGGCTTAAAAAGGAACATATACACACACAAAAATACACACACACACACACACACACACACACACACACACACACACATAAATTAGACAAATGTATGAAGAAGAATTGTTTTTAGTTTTCTTTTTCTCTTGCCGCAAAAGTGCGTATCTGTGAGTTATCTTGTATGTGTTTGTGTTGTTGGAAATCTCGCATGTACATATGTATGTATGTACATGAAAGTTTGTGCATGTTTTATAACAATAACAGCAATAACAACAGCAACAGTAATAGCAGTAGATAATAAAACAAAAAACGGCCAGATACTGAGAACAAAAAAAAGGAAAGAAATTTATGCTCGAATAACTTTTTGCATTTGTTGTCATTCAATGCAACGATAACACACACACACACATACACTCAAATAACTTTGTTTTTTTATTCGTCTGTCACAGAATTTTTACCGGATGACATGGTCGTCTGGTTGGAAAATCTCTTGTCAATGTACAAAAAAAAAAAAAAAAAGAAAAGATAGACAATAATAAAACAAATGAGAGATCAAAACAACAGCAACTACTACAACATTCATAACAAAAAAAAATCTAGAATATGCAATCGTATTGTTATCCTTTGGCTTATCTTTTCCTGTAACATGAAACTCCCAATTGGAATTGCATCGTAACGCACACATATGCTTGGCTGAGCACAATCACATCGAGAGTAACATTTCGTTTCACAATTCCTAATCTTTACAAAGCACCAACTTACTTTAGTACTGAAGTAAATTGGAAAACATAAATTTAACAGAAAATGTGGAATGCCATTCAAGTTATTTAAAGCGCAATTTTTCTTGAGGGCAAACAAACTTTCTTAGTGATGAAAGAGTTATTTTAGAAAACTCAGTGAAAAGGCAATTTTTTCTTAAAAAAGATGATAGTAGTTTTCAAAGGCTTAAAATATATTTCATCACAAATTTAGTAAAGTTCGACCTTGACTCATACACGAAAGGTTTCTTTGGCGATTTTTTGTTTGTTTTTTTTTGTTTACAATCCATATTTTAAGTTTTAAAGTTTTTTTTTTAGTTTTGGCGTTTTTTTCTCTGACGATTTTTTTCTGTTTTTGGCGATTTTTTCGGCCTTTGGTGATTTCTTTAGTACTGACGCTTATTTTAGTTTTGGCAATTTTTCGGTTTTTGGCGATTTTTATTTGAAAAAAGTACTTTTTGAAAAAAGTACTTTTTCGAAAAAAAAAAATACTAACTGAAACGTGTATTTTTTGAAAAAATATAATTTTCGAAAAACATTTTTATTCTTAAAGGATAAGTGTTGGAAAAGGTACTTATTGCAAATTGCGTTTTTTTAAAGCTACTCTTTGAAATTGGTTGGTTTTTTTTCTTGAAAAATTTATTGTCTTGATAATTTTTTTTGGAGAAAAGTACTTTGGAAAATGGTACTTTTGAAAAGGGTACTTGGCTAAAACGTACTTTCGAAATATGTAAGTATATTTTGCCATTTTTCAAAAAGAAACTTTTTTAAATGATTTGCGATGCTAAAAAAGGTACTTTTTGTGAAGTTTACTTATATAAAAAAGGACTTTTCGATAAAGGTACTCTTCGAAAAAAGTACTTTTCGAAAAATCCCTTTCTTTGCAAATGTCTTTTTCACAAAAATATACTATTTGAAAACATATTTTTGGAAAAAAGTATTTTTCGCCAAAGGTACTTTTTGTAAAAAAGTGCTTTTAAAAAAAGGGCCTTCTTGAAAGAAATGCTTATTACAAATGTATATTTTTAAAGAAAGTACTTCTCGAAAAAGAAACTTTTGGAAAAAAGTACTTTTTAAAAAAGTCGAAAGAGGTACTTTTTGAAAAAATCACTACTCTTTTATAAATGTAACTCTGGAAAATGTTCTCTTTATTTTTGTAAAAAGTTAATAGTTTGTCGTAAACAGATACATATGTGGATATTAAAATGAATATATTTTTTATGAAAATATTTTGCATAAAATTTTAGGCGTGTTTCTGTGTATTAATTCATTATTATTTGATTTACCTCTAAATTTTTCTCCAATGTCAATTTTGATTTATTTTCATTGAAGCTTTTTTTATATTAAAGGAGAAACTATGTATTTTGTTCGACTTAGGCTATTATTGATTGTGACCGTAAATTTATTGTTGCTCTAGTAAATTAGTTGTTAGTTCTTTAAATAAAATTTTCTTGCTCAAAGAATTGTATATACAAAAATTTTGTTATTAAAAAGCTCCTACAGGGTCTTATCGGATTGAATATTGCAACAATCTAGTTTATTTTCATTTTATTCATTTTTCGATTTTTTTGTGTATTTGGTCGGTACTTTTTTTTTTGGTAATCTAACCAGAAGTCTTTAAATCTGTTGTATTTGTTTTTCTTTATTTTTATTAAAATGTAAATTTCATACAAACAATTTTGTATGAGGGCAATCGTAAAATTTGCCAACGTAGCAAAAAACTTTCAAAATATTTTGTAAGACATAAAGTTGAAGTATTTTTTTTTACTTTATACTTAGTTGCGGGACTCTTCAAGGTCGTTGCATTAAGCTTCTTTCGGAAGAGGAAAAAGATTTAGATTAAATTTTGCTTTTCCAATGTATTTTTAAATAGTTGTTCTTGCTCTAAACTGTTTTAGAACCCCCTTCGTGCTACTACTCAGTGTTTTTCATGCAACGACTAAATGCAATAAAAAAAACCATAAACAGACAAAAATCTCTGCTCTTTAGCTCTTGATATACTCATTTATTTATAAACTAAAACAGACTTAATACAGATGATTGCATGCACATACAATTATGCATATACTTATTCTTTGAACGAAAATCTACGCAGTGTTAAAAAGATGGAGTAAATATGCCTTCTAGAAGGCCTCATTTGGAAACATTTTTAATGGCAGGTAATACTTTTTGTCTTAAAGAAATTGATTGCATCTGTTGTTGTTGTTATTGTAAACATCTCGCCAATGAAAATTTACGCCTTAAAAATATCTAGGTAAATCGAAAAAAATTTTAATTTCTGAAATATTCATATTTTTTCAAATAAATGAAGAGAATTTATTAGACGTGGTAATGTTATCTGTAATATAAATTTTATTGACCAAAATGCTACATATCTTTAGGAAAAATGCAAAAAATGCGTAACTAACAAAAAATTCAAAATCGAGTTTATAATTGATTATTGTGAATGCCCTTAAACTGAATGTCTTGACGACATTTCACACTTCTGTGATTAAAAAATTACGCTTTTATTAACAAAAAACTAGAGGCGTTATAGTATGTTTCCACCGGCATGATTTCCACAAAACATGATTTACATAGTTGACTTATTTTAACTTATGTCCAAAATACTATCTCTCGAACTGGATTTGTCTATCCAGCCCTGCGTTGCTTTTCAAATTACAAACTCCATCCCTGGGACATCCATCTACAGTGATTGACACTTTCGAAAAACTGACATACTAAATGAATTTCAAAAATTCTATTTTGAGTAAATGAGCGATAAGTTGGTTTTAACATTAAAATCAATTTGAAAAACCAACTTAAAACCTTTTTTGAATTGGTTTTAAGTAGATTTTTATGAAATACAACTTTGTTTTTGCTATACTAAATTCAGTGCTGCCAAGTTAAAATGACCTGCAGCAGCTGATATTGCTCATGCTAGTGAATAAGAATACATAAATTACCCGTATTCCAGTTGTCAACATTGACGCCACATCAATACAAAACCAAAAAATTTGGGCTTATCAACTCGCTCTCGAGAATTATTTTGTGCTATAATATTGACGTGATATCGATATTGACAACTCGAATAAGGGTGAATGATTAAAACGTTTTCAACTTAAAAATGGATGCAGCTGCAATAAAAATCATCTTTTGGATGAAAAGTCTTAAAAAGTCTTAAAAAGTCTTTGCAAGTCTTATTGCTAAGCTGATTAGTTTGTTAGGGGAGAGAGACGAATGAACGATCAGCTGTTTCCTACTATTGCAGCTACATTACCTTGCAGTCGGCTAACTGAGCCTTTACAGCAACGCTACGGTTTTATTAAATCAATGTTGCCATAGTGCAATTTTTAAAAAAAGTTATATTATCGGCGTTTTAATTCATTAAATTTTTTAAATGTCCAAGTCACTTATTGTTTTTATTCCTAAAATATTGTGAGTGAAATTATTTTTTTTTATCGCCAACATATTTGACGTTCTTCACATTTCATTCTTAAACCATTTTTGCCACAAAAAATAAAATTTCCTAAAAATCCTAGAAGAAATTCTTTACTTAAACAAACCGAAGTGAGTGAAAAAACGATATGCAGCCACCCCCCGACAATGTTGGTAAACGACTTTTTTTTCTCTGCAAAACTGTCTACACCGGCTAGAAATAATACCCCTTATGCATTAAACACATTCACCATAGCAGGCTACCGACTACAAAATGTCAAGGATAGAATACACATGTTTATATGAGAGTGATTCTTTTGAAGACAGCAAAGCAACAGGGCGACAGGTTGTTGTCGTTGTAGTCCAATTAAACTAATTTCTATTTCTTTGGCTACAATGAGAAAATTCAGTGTTGCCAGTATAATACAAAATCTTGAATGATATCGTACAATTTTTTCATATTATTTAACAGAAACAATATCCAAAAATTGATGTTAAGTATAAATTGATTCATTTTTACGTCATATAAGTACATTTAGATAGAGTAATTTAATTTTTATAAATGCGAAATATTTGAAGGTGGCATTACCGACTATGTATTTATAATTAAATATGAGGTGTTGATAGTGCTGCTGCCGTCTCTAAAATAATTAAGTAGCTGGCTACGAGGCGACAAATGCTGCTAGCGGCATTTGAAGTCGTGTGTTCGTATAGCCTGCTGTGCTTAATGTGTTTAATGCATTATTGTGAATGACGTCGCCGACGTCAAATCAAGACCACATTGAAAACTGTCACTTGTCTACTCTTTGTCGACAACAATTGATTACTATTAACATGCTACATTAATTTACAAAGCCTTAGAGATTAGTAAGTGATTGTCAATAAGAGCCAATTGTTGCCGATAAAGAGTAAGCGAGTAACAATATTTGCTGTCGTCTTGATGTGACATCGACGACTGCATTCACAATAGGGGGGAATGAGTGTTGGTAGGCCACAATGTTTTTCAAGTTCGGCAATTGCTTACACCACACGTGTATACCCAGCAAAAAATTACACATTACCATTAGAACTACTTGCCATATAATGACTTACTTTTCTGATTACCAATTTTCATTACTCGCTTACAAATCACATTACCTAAAATTACAAAAAATGACATGCAAGTTGCTAAATGAAGAGAATGATTTTTTTAGACGAAATAGATTACGTGAAATGTTGACAAATAAAAAAATGTAAGTACTTCTCAAGAATCGATTATTTTAGTGTCACGCCTTGTTAAAATCATTAAGTTGGTAATCCAGTAGGGAAGTGCTTCCACCAAAAATGCTTAATTCCAAACTCGATTACCTTTTTTGAAATTTTTTGCTGGGTAATTATAAGGCAAAGATTTTCACAAAGGGCCCAAGTTCAAAGGCCCTCTGTATTTTACTTTAACTTATATACATATCTGTATTTACATACATATATACAAATGTTATATACATATATATTTGTTGCTTACCCTAGCTAAAACTTTTTATTTCTTATTTTAAAAAATCAGTTTCAAGCAGTAGAAAAATAATATGTTCTTAATTCTGTACACCACAAAGAACATAAATGATGATTGCTTGATATTGCTGTTGCTGCTGCTTGTTTGTATTAGAGAATATCTATGAAATCAAATAATAATTTGATTCTAGTTCGATACTTTTTTTATATGCAATTTTCATATTATATTTCATGATTTTTCGTTTTTGCAGCTTTAATATCAAGTATGTACATTCATCATATATTCAGTTTCTTTTCTATTTTTTTTTTTTTTTTTTTTTTTTTTTTTTTTTTGAGCTGGTACATGAAAACGACTTTATGTATTCAATATTTTATGTTTAATAGGAGTTTTGAATTCCCACCGTACACACTGTTACTTGCAACACTATGCCATAAGGTATTCATGTAATGCATCCCTGGGCGCGTCTGCCCAGTACCTCCTGTGTGCTTTTGCTGCTAGAAAAATTTCAAAAAAAAAAAAAAAATTACCAAAATATTTTAAGAACTAACTGTTTTTTTTTTTTTTTGTTTATGGGTATTGAGGAAAGCGAGATGAAAATGCACTATTTTAGTATTAAAAAAGAAAGCACAAAATCTTAAATATGCTAAAGTATATGTATGTTTATAAAAGAAGAGCAGCAGCACAGCACCAGCTTGGTATGTTGTTTTTCCAACTCTGCACATATTTCTCTCAAAGGAAACACATGGTGTTTTATGTTATTACTTCTTCTAAAATTCTTTACTTTTTCCATACACACACACAAAACATATTTTTTCGTACCGAGGTTTTCTTTTTGGCTGGTATGTGCTCACACATAACTTGTTACTTTTTAGCTATAAAAGCAAAAAAAAAAAAGATAGTAAAAATCATATTGTATAAAGAAACATTTTTTTGAAGCATTTACTATGTTGTTGCTAAATTAAATTGCTAGAAAAATTATTGTCAGTAGTTTTGCTTTTTTCCTAATATAATTCTTGGCATAATTTAGTGACAGTGCACTATATATAGACGAATTTTAAAATTTTCCGGCAAAAAGTTAATTTCTCCACTTACAAGTATAACATTGAGGCATGTTCTGAAAATCACATTTTTCAAATCAAATGTGATTTTAAATGTAATAATGTTCATGCAGATATTTTTCATTCTTCGTGTTTAATTTTGCTGTTGTAGAGAGCATCAAATATCATTTCTGAAAGAAATTTAACGTATATGATTTTAAAAATGTCTGCACGACCACTCTTAACTTTTAAAATCACATGTGATTTAAAAAAGATTTCGGATTATGGTTATTATTTTTGTCTTTCGTCTGCATTGGCTTAAGTTTTGGTGTGGTTGTATGTTTTGTAAGGGTCACTCAGACTATTATACTTTGTATTAATGCATATCAAAAATTCAAATAATACGTGCAAGTGCGATATTGTGAATGCAAAATGTCATAACGAATGGTAAATAATACGATAAAAATTTGACATCCCATAACACTTGACCATTTTTTTAAATTTTTCTAAACGATTATACTTTTTATCTGATCAGAGTTGTATTATTACAAAATCAAGCATAAAGAAATTAACAAGTCGTCTGTTTCGACGTTGATGCGGTGCCGTCGTTTATGGTATATCTCTTCGTCTTGAACCGGCATGTTAGTTCCCAACAGCTGTTCGCTTTATACTTGTATTTTTAATGTAATATGAGGTGTGATGGTGTGAGCACAAAATTTCACTTTAAGTTAGATTTTTTGACAGTCGAAACAAATGTCTTTAGATTTCTTTGTCGTAAAGTGTGATGAAAGTCTTTATACATGTATAATAGTCTGAGTGGCCCTTTAATAAGCAGAAATGATAATGCCCCTATTGCCGTTTTAAACTCAAATCTAGAGCTGGGGTCGAATCGTATGAAAAATAATTACGTAACACGTCAATTGTTTAAATGTATTGGCATCCTTAACATTCTTTAAATTTCCTTAAAATTCACAATAGCTTACATAACACTTTGAATACTACAATAATTCACAATAGAACTCTCAAAATAATTATAAAATGTAAATTAGTATTTACAACCGTTGACAGAAAAGCGTTAAGCAAAAAGTGTATGAAACAATAAAAACCTTGACAACACTCACTGTTTGTGTTTGAGTTTGACCAAAAAAAATTAATAAAATACCAACTGTTGCCAAAGCACGGCAAAAAAATGAGAACATTTACCTAACTTTTCGCTTTGCGTTAAAAGTACTTTACGTAACATGTTTCATATAAGCATGTAAATTTCATCTTAGATGTCAAAGCGACTCTACAACGCAACGCGAAGCAAAAGTCTGGCATGACCTTAAGTGTTGCTCTATTTACATAAAATATTTTCAAGAATGCCCCATCTAGATTGTAAGCAAAGTATGGCATTTCTAGCTAAATTGACAACTATTAATCCATCACTGAAAAATCCCGTTTGTTAAACTAAGTTTAACTAATTATTAAGAAACTAGACCATAGTGAACGAGTTCGATTCCAGACTACTCAACTCAGTTTAGTTGGATGAGAAGTCAACCCAACTTTTACATTTCAGTATTGTGAATCGCAACTAATGTTGTGTGTGCCAATAGGGGCTTAAAATAAAGTTGTTGTTAGTTTTTGAATGTTTACTTCAATATCGTCTTGTATGCTTGTATATCTTTTTATTTTGCTAATAATTTCTGGATAATTCTTATTGTTAAAAAATGTTTTTGTGGAAAATATTTTTATTAGGTTTGTTCACTTGTATTTGGGGGAAAAATATATTGAGAAAACTATGTTCGTATCCTATTCAAACCTATTTATTTTTTGACGTTTATTATCTCAACAGCAAAATACAAAATACTTGCCTGTTTTAGTGTAGATTTATATGTAATTCCTGACAAGAAATATATTCTCCCTTATCGCGAATCTCAAGAGAATAATTTCTAGGAAATAATTTTTATATTCCCATCAAAAATAAATTGACATCGCCAATTGTTAGAGAATAACATAAACATCTGTTGCAAGTCTAACATGCTATTGTAAACATGCTATTGTGAACATGCTATTGTGAACATGCTATTGTGAACATGCTATTGTAAATTGTGTATCGAACATGCGTGTTTTTTCTTCACGTGCAAATAATTCACGATTGCAACTTTAGGGAGAAGGGAAATATTTTGAGGGAATAAATATTCACGATATGAGTGATTATTTTCCCAAAAGCTATGAATGTAGTTTATAATAAATAAAATATTATATAAATAATAATGGAAGGTTGTAAAGTTTTAAATTTTCCCAGCGATTGACTAATCAAACCCAAGCAGGGCTAAAATTATTGTTCTGCGCCTCCTTTTTTTCACATGCAAATACGAGTAAGTCTTCTTTGTGGTTTTCCAGGCCTTTATTTATTTGCCACTTTCTTATTTAATATATTTCATCCTTCATGCATTTTTTTTTCTTAGCTGCCTTCTTAGCAAAATAAATAATAAATTTTTCTTGCATCAATGCACTGATAATCGTATTAGAATTTTGCTTTTAGTTTTAAAATAAAATCCCCAGCAACGTTTTAAATAATTCAATTACACATAATCCAAAAAAAAGACGAACACTTTCCGCCAATATTTTATCGATTATGCTTATGACTGACGATGATGATGATGATGCTATAGCACACACAATCACACAATTTAAAGGCGTGTTCTCTTCATAAGGCTTATATTCGCACCACTGTGCTTGGCTTGGCATAACCAGTTTGTAATGTAAACTAATATATGTTTTTTGTATTGTAGAACATCAATTTATTAAAGTGCCTTCCACTGTGTGTGTTTGTGTGTGTGTGTGTGTGTGCCAGAGAGTGCACGCCATGCATGTATATTGCCAAGTCTGTTTCCGCATCCGTTTACACAAAAAATAAAATTTTAAATGAATACTTTAACTGTCGTACCTAAATATGTACGGTAATATATGCACAAACAGGCATATTTGTACTTAATAAAAAGAAAGGAAAAAAATTTAAAAATAAAATGAAAAGATCAACTATTAACATATTCTCTTCAGTAAACGCACACAATTACTTTTATAAATTTATACTGTTGCATCCAGTCACATACAAACGCTAAGTTGTGCATAACAACTATACGAGTAATAAATAAACTATCAATATGGGTGATGCACAGTTTTCTATGTCAACGATGATGATAAGACAAGTAAGAATATGTTGAAATTTCAACAGTAAGTTTGTCTAACAGCTTTTCTGACAAACCCAAGAGCGCGAGTGAATTGAATGCGGCTTTTAAGTTCTTGCTCGATAAATACTTGTCTCAATAAGCTTTTCAGTAATTAAGGGAAATTTTAATACTTTCCAATGCTATTGCAATAAAATATATACATATGTGACGCGCAAAATAGAAAGGGACCTAAGGGTAAAAACCTGTTTTGTTCAGGAGAGCCATTTTAAAGATTTAAATACGTGTATCTTTGGTGTACCACCACTGAATAAAACGCGCATATCTCTGGGAGGGAACACTTTTGGGGCATGGGATCGGTCTCATTCGATGCTCAGATGTTGTCCACATCAAAAACAAAAAAAAAAATTAAAATTGATTTTTTTTTACCCTTAGGTCCCTTTCTCTATGCGCTGTCACATAATACATATTATGTATATTTTTTTAAGTTTATAGCAATACGGAATAATGCTAATTCTTCAATCCCGCCTCTCAATCATTCACTGAGCCACTGAACAAATTTAAACTTTTGGCCGAATTTCACACACAGTCAAAATTTTTCCAAAAGGAGGACGAGGACGGATCAATAAGTGCGGGGCTTGTTAAATTTCCCGCTTCTTATGTGAAAGTGCATTAGTGCCCCTGCAAACAGGCAACTGTCAGTTGACTTACTTTTTTGTTAAAGTTAGCATAACATGCGTCATTTAGTTTCTGATTGACAGAAATAGATAGCAGGCAAGAAATTGGAAATAAATTCTGTTTGTTTATTTCTGGCGATTTTTTTGGATTTCGGCGATTTTTTTTTTTGTTTTTGGCGATTTTTAGTTGACTGACTGTTTTTGTTAAAATTAGAATAAGATGCGTCATTTAGTTTCTGTTTGACAGAAATCGAAAAGAAAATGGGAATAAGTTTAGCTTGGTTGTTTATGGCGACTTTTTTGGATTTTGGCTTTCTTTTAGGTTTTTGGCAATTTTTTTAATATTGACGCTTTTTTTAGTTATGGTGCTTTTTTCGTTTTGTTGATTGCCAGCTTATTCCTTTTTGTGATTATGTCAGGTTTTCGGGATTTTTTTTTAGGTTTTCGGCGACTTCTTTTAGTATTGACGCTTGTTTTGTCTTAACGTTTTTTTTCTTTTTGGCGATTTTTTTTCGTTTTTTTTTTTTGGCAATTTTGTTTTTTTTAAATACACATTTTAAGTTTTAACGATTTTTTTTTGATTTGGTCCCTTTTTTCGTTTTAGTGACTTTTTCGGTTTTGCCGATTTTTTTAGTTTTTTTTTGGCAACCTTTTTACTTTTGGTAATATATTTGCATTTTAGCAATTTATTTTATTTTAGGTTATATTTTTCATTTAGGCGTTTTTGGATATTTTTCACTCACCGAAAAAGGAGAAACAAAATGTCAGCAAACAAGCAAAACAACGAGCTTCGTACTGAGATGTTGCCACTTATTACTCTTTTTTGTTCTCAAGGAATTTATGATCGGAGGAATTTTTTTTATCGATAACATTATTTTGCGTGAGAAATAAATTCCGAGGGAATATTCATAAATGGGGGCTGCATTTATTTTTCGCAAACGTGAAGAAATTTCTCGCAGGAATTGGATTTCCCTTTAACGATTTTGATGAAATATTCACTTCTATCGTGAATATATTTTCCCTTGAAATATTTCCATTATCACTAAAGTTGCAATTGTGAATTATTTTGAAGTGAAAAACTCGCATGTTCAAGGAGAAAAATATGGCATCGCTGATATTTATTCCCGTGTGTTTTTTTCAATTCACAATAGCATGTTCGATTTGTAACAGATGTTTATTTAATCCACCAAAATTGGCGTTGCCAATGTATTGTTAATGGGAATAAAAAAATTATTCCCTAGAATTTATTCCTTTGATATTTGCGATAAGGGCCATTATTTTTTGGAAGGGATAAAAAAATTTGAGAATCTTTTGAAAAAGTGTACAGAGCTCAGAGGAGACAATGATTTTTATCCAAAGACCTATATAAGTTTCATTTAAAAAGTCATGGAATTGTTGATCAGCTCTTGTGTAGGTCGATTATTAGGTTAATTGAACCATTTATTTAAAAAATTCAGCGCTTGAAAATTATTTTACCGTAATGAAAAGTGGTGAATTTTTTCAATTAATGTTACAAATTATTTATACTCAAGGGACTTTTATTCTCCTGAGCTAAAATATACAAGAAAACAGTTTGGAACGCGTTAAAATGCAATTAAAAAAGGCGACTTATGCCACTTTCAAAATAAACGGCTCAAATGCAAGCTCTATTCATGTTATGTGCACTGTTAACAAGTTTGCTGATATTCATCGATAGACATCTACTTTGCTGGTTGGTTTTGTGCGTATGTTTGTTGTATATTTAAGTTTACTTTCAAGTAGTATTGGTATGCATAAGTATGCTTATATTTCATTCTTCTTCCTATTATGAACTGTGGTGAAAGAAAAAAAAACTATCTTGCGGCTTGCACTCAAATTAAGTAGAATACTATACATAATTTCATATTTACTCGTCTGCTTAAACATTAATTTTAATAATCTTTTGGTTGGTTGGTTGTGACACGTGTTCTGTTTATTTGAGTGTGCTTTTGCGTATATTTGCTTATATTGGCATGCGTTATATTAAAATTATGTTTAATATGCAATTTCAATTACTTCTTAAGACTTTATATAGACTTTGTCTCACTGAACGCAATCTACAAATGTATAATTTCTTTTACGACTTAACCGATGTCTATTAATAATGTAAAATATATGAAATTGTCCGAAGAAACTTTAAGGTAACTTAAAGTAGTGAATCGAACCAACTAAGTAATAAGCCATTTCGTTCGTTATTTTCTTTTAGCTTTATTTCCTTACGGCATACATTTGTTGCATACACTGTAAGAGAATTTCTTTTGCTTTAAATCCTGCATAAAATTTATACCGTTTGCATTTTCCATAAAATGTCAGAAAATAAAGCAAATAAAGACTTATGCCTTAATGCAAAAGCAATGTAAAAAATCTTCTAACGTCTAAAATATAAAATAAAATATTAAAATATGCCATAAAACTTCCGGCAGCATGCGTATGCACATAAAATCGTGTTTAATAAAAAATAAATATGGCGCCACTGGCGTTTGTGTTAAAAAAAAAAAAAAAGTTACAATTGTCTAAATAAAACTAAACTAGAAAATTTAATTTACTTGCAAGTTTTCTCCTGTCTCTATGCAAAATAGAAACATATTTTTAACTCTATATTCTGTTACTTTTCGTTTTTGTCTTCATCTCAAATTTCATATTTAAATAAACAATAGAAAAACGTTTTGTTTAAGTTCGCTTATAAAAATAAATATTTTATTGTTATTTTGACACCTCAATTTTTTTTCTGCACGGCTTCAGTGAACGTTTTATAAAACAGTATAAATAAATTTTAGTTCAGCAGTCATGTGTCTTCACTAATACAAACACAATATTATTTAATGCAAAAAGTATGACAGTGGGACTGATATTAAAGAAGGTTAGGTTAGGTTAGGTCAGCAGATTGCTGTTGACAAAATGAAATCCATTTGTGCTACCTGTAAATTGGAAGTAGTAGAGAAAAGGAAGGTAGCAAAAGAAAAGAGGGATATATAGATGAATAGCTAATTGAGAAGAAAAGAGAGTGGGTCTGGAAAGGGTATAGTGTGTACACCTGCCAGAAAAGGGAGTTAACGGCCATATTAGCTGCTGCTCTTAGTATATAGTCTAAGATTTTTGAGTCCTATTTCCGATAACTCAGATAGGCTACTGAAGGATAATCTGACAAGACGTTGGTCCTCCAAAGCGGGGCAGAAGCAGAGAAGATGCAAGATGCTTTCCTCCTCTTTTTCATCATTACAACTGGATCAATAATCATTGTACGGGAGACTCAAAAGTTTAGTATGGTTTCCGAAATTGCTGTGGCCGTCAGTGTGGTTTAGAGACTCCCCAAGTGCTTCCTAGTGAAGTTCATGAAGTTTTTTGTTGTGTGGAGATTTAGGCAAGGCTAAAGGGACTCACTGCGCTATCTGTCTTGAGCTGAATTGATAAAGGCAGCATCGAAGCGTCTCCAGCAGGATGATAGCGTGAGCCCACAGAGATTGTCAATATAGACTACTCTGATTCCCTATTTACACTATGCAAGTCTTATTGCTGAGCTGATTAGCTTATTAGGAGAGAGAGAGACGGGGGGGAAATAAACGTTTTTGTTCCCCTCGTCTCTCTCTCTCTCTCTCTCTCTCCCTGAAACTAATCAGCTTTGCAATAAGAATTGCACAGTGTGATTTGGGACCGAGGAGGGTTCTCCTTTTTGCCAGAACATCCTCAATTATGTTGCCTGAATTAGTCCCGTCTCTACGCACCTAATACAGTGTGATAGATGAGTGCTGCACAAGCTTATCTAGGGCTGTGCGACATTCTTGGAACAAGGAATGATGTGGAGGACTTAATTGCCAATTGGCTGCCATTTATGGATATCTCTATTAGAAATCCGATAAAACCTTAGCCAGCGTGTTTTTCTTTTAATGGCGGATATCTCTGCCTGTAATATTCTACAATCGTTCGGGAGTCTGAAGGACATATAAATTCCAAATTCTGGAATAAATAGGCCTCATCAAACTTCCCCCGTCTTGCGCCGTCCGTGAAAACCTGTACGGCTTTGTCCACCTAGCAAAAATTTTTGCTTGCTGGAAGCATTTTTGTAAGGGATACCATGCAACGGAATCACTTGCAATTGCGCTTTTTTAATGCATGATTTTTGTTCGCGATGAGCCACTTAGAAGCAATAGCAATAAATCATCCACCAAACGTATGCCTGTACTATACACATACATATATAATTGTGTACTGTTCGTGTACGATCGTAGAACATATTTTAATGGTCTCGCTTACGTTAGTGCTTCTAGAGATGCAACCTATTGCTTCTAAAAGCTTTTAGTGCTTCTAAGTGTCGATAATTTTTTGTTGGGCAGTGGGTAGAACACTTCTTTCAATGAAATTGTACTAAAATTCCTATTGAAGTAGGGTTTGGAAGTACAGTAGTCAATGAGTTTAGGTATGTTGTTTGCTATACTTAGAATGCTAGCATGTCTCCATGGTCTATAGTTCCATGCGTCTGTTCCGTTTAGTTTAATAGTAAAATATTCTAGGTTTTATGACCATATCTTGTATCCAACCGTCTCCTTTGGGGCTTATTCCCAAAGTACAGCCGATTGTCTTCCTACAGACGTTAATTTCCATAGAGGCTTTCGCTACTCTTCTTGCCTGAAGATTTTCTCTCCAGCAAAGCTTACTGTCAAGGACAACATCCACATATTTGGCACTATCTAACAGGGTTAGGGCAATGCTATTCAGTCTTAGGTGATTGAATTGGGGGACTTTGTATCTCCTGATAACGACTTCTACTTTTGTTTTGGTTGGATTGACACTTAGGACGCTCCTAAAGCACCAAACACTAACCTCATTTAGTGCCCTTTCCAATCCTTGTGATATCGTATGTAGATAGAATCCTGATATTGCTATCGCTACATCATCTGCGTATGCAATGGTTTTAATGATCATGCGATACCTTGAAGTGTAGGTGGAGATGATGATTCTGCGTAATATAAAATTTTCAATGAGCTGATAAATCTCTCGGTCAACCGCCAGCTCTCTTAAATACTGAATGATTGCCGTCGGGTCAATATTACTAAAGGCACCTTCAATGTCCATGACGGTATAGTTTTTTTGCTCGATCGACTTTTCCATGTATCTTACAAGCGAATGTAAGGCGTGTTGAGAGGCTGAGAGTAGAGACTTATCTATGATTGTTCCAATATGTACATCCATTACTTTCGCAAGAGTTTTCACAAGCAGGGAAGTTAAACTTATGGGGATACTTTGGGGATAAAGATCACATTACGTTTAGTCCATAGTGTTGTAAAAAGCGGCTACTTTTGAATACTCAGTACTACTTGATACTTTTTCAATTGGGTACTCGATACTACTCAATACTTTATATATTTATGTATATGGGAAGTTAAAAATTTTTATTTATATTATTTTATTGATAATGCAATATGAAAAAGCCAAGATTAAATACAAGTATATTTTAATTAATTTATAACAATTGAAAATAAATAAGTTTGAAGATTAGTTTTTGTACATAAAAAAAATTTTAACGTACTCATACACTTCTAGTGCATTAATCTCTTAAATTATCTTCTAAATATTTTTTAATAAACATTTTTTTCTCACAATTGATGTTATTACTTAGTCATTGTTGAAATGTGGAAATAAAATTTTAACGACATTGAAAGAATTTAAAATATTTTTCATGTTTGTGAGGACCTGAATTGATGGTTATATTGTATCACGTGCCTTCCTTCAACTATTCAAAGGGTCACATTTTCTGTCCAATAGTATTTGTTAATGACTGAAGTAGTTCAATAATGCATTTCGTAGTACTTTTTTTAGCGGCTGTTTCGTATAATGCCTAACAGAATTGGTATTTGTTACACTAACTCCATGAGGTTTAGAGTCATATTTGTTTGTATCAAACTCACAGAATTGTATAATTCTGATAAAATACATCAGAATTTCGCTTGAATACTACAAAATGCAACCCTGAAAGTATTGAGTAGTTACTTTTGTGTATTGAGCACCGGGAAAAACTCCAGGTATTGAGTACTCAGTACTCAAATACTCAAAACTTTTACAACACTATTAGTCCATGCAATTGGAATATACAGGGTGGTCCAAAAGAAACCAAGGGGTGTAAAAGTTTAATAACTTTTTTGTTTATTAACTTTTTTTTATTTTTTCTTTCAGATTATATAATATACAAAATGGAAATTTTTTTACACTAAGTATGAAAAATGATGTCTCTTAAATGACCACCGTTTTCAACTTCGCACTGATGGGCTCTTTTTAGAGCATTTTCCATAACATCTTTCAAAACTTGTGGCTGTAGCGTTCGAATTTCTGCAACAATGTTTGCCTTGAGTTCAAGGATTGTCTCTGGCTTGTTCACATACACTCGCTCCTTCAAAAAACCCCAAAGAAAATAGTCGGGTGCTGTCAAATCTGGCGATCGCGCTGGCCAAATAATTTCCGAAATTCGAGAAATTATTCGCTCTCCAAAAATTTGACTTAAAAGTGCCATTGTGTCTCGGGCAGTATGGGCAGTGGCTCCGTCCTGCTGAAACCACATACCAGGTCTGTTTTCAAGAGCAGGACGTAAAAAATTTTCTATCATAAGCCGATACCGCTCTCCATTTACGGTTACAGCACTTCCATCTTCATTCTCGAAGAAGTAGGGCCCAATGACATTTTCAGATGTGATCCCACACCATACTGTACACCTGATGGGGTGCAATTGGCGTTGATGAATGGCTCTTGGATTTTGAGAACCCCAGAACCTACAGTTCTGCTTATTAACAAAGCCATTCAAATGAAAATGAATGTCGACGATATGCTCTTTGCGTTAAAATAATTGATCTCTGGTTTAAATAATAAAATTCTATTGTTCTGGTTCTCTGTTCAGTTGTGAACCTCTCCATTATAAATTCTCCAAGTGTTGTCTATATAATCTGAGAGACAAAATAAAAAAAAATTAATAAACAAAAAAGTTATTAAACTTTTACACCCCTTGGTTTCTTTTGGCCCACCCTGTATATATAACCATACAATGCAGGCCTTGTATATGGCAAGTAACCATGAAATTGCTAGATCTGCGTTATGTTGTAGATCCGCAGAAATGATTCCATCCGACCCCGGAGATTTGTCCTGATGGAAGCTTTTAAGGGTCCATTTCACATAAGCCCGGGCATGAAAGGGATATGCTTATTGTGTACCACTGTAAGGTTGACAGGCCGGAAAATTGCTGTCCATTAAAACGTTTAGAGATTCGAACTATTTGTGGTCCATTTGTCATCATTATTTTGGATGTCGCTGAGTATCGACGGCTTTTTCGCTAGGATTTTGCGCAGTCTGCTAGTCTCGGAGTAAGATTCTACATTGTTGCAGAATTCTCTACAAGTTTTAAGTTCAGCGTTCCTGACTTCCTTCTTGAATTTATTTAATGAAGTTTTGTAAAGCGGGCAGTTGCCTGTCCTTTGTGCTTCATTGAAAAGTTGTCTGCAGTTTTTCCGAGTTTCTACTACAAACATCCAGACCACTAAGATATTCTACGAATTGGGCGTTGTATTGGTGCCTTGCAGGATGAACCCGTGACGACTTTGAATGTATTTGTTAGCATGTTTACGGCAAGTTGGTTAGGATATGGTTCTGTATACTCCAATCTGTTTTTCGTCTATTAACATATAATGTTGAAAGTCTATTTTAGATGTTTACTGACAATGTCACATAGTGATGGTCAGAAAATGAGCAGTCTGAATAAACCCTCCATTCACGAATGAAAAATGAGCGTGTCTCGCATTGACCAGTGTTATGTCTAACACCTCCTGCCTATTGGAGACTAGGAAAGTGGGTTCTGAACCTTGAGTTGATACTACCAAGTTGTTATCAATAATTAAATAAAAAATGCACTCACCTCTCTCATTTGTTGTATACTAGCTTCCACAGATTTGGTGCTGTGCGTTAGCGTCAACACCTATTGTTGTAGGAGTACCGCATTTGCTGGTTTCCTTGACCATATTTTGGACCAGATATTTAAGTTGGGTTTCATCATAATACAGAATCTAATGTTTTTATCATTGTTACCTGAACTGTTTACATATAATAGCTTATACCCTTTTGGGCCAAGGCCAGGAGGCTTTTTTTTGCAGAAATTCGAAAAGTAAATTTTTTAAAGTAAAAGGTCTTTTTTGGAAAACTCAACTCTTTGGAGAAAAAAGCAATTGGACAAAAATAGATTTGAAAGAAAAAAAAACATATTTGGGAAAATTTGTGAAAGAAAGTATCCAATTCCGTCCCACTTTTTCTTCAGATGCATAAACACACGGCGCGAGTGTTCACGCGTATGAACAGAATATTTCTGTGTGCATATCATATAAAAGCATATCGCTGCTTTATTGCAACATAGACATAACTCAAAAAATAAATTTTTGGAGCTAATAAAGCAGAAAAAACGTTAGAACATATATAAGCTAATGTAAAAATTTCATATAAAATGCTTGCACACGCATGACTTGAGGAAGGAAAATATTTTTATATTTTGATTGAAAACTTAAAACTTATTTTCTGCAAAACTAGTTTTTTTTAGTTATGCCTTTGTTGCAATAAAGGAGCGTTATAATTTAATGTGTGTGTGTTTGTATTGTTTGCACGACAACCGTTATATGGACAATAAAAATACATGCATGCTTTTACTGCTGCTGCTGCTGCTGCTGCTGCTGCATCATCATAAAAGTTTACGAGCAAAAGAATTGTGTTTTTGAGTGAATAAACGACCTGGTGTATCTATGTGTGTGTGTGTGTGTATGTTTTGTGTGTGTGTGAAGCGATATGCATTGTCTTGCTTTTGTTTGCATGGATATGTGATAATATTTTGCACGTATTTAACGCTGCAATTCATTTATTTATTTATTTTGAGAGTTTTTTTAAGGTCACTGTGCCAGTACTTGAAGCATATAAAAGGTTATACCGGGTTAATTGAAAAACGATTAAAGTTGGGCTTGATGTCTGCAAATGACACCAATCGTCAAATTGCTAGTGCTATAAAAGATTGTATATTAAAGATTAAATTTTAAAATAAGAAAATTTTAAAATTTATTTGCTGCATAGGAATTAAATCTTAATATCAGAGATATTTTATTGTTCTATGTGAAGTATGATTTTTAACACTTTTACTCACTTTTATCACTTCAATGACCACTGATCCGCAGCACTCTATTAATATTTCACGAGCCAGTCAAATTTTTACCTAAATACCATTTAAAAATGTTGTGAATAAGCAAATTTTCGCCTGTTGTTTTATTGTATTACTTTTACTTGCATTTAGTTTTTTTTTCACACGAAATTTTGCAACGTTTTTGTTTGCAACTTTGAGTTCTAGCAGAACAAAATAAAATGAAATATAAAAAAAAGTAATAATAAAAAGGATTTCAATGGCGAATGAATGGAATACATACAAGTAAAATTCAGCAAACTAAAATAGCAACATTTATTTATTTTATCCGAAAATTTCAAATTGAATGAATCTCCAAACGATGATGCTTGTTTGCTTTCGACTATTCGCACTTAACTTCACTTTGAATAATGAATTTAATAAAAAAACAGAGAACATGATTTTCAATTTTTTAATAATGCTGGTCCGCGTACATGCAGCTGGATTTATTTCATTTTAGAAAATTATTAACACACAGTCTTCTTTCCTTGAGCTTTTTTTGGTCTGTCTGATTTTAATGGAAATTTTTTTAAATAAAAAAAAAACAAAATAAATTATAATACCAATGAATGCAGTATGTAACGTATATATTGATATTGATAAAATTAATCGAAATGTTTACAATAGTAGTGTAATTGATGAAAACAGTTTCATATTAACACTTAAATAATTATTATATATATAATAATAATTTTTAATATTGTGAATGAAAATAATAGTTGAAATTGAGATAAATTTGTTATAAGCTTTTTTGCTTAGAATGTTTTTGTTTAAAACACATGTTAAATGATACACTTAGACCTCGACTTGCGCAATGCATTTTATTTACAAAATATCTATTTTGCAAAATTGTTTTGTTTGATTTTAATGATTTTTTAATTGACTTGAAAAGGGAAGGTTGTTCTTAATTAGCCGTTTTTTTCTCATATATCGTTACCTTAATATAAAAAGGCCCTAACTCATTATTTTTTGATATCTACTTTTTTGTATATTTCGATAGAAGAACATATCGAAAAATTCAAAAATCTCGATTTCCGAAAAATAGTGAGTTGTAGTCTTTCTATATTAAGGTAACGATGTGTTACCTTTAACTCCTTAATTTGTGAAACCGATTTTAAAAATCCCTTATTTTGTCTGATAAGGTATGGGGCTTCCATTTGGTTCCATTGTTGCAAAAGTGGATAAAATCCTGCCCCAAAAATTTTTTCTTTTGATTGTATATACTTTTACCGATCAGATTTACACAAAAATTGGCAAACACTTTGGGCTCTGGATTAATATACATAACTTTGTGCTGTAAAAATTGGGCAGGACCACGCCCATTAAATTTAACATTATATTTCATGTCCGTTTGCTTAAAAGAATCTAACCAAACTTGAGCTCTAAAACTAACACGACTTTGCATTAATGAAAGTGGGCGGGAGCACGCCCTTTTAAATTTAGTTTTATACTGCTTTGGGCTCTTATGAAAAAATTTTTTGCTTTAAAAAGTGGGCGAGACTACGCCCATTTAAATTTAGTCTTATATTCTTTGCACTACTACTTATCCGATTATAGCTAAACCTGCAACAACCCTTTGGGCTCTTAGTATGAAATAAAATGTTGTGCCTTAGAAAGTGGGCGGGGCTACGCCCATTCTAAAGCAAGATTATATTTCTTTTGTTTCTATCAAACCAATTCATAGAAATCTCAGCACATATGCTGAGCTCTAAAAGTTGTACAAGATTGTGAATTGGGATCCAAGAAATCCGCATGAAGACCCGAAAACAACGTTTTTTATAAATAATGTAAGTTTTTATTTCATTTTAAATATTTTTTTTTTCTGGAACTTTTACCAGACGCTTCACTGACTGTTATTGGCATCACTATCAAGAACAGCTGATATTGTTTTTTATTGTCATTTCATTTAGTTTGATAGAATGTGAAGTGTGTCAAGAAAGTGACAATTTTATATCCTTACTAATATTATAAATGTGAAAGTGAGTTGTTTGTTTACGCTTTCATCCCCAAACCGCCACACTGAGTTTGAAAATTATTTCATCAATGAAAAGCTTCATTATATATTTTATATTTTATTTCCGGTTCGAAACCTGTTTTTTACATATATAGTACGGACTCTTTCCAAAAAAAAAAAAAAAAAAAAAAAAAAAAAAAAAAAAAAAAAAAACATTTTTGGGCTATTTAGGGTAATTTTAGTTTCGGGTTTTAAAAACTTTTTTGAAATTTTTAATGAAAAACACAAAAAAATATTTTATATTAATGAAAGTGTTTTATATAATAAGGACTGTTATGAACATGTATAGAACTTCGAATTGAAATAAAACACAAGAAAATCGTTTTAATGTCCATCAATTTGGCTTTATTGGAAGGATAATTTTATGCCATTAATGTTTAAATATGATTTCGGGCATGTGGCCGCCGCGGCTGGCTCGAATAAAGCCAATTCTACAGGTCCAATTTTCAACCACTTTTTCGAGCATATGGGGCCGTATGTTGGCAATAACGCCACGAATGTTGGCTTCCAAGTCCCCTAACGTTTCTGGTTTGTTGGCGTAGACGAGCGACTTCACATATCCCCAAAGAAAATAATCCAATGGTGTCAAATCACACGATCTTGGTGGCCAATTGACAGGTCCATTCCGCGAAATTATGCGCTCATCGAATGTTTCCTTCAATAAATCGATTGTGACGTGCGCTGTGTGGCATGTAGCGCCGTCTTGTTGGAACCACAACTCATCCACATTCATGCCATCCAATTCGGGAACAAAATAGTCGGTTAGTCGGCTCCAATTGCTGTGCACGGTGGCGAATCGATTCATTCGGGTCCTCTTCAACAGTTTGCTCTACAGCGGCAATTGTTTCTTCGGTGCGCACTGTTCGACGTCTCTGCGGATGCGTATTATCACATAGAGTAAACGTAGTGCGAAAACGATCCATGGTTAACCGAATTAATTGCTCTGATGGACGATTATGTCGACCATAAAATGGACGGAGCTTGCGGTAAACTTCGCGAACTGAACCATTATTTTCGAAATAAATTTGCACGATTTGCTAGCGTTGTTCTTTTGTCAACCTGTTCACGATGAAATGGCAAACCAAACTATATATTAATCACTTGACAGCTGACAAAATGGCCGCCAGTTAAAAAAGTGATGCCAACTTAAAGTTCTATACCTCAATAAAAAACACCCTTTATCAGCGAGGAAAAAATTAATTTCTAATATTTTGAAATATTTATTATTATATATTTATAAAATTAGAAAAAAAAACTGTAAAATTTGAAAATTTTAAGAAAAACTTTTTAAACAAAAAAATGCACGACTGCTCAATAGCTACCAAAACTGCGTAAAACAGATAAATCTGCACATTTGGCAACGCTGTATGCTGTTGCTTTACTCATTTTGGTGAATTGCGCTTTTTTGGTAAGATTTGCATTTTGTGGTGAAAATTCATTTCTATTGTGAATTGTCTATTTAGACTTTAAGAATTTTAATATATTTGAGGTAAAATTGAAATATTGAAAAAAATTAATTGTCATAACAAAATTTAATTTGAATTTATTTATTTATTTTCGAGCACATGTTTGGTGAGACTTGCATCTTGGAGTGTACTTGTAATAATTTGTGTTGAGACTTGTGAATTTTTGATTTGTTAACTTTTTTATAAGTACATAAAATTTAAATATCTAGGAACGAAATAATTGTCATATCAACATTCTCTGGCAGATACCACACAGCATGGTCCCCAAAATAAATGAAGTGCTTGGAAAATGTATTATATTTTTATTTAATGTATTTTGTATATATGTACATACATATATTTTATCCAATCTCCAATTATGCATTGTTCAAGTTATAAACTAAAAAAAAGTTGCAGAACAAAAAATTAAAATAAGCTAGAAAAAAATATTTACTGCAAAAAAAACTCTGTTGGTTTATTCTTTACTAACAGAATACGAAATATGCTTAAAATTAGTTTAACTCCAGGCTGACTGGCCACAAATCATTAGACATAAATAACTAGAAAAAGAAAAAAAAAAAAGAATTAAAAAGTCTTAACCACGTTTTGAGCAAATTCATATAAAATGTGAGACATGTAAAGGACAGTTTTGATAAAACCGCAAGCATGTCTTTTCATAAACTGAAAGTTCTCATATTTAATTTAAAATAATATTTATCTTGTTCTTGTAGATTTTTTTAATCCCGCATTAAATTGCTTAATTCCATAAGGCCTTAAAGGTGGCCACCTAGATTTGAAATGGTTTCAATGTATCATATTAAAAGGATTAAAATGATATATTGACTAATTGTTAAAAACTTGCTCAAATTTGTTAGCATATTTTAAGGTGCTTGCATAGTTTTATATTCAAAAGCATAGATTAGGGCATATAACTATTTTGTGTATCAAATTTTGAAAATTTAAATGTGAAACTTGTTTGCGCCTTGCTCTACTAGTATTTTTTTCATGCCATAGTTTCGCTTTTTGAAGAGTGAGTTGTTGTTGGGTTGCATGTATTTTTTGTTGTTGTTGTATAATTTGTTATTGTTTTGTATGCAACTAAAGGTTGTTCTTTTTACAACTTTTTTTACTGCTTTCGGCTGGTGGGGTTTTTTTATCTACAAGTACAAACACTTGATTCTCGTTATTCATTTCATTTATGTTCTATTATATGGAGACTAACCATATAACAATAAGAAAAAAACAAAATGGTGGGAAAAAAGTTTGTTTCAAAACTATCTGTACTTCAGCATTGGCATACACACTCACGCAGTCACTCATTCACTTACTCACTCACTCACTCACCCACTTCTAAAAAGTTTTACACATATAAAAAAGCGTATATCTGTGTATATAGCACATATATTAGTCTTGCAACATATTCGTATTCGCTCAACAAAATGTAGCAAGTAATTTTCATCATGCTGCATGCCTTCAGAATTTTAATGAAAAATAAGACCAAATAAAAATATGTTTTTATTTAATTTGGTTTTTTTTTTTTTTTTTTGTTTTACTTCCATAAATATTTTTTGTTTTGTGTGCATAATATTTGTTAACAACTGAATGATGTTTGAGGCTTAAACTTTGAGGAAAGGCTTAAATGGTTTAAACTATGGACAGAAAAACCAAAACTAAATCTGAAGTTTGATATTAAAATTTAATGCTTGGATTTAAAATATAAAGTTTTCTCTTTTTAGTTGTAAGCATATGCAAAAATATTAAAATCTCTTGTATTGACAACTTTAATTTTGAATATTTGAATATTAATATTGAATGTTTAACTTTTGCGTTATATTAAAGTTAAAAAACTGTTAACAGAAGAAATCATGCAAAAGTTTCTAATTTTCTTTTTATAAAAAATTCCGTTTTTCCAAAAAAAAAAAAAAAAAAAATCTCGTAAAAGTTTTTTTTTCTAAAGTTCTTTTTTGAAAGAGTTGCTGTTCGGAAACATAAGTTTTGGCAAAAATCCTTTTTTAAATCTTTTCCTCAAAAGTTAAATTAAAAAAAAATCACCAAAACGAAAATACAGCGTTAAAGCTAAAAAAAAACGCTAAAACTAATAAAACACTAGCGAAAAAATCATCAAAAATCACCAAAACGAAAAACAGCGCCTAAACTAATAAAATGCTAAAACTAAAAAAAATTATCAAAAACCGAAAACAAAATCAGCAAAACGCAAAAAACGCTAAAACTAAAAAAACGCCAAAACAAAATAAAAAAAAAATCGACATCAGTTAAGATATTCGATTATATAGGCTCGTTCGCAAGGCCTTAAATTTTTAGTGTCCGTCGCACTTTACGAGTTTTTTTTCAAATCCTTTCTTAAAAAGTTCAATTTTCAAACAGTTCCCTTGAGAAAAAGTAACTTTATAAAAAGTACTATTCTGAAAAGGCACTCTTTTAAAAATATATCTTTGAAAATGTGTATCGTAGAATGAATGGTGGTACCTCTTTTTTTAAAGTATCTTGGAAACACTCATGTACACAAAAATCAGTACATCCATAGTGCTTCGCTTATTAAACGACATCATTTATTATTGGTTTAGCATAATACATGCCACTAGAATACATTTAAAAAACAAGACATATTTAAATTTCAAGACTTTTTACGCAGGTCTCTATTGTGTCTTAATATCAGTGTTGAGTATATAAAGTGTTCTGATTCAATAACAATTGGAAAAATTAGAACCTGCACAAAGGTAAAAATCTAACAAAATAATTTTTGCAGAACATTCTTTTTTCTGCAATATATTTTTTTTATACAGTCAAATCCCGATAATTCGTACCCCGATAAATCGTAATTCCCGATAATTCGTAATAAACTGTCGGTCCCTTGAAAAAATCTCGTTAATTCGTAAAATTTCCATAGAATTTGGTCCCCTCGCTAAATATTATTTTTTTTTAATAAAATCTTCTTTACCTCTTATAAATCGTAATTGTTTACTAACTACCACTTATAATTCGTAATAAAAACAACAGAGACATGGAAATAATGATTTTTTGCTTTTGCGTTTGTGTGTGTGTGCACGCATAAAACTCTGTCGGTGTTACAAAAACAATTTTATTTTATTTTTTTTAAATTTTTTTATGCTTTTTTACCGTTTTAGTAAATAAATTGAAAAACCCCGTTAATTCGTATTTATTTTATTTTAACCCCGTTAAATCGAAAACCCCTATAATTCGTAAGAAATGGCCGGTCCCTTGCGATTACGAATTATCGGGATTTGACTGTAATAACTTAATACAAACTTTAAATAATTTTTGGTATTTAAACCTTAACATCGACAACTTTTTCTAAAGCTGATTACCTAATGTTAATACTTATGTGGGTATATGCGACTAGGGTTTGACTGGCTTTTGGCTACCCTCCATTACACTAAACACTTTACGCCAGTTATTGTACGAGTAGCAGCAGCAATGGATTGTTTCAAGTGCACATATCGCCATACAAAAATACACATGTCCATATACATTCAACATTTTTATGCAATTTTATGTTTTGCAGGCAAAACAGATACGTGGCAAAAAACAGAAAATCTTTAAATAAATGAAATCTCATTGATGTTGTTGGTTGTACTACACACATGCATACATACATACATGCACACGCGTACACACATACTTGCAATGATTTGCATGTTGGCCTGCATACCAACCCAAAACATGCATGCATCTGTATTCATGAATGTTCTGCAAGAGTATACATATGTATCCCAGATTTGTTTGCTTGTATGAGTAATCTTTTTTTTATTATTTAAAACTATGATGATGATGCTGTAGATAAATGAAAATAAAATAGAATATTAAAAGTTATGAAAAAGTATAAAGAAATCCTATAAAAAGCATAAAAATATAAATTGTGTAACAACAATATGCGCCCAGAAAATATACAAAAAAAAAACCAGTCGGTTCTGATTAAAAGGCTTCTGGGGATTTTCATGTATTTATCTATTTTTGGTGCAAGCTGAACATATTTGAAATATACTTTTTTTTTGTTTGCTACAATTCGTAATAAAAGCACTTTAAGCTCTATAGTTTTGAAAATAATTTGGGGCCTTATTTATAAAAAGTAGATTTATACAAATTTTTGTAAAACAGATTTCTACACAAAATTAGTTTGATAAATCTTTGATTAAACAAAAGCAAATATTTTAGTTTCAGCTGTTTATGAGATTTTGGTCAGTAAGAATTTTTTTTTATATGATTTGTTAAATGTTGTGCACAAGTTATAATAAATTTTAGTGAAACAGACCAGGGGCCCGTTTCTCAAAGCTACAAATTACAAATCTACAAGTAAAATACACACGAAACAACAACACTTTCACAAATTTTTTATTATTAATTAAATAATTTAATATTTCCACTTATGATGCTGTTGAAGTAAATGAGCGATATGTACATAAATAGTGAAAACGTTTGTAGAAAAAGTACTTTTAAAAAAATTACCTTTTGTAAAAATTCATGTAAAAAAAATATTTTTTTTTTAAATTTGTAACAAAGACCTGAAAAAAAGTAATTTATAAATGTAAAAAAGTGTTTTTTTTTTGAAAAAAGTATATTTTAACAAAAGTAACTTTTAAAAAAAGCACCTCTTAAAAAAGTACCTTTTAAATAAAGTACATTTAAAAAAGGACCTTTAAAAAATAGTACCTTTCATAAAAAGTACATACCTTTTGAAAAATTTACTTTTTAAAAAAGTATCTTTTAAAAAGAGTATCTTTTGGAAAAAGTACCTTTCATAAATGACATATCAAAAAAGTACCTTTAAAAAGAGTACAGTGCAACCTCTATAATCCGCACACTCTTTATTCCGGACTCTCAAATAATCCGGACAAGTCAATGTTTCGGACATTGAAATGAAATTTTACTTCTGTAGTCCGGACAAGCGTTTTTTCTTTTTATTATGCTACAGTATTTCGTATGCCGCTACACACATTATTCATTCATTCATGTATGAGCAAGTATTCAAAAACGCGAAAACAATTGATAGTGAAAAATCAATCAGACACGTGGCTGAACATCTCAAAATCCACAATATTTGATAGTCACCCTTACCGGGAATAAAAGGCGAACAGTTTGTTTGGTGAATAAAATTAGAAAAATAGTATACTAACATAACAACAACGTAAACATTGGCGATCACAATTTTACGTGAACTTTTATTCCCGATAAGGGTGATTAAATCAAGAAATGCCTTAGATATAAAAAAAGGACCTTTAAAAAAAGTATCTTAAAAAAAGTACATTTTAAAAAATACCTTTAAAAAAGTACCTTTAAAAAAGTACATTTTAAAAAAGTAGCTTTTAAAAAAGGACCTTTAAAAAAAGTATCTTAAAAAAGTACATTTTAAAAAATACCTTTATAAACAGTACCTGTAAAAACAAGTACCTTTTAAAAAAGTACCTTTTAAAAAAAGTACATACCTTTAAAAAAGTACCTTTAAAAAGTACCTTTTAAAAAAGCACCTTTAAAGAAAAGTACCTATAAAAATGATACTTTTTAAAAAACAACCTTTTAAAAAGTACTTTTGAAAAATTTACCTTGTGAAAAAAGTACCTTGTGAAAAAAGTACCTTGTGAAAAAAGTACCTTTTAAAAACTACCTTTTAAAACAAGTACCTTTTAAAAAATACCTTTTAAAAGTACCTTTAAAAAAAGTATCTTGCAAAAAGAGTACCTTTTAAAAAGTACCTTTCAAAAAAGTACCCTTTAAACAACCCTTTTAAAAAGAGTACCTTTTAAAAATTTGCCAAACAAAAAAAAAAAAAAATACAAATCATCTAACGAAATGTACAATCTACAAAAAGTACTTTTTTAATTGGTATATTTTAAAAACAATATTTAAAAAAAAATTATCCCTGTGAATAATACCTTTTTAAAAAAGTCGAGTTGTTTAGTATTGACGCTTTTTAGTTGTGGCGTTTTTTTTTCTTTTTGGCGATTTTTTCGATTTTTGGCGATTTATTTTTTGTTTTTTAGAATACATGTTTTTAGTTTTAGAGGTTTTTTCGTTGTGGGGCTTTTTTTTCGATTTTTTAAATTTTTTGGCCACCTTCTTTTGACTATTTTACTAACACAGTAGGTATCTGCCTATTTGTAAAAATAAAGTACGTTTTGTGAAAATATGACCTTTCAACAAAGTGCCTTTAAAAACTACCCCCTTCAAAAAATCCTAAAACGACAGAAATGGGGTTTCACCATGGCCTCAAATGATTATGCATATTGCCAGATATGGCAATATTGTAAGCAACAATGAAAACAAAAATTATCTTTGACTGCAAAAGATTTGACCCGTTATCTCAAATAGAGCTGCCACTGTTTATTTACTTTTCCATCTTTGTTGAAGGAGGTAAAAACAAAGAAGAGAAAAGTCCTAATTTCAACATTTTGCCAAGTTAATTATTTTGTTTTTTAAATACCACAGTACTTTTGCTTAAGTCACGAGTTTAAGTTAAAAAAGGGATAAAAAAATAATATAAGCTTTTGGAAAAAACAAAACAGAAAATCGTGATAACGCCGACAAAAAAATACTCATATATCAAATGCTCATTCTATGATTTATGTATTTTAAAGCTGATTTTGTTTTTAACTTTAATAGTCTTTTTATTTTGGTTACAATTGTGTGGCACAAGCATCACACAACATAAATACGAGTCCATATACTGATGCATGTATTAATTCGCCTATTGGTGGCAAGTTGTAACAGTGGTTGTGATAGTAAATATGCAATTTGAAAGATTAAAATAGTTTTTCATTAAAACAAACACATATGAATTCATAAAAACACACAAACACTAACACACACACACGCACACACACTCATACTCAATTTTATACAATAGAAATTATAACAGAAACGAAACAAATTCTAACTGAATTCGTTTTGTTCTAACATTTTTTTTAATACTTTTTTCTGTTTGTCTACCATTTTAATTTCCAATTTAGATGTGATGTTGGCAGCCCGTGGTGTCCACAGATTGGAAATCTCTTCGTTGATTAGCGAAGAGCTACAGCCGGCCATACAAATGAAAGTAGCTGCAGTGGTGCTCAAGCCCAGCGAGTCGAAAATATCACCATTGAGTTCGACACGTGACGTGATACCCGAGGGCCGTCAAATTTATCAAAACTTACTCACTTACACGCTCAACGTACCCAAGCCCATGGAGGTGGCCATCTATGCGCCCATCTTTAACTCCATGCTCTACGAGTCCGAGTACGAGTCACAATTGTGGATGATATTTGATGCTAACAAGCATTTAATAGCTTGCGGTGATGCCAACTCTCACACTTTCTATACGAAATTGGATAAGGGCGAGTATACGATTCGTCAGCAGATACGACACGAGAAACGTGACATGCTGGAGAAAATCAATGAGGCAAATATGGTGGCACTTTTTAAGCTGCCCAACGGCTTGAATTTAGAAGTTTATGATCATTACAATCAAGCGGTGATAATGGGTCGTAAGTTCAACTTTTGTACGGTTAAGCAGAATTCTCCTAAAGTCTTGTACGTGTCAAATTTGTCGCAGGAGAAACTAACCAAAGCCAATTTGCCCAATAATTGTGCATGGCTGGCTGGTAATTTTACTTTGGCCAAAGATGAACTGGGACGCAAGGCTGACGTACAAGAGTTTACTTACGTTTTATATCCACCTGAATCGGGCAAAAAGAATGGTGGTGCTAATGGCAGTGGCAACAGTAATAATGCTGCATCATCTAATGCTGCTGCTGCAGCTAATGCTAAAACGAAAAATAATACAGCAGCTGCCACTGCAGCTGGCGCTCCTGCCGCACCCAACTCTGGTGACGCTGCTCAGGGTTCACCCAAAAAGGCCAAGACAACAGTGGATGAATATGCAGAGGGTTTGCGTGATTTCCAATGTACAATGTTAACTAAATGCGGTGAGTTGAATGAAATTAGTTTCATTAGTTGGGTGCAAAACTTTAAACAGCATATGCACAATGACACAATGAATGCCAATGAGTGACAGACGTTATTATGTACATACATACACACTTTGTTTGCAAAATTTAAATTCAGTTGACATCCATTCAGTAAAATTTTCTTTTATTTATTTTTTTTCGTTATTGGGAAAATTAAAACATACAGATCTTTAATGAAGAACTAAGTGTTCGAAATTGTTTAACATTTGTTATAACTTTTTATTTAAGAATTATTTTTTTTTTTTACCTAGAACTTACTTTTTTCAAAACGAGTTACATGAGAGTTCCTTAAAAAAATTAATTATTATGAAAGAGTTAGAAAAGCGTTTCAAAAATTATTTTTCATCGCTTAGTATACATTAGGGTGATCGATTATTCGACTTTTTCCAGAAACCGGTTTTCGAATAGTTCGAATATTTGAAATTATGAAAAACCCGGTTTCGGTTTTTACAATTCAGAAAAAACCGGTCAGCCGGTTTCTTAAGTAAGAAAATTATTATACAAAATTTTGATTTTAAATTGCTTTATTTAAAAAAACCGCTCATGTAAACACTATAAAACAATAAAAAACTTAAAGGTAAAACATAAAAACTAACTTCATATACTTATGTATAGTACATATATATATATATATTATATTTATACATATGAATGTATGGACAAGGTGGATGGATATCTTCTACCTCTATATAAAATATGAAGCAAAATGTCAAAAATAAATAAAAAAAAAATACTTTTTGCAAATTGATTTTGACACCATAAGACCAATTTAATTCGCCTCCTCATAAGATAATTTCGCTTAAATTGACTGTTTCAGTAAGTGTTGTCATGCTCAAAAAACGTTTAAGGTAGAGGTCCATAGCTCGCTTTTTGCGCGTTACGCTTTCTATGCATCTGTCAAAAAAGTAGAATCAATGTAATAGTATGTGACAAGTTACATTGAAAAAAGCGCAGAACGCGTAGTCGCGTTCAAAGCAAAAAGTAGGTCTACTTTCTACTTTTGTACGCGTTACAAGCACCATGAAAGAAAGTCAGCTGTTGTTGAAAGCTAAAGATGTTAAATAATACTTTATTTCTTACGTTATCGATAAATATTATTTTGCCGTTCATAATTTTTTTTTCTTTATTTTTCAATAAAAAAAATTTCTTAGTAAAAAAAAACTTGTTTAATAAAATATGTGAATATTTTCATTAATGCGATGTAACAAATTTTGCATATTAGTTATCGATTACTTTTACGTACTGAGTGTCATCTCCGCTAAATCTGTATTATTTACTTTGTGTGCATTACATATTTTTAAACAATAAAATGGAAGAAAATTTAATAAATTAAATATGCAAACTCGACTAACTCCACAAATTCTTTTAAAAACTCGATTTCACTCTCCATTTTTTCTTTATAAGCATTTATAAACAAACGCACTCAGCTAATCAAAACAAAAATAAAATGGCGCATGAAAAGCAGTGCATGTAACTCAACGCGAACAAAGTATAAAATGAAACAAGAGGATGAAACGCGTGTAATGCATAACGCGCAAAAAGCGAGCTATGGACCTCTACCTTTAAGGTGGAGGTATATACCACGCGTTACGCGGCAACGGGTTTCTGGCTTGTTAAACGTTCAACGCTATACAAATGGAAAGTTACACACCACTATTTTTTTGTTTTGCATTTACGTTTTATTTTTCTTTAAATATTTAATGCATTTTTCATCCATTGTTTATTAAGTAAAATATTTTTTTTTATTAAAAATAAATTGAAATTGATTATTGAGGGGTTTAGCTGGATCCTATGCGTATTTCACTGTTGCTAATGCAGATCATCAGGGAACCTTTACCCAAAGTTTCTTAGAACAACTAGAGTTATTATGAAATTGTTTATCTAATTTTTCGACCTTTTTTATATAGGGTGTTTTTTTCAGAGGTATAGAACTTCGAATTGAAATAAAACACAAGAAAATCGTTTTAATGTCCATCAATTTGGCTTTATTGGAAGGATAATTTTATGCCATTAATGTTTAAATATGATTTCGGGCATGTGGCCGCCGCGGCTGGCTCGAATAAAGCCAATTCTACAGGTCCAATTTTCAACCACTTTTTCGAGCATATGGGGCCGTATGTTGGCAATAACGCCACGAATGTTGGCTTCCAAGTCCCCTAACGTTTCTGGTTTGTTGGCGTAGACGAGCGACTTCACATATCCCCAAAGAAAATAATCCAATGGTGTCAAATCACACGATCTTGGTGGCCAATTGACAGGTCCATTCCGCGAAATTATGCGCTCATCGAATGTTTCCTTCAATAAATCGATTGTGACGTGCGCTGTGTGGCATGTAGCGCCGTCTTGTTGGAACCACAACTCATCCACATTCATGCCATCCAATTCGGGAACAAAATAGTCGGTTATCATGGCTCTATACCGGTCTCCATTAACGAATCGATTCATTCGGGTCCTCTTCAACACTTTGCTCTACAGCGGCAATTGTTTCTTCGGTGCGCACTGTTCGACGTCTCTGCGGATGCGTATCATCACATAGAGTAAACGTAGTGCGAAAACGATCCATGGTTAACCGAATTAATTGCTCTGATGGACGATTATGTCGACCATAAAATGGACGGAGCTTGCGGTAAATTTCGCGAACTGAACCATTATTTTCGAAATAAATTTGCACGATTTGCAAGCGTTGTTCTTTTGTCAACCTGTTCATGATGAAATGGCAAACCAAACTAAATATTAATCACTTGACAGCTGACAAAATGACCGCCAGTTAAAAAAGTGATGCCAACTTAAAGTTTTATACCTCAATAAAAAACACCCTTTATGTTCAATGAAATTATTTTTTAAGCTTTAGTTCAGTAAATTTTATATATTTTTAGTTTTATATCGATATTTCGTTAACCTTTGTTTAACTTCTTCAGGATTATATTTATTTTATTTTTTTGGTAATTAGTTTTTGTCTTTTTTCCTTTTAATCAGAAAAAAAAATTTGTTGATAGTTATAAATAACAATGTGTGTCATATAAATTTTTTTAACAATTTTTGAAAAGTATTGGTAGAAAAACAAAATAGGTATAAGTCTACAATATTTTTTCATATTAATAATATTAAAAAAATTTTAAAAGAAAAGCTTTTTAACATATATAATTTTGTAATACATTTACATAACATTTTCAAACTTTGAAAATTATTTAAAAATTTTTTTGGAAAAATGTTAACAACATTGGTATTAGTCTAAAATATTTTATCATGTTACTGAATATTTACAGAATATGAATTTAAAAGGGATTATAATATACATGTATATAATAAAAATTTTAACTTAATTTCATATAATTTACATATACAAAAAAATAGCTAACTACATTATTTAATTAAACATTTTTTTATATTTTTTATAAAAAAATTATAATCACATGAACAAACAAAAATATGTATAGTGTATTACTTTCTTAAACCCTATTCATGTTCTTATGTAATAAATATCTATAAGTATGTGTAACATTGGCAGTATCCGTTCTAAATTCTTCTTACTGTGTTGCTTTCTCTATCATGTTATAAACTTTCATTTAAACAAATGAGAAGCTCAATAACAAATAACAAAGTTGAAACAAGAACTCAATAATCAACATGTTTTTTTATTTTCTTTACCATTAATTTAATTACATTTCAAATAATTTTTGTGTATGTTAGCTTATGAATCTGGCAACACTAGCTGTAATTTTATATACAACGAGTGAAAGTGGAAGGTGTGAGGTACCCGCCTCGCGAACTTCTCTATGTAACTTGCCTTATGAGAACACACATTTAAACATTTTTGACAGATGCGTGTATCGCATTAGCGCATTGAACGCGTATTATGTACTTCCACCTTTAGAAATTTTACAAAGAAAAAAAAAAATACTTAGGAAAATCAACAGAACACGTTGGTCTAAAATTTAATATAGTAAAAACTAATTTTATTGCAAAATGTACAAATCGAGAACTATTCTACTCAGCCGGTTTTTAAATTGTAAAAAAAAACGGACTATTCGACATTCGAAAAATCAACATTTGAAAAAACCGACAACCGTATTGTGAAAAAACCGGATTTTATAACCGGTTGTAAAACCGAGTTGATCACCCTAGTGTTTTTTTTTTGTGAAAAAGTACAAAATGTAAATTTTTGTTTGAAGGTCCTTTTATGTTAAAATGGCAGTTAAAAAAAACGTTCTATTTAAAAAAAAAATAATTTTTGCACAACGATACTTTTTATAAAACCAACAGGTAATTTGCACAAAAAGGTTCTATTTGTTAAAGGGACTTTTGCAAAAAGTACTTTTGGTAAAAGGGTACTTTCGGTAAAAAGGTACTTTTGGTAAAAACGTATTTTATTTGTAAAAATGTACTTCTGACAGAAAGGTACCTTAGGTAAAAAAAAGTACTTTTGCTAAAAAGTACTTTTTGGTAAAAAGGTATTTTTGGCAAAAAGATACTTCTTGTGCGAAGGTACTTTTGTAAAAATTTACTTTCGGTAAAAGGGTACTTTTGGTAAGAAGGTACTTTTGGTTATATGGTACTTTTGGTTAAAAGGTATTTTTAGTAAAAAGGGACTTATTTTGTTAAGGTACTTTCGTAAAAAGGTACTTTTGGTAAAAATGTACTTACTGTTAAAAGGTGCTTATGGTAAAATGGTACTTTTTTAAAATGTACTTTTGGTAAAAAGGTTCTCTTTGGAGAAAGGTACTTTCGGTAAAAAGGTACTCTTTGGAGAAAGGTACTTGTTGTAAAAAAATTTAAGTTAGTTTATGTGAAAAGTTACTTTTTGTAAGATGTAATTTTTTGTAAAAAAAACTGAAGAGAACCCTCTTAATAAAATGTACTTTTCATACAAAAGTACTTTCGGTAAAAATCAATTTTCGTTAAAAAGGTACTCTTTTGTAAAAAATATATGTTTTCTCCAAAAGGTACATTTTGCAAAAATTCACTTTTCTCTTAAAAGTACTTTTTTTAACTACTTAATCAGCCCTATAGTGAACAGTTTTTCCCTAGAGATATTTTCTCTGTTCCCCAAATTGCAATCGTGAATAATTTTTTCGCTGAAATGTGTTCCCTTTCTTGATTCCCCTTATCGTGAATAATATTTTTCACATGGATTTTTTCACTTTTCCCTTCGTTTTATTCACTTTATTTTTGCAGGGGAACTGAATTAATATACTGCGTAATTTCAATACTATGCTTGCAGGTATATATTAAAACTTAATTATAAATAATCATTTTTAGGGCAAGATCAATAAATAATGTCCATGATTAATAACAATAATACCTTGGAACACCTTTTTCATTGAACATGAATCTCTTTGGTTTGGTATACTAAAAAAAATTTTTGCACGGCGCCTAAAACAATTAAAAACGCAATTTTACACTATATAACATTTTATTTGAAACCCAAAATATGTGTATCTCTTATTATTAAACTTAATTTGTTTGATTTTCAATTAATTTTGAAGCTTTACAAGTCTTCTTCCCGTTTTTTTTGCATTCACTATGCATTGATAGCGGGAACAAACGTTCACATGAAATTGAAGATTGCAAATTTCCCTTCATGGGGAATGAAAATTTCATGGGAACTAAAATTTCACATTTTGTTCACGATAGGGGTGAATTTGTTAAAAAGTTACTTTTTTTTAAAAAAAAGATACTTCTTTTAAAAAGGTATTTTTTTCTTAATTGTATTTTTTGTAAAAAGTATTTCTGGTAAAAAGTTACTTTTTGTGAGAAGCAATTTTTTGTAAAAAAAACTGAAGAGGGTTATTTTGATAAAAGGTACTTTTCATATAAAAGTACTTTTTGTAAAAATCAATTTTTTTAAAAGGCACTTTTTTGTAAAAAAAAATATATGTTTTCTCCAAAAGGTACATTTTGCACAAAGGTACTTTTCTCTTAAAGGTACTTTTTGTAAAAAGTTACTTCTTTAAAAAACTTAATTTTCTAAAAATGTACTTTTTTTTAAAGATACTTCTTTTAAAAAGGTATTTTTTTTCTTAATTGTACGTTTTTGGTAAAAAGTTAGTATTTGTAAAAATGTACTTTTGGTAAAAAGGTACTTTTTACAAAAAAAATCTGTGAAAAGTTACTTTTTTTGAGAAGCTATTTTTTATGTAAATAACTGAAAATTTTCCTTTTGAATAAAGGTACTTTTCGTATAAAAGTACTTATTGTAAAAATCAATTTTCCTTCAAAATGTATTTATGTTTTGTAACCATATGTCGTATGTTTCTTTGAAATGTACTCTTCTCTAAAAGGTATATGTTGTAAAAAGGTACTTTTCTTTTGGAGATGCTTTTTGCAACAAAGGTACTTCTCTCTTAAAGGTACTTTTTGTAAAGAGGTACGTACATTTTGTAAATTTTTTTTTGCAAAAAGGTAATTTTCTCTTAAAAGATATTTTTTGTAAAAAGGTACTTTGTTCTCAAAGGTACTTTTTGTAAATAGGTATTTTTTTTAGAAAAATGGTCTTATTAGAACAAGGAAAAAAATTACTTAGAAAAAGGGTAAAGTTTAAAGCGCTAGTTATTGCATACAAAATGGGCCTAATTACGAGTGCCGTATTTCGACTACGACTACGACGATTTTCTACTATTTAGATTAAATAAAAAACGGTTTCATTGTTCTTTAGTCAAATCGTAGTACAAAATCGTCGTAGTCGAATTCGCAATAGGACACTGGTAATAAGGTCCAATAAAACCCAACTAATCTTTATTATAAAAAAAGTTTAATAAGTATGAGAAACCATTTGTTTTCAAAATAAAAAGATTTCTAATTATTTTAAATCCTTAACCATTCTCATTAAAACTAGTATGGTGCGTTTATTAAATTTTGTCAACCAATTAATATCGTTTGCTTAACTATTTATTGAACAAGCAACGATAAAAATCTTAATGTCACATTAAAATAAATAACTTCCGTTCATTAAATTTTGCTAAATAGTGTTTCAACTACTGTTGGCGTGCCATCGTTTATTTATATTCTCTGTCTGGGCTATAAAATATTACAAAAAAAAAATTAAATGGCATAGTAATAGTAACTTTAAATTGCATTAAATTCATTGCAGCATTTAAGGGTGTGTCGGAAGTGGCAATGCTGCCAAATTAAAAAAAAAACGTCTGTGTTTTCAGTTTTTCCTGTTTAATTTTTCAATTTGCAGAATAATTCAATTGCTGTAAAAAAAAGAATTGAATGAAAAAATACAATTAAAATAAGGAAGGCGAAATTGGCATAAGTATGAAAAACCGCAAAGTGCCAAGTTAATTAAATTCTTATTAATTGTTTTTTCTTTTTTTTTTTAAATAAATGTTTATGCTCATTTAGTTTGGTTGTATGCTCATTATTCGCAGTAGTAAATGAAGCTGTAGTGGACGACGCTTGATTGCTTATAAGTCCAGTTCACTTGATTAAATCCATTCAAGTTTTTTTTTCTTATTCCATACAATTTCACAACTTTGTTAATTGATATACTCTTTTGGAAAGATACAAATTGAATTTTTTTTTTCATTTGCATTCAAACATGTGCTGTGCTGCTGGTATATTTTCATTTATGTATGTAAGTCTTTTTAATAATGAATATTTTTCTTTATTGTGGTTCTTCACAATGCAGAACTCGATAAAGCTGAAAAAATTTATGAAGACGTAATTGCTGCACATCCCAAACATTTGGCTGCCCATTTACTGCTCATACAAAATATTGAATCATCAGCCGAATTGAAGGCTCAATATCCGTTTACATTTGCCAAGTCATTAAAAGCAAACAATAATGTGGCTGCAGCAACAGGAACAACAACAACAACAACAGGAAGTGAGGACTCATCATCAACAACCACCACATCGTCGGCAGATAGTGGTGCTGGAGTTGAAGAAGGCTGCGATGTGGAGGATAAACAAAAGGAAAATAAACAAAAATTGCGCAGTGCTCTCGAACGCATTGTTTTGTTGGCGGACAATGTCATTAGGGATACTGATAAAGATGCATTGCTGGCATACTATGGCATGAAGTGCGATACTCGTCCTGATGCAGCAAAGATTAAAACGTAAGTCTGTTTTTTGATTTCTATTTTTTTTTTGGTAAAGCACTTTTTTTCCTTTAAAAAAAATATTTTGAGCAATTATATCCTCGAGTACTTTCATTTTTTGATTTGTTTAAATTTTACTTGACTCTCTGTCTGTTGGCTATTAGCAGCTGTATTTGTTGTGCTTTATAGAAAAATTTAATAATGTGCTGGACCTCCCACGTCTGCAGGCAGAGGCAATTGCAATTATAAGTGTTGAACCGAAGGTGCTTATATGTTTTTATATATACATATATTTTTTTTCACCAACGAAACTTGTTGCCAAATCTTGATTTATTAGCAATAAATTTCTTTATTTTTGTTATTGAATGTATGGCATGTGACTGAAATATGTATGAATAGTCAATAGTAGAAAATTTATCGACAACTCATGGACTTGTTAGCCAAATGCAATACAAATATAGGGTGTTTTTTTCAGAGGTATAGAACTTCGAATTGAAATAAAACACAAGAAAATCGTTTTAATGTCCATCAATTTGGATTTATTGGAAGGATAATTTTATGCCATTAATGTTTAAATATGATTTCGGGCATGTGGCCGCCGCGGCTGGCTCGAATAAAGCCAATTCTACAGGTCCAATTTTCAACCACTTTTTCGAGCATATGGGGGATGTATGTTGGCAATAACGCCACGAATGTTAGCTTCCAAGTCCCCTAACGTTTCTGGTTTGTTGGCGTAGACGAGCGACTTCACATATCCCCAAAGAAAATAATCCAATGGTGTCAAATCACACGATCTTGGTGGCCAATTGACAGGCCCATTCCGCGAAATTATGCGCTCATCGAATGTTTCCTTCAATAAATCGATTGTGACGTGCGCTGTGTGGCATGTAGCGCCGTCTTGTTGGAACCACAACTCATCCACATTCATGCCATCCAATTCGGGAACAAAATAGTCGGTTAGTCGGCTCCAATTGCTGTGCACGGTGGCGAATCGATTCATTCGGGTCCTCTTCAACACTTTGCTCTACAGCGGCAATGGTTTCTTCGGTGCGCACTGTTCGACGTCTCTGCGGATGCGTATTATCACATAGAGTAAACGTAGTGCGAAAACGATCCATGGTTAACCGAATTAATTGCTCTGATGGACGATTATGTCGACAATAAAATGGACGGAGCTTGCGGTAAACTTCGCGAACTGAACCATTATTTTCGAAATAAATTTGCACGATTTGCAAGCGTTGTTCTTTTGTCAACCTGTTCATGATGAAATGGCAAACCAAACTAAATATAAGTCACTTGACAGCTGACAAAATGGCCGCCAGTTAAAAAAGTGATGCCAACTTAAAGTTCTATACCTCAATAAAAAACACCCTTTATTAGGAATATAAATATAATAAAAAGTAAAAAAATTACAGCCTTATTTATAAAAATTATTAAGGCTTTATAATTTATTTTAAGAAAATTTTTTATGATTTTTTTTCTAAAAACCCTTTATAAAGCCTTAATAAGTTTTATAATTAACTCTGTTATTATTTAGCAAAGTAAAAGAAGTTTAAATAAAGTGCGTATAGTCATTTCGCCAGAAATGTCAACTTTCTGTCTGTGCGACAATGAACAAACTGTCTATCTTACTCTCCTCATCATATCAATAGCAAATAAGTCCTTTAAATGCTTGAACTAAAACAATAAAATTTCATACTTAAAAGTGTCTGCGAAATTATTTAATCGCATTATAAAATATCATACCCAAGAAATAATTTTAATGGTGTGGAAATTTGACTTGTAATTCTTAACTGAAGATACATAAATAGATATTATTTATGTATCTGTTTGTTGCTGGGGCTGGGAAATTACTAAAAGGCTAAATCCTTTTATCGACTGCTTGCATATTGCTTAAGTTGTTATAGTTGTAATTTTAAGAACACACCGTCAAATAACTTCCACCAGCCCCCTTTTGCATTTTACAATCACTTTTAATTGAGATAAGGATACAAAATATGCAGAAACAGGATATACTTATAGCAGAGTATTAATGTTCAAAGAGTATAAACAATAACACGCACAAAGACAGGATATTTGTTGTCGTATACTACGAGTACACAAGCAAGGCCAATTATGGCAAACAAAAGCATATGAACACAATCAACTACTTACGCCCGTACGTATGCATGTAGATGGAAACAAAACATTAATGGAATATGAGGGGCGACTTAGAAAGCGTCTGCTGGCCGCCATATTGAATTTTTACAACTGTCATAACTTGAGTGTTACACCGGGCATTAAAACAAATCGATTGACGTAAGAATCATCAAAATCGGCCAGCGCGTTCGGTTTATATGTATATTGACGCAAAGGAACACACATGGACACATACATACATACATACATCCCTGCAGATAATGCGACTAGTGCATACATGAATGTAAGGACTAGTCCAAAGAGGAGTTGGACTACTCCAAATATATGAAAAAAAAGCAATGTGAGTCCGATCACAGGGGAGATGTGTAAACATCTAGTAATGAAAAATGTTCTTAAGTTGGAAGTAACGGGTGTTTTTTTAGAGGTATAGAACTTCGAATTGAAATAAAACACAAGAAAATCGTTTTAATGTCCATCATTTTGGCTTTATTAAAAGGATAATTTTATGCCATTATTGCTTAAATATGATTTCGGGCATGTGGCCGCCGCGGCTGGCTCGAATAAAGCCAATTCTACAGGTCCAATTTTCAACCACTTTTTCGAGCATATGGGGCCGTATGTTGGCAATAACGCCACGAATGTTGGCTTCCAAGTCCCCTAACGTTTCTGGTTTGTTGGCGTAGATGAGCGACTTCACATATCCCCAAAGAAAATAATCCAATGGTGTCAAATCACACGATCTTGGTGGCCAATTGACAGGTCCATTCCCCGAAATTATGCGCTCATCGAATGTTTCCTTCAATAAATCGACTGTGACGTGCGCTGTGTGGCATGTAGCGCCGTCTTGTTGGAACCACAACTCATCCACATTCATGCCATCCAATTCGGGAACAAAATAGTCGGTTATCATGGCTCTATGGCTGTGCACGGTGGCGAATCGATTCATTCGGGTCCTCTTCAACACTTTGCTCTACAGCGGCAATTGTTTCTTCGGTGCGCACTGTTCGACGTCTCTGCGGATGCGTATTATCACATAGAGTAAACGTAGTGCGAAAACGATCCATGGTTAACCGAATTAATTGCTCTGATGGACGATTATGTCGACCATAAAATGGACGGAGCTTGCGGTAAACTTCGCGAACTGAACCATTATTTTCGAAATAAATTTGCACGATTTGCAAGCGTTGTTCTTTTGTCAACCTATTCATGATGAAATGGCAAACCAAACTAAATATTAATCACTTCACAGCTGACAAAATGGCCGCCAGTTAAAAAAGTGATGCCAACTTAAAGCTCTATACCTCAATAAAAAACACCCTTTACTATGCTTTTAGTAATATTTTTTAATTAATCAATTAAAAGTATCAAAACTTTCAATATTGTAAATACATAGGAATTTGCTGGTTTTTGTTTGTTCTATTTAACTTATTCGGTTAGTAAATGTGCACACTGCTGTTTAATGAAATGTAATGCATGTAGTTATTTTACAGCAATGGTTTTCGAACTATACGGCGCCACCACAATTATATGTTAGTGAAAATTAGTAGCTACTATTGCACACAAGATGGTGTTTATATGAAGCTGTGAAGTTTCTCTGTACTTCTTGTTGTCCGTATGAATGACAATCTCCAAGACGATGAAGACTTTTAGTTTCACAAGTTTAGGTTTTTGTTTTCCTTATTTTGCTTTGTTTTAGTAAATTTCTTATTAAAAGTGCAAAAAATCTTTTTAAAAGTTATTAAAATTAAATGTTTTTGTATTAATTTTATTTATTTGTTTTTATTTGCCTACGATAACATGTGCGTGTTTTCGGTTTTTGGCGCTTTTTTTTATTATTTTTACTGAAATTTTAGTAGTACTGCAGTGCTCATCTATGGTAATTGCCTTTACTTTTACTTTTTACTTTTTAATTCCTGTTGTTCATCGTTTAGTTGTTGCTGTTCTTGTTGTTGTGTACGCATTGCAATTAAAATAAATTCAGTAAAGTGCGACTTTGACTCGCGCACGAAGGGTTCCGTACATTCGGTTTTGAGCATTTTTTTGATGTGGCTTTTTTCCTTTTTAAGTTTTTCCAGTTTAAACGATTTTTTCAGCTTTGTCGCTTTTTTCTCTTTTAGGCGGTTTTTTTCTCTTTTTGGGTTCTTTTAATTTTCGAAATTTTTTTCATTTTGGCGATTTTTTCCATTTTGCCGACTTTTTTCTGTCTTTAGGGTTTTTTCATTTTTTGTTTGTTTTTGGGGTTTTTTTATTTAGGCGATTTTTTCATTTTGGCGATTTTTTTGTTTAAGGTTTTTTTTTAATTTTTGCGATTTTTTTTATTTTGGCGATTTTTTTTCATTTTGGCGATTATTTTTCTGTTTTTAGATTTTTTTCACTTTGGCGATTTTTTTTTCATTTTGACAATTTTTCCGGTTTTTCGCGATTTATTTTAGTCCTAGAATTTTTTTTTGATTTGGCGATTTTATAATTTTTTGATTTTTCAGTTTTACCGTTTTTGAAAATTTTAAGAGTTTTGCTCTTACGGTTTCCAAGATACAGCAAGTTGTCAAAGTTACAAAGTCAAAATTGCATTAACTGATGGAACACCCTTTAATTTAAATTTTTTAAATTTACTGTTAATTGTTGTAGTCTGTATAAAAATACACTAACTTTACAAAATTCAAGTGTATGTATATTACATGGGATTTTAACATTTTTCGTTGCTCGTTTTGGAACACCCTTTAATTTTTAACTCTCATATATTTGCTGTTGTAGCGGCCAAATGTCTACACATTGTGTCCTAATTTCAGGTCCGTATCTCTTACGGTTCTCGAGCAAATACCCTGTAACAGGAACGGACAGCGTAACGAAAACAATAGGGTTCATTTTCACCTTTGGTATACGGAACCCTAATAAAGCAAAAAACCTAACGACCCTAACAAACAAAAACCAGCAAATCCCTATGTATTTACAATATTTTAAATAAGTTTGTATTGCTTCTTTCAAACACCAATACACTCATACATAGCTCACACCGATTTGACAACGCTGTGTGCATCTCAGCAAAGAAATCTCAGCAAAGAAATCTCAGTGAAAAAGATTTTTACCCCCTAGCGTATAGATGTTTACACATCAAAAAGGTGGTCGCTTTAATATTGCGATGTCCTAGGGTTGGACCACTTGGTCCAACTTTGCATTACATCGGACTAACCCCAAAACTACTCCATATGGAATAGTTATAGACTACTCGCATACAATTTGCCTAAGAAGAACGCTCATATTCGTTTAAACACGAGCTCTTATCGTGCAGCATTGAATGCTTGTATGAAAACGACATGATCCATGACTGTATTACATGGGACCATTTTGTAACTAATCTGTTTCATCTAGATTGGACCACGTACTCCAATATTATTTTCAGGGATAGGTTGATAAACACATTACCCTTCTTTGCGTCGCGCAGTCGGGTAAAAACTAAAACCAGTTCCAGTTCCAAATGACTTTTCCAACTTATCCCTAACATATTATTAAGTATTACAAATGTGTAAGTTCAATACAAACACATAATTATAACTATTTATAATATGAGTATGTACATATGTATGTGTGTGTTAATATGCAACATGCGGATGCACGTACAGAAGATGCTTGCATTAATAATTTTTATCACACAACACATAATTATATGCATGTATGTATGTATGTGGGTATGTAGTTTGCTGCTTGACTCCAATCTGTGCAACCTACAGTAATTTTCTTTGTTAAGCAAAATTAATGATTATCTACACTTTTTTTCTTTCCATTTTCATTTTATATACATTTTATTTTTTGTATTCTTATCTAAACAACATTAGAGTTCATAACTTTATTCTTTTAACTGTATAAAAACCAACTGTGACGGCAAAATGGCCAATATGTTTTAGGAGCTAAAAACAAACAAAAAATTCTAAATTGGCTGGCAAACTACTCGTACAACATGTGTATAATAATCAAAAAATAAAAATATACATATTAAAGTGCTTACATACATATGTATGTCTGGTTGGCATCATCTTCTAACACAACTTAACATATTCATTCATTTGTATGTTTTAACTTGTTGTTATTGCCTTGATGCAGCAGCACTTTCTTTTATGTTCCTTTAAAACACATTCACAGTGTCTGCATGAGTTTTTGTATTTATAACAAAAATTCTATTCTTTTCGTTGTCGTTATTATAAAATAAAAACAAGTAAATAAAATACGCACACACACACACACACGCACACCCAAACTCATACGCAAGCACTTACAACAGCCAAAACATAAACATAAACATTTTAAAATTCCTGTAATGGCGCCAATTTTAAGTTACGGCCGTATGGTCTGTTAACTTTCTGCTGGCAAAAGTGGTGAATAATTTTACAGTAATTCTCATTTAGAGTAACAGTAATTTTAAATGAGAGTAACAGTTAAAATAATATTGCATGAGTTTGAATATATGAAAGAATTTTATATCAAGTGATAGAGAAATATTAACATTTTCGAACATGTTGATAGGGGAAATACTGCAGAGTATAACATTTAAATTCAAATTTTCAAGTAAAAATAAACGTTACATTTGTGCCTAATAACAGCAACAAGTGTTTATTTGGATTTTGATAACATTTCATTCAGTGTGAATAAGAAACTTGTTATTATTTGGGATTTTCATTAATAGACAAAATATTTTATACTGAAAACTGCTGCGCAGTATAAAAATTTATTTACTTAAATTTTTTTTTGCTTTTGAAAAAATTTTATTTCATGTTGATTTAATATTCCACTACTGCTACATCAAAAAGAACCATCATGTTTAATCAAAGTTATTCCAAGTTGAAACAACGAGAATTTTATACTGAAATAAAACGATGAAGCCATATTGAATTATATTATTTTACGTCGAAACAACATGAATTTGAATTGAATTTAATGTAATTTTTTTTATTTTATTAATTATTTTATTATTATTATTATGTTTTATGTGGTTGTGTTGTGTGTTGGCACTAGAGCTTTTCTTTTCCCGGACTTTTTCATTTCCCGGGAAAGCGGGATCGACTTTTCGGTTTCCCGGGAAATCCTGGGAATTCTCGCGCAGTGCAAAACAATACAAAATATTCTTTAATTTAATTTATTTTAACAAAAAACAAATTGTAATTCATGAGATAGGTTAAATAATAACATTTTATAAACAAATTAAGGCTTCATTGGCCTTTACTTTCTGTTACTGTTCTGTGCTCTGACGTTCTGCTTCCAATTTGACTACTTCCTTTTTCTGTAGTAACTTATCAGCAGTTTCTGACCAAAAGGGTCACAGTTTTCCACTAAAGCGATGAGTTTTGCATCGTCCATTGTTAAGTTTAAATATAATTTATGTTTTTCTTTTAAATTAATTTTTTTAAATTCTATAAGCACAATCACAATTCATTTCAAAATATATTTATTTAATTTATGCTGTGAGTTCTCGTTGAACCTTCATAGTGAAGAGACATTAAAGCGGATTTTTTTTTTATATACATACATACGAAACAAATATAAAAAACAACAAAATCAAAAATCATACAAAAAATATTCGTAATACATATTCACCTTGATAAATATGCTTATTGGCTTTACTAATATTTTTTACATAGCAAGAAATAGCAAAAACAAAAAAAAAACCGTAAACACAAACAAAGTTCCCTTGAGGAATAATACTCTGTATGAGTACCTCAAAGGAAAAAAATTTTGAAGTGAGTTCTAACGGCAGAAATGCTTATTTTACTGTGAGTTCTGAAATTCTTAATGAAAAAAATATAAATAATAAATCTGATGAAAATCTTTTTTTAACGGCAAAGCCGATTTTTCGTCAGCGATCAACTTCGCTTTGTCCAATGCCAAATAGTGAATCGTTAACATTACCATTGCCTAGTACTTCTTCATTTAAGTCTGCGATATCATCCGCATCGGGCTCGCGTTCATCACTGAACCAAGTTATCACTACAGATAACAGTAGCTCAAAACCCAAGGTACAAGTGGGAATGGACAGATATATAACAGTGGTAAAGCGTGGGCGAAGCCCAAATTCTTCAAAAATTTCATCTGCCCCAAAGATGTCTAGGGATAACAGCGCATCATCTACCAATCGTCAAAATCGTTTTTCGTTATTGCAAGACACCGACGACAAGCCCTCTACATCATCGCAAAAGTCTTTTAAGCCACCACCTATTTATCTGAGAGAAAAAAATTCTAACGCGCTTATAAAAAAACTACTGTCGACCATTGGTGAAAATACTTTTCACATCGTTCCAATTAAACGAGGTTATATTCATGAAACTAAAATCCAAATATATAATGAAAAAGATTTCCGAAAAATTGTTAGTGAATTCGAAAAAAATAAAACAAATTTTTACACATACCAACTTAAGAGTGCTAAAGGCCTACAGATAGTATTAAAGGGCATAGATTCATATGTTGAACCCGAAGAAGTAAAATGTGCACTTGTCGACCAAGGATTCAAGGTAAAAAATGTTACCAACATATTTAATAGAGAAAAGGTCCCCAACCCCTATTTCGGGATGAACTGGAGCCGAATGACATACAATTGAAAAAAAATGAAACCCATCCAGTTTATAACGTAAAGTATATCTTACATCGAAAAATCACAGTTGAAGAGCCACGTAAGCGTTCAGCTCCCGTACAGGGCCATAATTACCAAGAATATGGCCATACGAAAACTTACTGCAAGTTACCTACAGTGTGTGTTATCTGCGGTGAATTGCATGGTACTGCTAGCTGCACTAAGTCAAAAGATCAAGCAGAAAAAAAATGAAGTAATTGTGGAGGTAATCACACAGCTAACTATAGAGGGTGCCCTGTATATTCTTTCGTTAAACAGGCTATGGGTCGAAAACCCAAGTTAACTCCAGCTCAACAAGTAAACGCGAACTCCGACACTTTTGCTCAAATCAGCCAACCAGTTACTTCACGTGTATCGTATGCTGATGCTGCTAAGACTAGTTCAATTCCCACGCAAAATGTTCCACCGCCAAATAATTCAACGAATTCAAACTCAAGCTTTAACTTTAGTCGCCTTGAAGCTACTATTGAGAATCTGGTGCTAACTATAAACAACTTTACCACAAATATGACAAGTATGATGCAAGAAATGCTGCGAATGCAGAATACACTGCTTCAAGCATTAGTTAATAAACCATGAACACGTTAAAAATATGTTTCTGGAACGCAAACGGCATTCGCCAACATAAAAATGAACTTGAGCACTTCCTCATGGAAAAAAATATTGATATAATGTTGGTTTCTGAGACTCATTTGACCTCAAGAAGCTTATTTAAAATAAATGGTTACACTTTATATGATACAAAGGACCCGAGAGAGAGAGCATGTGGTGGATCAGCAATTCTGATTAAGTCAAGACTCAAGCACTATGTCCTTGACAACGTTAGTGAAGAATATTTGCAAGCAACGAATATTTTCGTAGAAAATTTTTGTGCGAATTTCGTGATATCATCAATTTACTCACCTCCCAGATTTTCAGTTAGCGAAGATCAGTATGAGAAGTTCTACAAATCGCTTGGATCTTGTTTCGTGGCAGCTGGTGACTACAATGCAAAACATACCTACTGGGGATCGCGTCTTGTTACACTTAGAGGTCGAGCCTTGTTCAATACAATTTCAAAAATGGGCTTAGATGTCATTTCGAGTGGGGAGCCTACTTACTGGCCTACTGACTTAAGAAAAATTCCAGATGTTATAGATTTTGCCGTCACGAAAAATATTCATAGGGACTTAATTCATGTAGAGGCCTCTCTAGATCTGTCCTCCGATCACTCTCCATAATGCGACCGGAGGCTGGGCAAGAAGCGATAGTGAGAAAGGTAACTTATTTTCTGAGCATTTAAAATCTGTATTCACTCCCAATTCATGTACGGGTGCTGCTGATTTACCGAGTGTAGTTTCTCTACCCCCTCGTCCCTTAAGGTTTAAGATGCGTGAAGTACAAAAAGTAATTGCTGAACTCAACCCGAAGAAAGCTCCAGGTATTGATGGCATTAGTAACAAAATGCTCATGAACTTGCCTCATATTGCAATAAGAATCCTGCTATTTACTTTTAATGCTATTTTAAGAATGCAGTATTTTCCACATAACTGGAAACTGGCCAAGATCAAAATGATTCCAAAGGCGGGCAAAGATCTTACCAAGACTGAGTCATATAGGCCTATAAGCTTACTATCTACAATCTCAAAGCTTTTCGAAAAGCTGCTCATGACTAAATTGTCCAAAATTTTAACTGATAATGGGTGCATCCCGGACCATCAATTTGGCTTTAGAAGTCAGCACAGCACGATTGAACAAACGCATAGACTGGTCCAAGTTGTAAGAAGAACATTTGAAGAAAAGAAGTATTGTTCTGCTCTCTTTATTGATGTTTCTCAGGCGTTTGATAAAGTATGGCACGAAGGCCTAGTTTTAAAATTGAAGACATATCTGCCAATAAACATTCAAAAGCTTTTGGAAAGTTATATTATTGATAGGAAGTTCACTGTTGTGGAAGGAGAGTTCACGAGTGTGCCCGAATCTATATCTTCTGGTGTGCCACAGGGTAGTATTCTGGGTCCTGTCTTGTATTTAATATATACTTGTGATATGCCTGTGAGCAATAATATCCATATTTCTACTTTTGCCGATGATACAGCCTGTATGAGTGTGCACGAAACCCCTTATGAGGCATCCCGCAATCTCCAGGAACATATTACCCAGTTGGAAATATGGTTGAACTTATGGAGAATTAAAGTCAATGAACAAAAGTGTTTCCATATAACGTTCACCCTAAGAAGAGATACTTGCTCCCCCATTCGAATCAACAATCAAAATATTCCTCAACATTCCCTATTGAAATACCTTGGTATACACCTTGATCACAGACTTACATGGAAACATCATATTGACTCTAAGTTAACTCAGATGAAACTTAAGTTAACTCAAATATATTGGTTGATTGGCAGAAACTCAACACTCAGCCTAGACGGCAAACTTTTATTATACAAGTCGCTTTTGAAGCCAATATGGCGCTACGGAATTCAGTTGTGGGGCACTGCTTCAGCTTCCAATGTCGAGAGAATCCAACGAAGGCAAAACAAAATTTTACGGTTAATAACATCGGCTCCATGGTACATCCAAAATTCTATTATACATCGTGATTTAAATATGCCACTAGTGACTGAAGAAATTGCAAAATACGCAGGCAAATATTCACACATCCTAATCCGCTTGCTCGTAATATTTTGAACTTTACTGGACACATCCGCTTAAAAAAGAGGGACACACGGGCTCTTATACCTAACACTCCAGATCGGACTACTTAAAATACTTTCCCCCCCCCCCCCCTTTTTTTGATTATCACTACTAATGTATTATTTATAACTACCACTAAGTTTATGTCCGAAACTGGTCTGGCCTAATAATTTTTTTTTATAGATTTAAGATTTGAATACTTATTGTTAGTTCATATATGAAGATACAATAAATAAATACATGCAAAAAAAAATAAAAAATTTATGCTGTCACGTACAATTACTTAAAAATTTTTTTGATTTTCACATGTTAAACCGAAACAGAACAGAACGAAACAGAAAAACTAACGACTTGTATTAGATTTCCCTGAACAAAACAGATTCAGCTGATTCGAAACAGAACAGAAAGTAAAAACTAATGCCGCCTTAAGTCAAAAAATAATAATATTTCAGTTCTTTATATAATAGTAATGCTTGAATATCAATATTATATGTAAATCCAAGGCCAAATGCATTCATATAACGCAAAAAGGAACAAATTATGTTATTAAAAAAATATTCCAAAATAAATATTTGCTTGGGAATAGGACTTTAGTAGAACATTAATAGAATCGTTCATTTTACCAAAGAGAATCTGTAATTATTTTGTAATTTTTCTTTTATTGCCTTGCGCATTTCTGTTTTTACTTTTATGAATTGTTGTAGGATTAAATTTTGAACGTCAAGTTCCGCTTTTGGTAAATAAAGGCCTCTAAGTCTCACAGCACATGTGTGCCAGATGTAAACTCGACCTTAATTGTCGTAAGGTTTTAGCTATTGTGCTGGTGCCATCACCTTATTATTACACCATCGCATTCATAAAGTTAATAACGACACTAATCAATGAATTTGTATATGCAAACTAAAGTTGCCATAATAAAATCAAAAAAATCCCGGAAATTCCCGCACAAATTTCCCGGGATTTATTTCCCTGAAAATGTGCGGGATCCCGGGAAATTTTTCCCGAGAAATCCCGTATGAAAAAGACTAGTTGGCACAGGCATCAGAAAAATATTTGTTTGTATAAGTTGGCTCGAACTCATTGCGTGGTAGTGGCTGTGGCTGGCAGCGCTTACGGCAGCCACACTAAATAACTACCATCATGAATTAAATTTTAATCCAACATGGTTTAATTGAACATTTAAAATACAATTTATTTGAAATGAAAATTTAATGATTGGCAATCAAAACTTTTGCATGGTGATCTTACATTAGAATTTTTTCTGTGTGTATCATCATTTTAAGTTCTCAGAGTTTTTTAAAGTTTACGCCATGACCTTATATAAAAGGATGTTTAACTCTCCTCCCTCTATTTTTGCAGATTATTGTGGTTAAGCCTCAAAAGGTACCCTCGCATCTTGAATTTAAGATGCATTTACATTATTTTAACTTTTGATTACATTACAGCAGCTATAACAGCACAAAACAGCTGTAACTCAGAGACTGAGAAAGAGAGACAGAAAGAGCGTAACTTTTTTTACCCGCTAACATTTCCTATCATGATATAAATTTTTTCAAAAATTCCACTAAATCTCTCAAATAAATTTCTCAATTTTCTCTGAAAAATTAATGGCAAATTATGTGAGAAAATTCTCTTGGTTTTAAAATGTTTCTCTCGCTTTCGTGAAATTTATATAGCGTTTGTATAAATGTGAATGCATATTTGCCGCTGTGGCAATTGCAAGCAAAGGATTCATTCTCATTAGTTGGAATTTAGCCGAATGTGTGCATTCTTTAAACGGAAAAATGAAATAAAACTATTTCAGTTGGATGAATGCAATATGTGCTGCGCTTTCGCTTGACTTGTATATGTTCCTTGTCAATTTGTGTGATTTTTAATTGAGAATTTGTTTGTTTGTTCGTATGTTTAGCTTGTTTTAATTGTGTTATATGTGTCTATGCCTTAAAAAGTATTTAACCTTCACTCATTCATGTAAGACGCAGCAGTACGTATGGCTTACAAATAAATATTTGTGTTATGTTATTAACCTCTTCAAGGATATTTTGTTGGCATTAACTTTTGTACATGCATACAGACATACATACATACATACAACTTACATGTGGTTTTGTTTACTGGTTTTTGTTGCTTGGGTGGGTTCTTGTTAATATTTTGTTTTACAATTTTTTGAACATAAGTTAGATTTTCTTTGGTTTTTCTTGATTTTTAAAGTTTGTATAAGTGCTTTTACATGTGCAAATGTCGTGTGAAAGGTTTTTTGTCTTAACATTTACCTAGCACAAATTTATGTGTTGAACTAAATTTTTGCACATATTTCTCTACAAACATAAAGGAATGAATTTTTAACAGGCTAAAGTTCGTATCGCTTTTTAAGCCAAATTACATGTGATAATTATTAATGAACAAATAACACCAAAGATAGTTGTAAATATTCTGACAACACATAGTTGAACGGAACAGCCAGCCGTTTTGGAAGGCCACTAAACCTTCATCATCAGCATTCTTTTGTGTTTGGTCCACTGTGTATGGTGTCAGTTGATGTAGATTTCTGCTTTATATACTTAGCATTATTGCAAATGGAATATGTGAATTGTTTTGATTCATCGTATTTCAATTTGCTGAAAGCTTTTTCGTATTGTAAGCTCAATTTTACCATCTCTATATTTACAAACGACAATGGTAAGACTGTTGTAAATATAGAAATGGTAAAATTGAGCTTACAATACAAAAAAGCTTTCAGCAAATTGAAATACGATGAATCAAAATAATTCACATATTCCATTTGCAATAATGCTAAGTATACATATAAAGCAGAAATCTACATCAACTGACACCACACACAGTGGACCAAACACAAAAGAACGCTGATGATGAAGGTTTAGTGGGCTTCGAAAACGGCTGGCTGTTCCGTTCAACTATGTGTTGTCAGAATATTTACAACTATCTTTGGTGTTATTTGTTCATTAATAATTATCACATGTAATTTGGCTTAAAAAGCGATACGAACTTTAGCCTGTTAAAAATCATAAATATAGAATAAAGGAATGAAGTCAATGAATGAATGAGTGAATGAAATGGAATTGTGTCAATATGTTCATTAAAGAAAAATTAAAAAGAGATTAAATAAAAATTTCAATATGCGAAAAATCTTTTAGTTGAAGGCTGTATATTGTAATTCTTGCTGTATGATCGTCTTAGATGCATTTTCCAATAATAAATAAATGATAAACATTATCGGAAAAAATAAATTGATACATTTTCACATGTATATTATTAAAAATATAATGTTTTTTTTTTTTTTTTTTTTTTTTTTTTTTTTTTGATACTCGTATTATGAAATTACTCCAATTAATAAAATACGCTTGCAAGGAACGTTTTTATTTCACTTTTACCGAACTTATACTAATTATTATTAATTTTCTTAACACAAAAATTTTTATGTTGGCTTAGCAACATCATGCATTATTAAATGCAAAATAGTATTTCGTTTCTGCTTAAGAAACTCGTCAGAAGACTTTAACCAAAAAAAAATCTTGAGAAATGCCAAAAAATAACTTCTTACATCTGTAGTAAAACTCTCAAAGTGTTTCAATCTTGATTTAATATTACAGTACTGCCCCCGTGTTCTGTAACTCGCTGAAGCTAAATCGCTATTGCTAAGAAGCTACTCGCATGAAGTCAATTGATCGACTTTCTTAGAAATCTAATCTGACGAATTTTGCATTTGTTTAACATTTTAGCGATCGAATTTGACTTTAGATTTAGCGTGTTACAGAATATGGGGCCTGGTAAATTAAAATAAAGAATCACGTTGAATGAAAGTTCTTTCAAGTTGAAACAACGTCAATTTGAATCATAAAATAACACAAAGAACTGTGTTGAACCAAAGTTGTTCCAAGTTCAGAAAAATATGAAGTTAATTTAATTATTTATTGTCACAGGCATCAGAAAAATCTGTGCGTGCGTGTGTGTGTGTGTGTGTGTGTGTGTGTGTGTGTGTTATATATGTAGTTGGCTTCCCCGGCCAAAATTTGAACTCGAACACATCGCGTGATGTTCAACGCTCTTACCGCTGCAGCCTCAACAATCTTTGTATCGAAATCATTTTTTATAAACCCGTTATTAAGCCTAATAATTGTATAAATAAGGCTCTTAAATATCACAATGAATTAAATTTTAATTTAACATGATTTTATTGTTGTTTTAAAATAAAATTTATTTGAAATTAAAGTTAAAGTTAAAAAATAAACACAAGCTGCGGAGCTACTTTGGCTGGTCTGCAGGATTCGAACCTGCTGATAATGCGAAGTTTTTTTTTTTACACAACACAAACATGAAAACAAACAACAACTAAACAAGAACAAGTCACACACCTAGCACCACAGTGTATGGCAGCTATGAACAAAGGAAATAAACACACACCAACACACTTAAACAACATATAATAAATTTAAAATGATTTGCAAGCAAAATGATTGCATGTTGATTTTACATTGGTATGTCTTTTCGCGTCCCTCCTATTGACTGAAAAACATAGATAAGGTGGTCTATGTAATTCCAAACGAAAGAAAATGTTTTCGAAATGCAATAAATGCGGAAGCATTTTCTTTTATTTCGAAATACAGAGTGGACCCCAGGTCTATACTAATAAAAGATCCAAGAGCTCAAGGATAGAATAGGTAAGATTATCGAGAACATACAGCTGCCGTAAAAATGTGAATTGGTAATGGAAAACATCATAAATGAATAGGGTGCTGCAAGAGTATTTGAGTGATAGTTTTAATTTCTATTATTAATGGCGTACACTCTTCTTTACAATTAAATAAATATCCGATGATTTCGCTTACAAATATATACTCTTTTTATATTTTTAATTGAAACATCTTATTGGAACACCCTTCATTTTAACCCCTCTAACTCTTCTCAATGGGGGCATTATTTTGTGCCTTTGAAAAAAGGAGTGCAAAAAGTACTATTAAGCGGAAATATTACGGGCTAAAATGCTCTACAGAAATAAGCTCCATAAAACTACTTTCAGTTTCTAAATAACCCAAAGATTAAACTGAGAGTTATACATCAGAAATTATTGAAAACTCGAAATTTCGTTTTAGGGTTAATTTTGTATTTAGCATTTTAGCTATAGAATGTGATCGACAGTGTTGTGTAAAATCCTAGCCGGGATAACCTTGCAAAACATTTTAATGCTCTGACTGTCTTCACGAGCTGTCGACTTGCCGGCAGAGCAACTGTGAAAAAATTCATCAACTTCTTTGTTGTGGTGAATACGTGCGATGTCCATGTTCAGGCATATCAAAGTATTTTGCGTTAGTGCAACAGGGATGAAAGAATATTCTATTGCTAATGGTAGCAGTCGGCGAATCTCATGGCGAACATTGTTGCAGTTATGTTCGGGCATGGATGTCGGAGCATGGGAGAAACATGGACATGAGCGGTATCCATTAGCCATTTGTGATGTCCAACATAATTCCCATACCAAGTTCATGGCTAGTGGAGACCCCTAGTAAGTGTTTTTTATGGCCTTTTTCTATAAAGAAATCATATAATTGTTCTTAAACCGGGGTATAAAATGTTGCACAAAATTACTTGCCCTCTATTATCTGTTACATTTACAATTTCTTATTTTTACATACATCCATACAATACGGAGACATACATATGTATGTCTGTATGTTTTTAAAACTCATTTTTAGTGTTAAAAAAACAAGCATAATGTAAAGCAAATATTTGTTCTCATGTATGTGTGAAGTGTGCTGTGCATACGTCAATATGTCTACTTGTTGTTGCTATTGTTTGTTATCTTTGTAAACAAATTGCTCTTTTTGTTTTTGTTTTCTTTTCATACTCAATTTTATGTCCGTTGTACTGATGCTTCTTATATTGTTAAATATATTACACATTTTATGTTGGTGTTGTTGTTGTTGTTGTTGTTGTTGTTGTTGTTGTTGTTGTTGTTGCCATTATACATTATACAACATGTAGTATATTTATATTACATTTGTTGCTGTTTTTGTAATACAAGAAAAAAAAAAAGAAAAAGAAAGAACACTTTTGCAAAAGTTGTCATGACTGTTAAATACCACACATTTTAAATGCAATACGCAAGATTTTTTTTCTTCGTCTTATGAAATGAAAGCATATGTACATACATACAAATTGAATGGCATGAAATGTATTACATTTTCACTGCAAAATGGAAGAAGAAGAAAGCCGATATGAACTTGAAAGCTATTTGAACAATGTAATAAAATCTACTTGACTCCATTTGACATACTTGCTTGAAATACTTGCTTGTGTTTAATAAAAAAAAATTTAGCAGTTGCTGCAAGAGGTTTAAATAAAAAAGCGTATTTGTTGGTATTTGAAGGTATTTAACTATGAATGTTGTGCACTTTAAATTAAATTCAATAACCGCAAACATTTTTTAATACTTGCAAAAGAATATAAGTTTAATAAAATATAAAAAAAAGAAAATAAGTCAAAAATACATTTGTGGTTTTAATGAATAGTCGCATATGCAAATTTTTAACCGTTTTAGGTTACTGAACTAACTCATATTGTTGCCCTGTTGAAAGGCGTTTGAGAATATAAAAGCATACATTAATGTGCAGTTTTTACAAGTCAGGCACACGACTCTTTTAAAAAAAAATTTATGAAAATCACTCGAAAAAATGTGTTCTTTCCATATACATTTTCAAGGTTTATATACTCTGATCATAATGGACCCAATTGGGTCTCCGAGTGGAGGTGCGCTAAAGCACCACCCTTCCTAACCTATATACTCTGGGTTTTAGAAACAGGAGGTAAAACAAAATAGTTTATATAGAATTAAAAAAAAAAACATTTTATCGGGCCTGTTCTGCAAATCACGACATGTCAAATCACGATAATTTCAAAAAATTAATAAAACCTAAATCATTGCTTTTGTAAATCTCACGATTTAAATCGATGGAAGTTGGAATAAAATATTCTATTTGTTATGTATAAACAAAAATTTAAAATACGAGTACATTAAAAATCCACTAATAAGCCAACAGAAACGTTTCTTTTCCCATCGTCTCTCTCCCCTAACAAACTAATCAGCTTAGCAATAAGACTTGCATACTGTAAACTAGGACTTAGTTTTCTGAAATCGTGCGATTTCACATCGATTCGGTTTACAGAACAGGGCCGATTATTGCTAATATCATTATCAATAAAAAATTTTGCGTGTGTGATTTTACATTGTTAGATTTTTCTGTGTGTAACTTCTCAATAATTTTTTTTTCTTAAATAATTTTATTTGTTCATTAATGCACGTTCAACGTTGAATTTTTTTGCACATTTACATACGTGTGCACAGGCAACAGAAAACACATCCAAAAATTATAAAAAATGAAAGAACAACTATTTTGCTAAAATGTGTCTGCCTGTCATTTGCCATAAAAACTTTCCTCACTGTGCTTATATCTTGCCAAAAAAATTTAAATTACATTCCTCTAACACACAAAAGTTTTAAAAAATATTTTTCTCAAAAAAATATATGAACAAACTAAAAAGTTTTTGAAGTGTTTTTTACATATACATACCTGTATATTTAGTTCCTTTTTAATTTAGATAAATTAGAAGCAACCATACTATTTTTTAACGCTTAAAGCAATTGATAAAAACATTCACATACGCTACTACAAGCACTCACTTATTATTACAATAGTAAGATTATAAAATTCAGTAAAGTGCGACTTTGACTCGCACACGAAGGATTCCGTACGGACACTACATATGTATGTAATATTATGCGAACTTAAGCCTATAATAATCGAATGTCTTATGAATATCACACACGTATTTATTAAGTTAAACAGTTTCATACGTAACTAATAGACAATTTTGTAGAATCCAAAATGATTGGAAATTGTTGAAATCAAACAGTTTTTCATCAGTAAATAACGGTTACGCTATTTTGGGCACATGTGCGCCAGCTGTGTACACAGCATTGATATTTTCGATTTCCTTCTTTCTATAATATGGATTGGTTGCCAGTGTATGCCAGCTGGACTAGTGTTGCCACTATTACTGGATGCATAATAGTATGGCTTGGTTGCCAGTCTGTGTCAACTGTTTTCAGTACTGCCACTAGTACTGCATTATTACAGGGTGCACAATAAATTAAAAAATGATTGGTTTTTGACCCTACATACTTTAATTGTACAGTTTTTAATGCGAAAATTTGCAACTACATACTTTAATTGTACAGTTTTTAATGCGAAATTTACTAAAATTTACTATTTCTTTGGTAGATAAATCTTAATAATAGCGAACATGGACATTATTGATAAACTTTAAGAGTACTTTTTGCTATGTCGAGTAGTGACTCTCAGCAAAGTCTTTCTTGCCTTGTATTAGTTTCTTCAGCCCATTTCTTTGGCTGGTAGATATTTCAACCACTGAAATTAGTTAGATTTACCTATAACTTTTTTCTGTGTAGTAAGTATACAATTTCAATTGTTTTTTTAATGCATATTTATTGTTCTGATTTTTTATTATTGTTTGTTTCTTATAATCTGCTGTTTCGCTAAATATTTAGCTCAGCTGACGGTATTGTAAGGTAATAATCTTTTTGCTTATTTAGGAAATAATGAGGAAAATTTTATCTTTCCTTATTAAAGGGCAAGCTTAAAAAGAAGAAAAAACGCAAAGTAAACAACAGCAATAAACCAAACACAATTAAGTTGTTTTTAAACATTAAAAACATAACAATAGCACTAAACCTGCAACACTATGAGGCATGCATGCAAATATTAAAAGAAAGACAAAGAATTAAAAAAACAGTAACAGCATTGAACATTAAAAGTTGAAAGAAAAAATCAACACAGCTTAAAGGAGGAAGAAAGAAAACAATAGCAAAACAAGGAACAATTGTAATAAAGTCATCATAAATTATTTAACAGTGTTAACTGAAATTTATGATCCTTTAACAAACGGCCAAGTTGAAAAGTTATTTTATGACCCTCTAAAAAAGTACGTTTTAGTATAAAACCTGAAAAGAGTTTTATTCAAAAGCAAAACAAAAAATCAGTTTAAAAGTTAAACTGAAACACAAATAAATAATTTCTATAAATGTATGTTTCATGCTTAATGTCCTTTTTATTTAAGGGCAGCCTTTAGTACAAGCCTTAATTTTCTATTAACACAGCTACTTGACCCATAAAGAAAAAGGTCATTCATTCTCTTTTTCTAAAAAAAATTATGCAATACCACTTTTAATTTGTTTTGAAAGAATTTAAATAAATCTACTAAATAGAAATTTGCAACTCCTCCTTAAAACAGCCACTCTCACTCTATTCTTTTTTAACTAAACAGATGGTTGAGGCAAGTCCTTAAAAAGTAAGTAAGTAAAAAAAATAAAAAATAAATGAAAAGTACTTAATGGTTCATTTCTATTACGTTGACTGCCTAGTACCAGCAAGTAGCACAATAAAAATTTTATTAAACAATAACGTCTCACAGCTTGTCCTTTGTATCCTTATTGAATTTTTTTTGTTGCTATCGGTGGCCTTGATACATCTTGACAATGTCTTTTATTTAATTTTTTTCCATTATTTTCAAAGATTTTTTTAATTGACTTCTGTTGACATTTTGTATCTGAGTGACGATATGCTTTTAGGAATTTTTCCATTATTTTTCGTTTAATAAAAATTTCATTATTACAAGATTGTAACTTATTTTGTGTAAAATCTCCATCTACATCTTATAAACATGACCAACACTTCATTGTAATTTTTTTTCAATAAATTGAAATTAAATGTAAATAATGAAAAATATCCATAATTGTAACGCAGTTTTATTATCCAGCTGAAGTAGACAGCAAACAGCCTTTCACAGATTTTACCAGAAGTCTTTGTAAGAGTTTTTTTATCAATGATTTTCTTTACTCGTAATAAATATCTTTTTTTCTCAAATATTTATGAAATAAAATTTCCTACCAAATTCATTTGATAAAATTAAAACGTCAATAAATTTTATTATAATCTCTTAAATATTATTGCATTAATTAGAACTTAAATTAATCCTTCAAAAAAAAAATCACTTTCTGATTTACATAACCCGGATTCAAATAAAGTTGACATTTAAGATTTAAAAAAAAATATTTTCAAAGCAATTGTTTATTGTGTCTACCCACACAAAAACATTTTTATGCATTTAATGCAATAATTCCTCTTGTTATTTTTTAAAATAATATATTTTATTTCATTTTTAATATTCTTTAGAGTGTCATAAAAGATTTATTTACAGAGACTTTTTTTATTTTTAGATATCACTTTTTCATTTCATATTAACTGCAGTCTGGTTTTTGTTGCTGTTGTTTTCTATATCTATCTCTCTCTCTCTCTCTTTAACTGTTGCTCCATAAATAAATAAGAACAAAATCAGCGTTGCCGTTGTGACACTAAAGTATCACTTTTGACCCTTTTTCCTTCCAATGACACTTTTTATGACCCTTTTTTTAATTTATCCCTTTGTATCATTTTAACAAAATGTGTGCCGTAGGGCAATCATATGCTCAAAAATTGGACGAAGCACAGTTTAGCATATCAGTTATCGGAAAAATGGCTGTTCGTCCAGTTGGCAATATTCGGTTCGATGGTGTCGGATCATTTTACTGTTTTGGTCGATACAAAACCCAATAAATGGAGAGAATAATGTAAGAAACATGACACCCAAATCCCTGAATCCAAATGCAAATTATTTCCGGCAGTATCACAATTAAAAAATATGTATTCTAACTTAATTTCATCTTTTTATAAATAAAATTTAAATGTAATTTTCTATTACTTGCAAACCGGCAAGGCCGTCGTCTACAGACTTTCTTCACTATTCTTTAACTGGTGTTAGTTCCTAATGTTTTTCTCACCTGCAAATTAAAAGTTACGGTTCTTTTGACTATATCCACTTAAAAAAAAAATATTAGCTTCATTCGATCATTTTTACGACCTGGCCAGTTAGAGGGTTAACATTGATTTCTAATTAAAGTATATATTATAGGTCTAATTCATAAAAATTCCTTATTTCAGCTTTAATCTGGACATTACTTATGAAACAGATTTTGCTTTATTAAGCTCTAATAAAAATTTGTATTCATAACTGATTAATATCAGTGAATTATTAAACGATTTTGCTTCTTTTGTAATTTTATGTTGGCAACATCATGCTACTTTCGCTCTCATTTTATATTTAGTGATGCATACAACGAAGAATCGATTATCTATGTAGTCTGTTTGAGTCGAAAAAAAGTAAATCATTACGCATAATGTTATTAAAAAATAAATTAAAAAGTAGGCGTTTCACTTTTTATTAATAAATAAACCAAAAAAAATTTATATGTTACAAAAAATTGTATTTAAACACATTTATATTCGGCTGAGTACAGAGGTAGGCAAATACCCATTTTATAGCGGTCGATTATGCATCACTATTTTGTTTTAATTTTAAAATGTTATTGTACATACATACATACATATGTAAGCATGCAGTACCATACAAAGATACGTATGGTTGTACTTACATATGCCCTTATGTTTATAATTCTATTTTTCTTTTTGCTAATGAATGGGATTTCTTTAATTTTCAACGATGTTTATATGTATGTATTTTTCTTTTTGTACAATTATGCATACATACATACATGTACCAACTTACATAAATTAATACATTTGCCCAAGAACATTATTCAGGAGACATGCATAAGAATAAATAAGAAACATAAAAGTGAGAAACCACAGAAAATCTCACATAAGAGATAAAAAAATCAAGAAAATATTATTTATAATTGTTTATCAAACGCTTAAAGTAGCATGGAGGCTACATTAAAAATCTGTGACTTATAAAACGTTTATTAAATGTCTACTAGGCTATTAATCATTTATGAATACACATATAGCGATTTTTGACTATTAATGTGTTATTGAACTGTTAATAATCATTTATGAATTAGACCGTATATATTTACTATAAAATACTCTTTATTGACCCTTTTTCTTAAATATGTACATTTATGATACTTTTTCGAAATTTTCAACGGCAACCCTGGCTCCATAAATAAATTAGAACAAAGTGACAAGATAAATAAACAAAAGGGCACAAAATTATAAGGGACATCTTTGTTGAAAACATCATTGTTCATGCTCAATTTGTTAGATGTCACCTAAGGATGACACCTGTGAACTTTGCGTGGCTTGATTTGAAAAAAAAAAATAATAATAATAATATATGTATTCACTAAAGTGCGACCTTGAGTCGCACTCGAAGGGTACCGTACGGACACTACATATGTATGTAATACTATACGAACTTTAACCTACATATATATTCTTACCTGATGTAGACATTTAAAAAAATTAAGTACCCAACAAACTTTTTTTCGCTTTTAGGATATTTTTCGGTTTTTTGCGTTTTTTTTAATTTGGCGTTTTTTTTTAATTTTGGACGATTTTTTCGGTTTATGGCTATTTATTTGATTTTTGGAGATTATTTTTTTGATTTGGAGCTTTTTTCGTTTGGCGATTTTTTTTTCGGTTTTTGCGATTTTTTCGGTTTGGTACGACACTACGACAAGTTTTTCTATTTTGTCTCATTTAGGGAATGAAAGTGCCTTTTCTTTCTGCGCTGCAAATTCTATTTGGGTTTGTCGGTAATTCCTTGTGCTTAGAATAGGCAACTAACTACTAAGATAATACATCCTAGTCCGATATTCTCAACTAAGACTCTTATGCACTTCTAAATATAATGACATTTTCATACATTCTACAGAAGCTCGTTATGGGACGAAAAGTAAACCTTTAAGACCAAGTTCTGCCTGAACAGTGCACCTGCCTGCCTGTTGAGCTAACGGTAAAACATTGCCTAATACTAAATTCTTAAAAAAGTGGGAGATTTTAAGAAATAATTCTTATTTTTTCCAACGAAATACTGTTGTTGGTTTCGATAAACCACAACCCACTGTGACAGAGAATTACTCGTATGTTTGTACGGGGGTCAAAGAAAATTATTTTCTTAGCAGCATCATGTCATGATGTCGGGCAGATAATTTTGTTTGTGTTTTGCTAAGGATTTAAAATTAATTGTCTATGGCCAACGTGAAATTTGTTTTTTTTTTTTTTTGTTGTTGCAAGCATTATTGTGTGGGTATGTATGTATATATATGTATATATAGTGTGTGTTTATGTGAGCATAGACAAGTTCATTAATGTTTAAATATATTGGCCTGCATGTGCAGTATCTGTGGCTGGCTACACACTTGCAGTAAATTTAAACACACAAACACACACTCTCGCACTCAAAACAAACAGTATTAATTATTTTAATATACTTCGGTTATTGTTTTTGTAATCAAAAATAGCCACTGGCTTTTATGACATTTGTTCTAGTAGTCTTCATTATTAAAATTATTTGTTTAAGCAACATCATCAGCATTTTCGTCAACACGACTACAGATATTGCCGTCGCATTCAAGAAGAAATAATGATAATAATAAAGTGCTGCTCCTTATTGAAATTTATTTAATTGTCTTTAATGCATTTTTGGATTTTTTTCTTCTTAATTTCAAGTAGGATTAACTTGAGAGATTAAGTGAAAGGTAACAGGATATGATTTTGGTTGATGCTTGCTTTCAATTAAGAAGGATTTTTAATGGTTTATTACAGATAAAGTTATTTACTGTGCTGTTGTAATCTTTTGGAAAATTTTTGAAATTTTTTACAAACTTTTTTTCTTTAAAAGTGGAACTTTTTTAAACAGATTTCTAAAGGCACTTTCGAGAATGGGTAGTTTTCTTAAAAGGTACTTTTAACATAAAGGTACTTTAAAAAAAAAAGTTCAGTAATTTCAAACAGGTTTCTAAAGGTACTTTGGAATGGGTACTTTTCATAAAAGTTACTTTTGCCAAGCAAAAAGGAAATACTTTTTGATAAACTTACTAATTGGCTTTTTGAGAAACTTACTTTTGTAGAAAGGTACTGCATATTTTTAAAAAGCACTTTTAATTAAATAGGTACATTTTGAAAGATAATTCTTCAAGTTTTCTCTTTAGACAGGTATTTTTAAAATCTAATTTTTTAAAAGGGTACTTTTTTAAAAGTATGCACTTGTTTTACATTTACTTCTTTTAAAGATACTTGTTTGCTAATGTACTTTTTTAAAAAGTACTATTGTAAAAAGGTACTTTTATAAAAATTTACTTAAATAAAAATTTTATGAAAAGGTTTTTTTATTAAAAGGTACTTTTTTAGAACTGAACTTTTATAAAAAGGGTTTTTATAAAAAGGTACTTTTATGAAAATGTACTTTTTTCAAAAAAGTACTTGTGTAAAACGGAATTTTTTTAGAAAGAAACTTTTATAAAATGGTACTTTTGTAAAAATGTACTTTAATTAAAATAGCCGTCTGTCCAAAATGATGCTACACCCACTTGAACTCTGAAAAATTTTCACTCACAACTTTATATTTGTGTACGTGTGGATGGGAGTTCGTGCTTTTTACGAAACAAAAATGCTTGTCCTTAAAAAAAACACTAAAAATGCTTGTCCTTAAAGTTTTTGTTTTTGTAGCCCATATGTTGATTTCTTACCAAATGATCACTAACAAAATTAACTTCCACTGAAATCATTAGATTTATTTAACCAGCCCGTTAATAATACACTTAACTAAATAAGTATTTGAAATATTTTTGTAATTTTGTGTTATAAAAATAACTATTTCTACACACATACATAAATACCCACGTACATACAAACATATATATACATAAATGTCCTGTAGAAGGATAAATTAAGATTGTCCTATTTACACTACAACTAAATAGCAAATATTTTAGTTGGCGTCCGTTTTTTGTTTGGCTGTATTCTTATCTGTGTGTGTTCTTGTGATTGGGTATGTTTGTTTCACAACTATGTACTCAGCTTAATTTGTTGAGAGTCTTTTTCCTAGCAATTAGGTGTGTATGTGTGTGTGCGTGTTTGAGGAGTGTTGCTGTTATTTGGCTCTCCCTTTCTTCCTCTCTGCAACTTGAGTGTGTTTTTTTTTTTTGCTATTTCGTTGTTTTCCCAACGCCAACAGGAAGTATTTTATAAATCATTCCTTTTAGTAAAAACGAAAAAATTGCTAAAATTCAGTTTATCACACTTGATATCATCACACACTTGCCACATACCAAAATAAAAAAAAATTAAGAGTAAAAATTTGTCGCTAAAAGCATTTAACATGCCACAAGGCAGGGGAGCCAAACAAATCCCTTCATATACAAACAACCAACAAAGATGTTAAAAATTTAAACGAATTTCCTACACCGCCAAACGTAGTGTCAATTTACAAAAGCCTTAAACACCAGTTTGTTTCACAATCACAATTTTCATTTCATTGACAGTTAAAGATGTCATTTTCAATCCTATTTAATACTTTTTGTGAAACTCAAGGGACTGAGGTTAAATAAACAAATGGGCTGATATATTGAATTAAATTAAATTTCTTATCTTTATATTCTTTATACATATGTACGTATGTATTTACATGTTTGCTAATATCTTGATTACATTTAAATTATTTATAAATACATATTTATTTCACTGGGATTAATTTGTTAAAATTATCTTTGTCAATTCAAATAATGTTTGAATAAATTAAAATTGCTCTGCCACAATTTAGACATACATATGTAAATACACAGAAAAAAGTAGTCAGCAATTAATGTTTAAAATTAAAAATTTAATTGATTGATTTGTTGATATCTTGTTCTATAGCCCCTTGTTATTTTTATACCCTTTACCAAAAAATGGTAAAAGGGTATATATAGGTTTGTCATTCCGTTTGTAATTTCTAGAATATTAATAAGCGAGCCATAAAGTATATATATTCTGGATCCTTATGCATAGCGAAGACGAATAAGCGATGTCCGTCTGTCCGTCTGTCTGTACGTGAAACCGGTTTTCCGAAGCTCCCAGAAAAGCTAGAGACTTCGTTCTTGGACTGGTGGGTCAGAAATGGTCGAAATAAGATTGGTATTGAAAATCAGCAAAATCGAGCAAACGGTTTCAGAGCTGGGAGACTTAAACTTCATTTTGCCATACAAAATAACTACCGAAAACTAGTTTTTAATAATTTTTTATTAAATAAACTTATTTTATACTTCAGTATGAATAAAATTAATATTTCTTAATAAAAAAAATATAAAATAAATATTAAAAAAATTAAATAGACGTTTCCAGGGTTGGAAAACTTTAACTTTTTTATACAAAATTATACAAAATTAATTTACTAAAAGAAATTTTTCCTTTTTTCTATAAATTAAATATATCTTATATTCTAAGAAGAAAGAGATTGGGTTAAAAAATCAGAAAAATCAAAAAAGATAATTCCAGGGTTGGGAAACTTAAATTTTTGTGCTATAAAAAATTAACTACCGTAAACTAATTTTTATATTTTTTTTTTTATTAAATTAACTTATTTTGTTCTTCATTACAAATTAAATTGGTATTTCAAACTAAAAAAGAAAGTTAAAAAAATTAAAAAGACGTTTCCAGGGTTGGAAAACTTTAATTTTTTTCTTATACAAAAGTAACTTACTAAAACAAATTTTTTTCTTTGTCTCTATAAATTAAACATATCTTAGATTCTTAAAAGAAAGATATTGGTGTAACAAATCAGAAAATACAAAAAGGATGATTCCAGGGTTGGAAAACTTACACTTTTTGTAATATATAAAAGTAGCTGGGTCTTACTAATTTTTTTTATGTTTTTATTAAATTAACTTATTTTACACTGCAGTACAAATTAAATTGATATTATAAATTTTAAAAAAAGTTTAATACATGAAAAAGGCGTTTCCAGGGGTGGAAAACTTTAACTTTTTTCTTATACAAAAGTGTAACTTAATAAAACAAATTTTTTAACTTTCTCTATATTAAACATATGTTATATTCTTATTATTGGTGCACGAAATCTGAAAAATCAAAAAGTTTGATTTCAGGGCTGGAAAACTTACACTTTTTGTGATATATAAAATTAACTACCGGAAACTAATTTTTATTTTTTTTATAAAATAAACTTATTTTATACTTCAGTGCGAATGAATTTGGTATTTCGAATTAAAAAAATTAAAACGACGTTTCCAGGGTTGGAAAACCTTATTTTTTAACCAAAAGTAACTTACTAAAACAAATTTTTCCTTTTTTTACTATAAATTAAACTTATCTTACATTCTTAAAAAAAGATTGTTTTAAGAATACAGAAAAATCAAAAAGGGGGATTCCAGGGTTGGGAAACTTACACTCTTTGTGATATAAAAAATTAACTACCGAAAATTAATTTTTATATTTTTTTTTTATTAAATAAACTTATTTTATGCTTAAGTACCAATAAAATTGGTATTTAAAATAAAAAAAATAAAAAACAATTAAGAAAATTGAAAAGACGATTGGGTTAAAAAATCAGAAAAATCAAAAAAGATAATTCCAGGGTTGGGAAACTTAAATTTTTGTGCTATAAAAAATTAACTACCGTAAACTAATTTTTATATTTTTTTTTTTTATTAAATTAACTTATTTTGTTCTTCATTACAAATTAAATTGGTATTTCAAACTAAAAAAGAAAGTTAAAAAAATTAAAAAGACGTTTCCAGGGTTGGAAAACTTTAACATTTTTTGTACAAAAGTAACTTACTAAAACAAATTTTTCCTTTTTTCTATAAATTAAACATATCTTCAATTCTTAAAAGAAAGAGATTGGTGTAAGAAATCTAAAAAATCAAAAAGGATGATTTCAGGGTTGGAAAACTTACACTTTTTGTGATATATAAAAGTAGCTAAGTCTAATTAATTTTTATCTTTTCAGTTATAAATTATATATATTTTACGTTTTGGAAAGAAAAGTTTGGTGTAGAAAATTACAAAAATAAAAACCACAGCTCCAGAGCTTGAAACTTTGAATTTTTTTTCTGGATATTAAAGTAACTAAATAAAATTTTTTTTTAATTTCCTTTTTTCTTTTTTTACTTAACACATCTTCTATATATTTTTAAGAACTACTATATTGATAAAAGGAATCAGAAAAATCTAATATATAATAATAATGATTCTAGGGTTCGAAAATTAATTTTTTTTGTACATAAAAGTAAATAGGTCAAATTATTGTTTTTCTTTGTGTTTAAACTTTTTGTATGTGCTTATGTATTTATCTCCATACTACATAAACTCACTTTGGTAAAGGGTATATAAGATTCGGCACAGACGAATATAGCACTCTTACTTGTTTTATTTTGTTTTTTTTTTTTTAAATGACTTCAAAAAAAGAGAAGATTATCAATTCGTCTGTATTTTGTATGCATGTTAACTTCATAACTCTGTTACTTTAAGGACGATTTTAAAAATTCATTTTTTGTCTAAGAGGGTACAGGTTCCACTTGGGTGTCAATTGCTAAAAAAAAGTGGGAACTAAATTAAAAATTTTAAATTTTTTCCATTTATTTTATGACATTTTCCTACGAAGGCTGGCGCACACCTTGGGCTGTTCGTAATGACACAATATTAAGTTTAAAAAAAGTGGGCAGAGACACTCCTATATATAAAAATCTAATATATTTCACTTACTTCTGTACTTAATCGATTCTTACGAAACTTACCTCAAACCCTGAAAATGACACCATCATGCGCGGACGGGACCACGCCCACTAAAGTTTGTTATTTAATTATATGTACTTGTACTTATCCGATGCCCACGAAACTTGACAAACAGTCTGGCCTCTTGGAATGACATAATCTTATGCTTAAAAAAGTGAGGGGAGACATGCCCAAAAGTTGGCGCAACCACCCCCATTAATTTTTTCCGTTTTTCATGTGGTTTTATTTATTCGGTTGCAACGAAGTTTGGCAAACATTTTATGCATTCGTAATGACACAATCTCGAACTTAAGAAATGGGCGTACCCACGCCGATTTACATTTAATATTATATTTAATGTGCATCTCTATTTGTCCGATTCTTACTAAGCTTAGAAGACACCTTGAGCTCTGAAGGTGACGCTATCTCGCATTTAAAGAAAGTGGGCGGCGCTAAAAATATTTGCAAGAGCGGGAGTATCTAACAAGTTAAAATTAAAACTTTTTAAAAAAAAATCTAACCGACTGCGAAGATTAGCTCTAAAATTTTTAAAATAGCTTAAGCTATGTACACACGTTGTCAGATCCGGCAATGTGCTGATAATCAAACATTGCCAGCACAAGGTTAGTTCACATGGTTGTATCGAAAATTTTTTTTAGAGAAGTAACACTCAAGCAATGAATGCCTACTAATATTACTAGGTGTTACCTTTTTTAGGAAAGGAAGAAACAGAGAAAAGTTTCATTCTTTTATAACTCTGCTTTTTGTACGTTTTTAATAATGCAGTGTTGCGCAGAGCCTCTGGCGTTAAATTAGGCGTATTAAAATTTTTTTTGAAGCTGTTGCTAATAGCCATTTTATCGGTTATTTTATTTCGCCGATGATTCTGCTACACAATACCGACGAAGGAGGGCGCTCTGATGTTACATTAGGATTAGTATATGCTGAACTCGTTATACTTCAGTGACCATATTGACTTTACCTTCATCTTACAATTTATTGCCAGATGATTGTATGACAAAATCTTTATTTGCAAAATCGTCAGTCCAAAAATGCTCAGTTCACACGTCTGTCTGTTGTTAAACGTTGCCAGACTCAAAGCATTTGTAAGAAATTATCAACTATCAATCGTTTGTGATTGTGTTAAATGTAAAAGGTTAAAAAAAATATAAATTATTATGAACCATAAAGAAGCAATTGCAATAATTTTGGCTGCATATATATTATTATATTTTTGCACTTTCTTTTTTTTCTTTAAAATCAAGCGTGTGCAGTGTTGCCCATAGAAAGAATTGTTTTACAATGATGCCATTGTCAGATGCATAAACTTCGCACATCTGACAATAATAAAATGTCTGAGAAATATTCTAGCAATCATTTTACAATGACACAGAAATGTGTTCACACGATTGTAAGATGTCTGACTGAACTTGTTGTCAGCTGCTCGACTTGCAATGGACAGACAATGCTATTTCTGGCAACGGTCTCAAAGAAAAATTACCCGTTCACACAATTGTAAGAATTTTTTAGTAAATTTTACTGACAATATTGTAAGATTTGGCAACCGTCTGTACATAGATTTAAAGCCTGGCCCACGATGTTGTTGTTAATCGACAATTTCTATAATAAAGTAAGAAAATTTATTTTTGTAATTGCTCGAACGTTTTCTAGCGACATCGTGCTGCAGGCTCTTATATTCAGTTAAATAAAAGATTAATTATAATATAATATCAACTGAAATTTCCACAATATTACTTGCTATGATATTCATTTTGAAATCAAAATCACATGCCTGTCATTTATTGGGTTACGAGTATTAATGTTGCAGTGCGCTTTCCCGCCCATAGCAGTAATTAAGCCATATATGTATGTGCATTAATTCCAAGAATTTTTAAACTTTATTAAATCTCTCGTTTTAATATTGTTTATTAAAATATCAAACAAACACTTGCTTCGAGAGAGAAAAAAACTGCATGCTGCTTAACTTTTTTTTCTTGCAATTAATTGCAAAACGCTGATGCTGAATCCAGCAACAGCTTTAGCTTAATGTGCCTTAGGAAAAATATGTGTTAGCATTAATTTTAGGCCAAGTACGTGCACGAATATGTTACCGCATTAAAGAAATAAATTCTTATGTAGGTATTTGCTGCTGCTGTTGATCGATGTTAATTCTTCAGGTGATTGATTTGTGGAAACAATGGCCGCGAGCGTTGTGTACAGCACATTTATGCCACCATACATAAAAGCTTTATTTATATCTAGTATATTATTAAAGTAAGTACCCTGTAGGAAGTATCAATAGTAAAATATTACACATTCACTATTCATTTTGCCACCAGTACTCATGGCCGTAGAAATACCAGAATTGCTGTTGCCCTCCCCCTGGAATTATTAAAAATTTCCTGTAATTAATTACTTTAATATTACTCATGAAAATCATCAGCAGTAAGGGGTCTCTCGAGGTGAATCGGCGGCTAAGAAGGTCAACATGATGTTATATAATATTGATGATATTTGAATGTAAAAGAAGTAACTCTGACTTAAAAGTTCATTATGCCTTTTAAATTTAAATTTTAACTTTTCTTACAACCCTTGTCATTTACATTTACATATATATTTTTATCTGTTAGAGTTTTTTGTTTAAATTTGTATGTCTATTTGACTTTCCGTCTCTGTAATACAGTTTCTGTGTCAGTGTTAATATCTGGCTGCTGCTGGCCAGTGTAGACGAAAAAATCCACCACTATCATGTAAATGTGTGGCATGTCTATAGAAGCGATTTTTTTTTTTTTGCTATATCGTCAGTCTGGAATGATGAAAATGCGCCACAGCTTTAAGAGTGATAAAAAAATAATATAAAAAAATTAAAATAAATCAAGCAACAAAAAAATGGTGGAACAATCAACGTCATTGTGCGTGCAAATGATACATGTGTTTTTTTTATTATTTCTTTCTTTCTTTGTTGGTCTCTCAATATGGTTCATTCGCCCCCACTACACGATCACACTTAATTTAACAATTTTGCCTTTTATGCTGGTATTTTTTAACTTTTTAATTTGTTAAAGGCGAAAAGTTAACGTGTGGAATAAACCCCAAATTCACTGCAGTTAAAAGTGAATTTTTTTATATGTGTGTGTGGATTAACTTCCCTGCAGTCAGACTGTGGCCAAGTGTCTCTATGTCAACACTAAAACTCTAGTAGTAGTTACATTGTCTGCAATTTCTCTTTTATTCGTCAGTATAAAATAAAGAGAGAAAACAGATGTACATATGTATGTATTCCTGGTGGATTTTGAAACAACTTGTCAATATACATAAATTAAGGTATAGAAATGTACCAGTAAATGTCTGGTTGGTATGTCTCCATGTTGCCATAAGAACTATGAGTTCACTACCTAGTCAATTGTTTTAGTGTTACTAGTAGATTTTCGATGACAATCACATGCTAAATGTCTATAGCACAAAGTATTATATGGGGAATAATTATAGAGTAGTACTGGTGACAAAGTCAAAAGCGACTCAGTACATTTTCACCATCGACATTTCCTTCAGGGTTGTTACTGAACTGATGAACGCACACACATACATACGAACATATTTGCAAGTGTTAAATAGAGTGTGTGTGTGTGTGTGTGTGTGTGTGTGTGTGTGTGTGTGTGTGTGAATGTGCTTTTCGAACTTAATTGTGAAGTAAACCAATTTCTTTTTGCTTTTGGCTGCTTTATTGGACTTTTTAAAGCTGACAGAATTTTATTATTTAAAATGGATATTGTGCAAAATTTTAAACATTGTTTTCAATTTAAGCAGAATGATTTAAAGGGTTTAAATTATTTGTAACTTTTTTTAAATATGACTTTAATAAAAAAAAAAAAAATATTGAATTCAGTATTATTGAGGAATTTTGGTTATTAGCTTTGAAAATTCATGTCCTGCTGGTCCTGTGGTGGCTATTTTCTGCTTCCCACATACATGCTCTTTTAATATTTTTCCATAACTTATCGCAAAATTTCGGGTGAAATTTAGCATTATTTCTTGTCAAATGCTCATTTTTTATTTGGTAGATGGTTCTTGGCGAACGTTGTGTTGCTTGTTGATGTTGTAGGACTATGCAGTACGCTCCTTCGTATACGTTCAATATTTTCAGCAAGATTCACAATAGACGGTGTGTTAACTTTTTCTATTTTTGCCAACTTGTTAAGTAGCAGTATTTTGGTATTTTTAAATGCACATGCTGCACTTTTTAATCGACTTCAAAAAAAGGAGGATGTTGTCAATTCGTCCGTACTTTTTTGACATTGTTACTTTATAACTTTATAAGTAAGCGGGGTCACGCCCACATTTTTTTTAAATTTGATTTTATGATATTATACTTATTTCATTCCTGCGAAATCTAGCAAACACATTTGGTTCTTTTAATTACATAATTTTAAAGTTTAAGAAAATGGGCGGGGCTACGCCCGCATTTAAATTTATTATTATATTTCACGTGGTTCTACTTAACTGATTTTTAAGAAATTTACCACACCCTTTGAGCAATAAAATATACAGAAACTTACATTTAAAAAATGGGCGGAGTTACACCCATTAAAATTTAATATTTTATTTGATTTACCGATTTTTAAAAAAATTTCACACGCACTGAGCTGTGAAAAATACACCATCTTACATTTAAAAAAATAGGCGGAGACACGCAAATTAAAATGTAATTTTATATTTCACATACAACAACTTTTCAAAAAAATTTGTTTTGTTCGAAAGAGTTTTCTACCAGTTTGGTCCCATACATTTTTTTCTTTAAGATCGTTGCATTGAAGTTAGTTTTTTTGTTTGCAGAATTATTATAATTTCAGATCAGTGATGAGGAACCTAAAATTAGAGCTAAGTGTTCTCAGCCGCTCCCTGCTATCTTTTATTACCCTTTTGCCAATTGTGTAGCGCACATTTTTTAACCTTAAAATATGTAAATTTTTAGTTTTATTATAAACATGTAAATGCTTTTAGTTTAACAAAAAAATGCACTCAAATTTGTTTTTATTTTTTTTTTCTTTTAATCTACAGTGTGAAATTGTTATGGCAAGTTTCAATGGGAAAGTTTTTCATTTGCTAATGTATTTAAAAAAAAATGAACTAGACATTCTGCCGGGACAAGATATTATTGTTTCAACTGAAACTTTGTTTTATTTTTTTTTCAAAAAAAAAAAAAAAAAGGTGACAAAAAAGAATTCAAACTTTTGACCTACATAAAAAGAGTGGAAAGAAACAAAAAAAGTGAAATACAATTTATTATTGCCTGTTGATATTTCAAATAAATGTTGCAATAAAAAAAACACAAAACTTAAGTTCCGCTATTGTTGACAGTCAATTGTTTGGAACACTTGCAACAAGTATTATAACAATAGTATACATACTCGTATAATTGATGGGCTATTTATTAATGTTTCGGTTTCGTATAATGATTTTGCAGTTAAGGAACAATTTTTTTTTCGAAGTTTATAGCGGACTTATTTGTATATTAATAAATTTTAGAGAAAGTTTAGGCTACTCGGAGTCAGTTAAGCAATAAATCCGAGACGTTCGCACGATTCATCCAGAAGCAAGTCAACTTTTTTATGCTTGATATTTTTGGTTTTTATATCTTAATCACTCACCCCTATCGTGAATATTTGTTCCCTCGAAATATTTCCCTTTTCTCTTAAGTTGCAATCGTGAATTATTTATACGTGAAAAAATGGGCAAGTTCGAAAAAAACATGGCAACGCCGATTTTTATTCCCATGAGTTTTTCCCAGAAAAGTATGAGTTTTATTCACAAACGTTTTGTGTGGGAATAAAAAAAGAAGCAGAAGAAGTTTCATCGAACATTTTTTTAATTGTTTGATTTTATTTTTAAAAGGAATGCAAATGCATGAAGTTATTTAATTATATAAAAACAACAATTCTACATGCTTTCACTTACAGACATTACTTGATGCATCTCTCGAATTTTCTCTTTACTTTTTCCAATAAGTTTTTTTCTTCTTCCAATGACATAAATCGCAACGAAATGCTATTAGTTTTCTGAATAATAACAATTTATTAAGAATAATAATAAAGGTATTCACATCAGTTTTTTTCTTGTTGGAAAAATGGAAAAATTTAATTTACAATATACACAGGAAAAAAAATTCCACCAAAAGTTGAATTTTTAAATTTTGTGAATTTTTTTTGGTAAATTTTTATCCTGTGTTTGTTGCAAAAAAATTACATTTTTCCATTTTTCCAACCAGAAAAAAACTGATGTGAATACCTTTAATAAGAAAAACACGCATAAAAAGTAAAAAATAAAATTACATCAATTCACAATAGCGTGTTCGACTCGCAACAGATGTTTATTATTTGTTCATGGTAATAAAAAAATTAGTCCCTAGAATTTATTCCCTTGAAATAAAGGTGAATAAGAAAAACAACGTGGTATCATCAGATCGCAAAAAAATTCTTATTATAATGCACATGCACAACTAGAAATTTTATTTAAATGCTTTACTACTCGTGCTGCGAGTTTGGAAAAAAAAAGAACAAACTGTTCAACCAACTAATTACCTCAACAAAATTTTTAAAAGTTTAAATTAGTTTTCTAATTTTCAATCACTACAAACTTAATATGATTAAAAAATAATAAAAATTGTAAAAGAGCTCTTCACGTTGTAATTTTAATTCAATCAATAAAAAAAATCTCAAAGCAGGAGTAAGTAAAAAAATTTACTACCTTGCTCACACTTTGGCCTAAACTATAAGTTTAAAGTTTTTGCAATACACCAGCAACTTAAATTTCAATTGACCCCCATGGCATTTCCAATAACAAAAACCAACCAAGCACCTTCCTTTGCTTATATTTGTGCGTTGGGTGGGTGGGTGATGTTGCATAATTTAAGCAATTAAACAAAACTACAAGAGCAACAACGAACGGCAACAAGACCAATAACGAAATCATGCAAATCTTACTGATGTTGTGAGGCGGAACAGGCAGAAGTTTTGCACAAAAAAAAAATACTTGTTTAACGGCAACAGGAAGGAAACAAGGGAATTCGCACACGCACATACAAATTCTAACATAACTTTAGAGTTGCATAAAGTATACAAACTCTGTTTCCTCCTCTGGCTAATTTTTAGACAAAAACATTATTTCAAAATAATGAACTCCTAAATTGACTCCAACAGCGCGTTTATTATTTGAATTTTATTTTCCAGTTTATTTCAGCGAAATGTGTTTCCAATTAATTTCTCTCTTTTTATTTTTATCTTGCCGGTATTTGCACAATTACGTGTATTTAAATGTTTCTTTCGCATTTGATTTTATACATTGTTCTCTCTCTAATGAATTTTTTGTTTTGTTTTTAATTTTCAGCCAAATGGACAATCAGCGTAAAAATCTATTGGAAGCATTGTCCAAAAAGGGTGTAGCTGTTGCTAAATTATGTGTATTGGACAACAATATTAAAGATCGTTTGGAGGATATTGATGGCTTGTACACAGAAATTATTAAATTTGTGGATGCCAGCGATACGAAGGTAAGTTTGACCACATTATTTTGGTTATTGTTTTTCCATTTATGTATTTCGGCAATGCATAATTTTGTTTGTTTATTTGCTACACGTACAATTTGGTGTTTTCGAAGTGGGCGGGCGTGTGGTTAGTGTTTTATATGTGTTTCTTTTTTCGACCTAAATTGTAGCGCTTAGTTGCACACAACAGAGCGTTGCGCGCCGAGAGAATTTTCGGCGGCGTAAATAAATATATGAAAATTTAAAGACAAAATAAAAATTGAAACTGAAAATTGATTTTCAAAATTTTTTTTCGGAAATTTGTCTTTTGGAGCAGACAAAATTTCGGCTGGTTTTGAGCCGATTCGAGCCGATACAATCGGCGGCGGCTTGATATATAGAAAAATAGCCGGCGGCGGCGCGCCGTCGGCTTCGAGCCGGTCGACTGGTTTCTCTGGCACACAACAGAAAACAGAACAACAAAATTATAGAAGTTTTTTTTTTTCATTAAAACTGTTTAAAGGGAAAAATCCTACTTACAGGGTGTTTCAATAAAACGTTTAATTTTAACAAGTTTTCATGACTCATGCTGTAACGAAAATAAAAATGGAACAATATCAGTCAACTGACCATTCATTATTGCGTAGAACAAAGATTCAAACACATTATTAAAGTCAAAATTAAAAATGTCATGGAAATTTTTCTGTACGTGTGATGTTGCATCTTTCTTTTAATTAATGAATCCCGTCGACTATATAACGTGTTTTCGAGAAAAATACTCCGCTTTTTTACATATCCAGGTTTATTATAAACAGCAAGGTGCGGTTGATAAAAGAAATTTTTACAATAAAGTTGATAAATCAGTATTACGAAATACCAGCAGTTGAAAAAAAAGTAGCACCCTAACTTTTTAACGAGTGAATCAGGGATGGCAAAGTTGGTACAATTGTACCTTTTTTGGTACTATTAAAACTCGGAAAGTGCAATAGTACACCAATGACTAATTTAGTACATTTTAGGCATCTCCCCAGTTTCACTCCAAATTTCTTTTCAAGCAATTGCATATATCAATTCTCACATTCGAACAATGAAACTCATATTCTTATCACTTGAAAACAGTCTTGTGAAAAGAAAACGCAGTGAGAAAATCAAAAAATGTGAACTCGTCCATTTCCAAATAATTTTTCTTCTAAATTCGGATGCTGGAGCACATGCTAATAGTTTGTATGTTTTAAATTTCAACTTAACCAGTTGTAACCATATGCTTTAACATCCCAACTTACAAGCAAATTTTGTTAAAAACGATTTGGTAGCCAGAACATAGTTGATTATTTTAATAAAAACAAATAAAAATATGTAATTTGGACTAAAAAAATCTTTTAGTACAATTAAGGTAAAAAAGTACAATTTTTGAAATTTTTTTGTACAATTTGAAAAGTCTCAATGCCGTCCCTGGAGTAAATACAAAATCTCTATTGTGAATAGCTATTAAGGAAAATTTAGTTCTCTTTTTTGCAACTATAAAATAGTAGAAGAAAAATATTCACTCGAAATGTAAGTAGTAAATAAATAGAAATATATAAATAAAAATTGTTAAAAATAAACAAAATAATTAATATTATGCACTGGTCGCGTATTATGAGGAACAAAAAACAAATCGCAAAGAAACTATGGTCAAAAGCGGTTGATAAAAAAAAAGCTGGGAAGAATATACGAGAGAGTTAAATAGTTTAGGTCCACTTAAATGAAATTTTCTACTAGTTTTTAAATGAATTCCGCAGATTCACTGCATCTTAATTTTATCATTTGTCAGCTGTCCCAATTGAAAAAATCTACTGAATCATTCACAAAATTTATCAACTGGCTTTCGAATTAAATTGTTCAACTTTAATGGAAAAATGTCTACTCTTTTTAACGAGCCTATGGCCGGGTTTCCATCTGTGTGCCATGTTGCACACAAGCGTAAAAAAAGCGTAACCAACTAATTACTAATGAAAAACAGTTTCATTCAGACACGTATTTATTAAGTTAAACAGTTTCATACATAACTAATAGACAATTTTATAGAATCCAAAATGATTGGAAACTGTTTAAATCAATAAATATATGTCTGAATCAAACAATTTTTTCTTAGTAATTAGTTGGTTACACAAGAAATGCCAAATGTAAACTCAGCCTATGGTTGCTGCTCATAATAAACCTAATCAAAATGACATCTCTTAATGGAACACACGTTAGCAGAGCATTAGTGATGTTTATTATGCAAATATTTCAGTGCACTTAAATACACAAATGCAAATAACTAATTTCGAACCAAAAAAAAAAAAAAAAACTAGAGAATCCCAAGGGCTCTCAGAAATTCTATATACCAAACAAAACTGTAGTTTAAAATTATTTTACTCAAACGAGTGTGTAACAACATAATGAAAATGCATCTTGTTGTTACTGCATTTGGAAAAAACTGATGTTTAGCGTAGTTTTAATTAAAGGCAAGCAAAAAAAAAAAAATTAAAAATAAAAATTCAGTTTGAAAATGTTGTTTCAATAAATTTTTTCTAGTGAATATGAGGAATTCTGATAATTTCCCATGATGTCACATATGGAGGCCTGCTATTGCAATAAAAATTGTTTTTTAAGTTTTAACACAAAGTAAAGCAGTGTGGTATGATGCTAATTCTTCAATGCCTTCTCTTTTTTAAAAGATTGAGCAAACATTTACTGATCTGCTTGACAAAGTTAAATTTTAAGCCCAATTATACTGTAGTATACAATCAAATTTTTTTCCAAAAATAACAAGTCTCAAACGGCAGATTCTTGTAAAACATTAAAAAATATATAAGTGTAACGTAATTTTACAACCTTACCAGGCTTATTATGAACAGCAACCATCAACTGGTTGAAAAGTGCAAAAATTTCTCAACTATGGTTGAAATAGTTATTACGAAAACCAATTGATAAAGTTGTTAATGATTAAGTGAGTATTCGTGAGTATTCGCAATTGTGAATATGCATTTAAAGGGAAAAATAACAACTCACATATGACTAAAATAACATGCACTAAATGTACGGAATTCGTTTAAAAATGAGTAGAAAATTTCACCCAGACTTAAACTATTTAACTCAGTGGTATATTTCTTCCATATTTTTTTTCACCAACCACTTTTGACCAGAGTCCCTTTGCAATGTCACGATTTGCTTCCATCACGCTTGCAAAGTCTTACAATTTGCTCTTTGTTGCTAATAATAAGCACCATTTCCATAAAATATATTATTTTGTTCATTTTTAACAATATTTTATTTATATATTTCTATTTATTTACTACTTACATTTCGAGTAAATATTTTTCTTCTACTATTTTTTAAATGCAAAAAATTTAACTAAATTTCCCTTAATAGCTATTCACAATAGTGATTTTTTAGTTGATGCTTGAAAAGTCAATACTTCCATCCCTGCATGGTATGAGAAGTGAAGGTCACATAACTTTTGCGTGGATAGCCTCATATCTACATATATTGTCATTAATTTATGTTCGAATTGGTTTTAAAATCAAACATGGTCCTTCGAGCAGAAGAGTGTTATAGTCAATTCCATGAAATCTTAAATCAATTTAACAAATTTGCAATTGGTCAATTAAATGTATTTCATTTCAAGTGTAACTGAAATTATTCTTGCAAATTCAAAATCACAACTTTCACTTTCAAAACATTAGCCTTAATTGTAAATTTCTTAATGTCTTCATTTCAAATTGAGAAACAATCTTGTTTTGAATTTTCCACTCCTCCCCAACAAAGCCCAATGTCTTCTTAAGTACTATTTAAAGTCAAAATTCTTAATTGATGTGCTTATTTGCTGGCAGCAATTAAATTTCAACAGACAGACTGTGAAGCAGACAAAAAGACAATTGAAAATAGTTAAATGCATAAGCTCACCTTCTGTGGCACTATAAATGCACACATACAGACAGACTTTTATTTGTATTCGTATGTATGATATGCTATAATTGTTATGTATATGTGTGTAGCACCTACAATTAGCAAAAGAAAAAATATCTATTTCAAAGCATTTATTTACTGGCTGGCTTTCAAATCTCAGTGTGTCACATGGTGACACAAAAACTGCACATATAACACAAATAATGCACGCACACACTGCCGTGCAATTGTACAAATAAAAGCACCCCCCGGGGCCCCAGCTGGGGTGATGTGGCTTTTTCCATTGACGTACCTTCGGTACATTACCCATAGAACTTATGTGTTACTACCCGATCTCTGAAAATAAACAGAGCAAAGGATGTGCACATATTTATAACAAAAGGAAGACAGGTCCTGTTGATGTCAGTTAGGTGCAGCGTCACCTAGAACTGCCCCTGAGTTCAGAAAACGATAGAGGTGAAGCCCGTGTGGTGGAACTTCGAGGTCTAACCAGAGGCTACTTCTGGTACCACGGGTGCCGGTTGCCCGACAGTTGAGCTTACTTGGAGTCGAGTGTATTGCGGTCGTCAGAATGTTGTGCTGAAGTTAGTTGACTTCGTCCTACCCTACGGGGTTAAAGGGATGATGCTGACAGTAGTAGGCACTAATATCTGGCGGCGAGCTTGCATTCTTCTCGGAATTTTGACCGTACTGTGCCGGCAATGGTTGAATAATTCTCTTGGGGACCTCGCTATAGGTGTATACACAACACCTTAGCATGGAAGCCGGAGAATTATCGTGGTGGCTGTGGTTGCTACCAAAAACGCTGGGAGAATAGTCTTGGTTTCCCAGTGTTAAATCAGTGATAGTGTTTGGTCTGACGCGGTCAGCCAGACACTATTCTAGGTGCTGTTGCCATTCAATAGAAGCTTCTATGGGCACGGACATAGCAGCAGAGTTTAGATAGCTCAAATTACCTCAGCAAGGTAATTGAATATAGTACAGGGATAACTATATTCAAAGATTGCAACCTATGTGCCTCATGGAGTGGGCCATAGGTTCATTCTAAAAGGGTGCATGGGGGCGTTGGTCTGTCGTCTAACCCACACCCAGTGCTTTGGCACACGTGAGATTAGGCCGTAATGGCAGGTACTCACGTAAAGCAATCGCACATCTGTACAAATAAAAGCTGTAGAACGGTAAAAACAATTTAAAAAAATATATTAAAAAAATAAAAATATATAAAACAAAAAATTAAACTAAAATGCATTTAACAGGACTAACGTAAAATATCCCGCATTTCAGAAAATCTCTGGAAAATATTTACCTTTAATAAAATGGTCAAATGTTTTCCGTAAAAATATTTAGCAACAATAAGAATGGTGAAAATATTATTAGCTAAAGAACATAATCAGGCTTATCATGAATAAAATTTCACATGGAATTTCCGAACGTGTGAACAGTTGGTGTCAAAAACTTCATAAGATTGCGAAATATTTTGACAATTTATGAAGGAAATCATTCACAAAGATTTGTATGTTGGAAAAGACTGGAATTGGATTGAAGATTCGAAATTAAAATCCATGTGAACGAAAAATTTCATTCGGAAATTTTCACATGTGGAATTCATGATAAGGCTGAATAAATACACAAGCAAACACACAAACATAAAGGCTCCGCCAGATAACTTTTTTTTTTTTTTGAAAATGCTATAAAAAAACTACTGAATATTTTCTCAAATTTCTTTTTTTTTATTTGAAAGTACAATCCTTCCCGTTAATAATGAAAAATAATTTCATTCAAATGGCTGCCTCGGCTGGCCATGCAGTAGCCTACACGATCGGTCCAATTTTTAAGCACATTATCGATTGTGGGCAGCTGTATTTCACCAATGGCTTCACGAATAGGACAATATTAAAGCGTCAATTGTCTCTGGCTTGTCGGCGTAACACTTATCTTTGACGGCACCCCACAAATAATAGCCCAACGGTGTCAAATCGCAGCTCCGAGGTGGCCAAACGACATCAGCTCTGCGGCTGATCGAGTGTAGCTTCGGCTGTGTGGCACGTAGCGCCGTCCTGTTGAAATCAAATGTTGCCAATATCCTCGTCTTCAATTTTTGTGAACAAAAATTCGTTCAACATGGCCCGATAACGATCGCCATTGACTGTAACGGCCACTCCTGGCTCATTTTCGAAAAAAAAAATTGCCCAATTATGCCTCTGGACCAAAATCCGCACCAAACAGTGACTCGTTTTGGGTGCGTCGGCTTTTTAATGTATGCGTGCGGGATTTCTGTGCCCCAAATGCGACAATTTTACTTGTTTACATACCCGCCAAGATCAAAATGAGCTTCATCTGAAAAGATGATTTTTTTTGGCAAAATCGGCATCTTCTGTAAGTCGATCGCAGGCCCACTTAGCGAAGCGAAAACGCATTGGATGGTCAGTTGGCTTCAACACCTGAACCAATTGGACTTTGTATGGCGTCATACCAAGGTCTTTATGCAAAATTCGCCTCAATGATGTCTCCGAAATGTTCAATTGTTGAGAACGACGGTGAATTAATGTTGATGGCGCTTCACGCACACTTTCTGCCACAGCAGCAATATTCTCGGGTGTACGCACTGTTTTTGCCTTTTCACGATTTGGTTTATCGATGTGGATGCCTGTTTCTTTCACTTTTTTCACGAGATAACGAACATACGGAGCTGACGGTGCTTCTCTTCTTCCAAAATCCGTACGCAATTTTCGCACACATTCTGCAACATTACCATGATTTTCAAAGTAATGTCGCAATATTTCCCAGCGTTGTTCAAGCGTATACACAACCATATTCGTTCAGCGGAAGGATAAAACTAATTATCTGTCAAATCAAAAAAAAAAACGTTAGATGGCGGACCCTTTACAAGACGATGTAGAACAATGCTGCCCACAGAGAGAAAACCGAGAGTAATGTATAAGCGTATGTGCATTCATTTGTACAAAAAGCCGATTGATGTTCGGCACTCTGGCGCTTCTCTGGCCAGCAGTGATGTAGAACAATCACAATGAGTGAAATTCAGAATGAGTGAAATTCACAATAGCGATATTTGCTACTCGTTCTACCACTGTGTCGATCGAAAGTCGCTAATAATATTTTAATCAATATTACTTTTTAACCGACTTTGTCTGTATTTTTTGTATCTGTGTTACATCGATCTTAAAATTTAGTTTAAAATTTGTCGACGCACTAATAATCCCAAATTATTATTTTGCTTATTCAATAAAATATATATTTTTTTTAATAATTCTGACCAAAAAAAACAGACTTCAATGCAAATGCATCTGATAGAATATTTTCGAAAAAAATTTACAGGACCTAAATGGAAGTAAAATCTTTTAAAAAAAATCATTAAATCTGTTGCTTAAGAAGAAGTATGTGAAATATAAAATTAATGTTAATGGACGTGTCTCTGCCCATTTTTTAAATGCAAGATTGTCTGTTTTTTAGAGCTCAGGGTGTGTGTTAAGTTTTGTAAAAACCGATAAAGTAGAATCACTTAAAATATTAAATTTTAAGGGGCGTGCCTCCGCCCATATTTTAAATGAAAGATTGTGTCTATTTTAGAGCTCAAAGTGCGTGGTAAGTTTCGTAAAAATCGTTTAAGTAGAACCAAGTGAAATATAATAACAAATTCTAATGGGCGTTGTCACGCCCATATTTTCTACTTTAAAAGTGTGAAATTACAAGAACAAAAGGTGTTTGCTAGATTTCGCAGCAATCAAATAAGTAGAATATCATAAACCAATGGGACCAATTGCAAGTTATATCTCGTCAGAGCAAAAAAAAATCTTCATATGGCATTACATATGTACATACTTTGCCGTTAAAGCTTAGTGTTAAATAATAATAATCTCTACCCAGGTAGATAGACATGGCTGCTGATGAAGTGCGTGGCTGCATAGAAAAATATCGGTATTTCCCCCATCTAATAAAGTCTAGTTTAATTTTTCTTCTCTTCTTTAGGGCCATTATTACAACTTAAAGTTAGTTAAAAGTATGAATTTATCGGACGTATAAAAACTTTATCATATGCAAAATTTTACTTTAACATAAAGTGAGCGATAAATTACAGGCAAGTTTATCCTACATGGTAAGTTAAATCCAATTTTCACTAATGGAAAGCTTTTTATACGTCCGATAAAATCCTGCTTTTAACTATCTTTAAGTTGTAATAATGGCCCTTAGATGATCACATTAACCAATAAAAATATTTTATATAATAACAATTGAAATTACTGAACTTAAGCCTGTTTAGGGAATTATTTCTGATTTAAATATTAAATATTAAAAAATGTTGCTATTATTAAATATTAAAAAATGTTGCTTACATCGTTGCCTGCTCACAATGAAAATCTCAAGATGGCACAATGTTGCCACATTCAAATTTTAAAATACCTATTGTGAATTGCCTGAATGATAAGTTAATGTGTTAATATGTTAATGTAGAATTTAATACGGCACTCGATATCGAACGAAATTTCGATATATTTCAATTCAGTTTAATATGAAAATATTTTAAAATTTCAATCGGTATCGAGTGCGGTAATTTGCCCCCTGGTTTGCATCGACTTTAAATAGCACTGAATCTAAATTATGTTTTACTTTTTAGTGCTTACTTTTACAATGACCATCGTAAACATGCCAATTAATGTACGTACTACTGTATGTTTTGTGGTTGAGGTCATTAAAATAAATCTAAAGTGCATTAAAAAGTGCACAGGTGAAAGTTTTTAATGTGTTTATTTGATGATGGTAATAAACTGTATTCCTAAAGTTTTTCATTAAATATATTTAGTTTTTTCTTCTCCGTTAACCAATATTATGCTATACCTTGAAAAGAGTTTTAAAACTTTAACTTTATCTCTATTTTTTTTTTTTTTTGTTTTCTTTTCAGGTAATACAATTCTCTTTATGGCATGCTTATGTCCATGAGCACTACGGTCGCATGTATAAATATTTGCAAAAACTTTGCGACGAGAAACGTAATCGTGAAAACTTTGAAGAAGTATATTTAATTGCTGGAGCCTTAAAGTATGAACATTTGCAAACGGTGGTGCAACGTTTGACTGTCGCAACATTTCCACAAAGCTATCGTTTGTTTTAAACAACAGCAGCAGTAGCAACAGTAAAAGCAGCAACAGCATTAGCAATTATTAGTGGAGCAAAAGATAAAAGACATACGTACACACACAAACGCTGCACATTTAGAAAGAAATTATAATGTGGCAAAAACAATTGGCGCAAATGAGCCAAATTGCAAGAAAATAAGCAACAGCAACATCAAGATGTTTTTAAGCCAATAATACAATAATAGCAATAGTAACAACAATAACAACAAGCAGCAATTAAGTCCCTTAATAAAGCAACAACTTTGTGACACAAATAAAAATGATTATTAGAAAAAATGTGCAAAACAAAAAAAAAGGAAAGAAAAGAAAATTTACTTTAGTCTTAAGGTACGTTCACACTGGGCAAACAAGCATTTGTCCAAAAAACGCGTAAACCACTAAGTACTAATGAAACTCCTTTTTAATTCAGACACTTGTTTATTCAGTTAAACACATTCCAATCATGGTGAATTCTATAACATTGTCTTTAAGTTATGTATGAAACTTATAACTCAGTAAATAAGTGTCTGAATCAAATAGGTTTTCATTAGTATTTAGAAGTTTGCAACTTTTTTGGACAAACGCTTGTTTGCCAAGTGTGAACGTTTGCTTTACTCTTAATGCAGGCACACATCCACTTGCAATTATTTAAATGACTTCTTGTCATCAGCTTGCATGCTTACACATCAGGCACATTCCTCTCTAACTTACAAACGACCAACCCATATATTACATTCCCTACCGCATTCATCATGCCTGTCACACATTTCATATATTCATTCATACATTTATTCAGCCATTCATTCATTCATTCATGCACTTATCCATCCAACGTATTATTTCATTGAGTTAAGGACACCATCATCCAACAACAACTGCATAAAAGCAAAAAATAAAAAAATAAAGAGAAATAAAAAGAAAGAAAAAAAAAAACAAGTTTGAAAGTAACGCACAAGGCCTGGTACATACGCACGAGCCAACGTGCCGGGAAAGACAAGATGACGTGAAAACTATTTAGAATGTTGACTTCATTCCTTAGTTTTATTAAAAACTTTTTGAATTTTAAATGATGTTATTACTTTTTGTTTTTTATTTTTCTTTATTTTGTTTAGCATTTTGCTTTTCTACACCGTTTCTTTTCTGGCGGATATAAAGTTAAAATTAAATGTATATTATACTAAATTGATCTTCAAAACTACAAATACTATAGAAAACATTAACCTGTTTAAAATTGTTCGAGAATCAATTCCACAGAATGGTTGTTTAGAATAATATTTTGAGTAAACCGAGAGAAGGCAATAAGATGCAGATCTGGTGTTCTACAAGAGTAGCTCAAAGCCGGAAAATTTCCAATGTCAACAAGTTCGCAAAATGGTAAGAATATCTTTTCATTTTATTTTATTTTATAGATGCTATTGCAAATTTTTGCTTTACGAAATCCTATATTTATGTGTCACGTGCGACATTAAAAGCAGAAAGCTAATCAAATATTCAGTACAAACTAAGATATTTAATGCAAACATAATAAAACAAAATTTTTGACGATCGTGTTACCTGCATATATAAAGTTGGTCACGTGCGACATCGTAAGTGTAAAATTGAAAGAGCAAAACCGGCGAAAAAATAAACAGAGTTGCAAACGGTGCAACGCGGTGGAGAGATGAAAGATAAAATATTCCCCCTTATCGTGGTTGGCGTATTTCGACTGCGACTACGATATTTTTGTAATAGATTAAAGATAGGACAACATGTCGTAGTCGAAGTCGAAATACGCCAAACACGATAAGGCCCATTATTCAGGTTTATTCAGGCTTATTATCAACAGCAACGTCCGGTTGATAAAAGAAATTTTTACAGCAAAGTTGATAAATCGGTATTACGAAATGTCAGCGGTTTAAAAGAGGTAACAGCCCTAACTTTTCAACGAGCAATTACAAAATCACTATTGTGAATAGCTATTAACGGAAATTTAGTTTAAAACTCCGCACATTCGCTGCATCTTATTTTGTCGTTTGTCAGCTGTTATATTTTGTTTTCTTCAAATGCATATTCACAATTGTGAAATTCCTACTTAATCATTCACAACTTTATCAATAGTTATTACGAAAACTAGTTGATAAAGTTGTGCATGATTGAGTAGGTATTCGCAATTGTGAATATGAATTTGAAGGAAAAAAATATAACAGCAGACAAATTACAAAAATAAGTGTGAGAAGAGAGGTTATAAGACGCCAATAAGAGATCTAGTGTTCCAATGCCAATGAATTTCCAAAATGTTAAGAATACTTTTTGTTTTTATTTTATTTTATTCTTAAAAGACCCTACAGCCATTAAATTTTTATTGATTCTATGGATTTGTATATACATACACACATACATATATTAATCACTATCGTGAATAACAACTGGAATAAAATTTTAATTCCCCTCGAAAGGAAAAATGCTATCGTGAATATCCCATGTAATTTTTGCCCCGCTTTTAGTCCCAGTGAATGTAAAAAAAGTGAAGAAGATTTGTAAAGCTTAAAACTTTATTGAAAAATCAAACAAATTTAAGTTTAATAATAAGAAATACACAAATTTAAGGTTTCAAAGGAAATTTTTATAATTTAAAAATTGTCTTTAAATATTCTAGCTGCAGTGTAGAAAAATTTTTTAGTATGCCACCGACGTGCATCGTTTTGAAATTTACTGTGTGTGAACCAAAGATATTTATACTCCATGAAAAACGGTGTTGCAGGGAATTATTGTTAACAATCGTGAACTTTACTTTTTAATCTTATTCTAAAAATTAGTATTGATTTTAATATACACATATTTCTAAGAAAAATATCGAAATTATGTGAACTGAATTATTACAGTTCGCCTGCAAAAATAAAGTGAAAAAAAACCAAGGGAAAAGTGAAAAATCCCAGTGAAAAATATTAGTCATGATAAAAGGAATCAAAAAAAGAAGAAAACATATCTGGGGGAAAATTATTCGCGATTGCAATATTGGGAAAAGGGCAAGAATTTCGGGTTAAAATAGGGGTGATTACATTTTGATTAAAGCTGAGCGCATAAACCAAAACCCATCAACCAACCAACCATGCATGCTCGTACTTTTAAAAATCAATTGGCAATGGTGTAGTTGCCTTTAACCATTACCAACCATCTCTTGTTAAACTCTGAGATTCTTCAGCGTTTCATAAAGTTTTGGTAAGCAATTTTGTTCATTTATATCGTCGTACATAAATTTCCTGCTTTCATATCTTGCATTTCGTCGCTACGCAGCAAAAAGCTAAATAAAATTAAATTGCTAACAACAAAATGAAAGAAACATTGTTCGTTCTCTTTCTCTTTTGCTGTGGCGGGCATATACTTTAAAAAAATGTCAACTCACAAAACTATAAACAACAACAAAGTAATTAGAATTATTTTCTTTTATAAATATGTATAAGTTTATTACACACGTTGATGCTGCAGCATGTTGTGTTGTATTATTTACACACACATATATCATATAATCATCCTTATTTCCTTTATCATTCTAATTTTGTTAAAAATACTTGAATTTGTTTTTTGTTCTATTTTTCTATATTTAATATATTTTCTATATTCAAAACATAAAAAGCATTTAAAAAGTTAAATACAGAAATGAATATAAATATGAATACATATCGATAGCTTAATATAAGAAGGGCCTAACTCAATTTTTTTCGCGTTTTTAATGTTTTCTGGGCGACAACGTATAATTGCATCCTCCTTGAAGATCTTAGTACGTTACAGTTCAAAATCAAGGACTTATGGCAATTTGAAAAACTATTTCTGCATGTAAATGCTTTATTTTTTTCTTCAGTTTTTTGCTTCTCCTGTAAAATATAGAAAATTTGAGTTAGGCCTTTTTTATATTAAGCCATCGATATGTAAATAATAAATATAAATATGAATAATATATGTACATATATTTGAAAAAGTTTTAGTATGTGGGGTTTAATTTAAAAGTGAGAACATAAATTTCTTATTAAATTTAAATTTGTTTAATTTTCAATTAAGTTTTATAAAGTTTTACACAGTCGTTAAGCAGCTCTGGGTTGAGGAACATCTCTCGCAGTCATCGTAATTATTTCTTAAGTGCGGTCAGGCTTGTGTGTGTTGTTTGGCCTTCGATAGTTTTTCGTCTCGCTCGCACTGGTTGACTGATCTGCCACGGACAACAGTATAATCTTGCGTTTTTTTTTTTGTGGAATTTCTTTAACAACTACGTCGCTACTTCCTATGTGAAGGCATAAGTCGTGTACAGTCAGTCAGTCACAAAACCTTTTAAAATACTGTTAATACCATCTTGGGCATATGGTCTAGTTACCCCGCCCATATTTGTGCGACACCATATTATGCAAATTTACTTTGTATAATATGTATAATAAATAAATAAATAAAGTTTTACAGATCTTCTTCCCTTTTTTACATTCACTGGGACTGATAGCGGAGAAAAAAGTACACCGGAGATTCACGATAGCATATTTCCCTTTGAGGGGAGTAAAAGTGTTACGGGAACAATAATTCAAACTGTTATTTACGATAGGGGTGAATATTTCGATAGTGTTGTATCGCATGTATTTGAAGTCTTTTGCAACTTACAAAAAACAAATGATCTATGGGATATCTGAAAGACTTAGATAGCAACACACAATTGGTGAAGTTATGCTATTTTAATGTTTTTTTTATTTTATCGCGGATAACTGTGGTGGGGCGGAGAAAGTCGGAGGCATTTACTCTGCATATTAACTCCATCCACTAATAGCGAAAATCATTATTAAATTTTCATTCTAGCAAATTTTTATAATACGAGTAAGTTGGTTCATGTCAACTATTTTTCCTGGCAGCCTTCTCTTTTTCAAACGCCACCAGTGTAAAAACAAATTTATTGCTCCAACAATAACAAGACAGCCATGAATAAAATCAAATCACCCAAATTTTATGAATTAAAGTTGATTTCATAAATCAGCTTTGATTTAATTATTTATGCAAAACAAGTGTTTACAAATTTTAAATATTTATAAATTTAAATTAAGCAAATATTCGTGCCAAAAAAAAAGAAAAGGAAAACAATGAACATAAATATTGGTGTTGAAACTTTTAAATACAAATATATTTTTAAGCAAAAAAAAAAATATATTTTTCCAAAACAGAAAAAACATAAATAAATTTGCCATAAAGTCATAAAAGTTTATAAATACTTTCGTGCTGGTATCTGGCTCGAACGTACACACACATACACACATACATATAAAATAAATAAAAAATAAAAAGTTAAAGCGTGCGAAACGGAAGGAAGTATATATTTTAAATATTGCTGCTTGTTTTTGCAGACTCCCAAATGTGCTCATTGTTGCAGATAGAGGAACTTTAAAATTATTAGGGGTATATGATTTTTATTATGTTACTATTATACATATTATAATTGCGCTAGTTTGGTTGCTTGTAGGTATGGTTATGTAAAACATGCTTGATGCAATCATTTATTCATGATTTTTCATATACGATTCTATAATATAATATTAGACATAGGTTTATTGCCTGCCAAAATCATTATTAACCCCCCTAATATTTTCAAATTCTGTACAGCTATTTCACTTAAAAAAAAAATAAAAATAAACCAATTTAGATAAACGTCAGTTAAGAGTGCAAATTAAACGTATTGAGCGACAGTCTTATTTTATTTAAATAACATTTATTAACTTCAAAAAGTTTTCATCTCTGTTGTAAATTGTAAAAACAAATATTTCTTCTGCTTCATGCAATAGCTTCTAACATTTTCAACCGTTTGCTGCCACAATTTGTCTTGACATGTTCAGTTAATAAGAGTTTTTTAGCACGAACGTGGAATTCTACATCATCTTCAGTAGTATCATCATCATCATCATCACGGTTGCGGTGTTGTTTTGTGGTAAATGTAAATAGAAACCTTTTGTTTTTACTTTCCTTTCCATTTTGTGTGTGCGTGTGTGTGTGCTGTAATTTATGTTGCAGGAAGATGTACATAATTTACTTGGGTTTGCTTGGTAAAATTGCAAACCATTGTATAGGGTGTTTTTTTTAGGGGTATAGAACTTTGAATTGAAATAAAACACAAGAAAATCGTTTTAATGTCCATCAATTTGGCTTTATTAGAAGGATAATTTTATGCCATTAATGTTTAAATATGATTTCGGGCATGTGGCCGCCGCGGCTGGCTCGAATAAAGCCAATTCTACAGGTCCAATTTTCAACCACTTTTTCGAGCATATGGGGCCGTATGTTGGCAATAACGCCACGAATGTTGGCTTCCAAGTCCCCTAACGTTTCTGGTTTGTTGGCGTAGACGAGCGACTTCACATATCCCCAAAGAAAATAATCCAATGGTGTCAAATCACACGATCTTGGTGGCCAATTGACAGGTCCATTCCGCGAAATTATGCGCTCATCGAATGTTTCCTTCAATAAATCGATTGTGACGTGCGCTGTGTGGCATGTAGCGCCGTCTTGTTGGAACCACAACTCATCCACATTCATGCCATCCAATTCGGGAACAAAATAGTCGGTTAGTCGACTCCAATTGCTGTGCACGGTGGCGAATCGATTCATTCGGGTCCTCTTCAACACTTTGCTCTACAGCGGCAATTGTTTCTTCGGTGCGCACTGTTCGACGTCTCTGCGGATGCGTATTATCACATAGAGTAAACGTAGTGCGAAAACGATCCATGGTTAACCGAATTAATTGCTCTGATGGACGATTATGTCGACCATAAAATGGACGGTAAACTTCGCGAACTGAACCATTATTTTCGAAATAAATTTGCACGATTTGCAAGCGTTGTTCTTTTGTCAACCTGTTCATGATAAAATGGCAAACAAAACTAAATATTAATCACTTGACAGCTGACAAAATGGCCGCCAGTTAAAAAAGTGATGCCAACTTAAAGTTCTATACCTCAATAAAAAACACCCTTTATTAGTAGAAAACATCGACTATTTATTATGCCACTTGTATTCAATATATTCTGCTATTGCTGAATAACGCAGACGTACACATAAACATTCATAGCCGTACCTGCATAAGTGTAAAGCGTTGAAATATGATATTTTAAAAATATGTACACTCGTTCATTCGCTGGTATTTATTTTGGAAATTACTATGGCCTGCAGGAGTACAGTGTGAGGAGTTAGTATTGCAACGACCAAGGGCTTATACGTATAAGTAGCCTTGTTAATCCAGGTACTTAGTTCTGCCTGAATTTGAAGTAGATGTTGAGAAGTGCCTTGACTATAAAGTAAATCACCATCTTCGAGAACATTAGCCTCCTTCGCAATTATTTGTAGCAATTAATAGTCCGCTATACAACTTAAAGTAATACGTCTATTTAACAACAGAGGCGCTACAAAGATGCTATAAAAATTATTTAAACGCAAATTAGCAGAGTCTTCAAAACGAATTAAGCTTCTCTTCTCTCTATATACACCATCTGTAGTTGCACTATCCATTCCCTAGTCTCCGTGAACACAAAGAAGTCTGTCATTTACACTTAAGTTAGCTGAAACCGTACTTTCTCTACTCACCAAACTGTCAAACCTATTCTTACCCACATTTCCTAAATATTTTTGGGATCATTTTCCTTCGTGTATTCCATAACCCCACGATATATTTCTGAACACGTTGTATATCTTTAGGCGTTTGTTAATGGGGTATTATTTCAGCGTTTCACATGAGATTTATTTCATTATTCATTATATATATAAGAGCAATCGAATTTTTATGCATATTCGTAAATTTTTGATGAAGTGGAAGAAGTATTTTGTTGAGTTATGCGTTGCTAGTTGCTTCATTTTGTAAATGAAATGCTTATCACTTTGTATTAAAACTTTTAAGACACACTGCCTTGTTTTATAAAATTCCCAGATAGTTTTTGTGTTGAAATTTTTAAGTATAGTACTTAACGTTCGTTATATATGAGAATTTATTGCGGTGTTAAAGGTTTTATTTTATTGTATTGGCTGAAAATATTATTGTATATAAATATGTGTATGTGTGTCTTGTTATTCTAGTGTAAGTAAATGTATGCTGGTTAAATTTCGAATGAAACACAACTACCAACAAACGTATGGTGTAAAATATTAAGGAATAATAAGGGGTAAAATGTATTGTTTAATATTTATTTAATTTTCACGCTTGCCGGTCGTTTGTACACTTAAAGGAAAATGAAAGCTTAAATGTATGATAAGCCTCAGGCCTTCATTACAATAATTTGTTAGTTGCTGTGTTATAAAAAAACTCTTTTTGGATATATAAGAAATGGTTTTTCTTTCTTTTAATAATATGTAGACCAATTTGTTAATGTCGACAACGTTCGACTTGTGGCACAATTACATTTGAAACAAACAAAAAATTTAAAATTAGAATTTCAAAAGATAATTCAATCTTCTAAATATAATTTATATTAGAAATACTCTATATCACACACACACTAATCACGTTTTAAATCCGACGTATACTTAATATTTATAATAATATTAAGTATACGGTGATTTTAAATAAGTCTAATATAAAATGAAAAAATTTGAAATAAATATTACAGCATACTTTGTAGGGCCAATAAAATGTAAAGCGTATGATCAATGTAACCAGATCTAAAAATAAACTGCATTAAAAACGACTGAGAAATAAATATTCAGGTATGTGATGAAAATCGACTGATTTGAAAAGTAAACGTTTTTTTGAAATCCACAAAAAAGTGTGAGATGAATTTCGGTCGATTTCATATTCCACATTTGTTTCGTTTCCATAAGAATTTTCATAAATGCAAATGTGATGAAATTTAAAACGCAACTCTTAAAATGATATGCAGTGTGAAAAAATGTAAGAAAAAAATTATTATAAGGAATAATAAAATAACAAAAAAATTAAAAATTTTAAAAACCCCCGACTTTTTTCAGAAAAGATGTTATATCTTCTAAACGGCTGGACCGATTTTCTTCAAACATAGCTAAGAACCCTCTCGATCAAGTCATCTTTCAAACAGAAAAAAACTAAATGAAAATCGGTCCAGCCGTTTGGCCTGTACGTGGACACGGACAGACACACACTACAAACTTGTAACACCCTTTTTTTAGTCGGCGGTTAATAAAACAAAAAAATTTAAAAAAATAAAATAAAAAAATGAAATAAAAAAAAAATAAAATAAAAAAATTAAATAAAAAAAAATAAAATAAAAAAATTAAATAAAAAAAATTAAATAAAAAAATTAAATGAAAAATAAAATAAATAAATCTAAACAAGTGTCAGTTAATATGGAATCGCTCTCTTAGGGCGCAGTTCTCCTTCACTTGCAGAAATTTATGGATTAGAGTCACTACACATTGGACAATTTCGCCGTTTAACATTGTCTTTTAGACGGAAATGGTTCTCGTTTGAAATAGATATATTCTTGAGCGTGCTTTCTTCCTGGTCTATCATTTGTAGAATACTCTGGCGAAATTCCAAGAACAGGCAAGTACGCTATGTTTTATTTGTTTATGACTTGAAACTTGTAGGGAAATAAATTCAAAAGAATTGTCTGCAGGGAGTGTCGACTTAAGTGGTCTGTGTGGTGGTCTATAAGGCTTTTGAGAAACTGTGCCTTGCTTTGCAAATGAGCTTACCAACATGATTACTGTACATTGATAAGATCGGACTTAGCGGCGCAAACTCCAAATACAAATTTATCTCAACTTTACGTTTTTAAAACGATTTAGAGCTAAAAAAAAATACTGATAAGTAATAAGTTAGACAAAAGTTATTACACATTATTTTGCTAGCGGGATTCATGAGCCAATCTGTATAAAATTTTTACGTATTGAGTCGGTATATTTTTTTTAATAGTCGTATATTAAATTACTATTTGGCGGTAATAGTTGCGGCAATACGGATGATGCAAACTAAAGCTTACTTTTACAACATCTCCACTCCCTTCATCCCATCAATATATATTTCTCTTTCGTGTGAAAATTGTCTGCTGATTTATGGAATTTTTTTTTTTTTTTTTTTTGAATATTTATTCTGAGTTTGAAGTGCAAAACAATTTATTTTATTCCCTTTATTGATTTTCCATTAAGCAAATTAAGCACTTCTCGTGCAGTGTAAATACAAATTATAAATAATGTACAAAAAAAAAGTATTTAACACAAATATGTATATACAAGTTACCTGACCGCATTTAAACTAAAAATGTAGAATTAAATAGCGATTTTTCATTGAATCTATAGATTTGAAAAACAAAACCAAAAATATTTAAAACACAATAATACCACAACAACATAACTTTACTCTAAATTCGAAATGAAATATTTATCATATTCTTATTTTTATGCAATATCTATATATGTACCTATTGGTATTTACTTTAATTTATTGAAAAGGAAAACTTATATATTAAATTTTCTCTCAGTAATCATTGCATTTGCATATGAATTTAAATAGAAAAATGCAAAACTATAATATATTTAATTGTAATTGAATTTAATGCGCTTGAATTCAAATGAATGGTTTTCAGTTGAACTATTTCTGTCATATTTTTTTGGCATTTTTAGGCAATCCCCAGATACGAAATATGTAATGTAAAAGTTTTAGCTTTAGTTCTTTTATTTTAATAAATATTTACAATATTTATTTTTTGCGAAACAGATTGAAATTCAAACTGTGCTGAAGTGTGCAAAGCAGAAACTTGCAATCAGACATATTTTCTATATCAACAAATATGATAAATTTAATGCTACACTGGTTGCCTGAAAATTGTATTAATGCCCAGCAGTTCGTGTAGTGTTATTACCAGTGTACAATTATTATCAAATCTAAACAATTTATTAACTGTTTTAAACACACAGTGTTAAATTATTCTCTGCTGAAATACCACGATGTTAACAAGAACTGCGCTGTTTGCAACACAAGACTGACTGTTTAGCTGATGCGTCTCCCTTTTTATACTTAACATAAAGCTTCCGGAAGAATGTTAGTAACATGCAGAAGATCAATACTAGCTTTTGATCACGTCATTAGTTCGTGTTACAATTCGTTCGGTTTGTTTGTGTGTGTGTGTGTACACGAACGTTAACAATTTCAATTTCAATTTTCAAGCATTATAGTTCATGTTATTTATGTCCGGCATTAAATTATGCGTTTGTGTGGTTGTATTTTTCTTTGGCAATTATATAGTTGGCAACACAAGATCTTAACGTATGGACCTTAAAATGACAGTGAGTACTCAAAAAAAAAGTCTTAACTATAGTAACTGCGTAAACCATAATTGTAGCACAAGCAATTTTGCGCTAAAATGTTTTCTCTCAAGCAATTATGACTATAGCCGATTCCAACATACAAAAGCATCTCTACCTCGTTTATGGGAAAAACTAAAATACTCTACAACTATAAATAAAAAGGTACATGCGTATCAAGCATATTGACTGTGTGTATACTCAGAGTATGGATATATTGGGATATATGTATTCATCATTCGCCACCGTATATAGTTCAAGCATTTGTGTATATAAAATGGAAATTAAAATGTGTTTTGGCTATTTGAAAACATACTTTATGTTTGTAAATGTAAATAAAATAGCCCTGTATATACGGATGTGTAGTCGAGAGTATTTTTATATTCATGCGTGTGATTGACTGTAGTTCACACGGTCTATAAGCTTTATTTGCTGTCGTTTGTGTTGCGAAATATAAAAAAAATTATGTAAACTTTACTGTTGTATGTTTATAATTAATGCGTATGTTTACATGAGAGATTGAGATTGTTTTTTTTATTTTTAGCTTTACACACTTATAGTTGTTTGACGGCCAATATTCTAAAAGTACTTTAAACGATACTTTTGTCATTCTCTGGTGTGGGTATTGATATTATAACACATATTCAGTAACAATTGATAAAATTTTTTCACATTTATGTTTAATATAGTTAGTGCTGAGAAGTAATCTTTTAACACAAGCTGTCAAATTCAAATGGCCTTGATTTTATTTAGGCAAATACAAGTAAATTTGTTACACCATTTAAAAAAAAAAATATTTAAATAAGAGTTCCATTTATTAATAATAATAGAGTTCATCATTATCCACGATATTCATTATTTGCTTCAAAGCAAGTAAAAGTTTCACATTTATAATTCCCAGCTCTGTCCTTCACTCAGTTGAATTAAGTACGTGTTCGCCACTTCTAAATACAGTGTTGAGCACTTGCAATTTGGCGCCGTTATTCTGCCTGCGTTTTTGCTTGTGTTAATACACAATAAATTGCTCGTGTAGTCGGCTGTATAACGTTATAGTTGTTGTTTTGCTTTGAATGTTTATTTCGTCTTGCATGTTTTTATATTTGTGTATTGTGTTCTTTAGCTGATAATATCTGGATAATTCTTTTTGTTGACATTTATTTTTATGGAAAACATTTGTATAGTTCACCGTATATTTGCGTAACAATGGCTGAATTCCAAAAAGTATCAATACAAAGTTTGTGTACATTTCTTATGGGGTATTTATATATTTTACTGATACATACAAAGTTGCGAAACATTGTAACCAAGAGCAGTTAACAACTTTGAAACCAAAGCGCTAATTGCTTGTTGACGACGTTCTTAATACTTGTCGACGATGTTTTGAAAAGATGTGCATTGTCACTGTCTTGCACTGCAGCACGCCCCAAATAAAACGCCGCTTTTTTTACACCCTACACTTTGTTCGAAGACAACATAGTTGATGTTTTGGAATGCAGCCAATATATTGTTAATTAAATCAATAAAACAAATTAAATATTATGTAAAAATCTTTGATAATATCAACAATACTGCTGGGTAAATCTGACACATGAATGACTGCCTGGATAGAAGTGCTAAATTTCTAGATTTTGTTCTATTTATAAGCACTTTAGTTATTCAAATGAAAGTAATCACAAATTTTGTGATTAAATGATACACATCCGTCATCAAACAACAATTTCAATATAATTATAAGCTTTAAATTGAATAATTTATAAACTAAATATCTACAACATTTTGAAATACAATCATTAAATGAATAAGAAGATTATTTAATAAATTAAACATGTTATGATGTGATGATCTTTAAGGCACAAAGAAAAAATTTCAAATATGTTAATTACTCGTAATAACAAAATTTATTGATAACTTTCTTTGATATGCTGCAAATATTATTAGAATATCTTGGGTTATACATTTATTGTTAAAGTTTTTGTTTTTACAAGTAAGATAAAATAAGAAACTACATCCCTTTTTTATGTGAAAGTTATCTTCACATTTGAAATTGTTTGAAAAACTTTAAATTCGAAAATTGTACAAACAACTCGTCAAAATTCAAAATTTTGGACAACTATGTTCCTACACATTTTTTAAAACTACGCAACACAAACGACTATAACTAAATTTGATAGACTGTGTGAGTTACAATTCTACGCATGAGTATAAAAATACTCTTGAATATGAATTCGGCTACACTTGCGTGTATACAGGGATATTTTGGTTACACACATACAAATTTGGCATGTTTTCAAACAGCCAAAACACATTTTCTATTCCATTTTATGCACACAAATGTACGTATGCGTGTATAAGCATCCCGAGCATCATGCGTATATTTTTTTGTCCGACTAAATATCCATACTCTGAGTATAAGCAAACTTAGATTATAAGTATGGCACACAGTCAAAACGCTTAAAACGCATGTGCCTTTTGATTTATAGTTGTAGACTATTTTAGTTTTTCGATAAACGAAGTAGATATGCTCTTCTATGTTGGAATCGGCTATAGTCATAGTTGCATAAGAGAAAACATGTGAGCGTACGAATCATTCTCGCTACAATTATGATTATACGCAGTTACTAATATTAAGACTATTTGCTTAAGTATACTTTTTTCAAATAATTATTGTCTTCTCTTGTTGTTCCAATAAGCCCTTGAATTTAACCAGTAAGTTAAAAAGTTAGAAAGAAAGTGTGAGAAATCTAAATTAATAATTCTGCATAATTCAGCCTGAACCAAACATTTTCACATGAAAATTAAATATTGTGCTATTCAAGCAAAACTCAAACTATTTTTAATTTGCAATCTAAAGGTTCAATAACCAAAAATAAATGCGCATATACATACATATGTCCATATATGTATATAAGCAGGAGAAACACTAAAATCATAATGTTTGAATTTTTAAATTAGCAACAATTTCACCATGAAATTATAGACACTAATTTTGTGTAGTTTTATTTTTATATTTTTAATATTATTTTTAGTATCTATTGTATGTTGTATTTTATTTACATACATCGAACGAGCATATTGGGAAAATATTTATTCAAAACATGAACATTGCACACACTGCAATATTTACATACATATGTATATACATACATGTGTACGTTTGTTCGATATACATACGCAGTTACATTACGCCCATGTAAGCATGTTTGTAAAACTAGTTGTTCTCACAACAAAACAAAATATGGAAATTAGATTAAAATGTTGAAAAAAAAGTAGAAAATTCAATAGAATATTTTTTTACATTTCATAAACGTGTTGCTGAATATGTTTGCAATGAAACATTATACGTGTAGGCACTACCCAATTGACCAAAGGAAGCAAAACTTATGTATTATTATAATATCCTTTGATCGATTCAATTCTTTGAAATAATCAGGCTTATTATGAACAGCAACGTTCGTGTGATAAAAGAAATTTTTACAACAAAAGTTGATAAATCAGTATTACGAAATTCCAGCGGATCTAGAGAAATAGCAACCCTACCTTTTCAACGATCAACTACAGAATCACTGTTGTGAATAGTAATTAACGGAAATTTAGTTATCATTTTTGCAACTACAAAATAGTAGAAAAATATTCACTCGAAATGTAAGTAGTAAATAAATAGAAATATATAAATAAAATATCGTTAAAAATAAACAAAATAATATATTTTATGCACAGGGCGCGTATTATAAGCAACAAAAAGCAAATTGTAAGCTTGATGGAAGCAAACCCGAACATTTCAAAAAGACTGCTCAAAAGTGGTTGGTAAAAGACACTGGGAGGAATATACGAAAGAGTTTAATAGATTAAGTCCACTTAAATGAAATTTTCTACTAGTTTTTAAATGAATTCCGCACATTCACTGCATCTTATTTTTGTCATTTGTCAGCTGTTATATTTTCCTCTTTAAATGCATATTCACAATTGCGAATATCTACTTGAATAATTCACAACTTTATCAACTGGATTTCGTAATAACTATTTCAACCTTAGTTGCGAAACTTTTGTACTTTTCAACCATTTGATGGTTGCTGTTCATAATCACCCCTATTTCCCGAAATATTTCCCTTTTCCCTAAAGTTGCAATTGTGAATTATTTCCATCGTCGATTCTTATGCCCCTGAGTTTTACTCGAAAAAAATATGTGCATTTATTCAGAAACGTTTTGTTTGGCAATAAAAAAAGAAACACAATGCAAGTAGTTTTCTTGTTGTTTTTAAACTTGTTTGATTTTATTTTTAAAAAGGGAGTGAAAATGCATAAATTTATTTATATTATAATATATATACAATATATATTTATATTATAGTATATACTGCCAACAATTCTTCATGTTTTTCACTTACATATATGGATGCATTGATGTATCTGTAAAATTTTGTCTCTTAATATTTTCTAATAAGTGTTTTTCTTCTTCTAATAACATAAATCGGAGCTATAATAACAATTTATTATGAAAAAAAAAAGTAAAAGTAAAATTACTAAAATTCACAATAGCATGTTCGACTCGCAAAAGATCTTTATTTTATTCCCCAGTTGGTCATGCCAACTATTCCCAAGAATTTATTCCCTTGAATAAGGGTAAATAAGCCTGAATATTTCGCTCGCTCAGCACTTGAATGTTCTGATCAAAATGACACGGGTCTTAAAAAATCTAGATTGTAATTACAGAAATAACACCAATGGTGATTATGTATTTGCTAGAGATGTGATATTACCACTCGCGATCATTCATGCTTGCAACAAAAATAACTCTTCAGTACATTGAAATGTATTTTTAAGAAAAGAATATTTTACTTAATAAGTGAAATAATAACTTCGGATAATTAGTACTTTAACAAAATATTAAAGCAACCCAGCGCGCCTGTCAAAAATACTTGTATGGCAACACTCTATTATAGCGAAAGCAATGTATAGCTGTTGTTGTGGTTTTTTAACATTGGCTCTCAATATACATTTGCATGTATTTTTAATACAAAGAACATATTTTACTATAAAAATAAAATAAAATAATAATTTGGAAAAATGAAAAATAAACAAGTCTCAAACTTAAGGTACCAACAGACGACATGTTTTTCACATTGTATGTGCCAGAATTTACATATGTAAACGAAAACATGTGGTGTGTTACCTTTAAAACATTGCTTGTGTAAAAAACATGACAAAAAACATAAGAAATTATTTGAAATAGAGCGTGCTCTATTTTCTTATGTTAAACATACAGCTTCAAATGTCTATGTCATGCGAACAAATTCGTCGGCGGTTGATTATGTGCACTATCATTAGCCGTCTGAATGAAGTATTTTGCAAGACAAATTAATTATATATATTTTTTTTAATTTAACGTTGTCGTTTTATTAAAATAAGTCCAAAAATGTATAGATTTTTAGATACAACCTCAACGTCTTGTTTAAAAAAGAAAAAATTAAAAAAGCAAATTTGCGTCGCCAGTACTACAGCGACGGAACCAAAAATATTTCGACGGCTGCAAGCCATTTATAAAACAAACTAAGTGGATATTTATGTACTGAAAAAGAAGAAGTGATACTACATGTACGTTTGTGACCAAAAATTATAAACCTTATGTAAATTAACCAATATTGACAAGCATAAAGAAAAACATACGAGTCGAAAACTTGAAAAACACATAAAAAACATGTCGTCTGTTGGTACCTTTAATTGTAACAATTCCCCAAAAAAAGCATTTACTAAAAAAACTTTTGTGTTGAGAAATAGCCAAATAAAACATCATAAATTTATTTTTTTTTTGTTTTATTAATTTTTTTGTAAGTCTCTAGAGACTTTCTAATACTTTTATTTAAATATTCAATTACTGCAATTCTGCAATTGCTCCCAAGCTATTGTTCTATTATTATGATTATGTGGGTGGCGAAACTGTGTGGATACGTGTTTGATTATATCTTGCTTGTTTATTTATTTGTAAAAATCATATTGTTATTACAATAATAATAATAACATTTTTCATACATTTTCAATAGATGTTTTTCTTATTCATGTTTGTGTTCATTGTATATCCTCACTGTGTATAAATTTAACATCAAACGTGTGTTTACTTGATTTTGTAACAGTTTTTGGATAAAAATTTAAAATCAAAAATAAAGATTAACACTAATTTAAATTCTAGGAAAAAAAAAGATATATTTTTAGAACTTAATATAAAGAAAAGTGTTTATAAAGCAAAAAATTTCGTTTACACATGGACCTAAGACGACTGCATCGCTGCAAAATTCAATTGGTGCTAGAATGAAAGCTCCGGGATCCCAGAAAAAGGCTTGACTTCCCTGTAATATTCCCAGTCTTGGTCAATAAGTCGACTGCCTTAGCGAATATAAAAGAAAATTTCTGCCCTCAAAATGGCAGCCATGGCCGTGAGATAATTCCCATGTTATGAAATTTGTCTGAGAATAAAATCCTCCTATTCTAAGCAGATGGCGATAGCAATAAAAAGTGTAAGAGAATTTCGAGTTTTAGAAGATCGAAAATGTTTCCACCTGCTTTATTTTATTTAAAAAATTACAAAAATATTTAAAAATAGGGGATCAAGGAATAGGGTAAAAAACTACCAGGAATCTGTTATTTCGAATGGGGCTCATAAGAAAAATTTGCTCAGTTCACAAACATTTGTCGGGGTCGCTGGTCGTACAAACGTTGTTGGTAATTTCTTTATAAGCATTTGTTTATAAACTACCACACCTATTGTGAATATTTTTTCCCTTGAAATATTTCCCTAAAGTTGCAATCCTGAAGTATTTCCATGTGAATAAACTCGTATGTTCGAAAAAAAGTATGGCATCGCCGATTTTTATTCCCGTAAGTTATCCCCAAAAATTATGGGTGTTTTTCACAAACTTTTTGTTTGGGAATAAAAAACGAAGAAGCACAATGTAAATAGTTTTCTTCTTTTTTTTTGAATGGTTTTAAATTGTTTGATTTTATTTTTTAAATTAGTGGATGTATTTATATACATCCATAATAATAATAATAATAATAATAATAATAATAATAATAATAATAATAATAATAATAATAATAATAATAATAATGTTTGCACTTACATTACTTCCGATAAATACACTGTATTTGGTGCATCTCTCAAATTTCGTCTAATTATATTTAATTTTTTTTTCTTCTTCAAATAACATAAATAATTTTAATATAATAAATTAAATTTATTACGAAAATTATAAAAAAAAACTAAAATCACATCAATTCACAATAGCATATTCGGCGTTGCCAATTTATTGTTCTTAGGAATAATATATTAATTCCCTAGAATTTATTGCCTTGAGATTCACGATAAGGTTGAATATTGTGAATTGAGCATTTTTTCGATAAAGTGGTTATTTACTCGTATTTTTTAACCGATTCAATAAACATTCTCCTTAGTCACTCTGTATATTTTATCATACCATTAACTGAGTCATCTGCCCATCATACGATTTAAAGGCATCAAAAACCTTTGACTATACAAAATTTATTTTTGATGAGATTGAGTCATGGTTGAGAAAATTTCAGTTTACAAAATAAAATTACTAATTTCTGGTTTTTAAATTTCAGGGGCTCCTATTAAAGTTTCATGCCAAATATATTGTGATAACATTTTAGTTCGATAAACATATGTATATTGTCGTTTGAGGAGAAAAAACAACCACACAGGAGAAGAGTTAGAGGGCTAAGATGTTCCACAAAAATCTCCTCGGAATATTTTACATAAAAGTGCTGTACACATTCTTAACATAAAATGCAAGGTTTTCATAATTTTACTCGTAATTTGCACGTCAATTAAAAATTACACTAAAATCGGCTGATTCGTGAAAGATATATCTCTCTTTGACGAAAAATTTCGAAAATGAAATTTATTTTCTTCTAATAACTTTAAAATTCTTCATCAAATCGATTTTTATAGACTTAAGAAGTCTTTTAGATGCCGCAAATTTTAGCAAGCTCTGTGGGTTAGCGGGAAGTTTTAGGGATTGTATGTATTCCCAGCCAATTCCTACATTTTTTTATGTCAATTCATCAAGTGTAATGTGCAAAAAAGGGGAGTCAACCCTTTTAAATAACAGATCCAGATGTAAACTTACTTCAATTCTAAAGTTTTTTAGAACAAATAATTTTTCTTTTTCTGCATTCATTTTCTTAATCAACATGTGATTAAAAACTTCTTTTCTTGAAATAAAACTATTAGGCTAATTTAAAATAGCTTTGGATAGCAAACATGAATATATCAAGCTTAGAAACAGTGTGGAAGACATATTTTTTACGTGCAACTCCAAACAAAGTATCTATTGATACTTTAATATGTATGTTCGTTTTGTGTGTGTGAAATGTAATGTTTTTCCAATTAAAAAGAAAAAGAAATTTTAAATGAAACATTTGCATATTGTTGTCTATGATTTTGTAATTTGCAAAAGAAAAAAACTCATAAAATTAATTAACTTTTTGTGCATTAAAAGTGATGTTGCATACTGAAAGCAGAGAAAAGTAAACCTTTGTTTCAACAAAAGCTTTTATTAAATCAGTAATAAATATACAATAAAAATGTGAATGAATAAATTAAAAAAAATAATAAATAATGAAAATAATGAAAATAATGTGTGTTTGTTCGTGTTTATTTTTAGCATTATTAACAGTATTTTACTACAACGATAATTTTTTTTTTGCTTTAATTTTTTTAGTGTTGCGTGAGATTTCAAATTGTTTTTCAATTGCAATTAATTATTTAGCAAATATTTACCAACATTATTAATGTTGATAAAATATTATTTGTATTTATTTTACAATATTTTTTTTTGAGCGCAAAAAAATTGACATGTGTAAATTTGAAAAATAATTCTGCCAATTTAATTTTATTACAACTGACAATAAGGGACTGGTGGTATATGTTTATGGTAAATTGCTAAAAAAAATAACTATGTAAATTAATATGGTCATTAATTTGTGGTTACAACTTAGCGTTAATATTGGAACAAAATTTATTCGATTAATAGAGGAGTTATTTTCATAAACAATATACATGATACTATATTTGCTACATATGAGAAGATAAGAAAGAAGAGCGCCTTCATATTTTCCTCTCTCGGCCGTGAACTAAAAGTTGTTCAAATTAAGTTGCCTTGTGTGCACCCAGCCAATAGCACTTCGAGTACCGAAAGCTAAATTTACTTTATGATATGGTAACACCATCGAAATTTTCGTTAAGTATCAGAGTGTTTAACGAAAAGAAAAAAGAAAATATGGCTTGGGATGCTGTATTGAAAAACTTAAAAAAAATATTTGAATATATAAATTTTTATTAAAAAAAAAATGGTTTTTTGTCTAGATGCATTGGTGTCTTGTAATTAATTTTCTTGTTTTTTTACTTATGAGTTGCTTGAGCAGCAACGAAATGCAACTGGACCTGCTTAACCAACAACAAATGAATTTTTTTAAATTATCCAAAAATTATAATTTTTAAAATTGGTTTTGCTTTTAAGAAACCAAACAGTAATTTAATTTTTTTTACATGCTCAGCTTAATTGTAATAATTTACGGGAAAATAGTACAAGCTTCCTCTAATCTATTACAAAAACCCCAATATTTCAGCCTTTAAACAAGCAGGCTGAATATTTTAAACAAACAATTAATGTGATGAGTTATTTGGGGTATTCACAAGGGTGTCTTAAGTGTCCTAAATGTCATAATGTCTTAACATTTTAACATAGTTTAAAAAAATTGTTGTTGTGGCTCAAACAAAAAGGTCAAAAAGTATAAAAATAAGTGCAATATTTACAATTGTAAATTGTAAGGGGTTTTTCACAGCAGTCATATTTTTTCGTTTTATAACTTTAAAACGTGTTAATTCATGAGTACCATTTGAATACCCCAATTATTTGCTTTGTATGTATGTATGTATTTATTTAGTTTTGTTTTAGCTGACAAAAATATGTGCGCTGTTGTGAATGAAATTCACAATAGCTTTACTCCTCCTCGAATGAGTACCACAATCAGCGTTACCATAACCCAAAAATATATTTGGAATTCATTTTATTTAAAAATATAAAAATTTAAATAAAAATAAAAAAAAATTTAATCAACAAATTAGTTTAGTTCATTCATCTTTTCAGTTAAATATGGTCTTCCCATTCATATTTTATCTTGTGTAAAAATTTCATATAAAAGGCCAGCTAGTACTACACACTCCCCTCTTCAGAAAAAGAAATATTTTTTTATATCTTCATGGAATTGTATGCATATTGAAAACTTAAAACTTATTTTCAACAAAACTAGTTTTTTCAAAAATGTGTCTCTGTTGTTTTGATTTTCTTTCGTAATTTAAATTCCTTCAAAAATATTAATCTGAGTACTGCCATTGTAGTTCATCTCCGAGCGTATGATTAATATTCCGTCATTTTAGTAAGCACACCTCTTCACTCTTCATTCAGTTTGAAAAGAAAACTATTCGAATTTGTAGATTATGAACACTGTAATTCGAAAATCCTCTTATTTATTTCCCCCATGAGAATTAATCCTTCTGCCTCGATAATTCCTTAGTAATAATAATTTTAATTGCCTTAGTGCAACCCTAATAATTATCAGACCACACAAGTGCAGGAGAATGCAAAAATTTTTACCCTTGCATATGTTAAATGTTATCATAACACACTTATCGTTATTATTACAAACACTTTACAAATTACAAACAACAATACATAATAATAATAATAAATAAACAAACAAATCCGCACACTTTCAATTCAATTTAATATTTAATAAATATTTTTATTTATATAAAATAAATATGTATATAAGTAGGTTCAAGTGCAATCAACACAAGTGTGTCTACGTTGAATTCCTTCACAGGTTGAGTGTGAGAATGTACGTGTGCTTAAGAGTGCATCAATCAATTCCCAGCAAACACAAAGGTGTAATATCGAATGCTGAATTAATACGAAATCAAAGTTTTGATGTAGTAGCGAAATTTTTAAATAAACCAGTATAATATCTCTCAGAGAACTCCAGCATGGTAATTAACTCAATATGTAAATATGTACAATTTTTAAAAACATTCATTATCCGTCATATAATTCAGAGATTTGGTCACAATAAATATAAATATACTCGTAGTTAACAGCAATTACTAAAGTAACCATATATGGATACAGTAAGTCTTTAAAACAACAAGAATAAGCCCTGATGGCACTTAATAGCATGATTTCACGCACGCGGTTCACTCTCTTTTCATGCATTACAGTGACCAGCAGTAAAATATCAAAAGCATGCGGAATGAAATCCCATCATGATTTTGTCAGTGACCCAAACTTAAAAGATCATTAAAGCAAAAAAATTAACAATACAGAAAGAAATACAAACTAATTACTCGTATCGCCAATCTCAAGGAAATAAATTCTAGGGAATAATTTTTTTTATTCCCATTAACAATAAATTGGCATCGCCAATTGTTTGGGAATAAATTAAATATCTGTTGCGACTGGAACATGCTATTGTGAATTGATGTAATTTTAATTTTGACGCGTGTTTGTATAATTTTCATATTATTCAGCAAAATGAAAAGCATTTCGCTTCGATTTATGTTATGAGAAGAAGAAAAAAAACTCATTGGAAAAAGTAAAGAGATGAAATTTGAGAGATGCATCAAATCCACTGTGTTTATCGGAAGCAAGGTTTTGTTCACTTAATTTTTGCGCGCGAACTGAATCAATATATCGCGTAGTTTTAATATTATATATACTTCCAAATATATATTAAAAGTTATAAGTAATTATTGTTAGGACAAGATCAGTAAATAACGTTAACGATTAATAACAATAATTCCCTGCATCGCCTTTTTTTTGAACATGCAATAAATTTTATGGCTATGGTATAATAAAGAATTTTTTCACGTCACCTAAAATATTTAAAAACACAACTTTACACTTGATAACATTTTAACCCAAAATTTGAGTATTTCTTGCTATTAAGCATATATGTGTCAGATTTTCAATTAATTTTTAAACTTTACAAGTCTTCTTCCCGTTTTATACATTCATTACGCACTGATAGCGGAAAGAAACATTCTCATGAAATTCACGATACCAAATGAGAATGGAGAATGAAAATTTCATGGGAACAAAAATTTTATATATTATTCACGATAGGGGTGACATATTTTTTGGGAAAAAACTCACGGGAATAAAAATTGGTGATGCCATATTTTCACGATTGCAACTTTAGGGAAAAGGGAAATATTTCGAGTGAAAAAATATTCACGATAGTGGTGAATGACGTTTATTATATAAAAGTTGAGTGGGTCAGCCAGCCACCTTTTTTATAAGAAAAGTATGGCTCTGACACAGTTAAAAAATTTTTTCTATGTATATGAAAGGTATAGCTATCCCAGCAAAAAAAAAACTGATTTGGAAGCACCAACAACTGAGCAAAATGCTTCTGAAAAGCACTAACGTAAGGCGGACTCTCACAAAAATTATATATTATTACTTCTGTGAAGCACTTTATAATGCAAAAAAAAAATTCATGGCTCTTTGGAAGTTAAATGTATTGCTTCAAGCTGGTTCATCATCTCGAACAAAAAAAAAAATTTATTCATGCACAACAGCAAGTAATTTTGTAACATCGTCTCCTGGGTTGTGACACAGTCAACCATCTTTTCTATAAAAAAAGTATGACTGTGATGCAGTCACCCGTACTTTTTACAAGAAATTGTTGGAAAGTTAAATGTGTGAGAAAATATGGATGAGTATGTCACAGTTTTATTTTTCTTATATAGACTGTGCCTGAGCCATACTTTTCTCATAGAAAAAAGCCATACTTTTCTCATAGAAAAAATGTTTCAGAGCCACAATTTTCTTGTGCAAAAGAAGAATGTTGACTTTACCAAAGTTATACTTTTTCTTATAGAAAATATGATTGACTGTGTCACATCCATAATTTTCTTATACAGCTATAATTTCCTTACAGAAAAGATGATTGACTACGTCACACCCATAGTTTTTATTATAGAAAATATGTTTAACTTTGCGACAGCGCGGTATTTTTCTCGTAGTAAAGATGGTTGACTAAGTTAGATCTCTACTTTTCTTTTAAAAACTAAGGTTTTTCGCGCCCCAGCCATGCTTTTGTTTTAGCAAGTATGGTTGAGAGTTTAGGATTGTCATGAAGAGGTTGTTTAACACTTTCCAGATTATCTACCATTCTTGATGACTTGGTTACACTGTTTCGCAGGCCACATATCTAATGAATTTCCTAGAGCCTCGCTACCGATTCACCTCGCTATCACCTCAGATTTCCTTCCGTCACTCATTAAGCTAAACAAATACAACAGTTTTTATTTAAGACACCCTGTAATTAAATAAAATTTCTTCACTATCCTTTTTATTCAATAAAATTGTGATCAATATACTGTGTTATTGATTGGTAGGCGGTGTGTGGTGTGGTGTGATGTGGACATTGGTTGTTGCTGCAGTTGAAAGCCATAATTGAAATCGTGTTAAAAGCTTGAAAGCCATTAAACCATTCATTGTAACTATAGGAAAAAAAATAGCCATACATAATCTTCCTGTTTTATACGCAAGTTTCTTGTTTTAAAAACATAAAACTGCGTTTAAAGCAAATATGAATGATGGAGGCTATAGAAGTATAGAATGCAGGATAGCGATAGCTTATATTACTATTAATAGATATATATTGTGGACAACCAGGAAAAATGTGATTATTTTCAATTATTTGTAGAAAGTGAAAATGAGAGATCTTATTTGAAAATAAAATCATAATATAAGATAATTTGATTTTCTATGCTTGAAAGTGATTTGAATGTTCTTTGAAAACCATGTGATGATCACAGCACAGCCAATCAAAAGAGAGATATTTTGTTTGAAAATTACGAAATATGCACGTGTGTTGTTTTCAGATGTATTTATTGCACTGTACTTCTCTACTTTTCTTACTACTGCTAAGTAATAAAAAAATTACTATTATTATTATCTAAAATATGCTTTAGGTTTGAGGAATATTAGAGAAAGTATGTATATTTTAAAAAGATTTTGTTCGTAACGTTGGTGCTTATTTTATACATAATTTAAGACATTTTAAAGGCCTTGAAGCATTATACCTTATCTTTAGCACTTAATATGCATACATATATTTTCAATCTGCAATAGTTTATACTTCTCCATAAACCAGACATTTGCCGCAAACTCCTTTTTCAAACTGAAATTGACTCTAGTTAAAAGACTTCATTAGTTAAACAACCAGATAAACAGAACGACAAATTTTTGCCTTAAGATTTTTATCAAAAGCTTGCAAAACTTATAGCTAAAGTTGAATAGTCTTTAGTTTAAGGGAAATTAGCTCATTGAAATTTAGTTGAATTTAATTTCCGCATGTGTTGACATGCAATATTTCTTGGCATGGCAAATGTTGTTGGAAAACAAACACATAGTGACTATTATATGTTATTTGATATGTACGAGTATATGTAAATACACACACATATACATATACATATATGTATAACGCATGGGTATATGTGAGCTTGTATGCGAATATGCCGTAACATATGTATATATGCACGAATATTAATTGAATGTAACTCATATGCACTATTTCATCACGTAGCCCTAAGTTTAACTCTCACACAGCAAACACAATGGGTCGGTTAAAAAATTTATATCAGGCTTATTATGAACAGTAACGTGCGGTTGATAAGAGAAATTTTTACAACAGAGTTGATAGGTAGCAACTCTAATTTTTCAACCATCAACTACAAAATCGCTATTGTGAATAGTTATTAACGGAAATTTAGTGGGAGAAAAATATTCACTCGAAATGTAAGTAGTAAATAAATAGAAATATACAGGCAGCCCTGTAATCTTCATATTCAAAGGTAATTCTGGGCTAAATCTCAATTTTTTTGTCAGATTTTCCAGGAATTTATAGCGCAATGACTTGCTGCTTATCTTATTTCGACTTATAATGTCTTATGGAACCTAATTTATCTTATACTTTGGTATACATATTTCAAATTAAATATATTATGGCGTTTGCTTTTCTATGAAAAAAGTGTTAAATTTATTGCACTTTTCAATGAAAATTCACAATAAAATGATTTTTTTAAATGGAGATTTTATTAGAAATTATTCTATCAATCACGACTTGCGAGTATAAATTTTTACCTTAAACAAGGGCTAAATTTAAATTTTCTTAGCAAAAAGTTAAAAAACTTCGCACTTTTTCTAGAAAAGAAAAAAGCATTAGTTATAGTAAATGAGATGAGGGTTTTCTAAATAAAATAAAATTAAATTCAGAATTTTAAAGTTTAACTCTAAAAGAAATAAATTTCTGAAAATCGACTTGTAAGCTTAAAAGTTAAACATGTGCCCTTAATTATAAAAGTGGTCTAAGTCATATATTTCTTTGGTCGAGATATTTAGTAGGTTGCATTTGAACAAATCAAAAAATATTTTAATATTATGCAACATTTTAATTTAGAGTTTTTACTAGCCTCGATTAATATAGATTTATTGAATATTTATTGCAGTTTTTTTTAAAAGATTTATTTAATATTTTGAAGCAAGAATGCATATAATTATATAACTTAGACCACTTTCATAATTAAGGGCACATCAACTTAAGCACTTTTTCCTTATTGCCACAGTTTTATCACAAGGGTAATAAAAAAGAAGGAGCGTTTCTAGAGAAAAAGTATTCAAAATTGCAATTTTGGGAAAAGTAAAAATATTTCGTGGGAAAATATATTCACGATAGTGGTGTATATATTTAATTTTAATTCACAATTGAAGACTTTTTGTTTTAACTTTTTTTAATTTAGCCCATTGTGAATCACTTGCATACATCCAATCATCCACTCGGGCATTATCTTATAAATATTCTAACAATCATATCGTTTCTATTAGAAGTACACATTGCATTAGTGAAGAATAATTCCAACTCGTGATGCTGTTGCAAAAAAGGCAAACTCTAAAATATTAGTTAATTTTAATTATTATTCGAACTCCATTTGTTTCTATATTTGTGATTTGAACGGGCTAAAGTTCGTATCGCTTTTTAAGCCAAATTACATGTTATAATTATTAATGAACAAATAACACCAAAGTCTTTTGTAAGTCAGAATATTTACAACAGACTTTGGTGTTATTTGTTCATTAATAATTATCACATGTAATTTGGCTTAAAAAGCGATACGAACTTTAGCCTGTTCAAATCACAAATCTAAAATATTAGTTTTAATAATTTAGTCTAAACATAATTAAAAGAGACTAAAGCTACGGTCACACTTGACAAACATTTGCCCAAAAAAGCGTAACCACTAAATGCTAATGAAAAATCTTTCAATTCAGACAAAAGTTTTTCAAGTTAAAGAGTATGCAATAATGTTGGATTGTATGACATTGTCTATTAGTTGTGTTCGAAACTGTTTAATTTGATAAACAAGTGTTTGGATCAAAACTTTTGTCATTAGTGTTTGTTGGTTACGCTCTTTTGGGCAAATGTTTGACAAGTGTGACCGTACCTTAGGAGCCACAGCAATCCAAAGAAAAAAAAACAAGTATTTCGGATTCAAATGCATATTTTAATGTCACAGAGAATCTAAATTTATATCAGTAAATTATTTAAGTATATTAATATACAATATGCATTATTAAAATTGTCGTTGACTAGTTTGCTTCCAATTACAATATGCTATGCTTCATTAGGACATCAGTCATCAGCTGTCTTTGTTATTGTTTATTTACAATTGCTTGCGATATATTAATTAAAATAAATTCTCATGTAGGTATGCATATAATTACAATTCCCCTAAGTTATAGAAGCAAACTATGATAATACTCTCCCCCCTTAATAGGAATTATTAAAGAAAACTCAACAAGATGTTCTCATTAGTGTGCAAATAGTTTAAATAGAAAAAGGGGAAACTTTTTGTTTTATTCCCTGCAATTAAATTTCATAATTAGATTAAATTTTCCTCCCCCAGCAGTGTCGGAAACAAATTATTACAAAATGTGCATTAAAATATGCATTTGCTTATTATTTTTTTTTATTCCATATAAAATAACATAATTATTTATCGTCACGTAGATTTATTTATTATTGAATGTGAAATCTTGCATTATGCAAATACGAAAATAATTAATGAGAAAAAAAACTCATTACAATGCGATAGCATAAATTATTGCATTAACATTAATTAAAACTGTCTTGTTGACTATTTGTTCAAATTTTATTGGTATTGTTTTCTTTTTTTTCTATTAAAATAAATACAATTTTAAATATTTATTTATACGAGGATTATAACAGATTTTTAACAGAAAATTTTAAAATATTGTTTGGCATCTTGTTAGATGGTTTTTACACACACAAAGTTTAATTTGAAAAGAGAGTTCCCAATCTATTTTTCCTTCCCCCCTAAGAACACAAGACTTTGCAAAGCATACCTTGAGTGTGTAAAACTTAAATTAGACGTGTCAAAGCCATAATGCCATAGCCATAACCAAACCAAAATTCAATGGTTTTATATGGCAATAGCTGTGGCGTTGTGGCGAGTCACCTATAATCAAATAGAGTGTTGCCCCTAAGTTTGGTTCGAACAGCTGTTTTGTATGGTTGTGGTTATGTCACGTCTAGTTTAAGCTTAACAGCTGTCTTAGACCGAGTTTACATCTGGCACATACATACGTGCCCAAAAAGTCGTAACCACTAATTACTAATAAAAAAAAACTGTTTGATTCAGACATTTATTTATTGAATTAAACAGTTTCCAATCATGTTTGATTCTACAAAATTGTCTATTAGTTATGTATGAAACGTGTCAGAATCAAACAGTTTTTCATTAGTAATTCGTGGTTACGCTTTTTGGGCACATGTGTGGCAGATGTAAACTCGTATTTAGTTAATCCTAATTTACGAGGGGAACAGAAAAGTTTCTTTTCCCCTCGTCTCTTTCTCTCTCTCTCTCACGCTCTCTCTCTCTCTCTCTCCTAACAAACTTAGCAATAAGACTTGCATAGTGTAAATTAGGACTTAGCAACACTTAATACCAGTGTTGCCAATAGCTGAAAAAATTATACTAATTGTTATGTTTACTATACTTTTACAAAGTATGATTACAAGTAGTTTACATTTAACAGAAATTTAATTAACGGCCGTTATTATTGGGTAAAGATTTACGTTTCACCACCATTCTGTTATACTGGTTTCACACACGACAATTTTAATTGAACTACTTTTGAGCTTATAGAAGAAAGAGGAGAATAAAATGAAAAAGAGAGCCATCATATTTTCCTCTCTTGCCCATGAACTAAAAAGTTGCTCAACTAAAATTTTCTTGTGTGAACCGGGACTTACTTCACAATTACAAAGGGGTCGAAAGAAAATTGTTTAGATTAGTGAGGCGATTAAATTGATTAATGAGAATCAACAAGTTTTAATTTTTTTTTATCTGACGTATGAAATTTATTTTGTCGTCTTCAACTCTGATTGTCCAAAAAAATGTAGAATAATAATTTACAGTTAATTGAAACAAATTCCACAAAAAACACGAACTATTAATTTTACTACACCCTGTCAAAAATAACTGTGTGGCAACACTCTATTCTTGCAAAAGGTGTGAATAGTTGTTGTTGATTTTTTACATTTATTTTCTTTACATACTTCTTACAACTACAATACGAGCTGAAAAATCGTCAGCCAATGTAGCAGTGGTAAAGTAAGAAAATAAAAAAACATGTTGATTATTGAGTTCTTGTTTCAACTTTGATATTAGTTGAACTTCTCATTTGTTTAAAAAGAGGTTTAACATAATATCACTAGTTGTTCTAAAAAATTTTTGGGAAAAAGTTCCCTGATAATCTGCATTAGTAATAGTGAAATGCGCAGAGGATCAGGCTAAACCCCTCAGTAATAAATTTCCATGTTTTTTTTTAATAAAAAACAAACAAGTAAAATAATAATTTGTTATTATTGTTAGTCCTTTAATAAATGTTAAAATTAAATTGCAACAATTTCAAAAAAAAAAAATTTATTTGTCATGTCAAGTGCGCTGACGAAAAAGATTAATTTTGCGTTGTTTACTATATCTTGCAACTTTTTGTCGCTGGAACATTCTGTACATCAGTTGTTTAGCCTCGTATAATTTTGCTTGTTTTTTATTATTATAATTTTAATTTTTTTGTACATATATATATATATATGTAAATAAAAACAAACAGCAATATAATTGTTTTAATTAAATTTTTTTTATTTAATTTAGTAGGAAATAAACTATTTAAAATTCAATTGCAAATAAACATAAATTCAATTTGTTTTAATAGTTAATTAACAACTTTAGGAAATAATATTTAAATTGTTACCGAAAATAATGCCACTGCCAGAAGTTAATTATGGAAAATGTTAATTTACTCACTATTAAAATTAATTTTTTTTTCTCAAACTAAATGCATATGTAGTTGAAGTAATTTGCAGCAATTTAAATACTGATATAAATATATAAAAAAAATCAGAAAGGAAGATTTAATTCAGTAATGTATTTCACACGTTCCCCTTCAGATCGAAGTAGTTGTCCATGTATCTCTAAAACACTAGTTCTACAAAGCCAAAACAAGGTTCCTTTCATTTCTATTAGTTTTCTTTAAGTCATGGACGCCAGCATGTCATTAAAGACAAACAAACATAAACTCACTAAACTAAACAATAGCCCAATTCACAGTCTTGTGCTAATGGTCTTGCATCGTAGCATGTGCGAAATTGTATAGTATATTAATATTTACCACTTAACAATTATTAGTGGTGAGTATCAATATACTATACCATTTTGGACATGCTACGATGCAAGATCATTTGCACAAGATTGTGAATTGGACTAATGAGGTTTAGCCATTCTTGTGGTTTCTTTTATACGACCTTAAAAAAATATTTGCATGGAATAAAATACATAAGGCCAATTCACAGTCTTGTGCAAATGGTCTTGCATCGTAGCAAGTGCGAAATTATATAGTATATTAATATTCACCACTTAACAATTATTAGTGGTGAGTATCGTATACTATACCCAGCGTTGTCAACTTGGTGCGTTTCGCACCATTTTGGGTGCTTTTTGAAATTTTTTGTGCGAAAAATTCCTTAGTTGGTGCGTGGTGCGCTTTTTTTAAAATTTCGGTGCGTTTTTTAATTTTTGGTGGCACCAACGCAAATTTAACACAACAATGGGTTAAAACCGGAAAATTCTTGTTGTGAAACTTATCAACTTGCTGATAATGTTAATTACCATATTAATACTAATGATGTTTACAAAATATCACAATTTGAAATAAAATCTGTTGTATGGCCCGATGACAATAATGATGAAAATATTGGGTTTATTTATTTAGAATAATTAATTTTTTTCTCTTTTTAAAAAGTTTTAAACAGAATTTATAAAATTAATGTACAAAAATTTATCATCTTGTACAAGTGAATGTAAACATATTTATGTGCCCTTAATTATGAAAGTTGTGTAAGTCATATATTTCTTTGGTCGAGATATTTAGTATATTACATTTGAACAAATCTAAAAATATTTTTGGATTTTATGCAATAGTTTAATTTAGAGTTATACTAGTCTCGATTAATATAAATTTATTTTACTATATCGAATCAAAAATGCGTATGACTTAGACCACTTTCATAATTACGGGTACATGTATACCATGTATGTACGAATTCGTTCAGTACATATATTGTAAAAGGCTATTTCTTTTAATTGTGATATTTTTAATATGGATACATTTAAACTTCTGATAAAAAAAATTTAAAAATATTTGAATAAAATGATATATACTGAAGTCTTATTAGTTTTGAATGCTTACTATTTATTAATTGTTGATATCGTTAAAAATTTTTGTACAGAATTTATGAAATTAAAAAAAATATTATCAAACATATTTGTTTAGTTTTTTTAGGTTTTACCCTTTTAACCTTGAACTGTAAGAACTTCTTTTAGTGTTAAATTTTTAATACAAAAATATAATATTATACTTTTTATACAAAATCAATTCAATAAACATTTTAAACTAAAGAAATCTTGGTGCGTTTTTTTGTAAATGGCGCGATTTTTTCTTCATTTTGGTGCGTTTTGAAATTTCAAAGTTGACAACGCTGACTATACCATTTTGGACATGCTACGATGCAAGATCATTTGCACAAGATTATGAATTGGGCTATACTGAAAAGTCACTAAAACTAGAAAAAGTTTATTATTCAAATAATGATTGATTAATTAAATGAAGTAGAAGTTTCAACAATTACTAGGATGCAAAACTTGATTCGAAAAAAAAATATTCCATTAAGACTTTTAATTGCAAATATACAAGTAATCAACTAAACATTTAATTAAATCAATTAAAATTTTTCTTTAATTTAAGGACGTTTTATATAGATTTTATGTTATTAAGGTATTAAAGATAATTCGTCCTTCCTTTAGCAACCATTTCTTTCTATAATTTTATCAATATACTGAAAAATATGTGTTAACATCTGCGGAATATTCAAATTACAAGCGGCGAAAGTAATCGTCTGAGCTGTTGCGACCATCTGACATGGATTCGATTTGGTTTTGATTTTGTCACCAGAATAGAATGCACAAATATATTTGTGATGCAGCTCTGGGTTGAGGAACATCTCTCGCGTCATCGTAATTATTTCTTAAGTGCGGTCAGGCTTGTGCGTGTTGTTTGGCCTTCGAGAGTTTTTCGTCTCGCTCGCACTGGTTGACTGATCTGCCACGGATAACCGTATAATCTTGCGGTTTTTTGTGGAATTTCTTTAACAACCACGTTGCTACTTCCTATGTGAAGGCATAGGTCGTGTACACAACACAAAAACTTTTAAAATACTGTTAATACCATCTTGGGCATATGGTCTAGTTACTCCGCCCATACTTGTGCAACACCATATTATACAAATTTACTTTGTATAATATGTAGTAAATAAATAAATAAATATGTGTGATGCAAATGAATATTCATTACGTCAGTAACTAGATTCAGTAAGTTTTATTGCGATAATCGTATCGGTATAATAAATATAACGAAAACCTATCGACTTTGCTATCCAGTAACATATTTTAACGAATTTCACTGTCAGTTGACGTAAAAAAAGTAAAGGCTCTTTATTCTTCTTTGTGATATTCGCTTATTGCCATTTTGTATATGGAGATTCTACATGATATATGCTAGGAACACAATTGGGACGAACGACGAATTTTTCGGTGAGAACTTTCGTCATAAAAAATAAAATACATTTGTTCTTATGAAAATGAACACAACACCGCCGTAGAACGAAATTCGTCGTGCGTGACGAACTCTGAGATAGATTTATTTATATTTTGTACGCCGACGAACGACAAAAAAACAATTTTCTCTCACTCTATTTACATACACAATAAACAGTGTGACCAGATTTTAAAATAAAATTAAGCTAAATCACATATGTCTTTAATACATTTTTAGAGAAAACGCAATTTGGATTAAAAAAGGGTAAAAAAGCTAAATCAGTTTTTAAAAAAGCTAAAAAATAAGCTAAGAGCTAAATAAAAATTTTAAAGCTAAGTCCAGAAGAAATGAGCTAAATTTAGCCCAAAATTAGCTAGTATGGTCACACTGGCAACAACCAACTTTATCAATTATAAGAGCTGAATTCGCTGAGTAAATTCGTCGTTATTGTGCTTCACACTACGAATTTACGCAGCGAATTCTTATCGACGAATTCGTCGATGTAAACGAAATTCGTCGTTCGTCCCAATTGTGTTCCTAGCAATAGAAATAAATGCTGAGAAGAACCTCAGCTCTACACTATAGTAAGAGCCGGTTTATATGAAGGGTAACGTAGCTGCGACAACACTTACATGAAGACTTTTTGTCACAATAGTGAGGGGACTTTTTGATAATAATTTGATCAATGCTTTTTATTCGTTCATTCGTAGCAGTGTTGCCATAAAGCAAATAACTGTTAGTTTGGAAAATGTAGAATTAATATGTCGACAAAGTTTTACTTTTTTTTGTGTTACCATCAAAATACAATAATTCCGTTTCTCTTCTTACTTTATTTGTTTTTTTAGTTTATATACTATAAATTAAAACCGTGCATATTCGTGTTGTATATTTGTTAGTGTAAAATTTTCTGCTGTCAAGATACTTCCAAACATTTTGCTTTGATTTGACAGCAGAGAAATTATCAACTGATCGCCTGATGTGAATCCGCCTTGCTTTGGTACATACTATAACAAAAATACGAGAGAAAGAAATATGTAAAAGAGTAGAGTTAAAATTGTGTCTTCGATTGTCAATGCGTGCGACTTTTACTACCTCGCAAGCTTCCCTTGACTTACTGCCTACAAACACTAGTCGCAGGCGACATGTCACAGCTACGTCACCCTTCATCTAAACGGGATCTAAGAAATAAATTACAGAATAGCATATTCGTTATAGCAAACGAAGAAATATAAAAATAAATATTGCGATTGCCGGTTCGCTAAAAGTTGCTGAATCCAGGTGCAAATCTCTTGCTTTACTTAAAATAATAAGGGGCTTAAAAGTTCCGCAAACTGTGAATTTTTACACTCTTGTATCTTAGGGTTTACACGTATAAGTGCAATTTCGAAAAAATCAATACCCTCAAACTCTTTTACTAACACAACTACATTTTCGGCACTTGCAGCCTACTTCCAACTCAAATGCCAAGGAATTTTAGGAGAATTCACTTGCAGCAAGTACCCAGTAAAAAAAGACACTCCAAAGAAGTCATGAAAATGTAGAGTTTGCAGTCTGGAAGTGGTTCAAATTTCGATCCGATCTAATGATTTTTACATAGGGTTGTCATTGCAAGAAGTTCTCTTTTTCGATGCCTAGTCACCGAATTAGAAGCGATTTTAAGAAAAGTTTCCTTTTTTGTGTTCTATGGTAATATTTTCATCTAGGAAAAACTTTAAAAAGTAACATATTTTAACAATTCGTTTCTTTTTATACGAATTTAAACGCGAAACAGTGTTTTGTGTAAATTTAAGCAAATAACTTCTAAATTTTAGGCCAAAATTAGTTCATAAATTTCTTTAAAAAAATCGATTTTTTGAAAATTTTGGTGAGTATTTACTAAAACTATGGAAAAACTACAAGGTTTTGTGTGATTAAAATAAACTTTTACTTGGTTTTCTGCTAAGTATCGGCAAATTAAAAATATCGATTTTTTGGAAGCAATAAAATGTGGTTCCTTCAGAATGACTTCCATTTTTTTTTTACTGGGTAAATGAAAAGTTAGTTAACAGTGTTGCCCTATTAATACTTTAGTATAGATTAACTGGATTGCAGGGTAATATTATTTAAGTTTTTACTGATTTTAAATACATTTAAAATCTAATTTGATATTTTTTCTCAAATATTCATAAATCAAGCAGTTAATGAATTTTTGAGGCATAAACATCATTGAAGCAATACGAATAAAGTTCAATAATATCTTGTTCCCTTAAAATAAAACTTTTTAATGCTATGGAGAACACTGCACTAAAAGATAAACATGCAAGTTACAAGACAACCGGGCATTTTCATTGATAATACGTACACAGAACTTACATGCTAGTACTGGTACGTCTAAACGCAAGTATGAAAATCTATTTACACAAAATCTATACTCGCTTTTCGAATGGCAGCGAAAATCGAACATCGAATAGTAACTACTTGCCAAAAAAAAAAATTGTCCTCTTGCATTTTACACTTACAAATTAAATATACATACATACATACATATCACGATTTAAAATTTTATTCCTGTGAAAAACTTAAAGAATTTAACATTAGTCAATTTACATCAGTTTTCTACTTAACTAAAATATCAATAATAAAATAATAGAGCTAAATGTTAACAATTCATTTTTTAAATAAAAACTATAAACACTATTTTTTTCTTGGATAATAAGCCTGATAATTAAATCAATTTAAAAATAAATTCAGTAAAGTGCGACTATGACTCACGCACATAGGGCTCCGTACGAACACTAGATATGTAATTTAGTACAAACTTCATCCTATATAATATATAGTTTTGGCATTTTTTTCGTTTTTGGGGTCTTTTCGGTTTTTTGTTTTGTCGTTTTTTGTGTTTTTTCGGTTTTGGCGATTTTTTTAAGTTTTGGCTCTTTTTTAGTTTAGACACTTTATTTTCTTGTTTTGGCGATTTTTTCGGTTTTTTGGCGTTTTTTCATTTTGGCGTTTTTTTATTTTTGGCGATTTTTTTTAATTTTTGCGATTTTTTGTTTATTTAAATTTTTTTTTTTAGTTTTGGCGACATTTTCGCGTTTTGGCGATTTTTTTAAATTTTTTGCGTTTTTTTTCATTTTGGCGTTTTTTTTCATTTTGGCGATTTTTTCGAGTTTGGCGATTTATTTTAGTGTTAGATTTTTTTTTTAATTTTGGGGTTTTTTTTCGTTTTGGCGATTTTTTTTTTAATTTTTGGCTATTTTTTTTTTGGTTTAGCGATTTTATAATTTTCGGTTTTTTCAGTTTTACCGTTTTTGAAAATTTCAAGTGTTTGCCTCTTACGGTTTCCAAGATATAGCAAATTGTCAAAATTACATAGTCAAAATTGCATTAACTGATGCACCACCCTTTAATTTAAATTTTTTAAATTTTAGTGTTAATTGTTGTAGTCTGTATAAAAATACACTAATTTTACAAACTTCAAGTTTCAATATACATATGTTCATACAATTGTATGTATATTACATGGGATTTTAACATATTTCATTGCTCGTTTTGGAACACCCTTTAATTTTTAGTTCTCATGTATTTGTTGTTGTAGCGGCCAAGGTTCTACATACTGTGTCCAAATTTCAGGTCCGTAGCTCTTACAGTTGCTGAGAAAATACCGTGTGACGGACAGACGGACAGCGTAGCGAAAACAATAGGGTTCCTTTTCACCTTTGGTGTACGGAACCCTAATTAAACATTTTGATTGCGTTAATTAAAGTTGCAAAACAAATTATTAAATTGTGTGCTGTAGTGGTTCATACATATTTTAAAATACTACAAATTAAATCACTATAGTTATTGAAAATAATTTAATTTACTAACATAAAAACTATTTTACAACATACAAATAATTGCCAATTAAACTAAAATTTGCATACAACTTTTCAAAAATACATAGATGATGATGATTTTTAATTTAAATTGTGTTTAAATTTTAATATTATTTTGATGACAATTCTAATAACATTTTATTTAATGTTGTTAGATATTTTTTATTTCTTGGGAGTAAACTGATAATGCACACATGCATACATACTTACGTGCATATACACATGCATAACATACATGAGCATTGACAGACATACATATGTATAAACAACGGCCCTTCCCAGCAAGCAATCCAGGATTTGATCTCAAATTGGAAATAAGTTGATAAAAAAAACTCGTTACCCACACTTATTTAAATATGGAGCAATTCCATGCAAAACGACCAGTGTGCACACTTCTACCGATATTCGGTAGATTCTACCGGTAGATTCTACGGAATATGTTTGTGAATTTAACAATCTACCGATTCTACCGAACAAGGCCTAATATCTACCGAATATTGTTATTTAATAATTTAAGTCGATATACATATGTGAAAATTGCCTTTTTTGCCACATAGCAGTGCGGCCGCAGAGCGGTCATTTTCTGTCATGAAAATCATTAAAACTGAATACAGAAATCGATTAAAAACTGAAAATATAAGTAACCTAATATTTGCCAAAGAATTGTGCCTTGGGGTTGAAATATTTATTAATACCAATAATTTAATAATGTTTGCACAAAAGTTTAAATTCATAAATGGATCTTACATATAATCTTTGTAGTTACAAATGTTTGTCAAATAAAAGTTATTTTAGTAGCTTAATAAAACCCAAGGCAAATTCATATAAGGTATAATCAGCTCAATTCGCTTTGAGAAATTTATACTTGAAATGTCAGAAAAATGTACTGAAAAATGTGTTTTGACATCCAACGTATATTCAAATTACAAGCGGCGAAAATAGTCACCTGAACTCTTGCGGCCACCTAGTATGAATTCGCCTTGAATAAAACCTATGTACAAAAACTGAATTCCTGTTATTTATGTAATATATATATATATATATATATATAAAGGGTAAGGGCAAATATCTGGTGATGACACTTTTTTTATTGGAAATGCTTCGTTGTTTATGACAGTTTAATTTCCAATCGCATGTGAAAGTTTTAAATGTGCTTTTGGAACCTGTTTAGTTTGATACGCCTTGCACTTACACTTTATATATAGGTATATATATTTTGTTATTTTTTATGTTTCTTTAAATTGTTATTTTTTATGTTTTCTGAATAAAAAAAAATCTACCGAATGTCATTCAAATCTACCAATTTTTTTTGTCGATTCTACCGAATTTAAAAAAAATTAAGTGTGCACACTGAAAACGACCCTACACAGGAAAAAAAATAATTTACTTATTTTTAATCCAAACGGTTCAACTGATGTTCACAAGAGAATGAATATTATGGACAAATTAAAATAAATACACATTTCTCATTTTATCTCCCTCTTTGTATGTTTGGTCTTTATTTTACGTTTTCTTTTATTCACTTTATCATTTTTAATAAAACCCGTTATGTAAAAACTGTTTGTTCTCTTTTTTTAATATGAGTAAATATAAGTAATTTTTTTCCAATTTTTTTTTCAATACATACAAATTTTAAAATAGAAAACTTAAAAAATAACACTTGAAAGTAAAATGTAATTTAAGATGTTGTTGTCAACATTATTGACAACAAAACGCTAACATGTGTACATGCAAAAGTTGCCAACCTGCTTGACACCGACTTCGAAGATCATTGCTGGTAATACTTGCATATCGTCACCTTAAATCCGAAAGGCCGCAAAAACCAAAAAATTCAAAAAATACTTGTTTAATTAATTATGATGTTATTAACCAAAATACATCTTTCCTTAATATTTTATTCATATATGTTCAAAAATACCGATTTTATTCATTATTCAATTTAGCACCCACCTAACAAATAAATAGTCTTCAATTTATTAGGTTTTTTGGTTCTCCTGTAAAATAGTAAAAAGTGCACTTACGGCCTTTTGGATTTTAGGTGACGATATTATTATATGTTTTATTTATAAGTTTTATTTAACAGCAATTAAATTTTTTTTTTTAATTTTCTATAGTCTGCTTGTGAATTTGGTGTATGTATGTTTTTCTTAGAAAAATTTTAACTTTCTTAATTTGAATTGATCAAAACACTAGTAGCTGAAAACAAAATTTGTCAATAGAAATAATATGTGTGGGAAAATATATTGCCATTTGTTTGCTTGGCATCGACGTTACTATTAAAAATATAATGGCAATTTAAAATTTGCTTGTTATTTAAATTAACATTCAAGTTGCTGCCATGTGAAAAACTAAGCTCTATGGATGCGTTGCATATCACAGGTAACTCCGGAATCATTTGATTTTATGTTGCTTAGTTGTGACCAAAACATAATTAATGTGTCACTACAGGTGTTTTTTTTTCTATTACTAAAGCCACATAAACACATGGCACATACATATGCAAATATCGCACACTATATCATAAACAGTCACAATTCAAAAAAATTCAGATGCCGAGTAGTGGCAAGCAACTGTTGATACTGTACATATGGCGCAAGTATGTTGCAGCAACTTTTAATTTTTTAGTGCAAAAGAGCGAGAGAGGAATACAAAAAGTGTATATTTCCACTTTAACACTCTCACACACATTCAAGAATTGCTGCAACAAAAATTGCAAGTCTGGACCGGGACTACGTAACATGAAAACATAAATAACGGTAATTTTAATTATTTTATTCGAACTCCATATGTATCTATATTTATGATTTTAACAGGCTAAAGTTCGTATCGCTTTTTAAGCCAAACTACATGTGATAATTATTAATGAACAAATAACACCAAAGTCTGTTGTAAATATTCTGACTAACAACACATAGTTGAACGGAACAGCCAGCCGTTTTCGAAGGCCACTAAACCTTCATCATCAGCGTTCTTTTGTGTTTGGTCAACTGTGTGTGGTGTCAGTTATAACGGTATTTTATATTCTTCAAGAAGACTGTGTTGCAAAAGAAATTGTTGCGGTCGTTAGAGATTTGTTCAATTAACTGGTTTCTTATAAAACAAAACTACTTTGATCATTTTGAGTTGTGTCAGTTTATGATTTAGTGTGCGATATTTATAGTTGTATAATATATGTATGTATATTTAGAGCATATAAAATTCGGCATATTGGTTTAATTTAATTAATGGACAGTTTATATATTTTTATGTCTTCCAAAAAATGTTTTGCAAAGGTTGAAAACTAATTCGGTTCTATGAATTAAATGATGTTACGGTTTTAGTTTTTGCTTTTAATTTTTTCATTTTGTTTCGTGTAAATATAATAATTACTTTTATATTGTTATTAGACTTTATGGTCAGAGGTGGTATTTTTCGTTTTTAAAGTAATAAATTTTGTGTTCGTATGTTCATATACAATTTTAACATGTGTGGATTAAATTAAATTTTAACTTGTTTTTCTATTTCTAAAATGTATTTTTTTTTTATTTTGGAAATACTTGATGCACATTGGAATTGGTGGGAAAAAATTAGAACTAGGATAAGTTTTCGAGAGAGAGTTTCTCTAATGCGGCCCCTACACGTTGCAACTGTTTGTACAATTAAGTTGCATATGCCAGTTGATCGCTCACTGCACAGGCTGCAATGCTTCAACCAATTTTTCATCAAACTTCATTAAAAAATTATTTTTAGAGAGACCACATGAGTTCTGATTTTTTAGGTCTATAGTCCATAAATAAAATTTTGATGAAGGAAAAAGATAAAACAAGAGAAAATAGAAAACATGCTTTTGTATTCTTCAATAAAATTGCGCATTCGCATTTTTCTTCTGTTTTCACACTTATTGTTTACTGCACACGATGTTGCTCACAAAACGTCTGTATGAAAATGACAAACGAAAAAAAAATCGCCATCACACGCACCAATTTCATAGCTGGGTTGTTCGTTTGTTGAATAAAAATCAAAATGTTTTGATTTTTCATTCAACCAATGACCAACCGTTGGTAAATCATACCTCTAACGTAACAATTGGTTGTACAACTTAATCAAATTGTACAACAAGTCGCAACGTGTAGGGGCCGCATAATATTGTGACAGAAAAACCACAGTGCAATTGCTGGACGAATTCACACGAGAGCTATCGAACCACAGTAAAATATATAATAATAAGTCCTAGTTTACACTATGCAAGTCTTATTGCTAAGCTCATTAGTTCGTTAGGAGACAGAGACAAGGGGAAAAGAAACGTTTCTTTTCTCCTCGTCTCTCTCCACCAAACTAATCAGCTGAGCAGTAAGATTTGCATAGTGTAAACCAGAACTAATTTTTTTTAATGACAGCGTATTCATAGTAGCAAACTGCCCCCTCTAATATCCGTTGACTTACGCAAATTTAAAATGGCCTAGAAGAATAAAACCTTGTAGCAATCAATTATGTATCATATCGCGAAAACAAGCATGACATGACTGACCCCTAAAGAAGTTCTAAATCAGTTAAGAATTCCGAAAGCTTAATAAAAGTGAAGCTTGAAATACGAGCAAATTAAAAGTAATAATTCCAAAACTTTAATATTATTATTGCTCGTATTTATTTCGGCTTCTGTACCACTGTAAACTACACTGCAACATTTTGTTGCACTAATGTGTTGATTAAAAATTTCCATGTACATTTCCAAGTACATTGTTTGCCTGCAAAATTAAAATAAAACTAACGAAGTAAATTACAAATATACAGTTTTAATTTGTTTTTATTATTTTGTTGTGTAATTTGAGTTTGCAACAATTATAAAAAGAATGCCACAAAAGCTTTTATCATAGAAAAATACACACTTTCAAAATATCCAGTCGCATATACGAGTACCTTTTGTTATAAATAAATAGTTTGCACAGTGTGAGATGGAATAAATGAAACAAATGAATTTTTATATATTGATACTTGTCTTTAGACTTCGACTACGACATTTTGGTCTTAGATTAACAAAAAAATTTTGGAGTATTCCTTGAGCTATTATTAAACGTAGTAATTGAAGTAAAAATGTGCCAACCACGATAATGGGGATTGCATTACGCACGTATTTGAAACAACAAAAGTTTTACAATTTCTTTACTCAATGATTTTTTATACTATAAATAAGTCAAGCCCAAATAAAGATCAAAATGAGCAGTTGCCGAGTTTTAAAAGTGACATGAACTTTTCTAAAGGCTTCATTAGTCTTCACTTTCTGTTGCTGTTCTGTGCCGTTCTTTTCTGTATAAAATATTTTGTAATTACTTTGTCTGTGTAAAAAAAAAATCAGCTGGCAAATTATAGAATTGATTACACAAAATATCACAACACACTAATGCATACACACTTTTGGCTGTCATTTAACGTTGAATTCTATTTTCTACAGATTTGTCCGCAACAGAACAGAACGAAAAAGTAAAAACTAACCACACATACAGATTTTCAACTCAACAGAAACAAAACAGCTGATTCAGAACACAACAGCACGTACAAACTAATTTTTCCTTAACTCGTATCGTGCCACATTCGCCAAAAAAAGCTTAAGCGACATAATTTTCGAGTTTATTTTTTTTTCATCATTTGCAATTGTAAATAATCGATTATCGTTAAAAAAAAAACGATATCAAAAAAATGTGTCGGTTAAGCTTTTTTAGCGGTTATGGCTCGTTGTATTAAATTTTGTTAGTTAAATAACATGTTATGCTGTATTAAATGAACTCATTTTGAACATGTTCGCTTAAAAATTGTGCTCATTAATTAGAACTACCAAAACAGTTGACATTTTTATCCCCCATAAATTACGAAACCTTCTAAAAATTTCATTTTAAAAGCATGTTTTTTAACTTTCAGTTTGAATACAACTGGACAAATTCATACAAAATTAATACAAGTAAAGCAAATAAAAACATTCCTGATACATTCGCTCAGTCGCGAATTAAGCGGATATACTCTGCTCTATGGGCCTTCTAGGAACTAAGTTAAAAAATATAGTATATTTTGTTTAAGAATTTAAATTTCTTGTTTTTAAGTATTTAAAAAATATATAATTTATTTTATATCTGCACGTGAAATATCCCCCGCCCTTCTAGTGTTATCCGTTCATTTGTGCACGTATGCAAATATTGAAATTATAAAGAACGGTTTACAAAAACATAAATATGTACACACATATATTTGCATATTTTAATTGATTTATGCCATCATTAACTTCATTTAACTTTATTTTCGTTTTCGAACAACTATAAATTACCAAAAAGAACTCGGAACAAAAACATTTTCACTAAATTCACTCTTTTTTCTTTTATTTTAGTTTGACAGTTTTTCAATTAAATCTAATTTTTTTTTTTTTTTTGTGTTGGTTGCAATTTTCAATTCAGTAAAAAATACAAACTATATTTTATACTAAATGTCATCAATTTTTCCACATGATTTATTCATTAAATGCTAAAATACATGTAGTTGTGCTGGCGACTGCTATGTGATATATTTGTGTGTGTGTGTGTGTGTGTGTGTATTATTAAAATGCACGTACATGCATATGTGCATTATTTGATAAGTATTTAAATATTTACATATTTTGACACAACTTGATTTTAATTGATAAAAAACAATTTCAATTTACATAATTAAGAATTGTTAAATTTTTATAAACATGTTTTTTTTTTGATCTATTACATCTTCAATACTAATTGTGAGTTTTCATATCTTAGATGAAAAAATTAATCCAGTTCAAGGAGAACCATTTAAAAATTGTGTTTTTAAATAGTATAGGTCCTTTATATTTTTTATAACATTAATCGTAGCATAACTCAAAACAGCTAGTTTTTCAGAAAATTTTAAAAACCCCCGACTTTTTTCAGAAAAGATGTTATATCTTCTAAACGGCTGGAACGATTTTCTTTAAATATAGCTAAGAACCATCTCGATCAACTCATCTTTCAAACAGAAAAACTAATTGAAAATCGGTCCAGCCGTTTGGCCTGTACGTGGACACGGACAGACACACAGACACACACTACAAACTTATAACACCCCTTTTTTAGTCGGGGGTTAAAAATATTAGTTTGTACGAATCCATTATTTTTTTTATAGAAATTTGTGCTTTGTATCATTAACCCCCGACTAAAAAAAGGGGTGTTTGTAGTGTGTGTCTGTGTGTTTGTGTATCTTTGTGTCTGTCCGTGTCCACGTACAGGCCAAACGGCTGGACCGATTTTCATTTAGTTTTTTCTGTTTGAAAGATGACTTGAGCTTGAAGAACCCTCTCGTTCTTAGCTATGTTTGAAGAAAATCGGTCCAGCCGTTTAGAAGATATTAACATCTTTTCTGAAAAAAGTCGGGAGTTTTTAAAATTTTTAATTTTTTTTTATATGTATGTATGTACCGACGGTACATCGAATAAGTAAAAATAATTAATGTGATGATCGTAAAAGATAAGCAAGAATAGTTAAACATACGTAGGTAGAGTAATATAACTTCGTGCTAACCTAAATAGAAAAATGAAAAACATGGGAAATAAATAGTGATACTTACATATGTATTTACCAAAGGTAAATCAATAATTGTACACAACAATCATTTCTCACATTCCGTTTCATTAGAATTTACGTTAAATAGCTGATGTTAATAACAATCTCTACCCAAGTAGATAGACTAGGGTGCTGATGAAGTGCGTTGCTGCACAGAAAAATATCGGTATTTCCCCCAGCTTAAAAGTCTAATTTAATTTTTTGTCTCTTCTTTAGAAACTCACATTAATTAATAAAAAATATTTCATTCAATAAAAAGAATTGAAATTACTGAACTCAAGCCTGACTAAAAATTATTTCTGATTAAAAATTTTTAATTTTTGTTATTTTCAAATATTTTTTACTGACGATCATATAAAATTTTGGATAGTTTTTATTAACCTTCAAGTATGCCAACAGGAGTATGAAGTTCTTTTTCATAACAATTTTTTATAGCAGGCATAAATAGAACATTAATTTAATAACGTCTACAAATTTTAAATATTCGTATTTGTATTGGCGAATATCGTTTCAAATATTCGCTTTCGCGAATATCAAAAATTTACATTTTCTAAAAACTTCTTTTCGAGTCGTTCAAATATTTCAAATCTGAAGAAACCTGTTTGGTTAAGGAATTTAATTAGTGAACGTAATGACATATTTAATGACATTACATGTGTAATAAGCAGGGATCGCAAAAAACGATTATTTTCCAAATTTAAACAGAATATACTAAGATACTCCATGTTATATGCACTACTTATAGATTCAATAATTTTTATTTTTTTGATTTTTATTAATTCTTCACAAAATAAAAGTTACCTCGTGACTTTTATTTATTCCTCAGAAAATAATAGTTATTTCTTGATTTTTATTTATTCTTCAGAAAATAACAGTTATTTTGTTAGTTTAAATTTAAAAAATAAAACAACAGCTATACATTGCTTTTTGCATGAATAGAGTGTTGCCACACAAGTATTTTTGACCGGGTGCTGATTTTTGGGAATTGTTACAATTAATTTGTTTGACGCATCCTATGCATTTATCAGCCTGTGACCTAGTTGAATATCAACCGATTTCAAATTTATTAACATACTTTCGAATACCATATATGCACATATTTTCTTTGTGTGTATATAGTCCCAAATCACACTGTGCAAGTCTTATTGCTAAGCTGATTAGTTTCAGGGAGAGAGAGACGAGGGGAACAGCAACGTTTCTTTTCCCCCCGTCTCTCTCTCCTAATAAACTAATCAGCTTAGCAATAAGACTTGCATAGTGTAAATAGGGACTTACGAAAGTTTCCATTAATATCTCAAAAATTATATGTCGCAGTCTTCAGTGGACTAAATAAAATTTTAAAATTTAATCGTTTTATATTATCATATCCATGGAAGAAGAATATATTTTTTGAAAGGACGGACACTTTTTTGTTCATCAGAATTGGTCTGCAAGACGATTACCTTGTATATGTATATTTGATACCTTTATTGCTAATAAATACATATTGGAATGTGATTTGGAAATAAGTTTTTTTATTTATATTAACTGCCTTATTCATAAAGAATATTTCAGGTTTATTGAGCGCTTATTTGACATATTTCAATGGGAAGTTTGTCAAATAAACCTGTAATAAACCTAAAATATTTCTTATGATGAGAAAACAAAAACCATGTAAAAAGTTTGACTTTAATTTGCCTTTGAATTCTTTAGTATAAAGTGGCATTCCTGCAAAAAATAAAAAAGTTAAAATTGTCATGTGGTGTAGAATTTCATTTGTATTATTGTTTAAAAATTGCATTAATTACAAAGTTTAATTGACTCAATAACATATTTAATTGATTTTTGGTTTTACTTTCATTTAAGTTGTTTATTGAAGGAATATTTTATTTTTAAACAAAAGTTTAATTGTCTTAAATCCATTTTTAATTTATTTTTGGTTTTATTTTCAAATAAAGTTGTTTATTGCATTACCTGGATTCAGTAACTTTTATTATGATAATCGTATCGCTATAATAAATATAACGAAAATTTATCGACTTTGCTATTCAGTAACATATTTTAACGATATTCGGTGTCGGTTGGAGAAAAAAAAATTAAGTCACAAGATCTAATTTGTTGGGTTTTTCTTAATTATTCTTTGTGCTTTTCGCTTGTTTCACATTTTCTATACATAATATTGAATTAAATAGTGAATAAGGTAAAGCGGGAAACTATCGTAAAAAAGAAAATACAGAATCACATTATCGTTATCGCAAACGAATAAATAAGTCGATAAATATTACGATTTTCGGTTCGCAAAAAGTTACAGAATCCAGATACAGGAATATATTTTCTGTGTACTGAAAGCCCTTTTATTGTCTCTCACATGAATATGGTTCAATGTTATAAAAACGTAAACATGATTTCGTTTGTTATTTCAAGGAACATATACACTTATACATTTTCGAAAAACGGGCTGTTAATAAAGTTGCTAGAAAAACTAAGCAATACTGGCTCTATCGTTATGGGCGCAAATTAAATAATTATTATAGCTTATTTCATAACATAAAATAACAAATATATATTGCTTTGGATAATGTGTTCTATACTTTATAGGAGCGAAAAACACGAATTTCGAATTTTGACGAAATTTCGTTATATGTTTTTAACCCGCTAAAAAGTCGTTATGCAAAGTAAATAATTTGTCAGCCAGTAAAGCACAAACATTTTATGGCAGAGTAGGGCAAAGTAAATATGTACATATAACCATATTCCTATTAATAATGCATACATACATACATATTGTTCTTTTATTGCAACATGGAAACATCTGTAAAAAATACGTTTTTGAAGTTAATGCAAAACAAAAATCATTATATAATGTATAATTTTGTGTATAAATTTCATATAAAAGGCTTTATACACGCACCTCTTGGGAAAAGAAAATATTTCGTTACTTATCTTCTCTTTGCTACCCAATAAATTTAAAACATATATATATATATATATATATATATATATATATATATATATATATATATATATATATATATATATATATATTCTCAACCGATTTAAATTAACTATGAAACTAGTTTCCGTTTCGTCAATCTAAAATTTAAATGGATAGTGTTAAAAATTAAACTTTATCTTAAACTCTTCAACAAACTCCTTAATTTGTATAAACCTCAATAAGACAAGTCGATTGCTGCCAATTTCACTATGATGGGATGATTCTGTCGATATATATCGTTGACGAAAAATTTCGAAAAAAATCGTTCTTTTTCTGACAAGTTCTTCACCAAATTGATTTTATAGATATAAACAGGTCAATCATGAACAAAATTCCGCAAGAAATTTCTCCTTTTTCCAATTAGAATTTTTTTGTGTGTTCCCTATTAGTTGCTATTGTTTGAAATTATTCGCATGGAAAAATTTCTCGCAATGCACACACGGCAAAAGTAACGATTTATTCTTTTTTTGTCTGAGAGTATAGCTTCCCATTGGCCCCATTGTAAAAAAGTGGGTGGAGACACGCCCACAATTTTTATACATATATTCAATTTTATGATATTCTACTTATTTGATTGCTGTGAAAAACCTTTGGTTCTTGTAATTACACAATTTGAAAGTTGAAAAATGGGCGGGGCTACGCCCAGAGCTATAATGAATAAAATTCCGCATGAAATTGTTCCCTTTTCCAGTTAGAATTTTTTGTTTTCCCTATTACTTGCTATTAGTTGGCATTGTTCCCCGTGAAAAATTTCAAGTGGAATTTTATTCATGATAGCCCTGAATATTTCACGCAGTTCTACTTAACCGATTTTTACGATACTTACCTTGAGCTCTAAAATAGATGCAATCCTCCATTTAAAAAATGGGCGGACTCACGCCCATTAAAATTTAATATGCTATTTTAAGTGGTTATACTTTACCGATTTTTAAAAGACAACACGCACCCTGGGTTTTGAAAAACACACAACCTTACACTTAAAAAATGGGCAGAGGCACGCCTATTAAAATTTAATTTTATTTCACGTACTTCTTCTAAACTTCTTCTATCAGATCTTTGCATTGAAGTCGATTTTTTGCAGAAAGAATTATTTTAAATGAAACTGGTTGGTGGAATATTTCTGCTTAAAGTCATATGAAAGGTGCTAAAAAGCTTAAGTATTGAAAGCACAAAGAACGTACATATGTACATACGAATAATAAAAAATATTAAACAGAACAACTGTTTTAAAAACTATTTCTTTGAAAAAGAAAATTTACTATTTGAATTTCAGTTTTATATTTCTTTAGCACTGATGATTTGAACATTTTTCGAGTCGTACATTTTGAAAAGCTTAGACAACTGTGCTAAAAGCACTAAGCTTTATTTAACTTTTAATAGACAGTAATTCACCATTGGTGATGAAACTTTTATTGAGCTTATATTATTTATTGTGCTTAGTTAAGACAAAATTGTTTGGTTGGATTACTGAAGTACATATTGCATTTATTTATTTATCTCATTTCATTGATATTTTCAGCTTTGTATATATGCAAACACTAGAAAGCTCAGACCCTTAGTTTATTATTTTTGTTAGTTTTATTGGACTTACATATGTATGTATATATTTTGCTTTTAAATAATTTTGTTTTTGAATACTCAAGCGATTTGAATTTTTCTCTAGACGTCTAGCTAATATAATAAATAAATTTGAAATTTATTTGCTGGTGGTTCAGCGTTGTCTATATATTTCATTGTTGCTGTAACAAATCATCAGTAGACTTCAGCCACACATTTTGAATAGTCACAAACATCTTATCTTAAGCACAGACTTTCAAGAACTATTTGAGAATTCACAAATAATAATATTTTTTGAAAATCACAAAAGAAAAATAAGCGTAGTAGGCTTAGCAAATAAATTTCAAATTAAAATAAACTTCTGACAATATGTCGAATAATAAATTTCTTAAATAATAAATAAATAAGTAGAAAATATGGAAACTGTTTATTGAGTCTTAAAAAATTTATTAATTTATTTGCACGTTTCGAACCACAAAATCAATGTATATTAAGAAATATATATGTATGTATGTACATAATATATATTATATATTGCTTGCATGTATTTACTACATATATCTATAAAAAAATAATTTATATAATTTCAGTCACTTGAAAGGTAATTGGTGATTATCCGACATTTCCTAAACCGTAGAATGTTTATATTATTATTAAAATACATATTTTTATCACAAATATCGTCATAATGGAAATTATCTTGTATAGGGAAACCAATTCCGTTTCCTTGCAGATTTCGTATTGAGTCTTCAAACATTATAAACAAGATAAAAGTCCTCAAGTATCTCTACTACAATTTTAGTTTAAATTTTTAACTTTAGTTTCATTGGAAAATTTAATCAGGCCCATTATGACACACCAGCTACTTTTAACATCTCTTCAATGTTAACAATTTTCTCCCTGGGTTTTCCTACCAGCAAACCTCGTTTTATCTCCTCCTTGTCAATTTTCATCCAACCTTGCCAATCAACTATCGCATGGTCTTTTAAAATGTCCTGTAATCCAAATTTTAAATCATCAATCTGTAGTTCTTTAGCTATAATATCATCACATAAAGTTTTCGCTACAGTAAAAGCTCCATTCATGGTAGACAAAATGACACCAGTGGGACCCGTAGCCAACCAGCCGGAAACATATAAGCCCTTGTCTATACTAAAATCCGTTGAAGACTTTAACACTCTTCCACGCTCATTAAACACTCTGCCATTTTTGTTATCAAAACATAAACCATTATCGGCACAAGAGGACTTATAGCCTATGCTTCTAAGAACTAATTCGGCCGGTAGGGCTTCTTCTTGTTCGGTGGCTAAGGCTTTATCTTGCTGCATTTTGTTGACCGTAAATATAAGTTTATTGTCTTTAAATATTTTTGGCGATCTTAGGAAAATTGGTAGGAATTGTTTTTTATGTGTTGCCTTTGAAGATTGTTCTTTTAAGCTTTTGAGCATTAATTCTGTAAGACGCTTACGGGGTCTAGCTAATTTGTCTACCACATCGCTTATGCCTTCAAAGTCTTCTTGTCGCCAGTGAGTTGTAACATTTGGCAGTTTTATCATTTCTCTCAATTCCTTAATGGTAAAAGCCACCTGCAAGGGGCCTCTGCGGCCAACCATATATACTTGTTCGACCTTACTAGAAGCTAATATATCTAAAGCATAGGAGGTAATATCGCTTTTCTGAAAATAAAAGATACATTAATGCCTTGATTTTTAAGATAAGAACGAGAAAAATATTGTATTGAACATAATTTGAATTGTCGAGGCTAGTTCAATTCGAAAAAAAAATTTATTTGAAAATTTTAATTCGGAAAAGCAGAAAATATCGATAGAAAGCAGAAACAAAATAGTTCACATAAAATATTTAGCAAATTTAACTCAATTTCGAAAATGTTTATTTAAATTTAAAAAAAATTGCATATGTGCATACATTCATATAATAATATTTTAATGACTTACCTTTAAGTCATCTATAGGACTCAAAAGCATTCTAGCAACATCTACAGCTACATTACCTTGGCCAACTATCGTCACGGTTTTGCCATTTAAATTTGGTTCCAAATTTTCAGCTCCAGGTAAACCATTGTACCACGCAACAAAATTCCTAGCTGACAAAACATTCGCTGCAGCTTCGTTTTCTAAGCACAGCTCACGATCTTGATCAGCTCCATATGTCAGGAGAACGGCATGATGACTGTCTCGCAGCTGTTGCAAATTAACATCTTTACCCAGCGTTACATTCCCATAAAAGTTAAAGCGAGGGTTTTCAGCCGTTTTTGTAAAAGAATTAATAACATTTTTAACCTCGGGGTGGTCAGGGGCAACACCAAATCTGTAATATAAGCAACAATAAACAATGAAAAATACTGCAAAAAACCAAGATAAGCTAATTATTAAAGTCATTAAGATAATGACAAACAACAAAGAAAGTAAAGTACTTAAACTTGCATAATTGTGCATAATAAAAAAAGAAGAAAAAGCTAAATATAATTTTTGAAAAGAGTAGTATCTAAATAAGCATGTTGAAACTCAAGATAATTTCGGCAGTCATAATAACTTTGCACTTAATCTCCTTACCCTCTGTACAAGGTACTTGGAGCCTCACAGGAGTAGGAAGTACTTTAACAGCATGTTGAATTTTTTAGCGAAAATTAATTATAATCCATTTATTTAAGCTTATTTTCAAAATATCTTTAGCTCTATAGTTGATCCCTTAATAAATTTTGTATCACCTACCACTACAACACCTACAACAGCAACTACAAATCCTTGAACTCACTTACCGCACTAAACCAAAGGGTACCGGCAACTTTTCTATAACATCTACTTTACAATCCGTCAGTGTCTTTAATATATACTGTGCTGCATAGAAACCCGCTGGACCCGCACCAACAATGCATATTCTTGGACTAACTGCGCCAGTAGTGAAACAACGATGATTTAAACCTAATCGTTGTCGAGGTATGGTTCGAAAGCCTTTACAAGTTTTTAAAGTTGCTCTTATAATTATTTGTAGCATATTAATTTCTTATATCCGTAAAATATACAAGTAACAAAAGTTAAGCTAATGTAACCATTAAATTTTAAATTTGTTGCTTTGGTTAGTTCGATCAGCTGTTTGAATAAAAAGTATAAGACAGGGCTGTTAAGGTAATTTTGTTTATAGCAACTGTGTTGTCAACTGCAAGATGTTAGAGCCACAAATCAAATCCAGCGTGACCGTTTGACCGACTAAAGTGGCAATTTGCCACTTTTTCGACTGCGTTTCCCATTTTTCAACTGCCTTGCCACTTTTTGACCCCCTTTATTTAGGGTGAGTTATATGAAAATACATTAAAAATTAAAATTTTAGTGCAGTTTTCTCGTTTTTTTTAATTTTGCCCCTTTTCTTTGATAAATCCCCTATTTGGTGCCACTTTTTGAAAAATGTCATCGGTCACCCTGATCAAATCATTTGCTAGTTAACTGCTGAAAAAATTAAATGAACTGAAGGAAAAATAATATGACAATTGAAAACAAAATACCGATGGTAAATTACGAGAATGTTGGAAAGTGAAAAATGACGATGTTCAGTTTGAATACAAAATACAGAACATCTGTTCTGTAAGTTGTGTTTATGTTTAATTGTTGTTTGTAGTGCGTGCGTGAAAATATGTAATATGAAAAGTGTGTACATACATTTACTATTATAATGTCGTTTTCACAATGAGTAATTACTAATTAGATGACAATTTTACATTTGCTCTATTGTTGTGTAGCCGCTAATGTGCTTGTGCAATTCCAATCACATGCGACTCTTTAGTTAACTGAAATTGCCGTCAACCAACGGCGTTGCAATATTACTACACCGACTCTGGCCTCAGAGATTTAAAAACGCAGTTCATTTTTATTGGACTTGGTTGTTTTACTAAAAATTGGGAAAATTCTGTGAAATTGTAAATAATTATACACATCTGATAAAATAACAAATAAAGTCGAATAAAGAAACGGTATTTATATTTTTTTTTCTAATTAAAATACAAATACTTGTTTTATATATAAAAAGAAAGAATAATTATCTATCTTCTTACTAAAAAAATACACATCATCACAACTTGCAAAATAAAATATTGATTGCAATGGAGCAGTCATTACATCAACCTACACAACAACAGTCAAGGAGTCTTGCTATTAAATCACTAATGGTAACTGAAGACCTTTATGTAAATGCAAATAATATCAAAGAAGTTTACAGCTTTCTAGTATTTGTGGGTAGAATGTTAATATTTTGTCTCTTATTCCCTTAGGCACCCTTGTCGCCCTGTCCCATACCAGACATAAGTGACGATGAGTTGGTTTCAATTTCCGTGCGCGACTTGAATCGGACTTTGAAAATGCGAGGCCTCAATCGCGAAGAGATTGTGCGCATGAAACAAAGAAGACGTACCTTAAAAAATCGTGGATATGCCGCAAGTTGTCGCATCAAACGAATTGAGCAGAAAGATGTCTTGGAAACGGAAAAGTCTCACGAGTGGTCAGAACTTGAACAGATGCATGAAGATAATGAGCAATGTGCTCGAGAAGTAGAAAGTTGGAAGAAAAAATATGCAGCACTTTTGCAATTTGCAGCACAAAATGACATTCCAATACCCCAAGAATTGGAAACTTGCTAACTGGCTTCATAATTCATGGAACATAATAGTACAAGTTACTATATTGTCATATTTGACAATAGATTAACGATAAGTTTAAGTTAAGAATTAAAATTAAGAAAAATATAGCTAGTAATATAATAAACACATATTTGTGTAGAAGTTATTTAACTTTTTTAAAATGGTGAAGTAATCGTATAAATTGCAAGCTTTATTGCAACAAAAAAAGGACGTTTTTTCGAATAAAAGTTAACATTGTTCAATGTATATACAACTCAATAAAGAAATTACAAAGTTTCCTTAAGAGTTGAGTGTCCAAGCTATTTGAAAGAAATTTAAAACAAATGTCCATTATTATGCACTGCTAATTCCAAAATCGCATTATCTGAGATACAAATATGTATGTTGCAATCAACTATCGATATGATTTTTTGCCAGTAATTCCAAAATACATATTTTTACAGGTATTAAGGTTTGTTTCGAATCATCTGGTTATTGTACTTGGTTATGTAATATTGCAAATAGACACTTTGTTTATGGAATATTATTTTAAAATATTTTGAAAAAACTTATTTAAGTCTTAAAAACTATCATTTTTATACATATATGTTCATGTAATGACGTATATACCTTTCAACATAATACAGATATAAGCATTAAAAATTGTGTTTATTGTATCTTAAGTTGAGATTTCATGTCAGATATACAAAGAAGTAATTCCTTAGATTCGATCGATTCACTGGTGGCTTCTTCAGTGCTATGCAATTTGAGCAATTTTAGTTTCCCTTCCAAATCCTTCTTGCTGTTTTGAATAGAAAGTCTAACAAGATGATTTAAAATAAGTATTTAATATTAAACAATTCAGTATGTGAAATAGCATACCTCATTTCGGTCACTATTGACTCAAACTTTGCAATATCTTGTTTTATTTCGGTGTAACAAATTTCTCTTGCTTTAAGAAGTTCAAGAAAAGTTTCTTTGTCCTCGTTTATTTTTCTCATACATAAATCTGTATTATGAGTCAATCCGTTAATGGCCTCTTCTACGTCATGATATGGCTTGAGAAAAAAATTTAGAAGTTATAACATTTTCATTTTTAAATTTGTATTATATTCACATTTTTGGAGTCTTACTTTCAATGCGATATCATCTTTGATAATCATATCATAAAGTTTGTTATGAAGTTTCTTAGTTTCTTCTTCGACTTGAGCATTAATAGATTCATTGCATTTACTTAGCTGATCTAATTTGATTTTCAGATTATTTACACCTTCTTCAAGCTGAATTTGAACGTTATTAGGTATAACATCAATGGCCAAAGTTGAGGTTGTAACCGAATTATTTGAAAACGTTTCAATTTTATGCCTCAATTCATTATTTATTTTTTCCTTAGCGTCCAAATCAGATTTAAGTGTTTGGTTTTTGTTAGACTGCAGTCAATATATGAAAATTGTATATATTGAATTATTGCAGTATATTTTTGTAAAAAAAAATTGTACTCGATATCGGCCTAAATTTAATTTCATTTGCATAAGTTTAAAATTTCAACCGATTTCGAATGACGTAGTGTTATGACTGCAACTGGGCTACATCTTTAAGTACATACATAAATACATATGTATGTATTTGAATTAGTGTGAGAATGCAGTTTGGAAAATTAATATTTAACTAATTTTTGTTAAACTTACCAATTGCTCATGAAACTTTTTGAGCCATACTTTAAATTCTTCTTTAATTTGCTGCGAGCTTTCACAGTTTGTCTTCGAGTCCATTGTTAATATTTTTATTAATTAATATCTGCGAAATATTTGTGCACAAGTTTTTGTACAGAACTGCAACTTGACAAATTTTACGGTTTCTTAACGGTAAATGAAAAAAGCACAGGGTGCCTCCTTCAATATGCTACTATGTGTCAACTTTGTGTAAATTGTCATTTTCGCGGTGCTGCCAACATTGAAAACGCCAATATGAATTTGTCTTTAGAAATTATGCCTGTCATTTAGTAGTTTGCAAAATAAATTTTACATTGAGGATATTTTTTTGCGTTCACAAAATCCGGTTGGAAATAAATCATAAATAAAAACTAATTTGTGAAAGAATTATTTGCTTGATTTATAAATAAAACAAAATGCCGTCGTCAGAAATTTTGGTAAACAAAGTTATAGTTCATCCATTGGTACTGCTATCCGTAGTGGATCACTTTAATCGTATGGGCAAAATAGGCAATCAAAAACGTGTAGTTGGCGTTTTATTGGGCTGCTGGAGATCCAAAGGTGTTTTAGATATTTCCAATAGCTTTGCGGGTAAGGTTTTGTTAACAGTTTCCTATAAGACTTCATTTATTTTGTTCATCTCTTCTGAAGTTCCTTTCGATGAAGATGACAAGGACAAATCTGTGTGGTTTTTGGATCATGATTATTTGGAAAACATGTATGGAATGTTTAAAAAAGTCAATGCCAAAGAACGCGTTGTGGGCTGGTACCACACTGGACCCAAACTTCATCAAAATGATATAGCCATCAATGAGTTGATAAGGCGCTATTGTCCCAATTCTGTGTTAGTCATTATTGATGCCAAACCTAAAGATTTAGGTTTACCCACAGAAGCTTATATCGCTGTAGAGGAAGTTCACGATGATGGCTCGCCTACCAGTAAAACATTTGAACATGTGCCCAGTGAAATTGGAGCTGAAGAAGCTGAAGAAGTTGGAGTTGAACATTTACTGCGTGACATCAAAGATACCACTGTAGGCAGTTTATCACAAAAGATCACCAACCAATTAATGGGCTTAAGAGGTCTTAAAGCCCAGCTGAGTGATATCAAGAGTTATTTACAACGTGTTGGTGAGGGAAAGATGCCCATCAATTACCAAATTGTCTACCAGTTACAAGATATTTTCAATCTGTTACCCGACTTAACTAATGATCAATTTACTGAGACTATGTATGTTAAAACAAACGATCAAATGTTGGTTGTATATTTAGCATCTATGGTCCGTTCAATTATCGCTCTTCATAACCTAATTAACAATAAATTGGCAAACCGTGACGCCGAAGAAGGCAAGGATAAGAAGAGCGATGAAAAAACGAAAGAAAGTAAAGAAAAGGAGAACAAGGATACGAAGGACAAAAAAACAGGTTCAGATTCTGAAAAAACCGACAAGAGCAAGGAAGATGTAAATTCCAAGAACAGTAAGAAATAGGAGAGAAGGAAAAAGAAAAAGAAGCCTAAACGTAAAAAGAAGCGTGACTGAAAACACTCGTAATTTGCTAACAAAGCAGCTTCCAGGCTCTTTATTCGTTAAAAATCGATACATGCATATTTCACATGGAAGTAAAAAAAATAATTAAATTAACATTTATTTAAGCAGATACATATTTAATGAAAAAATAAAAACAGAAAATAGTGTTTTGCTCGGCGTAGATATTTTCTTACCCATAGTCTACATATACTAAAACTTTAAACAAAACATGCCTATTCAACTAACAATAAATATATATGTACGTTTAAAAATGCTTAAATTTTAAATGAAAATTTTTTGCCGTATTTTAGGCTGCATTTTTATTTTAAAGTATTATGTACATACATAGAAACGGGTACATATGGCTGATAACGCGCCGATTTCATAGATTTTCTTTTTAAATTTTGTAATATGCGTTTAAATATAACTTTATTATAGCCTTATTTATAAAAGTTATTGAGTTCTTGTTCCAACTTTGATATTTGTTGAAATTCTCATTTATTTGAATGAAAGTTTAAGATAATAACTAGTTCTAAGACATTTTTGGGTAAAGTTTCCCTGATGATCTGGGATTATTAGTGCGTTAACAAATCGTCGGTTGGTTTCTGGTTTGCGGCACAGTATATTTAAAATACATTATGTTTGCAGCAAAGCAGAAACCAACCGACGAAATGTTAAACTTAAATTGTAACAATTCCCAAAAAAAACCATAAATTATTTATATTTGTATATCGTTGGTCTCAAGTAGAAAGGCCCTAACTCAAATAATTGTAACTTTACACGAAAAGTTAAAATATAATCAGGGCAATTACAAGGCCTATTTATTAGGTCTACGCAACTCTACAAAAATACAGCAACACAAAAAACAACTGTGTTTCAGTTGTCAGAAACACACACAAACATGAACTAAAGTGTATGGTGCAAACAGCTTTTGACATTTAAAACACGAAAACACAGAATATCATCAGGACGATTGCGTTGACCTGATAAATAGGCCTTGGGCAATTATAAATAAAATTTCGCGAGAAATTTGTTACCTTCCCAATTAGAATTTTTTGTTTTCCCTATTACTTGCTACTAGTTGGAATTGTTCCCCGGGAAAAATTTCTCGCGGAATTTTATTCATAATTGCCCTCAATATAAAATGTACTATTCACAATCAGGGCTGTCATGGATAAAATTCCGCGTGAAATTTCTCCCTTTTCTAATTAGAATTTTTTGTTTTCCCCATTACTTGCTATTAGTTGGAATTGTTACCCGGCAAAAATTTCATGCGGAATTTTATTCATGAATGTAACCTTTTTTGAACTACTGCTTGTAAAAGCGTTATTTTTTACACTATTGCAATAATTTTTTGTGACGGTGTGTATTTGTGTGAAATGTATAGGAATCACTGAAAAACTCAATTTCGTAAAAAATACGAGTCAGGGCCTTTCTACTTGAGACAATCGATACATAATTATGTAAATTAAAATGATTTTTATTTTTTTTTTTTTGGCGACTTGGACTTAGTAGTTGAATTTTTCATTTAAAAATTGTTTTTTCTTCAACAGCGACGGAACTTTTACATGCATATGTATGTATATAAAAATACAGTGAATTTGTACAATTACGCTTGATTAAATGGCATCGTTACAATTCTTATTAGATATTTATTTCAATAGTGAATAATTCATAATTTCTTTCTGTATAAATTGACAATTCCAAGTGTAATGTTATTAAAAATTTATCTTTCATATCATTGAAAACTTTAAAGCTTGGATCACACGATTGGCACAATGTACCAATTTTCGTCGGCTCACTGAAATAAATTCTTAAGTCCCAAATCACACTGTGCAAGTCTTATTGCTAAGCTGAATAGTTTCAGGGAGAGAGAGACGAGGGGAACAGCAACGTTTCTTTTCCCCCCGTCTCTCTCTCCTAATAAACTAATCAGCTTAGCAATAAGAGTTGCATAGTGTAAATAGGGACTAAGTAACAAGGCAAATTTACCTTATTTCTCAATTAACTGAAATATAATTACATAACTGCATCACACTGCATTAGTAATAAAGCCATATAGACTTATTCAAGAAATAATTAAGTAATAATGTCATTTTGGATTATTACTTATGACTTTATTGCAGTGAGCCGACGAAAATTGGTACATTGTGCCAATCGTGTGAACCAAGCTTAAGGCTCGATATAACATGAAAGAAAAATATGTATGTATTGATATATTTACATATGTACATATGTAGAATTAATGAAGACAATAGCAATCTACACACAGCCACACTTTATGTTGCTTGCTACTTTTTAATAACAAAAATATCAATCTTAAAAATTTTGCATATAAGACGTGACATATCAGTAATTCCTTTAAAATTTGAATGACTAAGTTTATGTTTCGTTAATTACAATTAACATCCACCATATGTTTGTAGTAAAATATTGACCTTATTTCCAGTAATTATTGCTGTATTTAAATGTGCACTTCTTTTCTTTTAATGTGACAGATTTCCGCGAAATATTTAAAGCACAATTGTAATAAAAACTTTTAAAAACTTATCATGGCATTTGTAATGGCGCAACTAAAGAAATAAATCGAAAGTTTTATTATGTATTAGAAAGAATAATTAAATGCATACATACAGAAATAAACTTCTCGTGCTATTTCTCAAATAATTTGTAAATGTATAAATACATATAAATGTATTATGTATATATAATATTCATAATATATTATATGTACATATGTATGTATGTATGAATTATCAAAATCTTTTTGACTTTAAAAAGGCTTTGATTTTAAATCACCCAATTATTCATGAAACTAATGTGTTTTAAATGAAAGAAAATGTTCAAGCAAAGTATATAGAAAACACAAAATTAAATAGGCTATATACAACGTCAATTTTTCATAATAAAATTACAAGAGCAATACATCGTCCATTTTTCATACAAAAAATTAAATGAGCTTTTATAATCGTTAATTTTTTTCAAAAAAAAAAAAAAAAAAAAAAAAAAAATAATAATAATAATAATAATAATGTACATCTTCTATTTTTCATACCAAAATTAAATGGGCTACACATCATCCATTTCTCATAAAAAAAATTATACGTCCATTTTTCATACAAAAAATTAAATAGTCTACATATGTGACAGCGCATAGAGAAAGGGACCTAAGGGTAAAAACCTGTTTTGTTCAGGAGAGCCATTTTAAAGATTTAAATACGTGTATCTTTGGTGTACCATCACTGAATAAAACGCGCATATCTCTGGGAGGGAACACTTTTGGGGCATTCGATGCTCAGATGTTGTCCACATCAAAAAAAAGTGAAAATTTATTTTTTTTACCCTTAGGTCCCTTTCTCTATGCGCTGTCACATATACATTGTACATTTTTCATTTAAAAAAATTAATTGGCTATAAATCGCTAATTTTTCATATATGGGCTATATATACATATATCGTCCACTTTTCATAGAAAAAATGAAATAGGCTATATATCGTAAACTTTTCATACAAAAATTAAATGGACTGACTATACATCGTCCATTTTTCATACAAAAATTTATTTCATGCAAAAAAATAAATGAACTACATATACATACATATACTACATCTTAAATTTGTCATAAAAAAATTATTTCATCTAAAAAAATATAACGTCCATTTTTCATAAAATTTTTTATACAAAAAAATATTTAGTGCAAAAAATTAAACGGACTATAATAATGGAAATGCAAAAAATTAAATAGACTCTATTTATCGTCCATTTTTCATACAAAAAAGTTAATGGTCTATACATTGTTAAATGGGCTATACATCGTACTTTTTTCATTCAAAAAAATAGACGGGCTATAATACATCTTTAATTTTCAGACAAAAAATTAAAGGGGCTATACATCGTTCACGTTTCATACTCAAAATTAAATGGGCTATACATTGTCAATTTTTAATACAAAAAATTATTTAATGAGAAAAATACAATACAAATACAAAATACATCGTGCATTTTTCATAAAGAAAAATTTAATAGGCTATACATAGTACATTTTTCATAAAAAAAATTAAATGTGCTATAATACGTCGTCCGTTTTTCATAGCATAAATTAACTGTCTATACTTCGTACGTTTTCATTACAAAAAAATTGGATATACATACATCGTCAATTGTTATACAAAAAATTAAATGACTGTACATGGCCCCTTTTTCATAAAAATAAAAAAAAAAGTTATACATCGTACTTTTTTCATGCAAAAAATTAAATGGACTATACGAGTACATCGTCCATTTTTCATACAAAAAATGAACTGGTCTATACTTCGTATTTTTTCACTACCAAAAATGGGCTATACATCGTATATTTTTCATACACAAAAATTAAATGGGCCTTACATAGTTCATTTTTCATATAAAACATCTAATGGGCTTCACATCGTCCATTTTTTATATACAAATTGAATTAGCTATACATCGCCAATTTTTCATATAAAAAAAATTAAATGGACTATGGGACTATGCATCCATTTTTCTTACAAAAATTTAAATGGGCTATATGTATGTATATCTTTTCTTCCATTTTGTATACAAAAAATTAAATGCGCTATACATAAGTATGTACATATGTAAATTTACACACTTTTTATTCAATGAATTATAAATCAATTCAACACGAAAAATAAAAAAATAATTCCAGTTCAAATATTCTTTTTTTGAGAAACTCAATTAATCTTAAACATTGCTATCATCTAAGATAAATATTTTTTAAATTTCGAACATGCAAAGAAAAAAACACACACTTTTTATATGTATTTATAACCATATAACGAGAGAAACAAATAAAATATTAAAAGTGCATTTGCATGCCGGCAAAGACGGCAGCCAGGCAAGCAGACACAAGTTCCAGGCAGTATCCTCCTCACACAAAAAGAAAGTAGCAGCACCAATAATTTTACTATTAATCTAGGAGTGATGATGATGCGTATAAAAAATATACATACTTACACATACTTACATATCGTTACCTTAATATAGAGAAAGGGCCTAACTCAATATATTTTTTTTTAAATCGAGTTTTTCCTATATTTTGATAGAAGAACATCTAGTGTATCGAAAAATGCAAAAACTTCGATTTCAAAAAAAAAAAAAATAGTTAGGGCCTTTCTATATTAAGATAACGATATGTGCATACATACATACATACATATATATAGTATATGTACTTACAGATCACACTTATTCATAAAGATGAACCATTTGGTTGCAGGCGGCAATACAACAAAGAGTTTTATAAAAAAAAATGTCATTGAGGGGGCTGTTAAGGTTTAACTACAAAAAAAAAGAAACATTTTATTTGATTATCGTAGTGCTAGAGATTGACAGCTCAAGAACTGTCAAGAAATTTTTAATAAATACCTCCTGCTTCAAGTCTCATATTGGATTTTATGATTAATGAAAAAATAATCTGGAATATTTTAAAAATTAAAGAACTTGTAGACTTCAAAGTGTATGTACGTTTAGAATGAAAAGGAAAATTAATGAGAATAATATTGAACAGTTATGCACACAGATGCAAGAATGATCGCTGTTTTAAGCGCATACCAATGATCTTTGATGTGCTTTGTAAAATGTATAATCAAAAAGGTGAAAATGTTTCACATCTTGTTCCAAGAAAACAAGACTATTTTGAGTGCGTTAGTACTTATACAATTTAATATTTCTTTGGATAAAAATTAAAATTAACTTGTTAGATCATTTATTATTGCTTGAGGGAGGGTGTGGAAATAATGTTATGGTGTGCAAGGGGCAGCATAAAAATGCATATGGAAATACTTTTGCTTGCAATTGACATAAAACGAATACATATTTTATGCATACATATTTATATGTATATCTTTGAAGATGGGAAAAAATGTCTTAAGTCAAAAACTGCCAGTTTTTCCTAATGTTAAATTGAAAATTATTTAATTTTATTTTAATATGCATTTTTCTGGCCTAAAGAGCAAATGATTACGTTGTGCTCAATTTATTGATGCCAAAAGAAAGAGAAAAAAATTAAGTTAAACCCAATTTAAAACTCAAAACTCATATCTTTGACTTAATACCGTTTTGGCTAACGTCAAAGATATATTCTGAATTTAGTGAGTAATGCTAGGGACATAACTGGGACGAACAGCGAATTTCGTCCACGACGACGAATTCGTTAATAAGAATTCGCTGAGTAAATTCGTCGCGCTACTACCCTTCTCAAAACGCGCTAGAACGCGCTAAGTTACAGCATTGTCAAATATTTATAGCAAAAACGCGCTATTTTCTACGCGCTAAATTAAATTTCAATAAAATTCGATGTACATATGTATTAGTATTCGTATCACAATTATTCAATTCAGATTTTGAAATGTTGCGCTTCCTCGACATTATGTTTTAATAAACTAAAATCATTTAATACAGAATCAGAATCGCCTTCCAAATAATCGAAATCCTTAGTTTTTACTTTTAATATATTTGTAAAACTTTGTAACAACATATAAATTGTCGAATAGTTTTGCGATTCAATTGCTTTTTGTAATTCAGCTATAATAGATGCTTCATAAGTTATATATATATTTTGGACATCTAGTACATAATTTTAGCTGTGAAATTTAAAAATATTTGCCATTAAGTATAAAAATGCGTTTTTAATTCTAACCACAGTCAGCTAAATCATTAACTTATTTAAAAAAAAATTATCAGAGTTTTGGATATTAGAAAATTTTTAAATTTATACAAAAAAAGTTTAAAAAAATATTGAACTGAAATGATATTATAGACTTTATTCAAAACGCGCTAATTTAGCGCTTTTTTATTAAATGCGCTAAGACGGAAAAAAGCGCGTTTGGCATAGTTAAAACGCGCTAAATCTAGCGCGGAAGGCGCTAAATTGGCATCGCTGATAACAACTACCAAAAATAACAGCTCTTGTAATTGATAAAGTTCGTTACTCATAAAGAGAGAGGGACGATTTTTTGTTCGTGGTTCGTCGGCGTAAGAAATAGAAATACACAAATCTATCATAGAGTTCGTCATACACGTGTGTATCCGCTGTATCCGCCAGTGTTGTTGATGACCGTAATTTATTGATTCGGCGCCATTCGCAGCAATTGGCCTCTGTTATTTTTTTGGCCCAAAATGGAAGAACTGGAATTGGCTGGCATGTGGTTTCAGCAAGACGGTGTCACATTCCGCACACCACGCGAAACAATGGCTCAATTGAGAGGCGAGTTCGTTGAACAGTTTATTTCACGTTTGGGGCTGGTCAATTGGCAGCCGAGATCGTGCGATTTAACCCCCTTAGACTATTTTTTGTGGGGATATATTGAGGCTCATGTCTATAGAGACAAGCACGCAACGGTAAACACTCTGGAAGACAATTTTGAAGAATTTATACTCGAGAAAATAATTTTCCTTGAAAAACAAATTCCGAAGGATTGGGCTGAATATACTGTTGGTATGGTGTTGTCCCTCCTTAAGGTATGCAACTGATTTTTTTATATACATTTTTCAAAACAGCATTTTCCTTCCGCTTTAGGTTTACTAATTTCTAATTTTCTAAAAAATTAGTTGTAAATTTCGACTATGTAGCATCTGTTAATGGTGTTTTATTGTTTGTAATTTTATAAATATATTTAAATAAGTAATAACGTTATTTTTTATGAATCTTTCGAAGAATGTTTATTACGCTAATGAGAGTTGGCATGCAGTTGCTACTTAGAAAAATAGATGGTGCAGAATTGATGTTGGATATTTGCTTCCAGTTTTCTTAGTTATTTGTGTTATAATTGCCTTTGGTAAATAATTTTCTTGCTTGTAATAACTAAATGAGTTGTTGATGCCCTTGACTAAATATTGACATTGTTAGAAATATACTATACAAGTACTAAATAAAGATTTGTGTATTTAACACGTTTGTCGCAACATTCTCCTCAACACCCTTTGATCATTTACAGCACGAAGACTAATGTACCCAAACAACTTAAACATTTGATGGTCTGCAGACATGGGAATTAATAGACAACAACAGAACATAAATCAAAATAATCTTAAAATCAAAAATATACCAACACACCCTCTTCTTTTAATATTTTATATAGTTTCTGATGGTAAATGATCATTAACATTAATTAACGGTAATTAAACACATTAATTCTCTTAACAGTTGTAAGAGTTCATACGCATGCATGTATGTGTGTATGAATGTGTGTATAAATGTGTGTGTAAGAGAGCTTTTTATTCGTTCACTTGCACTCTCACTTTCGAGTTGTAGATTTTCGTCAAGAAATTCACTTTCATTCAATATCTTTTCCTGCTGTTTGAGTTTTAGAGGATCTGATTTTTCAAAAGATCTTTCAGTTGTTTAAGTGTAGCAACAGCGCATAGGTCGCTGGTCGGAATAATCATCCGCTTAAAAAAAAAACACACAAAAAACAAAAATTTAATAAGAAATATACATACAAACATACACATACTTATACCCAAACCATGTCTATATGCTTAAGAATTTAACACAGTGAAGTTATTTTTAAAAACCACTTCTATATTAAAAAAAATACATACATACATATATAAATATAGAATCATTTCCATTTAATAAGAAACGAAATAAAACCAACCGAAAACAAAAATCCAAAATAATGTTGTGCCGTGCGTGTATAAAATAAAATTCTTCAAATCTATAAAAATACGAAAATAAAATTTACTTTAACGAATAATTAGGAAAAACAAAATTTTAATACTGAAATTGGAATAATCATAATAAAATTGTTGAAATCAAACATGAAATCTTATACACAATATTTGCGTTTTAATACTTTACTGCTGTTAATGGCAACATCATCTCTATCGTGTGCTCATGTGTTGGATAATCTGCGTTTAAATGAATTATATTCTCCTACCAGCTCTGAATATCCTGTTTCGAGTCTACCCAACGGTGATAGTGAATCTTTAGTCTGGCATTTGGACAATCCCATTAATTTTTATAGTGAAAAATATGATCAAATATTTGTAAGTAAATTATTTTATATGTATACCCTAAATATATATATACCCTAAATATATTTTATATACTCGTATTGGTGCGAAATCAAACATTTTATCGATAACTTTAGTTGAAATAATTATTAACAGCCAAAAATGTGTAAACTGAACTCAAAATATCCCGTTATAATGACGAACTTCTCTTTAGTGAACTCTTATAAAATGAATCTTTTCCTATTGTGAATTTATTTGAAAAAAACACAACTTTTACATTAAAATTTCATTAGTCCAATTCACAATCTTGTGCAAATCGCCTTGCATCGTAGCATTTGCAAAATGGTATAGTATATTGATACTCACCACTAAGAATTATTAAGTGGTGAGTATCAATATACATACTAACCAATTTGCACATGCTACGATGCAAGACCATTTGCACAAGTTTATGAATTGGGCTATTGTATTTTGATCTCCTTGTAATGATTTTGCATATAGTGAAGTTTTCTTAACACTATAGAACAATTCACAATCTTGTGCAAATGGTTTTGCATCGTTGCATGTGCAAATGACATATTAGCCCAATTCACAATCTTGTGCAAATGGTCTTGCGTCGTTGCATGTGCGAAATTGTGTAGTATATTCTACTCACCACTTAACAATTCTTAGTGGTGAGTATCAATATACTATACCATTTTGCACATGCAACGATGCAAGACCATTTGCACAAGATTGTGAATTGGGCTATTATATTCATACTCACCATTAAGAATTGTTAAGTGATGAGTATCTATGTACTATACCATTTTGCACATGCAACGATGCAAGACCATTTGCACAAGATTGTGAATTGGGCTTATATAAATTTTGCAAATGTAAATTTGACTCACATTAGTTTATGTCTCTATATAATTATGTTGAAAAATTCTAATTGAAATTTATTTGCTGGTAATTAAGCATTGTCTATATATTTAATTCTTGCTTAGCCAAATCATCAATTTGAGTAGTCACAAACCTCTTATCTTATGCACAGACTTTCAAAAACCATTTGAGAATTCACAAATAATATTTTTGAAAATCACAAAAGAAAAATAAGCGTAGTAGGTAGGCTTAGAAACTTTAACAAAACCCAGCAAATAATTTATATTCGTTATGAATCTATTTTATTTTTCTGCACCTTTAAATAGATTCATATCGAATATAAATTATTTACTGGTTTTTGTTAAAGTTTCTAAGCCTACTTATTATTTCACTCAGTTTCAATTAGAATAAAATTACGACAATATGTCAAATAATAAAGTTCTTACATGAAATGACTAACTTTAACATTAACTTCAAGTTAATGTTAAATGTAGACTGTTAAAGTTAATGCTTTGTCAAATTATTACATTATTTTTAGTGCAATTGTTTTAGCAACTCAGTTATAACTTCAAGTTATAGCAAACTTTCATGTCAGGTGGAGACGTAGAGTTATATGTTGAAAAATGTTCACATGTTTGTCCCTGTTCACACGCTTCAACTTCTGTTGATCAACTCGTAATTCAGCTGTGAGAAAGACGACGAAGGGAACACAAATATCTCTTTTTTCTTACAGCTGAATTACGAGTTGAGCAACAAAAGTTGAAGTGTGTGAACCGGGACTTAGCAAAACTGTACGAGTATATCGAGAGAAAATAAAGTATAATCAAGAGTTTCCTTGATTAAAAAAAGAAGAAAGTCCCACCAAAAATTTTTTTTCTTAAATTCCAAACTTTGTTGAGATAAAGAGTAACTTGCCGATTAATGTAATATTTAAGTCCTTAAGTGTATGAGAAGTTTTCTTTTAGAAAACAAAGTGGGAGAGTGTAATCCAAACTAAAATACCTGATTATTTTAAATAAAACTGAGAAATATTAAAATTTTTTTTATAGCTCAAACTAAAATACTTACCTGCAAGTAATGATCGTGATTACTGTAAAGAAAGTGCAATTTCGTGTCCCATGCATATTCATTATAGGGGAGTTCGACTGTATATCAAAATATTTTAATAATATTTAAAAGTAGTTTAGAGCTGTATTTAATGATGTTTTTTAAGAAATTTAGGCAATTTTTTTATACATATATTTTTTCTCTCTGAGCTCGTTAACGGATTAAAGCAAACCTGCTGGTTAAAAAACTGTTTAACATCTATCTATTGGAGCTCTTCTTTAAAGCTTGGTATATGGTGTTTGCTGTTATAAATTCAGACAACAACGCCAACAAATTTAATCGGGGGTTTACGAAATATCACACAAAGCAAACACGATTCATTAGCGAATTGTACGTCCCAGTCCATACCATGAAACATTTGTACTTTTATGTTTTGTCGACAAGCACAATACAAATTCACTGATTTTGACATTCGCATTCGTTGTAGATAGACTTGTCGTGCTGAAAAAGTCTGCTCGGTGTCCCAAATCAGCTGTTTGTCTTTAAAAATTATTGCGAACGACAACGTTCGATATCAATAAATTGACTGTTAAATTAAATTTTTAGATTTAAATTTAGATTTTTAAATCACGTTGAAAAATAATAGATCTATTTTTTTTAATTGCTCTCCAATAAATAATTATTGTTATTGAGGGCAATCATGAATAAAATTGCACGAAAAAATTTTCCCGGGGAATAATTTCAAATAATGCAAGCAATAGGGAAAACCAAAAAATTGTAATTGGAAAAGGGAGAAACTTCTCGTGAAATTTTTATAAGAATTTTTCGGGATTGCATAAGCATTTTCTTTGAGAATTTAGGTGGTGGAATTTTGGGGACAGGGACTGGACCACATGTGATTCTGAATTATTAAATTGCTATTTATACCTTCCATGGGCTTAGCTCGTTTGAGAAATTTGCATTAGAATCATTCAAAGTAAGACAAATTTGGTGCAGTGAAACATTATGAAATATTTGAAGCAATTTCTAAAAAGGCACAAAAAATTCAATGAATGGTGTCTCAAATTAAAAAGAAACCTTAAAACAGACAGAATTTATTTGAAGAATTTCAAATATTTATTATCAGTCTCCAATACACATACATACATACATACATACATATGCATGTATATACATATGTACATACGTGCCTACATATGTTGCTCTGTGTATATACAAACAAATCTTATCAAGCAAAATAATTTATTGAATTGTATACAACAGACTGAATTTGTGGGAATGCAGCAAATATTTAATTCATTCGGCATCTGTATCTATGCGCGAATAAATATGTTAATAGTGAATTTTTTCATCATTGTATTGATGGAAAATGAAAGTGCCAGCGAGCGAGCGATCAGCTAAAGGCCAGGCCGGCTGTTTTTTTTTTGTATAGCTTTTGAAATCCCAATTAGAGATTTAGAAAAGAATTTGCATTGATTCAAATACATAATTACATTGATCGTTTACGCACAATTTTGTTCCACTTTTCCCTAAAGTTTCCCACATATTATACACTACTAATCTAAATTTTGTGTTTTCTAAATAATTAGTTTGCATTTATAAATAAAATGCAACTAAACAATTTGAAAAGGTTTAATGCACTCACTATACAATTGAGAATAAGTATTGAAATTTAATTCTTTCGTTTGTTTATTTACATACGCATTTATTTTTTTTCTTTTTTGAATTTCCTCTTAAAGTTTTTGTGATTAGCAAAGAACTCTGCATTAAAGAAATAAATATGGAACAGCACGTGATATGTTTTTATTTTTCTGTTATGAACCGCTCTAATGGAGTGCAAATTCTTTTGATAATGATTGATACTCTTCGTAGGAGCTCTGTGCTGATTAAAAGAAGATGATGATAAGAAAGGAGGGCGAAGAGTCATGAATGTAGTTATGCAGTTTTTTTTGGGGCAAAATTAAGCTTTAGATTAAAGGTACAGTCAAGTCACACTTGGCAAACATTTGCCCCAAAAAGCGTAATCATTAAATGCTAATGAAAAACCTTTTGATTCAGACACGTGTTAAACTGTTTAGAATAATATTGGATTATATGGCATTTCCTATTAGTTACATATGTATGAAACTGTTTAACACGTGTCTGAATCAAAATGTTTTTTTGGGGCAAATGTTTGCCAAAAGTGACCGTACCTTAAGTAAAGTACACAAAATGTATTGAAAATTAAAAGGAAAACACAAAAATCTTAGTTTTATATCTTATCTTAGTATACAGTTCTTCAGACCCCTTTTATTGGTTCCAAAGCTGTGGTGCTCATATACAGTAGAGGACAAAACTGTTCACAAAAAAATTTGTCAAGATATTTTAATTTTTTTTATACATATGTATGTTAATAATGTACAGATAGAGAAAAGATTAATGTAATTTGGAAGACAAATGAACTTAAATACCTGAAATTACTTAATTCGCAATAATATGTTTTAAAATAGTGTGAACACTTTTGTCCCTTGTTTGAAACACCAACTAATATTGAAATTAATCAGCCCAATTATGAATAATAATTCCCCGAGAGTATTTTCCATTTCCCATTTTTTCCTTTTATGAATTAATATTTTCCCGGCAGAAAACTCCCGGGGAAAAATAGATATTCTAAATATGAGGCAGAGGGAGAATTTTTTGAGAATTTTGTCCCCAGACATTTTGAAGGGAACTAATGCAAAAATTTAAAATTAAGTAAAAGTTTTAACAATTGTAGAAAAAAATGACGATGTTGGTCCATTTAATTATTTTTGCATAAAAAACGGACGATGTATAGTCCATTATATTTTTTGCATGAAATAATTTTTGTAAGAAAAATTAATGATGTATGGTCCATTTAATTGTTAATATGAAAACTGGACGATTTATAGTTGATTTAATTTGTTGCAAAAAAAAGTTGCGATGTGTAGTGCATTAAATTTTTTGCATAAAAAAGGGACGATGTATATATAGTCCATTATATATTTTGCATGAAACAATTTTTGTATGAAAAACTAGCGATGTATTTAATTTATTTTTTTTTTTTTTGCATAAAAAATGGACGGTTTATAGTTCATTAAGTTTATTGCATGACATAATTTTTTGTATGAAAAATGAACGATATATAGTCCATTATATTTTTTGCATAAAATAATTTTTTTGTATGAAAAATGCAGATTATAGTCTTTTATATTTTTTGCATGAAATAATTTTCTGTATGAAAAATTTTATATTTTTTTCATGAAATAATTTTTTTGTATGAAAAATGCACCATGTATAATAGTCCATTATATATTTTGGATGAAATAATTTTTTTTGTGAACAATTACAGATTTATTTAATTTTGAGCATGAAAAATGGGCGATGTATATATAGTCCATTATATATTTTGGATGAAATAATTTTTTTTTGTGAACAATTACCGATTTATTTAATTTTGAGCATGAAAAATGGGCGATGTATAGTCCATTATATATTTTGGATGAAATAATTTTTTTTATGAACAATTAACGATGTACAGTCCATTTAAATTTTTGCATGAAATAATTATTTGTATGAAAAATTTACAATTTATAGTTTTTTATATATTTTGCATGAAGTAGTTTTTTTTTTGTATGAAAAATTAACAACTTTTTTTTGCATGAAATAGTTTTTTGTATGAAAAATGGGCGATGTATATATAGTCCATATATTTTAATATAATTATATGAAATAATTTTTTGTATGAACAATTAACGATGTATTTAATTTTAAGCATGAAAAATTTACGATGTGTAGTCCCATTTAATTTTTTTTTTTATAAAAAATTATATTTTTTGCATGAAATAACTTTTTGTGCGAAAAATTAACGATTGTCAGATAATCATCATGTGTATAAAATCCGTTACAAATTAAAACTATATACACGCGTGAACAGTTTTTTCCCCTACTGTATATATGTATGTATGTATATGTAATTATTCCAATTTTGTGCCCAATTCTGAGCATGACACTTCTCAAATTTATTTTTCATTCATTTAATGGAAATTTCGTATTCGTATTACATTCTTTTACCTTTAAATTTTGGCGCCCTTTAAATTGTGCCGCCCTAGGACTGGGCTTAACTGGCCTGGGCCTAAATGGGCCACTGTCCAACGCTACAATTTCATTTTGACTATAAAGGCGGTGTCAGATACAACTTCAACGCTTTGCGTGACGTTTCTAACTTTGAGAAAAAAGCGTGAGGCAAAATGTGCATGACACAATAAAAACTTTCACAACACTCACTGTTTGTTTCACTATTCTGTTTTATGTATAAAACACAACATAATACGATTACTCTGATGCCACGAACTCGTTTTTTATGTAAATTTTGCCGACATTTTAATATTTGGTCCAACAAATTAAAAAAAGTATACCAACTGATTGTCAAAGCACGCAAAAAGTTGAGAGTTGCCTAACTTTTCGCTTCGCTTTGCGTAAAAAGTTCTTTATGTGACATGTTTCATATAAGCACATCTTAGATGTCAAAGCGAATCTTCAACGCAACGCGAAGCAAAAGTTTTATGTGACTTGGGCTTAACAATGTGATAATGAGTGGGAAGGGAGGAACGCCAACTCTCATTTTTTAAGAGTAAATTAAACGTGTTTTTCTTTTTAGGGTTCCGTACACCAAAGGTGAAAAGGAACCCCATTGTTTTCGCTACGCTGTCCGTCTGTCCGTCACAGGTTATTTTCTCAGGAACCGTAAGAGCTACGGACCTAAAAATTGGACAGAGTGTGTAGACCTTTGTCGCTACATAAGAATTAAAAATTAAAGGGTGTTCCAAAACGAGCAACGAAATATTTTAAAATCCCATGTAATATACAAACAATCATGTATAGACACTTGAAATTTGCAAAGTTAAAGTATTTTTATACAGACTACAAAAATTAACACTAAAATTTAAAAATTTTAACTAAAGGGTGTTCTATAAGTTAATGTAATATTGACAATTTGCTGTATCTTGGAAACCGTAATAGTGTTTTCACACTGACATGGTTTTAATAAAAGTTGGTTTTAACGTTAAAACCAACTGTTAAAACCTGGTTTTACCATACAAATTGTTTTTGTTGGTTTTATGAAATGCAATCTTGTTTTCGCTGTAATAAATTCAGTGCTGCCAAGTTAAAATGACCGACAGCAGCTGATAATGTTATACCAGTGAATAACAATAGATGGCGCTTGAAAAATTTTCAACTTAAAAATGTATGCAGCAGCAACAATAATCAAAAAATTATGGGAAAAAAAGAGTTTTTTGGATGGAAAACAACGAAAGTATTTTAAATTAAACTGTGGAAAGTGAAAATAGACAATATGACTAACATTCTTCTGTCTATAAAAAAGGTTTATCTTATGATGTATTTGTGCATTTTTATATTATTAACAATATTTCCAAGCACTTCTTCATTCTGTATAAGAAGTTCCATAATTTAAAAAAAATTATTTACAAAATATAAAATAATTTCCATTTTAGAGCGCATTGTGAAATATATCAGATTTTCATACAAACAAAAACAGTTGAACAGTATGTCCAAAAAGTGTTATTAAAAAGCAGAAAAAATGCAACAACAAATACACGCATTTCGGCAGGAGATTTATTTTATTTTGAGCAAAGTTATTAGACAGCCTGTGTGTTAAAACCTGAATTTAACAAACTTGCAGTGTGAATGCAAAATCAGCTGTTTATGGTTTTAACGTTAAAACCAGGTTTTAACTTTCAGTGTGAAAACACTATAAGAAGCAATCTTGAAATTTTCAAAAACGGTAAAACTAAAAAATCCAAAAATTATAAAATCGCCAAACCAAAAAAAAAAACACCAAAAACCAAAAAAAAAATCGCCAAAAGAAAAAGGCACCAAATTAAAAAAAATTCCAACACTAAAATAAATCGTCGAAACCGGAAAAATCGCCAAAATGAAAAAAAAACGCAAAAAACCGAAAAAATTGTCAAAACGCGAAAAAAGCTTTAAAACTAAAAAAATCGCCAAAGTGAAAAAATCATCGAAATGAAAAAAAACGTCAAAAACCGAAAAAAATCGCCAAAGCGAGAAAAAATCGCCAAACCTGAAAATGCACAAAAACTTAACTAAAATCACCAAAACTAAAAAAACGCTCAAAACCGAAAAAAATTGCAAAACTATATATTATGTAGGTTCGTATTGTATTAAATATCTAGTATCTGTACAGAACCCTTCGTGCGCAAGTCAGAGTCGCACTTTACTGAATTTATTTATTAAAAAAATGAGGGTGTCCGAATATGAACTTTGTATACTGTACATTCTTTTTTTGTGCTATGCACTGTAATTATTTATTCTCTTATGTCTGTATTAGCAATTAAAATATTGTTTTCTTAATTTCAAAAATGTACATACATATATAACACGAGGTTAAAACTGAACATTTTGTTTTTTTTTCTTTTACAATTTTATAAATATTTTTTGAGTTTTTGCATGAAACCAGATTTTTATTATAACAAGAAAAATCCATAACTTGTGTCAAGTATTAAAAAAAGAAGAACATATTTTTGGATAAAGGCCAAATTATTATTTAAAACGTTTTCCTCTCCTTTTCCACAGAAATGGCGGGTGTTAAAATATTGTATTTGTGGCCGACTCGCCATATAAAAATGTGTTTGGGCCATAATATACTCACGTATACTTAAAAAAAATATTAATTTAATTGTTCTATTTTTGTGGTAAGAACGTTTTTTTTTTTAAACAAAGTGTTGTTCGAATATCTGACGCCAAAACACATCCACTAATAAATCGTCTAGCGGTGTTTTAATGTTCTTTTTATACTGAAGTGTCGCAAACCATTGAGTAGATTGGCGCATATTCTCAAGTATTTGACTGCATATACATATGTATGTATGCATGTACAGGGTGGGCCAAAAGAAACCAAGGGGTGTAAAAGTTTAATAACTTTTTTGTTTATTAACTTTTTTTTTATTTTTTCTTTCAGATTATATAATATACAAAATGGAACTTTTTTTACACTAAGTATGAAAAATGATGTCTCTTAAGTGACCACCGTTTTCAGCTTCGCACTGATGGGCTCTTTTTAGAGCATTTTCCATAACATCTTTCAAAACTTGTGGCTGTAGCGTTCGAATTTCTGCAACAATGTTTGCCTTGAGTTCAAGGATTGTCTCTGGCTTGTTCACATACACTCGCTCCTTCAAAAAACCCCAAAGAAAATAGTCGGGTGCTGTCAAATCTGGCGATCGCGCTGGCCAAATAATTTCCGAATTTCGAGAAATTATTCGCTCTTCAAAAATTTGACTTAAAAGTGCCATTGTGTCTCGGGCAGTATGGGCAGTGGCTCCGTCCTGCTGAAACCACATACCAGGTCTGTTCATGAATGGCTCTTGGATTTTGAGAACCCCAGAACCTACAGTTCTGCTTATTGACAAAGCCATTCAAATGAAAATGAGCTTCATCACTCATAATCAAATTTTCAATAAAGTTGATTTCATTTCTGGCCAACTCTTGAAATTTAACTGCAAAATTTAGACGTTGCCGATGATCTGCGGGTTTTAATTCTTGGACCAATTGCACCTTATATGGGTATAACTGTAAATCTTTTTTTAAAATGCGCCGTAGTGACGTACGAGACATTTCTAGCTGAGCAGAACGCCTTCTGCCAGATGTTTCTGGTGCTTCGTTAACACTTTGCTGTACTCGTTCAATATTTTCCGCAGTGCGACTTAAACATGGTCTACCGGTTCGAGGCAAATCTCTTACGCTGCCATGTTGGTGATGACGATTAACTAAGCAACGAATCATCGCTTCAGAGGGCGAAATTCTGACGTTAAAATGTCGACGATATGCTCTTTGCGTTAAAATAATTGATCTCTGGTTTAAATAATAAAATTATATTGTTCTGGTTCTCTGTTCAGTTGTGAACCTCTCCATTATAAATTCTCCAAGTGTTGTCTATATAATCTGAAAGAAAAAATAAAAAAAAAATTAATAAACAAAAAAGTTATTAAACTTTTACACCCCTTGGTTTCTTTTGGCCCACCCTGTATGTACATATTTATGTGTGTGTGTATGAAAAGCAAATGTAATTTTTTTCAGTTATTTAAAAAAAATTAAATTAAAAAGAAAAACATCAAATTTCGAAATCAAATAAATTAGCATAATTTTATTTTTTAATGAAATAGACAGCAGAGATGTGTGTATGTGTGCTTGTGTATATGTATGTATGTACCCTGCAGGAGAATAGGCGATAATTGTCTAAAAGCTACTAGTATAATTACTAGAATAGCAAGAACTAGTGCAAAATGGTTTAAAGTTGTTGTGTAAAATTACTAGTGCTGATGAGTACTAGTATATGAAGTAGTTCCAAGGCACCACATTGCAAAATAAATTTTAACTGTCTAACAGAGCTCTTGCACTGTATGAAAATTGGTATCACATAATTGCTAAAATTTTAGCTTGATCTAAAAGTAATTATAATTAAATAATAATAATTACCCTTTTGTATATCTGAATTTTTATAAATAATTGCAAATTTTAACTAGCGTTGTCACTGGGTAACAAAAGTAATAAAACCACCAATTTTATAGAATTTTTCTTTACAAAAGAACTGGTAATAAACTAGTCCTAAACTAGTACCAATGGTACTAGTAGTTTTCTAAACACACTCAATGCTAATTTGAGCATTAGGATAGTATAGGAAGGTTTACAGTTGGGAACTAGTGGTGGTGATTTCTGTACTACTAAGATACTAGTTGGACACCAGTTCGTTCTCCTGCAGGGTATGTATGTACATATGAATTTGAAATTTTTAAATTTATTTTAAGTTTGCATTTAAATATAGCCCTAAATAAAAAACAAAACCTAGACAAATTATAAAAATATGTATTTGTCATGATCAAGTAAAATATGTATGTATTTTTTATTTAAATGGTCATTGTAAAATTAATTTAACAAGTTCTAAATATAAAACACAGGTGAATAAATTCTTTTGCTACGTCCCATATTTTTTTTTGCAAATTTCTCTTGTTTTATTGAAGCGTGTAGAATGTAGAGTGCAACAATTAATGTCTTTTTCTGTTCTAGAAAAAGTTAAAAAAAATTTTGTTGACTTTTTATGAAGAAAAATTAAATTTAGCGTTATTTTAACTTCAAGTTTAGAGGAAGTTAAAGGTATGATTTTATAGGACATATAAAAAGTTTTTCCTTATTACAATTTCACTTTAATATAAGTATGTTTGTGGGCATAATATTTGTTGTCAGTGCGTTGAAAGTATAAGCAGAAAGCTCATCAAATATTCAGTACACACATATATTGAATACAGTTAAAATAAAAAAACCTTGCTGAAAATATAAAAATTTGTGATCGTGGTACCTATACAAAATTGATCACAGGCAACATCGTTAGAGTAAACTTATACAAAATTACACATATCAATATTACATACTTTAAAATTATATAAATTTAGATGACCAAAAACGACGAAACAAATAAAGACAATTGCAAACTTTGGAAAGAAAAATTTAAGGAAGATGAAATTATTACAAAAACAGTAGCCCAATTCACAATCTTGTGCAAATGCTCTTGCATCGTTGTATTTGCAAAATGGTATAGTATATTAATACTCACCACTTAACAATTCTTAGTGGTGAGTATCAATATACTATACCACTTTGCACATGTAACGAAGCAAGACCATTTGCACAAGATTTTGAATTGGGCTATTAATTAAAAAACAAGCATAAGACCAGTCTTCTTAATGCAAGCAAACGTTTGCAAAAGCTGGAAAAAAGTGGAGAATGCGTTGCCAAGAGATGTGAAGAAACAATTTAAAGTAGTCCAATATTTCTGGTTACTTGAAAACATTTCTACTAAGCTTGTTTTTTTCAAAACGTGCGTCTGTCATTAATTAATAAAAAAAGTAGCCCTATTCACAATCTTGTGCAAATGGTCTTGCATCGTAACATGTGCAAAATGGTATAGTATATTGATACTCACCATTTAACAATTATTAGTGGTGGGTATAAATATACTATACCATTTTGCACATGCAACGATGCAAGACCATTTACACAAGATTGCGAATTGGGCTAGTATAATAAATTTTCATCTAATTTTTCGACCGTAACTCATTATTTTCGTGATTTCCTGTCGGAGAATATGTTGTTGACTACAAAAATAGTTAACTTATAGTTAACTTTTCTTACACTGACTAAAAGCTAACTGCAATGTCATCCAGAACACACCCAAAATGAATTTTTCAATTCTTCAAATTCGATTATGTTGCAGTGATGGGAAAGTTGGTACGATCGTACTTTTTTTGATACTATTTGACATGAAAAAGTACCGTAGTATTCCCGTTACACATTTGATACTCTCACGGCCAACTCAGAAATGCAGTCAGAAGACGCGCGTACACATATATTTTTGACAATGAAATTTTGAAAATATTAACAATCAATATAGAGCATTGCCTGATATGGAATAACTAAAACTATTAACAACAGAAAATATATGCATTTTTTAGCCTACAGCTGCTAAAACTAAAAACGCTTTAGATGAATACATGTTTCCTGGTAGCTTACCGAATTTTGTCTATACCGCACTCCTCTGTAAATGTCGAAAGGATTTTCTCGTACAAAATGTCATAAAAATACAACAAAGGAACAGACTTTATGTTCCAACAGTATCAAGTCTTACCCAGGCCAAAGATTTATTGAAATCTTAAAACTCTTCTTGTTATAACTTTAACAATTGTACCTATGTACGAGTACATACATACTAGTCTCCTGCACAAGATATCTTATAAGAACTTTCAAGACATGAGGGATTTTTCAAATGCTTTGCTACAGCGAAATCTTATAAAACAAACGTTAACAACATTGTTTGCAAGAAATTTTTCAGTATTGTAGGTATAGGAGTAAAGAAGAAAACACTTTGTGACGGAAGAATTTGTGATACTGCTTCTTTCTACGCATAAGCGCGTGTACAAACGTCATGCATGTATGTGTGTATGATCTTTTATTTTTCTGCGCACATGCAAAGTCACACACATACATTAACATTAGTTGTATGCGGTTAATCACATAATAGCTTACCATCTACATATTACACACACACTCAAACGTACAATATGAAAAATAACAAGCATACACTAATCAACAGTACTTCTTTTGAGTGTTTGTTACAGATAAGCTGTCTTGACGTCATCGCTTGTTAACACTGGTATACACATACACCAATACATCCATCGAGCTTCGCTTATAGTACGACAGCATTTATTATTGGTTTAGTATAATACATGCGACGTGAATACATTTGAAAATCATGACGTTTTTACATTTCAAGACTGTTTACGCAGGCCTCTAATACATACATATGCTTTGTGTTTCTTTTTATTTCTTTGTAAATTAATTTTATATAATTTTTTGTTAATTAAATTTAAATAAAAAAATAATAATTTTTGGTACTCTCGGGATCAAAAAAGTACTCAAAAAAATTGTTTTTGATACCGAAATGCAAATCTCATTTCCCATCACTGTTATGTAGTCAACCTACGTAATCGAATTTGATGAGAGCCAACAAATTTATTCTCAGCTACTTTGAAACTCATTTCAGTTTTATATTGACATTTTGCTGTTGTTATTTTAGATGGTACCTTAGCTGAGTGGTAGCGCGTTGATTACACAACGTGAGATGATAATACATGTTCGAACCCCAGAAATTTTTTTTAATTTACTGACTACCAGGTGGTTTAAAAGAATCAACTTTAAGTTAGTTGAAAAGTAATGCAGAGTGAGACTACTGACTACAGCCTGGGACATCGCAATGTTAAAATAGTCAGTTGATTACATTGAAAAGTAATCCAAGTGTCAGTCAGTACTAGTTGCGAAATAGTTAGCTTAAAGTTAGTTTAAAGTTAACGTAATTTCTAACAGGGCTTATTTTATACACTTCAATCATTTATCCTGCGTATGTATCTATGTGTGTATCATGGGTAAGTGTTCAAGCACATTCAACACACTCTTACTCCTGTGGTCAAAAAATAAATTCTATTACACAATCCTAAATTTCTTTCTCATTTTTCCCTCCATAAAAACAACAACCAGAAAACCAATATTTATGTTCCATTTGAAATGCATACAAAAATATTCAAAGCAAAACAAAGCAAACCACATATTTAGGTAATATGAAGATCCACAAAAAAAATAAAAACATTTTGTTTGGAAGTCTTAATTCTTATTATAGAATATTTGAAATATGCAACAAGTTAGACGAAAATAAAAGAAGAGACTGACGGAATAACAATCAAATATATATGTAAGTATGGATATATGTATGTGTGTATGTACATACAGCGTAAAGAAAACAAAGTTTTGTTTATTTATGCAATGAAGCAATAACTGGCAACATTTTTATTGTTGCTGCAACAAAAGATCGAACAGATCGGTTGGAAAGGCAGCATCGAATGAAATTGAGTGTAAAACCATAAATTATTATACTTCATTACGCTCAATGAAGTCTTTAGAAAAACATGTGAAAACTCATTTTTCATTCATTAATGAGGATCTCTTAAGAATGCACTTTTGTATACACACATTAATACATACACGATCCAGAACTTATGTACATACATCTCTTTTGCAGGGTGGCGCAGAATGAGATATGTATATGTTTTAAATGGTTTATAACTTTTTTATTTATGCGATTAATATAATTTTTTTTGAATACAGTATACTATTGAGGAATTTTTTACAATTAACTTTTAAAAATGATATCCTGTAAGTGATGTCCGGTCTTTGGTTCGGATGTAAGGGCCATGATTTCATTTCGAATGTTGGTTTTTAGTTGGATTATGGTTCTTGGATTGTTAACGTACACTCATTCTTTCAAATATCCCCAAATAAAAGTGTCAGGAGCTGTTAAATCTGGTGAACGTTGAGTCCAGTTAAAATCGCTTGTGCGCGAAATAATGCGTTCGCCGAATATGTTCCTTACACAGAGAAAACAGTGCCTACTAAATACCGCATAAAAAAGAACAAAATTAATACGAAATCTCTATGGGTTTTTTTCAATAAGGAAATCTTATTAATTTCATAGGGAAAACCTTTTTGAAAAAATCAAGAAGAAATCTTCAAGTTTTTATTAGGTTATCTTATTGATTTTTTCAATAAGGTTTTCTTTTCGTTTTTATTAGGCGACCTAATAAAAAAAAATTGTGTCTTTATTCTCTGTACATATGTATTTTCATTCAAATTCTATACCATATACATATTGTTACGTTTTTCTCTCTATAAAAACGCTTTTCCGTGGACCCGAAGATTTGCAAATGAATACAAGAGCCGAGTGTAGTAATTAGGGTTAAGAATGATACAAGTTTTATTTACAAATACACTTAAACTAAATTAATCAAGAGCTTATATAAACCAATACAACTTAAACTACTGAATTACACACAAATATTCACAACTGGTTACCACTACGCCTTCCTCGCTGTAGTTTACACACGTCTCCTAGCTGGCTGCGCAAGTATTCACGTGACACCTCTTTGTCTGCTACTCGTCACTTACGAGACTCACTCTGCCGTCACTCACAGTTGATACACCCATACCTCTTTGTCTGCTGCTTGTCACACACGGCACTCACTCTGCCGACACTTACAGTTGATACACCAATAAAGACTCACTGGCTTTACTTACACCCTTACACACGTCTATTCGCTGCGCTGTTCCCTTTACTCCTGTCGACACGATAGACTCCACAATAATCTCAATTCCACGGCGGACTTTGCTGTCACTATAGACTGTCCTATAGTTTCTCCTTTACTCCAACTCACGTGTGTAGCACAGACTGCTCTTAACTATCAACTCACCACTGTATCGCAGACTATTATTAATTCACAACTTAATTATCAACAGACTTGTTCACTCGCAACTGACTAACATGTGCGCAACTGACTTGTTCGCAACTGACTTGTTCGCAACTGACTTACAACTGCAACTAACTAACTCATTGGATGCGTCACCGCTTTTTTATACTCCACACAAATACCATTAGAAGTTTGAAGCAATGTCTAGACGATCATTGTCATCTTATATGTTGTTTACAAAGTGCTTAATTAAGTTCATGTGGTAACTATGTACATACATGTGTATATGCATACGTGTGTACATCATTAACTAAGCAATACACGGTGGTTGTTTATGTTTTACTTTTCGTTTGAATTGGCATGTATGTATGTGTGTAAATATGTGAATCTTCTTAATAAGCAGACGCTTTTTGTTGTTGCTTTTGCTTGTTTACGTTTAATGCTGCGCATGCTTATTTAGTTGTTTGCTACTATTCTAGACTATTCTTTCCTTTGACCCTGTTGGAATATTTTTGTGTAGTGCTGCCTAACCTTGTCGACGGCCATTTTCGTAACAATATGTATGTATGTAGTAGTATATTGTAGATGTTATTTATTTATACATACATACATACACATTATGTTCTATTCTTAACTAACTTACTCGCCAAGTATTGAACCAAACTTCTGACTGATAGACAAGCACTCTAACCAATACGCTAACAAGCAGGCTGAATAACCATTGAAATTATTGTGAAAACATTCTTATACAAAAATTGGAAAGATCATGAAAAAGATTATCTCTATGTCTATTTATAGATATGAAATAACAAGACACCTCATAAAATCAAGATTTCCTTATTAAAAAAATCAATAAGATGCTTTACACATAATCATATAGGAACCTAATAAAATCAAGAAAACCTTTTTAAAAAAATTAATAAGGTAACCTAATAAAATCAATAAGAAATCCCTATAGTTTACAATTTATAAGAAAACTTAATAGAATCAAGAAGTTTTTCTCTATGGATTGTTTTTTTGGTGCCTAAAATAACGGAAATTGAGTAAAAAAAGTTGTGAATAATAAGATTTCTTCTTAATTTTATGTGGTTTTCTTCTTGATAAAATTAATAAGATTTACCACATAAAAACAATAAGGAATCTCTATGAAAAAATTTTCGCTTCTTTCTTCTGGGATACCCCCTAGCCTAAAAACGTTTCATAGAGAAAATCTTGATTCTATGAGGCAGTTTTTTCTCTGTGTAACAAAGCCATTGAGGCACCTGCAGTATGTGCTGTGGTTCGATCGTGTAATTATTCACAATTAATTCCCCAAGTCTTCTTCACAATATAAAACAAAGAAAAAATAATAATTAAAAAAGTTATAAGGAATTCAAACCATTCAATTCAACCCTGTATGCAGTTTCGGTTTCTTGGGATTGGTGTTTTTAAATATGCAATCTTTAACATTTCTATAATCTTCATCATTTCGGGGACTCGTGGGCACCGTTGTCATTTTTTCTGGAAGAAATATCTTAGTATATATATAGATGGTAGTTTATATCAAAGTATATTTGTTACTATAGTTCTAAAATTTCACACAAATACTTAGACTTATTAATTTCTTTCTAAAAGTTGTCTTGTATTTGTAATATAAACCAATTAAAGACTTGTTGGGTTAACCAATGGTTGTGGGATACGATATCAAAGACAATACTGGGAACTCTAAAAGAATAAGACAACTTTAAATGGAAGGAAGAGATAGCCTCATGGAATGCGTTGATAGTTTAAACAGATTTAATACAAATGCTCCAAAATACATAATTATCGAATTAAATTTTATAACAATGAGGATGATTGCAAGAAAATTTAATTTTTTTTTTGCATAAATTTTGTGTGATAAAAACTTTTTTTTCAACTCTGATGATTTTTTTTATAATTTATTTCCTTTTACTTTTATCGAAATTTTGTGATGTACAAAAGAACTTTTAAGAGTTCAGCAATTTGACTTTAATACAATTTCCTTTCTTTAATCCAATTTTCTTGATTGGAACGCTTCCTTTAATAAACAAAGTATGCAGTCTGTATGTATGTATGTGTGTATGTATGTGTTTATGTGTGCGCTTATGTGTCAATGCAAAGCGATTAACAAAATCATTATGCGGCATATTTGCTTATAATATCTTGAAGTAAATATTTAAAATGTTTTTGTTTTCATTCTGTTTGAATGAAAGTGTATGATGCATGTTTTATATTTTATTGCTTTTCCGCCACTTTATTCTAGTTGCTACTAGTTTTAAATTTTAATGAGGCATTCTTCTCTGCTTGGCATTAAGTGCCCACTTAACAGTTTTCCTTTCAAGTGAGTCTGTCTGTCTGTTAATAAAATAGAACACATATAAGCCGACAGACGGACAAATGCAAGAGTCCTTAATGTTGACTTGAAAGTGAGCACATTAGTTTTTATGTGTGAGAGGGTGTCAAAGTGTTGGTAAATATTTGATGCGAGGGTAGTCTGATAATTAACGTAGCAGAATTAAGTTGCATGAGTAGGGGCCATGCCCCAGGACACGGGGCTCACGGATGCCTTGGTGTCTGTACCAATTATCCAAGAGGTTTGCGTGAAGATAAATAATAAATAAATAAATATAAATAAATAAATAAATATATAAATATTTTAATTCTATATATTTTTTATGTTTTATTTTATTTTATTTTATTTTTCATTTATATGTAAATATAACCAGTTGCAAAACCCTTAAGCACTGAAAACTAAATATTGGTGGGGGCTTTAACTCCTGCACTGATTGTTATTGCCATCACTATCAAAAACAGCTGATATTGTTTTCATTGTTGTTTTATTTAGTTTGATAGAATGTGAAGTGAATCTTAAGTATGTCAAAGAAGAGACAGCATTTTGGAATGTTTAAATAAAAATAGTTAACTTTAAAACATATTTATAAACTCTTATAATAAAATTTTTAATCAAAATAAAAAATGTATTTCTCTTTCACTTTTTTCATTTTTAATTCAACCTAGAAACCAAAATGCATCGCATCGCGACAGGAGTTTGGTGAAAACCCCTGCCCTAAACGTTTGACTTAGATAAGAGCTAAATTTTGTAAAACAAAAAAGTTAAGCGATGAAAAATTTTATATGGAAAAATAGAAATTAGAAAAACAAAATACATAAAAAATTTGCCAACGCTTAACGTTTTCGTTCCGTTGTTGGACCCAGAGCCGTTTTGTGGCGTAAGTCGGGTGACTGTAACATCCCTGCTCAAGGAAGATGACACTTCGGCCGCTAAGGAAATGTGGCTTACTTTTTCTGGTCTAAGGCAGGCCAAAGCAGTGATGCAGCTATTTTCATATAATGGAATCCTGAACTTTAACCGGAATAATTTACGGCTTGTTACTGGTTTTCTTTTTGGACACTTTGGACTGATCTGTCCTCTGTAGAAAAGTAACCAAGTTTGTTCGCCCTTATGTTGTTTATGCTTAGAAGATGAGGAGACAACGGCACACATTCTTTGCGAACGTATCGTGTTATGTAACAGCAAAAGGCATGTTTTTCATTCTGCGTTTCTGTGTTTCAATATCTGTGCTGACTTTCATAAGGAGAGTGATATAGAGATTCATTTAACTTAATTTACAGATTTATGGCACAAAAGATCCAACAGGTGTCGCAGTGCCGGTATTTGGACCAGATCTTCCCCTATTCTATTAAAGTTTTCGTTTTACAAAATAAAACCATAAGCCACTTGTGTATAAGTACTAAGTTGATTAGTTTTGATGGAGGGAGGGATGAGGGGAACAGAAACATTTCTTTTCCCCTCGTCTCTCTCTCTCTCTCCTAACAAACTAATCAGCTTAGAAATAAGACTTGCATAGTGTACACTAGGACTAAGATCATTTTAATTTATCAATGAAAACATTGTTGGCTGTGATTCAATTTTCTTTCTTCATCCTTCATCATAACTAAAAAAAATATTTTGAGAAAATTTCGAAGTATGTATTCGTGATGAAAATTTGAAAATTATACAAACACTACGTTTCACAAAATGGGCCCATGTGAAATAAAAATTGCTTGTGTATATCAGTTACTTAGAGCACTGCCCTCGTACTTACTTATGTACATACATAAATATAAATATATGTACACACAAACATAAATACTACACGCTTGTTTAGATTAAATCTTAATAAGTGTTTGTTCAAATTAAGAAACAACAACAAAAGCGAAACAAAAACAATAACAAATGTGTTGAATTTAAAACGAAATTTATTACCCAGCTAATTACTGTGAAGATGTCAAAAGTATGTGTATAAATATTCTTGCCACCCCCATTTTAACTTCAAAATGGTTAAATAGTGTTTAAACATTTTCTCCCCCCTCCTTAAGTTGTCTCCTTAATTTCTTTTCTAATAATTTTGAAACACTTAAATATATTAATTTGAAAAGTTTTTATATATTTGCCCTCAAATTAAAGCAATTTGTTCTTTTGTTTTTCTTTCTTTCGGCTTACAGATCAATACCAATGGCATATTGACATTTAATATTGAATTTCCGGATTATATCAATCAACCATTTCCGTTTGAATATCCCTCTATAGCTGGCTTCTATTCAAATGTCGATACTACGGGCTCTAATGCATCCACTAGCATTTCAATTTTCTCTTCACAAGATCCCGAACAATTGCAAAAGGTCAGTGAATTGGTGCGTTTTGGCTTCAACGAGCACAAAGATTTTGAAGCCACCGATATTGTGGTGGCCACTTGGAAAAATGTCGGTTATTTTGAATCGAAAAATGATAAACAAAATACTTTCCAGGTAAATGAAAAAAAAACCGCAAGAAAGAAATTGGGATAATCATGGGATCAATCAATTTAATTTTCAGATTATTATTATAGCCGACGATGAGAATACTTTTGTGCAATTCTTGTATCCTACGGGTGGCTTAAGCTGGCTGCAGGGTGAAAATGGTCCTTTGGGCTTACCGGATATCAGAGGACAAGCCGGTTTTGTTTCGGAAGATGGCCGTTACTTTAATTTGGAGGGCTCTGGCACAGAAAGTGTAAGTTGTTTGAAGTAGTTGCATGTAGTGCAGTTAAAGAAGAAAATTCATAATTCTTACTTTAATTTTACTTAAAAAATTTATTAAAAAAGAAACTTATGGACACACAATTAAGCAACAATTATTGCTAATTAAACTATTTCCAGGTACGTTTCCTAAGTGAAAAATCCAATGTTGGCATACCCGGTGTGTATTTGTATCGTGTAGGACCCTTCGACTATGAACGCAATGTGCAAGCACCCACCAATGAAGACACTCATACTGAATCACCCTTGGATACACATTCCTGCGCAGATGCCGGGCAGCGTGTGTGCAGTCAACACGCTCAATGCGTTGATAAATTAGAAGGCTTCTGTTGCATATGCCAGCAGGGTTTCTATGGCAATGGCGAAGTGTGTATTAAAGATGATTTCCCCGTGCGTGTTACCGGTTCCATAGTGGGCGAATTAAATGGTGAATTGATTAATGAACGCTCGAAATTGCAGTCGTATGTGGTGACAGCCGATGGCCGCAGTTATACAGCAGTGACACCCGTTAGCACTGAACTGGGCACTAATTTAAGATTGGCTTTGCCAATTGTTACCTCGATTGGTTGGTTGTTTGCAAAACCTTTGAATAATACCTTGAATGGCTACCAGTTGACTGGTGGTGAATTGCTGCATACCTCCAAGATGAGTTTCGAAAGTGGTGAAGTACTGTTGATCAATCAAACGTATGAAGGTCTCAATTACTGGGACCAGCTGGCGGTGAAAATTGATTTGCATGGCCAAGTGCCACGTATTAGACATGATTTGAAATTGCACATGGGTGAGTTTACAGAAGAGTATCGTTTTGTTACACCCAACGAATTGCACTCCGTGGAGGCTTATGTTTTGGAAATTCCCGAAGAGAGTAGAGTCATAAATTTCCAGTTGGAGCAAAATATTTATTTCGAACGCTGCCTGTCCGATCAACAGGATGACATTGTGGGCTCCACTTATTTCCAGAAGATATCCAAAATTATGTTAGACTTCTTTGCCCGAGATCAGGCCTTGCGTACCAGTATTCTGACCGCTGCCGGAGTTACGGCTACATCGAATGTTTGCAATGATGGCACAGCTAATTGTGGTGAAAACATGGTTTGCATACCCTATGATGAAAATTACCGCTGCGACTGTTTGCATGGCTATGCTCCACAAGTTACCGACTCAGGATCAGAAGTTTGTGTGGATATTGATGAATGTGCCACGGGCAACCATGCCTGTAGTGAGAACGCCATTTGCAGCAATAACGAAGGCGGTTTCTCTTGTGTTTGCTTGAATGGCTATGAAGGGAATGGCTATAGATGTTTGGTTAATGGCAGCGATTTTGCGGATAATATTGAATCATCTACTTCAGGTAGTACAAGTGAAACTATTATAAATGTTGACGAACTGCCAGCATATACAGAGGATAATTTGGAACAGCCAGAACCGTCTCCGTTGCCGGAACAACAACCTCGACCGCAATATAGTCATCATGCCGATGATTGTTACCGTTGTTCGCCATATGCCGATTGTTTGGAAGGTAGATGCCAATGTCGCGAAGGGTTTTCGGGAGATGGCTTCTATTGTTCGAGCAATTGTGGGCATGACGAGGCCTGGGAGGAGGGCAGATGTGTTAAAGTTATTTATGAAGAGCCCGACATTGAGCCCAGATGCAATTTCTTTGGTGACTGTACTTGTGACGATGGTTATGAACTAATGGAAGATATACAAATGTGTCGTTATGTGGGAAGTTCCAGTGCGCATCACAGGCCCGAAGATTTTGGTATGTTGAAGGTTTCAATTTATGAAAAAAGTAATTTCTTTTAAGTTTTTCTAAAAAACAAAATTCAGTACCTTGCGATGTAGAGTTCAATTGTCATGCCAATGCCAGCTGTGAATGGTTGGAAGTGGAGTTAAGGCACATTTGTATTTGCAAGTCTGGCTATTATGGTGATGGTTACACTTGCACTATTATTGATGAATCTTGTGCGGTGGTAAGTTGTCTTTGTACTGTGTAGTAGTGAAAATTTCTTTACGTGTTTTTCGTTTGCGTTTGCATTAAAGAAACCTGAAATTTGTAATGCTCAAGCTGAGTGCATTTTCAATGAAATGGCTGGCAACTCGGAATGTAAATGTAAGCGTGGCTATGAGGGTGATGGTTATCGCTGCGCTTTAGCACCTGAATGCTTGGAAGATTTGGATTGTGGTCAAAATGCTTTTTGTGATCGTGATGTTTGCCAATGCCAGGCCGGCTTTGAGCGTGACATGTCCGATTTGTGTGTAGTGCCGGGTAGTTGCGGCTCCGTATTTTGCGGTGCAAATGCCTTGTGTAAATACGATCAACATCAAGATATAAAGTATTGCGACTGCATGGATGGTTATGAGGGTGATGCACTTTTGGGTTGCAAAAGTAAGCCCATACCTTGCAATGTTCAGTTCAATTGCGGCGTACACGCCAGTTGTGAGCCCACCGAGTGAGTTGTAATAGGAGTTTCTCTTTTCTTAGGAAATAATTAGTTTTTTGTGTTTATTTTTGCAGAGATCCTGCCAATTATGAGTGCCAGTGTGTTGCTGGTTACAATGGTGATGGTTACGTTTGCGTGGAAGATCAAAATTGTTTGAATACTCCCCAATTGTGTGACATGAATGCTGCCTGTTTGTCTACAAACAATGGACTAGTATGCGTTTGTAGCAAGGGTAAGTGTTTTTTTAAGGCAATGATTTTCGAAGACACATATTATAAAGTAAAATGTGTCTTCGCCGAAATTACTACTTACTGCAATATATTAATTGAACATAATTTCACTTTAGGTTTCTATGGCAATGGTTCCTTGTGTATTGAGAGGCAACAACATGACTCTGGTTTCCTGTTAGTCTCACAGGGTGTGGTGATTGTTCGCGTACCTTTGAATGGGAAAAATGTGCGACCCATTTCGGTTGCTTCTATGGCCATAGGCCTGGACAAAGACTGTGTTGCAGGACGCATTTACTGGGGTGATATATCGGCCAAAAAAATTATCAGTGCCAAATATGATGGCACCGATATTAAACCATTTATTACTGAAGGTGAGTTGATTAACTACCATAGGCCAATAAATCAAACAATTTATATGTATGTATATATAAATGATCACGAAAAATTTAAGTAAGGGCTGGTTAGCCAAGGTCAACAAGTCGAAAGTTGTCGATATCGACAAAGTGGCATTAACAGGCTTTAATTCAGTATGTGGTCTTCTCTCCAAATGTATGGAAAAGATATTGGAAATTCGTATGCTAACGGAATAAAAAAGGGTAAAATCGGTGAGGCAATATGTTCAGATCTAATAAAAAAAACTAAAACAAGTAAAACTGGCAAATAAACACATCCATTATTAATTAATTTAAAAAATATCAAACAATCATAATTAAACTAAATAAACTCAAAAATAAATAGACGAATGCTTATTACTTTTTTGTTGCTTGTACTCACAATAGGTAAAACCTGAATTTGGGTACTTTTCATGTAAACCATTTAATTTATATAATAATGAAAACGGAAATAGAATTAAGTTTGTGTTCTGCTCTTCTGAGAAAAATCTCTAATACATTCTGGTACAAAGAAATGGTAAACATTTTACCCCTTTTTGAATTTCTCTATACAATTTTATATAAAGCCTAAACAAATCGGAAAAATTGTAAACAGATAAAAAAAATCGAATAAGAAATACAAACGCCAAATATGATTAAAAAAAAACACTAAAAAATAAAATGTCGCCAAAAAACAAATTATTCGCTAAAACGAACAAGTCACCAGCGCGACAAATATTTAGTAATAAAAAAATCGGAAAAAAACGAAACACAAACGTCAATACAAAAAATCCATAACGTAAAAGGTCTCCAAAAAACAAACATTGTCAGCACAGAAAAGCAAAGAAAATAAATAGCCAAAAAATTCCCAAAAAAAAATCGCTAAAACAAAAACGAGATAAATAGTTCGTAATAAAAATTTAAATAACGCTCCAAACAATAGCCAGCATAGAAATTAATTTCATCCTAAATTTGGATGAATGTATGATGGCAACATACTCTTTGAATATAAAATATAGCTGACTGCATGATGGCAGCACCCTGTTAATATAGAAAATAAAGGTGAATGTATGATGGTTCCTGTTAACAGGACCAGTGTTGCATTTTCAGTTAAGGTCGGGAATGTATAGCGTATTTTGAAATATCAGCACAAGGGAAGAGTAGTTCTTTCAAATGCATCGTCTTTAAATGGTCATTCCCAGAAAAAAGCTTGATAGATAAAGTAAGTACTATTTGGAAAAGAATATGTTTTAAAACCAAAATATTTGTTGGAAGAAATAGCAGGCAATATGCAATGATTCTGCATCTAAAAGTATTGAAATATGGTCCATAAATCTTTTATTCGAAAAACCAAAATACATATGTATATTTCTTTACAGACATTGAATCTCCAGAAGGAATTGCCATTGATTGCATTTCAAGACGTATTTATTGGACTGATTCTGTTAAAGACACCATTGAAGTGGCCAGCTTGGAAGATCCTACACTAAGAGCTGTAGTCATTAGTAAGAATTTGGTTAATCCACGTGGCATTGCAGTCGATCCCTATAGAGAGTGAGTTATTTCAAAAAAAAAATTAGAATATTCAATTTAAGAATTCCAATTTCATTTTTAAGAAAATTATATTGGTCTGATTGGAATCGTGACTCGCCTAAAATTGAAGCCTCGGACTTGGATGGCACAGGTCGTGAATTATTGCTGGGCAAAGAGAGTGTTACATTACCAAATTCCTTGGTTGTCTTGGAACGTTCCGGAGAATTGTGTTTTGCAGATGCTGGCACCAAAAAAGTGGAATGTATTGATGCCTATAGTAAACAACTGCGTACCATATCCAATGAATTGACTTATCCCTTCGGCTTGTCTTTTACACATGATCTATTTTATTGGACTGATTGGGCAACGTAAGTTAAATTTTAAACTATTGCACAAAAAATTAACATATATTTATGTTTGTATATATTTTTTTTTTTTTTTTTGGTTTTTAGCAAAAAACTTGAAAGTGTCAATAGTATGGGCCAACGCCAAAAAAGTATGCAAATTCCCTTTTTTGGCAGTCATAAAATGTATGCCATGACCGCTGTGGACGATCTTTGTCCACAAATGGATAGTCCCTGTCAGATAAATAATGGCGGTTGCTCGGACAATCGCTTGTGTTTGGTTAATCGCAAGGCGCCATCGGGTAAAAGTTGTAAATGCACCGCTCTCTCGAAGCTATGCACCGCACCCACTCCCTTTTCTGTTTGAAACCAAAGTACTTACTTAAGCTGCCTTCATTTGTAACATTTATTTATAATTTAAAATGTATGTTTCTTTTTAACAAAAATATACATAAAAACATAATTCATTTTGTTAAATAAAGTAATAATTTGTTTAAGTATTTTTTTTATCACCTTCACTTTCTATTTTTGTATGTAGTATATGTTGTATGTGTGCTTAAATTATGCTCATCACTATAAACATAAGAAATTGATATTGTGCAGCTATCATCACTTTTTTTACTTCAATAAAATAAATTATTTAAATAAAACCAATCTATTTGTCTATCAAGTTTCATGCAGTTATCAAGTATCAAGGCGTGACACAAATATAAATCACGAAGTGGGTTATTGCTCGTATTTCGGGGGCTACGTGAAACAGTTGTTTTTTTCTTAGTATTTATTTTTTTTATTGTACAATATAGGACAAAATGAAAATAATATGACGAATAACATATAATATTGTACAATCCATGGGCCCGTTTAATGCTAATTTCATGTATATTTTTTTTGTTCTGCATAAGGCTGTTTAACTGAAAATACACTTTCCGTACGAACAATTAAGTTTTGTCTTAAACAATTGCCCCTTGCAATGCACATATTCTGAGCAGGTCCATTCAAAATCTCATTTTTGTTTTTAAGTAAAACTCTTCATAATAGAGTTTTTGTATTAATTTATGCTGATTTTTATTTTTGTTTTAAATTTATCTTTTTATTGAACAATTTTATTTTTAGTTACACTTGATTTAATTTAAATTTTATTACATTTCTTCTAGGTTCATATTTAGTCCTTATTTAATTTTTTCCATTTGTATACCTAAATTTTTTGTTTTGCATTTTAGACATAATTTTGCTTTTCGAGATTTTCTAATAAATTTATTAATATGTATGTATATAGTTTTAAAATTTATTTCCAATATTATTACTCTAAGGCCAAGGCCAATTATCAAGGCCTATGCATTGGCAGATTTCAGCCAAAACACTGGGCAAAGTATTGACAAACATTATACACATGCTTATAAATACTTACATACATATATAAAAACTTGTTTTTTATATGTATGGTGGTCCTAATCAGGGTTGGCATATCTCAACTTCGGTTACGACATTTTGGTCCTAAGTCCAAGAAAAAAAATATTGCGGTGTTCTTTAATCTATTACAAACATTTTGTAGTCGAAGTGAAAGTAGGCCAATTACGATAAGGGGAACTTTTTGACAGTAATAGTGACATTGACTTGGCTTGCACACGCCTTAGCATGGACCTGATTAAGGGGTCTTTCACTAAATTTAATTTTAATTTTTTAATTTTCATTTCAATTTATACAATTTTTGGGATTATTTTATTTCAAATAAAAACAGTTCTTCCTTTTTTTTTTAGTATTTATGTGTATAACAATTTTTTGTTTAGTTGTCTGATTTTTTGTTTGTTGGTTTATACATGCAAATATTTTATTTTTTTTTTGGAATAAAAATAGTTTTGTATCAGGTTAAAAAGTTTTCTTTTGTTTAAAGGACATTTTTTGTTGCTTTAATGTTTATGAAAATAGTTCTGATGGTTGTAATTTTTTATACTACAGTTGTGCAAAAATAAAGTCTGCTAATTTTTATTTATATAAACTTTACGTTTAAAACTTCTTCTCAACTTCTTCAATTAAATGTAAAAAAAGTATTAATTGAATAACTCAAATGGCAACTTTATCTTACAGCCGATTCAGTATAATAGACAAGAGAAATAATGGTTATGACTAAAAATCTTTTACTACTTTTCTGCTCGGGTAAAAAGAACAGAATTTAAAAAAAATTATTGCAAGAATTTAAATTTTTTGCAATTAAATACATATAGACCAAAAATGCAATTGGAAAAAATACCTATGTATGTACATTTTGGCAAAAATAAAATATCTGTCTGCCTTTGACAGAAGAACATACATATGTATTTATATTCATGTCGGGACTTCCCCCTACTTCTGGCAACACTGATTATGCAAAAGCAAATAAAATTTTAGATATTCCAGTGAAATGAATTTAATTTATATAAAATATTTGATTTTGTGTGTATTGTTGAATGTGTTGAATTGTTTTTATTTTAGCTTGGTTTATTTTTAAATCAAAATAATTTTAAAATTATTATTTTTTTTTATTATAATTCGTAAAGCATTTATTGTTTACCAAAGCGTTTCCATTAATTCTTGTAGCTTATTTTTTCATATATATGTACATATGTATGCATGTGTAACTACTTACATAACTTAAATGTAATAAATTCAAAACTTAAAATGTTTTCAACATTTCACCTAAGAAGCAGTTAACAATATTTTTTTTAGTATTAAATAATTTTGATATTGTATATACAATTAAAAAAATTAAAGATAAAAGAGAAAGAAAGATTTATACTTGATCATCTAGCTGATGGCCGAAAATTCTAAAGTATTGAGAGATTTATTATATTGGAATTTTATTATATTTGGTGAAAAGTCTTTCAGCCTAATTATGAATATAATCAATTACTAAATTAAAAAAAAAAATATCATATAATATTGAATTAATTTTTTTCTGAGAATAAAAGCCCCCCTTTCACTAAAGTGAGAAAGATATTCCAATTTTGAAAGACAGCTTTTTTACTTTTCTACTTTATAGGAGAGCTTTATGTGCCGTCAATACGTTTGGTTTTCTTATTCGTTATGTTAAAGACGCACATATGCATATAGACAACTGTGCATGAAAAACAATAAGACTTGCATTGTGTGAAAAGAAAATTAAGTAAGAATCTTATCACACTTACGTGTTTCACGTCTCATTCGTGTTTAAGAGCTTAAATGCGACAATTTTGAGATGTTTTATCATACATTGACTTGTTTTGTTAAACATCTCAAATGAGATGTTTTAGATTTAAACACTTCGTTAAACACGTAAATGTTTTTGATAACTTAAGCAACTTTGTGTTTTTATCAAATAGCGGCACGTGAAACAATTATTTGGTACACAAGTAATTAGTTACAAAATAATAAATTATTTAGAAAAACATTTATTGTTTAAAAATTAATAAAACAAATAAAAACAATAATTGTTCGGGTTTTTTAAAACACTTGCCTTAAAAGCGTTTAAACACATAATTGTGAACATAGTATTACCTTGGGTGAACACTAACCATATACACAACGTCATTGCCATCTTGAAAAAGAATGCTAATTTGTTATTGAATTGATCTTAACACTAAAATGGCGGCAACGTTGACGACGGCAACTGGAATAACGGTAATCAGAAAAAAGTGACTGAGTTCGGACATTAATAATTAATTTTCTTTTTTCTTAAATATAAACTCAAATCTTGTTTGACATCTACGTTAGCATTTAAAAAACTTAAAAAATTTGTTATTTAAAAACAGTGTTGCCAGATTTTGTTTTTAATCAAGTATGACTTTCCTTTCTTTTCTATCCTTTGACTTTAATTTCTTTTTGTTTTATTTGAGTTTATTTGTTATATATCGTTACCTTAATATAGAAAGGTCCTAATTCATTATTTTTGGAAATCGAGTTTTTTGTATATTTCGATAGAAGAACATCTAATGTATCGAAAAATGCAAAAATCTCGATTTCAAAAAAAATAACGAATTGGGGCCTTTCTATATTATGTATGTATAAATAATTTGAAATGATTTTTAACTACATTTTGCTTGTTCCCAAAACACACCTTGTATTTGCAGCATATAACTGAATTTATATATATATATTTATTTTTTATTTTTGAATTATTAAAATTCATACAATTCGTTTCGAAATTGACTTTTATAGTGCTTAAACTAAAAGTTTACTTAATTAGAAACTAATTGGCAATATGTTTTTTTTACACTAAAAGAATTGTAGTTTTTATATGAATTTTTAAAAAGTATGGCATAAAAGAAAGTTAAAAACTTTTTAATTAAAAATAATAAATCTTAAATTACATAGTCTGTGCTTTTTCTAAGGTTTCCTTAATTTATTAATTATTGGTTGATGATTTTAGCTTTAAAAAATGAGTAATTTTCTAGTGAATTGTTGTGAAGTTTTTTATCTTTTTTGCTATTTAACAAAATATTTTATATATTTACAGCCTTATAAAAATTATCAAGGCTTCATAAAGGCTTTTTAAGAAAAACTTTATATGAAAATTTGTTTAAAAACCCTTTATAAAGCCTTAATAGGTTTTACAAATAACACTGTTAATTTTTAATTCACTCTGCTTTAAATTTAACTATTTTGTAAGCTCATTACAGCATTTGGACTGTAAATTTTAGAGGAATCGATTAAAAACTGTATTTCCAGTGTGCAAATAATATTCAAAAACTAAAGAAATTTCCATATTTTAAGCTTCTTTTTTGTTTAAAGGAAAAACGCTATGATTCTTTTTTTTTTGGCTAATGGGCATGTGGAAGCATTTTCTTTTATCTAATTAAATTTGATAATACGTATTCTTGCAAGAAAAAATAAATATAATTTCTAAAGTTTGCTTAATTTGTTGCTTCGCAGTAAGGCATAGTGACGAGGACTTACAAATAAGTATGTGCTTGCTTAAAACTAAAACTTTTGTACAATTTGAACTTAGTGTACAAATAATGAATGTATATAAAGATCTATTTAAAAATATAAACTGTTACCAAATAATGCCAATTGCTTAATACTAAAATTAATGATTGATTTTTTTTGCTTAAAATCTAATAATAGATAAAAAAAGGAATAAAAAGGATAATTACATAAATTTAATAAAACGAGGACAATAATAATTTACAAGTCGTTGTACTCTCTTTTTATGTATACATATTAGTTCTTTGTAGCGTCCGTCGACTTATTTAATGCTTTTGCACTGCGTTTTAAATCCATTTGTTTTTCTTCGATATCGATGAGCGGAGCCGGCGACCCCATATAAGGTTGTATCATACAATTGTGCCCTGCAAATGTTGAGGCGATGGCAATTGCGAGTTCGAGCCCGTACTCTGAGGCTGATCTTGGGGTATTTGCAGGGGTAAATTTGTATTAGAACTTGGCGCCAAATCCACATTATTGATATTCAAACTTGAGCCGCCGCCCAAAGTTGAGGGATTGATGCCGCCACCTTGGCCAGAGGGCATAACGCAGGGTACACCTAAAATCGGTGTTGGCTCTTCAGGTGGTGTTACCTGTAATGAGATGCGATTCTTTGGAAAATTAGGTTAAAGACATTGCACATTTTAAGCAAGAACAAATAAAGAGAGCGAATGTTTTACAGTGCTGTATGCTGATGACTAACCTCTAGGCCTATGCTACCATTGAGAGCGATTTTAATGGGATTTGTATGATTTGTGGCCTGCATTAAGGTGGTAAAATGACTAATGCCTATTTCCTCCAGTGACGATTTTCGCCTACCCGTATTAACACCAACATTTGGCAAGCCCTGACGCAGGGACGACGAGCGACGCAGCAGTATATCATTTTCAATCTAAAAGAAAACATGGAAATTTTGGAACCAAACAATCAAATAAAAAAAAACTTTCCACATAATATTTAAATTATAACTTATACGATTTTGGCTTATTTTTCGATACATTTAATTTACAATAATGAGAAAAAGTATAATAGTATTTATGTGAAATAAATAAGCTGCTTTTTTACTTTAATTAACGATAATTGTTCAATTCACATTATATTGCTCATGTTGGTTTAATACTAAAATATTTATTTATTTATTTATTATAAATATTATACAAAGTTAATTTGCATAATATGGTGTTGCACAAATATGGGCGGGGTAACTGGACCATATGCCCAAGATGGTATTAACAGTATTTTAAAAGGTTTTGTGACTGACTGTACACGACCTATGCCTTCACATAGGAAGTAGCAACGTAGTTGTTAAAGAAATTCCATAAAAAACCGCAAGATTATACGGTTATCCGTGGCAGATCAGTCAACTAGTGCGAGCGAGACGAAAAACTCTCGAAAAATATATTTCTAATAAGCACTCAAAAAATTATAATTCAAGCACAAAGTTGAATTCAAGAATTTTTTCAAGTCGTTTTCAAGTTTGAAAATATTTTGAAATAAAAAAATAATGCAACATATGTACATATCGTTACCTTAATATAGAAAGGCCCTAACGCATTTTTTTTGATATCGAAATTTTTGAATTTTTCGATGCATTACATGCTTTTCTATCGAAATATACAAAAATCTCAATTTGAAAAAACAATGAGTTAGGGCCTTTCTATATTAAGGTAACGATATACATATTATGTATGTATGTTCAAACCTTGTCAAATACGTAATTTATTTATTAATAAAATTTAAATTGTGATGAACAATATCAAAGATATGTATGTATATAAAAAAGTGAATTAAAAAAACAAAAGGAGATTAAAATCGTGATAACAATAGTTAAGGTAGATATGCGGAAAATTATTATTAGGAAAGAAATGAATTGCAATTTCCTTTCTATTTTAAAAGCATTGTTTTTGAACCTTGAAATATACTTGAATTCAATTGCAATAAAAGGATTATTTGAAGTATAATTCAAGGCTTGGATTGAACTGTAATACAACTGCATTGTTCGAATTGAATTCGAGTTCCCTTTTCACTGGAAATGTTATTGAAATAAAATGTAAATCAAGCATAATTTAAAACTTGGCAATTTAATGTGTAATTTGAATAACAACTGTTTTACACTTGATTTCAAGCAAAATTGCTTATTGGGATTTAAAGAAAATAAATGTAAAATAACAACAGCTATTAATTGTTTTAGCAAGAATAGAGTGTTGCCACACAAGTATTTTTGAACGGGTGCAGTGAAGTTAATATCTAATTGTAGACTTGGGTCGAACTCGTTCACTAGTTAATTTTTGCCACAAACCAATGATCAAACCCATGTAATTTAAATGGGTTTGATCAGTGGTTTGTGGCAAAAATTAACTAGTGAACGAGTTCGACCCAAGTCTACCTAATTGGTGTTTTTTTTTGGGAATTGTAAAAATTAAGTTTAATATTTGTTAATGCACTAATAATCCTATATTATTATTTTATTTATTCAGTAAAATATATTTTTTACAGTTTTGAAAGACTCTTTGATAGTAAATAAATAAAAAAAAAATAAACATTGTCCTTCGTCAGACATATTTAACTTTAAGCAAAATTTTAAAATATATTTTAATATCTGATACAATATACCAGATCATTTGTGAATTGAACAATTAGTTAAGTCAAGTAGTAAATAAAAACAAAACATTTGATGCAAAATAATTTTTTTTCATCTTCTTCAACAACATCGAATTCTTATTAGTTAGTCCAGTCTTGTATTTTAGGTATGGCTTCCTTGCAGACATCTTGGAGACACATTCATTATACATACTTCACTTGGACTGTTACTGTTACGTTTACTTGGGGTGCTCATTAATGTAAAGTGATGTTAGTAGTTGGTTGGTTAGTTGGTTGGTGCTGATGGTGTTGCTTTTACGAGTGGCTTTTCAAGTTTAATTAAGGGATTGTTTTTAGACCTTTAATTTTCGGATAGTTTTCAAAATAAAACTGTATAATTTCTTTTAAGGGAGTTTAAACATAAAGAAGCTGTTAAAAGTGCTTTAAAGAAGAAGGTTAGGGTAGAGAGGTGCTGATAGGAAAGGGGGTCTGTTTTATAAAACAATTTTAAACTAGATTTTAAGCCAATTGGTGTTGAACGCTCACTTCGTTTTACCAGAAAGAAACACACACAAAAAAAAAACATTTAGAACAGATTCATATGGCAGCGAAATTCTGCTGCATTTGTATTTATATATCGCACATTTACTTCAATAGTGGCATAACTCAAAAACACCAGTTTTGCAGAAAACGCGTTTTAAGTTTTCAATTTGCATACACCTCAATGGAGAAATGAAAAAAAAAAAATTCTACCCTCAGGAGGTGATGGTACAAGCTATTTATATGAAATTTTTACACAAGATAAAATACAAAATGCTGCATCTTTCTGCATTATTAACTCAAAAAACTCATTTTTTGAGTTATGCCAGTATTGAAGTATATGTGCGATATGTATTAAGTATGTATTTATAAAAATATGGTTTAACTTTTCTGCAGGTCAAAAACTATAAAAACAAGGGACAGTTTATTCATTATCTCTCAAAAGTCCAACCATATTCATATTTAATGATATTTTTTTTTCAAGTGGACATGTGTGATAAATTTGATAAATTATAAAAAAAACTTAAGCTTAATTGAAACTTACAATATATAAGTATGTATATTCACAAGAGCGTAAAGAGTTTATTTTTATTAGTTTTTGCACGCACAGTGAAAAACAAATATTATCTACGCCCTTGTGTATAATTTTAATGAACAAACAAATATCAATAAAAGAAAACTTCAAAAACGTATCAATCTAATTCAGTGTAATATTATGCTCTGTGTACACTGTGGTTCCATGACAGCTTTATCTATAATTCATACTCTAATAAAATTATTTAATTTATATAATAAATTACTCAGAGTGAACACACATTGCTTATAGAAAAATAAATTCAGTAAAGTGCGACTCTGACTCGCGCACGAAGGGTTCCGTACTAACACTAGATATGTAATTTAATACAAACTTCATCCTATATAATATATAGTTTTGGCATTTTTTTTCGTTTTTTGGGGTCTTTTAGGTTTTTTTGTTTTGGCGTTTTTTGCTGTTTTTCGGTTTTGGCGATTTTTTTAAGTTTTGGCTTTTTCTTACTTTTGACACTTTATTTTCTTGTTTTGGCGATTTTTTTCGATTTTTGGCGATTTTTTTCATTTTTGCATTTTTTTTTTTAATTTAAAAATTTTTTTTAGTTTTAGCGACATTTTCGCGTTTTGGCGATTTTTTTTCGATTTTGGCGTTTTTTTTCATTTTGGCGTTTTTGTTTCATTTTGGCGATTTTTTCGAATTCGGCGATTTATTTTAGTGTTAGAATTTTTTTTTTAATTTTGGCAATTTTTTCGTTTTGGCGATTTTTTTTAATTTTTGGCGATTTTTTTTTGGTTTAACGATTTTATAATTTTCGATTTTTTTGGTTTTACCGTTTTTGAAAATTTCAAGTGTTTGCCTCTTACGGTTTCCAAGATATAGCAAATTGTCAAAATTACATAGTCAAAATTGCATTAACTGATGGACCACCCTTTAATTTAATTTTTTTTTAAATTTTAGTGTTAATTGTTGTAGTCTGTATAAAAATACACTAATTTTACAAATTTCAAATTTCAATATACATATGTATGTACATACAATTGTATGTATATTACGTGGGATTTTAACATATTTCATTGCTCGTTTTGGAACATCCTTTAATTTTTAATTCTCATGTATTTGTTGTTGTAGCTGCCAAGGTTCTACATACTGTGTCCAAATTTCAGGTCCGTAGCTCTTACGTGTGACGGACAGACGGACAGCGTAGCGAAAACAATAGGGTTCCTTTTCACCTTTGGTGTACGGAACCCTAAAAAAGAGCTCACTACTATTTAGGCCGGGTTTACATCTGCGTGCCATGTGCCACACAAGCGTAAAAAAAGCGTAACCACTAATTACTAATGAAAAACAGTTTGATTCAGACACGTATTTATTAAGTTAAACGATTTCATAAATAACTAATAGACAATTTTATAGAATCTGACATGATTGGAAACAGTTTAAGTCAATAAATACATGTCTGAATCCAACAGTTTTTCATCACTAATTAGTGGTTACGTGTTTTTGGGCACATGGCACAAGAGAAATGCCAGCTGTAAACTCAGCCTTAGTTTTTCACCACACACTTCCCTTTTGTCACATATGCCAAAGGAATGTTGAAGATGCATAGATGAAGAATAGTAGGACACAATAACGCATCTCCTTTGTGCCTGCCCTGCCTGTCCTGTCCTGTCAAACGCAAGCAACTAAATGATAGTGGGAACTTTTACTCCTCACTGATTAATATACAAAAACCCCATATTCTGCACTGACTGTTATTTCCATCACTATCAACAACAGTTTGATAGAATGCAAAGTGAAGCTTTGAAGACTATTTAAAATTTGGCTTAAAGCAATATATGTAATTGTGCAATTTTTCGTATTGTACAATATTATTTCCAATGTGTGTGTCATATTAGAAGATGACACAATATATTGGCAAATATCAAAAGACTTTTGATTTTTATTGTACAATCAAGACAATTGTATAATGCTGTGGCAACATTGACCAATAGTGTTTACTTTTACACTGTCAGAAAAATTGGTCAATATTTTCTTGACTTGAAAATATTGTGACATTTATTGCATAGTATAGGTCGAAACGACAATAATATGTACAACAAATATAAATATTATAAATATGAACTTTTATAATTTAAATAAAAAATATGTTTTTTAAGCCGTTAAGCAGCTCTGAGTTGAAGAACAACTCTCGCGTCATCTTAATTATTTCTTAAGTGCATTTTTAATTCAATATAAAAAACTATCACCCTTATCGGGAATAAAAAGCGAACATTTTGTTCACGTGAAATATTTTCCATGAACAAACTCTCGAAGCCCAAACAACACACACACAACAAAATTGTATAGGGGCACAACAACAACGTAACCACTGGGGATCACAATTTTAGGGAAAGGGAAAACTTTTTTCTCCCAAGGATGAATATAAGTACATCCTAGGCGACAAAATTTTTTTCACAAGGGTTTCGTGAGTATAAATCAGGTGGGAACGCCTGCTTAGACTACTGAACATATTAGTCCGCATCTTATCCGAGGTTTTGCGAATATAAAAACTGTGTAAAGTATGAATTTGAATAAATCGACCTGCCATGGAAACGTAAAAAAATAAAAACAACTTTTGAGAAACAGGCAAAAAGTTCAAGTTTATATGATCAAACAGAATTGCGGCATAAATACATTTTCCATACAAATTAACACAAAAACCAGCTCCAGAAAGCAGTCGAGAGATATAATCAATTTTATTTTGACAGCGTTTTTTCTATGCTCTCATATATATGTAAATAAATATTCTCTCAAAAATGCTTTCAATAAATTTCATACATTTTGCATTCAAAACTACAAAGAAAAATAAGCACAAAAGCAAATAAAACAAAAATTAGGGAGCATTTGAAGTTGCTGCCATAGATTTTTATTATGGCCTTTGTTAATTTGACAACCAACGACTTTTCCTGAAGTTACAGACTTATTCTGTTTGATCATTAACTTTCACCAAATTGAAAAATTAATTACACCCAACAAAAAATGTATTTAATTAAATAACTACACAAACAGTAGATCCACAAATTGTTGCTTATTAAAATAATTAAGATAAATTTAGAAAAATTTCAATTTGGAAAAACACATTCAAAATATGTTCATATGTATATACGTTTTAGTAGAAGGGGAAAAAATAGCTTTTTAAATGCAAGAACCAAAAATTCATAAAAAAAAGAAAATAAAAAAATGAGAGAAAAAGGAATAATTTGAAGTATTGCCAACCCGTAATGAATTACTCCGACCGCGCTGCGAGCCAACAACTGTAGGACTGTCGGGTAGAGAAAGAGAATTGGATTTAATTTGTTGTATTGGCGGCGTGCAGCGTGGCGAAGCATACCCGGCCAATGTTTGTACACTCTGCATTTGCATGGGATTCAGACCCATACCGGAGCCTCGTCTCGAGCCAGAGCCAGCATTCGAGCTAACGCCCACTGCGCTGACATTGGGACCGCAGGCAGCACCCATATTGATGTTGGAACAAAATGATATGTTGGATTTGCGTCGGGAGTTGTGACGTTCAAAAGTCTTCTGCGCCGAGAAGGGTGAAGGACGTACTAAGTAACTAAAAAAGAAACAAAGTAAAATTATATATATGTAATTATTTTTCTAATTAAAAATATTGAGAACTCACATCAAATCGCCTTCTTCTAATTTAAGATCACAGCTTGGATTGATTATCACATACGATAAATGGTTGCGTTTCTCGCTAACATCATCATAGTCAATGGTGGGTAAGTTCAATGACTCCATGCGGCTTCTCACTAAATTCGCTATTTCGGCCCTTTCTATTTGTTGGGCATGATTATCACGTGCCTCGTCGGCCAAATTGATTGAATACTGAAAAAATATGGACGACTGTTGTACCATTAATTTCTCTTAATCCTTTAAGGTTTATGGGGAATTTGCTTTGTTTTCTTTCTCGTATTATTATTTTTTTTGAACATCTACTAAGTTTCCATAACACTACTGGTATTTTGTATTAATAAATGTTAGTCATTAAGTTACAGCTAAATTATTTTTGCTTTAACATTTTTTTTATAATTTAAAATTATTGCATGTTTTATCTCATCCAAAATAAATTTCATTTGAAATTGAATTTCAGTTAGAAAATGTTGTCTGTTTTAATTTTTTATTTTAGTATTAATGGAACGAGAAACACATCATAATAAGCTTTTCTAAATAGTTTTTACAATAAGACTTTTAGTTAAAGTTAAGATTTAGCTTAATAGTTAGTTAGTATTAATTTTGCTTAATAAATAGAATAATTTCAACATGCTTCATCTACTTCCAAAATGCAATTTTTTAAATACGTTATTCATTCATTCACGTGGTCAAAGAAAAGTTCATGACAAATTGTTGTAGTTGTACCTACCTTTTTCGCTTAAGTTACCACGACTTTAGAAACATATTATGGAGTTATATTAAATATTAAATTATATAAATTTATATCTGTTCAGACTTATTCAGTTTTATCTTGTTATTTTCGTTCAAATCTCACCTACGCGCAGAAAAAGTAGCGACTTAGCACAACAATTGCCCAGTTCACAACCTGTTGTAGGAGTTGTAGGTCGCACAAATGTTGGTGGTAATTTCTATATAAACATATGTATGTTTATGAACAATGTTTTTATTGAAACTGCCAACAGCTCATGTACGAACTACGAATCGTATAATAGGTTTTGAATTGAGCAAATATATCAATTAATCTTTTTTGAAATTATTATGAGCTCGTGTTAATAAATATTTGATCAATTCACAAACTATTTTAGGAGTATGTTGCGGGAAATTAATATTTTAATTTAATATTAATCTATGTGCATTTAGTTTATATTCTATTTTTTTTACATCCATATGATTGCGAAGTATCCCAGCTAGCATTTGAGTCAGATCACTTTTGATACTAAAAACTGATTTATCACTTGGGTGATTGAAAAAGGATTTACTTATGATTCATCTATATGATCAAATAATTATTTCTTGAAAATAGACGAATAAAAATGCAATGAAACCGCAAAAAGGTGATTTAATGATTTAATACTACTAGGAAACTGCTTAAAAATAAATCAGCAAATCGTATCAGAAATGATTCTTTGGTATGATTCATCTGTAGGGTACCATTTTCTCACAACGGAAGTATCATTTATGATCGAAAAATGAGCTCATATGCGGTTATTTTCCCTGTCAAGTTGATTCAAAAAAGATTCGATTATGATACAAAATGCCAGCTGTGATAGCGCTGGTCATCATAGGCTTGACTGTATATGTAAAACAAACACGATTACAGTAATTTATTTGATTCACAATTGCAATCAATTAAATTTTGTAAGAAGCAATCGATTCATTCACAATAGTTCAATGGAATGAAACTAATCGTTTATTATTTTTTTTTAAGAAATTCTATTCCACAGCAAGAAGCACTAGATTTGTATAAAAAATTATTCAACAGATTTTATGACAACTTTTAAATATCTACGAATATGTAAAATATAAATAAATAGTAGTACGTCTATAACCGTAGTGGCCAACTGCTTTCAGGGTTTATTTAATTAAAGAAAAAAAATCACTGTTTTCACAAAGAAACCCCGAGCACGCAGAACGTGTGTTCCAAAATATTTCTCTGAGTATTTTAGTTTATATCACATTTCTTATATACGAGTACAAAGATGGCAAATTATTTCTAGATTGAATGGTAGGTAATATATTGATTTTTTTTTGGAATATCAATTTTCTACTTAATAATATATCCACTATAGATTCTGTGTATTCCTTGAATAATGGAATTAAACCCTTAAAGAGGAAAGTACAACACAGGAGGAAAATTAAAGCATTCGATATTGAACAATAATCAAAAATATTTCCATTTAAACGCAGGTTTTTGTAATAATTTTTTTTTTATATACATAGAGATATAGTATAAATATACATAAATGGATTGAAATGTACTTACGGCCGATCCTTTGCGATTTGAGCAGCCACCCAAACATGTAGTAGACTTATGATGTTGATGGGAATGATGCGAATGTGGGCCACCCGATGATGGCGGTCGATATGTAACACTGTGCAATACTTCCTTACTACCTTTAGATGAATCTGGTGTAGCATTAGTTTCCTCATCATACTTTTGTGTTAGTTTTTTTTAGTTATTTTTTTATTTTGTTTCAATGATTGTTTGTTTTAGTAGCAAAGGCGAAGTTGTATTATTTTTTTTTTTTTTTGGTATTTCAGTACAAAATTAGTTTTGTATTTTGTTGGTATTTTGATTAGTTACAAGCCAAAAATGAGCATATAAAATTTAAATATAAAATGAATGGTAGAGTTTTTTATGTATGCTAAATAAAATATGTTATTAAATTATGTAACTATATATATATATATATATATATATATATATATATATATATATATATATATATATAAAGATGCAATATTTATCTTTTTTTGTAGGAAAAGTATTTAACAAATAAGAAATTCACTAGTACACTACTAAATACAATATTATTTATTTCTCAACTAAAAGTCATGCTAAATATTCTACCTAAACCATAAAAAAATTACTCATTTGTAAGACTAACTAAATTTTGCTTAAACAACTCTATAGTTCAGTGAAATAAAATAAAAAAATTAAGAACTAAATTATATTAAATTAAATTAAAGTATTTTGCAGTTTTGAGAAAGAAACGTAAACAAATTCTAAACAAGTGAAGTTTTATTACATAAAGCTTATTTTTTGTAAAAAAAAAATTAACTAAATTTATTAAGCAACAAAATGAAATTAGATATAAAAATACCGAATTATATTTACTTCTAGTTAAGTTTGTAATTTATAAACATGCAGAGATTTTTTGCTCTTGTTGTTAAGCACGTCTATAAGCATTTCGTTTCTGCTTAAGAAACTCATCAGTATCCCTAAATAAAAAAAGCTCTTGAAACAAGCGATGAAGTTAGGCTTTTGGCTTTTTCCAAAAATTTTCTTAGTATGTAGAAGTCCCATCAGTAGACTTTTACTAAAAAAAATTCTTGAAATTCTTCAAAGAAACGAAATATCAATAGACGTGCTTAACCAACAACAATAAAAAATGTTTCAAAATGAAATTGTTTCCGAAGAACAATGTCATAACTCAAAAAAAGAAAAAAATAGTTTCAGAGAAAACGAGTTTCAAGTTTTCAATTTACAAACAAGTTAATGACGATAAAAAGAAAGTTATTGTCGAAATATCTTTGGTCTTCTTCTTTCTAATTTCATTTATATTTATTAAGCTTGAGATCTGGGGGCAAATTACGGCAATCGATACGGTTCGAAATTTTAAAATGTTTCCATATAAACTCTAATAAAATATTTCGTGATTTCGTTCGATAACGAGTGCCGTAATTTGCCCCTGGTTTTTTATATAAATAATTATAACAGATATATTAAATGTTGCTCAATGTTAGAGACATTCAGTTTAATACGAGTAGATAACAGAATGTAAAATAATTTTTAAACTGTAAAAGACATTAACATTTAAAAACAAATTTGAGTGCTTTGTTTTCAATATACATAAATAGACAGACGAGAATTTTTACTTGTCTTCTATAATCTTCTATAAATTGGCGCTAAGTTCTTTTTGGGTTTCATTTCAATCTCATATTTTAATATTTGAGTTTTTTTATTTAAGCCTTTTTATAAAAAAATATTTTTCATTGTCAATTATTCCTTCCGGACCAGACGCTAAGGTAGTGGACATTTTTTTATAAAACATATTTGGAATGTATGGTCTCGATAGCGTATGAAACTATAATCACTGTCTGAGTTTTACCATTTTTTTATCATTCAAGGATTTTCAGGACACACACAATTGATGCACTCGTTAAAAGTTTTTAGCTAAAACGAATTTTTATTGCAACATATGACTTCCATTGGGTTGAAGCATTAAAATTTATATATTTTTTATAGTTCATATATGACCATTGATAAAGTTTAATACTATTGTAATAAAAAACACAATTCCCATCTGCGGCAATAATTCAAGTAATAGTAAAAGAAACAGAAAATTCTGAGAGAAATAATGTGAGACATAAACATAAGGAACAGTCAGAGTAATCGATGCATACCGGTTTATTTAACTTCGGTCAAATAGAAGCAAAAATATTGAGGCCAAAAACCACTCACACCATCGATGCATCAGGGTCTGAAAGGGGTATTACACAATGGGAAGAAGAAGTTTCCCATTGTGGCAACTAAGTATTGGAAATAAAATACAATTGTTAATTCTTTATATAAAACAACAAGATCTCAAGCTCAATAAATATGAATAAAAAGAAAAAGAAAGTTCAACAAGATATTTTTGCACAATGTGAATAATTATTATATATAATTAGTTATTAATTTTGCATTATTAACTTAAAACCCGAATTTTTTCAGTTGTGACGTTATTGAAATATGTATTTCTCTTTTACCCAATTTATATTCCACTCTATCAGTCGCATATTGTATAAATGTTATTCTTAATTTCCAAAGCAAAAATGTTTCCAAGCTAATGTTTATATACAAGTTAACAGCAACATTCAACTAATGCCAAATGTTTATAAAGCATGTATTATTTATTATACGCAGTGGTGTTGCCAATAGCATTATTGTAATTAAACCATTAAATAAACGGCATTTTAATTTCAGTAAACATTTTTGGCATACATATGTATTGTTAAAATTTTACTTGTTTGCCATCGATTAATTATTGTTTAAATTGCTACTGAGTGATTGCAAAACGATGCAGAATTAATTACGTGGTTTTGCTATTTTAGTTTAAATTTTGTCTGAAGGTAGAAAGTTCAAAATGACGAGTGATTAAATATAAAGATAAATAAAAATAAATAAATAAATAAAGATAAATACTTTTAGTGTGGTTCGACATATTGAAAAAAAAAAAATGGTGATTAATATGAAACTTGACAACGCCTATACGAAGACATTATTGGAACAAATCTGTTTATAGAATGCTGTATAGAATGTTTTAACGCAAAAAAGGAATACAATAAAAGAATGATGGGTGCAAATTACGGGCTTTCAGATCGGTCACCTTTGATGTCTAACAAACTTTTAAAACACGAAGAAATCTTATAGGCGCTTGACAAAAGATTTTCAAAAAGTATTTGTTCGACCTATTGTAGGAGTCTTAGCTCGTACATGTACTGTTGGTAGTTAGAATAAAACATTTTGGGACGTTCAAATGGTCATGAAGGTCATGAAGGTCATGTTGTTTTAAAGTTTTTGCTTGAAATCAAAAACAATTATATGTCAACTATTTTAAACACTATGACAATATGACCTTTATGACTACGTTTTGAGTTTACCAATTGTTTATAAGCAAATCAAGCCTTAGTCGTAAGTGAAAACAATTAAAGGTTTCAGAAGAAGTTTTTTTTTGTAATATTCAAATGTGTTTTATATGCGTAAGTTGTCATTTACGATAAAAATGTATCCAAAATTTTGGCATTTTGATTATACTAAAATAGGCCCATACAGTATTAATTCCAATAAAAGAAAGTTAATTTTGTACTACATATCGCTTACCATTAAATCGAAAATAAGACTCGAAATGTTTTTATACAAACTATCAACAATTCATATACGACATAAGATTTTTACCATACCTTGTATTTTTTTAATTTGTATTGTTCTATTGTTTGTGTCCCCAGTTACCATTTGAAATACATTTATATTTAATCTGTATCAAAAATGAAACGAATGAATCCCCTTCATCCCCACGATTTTCATCAACAGCTCCATACTCGCCAACTCTTGCAACGGCCTCTGAATCGAGTTACTACAAGCAATCATAAGTTCCAGAGCTTGCAAAATCCATAATAGGTAGCAAAAGGCAAAAATATAGGCTAAAGCACTTGTTTTAAATTCTTTGTGCTGTTTCATACATAAATTATAATAAAAACTGTATGAAAAAAGTTTACTTATTTTGAAAATTTTGTATTATTTGATCTTTCAATATGTTGTTTATTTTAATTAACCACAGCTGCCTAATGTTGCCTATAGGCAACATTCCATAACTACCGAACCAAGATAGCAACAACTTTCATTGTTTGTCACTTCATAATTGAATCAAGTCCAAAATATATTCGACTTAAATTACAAAAATAATTACAATTTGCTAAAAAATAAGAAATTAATTTTTTTCAGGTGACTGAAAAAAGGCTCCACATATAGTTAAAACATCCCCAAGATAGGCAATAAATTTCAAAAATTCCTTGTAGTTTTCTTTTGAAAGTCCGCACTAGCAACCGGAAATTTTTTAATGAAATTTACCAACCAGAATTTCGATAAGTTTTTTTTTTATAAACAGTTCTTATGTGAACCTGAAATTCCGTAAGAACTACGTACCAGCTTTAATTCGGGCATGAGAGAGTATAGAATTATTTTTGGATCTTTTAATTAAAGAAGCTTAAATCTTAAAGAAGCTATAACCAAAATGTTACATAGCAGAAAATTTATATTTGATTCATATTCTGTGTGTTTAATAAATTTGTATTTTTCTCTCTTTAAATTTACCTTGCTGAAAGCTAAAAGCTTTGTTAAAAATGTGTCTTGAAACATTCAAATTATTGGTTTAAACTTTTTACTTAGCTAAAAATTTTTGTTTGCAAATTTCATCAAACTACCATGACTATAAAGCGGAAATACTGTATAAGCAAACTGATGCTGAAAATGCATTGCATCTACTACGTGGTATATGTATATATTTTTCAAAATAAAAACTAAAAACAAAAATAGAAAAATCAACAATAAAAAATTTCCACATTGATAAAGTTTATGTTGGATCACTTAAAAAATCACATCAGTTACGATAAAAACCATTTAAATTTTTTGCTTTTATGAACACATAAAATAAAATATATTTATGCATGTGTGTAGTAAAAGAAAAATATAATAAAATGGCATAAGCGTCATAAATGTGTAAATGAAATTGTTTTCAATAAAATCGATTCGAAATCAAATTAATAATAATCAAATTTAAAGTGGCAAAACAGGAGTATTGCAGCAAATGTTTGAAATGCACTGGAGAATAAAAAAATATTTACAGTTTTAAACCAGGTCAATGTTGAATAGCAAGTTTTGTATCCTTATGTGTCTCGGTGTATGTATGTGTGTGTGTTTGTTTTTGTTCGACAATTTTAAAATTAATTTAAATGAAAATTAACAAAGAGCTCAGCACTTTAAATTTTTTCAACAACAACAACAACAACAACAACAACAACAACAACAACAACAACAATAACAGTTAAAACCAAATAACAACAACACAATCAACTAAACAGGTTGGCAGTGAAAAAACAACAAAATATAACCAAAACAAAAACAATCAAAGAGAGAAGAACAACGAAAACAAGTAGAGGCAAAGGACTCACTGTGTGCGTATGCGTAATTATCAGTTAAAGTCCAATACAATTACGTTTGTTTATTGCTTTTGTTTGTTAGAAGTTGTTTTTCTTTATTTTCTTTATTATTATTAATTTTATAATACCTTTCAAAGAATATTTGTTTTAATTTTTTTGCAATAAATTATGTAGTGTTTGTTATTTATTGTTTTTGTTTTAATTTGTATATTAATGTTCAAGTATGTGTCAATTAAGTATGTTCGTGTATTAATGTATGTATGTATGTATGCATGTCACTTGTACTTACTCGTATTTATTTATTTGCATACAAAGAAAGAGTGGCTTTAAGAGTTTGTTGGTTTGATAGAGACAGAACGATGTCGTAAATATTGTAAACTTAAGTGGTTTGTGGCATATGATGTTTTCAAGTATTTTAAAATGATATTAAGTGATTTTAAAATTATTGTTTGCTTTTAATAAATAAATATGATTCCATAAAATATATTAATTAATTAAAATGAATTAAATTTTATGATATTTTAATTGAAATGTATTTGCTAGTGGTTCAGCATTGTCTATATATTTCATTGTTGCTGTAACAAATCATCAGTAGACTTCAACCACACATTTTGAACAGTCACAAACCTCTTATCTTATGCACAGACTTTCAAGAATTATTTGAGAATTCACAAATAATAGTATTTTTGAAAATAACAAAAGAAAAATAAGCGTAGTAGGCTTAGAAACTAATACAAAAAGTCTGTGCATAAGATAAGAGGTTTGTGACTGTTCAAAATGTGTGGTTGAAGTCTACTGATGATTTGTTACAGCAACAATGAAATATATAGACAATGCTGAACCACTAGCAAATAAATTTCAAATTAAAATAAACTTCTGACAATATGTCGAATAATAAATTTCTTAAATATTTTAATTGAAAAATTAAACAAATTCTTGATTAGACTATAACAAAATATGCTGCACCTCTTAAGAATGTAATCAATATTAGGACATATTTTCATTTGAAGAAAGTGTAAAGAGGCCCTAAGTAGATGTTTAGTTTTAGTCAGGTACATACGAGTATTTTACTTTCAATACTAGGGGCGTGTAAGGCTTTTAAGGCAAATTGTATAACTCGCTAACAAATTTGAGCTTTTGGGACAATTTACTGATTTAAAGAATCGAATAATACTCGTAACTAAGAATTTTGCTGTTGTTTATTTCTAGTCTCGCTTTGGAATTGGGCATTCCAATAACATTTTTGGAGGGTATTTTGGGTCATAGATCTTGTTAAACAAATTTAAATAATTCTGCAGTTTCTAAACGGGCCGTCCGATTGTCATACAGCATTTGAGGAGGAATAGTCTGAAATGTGGACTATGTATGTATATTTAAAGAGGGCGGAGCCACATAGACCCAAAGTGGGCAACCTCATGTTTTTGATCTGATAAAAAAGATTTTTTGCGAGTGGATTTTTCTATCCAAAAGCTAAAAAAGTATTTTACATTTATGGATTTTCGCTTACAGTTTAGGAAATATTAGAAAAAAAAATTTTTTTTTTACCAACCTTTGCCCACTGTATTGCTAATGGAAAAGTGAAATGTTGTTCGATTTAGAAAAAAAAAGTTGTGGGTTAAGAACAAAATTTTCAACATTTCAAAAAAAAAATTTGGTAACAAATGCACAATAAAGTCAAAAGTTATACGCATTTCAAATTAAAGTTAGGCAAAAAATCGATTTCTTGCCGTTTATTTTGCAGAAAAAAGTGCATTAATTATATCGCTATTATAAAAAAAAATTTTTTAGCAAAAATACCAACCCAGCTAAAAAAATATGTATGGATCATATATGACATCCCATATATGGTTCGGATCCGAAAAATGAGGGTATATGGACATATATGATAATATATGTATATTCATGCATTTTCATACATTTAATTGTGTGTAAATATTCGCTATACAGTATGCGCAAAGTTCATATTCATACTTCCTTAATTCAAAAAAAGCATTGCTTGCAATAAATAATATGTATTACTAAAATTACTTTAAGAAGTTGAAAAGGGGCGTTGTATTTATTTAATGAAACATTTCTTTGGACAAAATAATTAAAAGCGAACTAAAAGATATTCGGTCTAATTCATAAAAAATATTTTAGGTTTATTACAGGTTTATTTGACAAATTTCCCATAGAAATATGTCAAATAAGCGCTTAATAAACCTGAAATATTTTTTATGAATAAGGCAGATTATATTTATCATTTTAAGAAAAAAGTAAATCGATTATTAAAAAAACACAAAACTAATATTCATACACAAAATTTAATTAAAGAAAGCAGATTAAAAACTAATGCAATTAATTATAAAATAAAAAATAATCCGATTTTATACTAACACTAGTTTTCAATATAATTTTTTGCAGTAATATGAACTTTGGTTCGTAAAAATATTTAGAGTATCCGTTATTTTCTACAAAATTAGTGACAGAATTATCAATTTGATTATTTGATTTATTGAATAGGGCCACAATGTATAAAATCATACAATTGTTTTTTTTTTTTTTTTTTGTAACAAAAGTTTTTATTTTTTAAACGCATATAAACTTTGCATACCGCATGTATTTTCTAATAGATTTCCAATCCACCAGGGATAAAAAAAGAGAGAAAAAGATCGAATTAATAAAATGCAAGATTTTTTGATTGCAAAAACGATCTTGTGTGAGATATCATGTATGCAATCATTGTTTATATGGCTCCATATATTAAATCTTATTTCTATATATGGATCCACATATGAAGAGCTTCATAATTAAATTTCCATATGTTATAATACATTTCATATATTAGGCCATATATGAATTCATATATAATACTCTTGCCATGTACAATCCCATACATTTCCATACATGAATTCATACATATTCATATATAGTCATATGCATTCATATATTAAAAATATATGGACCATATAAAATTTTTTTAGCTGGGAATCCCGTATTTTTACATACTCAAAAGGTAATATTTTAGGAAATATTATAAAGAAAGTATTTGTTAAAAATTTTTGCTATTGAAGGAACCAGACCGTTTCGAAATAGACCTATTCTTTTATTATAAATATCAAATTTAAGGCCTTTTTTCTTAAGCCACCTTAAGACGTGATATGTTTTTAAATATTTCCAAGAATATTATCTGCACCCGTCGAAAAGATAAGAAGAACACAGCAAAAATTGTGAAAAATCCCATTTTTGGGATTTTGCGAATTTTTTTTTTTTTTTGGGAATTCCCAGGAACTCACAAGCAAATTCTACTAATTGCATCAATTTCCACCTAAGAAAGAATTTTGATTTTTTTATAAATTGATAAATATTGTCGCGACAATAGCACAAGACATAACACAAGATCTCAAGAATACCGGAAATCAAAAAAGTCAGGGTTCTTGCTAATTCAGGGTCATTGAAGTTTGATAAAAAAAATCATGTTGAGTAATGAAGCCCATTTTCAGCTCGGTGGTTACGTTAACAAGCAGCATCGTTGTATTTTGAGGTCGAATACCCACGACTTATTGTTTAAAGTCCTCTCAATCTTTAACGTGTGACTGTTTGGTGCGATTTTTATATTGGCTGGGCCATTGAACCTAAATTTTACACCTATGCTGTTGCTGTTGAACTATCGAACATTGACTAATTACTTTCTATGACGGTAACTGTAAGATACTGATCTGAACGATGTTTATGTTCAACGAGCCGGCGCTATTTACAACACAAGTAAAGATAACATCGCTGTTTTGTGTGAAGAGATGCCTGAACGCGTGACTTATCGAAGAGGTGATCACAATTAGCCATCATAAGATCATTTAATTTAAGACTTGTAGACTTTTTTCACAATACGTCAAAGATTTGCTGACTTGTTCATAAGAAATAATTTAATTTTATAAAGGGTTTATAAAACAAATTTTGTATGAAAAACTGTTTTATAAACCTCTTATAAATTAAAATTATTTTTTAAGAATAAGACCTTGAGTTTAAGTCAATGGCCCGCCCGCAATCGATTCAAAATCTCAAAGATAGAATTCATAATGAAATTATATATTTTTTTATCATAATAATTTTTCACATAACTGTATGAAGTCGTCCCACTGTGCGAAGCTTGTTTTTAAACATTAAATACATACAATACAATACATACATACGAAATTGCTTTGAAACTGTTAAATTACGGACAATAACTAGTCTTTTTCAATGTCAATAAGGCAAAACAGGGTATACGGATATAAGGACCTAGAAGAATCCGCTACGACTCCTCTCGTTATCTAAAAACAACTTGTAAAAAATTAATATTATTAATTTTGGTGCTGTTTAACAAGCAAATAAAATACAAAATAGTAGTATAATTAATATATGGGGTGTTAAACGTGCTGCTGCTCATTTAATAATTTGAAAAATTTCTGCAAAGTTAATTTAAAGTAGTTGAGGCAAAAAGTTAATCAAAATTTTTTTAATATTTACATTTTATAACCTTAAAATGACTAAATTGATATTCTTTAATTAAATGGAATTCAAACAAATATTAAAAAAAATATGAGCAGAGTTGAATGCATTGACCAAACATCACATACGAAATAGAAAATATTTCTATGATAAGAAAAAAAAGGCTATTTGAATTCTAATATGTAAATATAAGCAAAAAATTTTAGAAAAAAGAATGGAAATTTAAGAAATTATATGGTGTAGATAACATTAACGGAAGCATAAAATTAAACAAAATATGTGAAGAAAAAAAAAGCAAATCATCCAATAAGAAAAAAAAAAAAATAAAACAAAAAAATTAAAAAAGATAGCCTCTCCTCACCCTCGCCGTCTTAAAGTGATTCGATATCAACTTTCTTAATTAAAAAATAAAATTTAGAAATATATTATACACAAGAGCTGAGCACCTTATAGATTCCATAAGTGAGATTTTTTATTGATTTCTTGCCACCGTGCAGTGGCTTAACGACACAGAAGACTACTGAACAGAACACTGAATATGGCTCACAGCCGAAACCTGTACGTTAGTCAACTAAATTTTATGTGATGTAATGGAATATCGGTCCAAATCAAATTAAAAGAATCATTTAAAGAACGTGATTGTTATTTTTAATATACAATACTAACATTATAGAACCTTTCATAGAATTTCAAACAACTTGACGAATACTACTGGGGTAAGTAATTATAGAAATAGTTCGGAATTGATAACGAACCTTATATTTTTGTTAATCATTATTTTCTAAAATTATATTCAAATATTCATATTAATCTTAACAAACCACTATTTTGAAATATCGAGCCATAACCGCCAAAAAAGCTTAAGCGACATATTTTTTTTAATCCCGTTCTTTTGACGAAAATCGATTACTTATGATTAAACATAATCAATCTTCATCACAAAAAAAAAGTTCGAAAATTATGTCGCTTAAGATATTTTGGCAGTTATGGACCGATGTTTGTGCAGTATATGTATATCATAGCATTACTTTAGGCAAACAGCACTGCACAGTGGGCAAAAGTAGTCATATATTGGATATAAATTAGCCATTTTCTCCATAACACCTACATTCATTTGCCATTTTTCTCATTCGGGAAAGATTCAATGAAGCGAAATTTGTTGCACAGTGTAACGAATAAAAGTTTTAAATAACAAATAAAAAAATTTTGTGCAATTATTCGAATAAAAAATTTGACGTTATTTTTTTTAGTGAATTTTTCAAATAAAAAGTTTTACGTGATTGCGAATTTAGTTTTCGAATACTCGAATAATAAAAAAATAAAAAATTCTTCGAATTATAATAGGCCCGAAATTTCATTATATTGTTCGAATAAAAACCTAATAATCATTGATAGTCGGTTATAACATGAAAAATTTATTCGCTTAACGAATATTCAAAACTTATTTTTTCGAATAATGGAATAAAATATCAAAAAATAAATATGCTTGAATTAATCGAATTAATAATGCTCACGCTATTTTATTATATTATTCGAATAAAAACCGAATAATTATAAACACTCGGCTATTATAAGAAAAACAAAACTAATTCGCTTACACGAATAATCAAATTAATTTTTTTCGAATAATCGAATTAACCACCAAAACAAATTCCTCGCTTAATCGAATGAATAATACGCGCAATTTTATTATATTACTCCAATAAAAGGCGAATGAACATTGATATTCGACTATTTGAATGAACAGAAAAACTTTATTTGAATAAAAACTGTATTCACTTATTCGACTGGCTATTCAAATAACGATTAAACATTTTTCGATTATCCGAACAAAAACGTTTAAACAATTTTATGCAATCTTTCGAATGAATTATACATTATTTTGAATGAATTATTGTTATTCGAATAAAAAATAATGCTAAGGTTAATAACGTTAAGATTATCTTTAATATATTAGTAATTATAAAATTTTGGATTATTCGAATAAAAACATTTTAGAACTTTTATGCAATTTTTTGATGAACTATAAATTGTTATTTTATTATTCGAATGAACAGCAATGAAAACTTTTATTCGCTTAAACGACTGACTATTCAAAACTTTTATTCGATTATTTAAATGAAAGTTTTATTCGATCAACCGAAATAAGACAAATCATAATATACATAACTTTTATTTAACATTATAACATTATAGCTACTACAAACTATTTGATTAACCGAATAAAAACATTTTAAACATTTTATGCGATTTTTCGACTGAACTATACCTTTTTTGCCGCCTAAATGATTATTGTTCGAATAAAAAACAATCTCAAAAATAATGAACTACAAAGATAATCGAATAATAGCAGCACTTAAAAAATTTTGAATTATTCGAATAAAAAGATTTTAAAATTTGTATACGATTTTTCGATTGAATTATAAATTTTAATCTTTTATTCGAATAAATTAAAAAGGAGCAAGGAGTGATAACTAATTATTCGAATGAAACTTAATTCGATTATTTATATTATATTTTATTCGATCACTCGAATGGAAACGATGAAAAGGATTTAACCGAATATCGAAAACGAATTATAGCACATATAACTTTTATTTAATATTATAACATTATAGCGATTAAAAATATTCGATTATTCGAATAAAAATATTTAGAAAATTCTGCGCGATCTTTTAATTGAATTATAAATATTTTTGTATGAATAATTTTCATTCGAATAATGTTAAAAATAATAAAATATAAAAATAATCGAATAATAGCAGCGATTAAAAAATTATGGATTATTCGAATAAAAAATATTTAAAAACTTTTGTGCGATTTTTCGACAAAAAGTGTTAATTTATTATTCGAATAAATAATTATGAGATTTTTTATTCGCTTATGCGACTGACTATTTAAAACTTTAATTCGATTATTCAAATGAAATTCTTATTTCATTACTTTAATAGAAAAGATGAATATCGAAAATGAATCATAACACATATAATTTTTTTTTTAATATTATAACATTATAGCGATTAAAAATATTCGATTATCCCAGTAAACTCATTTGAAAAATTGTATGTGATCTTTCGATGAATTAAAATTTTTTTTGGGACGAATTATTATTATTTGAATAATATTAGAAATAATAAATTGCATAATCGAACAGAAGCAGCAATTATTACAGTTTTAGGATTACTCGAATAAAACATTTAAAAACTTTTATGCAATTTTTGTTATTGAATTATATATAGATTTCATTCAATTATTCGAATAAATTAAGGAAAAAATTTTTGTTTTATTTTATAGCTCGAATGAATAATTATGACAACGTCTTTGTTCACTAAATGCAGAGTCTGAAAAATCAATCAGACTCAGCAATCCTTAAGAAGAAAATCAGCCGAGAGATTTTTAAAGGATTTCAAAATGGAAAAGAAAGTGGAAACGCAGAGGCACAATAATTTTTTTATTTGCCAATTTAATAATTATTCAATTTATATATTAAACAAGTTTTTCATAAACCAACAATATTTATTTATGAATAAGGCATTATTACCTTACAAATGGCTGATTTAATTCCAATATATTTTCAAATCGTTTCACTGTATGCTCTTGCAAGAATAAACTTATGAAATTTCTCTATATTTAAAGTGAAAGGAGGCAACTATTTAATATTCGACTAACGCCTCTAAACTAAGATCTTTAATCACTTTATTTTATAATAAAAGTGTGTTTTTATTGTTTGTTTTCATATGTTAGCTGGAATGAATCAAGGCAACGTATGTCGAAATTATTTAAAATCGATTGGGAATTGTAATCAACATTCCTTGACACACACTAGGTCTCTTCCTTCCAGTTCACATGATGAAAATGCTTGTTCTAAGTTTAAAAAAAATCTAATAAATATAATAAAAAATTGAAAAGTTAATTAAGGTGGTTGGTGTGTGAGATTAGGGAGAAGTGTATTTTTGTGGGTGGTAGTGTCAACGAAAGGGTGTGCGTGTGTGTATGTGTGTGAAGGGCCAGATAGAGAGCGAGTTTAAAATTTAAAGAATTTCAATTTTTTGGGGAACTAAACTGTTGTTATTTTATAATCTTCTCAAAATTTCCCTTTTATTAATTAGAATTCAATATTTAATTAAGGCCGTGATAAACTATCCTGCACATCGGTATGATAGGGTCTATGAAAATATTCAAGACACAATAGCAATTCTATCAGATCAGAGTTGTATTTTCTTGTAGGTCGTGCTATTCTGTAGGATAGTGAGTCATGGCCTTTAGCAGTAGTTTTAATTGGATTGTTTTGCATTTTTTTCTTGTTTTATTTTGTTTGCATTTAACTTGGACTCACCGATGGCCGCAAGCGCACACAGTGCTTTCCAAAAGCTGAAAATGGTCCCCATTTGTCTACAGGTGAATTACTCACATGTGTTGCTTCCGTATTGGAAGTATCCTGAGTACGGTATATGCCAATTGGTATTTCACAAGTGGTCGAGCATAATTTTTGATATAAACGGCCATACGTTCGTATCCACATGTCATCTTTGGTAATGCGCATCTTTGACAAAAGAAAAAAAAAACAAGAAAATATAAAATAAAATTAAAAACCAAACTACAAAAACACAATTGGGACGAACGACGAATTTCGTCCACGTCGACGAATTCGTCGATAAGAATTCGTTGCGTAAATTCGTCGTGTGAAGCACAATAACGACGAATTTACTCAGCTAATTCAGCTCTTATAATTAATAAAGTTGTGACCATATTAGTAATTATGAACTAAATTTAGATTATTTCTTCTGGATTTAGCTTTAAAATTTTCATTAAGCTCTTAGCTTATTTTTTTAGCTTTTTTAAAAACGGATTTAGCTTTTGTACGTTTTTTTAATCCAAGTTGCGTATTCTCTAAAAATATATTAAAGACATACGTGATTTAGCTTAATTTTATTTCAAAATCTGGCCACACTGTTTATTGTGTATGTAAAGAGAGTGAGAGAAAATTGTTTTTTTTTTCGTCGTTCGTCGGCGTACAAAATAGTAATAAATCTATCTCAGAGTTAGTCACGCACGACGACTTTCGTTCTACGTCGTTGTTGTGTTCATTTCCATATGAACAAATTTGTTTTATTTTTTATGACGAAAGTTCGCACCGAAAAATTCGTCGTTCGTCCCAGTTGTGTTAATAGCATAATATAACAACCTACCGATGTTAAAAAGCCACTACCCGGCGCCTGATCTATGCCTAATAATAGCCTCACAAAAGTGATAACATAATCCTTGACAAATGCTTGATAGAGCAGCGTATCCAACATTGAGGCACTAAATACGGAACCGGCAGCAAACGGCAATCTAAACATGTACGATATGTGAGAGCCACGTTCTTTTTCGCGCTGAATTTTTTGTTACAAAAGAGAAATCTTTATATAAAATATAAAATATATACTTATATACTTAAGCTTTGTTACCTTTTCCATTTTACTCAGGTGCAATGCGTATTTATCATGAGCTCTAAATTGCATAAAACGCATATTGGAACTCTGTGACAATTCTGTAATGCTCTTAATGCTGGGAAAAAATCTATGTATCAAAAAAAATATTAATAAATTTATTATTTTTATTAAAAAATTTGTATTCAGTACTTAAACATTGTCTGCACCGCCACTATGGTATTGCAATCGGCCAAGGAATCCTCTTCGGCTGAATTGGAGAGTTCTTTATTTACAACCACTACACTTTCGGACAGTGTGATGCCAGCGCGTAATAAATCATCCAGACAATCGATGGAGCCCAACATCCAATAAACCTGGAGAGTAAACATTAACATTAATAATTATTTTTGGTGCCATTAAGCGGAATAATTTTCGTGCTGCAGAATAACAGGACCTATTCTGGTTTAAGTATTGTTGTAAAACTATATATGATAATACGGTGCTAGGGTAATACGGTATCATTCCAAATGTAAATTTGCCCTATTGTTTTCGTTACTATGTCCGTCCGTCTGTCTGTTATAGGATGTTTTCTCAAGAACCGTAAGAGGTACAGATCTGAATATTTAAAAGTTTGGTAGCCACAATATTAAATATATGACAGTTAAAAATTAATGGGTGCTCTAAAGCGAGAAACGCAATATATTGAAATCCTAATGTAATATACAAACAATTATATATAGACACTTGAATTTTCCAAGTTGGCTTATTTTTATGCAGACTACATCAATTAAGACTGGAATTAGAAAAATACCAAAATTTTTAATTCTAACAGTTAAGGTAATTTTTACTATGTAATTTTAACAAGTTGCTGTATCTTGAAGAAAAAGCAAACTCAGAAAATTTTCAAAAACGCTAAAAAAAACGTTAAAAAACGATAAAGCCCAAACACGAAAAAAAGCCAAAAACAAAAAAAAAAGGTTCAACGGGTACATAATTTAAAAAAAAATTCTAGATCAGATAAGATTATCGATTATACAGGCTAAAACCCCAAAATTAAGGGATATTCTTTCAGTTAATGTAATTTTTACTATTTAATTTTGACAATTTGCTGTATGTTCAAATTTTGAAACGCTACAACTAAAAAATCTAAAAATTCAAAAATCGCTAAAACGAAAAAAGTGCCAAAACCCGAAAAAATCGGAACACCCTAAAAAAATCGACAAAACGACACGACAAATACACACCAAACATAAAAAATTGCTAAAACTAAAAAATCCCAATATTAAAAACAAATCGCCAAAACTAAAAAAGCACCAAACCTAAAATATCGCTGAAACTAAAATAAATCGCCAAAATGAAAAAACGACAGAACTAGAAAAACGCCAAAAACCGAAAAATCCCAAAATTGAAGGAACGGCCAAATCGAAATATATCGCCAAAAACTGAAAAAAATCGTCAAAATGAAAAAAAGCGCCAATCCTAAAATAAATCGCCAAAACCCACAAAATCACCAGTTCGTTAAAAAATTTTAAACTCAGATTCAATTAAGAATTAAGAAAATATTTTTATATGCGCTTTTTACATATCGTGTACTAGAAATTGTAGGAGAAAAATACTCATTCAAAATGTAAGCAGTAAATCAATAAAAGTATATAAATAAATGTCGTTAAAAATAAACAAAATGAGCAACAAAAAGCAAATTGCAAGGCTTGTAGGCCCCAAGCACTGCATCTTATTTTTGTAATTTGTCAGCTGTTATATTTTCTCCTTCAAATGTATATTCACAATTGCGAATACCTACTTAATCATTCACAACTTTATCAACTATTTCAACCTTAGCTGACATATTTTTGCACTATTCAACCAGTTGATGTTTTGCTGTTCATAATATACCTGGACGACTTTTTATACAATATTATAGGTCATACATTCTGTAAATGTTTTATGCAACAAAATACAATAATATATAATTGTTGGAATATTATCAACAATTTCTTTCAGTGCACCTAAGCAAATATGTCTTAAGAATATGTGTGAATTTATTTTAGCTCAATTTAGCTACGAAATAGCCACCACTGATGTATGTACATATTTATGTGCTTTGAGTCTACTTACCAATGGAAAATATGACAAAGCATCCAAAAACGCCACATCCGGTCTACGTTCCAGCAACAAAATTATAGGATTTAAAGAGGTTTTCGAACGAAAGTGGGCACGCAATGGTATAATGAAGTTATAAATGCCATTCGAGGCATAATCTGCAGCTAAAATGATTGTTTTATTTTGCCACTGGTACTCTTTGGCATTGCGGTAGCTACAGTGTTCACACACCTGTTTTTTTTTTTTTTTTGAAATAAAAAATAAAAATAAAAGTAGAAAACAAAAATTTATTTAACTAAAATATCAACAGCAAATAGCAATAAGAAAAGCAAATAAGTAGTGGCCATAAAAATATCCTACGTTTTATATTTTCGCTATTGAATGCCAGTTTATTTTATTAACATCAGTTTTTTTTCTGCATTAGTTTGTCAGAAGGGGAAGGAGGAACACTTACCTGGGCCAACTGTAAGCAGCATAATGGTTTCTTCTCCTTCAACAAATAACAAAGCGTGGGACTAACACCTATAAACGGTGACACTGGAGGAAATCCTTTAACGATGCTGTTATTAAGCACACACAGACACACAAACACGCATAAATATATTGTCGTAGAGAGTAAGGAAGAGAAAGAAATGGACAATAATAAACATTTATTTTGTTATTAAGCTATTTTCTGTTTTTATTTTATTTTATTTTTTTTTTTTGTAATAAAAACATGAAATTATCTTTAATGTTGGTTAATTTTTTATTCAATAATAAAGTCCTTTTTTAAGGATATTTTTAATATATCGTTTTTATTATTATTTAAATTTAACATAAATTTAATAACGAAATTTTCATTCAATAACTAAATTCAAATATAAAAGCCTTCAAAATAATTAAAAGCTTAAGAAAATTATTTAATAATGATAAAAAAAAAACTATAAGGTATAACGAAGTAAAGAAAAGTGTGGGCAATATTATCTATATTTAATAAATAAATGGAATGGATAATGTTTTTTTTTTTTTTTGAAGGGATGGAAAAAAGAAAAACTTTTTTCGTTCTTATGAATAATTTATCAAGTTTGATATTAAATTTAGGCATTCTTAAGACCAAATTCAAAGAGAGATTTTGCCTTTAAAACTTTTTTATTAAATACTCATAACAAAAGCTGTTTTTCCAAAGCATTAGCTTATGTACTGCGTATATTTATCGAAAAAAGCAAAATAACTAAAAATATATCAAAAATAAATAAAAATAGGCTTCTACTAGCTAAATAGTAAATTTTTATTAAAGGTGGAAGTCTTACAGTTTTGGGATTATTCCAAATCATTGACAACGCTAATCATCAATAGAAAAAATATTTTTTTTCCTATATAGAGTCAAGAGGTTTATCACACAGAAGAACATATTATTGGTTAATATTACTAATTTTAATAGTTACAATGCGGTAAATGTAAATTTTTATTGAAATTTCCAACAACAAAATTTTTTCTGGTTAATATAACCAACAACAATATGTTACTTTATTTTTAGTACAAATTGTTGTTGTTCAGGCGAACAAATTGCTTCGCTGTCTGCTAAAACTAATTTGATATAATTATTAAATTGTTGGCGTTAATTGTTGTTGTAAAACAAAAATTTTTTTTAATTAAAATAATCCAAAAATATTGTTAAATTTGGGTGTCGCGATAGCCTCACTACAACGTGTCAATTTTCATATTAAAGTTTATATTTCCTATAAATATATGAGAGTTAAAAAAATTAAAGGGTGTTCTAAAGCAAGTATCAAAACATATCGAAATCCTAATGCAATATACAGATATTTATATATAGACACTTGAAATGTTTAAAGTTAGTGTATTTTTATGCAGACTACACTAATTAACACTGAAATTTTAAAATTCAAAATTAAAGGCTATTCCAACAGTTAATGTTATTTTGATTATGTAATTTTGACAGCTTGGTGTATCTTGGAAACCGTAAGAGGCAAACTCTAGAAATTTTCAAAAACCCTAAAACTAAAAATCCCAAAATTAAAAAATCGCCAAGCCAAAAAAAATTGTCAAAAACGCCAAATAAAAAAAAAATCATCAAAACTAAAATAAATCTCCAAAAGACGAAAAAATCGCCAAAAACCGAAAAAAATCCAAAATCTAAAAAAGCGCCAAAAACAAGAAAAACCGTCAAAACTAAAAAAATCGCCAAAACTAGAAAAATCGCCAAACGAGAACTATCGCTAACAAAAAAAAAAAAAAAAACTTCAAAACAAAAAAATTGCTAATACTAAAATAAATCGCCAAAAACCGAAAAAATCGTCAAAAGAAAAAAACCTCCATCAGCCGAAATCGAGTTCAATTTTTAAGAAATCGCTGCGAATCTCCTGCGATTTTGAGTTATCGGGATTCTATTTTGAAGTTCTGTTTACATTATTTTCAGTTGGAAATCGTTGCCATAGCTAATAATAACTTTCATTTCAGTTGCGTTGCCAGTTGACAAGCTAACTGAAATTCGGTTGCCTAATCGCTCCACATATCTATTATAAAGAATATTACAAATACAACAATAAAAAAATACATATATGTATGTACATACATACGTATGCGTGTTTATTTATGTCCGTTAAAGTTAAAGGCTTATTATTATGAAAATTACAATGGAATGACCATCTCAACCCTATAACTTTTTTTCATATGCATTCATAAATCTTTTTCCTTTGTAATGAATGGTTTTTTGTCGAAAATGTGATATAAAAAAAGGGATAAAATATTTATATCTTGTAAAAAAATATGTAAGGGCATTTCTTTGTTCTGCCAAATGTTCAAGCAACTTTCTTTCCACTTGGTCAAATGCAGCAGCAAAAAAAAAACTTTGCTGAGATTTTTGAAACTTTTTATCTACTTTTGTATACTCTTAATAAATCAGTAACTGGAGATTTTTTTTGAAAACAAAAGCAAACAAAAATTAATGTCCAGGCAACAAAATCTTGACATTTAGTTTGCTTACTTCCTGGTAATTGATATTTAATGTCTTTAATATACGAGTAAATAAATGTTTTTTTTTCTTTGATATTTGCAAATCAAATTCTTCAGAGAACTATACAAAATTAATTTTTAAATGCAACAATAACAATTTCAGTAACCAAAAAACATAAAAAAAAATTTAAAGGTTTATTGAAACGACTTTCATTTTTAATTTAGATAATGAATAACAATTTCCCAGGAATTCTTTCCCCTTTCCAATTTCCCCCATTAATTTATGAATTACACATTCAGTGGCAGAAAAATTCCTGGGGAAAAATGTAGGCATTTTAAATATGAGGGGGAGAGAGAGAGAGAGAATTTTAGTCGAGGTTTCTTCCAAAATACTTTTAAGCGAATTAGTGCAAAAACTTCAAATCATATTAAAAAAATATTTTAAAAATCTGTTTTAAACATTTATTTACAACAAAAAAAATTTAAATAAGCACCTTAATATTATACATATTTCCCACTTGTTTTAGGAAACTTTATCCAGGCCGTGGGAACATGTACTTCAAAAACCACGAACAGAAGTGGTTCATGTTTCAGAAAAAAATTAAAATAATACTCTAAATGATAGATTTACCTCCCTATTATATTTTGGAAACATGAAAAATTTAAAAAAAATATTACATTTTCTCTATATAATTATTGGGAATTGAATCCATTCGCATCTGCACTTGGTTCAGTTTTCGATTATTTACTTCCTGAGCATAAAGTTATTCTGAAAGCTTGTGTAATGGTTACTCTGTTTATTTTAAAAACAGATATTTATGTTAACACACAATTTTATGGCCAATAAAACATAACAATTCTGTGGTAAAAGTGTTTAAGTCATATTTTAATGTTTTGCAGTAAAGTACTTTTAAGCTTTCAAGTCGATTTTAAGAAATTTGTTTCTTTTACAGTCAAATTGGGAAATTCGGTATTTATTATTTTTTTTTAGAAAAACATCATTCTACACACATTATAAATAAAAAATTAAATTTGAAATATAGCAAAGTATAAATTTAATTAAGTTACTATTCCCTATGAGATTATAAGTTGAAAAAAAGATAAGCTGCAACTCATTGCGCTATGACTTACATGAAAAATCACTCAAAATAATTGAGATTTTGGACAGGAGTATTTTCAAATATGGAGATTACAGGGGTGCCATTAACTCAAAATCAGCTTATCTCGACTTAAGCACTTTCTCCTTTTTTCCACAGAATTTTAATTTTAAATTTCTATTAATGAACTTTTGCGTTAATGCATAATAAAATGTGAACATTAAACAGCTGATCCAGATTCTTCTCCGGCTATTTATATTAAGGAGGATTTTTTTGTCGGGAATAAATTATTGGGAAGAGAAAAATTCCCCGGGAATATTCATAATTGGGCCGATCGATTATTTATATGAACTGAATTCCACTAAAATGCTATGAGTTAAATGAAAAGTATAGTTAAGAATTTTTTTTTACTTATAAAACATACATTCTGTAAAAAAAATTATTCAAAATACTGCACAAAGCCTTTATTTTCATTTATGCTGCAAGCTACAAATTTTTTTCTTCTTTTGTAATAGTTATTTCAGCAGTAATATTAACTAAAAAAAAATAATTAAAAAAAACAATTTGAAATTTTTTCTTTTTCATTAATATACTTTCTTGACAAACTGTACATACGTTTAATAAGTGTGTCAAAAATTCTTTTTAAATTTTAATATTTCATACAAACATTTTTTTTTAAAACCCTTTATAATGGCTCAATAACTTTTATTAATAAGACTGTAGATTTATTTTCGTTTAGCAAAAGCATTATTAACATGTTAAAAATTAAATAAATATTAAAAAACTTATTTTTTTCTTAAAGTTGCCGTTTCCTTCTGTATTTAGAAAATAAAATTCACAAACATTTAAAGCCACAAATCAACTCTTTCTTAAAAAAAATATTTTGAATTTTGTGTTTTAAATTGCTAAACTTGTAAAAATAAACCTAGAAAAACTTGCTTTGTTAAAACTATAAAATTCAATAAATTTTATGTGAAGCCAAAAGTATTTGTATGAGCATCAATAACGTATCAAAAACTTTATCGAAAAGTCAGTCATAGCCAACTTAATCAAAATAAAAAGAGAGCAATAAGAAAAAAGCATTTTGCAATCAAAAAATCTATTATTATATTCACTTTTTCTTTTTTCAAAGCATAAAAAAATTGTAGAAAAAAATCCCAAACTAAACTACAAACGCTACAAAATATAATCAAACAGACATCAAAATGAAATGATTTCAATTAATTAAAAAGTAACTAAATATTGGCAACAATTTAAACCAGTTTAAGATATCAATTAAAGTCAAAGTGAAAAAAGTGAAATGAAATAGAAGGATTACACTAGCGAATGAAATAGAAGAAATCCTTTCAAAGATCTTAGACAAATTAATTTGAACACAAAATCAGTGGCGTGAGAAATTAATAAAATGCTAAGAAAGAACGTAATCAAATTCAAGTATTTTGAAAAAAAGCACAATGGGTAAAAATAATACAACTTACTACTGGTATATGAACTTCTAATTAAAATGAGCTAAAACGTTAACAAGAAGCGAAATTGAAAAAGTATTTTTTTAGAAAGATACCTCTTAAAAAGGTACTTTAAAAAGCACCTTTCAAACTGGAACTTAAAAAAATAAAAAAATTATGTAATCTAAAAAAGAATATTAAAAAAATTTCTTTTAAAAAAGTACGTTCAAAAAGTACCTTTCACAAAAAGTAATACCTCCTCTAAAAAAGGAACTTTAGTTTAAAAAAAAACATCTGTAGGAAAAAGTACTTTGAGAAAAAGTACCTTTTTGGAAAAAGTGCATTTTAAAAAAGTACCTTTCAGAGAAGTACCTTTTGGAAAAAGTACCTTTTAAAAAAGTACCTTTTGGAAAAAGCACCTTTTGGAAAAAGCACCTTTTGGAAAACGTAACTTTTGGAAAACGAAACTTTTGGCAAATGTACCTTTCCAAAAAAAAAAAAAAATCCTTTTAAGAAAAGCACTTTTTAAAAAGTACCTTTAAAAAACCATTTAAAATGACCTTTTAAAGTGCTTTGAGAAAAAGTAACTTTTGGAAAAATTACCTTTTAAAAAAATACCTTTTCGAAAGTACCTTTTAAAAAAATACCTGTTAAAAAACTAGCTTTTAAAAAAGTACCTTCTGGAAAAATTACCTTTTAAAAAATACCTTTCCAAAAGTACCTTTTAAAAAAGTACCTGTTAAAAAAGTAACTTTTAAAAAAGTACCTGGTAAAAAAGTACCTTTTAAAAAGTAGCTTTTAAAAAAGTATCTTTTAAACAAGTACTTTTACAACAAGCACCTTTTAAAAAAGTACCTTTTGAAAAAATTACCTTTTAAAAAAGTACCTTTTGGAAAAGTTACCTTTTAAGAAAGTAGCCTTTAAAGTGCTTTGAGACCTTTTAAAGTGCTTTGAGAAAATGTAACTTTTGGAAAAATTACCTTTTAAAAAGTATCTTTTAAAAAAGTACCTTTTAAAAAAGTACCTGTTAAAAAAGTACCTTTTAAAAAAGTACCTTGTAAAAAAGTACCCTTTGTAAAAAGTACCTTTTTGTACCTTTTAAAAAAGTACATTTTGGAAAAAGTACCTTTGAAAATATCTTTGAAAAAGTACATTTCACAAAAGTATCTTAAGGTTGGACAAAGTCCCTTTCACAAAAGTATGTTTTAAAGTAGTACCTTTCACAAAAGTGCTTTTTAATAAATTACCTGTTAAAATATTACCTTTTCAAAAAGTATTTTTTAAAAAGTACCTTTTAAAAAAGTTCCTTTTGGAAAAAGTACTTTTTAAAAAGTTACCTTTCGAAAAAGTACCTTTAAAAAAGGAGAGTTTTAAAAAAGTACCATTTTGAAAATGTACCGTTTAAAGAGTACCTTTAAAAAAATTCTTTCAATAACTAATATTTCAAAAAGTACCATTCATAAAGTACCATTTCAAATTAACTTTTGAAAAGTACTTATTTTAAAAAGTTTGTTTCTTAAAAGTACCTTAAAATAAGTACCTATGAAAGAAGTACTCCTTAAGAACTAAGAAATAAATAACTATATTTTAAAAAAGTTTAAAAAAGAACTTTTTAAAAAAGTTTTTTTTAGAAAAAGTGCCTTTTGAAAGCCTACTTTTCAAAAAAAGTCCTTAAGGAACTTACGTTTAATAACAATATTTTTAAAAAGTACAGTTTCAACAAGAGTACCTTTTATAAGAAAGTACATTTTGAAGAAGTATTTTTCAAACAAGTCCCTTTTGAAAAAGTAGATTTCAAAAAACAACCTTTTGAAAAGAGTACCCTTTAAAATTTAGCTTTGGAAAAATTTCCTTTGAGAAAGTACCTTCCGAATAATTCATTTGAAAAAATTATTTTTAAGTAAGTACATTTAAAAAAGGACTTTTGGAAAAAGTTTTTTTTTGAAATATTTATTAAGCTTTAGGAAAAAATATCTTTTAAAAAGTACCTTTTCAAAAAAATTCATTTTTAAAAAGGACCTATAAGCATGAAAGTACAGTTTAGATATGTACCGTTACTTTTAAAAAGAGAGGCATTTGTAGATATTTATTTTTAGGCCAATCCCATTGTGCACACAAAAATAAACTAAAATTCTTAATGAAAGACCATAAAAAACCAACCCAACTATTATTTCAAACGATAATTAACAACAGATTGTATATTTTCTTCTTTTTTTTTTAACAAATGAAATAAACAGAAACAAAATTAAACTCAAGCAAATTAATTGAATTAAGTTTTAAAGAGCAGAGAGCGAGTTTAGCAAAACGAACTCAACGAGCGATTTAAATATACTTGAGAAAAAGAAAAACTTATGGCTTTAATTTTAAATAGTTTTTCTTGCTGTGAAGTATTTCAAAATAAAACTTTTACTTCAAATAATTTCTTGTAAATAACTGTTCAAAATAACAACAATAACAACAAGAACAACAACTGAATTGTGTAATTTTAGCAGTAGCGCAGCATTCAAAAGATACAAAATGGCGAACAAGGAAATGTTTTTTTTTTTGGTTCAGCAACTCTTCTTAGACAGCGGCCAACAACAAGACAACTTGAAGCATTGAACACAAACGAAGCAACTTTTTTTTGCAGTTCCAGCAAACTTGCAAAGCACAAGAGCAGCAGCCAAGAAAGCACAAAAATGATTTCCAAAATCATATTTTTGTCTCTCAGCTTTAAACACAGAAAAACTATTTTTAAATTTTATTTTTAGAGCGGCACTTGTTTGGTAATTTATTTTTAAATTTTAAAAATAATATATATATATATTATATTTTTATTAAAAATAAAAACAAACAACTTAATTTTTATTTAATGTTTGTTTTGAGAAAAATCGTTCTATTGTCAGTTCTCAGTAAAAAGAATTTATTGAATTTATATTCTAAATTGATAGGGATATTGAAATATTATTTTTTTTAGATATTTATTTCATTATATGCAGTATAGAATTTTGTATGAATTTGTTCCAACCAGAGAATGACAAAACTATTGTTTTAAGTACTCTTTGAGTATTGCCCATTAAACAACTATGAATGCATACAGCTAAAAAATAAACAACTTGCTCATACTCGTATACAAACACACGCAGTAATTTTGAACCTAATGCGTTTAACTATAACTAAAATGTGCAGACTGCATGAGTTATAATCATACGCAAGAGTATAAAAATACTTTGACTATTAATCGGCTACACATGAGTACATACAGGACTATTTTATTGACACACACATACACACGCTTTAATTATATTTTTTAACAGCCACACATACACACATCACACATTTATATTATATATTTTATATACACAAATATATGTGTACGGTGGCGAATGATGAATAAATATCCGGAGTATCATGTGTAAATTTTTCTTGTCGCATTAAATATCCATAGGCTGAGTATAAGCATACTCATGCTACAAGTATGAGAGAAAGAGAGTCAGTGCGCTTGATACGCATGTGCCTTTTTATTTTTAGTTGTAGGGTATTTTATTTTTTTGCATAAACGAAGTAGAGATGCTATTATATGTTGGAATCGGCTATACTCATAGTTGCTTGAGAGATTAAGATTAATAAGTTATTTATAATTAAAATTCATTCTAGTTCAATTAAATTTATTATGTCTCACTATTTACTTATGTATGTTTTTTGCGAGTACTCATTGCCATTCTCTGGTACCAGCAACAATACAACATATCGCTCATTTAATACAACAACGTCATAATTCAGAAAATGGAACCTTTGAGTTATTAATGCAAGGGTCTAATCGTCACTTTCGATGGCGATCTGATTTGATCACGTTTTTTAAATTTGAGATTATGGCATTCGATATTAGAACAATATTATTACATTTTTCGATAGCGAATGCCATAATCTCCAACTAGGAAAACGTGATCGAATCAGCTCGTTATCGAAAGCGATGATTAGACCCCAGAATTCAATATCAATATCAAACAAGATACTCTTGAGCTAAAAATAAAATAAATAACTTTTTCCATTAAGTTGTGTGTGAAAAAACGATATTGATTTTTAAGTTTTTTTTTACTAAAAAATTTTTTGTCTTAACTTAAATGTTTTTTATTTAAACGTATGTATTTATCTTAATAAAGTAAAATTTTTTTTCTGTGCAGAGTTGCTCTTGAGCTTTTCAGCTTGTCTTGCCGCAAAAGTTGTCGCTGACTTACCGTAGATAGTCGACAGCCCAAATGGGTCGTGCTGCTCTCGATGACGTTGAACTACTAGATGTGGCAGCATTTATAACATTTGCTGTTGTTGCCGGATGACTTGACATGGTGGTGGTGAAGGTGGCTGTGGTGGCGGTCGATCCTGATGCTATAGTTGTCGTAGTTGTCACACAACTACAACATGATGAACAACAAGTCTCGGTTAATTGCTGCTGGTCGCACTCATTCAAAGTTGTATAATTATTGTTGTAGCTGGAGTTATTGTTATTGTTGTTATTGCTGTTGTTGCTGCTGATGTGACTAAGACGCGTATGATTTATTCTACGCACACAATCGCTATCGCAACTATAACTTTTTTTCATTTTCTGAAAGCGTCGACTGAAACCAACACCCACAGCGCCACCATTCGCACCATTGCCAAAGGCACACTGTGCAGCCGGTCGTGTTGTATTCTGGTTGCTTTTGTTGTCCTGTTCGACATTGTTGTTGCTGTTGCTGCTACAACAGCAACGTATATTGGAATCTTCAGAGGAACTCATAATGAGAGAATACGTACGTGATTGTGGAAAATGACCGCCCAAGCAACTGAGTTTCGTTGTTATTTTGATGTTGTTTTTCATTTAATAGAGATTAAAAATAAATGAACACATCATTATAACACAAAAAAACCGCACAAGAGTTGAATAATATTAGGGTCTTATTATTCTCTAGATTCGTAAGAAATATATTTTATTTTATTTGTGAAACAGTTTCTTTTGAAAAAAAAATTAACTTTAAGCTTGAGTAGGATTGTTTCGCGGTATGTAAAGGTTTGAATAATTTTGAGTCTTGACGTCATCAAATATTACGTTAATATCATATAAATTAATAAATAAGTAGTCAACGAGAAGAATTATTTTTGATTACCATTTTTCTGAGAATTTCATATATATTATGCAAATTGTTATTTCTGGTTAAATTTAAAAAAAACGGAGATAAGTCTGGTGATTTTTGGCGGGCGTATCATGTCAGAAAAAAGTGCACATAATTCTAATCCCCTGTTTCCACAAGCCAGACAGTAAAATTAACTAGAAATTTTTTTACAAAAATCACTCAAAAAATAAGAGTGCTTTTCTTATAAATTTTTTACACAAGCCGAAAGTCTGTGAGTCAGTTACAGCATTCGATATCGATCGAAATATGTATGTGCCCTTAATTATGAAAGCGGTCTAATATAACTCAGACAGCTTTCATGATCGAGATATTTAGTAGATCACATTTAAACAAATCAAAAAATATTTTTATTTAGATTTATACTCGTCTCGATTAATATAAATTTATTAAGGGCCTGTTCATCTAAATGCGAACGATAGGTTCGATCGAATATTTTTATTGAAAACAAAAACAAATTTCAGTTTTTTGTTTTTGTTTCTTTTATAAATTTTCGATCGAATCTATCGTTCGCATTTAAATAAACAGGCCCTAAATATTTATTAAATATTTATTGACTTTACAAGATTTATTTCATATTTTGATTATTTCATTTTGGCATATGACTTAAACCACTTTCATAATTAAGGCCACATATAAAAATATTCCATATAAACTCTATTGAAATATTTTAAAATTTTGTTCGATATCGAATGCGTTAATTTGCTTTCTGCGTTAAGGAAACCGGGCGTAAGAGAAGAGTAATTGAGCTTAAGATTGGGTTCACACAGTTCAATTTTAGTTGTGTAGCTTCTAAGCTTATGCAAGTGAGAGGAGAGCCATCATATTTTCCTCTCTCGACCATAAAAAAAAAATGCCTGACTAAAAATTCTCACGTGTGAGTCTTAAATTTAAATTTAATATTTGATTTTATTTGATTCGATTAAAATAAAAACCCTAACTAAATTGTAATTAACTCTAATAATACAAAAGCTTTGGCTTAAAAAATTTCAAAAGCTCTTAAAAGCTTTAAAATAATATATGTGTATATATGCTTAAATTTAATAGTTGATTATAAAAAAATATTAAAGGTCTAGTAAAAAGTTCAGTAGTAAGCTAAGTTTTTATTTTGGACCGATAGCTGATAAGGACTAAAAATAGAGTGGAAGGATAATATACTAATATTTAAAAAATTAAACAAAATAATAATTTAAATAATTAATTATTTAAAGGGAATAAGTGAGAAAAAAAGCTATTAAATTGGATTTAAACATAAATGAAAAACTTACGCAATTTTTTCGGAGGGCGAACGCCACGGCACATCATCATCAATCTCATCGTCGCTCTCGTCACCCTCCTCGCCATCATCGTTGCCAGATATACTAAATGAGGAGGAGGTAAACATATCAGGCACGGGTAGAATAGATGGTCGTCGACTACCTGCAATTAATATATCAAAAAGAATACAATTGTAAAAATAAAACACAAAAGCATATGACAAATACACGGAGCTATTTTATAGCAACAACGTCATAACTCCATAGCGTATTTTATTTTGTATAAACTTTTTTCTTGAGGCATAAAATTTTGTTTAATATCTTCACGGACTTGTATGTAAATTGAAGTTCTTAAGCTTATTTTCTATCAGCCTTATATATAAAAACTATTAAGGCTTTATAAAGGCTTAATAAGAAAAATTTTGTATGAAAATCTGTCTTAAAAACCCTTTATAAAGCCTTAATAATTTTTATAAATAAGGCTGTATATATTTAACTTTATTTTAGTTGTGACTATGTTGCAATAAAGCAGTGAAACAAAAGACGTTCTGTCGTATAAAAGCTATATAATTTACCTCTTCTTTGATTTAAAATATCCGGACTTAATAAATTTGGATTGCCCGCCTGAGGCAATTCTAAATGATTTCCCGTTGTTAGAGAACTTGAAACGACTGTTAAACCGCCGCCCCCACCGCCTATTCCTGCCGTGCTGGACGCTCCTATGCCCAAAGTATTAGCCATAGTACTTAAAGTAGAGCTGGCACCACCACCACTGGCGCTGCCACCACCTAAACTTAAGGGCATCGCTGTAGATGTAGTGACAGTAGTTGTTGTCGTTGCTGCTGGCGTTTGCGTTGCATTTATCGATGTTACAGCGGTATCTTTTAGATTCTGTTTTGAATCCGATATTATCACAGATGTAGGATTATCTGATGCTTTAAAATAAAATAGAATTTAATTGAAATGTTATTAATTTAAATATATTTAATTTTTTGTTTAAAGCAAAAAATTTACGTATTTTTTTATTTAATAAAAATTTTAAAATATCAAGCGTGCAAAAATTTTATTAAATAAAGTTTAAGCTCGGGCAAGCTATTAATTTTTAAAGCAAGATATGTATTGATGGACCCATTATTACAACTTGTCTATAAAAATAGTTAAGGTTAGAAAGTTATCGGTCAGATAAATATTTTTTATTATTATTACAAATTAAATTTAACTTTATGCTACCGATAACATTCCAGTTCGCTTTAAAGCTGCCATATTGTGTGCTAAAGATAATATGGCAATATCAACAACAGCATTATAACAGTAATGGTACGGCCATACTTGGGCAAGCAATTGCCCAAATAAATAGTTTAATAATTCAAATAGTTTAGACTTACATATACGTATAAAGGTGCGGTCACACTGTATGGCAAACATTTGCCCAAATAAGCGTACCAAGTCAAAAAAAATGTTATCAACTAACTCTTTGCTATTATTTACACGGTTTAAATCTGTGGTCGGCAAATTAAGGGCGCCGCGCCTTTTTAATACTCTTCTATTACGTATGTGTACACACGCATTAGTGAGAAAAACTTGTGTGTATCGCATACTTTTAAGAATCAGCGTTGCCAGAGAAAACTTTTATCCCAACAATAAGAAAATATGTGTTATGAGAATTTACTAAATTTTTTATTTTCAGAAAATTATTATGGCAAACCAGAAATTTTGGTTTGTCAACGTATGTCGTCATGCATGAAAAAACGTGACATGCAAAGTCATTTTCAAGCATATATTTAAATAATTTTAAGAAAATTTTCTACAAAACTATCCCTTTACTCATTTTTACATTGGCGTAGCAACAAGAGAAGATGTATTTCTTCATAAACAAAACTTGATTGTTTCTTCTTACCATAATAAAATCAAGTTTGGTTTTGGAGATTTAAAATTCACGTTAGGGTAATGAGACGAAAATTTAACTGGCAGTACCGACTCGTGGTAAATTGTAAAATGTAATGGTATGGGTTGCCGACCACGGGTTTAAATTTTACACTTTCGGTCTTTGTCAAGGCAAATCAATCAGGTACCCGCGATTCTACAACAAATATTACAACAGCAACAACCACATGTACTTTGTTGGTATAAATTACCTTCTTAATTTTCAAAACAGGGTAGTATCGTCAGATCGCATGATTATTATAGGAAATGTCCAACACCATATAAAACTGAATATTCGAAAGGTGTTTATGTATACCCAAATAAAAGCATGTTTTTAGGCTTATACCTACACAGTCCAAATTTGACATTTATATTGGTATAATGACATTAATCACCTGGTGTAGTGCTGCCACCTAATAAATGCGCCTTGGTCTTTGTTATGTATAATTATTCTCATTTAATGACCAGCGTTGCCAGTTTATGGTATTTGTCCCTAAATTGGGGATTTTTTCGCTATTGTGGATACAAATTTCGTGTTGGGGATCTGGGAATTTATTGGGGATGATAACCAAATTTTAGAGGATTTTTTTTATAACTGATGATAACAAGAATGATTTTTGAGCTAAGAAATGTAGCTGTCGATATAAATGAATTTTATTGCATAAATATGTTATTTTTGTCATTGTTTTTTAAATAAAATTAAAAAAATTTGTTTTTTTTTCACAAAAGAATAATTTGAATAAAAAAAAATTAACTTGGAGATTTTCGGGGATGACAAATCGAAGATTGGATGTACGCTCTCGAAAAAACTGGCAACACTGTTAATGACAAAAATACACGAGTGTTTTTTCAACTCCCTAACATACAGAGCGAAACTCACCAAACACACAGGGAGAAACAAATGGTAATAAAACTGTATCTTCTCTGCTACTGATCTTATTACAGAATGATTCATATTGTCTTCTTTTAACATAATGAAAGAAGTTACCAACATTAAGAAAATAAAAAAGTGCTGTCAAGCTAAAAAGTGTTAACAACTCTTCACTATTGTTTACAACTTTAAAATTTTAAACTTTTTTCGCTTTTTTTTCCAACTTGTGCTAATGGTAAAAATACAAGAATTTTTAATTTAATTTTGCCAACATACATACAGTGGGTCGTAAGTAAGAAAAATAGTAATTAACCTGTTAAAAAACGACAATTGGGCAAAAAATTAAAAACATTTATTTTTTCTTCTAGAAGGTTCGAATTATTATTGTGAAAAATGTTTTTTAATTATTATTATTAGTAAATTTATGAAAAAGTGTTTATTATTAACAGTCTTAATTAACAGCACAAATTTATATATCTATACACAGAAGGATACCAAAATAAGTTTAAAAATAATTTTAAAAAATATAAAAAATATTTGCATAGTTAAAATGCCATAATACAATTCACATTAACCATGTCTAATGTCTTTTTTTTACGATTCAAACATGCATTCAAGATAAATTCAAATTACGTATTCATAAATAAAGTGCACAAGGAAAGCGGAAGGAAGCATGTAACGGATATTTAAATTGTAAAACGATTTTTAAAACGAAAGCGATAAAGCAAAAAAAGTAACAATACTCAGAAACAACAAGCACTCCAATGCAAAATAAAAAAATTATAATAAAAGAAAACAATAAATAATATGTACGACTATATGAATATAAAAAAAGAGTTATTAATAAATCAAAGAAACGATTTTCCTTTCATAAAAACGGAGGAATTACAGGACTGGTTGGTGGTGGTGCCAAAAGGGGGTCATTCAGGAATTATTCTATAGATGGAGCGGAAAGTTGATAAAAGACTAGAGATAGAGAGAGACCTAGCCTACTTGTCAATTTGGGATAACAGATATTTGTTTTTAAAGCTGTTTTTCATTGTGGTTATTTTTAAGATATTCTTAAAAATTTTACTTTTGGAAAAATCAAGGGATATTTTTAGAGAGAAAATTCTTTCAATATATACATATTTTTGTTTAAAAGTTGATTATTAAATAAATGGTCGTTTATAATTTTTAAAAGGTTTCATTTTCACCGTACTTTAAAAAAACGTATTTAAAAACTTCTAATTTGAAAAGGTTTATTTTATAAAAAAAAAATTAAAAACATTTTTTAATGGTACGATAGCATATTCTACTTTTAAACTTTTTCGAAAAGGAACTTTCTAAAGAGGTAATTTTGAATATTTTTTCTAGAATGTTTTCTTCAAAAATGTAATTTTTTAAAAGGTACTTTTTTTGACCCCCGACTAAAAAAGGGGTATTATGAGTTTGTAGTGTGTGTCTGTGTGTCTGTGTATCTGTGTATTTGTGTGTATGTCTGTGTCCACGTACAGGCCAAACGGCTGGAGCGATTTTCATTTCTGTTTGAAAGATGACTTGATCGAGAGGGTTCTTAGCTATGTTTGATATAACATCTTTTCTGAAAAAAGTCGGGGGTTTTTAAAATTTTTAATTTTTGTTATTGAAATGTTATATTAAAAGTACTCCTTGAAAGTTGCCTCTTCTAAAAGCTGGCAATTGTAAAAAATTATTTTTTTTCCAAAATGTACTTTCTGAGAAAGGTACTTTTTGAGAAAGGTACTTTTTTGAGAAAAGTACTATTTTGAGCAAGGTACTTTTTGAGAAAATACCTTTATTGAAAAAAAAAATAATTAATTTTGCAGGAGGTATTTTGTTAAAAGGATACTTTTTGTAAAAATAGTACTTTTATAAATACTTTTCGAAAAAAGGTAATTTTTGAAACTAATAATAATTTTTAATAGGTACTTATTGTGAAAATTATATATGTATGTAAAAGGTACTTTTTTTAAAAATTATATTTGTTCTAAATAACAATTTTTTTCCAGAGGTATTTTGTGTAAAAAACTATATTTATAAAAAGTACTTATTAGGAAAAAGTAGTTTTTGTAAATCAAAATTTTTTAATATGTCCTTTTAAAAAATGTTTTTTTTTTTGATGAAATTTTTTAAAAAAGTTCTTTTGCTAAAAATAATATTTGTAAAAAGTAGTTTTTCTTAAAGGCACTTTTCCCAAAAAAATATTTTTTTGTAAATAATAACTTTTGTGAAAGGTATTTTGCTAAAAGATAATTTTTTGTCAAAAATAGTATTTGTTAAAGATACTTTTTCTAAAAAGGTACTTTTTGCAAACAATAATTTTTTTAAAATATAGTTTTGTAAAAAAAAATACTTTTTGTAATAAATAATATTTGCAATGATAATTTTTCTAGGAGGTAGCTTTTCAAAAAAGATACTTTATGTGAATATATAATAATTTTTGTAAAAGGTACTTTTTTTTAAATAGTTCTACTACTTTCGTAGAACTATTTCGTAATTTTTTAACATACATTTTCAAAATGGTTTTTTTACAAAGAACATTTATGAGGATATATTTTTAGCATTAAATTATTTTAAAATGTACTCTTCTTAAAATGTACTTTTTTAAGGTCCACTTTTCTAAAATATACTTTCTTAACAAGTAATTTTGATTTGGTACTTTTTAAATATATACTTTTTGTAAGGCGATCCTCTTGAAAAGGTCCTTTCTTATTTTTAGTAAAAGGAACTTTCATAAAAGATGTTTTTTTTTTAAAAAAGTACCTTTTGAAAGCATACTTTTATAAAGACTAGCTTCTAAAAAAAATTACACATGGGTACCTTTCCCAAAAAGTACTTTTGCAGAAGTACTTTTGAATGTAAGATTAATAAAAGTTATTGTAATTAAAAAAAAAAACATATCGAACTATCTTCTGTTTAATAAATTAATATGCCCAAAACTAGTTTGGCTTTAGTCGAATTAAGAAAAACTTACGAGATATCTTTCGGGCACTGGGGATTTATTTATATGTCACTTTTTGAAGATTATGCAAATTTCTAAATTTTTTATAATTTTTAAGTTTTTTTTTGGAAATTATTTAAAAAATATAAAACAGTTTTTATCTCTAAAATTATTCCTTTCAAAAGCTTCTGTGGATAATTTTTTTAATTTCTTATAATTATAAATTTATAAAGTTGGGTAAAAAAAATTTACATCATTAGGGAGCAAAACAGGACATTAAAATCTTACAAAATATATACATATAAAGGGATAATTTGAAACTTATTTGCTGGTGGTTCAGCGTTGTCTATATATTTCATTGTTGCTGTAACAAATCATCAGTAGACTTCAACCACACATTTTGAATAGTCACAAACCTCTTATCTTATGCACAGACTTTCAAGAACTATTTGAGAATTCACAAATAATAATATTTTTGAAAATCACAAAAGAAAAATAAGCGTAGTAGGCTTTGAAACTAATACAAAAAACCCAGCAAATAATCCATACTCGATTTCAATCTATTCTATTTTTCTTTTGTGATTTTCAAAAATATTATTATTTGTGAATTCTCAAATAGTTCTTGAAAGTCTGTGCATAAGATAAGAGGTTTGTGACTATTCAAAATGTGTGGTTGAAGTCTACTGATGATTTGTTACAGCAACAATGAAATATATAGACAACGCTGAACCACCAGCAAATAAGTTTCAAATTAAAATAAACTTCTGACAATATGTCGAATAATAAATTCCTTAAATATAAAGGGATAGTAAAAATATTTAGCTGATATTCAATTATTTCTGGGTTGGTGGGCAAGAGAGTATTTGGAATAGAGGGAAACAGCGAAATTTGTTTGAGTGACAAAAAAGGTGAGACAATGTTGTTGGTGTTCACACTCACGCACAAATAGTGTTGAAAAATCACATTCTGAGGAGGATTTAATGTTGAGATGATGAATTGGATGATTGTGAGGCCTTTTAGTGACTGGCGTATTTGAGCCACCCGTATTGCAATTGAGAAAACTACTTGTTGTTGTTGCGTGGGGTACGCGTACACAAACCGACGGCACTGGCACCTGAAACATTTGTGATGAGGATTTTGTTATTGATATTGCTGTAGCAGCTGTTCTTGTTGTTGTTGTTGTTGTTGTTGTTGTTGGTGTCGTCGGAGTATTTGTTGCTGTTAGTAATGATGATGTAACTGTTCCTGTTATTGTTGTTGTTGTCGCTGCTATTTTTGTTGAATTGTTATTAGCAGCAGCCACAGCTGTTGTTGTTGACGATGGCAACGCATGCATATTGTTATTTAAGTTAATATTATTGATGGATGTGGTAGAAGATGTTGTGATATTGATGATTGTATTATTGATGTTTGTTGTTGGATTATTATTGTTAGTGGATGTTGTTGCAGCAGCAGCAGTCGTTGCTTTTCTAACTAAATTTTAATGCATACTAAGTATTAATTACAAATGCATGTCAGACGTACCAAAAGCAGCAAAAAATACAGACATACATACATACACACATACATACATGAATACACTCACACACACTCTCAAGCTTAAAACGACAGTCAAACTCTGAGTGGATGATGACACTGATGCGAGAATAGAAGAAACTCAAATAGTTTTTGTTGCAAATTCAAGAGGGGAAAGAAAGTATAATGAAAATTTACAGATTAAGATTAAATAAAACAAAAGCAGATTAAATAATTAAGTGATTTTTACTAATTATTAGGGTGCAGCCGATTATTGCGATTCGGCTTTGGTATCGGTATAAAGTTGTTAAACGCCCACTAATCGGTAATCTGGCATTTTTTTTTTGCAAGTTTCTCGCACCTGCCGAAACTTTATATAAGCAGGAGATTTCTTCCCATAAGAATTATAAATAAAAGAAAACTGCTTAAATTGAGTTTGTAAATTTTTGAAGCAAGTTTCGACTCGAAATTTTAAGCGACTTCAAAAACAGAGAAGTTTATAAATTCGTTTAAATTTATTTTTAACCGACTTCAAAAAAAAAAGGAGAAAGTTATCATTACGTCTGTAGTTTAACTCCGTACATTTTAGACTTATTGTAAAAACTCCTTTTTTGCCTGAGAGTGTATAGCTTCCATTTAGTTCCATAATCGAAAAAAATTGGGCGAAGACACGACCACTAATTTTTTATTTCAATTGATGGTATTCTACTTATTCGATTGCTACAAAACTTATTCAACCCACAGGTCTCTCCTAACGACACATTCTCAAATTTGAAAAATTGGCCGGAGCCACGCCCAATAGAGATTCTATTTGACCGGTTTTTACGAAACTGGGTACACATTTTAAGATCAAAAACAGACACTGTATTGCATTCAAAAAAGTGGGCGGGGTCACGCCTTTTACATTTTAATATTATATTTAAACTGCTTGTAATTAACCACTTTTTACTAAACTTACCACAGACCTTGAACTTTAAAAAATACAAAATTTTGCATTTTAAGAAGTGGGCGTAGCCACTCCCATTAAAGTGCAATATTATTTTTCGTGTTCTTCTACGTTATAGATTTTTACGAAACTTGGCACAAACCTTGAGCTCTTAAAAATATTTAATCTTGCATTTAAAAAAGTGGGCGGGGTCACGCCTTTTTAAATTTAATATTATATTTCACCTGTTTGTACCTAAGTAATTTTTACGAAACTTAACTCACACATTAAGCCTTGAAAAAAACACAAACTTTTATTTATAAAAGTGGGCGGGGCTACGCCTTTTGAAATTTTTTATTATATTTCGCGTTCTTTTATTTGTACCAGAATAAAAAAAACACACACAAATTCATTTAAAAAAGTGGGTGGGGTCACATCCATTATAATTTATTATTATATTTCCTTTGCTTGTAACCAACAAAATTCTACTAAGCTTAGCATACACCTTGAGCTTTAAAAATGACTTCATTTTGCATTTAAAGAAGTGGGCGGACCACACCTATCACATTTATATTATGTTTCACATGCTTGTACTTAACCAATTTTTACGAAACTTGTTACACATTTTAGGTATTAAAAATACACAATTGCAAAAATAATGGGCGGAGCCACGCCCACTAAAACTTAATATTTAATTTCACATGCTTCTATTTGACCGATTTTTACGAAACTTGGTACACACCCTAAGATCAAAAACAGACACAGTCTTGCATCCAAAGAGGTGGGCGGATTCACGCCCATTAAACTTAAATATTATACTTCGTGTTATTCTAATCTATTTATCTTTACGAAACTTGGCACACACCTTGAGCTCTAAAAAATACTTAATCTTGTCTTAAAAAAAGTGGGCGGGGCTAACCCATTAGAGGTTAGTAAATTAGATATGAAAGGGTCACGCCCTTTCAAGTTGATTATAATATACGTATGTCTACTTGTCCGATTCTAATGAAATTTAACAAACGATATAATCCTGAGCTAAAACAAGTGGGCGGCACCACACCCAATATAATCTACTATAATATTATAAGTCTTGCTACTGATCAGATTTGTTTGAAACTTGATGAACACTTTGCTCTTTCGGATTGATATAATTGTAAGCTTAAAAAAACGGGCGAGATTACACCTATTATAAATTAGTACTATTTATCACATTTTTCTACTACATAAACCTTATTTCTATTTAAATTTTTTGGGATTTTGTTGTACAGTGCATTTTTTTTTAAATTAAAATTTACTGAAATGCTTTTAGCTTAATTTGGGTCGCAGCCAAATAAAAAAAAACAAGGAAAAATAAAAATAAAAATTAATTCCTTTTAAAAACTTTAAAGGCCGCAAAATTGTGGTCAATAAAAGAGGATTTTTGTCGTTTAATAGTAAATAAAATCCAATTAGTTTGATTGCACACAACTAAAAAGTAAATTAATAATGAAAATCACACGAATTTCATACACACACATAGACATCCGCGTACAAACACATGCACACATACAATGGGTGCCACTCACACACACACACACACATACACCCACACTCTGACAAACTATTATGCAGCAGAAAAGCATAGATGTGATAGAAAAGTACACAAAGTAATAAGTTTGTTAGTTGTTAATAAAGTTCAGATTAAAATTCACTTATTTGCTATTGCAAAAATATAAGCAACAACATTTGGAGTTTAGTAAGCTTTGTTTTTTTTAATTGTTGCTGAAAAGTTGATGAGCTGATGAGTTGCCCCAGCAGCAACGAAATACATCTAGACGTGCTTAACCCACAACAAACAAATACTTTGAATTCACATACATGAAGTAGTCGTGTGTTTAAATAAAAATAAAATATTAACATAATTAAAATAAACAAATAAATGAAACTCTAATAAAAATCAAGAAATTATTTCAATTACTAAAATCATATAAATAAAAATCATTACAATTGAAACACACACACAAACATTGTTAACAACATTCATATGCATTAAATATTTAATTATAATCTTTTTTTATTTTTTTATTTTAATTTTCACTTCTCCGCTTTACTGAGCTCTCAATTAGTTTTCTCGTTTTTATGTCGCACTCTTTTCAATTTTTAAATTGAAATACATAAAATTAAAACATCACTTACCACCAGCATCTTTGTTCGTTGCCGTATCTGCACTTTGGTTCTGTTGATTTTGATTAACAACAAATGCAGAATTCTCCTCCTTCGTTATACTCATATAATAGCAGGTATCATCTTTTTTCATTATGTGCCTGGGACCAGGATTGAGTAGTATGGTATCCTCATAGAACTCGGGCAAATGGGCGGGTCGTACACCCACCAGAGCCACACCATATCTGTGGGTGAGAGCATTAAATGAAATTTTATCATAAAAAGAAATTAATGTATAAATATACAAAAAAAAGGGCAATAAAATAAGAGAAATTTTAATTTAATGCAAAAGTATTTTCATAACTTACTTTCGATGTGAATGAAAACTGGCGTAAGTAAAACTCTTGCCCTCGTACTCGCCAAAAAAACGACTATCACCTAAAACTATGTGATAGATTTCATTGCCCGAACATTTCCCATACAAACGATGCCATTCTTCAGGCGATTGCTGACCTTCCCTGAAATTATTTAAATGAAATGATATTACTTTTAAAAAATTTAAATATTTTTTAAAATATAATATTAAATTAAAAATTGTAAGAAGACCTCGACTAGTAGTGGTAAGCAATATATATCGATATATTAAAAACACACTAAAAAACATCGAGGATTATTTTCAATTCATTGAAGTGACTAATTCAATAAAACGAAATTGGAAGTGTACTTTAAATTTAAAATTACTTTAAAAAAAAGGTACGTTTATTTAAAGCTACTTTTTACAAAAGGTACTTTTTATAAAAGGTACTTTTTGTAAAAGTTACTTTTTATAAAAGGTACATTTTATAAAAGGTACTTTTTATAAAAGGTACTTTTTAGAAAAGGTACTTTTTATAAAAGGTACTTTTTATTAAAGGTACTTTTGTATGAGCAACTGCTTAAAAAGGGTACTTTTTATAAAAGGTGCTTTCTACTAAAGGTACTTTTTATAAGAGGCACTTTTTATAAAAGGTACTTTTTAAAGAAGGTACTTTTTAAAGAAGGTACTTTTTAAAGAAGGTACGTTTTATAAAAGGTACTTTTTAAAGAAGGTACGTTTTATAAAAGGTACTTTCTATAAAAGGTACTCTTTATAAAACGTACTTTTTATAAAACATACTTTTTATAAAAGGTACTTTTTATAACAGGTACTTTTTATAAAAGGTACTTTTTTATAAAAGGTATTTTTTATAAAAGGTACCTTTTATAAAAGGTACTTTTTATAAAAGGTGTTTTTTTATAAAAGATACTTTTTATAAAAGGTGTTTTTTTATAAAAGGTACTTTTTATAAAAGGTGTTTTTTTATAAAAGATACTTTTTCTTTAACGTTCTTATTATAAAAGGCACTTTTTATAGAAGTAATTTTTTAAAAGTACTTTTTATAAAGGGTACTTTTTATAAAGAGTACTTTTTATTAAGGGCACTTTTTATAAAAGGTACTTTTTATTTAAAGGTACTTTCTACTAAAGGTACTTTTTATAAAAGGTACTTTTTATAAAAGGTACTTTTGATATAAGGTACTTTTGATATAAGGTACTTTTAATAAGAAATACTTTTCATAAAAGCTAGTTCTTCTACAAGGTACTTTATCTAACAGATACTTTTTATAAAAGGTACTTTATCTAAAAGGTACTTTTAAAAAAAGGTCCATTTTATAAAAGGTCCATTTTATAAAAGGTAGTTTTTATAAAAGTTACTTTGATTAAAATGAACCTTTTTATAAAATGTGTTTTTTATAAAAGATACTTTTTATAAACGGTTCTTTTTCACAAGGTACTTTTTACTAAAGGTACTTTTCATAAAAGCTTAGTTTTGTAAAAGGTACTTTTTTAAATGTATATTTTAGAGGGCATATATTGCAAATATGATAATGGTAAGTGTGTTAAATAGAGTTTCCTATAAAAGTAATTCTGGTATTGTTTTTCACAAATCTTTAATATAGCGTTTTTTCCAAGAGAATTTTTTTATAGAAATGGGTTTTTAAAGCAATTTTTTGTAAAAGGACTTTTTGAAAAAATATTTTTTAAAAGTAGTGAAAAAGTAGTTATCCAAAATTTAACTTTTTTGCTTTATTCTTAATGGAATTTATAATTCTTTAATAGTAGTTTTTTTCTTTAGTCTTTTGCACTTAAATAAATTAGTAGACGAACAATCGTTTTAAGGTCAATAAAAAGGTTTGAAAGATCTTAGCATAGGAAAAGTTTTTTTTCTGTTCGCAACTCATTAAGTTTATTAATAACTTTCCGTTCTCTCTGAATTTATATGTTTTTAAAGAAACGTATTTATAATTAAAGTCTGGGCAAATAAAAATTCAATTTACTTATTCATTTTAACAAATTAAAGTTAATGGGAAAACATTGATTTTTCCAAGTAAAAATTACAACATTATAGAAACAAAATACATGAACAACTGCCGGCTAAATTAAGTTCAAAAATAAGATTAGAATTTAGCTGTAATTTGCCAAATAAACCTTTAATCTAAATATTTTTGTTATTTTTAAAATAAATGTAAACAATATGGACGGATAAGAAATTTAAGAGGATATACAGAGGTAAAAGTTCAAGCCACCCAAACGTTCCTATGCTGAGATAAATAAACACTCATACAACTAAATTGATAAAATACATCAATTAAAACAAATTTAAATTTAATTAAAAAAGAACTTTGCTGCCAAGCTACATATTTAAAATACTTTTAGTAAAGTCTTTTCATATTTCTAAATGAATATTTAGCTCTAAACGGGGGTTTATCGTCTTTAATTTAAACACTCCTTAATAACCTCAATGTACACAATGCCACAAACTTATAGTTTACTTTTCATTCATTTATTTTTATAATTTATCCGGTTTGTTGTGAATACTGTTTATTTAGTTAATTCCATTTTATACACACAAGCGGTATTAGAACTGCTTGTAGTATTTAAATTCCCCACATTTCTTTGGTTTTACTTATAGTTATTTACTTACATTGTGCGCTTACAGTGTGTTTTTTGGTCAGTTTTTATAAATATTATACTTACTGGCCTCTTGAAGTATGCAACAGTAATGTAACTAGAGTACTGGCACCAGGACAAGTACAATTGTTGGCCAACAAAGCGTATTTGAATTCATCTTCACACACAACATGTTCGGCAAATTTGACATGTAACTTATGTTCCGGCCTGAAAGAAGTATACGAAAAAAAAAGTTGTTTAAGTAAAAAAATAAAATACCATCAGTACGCATTTAGTAATTTCGTTAAACATGTTAATAAAAATATCCATTAAAGGAAACATTTTGTACTAAAATCTCTTGTATTTTAAATCTTTAAATCAATATCAGACTGATTCTTATAAAAAATTAAATACTTGTTATAAAATTACAGTCTTATTTATAAAAATTATTAAGGCTTTATAAACATTTTATAAAACAGATTTTCCTACAAATTTTTTCTTATTAAGCCTTTATAAAGCATTAATAATTTTTGTATATGTATTAGGCTGTTAAATTTTATGGAAATAAACACTTATCACCATATTCAAAAATTTTTCAATTTGTTTGAAATATACTTTTTTTTAAAAATTTCTTAATATAAATTAAAAAAAAAAAATCATTATAAAAATGCCGTTTCCATAAAGTTTCCTAATAGTGTTTTCACACTGAAAGTTAAAACCATAAACAGCTGATTTTGCATTCACACTGCAAGTTTGTTAAATTCAGGTTTTATGGCCTTATTTTGTAAAACTAAACGAATTTTCGTTTTCGTTTCTGGTTGGAGCGAAAACAAAATTATTTTAGCAGCCTGTTTTTAGAAAACATAAGCTCTTTCGTTTTTATGTTTCGTTTATAAACGATAACGTTTAAAATTTGATTTTTATAAAACATATTCCAAAGCTTTCGTTTTGACATAAAAAGAGCTTTTTAGGTATAACCAAAAATTCAAACTCACAAAATTATTACAGTGAAGGAATACAAAAAATAATATCTATTAAAAAAAATTTCTATGAAAAATTTGAAATAAAAATCATTTCAAATTAATTTTAAATTTTATGAATAAGGGGGTAAGCAATTTAATTTTTAATTGATTTTAGCATTCAATTGGAAATCCATTTACCCATTAAAACAGATTTTCATTGCATTTCGTATTTTCCGTTGTTTGTTAGAACTAACTATGTTTTTTTTCTTTCTATAACCTTTACTTTATTTTGACTCAATACTTAAATTCTTTGTGATTTGTTTGACAGTTAAATTATTTTAAAATAAAGCAAAAATTATCTGTTTATACTGAATTTGGTCTTGAGTCTTTCACAGAAAAATTAAAGAAGCAAGTGGAACATCTTTGCTTTGTACGGAAGTCAAGATTCGTTCTTGTGAAAGTTAAATCAATCCGCTTATGGAAAAAGCCATTTAGATTTTTTCGTTTATTTAATTTTTTTTTTGTAATTTATAGTAAAAAAATGAAAGGAAAAAATAGTTGTTCACTGTTTTAAGTCAGTTCAGATTCTAACATTAAAAATTAAATAACATTTTCGTTAAAGTCAAATGAAAAATATGTAGACTGATTTTTAATTAATTTTACATAAAAAATTTTATGAGTGTGGGAAACTGAAAGCTCTTTTGTTGTCACACACATAAAAATAAATAAATGTTTTAAAAACGAAAACATGGTTTCATTCGTTATTTTAAAGAACGTATAAACTTACTCATTTTCGAAAAACAGGCTGTAAATTTTGTAAAACGCTACGTTGTTTTCGTTTCTTGTCAAAATATTATAATTGAAAAATATATTATTCATTATAAAAAGCTGAATATAAAAATATTTTCAAAGTCAAATTTAATTAAATTATGGAATATGCACCAACGAAACAAGGGCCCATAAATATCGGGTGTTTTTTTTAGAGGTATAGAACTTCGAATTGAAATAAAACACAAGAAAATCATTTTAATGTCCATCAATTTGGCTTTATTGGAAGGATAATTTTATGCCATTAATGTTTAAATATGCTTTCGGGCATGTGGCCGCCGCAGCTGGCTCGAATAAAGCCAATTCTACAGGTCCAATTTTCAACCACTTTTTCGAGCATATGGGGCCGTATGTTGGCAATAACGCCACGAATGTTGGCTTCCAAGTCCCCTAACGTTTCTGGCTTGTTGGCGTAGACGAGCGACTTCACATATCCCCAAAGAAAATAATCCAATGGTGTCAAATCACACGATCTTGGTGGCCAATTGACAGGTCCATTCCGCGAAATTATGCGCTCATCGAATGTTTCCTTCAATAAATCGATTGTGACGTGCGCCGTGTGGCATGTAGCGCCGTCTTGTTGGAACCACAACTCATCCACATTCATGCCATCCACTTCGGGAACAAAATAGTCGGTTAGTCGGCTCCAATTGCTGTGCACGGTGGCGAATCGATTCATTCGGGTCCTCTTCAACACTTTGCTCTACAGCGGCAATTGTATCTTCGGTGCGCACTGTTCGACGTCTCTGCGGATGCGTATTATCACATAGAGTAAACGTAGTGCGAAAACGATCCATGGTTAACCGAATTAATTACTCTGATGGACGACTATGTCGACCATAAAATGGACGGAGCTTGCGGTAAACTTCGCGAACTGAACCATTATTTTCGAAATAAATTTGCATGATTTGCAAGCGTTGTTCTTTTGTCAACCTGTTCATGATGAAATGGCAAACCAAATTAATATTAATCACTTGACAGCTGACAAAATGGCCGCCAGTTAAAAAAGTGATGCCAACTTAAAGTTCTATACCTCAATAAAAAACACCCTTTACTTATTGGAATGTTTGTGAAACTTTGAGACGTTCAATATTTCAATGCTGGAGTGAAATATTAATGTATATGGATATGTTTTTCATCATACACATCAATTCAGTCAAGTTCCTATCCAAAATCTCTCAAGTGCAATCGAAAAGGTCTCATATCAGTTCTAGGCAAGCTGCTTACTTCACAACATTTTTCCCCACATAAAGAAATAAAGAGATATCCGCTACTATCTGCTGTATTATAAAGGTAAAAATATTGCATGCAGGTTGCAAACAAATAACATGACACCCTAAAGATTATAAATTAATATACATATATATGTATGTAATATTGTCATAAGCATTGTGCCAAACAAGAACTTTATAAAGAAAATTATCTCACTACTTTTGATGGCCGAAATTTTGAATAGGAACTTGGCCCTTTTTCACACTTATATTTTTGTGAAGATCTAACTACTTTTTGTTTTCTTTAATAAAAACATTGCAAATGAAAGATTTCTAGTCCGTTATATTTCTATTAATGATCACGGCGCCAGTTTAAAAGGGCAAAGTTAAATAATATAATGGGTTAAAAAGAGATACATAATATAGCATTGCACAGATACATCTGTTTGCACTAGTTTTGCGTGTTTTTTGGTTCTGGTATGAACAAATATGTTATTTATCGTTTTCTGTTACTAGTTGTAAATGTTGATTTTTTAAGCAATTATTGTATGGTTGGGCAATGAGCAAATGAAAACAACACATTCTTTTTTTTTTTTTTTTGTTTTTCTAAGGCAAATAAGATACATAAAACTGCTTTTACCATAAGTGCCTTATGATGTGTTGAAAAAAAATGTAGTTGCCTGATGAATGAATAAATGAAAGCAAAATTGCACATACATAAGTAAGTAAATGATACATGTATATGAAACACATGCATTTGTAATTACTCTCAGAGCAAAATTGTCTCTTTCTCTCTCTATACCTTGGCTGCGCCACAAAATAACATAAGGAACGTCCGCACATATGTACATCTGCACATCATGTATTTGTTTCAATAGTGCTTTCTTTCATATATTTGTATTACAATATGTATTTTTTGAGCAAAAACAGATCAAACAGTTGCTCAGCAGCAATACAATAAGCAATTGTTATTTTTTTTTCAATTGTATTTTAATTTGCAAAATCACGCACACACAATAACTCTTATACTAGTTCTGTCGCTCACACTACAATTATATGGTACATACCAGTGATGGGAAAGTTGGTACGATCGTACTTTTTTTGATACTATTTGACATGAGAAAGTACCGTAGCACTCCCGCAACACGTTGGATACTCTCACGGCCTACTTAGAAATATAGTCGGAAGACGCGCGTATGCATATATGTTTGCGAAGAATTAAATTTCTTTTTCGACAACTGGCACGAAACTTTATTAGTAAAGACATTTTAGAAAAGTGTACCAAACCAATCACAATTAAATATAAATGAAAACTATATTTGATTCAATGATATTTTCTGTGGCACAGAAGTTGATCTCTATGTAAACAGAAATTTTGTTGAAACAACTGTTTCAGTTTAAAAAAAAATTGTAAAAAGTTTATATTATATTCTGTCAAGTTCTTAGAGCAAAAGTGGACTTTGACAGTTTGGTTTAGTAAGTATCCCTTTGAAAATGTTTTATTTGGTAATTATACTACTTTTAATTAAAGTGTTTCCCAGCGAAAAGCTAAATTTTTAAAATATCAACAGCCAATATAGGTCATACTATGGCAGAACTAAGGCCATTAACAACAAAAAATATACATATGTATGAAGTTTCTGGACTTCCGTTGCTATAACTAAAAACGCATTGGACGAATACATGTTTCCTGGTAAATCGAGAGTAGCTTACGGAATTTTGTCCATACCTCACTCCTCTGTTAATATCGAAAGGATTTTCTCTTACCACAATCTCATGAAAACAAAACAAAGGAACATGCTTTATATTCCAACAGTATAGTCTTATCCAGGCCAAAGATTTATTGAAGTCTAAAAACTGTCTTTGTTATAACTGTAATATTATACCCACCCAGACAGAAAAAGACAGATGTGCGATAGCTTTCCGTGAGCACCTGCCATTACGGCCTTATCTCACGGGTGCCAAAGCGCTGGGTGTGGGTTAGACGCCAGACCAACGCCCCCATGCACCCTATTAGAATGAACCTATGGCCCACTCCATAAGGCACATAGGTTGCAATCTTTGAATATAGTTATCCATGTACTATATTCAATTACCTTGCTGAGGTAATTTGAGCTATCTAAACTCTGCTGCTATGTCCGTGCCCATAGCAGCTTCTGTTGAATGGCAACAGCACCTAGAATAGTGTCTGGCTGACCGCGTCAGACCAACCACTAGTATTGATTTCACACTGGGAAGCCAAGACTATTCTCCCAGCGATTTTGGTAGCAACCACAGCCACCACGATAATTCTCCGGCTTCCACGCCAAGGTGTTGTGTATACACCCATAGCGAGGTCCCCATGAGAATTCCTCAACCATTGCCGGCACAGCTCAACCACTCGTCCGAGATGAACCCATGCCTGTGTCGCCAAATAACCAGTGCCTACTCCACACATACCAAAATCATCCTTTTAACCTCATGAGGTAGGACGAACTCGGCATTTTAGCAAAGGAAACTGACGACCGCTACATGCACTCAACTCTAAGCAGCTCGGCTGTCGGGCCACCGGCACCCGTGGCACCAGAAGTAGCCTCTGGTTAGACCTCGAAGTTCCACCACAAGGGCTTCACCTCTATCGTCTTTTGAACTCAGGGGCAGTTCTAGGTGACGCTGCACCTAATTGACATCAACAGGACCTGTCTTCCTTTTGTTATAAATATGTGCACATCCGTTACTCTGTTTATATTCAGAGATTGGGTAGTAACACATAAGTTCTATGGGTAATGTACCAAAGGTACGTCAATGGAAAAAGCCACATCACCCCAGCTGGGGCCCCGGGGTTGCCACACCCGTAGTCCATAACAGACTCCCCTGGGGGGACAGAAAAAGACAATCAGCACGATGTATAACATCTATCTATCTACATATATCAGCATAACATCTGTTTAATTTTAAGGAACTCATAACATTAAAATTGTAACGCCGAATGACCATCCTCCAACTCTTGTTTTTAATGTTGGTGCAATACTCTAAATACAAATTTATAAGGTCGTCACAATGGAAATTTTCAAACTTAAGTGAACTTTTTGTATTTACGGTGTTGTAGTGATAGGATTACTAAGAACACGTTATTTGTAAACACAAAGTCATATTTTTGTGTTTGTAATACTTTGGTGGTACAAAATTTTTGGAAGAGTCGTAATTTTGTATTTACAGTATTGTGGAGGCACATACTTTTTGCGCAAAATCACAATTTCTGTCTGGTTATATACATATGTATATGCTTTGTGTTCAATTTCTTATATATTTGTAATAAATTTTATATAATTTTTTGTTAATAAAATTTAAATAAAAAAATAGTTTTTGGTACTCTCGGGATCAAAAAAGTACTCAAAAAAGTTTTTTTTTGTACCGAAATGCAAATCTCATTTTCCATCACTGGTACATACCATGGTATATTTGTTTTGGCTATACAAACGAGTATACAAATGCAACCCTTTAACACATAACAGGAAAACATCACGTTAAATTTTATGACCATGGCCCAGTCTGCCTGGTTTAACAATCGATGCTTTCGAATTTTTCTTGTTCGTAACTCACCTAGGCCTACTTGTGTAACAAAACATAGCTCTGTAGTTAAAGCTCAAGTGCTTCATCATTTGATGACTGTATCAGTGGTCAGTGTCAGTGAGTATGTCTTAAAAAATGCACTTTTTGCATCTCCATTTATCAGAAAACTTTCGTTACACACCTTCAAACTTCGTATTAAATTTTATCATTTTACCATTGACAGGAACAAAGTAGTTATTAGGGTGTTAAAGCGAATGTATGTGTATATATAGGCACTACGTCCATAGGCCGAGCTGGCCTGGAGCTCTATCGTGCACCTAGATCAAAATCAGGCAAACGCATACATATATAAAAAAAGAGAGTAAAATGCATGCTTGTACGAATGTGCGTGTAAAAAATATCATAACGAGCTAGCCACGGGCGGCCTTTTGGTTATATTTGACCTAGATACTAATTTACTCATTATTGCAGCAAAACTAATGCAATAATGCAGTTAAAACTTTTAAAACGAATACAATTTAATAAACGTTTTCATAAAACATTTAAGTCGTTTGAAAATGTTTGAAACTGTTTTATACAACCGTTCGGAATGGTTTTGATTCCGTATTAACCATTCCGTTCAAATTTCGTTTTGGTGCTTCATTCAGATTCCCATCGTTTTCATCAATCCGAAAAAAATGCTTAATCTTACAAGTGTAGCAACATAATTTTGTAGTAAATGATAATCTGGCATATGTTTAGGCGTTTTAAATTTTTTTTGTATGCATATTTTTATTCTGCCTTGTATTTTTTTGTTTTGTGTGCTGCCACTATGAAGATTTTGATAAAGTGCATATAAAAATGGTATGGCAATACCAAAGAAACCAATTCCGTACATTTTGTTCTGTTGATTTTATTTTTGTGATGACTTGAGAAATTTGCATAATAAATAAATGAAAACTAAATAATTGTAATTCAGCTTTGAATAAATAAATGAAAAATAGTATTCTTAATTGAAAAAAAAAATTGTTTAAAATGTTTTTGATGTGTAAACATCTATACGCTAGGGGGTAAAAATTTTTTTGCTTTGATTCTTTGCTGAGATTTCTTTGCTGAGATTTCTTTGCTGAGGTTTCTTTGCTTTTTGCTTTTGCTTTGCATTGTCAAATCGGTGTGAGCTATGTATGAGTGTATTAGTGTTTGAAAGAAGCAATACCAAGCAGAGAAACAAGTCGACCGGCTCGAAGCCGACGGTGCGCGGCCGCCGGTTATTTTTCTGTATATTTCCGTACACCAAAGGTGAAAATGAACCGTAAGAGCTACGGACTTGAAATTTGGACACAATATGTAGACATTTGGCCACTACAACAACAAATACATGAGAGTTAGAAACTAAAGGGTGTTCCAAAACGAGCAACGAAAAATATTAAAATCCCAAGTAATATACATACAATTGTATGTACATATATACACTTCAAATTTTAAAAGTTAGTGTATTTTTATACACACTACAATAATTAACACTAAATTTAAAAAATTTAAATCAATGGGTGTTCCATCAGTTAATGCAATTTTGACTTTGTAATTTTGACAACTTGCTGTATCTTGGAAACCCTAAGAGCAAAACTCTTGAAATTTTCAAAATGGTAACACTAAAAAATCAAAAAAATATAAAATCGCCAAATATAAAAAAATCGCCAAAACGAAAAAGCACCAAATTAAAAAAAATCTCTAGGAATAAAATAAATCGCGAAAATCCGTAAAAAATCGCCAAAATGAAAAAAATCCTTAAACAAAAAAATCGCCAATATGAAAAAATCGCCAAAATGAAAACATCGCCTAAATAAAAAAACCCCAAAAACAGAAAAAAATCGCCAAAATGGAAAAACCCCCAAAAAACAGGAAAAAATCGCCAAAATGAAAAAATCGCCAAATTGAAAAAATCGCCAAAATAAAAAAAAATTACGAAAATTAAAAAAACCCAAAAAGAGAAAAAACGCCAAAACGAGTAAAAAGCCATAAAACTGAAAAAAAACGTTTAAACTGAAAAAAACTTAAAAAATTAAGAAAGCTAAATCAAAAAAAAAAAATGATCAAAACCGAATGTGCGCGAGTCAAAGTCGCACTTTACTGAATTTATTTTAATTGCAATGCGTACACAACAACAAGAACAGCAAAAACTAAACGATGAACAGTAAAGGCATTTACCATAGATGAGCACTGCAGTACCACTGAAATTTCAGTAAAAATAATAAAAAAAAGCAATGTGAGTCCGATCACAGGGGAGATGTGTAAACATCTAGTAATGAAAAATTTGTTTAAAGTTGGAAGTACTTTTTCTTTTAGTATATTTTTATTAACTAATCAATTAAAAGTATCAAAACTTATAATGTTGTAAAAACATAGGAATTTGCTTGTTTTTGTTTGTTTTATTTAACTTATTTGGTTAGTAGGTAAATGGGCACACTGCAGTATGTATGTATGTACTGCATTAAAAATTGCAGTAAATTTACTGATTACTGAAAAATTTAATTTGCATTATCAGTAAAATCGTAGGGCTGTATTCATAATAATTTAAAAAAAAAATATACTAAAAGCATAAGTACTTCCAACTTAAAAAAAAATTTTTCACTACTAGATGTTTACACATCTCCTCTGTGATCGGACTCACATTGCTTTTTTTTTTTACTTTAACATGCAGATGTTAATTCCGTCCATGAAATTAAAAGTGATTTCATTCCGAATTTTTTTTTCGTTTTTCGTTTTCTAAAGCACCAAAATACGGATTGAACTCCGTTTCCGAATGGAATTGAGCTCTGTGACATGGCTGATAAAATACATTTATTTTACGTAAGATAGAATTTTCTTTTTCAAATGTTTTACAAAACTCAAAATTAAAAATAAACCAAAATTTTCTGTTTGAAACGTTTCGTTCTGTATTACAAAATTAGGCCATTAATCTTACACTGTCTAATAACTTTGCTCAAAAATAAAATAAATCTCCTGCAGAAATGCGTGTATTTGTTGTTGTATTTTTTTCAGCTTTTTATAACACTTATTTGACAAACTGTACAACAAACTGTTTTTGTTTGTATGAAAAACTCGGAAATTTTACAATGCGCTGTAAAATGGAAATTATTTTATATTTTGTAAATAAATATTTTAAAATTATTGAACTAGTAATGTTCACAAAGTGAAGAAGTGCTTGGAAATCAAGTTATACCTAATTTACATTAAGCATTTTTTTCATGAAATTAGTTGCATGAAAATTTTTTTATTTGTCAATAGGAGGCCTGGAGGGCAAACTCGTATCAAAAAATTTGTTAAAAATGTATCAGGGATTCATTTTACGCCCTTTTTTATACAAAATTCTCTTTTATAGCGCTGCAATTAGCAAATAGAAAAAGTTGCGTGCGACAAAATTCATGAACTTTCATGAAAAAATGCTTAATGTAAATCACGTATTATTGTATATTAAAAATGCACAAATACATCACAAAAAAAACTTTTTTTTTATCGGCGGATAGATCTCAGTCATGTCGTGTTTTTTCACTTCCCAGAGATCAATAAAAATATTTTCGTTGTTTTCCTTCCAAAAGACTATTTTTTTAAATATTTTTTTGTTTATTGTTGCTGCTGCATTTTTAAGTTGAAAATCTTTCAAGCAACATCTATTGTTATTTACTGGCATAAACATTATCAGCTGCCTCCGGGTCATTTTAACTTGGCAGAACTGAACTTATCACAGCGAAAACAAGGTTGCATTTCATAAAACCAACTTAAAACGAATTCAAAAATGGTTCTATGTTGGTTTTAACAAAAACAATTTGTATGGTAAAACCAGCTTTTAACAATTGGTTTTAACGTTAAAACCAACTTTTATTAAAACCATGTCAGTGTGAAAACACTATAAGGAAAAAGTAAATTTTTAAGAAATTACCTTTTAGAAAAAGTACTTTAAGAAAAAGTACCTTTCAAAAAAGGAAGTGTTAAAATAAATACTTTTTTGAAAAAGTACCTTTAAGAAGAAATGCCTTTTGGAAAAAGTACCTTTTAGAAAAAGTACCTTTTAGAAAAAGTACCTTATAGAAAAAGTACTTTATTAAGAAAGGTACATTTAAAAAAAAGTACGTTTAAAAAAGTACTTTAAAAAAACCTTTAGAAAAAGTACTTCTAAAAAGGAACTTTTTAAAAAAAGTACTTCTATAAAGGAATCTTTTAGAAAAAGTAGCTTTTAGATAAAGTACCTTTTAGAAAAAGTACTTTTTTATATACATACTTCTTACAAAAATACCTTTTAGAAAAAGTACTTTTCTATATACATACTTCTTACAAAAATACCTTCAAAAAAGAGTACCTGTTACAAAAATAAACTTTAGTAAACGTACCTTTTTCAAAAAATAACCTTTTCCAAAAAAGTACCTTTTACAAAAAGTAACTTTGAAAAAACTAGTAGAAAAAAAGTAACTAAAAAAAACTTTAAAAAGCACTTTTAAAAAAGTACTTTTTGTAAAAAAAAGTACCTTCTAGAAAAGGTACTTTTTGGAAAAAGTACTTTTTGTTAAAAAAAAGTACCTTTTGGAAAAAGTACTTTTTGTTAAAAAAGTACCTTTTGGAAAAAGTACTTTTTGTTAAAAGAAGTACCTTTTAGAAAAAGTACCTTTTCGAAAAAGAAATTTTTAGAAAAAGTATCGTTTAGAAAAAGTGCCTTTTAGAAAAAGTACCTTTTAGAAAAAGTACCTTTTAGAAAAAGTATCTATCAGAAAAAGTACCTTTTTAGAAAATTACCTTTTGTAAAAAGTATCATTCAGAAAAAGTACCTCTTAGCAAAAGTACATCTGAGCAAAATTGCCTTGTAGCAAATGTACATCTAAGAAAAAAACTTTCTCAAAAAAGTACTCTTGCAAAAAAATCCTTTAAAAAAGGTACTCCTTACAAATAGTATCTTTTTGATAAAAAAAATTTAGAAAAACTTACTAAGAGCAAAAGTACCTTACAAAAGGAGAACCATAGAGAAGGAGTCCCTTTGAGAAAAATACCTTTAACAAACTTTTTTAAGAGTATGCCCAAAAAAATTAAAAAAAACCTTTAACAAAAAGTACCTGTACCAAAAATGACCTCGTGGAAAATTTTTTAAGAAAAGTATTTTTTGGTAGAGAAGTGTTAAAAAAAGTACCAGTTATAAAAGTTGTTTTTTTAGTTTTTATAATTTCGTAAAAGTTATCTATTAAAAAAAAGACTGAAAACTATCCTATAATTCTTCTTAACAAAAGTTTTGTAAAAAAAGTTTTAAGAAATGTCTGGCATATATTGGTATGTATGTATGTATATTTCTCAAAGAGCCCTCAAAAACTGCTTGAACAAAAGGCTTTGGCTTTTATTCTTTTCGTTTTGTGTGTGTGTGTGTGTGTTAAATTTAATGTTATTTCGAGTGTAGATTGGATTTACCTAAATATTTGTACATATTGTGGTACACTTGGTGCAAAATCTTTAACAGCCCATGAACGTAAAATTGTATGCTCATCGGCAGCAGTCTTATCGGCATAATTGCGTGCAGCTAAAATAAAACATGCCTCAGCCTCATTCATGCGTGCTCGTGCCAAGTCGCCATCCTTTAAGCACGACCCCTGTTATAATTGTTCGAATAAAAATGGCAGAAAGAGATCAATAAGGAGGAGATAAAGATTAAATATTAATAAAAGGACTGTGCTGAAGCATTTTCGGAATTAATATTTTATTTCTCAAAGCAATTCTTACCTGTATATAAATAACTCTTTGTGCCCATATGGGCACCTGCAAAATCATACGCATTGTAGTGTCCAATTCCATGGGACTGAGTAGCACAACATAATAGTCTTGCAACAAAGGATGAGCGTAAAATTCATTAAGAAAATCCATGATGGTGTCTGCATGCAAAGTGGTCGAGCATACGACAACATGTTTTTCACTTTGGGCACGATGTGATGAATAGCTGCCACCAAGTTTCTGACGTTCCATCCAAGTGAAAGCCAATTGTTCAAACTGAGAAAGAAGAAAATTGTATGTACGAAATGTTATAAATGAGTTTAAATCTTATTAAGGGAACAATGCGAGATTGCGGAAAATGTGATGAAATATTTTTCATTTTTATTTTATTTTTTTGGTGATTTTATCTCGTAAGAATTGAATTACAGGAGAAGCGTTTTGCAACTAATGTGGGAAAGATGAAAATTAAATCTTTTAAAAGAAAAATTTAAGATGTATGTAGTAAAATTAACCGAGATAAGAGGTGAAAATTATTTCTAAAATGTTAGTAAAATGAATTAAATCTAATAAATATTTAAAACAAAAATACAAGGGCCACACCACTTTCAGAAAGAGGGCCGACACATGTGATATATTTTTTTGCTTTCCTCTGCCGGAATCAGTAGTTAAAGTCTTGTTATTTTATGAGCTGTACACTGTATTTTATTTACTTAGATTTAGAGAAATTTAAATTTCGAAGAAAACATATGCGGGCATTTTCATGATGTCGCACGTGACTTTCGAGCACACTTAAAGTGAAAAAAGTCAAAATAAAACAATAAGCGCAACTTAGAGCTCAAAATTAGCCCTATAATTAATTTTCAAGATAATTGTAAATAACCAAGTCATTCACATGTGACAAAAAAACGAAGTTGTTTTTGGGGCCAATGAGTAAAAAGCTGATTTCAGTGAAACGTGAAGAAATATTTTAATGTGGCTATTTTTAGTATATTGTGCACTGATGTCTCTTTAAAATAGTTGACATTTTAGCCAAAAATTATTTGGTGCGTATGACATTTCGTACGTGACATTTTTTTTTCAGTATGATATTTATATTGTTTCTGTTGCTCTTTTTACTTGTTTTTTATGAATTGTACACTGTATTTCACTTTTTTTAGCTTCAAAAAACCTTAAATTGTCAAGAAAACATATACGGACATTTTCAAGATGTCGAACGTGACCGTCGTACACTTTCAAAGTGAAAAGTCTTAGTAAAAATGTTTTCATATTAACAGAAGTATTTAATTTTACCTTCATATCTCTTCACAATACATACATTCCCACTTTTTTTTTACAGCTTTTGCAAACTTTTGCTGGCATTTGCAGGTCTGGTTTTGTGTTTGTTCGGTATTTCACGTTTCTGCTATTACGTATGCGGCCATTCTGCCTTATTCTCTTCAATTAATTAATTTTTTCCTCTCAGCCAACGATTTCCACTTTCCTCAAACATTCCGCATTCTTTATTTATAGTTTTGTAATAATATTTCATCTTCCTACAATTTTACTCTCTACATTTTATAACTCTCTTTATTTCTTCGCCTTTTGTGCACATCTAAATTTAAATAATTTTAAAGTTTATATTAAACATTTTTTAATACATTTTCTTTAGTGTGCACACTTGCGATGTCGCACGGGACCAACTATGTTTAGATATACCACAATCACACTTTTTAGTAAGTTTTTTATATATTAATTGTATTAACTATCTCTATTTGTGCTGAATATTTAATGAGCTTTCTGCTTGTAGTTTCGCAGTACTGACAGCAAATGTTTTTTTTCAAGAACGCACGTGACATCGAAATATGCTGTCTTTGTTAGGTAAACATCTTGCCCATCTAAATTTAAATAATTAAAAAGCACATACAATTTTTCCATATACATTTTTTTCAATTTTAAACTCACGAAGTCGCACGTGACCTACTTTATTTAAATAATATTCAGAAACTATTTTAAATGCATTATATGTACTGACAATTTTATGAGCTTTCTGTTTGTACTTTCAACATACTGATGGCAAATATTGTTTTTCAATGTCGCACGTGTCATTGAAATACGCAATTTTGCAAAGTAAAAACTTTGCTTATATAATCTCAGATAAAATAATTGAAGTGTATGTACACTTCGTTTTGTTTTTTTTTTATTCTGAACTAACGATGTCGCACGTGACAAACTTGATATACAGAGGTATCAGAAATCTTAATATTTTTTTCTTTTATTTTATTTGATGAGCTTTCTGCTTGTACTTTCGCAGCACAAATGTTATTTTTCAATGTTGCGCGTGACAAAGAAATATACGATTTCGCAAGGTTTTAATTTTGCCTATCTAAATTTAAAAGTATGTAAAATTTTTTATGTATTTTTTTTCATTTTACATTTACAATGTTACACGTGACATACTTTATGTATACAGTTTTCAGTAAGTTTTGTTTTATATTTTAATTTTATTAAATATTTCTTTTTTACTAAATATTTGATGAGATTTCTGCTTATACTTTTGAAGCACTGATAAAAAATATTGTTTTGCAATGTTGCACGTGACATCGAAATAGGCAGTTTTGGAAAGTAAAAAATTTTGCTTATCTAAAATAAAATAAAATAATTGAAGAGTGTGTAAATTTTTTTGTTTATTTTATTCGTTCTGCACTAGGGATCTCGCACGTGACTAATTTTATATAGGTATCACGATCAGAAATGTTTATATTTTTATTTTAATTGTATTAAATATCTCCGTTTGATCTTTCTGCTTGCACGTTCGAAGCAGTGATAACATATATTGTTTTAAATGTCGCACGTGATCTCAAAATATGCGCAAAGCAAATACTTTAGGTTATTTGCAATCGCATAGTTTCTTAAGCATTTTTTTTTTTGACTCTTTGTACCATCAGAAGTATTTAAGAGAACGAAAGTTAATGAATAATGCCTCTCTTTAAGATTTTTTAACAAAAGAAAAGGTATAAAAGAAATATTGAAATGAAAAAGGTTTTGATTTTGGGACTTTGCATTCGAATAGTTAGAAATGTAATTTTTTTTTCATTAGTTAAATTTTATTGTTTCTATATGGAAATATCGAGCCATAACCGCTAAAAAAAGCTTAACCAAAACATTTCTTGGTTTTTTTATTTGTTTTTTTTTTTTGGCGAAAAACGATCGATTGCGGCCAAAAAATTCAGTTGGAAAATTATGTCGCTTAAGCCCAGCATAAAATTACACATTACTAATAGAACTACTTGCCATATAATGACTTACTTTTCTGATTGCCAATTATCATTACTCGCTTACAAATCACATTACCTAAAATTTAAAAAAATTACGTGCAAGTTGCTAAATGAAGAGAATGATTTTTTTAGACGAAATAGATTACGTAAAATGTTGACAAATAAAAAAAATGTAAGTACTTCTCAAGAATCGATTATTTTAGTCTCACGCCCATACAATTTTTCCATATACATTTTTTTCAATTTTATACTCACGAAGTCGCACGTGACCTACTTTATTTAAATAATATTCAGAAATTATTTTAAATGCATTATATGTACTGACAATTTTATGAGCTTTCTGTTTGTACTTTCAACATACTGATGGCAAATATTGTTTTTCAATGTCGCACGTGTCATTGAAATACGCAATTTTGCAAAGTAAAAATTTTGCTTATATAATCTCAGATAAAATAATTGAAGTGTGTGTACACTTAAGTTGGTAATCCAGTAGGGAAGTGCTTCCACAAAAAATACTTAATTCCAAACTCGATTACTTTTTTTGAAATTTTTTGCTGGGAGCTTTTTGTTTTGGCGGTTGTGGCACGATATGATAAAAAAAGGTGTTTTCATGAGTTTAATAAATAATTTTTTGATGTTGGTGGAAATGCCCACATTATATTTTTTTGTGAAAATGCATTTTTAATTTTTTGTGTCCCAAGTGATTATAGCATGTCATGGTGTTGCTGTTAAGAAATCTGTCAAGTTCTTCAATCAGTCTTGAACATTGAATGAAATATTACAATCAAAATGTTTTTTTTTTATTTCAAAAATATTTTTCTTTTTTTTCCACTGTGCGCTCCAATGTAATGAGTAAATGTTTCAAAATTGTTTATTTTTGATTGATTGACAATTTACAAAAATAAAACTATAATAGTATTAGCTATATGTGATAAAAATATTTCACTCGTAAGTCCTGTTATACGCACAGACAAAACTTTAATTCACTCAGCTTAACATAAAATTCTTAAATCACTTATGATGGACACTACTACTTTATCAAAAATGTGATTTATTATTTTTTTTATTATATAAATTATATAAAAAGAAGTTTTATAAAGTAAAAAATACTTGAGAAGAAATACAAGTGTTACGAGTATTATGTTTATGGTAAAAGCCTTGTCAAGGAAACATTTTATGTGCAAAAAAACTTCGACCATTACGCCCTTTGTAATCTGTTATGTAAATTAATGCCATATCCACAGGATTGACAATCGATTTAAAATTTTGCCCTACTTAACAAACAAATTTTTCTTTTTTCCATTTAAATCTACTATAAATTTAAAAGTACATTAAATGGGTCTTGTCAAATATGTACAAGAGTGTTCTTAATACAAATTTATGGAAAACTTATGTTTTCTTATATTTAAAAATCTTTTGAAAAAAGTTTTTAAAGATGATTTTTATTTTAATAAATTCGTACTTGAATTCATTTTTCATACCAATTCAGCTTAATAACAAAAAAAAAAAAAAAAAAAAAAAACATACATACTTCGATATTTTACAACAGTCCTCAAGGCTTACATTTCACTGACCTAAATATCTATTTTTATTTAATTTATTTATTTTTGTTTTGCTAGATTTTGTCCACTATGGAAACAACATTTCTATTTTACATTGAACTTATCAAATATAAGATTTATTTTTAAACAGGGCACTTGTGTAAACATCTGCATACATACATACACATTTGTAAGTATTTATATGGGCATTTCCACACAAAAGTCAGCCTTTTATCATGCTACATGAACAAGCAATTAAGCTTGTATTTCAAGAGCCATAATAATAAATGTAGAACTAATTACGCTCTACACCAACAATAAAATAAAAATTAAATAAAACATTAGTTTACTTTCTTTGAAAACCCAGGCAGGCTACCTTACCCTGAAAAGTAATGTAACAAAAGCCCGATTTTTTTCTATGGAAATCTTCTTCTTCTTCTTCTTCTTCTTCTTACCATGTTCCACATTCATTTAAAATTAAACAATTACTTACTTGTGTCGGTAGGACAATCAATGCCACACATATCATTATCACCATGTACAACTGCGAAGGCCAGATGTCGGGCACAAAATCACCGTAACCAACTGTTGAAAAGGTGACAACAACATAATAAGTTGATTGAAATAAATTCAGATGACGATGACCGGCACGTTGAAAATGTTGTATGCCACAAACACTGTAACAGGAAAATTATACAAAGAAAAAAAGGCTTAAACACTTTCAAATCAACGGATAAGGGTAAATAGAGAAACATGAACATTGTAATTAAAAGCAGCTTATGCACATATTTAAATATATTTTTTTGAAGCTAAAGCATTTCACTGTTAAATTAGGAAAAATGAAGGTCAATGGGTATCTCTTTACAAACGTGTCTTTCATACCTGTTTGAGTACCACCCAAACGAGGGTTACAAGTTTAAAAATTGTTTTCTTCGAAAAATAACAATTAAAAAGTTACATTTTTAACAATCACCAGTTTTGCGTATGTCAAGTCGACTATGCGTCCTCAAGAATTTTGTCTTAGATTAAAGAAACCTAGCACACGTTTCCTTTAATCTAGTTCAAAATTGTCCCAGGCGAATATTCAATTTGACATCCGCAATATGTGTAAATATCTATGTAAGAGGACACCTTTTTCATAAAAGTACCTTCTTTTGAAAAAAATTTGTTTCAAAAAATATCTTTATGGAATCGACCTTGAATAATATACCTTTAAAAAAGCTACTACTACAGAAAAAGTACTTTTAAAAAAAGAATGTACCTTATTTTAAAAGAATTGTCTTTAAGGACATATTTTTTAAAATGTACCTTTTCAAAAAGCCTCCTTTAAAAATATGCTTCATGAGAATTTCTTTTTAAAAAAAGTACCTTCCAAAAAAAGGAACTTTTAAAAAAGTAAGTTTTAAAAAAGCACTTTTTAAAAAAAATACCTATTAAAAAGTATTTTTTAAGAAAGTAACAAAGTACGCTTTGAACAAGTAAATTTGTAAAAAATACCTTTGAAAAATTACATTTTAAAATAGTACTTTTTGAAAAAAGTACCTTGAACAATTTCCTTTTAAAAAATATCTTTTGAAAACAAACGCACCTTTTGAAAAAAGTACCTTTTGAAAAAATTACCTTTTAGAAAGGTACCTTCTAAAAGCGTACCTTTTTGAAAAAATCACATTTTTGAAAAAAGTAACTTTTAAAAAAGGACCTTTTAACACAAGCAACTTTTAAAAAAGTACCTTTAAAAAAATACCGCCTGAAAAAAGTACGTTTTAAAAAAGTACCTTTTGAAAAGGTACCTTTTAACACAAATACTTTTTAAGAAAGTACCTCTTGAAAAAGGTACCTTTTAAAAAAATACCTTTTGAAAGAAGGCTCTAATGAAAAAGTACCTTTTATAAAAAGTACCTTTTGAAAAAGTAACTTTTGAAAAAGTACCTTTTGAAAAAAAAACATTTTAAAAGAATAGTTTTTAAAGAAGTACGTTCCTAAAAAGTACCTTTTCAAAAAGTACTTTTTGAAAAAAGTACCTTTAGAAAAAGTACCTTTTATAAAAAGGACCTTTTGAAAAAGTACCTTTTATAAAAAGTATCTCTTGAAAAAAAAACCATTTCAAAAGAATAGCTTTTAAAAAAGTACGTTTCTAAAAAGTACCTTTTAAAAAAGTACCTTTTCAAAAAGTACCTTTTGAAAAAAGTACATTCTAAAAAAGTAAATTTTAAGAAAGTACCTTTTAAAAAAGTACCTTTTAAAAAGTACCTTTAAAAAAGTTCCTTTTATAAATTTTTTTTTAAAAAAGTAACTTTCAAAAAAGTACTTTTTAGCAGGTACCTTTTAGTAAAGTACCTTTTAATAAAGTACCTTTTAAAAAGTACCTCTTAAAAAAGTAGCTTTTGAAAAAAGTACCTTTTGAAAAAGTACCTTTTATAAAAAGTATCTCTTAAAAAAAACCATTTTAAAAGAAAGTACGTTTCTAAAAAGTACATTTTAAAAAAGTACCTTTTCAAAAAGTACCTTTTAAAAAAAGTACATTCTAAAAAAGTAAATTTTAAGAAAGTACCTTTTAAAAAGTACCTTTAAAAAAGTTCCTTTTATAAAATTTTTTTAAAAAAAGTAACTTTCAAAAAAGTACTTTTTAGCAAGTATCTTTTAGTAAAGTACCTTTTAATAAAGTACCTTTTAAAAAGTACCCCTTAAAAAAGTAACTTTAAAAAGAATACAATTTAAAGAAGTATGTACCTTTAAAAAATTACCTTTTAAAAAAGTACATTTTTAAAAGGTTCCTTTTAAAAAAATACATTTTGAAAAAAAAAATAAAAAGAAGTACCTATTGTAAAAGTATCTTACAAAAACGTACTTTCAATAAGTATATAATTTTTTAAAAAAGTTTAGTTTAAAAATACCTTTAGAAAAAATGCCTTAAAAATATTTTTAAATAGGTACTGTGATAAAAGTATATACATTTAGAAAATACGGGTTGAAAAAAATTATTTTTAAGCACAAAAAAAAAATTCTTATATTTTTAAAGTTAATCCCAAAAAAGTATTTTTACATTATATTCTTTCAGAGAGAGTATTTTTTGCAGCAACTCTCTGCCACATCCCAGCGGGAAAAGTGGCCATTAATTACATAATAATAAGAGAAATAATGTATTATTTTTCAAAGCAAGATAATGCATTATACCCTCAGAAACGAGAGGGTAATTTGATCGAACACAATAAATTCACTATTTGAAGAAGAAGGAATGTACGCATTTAAATAATTCATTACTTTCCTAGAACATGTTATGTGTTAACCGTACTGAATTTTGGAATGAAAATTATACATGCTGTGCATTCATTTACCTTCTCCTTTACTTTTCATTACCTTTTCCCACTGGGATCATTTCGTTGCTCTTTATATTTTTAACTCACCTTGTGAAAACTAAGCACAGCAGTGTTGCCGACAAAATTGTCAATTGTTGTGACAAGGCGGACTGTGATTTTTGCATGGCACGATGCAAATCGTTCTACAATTAAAATGGGAAGAAAGAAGGAAATTTAAGTATTTAAAAAAACGGTGAGGGATATAAATATGTGCCCTTAATTATGAAAGTAGTCTAAGTCATATATTTTTTGGTTGAGATTGAATAAATCAAAAATTATTATTATACCATGCAGCATTTTAATTTAGAATTTTATTTGTCTTGAGCAAAGATTTATTTAATATTAAAAAAATGCATACGACTTACACCTTTTTCATAATTAAGGACACATATACAATAAAACACAATGATTTTTTTAATACTTACGAACATATTCTCGAGAGAACGTTTCGCTAACCAGCAATTTAGGAATATGGGTATAAATAAATTTCTTAAAGGCGGCCATAATATCTAAAAAATATAAAAACATTACATTATTATTAAATGCATATTTTTTTTTTGACATACACGTGCTTCAAAAGATTGAGTTAAGTACACCTTTGGGGGCATTTACAAAAATGTTTTTTTTTTATGAGTTTGAAATAAGTTTAAGTTCAATAATACATCGAGTGTTAGTTGCTTGTGTGCTATTAACTATTTTAATGGGGGTTTTTTTTCTAAAGGGTCTTCCAATAGGAGTTTTAAAAAATTTGATAGTTGACGGCGGCCAAAACGTTGCATGTAAATTGTCAGTTTGTTTTGCCAAATCGCCATGAATGGATGGATTTTTATATATTTACGGTCACTATAAAAAATTATTCGAAGTGTTGGTCCACTGGTTCCGTATGGTTCCGTAAAACATCAACCAACAGTCGCACTTCGCACAGTGGGATGGCTGCATACATTTTTGTGCAGCAACCAGCAGCATTAACCAGAAATCGTTCGATCGACAACTTGTATTGCAAACAACAATAACATTAGAAAGTTTGTTGTTGTGTTCAATACAGACAGGCCGTAAAATTGACTTAATTTAAAAAATTTAAAAAAATCATGCCTAGTTTCATCAAAAATTAGCCACGCCCTCCATCCTCCGCTAATGCAATCCAAATCGAATGGCATTTCTACGCATATAAATATAATAAAAAGTTTGAAAATTAAAATTGCAAATATTGTTACTCTTTCTATTGTCAACTATAAATAATATAATTATTTGCTAATCCTAAAAATCATATGATTTTATTTTTAATTATGTTTATGTACTTTATCACCTCAATAGTTAATAATTTGCTGTTATATTAAATTATCAATAAATGTCCGGCCTCAAGGTATGCAACAGTTTTTTTTAACTTTACCACTAGTGATTTTTACCAGAAATTCATAATTTTCTTCCTGTCAGAAATACGACACAGAATTCTTTTTTTACATGGAACAAATACACTTCCACCTTACATTTAATGGAAAGAGCAGTTTGGAGAAAAATGGGGTTACATATTTTTTTTTCGATTTAAGATTTAAAAAAAAAATTGCTTTCGAATTTCATTGCTTTGAAAAAACTCCATTCTATTGCGAATTATTTTGAGAATTTAATTTTGATGGAATCAATTATACGAAATTAAAATCTTTGGAAGCAACTAATTGGATAAATTTGAATTCATGATAAGGGTTTCATGTTTCATAATTTCTCTATAAAAATGCATCATTAGATTTGTGAAATTGAGTGGTACAAATATGAGGTTTCTGGCACTGTGAGCAGCGGCGGACATTTTTATACGTTAATATATTTCATACATAATGTCAATGCCAGAACTTCAAAACGACTAATGTGTGAAAAGTTTTTATAATGAGGTAAATGTGCGGTGAAAAATTCCGAATGTTTACATTTCTAAACTCCGAAAAAAAAATTTATTGTGATTTTGTTTGCTTTGAAAATTTATGAAGAAACTTATTCACAAATTCTTTAGTCTGTCGGGAAAAGTAGAAATACGTAAAATCTTAATTTTAATGGAATAAATGATACAAAATTAAAATCCTTGGGAGCAAAGAATTGGATAAAGAAACTTTTATATGTTAAATTCATGATGAGGATTTCATATTTAATAATTTCTCTATAGAAATTCATCATTAGATTTGTAAAAATGAGTAGTAAAAATATGAGGTTTCTGGCACCAAAATCCCACTGTGAGCAGCGCTGGACACTTTTATACGTTAATATATTTCATACATAATGGCATCACTAGCACTTTTAAACGAATAAAACTTTTCGTTGATACAGACACGCATTTCGTTTACACTTTGTTCTATTTGAATTTAAAGATAAGAAGCCTTTAATGAAAGACCCTTTACTATTAATAATGCATAAGTTAAAGCATACTTATAGGGTATAGAGAACTTATGCAAAGCTATATAATTGTTATTATTTTTTGTTTAATTTCATAATATTTCTAACAAGTTCTTATTACTTAAATTATTCATAAGGGTTGGTGGTATTTTTTTTATGACATATAGACTTTTAAGTTATTTTTATCATTACATTGCTCATTTACTACAAAAAAATTCATAACTCAAATTATGGGATTTTTGAGTTAACAATGCAGAATTATTACTCATAACGTAATTCATATTTTGTTTACTAAACTCTTGAGAGAAAAATTTAATTTTATTTTAATTTTTCAGTTATGACATTGTTTAAGTAAATGAGCGATATATTTTTAAATATTATATTCCTTACTAGATGAAACTTACCGTTAAAGCAAAAGGTATTGTCGTTATTAATTCTAATATAAAATGAAATGACAGAATCTGTTGCCATATATTTCCCTGCACACGGAGGCAGCATTAGAAAAAACCAAAGCAAAATCATATAATAAAAATGCAAAAGAATAAAGAAAATAGGTTAAAGAAAAACGATTCACATTGAGTCAATATACCAACAAATAATATATATATATATATATATATATATATATATATATATATATATATATATATATATATATATATATAAATTGATAAAACAAGAAATAAGCAAATTAAATATAGCTTAAGGTAAACAAAAACAAAAACAACAACAACAACTGGACTCACCTTATAGCCAAGATATGTTAAAAGAACGGCTTCTGTTAGTGAGACTAAAGCTAAAATTAATTGAACAGCCCATAAGACAGCGGGTCGATTTACCCACAGAATTGCCTCCCAATTAATAATTGGATTCTCTTGAAACTCCTCCTCCGTTAATTCGGCCGAAACTAAAAATTCTGTTTTATTGCTAACATTACAGCCATAACTGTGGAAAATAAATATTATTATTATTTATCCATGATACTCTATAAAATATAGAATATTTTTTTCTCCACTTACCATGTGGCATATGTTGGATTTGTATCCGTTATCACACGTAAAATGTATAAAACACAAGCTAATAATTTAAAAAATAAATCAGCTATTCGTATTCGTAAACCTGTTAAAGAGAAAAAAAAATTAACATTATGAAGGCACACAGTTAAAAAGGAAATATGAAAATAAAATAATTTGTATGGATATTTAATAAAAGTACGTTATAGAGTAAAAAAAAATTAATAAAAATACAAACAAATTGAAAACTTTTTTTGCTTTTAAAGCCGTTTAAAAATGTAGAAATCAATAAATACTTGAACGTATTACAAAAAAAAAAAAAAAACAAACTCAAACTCTATGGAAATTTATGCCCTAATTCAGTAAGAAGATTTAGGACGTTTTTGTTTGAAAATACTTTTGAGTTCTTGTTTTTTAATTCTCTAAATTATTTTCTTCAAACATGATTGTTGTCTTTGATAATGAAAAATAAAAATATTATTACCATGTTTTTAAAATATAAAAATTAAATGAAAGTATTATACAATATTTTGAAAAAATATATGAAAAAATATGTGTTGGATATAATGTTTGGAATAAAATCATAAAGCAAATACACGAACCTTCTAGCAGAGACTATTACTATTAATTGTTTTAATACGGAATTTACACTGTGACTTTTTACCGTGACTTTCCTAGAGTTTATTGACAAAAGTGGTACAAAGGTGATCAAAGGGGTAGCAAAATAAAAGAGAATTCAAGAAAAATGCAGGGGAAAAAGTCATCGTGTAAATCCCGTATAAAGAATCACAACTGCGGCTTTTTTCCGTCCATAGACAAGACGGCACAATCGTCGAATAGAATTAGGGCATAATTTCTTCAAAAATTGTTGTTGTCTTTGATAACGAAAAATAAAAATATTATTGCCATGTTTTTAAAACATAAAAATTAATTCAAAGTATTATACAATAGTTTGAAAAATATATGAAAAAATATGTGTTGGATATAGTTTTTGAAACAAAGTCATAAAGCAAATACACGAACCTTCTAGCATAGACAATAAATAATAATTGTTTTAAAGAATAACAACTGCGGCTTTCTTTTGTCCATAGACAAGACGATACAATCGTCGAACAGAATTAGGGCATTAATTTTCCAACATAAAAATTCCTTAAATTAAAATCATTTTCAACTCATACATTTCGTGCTACTTTAAGGATATTTACTGCCAAAAAAACAAAGCACTCAAAATTTGTTTTTGTTTTCATTATAAATAGACAGCCGAGAATTTTTACATGGCTTCTATAAACTGTCAGTTGGAAAAAATTAAACCAACTTAATACGTTGCTTTTATAAACTCAAAAGTTGCATGTTGCTACAAAAATCTTTCTTTCCTCTAAATATTGTTCGCAGTTTCATCAAGCCATTACATCTATTTACTGCAAAAACAAATATGCGGCATTTTGCTACCTTTTCATCCAATTAGTGTTTGGAAAAACTCAAATTTATTTGATTGTGCTATGACCGAAATTAGTCATGAACTCTGTAAGCAGCTCTATAAATCACATTGCCAAACATTAAGGAAAACTTTAGAAATCCTATCCAACCACGCTCGCTACCTAATGATTAAAGACACGTACGTACTTACATGATAAATATGGAGATCATTAGTTTTCTTCTCTAGAAAACTTTTGATGAAGCTGCAGGGGGGAAAAAGAGAAACAATTTCATAACAAACTTAAAGAAACAATTTTCAAAACGAAATACAAAACAGCTTTAATTTTCTAATTCTTATGACGATAGCCAAATTCATTATGATTCTTAAATCCTTAGAAGTGCCCTAGAAGAAATTGAAATTGATTTTCTAAATAATTTATTTAGCTAAAGAAATTACTGAAGTAATCTGAAACAAAAATTGCTATAATTGCAAATAAAAAGCAAACACTATGGGACAAGTTAACTAAAATTTCAAAAAGTTATAAATAGACAAAAAGCTTCATTTTAAATCTCAGAAACAGCAAAAAAAGGTTTTATTATTTTTTAAACAACAATTTATAAAATTCGGAGTAATTACTCAACTCCGAAAATGTTTTCAAACCCCATAAGGAACCTTTAAAAGCCATAGTAAAGCAATATTGAGATAAGCACCAAAAATATTTTAAATCCCTTAAAAAACTTTAATGATTGAGTAGTCAACGGCAGTCCGAATTTTCGGAATAAAGGCAATACAGTTTTTAGCTCTCACAGCTCCAAGAAAATTTTGCAAAATTTTATTCAGGACTCTTAAACTTAATTGGAAACAATTTTAAAACTTCTGGAATTTTCTTTTTTAGGCGAAAATACTTGATGCTTGAAAATTTTGGTTTTAAGTCTTTTAAATGAATAAAAATTAGATGAAAATAGCTAAAATAATAAATATTTATTAAAAATATATATAATAAAAATAACAACATTTTTTAAAAATACCTAAACATACGAGTTAAAGAGTTTTCGAACAAAACTTATCGAAATAAATACCAAATTCCTTCATTACTAAAATTTGCTAAAGAAAAAACAAATTAGCTTGAAAATATTTTTAACTATTAAAATGGGTAAATTTCTCTTAGCATCATTAACTAAAGGAAATTCGGAGCGATTGCCTCAATAAGGATAACAGCTTGTTTAAATATTTCTTCAAAATTATATAAGAGTAAAAACTTCTTAAGATAACATCTGAGGTAAAAATATCACTTATATTAGGAAAACTTAACTCCGATAAAACTCGAAGAAATATATTATATATCCGAAAATGGGAAAATTCAACTCTGAATATATTCTCCTTGCTATGAACAAATGAATCCCGAAGAATTACTATGAGTGCAATAGATCCGAATGTGGGAAAATTTAGCTCGGAAAAAATGCGGAAAGGAACGTAAAATCTCCTTGCTATGAATTAATGAGCCAGGAACCGGAAAATAATTACTACGGGCACAATAGATCTGAAAATGGTGTTTTAAAATTAATAACAGCCAAAGCTTTGAGAAACAAATTTATACCTTTATATTGAAAAACAGCTTGAAAATAGAATACAGCATAAAATATAAACGATGTTAAAAATGAAAAATATCCCATCTTGGGTTAACTTAATGCATTCCGAAAATTCGGAAACTGATTTCAGATCACGTAACTGCAAATTAAATTAAATTAAATGTTTATAAAATAAACTTAACAAATGAAAGGACTATTAAAACTACGAAAAAAATAAAGCCTAATATTTTAAAAACAGTTATGAAATGAATGGAATATCAGTTACAATATAATATAGGCACTTAAAAGCAAAAAGTATTAAAAAAATAATTAACAAACATAAGTAACTCCGAAATATATTCATCACGTATATTCTATAATATTAACACAACACTGCACTCCGAAAAATTCGGAAATCAATCAAGGCTCTCTAAACTTTAAAGGAATGTGCCAGATATACGAGTTATACTCAAATAATAGATAGAACAATTTTTAAGAACATAGATAACTCCGAAAGGCTATAAATTCGATCATTTATAAAACGGCGTCCGAAATTGAGAAAATACTACTTAGTATAAAATTGCGAGCACTTTAAGAAAAAGTGTTTTATGTATAATACAAAAAATTTCTGATATAAAACAAATTTATGGCACTCCGAAAAAATTCGTTAACTGATTTAAGCTGGTCAAACTGTTAAGTAATATGCCGTATATAGAAAAAGAATTATTTAAAGACTAGGTAGATTAAAAAACGATTAGAGAAAAACTAGATCACAATTAAAACTCCAACTCCGAAATTTTTTTCGCAAAACACTGTCAAATTAAAGCAAAATCTTTTAAGCTAGTAAAGAATATTCTTTGAGTTAAGATATTACACATGATAAGGTTCAAAAAGAGCTGAAAATCATCAAGATCTGAAAATTGTCATTGTTAAGATATGACTCCGAAAGAAATTTGTGAATGATTTCAAAACTATTAAAAAATATGCCAGACATAGAAAAGTGCTAGGTAGATAAAAAACGACGAAACGAAAATAAGCAGATCGCAATTAAAACTCCGAAAAAAATTTCACGAAATTCGGCTAAATTGAAGCAACATCCTTGAAGTTTTAACTAAGGTTGGCATTAAAAAAAGGTATTCCTTCAATTAAGATATTACTCATGCTAAAGCAAGGGCTATTCCGAAAAAAAATCGATATCACAATTAAAACTCCGAAAATTTTTTCATGAAATTCGGTGAAATTAAAGCAACATCCTTGAAATTCTAACTAAGGCTGAAATTTAAAAATAATATTCCTTGAGTTACTCATGCTAAGGAAAGGCACTTTATTCCGAAAAAAAATCTAAATGGGCTGAAGATCATCAAGACCACATAACAGTAAAAAACAGTACGTTTCTCGGGATGAGAAACGGGATGTAAAAAATTAAAACTATAATTAATTATAATTTTAAAATTTTAAAAAATAATTGAAAACAAAAGTGATATTAAATAGCATGCAAATCTTATCAGAAAGTATAAATAATTATGGACCATAAAGAAGCAATTGCAATGATTTTGTCTGCATATCTTTTATTATAAACTTTTTCTTTAAAATCAAGCGTGTGGAGTGTTGCCCATAGAAAGAATTTTCTTACAATGACGCCATTGTCAGATGCATGAACTTCGCACATCTGACAATATTAAAATGTCTGACAAATATCTGGCAATAATTTTACAATGTGTTCACACGATTGTAAGATGTCTGACTATATGTTGTCAGTTGCCAGTCTTGCAATGGACTGACAATGCTTATTCTGGCAACGTCGTCTGACAAAAATTGCCAGTTCACACGGTTGTAAGAAATTTTTAGCACATTTTACTGGCAATATTGTAAGATCTGACAGGCGTCTGTACATAGCTTTAGTTGGCGAAACGTTTTTATGAGTTTTATATCCGTTTCCATTTTGCTAATCTATGTGTGTGTGTGCCCCTTTATATCTCTTTTGTTTTTTTTCATTAATCGAAATTTGCCCAATCATTAATTTAAGAGCTGATTGTTGATGTTTAATTTAACTACTCGTACTTTAAGATTTATCAATTTTTGATTTAAATTGAATAATAAATGAATATTGAATACATACATATCGTTACCTTAATGTAGAAAGGTCCTAACTCATAATTTTTTTTTTTTTAAATCGAGTTTTTTTAATCCGTCGATAGAAAAACATCTAATGTATCGAAAAATGTAAAAATCTCGATGTCAACAAAAAAAAAAAAAAATAAAATAATAATGAGTTGGGGTGTTTCTATATTGAGGTAACGATCAAAATCTTGCTTAGTTGCCCACCAAATTGTATTCAATTATTTTTTTATAATTAAATTTTTAGTGAACGGGCTTGCATTGCAAATTTAATAGAGTTTATTTAATTTTATATATTTTTTGGAGTTTTCAGACCATTTTATGATTAAAAGCTTTAATTGATTGGCAGAAAAATTACTTAATTATTTTTTTAACTGTTACAAAGTTATTAATTAAATGAACTTTCCGCAACAAATTTAAGACCGCTTTAACATACTAAAATTATTATTAAATAATAAAACAACTTTAAACATTAAACTAAATGAAAGTATTTCAACAAAATAATTTGAACTTTAATTTTAATTAAAAAATATATTTAAATGTTTAAATGAAAAATGTTTAATTTCCTTTCATATATATTTCTATTGTTAACTTTATAACATTACACCGAAAAAAATATTCCTGCAATAAACAACAAACAAAAATCAATTAAAAATATCTTCAAGTCTATTAAATGTTTGTCTAAAAATTTAATTATTGCCAAACATTAATTGACTCAATTATATTTTTAATTGATTTTTGGTTTTATTTTCTATTAAGGTTGTTTATGGCAGAAATATTTTTTTCTGTGTACATAACATTATCATGACCATCACTTACTTGATCTCTGATTCTTAATGAAATAAAGTTGCAGTCTTTCTTTAAAAGTATTTTCATTAACATAGTATTCCACGCGGACTCTGGAAAGAGACAGCAAGAGAAAGAAAGATAAAAAAAATAGAATGAATACAAGTTAATTAAAGTTTATGCTTGTATACATACATACAAACATATTATATACATAAATGTTTTAGTACAAGACATTTTAAAAACCAACAATGAAAGCAGAATTAAGGTCACCTCTGCTTTTTTATTTATACTCATTTGTTTTAATATTAGAACGATATATATAACAGCATTCCGACAAAATGCTAAGTGTCATAAAAAACACATAAAACAAACAAAAAATCCTTATCAACATTATGAAATTGTTAAGTAGAAAAATATCCCAGCAATTATGTCAACCAGCAGCAATAAACTGGAAGGAAGCTTAAATTCTTTGTAATATATTTTCTATTGCGTGGCCAAGTCTCTCGAGTTAACTTTGCGGGTATTTGTATTTTCTTTTAATATTTTTCAAAATAGGAAAATAATTTGAGCTGTTCCATATTTTAAGCGCAAGTATATATACTTATTTCTTAAAATTGCCACATGTTTCCACAAAATCTTAAGATAGGAAATAAAAATAATTAATAGAGCATTTACACCTGCACAAAATCTGGAAGATTTTAATTAAAATCTTTATCAAAATCGATGCCAAGCTTTTTGTTTGATAATTATCACGATTTCTTAGCCAAGACAAGACCTATTCACGAAAAATTTTCCAACAACTATAACTAAGCCAATTCACACACCTTTTTAAGTAAACAGGCTGTCTTTTTAATACAAATTTGAAAAAAGAAACCCATAGTTGTATCACAAGGTTGTACTAGATTTTAATAATGCATTTATATTGTCACCAAATCTAGTATATTTGATATGGAATTTTTATCCATATATCCAAGACAAGATCCTGTGTCTTAAATTATATCTTAAACTGTAACTCAAAAGGTGCCGTGGATTTCTACTGACAATATAAATGTCATATAAGTAGATTTTTAAAAAACCTAGTGACGAAGTAGATTTTATTTTATATGGGAAATCAACTAGACTTTGCCCGAAATCTCGTAAATACTGGATTTTTTTTTTCAAAAATGTAAACGTATTATAAAAGCAAACGTTGCCTTCCTTTTATGTTGTTCTATACAGTGAGTAAGAAAAACAAAACCATCCCAACACATGCACTAAACTTTTTGAGGGCTTACTAGTTTACAAACCAGAAACAATACCTTATACATATATCGTCACCTAAAATCCAAAAGTCCGTAATAATCCAAAAATTCAAAATATACCTTTTGATTAATGTAATTAACCAAAATCACATTATAATCAATCAAAAAGTCTATTTTGAATTTTTTGCTTGTTGCGGCCTTTTGGATTTTCGGTGACGATATATCTAACTAATACGAAATTCAGTAATAGATTTCAATTAAAATCCAAAAAATACCTAAAAATTTAGAAAAATCGACAAAAACCAAAAAAAAAAATTGTCATAAGGAAAAAGCGCTCATCTAAAAAAAAAATCACAAAAAGAAAAAAAAACTCGAAAACTAAAAAATCATCAACACAAACAAAAACAAAAACTAAAGAGATCATTAAAATGAAAAAAGTCAAAACTAAAAATGTCGACAAAACGAAAAAAATCGCAAGAAAAAGAAACAAGCGCCGAACGGAACCCTTCGTGTGCGAGTCAATATCGCAATTTACTGATTTTATTTATTTTATTTTTATTTTTCATATCTTAAATTGGGAAAAATTGACAAAAAATCGCTTAAACGAAAAAAGGAGCCAAAACTAAAAAAAAGCCTAAAAAAGTTTTATACTGAAAAAATCGCAAAAAAATATTGTCATATTAAATTAAAAAAAAAATTCGCCAAAAATAAAAAAAATCTTTAATATAAAAAGCTCCAATACAAAAAAAATCGTCCAAATCCGAAAAAAATTTGCCAAAACCGAACAAAATCGCCAAAAAGAAACAAGCGCCGAACGAAACCTTTTGTGCGCGAGTCAAAGTCACACTTTACTGATTTTATTTATTTAATTTTTATCTTTTGACAAAAACCTAAAAAATCGCTTAAACGAAAAAATCGCTAAAACTAAAAAAAAAACCCAAAACAGAAAACGCATTTTAAGTTTTAAATTTGCATACAACTCAATGAAGACGTGAAAAAATATTCATCTCTCAGGAGGTGATGGTACAAGCTATTTATATGAAGTTTTTACGCAAGATAAAATACGAAATGCCGCGTCATTCTGCATTATTAACTCAAAAAACAAATTTTTTGAGTTATGACACTATTAATGTATATGAGCGATATGTAATTAAGTTCTAATTTTATTGGGTCACTGGACCAAATAAATTATTTTTCAAGACAAAAACAAAAACGCGTAAATACTGAAAAATATCAAAAAACCGAAAAAAAATTGTCAAAGTGAAAAAAGCGCCAAAACTAAACAAATCGGCATAACGAAAAAATACGTTTAAATTAAAAAAATCGTCAAAACGAAAAAAACGTCTAAATTAAAAAAAATCGTCAAAACGAAAGAAAACGTCTAAATTAAAAAAATCGTCAAAACTAAAAAAAAACGCCGTCGAAAAAAGTGCTAGAACTAAAAAACGCCAAAAAACCGAAAAAATTTGTCAAAATGAAAAAAAGCGCCAAACGTAAAAATTCGCCAAAATTACAAAAAAAGCCAAAACTAAAAAAGCGGAAATATTAAAAAAAAAATCGACAAAAATAGGCAAATATCGCCAAAAGGTCCTAATTACTGAAAAACCGCCAAAAATACAACAAAAATTGTCAAGATGAAAAAAGCGCCAAACCCAAGAAAACGCCAAAACTAAAACAAGCGTCAATTTTGTATTAGCCAAAAACCAAAATAACTCGCCAAAAAGGAAACAAACGACGAACGTTACCCTGCGTGTGCAAGTCAAAGCCACACTTTACTGAATTTATTTATTTTATTTTTATTTTTGTCGTGTTTAGCACATCCTAATTCATTAGAATCTCTTTTCCTTCCAAATATATGAATTTGTGAAACAGTAAATGTACTAAAAACAGATTTGATAATACCACAATTATTTAAGCATTAACCATTTCAACATTAAAACGATTAATTTGTTTCAAATTTCATTTTAATTGCCTGAGAAAAGTTACAAGCTCTTTCATAGCAAAAAAAAAAAAAAAAAAATAATACATATTTAAAAATAAATATTATCATATCGCTCATTTACTTCAATAGTGTCATAACTGTTTTTAGTAAATTATGCAAAATAATGCAGCATTTCGTATTTTATCTTGTTTAAACATTTCATATAAATAGCTTGTATGGTACCTCCTGAGAGAAGAATATTTGTTCATGTCTTCATTGAGTTGTATGCAAATTGAAAAATTAAAACGTGTTTTCTGCAAAACTGGTTTTCTTGAGTTGTGACACTATTGTAGTAAGTGAGCGATATGCTTTTGTCTCACAAAATAAAATAGAATAGAAACTATAATATTTACATAGAAACTACTTATATATATATATTATTTTATAAAATTGATTATTAATAACATTTTAAATAATCTTCAGCATTTTATAATTTTGCTCATGCACGTGTATAAATACAATATATTATTATTATTATTATTATTTTTATATTTATCATTCCATTTTCCTTTTGCAACATACTACATAAAAAGTCATTTATCTATATAAGCACGCTTATATATTTACTTTCCATCAATGGTAGAAAACCTCTTGAAGGAAATTTAAAATAGAGTTGTCACTGTTGACAATACATTAAGCAAAAAGCTTATGCTCACATTCAAGTGTACACTCGTGTACACATGAGGAACAACAATTTCTAGAAATCAATTGCAAGGAGCACATACGACGAGAGACATGCATACGACGAATTTCGCCCTGTAAGATTCTTGTCCTAAATTGGCAAATTATGGTTTTAAAATGTGCTCGATAGCTCTGACTCATTAATGTCCACGTTAATAGCAGTTTTTTTTTATCATTCTATTATACTTTAAAAAAATTCTTTTGTGCACTTTTACTAAAAAGAAACATGCACGTGCATGTATTTTTTTTTTATATTTTTAAACTTCTTTATGTGAATCATTTAAAAGAAATAAAACTCTAAAAATACACGCAAAGAAAGAAAGTGCCTTAAGATAATTTTTTTTCATATATGAATCGTCTTTGATAAGTTCTGCTAAGGCTCAAACTCACAGTCTTTAGTTAACTAATGAAAATGGTTTAACCAATGAAATTTATAAGAAAAATCGTTAGTTAAACCACAGGCGCTAGTTAACTATAGACTGTGAATTTGTACCTAAGAGTCTTAGTGAAATTTTAAAAATAAGCAAAAGAAATAAAAAACCGCGATAGATAGAGAGTTTACTAAAGAAATGCTATAACAGAAGAACTGTTGAGAAAAACATATGTATAATATAAAAAGAAATAATGAAATTTAAAATGTACGTGCCAGTAAAAAAGTTTCTTTAAATAATATTTCTTTTTCTGTTTTCAAAGTATGCAAAAGAAATAAAATATGCATATGAATGCTTAGACCCAATTTACACTGTGCCTCTTCTGCTTGCCTGTGCAGGCAGGCTTTTTTAGTTTATAGGTGAGAGGGAGTGAGAAGCTTGCGGTGTAGAACAAAAGGCACAAAATGAAAATTCGAGGGGATTTATGACGTTTCTCTGCCTTTTTCGTATTCTCAGCATTAAACGTGTATATAAATGCCAAAAAGGCATGAATAAAAAAGGCTTAAGGCAGAATTAGTTTTTACTTTCTGTTCTGTTACGAATCAACTGACTCGTTGCTGTTCATAGAAATCTAGTACATCTTGTTAGTTTTTCTGTTTCGTTCTGTTCTGTTACGGTTCAACCTGTGAAAATCAAAAAATGTTTAAGTAATTGTAAGTGACAGCATAAATTAAATAAAAATATTTAGAAATAAATTGTGATTGTACTTTTAGAATTAAAAAATAATAATTTTTAAAAGAAAAAAATTTAACTTTATTGAAACTTAACAGTGGACGATACAAAACTCATCGCTTTAGTGGAAAACTGCGACCCTTCTGGTCAGAAACAGCTGATTAGTTACTGCAGAATAATTAAGTACTCAAATTTAGAAACAGAACGGCACAGCACAGAACAGCAACAGAAAGTAAAGACTAATGAAGCCTTCAATGCAAATGTGTGTGACTTTTCGTAGGGGGTTCAAAAGAAAATTTTCAATACAAGGCAGGCTGAAAAGGCATAGTGTGAATAGCGACTTATCAAAAATAAATTGTATGAAATTGAATTTTTTTTGATTGAAAGAAAAACTAAAGCCTCAAAATTTTTAATTTATTAATAAAATCTTAAATAATAATAGGAAATTTGCACAAATCTAGTACATTTCCACTGAGATATTTCTCAAAATCTATACCGTCTATACACCGAGTTTTTTTTTTACAAGATTTCGTATCCAAGACAAAAACCATTAGCTGCAAATTTTACATGAATACATCCATACTGCTTCGCTTATTAAACGACAGCAAGTATTATTGGTTTAGTGTAATACATGCCACGAGAATACATTTAAATAAATTCAGTAAAGTGCGACTCTGGCTCGCGCACGAAGAGTTCCGTACGAACACTAGATATGTAATTTAATACAAACTTCAGCTATATAATATATAGTTTTGGCATTTTTTTGGTTTTTGGTGTTTTTTCAATTTGGCGATTTTTTTCATTTTGGAGATTTTTTTCATTTTGGCGTTTTTTTTAATTGAGCGATTTATTTTAGTTTTGGCGTCTTTTTCGCTTTTTGGCTTTTTTTTCAATTTCGCGATTTTTTTTTAATTTTGGCGATTTGGCGATTTTTTCGATTTTTGGCGTTTTTTTTTCATTTTGGCGATTTTTTTCATTTGGGCGATTTTTTTGGAATTTGGCGATTTATTTTAGTGTTAGAAATTTTTTTTGATTTTGGCGATTTTTTTCGTTTCAGCGATTTTTTTTTTAATATTTGGTGATTTTTTTTTTGGTTTGGCAATTTTATAATTTTCGGATTTTTTAGTTTTACCGTTTTGACAAGGAACCCTATTGTTTTCGCTACGCTGTCCGTCTGTCCGTCTGTCCGTCACACGGTATTTTCTCAGGAGCCGTAAGAGCTACTGAGCTGAAATTTGGACACAGTATGAAGAACCTTGGCCGCTACAACAACAAATACATGAGAATTAAAAATTAAAGGGTGTTCCAAAACGAGCAACGACAAATGTTAAAATCCCATGTAATATACATACAATTGTATGAACATATGTATATTGAAACTTGAAATTTGTAAAATTAGTGTATTTTTATACAGACTACAACAATTAACACTAACATTTAAAAAAAATTAAATAAAAGGGTGGTCCATCAGTTAATGCAATTTTGACTATGTAATTTTGACAATTTGCTATATCTTGGAAACCGTACGAGGCAAACACTTGAAATTTTCAAAAACGGTAAAACTAAAAAAACCGAAAATTATAAAATCGCCAAACCAAAAAAAAAATCGCCAAAACGAAAAAAATCGCCAAAATGAAAAAAACGCCAAAAACCGAAAAAAATCGCCAAAACGCGAAAATGTCGCCAAAACTAAAAAAAAAAATTTTTTTATATAAAAAAAATCGCAAAAATGAAAAAAAAATCGCCAAAAATAAAAAAATTTTGTAAATAAAAAAAATCGCAAAAATGAAAAAATCGCCAAAAAAAAAAATCACCAAAAATAAAAAAAATCACCAATATCAAAAAACGCCAAAAACCGAAAAAAATCGCCAGAACTAGAAAATAAAGTGTCAAAACTAAAAAAAGAGCCAAAACTTAAAAAAATCGGCAAAACCGAGAAAACGCCAAAACAAAAAAAAAACCGAAAAGACCCCAAAAACGAAAAAAAAAATGCTAAAACTATTTATTGTATAGGATGAAGTTTGTATTAAATTACATATCCAGTGTTCGTAAGGAACCCTACGTGCGTGAGTCAGAGTTTGCCTCTTATGGTTTCTAAGATACAGCAAATTGTCACAATTACATAGTCAAAATTGCATTAACTCTCTTTAATTTAACCACTCGTTAATTTAAATTTTTTTAAATTTTAGTGTTATTTGTTTTAGTCTGTATAAAAATACACTAATTTTACAAATTTCAAGTTTCAATATACATATGTTCATACAATTGTATGTATATTACATGGGATTTTAACATTTTTCGTTGCTCGTTTTGGAACACCCTTTAATTTTTAATTCTCATGTATTTGTTGTTGTAGCGGCTCTACATACTCTGTCCAAATTTCAAGTCCGTAGCTCTTACGGTTCCTGAGAAAATACCGTGTGACGGACAGACGGACAGCGTAGCGAAAACAATAGGGTTCCTTTTCACCTTTGGTGTACGGAACCCTAAAAACAAGACGTATTTACATTTCAAGAATGTTTATGCAGGCCTCTATTAGGTTATAATGAGCTACAAGGGACCGCAGAACAGTTTTCATTCGTTATAAGCGGACTATATAATTTCCGCAACACAAGGAAGCATAAAATATATTGAAAAAAGATTGGGTTAATTATAGAAGATCAAATTAAAATGAAGAAAAAAGAGAGGTTAGTTATGAAATAAGAAAACAGCTGTTTTAAAAATATCTGCTAATAACTTGCACAATTTCTTACTTCGTTATAAGGATAGAAACTTATGTGCAACTTTATTTCGCATATATTATTATTACATAAATAATATCTTGAGCTTCGAGGCGTTGTTCATTGTACGCTATAATTCACTATAAACGCTGTTCGTTTTAACTGAACAACACTGTAGACACACAACTTTTTTTGAGTTTTGAAATCTCGGTATAATTTGTTGATATAATGATTCTATGTAATTAAAGTATTTCTTGGTAAAACTAATTTCTGGTTTTATTACGAAATTGGCACACATAAGAACTGTTTTTTTCTTTATCATGGCGCAGTTTTTTTTTTTTTGTATGTTAATATCTCTATAAATGTTTTATATCGTCTTAAGGCAATCAATCAGGCTTGACTGAGTATAGTAGCAGTTCTAGTTATTGCAAAGCATTAGTTTTTATTTAATAATGATAATAATATCATTTGTTGGCATTACAATGTTGTCACAGCATAAAATGACAGAAGAGCATAAAAAAACGAAAAAAAATGTGTTTATTGGTAAAAATTCCCCTAAAATTCAATGCATGTAATATAAATTCTCTGTTTCTTATTTATGGCGTTTTGATTAAAAGTCTTCGGTTTTGTTATGTTTCTTTAACAAATACGTATTATTGCGCAAACATTTTTAATGATTTAAAAAATTTTAATTACACAAAAATTAAAGATGAAATCAAGGCAAATTTATTTCCAGGTAATATCAGGATTACAAGAACAATGAAAATATACAACAATGACAAAAATAACATGGCTTTTAGTTGATCCAAAATATCAAAAATAGAATTTGTTGTAAAATAATAATAATGAAAATTATTGACATAAATTTGAAAAAATTTCTTCACGGCAGCTACCACTAGCAAAATTTGCAACTTTTAGGCACTTTTCACAATTTTTTAATAGTTTTTTCATATTCTTAAATTTGTTTGAAAAGAATTTTTTTAATAAAATATTTTTCACATTGAAAATGTTTAAAATTTTTTTTTAATTTCTCATTCGTAAAAAATTTTTGAAGCTTCGAATGAACTATAATTTAAAAACAAAAATAGCTCAGCTGCGTTTCCGCTACTACCTGGTGAATGTGCCTTGGATGAAATTATTTACTTTTTTAATTTTTATATTGCAGTGGTTAGCACGTTGACTACAAAACCGAAGCTCCTGTGTTTGAGCCTGAACTCCTACAGTTATTAAATAATAATACCATGCACTTTTATGATGTGCCTTAGTGTCCTTTTGTATCATTGTAATAAAATTCATTTAACTATACCAACTTCAGCAAATGCTAATCCTAATATAACATCAGAGCACCCTCCTTCCTCGGTATTGTGTAGCAGAATCATTGGCGAATTAAAATAGTCAATAAAATGACAACTGAACATAGCTTCAAAAATTTAATGCACCTCATTGACACTAGAGGCGCTGCAACAGTGCATTATTAGAAATTTGTAAAATAAAGCAGAGTTGTAAAAGAATGAAGTTTTACTTCACCTTTTCCTTCACCAGCTGTCGTCCCTTTCACCAGCCCTTTTCTAAAGAAGGTAACACCTAGTAAGAGTGGTAGGCATTGCCTGAGTGTTACTTCTCTTAAAAAAAATATTAGTAGAAAGTTTAATTTTAATGGGCGAGACTTCGCCCATTTTTTGAAATGAAAGATTGTGTCTATTTCAGAGCTCAAGGTGTTTGGCAAGTTTAGTAAAAATCTGATAAGTGGAACCACGTGAAATAAAATAATACATCTTAATGGGCATACCCCGCCCATTTTTTCGACTTTAAAATTGTGTAATTACAAGAACTAAAGATATTTTTTTTTGTTTGTTTTGCAGTAATAAAATCAGTAGAATATCAAAAAATAAAGTAAAAAAATTTAAGTGAGTGTCTCTGCCTACTTTTTTTATAATGGAATTAATTGGAAGCTATACCCTGCTAGACAAAACAAGAATTTTTACAATCAAAGTAAAATGTTCCAAGCTATGAAGTAAAAATTTCAAAAAAAAAAGTCATTTAAAAAAATTACGAGTTAGGGCTTTTCTATATTAAGGTAACGATATATACGAGTAAAAAGAAATCATACTTTTTAACTCTATTGTTGTTCTTTGATTTAAGCTTTATAAGAATATGATTTTATGATCAAGGGGCTGTCCATATATTACGTAACGCTGTTTTTCCCGATTTTTTAATTTTTTAAAATTATGAAAATACGTCTATTTATGCAAGTTTCCATTAACACTAGAGCTGCTCGATGTTAATCGATGCATCGTAAACATCGATGTTTTGGTTTTGATGCATCGAATAAATGCCAATGTATCGTATCATGTACGATGTTGATCGACTTTTTGTATATATTGATGCTTGCAACTCATTTAATGTAGTGATAAAAAACCCCTCCTAGAATGACTTTTAAAACGTTTTTTATTGTGGAAAATTTGCCAAAATTTTCTTGGTATTGGTAATAATCAGCAATGTAAGTTCTTTTTCCACATTTGATGTAAAAATCAATAATATATATGGCTTAAAATTACTGTTACAGAAGGTTTTAGAGACCCAGTGAAAGTTATATCACCGCATTGTAAAGTTCCAAGTAGAGCTACTGTGACTCGTTGGGTTGATAAAAAATATGAAGTTTTGTCAGGAACATTGAAAACTAAATTACACACAATGGAAAATATTACTTTCAAAACTGACATTTGGTCCGATTTGCAAAGCAATACAACTGGCCTCTGAAAAAAGAAGTACATACCGTGCTTTGCACACATGCAGTTATTGATTCTTATGAAATTTTAAAATAGACTTTTATTTATTTAATAAATTTAAAACTTAATAATTTGATATTGTCATGTACATATATAGAAGAATATATTTTTTGAAAGGACACTTCCCAGCAAAAAAAAATTTTAAGATTTTGTAATGGGTAGTACTCTTTTAATGGCTTACAAAGTAATGAGTGGTACTTATTTATTTAATTATTTTATGTGTATAATAATGACTGTCTTGTAATGAATAAAATAACAACTTATCTATATCATAACATGAAGATACTTATTGTAGTACTTCCTAGTTAATCCTGAAATCTATCTAAAAAATATTTATTGATCATGAAAGTCAGCTTCGAAAACATTAATATATTTTTGGTTTACTACAATATTTATTACAAAATCTAAGTATTTTCGCATATTCTTCAATATACGTATTCATATATTTGCTTTGTAAAATTATGATTTTTAACAATCCCAAAAAAGGTTAAAATTTTATAATTATGTTACAAAATTCTAAATTTGTTTATAATTTTTGGCTATTTTATTAAATTTTGCATTTTTGTGAGCATAAAATAACCCATTATATTTTGAATACTTTTAGGCAATCAGTAATCTATAAACTTTTGGATATTTGTAGGCAAAAAGTATAGGGTACCCGCATACTTTTTGAACTTCTCATACAAAAATAATGGCTTATTCAGTCAAATTGTAAGCACTCACGACTGGAGAGTACATACACTTTTTTGCATTTTGTTTGCCTACTAGCAAACTTTTTTGCTGGGTTTTTTGTCTATGAGAATTGCAGGAAACCTTTTCCTAAACTTCTGCAAATACCACCAGTATTTATTTGGTGGATTTAATTCTGCAGTTTAATATAAAAAAAAGTTTTTATGTACATACTTATATTAAGAACATTTAAAAATGTAAATGGATAAAGATGAGGAATTCAGAACAATGTATGTTCAATTTGACTACAATTTATTTAATTTATTATAAAAACTTTGTATAATTTTCAAATGTTATTTAAATTTTTGGATAGTTTTCATAAACTTTAATGTACGCGGACAGAATTATGAAGTTCTTTTCCATACACATTTTTTTTATTTAATTTTGCAGAATAAAATTGACGTCCAATTAAATGTCCATAAATTTCACATACAATAGATATTCGTATTTGCGAATATCGTTTTAAATATTCGTATTCGCGGATATCGTTTTAAAAATTCGAATTCAAATTCTCGAATATCAAAAGTTGACATTCGGCAGATGTATGTAGTATACATACACTAAAAAAAAAAAAAAAAAAAAACTAACTAAAACTTTGGAAAATTTTCTAAATTTGAGTAAAAAAAAGTTGTCGTATGGCGCCAAAGCTGTTTTTACTTGAAACCAGTAAAATATTTACTAAATTTCTAGTTCATGAATGAACTAGTTTATAGTAATTATATTTTGATATTTGAGTAAAATTTTTCTAAAATTAAGTAAAATTTTCCCATAAAATTCGGAGCTTTGCAAAAAAATTTTTTCATCTTTGATCTCAAATTTAATAAATTTTTCAAAGTTTTTTTATGTCTTTAATTCTGGTACTTTTTTATTTTTTATTAAATTCTATACCACATATGGTATGTTTTTTATTATATCTTTTTATTTTTTTATTTTATATATTTTTATTACGTCTTCATATTATATTCTAAATTAATTCACCATGCATACGTATTAATTCCTTGAGAGGAAGTATTGAACCAACAACCTTCTGACTGATAGGCAAGCACTCTAACCAATTGCCTAACAGGGCAGCCTGAATAAGCATTGAAATTTTTGTGTTTTAAAATTTTATTTTATTTCAAAAAAATATAGTTCAAGTTCAAATATTCCTCGGAAATATGAAACATTTACTTAAATTTTTTGCTTAATGGAAATAAAAAATATATTCTAAAATTTAAAGAAAAAATACTTAAAACTGGTAAATATTTTTCTAAAATTTAGAAAACCTTCTTATATCTTTCAAGTTAGTCAAATTGATGAACTAATCAGGAATAAGTCATTTCCTAAAATTTATTTTTTGATTTAAGACGAATTGACTAGTTCTTAGGATACATTTTCCCTAAACTTTAAACCGTTTTCTAATATTTGGTGCATATTTCCTTTAAGCCAGTAAACTTGTCCTTGAATGTAAGAATTTTTGTGTGTATTTTTATGAACTATTTTTAAGGATATGAACTTTTTATTTTTTACTCATATTAAGTAATTTTTACTAGATTTTTGTAAAAATTTACTTAAACTTAGAAAAAATTACGTAAACTTAGACATTTTTTTTACTTAAATTCAGAAACTTTTTTTCCTTAATAATAGTACATGTACACGTATGATCAATTAAATAAAGAAATGAAAAAAACATACGTATTTTTGTACAAAATTAGTAATTTTTTTCTGTTACGTAACATTTTCAAAGACCCCCTCCCCCACCACCATAACAAATCGTAACAAAACTCGAACCCCACTAGAGCGTTACGTAATATATGGACAGCCCCCAAGGAAGTACAATTGTTTGAAGACTTGTTCATCATATCCGACCAGGGATGGAAAATGGTTTTTTTATGTGTCAGAACAATAAAAAAAAACAAAAAAAAAATAACACTATAAAAAAATTTATAAAAATCGTAAATAATACATAAAATTATGCAAAAGTATTTTATAAAAAAAGTTTTTAATTTATATAATATCCAACATTAGAAAGAGAGCAATTATTGTATCATGATTTCCATCCATGTTTCCAAAAAAAAAAATTATATAATAAGTTTTTGCTGGCAAGGCATTTATTTAAATTTTCTTAATTGGGACAGTAATTTTTTAAATGTCTGCTCCACTTTCTCATTGCTAGTTCATACTAGGATAGTAAATGAACAGACCTATTGCTTTCAGCAAAAATTTCCTTTTGCTTTAAGATTGTTAAATTACTTTTGAGACTTATAATGTGATACTTCTACTGTGGGTGTATGAAAATATAAATAAATTATTTTACACGAACTCATTAAATTTGAGAAAAAGTAGAACAATCTCTGTTTGATTTGACAGACACAATTTGGAAAAAAAATATGTTTACATACATACATACACACCTTGGCATATACATACATAATTTATTTTTTCCAACTTAATATATATATATATATATATATATATATATATATATATATATATGATACGCATTTCCATACTTTTCCGGAACTTCCGCAGCACTCTACTCCTTATTTATATTACAATACATTACATTAACATGCGCATATATTTAATCGTCTCTATCTACAGACTTATTGTTATTTTTTATTTTCGATGGAATTAATTTTATATCTTTTCATTATTTACCAAAATAACTGCTGTCGTATAAATAGAGAAAGTCAGTCATACACAACAACAGAATAAAAAAGAGACACTTGGAATAAAATTACTTTGAGGTTTTTTCGAATATAATAAATGTTGAGTGTTGAAAATAGTTTTCGAGGTCACATGTCGCATGGAACAGTTTATGTCTTTCTTTATGTCATCCATATAATAATGATGTGTGGCCAATATTTTTTTGTAAGACCATAAAAGGTTATAAATACAGTGGCTTCCCGGTTTAACGAATACCTGCACTGTGTGTAATTTTTTAAGACATGGAAATACAGGGTGGGCCAAAAGAAACCAAGGGGTGTAAAAGTTTAATAACTTTGTTGTTTATTAACTTTTTTTATTTTTTATTTCAGATTATATAATATACAAAATGGAAATTATTTTACACTAAGTATGAAAAATGATGTCTCTTAAATGACCACCGTTTTCAGCTTCGCTCTCTTTAGAGCATTTTCCATAACATCTTTCAAAACTTGTGGCTGTAGCGTTCGAATTTCTGCAACAATGTTTGCCTTGAGTTCAAGGATTGTCTCTGGCTTGTTCACATACACTCGCTCCTTCAAAAAACCCCAAAGAAAATAGTCGGGTGCTGTCAAGTCTGGCGATCGCGCTGGCGAAATAATTTCTGAATTTCGAGAAATTATTCGCTCTCCAAAAATTTGACTTAAAAGTGCCATTGTGTCTCGGGCAGTATGGGCAGTGGCTCCGTCCTGCTGAAACCACATACCAGGTCTGTTTTCAAGAGCAGGACGTAAAAAATTTTCTATCGTAAACCGATACCGCTCTCCGTTTACGGTTACAGCACTTCCATCTTCATTCTTGCCCAATGACATTTTCAGATGTGATCCCACACCATACTGTACACCTGATGGGGTGCAATTGGCGTTGATGAATGGCTCTTGGATTTTGAGAACCCCAGAACCTACAGTTCTGCTTATTAACAAAGCCATTCAAATGAAAATGAGCTTGATCACTCATAATCAAATTTTCAATAAAGTTGATTTCATAAAATTCTATTGTTCTGGTTCTCTGTTCAGTTGTGAACCTCTCCATTATAAATTCTCCAAGTGTTGTCTATATAATCTGAAAGAAAAAAAAATTAATAAACAAAAAAGTTATTAAACTTTTACACCCCTTGGTTTCTTTTGGCCCACCCTGTATAACCATATGCGGACACCACTATCTGATAAAAGACAAAAAAAAAAAAAAAAGACCCGTGTCTCACAGTTTTGTCCCAAGTGCACTTTTTTATGGGCCCCCAAAGATTTGGGGCCTCGGTGTAATTTTTGCATTTTCTCAGGCTCATATCTCAGGCTCATATCTGTTCGCAATTTTGATTTACTCTCTGAGGCAAAGTTATAGTTCTAGTCATAAAAAACAAAAATTGTGAACACATAAAATCAAAAGAACTTCATCTTCAAAATCAAAATCGCAAAGAATTAAAAAAAAATTAGATTTTTTTTTACCTTTTTTCCCCTGTTCAGGTCCGTAGGTAGTAAACCGTTGACAATTCAAGGAAACAATCAACTACAAAAATGTACCAAAGATCTCAATAAACAACTATTTAGCACATATAAACTTCCTAGGAATGATTCTTAGCACCATTTAGGTAGCGCTTAGGTAGCTGCAAATGTGAAAAATTCCCCGAAAATGATTTAATTTCATTTGTTTGGAAATTTTTCACTTTTTCTTTATGACAAGAGTTACAACTTGGCCTCAGAGAGTAAATCCAAATCGCAAACGTTTTCAAAGAAATGAGCCCGAGAAAATGCAAAAATGAGACCGAGGCCCCAAATCTTTGGGGGACCTAGTTTAACGAGTTTGTTAATTTAACAAGTTGTTTAATTGTTAACACGTGATTTTTTTTGCATATGGGAGTTATTGTTTTAAATTCATTATAATTTATACTTATACTCGTATTAATTGTTTTCAAATTAGCTCATACCAAATTTGAAGACTCATACTATTATAACTTTTAAGATATAAGATTATTATTAATTGCTTTGTGAGGAGGTGCCCCTTCCCCTAATCCTATTCTACCAATATTTTAAATTACTTTGCAACTCGCTCTCAAAAGAGTCCATACAAAGTTTGAATACTCTGACTCCTCTAGCTTTCCAGATACATGATACTTCATTCGCATGGGCGTGGCACAGCCCTTTTAAGGATATTAAAAAAAAGATCTATCGCATACACAAAAAAAAAAAATTCACAAAAATCGCTTAAGCCGTTTGGGAGGAGTTCAATTACAAACAACGTGATACTAGAATTTTATATATCGTCACCTTAAATCCAAAAGGCCGTAACAACCAAAAAAATTCTAAATAAACTATTCGATTGATTATGATGTGAATAACCAAAATACATTTTTCCTTAAAATTTTACTCACATATGTTCGAAAATACTGATTTTATTCATTAAATAGTCGTACATTTATAAAGTTTTTTGCTTCTCCTGTTAAAAAAGTAAACAAAATGTATTTACGTCCTTTTGGATTTTGGGTGACGATATGTAGATAGATAAATGTTAGTGCGACTCATTTTAAAAGTAGCGTTCAAATTATTTTTTTATATGCACTAAAGCTCAAAATAAATGTTTTGACATTATATTGTTCATCAAAGTTGGCAGCAACTGTAAGTGAACAGTGTAATGGGCATTTTCTTTTCCAAAACAAATTTTACATTTATTGCACTTTTCAATGAAATAATAATAATGTAATTTGTAATAAAAGGGTTTTCTGAAATATATAGTTTATTAGAAATTATTATATCATCCATTAAGAGTGTATTTTTTTTTCTTTCTTTGAAAGAACGCCTCAAAATAAAGGAATTTTTTAATTTATTTTAATAGTTTTGACATTTTGTTGTTCTTATGTGTGGGAGCCAGTGTATGTGAAAATTTGAACCGAAATACAAGGTAGACTCCCTAAACTGCCATGAAAGTATCCCATTTAAACAGCAACCTAAAAAGGCCTCTCTCTCTCTTCCCCCTTTCAATTGCCTCCTTGGCTCACCCTTGTAAAGATATGTTATATTAAAAAAAAGTATCGCTTTAAATAAAAATCTATTTATGTACTTGCTTTAAAGGAAAACTAAGCAACCATATCCTTTTTTTTTTTTTTAAAGAAGAGACTTTTTGTTTGTTTTTCTAATGGCGCAGTTGTTTTTTAGAGTTTCCATATAAAAAACTCTGTTTTTTAGAATGTTTTATTTGTAACATAATTCTTCGTTTAAGCTAACGATATAACAAGTGTTTTCTTTGTTGTTTTTTTTTTGTATGTCCAACAAGTGGTGTTTATTTAGCTGGAAAAGATAAATTTCGAGAGGGCATAAGCATGAATTTGACATTCATTCTAAATCTAATTGGCCTTTGTTCTTTGATAAATACATATATTGATTATTATTTTAAGCTCAATAATATAAATATCATTGTCTTATACATATTCGCCAGCATTTCAAATGTATAGCTAAAGTCGTAATAACATTCGTCATGTTTATGGCATCTTCAATTCCTCCCAAAATCATTTATTCCTCAAGGCATTTGAAGAAATCAAAGATTTTTTACTTTCCCTATTTTTTTTTTATTTTTTTACTTTCCTTAATAGTAAATGTATACTTAGACAGTAAATAGTAATCGAAATTTTACATGCATACATATACAAATACATGAGCATATTTCGAAGATTTTTTGAAAGTACAAAGAAGTACACAGAACAAAAATTTCGGGTTAAGCTAATCAATTTAAGATGTCCAAGATCACGAATCATGTAAATTGTTGTTGGAATTTGAATTAAACGAATGTTTTACATTTCATCTACTGCATTATGTACATAGTTGATAATTTATTTTCAGTGCAAATTATATTTGCAATGAAAAAACTTTTTTTAATTGGTTAAAATAACTGTTTGGAAATAGTTATACCTGATTTACATTAAGCATTTTTTCATGAAATTTCATGAATTTTGTTGCACGCAACTTTTTCTATTTGTTAATTGCAGGGCTATAAAATAGAGTTTTATATAAAAAAGCACTCTACGTCCTTTCTCTGATGCATTTTTGACAACTTTTTTGATATAAGTTGCTCCTCCAGGCCTCCTATTGATAAATAAATAATTTTCATGCAACTAATTTCATGAAATAAATGCTTAATGTAAATTAGGTATTATTGAAAAAATTAGTTAATATAACCAAGTAAAATTTTTATAAATTAACATATAAAAAATAACATTGGTTTCTTGATAAAATTTCTTAAAATGTCCAACTCTGAATTAAATTCTACTGGACACGGTCACCGCCCACTTTCTTGAACACAAGATTAAGTGTTTTTCGAAGCTCAAGGTGTGTGCGCCAAGTTTCTTAAAAATCGATCAAATAGAAGCATGTGAAACATAATATTAAATTTTAATGGGCGTAGCCCCACCCACTTTTTTAAATGCAATATGGTGTCTTTTTTAAAGCTTAAGGGTGTATGCCAAGTTTCGTAGAAATCGATGAAGTAGAAAAACGCAAAATATAATATGAAATTTTAATGGTAGTGGCCCCGCCTACTTTTTTAAGCAGAATATTAAGCATTTTTTGGAGATCAGGAGGTATACCAAGTTTCGTAAAAATCGGTCAAACAGAAGCATGTGAAATATAATATAAAGTTTTATTGGGCGTGTCTCCGCCCATTGTTTTTAACTCCAATGTGGTAGCTAAGTTTCTTAGCAATCTAATAGGTTAATTAGCATAAAATCAAATAAAAATATTACAGGGTGTGTCCCCGCCCACTTTTTATTTTTGAAATGCGACCAAATGGAAGATACACCCTCTCAGAAACTATAAAACAAATTTCATGTATGAAATAACAATACAATGAAATTAAATGATGATATCAAATTCTCTGCAAATATTTCAAAACGTTTCCATTTATTTCCCATTATTTTATTTTCTAGCGGCGTGCAATTAAATTAATGTATTGTTTGTGGCCGGTAGCTGCTGTTAGCCGGCTTACAGCCGATCGCCTGTGTTCTCTGGTTTGTGCTCATGTGCAAAAACAAAGCAAAAATAAATTGAGCAAACGTTCTCATTGTTTTTGTTTCACTCGCTTCAAAGACCAAAACAAAACAACATCAAACAATTTATTTGGTTTATTTTCGTACTCTGCTTTTAAGTACAAAGCAATCAAAATAAAAATAAATTTATAACTTTAATAGTGTCGATCAGTGTTGTTACAAAAATCACGTCCCAACTCTTGTATCGCGCAATAAATAGCAAAGCTATGTAAATAATTTTTACAATCGTTCTAAAATGTAACGAGTCATGAAGTAAGATAAAAAAAAAATACAGACGAATTGATAGCCTCCGGCTTCTTATGAAATCGGTTAATTATTGAAAAAAATAATTTTAAACCTTTATAAAATCTTTTCTGGATTCCAATTTATACTAAATTGTATATATTTTTTTAATTTCATTCAGTGTATTTTAAGCATTGTGCACAATTTCCGCATCGTAATAAGGTTTCCTTTAATCCACTTGATAGACAAATTTCTTTTTGTGTCCTGTCATTAGCATGTCTTGATTATAATTATTATTGTTTTGGCGAAAAGTATATTATGAAAATGGCAATAAGGAAATGTATACAAATTATTTATATCTGTGTCAGTGCAGTAATTCAGTGAAGTGCGACTTGGACCCGCGCACGAAGGGTTCCGTATGGACACTAGTTATGTAATTCAATACGAACTTTAACCTATACACCCAGAAAAAAGATTGGTTGGAAAACGGTTAGTCCAATAAAATATCATTTGCATTAACTATATTTCAGTTCAGGCTATCAATTTTCTGTTAATACAAAAAACAATCCATGTTCATTGCCATAAGGGCATAATTGTAACAAAGATATGATTGTGACAATACTTAAATTGATTGCATCAACCGACCATATGCTTTTGTCATGACTAATTAACTGATTGGTTAACCCAACCGAATAAAATATTACGAATTAGATTTAACTACCAACTTTTGGTATTAGCAACTAAAAAATTATCGTTCTATATTAAAATTAAAATAAATAAAAATGCTGCAACTAACTAGAGGTTGAGTTTACTATCATAGTTTATAGCAGCAAATTAAAAAATGAACTTTTGTGACTTTCAAAGATATTATGATTTGTGAATTCTCAAATGGTTTTTGAAAGTCTGTACATAAGATAACAGGTTTGTGGCTTTTCAAAATGTGTGGTTGAAGAAATGTATATAGACATGCTTCACCATTAGGAAATAAATTTCAATTAAAATAAACTTATGACAATATGTCAAATAATAAATTTCTTAAATTGTGTATTTTTATTTGCGTTTATAGTTTATTTTTATTTCAGCAAGGAAGCCCAATTTTTCTTTTACAGGTACCAATTATGATATTGTTTTAATTATATTAACCAAATTTTCGGTAGCAAGAATAACATTTATTTCAAATTCCATACTGTCAACCAATTTTTTCTGTTGCTGAAACTATTGGGTTGAGGGTTATGATTAAAATATAGTGGTACCACAAGAAAATTTCAGTCGCTATAGCAGAATTCTACGATAGTTGCTGCAACCGCCAAAATTCAATGGGCAACAAATTCGGTTGCCACAACTAATCTGTTTTCTCTGTGTATATAATATAGTTTTGAAATTGTTTGTCCTCGTTTTGGCGATTTTTTTCGTTTTTTGGCTTTTTTTCATTTTGGATTTTTTTTTATTTTGGCCATTGGCGATTTGTTTTAGTGTTAGAATTTTTTTTTAATTTTGGCGATTTTTTTTTTTTTTTGGTTTGGCGATATTATAATTTCCGGATTTTTTTAGTTTTACCGTTTTTGAAAAGAGTTTGCCTCTTACGGTTTGCAAGATATAGCAAGTTGTCAAAATTACATAGTCAAAATTGCATTAACTGATAGAACACCCTTTATTTAAATATTTTTTTTTAACTTAGTGTTAATTGTTGTAGTCTGTATAAAAATACACTAATTTTACAAATTTCAAGTGTCAATATACATATGTACATACAATTGTATGTATATTACATTGGATTTTAACATATTTCGTTGCTAGTTTTAAAACACCTTTTAATTTTTAACTCTCATGTATTTATTGTTGTAGCAGCCAAGGTTCTGCATACTGTGTCCGTAGCTTTTACGGCTCCTGTGAAAATAGCCTGTGACGAACTGACGGACAGATGAGCAGCGTAGCGATAACAATAGGGTTCCTTTTCACCTTTGGTGTACGGAACCCTAAAAAGAATTAAGTAAAAATAAGTAATTTATTTATGACAAAAATTACTCTTTATAACTAGTTGTTTCTTTATGGGAATTGTTAAAATTTAAGTTTAAAATTTTTAAACGCACTAATAATCCCAAATTTTTTTTTATTATTAAAAATACATTGAAATTGATTATTGAGGGGTTTAGCTGGATCCTATGCGCATTTCACTGCTGCTAATACAGATCATCAGGGAACCTTTACCCCAGGGTAAAGGGTAAAGGGGTAAAGGTTCCCTGATGATCTGTATTAGCAGCAGTGAAATGCGCATAGGATCCAGCTAAACCCCGCAATAATCAATTTCAATGTATTTTTAATAATAAAAAAAATATTTTACTTAATAAGTAAAATATTAATTTGGGATTATTAGTGCGTTTAAAAATTTTAAACTTAAATTACTCTTTATATTTTTCCACTTATTTAAGACTTTAACCCATAAAAAACTACGACGAAGAAATAAAATATTTGGAACGAACATTAAGCAGCTACTAGTCATAACAAGAGCTTATAAAGGGTTTTGCTGCTGGGGCGGAAATACTTATATATTTTCCATTTTAAGTGTAATATGTTATCATTTAAATGTTTGTCGTGGCTGTGATGCCTCTAAAGGCTACACAATATTCATCCCTCTTCCAGTGGTCAACATCGACGTCACGTCAATATAATACCAAAAAATTGGGGCTTGTCTACCCGTTGTTGAAAAACAACTGACAGACACATACTATTTTCTAGACCTTTGGGAACAGCAATAAACTGTCAATAGCACAAAATTTTTCTGGAGGGCGAGTAGACAATCCCCATTTTTGTGGTTTTGTATTGACGTGACGTCGATGTTGACAATTGCAATAAGCGTGAATATGTTATTTTTTTTTCGAATAAAATAAAAAAATTAAGCACTTTTCCTTTTTCACCCGTGATTGACAATTTTTTTGAATTGCATATATGCAGTTATACATATATACAGTGGAATCTCCCTTAACCGACACTTCCTATAGGCGGACACCCCCTTTAGAAGGACACTTTTGACAGGTCCCGACAGCTTCACAAGCAAAGCATTTCTTTCTCTTGAGCGGACAGTCTCCTTGTGCGGATACATTTCAATGGTCCCTTCGGTGTACGCTCAAGAGAGATTCCACTGTAAATGTATATGTGACAGCGCATAGAGAAAGGGACCTAAGGGTAAAAAAAAAATCAATTTTCACTTTTTTTTATGTGGACAACATCTGAGCATCGAATGAGACCGATCCCATGCCCCAAAAGTGTTCCCTCCCAGAGATATGCGCGTTTTATTCAGTGATGGTACACCAAAGATACACGTATTTAAATCTTTAAAATGGCTATCCTGAACAAAACAGGTTTTTACCCTTAGGTCCCTTTCTCTATGCGCTGTCACATATATACCTTTACATTACTATAGAAAGGCCCTAAGTAATTTTTTTAATCGATTTTTTTTTATATTTCGATAGCAGATCATCTAAAATAACGAAAAATGCAAAAATTTCGATTTCAAAAAATTATGAGTTAGGGCTTTTCTCTATTAAGGTAACACTATGTATGTATGTTCAAACACATTTATATGTTTGTCTGCATGCGAAATCGGGTTTCCGAAGCTCCCAGAAAAGCTAGAGTCTTCGTTCTTGAACTGATGTGTCAGAAGTGGTCCGAAATAGATTGGTATTCAAAACCAGCACCCTGTTTCAGAGCTGGAAAATTTAAACTTTTTTTTTTTTGCCATATAAAGGTAACTAGCTAAAACTATTTTTGTTTGTTTGTATTTTTTTTTAACAAATCTATTTTATAATTCAGTAGGAATTAAATTAGCATTAAAACTAAAAAAAAAAATATAAAAACTACGATTCCAGGGTTGGAAAATTTGAACGATTTTGGTATGTATATAAAAGTAACCTACTAGAACTAATTTTTTTCTTGTTCTCCTCTAATATAAACGTATTTTGTATGTATAAAAAATTAATAAATTGTTATAAGTCAAAAAATTATAAAAGGATGATTCCAGGGTTGGAAAACTCACCCTTTGCTTCGTATAACTGAAATAGTGTTGATTATTTTTGTTACGAAACTCACATCCTAACTCCTGTATCGCGCCATAAAGAGCTCAGCTCCAAAAATAAATGATTTTTTCTCAAAATAAATTGTGTGTGTGTACATATATATATAAATATATACTTATATACTCCATACGTACATTTGTGAAGGGTATATAGGATTCGGCACAGCCGAATATAGCACTCTGCCTTGTTATTTTTATATTGAGACAAAAACTTCAAACAGAATCTGAGTTAATTCACTGGAAGTTGTTTTTTACTTTCACTTGATTTGTTTTTTGTGTGTGTTTGTTGCCCTAAATTTACTGTGAATTCAAAAACAAATGATTATGTCTATTATTAACTGATATTTTTGTTTGTTTATAATATAACAAATACATATAAATATATATTATTTAAGCCTAAAGCTTTAGGCAAAGTTTTATTTAAGACAAACCAAAAATGTTAACGTTCAAATGCTATTCAAGACTTTTGTTTAAACAATTTAAATAATCGATTTCCCCACAATTAGCAGACAAGGAGGTGTGCCCGACCGCCCGCCCCTTTAATTAAACGATAAAATTTCATATAAAGAGAAATTCTTTTATACGAATATTTTAGTAGCTGTTTGTTTTGTCTTATGGCAACATATTGAAGTATCGCCTTTACGCCTGAAAACAAATGTTAACACATTGTTAGTTATATTTTTGTTGTTTGTATGAAGAAAGGAAAGCAGTCAGCAAAAAAAGTTACTCGTGCAGAGTAATTATAATGCGTGACTGAGCAAATTTTATATGAAATTTATTATATACGTGATCATGGAATTTTCTTCCAAAACAAAACAAACCAACAAAAAATTACTTTATTTCAATTGTTAATAGCTCTCATTTAAAAACAAACCCTATACACAATAATCAAATGTAAATTTGAAAACTTCTTCTTCCTGCAGATTTATGGCAGGTCATAATTTTCGTTCAAAGGCTTAAGAATCATTAGTGCAAGTGTGTGGATGTGTGTGTATGTGTGTGTGTGTGTGTGTGTGTGTGTGTGTGTGTTTGGCTATACATACATACAAGGAATATAATAAAAACTTATAACGACTTTGAGGCAAAACTACTAAAAGATTTTATAGGTTGGTTGAGTTAACGGCTTGAGAGCTTCATAAAATTATTATTTATGAGGGCAAAAGGTCTGAATAAATGAAGTTGTGGTCATAAAAACTTATGGTGATGAGCAGGCAATATTGTTATCCTTTTTTTTTTTGTTTTAGTTGTATTTTTTATTTTGTGGAGAAGAAAATTGTACATATCTGGCTAATTTCATTCGAGATGTCTGATTTGTGGCCATTTTATTTATTATTTCAAATCAATAACATATATGTTGTATATACCAATAGACAGGTAGATAAATGTATTTTTATATTTTGTGTAAATTTAGATCATTTAAAAAGAAGATTTGACTGAAAAATTATAAAAAATTAGCTATTCGTATTTCCTTCACATATTTTTTTTTATTATTTAAAAATTTTTAAAAAAATTTCCGTTTAATATAGAGTTGGCTTTTTTCCCCCCGTTTTCAGCGGTTTTTGTAATTTTTGGTGGTATTTTTCGTTTTAGCGTTTTTTTGTTTACAGATTTGGCGCTCTTTTTTGTTTTCGGCGATTTTTTTCGGTTTTAAGGATTTTTTAGTATTGATGCCTTTTTAGTTTTGGAGTTTTTTTTAGTGTTGGCTTTTTCCCCGTTTTCAGCGGTTTTTGTGATTTTTGGTGGTATTTTTCGTTTTGGCAATTTTTTAGATTTGGCGCTCTTTTGTTTGTTTCGGCGATTTTTTTCGGTTTTAAGGATTTTTTAGTATTGATGCCTTTTTAATTTTGGAGTTTTTTTTCGTTTTTATTTTAATTTTTGTTTTTTTTTTAATTGTTTATACTTAAAAATTTGCCTAAAACAAAGAAAATCGCTAAAAACGAAAAAATTAGTCAAAACAAAAATAAATTGCTAAAAACGAAAAAATTAGTCAAAAAAAAAAAAAAAAAAAAAAAAAAAAAAAAAAAAAAAAAAAAAAAACTCCAAAATTAAAAAGGCAACAATACTAAAAAATCGTTAAAACTGAAAAAAAAAATCCCCGAAAACGAAAAAAAGAGCGCCAAATCTAAAAAAACGAAAAATACCACCAAAAATTACAAAAATCGCCAAAAACGGGGAAAAAAGCCAACACTAAAAAAACTCCAAAACTAAAAAGGCGTCAAAAAAAACGATTAAAAAAATCATCAAAATTAAAAAAAATCTTAAACTAACAAAATCGACAAACTCAAAAAAAGCTTAAATTTAAAAAATCACCAATGACGGAAAAAATCGCCAAAGCGGAAAATAGCGTCAAAACTAAAAAATGGCTGAAACGATAAAACAGCAAAAACGAAAAAAAAATTAAAATTAATAAAGCGTCAGTCAATACTCAAAAAAATCGCCAAAAAGCAAAAAAATCGGTATAACGAAAAAAAAGTGCCACAATTAAAAAAATCTAAAAACAAAAAAAAATCAAGACTAATTTTCGCCAATAACCGAAAAAAAAACACCAAAGCCTAAAAGGCGTCTGTACTTACAAAATTGCCAAAAACCGAAAGAAAGCGTCAAAATGGAAAAAGCTTTAATACTAAAATACTAAAAAAAAACGCCAAAAGCAAAAAAAAAAAAAAAACGTCAAAACTAAAAAAACGCGAAAACTAAAAAAGCATCAGTACTAAAAAAAAAGCAAAAAAAAACAATCTCCATACGGAACCCTTGGAGTGCGATTATAAAACGCACTTAACTGAATTTATTTCTGGATGGACTGAGCGGCATTGACGTTTATAAATACCGGCTGCGGCTAAACTTATGACGTCTTCAGTTATTTATTACTAATGCAATAACTTTTAAAACAACACTCATGCCTTGTAGTATTTACAAATAATAAATCAACTTCGATGACTTTTTATTGCGTAAAATTTCAAAATATTTTTAAAACAATTTAAAAGCAAACGATTTGAAAGTTCGTGTATAACTTTCTACTTTATCGCTGATTTACTTGAACAGGGTCACACAACTCCAAGAAAAAGTATTTTTACAAAAATTAAGTTTAAAAATTTCAACAAAAGAAAATTTAAGTTTTACATTTGTTAACGCACTAATAATCTTAAAATAGTATTTTACTTATTCAATTAAATATTTTTTATTATAAAAAATTTAATTTTTCTCTTAAATTTCAACACAAATTTGAATAACGAACGATATAAGGTTAAAAAGCAATTTTTTTGAGTTACGCTGTTGTTGCAGTAAATAAAATTACATCCATAAGGACATAAGCGCAAATATGGTAATCATATACGTGTTGCCATAACTTAAAATCATCGAAAGCAATTTTTTTGAGTTATGACATTGTTCAAGTAAATTGCTTGAGATTTCAATAATTTTCATGCATGAAATGTTTTTAATTTTCTCAAAATTAAATTATACACAATTTAAGCAATAATTATAAGCAAAAAAAAAACACGCATTTATGCGAATGAATAATGTTTAACGACATCAAACGTTTAAAAATAATACGGTAAGTATGAATTAATTTTAATTCCATTATAAATACTTGTTTCATATTTTGTTACACAGGGAGACAGAAAATATATATATACAAGTATATGCAAAGGTACATATGTATATATTTTTATAATAGCGATTTTTGTTACTCTATTTCGTTTAAGGAAGTTCTTAAACCTGCAAAGTTTTCCAAAGGCTCGGCATCAAAAAAAAATACTTAGTAAGAAATTAAATTAAAAACAAAATTGAATTTTGTGTGTTGAACTCAATTTACTTTGCTTTACTATTCATTGATTTTACTTTTCCTTTTATATTCTTTGCATTAACAGCTGTAGCCAGGGGGAGGGGGTGGGGCAAGTGGTGAGAATTGTACAAAGGCAGCATTTCTTGGGTTTTTTGTTTTCTTCTCACTTGCTTGTTTTACTTATTTACTTACTTCAGCAATCTCAAAGATAAATTATAAGACAAATTGTTTCTGTTGAAATTTGATTTTAGCTAAATTTGTTATATTTGGCAATAGATGAAATTAAAGGAAAGCAAAAAAAAAAAATAAACAAATTTATTCAAGAAATTGCTTTAATAATAAATAAGTAATTAGTGCGCTTTATGTATATGAAATATTTAAAACACTTTTTAGAAACAATCAATTATATATTTAAGTTAAGTTAACTGATATTTTTATTTAACCTTAAATCTTATTTAATTTTATATAAAATTTTTTTTTAATTTCTTATAAGAGTTAAGATAAATTACAAAAGTTTTTCGAATTTCTTGTAAGTTACAGCGTCTGTTTAATAAATATAAATTTTTATAGCATACTTTTAGGAAACCAACACTAACAGACAAATAAATGCTTTTAATGCCCTCAAACAGAATTAAGTACTAGTATTAATGTGCAATACAAACACATTAAAACACACACACTCCCACACACTCACACTCACTCATTTAATACTAAACGAGGCAATTGCACTTTTGGGAACCATTGCTTGCTTTGTTGGCCTTCTGTTTAGTATTTTTTTTTTTTTTTTTTTTGCCTTGAAAGTTGTTTATATTTATTGTTGACAAAATCTATTATCCAAAACAAGAAAATATTGATAAAGTTTAACGCTCTTTGACAATTGTTCTACTAAAATATGATTGATGGTATTGTTTGTGACTGGCAAAAAGAAAATTTATGATATTTGTAAAGTCAATTTGTGTTAGAGTTTCAACGCATTAATGCCTTTAACTTAAGTTCTCTTAAATATTAAAATATTTTATACTTTGGAAAACATAAGTTGGCTTGTGTCTTTAAAACACATGCTTAAATAATTTTAAGTCAAAATTTTAACACAGATAACGCAAATTCAAAAAAAATCGAACTTAAACTATAATTTATTAAATTTCTCATAAGTTCGCTATATAAGGATTTTCACAGGAATTCCATCTTTTTGTAGCGTGCGACACCAAACAAATGTGCTTGTTTTTTTTTTAATAAAACTAAACTTTTTTTACTCCTTTATATATGTACATAGGTGTATAGACCTCAGCAGCTCTACATTAGGTAAAATTTTATGAAAAATCGAGTCTCATTGTTCTGAAATACAAACTTTATTGCTTGCTGTCGCAAGCGACAAAAAATTAAACTTTCTCATGGAAATGCCCATAAAATATATTTTCCATCTTATATTAAAAAAAATCAAAAATGCTTCAAGCAGACAGGACTTCATTTTTAAAACCATAAATTGCAAGTAATTCATAAATTTTCTTAAAAGTTAGATTTTTTTTACATTTTCGATCATACACCAAAACCATGGCAAATTCTTCAAATAGTCATGATATATGAAATAAAAATGTGAAATAAATGAAAAAATAAATAATTCCCACACAATTAATTTTTTTTTTCTAAAAATAAAATCTTTTTATCCTAAATATATTGAGCTTAAAGTTTAAATTTGAGGGAGTACCTCGAACTTTCGAAGTCAACTATTTTGTTTCCAGTTGTTTTATTTTTACTGAAAGATTGTAAATGATTTTTAAAAATTTTCAGAATAAGACTGAAAAATTCTCTTAAGTCCTCTAGGAAATAAAAGAAAATATAATGAAAAATTTTAGAACGCCCATTAGAAAAAGGTAACTTAAATCTTCCAAATTGACATAAATTTAACAAAAAAAAAAAAAAAAAAAAAAAAAAAAAAAAAAAAAATCTTGCCAAATATCATATATATATATCATTTATATATATATATCAGTCGAACATGACCATATTTTCGAATTTCTTTGAAAGTTCGAATTTAAAATATAAAAAAAAAGATTTTTAATTTCTGTTCGTACTTGTTGATTGAAAAATGGCAAAAATTTTCAGTTCCGATTGAGAAGTTCGAAAATTTTTAGAAACTTCGAAATTTTTGACATTTCGAACAAATGTTTTTCGTTTCTGTTGTAAATTATTTATTGCTTAAAATCACAAAAGATATCGAAAAATGGTAAAAAAAAAACTTCAACTTAGTTTGAAAAAGTAGAAAATTTCTTGGAACTTCGAAATTTCGAACAAAAGATTTTTAATTTCTGTTCGTACTTATTGATTGCTTAAAGTCATAAAAATCAATTTAGTTCGAGAAGTTCCAAAATTTCTTGAAGCTTTTTAAAATTTAAGACATTTCGAACAAAAGCTTAAAATTTCAATTGATTGATTAACTTAGGTTATGACGCAGATTTATAACTGCGTATGATTGTTGTGGGATGAATGTCATATCAGTCATACGTATGTACTATTTTAGATTTGTTTTTGAAACGGAAGGAAGTTCTTGGAATTTGATTAGATATTTTTAATTTTACATCAGAAATATGAAGCCTCATAAAGAAACACCTCATTAATAGCAGCTAGATTGGGGGCAGCAGAATAAAATCTTAACAAATTGCGCATATTTTTGAATTGTAGGCAAAGCGTGGCCTTGAAATATTTCAACTTCAAAAACATTTTAGTTATCAAAAATTCTTGACACTCTCCATAAGAGTTAAAGTAACTTTTTTTGAATTCGTTTAATCTTCTTAATGTTTTATTTATGTGAAAAAAAAATTTAACTCAAGAGAATCGCTGTTACTGATTTGCCTTCAATAAAATTGAATTAAAATACAAAATAAATCATTCAACAGCGAAATTTTATATCATTTTCATTTATTTAATTTCAATATTTCCATTGACGCCACTTACCTGGGTATTTTGTCGTATGAGTCCCACGATGTTAAACAATTGTATGACGAGTAACGACTACCACTCGCCATATTACATAATAAATTATCCATTGGATTGTAATTGAAACCCAGGAAATTCTTTTTATTTTTTCTTTCTTTTCTTCTTTTTTTTTTGGTTATTTTACATAAATGTTTTAAATAAAAGCTTAACTATTAATGCAGCTGCATACAATTGTTCTTTTATTTTTTGAGCTTTTCATTTGGCTTATTCAGGCGTAATAATGAAGTGTTTAATTTTTTTTAATGTTTTTCAACAGCCACCACTTCTTGACTAAATGCAGTCACATTTTAATAATTTACTGTTGAAACTCAAATATGAGTGAGTGCATGTGCGTACTTTTAGTTGAAATGAAGAGTAAAATTTATTTAAACAAATATTTCATAAATTTAATTTACTTAAAGGAAATTACTTCAACCTCCAGGGTATTCGTATAAATAACTTTCATTTTAAATTCTGTAATAAATTAGCTAGATGAAAATTAAATTTAATGTGGAAATAAAAACTAGGTCACTTATGATAAAATTAAAATACATGGGCGGAATTATTTTGTAAAGGCCATCGTACAGAAGGCCTTTTCAAATAAACATTAAATAAAAAGATTAACCTAGTATTTCCAGAAACCAGACAGTCGTCTTGAGTAGAAAATTTATGTTAAAAGCTCAAAAAATCATCTAAAAAAATCATCACATTAATACCCTGCTTCCACAAGTCATGCGGGCGACTCACAAATCACTCACAAAAATAGTGCTTTTCATATAAATTTTCTACTCAAGTCGACCGTCCGTCCGTCTTGTGGAAACAGAAAATAAACCTTTAAATGAAAATTATAAAAAGAGGGTGATGTTGTACAAAGAAGCCCTTCCTTCTTGTGGCCCTTTTTAGGGTTCCGTACACCAAAGGTGAAAGGGAACCCTATTGTTTTCGCTACGCTGTCCGTCTGTCCGTCATACGGTATTTTCTCAGGAACCGTAAGAGCTACGGACCTGAAATTTGGACAGAGCATGTAGAACCTTGGCCGCTACAACAACAAATACATGAGAATTAAAAATTAAAGGATGTTCCAAAACGAGCAGCGAAAAATGTTAAAATCCCATGTAATATACATACAATTGTATGAACATATGTATATTGAAACTTGAAATTTGTAAAATTAGTGTATTTTTATACAGACTACAACAATTAACACTAAAATTAAAAAAAAAAATTAAATAAAAGGGTGGTCCATCAGTTAATGCAATTTTGACTATGTAATTTTGACAATTTGCTGTATCTTGGAAACCGTACGAGGCAAACACTTGAAATTTTCAAAAACGGTAAAACTAAAAAAACCGAAAATTATAAAATCGCCAAACCAAAAAAAAAAATCGCCAAAAATTAAAAAAATCGCCAAAACGAAAAAAATCGCCAAAATTAAAAAAAATTTCTAACACTAAAATAAATCGCCAAATTCGAAAAAATCGCCAAAATGAAAGAAATCGCCAAAATGAAAAAAACGCCAAAAATCGAAAAAAAATCGCCAAAACGCGAAAGTGTCGCCAAAACTAAAAAAAAAAATTTTATATAAAAAAAATCGCCAAAAATAAAAAAGTCGCCAAAATGAAAAAACGCCAAAAACCGAAAAAAATCGCTAAAACGGGAAAATAAAGTGTCAAAACTAAAAAAGCCAAAACTTAAAAAAATCGTCAAAACCGAAAAAAACGCCAAAACAAAAAAATCGAAAAGACCCCAAAAACGAAAAAAAATGCTAAAACTATATATTATATAGGATGAAGTTTGTATTAAATTACATATCTAGTGTTCGTACGGAACCCTTCGTGCGCGACTCAGAGTCGCACTTTACTGAGTTTATTTATTTTACACAGAGTTAAGCATTAACATTTTTGCGCCACCCTATATTATTTTCATTTTTTTTTTGTAAATTTATGTGAATTTTTTTGCACTTTAAAAACTCCATTTGCTGTTGTTGCTTACTTTTTTTTTTTTTTTTTTTTTTTTTTTGAAAAATAATTAATACATTTTTCAATTCTTATTCCACTTAAATCTTTTTAATTTGCGCTCGCAATTAAAAAAAAGGAAATGAATTAAATATTTATATGAGTAAAAAAGAAAATAACATGACAAGTACATTAGCAAAATAATATTCAATAAAGCTAATGAAAATGTTTATTTTGTGTGATAAAAATCAACACAAAATATACACTAAACAATCAAATAAAAATAATATGTATGTACTTATATAGTCAGCTGGAAAGTAAAATCGTGGAACTAACACAAAAAATTTTAGATCGAATTTTAAATAAATTTTTGGGGGAATACCAAGACATCGAAATACATGTTCCCACAAAATTTTTTAATATATAACATAAAAATAACAAATTTATTTTTGCATAAATTTGTTTGGTTTTTTCTCTTTCCTATATGATTTTAAAAAATTTAGTTAAGTGATTAAATACATGCCCCTTAAAATTTTCTTAAGCTTTAACATAAAAATAAAGAATTTTTACTCCAGTCACTTGCACAAGTTTGTTTAGTTTTCTCTCTCTCTCTCTTAAGAAATTAAAACAAAAAAATTAAGTAAGTGACTTTGCATTTCAGCTAACGATATCTATAAATTTCATATATATAAAAAAAAATTATTTAAACACTTAAAGTCAAGGTTTTATTTTTTTCCGTTTTTTCTTTAAAAAATATCTTGTTGATTCTTAAATTGAAATTTTGAGTCTTCAATTTAGCCTGCAAGATTTCCTTGAATTTTTTTTTTTTTTACTTTTATAAATATTTAATGACAGACTATTTGTAAAACAATTTGAAAATAGGGCACGAAAACAAAAAATAAAAAGTTATAATCTAATGAAAAAAAACCTAAAAAAAAAAACGTACGTGTGTGTTAAACCGAAATGTTATGGAAACAACAACAACAACGTTAGTCAGCAAAAGACAAGGACTTAAAAACTTTAAACATACGATGTTAACACAGCAAATATTTTGCAACGGCATTAAAAAAATTAATATAAATATATTATAATCACTCAACCACCTAATTATGTGATTAATGTTTTCAAATAGCCAAGGCACATTATCCCATTTCATTTTATTCTCGCAAATGCATACAGGGGCGTATGATGAATAAATACTCTGAGTTTCATGCGCATATGTCACGACTATACTCAGAGTATAATCATACTTCGACTCTAAGTATGACAGACATACATTGTCGCATGTCCTTTTCTATTTATTTTTATAGAGCATTTCAGTTTTTCTTATAGTCATAGTTGGTTGAGAGCAAATAATCGTATGAGAGCGTACAATTATCAGTTTACGCAGTTGCTAAAATTATGACTAATTACTTAAGTATACATATGTATATTTTTTTAATACTTATTGCCATTCTCCGATTTGCCCATATTATAACTGAAAAACTGTTTTTGTTATTAAAAAAATCTTGTATTTCATTATCTTTTCCCACTATTGCAAAATAACAAAAATTATTCATTTTATGTGATGATATTAGACCCCTGCACAGGACCACTTACAAGAACTTTCAAGACATGAGGAATTTTTCAAATGCTTTACTACAGCGAAATCCTGTAAAACAAACGCTAAACAATACTATTGGCAAGACATTTGTTTCAGTTACTGCAGGTATAGGTGTAAAGAAGAAAATACTTGGTGACGGAAAAATTTGTGATGTGTGTGATGCGTGTACAAACGTCAGGCATGTATATACACACACACGTTGTTTGTATGATCATTTATTTTATGATCTGCGCACATACAAACGCACGCATGCATTGACATTAGTTGTGTGGACTTGCTTTAAAAAACCACCCTTAAAAACATAATAGCTTACCATCTACATCTTACATATACACTCAAACGTAAAGTATGCAAAAATGTACTACTTCTTTTGAGTGTTTGTTATGAACAAGAAGTCTTCACGATATCACTTGTAAACACTCATATATACGAACATCAATACATCCATCGTGCTTCGCTTATTAAACGACATCATTTATTATTGCTTTAGTATAATATATGCCACGAGAATACATTTAAACGCAGCCCTCTAGATGATATATTAAAAATATGAAATGTATATGATATACATATTTACACATGTACATCAATAATTAATAATGGGTATTAAACATTTTTTAAAAATTCCCACTAGTTTGTGTGGCATTGCTTTCCATATAAAAATATAATGGGGACGAAAATGGCACCACAAAATGACAACACAAGAAATGCCAGAGAGGTGTACTCGGCATTATTCTGTAGCCATTGGTCGAAGTTACGAAGTCACGAAGTCAGAAGAAAACAACCTGCCCATTTTTTTTACAAGTACCTTAGAGAATAGGAATAGACTGTCAATAGCATACAATTTCTCTTGAGAGCAAGCAGACAAGTAACAATTTTCAGTATTGCATTGAATTTACATTGACAAATATTAACAGAATAATATGGAATATTTTCGTATATGAATATACAAAAATTATTGAAAGTTATTGATACAAGTAATCAATTTTTCTTCCCAAAACTTTCCAATTCATATACATACATACATAGATATTCCTCTCATATTTTTCATTTCGAAATTTTTAACTTTAATCAGACCAAATTTTAAAAGAACAATGGTTTTTTAAACTGCAGTTACCCACACAAACGACACACATGCATACATATACACATACAAACGCATACAATAAAAAACAGAAAACTATTCTACTACGCTTTCGATAAATGTATGAGTGTGAGAGAAAAACCTGTTGTTTTTGTAAGCAGGCGTGAGAGCAGCAGGTGTTAGTTTTAGCGGTGTGCAGTGTTGGGATTGTGGTGGGTAGCAGCGTTGTCAACTTTTAAATTTCAAAAAGCACCGAAACCAGAAAAAAAAGCGCGTAATTTAAGTAAAAAGCACTAAATTTAAAATTTTATTGTTTTATTGAAAAAAATTTTACACACGGTCGATTGGTTATTGGTTTGCTGCAAACATGTATAATGTGTTTTGAATATACTGTGCCGCAAACGACGGCATGTACATAAAAAATATAGGAATCGGTTGACCTTGCATTCTATTCCTAAAATTTCGAATTTGAGGCATCCGATACACATTTTATTTCTATAAGAATAAGTGAATTCTTAAATCAATTTGACGAAGCATTTTCAAGTAATTATAAAAAAAAAATTAAATTTTTTTTCGCCAATGAACAAACGAATCTCTCGAATCAGATGAACTATGTGACAAAGATAATAAATTTTGATCGAAATTAAAATAGTGTCAAAAGCGTTGTGCAGCAAACACAATAAATATAAATAACAAAGTTAATAATTAAAAAAAAATTATTTCCAATTTAATCAAGTTATATATAAAAAAAAAAATTATTCATATCGATTCATTCGATAGACTTCTGCGTTTCAATTTGGAAGTAACAGAAGTTTGATGGGAATGCAAGTTTTCATAATTGCATTAAGTCAATCAATCTTTATCCATGCATTGTCTCTACTAGACAAAATATCGCTATTAGACTATATTTGAGTAAATACTTGTATTATGTCTTCTTTGTTGTATGGCAAAACACTGTTTACATGAATTATGCTTAAAATGTTAAAGTTTAACTTCAGAGCTTATGTTTTTGAATGAAAGACTTCCTCGACAAAAAAAAATACGTAAGTAACTTTTTCTATGAATTTTTCGTTTAGTGCCACCGCCTCGAAACAAAAAGTACCGAATATGCATTAAAAAAAGCACTGAGCACTAAATTCAAAATTTGTCGCGTCGAAAATTTCAAAAAGCACTAAAAACGGTGCGAAAAGCACCGAGTTGACAATGCTGGTGGGTAGTGGTGTAACTATATTAATGTATGTGAATTTGTGTGTACTTGTGTATTAATTTAGTAGTTTTTTTATGTTTTGTTTTTACTACGTAAATAATTTTAAATTTGAGGCGAGTGTGTGTGTGTGTGTGTGTGTTTGTAGGTGTATGTGTGAATATTACTTTACTCTCTAGTATACTTATACGAGTAGTACTTGGTAATGCTCGTAAATATGAAATAGTACAAAGACAAAAAAAAAAAGAAGCATTTTTCTTATTAAACGCCCAGACATAAATACATACTTATATCATAAAACATGAGGATAGTAACTTATAAGGCAAAACTCTTGAATTATGGCGTAATCTTAAATATTTAGTAATAGAATTATGCTATAAATAAACTTATAATTGAAATGACTACCAAAGATGTGTGTGGGCGGGAGTTTAGTTGGTGGCTTTAACAGCAAAAAAAAAATTAATGAAAATAGTTTCAAATTTCAATAAAAAAATGTAATTTATTATCAAAATGATTAAATCAATCATCAGAATTTGAAAAATTGAAAATAGAAAAATTTTACTTATAGTGCGTTTACGTTAGAGCAAAATGTAGTACTTACGAGATTTGGGGCAAAATCTAGTAAATTTCCCATACAAAACAAAATCTACTTCGACACTAAATTTTGTCAAAATCTACTTAAAATCTAGTAATACTTAGTCCTACTTTACACTGTGCAAGTCTTATTGCTAAGCTGATTAGTTTGTAGGAGATAGAGACGAGGGGAACAGAAACGTTTCTGTTCAGCTTAGCAATAAGACTTGCATAGTATAAACTAGGACTAAGTGATGCAACTGTGTTTTTTTTTCTTCAAATGTGTACTAAAAAATAGGTGTGTGAATTGGCTACATTGGAAGTGTTTGGTTGTAGTTTAGGAATAATTTCAGGCAATGGTTTTTGTTTTCGATACGAAATCTTGATTAAACTGGGTGTAAACGATATAGATTTTGATAAATATTTTAATTGAAATCTGTTGAATTTCGTATACCTGTAAATGCTTTATTGAAGTAAATATTTTATAATTTCCTTTCATATCAAAAGCCGTAATTTTCTCTTGTGCTTTATACTTCAAAATTTATTATAATTTTAATTGTAATAATATTTAAGTTAAATAAATAATAATAAATAAATCTCTGATTTAAAAATCATAATGAACAGTAAAAGTAAAAGTTTTAATCATTTTATGCACATTTTGTTATAAGTTTACTAAAAAAAAAAAGTTTAATTAAATCTCCAACCAACTTTGCCTGGAATCTGCTCAATTCATTAGAATCTTATGACTTTACAACTAAAATGCAAATTAAAAAAAATATGTATTATGTATTTATGGTCATGGACCCCACAAATAAAAACTTGTTTAAGTTTTTTTCCTTATACACTGAAGCTCAAATACTCCATCATAGTTGTTATAATTTTTTTAAGAACAATAACAATAAATTCTGTGAGATTTTATGCTGATTAAGGGGTTTTTATTTCCCGCCCAGAATGCAAATTGCAGCTGGCTAGAAGGAAAGAGTTCTTTGAATTAAACACATATTTGTTTATGATAAATCGAATTAGCTTGACCAATAGAAATAAGAGTAAACGTGCTGGTGATAAGAACTTGTGCTTTATGCTCTTTGTTTTTGTTTTTCATAAAAATTTTCTTGTTGGTAGGTCAGTTTATTTTTCTTGGTTGTTATTCAATAGAGTTACAAAATTTTCCCCTAATAAAATTCGTAATAAGAAAACAAATACACTCCCTTGAGCATTCATGTTCAAAGTCTAATTATATTGATTTCATTTTGGGCATTTACGGCACACACTTGCATATGCCGACTCAAGCATACACATGTTAATACTAAAGTCCTTTTAAGCACACACATTTGCCTGCGTATCTTTTCCATCATATAGACAAAAATCTATTTGATATTCCACAACAATAACAGCAGTTGGCATTAATGGCCCTTTACTCTTAAATATTTAATGCTTGTGTCCTTCTTGTTTTGGCTACTTTAAATACTTTTGCTTACTTTTTGTGTGCGTTTCCTCTCAAAGGATTCAAGTGGAAAACTGACTGGCTGGCTGACGTAAGCATAAACCTTTTCTCTGCACTCATCCTCAACAACAATGAAATTTTACTCTTTGCAACTTACGTTTGAATCGCTTGACTTCCAAAATGATAAAGAGAAGAACGAACACTTTAATTCATTTAAGGTTAAAATTCAAAGTTAAAAATATATAATTTATTACAGAGTTTTTAAACAAATTATGAGCACAAGCACTTTGAAAATATATATCTATAGCAAATTATTTTAGAAGAGCTTTTGTCACCCTTAAGTTCAACATAATACAATAAAATTATTTATGTACGTACATATGACGTATGTTAAAGTTTGTTAACAAAGTTTTGTAATATTTAAAAGGTTTCATGTTTTAAATAATTTAAAGTTTAAAGGGGTCATTATCCTAATTTTAAAATAAATAAATTTGAAGTATTGAAATCCAAACGAATACATATTTTATCTGCATACAATTCAATAGCTCTTACAATAAAATTATATTCAAGGATTTGTGTAAGGCGTTAAGCAAATTTGTGTATTGCACGTTAGCCTGGTTTTTGATACTCACTGATTAAATTTTTCTCATTTAGTGCCATATTTGCGAAAAAGGCTTAAGCGACATAATTTTCGAATATAATTTTATAACAAAAATCTATTATCTACAATCGTAAATAAGCGATTTTCGTCAAAACAACGAAGTTCCAAATAAATGTCGCTTAAGCTATTTTGGTGGTTATGGCTCAATACGTCCAAAATTCGTCTCCTTGGTTTTAAAAATCGAATTTCAGCATCGAATATTAAATATGTGTCTCTTATAGAATCATATTGTTAGACTTTCTGGTAGATCTTAGGGAGAACCTGTCAACTTACAATGTATCCTTACATTTAAAAATCTTATCTGGCAGCGAAAACTAAAGACGGTCGCTGGTTATGCCCACTTTTAAAAAACTTGATTTCGTTAGCGAAATCTATTCTGATAATCATATTGTTAGGCTCTCTGGTAAATTTTGTTTCAATCGATGCAAGGACATGCCCACTTTCCACATATCCTTAATTTTAAAAATCGAATTTTGTCAGCGAAAATTATAAATATCTTATGGTATCATATTGTTAGGCTCTAGGATAGTTTTTTTTTTGTTTCAATCGGTGCAAGGACATGCCCATTCCGCACACATCCTTAATTTTAAAAAATTTAATTTTAGCAGCTTACATCAGAAATATTTTCTTCAATTATATTGTTAAACTTTCTAGGACTTTTTTTGTTACCATCGATGCAAGGACATGTCCACTTCTCACATATTCTTAATTTTAAAAATCCAGTTTTGTCAGCGAAAACTCGAAATATTTTCTTTAATCATATGTTCTGGCTGTATGGTAGTTTTATTTTTTTATTTATTTTTTGTATCAATCTGTGCAAGGACATGCTGACTTCCTGCATATCCTTAATTTAAAAAAATCGGATTTCATTAGCGAAAACAAATAACTTCTTATAGAATCATATTGCTAGACTTTCGGTCCGATTCTGACTCAATCGGTGCAAGGACATGTCAACCGCCTACATATCCTTTATTTTAAAAATTGAATTTCAGCATCGAAAACTAAACATTTTTTATAATCCTATTATCTGTAGTAGATTTTACTGCAAAGAGCAAGAAGATGTTCCCTCCTATATATCCTTAGAGTTAATTCTAGATTCTGTTTCAATAGCTGCAAAGGCCTTCCAAATATCCTAAATTTCTTTCAAATCAAATTTTATTCGTAGTTATAGTAGGATTTATAACAGATATTACACGGGCTGATTTTCTGATAAATTTAGCTTTAACCATTTCAAGGACACTTACGCGTTCCATATATCCTGAATTTTTTTAAATTAAATTTTATTTACAGTTATAGTAGAAATTATATCAGCTATTGCACAGGAAAATTTTCAGATAAATTTAGTTATAATCCCTTCAAGGACATGTGAGCGTCCCTTATATCCTGAATTTTTTTATATAAAATTTTATTCGTAGTTATAGTAGAAATTATATTGGGTATTACACAGCTAAGTTTTTTAGTAAATTTAGTTTTAATACCTTCAAGGACATGCTCACGTCCCATATATCCTTAATTTTAAAAATTAAATTTTGTTAGCAAAAACTACAAATTTCTTCTAAAATCATATTGTGAGGCTTTTTGCAAGAACATGGCCACTTCACATATATCCTCGATATTTACAAAAAAAAAATTAAAATATCCTGCAGGATCATGTTATTAGTGTTTGCATTTATCAAATGTTAATTTCAATTAAAAATATTATAAATATACATATAGATTCAATTTGCCTTCTGGGGTTATTTTAAGTTTTAACTTTCTTTTAGCGTGCAAGCTTTGGTGTATTAGACTTTTCTAAGTATACTTACAATAGAATATTTTAAGGATTATTTGTGTAAAATACTCGTATTGAAAGTTATTTTTTAACTTCCTATTTTTTGAAACGGCCAAAGAAACTCACTCTAGTGTAACAGAGTTACAGGGTTAAAATTTTTATAACAAAATTCTAGTTAGATTTGAAATAAACTCATGATCTACAGTTCTATTCTGAAAACATATCGACCCTTTGCTGCAAGAATATTATAAGTGAAAAAGTGTGATTTAAGTATACACAAAAAAGTAATATGAATGGTTTTTTAATATTTATTAAAATATTTGTAATATCAATTAAAAACTTAATTAAATTTTCACCTACAAACATTTTAATAGTATCAATTAAGTTTTTCCACTCAAATTAATTAATACAATTAAAAAATTAATTGAATCAATTAAATTTTTAATTGAAAATATTCATTAGTAAATACTTTTTTCTGTGCATATATTACAAATTACATTGCGTAAAAATTTCCTATGAATATATTTTACACTTACTCACCTCTCGAGAGGAAAACTATTTGCAAAGTACAAAATAAAACGAAAGCAAACATTTTCATTTTTCTACTTTTTTAATCTGACGAACATGCTCAATTTCCTCTAAAAGATGCAGCTAATTTCATGTAAATAAACTTGTGACAAAGCATACGTTAAGGTGTAAATTACAAATTATTCGATTTGACAAATCTAAAGCCTTTTCGAATAAAAAGCAATAAATAGAAATATGTATGTAAATATTAGCATGTCAAAATTTATGCATATAAAAACAAATTATGATGAAAATAGTACACACACACACACACATACTTATAAAACAAACAAACAATAATTTAAAAAACAAACTACAAGGAAACGCACCCTGTATGATACGCTTTAGGGGAAAAGCATAGAGACATCCTGGGAAATAGCAAAGCGACGCATGAATGCATGAATAAATAAATGTGAGATAATACTAACTTTTTGTGTATGCACAAAAGGAAAATATTATTAAAATTAAAGTGAGTGAAGGAATAAAGGAAATAAAAACTGAATATTTGTGTTTCGGTTGCTTTCATATGGAACAACTAATTTGCATTTGTATGTCTTTATTTAATTTTAGAAAAGGAAACTCATGTTTTTATTTTTAAAAAGATAGAATTAATATGTTTATGCAAAACTTTTCATAGCTCTACAAATGTATTTTAAAACTGAATATTTTATTTTATTCTAAAATTAAACTAGCAAAGTGAATCGGTTTAAAAATTTTTTTTTTTAATTTTTCCACGAAGAGTTTTAAGAGAAAAGTTTTGTTGAAATAATAATTTAAATTATAATATAAATTTTATTCAGTTCAGCCTTATAAATTTTCTTTAAAAAAAAATTCTTTCCATTTCAAAAATGTATGTATTTTTTTCTAAATAAAATGCTAAAAATTTTACAAAAATATTGTTTAACTATGAAAAAAAATATATTATTTTCTAATTTGAGCAAGTAAAACTGTTAAATATTTCAAAGACTACGCACTTTATTCTTAAAGTAACTTTCATAGCTATTGGTGCAAGGGCAGGAGAAACTTACTTATATCCTTTATTTGTAAAATAGAACTTTAGCTACGATTGTGATCAGAATGCGCTGAAAGCTAGTAAATATATCCAAAATGACACACTTTAACTGTATAAGAATTTTCAGCTTAAACGGTTAAAGGAAATAACACCTCGCTATATATCCTTTTTTTTTTAAAATTTAAAAATTATTACTAATCTGAAATATTTTTTTTATATAAACTGATAACTATTTCCAGAACTATACAGTACATTTTCTTGGCAACTTTCAAAGTAACTGGTGCAAGGATACGACTACTTTACTTATATCCTTTATTTTTTAAATTTTAGATTTAGTCAAAATTGTGATCATTAGGAGTTGAAAGTTGGTAAATAGTTATAAAATGAGTCATTTAAACTGTGAGAAAATTTTAATCTTAAACGGTCGAAGGATGCGCCATCTGCCCATATATCCTTTTTTGGAAAATTTTTAAATTATTGATTAAATTAAATATGTAACTTAAATGATGACTTTGTCGAGAACTATGCAGTAAGTTTTTTAACAACTTTTAAAGCAATTGGTGCAACGACGAAAAAAACTTACTTAGATCCTTTATTTTAAAAATTTACATTTAGCTAAAAATTATTATCACAATTCGATGACAGCTAGTAAACACTTATAAAATGAGTCATTTAAACTCTGAGAAAATTTTAAGCTTAAAGGGTTGAAGGATGTGCCACCTGCCCATATATCCTCTTTTGAAAATTTTAAATAATATATTGACAAAATAAAACATTTTTAACGATAGCTATGCAGTAAAACTTTCTTCAAACTTTTTATTTTATTTATTTATTTATTTCAATCCTATAAAAAAAGCTATTGGAGCAGGAATATAACTACGTTACTTATATCCTTTTTTTAACTTAACTTTAGCTAAAAAATTATTAACAGAAAGCGCTGAAAGTTGGTAAAAATTTATCAAATGGTTCATTTAAACTTTAAAAAAATGTTCAGCTTCAAGGTTTTAAGGATATGCCACCTCACCATATATCCTTTTTTTCAAAAAATTTAGTTTCAACTACAATTGTAATTGTTATGCTGTAAAATTTAGAAATTATTGCTTATATTATAATAATTTAACTAATCTCTTAACTACTTCGAGAACTATGCAGTGAAAATCACTGGCAACTTTTAAAGAAATTAGCACAAGGACCGCACTGTTTTTAAAATTAAATTATACCTAAAATTATCAACAGAATGTGTTGAAGGCTGTTTAACAGTTGTAAAATGACATATTTAAGCTTCATGGAAATTTTCAATCTAAAATGTCCAAGAAAATGCCACCCCCTATAAATCCTTTTTTTAACAAGTTAAATATTACTAGTAATATGAAATTTTTTTTATCTAAACTCATAACTATTTCAAAAACTATACAGTTGAGCTTTCTGCCAACTTTCAATGTGATTGGTGCAAAAACAGGACTACGCTACTTACATCCTTTATTTTTAAAATTTAATTTTAATTAAAATTATGATCAGAGTACATTGAAAGCTGGTAAATACATGTGGAATTGTGCATTTAAGCTTTAAGGAAATTTTTAGCCTTAACGGTTGAAGGATGTGCTATCTTCCCATATATCCTTTTTTTAGAAAATTGACTTCAAGCTACAATTGTAATTGTTATGCTGTAAAATTTAGAAAATATTGCTAGTATAATAAAAATTTAACTTATAACTATTTCGAAAACTCTGCAGTAATAGTTTCTCGCAACTTTCATAGTATGTAATTGCTGCAAGGACAGGACTATTTTTAAAATTAAAGTTTAGCTTAAATTATGTTCAAAATGCTTTGAAAGCTGCTAAATGTTTGTAAAATGGCAAATTTAAACTTTTCGGAAGTTTTCAGCTTCAGCGGAGGAAGGAAATGTTACCTCCCCATATATCCTTTTTCTTTGAGAATTGCGTTTTAGTTGCTTTTAAGTTCCAATTAAGAGCAGAATGTTTCGAAATTTTACTTTAACTAATATTTATTTAGTTAGCTATGCAGTCCTGCAGATTTAGGAATGCATGATTTATATCCTTTATTTTTAATATTTAATTTTAGCTAAAATGATCAGAACGCGCTGAAAATTGGTAAATATTTATAAAATTATTCATTTAAACTTTCTGGAAATTTTCCACTTCAGTTGTTCAAGGATATGTTACCTCCCCATATATCCTTTATTTTTAAGATTGAGTTGCAGCTACAATTGTGATCAGAATCCTTTAAAATTTCGAAAGTATTGCTAACTTATATTTATTTCAATAACTATGCAGTCTAATTTTCCTGCAACCTTAATAGCAATTAGCTCCTAATTTTTTTAAATTGAATTTTAGCTCAAATTATAGTCAGAATGCGCTGAAAGCAGGTAAATATTTATAAAATGGTTTATTTAAACTTTGTGGAAAATTTCAGGTTAAACGGCTCAAGGACACGCTTCCTCTCCATATATCCTTTTTTTTGAGAATTGAGTTTCAGCCAGAATTGTGATGAGAGTGCAGTCAAATTTTTAAGTTATTGATAAAATTATAAAAGATTTTGAAATCTCCTTTGGGAAAGATTTCACATATATGGCAATTGATTTTTTAAAACCGCAAAAACATTTATTAAACCTTAACTCCCAATCTTTTGGAACAATTAAAAAAAATAAAAAAAATTGTATCTTCTAAATATATAAATATTTTACCTCAATCACCAGGATGATTTATATCTCTGATTTTTGTGGCATTGTGGGGCAAAGCACTGTGCTGCGTGTTAGTCACGCTATGCTGCGATTAAACAAGCAAAAATTTTTAAGCAAATAAGCACTTGCAAAGACTGTAAATATACTCGTAAATAAAGAGAGATATGTTTTGATTGATTACCCTACATTATCATTTTAAGGACTTTGTCGTAAATCTTAGCATATTTTACACATGATTTGTTGTTTTTTGATGACGTCGAAAAGGGATACAAAATAAAAAAGCTAAATCTACACATGTATATAAAAATATTTTTAAATAAAATTCCTCACACAAAAACAATATAAAATGTTTTATTTTCTTTATGTCTCAACCATTTTTCTGGGTAAAATACATGCGAATCTTTTATTGATTTTATATGTTGATATATGCCTCTTGTATTAAAGATAATTTAAGCTGGTTGACTTTAAGTATATTGGCTTATATGTATTTCCAAGAAGAGTTTATTGATTTTTCCCTGATTGAGAGACATATGAAGTGATAAACCTGAAAATAATTGACTGGTGTACGAGGTATAAGAGGGTATTTGAACCAGAAAAAAACTTGCTGACATTTATAAATGATTGTGGCCATCAAAAAAAAAAAAAAAAAAAAAAAAAAAAAATACTATTAAAATGGAATTAAAACAAATAAAAAAAAAGAAATATTGTAAATAAAACACTGTAGCGAAAATATACAAATTGTAAAGAAGAAACGCGTGTACCATAAAACAAATACAAACTAACTATGTATTACAAATAAACTTCATTTGATTACTTGAATGGGTGTACAAAAACAACCACACACACAATCACACACACACACATGCACTCACACAAACAATTATTTATACACCTAGAAATTGAAAGGTATATTTTTATACGAGTTCGACGTCATAGTTATAAGGCCCAGAGAGAAAAAATTAAATCAAATTTTTTCAATGTTTTCTTCTGTAACGAAAATATTTTGTCTGTCACAGACTGTTTTTCCAAAAAAAAAATGCCAAACAATTAAAAGCGACAAAACCAAAAAAAAAATCGCTAAAATTAAAATTAATCGCCAAAAACCGAAAACATCGTCAAAACAAACAAAAAACGCTAAAACTGAGAAAACGAAAAAAAATCATAAAAACGAAAAAACGCCAGAGCTAAGAAAAAGCACCAGAATTAAAATAAAATCGCTAAAACCGAAACCGAGTACATCAGGTAAGAGATTCGATTATAGTGGCTACAGTTCGCATGGTATTACATATCGTCACCTTTAATGCAAACGGACGTAACTACAAAAAAATTCGAAGCCGGGGTTTTGATCGATTATGGTTGATTTTATCAAACTACATGTTCACGCAAATATTTAGGCCTGTGCGATCAAAAATTACGAATTTATTATAGAAATTCAAACAGACGGACGGATTTTGAAACGTTTTTCGTTTCTCCTATAAAAAATATAAAACTGAAGTTACGTCCGTTTGCATTTAAAGTGACGATATGAAGTGTCCGTATGGAACCTTCCGTGTGCGAATAAAACTTTTAATATCAAAAATGAAATATTATCTTACAAAACAAATATTATGGCACATCTTAGCTTACACCCGTCTCTAAGATCATTCTGAAACTTCTCTCTTACAAGCCTCAGAAGGAGTATGAAGCGGATTGTTAAGTCTATGAATAAATTGTAGCATTGCAGCTGTAAGCAAAACTGCTTGCTGTCTCTAACAATGTTAAAACTTTTGTGTATATATATATATATATATGAATGTTTGTGTATGTGTGTTACTTTGTTAGCATATGTATGTCTTCGTGTTTGTGCTGACATACATGTGTATATTTTTTTATGCTTCGATACAATACATTTTTTTTCTGTAAACGTTTTTCAAAAGCCAACAGAAAAAAAACTAAAGTAAACTAAAATAAAAAAAAAACGAAACGAAAATCTTCCAGTTTTGACATGGATGATTGGAAAAATACACCAAATAGAAGTTTGCAATGAAAAAACAAATAAAAAATAAAAAAAACTTGAAGCAATGAGAAAAAAATAAACAAAACTACAAAGTCATGATAAATTGGATTTTTGTTTATGTTGCCCTTTTGGGTAAACTTTTTATGTTGTTGCTATCATTAAACATTAAAAACGCCGTAAACAGAAAAAATATGTTCAAGCCATGTTATAATTTATTAACAAGGTAAATTTTTCCACTGCGGCAGATCTACACATATGTATACAGATTTTTGTTTTTTAAATGTCACATTCTTTTAGATTCTATGAAAATTTTAGTTATTTTATTTTTCATATTTTGGAGGTACAAAAAACTTTTTACACTAACAAAAAGTTTTGTAGTTTTTTGCTGTAGTTGCAATTGTTTTACAACTGAGACATGATATATTTGACTTCAAGACTGGCATTTTTTGAAAATTATTTTAGAAATTTAATTGGGTAAATAAAAAAATCAATGTTAATGGCCTGACTCACAAATAACGAAACAAAACTTTTTTTTAAATATAAATTGTAAGTCGAAAGTTTTCTTTCGTTATTGTGAAACAGGCCATAAATTTTATAAAAACTATCTCCAGCTTAACAAATAAAAGAAACTTAACTAAAAAGTTCAATAAATATATAATTAAATATTTTTTTAATGGTTGCTCCATGACTTGAGGTGGGAGTCGTTCCCCCATTCTCTCACTACTCTTAAGATTTAAGCCTGAGCAACTATTTCTTGTCCCCGAGCCTTAGGGAAACTTATCTTGTTGGATATCAATCGAATTTGAAAAATATTTCAAATTATATAGAGTAATTTAGAATTTGATTCAAAGTTAAAGGACATAATTTGCCCCCTGAATAAATGAATCGGCGGAATGAGATTTGTTTCAAAAAAACATTATCTCACAATTAAAATTCATTTTTTATGACCTTAAAAGGCTTATGGACCCGTTTAAAATTTAGAGAATTTTTTTTTTTTTTTTAAATAAATCCTCGTTTGAAAATAAAATTTTATACAATTTTTCTAAGTGTCTTTGGGAAAATTCTTACTAATATTTTTTTATTCTCTTTTTCTCATCAATTGCATGAGATGAATCTAAGTATGTAGTTTTCTTTTTGGAAAAAACTCATATCAAACATAAATCAAGCGTAATTGAAACAAGATAAAATAATGTTTCTTATATTACAGCCAGATGGACACCAATTAAAATAAAACGAAGTAAAGGTAAGCGCTAGTAATAAAATGTTTCTGTTTTCTTCTTTTTTAAAGGCTCTTGCACAATATTCAAGTTCATGGCAAAACTAAAAAGAAAACAAAATAACAGCTGGCAAATAAATTGTATAGAGGAAAGAAAAAACTGAAAGTTTATTAGTAAACCGTTTGTAAGTTACAAACTAGAGCTACATCAACCATTATGATAATATTTTTAATATTATTATAGTGAATCTATATATGCATATTTTGAATTTTATCAAAATTGGTTCACAAAGTTTTTTGTTTTTGCATTCAAACAAGTAACGGACGCTCTGACAGACACTCACCGCCGTACCAGTCTTATGCTAAGCACTTTAACGGGACTTCAAGCGCATTACATCTCACATAGGGACCAAAGGCGGTCACTAGTTCGTGTATCATGAAAACTGAAAGTTCTTCTCGCAGGCAAAAAATAAGTGTAGAGAAAAATATAATTTTTTTCACAGTGTTACTGAAACTCAACAAAGAAGTGTGCAATAGATCGTACGATTTTGAAAATAAAAACAGAAATTTTGAAAAACGTCAATTTTTAATGTAAAAAGTGATCTGTCTGTATGAGTTATTAGGCTGCCTAGAAACGTTCAAATTGTATTTGATATGTTGACAAAAGTTGTTCAGCTTCATCGTAGCTACAACTTTGCCAAGTATTGTTAGCAAAAAATCAGGAGTGCCTAAAAGACAGATAAATAGATTAATAAATTCAGAAACATATATTTAAAAAAGAGTTAGTCAAAAATTTAACTCTCTCTACATAGAGAAAACTAAATTTCGTTTTCAGTAACCAAATTCATTGAATCAGTAAATATTTTGTATGAATGCGGAACTACAAAGAAATTTGTAGATTCTGATAACAATTTTGTAAAAATTTTACTGAAAAAAAAAATTATTTTTAGTTAACTTATTATGGCATTAGGGAAAAAATTTAACTGAAACTCAAAATATTTTCAGTCAAATGTATTAATAGGAACAGAAAAACATTTTTCCAGATTTTTTTTGTATTATTCAGCAATTTTTTTTTATAATTTACAAACACATTCACTAAAATTTTTCGTATTATCAGAAAATAAATTAACTGAATCAATAACAATTCTTACCAATTAAAAAAAAATAGTAAAAGTTTTATTTGAAAAAAATAACTGAATCAAATAAAATGTTCAACTATTTTTTTTTTAATTTAAAAAATTGGCTTGTTTTTATGGTTAAGCATTTCGTTCCCGCTTTTGGAACTCGTCAGTAGACTTCAACCAAAAAAAAATTTTGAATTTAGCTAACAAACTCCGTATGTTTATAGTAAAGGTGCGGTCACACTTGTCAAACATTTGCCCAAAAAAAGCGTAACCAACAAACACTAATGAAAAAATTTTTGATCCAGACACTTGTTTATCATATTAAACAGTTTCGAACACAACTAATGGACAATGTCATAGAATCCAACAATATTGGCTACTTCTTAACTTGACAAACTTTGGTCTGAATTGAAAGATTTTTTATTAGCATTTAGTGGTTACGCTTTTTTGGGCAAATGTTTGTCAAGTGTGACCGTATACAACATATAAGCGTATTCAATATACAAACATAATAAGTTTGAAAACTGCAAACAAAAATCTTAAAAAAAAAAATAAAATGTTTTTTATATCTATAAATTAATTTGTAGAAAAAATTAAAAAAAATCAGACAAATTTTTTACAGTATATAAAAATAAATTTAAGTGAAAATAACCAATATAAGGGCCATTATTACAACTTAAAGTTAGTTAAAAGTAGGATTTTATCGGACGTATAAAAAGCTTTCCATTTATGCAAATTGGATTTAACTTACCAGGTAAGCTTAACTTGCCAGTAATTTATCACTCGCTTTAAGTTAAAGTAAAATTTTGCAAATGATAAAGTGTTTATACGTCCGAAAAAATCCTACTTTTAACTAACTTTAAGTTGTAATAATGGCCCTAAATATAAAAAAAAAATATCTCTAAAAAATTTTGTTACAAATTTTACTTTACATAGATAATTTTTTTAAATTAAAATAAAACTAAATTATATTTCAAAACACACATTTCTTTGAAAATTTTTTGGGAATAATTTTTTCTGTGTATGAGCCTGATAGTTTTGGTTTCAAAGAAAAAAAATTTGTTGTTAAACACAATGACCACCCGTCCTGTGAGATTGAAAAAAAAATATTGAGCAACAAGAAAAGGGCTTAAAGAGTTATTTAACATTTGCACCCTAAAAAGTCCAAACATATCAGTTTTAATTTTTTTTAGTTTTCCCCTAACAAAAGGTTTCTTTATTGATGATTGTATAAAAAAAAATTAGCAACAGGGTAAACAGCGTTGCAATATATTATTATTAGCTGTCACACACTAACATAACACTTTATATTCTTATACATACATACATATTTTCTGCCAATACATTTGTACGTTTTGGTTTTGTTAGTGGTTTAAGCTGACTGTGGAAGCAACAAATTGCCCATTTCAAACATTATAATCAATATTATACAGTCTATTAACTAAACTAAACAAAGACGCCTGAAAGTATGCACAATAATGACTAAAGAAGTTTTGTAGTATTTTCGATGTAAAAAAAGAGACACAAGTACACACGGACACACAAAAACCAGTTCTCACTAACCCAAACAAACTGATTGCTTTTACAATTTTTGTTGTACAGAGCATGACTTTCGTTTTGTGGGTGTTTGAGTGTGGTGTGCACGTAGTCTCGTGTGTGGAGGCTTAAATTATTATTGTTGTTGGTGTTGTTGTTGTTTTTTATGTGTCATGGCTGCTTATTTAGGAAAACAAAACACCGAACACAGTGTTGTTTCTTTCTTTATTATTTTTTTATTGTTGTTGTGGTTGTGGTTTTTATACGCGATTTATATGGCCGACTTGATTTTCTTTATTTGTAAAGGAAATTACAAATAATAAATATAAAATAACAAAAGTTTGTTGCTATTGTTGCTGGTAAGTACAAATTTCCGAATAATTTCAAATAACTTTAAGTTTAAAATCTTTCAAATGTTGAATGCCTCTTGTGTAAGATATTATTTCTTTCGTTTTGACTTTGGGAGGGAATTATATTAAAAAAGGCAACAAAAATTACGACATAAAAAAAAGTTTTATTTTTCATTTTCTTACACTGGGATGACAAATATTTATTTATATATACCAAAGAAGAGAAAATAATAATAAGCTTTTGATGTGGTGTTAACTAATGGAAAAAAGAGAAAATATGCCTGCGGGAGTGAGGAAAAGTTATGACACTTTTTAATGTAATTTTTGCATATTTAATAAATGAACATGATTATTATTACTCTTACATTATAGTACGCTAACTTTTCTTGAATTATGTTTTTTGTTTTATAAAAATCATTCAGGTGGAATGAAAACATTGGAACGTAGGAAAATTTATAAGGAAACTAAATACAGTTGGGGGGGATTTAATCATAAGTCTTAAGGCAGAATTAGTTTTTGCTTTCTGTTCTCTTACAAATCAGCTGACCCTTTTTTGTTTATAGAAATCTAATACAAGTCGTTAGTTCTTCTGTTTTGTTCTGTTCTGTTTCGCTTCAACCTGTGAAAATCAAAAAATTGTTAATTAATTGTAAGTGACAGCATAAATAAAAAAAATATTTTAAAATTAATTGTGATTGTGCTTTTAGAATTTAAAAAATTAAATTTTAAAAAGAAAAAGATAAAATTATATTGAAACTCGCCAATGGACGATGCAAAACTCATCACGTTAGTGCAAAACTGTGATAAGTTACTACAGAAAAAGTAAGCACAGCACAGAACAATAACAGATATTAAAGAAAGTAAAGAATTAAAGTATTTTTATTTTTTTTCTTTCAAACAAAAATTTTAAAACATTATGCCACTATCATACTTAAGACTACCGTTTGAATACTCAAAATATATTTAACATTTTAAAATAATAAAAAATATTGTAAATACCGCTTCTGGCAGGCGAGATAAAAAAAAGTACAGGCAAATCTCGGTATAACGAAAATCTGATATAACGAACGTCCAAGTTTTTTACATTAACAACCTTATATAGCGAATAATAACCCAATTTTGTACTAGATATAACGAATGATAAAGGAAAAATGGCAAAATAAAAAACAAAAACTTGCTAAGAACATATTTCTAGCATTTACTTATACTAATATAGCGAATGTTTTGATAAATGTATGTTCTATATAATGAACGGCAAAAAATATTAAACAAAATCTACAGCTGAAATTGAAATGCAAAAAAATGTGATACCATTAGTTTGTATTTGGCAGCTTACTTGAAAAAAAAACTGTATTGTACTGTATTAATTGTATTGTCTCTTGTCTACAATAATAATAATTAAAACAACACCTGAAAAAAACTTTGCGATATAACGAATTTTTCGGTACAACGAATTGGCCTGACATTATATCGTTCGTTATACCGGGATTTGCCTGTATAAGTAAATCGCAGTTTAACCAAATTTTCTTCTAGTTATGGTTGTTTAAATCGTTAATCACTACATTTTTTATTGAATTGCCACGAAAACCAAGTACTATATTTTTGGGGGTTTGAGATCAAATTTTAGGAGTGAAATTTTTCAACCCTTTAAGTATTCTTTTATGGAGCTTTTTTGACTATTTTTGAAAATGGGGCGAAACAAGTCTCCCTTAATGGCGCTAGAAAATGTTGAAATATTTTGCAAAGATCTTTGCCATACCATTTTTAAAAAGTTTGTGAATGTGAGCAAAATTGCAAAGTTAAATAGAAAGGTGACCAGGAAATTAAAACAAAATAGCCAGAAATCGAAAAAATCACCCAAAACAAAAAAAAGCGCTAAAAACTAAAAAAACGCCAAAACGAAAAACCGCGAAAATTAAAAAAAAAATACGCTAAGCTTAACAGCCAAAATCCGAAAAATCGCCCAAACAAAAAACAAAACATAACAACAAAACGCCTAAAACGAAAAAACCAACAAAAAAATGAGCAAACATTGAAAAAAAATTTAAAGAAAAACCATGGCCATAAACCGAAAATACTTAAATTAAAAAAAAATTACAAGATCAGGTAAGATATTCAGTTATAAAGGCTAACGTTCGTATAGTATTATATATGAAGTGTCTGAATGGAACCCTTCGTGTGCGAGTAAGAATCACACTTTACTAAATTTATTTATAATAAAGTTGACTGTGTTACAAGAAACTTTTCTTATAGAAAATGTTAATGTGCCACAAGAAACTTTTTTATATAAAAGTTGACGGCAATTTTTTTCTTTTACAAAAGTTGGTCGTCACCGCTTGGCCTGCTCAGATGTACGATTATAAGCGACATAAAAATCACGAAAATGTCTATAAGTTGCTGAAATTAATGAGTGATTTTCCACGTCACTCTGATCATAAATGTCAAAATGAGCGCATGACAGTTTATTTGGTAGTTAAGATTTTCTATCGGTGTTAAAAAATACTCTCTATATCAAACAATATTTTAAAATATTTCCATAAAATATTTAAATATTTTATTTTTATTTAATGCTTTTTTTTTTTGTTGTGGTTAAAAACATTTAGGTGCATTTTGTTGCTGCTCATTGCTAAAGACATTTACGGCCGTATTCATAAAAAGTATTTAAGGTTTATTAAGTGCTTATTTGACATATTTCTATGGGAAATTTGTCAAATAAACCTGTAATAAACCCAAAATATATTTTATGATAGATTTTAAGATTAGATTTTAATAGTTTTTATTATTTTTTTTTTTTTTTTTTTTGATAAACTTTAATTCAGAATTAAATAATATTGGCGGCATATTTGTGGAAACATGGAAATATCAATTGAATTAATAACTGATAAAACTAGAGATATTTTCAAGTATGTCTTTCTACACTACTTGGTAAAAATATTTCGTAAACAGTTGAAAAAGTATTCGAATGAAAACACTTCTACCTCTCGCACGAGACTCAATCACAAGGCGATAGAAACTTTATAGATTCCCCACTACAATTCAAGTCCTTGAGAAGTAGTTTTTTAAGCAAACAAACAAAATAGAGAACATAGAAGATATATTTGACCAGAAGAACTTTTCCAGTTATTAAAAAGAATATTTTGCCATAACCCCAGAAAAGGCATAAGCGACATAATTTTCGAGCTTATTTTTTTTTTACAAAAATCAACTATTTACGATAACCGCGAAAAAAGCTTAGGTGATATAATTTTCGAGAATAATTTTTTTTCGACGAAAATTAACTATTTACGATCGTAGATAATCGATTTTCATCAAAAAAAAAAAAAAAAAAAAAACCAAACTTAAAAAAAATTGCCGCTTAATATTTTTTGCCGATATGGCGCGATATGTTAGCAACTTTCCATTATCACTTAAATCTGTGAAATTACCTTTTGCAAAATGTTTCACTACATTCCCTTCGTTATAAAATAAACAGTCTTTTAATATATTTAGGTGCATAAATATCGCAGCCTTAATATAAAAAGGGCCTTTTCATATTTCGATGGAATGGCCTCTAATCTATCGAAATATGCAACAAAATTTTAAATTCTAAAAAAATAATGAGTTAGGACATTTCTTTATGAAGGCAACGATACCTTCATTATTCCAAAAACTTTGATAATAAAAGAAAACAACTGTTTCTTATTTCATTTTTCTAATAGCAAAGTTTCGATACAACTGCTACGTATGTAAGTGACTTTACAGAATTTTGCTAAAACAAAACTTTTCTCACACACTAGAGACACTAAAATCCAGACAGCAGCGCATTACAACTCAACGTTTATTCACGTATGCCAATAAATTAAGATTTCTAATCCAAACATAATAGTTGCTTTCAATATTCAATACATTTATAAATTCACTTTTATCACGTAAAGTATAGACATACATACATATGTAGCTCATGCACAGGCATGCAAACACATGACGCGTATTCTCACTTTAATAGATTAAAGATTAAAAAAAAATGACTTTCATATAATACTATGACTTCATAATATAAGAAACAGTTGCTTTTCATAAAAAAATACTTTTTCTTAAAAAAATTTATCAAAAGAAAAAAATACTTTTTGAAAAAAATTATTTTAAAAAATACTTGAAAAAAATATTTGAAAAAATTAAAATTTTAATAAAAAAAATTTGCTTTCTATACAAAAGTAGGTTTTTAGTTATGTTTAAAAAACATTTTTAAAAAAAGTACTTTTTTTATAGACAGAAAACTTGAAAAAAGTAATTTTTTACACAAAAAAAATTTAAAATAAATTAAATTTTTATCAAAGACTAGAATTTTCCCGCTACTTCAAACGCATTTAGAAATAATTTGAGTATTCTTCACAAAAAAAAAAATTAAATCCACGAGCACAATTTTTCCCGTTTTACCCCGTTCTACGATATTTTCTATCATATCTTACTTCTTCAGACAATAACAAACAAGACAAAACAAGAATGGCCCGAAACGGCCCAGCTGCTCACGCGTGATGCCATAACAAAAAACGGAGTCATTGATAACTTGAAAATTTTTTAAAAACAAGATCTAACCCTACGTCTACACCTGATATATTTTTATCATGACAAATGTCAAATTCCATATAGATAAAAGAGCTAACATAAAAAAGCTTATTTTTCAATATGAAGTTTGACTTTTGTTATGATAAAAATATATCAGGTGTAGACGTAGGGTAATGATGAAAAATTATCTTTTCCAAAAAAAGCATATTTTAAAAAGGTATCTTTTCCTAAAAAAAAAAGTTTTTATACGAAAAAATTTTTAAGAAAATATTAAATTATTATCACAAATTATTTTCTTCTTAATCAAAAATTATTTGCTTACCAAAAACTATATGGCCATTTCCACAAAAATTTCCTTTTTTTATCACGTTATATTACCTGCAATAGCTTGTTTTATATCCTTTTTTTATATTGGTTTAGAACCTAGTTAGCTCTACATTTAGTTAAAGATAGGAACAAATCGAACAGCATGGCGTTAAACTACAAGCTCAATTAATTGGTGATGTAACGTGACTGTGTGTGTAAATACCCATACACCTATAAAACAAGCTTCTTAGCAAAAATTAATTTTAATAAAAAGTACCTTTTTATGAAAAAGTGCATTTTTGTGAAAAAATAGCGTTTTGTGAAAAAGTACTTTTTTATGAAAAAGTATATTTTTATGAAGAAGTACCATTTTATGCAAAGAAACCTTTTTATGAAGTAGTGCCTTTAAATGAAAAAATTCCTTTTTACGAAAAAGTACGTTTTTATAAAAAAGTACCTTTTTATGAAAAAGTTACTTTTTTATAAAAACCCTTTTATGAAAAAGTTACATTTTAAGAAAAAAAATACCTTTTTATAAAAAGGTACGTTTTTATGAAAAACTACCTTTTTATGAAAAAGTTACTTTTTATAAAAAAAAATCCTTTTTATGAAACAGTACCTTTTTATGAAAAAGTACGCTTTTATGAAGAAGTACATTTATATGAAGAAGTACCTTTTTATGAAAAATTACCTTTTAACGAAAAAGTATATTTTTATGAAAAAGTACCTTTTTATTAAAAAGTATCTTTTTACCAAAAAGTAAATTTTTATGAAAAAGTACCTTTTTATGAAAAGATAGCTATTTATAAAAAAGTGCTTTTTTGATGGAAAATCCCCTTTTTGCGAAAAAGTAAATTTTTATGAAAAATTTCCTTTTAATGAAATATTACCTTTTTACACTTTTATTAAGAAGTACCCTTTTACGAAAAACTAATTTTTTCTGAAAAAGTACCTATATATGAAAAAGTACATATTTATGAAAAAATACCTATTTATGAAAAAGTACCTTTTTACGAAAAGAAACTGTTTACGCAAAAGTACCTTTTTATGAAAAATTACATTTTTTTAAGAAATAAATTTTTATGAAAAAGTACCTTTTTAACAAAAAGTACCTTATTAAGAAAAAAAATACCTTTTTATGAAAAGTTAGCTATTTATAAAAAAGTGCTTTTTTGATGGAAAGACCCTTGTTGTAAAAAAGTACATTTTTATGAACAAGCACCTTTTTATGAAAAATTACCTTTTTACCAAGAAGTTCCTTTTTTTAAGAAGTACGCTTTTACGAAAAAATAAATTTTTCTGAAAAAGTACCTATTTATGAAAAAGTACCTATTTTTGAAAAAGTACCTATTTACGAAAAAGTATTTATTTATGAAAATGTACCTATTTATGAAAAAGTACCTATTTATGAAAAAGTACCTATTTATGAAGAAGTACCTATTTATGAAAAAGTACCTATTTATGAAAAAGTACACTGTTATGAAAAAGTACCTTTTTATGAAAAGGTACCTTATTATGACATAAGTAAAAACAAACAAAAAATACAATAAAAGTGCTCTTTAACAAAAGTACCTTCCCTTAATAGATAAAAAAAGACTTTATGGGTCTATAAAAATTATTTAAATTTTTAACATTTAATTTTGGCAATTATTTCACGCTTTTCATTTGGGAAGTTTTTTATTATGGGCATTATTTATCATTTACGCAGCACATTTATTTTTTTTTTATTATTTATTTTTACATCAACTTTGCATTTCATTTCCATCTAATTTACACTAAAGTATTCATTTTTTTTTTCAAAATTAACTTATATATTCATTTTGTGTCTTCAGGCGACTTTTGGCAAAATTTCTTTTAAGTATTCAAAAACATTAATAGTTAAAGCAAAAAAAAACATTAACACTAACATAATTAAAATTCATTACCCTGGAAAAGTATGTTAAGAATCTTTTAAACAATAGCAAGACACATTTTGGGGCTTTCATGTAAATCAAAGGATGAAAAAAAAAGAAAAAATTAAGAAAAACATTTCTTAATGACCGTGACACATTTGATTAACTATTAAAATATATAATACAGGCTGCTACAAGAACAACAACACAAAAATTTTATATTAAGAGCCTTATATTTTTTAATTAAAACACTTTTTGGCTAAGGATATTTCCTAAAAAAAAAAAGATTGTTATTCGGACACACGCACAAACTCATATTCTAATTTATTTGATTTAATAAAATTTTACATAAATTCACGTATTTATTCAATTTAATGAATGATATTCTTTAAGTAGAATTAAAAAAATAACCGTTACATTTTTGTTTATTCAAAATTAAATTATATTTGAGATATTTTGAATTTTTTTCAACCGTACGCGTATTGCATTAATTTTCTGATTTTGTTGCTTCGGCATTTGTTTACAGACTGAAGCTTAAACAATTTGAATCTTTTTTATAGAATTTCCCGTTTGTGCTTCTAAGTCCAAGAAAAAACTGTTATACATTCATTATATGCCAAAATGAGAAAGTTATTCCCTGTAATCCCACAAAGGATACAAAAAGCAGCTGTTTTACTTTTTTGTTCCAACAATTTGCCGGTAAAAATGTATTGAAAGCTTTTTTTAGCCTAACAGTAAAGAATTTAAGTTCAAAGTTCAAAAAAGCTTTAAGCTTTATTTTATGTTCTTTCAATGTTATGAAAAGCTTATGTTGACAGCACAGAAAGCTAAACTACTCGTAGTTAAAAATATTAGCAAGTTTACAGAAAGCTTTTCCTTGCAAAAGCTTTGAAATGCACTATCCTAATTTTTCAAAAGCAAATGCATGACGAAAAGTTCTTTAGAATATAAAATATTAAAAAAAAAAATTTTAATATATTTTTTTAATTTAAGCAAGACTGAAGAACTGATATAAAACTATTTTTTTCTCATATGTTTACATAAGTTCTGGCTGTACTATTGAGACAGTGGATATATAAAGTTAAAGTAATATATATTATTATTAAATTAAAACATACAGATTTTTTTCAAGACGATTAAAAAAATACACAATCAAACAAAAAATAAAACCTTTGAAGACATTGCAATGCAGTGGAAGTCATGAACAATTTGTACCGTTGATGCTTTTTTATTATAAAGCGGAATAATTGCGTAGATTTCATTTTGTAATAAACAGGTAAAATTTTTAAGAAAAAAACGAACTTATTTTATAGAAAGGTACTTATTTTAAAAAAATACTTTTCTATAAAAGGTCCTTTTTTATAAAAGGTACTTTTCTATAAAAGGTACTTTTTTATTAAAGGTCCTTTTTTTATAAAAGGTAATTTTTTATAAAAAACACTTTTTTATAAAAGGAACTTTTTTATGAAAGGTACTTTTTTATAAAAGGTATTTTTTATAAAAAGTACTTTTTTTATAAAATGTACTTTTTTATAAAAGGTACTTTTTTATAAAAGGTATTTTTTTATAAAAGGTCCTCTTTTATAAAATCTATTTTTTTATAAAATGTACTTTTTTAAATAAGGTACTTTTTTACACAAAGTACTTTTTTACAAAAGGTAATTTTTTGCTAAAGGTACTTTTAATAAAATGTACTTTTTTATAAAAGGTACTTTTTTATAAAAGGTACTTTTTTATAAAAGGTAATTTTTTATAAAAGGTACTTTTTTATAAAATGTACTTTTTTAAATAAGGTACTTTTTTACACAAGGTATTTTTTATAAAAGATAATTTTTTGTTAAATGTACTTTTTATAAAATATACTTTTTTATAAAAGGTTCTATTTATAAAAGGTAATTTTTTTTAAAACCTACTTTTTTATAAAAGGTACTTTTTTATAAAAGGTACTTTTTTATAAAAGGTACTTTTTTATAAAAGGTACTTTTTTATAAAAGGTACTTTTTTATAAAAATTAATTTTTGATAAGAGGTTCTTTTTTATGTCCTTTTTTATAAAATGTGCTTCTTTATATAGGGTACTTTTTAATAAAAGGTACTTTTTTATATAAGGTCCTTTTTTATAAAATTTACTTTTTTATAAGAGGTACTTTTTTATAAAAGGTACTTTCTATAAAAGGTACTTTTTTATAAAAGGTACTTTTTTATAAAAGGTACTTTTTTATAAAAGGTACTTTTTTATAAAAGGTACTTTTTTATAAAAGGTACTTTTTTATAAAAGGTACTTTTTTATAAAAGGTATTTTTTTATAAAAGGTACCTTTTTTATAAAATTTACTTTTTTGTAAAACAAATACTTCTCTATTTTAAAATAATTACTTATTTTATAAAATATATTTTGTTTATAAAATGGCTTTCTTATAAAAAGTACTTTTTTAAACAATGTGCTTCTTTACAACGGTTACTTAAAATAAACGAAACAGGTACTCTTTGATTAAAAAAAAGTACTTATTGAAATATAAAGTTTTTTTTTTTTTTTTTTTTGTTTGTTTAGGAATGTAATTTTCTGTTAAAAGGCACTTTTTGTGCAAAATTACTTTTTTGTAAAAAGTTAAATTTTTTTAAAAAGGTATTAGTGTAACAAGATGCTTCTTTGTAAAAAGGTACTTTTTGTAAATGAGGTATATTTTTGTAAGAAGGTATTTTGTGTATCAAAGTACTTTTTAAAAGATAGTTTTTTTTTCTAATTAAATTTTTTAAGAACGTTATTTTCTGTTCAAATGTACTGTTTTGTGAAGAGGTAATTTTTTGTGCAAGGGTACTTTTTTGTGCAAAGGTAATTTTTTGTACAAAGGTACTTTTTGTGCAAAGGTACTTTTTTGTACAAAGGTAATTTTTGCATGAAGGTATTTTTTGGTATAAAAGTGCTTTTTTGGTATAAAAGTATTTTTTTGTATAAAGGTATTTTTTTGTATAAAGATACTTTTTTGTACAAAGGTACTTTTTTGTACAAAGGTACTTTTTTGTAAAAAGCTACTTTTTTGTTAAAAGGTACTTTTTATAAAAGGTACATTTTTTACAAAGGTTCTTTTTTATATAAAGATACTTTTTTGTATAAAGGTACTTTTTTGTATTAAAGAACTTTTTTTTATAAGCCAATGACCATTTCGTTTTAATTTTCCACTAGGGTTGGTAAGTAACAAAATACTTCACTTCCGCCAAGCCTTTAACATCAGAATGTTTAAACGACAAAACCCTCGCGTAGGGCTTTTTCAAGGGATATCCAAAGAATATATGAAATAATTGTAGCAGGCTAAAATTTCTCTACATAAAATATTTGTCAAGTCTGTGTTCAACTATTTATCAATCATATAGTGCGTTGCTGCACAGAAAAATATCGGTATTTCCCCCAAATTAAAAGTCTAATTTAATTTTTCTTCTCTTCTTCAAAAACTCACATTAATTAATAAAAAAAAATATTTCATTCAATAAGAAATGAAATTGCTGAATTTAAATTATTTCTGATTAAAATTCACTACAGTTCAACTAAATCTAAAAATGTCTCATTTATAAATTTATGATTTATTTTCAAATTGTACTGATTTCTCTCCACTGTGCTGTTGCCACTATCTATTTCTCAGCACGTTTAACGACCAATTTCATTCATTTACTTTGTTTCTAGCGTTACGGCACGTGTTGTGTGTACTCGTATGTGTAGCTGCGATTTAAATGGTGACAACATACAACGCATTTTAAGTATTTATTTGTGTTTTTTTTTTCTTCTACATAATTTGTTCCTTTTTTTCTAGTTGAGTGCTCTATTTGTTATTTATCCCTTCCTTGGCTTTTAGTTTTGTTTTACAATAACCCTCCAATAAATAGACAAACTTGATGCCACTTACACCATTAACTTAACTTAAAACGAAACAAAACTGTGCAATCCTTGTCTGTTGTCGTCGGCACAGATCCACAACACATAAGCCCACCAGGCAAATGTTGTCTTTTTTCTTAACACAAATTCTTCTTGAATTTCACACTAACGATTCTTGTGGAATATTTAAATTTAAATTGTAAACAGACGACTCGGGAACAGTTTTTTATGGTGGTGAAATCTAATATTTATTTGAATTAGAAAATAACAGAGTTTGCTAGAAAAGAAAGAGGGAAAATTATCTATTTGTAATGTTCGTTTATTATTTCTTTATGAAGTAATTATGTTTGTTTCAGCAATTAATGTCAATTATTGCAAGTCATTTTCCATGAATGGCTGATTGGAAAAGTTCCATGAGAAAACCATAAAAAAAAATGCAACAACAAAAATCTTCTGTAGTGAAAGCAAAAAAGTTTAAAACAAGTAAAATCAATTAACCGAACAAGTTTTTAGTTTTTAATACATTTTAAAAGGGAAAGAGAGAGTGTGAATGAAAGAGAGAGATAGAGAGAGAGAAAGAAAGATAGAGGCATTTAATTGAGTGCAGTGTTGGCAGTTTAAGGGATTTGTCCCCAAATTGAGGATTTTTTTCGAGATTGGGGATGACAATTTCGTGTTGGGGATCTGGGGATTTGTTGGGGATGATAACCAAAATTAAAGGGATTGTTTGCGATTTTTTTATAACCGATGGTAACAAGAATGATCTTTGAGCTAAGAAATGTGTGTCTGGAAAGTCTAAAAATGTGTGTTTCTGTTCATAGTGAATGAATTCTATTGGTAATAAAGAAGAAGTATCAAGGCAGATTAACCAATATTATGAAAACAAGAATACGTAACAAAATGAAATATGACTTGTTGGAAGCACTTCTTACACAGAAAAAACTAAATTTCGTTTTCAGTAACCAAATTCATTGAATCAGTAAATTTTTTGTGTGCATGCGGACCTACAAAGAAATTTGTAGATTCTGCTAACAATTTTGTAAAAATTTAACTGAAAAAAAAAATTTATTTTCAGTTAACTTATTATGGCATTAGGGAAAAACGTTAACTGAAACTCAAAATATTTTCAGTCAAATTTATTAATAGGAACAGAAAAACATTTTTGCAGATTTTTTTTTTGTATTATTCAGCAATTTTTTTTTTATAATTTACAAACACATTCACTAAAATTTTTCGTATTATCAGAAAATAAATTAACTGAATCAATAACAATTCTTAAAATTTTTGTTTTTAAATTAGTAAAAGTTTTATCTGAAATAAATAACTGAACCAAATGAAAGGTTCAACTATTTTTTTTTTTACTTTCAAAAATTGGCTTGTTTTTATGGTTAAGCATTTCGTTCCCGCTTTTGGAACTCGTCAGTAGACTTCAACCCAAAAATATTTTGAATTTAGCTAACAAGCTCCGTATGTTTATAGTAAGACTCTTAATACTATATTGAGAATCACAATATACAAACATAATAAGTCTGAAAACGGCAAACAAAAATCTTAAAAAAAAGAAAATGTTAAAAAAAATCAGACAAATTTTTTTACAGTTTATAAAAATAAATTTAACTGAAAATAACAAATTTAAATAAAAAAAATATATCTAACAATTTGTTTTTACAAATTTTACTTTATATAGATAATTTTGATTGTCTACAGTTTTTTTACATAAAATAAAATTGGAACATTTAATTTACTGGAACAGTAAAAAATATTTACTGAAACTAAATTATATTTCAAAACACACGTTTGTTTGAAATTTTTTTGGGAATAATTTTTTCTGTGTAGAATAAACACACTTTATAAATAATTCCATTTGTTGTGACAAATTAATCCTTCTGCTGGAATGCTAAAGATTTTTAATACAAGTGCAGTACAACTTCGATAGTACGGACATGAGCCAGTCCGGTCACTCCAATAATTCGGACGCTTCTACATTTCGGACAATTTAAAGTTTTTACCTCCACATTCCAGACAATTTTTTTATGCAAGAACAAAAGCTAAAATCCCAGCAAAACATGCGAGTTAACGGGAATTTTTGTTTTGTTTTGCTATTCGTACTTTGATTTACATTTTTCACTGTTCCATACGAAGTGCAAGCATAAAATACTAATCTTACATTAGAAGTGTGATATTTAACAATGTCTTGATGAGGGAAAAACTATTAGGCAGGTTGCCGAAAATTTCCAAGTTCCTAAATCAGCAATTTATGACATTACAAAAAGTAGTAATCGATGCAAAAACAAAGATCTCTAATGCAGATGCGAAGAAAGCATTTCCAATTTACATTCAGTGGGCTGCGGAGATTAAGTGAGACAAGAGCAAAAGGCACAAATCAACCACCTCAACAAAGTTAGTCAGCACAAAATAACTTTGTTTTTTAATGTATCATAGTATGTATGTACATATGTATGTATTTAATTCACTTAGATTAGTTTAATATTTTCAACTGTTATAGTCCGGACAATTCGTTAATCCGAACAAGCATAAAACTATATGTGTCCGGATTGTCGAAGTTGTACTGTACTACGTACAACAAAATTTCTGAGGCTGATGAATCGGAAGATTTCGATTCTGAAATATTTGAAATGGTAAACTTTGGTTATATTAGACCATGTGTTATTTTTTCTTTGCAAGTTTTTTAAATACCTTGGCTTGAACATGGATCGTAGACTTACTTGGAAACAACATATTAAAAAAAAAACGTCAGCATTTAAATATAACAAATAGAAAAATTTACTGGTTAATTGGTCCTAAATCTCAGCTTAATATTGAAAACAAATTAAAACTTTATAAAGCAATTTTAAAACCTGTATGGACCTATGGAATTCAATTATGGGGAACTGCAAGCCATTCAAACATTGAAATTATACAAAGATACCAATCAAAAACACTAAGTGCCATTATTACAACTTGCCGATAGTTAAAGGCAGGATTTTGTCTGTCAGATAAAAAGCTTTGCATTATTATAACTTCAATTTTTCTTTGTTATTATTATTAATAATACTAATATTTAAGGGATAAAAAATCAATAAATGAAGGTTTTATAATGCTTAGCCATTTATCCGTCCGAGAAAATCTTGCCTTTAACTATCGGAAAGTTGTAATAATGGCCCTAAGACTAATTGTTCAGTCACCTTGGTATATTACTAATGAAGCAATCCACAATGATCTCAAAATTAATACTGTAAAAGAAACTATTAATTCCTTTAGTGAAAAATACTTAAAGAGACTCAGTAATCATATAAATCCATTAGCTATTACTTTATTGGACGATACTGACGAAATCAAAAGACTTAAGATATCATATCATATTTTAGATCTACCATTTAGAAATTAGTTAATTGTATTATTTTATTATTATTATTATTATTTACTTTTTTTTATGTTGATTAATTATTGTTATATGTTTAATTTTTTATTATTTGTTTTATTATTTCTTTTTTTTTCATTACTTTTAGTACTTACATGAACATATATGTATATTAAAAATTGTGCAATAAATTATTTATTTAAAATATTTGTAATTAACAACCATTATAAACTAAATTATAAGTAGTTGTTGTTAATAATTTTGTAAACCACAGATTTTGTTTTCTATTTTTATAGTTGTATTTACTGTAAAGTACAACTAAAACTGGTGTCAGTTGATGTAGATTGATGTAGATGTAGACACCACACACAGTGGACCAAACACAAAAGAACGCTGATGATGAAGGTTTAGTGGCCTTCGAAAACGGCTGGCTGTTCCGTTCAACTATGTGTTGTTAGTCAGAATATTTACAACAGACTTTGGTGTTATTTGTTCATTAATAATTATCACATGTAATTTGGCTTAAAAAGCGATACGAACTTTAGCCCGTTCAAATCATAAATATAGAAACATATGGAGTTCGAATAATAATTAAAATTAACTAAAATTAATAGCCATGGGCCTGTGGCAAAAATTAAATAAAAATATACTTAATAGTAACAAACCAAAAAAGTTTGTCTTAAGTAGAACAAAAAATAAGCAAATTAACTAACATGTGTATAATTAGTAAAAGAACAAAACGACAATGGTAAGACTGTTGTAAATATAGAGATGGTAAAATTGAGTTTACAATACAAAAAAGCTTTCAGCAAATTGAAATACGATGAATCAAATAATTCACATATTCCATTTGCAATAATGCTGAGTATATAAAGCAGAAATCTACATCAACTGACACCACACACAGTGGACCAAACACAAAAGAACGCTGATGATGAAGGTTTAGTAGTGGCCTTCGATAACGGCTGGCTGTTCCGTTCAACTATGTGTTGTCAGAATATTTACAACTAACTTTGGTGTTATTTGTTCATTAATAATTATCACATGTAATTTGGCTTAAAAAGCGATACGAACTTTAGCCTGTTAAAATCATAAATATGTAATTTTTATGTTTCATCAAATTTGCTTATTATCATATTATGTAATGATAGATTGCAATTAAAAAATATATATAAAAAAAAGTTTTATAAGTAGAAATTAAAAAAAATTTAAAATTGCACAGAAATTGTGGACTATATTACTAATGTGACTATAAGCCTAATTTTTTTATATGCCACCCAGAGGTATATAAAAGAATTTCCAAACAATCCAATTATTTCAATTACAAAACAATGTTGTATTTAAAAGGCACATTTGTGTGGCCTTTTATGCAACAATATTTTGTTGTAAAGACATGTTCTTCTACTAAACAGTAGATGGGGGTTAAAATTTAGATTAATTTTTTGGCTTATGACTTAAATAAATAAGTAAAAAAAAAATCTGTTGAAAATTTTTGTGACTATAATGCGAATTGTTTGCATACAATTTGTATTTTGACTACCACAAAGTTGGTGCATATATGTCAAATATGACTATATAGTAAATGGACTATATCGTATGAATGAATATGTATGAATGTAAATATAGCTATCGATATAAATGTTATTTTTGTCATTATTTTTTTAATAAAATTAAAAAAAATTTATCTGTTTTTATTTAAAATTAAACAAAAAATTTTAATAAAAAAAACTCAATTTGGGGATTTTCGGGGATGACAAATCAAAAATTGGGGATAAGCTCTAGAAAAAAAAAACTGGCAACACTGATTCAGTGTGCAGACGTAAGTAATATATTAAAGAATTAATTGAAATAAATGTAAGTAATTGCAAAAACACATTTAGCAAATAATAGATATAAAATGTAAGGCAACATTGTGAGAGTATGTTTATATTTATTTGCTTTAAACAAAATTACAGTCAATCCTTGATAATTTGAATATAAAAGACCAGAGAGCAGCGCCTTTTTTATTTAACTCTTTTAGACGTTATTTATTTTTTTTTTTTTTTTTTTTTTTTTTGTTTTGTTTCACTCACGTTAGATGATTAAGCCAACAATTTCACGATCCAAATGAATATCTTAGTTAGTTGGTAAGTAAGCTTTAGACAGCCCAGAGATAAAGTTTTCTTATTTATTGGATGTCTTAAGCAATATATTTCCTTAATATTTCTAAGATTACGGACTGCCAAGGACATGCAAATAAAACATATGTTTAATCCTAGACATGCTTAAATAAATTGTAACTAGTTTAGCAAATCCCTACAAAAGAAAGTTGGTCGGGTACGATAGCCTTTTATTTAAATGAATAAACTTCTGGAATAGTAATAATAATAATAATAATAAAACAAATAGCTTTCGGTGGTCTAGGGCTATTTTCAGCAACAAAAAGAAATACCAAACCAGCATTTAATGAAACTATTGTGCGAAAAAAAGTTTTAAGATTTCTTACAACCATTTTTTTTTCAAATATTTTTCTATCTAAAACATTATCTCTCCCTCTCTCAGGTCTCTGTTTGTACGCACCCACATGTCTTTAACTTTTTTTTTATAGCGCATTATTGCTGCTCTTCAAATTGTTGTTAGCAACATACAAACATAAATATTAACTTGGCCTTTTGTTTATGCCACCATAAATCAGTGGAGAATGTTTTTGTCTTCAGTCAACATTTTTTTTTGTGGCCCAAAGCGGTAAAATAACAAAAGAAATTAAAGGAACTGAGAAAAGATATGATTAAGAATAATTGTTTTGCACAAGAAACAATTTTTCTTTTCTATGGCCCAAAGCATCAGATTTGCTTTAAGTTAATTTCATTCACTATCATCACTTCTTGCAATAACAAAAAAAAAAAAAAAGATTACAAACGAGCAAAAAGTTTATCAAATTATTAAAAGGAAACAAATAATTGAAAGAATAACTTTAAACTAGTTTTTTGTTTTGTCACCAGACATTCCAACGAAGCGGAGAGGAAGATAAGAAGAAAACTTTCTCATAAATAGCAGAGAAAAGTATGATTATAATATTTAAGACAAAATCAATTCAAAGGAATTTACCTGAAATAAAAAAAAAAATTCAATCAAAAGCAATTTAGTGTTTAAGAAATGTAAAGGGGAAAATAAGGAAAACTGTACGGCAAAAAAACTCTTTCTTCATTTAGATGCCATTTTTTTTTTTTTTTTTTTTTTAAGATGTAGAACGTTATAAATCTCTGTATGAATACAGATTGTAAATAGACTCTGGTTAAAATGAATTCAGTAAATAAAACTTTGACTCGCACACGAAGGAAGGGTTCCTTCCCTACACAGAAAAAAACTTTTCCTGCGATACTCTTTTTTTAATTGAAAAAAAAAAATCAATTGAAAATTCAATTGATTCAATGAAACTTTTGCTTAAAAATTTAATTTATTTAAAAGTTTAATTGAGTCAATACAATTTTTAATTGATTTTTGGCATTTTTTTTCAATTAAACGTGTTTATCGCAGGAAAATTTTTTTCAGTGTATTTTAAGCTGATGTAGATTTGAAAAAAAAATTGTTTTGACGTTGCTTTAATTTTAGCGATTTTTTTCGTTTTGCGATTTGTTTTTGTAAATTTTTTAGTTTGGCAGTTTTTGCGCTTTTATTTCTGTTTGGCGATTTCTTTTATATTTATGATTTTAACAGGCTAAAGTTCGTATCGCTTTTTAAGCCAAATTACATGTGATAATTATTAATGAACAAATAACACCAAAGTTAGTTATAAATATTCTGACAACACATAGTTGAACGGAACAGCCAGCCGTTTTCGAAGGCCACTACTAAACCTTCATCATCAGCGTTCTTTTGTGTTTGGTCCACTGTGTGTGGTGTCAGTTGATGTAGATTTCTGCTTTATATGTATACTTAGCATTATTGCAAATGGAATATGTGAATTGTTTTGATTCATCGTATTTCAATTTGCTGAAAGCTTTTTTTGTATTGTAAGCTCAATTTTACCGTCACTATATTTACAACAGTCTTACCATTGTCGTTTTGTTCTTTTTACTAATTATACACATGTTACATGTTTTTTTTCGATATTTAGCGATTTTTTTAGTTTTGGAAATTTTTTAGATTTTTTGAATTTTTGTTTTTGGTTTTGGCGCTTTTTTCGTTTTAGCGATTTTTTTCGTTTTTGGGGATTTTTATTTTACTTCACCTATTTTTGTCGGTTTTTTGCCTTTTTTTTAGTTTTAGAGGTTTTTGTAGTTTTAGCACTTTGTGTCGTTTTGGTGATTTTTTTTGTTTTAATTTTTTTTAGCGGTTTTTGTAGTTTTAGCATTTTGGTACGTTTTGGCGATTTTTAGTTTTGTTTTTTTTTTATTTGGCGATTTTTTCTCTGATTTTTTTACTGTTTTGGCAATTTTTGTAATATTTGCGCATTTATTCTCTTTTGCGAAATATTTTACGCGTTTTCAGTTTTTTTGGTATTTTTCTTCAGTTTGAGCTTTTTCGTTTTTTTTTTTGTAATTTTTGCGGAATTTTTTTAATTTTAGCGTTTTTCTTCGGTTTTAGTTTTAACGATTTTTTTGCGATTTTTTTTTTCTTTTTAGCGATTTTTTTAGTTTTGGCGTTTTTTTGACTTGGCGATTCTTTTTCAGTTTTAGGTAATTTTTTGTTTGTTTAAGCGATAAGTTTTGGTGTTCTTTCTGGTTTTTAGCATTTTTTTGTTTGTTTTAGAGCTTTTTCTTTTTGGCGATTTTTTTTTCGTTTTGGCGATTTTTTTTTTAGTTTTGCACTTTTTTTCGGTTTTTTGCTATTTTCAGTTTTAGCGATTTTTTATTTATGTCTTTTTTTATTTGGCGATTTTTTCCCGGTTTTTGGCGATTTTTGTAGTTTTAGCACTTTGCTTCGTTTTATCGATTTATTCAGTTTTTGGTAATTTTTTTTTTCGTTTGCGCGATTTTTTAGTTTTGCTGCTTTTTTAGTTATGGCGATTTTTTTCGGTTTTTATACATTCTTTTTAGATTTAACGATTTTTTAGTTTCGGCGTTTATTTGGATTTAGCGATTTTTTTCCATTTGGAACTTTTTTTTCGTTTTGGCGATTTTTTTCGGTTTTTTTGGCTATATTTTTTAGGATTTTCGGCGACCTTTTTATTTTTAGTGATTTTTTTGCATTTTTGCGATTTGTTTTATTTTTTGCCGATTTTTTCGGTTTTTGGCTATTTTAGTGAATTTTTTGGATTTTCGAAATTCATTTCATTTTTGGTGATATTTTTCATTTAAGCGCTGTTTTTTAATTTTGACGATTTTTCCATTCGGCATTTTTTTAATTCTGGAATTTTTTAGTTTTAGCGTTTTTGAAAATTTCAAGTTATAAAAAAATATTTTTTATGCAGTCATTTGTAAATTTCTTAAGAGTTTTTTAAATCTTCTTAGACACTTTTAAATTCGAGTTTTCTGTAGACATACTTCTAGTACCACCAGCATCTGTATTTATTTCAGAGATTTGATTAATTTTATTTCAAATGCTTGTGTTAAATGCAGAAAACTTTTGCCAAAAACAAAATGAATTAGTCGTAGATTTATGTATATTGAGGTTAAACTGAATTCAACTTGTTGATGAATAAATTATGAAATTATTTCAAAACTCTCTAAAATGTGTGTGTGTGTGTGTGTGTGTGTGTGTGTGTGTGTGTGTGTGTGTGTGTGTGCACTTGTCTTTATGAGAAACATTTGCATTAAAAATGTATCTGGTCAACCTGTTTTAAATCATGCTGTTTTAAATACGAAAATGCTTATCTCTACACACATAATTTTGTTTTATTTCTTTTGTCAAATTTTGTTGTCATTTACATATTTTATATGTAAACATTTATAAAATTTGAGTTGGAAAATTGTGTGTGGACAAAAAAAATATGGAGCATGCTTTAACATTTATTGCGGGCGTTATATTTGGTCTTGTGCTGTATGAAATTCTTTTAAGAATGTGCTTGAAGTAGAGAGAGTTTAATTTGTCTGGTAACTAAAAAGGAAGTCAAACCCTGCTAAATTATCAATAATAAAAACACAAGAAAAACCTGCATTAGAGGACAACCAGTAAGTGTTACCAAATGGCATTTGACAAATTAATTGAATTGATTTATTATTTGGTTTTTATTTTGAATATTAGCAAATCCTTTTATTATATTTCTTAAACAAAATGGAACAAATTATTTCTACTCTGATCTTGCTTTTGGGCTTGACCTGAATCATTCATCCACGTACATCCCGCTTTTATGCGGCAAAGCTGAAAAAATATTTCCAGAGATTGTGCTTTTGTCAGAAAAACAAGAAGATGTTGGGAAACGAAAACAGCAATTGGAAAAGGAAAATGAACTGCGGGAAAAATTAGAATAAAAAAATTAAATTTATTTTATTTTATAGCAGCATTTATCAAGAGTTTTATTTACATGTTACTCCTATAGCAAGGTAAATTCGATCACAGGTCATTCATACCCTGATAATATCGCGGGCATATGATATAGTAGCTTCCACCCATTTTTGTGGAGCCACATTTTAAATAAATGAATATAAAATTATTTTAAAATACAGTTTCACATTCGGCTATTAAGCCTCATCAGTTGTTAAACATTATCTGATAGTGAAATCTCAGTGACCAAGGCCAATCCATATCAGATGGTCTCAACTGCTCAGGTGACTGTTTTTTTTTCGCTTGTAATTTGAATCGATATTCTTTTATATCCCAAGAATTCATTTTTCAAAACCAATGGAGGCGAGTCTACTTTGTATAAATGTGTCGTGGTTATCTCAACATCTCAAGTGACCATTTTCGCCGCTTGAATATGAACCCAAATTTTTCAGTAAAATTTTTTTGCATCAAAATAAGAAATTTGCAAAGTAAATTGAGGGGAGTCAACTTTGTTTTGGGGCTATCAAAATCACTTCAAATGAATTCGCCTTGTTCATATTGTAACCAAGGCGAACTCATAATAGCTGGTCGCAAGGGATTAGATGAGTATTTTCACCGCGTGTAATTAATTAATTTTCAGTACATTTTTTTGGCATTAAAATTATAAATTTATAAATGTATATCATCCGGTCTGTCTGTTTATATTGAAAATGAAAACAATTTTTAGTTATTAAGTGAGAATTTTTTTTTATAGTGAATTTTTAAACAGAAAATAATTTTTAGTCAGGCTTAAGTTCAGTAATTTCAATTCTTTTATTGAATGAAATATTTTTATTTAATTAATGTGAGTTTCTAAAGAAGAGAAGAAAAATTAAATTAGACTTTTAAGCTGGGGGAAATACCGATATTTTTCTGTGCAGCAACGCACTTCATCAGCACCCTAGTCTATCTACTTGGGTAGAGATTGTTATTAACATCTAGCTATTTAATTTAAATTCTAATGAAACGGAATGTGAGAAATGATTGTTGTGTACAATTATTGATTTACCTTTGGTAAATACATATGTAAGTATCACTATTTATTTCCCCTGTTTTTCCATTTTTTAGTTTTTCTATTTAGGTTAGCACGAAGTTATATTACTCTACCTACGTATGTTTAACTATTCTTGCTTATCTTTTACGATCATCACATTAATTATTTTTACTTATTCCATGTACCGTCGGTACATACCTGTAAAAGTATTATAGTAGTGGATATTATGTTACTTTGTTGTTGCATTCTCCCGTTTATTTGGTTTTTCGAACATTAGTGATTGCCAAGTGAACAGTGATTGCCAAGTGAACATATTTTTGTCACGTGCCCATGATGAATTAAGTGAGAAATATTTTTTTTTTAGATTTTAATTGAACTATAGTGAATTTTTAATCAGAAAATAATTTTAAGTCAGGCTTAAGTTCAGTAATTTCAATTTAGTAATTTTTTTTTTTGTTTTCAACACAAAAAGCGAATTCATAGTAGGTGTCCACAAGGGGATTAGATAAATATTTTCGCCGCTTGTAATTTGAATATACCAAGGCAAATTCATATAGATTCGCCCATGGTGTAATTGGTTAGATACACCTTGGATTTGCCGTGATGTATATGCCAAGGCAAGGCGAATCCATATATGAATTTGCCTTGTGCCAAGGTGTATATAACAAGGTGGCAGCGCTGCCTTGAATTTGCCTTGTGTCTTGCCATGACAAAAATGTCATTTTGCCCTTTCAAGTTTCGATACAAAAATATCTAAAAAAAAATTTAGTTAATTTTTTATTCTACAAATTAAAAAGAAAACTTAAGTAAAAGATGAGACAAATGTTAACAATTGCTGCCGGCCTGGTGCTGGGTTTTATAATAATAGACTTTTTAGCAAAAAGAAGACGTTGATAAACTTAAAAATCTAGAAAACTTTTACCGAAACTTTTAAATCAAGAACATTGAATTTGGTTCATTAAAAGCAAAATCAATTAAGGTAACTTTTTTTGTCACACATTTCAGTTATAACTTGAAAAGATTTTCTAAAAATTACATTTCTTTAGGAACAAAGCAAATTCTAAAGGCAGTAAAAAATACAAATACGAAAACTATTATTCATTAAATTGAGCACCATGAGACTTGCTGGATTTAAAACTAAAATTTAATCAAACAGTACCTTGAGCTTCATGACAAGTTCACTGATTTTTTTTTTTTTCAAATCAATATTCTGGGCATTTGACAGCAAATTTATTTTTCCTAGAAAGTAATATAAATCACATCATTTGTTATGGAATATACGGGAATTATATTATTTATTGGCGTTGCAATTGCTGTACGAGCCTTGGTGGTTGCAGTGGAGGAGTCGGCAAAATAATAAATTGGCCACAGAATTTTCAGTGTCCAGTTTCATCAGCTGAATTCATAATGACTCTATTAATTTTTATATTTTACATGAAATTTTTGTAATATTTTACTTATGATGCATTCAATTAAATTTTGTGCTTTTTATTAAATAGCAAAGCGGAATTTTTCGTATTTAGATAAATTTCATCAGTAACACCTGGAAGTCTTTTAATCCTTACCCTATGTCTTCACGAGCCATAAACATGAGCGCGACATCAACATGATGCCGGCAGAAAAATTCATCAACTTCTTTGTTTTGATGAATACGTGCGATGTTTATGCTCAGACATATCAAAGAAATACTGCAGTAAAGCAATAGAGCTGGAATATTTACCAATTTTGTTCTGTCTCTTTTCTTTCTATTGCAAATGGTTGCGGATGGCAAATCTCATGGCGAAAATTATTGCTCAGACATATGTTCGGGCATCCATGTCAGAGCATGAACGAAACATGAGCATGAGCGGTCTCTATTGGCCGCCGTTTGCGATGTCCGACATGATGCCCATACCAAGGTCATAATTAGTGGAGACTACTAGTTATGCTCAGGACACACTTAGGCAATATTTTTTGGCTTCACGGAGTCTACTCTCTAATTCGAAACTAAAGGAAATGCTTTCGAATTTACATGTTGTAAGCATACAAATTCGAAAGCATTTTATTTCGTTTCGAATTACAGAGTAGACCACCCAGCTTATTGTGGCCTCACCCAGCTAACTTCACAAGAGGTCTACTCTGTAAGTAGAAACAGAAGCAAATGCTTTCAAATTGTATTGTTAATAATATAAAAATTTTCAAGTATTATCTTTCGTTTCGAAATACAGAGTGAAGTCCCCCTGAAGTGGATTAAATCATTGAAATTTTGAAAGCCATACGATTTCAAATCAATTCGTACAAATAAAAATTTCGTTTATACGAAAAAAAAAATTATTTAACTATTCCCATAATTCTTATCCGATTATTCGAATAAAATCGATTCAAGCAATGGAATAAACTTTTCGAATAATCTAAATTCTTATTCGGATTTTTGTAAGTATGAAAAAAAATATTTCGATTTAATTAATGGGTTTAATCGTTTATGGTATTTACCACAAAGTATTTTAAATAAATCCAAATATTAAATTATTCAAACAAGTCTTTTTTCAACCTTGTAAGTAACATGCATTCGATTATTCGAATGAAACCTATTCGAAAAATTTAAATACTTATACAAATACTGATGCGAATTGTAAGTATTCGAGTACCTGTAGGAATAAGCATTCGAATAACTGAATTCGATTATGCCACTCAAACTTATTCCAGTATTCGAAGAAAATTATTTAAATACTCAAATAAAATTATTCGAATAATCGATATATATATATATAGAATATATTACATTATTTCAAATACTCGCATAAGCCTGTAATTAAATTATCTAAATATGTATCTATTCATTCAAAGATTAACACGTATAAACATTACGATTGTTCGAATGAATCTATTCGATTATGAGAATAAAATTTATTTATTTAGTCGCATGTATTTAATTTGATTATGTGTATAAAAGTTTGTGCAAATAATATAATGAAGTATTTCGAGAATTCGATTATTCGATTATTATTCGCATTCACATAAGTATTTTTAATTAAAAATATTTTTATTCGATTATTCGAATCAATTTTATTCGCTTATTTGAGGGAGCAATATTCGATTATTCGCATTAAACTTGATGAAATAATTGAATATAGTCATTCGAATAAACGCACTGTTTATTCGAATACCTATACGAATAAGCAATGCGATTAATCTCACATGTTTTCATTAGAATTATTGAAATATTTATTCGAATAACAGCAAGAGCAGGCATTTCCATTATTGAAAGCAGTTTATTCGATTATTCGAATGACATGTATTCATTTAGTTGAATGAGTTTATTTTGATTATATTTTTAAAATTTTATTCAAATAATAAAATAAAGTGTTTCAAATGATTTTATTCGTATTTATATTTAAATTTTTTATTCGATTACTTGAATCAATTTTATTCGCTTATTTGAGTGAACAGTATTCGATTATTCGCATTAAACTTGATGGGATAATCGAATTAAGTCATTCGAATAATCGCAACATTTATTCGAATAACTACGCAAATAAGCATTTTGATTAATCTCTCAAGTTTTCATTAGAACTATTGAAATGTTTATTGGAATAATAGAACAAACAGGTATTTCCATTATTCGAAGAAGTTTATTGTATTATTCCAATAAAATTTATTAATTTAGTCGAATGAGTTTTATTTGAAATTTTTTATTTTTTTTTAAATATTAAAATAAAGTATGGGGATTATGTGAATTAGTTAGTGTGTTCGATTATTATTAGATTAAATAAGTATTTTGAATTTGCACTGTTTTTATTTGGTTATTCGAATAAATTTTATTCAAACTCTCAAGGGAACAGTATTCGATTAATCGCACTAAGATTAAGAGAACAATTCAATTAAGTCATTCGAATAATAGAAATATTTATTCGAGTACATATGCGACTAATAGGCAGATTTTGTAAAAAATTTCGTTTCTAAACGTTTAAAATTTTTATGAAAAATAACGAAAATTCGTTTCAAAAAATATTTTTTCCATACAAATTTTGAAACGAAAAAAAAACGTTTCTATTTACAAAATCTGCCCTTAAGGCTTTCAACTAATCGCATAAGTTCTCATTTGAATTGTCGATATATTTATTCATATATTAACACGTAGACGCATTTCGATTATTCGAATGAGTTTATTCGATTATTCGAATAATATTAATTTATTTAGCCTAGTGAGTTTTATTTGAAAATTTATTATTATAGTAAAATAAATTGTTGCGATTATATAAATTAGTTTATTCGATTATTATTAACATTGGAAAGATATTTCAAATTTCTAATGAAATGATTTTGTTATTCGATAGCTAACTAAATTTCATAATATTTCAATGGATTTCATATGGAAAAATATAAAAATTTCGATCGATGACGAACAAAATTTGTAATTTTAATTAAATTAAAAATGCTCATCTCCATCTACAACTTCTGTGGCATACATTTTCCTCTGTAACAAGCCACATCGTATGCTCGCATACTTGTACAGCGGTTGGCTAAAGTGTGTTTGAAACATGTGGCAAATTTTCAACTAGAGATTTGATTTGCTTGAAGAAGAAAAAAAAATAGATGAAATAGGAAAATAAACTAGACAAACAGATACATTCGTATGCTTTACCACAAATATGTATACGTCTGTTTGCAACAAAAATCAAAAGCTTACATTTTTGTTCAAATCTCATTCTATTACGGTTACCCACAGACAACATTGTGTTTTAAAGTTTCTAGCAAATAATAATTTTAAAAAAAATTTAATTTAAAAAATTTTCAAAGAAATATTCGCTCTGGCCCACGATGTCGACAAAATAACAAAATAAATTTTTCTTATTTTCAATACAAGTTATCAAACGAACGTTTTTTGTCGACATCGTGGGACAGAGCGAATATTTTTTTGAAAATTTTTTTAATTAAAATTTTTTTTGAAAAATTTAAAAATTTCTTTGTTATTCTTCATTTGCAGCAAAACGAATGGAAAAAAATTTTTCACTAAAAATTTTTTTTGATAAAAAAAAATTAAAAAGCTGTTTCGATTTTCGCTGGGTACTTCCCATGTTTTATGTATCTTCTTGTTAATTTTTTTTTCGTTTTGTTTGGCAAAGAACAATCCCTGTCAAAATAACTCAAGATAAAATGGCAATAAAAGGATTTCATTTCCTCTAAAAAAAAAAAAATCCTGCTGTATTGATTGAAATATGTTGCAGTTCTGTTTGGCTTTCATGGGTTTTAGAAGAGATTCTTAACAAAAGGCTTTTAATTGAATTTCAACGTAAAATTTCAATGCACACAAAAGTGGAACAAAAGAAGCAAAGTATAGCAATAAAGTAAATATCATATGTAGTATACAGCGATTATTGACAGTTATGATTTTACAGTTATTCAAGTACACTTATGGCCATAGCAACAACACTTTGTACTCTAACTCTTAAAGATGGAAATGTTAAAGTGTAATAATTTTATTACGGGCAATTTTACGATAGAGAAATTTAAAAAAAAATAAAGAATTTTAAAACTTACTTGTTTTATATATATATTTTGCTATAAAATCTTACACAGCTAAAGACAATTGTGTACATACCTGCAAGGAGAAAAAAAGAGAAAACAAGTTATTAAAAAAAATACAGGAAATATTTATGCTCTAAGATTAAACTCATAAAATGACTTTGTTTTTGAGCGTTTATTTAAAGTTTTAATAAATGATGATGAGGCAACTTTTCTAAAATTAATAAGAAAGCAAATTGTAAATATAATTTACATAAAAATTAAGTTTCAGCTCCCATACTAAATGCTCGTGTGAACTGCTTTGAAAAACTTTGAATTATACTCTATTGCGCTTGATTTAATGTAAAATTTCATTATTTATATATATATACAGCTTTATTCATAAAAATGATTAAGGCCTTATAAAGGGTTGATAAAACAAATTTTCATACAAAAGTTTTTATTTTTAAGCCTTAATAAATAAGGCCTTTACTATTTGAACAACATTAAAGCATTACAAAATTCGATTATTCGCCTTAAACTTAAACGAATAATCGTATAAAGTCATTCGAATAATCACAATATTTATTCGATTAACTAGGCTAATAAAGCAATTCGATTAATCTTATATGTCTTCATTAGAGTTATTGAAATATTTATTCGAATACACAGCACAATTAGAAATTTCGATTATTCGAATAAAATTTATTAATTTCGTCGAATGTGTTTGATATGATTATATGTTTAAAATTTTATTTATAAATAAAATAAAATAGTGTTTCGATTATATTCATGAGTTTATTCGATTATTATTCATTTTCAAATTAGTATTTTCAATATACAATTTTGTTGCTCGATTATTCGAATAAATTTTATTCGACCATTCGAGTGAGCAATATTTAACTATTCGCACTAATCTTGAACAAATAATTGAATAAATTCGTTCGAATAATCGAAATATTTATTCGAGTACATACACGAATAAGCTTTACGATTAATCTTATAAGTTCTCATTTGAATTTTTAATATAATTATAATATATTTTTTAATATTAAGACGTAAAAGCATTTCGATTATTCGAATAATTCTATTCGATTAATCGAGTAAAATATATATATTTGGCCTAATGAGTTTTATTTGAAAATTTATTCAAACTAGTTAAACAAAGTATTACTGCCTTATTCATAAAAAATAATTTTATTTTATTAAGGTTTTATAAAACAAATTTTGTATGGAAAACTGATTTATAAAGCTCCTTTAAATCAAAAATATTTTTTATGAAAAAGGCCTTTACAATTTAACATCCTTAAAGTATTACAAAATTCTTAACACTATCTAAGTTCAGATGAGATAATTTTCTTTTATAAACATTGTTTATGTTATACGTAACATACTGTTATTTACAGCGAATCCCATGTCTGATGTTAAGACATTGCCAGACTTAAACAAAACCTTTTAAACTCATTTTAAATACAAAATAGCGCAAGCAGCTGATCAGTTTTTACTTTACCTTATTTATTTCGAAGGTAAATGCATTTTATTACATACAAAAAAAAATTATAACTAATACATATTAAATATAATTGAACTAGAGTAAATTTTGATAAGGAATTATTTCTTAATTGGGCTTAACTTGAGTATTTGTATTTTAAATTTTTATTGTATGAAATATTTTTATTAATTAATGGTGAAAATTATGACAATTATAATAATTTCTTCGACCTTCTTAGGGTTCAGGACACCGTCAGTCTGGCTGTCTCTAACCAGACTGCTTCCTCGAGAACCGTAAGAGCTACGAATTTGAAATTTTCACAGAATATGTAGCAACAAAAATAGGACAGTTAAAAGTTAAAGGGTGTTCTAAGGCGAGCAGTGAAAAATTTTGATATCCTAATGTAATATACCGACATTTTCAAAGTTAGTGTATTTTTATGCAGACTACACCCCTTGACACTGAAGTTAAAATAATCTATTTATATTAAAGGGTATTCTATCACTCGATGTAATTTTTACGACTTGTATCTTGGAAACCGGAACGGGCAAATTCTGGAAATTTTCAAAAACGCTAAAACTAAAAAATCCCAAAATAAAAAAAATGCTGAAGCGAAAAATCGCCAAAATAAAAAAGCACTTCAATCAAAATATCGCAAAAAATCAAAAAAATCGCTAACATACCAAATAATCGCCTAAATTAAAAAGGTCGCCAAAAAAAACTAAGAAAATTTCCGAAACCTAAAAAAATCGCCAAAACAAAAAAATCGGCAAAACAAAAAATCGCCAAAACGAAAAAAAAAATCCAAAATAAAAAAAAACGCTAAGAATAAAAAAAAAATCGCTGAAAAAAATCTAACTAAAAAATCCCCAAAAATTAAAAAAAATCACCAAAAACAGAATAAGGCGCCAAAACTAAAAACAACCGAAAAAAAATCGCTAAGCTAAAGTAAATATTCAAAAACCGCAGAAATAAAGAAAACCAAAAACAAAAAAACCAGAAAAAAAGTTATAACACGTTTTAGGGTTAATTTTCTAGTTATTCACATTAGCATTTATATGTAAAGAATAGTTAAGTAATTTTATTTAGAATCTTATTATAAATATTTTCTGTGATAGCTTAACCCTCTTACCCTTCTGAGTAAGGGTCCTTTTTGTCCCTTTTCTTCCAAGGGGTCAAATAAGTACCCGTGGCTGTGATATAATGAGTTAAGATGTTATTTAAAAATATTTGCCATAAAATTCTATTATAAGTATAGGAATATAGCAGATCTAGAAATTTAGTTTAAACACCGGCAAAATGTTAAATACTAATATACGTTTGAGGGTTAATTTGCAAGTTATTCATACCAGCTTTTGTAGGTCAAAAATAGTTAAGCAGGTTTAAAAAAAGTTTTAAGTAAAATCCAATGAGAAACATTTTTGTGAAACATGTTAACCCTCTAACCCTACTCCATGTCTGTCTTTTTTTATCTCTCTTGTTCCAAGGGATCAAATAAGTGCCCTTAATTGGGCATATAAAGGGCTAAAATTTTTTAACAAAATATTTTCCATTGAATTATGTTTTATCTTAATGAAAGTATTAAAGCTGCAGTCAATAGAATCTGGGTTTTTTACTTTTTACGCAAGAATTGTAAATAAGTAAGAAATTAACCCTAGCAAGCATTTTAAGTTTTGTCTTATATCTGACTTTGAAGTAAAATTTCTAGCTAAAAAGTATTAACAGACGTTCAATAAAATTTAATCGCAAATTGTTTGCTCAAATATTTTACCCCCCTATATTCCCATTTAATGGTATCTATTTGACCCCTTGGAACAAAAGAGATATAAAGGCCCATGCAAAAGAGAGTAAAAGGCTTAAACTATTTTACAAAAATTATGCTTGCTGGATTTAGCATACAACAGCCAAACACAATATTAATATTCTATAACATAAACATAAACACAAATATAAATAAAATATTAAAAATTAACCCTAAAACAAATTTAAAGTATTTAAATTTTTTAAGTTTTAATTTTAGATTGAATTTTCATTAATTCAAAAGACTTATGGTGGAATTTGATGGCATATATTTTTGTGGAATATTTTGACTCGGAACTGCAGACAGCTGCTGGTATGACATAAATTTGTTATGCAAAAAATATTATAACATTTAACATGAGGAGGTAAATTACGGCTTCCTTGTGGAGTAAGATTTCAAAATATATGCTCTTAAACGTTATGGAAATATTTTGAAATTTTTCGTAATTTTTCTCCAGATATTATCCTGTATAAATTTCATAACATTCAAATTATTCTGTTTTTTTTTATAATAAATATATTTTTGTTTTGTCCAAACAGTTTATATGAGGCAAGCCTGTTGTCATGCCTGGTCGTAGCAGAAATATTAAACAGCCCACTTCATTTCCAACTTACCTGGGTATTTGTAAAGCGATTTCATCTAAACTATCCGATGGACTCATGGGTGTCTTTTCGAAGAGACGTGATGGTGCCAGCGTCAAGTGTCCCGTTGAATCGCTGACACAACGAAACACTTTGGCTCCACGCCGCTGGCGCTGTTGCTGGCGATGACGTTGTTCGGCGCGTTTTTTGCGTTTATTCTCCTCGGCGCGCTGGAGATTATGCAAACGGAAGAAGAACATTGACATTCTTTTGTGGTTAACAATAGTTTTGGTGTATACAAAAAAAAATGTTAAAGGCGGAAAAAGGTGATATTTAGGCAGTTGTTTTTTATTTTTGATTTTAAGCAAATTTGCATTATTTCCAATTTAGAATTTTTTAATTATTTTTTATTTATTCCGATGCATTTTAAAGTGTTCATTAGAGAAAGAAATTAGTTTTTGTTAGTTGTCGACAAAGTGCATTTAACAAAATTTGAAATGAGTTTGAAAGTTTTTTTTTAAATATTTTTTATTTTTTATTTTTTACATTTGCGACATGATTTTTCATAAAGCATTTTTTAGTTACAAAATTTTTGGCGAAAAAATATGACAAGCATTAAAAATTTTTCATTAATTTCATATGAATAAACAAATGATTTTTTCTTTTAAAAGGCTTTAATTTAATACTGGGAGTTTTTATTTATTTTTTTTATATATATATAATTTAGTTAAAGGTCTGAAAATTTTTCTAAAAATTATATCATAGGGAAGCGTGCAAATAGAAAATTGTTTAAAAGCTTAGAACAAACAACAAAAGTAATCAAGCAGAAAATTAAAAATTATTAAAAAATTAATAAATAAATCAATTAGTGAATTTGAAATAGTTTGCTAATGACACATGCTTTGAATTTATAAGGCAAATAAAGAATTAGGATTAGAGTATGCATTCATTTTCATTCAACAAATTAGTAATTAAATATGTAAAAAAAGGAACTTATAAATATAACCAGTACATGGAATCGTTATAGAGAAAGAATGGTATAAGAAATTTTAACAGAAGTCTACTTTTTAGTTTTTCAGTTGGGAGCACTTTGTCAATACTGCACTATGTGGGCAAGTCCACAGTAATGTAAAATTTTTGTCACGTGCGACGGCCAAGCAACTAAGCTTGTATTTTATATCAATGTGGTTCCATTTGTCATTATCTTTTACCAAAGGCAAGGCTTGTTACAATCCAGACAAACAAATAAGAAAATACAGAATAATTATTTTTTTTCTCTGAAAAAAATTTTATTTGTTCAATGTCGAAAGTGACAAAATTTTAAATTTTCTGCGAAAATGCCCATATTGAAGTCCATATCCCAGCGTACATTTTTTTTCTCCTTATTTACACAGTATTCTCTCACAAAGTCTGCTTATGCTTCCGGAAATTTCCAAGAAGTACTTTTTGAACAATTTCATTGAAAGAACAGCTTGAGAGAAGGTGCGCTACATAATATTTTTGCAATAAAAATCAAAGAAAAATTATTTCTTAGAATCTCACTGCCGTGTTGATAAAAAAAATTGTTTTGGCATACGGTTCACAGAACAAATTTTGTAGGAAAATTTTATCAATCAAAGGTATTTTTCACATGAATTACTGAAATATATTTTTATTTGACATAAAGTCTTGATATATTTAATTTGAAAATTTTGCTATAAATATGCGAAGTTTATTAGCTAAATACAAGAAATGTTTGGATTGAAGTCTACTGATGAGTTCCGAAAGCAGGAAATAAATTTATATAGTTAATTGCTGTATGGTTACAAGCAATATTTTTAAAGTTTAAAGGTACATACAGTGGAACCTCTCTTGAGCGGACACTGAAGGGACCATTGAAATGCGTGCGCGCAAGGGGACTGTCCGCTCAAGCTGTCGGGACCTGTCAAAAGTGTCCGTCTATAGGAAGTGTCCGTTAAGGGAGATTCCACTGTATTCCTATAATATTTTTTTTTATCAATATTATTAGTATTATCAATAATATTATACACATATGGAACATTTTAAAGCGTAAAAATATACAAACATTTCTTGCTTAGCAGCCTTTCATGAACTTTGCTTAATTTTTTCATAAACAAAATATAATTTTTCAAGATTTTTGCAATGCAGATTTCCTGTTAAAACATTTCTCTACTAAGCTGCTTTATTCCATTTTTGAAATTAAGTAGTTAAAATATAATGGTTTTAACACCTTAATTACACTGTGCGACGTAATAGTACAGAGTTAAATATTCCGTTAGAAATGTAAGAGAATTAAAGACCATACAATTGTTGGTCTGCTTTTTGCAGTGTTCCTTTACAGCTCCATACTCTGTCAGTATTTGTCATTACAATACCAAAAATTTACGCTTGTCTTGCCGTTGTGGAATGTAATTGACAATCTCAAATTATTCACTACAGCCTAGTAAAATGCCAGAGGCTGTCAAAAGTGCTCAATTATTCGCCACAGCTGTCGAAAAACGTCAATTTCATTGTCTTGACATCGAAAACTGGTTGATGAGTTAGTTGATTTCAAGCGTATGCGTGATATTTAATTATTTAACCATAGATATTACTCATACGTAAACAGTTATAAACTGTTATAAACTATTGCATACTTTTTGGATGTTATTCTATAAAATTTGATCACATCAAGTGTATGAGTGATATTTAATAACAAATATTACTCATACGCAATAAGTTGTATGAAATTTATTGCATACTTTTTGGCAGTTATTTATGTATAACAAGAGTCAGTCATCGAATTTCGATGAAAATCAAACTTTTGTGCAGTTTTTTTTTTAATTGCTGTACATATAGAAATGACTTTAAAATGCTTTTTCTTTTCAGATATTAAAAGTTTTTAACTTTTTTTTTTGTATTTTATTACATATTTTAGTTTTTAATTTTTATTATATTCTCCCAATTTTATTACAAAAATCTTTTAATATTTCAAGAATTGCACTATGATTGATATTCATATTTTTCATTTAGTTGGCAGGTAAGTGTAGTTTGTCTTAACTCGGGACCTCGAATTATTACAAAAAAAATATATATTCAGTATATTACCTGCAAAGGATAATTTTTATTTTATATTTTATCGCATACCATTTATACTTCAAAATATATTTTTTTTACAAAGTTTTTGAAAATATAAAGATGTAAAACTGCAAATTTTTTCACATGCAAAATGTTTTCTTCTGACCCACTGTAGAGCCCCTAGAGCCTAAAAAGGACAACTTTTCCAGCTATATTAAGAATATATAATTTCTTTCTTCATGTTATGATAAATTTAAAAAGAAAATCTTATCCTTATTTATATTTTAATTCGCATTTACATTTCATGAAGCTTCAAATTTACTTATGATTTTGTTTTGAAATTTAAAAGAATTGTAGGTTTACAAATTTAACTTAAATAATTCGTAAGCATTTGAAAGGGTTTAATATTTTCTGAATTTTAGTAAATAAATTTTAAAAAACCTTTACTCTTTTAAACAAAATTTTTGCTTTTCTTAGTTACCTCAAAAATCGGAAAGAAAAATTTCTAGCATTAATAAAATTAAAAACTTGCATATTTACCACTTTTTCTTTTTGTAAATAATTTTCTTTATAAATTGTCAAAATATTTCGCAATTATATGAAGTTTTTGCTTCGGAAATTTTCATATGAAATTTTATTTATGATAAGCTTGCATATTTTTTCTAGATATTTTTTTTTAACTATTTGTATGCCTTAAGTTTTAGTTTAACTTTAGTTGGATGAAGAACTTGTAACTTTTATATTTGTGTAAGAGATTAATTAACTCTTAAAAATTTCATTTTCATGTTTCTCATCATTAATATTATTTTTAAGGTCAAGAAAAGTTTTAAGAATTATTTTATTTTTTTAATTTTACCACTGTCAATTAAGTTACAAGATTATTTTGCTGATATTTACTTTTTTAACAAATAAAAAAAAAGAAACAAACAAGTGAAGCATACAATTAGGAGCAGCAGCACTATGGTCTAATGCTGTACTAATATTGTAAAAACGATGCATAAATGATGTTTATAATTAAAATATTTTTTGAGCCAGTTTTCTCTAACAAAATTCGAATGCTAAGCCAACATTAACTTTAACAATCTTTAAGGAATACCAGCGTTAGTTTTTTAAGGCATTGACAGGATTTCCTTTAAACATTTCTAAAATTAAGCTGCCGCATAAAAAACAGCATACTTCCCCTAAGTTTTTGAAGAAAGTTAAAGAAAATAAAAAAGACTTCTATGAGGGATTGAAATAGCAGTCAATAGGGTCACAGAGTGAAAGCAAAAACAATTATATTAAAATAATTTAAAACATTATGGAAATATTCGAATGATCTTTAGGACTTCCATTTGAATCCTTCACTTTTGGGTGTACCCAACCCATAGTGCTTTTCCCATTAAACTCGCTGTCTTCCACGTCATTCACATTATTATGCGAAAATTCCTTCTCACTGGCAATCACCGCTCACCTCTCAAAAAATAATTGTTACTTAAAACCGCTTAAATACGACCTTAATTCCTGCTATTTGAACACATCTCAAATGCTTAAATTGTTCTTTTTTCCATTTACTTGTTTATTTGCTAAATTTCCTGGAAACTGAATATAGAGGAGAAAAAAACGTACACAATCTTGTTTTTTTTTTGCCTTTTTAATGAAAATTTACTTTCCTTCAATCACTTTGGAGCACCCACTGACGCGCAAGAAGATATTGTTAATTTATTTTTGTTTGGGGGAATAGAGGTTTTTTTTTTGGTATAACGCATCATTCCTGTTTTAGTGTTCTTTCAGGAATCAGTATGTATTATTCATACTTAAATTTACAGCTTTTCTTTATTAATTACATTTTAAACGAGTTTTAAGATTAAAATGAACAACATGGAAAATTATAATAAATAAGAAGTTTAGATTTTAATTGGATTCACTCACATTAAAATTTATGCAATGAATTAATTGTAAATTTAATTTTTATGTTTTTCACATGCTTAACAGGGATTATTAAAAGTTGGAAAGCCGCTTAAAGTTGTTAAATTTGTTAATGGATTGTAGGAGCGAAGAAAGAGGGAATTTGATAGAAAAATTATATTGTTTTAAGAAATAAAAAAAATTTGTGGCAGTCACGAGAATTGAAGAGTGGTTCTTTGAATTGAAGCAAAAAAAAAATAAATTTTAAAATTTTCTTTTAATAATTTTTTGTCAAACTAGCTTTTTTAGTTATGACATTTCTAAAGTAAACGAGTAATATATGTATTTATTAAATGACACTCCCAAAAGTATGCTAAGAATATGTATGATTAATGGGAGTGTTGCCAAATTAGAGATTTTCCTCTGTCCTATTTTAAAATAGAACAAGAAAAAACACAACTTTAACCCTTTAAGGAAGCCTAAAAACGTGTCAACGAATTTTATTTCAATGCCGCCACACCCTTTAATCAATTTCAGCGTTATAGATAATTTTCTATATTCAATTTTTACGCAAATATAAAAAAAGGATAATACAAAATACGTTTAAGATTTGTTGTTCGCAAACGAAAAAATTCTCTGTTATTGTTTTTTTAGGATTCATTTTGTTCACACTACTTTTATGTATTTCTTTTTGTTCCTTTTTTATTATTGTTTTTTTTTAATGTTCTTGATTGTCTTTCGAAGAAAAGCCTAAGCTTAAAATGAAGCAAAGTTTCCACATTTTTACACTTGAATAAAAAAAACAAGAACACATTTTGGTGCAAAATAATTTTTTTCAAGTTCAGTCATCAGCATGACACCTTAAATGGCAACATGAAATACAAACATGCCACACATACACAAAACGTTGAAAATTTCTATTGCAAACAAAAGTTCTAGCAAGACAAAAAAAAAAAAAAAAAATTTAGCAAATAAAAAAAGCATTTTTGAACCCACAGCACAACTTGAAGTGTTATCAAAATATCACTTCGGTTTAGTTGTTTTCTTTTTTTTTCTGGTGCGAAGCCTCTTTAAAAATAGAATTTTATGGCACATTTACTGTTGGGCATATGCTGAAGGAAAAGAAGATACACATGTATGTACATAGAAAAATAAAAATTAAGACATGAAGTAACAAAAACCAACCCTAAACAAACATGATTAGACATGAGTGCATGCAGCAACAAAAGTTGAAATATTATATAATGCTGTTGGGTATATTGTCTGCAGCTGCCCCCCTCCCTCTATCACTCGAAAAATATATTAAGATTACAGATTCTTTTTTTTAAGAAAACAAATAATTTGATTAGCACTGAAGGATGCTAAGCAAACATTTGTGTATGTAAGCATACATATGGGCATTGCCATGATGTTGAACGTGACCATCATGCACATTTAAAGTGAAAAAATATATTCTTATTTTCTCCATAAGAATAACTTATAGCTCTTAATTAGTTAGGCCTATAACTTTTATTTCATTGTAAGCCATTTTTCGTTTTCAAGATAATTGCTAAATCCAAGCCATTCGCATGTGACAGAGCCCGCAACGATTAAAACGATGATTTCATTGAAACCTGAAGCAATATTTTAAGAAGACTACTCTTAGTATTTTTGCACTAATTTATCTTTAAAATTGCTTTATTTTACCAAAAAAAAAATTACCTGTCGCACGTGATATATCGCACGTGAAATTTTTTTATGTTCCCATTTTTTCTGTTGATATTTTTAAGAAAAGTTATAAATAAGCAATATTGGCAAATATGTTTATAAATTAACAATAATACTATTGTTATTTAATTTAATAAAAATTAGTTTTTTGATATATTTTTTGTAACAGTATTTTATCTTTTTTCAATTTTTCTCTCCATATATTGCAACTTCCTTAATATTTTTTCAAATTTTTGCTCATTTAAATTTTAATATCTTAAAAGTATATGAAATTTTTTGTGTTACTTTTCGTTTGACTCTTTTTTTAGCTATCGATGTCGCACGTGACTTCATATATTTACCGCGAACAAAAATCTTTACATATTTTTCAACAAACCTTTTTTATAACTGTATTAAGTAAATCGGTTTGTATTTTATACGCACTGACAACAAAATGGGTTTTTCACTGTCGCACGTGACAGTGAAATTTGTCATTTTGTAAAGAAAATAAATTTTGCTTATCTTAATTTAAATAATTTAGGAATATGCAAAAATTATTTTATGTGTTTTCTTTAACTTCACCCTTGCGATGTCGCATGTGACTAACTTAATATAAGCAGCACGATCACACATTTTAATATTTTTTTTTATATTCTGTATGTACTTTCGACTCACCAATATAATATAAGCAGCACGATCACACATTGTAATATTTTTTTTTATATTCTGTATGTACTTTCGACTCACCAATAGCGTATATATATATATTTAATGTTACACGTGACATCGAAATATGCAATTTAGGAAAGATGTTTTCTTTCCTCATCTAAATTTAAATACTTTAAAAGTTTGTAATTTTTAATGAAATGTCTTTTAATTTTAGACTTACGATGTCGTGCGTGACCAAATTTATATAGGTTACACGATCAGCAAGGGTTATTTAACTTTAATTACATTAAATAAATATCTCTATTTGTACTGAATATTTGATGAGCTTTCTGCTTGCACTTTAGGAGCACTGATAAAATAAATTGTTTTTAAATGTTGCACGTGACATAGAAATATGAAATTTTGCAGATAAAACATTACGAGTATGTAAATTTAAAAAATGTAAAATTTTTTAGGTTTTTTTTTTAATTTTACATTTACAATGTCGCATGTGACCAACTTAATATACCAATTTTTATTTATTTTTTGGCAAAAGGCTTTTTTATTTTAATTTAATGAAATATAACACTGTACTGAATATTTAATGAGATTTCTGCCTACAATTTTACAGTACATTTAACATATAACATTTGTATATTGTTTTTTAAACACGCAATTTTGTAACAAAAAATTTTTGTTTCTCTACTTTACAATTTTTAATGTAAATATTTTTTAATTCTATACTAACAATGTCGCCTGTGACCAAATTTGTATAGTTACCACAAAACCAAAATACTCCTTTATACTCCTTAGTAATTTTTTTTATAATTTAGTTGTGTTAAATATATCAGTTTGTTCTGAATATTTAGTGAGCTTCCAATGTCGCACGTGACATAGAAAAATTAAATTTAGCTGACATAAATTCAAATAATTTAATAGTATGCAAAATTTGTTTTATGTTATTTTTCTTTAGTTTTGCACAAACGATGTCGCACGTGATCGAATTAATGTGAGTTACACAATAACAAATTTTTATATTTTTAAGCAAGTTTTTTTAAAGTTTAATTTGATTAAATTTTTCTTATGTAATTTTCCTTTTTACACTTAAGATGTTGCACGTGACTAACTTTATATTGGTTCAAGTATCACAAAATTTTTATATATTTTCTGCAGGTTTTTTTTTAATTTTTTAATTTAATTAGAGAATGTATACTGACCTTTTTGTACGTACTTTAGAAGCACTCATAACAAATTTTAATTTTTGGAACTGTCGTTGGAAATGCCCATATGTATGGGCTGGTGTTTGGTTGACCATAAATTGCTTATTTTTTTATAAGAAAATTTAGCTTCGTTTGTCTTGTAATATATTTTTTTTTTCTTTTGCAGGGCAAATAATTATGGCTGTGTCCTTTTAGCCTTCAACAATTTATAAATAATATTATAAGCAATCTAGAAATTTTGTTAAATCAACTCGAGTTTATTCTTTTCTACGTTTTTTTTTTTGTATTTCTTGATTTTCTTTTAAATGCAGACATGTGTAAAATTATACTTTCCTTCGTTTGCAACCTTTGGGATTTTTGTTTTCTTGTTCATATCATAAGAGTTGACACATCTATATAGACATACCCGGTTCGTTTGCTAACTGCTTTTTTTTTCTTCGTCTTTTTCTACTTATACTTGTACTTCTTTTGATATTTTTTATTTGCTTTCAGACGCCTAATAAACTTTGCGTGTTTTTCTTTGTACATAGTACATTTATATACATATATTTTTTTACGCTTGGGGACACGAAATCCTTTGCATGTTTTAATTTGTTTGTGCAACAAAAGCGATTTACAACTTAGCACTGGGGAAGAGGCGTAAAGTTTCGCCAGTAAATCTTGTTAAAGTTCGATATTTTATTGAAAAAATATTATTGGCCGGCCCCGTGCCACTTCTCTCATAGTTAAATTCAAATAATAATAATAATAAGTTTTGTTAAAAAGTAATAAAAAGAAAAGTAACAAAGTGTAATATATTGTTAAATGCTAACGATCGATTAAGACGTGAGAGACTACAAGTGTGTTCAAGGCGAACTGTTTGGGGAATTGGAAACACAAAATTTTAAGGGGAAAAAAATATTTACTTTTTTCCAAATAAAGCTCTTTGATGATATTCTCATGGTGGCAATAAGGAAGAAGTATTCAAGTCATATTTTTTGTTTTGTTGCTGAGCATTTTAAGCGCTCAAGTTGATTTTCAGAAATGTATTTTATTTACAGTTAAATTGGGAAATTCTCTTTTGACCTTTATATTTTTATGTTGAAATATATCAAAGTATAGCCTTAATTAAGCTTTTGTTACAAATGATATTAGAAATCTTAAAAAGATAAGTCGCAAGTCATAGTGCTATAACTTCTTGAAAATACCACACAAATTGATTGATATTTTGACCAGGGTTACTTTGGAATATGGAGATTACAGAGGTACCATTTACTCAAAATCTTACTTACTTAAACTTAAACACTTTTTCCTTTGTGCTACAGATATATTAAAAAGGGGAAAAAATTAATGTATATAGCGTACTATAACCACTTGGAATACACCGAGTATTGCGAGTGGTTATATATGGTTCAGAAGCCTTCTTAAATTTCTACTCATAAAATTTTGTCTTTACATTTCAATAGGTCTGGAAATGGTTAAATTTAAGCTAGTAGATAGGTGGCGCTACAATCACTCTCAATCCAACTTCTTCATTCACAAAAAAAAATTCTCAAAATACATAATACATTTAATTAAAAAAAATTAAAATAGTTAATTAAAAATTTATTTGTGATAATTGAACTTTTGTTTAGTAATATAATTTATTAACAACTTCCCTGTCCAATGAGTCATATATGACTCACGAGAGCGTATTGGAATAAATTACAGTAGCTGTTTTGCTATAAACGTGGCGTCATAGTTTTGTGAATTTTACGTGAACGTATAGCAAAAGACCTAACCTTTACGGAACTGAAAGAAAATTTTGGAATTTTTATTCTGAAAGTAGCCTTTTATTCAGTAGCAGAAATATGAAATGTATAAAAATCAAATAAAAAAAATAATATTTTTATTTATAGAAAATAATAAAATCAGGCATGTTCTTTATTATAGCATTCCAAACAGAATGCTTTTTTACACATTTTGCACTCAGTATGTACTTGTTTCGCTTTACTAGCCAACTGTCCTTCATTTTTCAATTTGACGTAGCATCCAGTGCATCTTTTTCGTACAAGTTTGTTGTGTATAGTTCGTGGAATATCTTGTAGGCTATGTCCAGAAACGTAAGTTGAAGCTCCTGAAGTGCTGGAGGAGATTGGATGCCTTTGAGGAAGGTTATGTTCTGTGGTTGATGCTGCTGGTCCAAGAAAATGTCGGACTAAATGTTCTTGAACTTGTAAAACTGTCAACTTAGGACCGTCTACCAACTCGTTGTAAATGCATCTAGTATTGACAATAGCGACTTGAAATAATAAATCTACTGCTATCTTCTTATACCAAGTTAAGCTTTTGCGTAACGGAGAATGGAATGAAGAGAGTTGGTCCGAAATATCAATCCCTTTCTTTGCTTCGTTATAGTCAATTATTACATCTGGTTTCATGACATCGCCTCTTTTTGTAGTCACTTTAGATATACCATCTCCGTGGCATGTTGAAATCATTAGTACATCAAGTTTATCATGCCATTTTAGTACAGTATACAGATTGTCCTTTTCTCTAGCTATTTGGTCTCCTCTCCTTAGCTTTGCTTTTACTACTTCTTCTTTCAAATTCCTTTTATTTTTACGTAAAGTGCCACACAAATCAGTTTTACGACCTTTTTTAGTTGTCAGCAACAATAACACGAACTTCATCTAACAGCGATTCTGTGAGCTGTACCACTGTTGATCCAGGTTTATCAAGACCCTCTAACTGTTGTGACATCCCGTCATAAATCTGGTAGGACCATGTGTAACTATTTATTGAGCAGGCCTTATATATTTTCATACCATAGCGATTAGTTTTAGCTGGGTTGTAGGTTTTTATAATCAACTTTCCATGAAATTTGACCATGTACTCATCAACGACTATAATATCGGAAGGTATATATAGACTGCGAAAATTATTAATTACTTTATGTATAAGTGGACATATTTTATGAGTTCTTTGTTCTCCAATAACGCCTATTTGAACCACTGTAAAATGCCAGCATCTTAGAATTGAGGGGAACTTATTATATGACATATTTATTCTGTGCATAAGAAGATTATAAATAGTAAAGCACGTCCAGTTTCCAATAATGTTCGATTGATGGCTTAGGATTCAGACCCATATACATAATTACTCCAAAAAATAATTTCAAATCCTCTCTATTGACATCTTTCCACCTCGTCATTCGACTAAATTGTGTAGTACGTACTTCTTTCAACAACTGAGCGTAATTATTAGTATGAATGACCATTTCATCAATTAACTCATCAGGTACAAAATAAGCATATACTTTGTTCAAGCTAATTCGCCCATCTTCAGTAATTGCAGCAATGTTTTGTACACCGTGGGTACCTACCTGTAAATATTTCTCTCGCCAAAGGCAAAATATCTCTTTTCCATTGCAAATTAGGTTCATTAGACGACAATGATGCTTCCGGTATTTGTAAGGGAACTTCGATACTTCTACTGTGTCCACTTGATATGTTTGTAATTGGTTCGGTCTCCTCGCATTCTTCATCGTCATCACTGGGCTGGTATTCTTCATCGTTTCCAAATACTTCATCATCAGAGTTTTCTAAATATCGGACTAATTCTTCAGTTGTATATCTCTTATTAGCCATTTTTTCCGATTATATTATATACCTCTAACCTCAATTAGATAAAAATACACACTAATCTGTGCATTTGACAATGATCTGTCAAATAACTGTTATTGTCGTTCAAAAACTCATTTGTCATGCAAATTATTTCATTATGGTGCATGTGTGCACATGCGACTCATTGAACGTGGCAAAGAAATTTTTTTTTGCTACGTTCATGAGTCACATTTAAAACTGATTAATTAAAGATTTGATTAAATCAATTTTTGTTTTTTTTTTTTAATTTAATTAATGAAAAAGTTTAATGGTACCAAATAAATTTTTTATTAATTTTTTTTAATTTGTTGTACATTTTGCAAACAGATTTGAATAAAATCTTTCCCTCAAGTTAAAATAATAATAATAATAATAAGCACGATTAATAAACTACAAATAACTATGGCCAAACTGTTGACAATTATTGATAGTAAATTTGAGTTTTAATTACAAAAAATCTTTTAAGAAATTACGCTATAATAAGTCCAAACAATTCACGTATTCTATTTGCTTTGAAAATTTTTAAATTAAACTGAAATGCGATACCAAATACGTCTATACTTATGATAAAATATACGAAGTTTATCCTTATTAAATAAAACAAAGATCTTTAAGATCGTGAATACTAAAATCACGCAAAGTCAAAAAAATATTGATCTCGTGCTCAATACAAAAAAAAATATTTTTTTTTTTTGGCTTTGCGGTATTTTAGTATTTACGAGCAATAAACTTTTGCCACAGATGCAGCTATTTCAACTGTATCTATTTTATATAAAAAGACCAAGGTATGACTGCTGATTGCCTTCAGATATTATAAAAATTTTATAAGCAAATAGTAAATAGTGGGAAAGAAAGAGAGAGAGAAAGAAAGAGAGCGTGATTAATAGATAATAAAAAATAACTACAAGTATAATATTTACGCGCATAAGCATAAAATTTATTTCACAATCCAGCAGTTTTAAACTGCACAGATTTGCCATTAAATAAACATTTTGCTTGCAGTCGGTTATAAACATAAAAATAAAATGTTCTGCTTGGAAACAATGAACAGCAGAAGTGAAATGTTGATTAGAGGAAATTGTTTGAATAGAATTTAATTACAAAGTATTTTTCTCTGCTTGAAGGAAATATAATATTTCAAGTAATTGAGAGTTATTTGATTTTTAATAAACGTACATACATTCCATTTTATATGAGTGATTCTAGTTTAATCATTAAAATACTTTATGCTATAAATATATAAATTTTTTAAAAACAACATTTCTATGCACAAGATGAAATTTTAAAGGAATAAATTTTTTTTAGTTATACACCTGTAGCTAACTTTTGGTTTCAAATAGCGAATGGTAAAGAGAAAAAAACGAATTACAAGTATACGTATGTATGTAGACCCCTTTAAATTCTCCCAGTTTATCGAAGACAAACGAAAATTCTCGTTTGTTTTTATTATCAGTATAAATAGGCGGAAATAATATTGCTATATTAATTAACAAAAAAAAAAAAAAAATGTCTTTATACATTCAAATAAACTAACAAAATTAATTAATTGCACAAAATCCTAGAACTTCTTTTATTTAATTAAACAATCAACAGAAATCATTTAAAAATAAACCAAAAGTAAGTGTCAACCAAAAACACTTTGAAAACTTTTTCCCTTTTACTTATAGAAATTAAGTTTCTATTGCCCTTCATATCGGGCGTCCATTATCATTAGTGTAATTGTTTGGACACTATTTACTATCGCCAGTCTTTTAAACAATCTTTTAATTACAGCTGCTTAATGAAATTCATTCCATTTTATTTATTACGTTGTAAACATCCATCCGTATTGGGTGCTGAAAGTTAACAAAACTAATTAGTGTAATTAATCGTTAAATTAGTAATGACACATATCGAATGACGATGTTGTTATTCGCTCAATGTGTTTTTCCTTATTTCCAGTAAATACAATAAATATACTCGTATACAAAAGGTACTTTTTATAAAAAAGGTACTCTCTTTAAAAAAATTTATTTGTATAAAATATACTTTTTATGGTGATTTTTATAAAAGGTACTTTTTTACAAAAGGTAATTTTTATACAAGGTACTCTTTACAAAAGGTAATTTTTTATAAAAGGTACTTTTTTATAAAAGGTACTTTTTTATAAAAGGTACTTTTTTATAAAAGGTACTTTTTTGTAAAAGGTACTTTTTTATAAAAGGTACTTTTTTATAAAAGGTACTTTTTATAAAAGGTACTTTTTATAAAAGGTACTTTTTATAAAAGGTACTTTTTATAAAAGGTACTTTTTATAAAAGGTACTTTTTATAAAAGGTACTTTTTATAAAAGGTAGTTTTTATAAAAGGTACTTTTTATAAAAGGTAATTTTTATAGTGCTTTTTGTAAAAGGTACTTTTATTTAAAAGTTTATATAAAAGGTATTTTTTATAGAAGGTACATTTTATAGTGCTTTATGTACAAGGTACTTTTGTATAAAAGGTATTTTTTATAGAAGGTACTCTTTACAAAAGGTACTTTTCATAAAAGATACTTTTTATAAAAGTTACTTTTTATGAAAGGCACTTTTTGTAAAAGGTACTTTTTATAAAAGGAACTTTTTATTAAAGGTATTTTTTAGAAAGGGTATTCTTTTTAAAGGTACTTTTTATAAAAGCGAGTTTTAATAAAAGTTATTTTCAATAAAAAGGAGTTTTAATAAAAGGTACTTTCAATGAAAGGTATTTTTTAAAAAGAGTACTTTTAACAAAAAGTGTTTTTATAAAAGTTACTTTTTATTAAAGGTACTTTTTTTAAAAGGCATGTTTTAAGTACTTTTAATAAAAGCTTCTTTTTATAAGAGGTACTTTTTTTTAAATATGTACTTTTTATAAAAGGTAGTTTTTATAAAAGGTAATTTTCATAAAAGGTACTTTTTATAAAAGGAACTTTTTATGAAAGGTACTTTTTATAAAAGGTACTTTTTAAAAAAGGTACTTTTTACAAAAGATACCTTTTATAATAGGTACTTTTTATAATAGTTTCTTTTTAAAAAAGGAAGGTTGAATAAAAAGGTACTTTTTATAACAGGTACTTTTTATAAAAGGTACTTTTTACAAAAGGTACCTTTTATAAAAGGTACTTTTCATAATAGTTTCTTTTAAAAAAAAGGTGCTTTTTATAAAAGGTACTTTTTCTTAAAGGTACTTTTTATAACAGCTACTTTTTGTTAAAGGTACTTTTTATAAAAGCTACTTTTTATAAATACAATATAAAAATTATTTTAAAAAAATGTTTTATTTTAAAAGTGCTAAAAAAATACAAATTATTAAAACATATAATTTTTTAGCGTAAAAATAAGTGCATGCAGGAGCAAACAGTTTTTTTGCGATAATATTAAAAAAATAAAACAAAAAAAGTGATAAAATTAAAAGAAAAGAAAAATAAAAGAAAAACTTACAATTAACCATTTAGAAAATCGTTTATACGAGTATTTATGCAAGAGGCCAGATGTTGATGCAGACGACAAGGAGGCATTCGTCGACGAACGTGTACACTTTTTGGCACTCAGTGGCTTCTTTGTGGGAGTTGATGTTGGCAAATTGATGTACACATCCGAGGCAGAGCTGGCCAGCCTTAAGGGCATTTTGAATAATTTACTTAAGCCAGACTTGCACAAAGATGAGATGTAATTGAAAGATAAATGGAACATAGAGGGTGTTTTTTTTTTTGGTAGGTAAGGAGGAGGGGCACAAAATAAAAACGGGAATGATATTAAAAGTATTTTTATGTTTAAAACAAAAATAACATTTATATATGAAGAGTTTTTTTCAGACAACAAACAGTTACAGTGAGTGCTTGGGTTAGTTTTCGTTATCAATATTTTTAAGATTTGTTATATAATTTTAATTTTTTTCTTTGTTTTATTTTTTCACAACAAGCAATAATATTTGCAATGTCTATTTACTGCATTTGAAAGTTTTTAAATGTTATATGATGTATTTAAATACTCCCAGTATATTGGTTGTTAAGTTGTTTAAATTAATATGGGGTTTTTTCAAACTTTTTTTTGATGTAACTTTTACCTGAAGCTCTAGTATGTAAGATTTTATTTTATTATTTAATGTTTTCAATATTTTTATATACAGTCTGCTGTAAGAGTTTTTATTGTAGTTTTTTTTTTAAATTCTGCTATTTGTCTATTATCAGTTCACTGATTTGTTTAAATTATTTAATTTTTTTTTTTGTTATTTAATATACATTAATTAATTGACTTTATGTTTTCACTAAAAAAGATTTTTTTTAATTTAATAACTACATGATTTTTTGTTAACTTTAATTATTTAAGGTTAATTAAAACAAGGACTTTAATATTGGATTTTTTTTTTTTGGGAATTTAGATTTGTTCTACGAAATTTTTTTAAAACTGATTTTATAGAACACCATGATTTGTTTTTCAGTAAGTATATTTTTTCTAGATGCAGATGTGTCTATTACAAATTTTTTCATAGTTTTAGTGGAACATATGTATCGTTAACTGAAACGCATAATATTGGAGGAGAAGCAAAATACGAATTAAATTATGCAGTTCATCAATTCGTTTTCCTTTTTGACTTTCTAAATACATATAATTATATATTTAATTTTTAAAATGTCTGATTTTTTACTGATTTTTGTATATCTGAATTTATGCAATTTTTTGTTAGTTAGGGCATTTTGCGTTATAGTTATCTTTCTGCTCATTTACATAAATATATGTATGCATTTATAAATATTAGTATAAATTTACTTCAACCTGTTTATAAACGCAAAAAAAGACAATTATTCTTTTTAGTTTTAGTAACTTGAATATCATGAGATAACTTTCTAACTTTATATATTCGAACAATTTGATGTAATTGTTTTTTTTTAGAAATTTACTCTCGGTCTCATCTTTAAAAACTTATTAGAGGTAAAAATTAAAAAAAAACCGGTTCTAGTAACCGGTGCAAAACCGATTAAAAAACCGGTTCAAAAATAATTCAAATAATCGGCTATTATAATTAAATAGTTAATAAAATGTTTTGAGTAACCAGTTGAAATAGATTAAACCCTAAATCAAGCACCCGGTTTAAAAAAGCAGCATTTTAAAACCGAATTAAAAACAGTTAATCGCCTTTAAAAACAAGTCGGTTTAAAACCGGTTCGAAAAGCCAAGTTTTATATAGGTAAGAAAGACCAACTTAATTCCGTGGACCCCTTTAGACTTTTATGGGATGGGTGGCTTAAAAATACTTTCGAATAATCGCTTGCAAGAGCCGTTCGACTAATCAGCTCAAAAACCAATTCGAATAATCAATTTTAAGATAAACAATTTCAAAACCAAATGTAAGTTACAATTTTAAGAACCTGTTGAAATAGATTAGTTTAAAAATTAGTTCAAGCAACCGGTTAAAAAAACCGGTTCGAAAATCCGGATTTTATTTATGTAAGAAAAACAACTCAAATCCACTGAAAATTGCTTTCTTACGATCCGTATTAAATGGGTAATTTGAAAATAGTTTCGACAAACCGGTTCTAAAACCAGTTCAAAATACAATTCAAATAATAAATTTTAAAATTAAAGATTTAAAAAATTGGTATAAATAGTTTCAAAAAACCGGTTCAAAATACAATTCAAATAATCAGTTTTAAAATTAAAGATTTTAAAAACTGGCCTTAGCAAGTTTTAAAATTAAAGATTTCAATAATTGGTATACTTTACAAGTTTAAGAACCTGTTCAAAAGTGACGAGTTTAAAAATTGGTTCAAACAACCGGTTCAACAAACCCGGTTTTTTATATAGGTAAGGAATGTCAACTCAAGGCCGATGAAGAAAGCTTTTTTAAGACTCCTATTGGATAGGTGTTGTTAAAAGAATCAAAAAACCGGTTCTACTAACCGGCTCAAAAATCAATTCAAAAAATTAATTGTTAAATTGAAGATTTTAAATCTGTTGTTGAAATTTACGAATTTAAAATCTAAATCAAGCAACCGTTCAAAAAACCGGTTCGAAAATCCAGCTTTTTAGCCCGCACTTAAGACAAGAATAAAATCAGTAAAAGCTATCAACTAAAAAGCCGCTTTAGAAAGCCAATTTAAAAGTAGTTTTGAATAACCGATTCTAAGCCAAGTTCGCAAAATCGGTTTAAACCCGGTTGTGTGTGACAGAATTTTAATTTTTTAAGGACTAGGATATAAATTACTATATTGCGTATTAAGAACTTTTCCATTGCATAAAAAAAATCAAAAGTCCATGTGGGTATTTTTGGCTCTTTCGAAGAAAAGCGGCGCAAAAAGTATATTTCCTCGTGGCTTAAAATTATATTGAATAGGTTGAGTTTAAGTACCAAAAACACGAGTTCAAGGCTCCAGGATTAATTAATTAGTTATTAAAAATTGGTGATATAAAGTTTCACAAATACGCATTTAAACTGTTTAGAAAATCATGGCAGAATTTTATGATGGAAAATTTAAAAAAAAAAAATTTTAATTTTAATTTAGTGATTGAAGGACATTTTTTAGGAAAGGTACAAAAAGACTCACAAGGAGAAGAGTTACAGAGTTAAAATGTGGCACAAATATATTTCCCATAAATTGTAAAACATCCTTACCTGAAACTCAAAACGCCTTAACTACCATTTTTATAATTTTACAGAAAAAAATAAGAAAATAATGTAATGCAATGTAATAAAATAAATTAAGTCTCTTATTTTGTATGGGCATATTTGATATTTTATAAAAAAAGGAGATTTAAAATTTTTTTAGATAACGATATTTATATCCTTGCTTAATTAACCTCTTTTTGCCAACTCATATATTTATTCAAACACTTTTACCTTTTAAAGTTTCTCACTTAACTATTACTGTTATTATTTAAATATTATCAATTTCATATTAACAAGTGTTATTGATTTAAAATTTAATTTAAAAATAACATTTACTAAACTATTTTAAAACTCTACATATAAATTTGTTCTAGTTCATTTTTATTCAATGATTTAGATTGGTCACTTAGTTGTCTATCAGTTTAAAGCCTGTTTACCAAAAATGCATTAAAATATTCTTTCGAAAATTTCAATGTCACATTTTTATAAAATGTATTTACAAATTTTTTTATTTAAAAAACAAAAATAAAATTGTCTATCACTAACATTAATAAAATATTTGAATGTCTATTTTTCTTTTGGAACTATTTTACACATTTTAGCGTTTCAGTTGAAAATGGTCCATCGTTTGGAGGAGTTTTCGTTTCTTTTTTTTTGTATTTTATACCAAGTCCATGATTTTATATAAAAAATTCAGTACTGTAGATTTGTAATATTTATGTATATATAATTATTTGAATTTTATTTTGTTATTAATGTTTTGTTTGTTTTTTAGTTTATTTATAGTCGATAAAAAGCCAAGAGAAAAAAAACTGCCTCTTCAGTTTTGGTCCTTCCGTTTGTGATTTTTAATTAAATTCACATTAATTATAAGTGATCCTTTTAGTTGCTCAAGACTTTTAGTTGTGTTTTGTTTTTGTTATAAATTAAAGCTGTTATTTGGTCCTTTAAAAAAATAAGAATAAAATATGTAAATATTTTAAATTATTTTTTATTACATTTAATACCAAACCACAAACCTTTGGCTCAATTGCAATAGAGAAAAATCTTTAGGTAACCTTTTTTAAGAACAAATAAATTTATGCAAGAGTAGTTTTTTTTTTCATTTCAAAAGTTTAAAAATAAGCGACAAAAAATATTTATTTAAAAAAATTTTAATTTTAAAAATTTTTAATTTAAATTTTTTTATTAAAATATTTAATTTTTTTAAATTTTTTTTAAATTTTAATAAAAATTTTTTAAATTCTAAGAAAATTTTTTCTTAAAAAAACAAAAAACTAGAATATTCTGCAAGGTCCCCTGTTTTTAGCTCCATTTGGTTATATAATATTGTCTGAATTCCATTCCATAACAGAAGTATGTTGTTATCATAATAACAGAACTCTGTTAATGCAGTTGGTTTGTGTCTTGGGTTATGAAAGTTCGAAATTTATCTTCACACACGACAGCAAAAAATATTCATAAAATGTAAAATGGAATGATAGTCCTCGGTGACGGCGATATATGCTCGCAAATATAAAAACACCCCCACCCCACCCTATCAAGTATTTTATTGTCTATCTCTTAATCATTATAATATAGTTTTTTTAATAATTACAAAAGCAATTTATTTTATTTTCTCTAGTCTTTCCAAGTTCGAGAATAGTCAGAGAATTCTATCTTTTAAACATATTTACATAAATGAATGTCTGACAACAGGGTAGAGCATTGAGTTTAAGCAATCATAGAAGTTAAAAAAAACTCCTTCCAAAAAAAGCTTTTTTTTTAGAGATACTGGCATTGCACAGTAATAATTCAACTGCATTCTAAATGTACATTTAAACTTTTTGTAAAAAAAAAAAATCTAGACACACACACAAACGCAATTAAATGCTAAAGGGCAAAGTATTTTGTTTAACAACTTTTAAGCAACACCAGCTAAAATTTATTTAGTTTTGACTTTGTTGAACGCGTAATGTTAATTCTCTTAATAATTAAAGGTTTTTTAATAAAAAAAAAGTTTTCTTTTATGTAATTAACTTTAATTTAAAACATTTACAGAAGAGTAAATTCTAAAAAAAAAATTTATCACAAAAAAGAGGGCTTATCCACTTCATTCTGAGGATTAGGTCAGCTTAGAAAAATTATAAGTGCCTAGAAAAAATTTTTAGAATTATTATTACAACATTTGCATTAACACAAAATAAGTATCAGAATAATTATTAATCTTTAAATTAATTAATATAATGATAGCTAGTTTTTTTATCTTTTTAAACATTACACTGACATAATTGGGTTTACAAAAGCCAAATAAAGCAAATTTTATATGGGAACTTGTTTGTTAAAAGTGTTCTAAGCCAAATATATTTTTACGAATAATTCCTTAAAACTATTTTTTTTTTCTGTGTATTTATATACATATGTATGTCACACATCCCAGCAAAGGATGCAACGTATAGTAAATAGCGGCATCAAAAAGGCAATTTTTATAATTTAAATTTCTAAAACTCTTTAGAATATCTTTTTTTTTCAAAAAACAACTTTAAAAAAAAATTTTTCAAAATTTAAAAAAAGAAACTTTTTTTTAAAAAGTATTTTTTAAATGGTATTTTTTAAGTTATTTTTGTGTACAAAATTAATTTTTTTTGAAGCAGGTACTTATTTTTTTAAAGTAACTTTTTTTTTAAAGAGTGCCTTTTAAACAGGTAGTTTTTTTTAAAGAAATTTTTCAAACAAGGTACTTTTTTAAAAAGGTACTTTTTTTAAACAGGTACTTTTTTTAAATGTACGTTTTTTAAGTACTTTTTTTTAAGTACCTTTTCTACATTCATCTTCTTAAGAAAATTTTGTTAAAAAAGATACTAATTTTGAAATGGTACTTTTTGTAAATCTAGGTTTTTTCAAAAGGTACTAATATTAAAGCCAGTACTGCTATCAAAGATGTGTTCTTTAACTTTTTTTAATATGCACTTCTATTAAAAAGTACTTTTTTACAAAGTGCTTTATTTTTCATCAAAAAAGTTCTTATTTAAAAAAAGGTAAATTTTTAATGAAGGTACTATTTTAAAATAGATATTTTTGCAAAAAAGTATTTTTTTCCAAAAAGGTATTATTCTAAAAAAGAACAGGTACTTTTTTAATTAACACGCTTTTTAGCATAATGTACTTTTTTCAAAAGAGTAGATACTTTTTTTCGGAAGGTACTTTTTCAAACGGTACTTTTTTAAAAGTAACTATTTCTTGGTGTGGTGCTTCTTTCAAGAAGGTCATTTTTTAAAAAGGTACTTTTTTTAAAGGGGTACATTTTTTCAAAAAGGTACTTTTTTGAAAAAGGTACTTTCTCAAAAAGGTACTTTTTCCATGTGCAGTTTTTAAGCATTAATTAAGAAAGTTATTTTTCGCAACGGCATTTCTGAGGTATCTTAGACATAAGTTCTTTGTCAAAGAATAAATAAAAATGGATTTTTTATAAAAGTTCATTCGTTTTAATGTTTTTTTTTAATAGACACTTTTTTGAATAATTTATTGCACTTAAAAAAAATAACCTTCTCAACTCTGATTTTCTTTATAGAAATTTTTATAAAAAATTACTGAAGAGGTAAGAGAGGTCCTCTGTTTATTACGTAAGGCCGTGGGTACACTATCCTACACAATCGTGCGGTTTTTTGAGAAATTACAAGCCTGTATTTATAGAGTCTACGATAATTTTAAACAGACAACAACAATTCATCACATCAGGTTTGTATATTTTTGTGTAGGCTAGTGAGTCAAGGCCAAAATTTATCTTTCCAGTTATAAATTTTTATAACATTCAAAATATTTTGTTACAACAATTGTCAGTTAAAATATTATTTTACAGATTGTAAATGAAAATAATAGTACACTCGTCAAAAGTATTTAATTAACGAACCGTAAACCACTCTATTTGTGTGGAAAAAGGTGTTGTCATTCTTACAAACAGCCCAGACAAGTTACATTTGGTTTATTTAATTATAAAATGATAATAAGCGGTTGCTATTAAAAGCAGTCAGTAATAATGGATGTCTGCTTAAAAAAAATAGCCATTGAATGACATTTACGATTATACGAGTGTATGCAGATATTTAATTGCTGATGTAAAAATCTAATTAAAGTATTACTTTTTATCGTGGTCTCCTGCCTGCCTGCGTCTATTGAAAAAATTATTAATAACAATAAAATTTTATTTTTAAAACCAGATTAACCTTAATTATTGTTGTTAAATTCTCCCGCTAGTTTGACCTATTATAAATAAATGCTGAACAAACAAAAAATTTATTTTTCTCTTCCATTTACATTAAATAATAATGCCGAGTTGGCAATTTAATGGTTATACTCAAGCATGTAAAATAATAACATAATAAATTTAATTGTGATAAGCATTTATTTTAATTTAATGCTCTTATTTCTATTAAGAAAAGATTTAAAATCTTTTTAAAACTTAAGTGAATTTTGTGTAATTTTTGCTTATAATTATTATGAAATTTCTTAATAAGTACTGGTATTATTAAATTAAGAAAAGTGGAAAATTTTCTATTTGCTTCAGTGAGCAAGATTTTTGTCCGGCACAGGAGACTTATACCCGTATTCTAATAAATTGTTACAAACTTTTTGTCATACAATTTTGTCAAATTTCTTGTTATATAATTTTAAATAAAATTGTCATGGTATTCTGTTGCTCATATGACAAGGAAAAGCTTAAAAAGCTCCAAAAGCTTTCAACATGCTATGGTGAGATTTATTTCAAATTGACAACTATATTTACATATTTATTTAAAAAATAATAAAAAAATATATTATGAATGTAAAGAAATGTATTTTTTTTATTTCTTTAGCCGGAGTATCTTGCATTTAAATAAGTAATTAGCAAACGATGGTCGCACACATAGAAATGTACTAACAATACATTTTGAAAAACACACGGACAGGACAGTATAGGTTCGTAGTTTCTCCAAAAAAGGGTTGATTGTGAAATCTGTGGAAGAAAAATTGTAATGGTATGAGGGTAATAAAACCCTCTACCAAACAAATTTTGTAAGCATCTTATTCGAAAAAAAAAAATTATTTCTTGCACTTTTTTTTGCAAAAATTAAGAAACAAATTTACCGTCGGAATATTCAGAAATATTAAATTTTTAACTTAATAACAAAAATTAAAAATTTAAAAAACCCCCCCGACTTTTTTCAGAAAATATGTTATATCTTCTAAACGGCTGGACCGATTTTCTTCAAACATAGCTAAGAACCCTCTCGATCAAGTCATCTTTTAAACAGTTTTCTAAACTAAATGAAAATCGGTCCAGCCGTTTGGCCTGTACGTGGACACGGACAGACACACAGACACACAGACACACACTACAAACTTATAACACCCCTTTTTTAGTCGGGGGTTAAAAAGTGATCTGTATGAATTATTAGAGTGCCTAGACACGTTCAAATTGTATAAATATATTGGCAAAAGTTGTCCATTTTACCATAGCTACAACTACAAATATTGTTGGTAAAAAACCAGGAGTCCCTGGATGTTATTTTGGAAAAAGCGAAAAAAATGTTTCCTTTACTTTTGCAAAAAAAAAAAAGTGCACAAAGCAATTATTTTTATTGGCATAAGATTTCAATAATCACGCTTTTTTCTCTTTAATTCTCACAACTAAAAAGTTAATTACAAGGAAAATTAATAAATTTTTATTTTGTTATGTGCTTTTCATTAGGTGACAAATTTGTTATATTTTATTCATGACAATATTTTTCAGAATACCAAAAATATACAAATAGTCATTCACCTCAGTTTTGTTATAATTTTGTCATTGTCACAGAGGTTAGAATACGGGTATTAATATCAGATGTATGAAACGAAACAATCTTTAGCAAAACAGAGGTAAATTTTTAAGAAAATCTTTAAACAAATTGTAGCCAACAGCTTTAAATTATAATTATAGCAATGTAAAATACAGATTCATAAGTTATTTATATACAGCTTCCATTTGATAATATGTATTACAAAATAAAAATGGTGGGCGCAACCATGTCCCCTAAAGTTTATTTTTTACTTTTAAATAACTACTTTTACTGATCCGATTGCTAAAAAAAATCGGCACACATATTGGGATATTGTAATGACACAATCTTGCGATTAAAAAAGTAAACGGAGCCATGCCCCTTTAAATTTAATATTAATTTTCATATGCAATTACTTAATACTTTTCTATAAACTCTGTCACCTACCCTGAGCTCTGTAAGTGACAAGATTTAGCATTTTAGAAAGTGGGCGGGACCGTGCCCACTAAAGTTAAAAATAGATTATATATATTTGTACTCATCTTAATTCTACGAAACTTAATAAATGCCTTAAGCTCTTAGAATGTTACAATTTGAAAACTGGAGAAGTAGGCGTATCCACGCCCATTAAAATTTATTATAATATTTCATGTTATTCTAGTTAAAAGACTCTTGCGAAGCTTGGTAGATATTGTAAGCTTTTAAAATTGTTCAAGTTTTTATTTCGAAAAGTGGGCGGGATCACGCCCATTAAAACTTTCATATTTTCATATTTTATATACTTTACACATTTGATTCCCAGTAAAGTTTTTTAGCTCTGCCTAAAGCTCTTAGAATTACACAATCTGAAAATAAGAAAAGTGGGCGGAACCACACCCATTTAAATTAATTATTATAATATATAAGCTTCTAATTGAACGACTCTTACGAAACTTTGCAGATACCTTTGACCTCAAAAATGTAAAAAAAAATATTAGGCAAAGTGGGCGGGGTCACACCTTTTAAGGTTTAGTTTCATATTTGATATACTTTTACTCATGCGATTGCCGCAAAATCTTACCAATGCCTTAAGCTCTTAGAAGGACACAATTTGAAAATTAAAAAAGTGGGAGGAATCACACCCATTTAAATTAATTATTATATTTTATAGGCTTCTAGTTAAACGACTCTTACGAAACCTTACAGACACCCTTGCCCTTAAGAATTAAAAAATATATAATTACAAAAAGTGGGCGGGGTCATGCCCTTTAAAGTTAATTTTTATATTTGATATACTTTTACCCATCCGATTCCCACAAAACTTTACCAATGCCTTAAGGTCTAAAAATTTCACAATCTAAAAATTATAAAAGTGGGCGGTACCACACCCATTGAATTTAATTCTTATATTTTATATGCTTCTAGTTTAACAACTCTTAAAAATCTTGGCACACACCCTTGGCTCTAAGAATGACACGGTTTTTAATTAAGAAAAGTAGGCGGGGCCAACCCCTCTCAAGTTTAGTTTTACGTTTTATATACTTTTACTCATCTGATTCCCGAAAAACTTGGCAAGTGCCTTAAATTAAAAAAAATTTCACAATATGAAAATTATAAAAGTGGGCGTAGTCACGCCCATCGGTATTAATTATAATATGTCATGTGCTTTCATTTAAAGGATTTTTGTGGAACTTGGCAGATGCCCTTAGCCTTCAAAATTACATGTTTTGTTATTTATAAAAATGGATGGGGCTACGCCCACTAAAGTTTAATATTACATTATGTACATTTCTTATCATTCGACAATTACATAGTTACATGTGAACTCTTAGAATGGCAGATTATTCAATATTAAAAGCCTTATTGCAACAGCTTTGAAAAGGAAACCAATTCAGGTTTGAAGAAATAGGCGGAACCATTCCTTTTCAAAGCTGAACGTGTGGAAAGTGTCCTAGGTGTTAATACATAAAGCAAAGATTTTTTTAGTGGGCGTAGAAGTTTTGAAATCATTTAACATATTGCTGAGTTATGAAACAGCTTATATTTAAATTTGTTAGTTGAACTTAGCAGCCTGTTTTTCTAAGACGTTGATGTTAAAAATCTTGGCGTTTTTGTTATAGATTAAAAAAAACATGTATACACTTTCTTTAATAGATTTGAAAAACACTTCTTTTTTCAAGTTGCCCCATAAATTGAAAAGATATATTTGTACAAACACTTAATCAAACTTATGTTTATTGGTGACATTCTTTTAATAATTGATCTGCCATCATTTAATCATTCGAAGTAGTGAGAGAACACTAACTATGGTCTTGCTGTAATGAAGATTAATTATTTGTAATTAGTGTCTCTCTCTCTCTCTCTCTCTCTCTCTCTCTCTCTTAGGAGAAAATATTTAGTTTCAAAGTTCATAGTGAAAACAAAAAACCAAGTAGGCTTGATATAACAATCACCAAAAATTACTTAAAGCTCAGCTGTATGAATTTTGTTTTAATGTAACATCGTTGGTGATATTCTTGTCACTTTTTGGATAAGTTAGAAATATAAAAAAATAGTTAAAGTTAAGGTACGAGTATGTTTTCTTACGAAAAATTCTTGAAAAGTTACTTACAGGTAATCAATTTGCTTAAATGTCAACACATTCTTCGTTATTTTTTATTTTTTTGTTCTTTGTATTTTGAAAAGAAAAAGCTACAACTACAACAGAAAGAAGCACTTTATATAAATTCTATAAATTCTATACAACAATAAGTACTCGTAGCTGTGTGTCCTTGCAATTACAAAATTAGAAATAATAACTGTTGCTAAGCAGAAAAAGTTTATCCAGTCCGTTTGGAGTGGCGGCAGGAGGCAATTGCCGGTCATTATTATTTATATTATTTATAAGTTTTTATTAATTTAATGAAGACTTGTTTGGCACCTGCTGCTATTCTTTTAATGATCTTTTTTAAAAAAGTTGCCGCACAAGAAAATAGTTTGTCAACAATTCAGTCAATTTAATAACAAATACTAGAGTGGGTTTTTGTTGCTTGGTGTGTGCTTTTGTACTTTAATTACTTTGCACTGTTGATTTTAAACTTTTTCAACAATGGCAAGAAAATCAAAGCATTTAGCAATCAACCAGTGGCATTCTTAAGCCATTTATTTTTAATTAATGAAAATTGTGATTTAAAGGTTTGCTTTTAACCCTAGACACATAACCTTCGTCGAAACGACGAACACCGGACAAAAAAATTGCTATTTCTTTTTAACACGTGCACCGATCGCCGCTAAATTTCTTGCCAACTTAGTTTTCGCTGAGCTTTTGCAGGAGACAACCAAACTCGGCGCGTGAGCACGTAATTATTGAGATATGATAAACTTGTTCGTCGCTTCGACGAGTGTTGGCGAGCATAAAGTTGATTTCTACACACAATGCGCTTCAAAAAATTTATTTTATATATTTTTTTAAATGACAACAGTGTTATAGTTAAGTTTTGCCAAAGAGAAAAAGGCTTTTTTGTTTTGTTTGTTTAAATAAATTTTATAACAATGTGATCTCAAAAAAAAATGCTTTTTGGAAAAATGGATTATAATAAATATCCTTGTAACAGAATAGAAATATATAGTTGTATTTACTAACAAAGTACTTGCTAAAGGTATGTATGTGTTGCAAGTACAAAAATATATATGTTTAGAACCGATATTATACGCCCCAAAACGTGCTCGTCGAAACGACGAATGGTTAGGTTTAGAGGGATACGTTCGAGGGTTATGTGTGCAGGGTTAAGCAATTGTACGCAAAAAGTTTCTAAACAGGAAAAATATAATTTACTTTTTAAACGACTTAGAAAACGTCCTTCTTTTTCTAATCAATTTGTCTGCATTTTTTAAGTCAATAACTTTGAGGCCGATTTAAAAAAGAAATGTTGTCTGTGAGGTATTTTTTTATTTGGTCCCACTGTCAAAAAAAAGTGGGCGGGAACATGCTCACTACTTTTTTTCTCTCTTTGATTCTATGATAATATACTCAGCCGACTACTGCGAAACTTAGCACACACTTAAAGCTCTTGTAATGACACAATTGCACAGTTAAAAAATGGGCGGAGTTACGCCCCTTAAAATGTATTATTTTTTTCACTTATTTCTGCTAAAGCGATTTTTCAAGTAACTTCACTGAAAGGAAAACCTTCATTCAGACAATGAAATTCTTCATTGTATTAATGAAATGTTTCATTAAAAGTCAGCTAATGAAGCCCTTCATTGGATCAATGAAGAATGATTCATTGTATTTATGAAGTTAATTTTGGCTGCTATATCATAAATAGAATGAAACTATTTCTTTAGATCAATGAAGCTTTTTCATGAATATAATGTAGTTGTTTCATTGATTTAATAAGGAAAATTTCATATATATAATGAAATATAAGCAGTAAATAATGAAAATTTTGTATTAAAAACATGAAATTATATCCCACCTACTTAATAAAAGATATATAGATTTTTTTATTTTATTTAATATATAGAAATACATATGTACTTAATATATATATATAAGCATATGTATGTATTTATTAACGTAAAATATTTAAAATTTAAGGAACTCATCAGTAGAGTTCAACCCAAATAATGCTTTAAGAAAGCCGAAAAACTTGCATGTTTATAGTAAAACTCTTAATATGTTGTTGAGAATCACAATACACAAACATAAGTTTAAAAGAATCAAACAAAAATCTTAACAAAATCTTAAGATGTTTGGCACAACCTTCTTGCGTTTGTATAGTGGTGAGGGACGTGAATGGATAAAAAAAAAAGAGAAAGAGAGAGATATCTGCTATACAATGAAGAATATTACATTGTATAAATGAAATGATTTCATTGCATTTATGATGACCATACTGCTTTGAAATTAAAAGGATTGGAAAAGTAAGAAATAGAAAATATATTTTAAGAAAATAACTTTTTATTTATTTAAGTTTGACAAACTGAATACAGTAAGAAAATAAAATTTTTGGAATTTATTTATATTTGCCCCAAATTCGCCAAAAAGAAAATTTGTTTAAACAATGAAACGATTTTCATTAATACAATGAACTATGAAGAAGACATAAAGAGCAGAGATGGAAAGATTTCATGCATACAATGAAATTTTTCATTGTATTAATGAAAAGTTTCATTAATATAATGCAGAACATTTAATGAAACCGTTTCATTCTCTGAATGAATGATTTTCCTTTCAGTGTTGGCATACAACCTGAGCTCAAGAGAAGACTCAATCTTGCATTTCAAAAAGTGGGCGGGGCCACGCCCATTAAAAATGAAGATTATATCTCACATACTTCTATCAAAACGATATTTACAAAACTAAGCATACTCCCTCAGATTTAAAAATAACTTAATATTCGATTCAAAAAAGTGGGCGGTAGCACGCCCATTAAAATTTTTATTACATTTCACTTGTTTCAGCTAAACCGATTGTCATGAAACTTCACACACATTTCAAATTCAAAAAGTGGCTCAATTTAAAATTGTAAAAAGTGGGCGGAGCCACGCCCAATTAAATTTAATATTTTATTGCACGTGCTTTTGCATAACCGATTTTTAAAAAACTTGGCATACATCTTGGCTTTAGAAATTACTTAACCTAAGATTTAAAAAAGTGGGCGTGCTGACGCCCATTAAAATTTATTATTATATTGCGTGTACTTCTATAAATTTATTATCATGAAACTTACCATACGCCCTAGGCTTTAAAATTTACTTAATCTGGAATTACCCCATTAAAAAGTAATATTATATTTAAAGTGCTTCTACTCAATCAATTATCACTAAACTTGGCAAACATTTTACATCCCAAAGAACATTCAATCTTTTATTTTTAAAAGTGGGCGGGGCTACACCCTTTAAACTTTAATATTATATTTCACGTGTTTTCGCTAAATTTATTGCCACGAAACTTAGCACCCAGCCTGATCTTTAAAAATTACTTAATCGAGGATTTTAAAAAAGGGGCAGGGTCACGCCCATTGAAATTTAATACTACATTTAACGTTATCTGCTAAACCTAATTTAACAAAACTTGACACATACCCTGAAGTTTAGAAAATGCTCAATTTGGCATTTTTTAAAGTAGGCAAAACCACGCCCTTCACGTGCTTCTACTCAGCCGGCTATTTTTACGAAACTTACCACACGCCCCGAGCCTTAAGAATTACATAATCTAGTATTTTTAAAAATGGGCGGGGTCACGCCCATTAAATTTAATATTTTATTTCACGTGCTTCCACATAACCAATTTTTACGAGACTTAAAACACATCCTGAGCTTTAAAAATTACATAATTTTATAATAACATTTATATTAATATTAATATGTATTATATTTTAAATGCTTCGACTTGAACGATTTTTACGAAACTTTCGAGGTCTGAAAGCAACGCCATGTTCCATTTAGAAAATTTGTAAAATTTGTCATTATGCCTGAAAATATAAAATTGACACGACTTAAAAAACATTGAACCGTCTTCAAAAATAAGAGCTAAAAGTTTAAAAATAATTTAAATGCATTTCAATAAAACGTTTGTATGTGTTACCTGGGAAGGGTCATTGTTCTTCCCAGAATTGCTTTCGTCCCCCTAGAGTTATTAAAACTTGCCTGTAATAATCTATTTTAAGATTAGTCAAGAACATCACCTGTCGTAATGGCCCCATCCACCCCCCACCAACATTTTTTTTAGCTCTTCCAATGTGATGTAACGCACATAATACTATTCAAGTTTTAATGGGCGTGAGCAAAAAAAAATTATATAAACCTTTAGGCAGAAGTGCGTGAATTGCTTTATTAAATTTGAATAGGCGTAATCCCGCCCACTGTTTTAAATAAAGTGTTATGTGATTATACACAGAAAAAACTAAATTTCATTTTCAGTAACCAAATTCGTTGAATCAGTAAATATTTTATTTGAATGCATTTTATAAATTCTGATAAAAATTTAAATTAATCATAGTTCGGCTGAGAGAAAATGTTATTTCAGTGTGTTGGTGTTTATCTTGCTTGTTGATAGGAGCAACGTGCTGTTGTGCGGTTGTTGTTGTTTAGTTATTGTTTATTTTGTTTGATCGTGTTGTATACATGTAAATGCCGAAATGTAGCCGACAAACGTCGTGGCCTGTTTCTTCTCTATACAATGTTTTGGTACAAATTAATTTAGTGGAACAGTACAGAATATTTACTGAAACTAAGTTTGATTTCAAACAAATATTTGTTTAAAAATTTTTTGGGAATAATTTGTTCTGTGTAAGAGTTAAGGGAGTGCACATGGTTTAATAGCAATAGCTTGGGTAGAAATGATAAAATACTACTTGAAGTTTTAATTGATACTCTTTCTGATAATTTTGAAAATTTTGTATTTGAAAAAAATTAAATTTATATCCTTTAGCGCTAAAATGCAGAAAGGCGTAACTAACAAAAAATTCAAAATTCATTGATTAATATGAATGCCATTAAACTACATGTCTTGAACAAATTTTACACTTCTAAGATCAAAAATTTACGCTCTTATTAACAAAAAACAAAGAGATTTAACAACAAGTTTGTTTAGTTTTTTTTAGTTTTTTTTGTTTCCTTTGAAATATTATATATTTGTTAGTTAAGCCCCATTTTCATTTTAGCTAGCGAAATATAAACTATTTTTATATATATAAAATGTTTATAATTGACGGAAAAAAAGATTTTAGTTGAGGCCTTTTTAAATTTCTGGGTGAGTTCAATAAAATGATATGTTTAGGCGTCCTTTTTTATTATTTATTTAGGTATTTTTTCAACATTAACGATTCAAATCAGCTGAACATTTATCGCATGACCTTTAAGCCCACATTTTTTTTATTACAAGACCATTGTTTGATGCGTAAAAAAAGAAGTAATCGATCTCATTACAGGAAGATTTCCTTAAAAACACACATACACACCAAAATAAATTTTAACATGTGTCACAAAAAGATATATAGTGCCTATGTATATAATAATAAGTATATATTTATATATTTATATATACATATATGTATATATAGAAGGAAGCACACACAAAATAAACATAATTTTTTATACAGAATTGTTAACAATACAAAAATATAATTTTAGTTTTTCATTTGCTATTGTAGTTCATGTTGTGGTTAGGAAGTCAGTCACATTGTTAAAGGTCAGCAGAAAAAAAAGGTTTCTTTTCATAATGTACTATATGGACAAGAAGAAGAAGAAGAAGATGAAATGTCATCTATAGTAAATTTATACTAAACAAGCAACAACAAAAAAATAACAAGTAAATGAAATGAACCACAAGAGTGATTATATCTAAACACGAATTGAATATTATTTTTAAGCAAATACATGCAAAAGCATACGTACGCTTACAAACACACAAACACACTCCAACACACTCACCACTCACTTATTTACAAACACACTTAATCCACCATATCAATACACAGAAATCTCCCCACCTTCTCCTCTCTCACTCTCACACCACCACTCATTTTTTATAATCGCAAACTAACAGGTCGCTTGTTCAAAGTATTTATTTCATTTCCTGCGTAGCTGAGTGTGGTGGGGAATTTTTACTTTTAACGTTTTTGCCTGAGTGCCAGCACCGCTTCCTTCCTGCCTTTTATTGAATATATACTTATATTTTTTTTTAGCCAGCAACAAGTTCATTTTGTTTATTACTAAGTTAATATTTACAGTATTAATTTTATTTTAAACATTGTGGTAAATTCTATTGATTTTGGTGAGGTGCCCTCTATTAAAAAAAAAATAAATAAAAATCTACGTATTAAATATTTATTTTGTTTAAATGATGGTTGTTTTTTTTGTTCTGTTTTTTTTCAAGTTCTTTGAACTAATTAAGAGTTTGCACATACATCTATTTCTTTATTGATGGAGCATTATTTAAGAATTAGTTGTTACTGTGTGTGGGCGAATTTATTTTTACAAAAAAAAAGACCAGACACCTGGTAAATTAGCGTAAAGGAAAAAGAAAAAATTAGATATCATAAAAAACCAAAAAATATATATCATGAAGAAGTTAACCGAAGGTTAACGAAATATTGAGGATAATAAACTCAAAATATAAACTGACCGAAAGCTCAAGAAAATAGTTTAATTTAGAAAATAAAAAACTTTGAAAAAAAAATGGAAACGGCTTAAGAAATAAGCTCTAAGAATTTATAAATAATTAATATTCAGTTAAATAAAATATTTTTATTTTTTTTTTGTTCTGATGATGATGAAGATGTGGCGTTCTGTTGTCAGTATATTTACAATTAACTTGGGCGTTATTTGCTCCTCAAAAATTATCACATTTTATTTGGCTTTCCAAAAATACAAACTCTAGGCTAATGCAATACCAAATAAGAAACAAAATATTTGTATTAAATTATATTTTTACTGTAAATATGGACACTGCAAGACTTTGAATTCCTTCATTTTTGCAAAGGGAAACTATTCGACCTTTGAAAAAGTGGTAGCAGTTATGACATTTTAAAATTTAATACAACATTTTACATGATCCTAATTAAACTCTTGAAACTTTAAAAAACGCTAATGCTTAAAAATCCCAAAAAAAATGCCAAAACGGAAAATCGCCTAAATGAAAAAGCGCTTAAATAAAAAATGTCACCAAAAATAAAATAATGTCGCAAATGCAAAAATCGAAAGGCAAAAAAAAATTGCCAAAAATTGAAAAAGGTGCCAAAAACCGAAAAAAGCGCCAAAACTTAAAAAAATCGCTAATACAAAAATACGAGTATGTCTTGCAAAAATAAACAAAAAATTGCCAAAACGAAAAAAACGCCAAAACTAAAAAAATGCTAAAAATACAATAAATCGCCAAGAGCCAAAAAAAACGCCAAAACTAAAAAAAAAATCATCACAAAAAAAATAAAAAAAATTTCTAACAATAAAATAAATCGCCCAAATGAAAAAACGCCAAAAACAGAAAAAGTCGCCAAATCTAAAGAAATCGCATTAATGAAAAAAAAACCCTAAAATGAAAAAAATCGCCAAAATAAAAAATCGCCAAAAACGAGATAAAATGCCAAAATTAAAAAAAAGCGCCAAAACTTAAAGAAAATCACCAAAACCGAAAAAACGCCAAAAATAAAAAAACGCTCAAATCAGAAAAAAAACCAAAAAAAAACCAAACAAAAATGCCAAAACTATATTTTATATCGGTTAAAGTTCGTATTGAATTGCATATCTAGTATCCGTACGGAACCCTTCGTGCTCGGGTCAAAGTCGCACTTCACTGAATTTATTTTAAGCGTAAGGTTAAAAAAAGTTTGCTAGGAAAAATTTCATTAATATTGGTTTAATATTATCGGAGAGGAAGATATTGCCACACCTTAAGACCTAGTTAAAAATAAAACAAATCGCCAAGAGACAAAATAAAAACGCCAAAACTAAAAAAAAATCATAATAAACCGAAGAAAAGTTTCTATGTCTACATCAGCTAAGATATTCGTATAGTATTTCATATGTAGTGTCCGCACGTAACTCTTCGTGTCCGAGTCAAAGTCGCACTTTACTGAATTTATTTCCTAAACGATAAACCATACGACAGAGCTTGTGAATCAATTTATTATCTTATTGACTTTAACTTTATGCAAAGTAAATCAAAATATTAAAAAGGCTTGAAAATCAGGAAAAAGCTAATATTTTATTTAAAACAAAATAATTTTAGCATCTTTTTATTATTTTCAGCATTTTGTAGCATTAGTTCAAAGACTGACTTTATTGGTTCAGATACTTAAACAATATCTTACTCTACTATTATATCGAAAAAAATTAAGATCAGACTAGAGCTTTTCATTTCCAACTGTCCAAGCCCTGTTTAAGAAAATGAGGAGAGTTTATAAATATTTAAACAAGTGAGAGTGCTATATTCGGCTGTGCCGAATCTTATATACCCTTTACCAAAGTGCGTTTATGTAGTATAGAGATACATACATAAGCACATACATAAAGTAGTTTGACCTAGTTACTTTTATGTATAAAAAAATTAATTTTCAAACCCTAGAATCATCAAGTTAGATGTTTCTCATTCTATTTATCAATATAGTAGTTCTTAAAAAAATATAGAAAGTATGTTAAGTGATAAAAGAAAAAAGGGAATTCCAAAAAAAATGTTTTATTTAGTTACTTTAATATCTAGAAAAAAAGTTCAAAATTTCCAGCTCTGGAGATGTGATTTTTATTTTTATAATTTTTCAAACCAAACTTTTCATTCCAAAACGTAAAATATGTATAATTTATAAAGGAAAAGATAAAAATTAATTAGACTTAATTACTTTAATATATCACAAAAAGTGTAAGTTTCCCAACCCTGAAATAATCCTTTTTGATTTTTCTGATTTCTTACACCAATCTCTTTCTTTTAAGAACATAAGATTTGTTTAATTTGTAAATAAAAGGAAAAATTTGTTCTAGTAAGTTACTTTTGTATAAAAAAAGTTAAGGCTTTCCAACCCTGGAAAAGTCTTTTTAATTTTTTTAAACTTTTTTTTTATTTGAAAAATTAATTTTATTTGTACTAATCATAAAATAAGTTTATTTAATAAAAATAAACAAAAATTAATTTTCGGTAGTTAATATTTTATATCATATTATATATTATATTATATTATATTATATTATATATTATATTCCAACCCTAGAATTCTCCTTTTTGATTTTTTTGATTTCTAATACTAATCTTTTTTTTTAAGAATATAAGATATGTTAATTTATAGTAAAAAAGGAAAAATTTGTTTAAGTATGTTAGTTTTGTATAAAAAATAAGGTTTTCCAACCCTGGAAACGACGTTTTAATTTTTTCAACTTTTTTTATTTTGAAATACATAATTCATTCGTACTGAAGTATAAAATAAATTTATTTTATACAAAAAATAAAAATTAGTTTTCGGTAGCTAATTTTTTATATCACTTAAAGTGTGGATTTACCAACCCTGAAATCATGGTTTTCGATTTTTCTGATTTCTTATACCAATCTCTTTCTTTTAAGAATATAAGATATCTTTAATTTATAGAGAAAACGAAAAATTTGCTTTAGTAACTTACTTTTGTATAAAAAAAGGTAAAGTTTTCCAACCCTGGAAACGTGTTTTAAACTTTTTTAAATTGAAATACCAATTTTATTCGCACTATAGTATAAAATAAGTTTATTTATTTAAAAAAAAATTAAAATTAGTTTTCGGTAGTTAATTTTTTATATCACAAAAAGAATAAGTTTCCCAACCCTGGAATTATCCTTTTTAATTTTTCTGATTTCTTACACCAATCTCTTTCTTTTAAGTATATAAGATATCTCTAATTTATAGAGAAAAAGGAAAAGTTTGCTTTATTAAGTTACTTTTGTATAAAAAAGTTAAAGTTTTCCAACCCTGGAAACATCTTTTTAATTTTTTGATGTTTAATTTTTAATTTGAAATACCAATTTTATTCGTACTGTTTAGCAAGTCTTATTGCTAAGCTGATTAGTTTATTCGGAGAGAGAGACGGGGGGAAAAGAAACGTTGCTGTTCCCCTCGTCTCTCCCTCCCTGAAACTAATCAGCTTAGCAACAAGACTTGCACAGTGTGATTTGGGACTTAATAAAAAATAAATAAAAATTAATTTTCGGTAACAAAAAGTTCCAGCTTCCCAACCCTGGAATCATCCTTTTTGATTTTTCTGATTTCTTACATCAATCGTTTTCTTTTCAGAACATAAGAATTGTTTAATTTATAAAGAAAAGGAAAAATTTATTTTAATAAGTTACTTTTGTATAAGAAAAAAAATAAAGTGTTCCAACCCTGGAAACATCTTTTTACATTTTTAAATCTTTTTTTTATTTGAAATACCAATTTTATTCGTGGTGAAGTATAAAATAAGTTTATTTAATAAAAATATATAAAAAATTAGTTTACGTTAGTTAATTTTATATATCACAAAAATTTTAGGTTTTCCAACCCTGGAATCATCCTTTTTGTTTTTCTGATTTCTTACATCAATCTCTGTACTTTAAGAACATAATATATGTATAATTTGTAGAAAAAAGGAAAAATTTGTTTTAGTAAGTTATTTTGTATAAGAAAAAAAAATTAAAGTTTTCCAACCCTGGAAACGTCCTTTTAATTTTTTTGATTTTTTTAAATTTTTTTTTAAGTGAAATATCAATTTTATTCATTTTGAAGTATAAAATAAGTTTATTTAATAAAAAAATAATAAAAACTACTTTTCAGTAGTTATTTTGTATGGCAAAATGAAGTTTAAGTTTCCCAGCTCTGAAACCGTGTGCCCGATTTTACTGATTTTCAATACCAATCTTATTTCGACCATTTCTGACCCACCAGTCTGACCCAGCAGTCTCTAGCTTTTCTGGGAGCTTCGGAAAAGCGATTTCACGTACAGACAGACGGACAGACGGACATCGCTTATTCGTCTTCGCTATGCATAAGGATCCAGAATATATATACTTTATGTCTCGCTTATTAATATTCTGGAAATTACAAACAGAATGACAAACCTATATATACCCTTTTACCATTTTTTGGTAAAGGGTATAAAAATGTTTTCAATTAATTGTCTTACTGGCTTTTGCTTTACCAGTGAAGTGAAATTAATTTTTTAAAAGGCTTGAAAACTACGCAGAAAAAATATAATAATAACAAATGTGTTTTAAAATTTAGCATTTTTGTAGCATCTTTTTTTATAAAAATTTTAGCATTTTGTAGCATTAGTTCAAAGTCTGGCCTTGTTGGTCTAGATATCTAGGCATACCACTTTCATAGGCTTACACTCACTTAAACCATATTATTGGATCGAAAAAAAAATAAGATAAGACTAGAGCTTTTCATTTCCCTTCAGAGTTTAGTATTTTTTTAGTATCTTTTTTTTACTAATTTTAGCATTTTGTAGCATTAGTTCAAAGTCTGGATTTGTTGGTCCAGATGCCTGAAATAACTAATTTATTGGCTGAAACGCACTTTAGCTTTGCTATTGGATAAAAAAGGAGGAAGATGAGGAGGAATATGAGATATGAAACTTCCATATCTCTGTGCCGACAGTACTTCTTTGTTATTTTGCCATATTTATCTTTGTCTAAGACACTAGAAGATATGTCTGCAATACCAAATGTATAACGTATAAACAAACTGAAAAACAATATTGATAAATATTGTTGTCATTTAAAAAGTTTTATACAATTTAAATTTAATTGACAGCATTAAAATAGCTAGAACAAAAATCATTTTCATGTGACCTCTTTAGCTATAAGCATTAAAATGCTAATGTACGTATGCTGGCGAATATAAGGAGGGCTTTCAAAAAAAAAACCAATTGAAAATTTAAAAATAAAATAACAAATATTGGAAGTCTAATCATAGAATTAAACCGAATATGCCTCGTGTTGCAGCGACAGTAACTAGAATCTTGATAAGAATTTTTGCAATATTACTTTTTCAATTAAAAAAAAACTCCTCTTATAAAGTATATAAATTTATTTTCATACAAATTTGCACACCCGCCTAATATTTATCTATCTATTCAGGTGACCTAATTTTTCCACAAATTTCATATGCTAAAAGTAAATTTTTGGAAAAAGAGAAAATGAATAAATTGAAGCTGTACGAGCGAGTAGTTGACATTTAACTGGAAGGCAAGTAAATAATTTATTTATTAAAATTTTTTGCTCTACTGTTAATTATTAAAAGTGACACTGAAGACAACAACAAGAACAACAACGACCACATAAAGTGGTTTTTGTGTCACTTGTTTATATTCAATATATAATTTTTTTTATTATTAATTATTATTTAAGTGGTTTTGCATTATTTAGTTAATTTTTAGAATGACGATAAAATACTCGGAATTGTAGAGAAACAAAGGAGAGGATATGACATTTTCAAATTGTCTTAAATATGATTTTGTTTGTAAAATCTTACAAAAATATTTAATCGATGAGGATTTATTGGCATCGAATTATTATGCAAGCAAAAGTTAATTTATATGAATTTTTTTTAATAAGTTATATAACTTTTACCAATTATTCGATAGCCTTTGGAAAAAGTTATTCTTTCCGACTATTAGAAAAAAAACGCACACAAAAGTTTATTAATTTTATAAAATAATTGAATATATGTTTTTAACGAATACAAAAATGTATTAGAATATTAAAACGAATAAATTATTCGAATAATAAGATAATTTTTTTCTACTGTTCTTATAAACAGAAAAATTTTTAGTCGACTATTTTTATGAAAAGATTATAAAAATTTATTCCGATTATTCGATAGACTTACGAATAAAATATTTTCTTAAATTATTCGAAACAAATTACAAAAACTTATTTTAATACTCCAATCATTAGCATAAAAATTTTTTTTTATTAAAAACAGGAACAAAATTTTATTCGAATATTTAAACGAATAAATTATTCGAATAATAAAATAATTTTATTCTACTGCTCTTATAAAAAGAAAAAGTTTTATTCGATTATTTTTGTGTAAAGATTATAAAAATTTATTCCGATTATTTCATAGACTAACGAATAAAATATTTTTTTCGATTATTTGAAAAAATTGCGCATACAAAGCTTATTCTATTATTCGAAACATTAACATAAAAAAAATTGTATGGAATATGTGCACATATTTATAACGAATAAAAACTTTTATTCGAATATTAAAACGAATAAATTATTCGAATAATAAAGTAATTTTATTCTACTGTTTGTATAAACGGAAAAAGTTTTATTGTGTGAAAAGATTACAAAAATTTATCCCGATTATTCCATAGACTAACGAAAACAGCTTATTCTACTATTCGAATCATTTACATAAAAAAAATTTATGAAATAATTGAATATATTTATAACGAATACAAGAATTATTCGCATATTTCAATCTATAATTTACTCGAATAATAAAAGATATTTTTGACCGTTCGTATGCACAGAAAAATTTTTATTGTACTCTTTTTATTAAAAGCTAATATATAACTTTTCATAATTATTCGATAAACTTACTAATAAAATATTTTAATCGATTATTCGAAAAAATTACGCATGCAAAAACTACTTCTATTATTCGAATTGTTAACATATAAAAAATTTTATTAAATAACTGAATATATTTATAACGAATACAAAAATTATCCGAATATTAAAACGAATAAATAATTCGAATAATAAAATAATTTTGTTCAACTGTTCGCATAAACAGAAAAAGTTTTATTCGACTATTTTTCCCAATTATTCGATAGACTTACAAATAAATATTTTATTCGATTATTCGATACAATTACCAATACGAAAACTTATTCGATTATTCCAGTTAATAAAATATAAAAAAACTTATGGAATATCTGAATTAATAATGGATACAGAAATTTATTCGAATATTTAAATCTATAATTTACACGAATAATAAACTAATTTTATTCTACTGTTTGTATAAACAGTTTTATTCTACTTTTTTTTGACAAGCTTTTAAAAATATTTTTCTGATTATTTGATAAGCTTACGAACAAGATATTTTATTTATTTGTTTGAAAAAAAATAACGAATACTAGAATTTATTCGAATATTTCAATCATTAGCATAAGGGAAATTTTATGGAATAATTATATTTATTTATTATGGACATACAAATTTATTCGAATATTTAAACGAATAAATTATTCGAATAAAAAAGGATGAGAATTTTTATTAAAAGCTTTTACATATTTTTTCTGATTATTCGATAAGCCTACGAAAAAAAAAATTTTATTCGATTATTTGACAAAATTACGAATGAAAAAATTTATTCGATTGTTCTAATCATTAACATATAAAAATATTTATGGAATTTTTAAATATTTCAATGAAGAAATTATTCGAATAATTAAAGACTTTTATTCGACTCTTCGTGAAAACAGACACGATTATTCGATCAAATTTGTTTTAATAATGTGCATTGGCGAATTATACCCGAATATCAAAAAAAAATTTTATGTCAAATAAGAATAATTAAAAGAATTATGGTAAAACTGAAAAAAGCAACGAATTTAAATTAAATTTCAACGAAGAATATTTTCTATTTAATTTTTCGTGCCATAAATTAGTTTGTTTTGTATGAGTGCTTATGTTTTCATACTTATGTATAAATAGACATTTGTATATACAGACGTATATGGATAAATTAATAGGCATTAATTTTTATTATTATTATTATTATTGTATAATTACGACTATTGATTTATGATTGTGTTTATTTTTTCTGCTCGTTAACAAGCAAAGTGTATCGTTAACAGTCATTTAAAGTTATTTATGGCCATTTGAAGGTATTGGAATTCTGCGTTAATTAGAATTTGTTACACACACATTAATACACAAAAGAAATGTAGTTTAATAAAGTGCAAGTAATTTAACTTTTTCTGTTTTATTCAGCTTGATTTACAGCAAAATCATTTTTAACTTAGTTTTTTATTTATATCTTGTTAAAGTATTGTTTTAAATTCTTTTATGTAGTTGCTTTCAGCAAAAATTTTTAAACAAATTAGTAAAAGTTTATTACTTTGTGTAGCATTTATTTATGCACTAAAACGAATAATTTATAATTTATGACCATACTAAACGTTTTGTTGTATAGAAAAATTTCGATTTTTGAATAAAGTTGTCACTCACTGCTTTTTAAAACAGTGACCTGAATTAGGGTAGAGCAAATTTGAGTTTTTCCACCTCAAAGAGAGCGAGTGAGAGAGGCAGACAGAAAGAGAGAGAGAGAGAATAAAATTTCAAAATGTTTTACCATCAATAATCTTAAAATTTTCTCGATTATAAAAAAATATTTTTGTTATTTATTCAAATAATGGAATGCCTCCTTTTTATTATATTTATATTCATAAAATTTATTCGCTTATCCGAATAAAAATTTATTTATTCACTTATATGATTATATAGTAAAAAAAAAAAATGATTTACCTTCATTTGTTAAATCATTTGGATAAGCAATTAATTATAAAATTTGAAACGATTATTCGAACAAATATTTTACTCGTTATTTATTTTAATCGTCCAACAAATATTATTTTACTCGTTATTAAGTGAAATAACTATTTTTTCTATTTATTATTAATAAACACAATTTTTCCATCCAATATTTATTCGAATAATCATATAAAATTTTTTATTAGTTACTCTTTCAATTAATCGTTACGACATTTAAGACCGAAACACAAAATTTTACATTTTTTATTGATTATAATAATAAAATATTACAAGAAAAATTAAAAACTTTTCTTTTTTATTCGCATAAAATTTTTAAATCGAATAACATATTCGATTTATCTAATAAAAAAATATTTATTTATTTTTATTCACTCCAATAATCGTAAAGAGCTTAATATGTAGATATTCGATTATTCGTTCAAAAATTTTATTCGAATAATCTACTAAGGTTTTATTAAGTTATTTATTCGAGTAAAATTATTAAATTAATAATATAATAAAATCTTTAAAAAGTAACTTTTTAAAATAAAGCTTAAACTTTATTGAAACATTCGATTAATATTTGTATGCGAATGATGTAACAATAATTTATTCGAGAAAAATTTTTAAATTCATAATCTTATAATATATTTACTAAGCTAGAGTAGAGTAGAATTTAAAATTACTACGATTATTCGATAAAGAAAGAGTTTTCATTTGTTTTTTTTTTTCGAATAATCGAATTAACATTTTTAAATCGTTATTTATGTAACTAACTTCCTAACTAGATGTAAAGTTTTGTTCTTTTATATTGAGATAATTAAGTAAAAATTTTAGCAGTTATTTATTCGATTATTCGAATAAACAATTCATGTTCATATTTAATTCGTTTATTTAACACAACTTTTATGCGTTTTTTTTGCGCCATAAATATTAATAAAATAATTAAATGGAAAATAAAAAAATTTTAATCGAATAAAATTTTTATTCGCATAATATAATAACCAATTCAAGTAATTAAAAATTTAATGTTGATTCATTTGCTATTTATTTAAGTTATCGGAAAGAACTTATTGGGCATGATGTCAATGGATTAAAATTTGCATTCGAATAATCTAACATTAAAAAAAATTATTCACTTATACGAATGAAATTTTTTAGTTAATAATCGTATTAAATTTTTTAGCAAGCTACTCAGTACAATAGAACTTGAATTTTATTCGGTTATTAAAAAAAAGTTTTTATTTGTTACTTATTCGAATAACCGAGTATATATTTTTTTATAAATTATTAATTGCATTACCCTATTTTAATTTCTATTTTTTAGTATTGAAATAATTTTTTAACAAACTTTGTTCTTATTTATTCGATTATTCGAATAAAAAAATAAAATTTATATATTATTCGTTTTACTCGTTGTTGATTTTTTACTTGTGAACATACTATTTTAGCAGAATAATCAAACAAAAAGCATGTACAGCCAATTTTTTGGTTTATTCGTGTAAAATTTTTATTCGAGTTGTATTATAACATATTAGAGTAATCAAGAATAAAATATTGATTCACTTGCTATTTATTGAATTAATGGAAAAGATTTTTTTATGCATTTTGTTATTCGATTCAAATTTTTATTCGAATAATTTAACAACATTTTAAAAGGTTATTTATCCTAGGAAAATTTTTTTAATGCATAATCTAATAAAATTGTTAGTAAAATGCTCTGTAGAATAGAGCTTAAAATTTATTAAATTAATTGACAAACAGTTTTCGTGCACTTATGCGAATAATCGAACAAATATTTTTCATTCATTATTATATCTTATGTTAATTTAATTACGCTATTAATATTTCTATTTTATTTTATATTAATAATAGTTTAGAAACATTTTTTGTGGTTATTTATTCGATAAAGTTTATACTTTAATCGTTTATTTTTAGAAAATTTTTTATTCGCTTTTATTTTTTTTATAAATATTTTAGTAGGGTAATCCACCAAAAAAAGAAAAAACAAAAACAGAAAGGGAATTTTTGTTTATTCGAATAAAATTTTTATTCGAATAATAAATTTATTGAACCGATTAATCGAATAAAACTAAAAAAATTAATCCGAATTTTTTTTTTATTAAACAATATCATTATTATTTATTTTATTATTATTATTATTATTTTACATGCAACACCTTTACCCGCTGCATTCCCTTCAGCTGTATAAACTTTGACAATGAACTATTGAACTGCTTAAGGTCTAACGCAAACTTATAGCGAGAATGGAAATAAAATATATATGTATAAGCAAATTTTTTTGATAAAATGCGATTACTAACACTCATGTTTGATAAAAACTTATTTATACACTTTCAAAAGTTCTAAGTAAAGTAGTCTTTAGTCAAGTCCTTTTAAGCTTCAAAATATATGTATAATACAGAATATCATAAACTATTTCTTTTAAGAAACAAAAATATTTTTCTTATGAAAAAAAAATATAAACCATAGACCAGCTGCAATCTCGAAGTTTAAGCCTTTTATATTTCCAGCTTGTTTTCAAAGCATTATTGATACATAGAAATCGCATAAATATTTGTATGAACCTCTTATAAGTAGTTTATTTTCTAATACGAGTATGTTGTTATAAAAATATGGCAAACAAAAAAAAAATGCTCAAATGTATTTTAACATTTTAAAGCACGTGCTGATCCCCAGCGCAAATAAAAATTGACATTTATGTTGCTTCTTTTTTCTAGTCTAGTTTATTTTAGTAGTTTTTCTTTAACAAAAACAAATCTTGTTCTTAAGGATTCCAGATATAAAAGGAAACATCAGTTAACGAGGGTGACTATGGAAATAAATAGTTTAGGTGAGGAGATTTTTGTAGAGTAATACGGGATTTACACGATGACTTTTCCCCTGCTTTTTTCTTGAATTCTCTTTTATGTTGCTACCCCTTTGATCACTTTTGTACCCCTTTTCTCAATAAACTCTAGAAAAGTCACGGTGAAAAGTCATAGTATAAATCCCGTATAAGAAAACTTTTGCACATGCAAGAAAAAATCACAACAAGAAATCTCCTAAACTACAGTAATTTCCGTTTAGTTGATTTCAAAAAAAAAAAAAAATTGTTTGCAATTAACAGCGAAAGTCTTTTATACGATAATCTAATACATTTAAATTCCTTTTGAATTTATTAAGCCGGTAAATCAATTAAGCGGAAACTACTGTAGTCAAAGAAGAAATAAATAATCAATAATAATTTCACTCCTGAGTACCGGATAACACAAGTCAACTTTTGTTGATGAATTTTTAATTTGAATTACTTTCTCTGTCTTTCTTACAGCTGAATAAGGAGTTGATTCAAAAAAGTTTATGTGTCTAAGACGGTACTAACTAAATTCACCCTCGTAGCTATAAAAACTCATGCATGGGAATCATCATTGCGTAAATTGGTTCAAAATGATATCCAAGCTCGTCCTCATACACACAAACACATCACACAAATGCTGCTTGAAAAGTGCTTGTGGCGTTATTTTCCTTTTAGAAAGATATCAAACAAGTTAAAAATTCAAACAAACCAAATGAAAACATAAATTTTATTTTCCACTTTATGTGACCAAATAGAGTAAAATGTGATTTGAATTATGAAATCAAATTATAGTAAAATATTTATAAGCATGACATTTTCAACAAAGAAATGAGTGTTAAATATTTAAAAATAAAAATATATAAAATCAAGAATTCCTAATTTTTTTTTTTTTTTTTTTTTAATTTTTGGTCAAGAAAATTTTCTGTTTTCCAAATTATTATACAGTAGAAGATCCACAAAATTAATTTTTTTTTTAGTGTAGATCTTCCATAGTTTCCTAAATATTTTCTGAAATAAAACCAGGACTAATGAAAAACATAATTATTCGTGGCACATTCGCCACATGTTTCAAAAAAAATTCTTTTTAATCATAAATATTATTAAGAAAATATGAAATCTCTAATTCCTATTTTCCTAAAACGTTTACATTTTATAAACGCAGTTGATTGGAATTAGGTACTACGAATATTTTATTTCAAAATTTACCTTTAATTAATTTCCTGTTAACTAAAAATAAACTAAAAAAATAATAATAAAATAAGAAATGAAGAGGGAGCATTTTCCAAAAGTTGTGTGGGTGTGTGGCTTATTACACTGAAATGGAACGTTTGCAGATTAAAATGAACCAGGTAAACACCCACAAACGCTTACACACATATGAATGTAAAGGGTCTTTCATAAAGCCCGTCTTAACTTGAATTTTTTTTTAGAATGTTACAAAACAATTACAAAGTATACAGTAAGTTATTTTGACGTTCTTAGTACCAAAGACCTTCACTCGTTCGGGCCCACGACCCCCGCACTAATAACTTAGAGCACTACCCACTCAGCTATCGCAGCAACCGACTTAAATTTAAATGAAAAAAATTATGTGTGAGGCATCATCGAAGCTTGTTATTCGTTTGAAAGGCCTATCGAGGGCATTATATGTGGGAAATAACATCGACATAACATCCGTTGCACTAGGGCACAAAAGATTCAGTTCAATCAAGTCAATTTTAGTTGGGTATCTATATATTTAGTACATTCTTCAAAAAGGTACTTTTTAATAGGAAAGTAATTTTTTTATAAAAAGGCACTTTTTCATAAAAATGTACTTTATTTATAAAAAGGTACTTTATTTAGAGAAAAAAAGATATTTTTTTATATAAAAAAAAATACTTCTTTATTAAAAAGTACTTTTATTTCAAAAAAGTACTTTTATACAGGAAAGTTCTTTTTTTTATAAGATAGCACTTTTTATAACAAGTTACTTTTTTCCAAAATATATTTTTTTTATAAGAAAGTACTTTTTATAAAATAAGTAATTTTTTACAGCAAAGTAGTACTTTTTATAAAAAGGTATTTTTTTCCAAAAAAAAATACTTTTTCACAAAAAGGTACTTTTTTACAAAACGGTGCATTTTTAACCGAAGGTAAATTTTTACAAAAATTTATTTTTTATAAAAAAATTATTATTTTATAAAAAGGTAATTTTATAACAAAAATCTACTTTACTAAGTACTTTTTTTTATAGGCAAGCACTTTTTAGAAAAAGATAATTTTTTCCAATATATGTATATATTTTTTAAAGTACTTTTTATAAAAAGTACCTTTTTGTGGAAAAGTACTATTTATAAAAAGGTATTTATTTTTTTCACAAAATACTTTTTTACAAAACGGTACATTATTACCATAAGGTACATTTTTACAAAAAGGTACTTTTTACAAAAATTTACGTTTTTAGAAAAAGGTACTTTTTTATAATAAGATATTTTTTACAAAAACAAAATTTAAAAAAAAATTACTTTTTTGATAGGAAAGTACTTTTTACAAAAAGCTTTTTTATAATAAAGTACTTTTTATAAAAAGGTACTTATTTATTAAGAGGTATTTATTTGTCTCTAAAAAGGTACTATTTTTAAAAAGATAGTTATTTGTAAAACAGTTTTTTTGGGAAAGGTTCTTTTTTACAAATAGGTACTTTTGATAAAAAAATGGAAACTTTTTACAAAAAGGTACTTTTTTTACGCAGGTAATTTTATTTCAAAAAGGTACTTTTATATGGGAAAGTAATTTTTTTTATAGAAAAGTACTTTTCAAAAAGAGGTACTTTTACCAAAAGATACCTTCTTATAATAAAGTGCTTTTTATAAAAAGGTTGTTGTTGTTGTTAACACTTAAACTTTTTATAAAATAGTAAGCAAGTTTTTGTATAAAAGAAAACTTTTATTATATAGTAACTTTTTGTATAGAACTGACTTTTTATCAAAAAGTAAGTTTTATAAAAAGCACAATTTTATGAAAATGACTTTTTAAACTCCGTTTTTTCTTAAAAAGGACCTTTTTTTAAAGAGATAAATTTTTTTAAAAGATACTTTTCTCTTAGAAGGCACTTTTTCTAAAAAGGACAATTTTTTAATAAATTAAATTTTTCTAAAAATGTATTTTTTTTAAATGATGTTTTTTTTTCTAAAAATTTACTTTTTTCCAAAATAATAATTTTTACTTAGAATTTACTTTTTTCTAACAAGGTAATTTTTCTAAAATGGTATTTTTTTCTAAAAAGGTACTTTTAACTAAAAAGGTAATTTTAACTAAAGAGATAATTTTAACTAAAGAGATAATTTTTACTAAAAAGGTAATTTTTAATAAAAAACGGAAGTTTTTGCTAAAAAGATACTTTTTACTATAAAGGTATTTTTTTGCTAAAAAGGTACTCTTTTACTAAAAACGTACTTTTTACAAAAAAGTTACTCTTTTACTAAAAAAAGGTAATTTTTACTAAAAATAAGGTACTTTTTACTAAAAAAAGGTACTTTTTACTAAAAAGGTAGTTTTTACTAAAGATACTTGTTACTAAAAAGGTACCTTTTACTAAAAAGGTACTTATTACTAAAAAGGTACTTTTTACTAAAAAGGTACTTATTACTAAAAAGGTACTTGTTACTAAAACGGTACTTTTTGCTCAAAAGTTATAAAAGTTTTCTTTTCAAATACCAGAGCAGGTCCTTTGAAATAAAGCTGCACAATCAGCTGTTCATAAATACGTCTATCTGACGGCATTTGACAAAAAAAAAAACTTTTTTTGAAAACGTATAAAAGAATTTATTTTAAATAAAAACGCATGATATTTAATTCTACTACGAATTAAATCAGTCTTTTGAATTTTTATTTTTTTAATATCGATCTACGGTAATTTGTTGCCACGGTTTCATAAGCATAACGACCTTTTCCAACAGCTAAATGACTATTGCAGAGCGACGGCAATGACTTCAAAAGATTCGTTTATGTCGTAAATTTTTATTTTTTCCGCTTTTTATTTCCGTCTGGGTTTTATTGATTTCATCAAAGAAATGTTAAGTATAAAATATTTCTAAAAGCATGATTACATATAAAAAAGCAATAAAAAATTTATGGTTTTTTATTAAAAGCCGCAGCTAAATCCATTATGTTTTTTTTGGCAAAGACATAAAACTGAAACCATAAAAGTTTCTAAAGGTAACAAGCAATAAGTTTTATTAGCACAGAGTTTGTAAAATAAAATAAAATTAAAAAGCAAATGTGTTTTCCAATTTCCATGTTTTGCTTTTTAATTCTTAAGGTTTCGTATTTTTTAATCAAAACCAGCTTGTGCAATAAATACCTTTGCATACATTTCGGCGCCAATTTTGAACATATTTCCCCATACTTACACAAGCAATGAAGTATTTCTTTAGCGCTCCTTAAGGTATGCCTGAAATATTACTTTAATATTTCTGTTATTTTAACAATTTTCCTCGTTCTGTTTAAGGAAAATTGCCCGTGATTCCTAATGTTTATTTAAGTTCGAGGTTGAATGTTTCTAAGCGGTAAGATATGAACAGGTCCACTGTGCTTTTATCTAGCCACTTTTAACTTTAATAATGTTTTATGTAAATGTTGCTATTGCTTAATTCTTATTTCAAATACCAAACTTATTTCCTCGAAATATTCATACATTAAACTTTGTTTAATTAAATTTAAAAAGCTGCTATATAGAATATTTTTAGAAAAGAATAAATTTTAACAAAAAGTTTAAAAATTGTACAAAATCTAAAGTCAGGCAAACTTTTTCTTCCAACAACGAAATGAAAGAAAACATTTTCGTTTATAATTTGTTCCCATTGGCAATGAATTTATTAAAAAAAAAAAATAAAAATCATAAAATTTTTAAATATCATAATTATATATGTTAAGCTAACAAATATCCTCTGTTGATACATCTTTCATGATTAAAAGAAAAATTAATTATTGTAAATAAAGCCGCCTTCACTCAATTTTATTTACTTTAAAGTAACACAAATTTCTCATTAAATATTATTTATTAATAATCTGTTTATATTCCATATACTGGAAGGATTTCTCAACCATCAACCATTATTATACTCATAGAGTAAATTAATCAATAAAAGTTTAATACAAAAGAGTAAAACTTGCCCTTAGCATTAACTGCAAAGTTTATTATTGTTATTATTATATGCTTTCTTTCTTATCGAAAAAAAAACTAAAAAAAAAGAATCCAATAAATCTAATAATTATTGTCTTTGTTATTTAATGACAATGTAGTGGCATAAAAAAATTCAACTTATTAACTTGCTGAGACCAAATTAAGTGATTTTTCTTTTTCCCTCATTCTCACGACTCAAAAGGAATTTTCTTTTAAGACCTCCTGCACTCACTATCCAAAAAGGAATGCAAAAAATTTCAAAAGAATATAATATCAATTGACTCTTTTTTCAAAAAAGTTTTAAACAGTGCAGAAAGAAACACGTCAAATGGGAAATGGAGTGCAACATTAATTAAGTAGACGTATTTCCGACAGTGGCAAAATTTCTCTTCAGCATTAAGGTACTTATTTACAAAAAAAAAATTTATTATATAAAAAAAGGTACATTTTTACAAAACGATACTTTTTTAAATGGTACTTTTTGACATTAAGGTACTTTTTACCAAAAGGTTATTTTTAAAAAGGTGTTTTTTACAAAGTTACCTTTTTAAAATAAGTACTTTTTCTACAAAAAGATACTTTTTTACCAAAAGGTACTTTTTACAAAAAGATACTTTTTTACAAAAAGGTACTTTTTTACAAAAAGGTACTTTTTTACAAAAAGGTACTTTTTTACAAAAAGGTACTTTTTTACAAAAAGGCACTTCTGTTCAAAAAGGTACTTTTTTACAAAAAGCTACTTCTGCGCAAAAAAGTTTTTTTCATATACTTCTTACAAAAAGGTACTTTTACAAAACGGTAGCTTTTTACAAATAGGTACTTCTTAACAAAAATGTACTTTTTACATACAGATACTGTTTTTACAAAAAGGTACTTTTTTTTACAAAAAAGTAGGTTTTTACAAAAACGTGTTTTTTCAAAAAGTTAATTTTTTACATAAGCGAACTTTTTTACAAAAAGTTTATTTTTTACAAAAAAGTACTTTTTAACAAAAAGTACTCTTTTACAAAAATATTGGTTTAACAAAAATGTACTTTTTTACTTTTTTTTATTTTAACATAAAGGTACTTTTTTTAAAAAGGTACTTTTTTACAAAAAAGTATTTTTTTTTTATTATTTAATGGTGGCTATTCGGGAAAACGCGTCGAAGAAGTGAAACTTTACATTAAAGCAAAAACAAAGTTTCAAAAATTGTTTTTGTTGTCCACACAATTCTAAAATGAAATAAACGTGAGAATTTCAACGCGTTGCTCTCTTTTTTAAAAACTGTGAATTTTATATGATAAACAAAAACAAATTTTTAACATACATATGTATATGAAGTTTTGTTTTTGTTTTACATATAAATTTCACCAAGTCGACGCGTATTCCAGAATAGACACCAATATATATGTATTTATATTTAATTTTTTCTTTTATTTGTTTTCCTTTCAAAAGAAAAAAATAAAAATAAAAAATAAACAAATATGCTAAAGAAGTTAACCAAATGTTAACGAAGTTTTTAACTAAAAAATAAAAATATGAACGAACTTAATGCTTCAAAAAGTATGTAGTTTTATTGAACATATAAAAAAATCAAAAAATTAGATGAAAAAAATTTAATAGGTAGTTTTATAACAATATGCAATTTTTTTTAAACCCTGTCCTTTTTTCATATAAAGGTATGATTGTTTCATACAAGTAGTTTTTGCATAAAAATGTGCTTTTTCATGAAAAAGTACTTTTTTCATGAATAGGTACTTATTTCAGAACAAATTAATTTTTCATAATAAAATAAATTTTTTATCAGGAAAATAATTTTTCATAAAAAAATGCTAATTAAATTAATTTTTAAAAACGTTTATTTTTCTCAATGGCGTTTTCGACAATGGCGTTTTCTTTTTTTTTTGCCATCAGGTGCATTTTTTTTTTATAAAAAGGTACTTTTTTCATAAAAAGGTACTATTTTTTATAAAAAGTTATTTTTTTCATAAAGAAGTGCTTTTTTTCTAAAAAAGTTTTTTTAATGTATTTTTTATAGCAATATAATATTTTCATAAAAAGGTACTTTCTTCATTAAGAAGGTAATATTTTCATAAAAGGGTACTTCTTTTTCATAAAAAGTTGCTTTTTCCACAAAAAATACTTTTAAAAAAAGTAATTTTTTCATGAAAAGATAAATTTTTCGTAATGAAGTACTTTTACATAAAAATGTACCTCTTCCGTAAAAAGGTACTTTTTACATTCAATGATAAATTTTTTAATCAAATAAGTAGTTTTTCCATAAAAATCGTTTTTCTTAAAAAAATCATTGCAAGGAAGAATACTTTTTTCTTCCTTAAAACGATTTTTTATGGAAAAACTACTTATTTGATTAAAAAAATAATCATTTAATGTAAAAATTACCTTTCTTTAAAAAAAAAGTACTTTTTCATTAAAATGTAGTTTGTTATCAAAGGGTACTTTTTCATAATGCTGCGATTTTTCATAATGTTAAATTTTTTTTGGAAGCACTAAAAATATAAAAAAAAAATTTGGGAAGTAAAAAAAATCCAAACCATCCGATTTGGCGTGGAATGCCCCACATACATTTATACATATCGATTATGTGCCTTAAAAGTGTCATAAATTCAAAAGCTCATTTTTTAGTTAATAATAATTCTCCTGAGCGAAGGATATTTCATTCATATCTTCATTGAGTTGTATTTAAATTGAAAATTTTTAACGAGCATAAGGCCGCAAGGTAGTATGGCCAGAGATGGCCAGAACGTGGTACACGAGCCACGTATGAGGCTTTTAAAGTCGCTTAAATTGGCTCTTATGAGTCATATCGTGCAACAATTGTTAAAAAAAAAAGTTTAAGCGACAAAATATTCGATTTTGATGATTTTTGATTATCTGCGATCTTAAATAATCGATTTTCGTCAAAAAAAGGAGGTTCTAATTTTTTTCCTGTTGTGGCTTATGTTATTGGAAAAACAATTATAGAATAAACTAATAATAATTACATTTTTTAAACGACTTCAAAAAAATTAGGAGGTTATCAATTTGTCTGTATATATTTCTTTTGATATTGTTACTTCATAACTCGGTACATATTGGATCGATTGTAAAAGCTCTTTTTCTTTTTGTCTGAAAAGGAGGGTATGTGGGCGGGGACACGCCCCTCATTATTTAATTTCATTTTAAGATATCCTAGTTATTTTATTGCTGCGAAACCTATAAAACAACTTTGGTTCTTGTAATTACACAATTTGAAATTTGAACAAATGGGCGGTGTTACGCCCATTAAAATTTATTATGATATTTTAAGCTATTCTACTTAATCGATTTTTAGGAAACTTACCACACACCTTGAGCTCTTAAATAGACATAGTGCTCCATTTTAAAAAATGGGCGGAGTCACGCCCATTAAAATTTTGTATTTTATTTTAAGTGGTTCTGCTTCCTGAGCTCTGAAAAACTCGCAATGTTGCATTTAAAAAATGGGCGTAGGCACGCCCATTAAAATTTTATTATATATTTTACGTACTTCTTCTTATCTTCTTCTATCAGATCTTTGCATTGAAGTTGGTTTTGTTTTGGCAGAATTATTTATAAAAAAAATTCTATATTTGCGAAAAGCAAAAAAAAAGTACTTCTTCATATAATCGAAATGTTGTTTTTTTTGTCTTTGAATTAATCCTTTAGTTCTTAAAAATTTTCCACACTTTCTTTATTATTCTAAATTTAACTATTTTTTTCACTTCCTGATTTAGTTTTAAAGTTTAGTTTTTGCATGAGATGTGGTGAAAGCACAAAATGGTTGCGTGTGCGTACACGCAAAGAAAAGATATGGTTGTAGAATGTTTGAGAAAACAATATTATGTTCTCTGAAACAAATGTGTGGTCGTCGAAAACTAGTTATTGTTATTTTAAACATTTATTTCGTTACGATAAACAGAGTAATGTTCGAATTTAATAATTACATTATCACATCCATGAAAAAAGTGTGATATGGTTAGAGTTTAACAATATAGTCTTGTTAAAAATTTATGACTACAACATAATTTGTATTATTATTTAAAAATAATATGATGTAAATAACAATATAATGTTATCCAAAACCATACTATGTTAAGTTTAAAAAAAAAATCTTTTTCATAAACACCTGTCAGTTCAGTATTTCGTTTGTAAGCTATCGGAAGTGCACGGGTGGTCTTAAATAAATGAATAAATAAATAAAGAATAAACAGAAGGGTAGACCAATAAAAATAAATAAACATTTGTGTATCTCTTTATACAGACATGTCTGTATGTCGTGTAAATATACATTTCTATATATACATTTTATTTCAACAATATTAAATTATTTTTATTTTGATTTTAAAGCACAGCTGTTTCTACAATAAATATATGATTAAAAAATAAAATAGTATTATTATATTAAATAATACTGTAGTTGTATTTAACAATATTAATATAGCATTAGAACATGGTATGGTGAGTCTCAATTATATTTTAGTCACATCTAACAATAGTGTTGTCATATTTACAATACTAAGATTATAATATATTTAACTCAGATAATATTATAATTAACTCAGATAATATTATTATTAACTCAGATAATAATATTGTTAAAGTTTTTTTCTATTAACAATAATATGATTTGACTCAGTGATGGAAAATAAGATTTGCATTTCGGTACCAAAAAAAAAATTTTTAAGTACTTTTTTGATCCCGAGAGTACCAAAAACTATTTTTTTATTCAAATTTTATTAACAAAAAATTATATAAAATTTATTACAAATAAATAAGAAAATGAACACAAAGCATATACATATGTACATAACCAGACAGAAATTGTGATTTTGCGAAAAAGTATGTGCCTCCACAACACTGTAAATACAAAATTACGACTCTTCCAAAAATTTTGTACCACCAAAGTACTGCAAACACAAAAATATGACTTTGAGTTTACAAATGCCGTGTTCTTAGTAATCCTATACCACTACAACACCGTAAATACAAAAAGTTGACTTAAGTTTGAAAATTTCGATTGTGACGACCTTATAAATTTGTATTTAGAGTATTGTAAAAACAAGAGTTGGAGGATGGTCATTCGGCGTTACAATTTTAATGTTATGAGTTCCTTAAAATTAAACAGATGTTATGCTGATATATGTAGATAGATAGATGTTATACATCGTGCTGATTGTCTTTTTCTGTCTGGGTGGGTATAATATTAAAGTTATAACAAAAACAGTTTTTAGACTTCAATAAATCTTTGGCCTGGATAAGACTATACTGTTGGAATATAAAGCCTGTTCCTTTGTTTTGTTTTCATGAGATTGTGGTAAGAGAAAATCATTTCGATATTAACAGAGGAGTGAGGTATGGACAAAATTCCGTAAGCTACTCTCGATTTACCAGGAAACATGTATTCGTCCAATGCGTTTTTAGTTATAGCAACGGAAGTCCAGAAACTTCATACATATGTATATTTTCTGTTATTAATGTCCTTAGTTCTGCCATAGTATGGCCTATATTGGTTGTTGATATTTTAAAAATTTAGCTTTTCGCTGGGAAACATTTTAATTAAAAGTAGTATAATTACCAAATAAAACATTTTCAAAGGGATACTTACTAAACCAAACTGTCAAAGTCCACTTTTGCTCTAAGAACTTGACAGACTATAATATAAACTTTTTACAATTTTTTTTTAAACTGAAACAGTTGTTTCAACACGATTTCTGTTTACATAGAGATCAACTTCTGTGCCACAGAAAATATCGTTGAATCAAATATAGTTTTCATTTATATTTAATTGTGATTGGTTTGGTACACTTTTCTAAAATGTCTTTACTAATAAAGTTTCGTGACATTTGTCGAAAAAGAAATTTAATTCTTCGCAAAAATATATGCATACGCGCGTCTTCCGACTATATTTCTAAGTAGGCCGTGAGAGTATCCAACGTGTTGCGGGAGTACTACGGTACTTTCTCATGTCAAATAGTATCAAAAAAAGTACGATCGTACCAACTTTCTTTCCCATCACTGATTTGACTGTAACCACATAATTCAATCATAGTTATGTTGCTGTTTGATTATGGTTACCTCAACCATATTTTTTCTTTGCGTGTATGTGATTGTGTGTGTGTGTGTCTGGGTGTGCGTGTGTGTGCTAATATGCGTGCGAATTTTTATGTGACGTTATAAGTGATTTAACAATATAATGTGCAACATTGTTAGTTAATGTTGGTTGGGTGCTCAGTAGTTATTTTATCACATGTTTAAGTTGAAAATGTCAACTTTATGTTCAAGCTAAGAGTTACACATGCACACACATACAAAATATTAACCGTCCTTGGTTAAGAGTAATTGCAAGGACTTCATCATGTTTATGGCTTAATGATGGATTTGTTTAAAGTATAGCAACAACAACACAACAACAAGGACCCACTTTCCACTTTTTGGTTTATTTATTTTTTAATTTTTTTACATTTACACAAAGAACACGACATGCAAAAAACTTTTTAATGGTGTCTGTTGTTGATGTAGGCCCAAAACATACAACAATACCGAAGACATGAACTGAAAATAATTACAAGCTAAATAAATAGTGAATACTTGCTTGCACTCATATTCAGTGACATGAAATGTTAAGTCGCACAAAACCGAACGTGTTTTAATTACGCCGAGTCAACTGGAGTTCACCAAGCAGGCAGCAAACATGAGCAATTATTATGGTTTTTAAGTTAGAGCGTTGGAGTACGAGTACAAAGCGAGTTGCAGCAGCAACCCATAATGACAAGGGAAATGTTTGTTTGAGATCCTCTATCGGCTTATTCATGTTCAGATGTGAAATTTGATGGAAGTGACAGTTAATATGGTAGGATTATTGTTCAGTTTGTAACCAAAAAAAAAAGTGACAAAGAAGAGTTTGTACAATTTTGTTGATTACAAATAGCAGCCAATGAATGGTTTTCTATTTTGAAATAAAAAAATAAAAAAAAGTTACCCTATAAATCGGAATAAACTTAACCTTATTTTGCAGCTTTATAAATAAATTACTAAATAATTTAGTTTAAATGTAATACAATTTAATATCACAACATTTTTGTCCACAACAAATACGGATTTTTAAAATGTTGCTGCACACAAAACATGCAGGACAATAACGCAAAACAATCCTTTTTAAATGTTTCCCCAATGTATTTATTTATTTATTTTATTTTATTTTCTCACAAAAATGGATTTTTAAATGCGACAAGTGAGGGATACTTTGCAAATACTCGTATGCTTGCAATAAGAGTCAACGTGTGGTGGGGGAGGGAGGGAAGGAAGGAAGGTATGCTGTTGTGATAATCCAAAGTAAATTTGAAATGTTTGTTAAATATTGACATGTAGTAGTGTTGTCTCCAGATAATAATGTTAAGGGAATAAATTTAATAAAAATTAATTTACGTAAATGTTATAACAGCATAGTTGTGAATATTACAAAAAAAAAGTTTACAAAAAGAAAAATATATAAAATTATAAATGAATAAAACATATATCCACTAACACGCGCCTTAAGGAAGCACAAAAAAGGCTCGGAAAGCTCAAACATGTTCTTAAAACATGCTGCACAAAATCTCATTAAGTAAAGAAACTTAAATTCTTTTTTTTTTAATCTTATTTGACGTTCTTATGTCATTATTTAAAACATAATTTTCTACCCCTACTAAAAGCACTTTGTAGCATAAATTCCTTTTCCATCTGCATTTCCTTTTTAAATTATTTATTTAAATATAAATGTTAAAATAAATATGTAAATAGAGAAAGTGGCAAAAACATAAGCAAAGAAATTTCAATTTCTTTTTCCCTTTCCCACACATCATATGAGCATATATAAAAGTAAAATGTTAATGGCTTTTGTCACTCAGATTTTGTGACAGCTTAGGTAAACTTTTAACTCAAAAAGTAAAAGCAGAGATTAAAAAATTTAATGACATACCTAAACACAATGCTGGAATTTAATCTTAAAAGAAATGCTTATAAAAATATACACAAAGCAAACATTTTTTTTACTAATTTCAATCGCTCTGTATCTCTCTCTCTCTACATACTTCTTTCTTACTCTCTCTCTCTCTCTAGCTTTTTGAATTTCTTTCTCCATTTTTACTTTTCTGGCTATTTCTCTTTCTCTTTACTTCTCTCAATATTTCTCTATAGCTTTTTTCTCTTTCTTTGTGTATATTTACCTCTCTTTCCTTTTGTATCTCTCTCTACTTTCTACCTCTTTCAGTCTCTTTCTCTCTTCAAGGTTATCTCTACTCTTATTTTTCTGCCTTTCTATTTCACTCTATTGTCAAATCTCTTTATTTATTATTTATACATTTTTTCTTTCTATTTCCTCTTCTCTCTCGATCCTTTTCTATCGCAATTTCAATCACTCTTTCTCCATACTTACATGTCTTAAATTTACTCTTTCTGTTCGTCTCTCTCTCTTTTCCTTCTTATGCTTTGTACATATTTACCCCTCTTTCTTGCGTTAGCTGTATCTCTTTCTACTTTTTTAATCTTTCACTTTTTTTTTCTCTCTCTCTCTCTTTCTATCTTTTCTTTTTTTTTCGTTCTGTCTCTCTTTTTTTTTGCTTCTCTCTGTGTATCTTTCGATCTATTCTTTATTCTCTCTTCCCGATAACTCTCTTCTTTTTAAATTGCCCTCTATCTGTTTCTCTCTCCTTATTGTTCACTCCATCTTTTTTTCTCTATATATATCTCTCTCTTTCTATATCCCTCCATTTATATTTCCTATTTTCTCTCTCTATCTCGTTTTATTTTTTTTCTATCGCTATCTCCCCCTCTTTCACTGTATCTCTCTGTAGCTCCTTTCGCCTTTCCCTGTCTCTATTTCTCGCTCTGTAAATTTTTACTCTCTCTTCACTGTAACTATTTCTGCATTTATTTTCATCTTTTCCTATATCTGTTTCTGCATCTTTCTGGAATACTCTCTCTCCGTCTCTCTCTATCTCTCTATATTTAATTTTTCTTTCTCTATATCTTTCTCTTTCTCTTTCTTTTAATTTTTCTCTTTTTCACCATATCTCTCTGTATTTCTTTTCGCCTTTCTTTGTAACTTTTTTCACCTACAAATTTTTCACTTTCTATCTCTCCCCTTTCCTTTTTCTCCTAATTTCTCCCCTTTGTTTTCTCCATATCTCCCCCTTCCTTTTCTTTTTCTATTTCTGTTTCTCTCCCTCTCTCTCTCTCTCTCCCTTTCACTGTATCTTTCTGTATAACTTTTTAACCTTTAAATTTCTCACTTTCACTTTCTAACTCTCTTCCTTTTTTTTGCTCTTCCCTCCCCTTTCCTTTCCTCTTTTTCTTTTTTTTATCTCTCTCTCTCTCTCTCCCTCTCTTTTCTTCTCATTTTTTACTTGTCTCTCTCTCTCCCTCTCCCTTTCACTGTATCTCTGTATTTCTTTTTGCTTTTTCTGCTTTTCCTTGTATCCTTTCTTCTGCCTCTCTCTGAACGTCTCACATTCACTTTCTATCTCTCTCTCTCTCTCTCTCTCTCTTTCAGTCCTTCTCTCTCTCGCTTTTAGAGATTATAAATAATATCAACTGCTGTAAATTTTACTTAAATCGGTTGAGTCGTTCGATAGATTTTGTTGAGGAAAATTTTAAGTAAAAGTTCTTTATATTAATAACTGATTTTATTCATTATTTTTTTGGACGTGAAAAACGGCTGCTTCGAAAACGGATTATTTTATCAAAATAGTTTAAATACTCTACTCTTTGAGATAAACAGCTTTGAAAGCTTTAAAATTTCTTTTTGTTTTTTTGCAAAGTAAATAGCAAAAATTGCAGTCGCCAAGATCTGATCTCGTCAGTGTGAAAGCACAAAAGCTCTTTTGTAAAAGTTTACACATTATGCATATGGCTTGGACTTAGCTGGTTTAAATACCTCGAAGATATATTTGTGGAAAATTTTGACAAAAAAATGTATTGCTTGTAAAATCTATGGATTTGGCAGGACTTTTAGCTAGAAAGCTCTAAGGATGGACCTGCTGGGTCAACCATTTAATATATATTATTTTTTTTTTGCTTTAATTTTTAATGAAAAGAAAAACCTTTCTATTGCGCCATTTTAATCAAACCTTTAAAAGTAATAAACAAAAACAAATCATCAAATAAAAGTTATTTCGAAATTAGGTCGGTAAATAATTTCTCTATTTCTGTTTGGCCAGCCCCCCTGCACAATCAAATAAGGCCTCTTACCAAAGAAAATTACCTATTGTATTACTTAAATATAATAATGGGGAAAACAGTTGTTTGTTTTACTTTCCTTTCCTTTCTTTATTTTTATCCTGTTTTGAAACAAAAAATATTAGAAAACTAATTATAAATAAGACCATAATTGTTAACATAAAAATACCTGCAGCACTATAATTAAGCTGAACACGAATTTTGTTGTTGTTATTGTTGTTGTTGCTGTTTTCTTTTTATAACAACAGCGCAAACAATTGCTGTTGCTGTTGAAGACAATAATTTAAATTTCATGACACACATTTGAAATTCATGTACAACTCAAAATTCTGCTTAAAGGCAACAAAGAAACAACCAACCAACCCAACCGCGCGACCAAAATGTTTTTGTGAGTAGCATGACTTTTTACTTTTTTTGTTTTCTCTTTGTTTGCCGCAGGCCTTTAAGTTCGTATTATTTTTTGGTATTTGTTTTGTTTAGTCCCTGTCCATACTTGCAATTTTTGTTGCAGCAATTCTTGAGTTTATTGGTGAGTGAGGTGAGAAGATTGGGGAGGGGTACACAGTTTCATGTGCTCGGCAATTCTCTTTTGAATTGAAATTCGTAATTGTTAATTTTGAAGTTGTTAGTTGTATTTGATGTTTTTTATAATTTTATTTCTTCAGTTGTATGAAAAACAAAAAAATATAACAAAAAGTAAATATAATTGTTAATTTTTCAAGGAAATTTGTGGTAGTATAATTTTTTTTTTTTTAATGCATAATTGCAATATTAGAATTTCGTAATGTGGACACTTATGCAATTTGAGAGCAGAATTTTAAGAAATTGAAGCAACAAAAATTGCAAGTCTGGACGAGGACTTATTAATAATGTATCGCTTTGCTTAGCAGCTCTAATTGGCAACAAAAGAAAGTCAAGGCTATTCAAAATACTAGCCCTCTCATGAGTTACATTTCAATGGCAATTGTTTGCGGGAAGCCACAGCAAAGAGGACTTTGAGGAATTCTCGGCAGAAGTTGAACTATTAGAGAGGGGATTTTTTCCGTTGTCATAATACTAGGGTGATCGACTCGGTTTTTCAACCGGTTTTAAAACCCGGTTTTTTCACAATACGGTGGTCGGTTTTTTCAAAATGTTGATTTTTCGAATGTCGAATAGTCCGGTTTTTTTACAATTTAAAAACCGGCTGAGTCGAATACTTTTCGATTTGAATATTTTTTAATATTAGTTTTTACTATATTAAAACTTAGACCAACGTGTTCGATTGATTTTCAAGTGTAAAAGGTCTAGTTGTTTTTTGAGCATGGCAACACTTACTGAAACATGAAATTGAAGCGAAATTATTTTATGAGGTGGTAGCAGAGGATGTGTTCAATGGATGTCAAAATCCATTTGTTTTGCTTGCTTTATATTTTATATAGAGGTAGATATCCACTTTGCCCATACAATCATACGTATATATGTATATTATATACATATAGGATTGTTCATTTACTAAAAATTGTTACGAATTTGTAACAATTGTTACTGGAAAGTGTTCATTAACTCAAAAAGTTTGCACGGAGAGAACGTCAAAAAAAATTTTTAAAAATTATTACTAGTAGAATTTTTATTTGCAAGAATTATACAACCACCTGTTGTATGTTTTGTTGTCAAATTAATTATTTCAAAAATATCTGAAAAAGGAAAACTGAAAAATGTGCATGTCTTTGTTAAAAAAAAACATGTATACGTATGAAAAAAGAAAACATGTTTTCTTAATTTATTGTTTTTCTTTCATTAAGCCACATAAATTCAATTTTATTGTAAAGAATTTGGTTTTTTCTCATATCTAATCAGAGATGGAAAGTGGTATTTTTGTATTTGTTAATGAATAAAATTGAAAAATTATGAAAAATTCATAAAAATAGTAAAAAGACATGAAACTGTGTAAAGAATTTCATATTAAATGTCAATTTCTAAAGAAAAATTGCAATTTAAAATTTTATCAAACAAAATACATCAGAAAAAGTACAAGTGTATCATGATTTCCATCCATGGTTCTGATATGAATAAAATTTTCTTGCGAGTTTTTACAAGTAAAGCGTTCATTTACTTTTTCATATTTAGGAGAGTAATTTTGTAAATTTCTGCCTTACTCTCTAGTTGCTAGCTTCTGCAAAGCAAAGTAAATGAACAGACCTTATGTATTTATATGTACTACACATATGTAGGTATATGAAGTTAATTTTTATGTTTTTCTTTAAACTTTTTATTGTTTTATAGTATTTACTCATGAACTGTTAACTCTTTCTTTTTATTAAAGTAATTTAAAATCGATACTTTTGTATAATAATTGCCTTACTTAAAAAACCGGTTGACCGGTTTTTCCTGAATTGTAAAAACCAAAACCGGATTTTTCATAATATCAAATATTCGAACTATTCGAAAACCGGTTTCTGGAAAAAGTCGAATAATCGATCACCCTACATAATACACATGTACATTTAATATTTACAAATTAAAAGCACAAACAATTTTTGCATTTATAATTATACTTAATCGTATGGAAGCGGAAGTTAAAGTTTCCGTACATTCTAAAACAGCGTTGCCAGCATTGATGATTTATCATATCGAGTCATAATTGGCAAAAAAAAAATTAATCGAAACATTTTTTTTAAATTTGCTTTTTTTTTTAAGAAAATCAATTATTTACGATAGCAAAAAGGCGATTTGGATCAAAAAATTAAGTTCGAAAATTTTGACGCTTAAGCCTTTTTTATGTTTAACGATTTTTCAATCTGAATGTTGTGACGTTTTTACCTTTTTTTTTTCTTGTTTATCTTAAATAATTAACAACTAAAAGTTTCCTTATAATTTTCATTATTAAAGTATACATACTTTATATTCACTTTCTCTTTATATTAAATATAATTTTATATTTATGAAAACTTAAACCATTAATTAATTATAATTAAGTGTAAGCGTTAGTTTTTTTTCTAATTTCTTTACAAACTCATATAAAATTTAACCCATAATGTTAGACATAATGAGCCAACTTTTAAGCTCATAGTGTCATTATTGGATGCATTAAAAATTATTAAAACATATTCTTATTGTTTATGGGAAAACTCAAGAGGCCAAGCAAAGAGTTTAATGTTTTAAGGCTTAAATAGATTATTTTCAGTATTAGAAATGCTTTTAAGTACATAGTTTGAAATAAAAAGCATCTTAACATGTTTAGTAGGGTGGTATCTATTTTTTTTTTTCTTCGACACTTTGGCCTATCACCTAAATTAATATATCGAGCCATAACCGCTAAAATAGCTTCAGCGACACATTTTTTGAACTTCGTTTTTTTTTTTTTTTTTTTTTTTTTTTTTTTGAAGAAAATCGACTATTTACTAAAGCAAATAATCGATTTTGTTTAAAAAATTAAGTTGGAAAATTATGTCGCTTAAGCTTTTTCGACGGTTATGGCACGATATAATGGCAATGTTTTTGTTATAATAATTTTAAAACAAAAAAAAATTGTTTTGGATTTAAGTACAATTTGGCCCAACCAATTGTAACAGAAGCAAACACTTGAATTTTTCAAAAACATTAAAACCCAAAAAAAAACCCAAATTTAAAAAATGCCGAAACGAAAACTCGCTAAAATGAAAAAAGCGCTTAAATGAAAAATATCCTCAACAATAAAAGATTTCGCAAAAAAATAATAACACCAAAATTAAAAAGCTCGCTAACAAAACTCAATGAATTCGCCAAAAACCGAAAAATCGGCAAAATAAAAAAAAATCGCTAAAACTAAAAAAATCGCTATAACTAAAAAACAAGCAAAAAAAAATTTAAAAAAAATCGCCAAAACGAAAGAGGCACCACAACTAAAAAAAATCTTCAAAACTAAAAAAATTGCCAAAAACCGAAAAAAAAACCAAAACGAAAAAAGTGCTGAAAAAAAAATTGCAAAAAAAATTAAAAAACCGAAAAAAATCGCCAAAACGAAATAGCAAAATAATTTAAAAAAATTCTAAAACTAAACAAAAAACCGGCAAAGAAAACTAAAAAATCGGCAAAACAGAAAAAATCGATATAACTTAAAAACAATCGAAAAAATGTTAAATGTTAATGTAAATGGAAAGAAACACCAAAACTAAAAAAAATCACTTAAATTAAAAAAATCACCAAAATGGAAAAAAATCGCCAAAATTAAAAAAACGAGAAAACTAAAAAACGCTAAGTAAAGACAAGCGAACAACATTTAAAAACCGGAATAGTCAACAAAACGAAAAAAGCACCAAAACACTAATAAATCTCTAAAACTAGAAAAAGCGTGAAAATAAAAAGAGCGCTTAAACTAAAAAATCGCTATAACTAAAAATCAAGCAAAAATTAAATGTTAAAGTTCGAAAAAAATCGCGAGAACTGTAAAAATCGCCAAAAACAGAAACAAATCTCTAAAAAAAAACTTTAAAAAAATCACCAAAAACCGAAAAAAGCGACAAAAAGAAAAATAATCGCTTAAACTACAAAAAAATCGCTTCAACTAAAAAAAAAACAAGCAAAAAATTTGTTTAAAAACCGGAAAAAGCACCAAAACTAAAAAAATCTCTACAACCAAAAAACATCGTCAAAAACGGAAAATAAGCGCCAAAATCGCTTTAACTTAAAACATGCGGAAAAAAATTAAAAACCCGGAAAAATTGTCAAAACGAAAAAAGCACTTAAACAAAAAAAAAAAAAAAAATGCCAAAAGCCGAAAAAAGCGACAAAACGAAAAAAACCAACAAAAGAAGTCTCCATCAGAATTGCCATTCACTAATTTTTTTTAACGATAATCGCATCGTTAAAATAATTATAACGAAAATATATCGAATTTGCTATTCCGTAACATTCTTAACGATATTCGCTGTAGGTTAATGTCAGCTGTGTCGTTATTTAAGCGACAATAATTTATGTGCTGTTAATTTTATCGACAAAAATCAACAGAAAATATCAGCTGCGTACTATCGTTAAAAAGAAGTTACAGAATCACACAATCGTTATTGCAAGCGGCAAAATGTAATGACAAAAATGACGATTGTCGAATCGTTAAAAGTTACTTAGTCGCACTACAGGTTAGACAAAAACCAAAAAAAAAAATCAATAAAAACGAAGAAAGCGGTAAAACTAAAAAATCGCTATAACTAGAAAACAAGCTAAAAACCGAAAAAAAATAACCGAAACGAAAAAAACGCCAAGAATAAAAAAAAACATTTTAACTTAAAACCAACCGAAAAAATGTCAAAAACTGTAAAAAGAATCTCTAAAACTAAAAAATCTTTAAAAATAAAAATTCTCTAAAAATAAAAGAAATGCCAAAAACCGAAAAAAGCGACAAAACAAAAAAGCGCTTAAAGTAAAAAAAACGCCGAAACAAAAAATGTAAGTATCTACAAAGGCTAAAGTTCGTATGATATATGTAATATCATGTAATGTAATATGTAATGTAATATGTAATGGAGTGTCCGTATGGAAAATGTTCCACACTACACGCAAAGAAAAAATATGGTTGAGGTAACCATAATCAAACAGCAACATACTATGATTGAATTATATGGTTGCAGTCAAATCATATTATTTTGAATAGAAAAGCAAACTTTAATAATGTTATTATCTGAGTTAATAATAATATTATCTACAAAAATAATTAACTTTGTTACACCTAATCTTAGTATTGAAAATATGACAACACTATTGTTAGATGTGACTAAAATATAATTGAGACTCACCATACCATGTTCTTATATTATATTAATATTGTTAAATACGACTCTAGTATTATTATTTAATATAATAATACTGTTTTATTCTTTAATCATATATTTATTGTAGATACAGCTGCGCGTTAAATTCGAATAAAAATAAATTAATAATGGTGAAATAAAATGTATATATATGTATATAGAAATATATACTTACACGACATACAGACATGCCTGTATAAAGAGACACACAAATGTTTATATATTTTTATTGGTCTACCATTTTGTTTATACTTTAATATTTATCCATTTATTTAACACCACCCGTGCACTACCGATAGCTTAAAAACGAAATACTGAACTGAAAAAAAAAATTTTAAAACTTAACATAGTATGGTTTTAGATAACATTATATTGTTATTTCCATCATATTATTTTTAAATAATAATACAAATTATGTTGTAGTCATAAATTTTTAACAAAACTGTATTGTTAAACTCTAACAATATCACACTTTTTTATGGATGTGATAATGTAATTATTAAATTCAAACATTACTCTGTTTATCGTAACAAAATAAATGTTAAAAATAACAATAACTAGTTTTCGACGACCACACATTTGTTTCAGAGAACATAATATTGTTTTCTCAAACATTCTACAACCATATCTTTTATTTGCGTGTAGTGATGAGCGATAGCGTGATTTTTTAATAATGTTGCTCCTTGTGAACGTGATTTCTAAATCGCTGTTCTTTTAAACTGTGACTGTGATCACAGTTTAGCAATATTTTGTTTGTAGCAGTTCTGTTGTTTTGAGAAAATCTAATAAGAACAGCAGTGAAATTAAACAGTGACTGTGATCACGATTTAACACATTTCAGCTCTTCTTCTTTAAAAGTATTTATTAGTCATTTTTAGATTTTTAATTGAACTATAGTGAATTTTTAATCCGAAATAATTTTTAGTCAGGCTTAGGTTCAGTAATTTCAATTCTTTTTATTGAATGAAATATTTTTATTTAATTAATGTGAGTTTCTAAAGAAGAGAAGAAAAATTAAATTAGACTTTTAAGCTGGGGGAAATACCGATATTTTTCTGTGCAGCAACGCACTTCATCAGCACCCTAGTCTATCTACTTGGGTAGATATTGTTATTAACATCAGCTATTTAATTTAAATTCTAATGAAACGGAATGTGAGAAATGATTGTTGTGTACAATTATTGATTTACCTTTGGTAAATACATATGTAAGTATCACTATTTATTTCCCCTGTTTTTCCATTTTTTCATTTTTCTATTTAGGTTAGCACGAAGTTATATTACTCTACCTACGTATGTTTAACTATTCTTCCTTATCTTTTACGATCATCACATTAATTATTTTTACTTATTCCATGTACCGTCGGTACATACCTGTAAAAGTATTATAGTAGTGGATATTATGTTACTTTGTTGTTGCATTCTCCCGTTTATTTGGTTTTTCGAACATTAGTGATTGCCAAGTGAACAGTGATTGCCAAGTGAACATATTTTTGTCACGTGCCCATGATGAATTGAGTATTTATTAGTATTGGTGTCTTGATAAATACTAATAAGAAGAGCGACAAGAATAAACAATTAGCAATCAACCCCATCCATACATTGAGAATTGTCGTATAACAGGCAGAGAGACAATAAAATTGCAAATATATAAATATGAGCTGTACATAGTTGCCAGAAAAGACGATTTGACACGATTTGACGATTTTTTCTTGACAAAAGCTGAATGTATAAAAAAAATTAATGTGGTAGCTTCATTTACTGTAAAGTAAGCATACAAGAACATTCACAGTTTGTATGAAAGAACTATATTTCCAAAACCTGTTACTTGATAAATTCAGTCACAGTTGTTATATGTGATTTTTCAATCGCTGTGAAAAAGTAACAGGTTTCCAAATATCGCTCAACTCTATTACACACAAATGCTTTCTGTAAGATTTTGTTATAAAAGTGTTCAATACAATTTAAGAGACAAAAAAGGCTAAAGGCTAAAGGTAAAATTGTTTCATAAAAATATTGGGCGTATTTTCACAAAAGTGATACTACCCTAATACTTTTGTCATTGTAATACCTTAAGCCTTATTACAGTCTTAAAACACAAATACTATTAAATCTCATTTACAATTAAAATCACTTGACAAGGTTTTTATAATAAGAAAGATAAACAAGAAATATTAAAGGCAGGCGGCATAGACAACTTAAGTGATTCATTATGAGGTATTTTTCAAAGAAGTTTTTTTTCGTAAATAAAAAAGGGGGTTTATAAAGAACATTAGAGAAATTTGAGCTTGCAACTATCTTGGCAATATGCTGCTCATACCTTGAGAAAAATAGAAATTTATTATAAAATCAATTTGCTGAACTGCTAAATGCATTGCACACAAAGTTTACCACCCCCCCCCCCCCCGCCACAACATTTTTCAGCAGACACCAGCCTTTTTCACCCTCTGCACGGCTGGCGAAGGATTTAAGTTAACATCTCCCTTAATGTACATAAATATTTCAAACTGGCAAACTTCCAAGTCATTTGACAGCCATAAGCATTTAAATATAAACCTCAAAACACCTGTAGATGTTGAGGGTAAAACTGATAATAAAAATTAGCAAAAAATAAAAAATTAAATTAATTAAAGAAAAGCACATGAGGAATTTATACAGTAAATACCTTTTCTAAACGAAAAATTCTCAGGAATTATAAAATAAATTTATAAACAAAAAATGACAGCTGACACAAAATTTACTTTAGACAAAGAAAAATCCTCTAGCAGGAGCTGGATTGTCCAAATTGTAGGCGTTCAGATAAAAAATTAAACATACGTAACACATGTCTGAACATGTAGTTAATCTGCTTCTCTACAATGAAAAATGTTTTCAATAAAAGCATTCAGATTAGGTTACAATTTATTATTTTTGAAGACAGTAAACCAGACACAATTTCAGACAGTTTGACAAGCCGACTAATACACAAGGGTAAAATGATGTATGGGCTCTTAGCACGAGAGTTTCAAGTTCTTAAAAAAAATACAAAAAAAAGAAACTGACTAATGTTTCATCAATTAAAATAAAAAAATTTTAAAACTTGAGCTAATGACTTGTTTTTATGACCGCATGTTAAAAAAATATATGATTTAAGCAACACAAAAAAAAAAAAAAAAAAAAAAAAAAAAAAAAAATTAACACCCACATTTAGCAGTCATATGAAAGTTAAAAAGCTCTTAGTAATAATAATCTGTAATATAAAAATATATAAAAAATCAAAAGAACATTTTCTACAAAACAGATTTATAACACACTCTTTTTTCACATAAGAACCCCACACAAACACAATCTCATCAAAAGAAAATTCTCCACCTGCCGTTATGCGATTTCCGGTTGAGAGCTTTTAAATGAATGTCTCTTGAATTTGTCAATAATAAAATTTTAAGATGCTTCTGAATTCAAAGAAAAAAAATAATTGTTAAAACGTGTCTGTAATTACAAAATACTCGTAGACACAGGTAAATTAATTTTTTTTTCTTTTTCTATTTTATCTAATTTTATTTTCTCACTAAATGTCTTTTATGCTCAAAGACACTCTCACACACACTTAAATCAATTACCCACTCAAACACACACGTGTATCAAAAAATATCTTTTAGTCTATTAAAAATTATACATCCATGGCTGTATTATATTTGTCCATGATTTTACACAGATTTATTTCATTGCCTCTTGTTTGCTATATTTGTTCTTCTTCTTTGTTTAGCTTTACACAATCCTTGTGAACTTGTATTAGCTTTCAGCTTAAAAGCAGGATGTAGTGGTTATATTTTCTAATCACAAACGGATATTAAGTTAGATTTCAAAACAGCAAATATACAAGCGGATTTACATGTAAAGTAATAAAACGGCAAAAGCAAATAGACAATTCTAGTAAATATATAAGCCAATGGCTTTCGAACCGGAAATGATATTGCAGAGCTTTTAAATTAATATTATTAAATTAAATTTAACTTTCAGGGATAAGATAAAGTAAACATTTTTAGGTAAAATTGAAAATAAAACAAAATAAAAAAAATAAATAATAAATAAGAAATAAATAACAACTAAACTTAACTTAATTTAATTTAATTTAATTTAATTTAAATTAAATTGAATTAAATTAAATTAAATTAAATTAAATTAAATTAAATTAAATTAAATTAAATTAAATTAAATTAAATTAAATTAAATTAAATTAAATTAAATTAAATTAAATTAAATTAAATTAAATTAAATTAAATTAAATTAAATTAAATTAAATTAAATTAAATTAAATTAAATTAAATTAAATTAAATTAAATTAAATTAAATTAAATTAAATTAAATTAAATTAAATTAAATAAAATAAAATAAAATAAAATAAAATAAAATAAAATTAAATAAAATAAAATAAAATAAAATAAAATAAAATAAAATAAAATAAAATAAAATAAAATAAAATAAAATGAAATGAAATGAAATGAAATGAAATGAAATGAAATGAAATGAAATGAAATGAAATGAAATGAAATGAAATGAAATGAAATGAAATGAAATGAAATGAAATGAAATGAAATGAAATGAAATGAAATGAAATGAAATGAAATGAAATGAAATGAAATGAAATGAAATAAAATAAAATTAAATTAAATTAAATTAAATTAAATTAAATTAAATTAAATTAAATTAAATTAAATTAAATTAAATTAAATTAAATTAAATTAAATTATATTAAATTAAATTAAATTAAATTGAATTAAATTAAATTAAATTCACTTCAATTTAATTCAATTCAATTAAAATTAAATTAAACTAAATTAAATTAAATTAAATTAAATTAAATTAAATTATATTAAATTAAATTAAATTAAAATTAATTAAATTAAATTAAATTAAATTAAATTAAATTAAATTAAATTAAATTCAATTCAATTCAATTCAATTCAATTAAACTAAATTAAATTAAATTAAATTAAATTAAATTAAATTAAATTAAATTAAATTAAATTAAATTAAATTAAATTAAATTAAATTTAATTCAATTCAATTAAATTAAATTAAGTTAAATTAAATTATTTTGAATGAAACTAAATTAAATTAAATTAAACTAAATTAAATTAAATTAAATTAAATTAAATTAAATTAAATTAAATTAAATTAAATTCAATTCAATTCAATTCAATTCAATTCAATTCAATTAAATTAAATTAAATTAAATTATTTTGAATGAAATTAAAGAAAATAGAATAAACTAAAATAAAATAAAATATGTAGCAGCATAATTTTATCATACCTATTTGTTGCGCTCAAACTCAGAAAAGTGTTACTTTTAACTTTAATTTTAATGATGAAAGCAATGTTGCCAATTTCAATTTATTTTGCTTTAAAAAAATGTATGGAATTAAAATTGTTTCTCATTATTATTGCAAGAAGTTGAGCGCACATAAAAAAAAACATTTCATTAATTTTATTTTGTCAAAACCCAAAAAAACAGAATAATAAAAAGTAAAATTTATACAAAGAAAACCAACGTTCCAATGCAACAAACTGTAAAATTGGTAGAAAGCATAAAATACAATACCAGAAAACATGATTTAATATGCTGCAACATGTTGCTACAATATGAGTATTTGTTTGCAATAGTTAAAGTTTGATTTATGGAAAACATACGACTATACAAAATAAAAAGAAAAAAAAATGACAATAAGCTCATTGCTAAATAAAGTGAGAAGTCTTAAAATATTATTTAAAGAAGATTAAATGATTTTGCTTTTTTTAATAAAGATGAGTTTAGATGCTATTTAAATCTTTTTAAATAAAAAGATATCTATTTAAAAATAAACTTTAAAAAACTTTTGTCAGCAGCAAATACACTTTCTGCTTGACGACCTTTGAACTTGTAGCATTTTTCTTATAATTCTCAAGTTCTGTTGAAAAAAGAAGTCAATTAATTTTCACTACTCGTTTGTTTTTGTTTTCTTTTTTTGGTGCCTTCAAAAAATGTCTTGCTGTTAATTCAATGTTAAAACTTAAGCAATTTGTTTTTTGTTTTCTGTTCCTTTTTTTCAATTGCCAAGCGAAGCGCTTCTCAAGCATGACATTTACTTGACTGCCACATGATTTATTTGATTATCTTAATTAAAAACAGCGTAGTTCAATGTTACATGTTTCATTCATGTAGAACTCAACCGGAAATCAGGCAATCAACTTAACGCAAACTTATCCAGCAAATAACTATTTTAAATTAAAAAAGGGCAATTGAGATCAAGTTAATTCCACTATTTTTTTCTCATTATTTATATATATATATATTTTTTAACGCATTGCAGTTAAAGTGCAAATATTAAGAGAATGAATGAATGCATTTCGGAAATAAGAAAAAATGTCTTCAACATTAAAACGTTCACTTCATGCTGCGCAGGATATTGAATTGACTTTATAGTGGAAAAAAACAGAAATGAACATAAAACTGTTGTTAATGGAAAAATATATTGAGATATGAGCACAGATACAAAAAATTAAAAAAAAAAACTTGAATGGGTTTTGAAATTAAACAGTCAGACTATTAAAAGTATTATGATAATTAAGAATGCTGCTTCAATCCATTCAAAGTTTATAATAATTTTTTTTTAATTTTTGGATTTTTGCCATCGTATATTTAAAGATCTTCGAAAATGTTCGAAATTCATAAAGTTAAATTCGAAATCAAAATAAAACATCAAAAATTATTTATAAATATATTTTTTTTTAATTTCTACATTCTAATTAAACTATTTAAAATTTTTTGAAATCTTCGGAAATTTTCGAAATTTATAAAGTAACATTCGAAATGAAAATAAAAAATAAAAACTTTTTTATATATATATTTTAAATTTTTTGGATCAAATTATAGTATTTTAAGTTCTTTATGATGTACGAAAATTTTCGAAATTTATTAAGAAACAAACGTTAAAAATTATTAATATATAAAATAAAATATCAAAACTTAATAATATGTGTTTTTTAGATTTTTGATTCTAAATATAGTTTTTTAAATTTATATAAATCTTCGAAAATTTTCGAAATTTATAAAGTTACATTCGAAATCAAAATAAAACATCAAAAATTATTTATGTATATTTTTGTTATTTTTTAAATTATTATCGAACTATTTTAAATTTTTTAAGATCTTCGAAAATCTTCGAAATTTATAAAATTGCATATGAAGTCAAAATAAAACATCAAAACTAATTAATGTATATTTTTATTAAGATTCTAATTATGTATTCTTTAAGAACTTCGAAAATTTTCGAGATTTGTATAAAGATACATTCGAAGTCAAAATACAACATCAAAAATTATTTATATATATATATATATATATATATATATATATATATATATATTATATTCTAATTATAGCATTTTACATTTTTTAAGATCTTCGAAAATTTTCGAAACTTATAAAGTTACATTCGAAATTAAAAGAAAAAATTAAAACTTATTTTAATGAATATGTATATATTTTTAATTTTTTGACTATAATTATATCGACAAAAAATTAATTTAGGTAAATTTATTCTTTTGTAGCTTTCAAATAGTTTGCATATGTTATTTTTTCTTTTGCTTTTTAAATTTAAAGCAATATATATTTTTAATGCTCCTAAAAGAATAACTAAAAATTGTTTTTTTCAGTTCTTCTTTTACTTTAAAACTTTCTTGTTAATTTTGAAAGTTTTCTTTTAAAATTAAATTATTGCATTATCCTGGGATTAAAGTTTCTAAAGATTGTTTTTTTTTTATTTTCTTTTGCTACTTGTCAAACTTTCAATTATGACTATTTCAATAGCAATTCTGCAAGACGAAATCCCTTTATTAACTCTGCCTGTCATTATCCATTAATGTCTGTTCACAGCTTCTGTTACTCTTTTAAAGCTTTTTAATAAAGTTTAACCCTTACAAAAAGTTTTTTTTTTTTTTTGTAAATCATTATTAATCCTTTACTGCTACTCAATTATGACAAACTTATAAATGTCATATCCAGCATGATTTACATATTTTCAATTTTATTCTTTAAACCAAAAAAAGGAAAACTAGGGAATATAAATAAACTCCAATAACGAGAACACTAAATTAACATTGTCACTGCTTTATATACCAATTTCAGAGCTATTTTTGTAATAAAGATAAAAAGAAATATCTCTGTATATACATACAAATTTATTTTATAATTGAAATTTATGCTTCAGTTGATATCTGTTGAAAATAATGCACAAATTTCTTGTTTTGAAAGCTGGACGATATAAGTGTTAAACACGAGGTAAAAGTATAAATAAAAATTAAGTGCAAATAAAAACCATGCATATTGATTAAATAGTTTTGTTATCAGTAATCCAAGCAGATGGATTAGGAAATGAGAATTTAATTTAATCAAATCTTAATTTATGTTGTTGCATCTATACGGAGTTCAAAATGTCGAAATATATATAACGACTACTCGATTTTTTAAAATGGCGTTACAATAAGTAAAAACATGACATTTAGGGCCATTATTAAAACTTAAAGTTAATTAAAAGTAAGATTTTATCGGACGCATAAAAACTTTATCATTTGCAAAATTTTACTTTAACTTAAAGTGAGCTATAAATTACAAGTAAGTTTATCCTACCTGATAAGTTAAATCCAATTTGCAATAATGAAAAGCTTTTTATACGTCCGATAAAATTGCACTTTTAACTAACTTTAAGTTGTAATAATGGCCCTCAATAACACAAAAATTTAAAGAAAGTAAAATTAACAAAAAAATAAAATAAAATATAGTAAAATAATATACAAAAAAAAACTGTAAAATAATATAAAAATAAAATGAAATAAAAGAAAATAATAATAAAATAAAACAAAATTAAATAAAATAAAATAAAATAATATAAAAAAATAAAATAAAATTAAATAAAATAAAATAACATAAATTAAAATAAAATAAAATAAAATAAAATAAAATAAAATAATATTAAGTTAAATTAAATAAAAATAAAATAAAAAAATAAAATAAAATAAAATAAAATAAAATAAAATAAAACAAAATAAAATAAAAAAATATTAAATAAAATAAAATAAAATTATATAAAATAATATAAAAAAAATAAAATAGAATAAAATAAAATGAAATAAAATAAATTAAAATAAAATAAAATAAAATAAAATTAAGTTAAATTAAATAAAAATTAAATAAAAAAATAAAATAAAATAAAATAAAACAAAATAAAATAAAATAATATTAAATAAAATAAAATAAAATAAAATAAAATAAAATAAAATAAAATAAAATAAAATAAAATAAAATAAAATAAAATAAAATAAAATAAAATAATATTAAATAAAATAAAATAAAATAAAATTAAATTAAATTAAATAAATTAAAATAAAATAAAATAAAATAAAATAATATTAAATAAAATAAAATAAAACAAAATAAAATAAAATAAAAAAATATAATAAAATAAAATGGGATAAAATAAAAACTAAATAAAATAAAATAAACCAAAAAAAAAAGGAATTAAATATAAATAGCCATGGGCTTGTGGCAAAAATTAAATAAAAATATACTTAATAGTAACAAACCAAAAAAGTTTGTCTTAAGTAGAACAAAAATAAGCAAATTAACTAACATGTGTATAATTAGTAAAAGAACAAACGACAATGGTAAGACTGTTGTAAATATAGAGATGGTAAAATTGAGCTTGCAATACAAAAAAGCTTCCAGCAAATTGAAATACGATGAATCAAAACAATTCACATATTCCATTTGCAATAATGCTAAGTATATAAAGCAGAAATCTACATCAACTGACACCACACACAGTGGACCAAACACAAAAGAACGCTGATGATGAAGGTTTAGTTGCCTTCGAAAACGGCTGTTCCGTTCAACTATGTGTTGTCAGAATATTTACAACTATCTTTGGTGTTATTTGTTCATTAATAATTATCACATTTAATTTGGCATAAAAAGCGATACGAACTTTAGCCTGTTAAAAACATAAATATAGAAACAAATGGAGTTCGAATAATAATTAAAATTAACTGAAAAATAAAATAAATTAAATTTAAAAAAATATTATATAAAAATCATAAATTAAATTAAATCATATAAAATAAAATAATATTAAATTAAAAAATTAAGCCAAATAAAATAAAATAAAATACAATAAAATACAATAAAATAAAATAAAATAAAATAAAATAAAATAAAATAAAATAAAATTAAATTAAATTAAATTAAAAAAAATAAAATAATATAAAATAAAATAAACTCGAATAAAATAATATAAAATAAAATTAAATAAAATAATATTAAATTAAATAATATTAAATTAAATAATATTAAATTAAATAAAATTTAACAAAATAAAGTAAAAGAAAATAAAATAATATGAAATAATATAAAATAAATTTGTAAAATAAAATAATATAAAATTGAATAAAATTAAATTAAATAAAATACAGTAAAATTAACTGTAAAATAGAGGGTCTTACTACGAGTGTCGTATTACGACTTCAACTACGACGATTTTGTACTAGACTAAAGAAAATTGCAAGACTTGAATAAAGCCCAGAATAAAAAAAAACAAAAAAAACAAAATAAAAAAAAACTTGTTTAATTATTTAGTTCGTTTTTCTTGCAAAATTACGTAACTTCGAGATACTTCTTTTCTACTTTAAGCCATCCGTATATGTATGTATATTTTCACTTGGCAGTTTTTTTATTTTGTAATTTTTTCAGGTGACAGAATGGCAAGTGTATAAATATTATTACTTTTCTTGCATTTTTACTACAAATTATACGTACTTAACCCCAATTTCTGCAGTCATTTTCATAAACAATATTTTCCCACAGCACACACATGCTGAGACACACACACACACACAAAAACTCAGGTAAAAAATGCAGTCAAATTTGCATTCTTCTTACACGTGGTTGTGATGAAGAAAAAAACTTTTTGTAAGACACATTAAACATTAAAATGTTTACACTAAAGACGATCACAAAATATGAATGTATATAAAGTACAAACTTATAGTAGTGTTGGCGCAATTTGTCGTTGACAGAGCGAAGAAGCTGATGTGAATGTGGAAGGGATAAAAAAAAATTTATTTAACAATAAATTATGTATAATAAAAAGAGATGCAGCAAATTCAAGGATATTGCATAATTACACACTGTGCTCAGGCAAAGTGTTGCAAAATAAGCATGTAAGTGGAAAAAAGAAGAAGCTTCTTTTAAATTTTTTTATATGAAATTTCTGCTCAAAACCAAAACTACTTAAAAAACTATATATGGAAAATTTCTTAGTAAGTTTATATAAGAATTTTTCAGGCTCATTGATTCCATCCATCCCCAAGATATACATACACAAGAAAAATATAAAAACTTGTTATGCTTTCTTTCTTGCTTGTTTTCTATTCCAGCAACACTCGTACGTACATACATACATACATAGTTATATGGCTAATGGGACTTACACATGCATTTTTACTTTGAGTACAATATATAAAAATTTTGTGTAACTTTTGTGTGTGTGTGTTTGTGTGTATTTGTGCATACTTACCCTGCAGTCAGACTGGGGCCAAGTATCTCTATGTCAACACTAAAATTATAGTAGTAGTTACATTGTCTACAATTTCTCTTCTATTCGTCAGTACAAAAGAAAGAGAGAAAACAGATTTGGTGTATTTCTGGTGCATTTTGCAACAACTTGTCAATATAAATAAATTTGTATGTACGTAAGGTATAGAAATGTACCAGTAAATGTCTGGTTGGTCTGTCTCCATATTCCCATAAGAACTATGAATTCACTACTTAGTCAATTGTTTTAGTGTTACTAGTTGATTTTCAATGACAATCACATGCTAAATGTCTATGGCACAAACTATTGTATGGGGAATAATTGTAGAGTACTACTGGTGACAAAGTCAAAAGCGACTCAGTATTTTTTCACCATCGGCATTTCCTTCAGGGTAAGTGTAAGCAGTTGCTTGTTTGAGTTTGTGCGTGCTTTGCTGACTTCATCATAAATTACAGCATCACAAAGTGCATGTATTATTTGCTCTGGAGCACAAATATAAAGCATATGAGATGTGCATGTTGTATGTTTATTAACACCTATCCAACCAGCAGTCACTTAAAATATGATGTTATGGCATTTGTTTACAACATTTGTTATGATATATGTATATTCAATGTTACCAGGTACGAAGATTTGGAATTCAATATATAGTTCCAGAGTATAATTCTTATCAAATCAGACACATTATTTGCTCAACAAAGATATTAAGAGCTTGAGAAACACACACAATGTTAAATAATTCACAACTGAATACCACAATGTTAACAAGACTCAAGAAGGTGTCACGATGACCCAAAAATGCTTTAGATTTGTGACCGCAAAATGTTCAACATTTTTTTACTGAATTTTAATAATTTCTACGCACTGTTAGTTAGCGTTAGTTAATATCGTTCCATTTTTAAATTCATTTTATTTTATTATCTTTTCTTTTATTTAATTTAATTTTAAACTATGAACATATCACAAAAAAATGTATAAGCCCAAATGCATTTACTAATGGTACACAATATAATGATTTCTCTTATTCCATTTAGTTGAAAAAAATCATGTTAGCAGAAAGCCATGGGTGCTGATGAATTGTGTGGCGGCACAGAAAAATGGAAGCATTTTCTTTAGTCTAAAGTCTAGTTAAATTTTTTTTATCGCCTTTATAAAATCATATTAATTAATGAAAAATATTTCATTCTATAAGAATTGAAAATGCTGAACTTAAGCCCAATTAAGAAATTATTCGTGACTTAAATTATTTAATTTTGTCTCATTACACTATTCAAACTTATTTTATTTTGTTTTATTTTCCTTCTTTTTTATTTAATTTCGTTATCTTATGTATTTTTTATTTAATTTATTTTTTATTTTTTTATTTTATTTTGCTTTCTTAATATTTATTTGAAAATATTTTATTTTTTTATTTTACTTTATTTTATATTATTTTATTTTATTTTATTTTACTTAATTTTGTTTTGTTTTATTTAATTTTGTTTTGTTTTGTTAATTTATTTTATTTTACTTTATTTTATTTTATTTAATTTTATTTTATTTTATTTTATTTTGTTTTGTTTTATTTAATTTTTTTGTTTTGTTAATATATTTTCTCTTATTTTATTTTATTTTATTTTATTTTATTTTATTTTATTTTATTTTATTTTATTTTATGTTATTTTATTTTATTTTATTTTATTTTATTTTATTTTATTTTATTTTATTTTATTTTATTTTATTTTATTTTATTTTGTTTTGTTTTATTTAATTTTTGTGTTTTGTTAATTTATTTTCTTTTATTTTATTTTATTTTATTTTATTTTATTTTCTTTTATTTTATTTTATTTTACTTTATTTTATTTTATTTTTTAAATTTTTGCCATACTTAATATTTTAGCAGAAAATAAAAGAAATGGTAACACTGAATTTACAGCAAATCATTTGAGCGCGTACATATGTATGTGTTTACTCTTTTGCTGGTTAAATTGAGTTGCATACACCCCCACTCACACATACATGTGTACATGCATGCTTTTGTTCTCATAAAAGCTAACGGCCACAACAACAACAAAAAGACTCTTTGCATTTCAATTGTTCTCGTTGTATTTGTTGTTAAAATCATCAGCTTCTTACTAACACACACGCACACACACGCACACATGTAAAGGAAGTCAATGCAGCCAATACATTTTAACGGCAAATGTGAATTTGTAATAAACATCATACAACTTAAGAACACTGAGAAGATTTTTGCGGAAAATTTATATATGAATATGAATGAATGTATGTATGAATATATACATATATGTACATATATCTATGTACATATATGTATGTATAAATATGTGTGTTTATACATATGGTTTTATTAACGGAAAATAATTTAGTTTCATGAATCAATATTTTTTATGCACAAGGCCAATATCATTTAACTAGATTTTTTTATTTAATTGAAATTTTCCTAAACGTCTGGACTTATTTCGATAAAAATTTTGTATATGTGTGTGTGTGTGTATATAAGTGGGTCGATAGTTGATTCAGATTTATAATTTGTGCCGGTAGGTGGCACTGCAGTAACGGCTGAAAATGGCGAATCTTTTAGATTTTTAAGCAAACATTTGGATATGAAATAAAAGGATTTGTTGATCAAAAGTGTAAAAAATGTTGTGCTAAATTCAATGAGGCCTATCAAGTTACATGATTAGTTGCTTCTTTTGTATTCCTGTAATATTAGTAGCAAATAAAAAGAGTTTGTTGAGATGAAAGTGAAAAATTATTTAAAGTCATTTTATATCCAATATGGATAATTATTTTTTTATACAACCTCATGTAGTGGATATTAAATAAAAACTTTTACTGAAATGGAAATTAAAAAATAAAAAGAAAATTACTCTTAATTTAATATGGTCAGCTTTATAAAAGAAAAATTTGGCGTATCACTAGGTTAAGAATAAAAGAGATGAAGTGTGTGTGCAGTATTTAATTTTGATTATTAATTCTTTAAGGCAACGGGGTTTGTTAGTGCTATGATTCTCACTTTGACATAATTTTTTTAATTCCAGTTAAATATTTCTCTCACTGTTTAATGTTTTGCTGATATTTTTCTCTTTGCACAAACTTTTAGTTTTATACTTATAGAATAATTTCTTAAAACGCAATTCACATCGAGCAATAGCACGAGCATGAGTGTATCTGTTTATTGCATTATATATAAAAAATTCAAAAAATAATAATATGAAATAATCATGTTCGCTATATTTGCTAAAGGAAACTTTTCACAAAGCAAAGTAAAAGTATAAACAAGAGAAATGTTGTCTAACTTAAATTCTGGGAAATTTTTATTGAATATTTTGCTGCTTCAGCAGCATATTAACTATAATAGTTGTTTGTTTATTTAAAAAATAATAATGCTTTATAGTTGTATGGATAATGTTCATTTGAAATGAGTTCATGAATTATTGTTGAAGAAAAGTTGTGATTATTTGATACGAGCTGAAGCTTTTATTATAAATCTTGAATGGGAATCATATTGAAAGACAAGTATACATTTTAGCCACCTTAAGAACTCATGCCGTGATCTGTCATCATTGTGGTTGCTGTGGAATATATATGTACATAAATAAACATAAATCTCAATAACAATAAAAAAAAAATATTTTTATTGTTATTATTCGAAATACGACTATATTCATGTCTTTATTGCTTTCATACAAGACAACCCTCTAAAATGCTCAAATAAACAACAGAATTTTCCCTTGTAGGGCCCACCACAGTGTCATTTGCTTTCCCCTGAAACCTTTGTAATTCTACTGTTGTCAGTCACACAATCTGATTTCATGCGCAATTACCACTTAAAGTCTTAAGTGTCGTTTAATTGCAAAGACAAAGAACATACTTTCCCTTATTTCCAAGAAATACTCATCTCATTGAAACTCAATTGTGAAGCACATAAAGATGAGTGTGTACTATACATACTCGTACTTTGTTTAAGCAAATTGTTACCTACAAATCGGATAATAAAATTTGTCTTTAAATAAAATCATAAAAATAATAAAATTACTTCTTTATGACTTTTAGTTCTGCTTGTTAATTCAACTGGATTTAATGAAAAATTTTCCTTATGGAGCTGAAAACATATTCGTCAACTAGTCTCAGAAAAAAAATTTCATTTAAAGAAGGCAGCATTGATTTTAATTTTCTTAATTTTAAAGCAATTAAACTTAATGTATCTTCAGAGTAAAATGTTATTATTTAGCAAAATAAATATTCAAGGCCAAAATGGAAATATAAAATCACAACATCATCACGTATTTAAATAAGAACAAAACAAACAAAAGAAATTTTTTTATTAAAGCCCCGTTCAGACTATTATACAGGTATTAATACTTTCATCACATTTTACGATACAGAAATCTAAATACATTCGTTGCGACTGTCAAAAAATCTAACGTAAAATCACATATTGCGTTCAGACCATCACATTTCAAATAAAATGTGTGATACAAGCAGAAAACAAAACAGCTGTTCAATGCAAATGTCTGTGCTATTCATTGACTAGCGGCGGCAAAGCGGTTTCATGCAGGCGGGGACGTGCCGGCACTTGAAAAAATTCTGCAGTTAAAAATATTCTATGTAAATAACAGAAAAAATTTAAGAAAAGATATTACAAAAACGTTAAAAAATTACGTCAACGAAATATACTTCCATACGATTCACTTATTCAAAATGTTGAGCCGATATATAGGGTGTTTTTTTAGAGGTATAGAACTTCAAATTGAAATAAAATACAAGAAAATCATTTTAATGTCCATCAATTTGGCTTTATTGGAAGGATAATTTTATGCCATTAATGTTTAAATATGATTTCGGGCATGTGGCCGCCGCGGCTGGCTCGAATAAAGCCAATTCTACAGGTCCAATTTTCAACCACTTTTTCGAGCATATGGGGCCGTATGTTGGCAATAACGCCACGAATGTTGGCTTCCAAGTCCCCTAACGTTTCTGGTTTGTTGGCGTAGACGAGCGACTTCACATATCCCCAAAGAAAATAATCCAATGGTGTCAAATCACACGATCTTGGTGGCCAATTGACAGGTCCATTCCGCGAAATTATGCGCTCATCGAATGTTTCCTTCAATAAATCGATTGTGACGTGCGCTGTGTGGCATGTAGCGCCGTCTTGTTGGAACCACAACTCATCCACATTCATGCCATCCAATTCGGGAACAAAATAGTCGGTTAGTCGGCTCCAATTGCTGTGCACGGTGGCGAATCGATTCATTCGGGTCCTCTTCAACACTTTGCTCTACAGCGGCAATTGTTTCTTCGGTGCGCACTGTTCGACGTCTCTGCGGATGCGTATTATCACATAGAGTAAACGTAGTGGGAAAACGATCCATGGTTAACCGAATTAATTGCTCTGATGGACGATTATGTCGACCATAAAATGGACGGAGCTTGCGGTAAACTTCGCGAACTGAACCATTATTTTCGAAATAAATTTGCACGATTTGCAAGCGTTGTTCTTTTGTCAACCTGTTCATGATAAAATGGCAAACCAAACTAAATATTAATCACTTGACAGCTGACAAAATGGCCGCCAGTTAAAAAAGTGATGCCAACTTAAAGTTCTATACCTCAATAAAAAACACCCTTTACATGTGACAAAACATATTACATCAATGACGACACGCTATCGGCGGCGAAACAGCCGACTTGGAAATTTGGGTTGTGTGAAAATGCAACCCTGATCTAATGAAAAGTATCATCGTTTAGAAAATTTTCTAAAAACGAAAAAGTCTTATGGGATGTCAAAATTTGTATTGTATTATTTGTCACTTTGATGACATTTTGAGTTCAGACTATCACACTTGCACGTATTATTTGAATTTTTGACAAGTATAAATACAAAGTATTTATACTTGAACGCGGCTTTAAGAAGACTTTTTATAACACTCGTTGTATTTGAATTTCTAAAAACAAAAAAAAAAACAAAAAAAAATAACAACCCGCGGTTTTCACAACACGAACAGTCGACTTGAGTAGAAATTTTTTTAGAAAATTTTTGTAGAAAACAGACAGTAATTATATCACCTATTTGCTAAAATATGTATTTTTTATTAAAAATGCATTGACAATTATTCACCCTTATTCTATTTGGCGTCGGCAACATCGTCATCAATTTTGAAACAACATCAATATAACACAACATCAATGCTAACTTTGTATTCCCTAATAGCCTTTCACACTTACTCACATCTTTCATCTTTCATCAATTTGGCAAGATGATAACATTTTCCCATAAGAATTATACAGGGCTGAATGTTCAATATCTTTCAACATCTTTAAAAGATGTTTCTATCTCACTTTGTTCCGTTCAACATCTTTCGATTATTTTAGTGTCATCACTAGAAAAAATGTATACAACTATATACATACATGCATACATATGTATGTATGTATATCTACATATGCATGTACATATGTACATACATTCAAAGCTACATTTTGGAATATCCTTCCCAAAAAAAGATCCGTAATTACTCTAAGATTTTATTATATACATACATATGTATGTATATGTATGCATATAATAAAATCTGTTATATGTTTTCCAAATCGACATAAATTACATAAAAGTAGTTGCAAATGTCTACGCGAAATCTTTGCGGATAAAGTTTGTAATATTTTTTCATTATCATTTTCCACTGGCATAATTTCAACTAATTCTGCACATTGTAGCATTATTTGTTTCTGCTCCTCAGGAGCCAGCAATTAAATCAATTTCTACTGAATTTTTAAATTGCATTTTATTATTTAATTTTTAGTGGCTCACATTCGTAAAAATAGTATTATAATACATGACAGATGAAAGATGAAAGATGTTGTAATGTGAACAGGTTTTTTCAATTTTCAACAACAAAGATGTGAGTGAGTGTGAAAAGGGTATAACAGTGTTATGACGACGTTGCCTGTTTATCGATAAATACAATACACATATCCAATATTTGAGTCAGCTGGTTCATTTTGTTTGCTATTTTTGGTAAAAGTATTTTTGAATAAGTAAAAGCTTTGTAAATAAATTAAAATAAAATGTTTTTCTTTCCTATTGAGACGATGAAAAAAAAATTAATAGTGAAAATAAGATTTCTCAGACAAAAGTGATGCATTTGCCAGTTACCCAAAGAAAAGTAAATGATAAGTTCTCTCATGTTTTTGGAAAATAATGGGTAATGTTCATCCTTTTAATATTTTACAAATATTTTCGGCTGAACAAAACATCATTTAGGAATGTATTGGATACAATAGAGCCTAACTTTTGAAACAAAAGGGATCAGATCAACGTTTATTGGAGCTTGGAGCTTGGAGCTTCCTCCAAAGGTACTCAGTGCTAATTGTTTATATACCCCGCCTTCAGTTGCTTTGCTGTTGTTGTTTGCAACCTTTTTTTAATTTAAACCTCAGTATAATTTCCCAACACACTATTTACCTTACTTTTTGCCATCCACCACTAGTTCTAATTGGTGGACCGAGGGAATTTAGTGCAGTCTCACTTTCTCACTGCACCTTGAAATTATTAGGAAACTACCCCTGAGGAATCCTCTGGCAAAAGAAGGACTTTTCCAACTCTTCCACAAGCTTTTCAAATTGGTTGGGTTTGGTAATTTTAATTTTGTCCATATTATATTTTTCACTTTTTTTAAGAACTTTTTTCAAATAAATATGTACATTTTTATATCTACTTATATTTCACTTTTTTACCATTTAAATTATTTTTCAAATTCGTTGAGGCATGCACACAACAGAACACGACATCAAAAATACTGACCACAAAATGAACGGCAACATCAACATCAATGTTTCTTTCAGAATACCAAACATATGCTGACAGTCATCGATAAATGGCAATACTATCTACGGGAATACCGATTTGATAAAAAAACATTAAAAACGACGTCGTGTTATGTTGCCGACGCCAAATAGAATAAGGGTGATTATTTATGGGCACAACTATTTCTTTTTAACCGACTTCAAAAAAAGGAGCAGGTTGACAATTCGCCTCTATTTTTTACTTATTTTTTATGTGTGGATCTTAATAAATCAGTACATTTTAAATCGATTGTAAATTTTTTTTCCTTGTCTGAGGATTCCCATTGGTCCCATTGCAAAAACAGTGGGCGGTGACACGCCCACAATTTTTTAATATAATTTTATGATATTCCACTTATTTGATTGCTAAGAAACCTATAAAACACCTTTAGTTCTTGTAATTACAGAGTTTGAAAGTTGAAAAAATGGCCGGGATTACGCCCATTAAAATTTATTATAGTATTTTACTTCTTCGGTTCTATTTAACCGATTTTTACGGAACTTGCCACACACCTTGAGCTCTAAAATAGACACAATCCTCGATTTACAAAAATGGGCGGAATCACGCCCACTAAAATTTAATATTTTATTTTAAGTGGTTCTACTTTACCGATTTTTGCAAGACTTAACATGTACCCTGAGCTCTTGAAAAACACAATCTTGCACTTAAAAAATGGACGGAGGCACGCCCATTAAAATTTAGTTTTATATTTCACGTACTACTTATCTTCTTCTATCAGATCTATGCATTGAAGTCGGTTTTTTTTGGCAGAAAGAATTATTTAACACTTAGTTCACTATTGCTTATGACGATCATAAGAAAACTTTTTAAACAAAAATTTCCTAAATTAACAAGAGGTATTATGCTAAAATTTTATTCAAACAAATGAGAAGTCTAAGTAATATCATAGTTGAAACAAGAACTCTTTAAACAATCATATGCCATATGCACAATGTGCAAGCTTTTACAACAGAGCTTTGTGCTTTCATACCAAAGAGGGCACAACAGCCAACGATATCTCGTTGAAAGCAATGCTTGCTGCTTAGCTTGAAAAAAAAAATGAAAATCAAGAACAAATTTTTAGATCTCAATGAACATATATAAATTTATTTAGAAGTTCTTTGCTTCGCAGCTACCACGTCAAAAGTTGCTACTTTTAAGGCCCTTCTAAATTCCAATACAATTTATTTGGATCAATAGTCAATCAGACTTTAAGCTAGTTGAGTTTTGAGGATCACAAAAAAAATCCTTAAAATCCTTAAAATCCTGAGAAAAGTCAATAAAAATTCCATTGAATATATACAAACAATAAAACGCCCTCACAAATCCCCAAACAAAATATTCTTTTCGACCGCTTTTATGCCCCCTTAAAAATAATAAAACGCAACCAGCACTAGACCGTAAAGAGACAAAAACTCTGACAACTAAAGACAAATGAAAAATTACAGATAAAGGGCGCAAGCATTGTTGTATATTTCTTCAAAAAAAAAAAAACACAAAATACATAATCAAATGCCAAAGAGCAAAAGGTACTCCAGCAAACCAATCATTCATCTGCTAAATCCTTAAACTTTAATAGAACTCGAGAAAAAAAACACAAACAGCAATTCATGGTTAAATATTGAATGGATAGCTGCGGGTCTTAAGAAAATAAATCCACATTTAAATCTAACATTTTAGCTTATATTCCATTTATTTGACTTAGAAAATAAGTTTAACTAAGAATCATACAAAACATGAACTTGTAAGGAATATTAAAAAAATATATACATATTTAATAACAAATATTACTAAAGTATGCAGCAGCAGCAGCAACAGCAGCAGCGTACAATAATAAGGATTTGAAAAGGAAAAAAAAAACTAGAGAGTACAAAACATAAACACTGCAACATGAAGCAAAATTGTCCTGGGACTCGTAAACGTTACTTTTTTTTTGTTCTGCACCAGCGTCTGCAATAAAGTTCAGTCATTTGTTTCTTTATTTTTTTTGTTCTTACTTCCAACAGTTTTTAAAAATAATGTGTAATAAAACCCTGGCTCAATTAAAGTAGATATGGCAAATGCAAATGTTAAGGACCATATGACTGTAGGAGATAATATTGTGGATGGCCCTGGTTAGTGCTTCGAAGAATATTAAATGTAAATGATTTAAGCAAAAATATCCAGAGCAATAAAAACTTGAAAGATGGATATTAAAACTATTTAAATATCAACTCAAATTTATTATTAAAATATTTAAATGCAAATTAGTTAAAAATAAGCATTTAAATACGAAGGCAAAAACTGGGCAACAATAGTTTTTATCTTAATAAATAATTTTTTGTAAATTTACCTAAAAAAAAAAAATATATATATATATATATATATATATATATATATATATATATATATAAAATAAACAAATAAGCAAGTGAAATTAAGAACCTGGAATTGTAAAAATTAATACAGCAGAGCGAGTTTATAACGTTATATAACCGCTGTTCGTTATAACCACAAGCCACTGTACATATCTTAAAATATTTTTAATGCCGCAAAAAAAATTAATTAATTTCCATTCCTGATTTGAAAATACTTTCCAACAAAAATATGCATAAAAATTTTTTCCCAGTATTTATTTAAATAAATTCCCAGTATTTTACAAAGTATTTTTTTTTTTAATATTCCCAAATTGCTTAAATGATTTCTAAGTATTTAATTTATTATTGGCTAAAAATGTTTTCCAATGTCAATGTCCCATTCTGGGTTTCAAAATTAAAAAAAAAATCCCAGTATTTAAAAAATCTTCTTAAATTTTTAAAATAATTTCCCAGTACTTTAGCATTTGTAAAAATATTTTAGGTAATTTTTAGCTCTTCCCAATGTTTTTCATTTTCAACTCTATGACTATTTCCGGCTTCAAAGTTTAGTGAAAATATCTGCAATTAGAAACACATCCCAATATTTTTTCTTGCAATTTCCTAATAATTATATAATAAAATTAAAATAGCTTTAATACTCGTGTAAACAACTTTTAAAATTTTTCAATTTAGATGCCATCCCATCCTTAAACAATTTCCTAATGCATTTTTATCCCAGTATTTTTTAAAGTAAATCCCAAAATTGTTCAAACATTAAAAAAAATCCTCTTTAGTTTCAATCTTTGATCAGAAAGTTTAGTGGCAAAATATTTGTCAGTAGTTTTTTAATGATCTCTTAAGCCATTTTTTTTTTTAATTTTCTAATATTTTTTTAAATTAATTTTATACCAATTTTAATGGTGGAAACATGCTGGAAAATATTTTGCATTATTTTTTTTACAAGATTTTCTTTTGTTTTCAAATATATACTTTAGTATTTTTTAAAAGACTGCCCAGTATTTATCAATTGACTTTCCTTCTCTGGCTTGGGAGTTGTGAGGAAACGTTTTCAACCTTGAAAATATTTTCCAGCAATATATATAAATACATATCGTTACCTTAGTATAGAAACACCCTAACTAATTTTTTTTTAATTCGAATTTATCGATATATCGATAGATTAGAACCTATTAGAATAACGAGTTAGGGCTTTTCTACATTAAAGTTACGATATATCATATAATTTTTCATAGATATTTCAAAGTATTTCTTTCTAGCAAATCTTAATAAATTTAAATTCAAAAGCCTTTTTTAAAGATAGAAAAATTTACTAGGAATATATATATATATATATATATATATATATATATATATATATATATATATATATATATTTATAAAAACAAGTAAGCTTAAATAAAATGCTTCTATATTTAAATTGTAAAAGCCATTTGTTTATAGCCAAGTTTCTTTCTTCTTCTTAGGAAATAAAAGATGAAAATGATTGCATGCTTTCAGGCTGTAGAGTGTTAAACGAAACAAGAACTTTATTAATGGCCTCAAGTGTATTAGATGTTAAAAATAAAAATCAAAATAGAAGCAAAACAATTCTGCATTAACTTTCAAAATAAAATTGTATAAAAAAGAAATTTTGTCAGAATATTTTTATTTTATATAAAAAGTCTAGTCTTTAATATTTCTTTAACATTTCTACGTAGTATTTAATAGATCAAAAAATTAAATAAATAACAGTGATACTCGTATTCAATGAAGGTATGCTTGAAATATATGCTATTGAGAATCAGTATAAAATTTTTGAATTTAAATTTTATTGTATGTCATTAGTTTTTTTTATTTTTTTTTATAGCATATTTTTGAAGCTGAGTACACACGGAACAGGCTAGTGAAGTTATAAAAATTTGCGGCAGCTTGTATTGATATTTTATAACACACGAAGACTGGGTTTACACAAGGCAAATGTGGGTTGAACATTTCCTTAGTTTATGGGCGACAGAGATTGTTGGACGAGAGAAAAGTTGCTCTACAAAAATTGCTTTGTGTGAACCCAGCCTAATTTGTAATTACGTGCGCTCTAGTCTGGATATACTAATAAAAAATTATAGATATAAACTCACACTTTTTACGAGTATTACAAAATGTTTAAAATTTTAATTCACAGTTGCTCCAACCTGAATTCAAGATAACTTACTTCATTTCATTGCCTCTACAATTGTTTGCTTCGTGTATACATGGCTTTGCAATCAAATATATTCATTTACACAAGCATTCCATTGCTTTAAATGGAAAAATCCTTTATTGCAGCTTTTTTTTACATATTTGTGTTATTGTGAAAATCAAATAAATAACATCAATAATAAATGCAACTGTAAGAACTGGTTGGTGTTATAAATTTTTAATTTAATTTATTGTTATTTTCATGTGTGTATTTCGTTGCAACAGCAGCCGAAATATATTTTAAAAAAGGATTTTTTTTTATTTAAATATTTCATGTACATATTTTACAGTATCACAAGAAGGCGGTTGCAAACTAATATAAAAAAACACAATTGGAAAAAGTTATTTTATGTTTTTATGTTCAAGGTTAAACACAAATTTCTATCACTAGTTCATTTTTGGCAATCAAGATTTTACTTTCTGGTGTTTTTAAACCAATTTTCCAATATTTTTTTAAACAAATTTTTAAGTAACTATTAACCCATAATAACTATTTCCCACTATTGTAAATTATTCCCGGTATTTAAAACAGAATCCGTATATTTTTGCATCATTTTTTTAACTTATTTAACCCAGAAATATTACCCATTATTTTCTAAGCATGTTAATAGCATTTTTCCCAGTATTTAAATATTTTTGCAGCATTTTTTTAACTTTATACAGAAATATTAACTAGCATTTTTCAAACTAACTCATTCTACTCAGATATATTTCCCACTATTTTCAAAATATTGTAAATGAATTTTTTCCAGTATTTATTAGACAATCCAAATATTTTGCATCATTTTTTAAAGCTTTTCTAACCACAAATATTACCCATTATTTTTTAAGCATTTTAAGACACTTTTTTCCAGTATTTACAAGAAAATCCAAATAATTTCACAAAAGTTTTTAAACTTATCTTACACAGCATATTTATAGCATTTGTCCTATTATTTTAAAGAGATTCCAAATGTTTTTATAATAATAAAATAATTACAACTAGTGAAAAAAAAAATTTTAAAACAAAAATATTTCCCAGTTTTTTTTTCAGTATATATTATTGACTGTATTTTGATAAAAAAATTGGTATCTTTAATTTTTTTTTTTTAAATAATTTGCAAAGAAATATTTCTGTTTTATTAACACGATTTCCTGCTATTTTTTTTCTAAATTTCTTAGACTTAAAATAAAGTGTAGTATTTATCTTGGCAATTTACGGCTTAATGGCTTAAAATACCATATAAAAGTGAAATTTATGGCAAAAATTTAAAAACCTCAAATAAGTGTCTAGGATTTTCATGCAGATAGATAGATTTGTTTGTATGCATTTCTTTTATGAAGTATTTGTATTAAAAAAAACAAAAGCAAAAGCATAATATAAAAAAAAATCAAATATTATCTTTAACCCCCGACTAAAAAAAGGGGTGTTATAAGTTTGTAGTGTGTGTCTGTGTGTCTGTGTATCTGTGTATCTGTGTATCTGTGTGTCTGTCTGTGTCCACGTACAGGCCAAGCGGCTGGACCGATTTTCATTTAGTTTTTTCTGTTTGAGAGATGACTTGATCGAGAGGGTTCTTAGCTATGTTTGAAAAAAATCGGTCCCGCCGTTTAGAAGATTTAACATCTTTTCTGAAAAAAGTCGGGGGGTTTTTAAAATTTTTAATTTTTGTTATTACTTAAATTCTTTTGCTTAAATTTATTTCTTTCGTAAAAAGTTTAAAAATTATAAAAGGCAAGGCAAACTTTTACGTGTAAAATAAATATTTTGGAAGTATACGAACAAAATTTTTAGCATACTTTTGGGAGTGGAAAAAAACAACTCCACCTTAAACTAGAAAAGAACTGGAAACTAAAAGCAACATTAAAAACATCTATTTGAGTATACATAGAAAATATGTTTGGCATGTCACCGCCGATTATACATATATTATATATTTGCTGTTTTAATTATATTCATATGAATTGTTCAAAGTGGCCCCCTGAAGTATGTGATGTTTTTGAAACGAGTTATTTTAAGTAACTGAATGAGAATAAAAGAAAAGAAATTTTTTAATCTCTGACCGACAGGTATTTTTCAATTGAAAAGAATTTATAATTATATTATATCTCTATATTGATTTTAAATTAAATTTTTAAAAAAAAAAATTCTTTAAATTTTTGCCACAAATAAATTTCCTCATCACTAAAATGTTTATGCGGCCATAAATTTCCATACATGAGCACTAGGGCTTCGTAGCAAATTCCACATAAGCTAATGAATAGTTAATGTGAATGTAATATACACATACGTGTGTGCACAATTACACACACACACACACACACTCAGCCACACACATACTTTCACGCACTCACACTTACCGCACGTTTGCATATAAAACAATTTTCAATATGCGCGGCAACAGTCAAGGGAATAAACAGCGAGAAAAAGGGAAAACCAAAAATGTATAAAATAAATTATTTCAATTTAATATTCTTTTCAAGCCGAGTGTAAGTGTGTGTGTGAGTGTTTTAACTGCAAATGCAAATAAGCCTGGATGAGTGCGTAAGGCGTGTGAGGCCCTGAATTAAAGTGTAAAGTATACATTTAACAAAATATTTCTAACATTAAACGCCTGAAATGTTTTAGCTTAAATATTAACTAAAGTACAAACATAGAACAATATTTGGGCTTTTTTTTTTTGAGAATATTTTTATTAACTTTGTTTGCTTAAAATTTGTCATTTATTACCAACTTAAAGCTTTTATTAAAAATACTAGTATTTTTTTAAAGCGGTTTTACTAAAAGTTTTTATTTATCTATTTTAACCACGGAAATATTCAAAAAAAGGAAATTGTTATCACTCGCCTAGGTATCAGCCAAGTGAAAATCCTGTGATTAGCAAACAAATAAAATTCTTAATTATCAGCATTAAAATACATGCAACATTCTAATTTTTTATGTTAATAAATAATAAAAAAAAAATAAATATTGTATGTTAAAACTTTTTGTTGTTTAAACTATTGATGGAAATCTGTTCATTTCAAACACAACAAATAAAAATTGTTTAGCAGAGAATTTATACTTTTTGTTGCCATTATTACATAGTTATATTTTCACTTGCAGCAAAAAGGTAATTGATCAAATATTTATCCTTTTTAATATACTCATATTTTTTGAACAACAACTTATAAATTTATTAAATCCTCCCTGCAGAACAGTTTTGATGTGAAAAAATTTCATTATTTTAATAAAAAGTTACTAACTTCACAAAACATTTAATTATGTTTTTTTGAGTTTTTAAAATAAAAAGTATTAAAAAGATCGGTTGAAGTTTGCAGCAGCTTTTTTAGACTGTCTTTACTTTCAAAGTAAAAAAAGTAAAAATGTATGTGCAGAAAAAAAATATTTCACCTATTAACTCCTTCGATAATTGAATTTTTTCAGCGAGTCAATTAAATTTTTGCTTAAAATTTAATCAATATATCAATATAAAAGTCAATCGGATCCACATAATTAAATTCTTACTGAAAAATCTCCTATTATTCTCATACTTGAAAATATTCTAATAAAATAAAGAAAAATATTTTTAAATTACTTTTGAATATTTGAAAAATTTTTGCGAAATATTTTTTTTTTTTTTAATAATGGGAAATAATTTCAAAATTATTGTTATTAGATTTAAAATTTCCAAGAAGATTGGAAAATTTATAACGGAATTATTTGAGAAATATAGCTGAAAATTTTCCAAATGTTTCCAGGATTTGAAATTGAGCTGAAACCCCCATTATTCAAATACTGGGAAATATTCTAAAAAAAATCAAGAAAAATATTTTTAAAAATACTTTTAAATAGTTAAAAATTTTTTGCAAAATATTTTTAAAATGCTAGGAAATATTAAACAAAAAAGTGGTAAACAGTTTTTAAATTTTTATAAAAAACAAAAACATTAAAAATATCCAAAATAATTGAGAAAAATATTAAGAGATATTTTTGAGAAATATTGGGAAAAATTTTCCAAATGTTTCCAGGCTTCAAAATTGAACTGAAACCCCAATTATTCAAAGATCAAGAAATATATTTTTAAAAATACTTTTAAATAATTGAAAACTTTTTGCGAGATATTTTTTTAAATAGAGAATGAAAAACAAACCAAAAATTTATTAGCTTAGAAATTTCCGAAATAACTGGGAAAATTGCTAAAATAAATTATTTAAGAAATATTAGCAAAAATTTCCCAGTTTATATTAGGGCTGAAAATTGCACTAAAAAATCTGCCATTTTTCAAATACTGGTTAATATTGCAAAGTTTAAAGGAAAATATTTCTAAAAACATTTTTAAATACCTGCAAAGTTTTTAAAAAAAATTTTTTTTTTTTAAATACTGGGAAATATTTTGAAATATAGAGGGAAAATTCGTTTTGAATTTTTATGAAAAACATAAAGCAAATTTTCATCATATTTGAAATTTACAAAATACTTGGGAAAATACTTAAAAATTGTTTGGAAAATATTAGAACAAAAATTAAAGGGAAAAATGAAATGAATTCAAATACTGGGATATATTGTAAAAAATAAAAGAATAAAGGAAAATATTTCCAAAAATAATTTTTAATATTTACAAAATTTTTGTGAAATATTTTTTTTTTAAATACCGGGAAATATTTTTAAAAATAGTGGGAAAACGGTTCTAAAATTTTTATGAAAAGCATGAAAAAAAAACTTATTTGCTTTGAAATTTCCAAAATAACTAGCAAAAATACTAAGAAATTGTTGGAGAAATATTAACAAAAATTTCCCAGTTGTTATTAAAGATGAAAATTAAAATGATAAATCTCCCATTATATATTTTTATGCTGGGAATTATTGTAAAAAATAAAGGAAAATATTTGTAACAATATGTTTAAGTATTTGTAAAATTTTTTTTAGAAATATTTTTTAAAATACTGGGAAATATTTTTTTGGAATAGTGGGATTTTTTTTTTAATTTTTACCAAAACGAAATTCTTTATTAGATATTTTTTACATTTGAAATTTCATTTTTGTTTTCCATACAAATATAATTTTTCATTACGTCTACGTTTAAAAAGTCAAAGTTGAGCTTTGTGTTTTCTTTAACGTGACGCAAAGATTGGCGTAGCAGTTGCATATGTCATTACTTGGTTTAGCTTTATTGAAAAAAAAATAAAAAACGGGCGATATTAACAATAGAAATATAATTGTTTTTATGCATCAGAGATAAATGGAAAATAAAAAGAGAAGGGGAACATTTACAAATTCTGGGAGAATAAATAAGCTTCTTGCTAATCTAGAGAAATGTCAGTAGTGTACGATGACATTTTCAACCAAAAATTTTTTGCTTTCATTTTTATTTACATATGTAATTGTCTGCCATTTGAAATTACAAGTGAGAGAAAGTTATTAAATATTTCCTTATTCCACATGTTCTTCAATAAAAGTTCACAACCTTCTGCTTATTTATTTATGTTTATTTAGAAAAAAAAAGCTATTATCTACTACAAAATGAAATAATCAATCAATAACAAGTGACAAGTAATTATTGAATTAAGAGAGCCGAGTTGGCTGAAACATTATTCGATTAATAACCAAATACAAGACAAAATATAATTATACGCCTGAAATAAATAAACAATGGAAACCAGCACAACAACAAACGATATCACACACAAATATAATGTGAAGTTTTTTTCTTTAATTGGGTTAAGGAAAAGACACACTGAAAAAGAAAATTTGTCGGAGAACATTTTTTATATGAGAAATAATGCGGTTTACTGTCTTACTCACTATCGGACCTTATACAGCCCTTCACACCGGAGGTAAAGGCAATTATGAGGATACTTTACATGATATTGTCGGAGTCCTTGTGTGTACTGACTAATAAATTTATTAATTATTGAGATAAGATGATAAAATAGGCACCTTTTTTTGACAAAAAAAAAATATTTTATTGTAGAGGTCATTAATAATATTTATTAAAAATTTGTAAGGCTTTATTTAATAAATATTTCCCATTAACGTTTTGTATTGTTTTGTATGGACTTCTCAATAAATATGTATTATTGTTTTTTTATTTTATTTTTTTTTTTTTTGTACCATTAGGAATTTAAAATACGATACTTGTACATTAATCATTTTGTTGCCCATTTTTTAGGACAATTAAATTAATCGTGGAAGGATAAAAAATTGTAAATTCAATATTAATCATACGCTGTGTCACACAGACAATTCCTTTAAAGGACTTTGATAAACATAAACAGCTGCTGGCTGTCATTAATTACGTTGACAAGATGCAAATGTGATCAGCAGGGGTTTAGAAATAAATTGTTATAAGTTTTGAGTTGACATAATAATGTACATTAATTTTTCTTTCTAGGATTTTAAAGCTGAAGTACGGAAAAATTTCAAAATAATTATTACTCTTTAATAATAATTCAAGACATTTGGGCATTAGCGTTCCATACACCAAGGGTGAAATTAAAAGCCTGCATGTCTGTCTGTCTGCCTGTCTATCTGTATATTACAGGCTGTTTTCTCGATCTACGGACCTGAAATTTTTACAGAATATTTAAAACTTTGGCCGCTATAAGACAATTAAAAATTAAAGGGTGTTCTAAAGCGAGCAATAAAAAATATTGAAATCCTTATGTAATATGTAATATGTTATATAACATGTAGACTTCAAATTCAGTGTATTTTTATGCAGACTATACCAATCAACACGGAATCTTAAAAAACCGCTTAAATTAAAAAATTGCCGAAACGAAAAAAAATCGCTAAAACTAAATATATGTATTGTAAAACAAGAAAAATCGCCGAAAATCGGAAAAAATGCCAAAAACAAATTGCGCTTAACTGAAAAATACAAAAAAAAAACGCTTAAATCCAAAAAAATAGCCAAAACCAAAAAAAAACGCCAAAATTAAAAAAAGGACAGAAGCGCCGAAAAATCGCTAAAAATGAAAAAAACGCTAAAAGTAAAAAAAAAATTGCTTAAGCTAAAAACATGTATTCTAGAACAACACAACCGAAAATCGCCAAAAACAGAAAAAATCGTCACAACAAAAAAAAACTCAAAATTAAAAAAAGGTCAAACTATTACCAAAAATAAATATAGCAATTTAAAAAAAAAATCACCAAAACGAAAAATTGCGGCAAGACTATAAAAATCGTTTAATTTAAAAACCATAAATCGAAAAAAAATTAAAAAAAAAATTCTTAAATGAAAAATATAACCAAAAGTAAAATAAGCCGCTAAGATGCAAAAAACCCGTTAGAAACCAAAAAAGGCCGAAACTAAAAAAAAACACCTAAAATCGCCAAAACTCAAATAAAAATCGTTTGATTTAAAAACGAAAATTTGAAAAAAAGAATTAAAACACCATTTAAATGAAAAATACTACCTTATATAAAATAAATCACTAAAATGCAAAAAAAATCGCCAAAATGAAAACAAACGCCAAAACTAAAAAAAAATTGTTTAACGAAAAAAATAAAAATGAAAAATATCACAAAAAATAAAATAAATTGCTTGAATGCAAAAAATCGCCTAAAACAAAATAAAAACGCCAAGACTAAAAAATCGTCAAAAAAAACAACCGAATCGCCAAAACGAAAAAAACCTTTTAAACTAAAAAAAATCGCTTAAAATAAAAATCGCTAAAGTTGAAAAAAATTGCCAAAAGGAAAAAACGCCAAGACTATAAAAATCGTTTATACTAACAATATCGCCAAAAACCGAAAAAAATCGCCGAAACGAAAAACGAGCGCCAAATCTAAAAAAAAATCGCTTAAAATAACCATATGTATTGTAAAACAACAAAAAAAATCGCCAAACCCCTCAAACAAAATATATCATGACAAATAAAATAATTGGCTCAAATGCAAAAAAAAAACGCTAAAACGAAAAAAACGCCAAAACGAAAAAAAAACTCCAAAAATTAAAACAGCTCCATAACCAAAAAAATTTTCAAAAATCGAAAAAAAGCTTGAAAACTAAAAAAAACTCGCTAAAACTAAAAATATGTATTGAAAAATAAAAAATAAACAAATTTCCAAAAACTGAAAAAAAATTGCTAAAACTAAAAGAAAAGCCTAAACTTGACTAAAGGTCAAAAACCGAAAAAATTGCCGAAACAAAAAAAGCGCTAAAACTAAAATATCTTTGAAACTAAAAATATTTATTGTAAAACAAAAAACTCCAAAAACCAAAAAAGTCGCCAAAACAAAAAAAAACGCCAAAATTAACAACACGTCAATACTAAAAAAAATCGCCAAAAACAAAAAAAAACGCCTAAATTAAAAACACATCAATATTAAAAAAAATCGCCAAAAACAAAAAAAAAAGAAAAAATCATCAAAAATTTTTATTTTTTTATGAGTGAGCTAGAGGTACTAAAGTACTACAACCCACCCTAAAATAGTTTTTTTCAAAATAACTCGAATTTTTTAGGGTGTTTCAAAATCTTTGAAAACGTTTTTTGTATGTCCTCACCTAGGCCTACAAGTTCAACTAGGTCGCTTTTCAAGGTCTGACAAAAAGTGTTTTTTTTTTTGTAACACCGTGTAATTAAACGCTAAATGGAACTCTTTGTGTGCAAGTCAAAGTCGCACTTTCCATTAAGGATAATGCAATGCAAATGTCAAAGTTGTTTTTGCATTCAAAATATTATAAAGAGAAATTATCAGCCATTCAATCCGTATTTTGGTGCTTTAGAAAACGAAAAACGAAAAAAAAACTTCGGAATGAAATCACTTTTAATTTCATGGACGGAATTAACATTTTCTGCATGTTAAAGTAAAAAAAAACATATTAAACAAATTTTTTCATTTAGTGTTTTTTATGGGAATTGTTAAAATTTAAGTTTAAAATTTTTTAAACGCACTAAGGCCCAATAATTGACTTCTCAATTATGTGTCATTTATCTTTAAGTGCCTCTTAAGTACCGAATTCATTTTTTTTTTCAGTATAAAGTTGAGAGCCATTTAAATGCCCAACCTTGTCTATTTAAATCACACTTAAGTCTTACGAGCAAACCATATGTTATTGTGCTTGTGTGTGTTTATTGAAAAAATGTACATAAACATCATGTGGTCGTATTAAAAAGAATTTCGCTTAATTTTCATAAATACATAACATATACAATGCATAGTATCATATCATGGAATAAATAAATAGAAAAATGCGTTCCGATGCTCTTTTGGTTTCATAAAATGTGTTTTTATGCAATTTTAATATTCTACATATTGATAACCTAACTTTCTTATTTACATTAAACATCTGTTTTCTTTTAGAACTATCAACATTTCACAGTGCTACCACACTTTCATAGTATTTAAGTGATCATTTAATTTTACGAGTGAAAAAATGAAACTGCAATTAAGTGCAACTTAAAATTAAGTGGCTATTAGCTAAATGACACTTAATTGAGAAGTCGATTATTGGGCCTAATAATCCCAAATTAATATTTTACTTATTAAGTAAAATATTTTTTTTTTATTAAAAATACATTGAAATTGATTATTGAGGGGTTTAGCTGGATCCTAAAAATTAAAAAAATAATAATAATAATAATAAATTTTAAACTTAATACTATTTTTCATTTATTTATTCAAAGCTGGATTACAATTATTTAGTTTTTATTTATTTATTATGCAAATTTCTCAAGTCATTACAAAAATAAAATCAACAGAACAAAATGTACGGAATTGGTTTCTTTGGTATTGCCATACAATTTTTGTATGCACTTTATCAAAATCTTCATTGTGGCAGCACACAAAACAAAAAAATACACGGCAGAATAAAAATATGCATACAAAAAAAATTTTAAACGCCTAAACATTTGCCACATTATCATTTACTACAAAATTATGCTGCCACACTTGTAAGATTAAGCATTTTTTTTTCGGGTTGATGAAAACGATGGGAATCTGAATGAAGCACCAAAACGAAATTTGAACGGAATGGTTAATATGGAATCAAAACCATTCCGAACGGAATCTGTGACACGGCTGTATAAATCAATTCTGTTCATTCACTTAAAAAAAGCTTTAAATCTTACTTAAATTCAAATGTATTTAATTTTTTTTTTTTTTTTTTTTTTTTTTTTTTTTTTTTTGCCTCAAATAACTCAATAATCTTGCCAAAAGCCATAAAAATTACACTTGCATATTTTATGCAATAAATGCTCTTGCATGCCTGAATTCAAGCTGAAAATATATGAAAATAATGCCAAAATATTGTAACGTGAGTAAAATGCAAAGATCTATTTTATTTTAAATTCATAAAAATCCCATAAATTCTTTGTGCCAACATACATACATGTCCGCCAATAAACATTAAACTCCTCAAACGCAATAAAAATTAACTTCATTATTGGGAAATTTCCGGAAAAAAACTATTTTTATACAAAACAAAAACCTTTGCACATACATACATATATTTACTTTAAAGTCACAGAAATGAGAAAAAATTATTTAAAAATATATACAGTATGACAAGTAATTGTTTTGACATAGTTAAAATCGTTGTAAATTTTGACCTTTATCGTAAATATTTTTTACCCTTTTTGCATTATGAAATTTGTTTGTAGTAGATTTCATTTTATTTGAGTTTAAGTGCACAAATAGTCGCAAGTTATAAGCAAAATTAAAAATGAGAGCATAAAAATTACATGAAAACCAAAAAAAAAACTCGAAAATTTCTTTGTCAAGAAAATGTTTTTACATCCTTGTATTATATAGGGTGTTTTTTTTAGGGGTATAGAACTTCGAATTGAAATAAAACACAAGAAAATCGTTTTAATGTCCATCAATTTGGCTTTATTGGAAGGATAATTTTATGCCATTAATGTTTAAATATGATTTCGGGTATGTGGCCGCTGCAGCTGGCTCGAATAAAGCCAATTCTACAGGTCCAATTTTCAACCACTTTTTCGAGCATATGGGGCCGTATGTTGGCAATAACGCCACGAATGTTGGCTTCCAAGTCCCCTAACGTTTCTGGTTTGTTGGCGTAGACGAGCGACTTCACATATCCCCAAAGAAAATAATCCAATGGTGTTAAATCACACGATCTTGGTGGCCAATTGACAGGTCCATTCCGCGAAATTATGCGCTCATCGAATGTTTCCTTCAATAAATCGATTGTGACGTGCGCAGTGTGGCATGTAGCGTCGTCTTGTTGGAACCACAACTCATCCACATTCATGCCATCCAATTCGGGAACAATATAGTCGGTTATCATGGCTCTATATCGGTCTCCATTAACGGTAACTGACTCTCCAGCATTATTTCGGAAGAAGTATGGCCCAATGACTCCACCAGCCCATAGAGCACACCAAACAGTCAGTTTTTGTGGATGTAATGGCGTCTCAAGGGTCTCATGTGGATTCTCTTCACTCCAAATGCGGCAATTTTGCTTGTTGACGTAGCCATTCAACCAAAAATGAGCCTCATCACTGAACAAAATTTTGCGATGAAAATCAGCATCGAGATCAATCTCATTTTCGGCCCATACACCAAAATCACGAAGCATTGCATGGTCTCGCGGCTTTAATTCTTGCACAAGCTGGATCTTGTAAGGTCGCAAGCCAAGATCTTTGCGCAAAATCTTCCATATAGTTGATGAACAAAGCTCCAATTGCTGTGCACGGTGGCGAATCGATTCATTCGGGTCCTCTTCAACACTTTGCTCTACAGCGGCAATTGTTTCTTCGGTGCGCACTGTTCGACGTCTCTGCGGATGCGTATTATCACATAGAGTAAACGTAGTGCGAAAACGATCCATGGTTAACCGAATTAATTGCTCTGATGGACGACTATGTCGACCATAAAATGGACGGAGCTTGCGGTAAACTTCGCGAACTGAACCATTATTTTCGAAATAAATTTGCACGATTTGCAAGCGTTGTTCTTTTGTCAACCTGTTCATGATGAAATGGCAAACCAAACTAAATATTAATCACTTGACAGCTGACAAAATGGCCGCCAGTTAAAAAAGTGATGCCAACTTAAAGTTCTATACCTCAATAAAAAACACCCATTATATGTAGCGGATGTGCAACGACATTATCTTCGTAACAACAATAATTTTAGATTAAACTTTAGCACAACAAATTTCTATCAGAATCTTTTATTTTATAATGGTCTTAAACTTTATAATTCAATTCCGTCAGAACTTAAAATCGAAACCAATTTTTATGTCTTTAAGCGTAAAACTACAGATTATGTTAGAGAAGTTTTTTAATTGCGTATACAATTTGTAAAAATATTAATTGTAAACTTAATTATTATTATTTTTTTCAATAGCAAATTTGCTAAATAAATATATGCATATATGCATACATACTTTCCCCTCGTATTACTGTTCTTAACTACATTTAGTTCTTGAAATACCATTTCGAAACACTATTTTCCAACTAAACCCATAAATTTTTAATAGGCTATAGATCTGGACTTTTAGATGGAGTATCCGCAGCTTTACCGCAATTGAAAAGATACCATGTTCTTACCCAAAGTGCCTCATGTTTGAGGTCAATACATTAATAAAAATTTAAAACTTCCATATTTACCAGCAATTAACCCAAACTTACTCGAGCTGTCATCCAAAAATATATCAATATATTGAGGTACTGCACTGATGTACTGTATCCCAGCTTTTACAGCATATACATATATACATGTCTATATACATATACCCCCAATCCATCAACCAAACTTTTTTTAATTTTACAGTTGGGTATATGGTTTTATTTTCCAATATTTCAAAAAAAAATTTTTTTCTCCATACTTTGTTACATCCGTCATTCTAATAGAGCAGAAGTTTGGTTTCGTCGCAGAAAATCACATTATCCTAGTAGCCATCAAGCTTGGAAGTATGCGTTATCGCAAAATGCAATTGCTGTTCTTTATGCTGCTATCTAAGAAGCTGGGATTTCTGACCAGTTCTTGAAGAACAGTCGATTCTTTTGAGCACTTGCCTTTGTCTCATGGGAAACTGCTACTGAGCGGTACATCAACACGTTGAAGTGGCTTTCGGTTGACAGCGCGAGTAAGGTTGGCTTTATGGCTAGTAAATATGCAAGTTTTAAATTTTTATTAAGGTATTGACCTCAAACATGAGGCACTTTGGGTAAGAACATGGTATCTTTTCAATTGCGGTAAAGCTGTGGATACTCCATCTAAAAGTCCAGATCTATAGCCTATTAAAAATTTATGGGTTTAGTTGAAAAATAGTGTTTCGAAATGGTATTTCAAGAACTAAATGGAGTTAAGAACAGTAATACGAGGGGAAAGTGAGAAATTTCAGCGGAATATTTGGAAAAAAAATTTTTTTTATGAGAAGTCGTCTTACAAACCTATTTGATGCCAATGGCGGCGACAAAAAATACTTATTTTTGTACATCTTACAATCTTTCCTATTTGCTTACTATATAATACAAGTATGTAAAAACATTTTCTGGACAAAGAAATTTTTGAGTTTTTTTGGTTTTCATGTAATTTTTATGCTCTCATTTTTAATTTTGCTTACAACTTGCGACTATTTGTGCACTTAAACGTAAATAAAATGAAATCTACTACAAAAAAAATCATAATCCAAAAAAGTAAAGAAATATTTACGATAAAAGTCAAAATTTACAACGATTTTAGCTATGTGAAAACAATTACTTGACATACTGTATATATATATATAACATGTGTTAGGCAATTTTTTTTTAAATAGAGGGAAATTTTCAGTAAAAATTTTACATATTTAAATTTTATTGTACATATTTGATTATATTTTACGGTCAAGGCTGAAAATAGTGTAGCAAAATGCATTTAAAATGAAGTCATACATAAAAAGTATCCAAATGTATTTAGTTTTGCCTTTTTTTTTTGGAAGGAAAACACTTTTCAAAGGCCATTAGATGAGCCATAGTCATTCCTTTTTTTTTGATGGCTTCTTTAAAACAAAAACCAAAAAATAAATAAAACCAATAACATAAATTTATAATTCTCTTAGCAGGCTTGTTTTGTTTAAATTAAATAAAGTTGTTATGAGACATTGTCGGAAATTAACTTTATGATATGTATAAAGTTTTTGGCAAATGTTACAATAATTCTATGTCTAAGGTTAAAAATTAGCGGGAAATTAAATACTTGCATTGCAGTTAAAAAGTCTGGCCTTGGAAAACTAAAAACTTGTATAATAGAACTGTTCGCACAAAATTGGCAGACGTTAATAGAAATTATTTATTAAAAAAGTCATATAAGCCAGGAAATGTATATATACAGGTATGTGATAGAAATCTTTTTCGATTTAAAATCGACTGAAAAATGTAAAAAGTTTCGATTTCATTCTGGTTATGTTTTAAATCGAATTCGATTTCATTTCCCATCTTGTTCTATGAAAAAAAAAGATGTGATGGAAAACGAAATTTGTGTTGTTTTTGAGTTATTAAATCGAGAAAGCATGAGTTGACGATTTAGAAATTATTTTATATCTAAACAAAATTTTCCTGCAATAACTTGTGTGAAAATGTAAGTAAAATATTTGTCATTTGAACGGGCTAATGAACAAATAACACCAAAGTCTGTTGTAAATATTCTGACTAACAACACATAGTTGAACGGAACAACTAGCTGTTTTCGAAGGTCACCACTACACCTTCATCATCAGCGTTCTTTTGTGTTTGGTCCACTGTGTGTGGTGTCAGTTGATGTAGATTTCTGCTTTATATACTTAGCATTTTATTGCAAATGGAATATGTGAATTGTTTTGATTCATCGTATTTCAATTTGCTGGAAGCTTTTTTGTATTGTAAGCTCAATTTTACCATCTCTATATTTACAACAGTCTTACCATTGTCGTTTTGTTCTTTTTACTAATTATACACATGTTACTTAATTTGCTTACTTTTTGTTCTACTTAAGACAAACTTTTTTGGTTTGTTACTATTAAGTAAAATGCTTTAAAATAATTAAAGGCAGATGATATTACAATAAAAGGAATTTTTTATTTAAATTAATTTTTTTTTTTTGAAACAATTTAATTGTATGTACATATGTTGAAGCCGATCAGCAAAAATCTGCCGCCGACATGTATTGAAAACACTTAGCCGCCGTCCAAGGCGAATTAATAACAGGTGATCTTGACGGCTCAGGTGACTATTTTTTGCTTCTTGTACATTTGTATACTTGGGATGTCAAAAATTATTTACATACATATATACATATATTGTCAACACATATTGTTTTTAAATTTGAATTGGAACCATAAAATTGTGAAAAAGAAGAAACTATTTATTAATTGTGCAATTTGTGTATTTTGACTGTGCTGGATGCGCGTAAGGAATTAAAAATAATAATTGTGTTTGTGTGTGTAATAAGCTTATTTTCCATTTCAACAGGAAACGGGTGTTAAAACGAATTGTTAAGAACTCCCACAAAAATTAAGGTTCTGCTTTTGTGCATAGTATTCGCGTAATGGAGGAAGCTAGACTTTCGCACTTAAACAACAATTTATTATTTGGTTCATCACTTGTATTTTTTATTTGTAAAAATGAAGTTTGGTTGATATTTATCTAAAAAAAAATTACGAAACAAGGATTTTAAGTTGCACTAAAATATTTCTGTGTTACACATAAGGGAATTTTATTAAAAAAGCACTTATAAAACTTTATACATACATATGTATGTATAAGTACTATATTCAGCATCTACATGGTAATGATTTGGCATCAACTTGCTTCATAACTGAAATTGCAAAGTTTGTTCCCATTTTACAGGTCATACATTATACAACCTAAAACACTGAAAATGCATAATACATTTATTTATGTACACATACATATAATCACATAATTTTTGCCTTTGTGTACTTACTCCTGCATGTGCCACACTTTAATGATTCCATTATATACGGCATTTAAAGATAAACGTTCCATGCATTTTATCTTTAAATTATTATCCATTTTTCTGCCTGGTGTACATAAAACCACAACCATTGCATAGAGGGATTTACAAAGCATCTGCTTAGCGATTTGCACCCACTTAGATCCTTATTAAAAGGTATACCAAAAGTATCAAAGCTTTCAATTGTTTTAAAACCAGCAAGGATATAATCGTTTCAGCCGGCTGTTCATATTATTAAACAACAACTCTTTGGTTTTTTTTTGCTTTCTTGGGGCATTTTTAGATACACACACACACGATTTATTTTTAGAGAAATATATACATAAATACGCATTTAATTCAAAAACTGCTTGAAATTTTATTTTTTTATTTTTATTATATTAATTTTTTTGACATTTCATTCAAATTTACTTAACTGTTTGCGCAAAAGTTGAAAAGGGGCTTCATGAAACAAGTCTCGCATATTTGCCCAATTGCACAAATGGGAATTTTAAGAGTTCTCATGAAAAACCTTACTGTGTTCTTACATAGCGTCTATACCTGATATTAAATCGGCAGAATGAGAAGAAAAATATATTTATATTAATATTAATATCTATGTAGGGGAAAACGTACACTTGTAAATATATTTAATATTTCATAATTATCAGGCAGCCGTGCAGTGAACATCTTTGTTTATTTGAATAGTAATGTGTATTTCATAAAAATTTAGCGATTTCCTTAATACATCGTGTATAATTAAGGCATTTCATCACTTTTTTTTATCAAAAAATATTCATTTTCATTTAAATTCACAAAATTCTCTTCTCGTATCTATGTATGTGTGCGTTTTTTGACACTTGATATCATAATATTGTTTTCTAAATATATATTACGAAAACAATATTATAATATCTGATATAATATTAATATAATACTAATATTGCAGTCCACACGTAATATAATTCGCTCTGCTATGAAATTTGACGTTTGCTGATAGAAATATATTTGATATTATGTATATCAGGTATAGACGCTGTATTAAACTAAATAATAAATTTTTCAAAGAGAATTGTTATATTCTATTTTATAGCAATAAAACTCAGTACAAGACATCGATTTTATATAAATATGTAGTTTAAGTATAAGACTGAGAGTATTTCAGTAAGTATAAGTCTAATAGTGTTTTCACACTGAAAGTTAAAACCTGGTTTTAACGTTAAAACCATAAACAGCTGATTTTGCATTCACACTGCAAGTTTGTTAAATTCAGTTTTTAACTCACGGGCTGTCTAATAACTTTGCTCAAAATAAAATAAATCTCCTGCCGAAATACGTATATTTGTTGTTGCATTTTTCTGATTTTTAATAACACTTGTTGGACATACTGTTCAACTGTTTTTGTATGTATGAAAAACTGCGATATTTCACAATGCGCTCTAAAATGGAAATTATTTTATATTTTGTAAATAAAATCTATTTATATTAATTATGGAACTTCTTATACAGAATGAATAAGTGCTTGGAAATATTGTTAATAATATAAAAATGCACAAATACATTATAAGATGAATGTCAGTCATATTGTCTATTTTCACTTTCCACAGTTAAATTTAAAATGTTTTCGTTGTTTTTCTTCCAAAAAAAACTATTTTTTTCCATAATTTTTTGATTATTGTTGCTGCTGCATCCATTTTTAAGTTGAAAATTTTTCAAGCGCCATCTTATGTTATTCATTCAATTTGGCAGCACTGAATTTATCACAGCGAAAACAAGGTTGCATTTCATAAAACCAACTTAAAACCAATTCAAAAATGGTTTTAATTTGATTTTAAGAAAAACAATTTGTATGGTAAAACCAGGTTTTAAAAGTTGGTTTTAACGTTAAAACCAAAATGATTAAAACCATGTCAGTGTGAAAACACTATAAGTACATATAAGACCAAAGTATAAGTATAAGATTGAAGTTTTAATTTCAGACAGTAATTCTAGCAAACCAAAGTAAGCTCAACATAAGTATAATATATATATATATTAGTTTTAGTATAAGAGATTGATTTAAACTTAAGAGATCAATCTTAGTACGATATAAATGACATTAAACTTGGTATAAGAAATTGTTTTTGGTATAAGATGTAGTCTCAGTACAGATAAGCGTTTTAGTATAAGACATTAGTTTTAGTATAAGACACCAGTCTAAGAATGATATAATGGCGAAAAACTGAGATAGTCGCCAGTTCAGTTCCGGTACGTCGCAAATTTATTAAAAATTTCTTCACAAAAGTATACGGACTTGCAAATACATTCCTTCGGTAAAACTATACACAACAAATTTAATAGCGAAATTTTTAATTCGAAAAGAAATAAGTCTGTAGAGGATTCACTACATGGCGTCGATCAAGAAGACAATAATTTAGCAATTTGGAGACAAGTTTAGGTAAAAAACTGAAATTTACTTTTTCTTAAAAAATTTTATTAGCTTAAACAACACAAAAATATACACAGGAGGTTATCAGGGAGACAGCGAAAACAGCTTAAGGGACAAAAAATATCGTTATTATGCTAATATTTCGTTAAAATTCAATGCGTTACTTATATTTAGCACTATAACACCTAAATACTAAAATTCAATGAATTAACTTAAATAAGAGCGAAGATAATTAAAAAAACCTTCTCCTGTAAAATTTTGTTTTTGTTACTTAAGCTTTTTTGCGGTTATAGCTGGATATTTGCAAAACTTTTTAAATAATTCTTACAAATTTTCTTTTGTATCTTTATTGACTGGAATTTTTATGTTGACATTTCAGTATACTTACAGGTAAGTAGACACATATCTACATATATCTATAGATATATTTTGTGTTACATAAAAACACCCAGCAGTTCTGAAGCATTTTATAATGATGATGGGAGAATGTTAAATCGTTTCAAAATGTTTGCTAAAAATAATCTAAAGAAGAGAAATATGAATGCTGGATTTGAAATTAAAAAAAAAACAAGTAAGAGTGCTATATTCGGCTGTGCCGAATCTTATATACCCTTTACCAAAGTGCGTTTATGTAGTATAGAAATACATACTCAAGCACATACTTACTTTTATGTACAAAGAAAAAAATAATAATTTTCAAACCCTAGAATCATAATTTTAGATTTTTCTGATTACTTATACCAATCTAGTAGTTCTTAAAAAAATTTAGAAAGTGTGTTAAGTGAAAAAAAGGAAATTCAAAAAAAAAATGTTTTAATTAGTTACTTTAATGTCTAGAAAAAAAATCATAGTTTCCAGCTCTGGAGCTGTGGCTTTTATTTTTATAATTTTCTATACCAAACTTTTCTTTCCAAAACGTAAAACATATATAATTTATAAAGGAAAAGATAAAAATTAATTAGACTTAGTTACTTTTATGTATCAAAAAAGTGTAAGTGTCCCAACCCTGAACTCATCTTTTTTGATTTTTCTGATTTCTTACACCAATCTCTTTCTCTTAAGAATTTAAGAAATGTTTAATTTATAGAAAAAAAGGAAAAATTTGTTTTAGTAACTTACTTTTGTAGAAAAAGTTAAAGTCTTACAACCCTGGAATCGTCTTTTTGATTTTTTTAATTGTTTTTTTTATTTGAAATACCAATTTTATTCGTTATCAAGCATAAAATAATTTTATTTAATAAAAATAGATAAAAAAAATTAGTTTTCGGTAGTTAATTTTTTATATCACAAAGAATCCTCCTTTTTGGTTTTTTTTTTTATTTCTTACACCATCTTTTTTTTAAGAATATAAGATATGTTTAATTTATAGTAAAAAAGAACAAATTTGTTTTAGTAAGTTACTTTTGTATAAAAAATAAGATTTTCCAACCCTGGAAACGTCGTTTTAATTTTTTAAATTTTTTTTATTTTGAAATACTGAAGTATAAAATAAGTTTATTTTATAAAAAAAATTAGTTTTCGGTAGCTAATTTTTTATATCACAAAAAGTGTGGATTTTCCAACCCTGAAATTAAACTTTTTAATTTTTCTGATTTCTTATACTAACCTATTTCTTTTAAGAATATAAGATATCTTTAATTTATAGAGAAAAAGGAAAATTTTGCTTTAGTAAGTTACTTTTGTATAAAAAAAGTTAAAGTTTTCCAACCCTGGAAACATCTTTTTAATTCTAGAAGGTTAATCTTTAATTTGAAATACCAATTTTATTCGTACTAAAGTATAAAATAAGTTCATTTAATAAAAAAAATAAAAATTAATTTTCGGTAGTTAATTTTTTATATCACAAAAAGTTTCAGTTTCCCAACCCTGGAATTATGCTTTTTGATTTTTCCGATTTCTAACATCAATTTCTTTCTTTTAAAAACATTAGATATGTTTAATTCATAGAAAAAAAAGGAAAAATTTGTTTTAGTAAGTTACTTTTGGATAAGAAAAAAAGTTAAAGTTTTCCAACCCTGGAAACATCTTATTAATTTTTTGAAGTTTAATTTTTTATTTGAAATACCAATTTTATTCGTGTTGAAGTATAAAATAAGTTTATTTAATAAAAATAATTAAAAAATTAGTTTACGGTAGTTAATTGTATATATCACACAAATCGTAGGTTTTCCAACCCTGGAATCATCCTTTTTGTTTTTCTGATTTCTTACATCAATCTCCTTCTTTTAAGAGCATTACATATGTTTAGTTTATAGAAAAAAGGAAGAATTTGTTTTAGTAAGTTACTTTTGCATAACAAAAAAAGTTAAGGTTTTCCAACCCTGGAAACGTATTTTTAATTTTTTTAATTTTTTTTTTTTAATTTTTTTTTTTTTCAGTTAGAAATACCAATTTTATTCATACTGAAATATAAAATAAGTTTATTTAATAAAAAATTATTAAAAACTAGTTTTCGGTAGTTATTTTGTATGGCAAAATGAAGTTTAAGTCTCTCAGCTCTGAAACCATCTGCTCGATTTTGCTGATTTTCAATACTAATCTTATTTCGACGATTTCTGATCCACCAGTCCAAGAACGAAGTGTCTAGCTTTTCTGGGAGCTTCGGATAACCGATTTCACGTACAGACAGACGGACAGACGGGCATCGCTTATTCGTATTCCCTATACATAAGGATCCAGAATATATATACTTTATAGCTCGCTTATTAATATTCTAGAAATTACAAACGGAATGACAAAGCTATATATACCCTTTTACCATTTTTTTGATAAAGGGTATACAAACTATTTCAGTTTTATTTTAACTTTAAGGTTCTTTTGCGCAAGAATATGCCAATTCAAGCAGTGAAAATTCTAAAATGGCAACAATGCTGCAATATCATAGCAAAGCATTTAACTGTTAATGGGACACAGTTTTCTAAAGGCTTTAGCTTAAAATTACTCAAAATATGCTTTTATAACTCCTATGACTTGATTTAAAAATTTGCACTGCTGGGCAGGCAAGTGTGTGCTGGCTACAATATGTGGCCTCAATGAAACATTTATTTCTTTATTTATTTATATACATTATGTTAATAAAATAGATAAAACTTTTTCTTAGAATTTCGTTACGCAAACAATGAAATCATAAAAGTTTAACAAAAGATATTATTTGGTCAGCATGGGGTTCGTTCGGTCAACATATATAAAAATATTCTGCTTATTATTACTAACAAAACATATGCTTTTGTGTACATTACCAGATGGTGCCTTACCTGCACAGTAGTCCGTTTCTAGATTTTTATTAAAAAAAAAATTATCTTAAAATTATTTAAAATCTTTTTTGCCAGTAAAGGCCCAATTATATATAATATGAATAAGCTGACTTAAGCTAATTTGAGAATTGAACGATAAGTCTGTCAAATGCTTAATCAATTCAGATGTGACTTTTAGGTGGCCACAATGTACTTACATGCACTTAAGTATTCTTTAGCCACAGCTGCACATCTAGGTATTGTCAATAATTTTGTAGTAATTTTGTTTCTTCTCATAACTCCTAAATGAATGCAATTCAATCAAACTAACTTGAAAGAATGTCCTAATCTATTAGAAATTCACATATAAATATATCCATCACCTTATTACTTGTTTTATTTGTTTTGCCTACTAAAAAGTACAACAGTGAATATACATAAGTAAATACATGTGGATGTGTATTGTAAAAGAATGAAAATAAAAGTATTGCTTTATTTTCCGAGTTTAAAATAAGAAACAATAAAAAAAATATTTAAAATCAATGAATATTTTCTGCTGCTGCTTGTTTGAGTTTAAAAAATGTACAAACAGTTGTTTCCTTACGGAATGTGCATTCAGTTTGGCACTTTACTTAAGCAAATGACATTTGACGAAACTTGACGAAAAGTTTGTTAAGTACATTATAGTTTGACACATGCGTTTTATATGTAACCGCACAGTTGCTTAAGCTAGCTTATTTTATATTATAGTTGGGCCTAAAGTTTCTAGAAGCAAAAAAAAAATATAACCAAATTAATAAAAAAAAATTTTTAATTTTCATAAAAAAATTACTTTATGCAGCCCATAGTGCTCTATTGAGTTCATAGAGAGTATGAGGTTTCTACACACAAATGCGTTGGACTAAATGAGAATGTATTGAATTGTGGTTAGTTAAATTTATCATGCATTTCCATTATTATTTTAGTTTAAAGGTATGAGGAGTTGAGGTGGGGTCACAGTCCAAGCTGGCGAAGAGAATGCCTGTCTGTGTGTGTTTTATACATTTACATTTTCAATTCCTGATACTCGCTTGGCGTGTATGATGCAAATTATTTAGCCCAGCATTAAATTATCTGCTAAGATATATTAATTTAATAATATGTAATACAATTTATTTTCGATACAGAAACAAAACACTTGATTAAAGGTAAACTGTTGTAACAACACGGTAATATTGATTATAATTCCTTTTTTTAATACTTTAAATAAAAGTCTAATTTATGATGGAGATTTAACCATAAAATCTTTTATGAAAATTTAATAATCCCTGGAGCAAAAAAAATATATATTCAATAAAATTAAAAATGAATTTGAAATGTATTTTATTTAAAATTTTTCATACAAAATTTTCCTAAAATGGATTTCAAATTCATTTTATTTTTTTATGAATACGGCTGTAAGACTTTAAAGTTGTTTAATTTTTAAATGATTCTGGCAAAAAAAAACCCCGACTGCAGTGCAAAGATCTGATAAAACATTTTCGAAGAAGATATGTATGGGACCAAACTGGAAGTAAACTCTTTCAAACAAAAAACTAAACTTTGAAAAGCAGAAGCACGTGAAATATAAAATTAAATTTTATGGGCATGACTCCGCCCATTTTTTTCATATGCAAGATTGTGTGTGTTTTCCAGAGCTCAGAATGCTTAAGTTTTGTAAAAATCGCTAAAATAGAAACACTTTAAAAAATATATTAAATTTTAATAGGCGTGACTCCGCCCATTTTTTTTTGTAAATTGAAGATTTTGCCTATTTTAGAGCTCAAGGTGTGTCTTGAGCTTCTTAAAAATTAGTGGTTAAATAGAACCAAGTGAAATATAATAATAAATTTTAATGGGCGTAGCCCCGCCCATTTTTTTAAACTTTAAAAATATAAAACTACAAAAACCAAAGGAGTACTTTGCCAGGTTTCACAGCAATCAAATAAGTTGAAAATCATAAAATAATATAAAAAAATGTGTGGGCGTGTTACCGCCCACTTTTTTTACAAAGGGACCAATTGGAAGCTATACCCTGTCAGACAAAAAATAATAATTTTTACAATCGCTCTCAAATGTAATGAGTTATTAAGTAAAGGTACGGTCACACTTGCCAAACATTTGTCCAAAAAAGCTTAACCACTAAATGCTAATTAAAAATCTTTCAAATCAGACAAAAGTGTGTCAAGTTAAAGAGTGGCCAATATTGTTGGATTCTATGACATTGTCCATTAGTTTTGCTCGAAACTGTTTAATATGATAAAGGAGTGTCTGAATCAAATCTTTTTTCATTAATGTTTGTTGGTTACGCTTTTTTGGGCAAATTTTTGACAAGTGTGAACGTACCTTAACAATGTCATTCTGTATGACATACGCAAATATTTCAAAGGAAGAAATAAACAAAAAATAAATTTACTACATTGAATTAAATTCATGTTAATTCAACTTGAAATAACTTTGACTCAACATGTTTTGTCGAGTTATTTCAGTATTAAAATCATGTTATTTCTACATTAAGTAACTTTGATTGCACATGATTTTTCATTTTGATTTAACATTACTAAAATGTTAAATCAACATAATATCAAGTTATTTTAAAAGGAAAATTTTTTTTCTTGCAGATTACTGAAAAACAGATTGAATTAACATGAAAGTCATATGAAGCAAAATCATTGCCGAAATTGAAAATGATATATGAAATTTTTCTGGTTGTATGTTATATTATAATCTTGTGTGCTATTGTGTTATATGATGTTGTCTTAAGTTGTTTTAAAAATGCACTTATTTAATTATGAACTTGTGGTTTGAAATATTTTAATTTTTTTATTTTTAATTTTTAATTTAATTTTTCAATTAATTAACTAAAGTCTCTACAATAATATAATGGAAAAAGGTCGCACAATAACATTGATTTTCAATGTTTAACATTTTGCTATTGTTGATTTTAGTGATTATAATTTATTTATTGAAGGCATGGAATATTAAACAAATAATTGATTCCACGAAATGATATGAAAGTATGTGTGATTTATTGATAATATTTAAATCATAATCAAATTAAGCTAAACAAGCAATTGCAACCAGAAACTAATGCTGCTTCAGTGCAAATATTTTCTTTTCAAATTATTCTATATGATATGGGAGTATGATATGATAACAAAACGATGTTTTCAAATTTGCCATAATAAAATAGTAGATTGATATATAAATACTGCAAAAACTATTGCACGTGTGTTATATACTTTTATTTAATAATTATTCATTAATTGACTAGTAAAAGGATAAGCTTATACACATACTTCTAGAATGGTTGAAAAAAAGTTTCAGTTTCCGCTACAATTAAAGTAAATATGGTTTTACAGGTTGATATTTAAAAAATACTCGTACATACGCCCTTGAACTATAAATACTTTCATAATACTTTTGCATAAATTAAAAATATCTGAGTACACATATTTTTTTAGTAATATCGTTTTACATCCCCATAAAAAAGATAAACACTTATAAAACAAAACAAAACCAAATATGCGTAAAATTTTAAAATATATTTAAAAAAAAAACCCAATTAATAAACATTTTCTTAAAAAATAGAAACATGTTTCTATTGCCGTCATTAAAACAGCAAATGCTTTGCTATGGTTTCTTTCTTTTCTTCTAATTTCTTTACGAGTTTCTTTATTCTAAACCTTGTTATTCAAGAAAAATAATTATAAATAAAATTTTTTTTTGTTATTCCAAAATAAAAAAAAATTGTCACAAGAAAATCGCCATAAAATATTCGTACTTTGAATAAAATATTATCCTGCAAAATTTATTTTATTGTCTCAAGTGTAGAGTGTAATAAATTGATATAATTTTGTTGTTGCGCCACTGGACTGTATTCTTAAACGGTCACAAAAATTTTAAAGAGAGCGGAATATATTTTGTGGCCAATGTAAGATGGTAATGTATTAAGGGAAATGACAAGACTGTCGCAAAAAAAAAAGTAGCCAAAAAATATATTTTTTGAAAAGGTGATATTCTTAAAAAGGTACTTTTTATAAACGGGTATAAAAAGACACTATTTAAAAAAAATTATTTTTAAAAAAATTACCTTCCTCAAAGAGGAGAGCTTTTTCCATAAATACTTTTATCAAGAAGGTTAATCTTTTTTATTTACATTTTTCGTAAAGATACGAGCGTGATTCTATTCTAGACAACTTTTAACATCAATTTTCAAATCATTTTTTGATACTTTTTTGATGCCAATTTAAAGTAAAATATCTATATTTTATAACAATAAAATTTTTTTATACGTAAGCTTTTAAGCTTTATTTAAAAATATAAATTTGGTGTGCACTTCGAAGCATTAAGATTCACAGATTTGCACCTGTCATGTTGCACCCGTCATGGCTTAATGAGCAAATTTCTTATTATTGGATTATATTTCTCTACGATGTTTGATTTGATAATCATCGTCTGATATCTCATATTTCACAATAAAAAAGAATAATACAATAAAAGTTTAAAAATTAACAGAGTTTTGTGTTTTTGTAGTATGATCTTATGAAAGTGGGCCAATTTGGTTGCACCCGTCTTGCACGTTAAAGCTCTCTCGTGGCTATTTGAGAGTTTCATATAAATTCTTGTAAATAGATAACTATAGTATATAAAAAAATGTTACCCTTTCTAGAAATAACTAAATTGAAAATATGTTTCGTTCTATTAGTAAAAGGTGTTTAAAGCGTCTAAATGTTGCATCCGTCAGAATAGAATCATTTAAAAATGATGTTTTTCATCCTTTTCCTTTTTTCCTTTTTTCAAAATGTATTATTAAAAAAAAGGCAAGTGATTTAAAAAAGATACTTTCAAAAAAAGATAGTTTTTCAAAAAGGTACTTTTTCAAAAAGGTACTTTTTCAAAAACGTTTTCTTTCAAAAAGGTACTTTTTCAAAAAGTTATTATTTCAAAAATATAATATTTTTAAAAGGTATTTTTTTTTTCAAAAAAAGATACTTTTTCAAGAAGGTAGTTTTGCAGAAAGGTACTTTTTCAAAAAGGTATCCCTCAGTAAGATACTTTTTTAACAAGATATTTTTTCAAAAAATTACTTTTTAAAAAACGTATTTTTTTAAAGGTAATTTTACAAAAAGGTACTTTTCGAACAAATTACTTTTTAAAAAAGATACTTTTTTAAAAAGGTACTTTTTCAAAAAGGTATTCTTTCAAAAAGGTACTTTTTCAAAAAGGTATTATTTCAAAAATATGCTAATTTTAAAAGGTATTTTTTCAAAAAAAAGATACTTTTTCGAGAAGGTACTTTTTCAAAAAGGCACTTTTTCAAAAAAGTACTTTTTCACAAAGGTACTTTTTCAAAAAGGTGTTCTTCATTAAAATACTTTTTTAAAACGTACTTTTTCAAAAAAGTACTTTTTCAGAAAGGTACTTTTTCAGAAAGGCCTTTTTTCTACAGGCACTTATTTAACAAGATACTTTTTCAAAAAATTACTTTTTAAAAAACGTATTTTTTCAAAGATAATTTTACAAAAAGGTACTTTTCGAAAAAAATATTTTTTAAAAAAGATACTTTTTCAAACAGGCACTTTTTCAAAAAAATTACTTTTTGAAAAACATACTTTTTCAAAAATGTACTTATTCAGAAAAGAACTTTTCTAAAAAATTACTTTTTCAAAAAGGTACTTTTTAAAAATGTACTTCTCCACAAGGGCGGCTTATTAAAAAAAAGTACTTCTTCAAAAAGGTACTTTTTTCAAAAAAAGTACTTTATATTCAAAAACGAATTTTTTTCCAAATAGGTACTCAATAAAAAAATTTTTCAAAAAGTAACCATTTTTTAAAAAGGCACTTTTTCAACACCTTTTTAAAAGAGAATTTTTTCAAAAAAGTTTTTTAAGGGTAGTTTTTAAAAAGGTACTTTTCCAAAAAAAATCTTTTTAAAAAAGTATCTTTTTAAAAAGGTACTTTTTTAAAAAAGGTACTTTTTTAAAAAGGTACTTTTTTAAAAAGGTATTTTTTTAAAGGTACTATTTTAAAAAGGTAGTTTTTTAAAAAGGTACTTTTTTTTAAGTGGTACTTTTTTTAAAAATGTGCTAATTTTAAAAGGTACTTTTTTAAAAAGGCACTTTTTTAAAAAGGTACTTCTTTTAAAAAGTGTCTTTTCAAAAAAAGGACGTTATTAAAAAAAATACTTTTTAGCAAAATATTTTTTCAAAAATAATTTTTCAAAAAGGTACTTTTTTCAAAAGATATTTTTTTCAAATTTACATTTAATACTATCACATACACATACATACATATATGTATGTATATAGATATTTTCAAGAAAGCAATTTTTCACAAATTTTTTTTCAGAAAGGATTTTTTTTAAAGAAGAAGAGCTTTGGCGAGAGGTTACGTTGCATTTAAGGAAATTGGTTTTTTCCCTAGATTACTATTTCAGAACGATGCTTTTGGTATATATTTTTTTTAGAATGGTACATTTTTTCTTAAAAAAATTTAATTTTTCCAAAACATAAGTTTTTCACAAAAGAGACTTTTGGAAAAAAAAATACTTTTAGCAAAGTTTTTTTTTTTCGAAAAAACCTATAGTCATGCTACACTGTGCATTATGACATTTTGGCATTTAAGCTACTTTTTACCCACAACTACTTTTTAAGGAACTTTTTTTTAAAGTAGAAGTTTTTGCAAAAAAAAAATAGTATTCCCTTTTAAGAAATAAAAGAAATGATTTGTAGTAACAAATGATTTTTTTTTAATATTAAGAAAAAAACAAAATTTTTTGTGAATTTTTTTTAACGCCATTTTGTTTGTTTATTTTCGATTGATTGGAATAAATTTATTATAGTTATTGTATTGAGCCAAAGGTAAACGTGGTATGTTGATATTTTATTCATATGAAATTTATTTGCAAATTTATAAAAAAAAATAAAAATAAAAATACTTACCAAAAAGATTGTTTCAATTATTTACGTTTATGTTGAAAGCGGAAACAGGTAACAAACAGACAGCAGCACCGGACAAAAAAATGATGACGATGTAGATAGAGATTTGAGAAAATTATAAAAAAAGGACGGATTTTCCCTCTGCTCTTTTGTTTTGTGTGATTTCTACAAGTTTATAATATTTTCTTGGTAAGTGGCCTGTAGCACGGAGAGTTCTTGTTGTTGATGTAAAAAAATTTTATATTTTTATTTTATTTTTATTTTTTCATATTGAAATTTAAGCAACAAATGAGGTTTTGGCATGTTATTTTGTATTAAAAACACTTTTGTTAAAAAAGCTTTGAGTTAACGAAGTAAACAATCATTGAATACAATAACATTTTTTGTTTTTATATCTTTTTTCCTCTTTTATTTTTCTTATTTCTTTTATTTATTTCAGCATTCTGTATATCGTATGGAAATATAGCAATTTATTATATTTTCAAGGAATGGCAAAAAAAAAATATTGTGTAGGAGAGAAAAAAAGAAAAACTACAGTGGTGATCAAATGTTTAACTTAAATAACATGGTGGTTTTTATTTAAAGAAATTCTTTGGATTTAGGTAATAATTATTATTACGGGTATATTTCTTAAAATTAAAAAGAAAACAATTATCAATTCTGCTCTTTTGCTAATATTTTGAACGCTACTGTGTATGTAGCCTTTTAAAACATCTCCCAGTAATTTGCTGCCTTAAAAAAAATTCTACTTAGTTGTGAAGGTGTGTCGTAGGAGGATTTGATGAAAAAGCCACTACAAATTTCTATTTGTTTTACTTGCCATAAAAGTCCCCGGAGTGTTTTTCATTTGAAAGGACCCCTTTTTATTGACGGATGTTTATTTATTCATCACTTCTACTTATTTCAGTTTTCAAATTTTATATTGATTCTAGTCATCAGTTAGCACTTTAACTCTTATCAGTAGACTGTAATAGAATATCTACTTGGCATAAAAAAAATTATTTCTAGAATATTTTGCATTAAGGAAAGGCTTGCTGCGTTCTTTTGATTTTAATTATTTACTTAAAATTGAGTTTGAAGTTATCAGAAGCCTAAACAATATATAATTGCCCAATAACAATCGAAAATAAATCAGCAAAATTTTATATCGCTAAAATTGCGATTTATAAACCTTAAATATTTTACTTTTAAAATCAGAAGTAAATATCAGCTTGATTAGCCAGCCGGGTCTTTCATATTTCCTTCCCACTAAATTAAAAGTTTTCTTTTGTTTTTCTAATTAAATTATTAATATAAATTTAATGCAAAACAGAGCGTAAAATAAATACATTAGATATGGCAACATACTAATAACGTTCTATACATTTTTGCTTCTCTTACAAACCATTGGGGAAACATAAAATCTCCTAAAAAACAAAAAATTTTTGTCATACGTTACCTAATTTTACAACTCTATAATACACGTTTTGATAACTTAGAACTCTTTTAAATGAAATCCAAAAATAAAATAAATAAAAATAACCACATATTAGGAACAAACAAAAAAAGTCACGAATGACAATTATTTAAATTTCTTGTTTTTTTTGTAATCAAATTTAAAAAAAATGGTGTAATATAAATAAATTATTTAAGATTCAAATTATTTCTTAAACCTGCTTCAAACCAAAGCCGAAAAACTAATATATTAAATAAATTACTTCAATTATTCCCTTGACCTTTCCCTTGCCTTTTGCTTATATTCTGCATACCGTTCTTCCTCTAGTTTTAATATTTCTCTAAAGCATTTTTGTATATTTTGCTTTAAGGCCCAATACAATAACGAAACACACCGAAATCAGATATAAGAATCTACCACAAAAAAGTCACGAATGACAATTTTTTAAATTTCTTGTTTTTTCACAATTAAATTTAAAAAAAAATATTTTATATATTTAAATTACTTACGACTTAAATAACTGCTTAAACCTGCTTCAAATCAAGGCCGAAAAACAAATAAATTAAATAAATTACTTCAATGCCCTTTACATTTTCCTTGCTTTCTGCTTATATTCTGCATATCATTCTTCCTCCAGTTTTATTATTTCTCTAAAGAATTTTTTTGTCTTTTGCTTTAAAGCCCAATACAATAACGAAACACACCGAAATCAGATATAAGAATCTACCACAAAAAGTCACGAATGACAATTTTTAAATTTCTTTTTCTTCATAATCAAATTAAAAAAAATGGTATTATGTAATTTAATTATTTACGACTCAAACTATTGCTTAGACCTCTTTCTATTCAAAGCCGAAAAATAAATAAATGAAATTAATTCCCTTTACCCTTCCCTTACTTTTTGATTATATTTTCCTTACCCTTCTTCATCTAGTTTTAATTTTTCTCTAAAGCGTTTTTTATCGTCTCCTTAAAGACGCAAAATAACAACAAAAACACCTAAATCACAGATAAAAATCTACCACAAAAAAGTCACGAATGACAATATTATAAATGTAATCATATTTAAAAAAATGGTGTTATGTAATTAAATTATTTAAGCCTCCTTTAAATCAAAACTAAAAAAATAAATAAATAACATAAATTATTTTAATTCTTATATTCTGCATACCATTCATCCTCTAGTTTAAATTTTTCTCTAAAGCATTTTTCTATCTTTTCCTTTAAGACCCAAAACAATAACAAAAACTCCAAAATCAGATATTAGAAATTACCAAAAAAAAAAGTCGCGAATTACAGTGCAATTGCTTATATTCTGCATACCCTGATTTGTCTAGTTTTAATTTTTCTTTCTAGTTAACTAAGTTTTCTTCCCCTTTAATACCCAAAATAATTTAAAAAAAAACACTGAAATTCAATGTTAGAAAATATCAAAACAAAACCCAAAAAAATACATAAGTCACGAATTACAATATTTTTTGTACATGTTTCCTTATCTTCACAATCAAATTTCAAACTAATTGTTTAATATAATTGAATTATTGAAGACTAGGATTATTACAAGTAAAAATTCTTTGCTTTTATTTACCACTCGCTTGAATTTTTGGAATAAATATTTAAGCAACGAATGACAAATTCTTAGCAAATTGATGAAGTTCATGCTTTAAACACACAAACACTTCAATTTCACATGTTTTAGTAACAAAAATTTAAACGACTTCGAAAGAGGAGGAGGTTGTCAATTCGTCTGTATTTTTTTTATATGTGCTACTCCATAACTCCCTCATTTTTCAACCGATTTTAAAAATTCTTTTTTTTTTTTTTTAATTGCAATTATAAGCCTTGGGCTGTTAATTAATTTGTACATGACTCACCGTTTTATTGATTTATGTATTTGATAATAATATTTAATATTAAAAAGAAAAGTCACGAATGACAAGCAACTGCCGTTCCTTATAAATTTACCCTACAAGTTACAAGTTATTGTAACAACTGAATACACATCAATTCTCAAAATTTAATTTATTCTGAAGATATTTTTATTTTTATTTTTTTTTTTTTTTTTTTTTTGCTAATCAAAAGGTTAACAGAAAATTTCTTTAAAATTACCAAAACACAATTGTGCAATTAGGAAGCAAATTTATGTAGAATTTACCTTAATTTACAAAATAAATTTTAAGTTCTTATTTACATTTCACAGACACAAAAGGGCTTTAATTAATTTCTTTGAAATTCGTATTTGTTACTTAAATTAAACATTTTTGTTTCTGTATATGGAAATAATATGAAGGGCTTTCTATCATATTATTAACTAAATAAAATGGAAATTAGCTTTCTTGATTTAATGCATCTTTTTGTTTATTATTTACTTGTTTACTAGTTTAAACGAGCCGTTGATGAATATAATACATTAGTAAAGGTAAATAAATTTTATCGAATTTCACCAAACTGAAATCTGAGTTTCTTATTACATAAAGCTTGGTAATTAATAGCTTTTAACACCAGCTGTATATTTTCCTTTTTTTTTTAACAAATATCAACTCATATAAATGAGAACGATATAAAATAAATATTTTGCTCAATTTTTAGTCCGGCCTTTAGAAGGGAATTTACCAAACAACAAACTTAATTTAGTAAATGAGAAACAAATTTTATCGCCAAATTCCAAATTTATTGTAATGAAAAAATTTAAAAACATTTAAAAAATTTTAAAAGATACCTTTTTAATCGAAAAGGTACTTTTTAACTAAAAGGTACTTTTTAACTAAAAGGTACTTAATATTAAAAAGGTACTTTTGTTATTAAAAAGATACTTTGGTTATTAAAAAGGTACTTTTTATTGAAAAGGTACTTTTTATTAAAAAGGTACTTTTTATTAAAAAGGTACTTTTTATTAAAAAGGTACTTTTTATTAAAAAGGTACTTTTTATTAAAAAGGTACTTTTTAATAAAAAGGTACTTTTTATTAAAAAGGTACTTTTTATTAAAAATGTACTTTTTATTAAAAAGCTACCTCTTATAAAAAAGTACTTTTAATCAAAAAGGTACTTTTTAACAAAAACGTACTTTTTTATAAAAAAGGTACTTTTTTATAAAAAATGTACTTTTTTATAAAAAAGGTACTTTTTTATTAAAAAAAATTTTTTTCCAAAAAGGTACTTTTTTATCAAAAGGGTACTTTTTTGATCAAAAAGGTACATTTTTGTCAACAAAGTACTTTTCATCAAAAAAATACTTTTTATCAAAAAGGTACTTTTTAAAAAAGGTACTTTTTAAAAAAAGTACTTTTTTCCAAAAGGTTCTTTTTTTAAAAAAGGTAAATTTTTCAAAAAGGTACTTTTTATCAAAAAGGTACTTTTTATCAAAAAGGTACTTTTTTTCAATGGGGTACTTTTGTTATCAAACAATTACTTTTCATCATAAAGGTACTTTTCATCAAAAGCTACTTTTGATCAAATATATAATTTTTATCAAAAATATACTTTATATCAAAAGGGTCAAGGAGGTACTTTTTATCAAAGAGGTACTTTTGTCACAAAACTACTTTCTATCAAAAAAGTTTTGTTTTATCAAAAATGTATTTTTTTTTATCAAAAAGGTACTTTTTATCAGAAATTTACTTCTTATCAAAGAGGTACTTTTTATGAAAAAGTTAATTTTTATGAAAAAGGTAATTTTTATCAAAAATGTACTTTTTATCAAAGAGGTACTTTCTATGAAAAGAGTACTTTTTATCAAAGAGATCATTTTTATCAAAAATGTACTTTTCATCAAAAAAGGTAATTTTATTTTAAAAAAAGGTACTTTTTAAGGTACTTTTAACCAAAAAATAAGTGATTTTTATCAAAAAATTAATTTTTATTTTAAAAAAGTTTTTTTTATATATTATTTTTTAAGTACTTTTTTATCAAATAATTTCATTTTGTTGAATGTAAAAAAATTGTAAAAAAAATTATCACGATATACGAGTATAAAAGTTTTTAAATATTTACAGCCTTATTTATAAAACTTAAGAAGTCTTTATAAAGATTTTTTAAAACAAATTTTCGTAACAAAATTTTTCTTAAAAAGCCTTTATAAAGCCTTTTTATGTTTTATAAATAAGGCTGTTAGTAACATGTTCTTTATTAAATTTTTTTCATAAATTCTATTAAATTTAGAGCTATTCCTTGAAAATATAACAAATATCAAAGCCACTTCCGTCATGCATCACTACTCAACTCTTTAAAATATGATGAGAACCATTGAAGAAAACATAAACGTTGTTTTGTTACTTAAAAATATTTGCTGCAATTACCGAAAAAGGAAGTCATAAATTAGAAACACATTTATCACAATATTAATGCAATAATTTTTTTTTACACATTCAAACAAATTTTAATTTTATTTACAATATCTTTGTATTACATGTTATTTACAATAAATTAGAGAAATTTTTTACTTCTCCACTATTTTTACAAAAAAAAAAAGTTAAACACATTATAGTTTTAAAACCGAAAAGCACCGGTGCCTTAACGTACGATAATATAAAATTCAAATTTTTACATATTTATAAATAATTTTATTTAAATTTTTATACATATATTTTTTCTATTTTTTGTTAATATATTATTTTATATTTCTTTCTCTATTTCAATTGAATTATTTTATTCATTATTTTACACGTCATCTCGAACCGTATCTCATGTGAATGTGTTGTTTCAACTGTAACGTATAAAAATAAACTAAAAACTTAAACTTTGACATTAGCTTGACGAAACGATTAACAGAACTGATTAAATGCATCAAGTTTTGAATTATGTTATTTTACAGAAAAATTTTACATATCCTTTTAAAAGTTAAGGCTGTCAGCAAAAGAGCAAGTGTGCACGTGTAGTAATAGATGGGAACACATTTTATAAAAGCTTTAGAAACTTTGTACATATAACAGTTTGCCAATTTGTGACTATAAAAGAGACTTCCTATAATAGCTTTTAAAGTTTTATTTAACATTTAAAGAGAAGTAGGAAAGTCTTGCAGAGTGAATAAAAACTGAAGAAGTAGGTTCAGTACTAATTATCACGATTTATTATTTTCAGCAAAATATTTCGGAAATTTGAGAACAACTTAAGCCAATTTTTTTTTTGTGCCAAAATAAATATACTGATAAAATTTCAAAACAAAAAATTTATTGAGTTTAAAAAATGTATTTAAAAAAATACAACAAAAAATCATATCTTAAAGAGATCCTTCTCAAAATATTAAATATTCGAAAAAAAAAATAAAAATAAACTTCTTTGACAACATGTAATTTGGAATAGCATACTTTTGTTAAAAAAAGTACCTTTTGGAAAAAATGCCTTTTAAAAAAGTTCTATTTAAAAAAGTACCCTTTATAAAAGTACCTTTTGAAAAAAGTACCTTTTCAAAAAAGTAAATTTTGAAACGAGTAGGTTTTGAAAAAAGTACCTTTCAAAAAAAGTACTTTTTGAAAAAACTACCTTTTGAAGAAAGTATCTTTTGAAAAAAGTACCTTTTGAAAAATATACCTTTTGAAAAAAGTACGTTTTGAAAAATATACCTTTTGAAAAAAGTACCTTTTGAAAAAGTAGGTTTTTAATAAGAAAAAAAAGATAAGTACTATTGTGTTAAATAGTAAAAAGTATCTTTTTAGTATAAAGTACCTTAAAAGTAAAATTTGCGTTTATTGTAAAAAAGTATATTTTTGGTAAAAAAAAGAGAATTTATGGAAACGTTCATTTTAAATAAAAATAAAACTTTTGGGTAAAAGTACCTTTTTGGTAAAGAGTATATTTTTGGTAAATTAAAAAATAACCTATTTGCTAAGACGAAATTTTTGGTAAAAAGTACCTTTTTGGTAAAACTAATTTTTTTTTTTTATTAAAAAGACCTTTTTGGTAAAAAAACTTGATTTTTTGATATATAGTACTTTTCTCATAAAAAGTACCTTTTTGGGTATTAATTGCCTTTTTGGTAAAAACTACCTTTTTTGTTATTAATTACCTCCCCTGTAGAAAATATCTTTTTTGGTAAAAAGTACTTTCTTAGTAAAAAAAAATACCTTTTTGGTAAAAAAAAAATACCTTTTTGGTAGAAAGTAGCCTTTATTTGTTAAAAAGTACCTCTTTGGTAAAAAAAAAATACTTTTTTTGTAAAAAAAATTCCTTTTTGGTAATAGGTATCTTTTCTGTTTAAAAAAAAGTACTTTTTTGGTAAACAAAAAGTAATTTTTTGGTAAACAAAGTACCCTTTTGGTCAAAAGTACCATTATGGTAAAAATTACCTTTTTTGGTAAAAATTACCTTTTTGGTAAAAAAAAAATTCTTTATGGTAAACAAAGTACTCTTTTTTTGGTAACAAGTAGCTTTTTGTTAAAAAGTACCTCTTTAGTAAATAGTACCTTCTTGGTAAAAAGTACCTTTATTGTAAAAAGTACCTTTATGATAAAAAGTATGTTTTTGGTAAGAACAAAGGGATCTTTTGGTAAAAATTTCCAAAAAAGGACCTTTTTGGTAGAAAGTATATTATTAATCAAAACTACCTTTGAAGTAAAAAAGAAATTTTTTGGTAAAAAGTACGTTTTGGTAAGGAGTACCTCTTTGGAAAAGAAGTACATTTTTGGTAAAAATTAACTTTTTGTTAAAGAGTACCTTTTTGGTAAAAACTACCTTTTTGATTAAAAAAAATACCTTTTTGATAAACAGTACCTTTTCGGTAGAAAGTATCTTTTCAATAAAAAATTATCTTTTTGGTAATAAGTACTTTTTCGTAGAAAAATTACCTGTTTGGTATAAAACACTTTTATGATGTAAAAAGTACCTTTTTCGGGCAAATGTATATTTTTTACACTAAGTACCTTTTTGGTTATAAACAGTACCTCTTTGATAACAAGTGTCTTTTTGAAGAAGAAAAAAGAGTATTATAATGATACAAAGTACTTTTAAAAAAATGTACAAAGTAGCGTTTTTTATTCTTAAATGAGCAAAGAATTTCAGAGTTTAAATCTAAGTCCTGATGTGGACTGATTCACTCTCTGTCGAACATCTGGAATTGGTTGACCACAACTACAGAAATTCGATAGACATTTTGTCGTTACAGAAAATTGTTTTTGCTAAAATTGAAAGCTCTCACAAAAATATTTACATTTAAAATTTTGTTGTTATATTATACATAATAGAATCTTTAATTTTTTTCTTTTCATGGCACAGCTAGAGTTTATTTCCCACAGTAGTGTTATTTGTTTTTGTTCTAAAAACAAAATTAGTTGCCTTAGACAAATAAGAGTCTCAATAGCAATAAATCGACTAACAGCAGGTGCCAATGACGAAAGTTTTTTTTTTTTGTCATATTTCCACTTCCCCTACTACTGCTACTTGTTGCTTAGTCTTAGAATTAAAATAATAATAAATGGAGATTCATGACAAAGTAAAATTTATGATGGGAAATACGCAAAAAATTTAGTGTATGAGAGATTTTTTATCTAATTTTTTATAATACGATTGTGTTGGTTTTCAATAGAAAATAGAGAAGTTCAATAGAAAATAGAGAATGACCATAAATTTAAGTACAGTGATCATTAAAGCTGTACATCATATTTTACAATGCTCCCGTTGTGCTTTAAGAGTTGTAAGGAAATTATAACACAAAAGAAAATTTTGCCAAAAAAAAAATTTTTTTTTTTTTTTTTTGGATGAGTGCTTCCAAATTTTTTTTACATGTAAATTGAATTTTTTTATTATTCATTGTTATGAAACCAAAAATATTAAAGGAAAATTTTATTTTAACTTAACTTAAATTTTTCTAACCCATATAAAATTCAATTTCAATTCGATATTCACTAATACCATGAAACTCTTTCTTAAAACTATCATAAACAAAAACAACTATGAGAATCTCAATACAAATTTCCGTAATCGATGTCAATATACTAACTGACAATTTACTTTCAATTGAATATACTTAAATACGAGTACAATGAATGCATAGACTTAAGACTGCTTCATGCCCAGCAAACATTTTTTTTTTGTCTTGATTGCAAAATAAGCCCCACAACAAACTCACATTTGAAAGAGAGCTCGTATAAAAGTCCTAATATTATTAAATATTTCTTTAAGTTTTATACTTTATCCGCAATTAAAAAAATGTACGTACATATTTAAGTGTGACTTTTGTGTCTAACTTCTATTTAATATTTATGTAAAAGATTAAAATAAGTCAGATTTTTTCTGCAATTTTTAAGAAAACTTACAAATCGTCTATTCGACAATGCAAAATCCCTTTTAAAATATTAAACTTAACTTTATAACGAACTCAACAATAAATTGTTTGCTGGGTTTTTAAAAATATTTGCATAAATTTAATGCATGATTTAGAAGGCATCTGATGTTTCCTCTAGAGATAAAATTTTAAGCCAATATATTCAAGCACACACACACATTCACACCCACACACACACACATACGCACACATTGCACCTCCCAGTGCTTAAGCAAAATCTAAAAATGTCATGTACACAAACAGCTGAGTAGTTAAAAATGTATTGTTGTACTCATATTCATATTCAAAGAAATACTTTATCATCATCGTCATTGTCATTAACATCAGCTTTACTGGCTGATAATTATACTTGAGTTGCAGCTCAAGCTTCAATAAGCTTAAAATTTAGCAAAACTACTTCTTGTCATTGAGTTTGATACAAGATACGTGTGTGTGTGTATGTGCGTGTGTATGCCAAAGTGTGTGTGTGTGTGTGTTATTATTCCAATCACTTGCACTAAGATTTATCAATTGACTATAATACCCCATTAACATCATCATAAGCATTGGCTTGCTAAATACATGATTATCTATGTAGTTGTTGGAATGGTTCAAATAAACGAGGGTAAATCGAAAAGTTTCAATGAAATTTCTTGAATCTTAAAAAAAACTGTTACATGTTACATACACATATAATTATAAATTATTCTGACTAGCACAAAACCCAGAACAAAGACCTTAACTTGGTGTAGTGAAACAGATCAAAGTCTTTGCAATTAAGTTATTAAAAATATTCCACTTGGAAACATATTTAAGAAGATTTTTTAGACAGCTACTTTTTGTATATGACGTATTTATGTATTTTGAAAAAAATTAGAAAATCAAAGGTACTTATTTTTTCAAGATACTCCCTCCAAAAAGGTATTTTTTGTCAAAAGAAGATATTCAATAAAAGTTCTCTTCTCTTTAAGTACCTTTTCTTTTTTTCTACAAGTAGGTTTTCACAGAAGGTACTTATCTCGAAAGGTACCTTTTTAAAAAGGTACTTTTTTAATACGATACATTTTGACAAAACGCAATTAAAACAACAAGAAATCTAAAGCCCTTTTTTCTATAAAAACTTTTTTCTACGGGTAGTTTTTTCGAAAGGTAATTTTTTCAAAATGTACTTTTCTGAAAGGATAATTTTTACAAAAGGTACTTTTTTCAAAAGTTACTTTTTTCGCAAATTACGTCTTTCAAGGGGTACTTTTTTCAAAAGGTACTTTTTTTAAAAGGTACTAATTTCAAAAGGTACTTTTTTCAAAAATAATTCTTTCATAAGGTAGTTTGGTCGTAAAGTACTTTCTAAAAAGGTTCTTTTTTTGTGAGGTACTATTTCGAAAAGGTATTTTTTCAATAGGTACTTACTTTATAAGGTACTTTTTTCAAAAGGTACTAATTTGGAAACTTACTTTTGTCAAAAGGTACTAGTTTCAAAATGTACTTTTTTCAAAAGGTATTTTTTCAAATGGTACTTTTTTTAAAGGTACTTTTTTTAAAGGGACTTTTTTCAAAAAGGTACTTTTAAAAAAAATACTAGTTTCAAAATGTACTTTTTTCAAAAGTTACTTTTTTACAAAATCTACTTTTTTAAACAGGTACTTTTTTCAAAATTGCTTTTTTCAAAAGGTGCTAAATTCAAAACGTACTTTTTTTCCAAAAGGTGCCTTTTACAAAAAATACTTTTTTCAAAAAATACTTTTTTCAAAAAATACTTTTTTCAAAAAATATTTTTTTCAAATGGTACTTTTTTTTATAACATCTTTTTTTAATTTTCTATTTACGTTGTTATGCATAAAACTTTCTGGTCAAAGTTACCGCATTTTTTATTTTAAACTAATTTTCATACTACTGTCGCATATCTAAAATTGTTCTTGTTTTTCATATTCATAAATTTTGATGTTTAGGCATATCAATAAGTATTTTTAACTGTAGCACCATAGAACTTACAGATAGATGTCTTCATATATTCCACACAAGGACATTCCCAATTCCAATATCTGTACTACTAAATAAATATTTATGTTTAGGGCCAATTTCACAAACTCTATTTAAATGTCAATTCACATTTAAATGTAGATTTTCATTAATTTTTGTATGGAAAAATTACTTTTAAATATGAATTGATATTTAAATAAGTTGGTGAAATTGGCTCTTATAGTCATATCTTTGACATGCTATTGAACTAGAAGTATTGATTGATTGATTGTTGAAGCATTGTCCATTGTCTAATAATAATAATAACTTTAAATTTAAATTTTATTGTATGATATTAATTTCCGTAGTGTGGTGTAACACAGAATGACCCTGTATATACATATGTACAAATATTCATAAGTATATGTCTGTATGTATGTAAGTTATACTTATATATTTTCATTTAATTTAATTTAATTCAATTTAACTTAACTTAACTTAACTTAACTTAATTGAATTGAATTGAATTGAATTGAATTGAATTGAATTGAATTGAATTGAATTGAATTGAATTGAATTGAATTGAATTGAATTGAATTGAATTGAATTGAATTGAATTGAATTGAATTGAATTGAATTGAATTGAATTGAATTGAATTGAATTGAATTGAATTGAATTGAATTGAATTGAATTGAATTGAATTGAATTGAATTGAATTGAATTGAATTGAATTGAATTGAATTGAATTGAATTGAATTGAATTGAATTGAATTGAATTGAATTGAATTGAATTGAATTGAATTGAATTGAATTGAATTGAATTGAATTGAATTGAATTGAATTGAATTGAATTGAATTGAATTGAATTGAATTGAATTGAATTGAATTGAATTGAATTGAATTGAATTGAATTGAATTGAATTGAATTGAATTGAATTGAATTGAATTGAATTGAATTGAATTGAATTGAATTGAATTGAATTGAATTGAATTGAATTGAATTGAATTGAATTGAATTGAATTGAATTGAATTGAATTGAATTGAATTGAATTGAATTGAATTGAATTGAATTGAATTGAATTGAATTGAATTGAATTGAATTGAATTGAATTGAATTGAATTGAATTGAATTGAATTGAATTGAATTGAATTGAATTGAATTGAATTGAATTGAATTGAATTGAATTGAATTGAATTGAATTGAATTGAATTGAATTGAATTGAATTGAATTGAATTGAATTGAATTGAATTGAATTGAATTGAATTGAATTGAATTGAATTGAATTGAATTGAATTGAATTGAATTGAATTGAATTGAATTGAATTGAATTGAATTGAATTGAATTGAATTGAATTGAATTGAATTGAATTGAATTGAATTGAATTGAATTGAATTGAATTGAATTGAATTGAATTGAATTGAATTGAATTGAATTGAATTGAATTGAATTGAATTGAATTGAATTGAATTGAATTGAATTGAATTGAATTGAATTGAATTGAATTGAATTGAATTGAATTGAATTGAATTGAATTGAATTGAATTGAATTGAATTGAATTGAATTGAATTGAATTGAATTGAATTGAATTGAATTGAATTGAATTGAATTGAATTGAATTGAATTGAATTGAATTGAATTGAATTGAATTGAATTGAATTGAATTGAATTGAATTGAATTGAATTGAATTGAATTGAATTGAATTGAATTGAATTGAATTGAATTGAATTGAATTGAATTGAATTGAATTGAATTGAATTGAATTGAATTGAATTGAATTGAATTGAATTGAATTGAATTGAATTGAATTGATTTGAATTGAATTGAATTGAATTGAATTGTTTTGAATTGAATTGAATTGAATTGAATTGAATTGAATTGAATTGAATTGAATTGAATTGAATTTTATTTTATTTTATTTTATTTTAATTTATTTTATTTTATTGTGAAGCTGATATGCTAGCTATGCTATTTTCGAATAGAAAAATTTACTTCGAATTAAAAAAATATTACCACTTATTAATTTGTATTTGTTCACTTCTCTGTTATTTGCGAAACAAAAATTGCAGCCTTAATTTAAATATAAAAGCGCCATCTGTGGTATTAAAATTACAACGCATATATTGCAAATACAAAAAGAAAAGCGCTTGTCAACAAAAAGCAGCTTTTTGTGTAGAATGGAAGCGGGAATAAACAGCTTTTCGTTTCTACCAACACAAACATTCAGAGGCATATAAATACCAGACACACATACATACACCTGTATTTCAACACAGAAAGAAAAGCAACAAATTACCCCAAAAAAACTTTAAACTCAAAATATACTCAAAAGAACCCAAAAGTAACTTGAGGGAATCTATCACAGAAGTTTTAAATCTCTCTCGCTCTTAGAAGCACTCAAGCAAAAGTAAAAGTTGTAGTTAAAAGTGAAAGGGCAAAATATGTACTGGAGCACGTGGTACAAATGTCACACAAACACACATAAACACCAACACACACATCCACCACAAACTAAACTTCACAAACACACAAATAACATTCACAGCATAGACGATTATTGTATTAGTATTGGTGTGCTCTACTAAGCATTAAGCAAAAACAATAAAGAGGAAAGTTAACACTCTGACTAATGAACTTTTATTTTGCTCCATCATGGACAAAGGAAAAGCAGCTAAAAGAACAACTACAATTTGTTTTTGTTTCACAACCTTGTGGCACTATTTTCCGTTGTTTTAAATAAGATTTCATTTCATTTGCTCGCCCATTGTTAAAATGTGACTTTTCACAAACATCCTGTATGATAAATAACAAAATTAATGTCTTCTTCTGGCTGAACATTAAACAAACAAAAAAAAACTAGAATTAGTTTTCAGTGCAATGAATTCTCATTGTTCTCTGTAGCCTAAACGAAGACAACAAATTTTCTATTTTTTTTAGCAGCAATTTTTCAGTGTATTACGAATTCATATTTTCTTTAGTTAGTTAGTTAGTTTTATTGAGGCTTCATATTCATATTTTCTTTTTAAATAGCAAATAATAAATAATAAATTTAATAAAAAGCTACTCCGAAAATTTTACTGTGAAAATTTTATTGCAAAAAATTACTCCGACTGATACTCACATTTACACACATAAGTAAAATTTCTTAGCAAAAACTTCTCCGAAAATTTACTTTGCCGCAAAAATATTCCCCATAGCGAAATTTCTGCAGTAAAAAAACTACTCCGAAAAAAATTCTTAATGACTTCAAATATTTTTTTACTAAAACTTTTATTAAACTATAATTTCTTAACACAATATACTCCTAAAATTTTACTCCGAAAAAATTACTCCGCTAAATTTGGTATGTGTCGTATTAAATAAATATAGATTCGGAGTAAAATTTTAATTATAAAATTAAAAACTACCATAAACTTTTAATACAGAAACAAGCACTTTACATTCGATACAAATGGTTCTCGAGCTTCTAGCGAAATTCGCCATCGTTAAAGTTATTCCGAATAAGCAACAAAGTTTCTTCAATTTAACCAAAATTATAAATTGAATTACAAGATAAAGACATATTTTCTCCAGAAAAAACTACTCCGAAATTGTTAAGCTAATCTGAAATTTACGGAACAAAGTCTTATTTTGATTAACTTATTCCGAAAAAAATGAATTGCATTTTACAGAAAATAAGTGATTACGAATTTTCATGAATTTTTTTAAGAAAATTACTTACAAATTAAAAAAAGAAATTTTTTTATGTGAGCTAATACAATTTATTTCGGAGTAAATTCTTTTTGTCCTAATAAGAGAAAAATTCGCTACAACTAAAAAAAATTATCTAAAAAATATGTCAATGTGACATCTTTGCTAGTATATTGTATACAATATACTCCGAATTTAACAATAAATCAACTAATAAAAAACTTGATATATCTCAATATGAAAATCAATAACAGCAGCTGTTTGTTATACATGGCTAGAGGAAAAGCTTTATCAGATGTAGATGTATTTACATTTTAATATTTATGGTTATTTTAACAGCACAATATGACAAAAAACATTACTGAGCACTTCAAATTTATGGTAACAATCTTGGTAATTAGCAATCATAACGCGTAGTAAATGTATCTAAATTGTATTATAAATAATAAACGAAATAATAAATAGACAAAGTGTATTAGATTTTTGTAATTCATCACGTACATAACATTAAACTAATTATAAATGGAATTTTCTAATAAACAAATGTTTTACGAGCATACAAACGTCTTATTACTTCAATACAACAATGTATCTCTTTCTTTCGCTGGCCCACGAACAAAATACATTTAGAAACATTAAAATTAATATTTTACCAATTAATTTATAGGCAGCAGCTGTTAATGTAGTAATTATATAATCAGCTCATTTTCATTTTCGCTATATTCTTAAGACATATTTGATGCCTTAGCCTCATTTCTATGTATAAAATTTAGAAGATTACTTACATAAAAGCAGCTATTATTTAGAAAGTAACTCACCTGCAAAGAAAAATAAAAAAAGAAGTTAAATAATTTTTACTTAAGTAATTAAGAACAAGATATTAACCAAACAGACAAAAATATATGCAGGATTAAAAAAATTTATAATTATTTAATTTGCTTCTTTCTGGGCTGCAAAGCTATACCAGACAGTCATATTTTAGTGGACTTTGTTCCAAATATGTTTCCCACTGTAAAATTATGTAAAAACAGCTACTCCGAAAATTTTACTCCGAAAATTTATTCCGAAAAATACACCGAAAAAAATGTTAATGTCCCCAATTATTTTTTTGACTAAAACTCACATATAACCAAAAATTTCTTAGCAGCAAATACTCCGAAAATTCACTTTGCTGCAATTATGTATATTCCTAATAGCAAAATTTTCTAAAAAAAAAAATACTCCGAAAAATGTATTCCGAAAAACTACTTTAAACAAATTTCAATAACCCTAGTTATTTTTTTACTAAGTCAGATTATGTACATTCAAGTAAAATCTCTTCGGAAGAGATACTCCGAAAATTGACTTGTGTGCAAAAATATTCCACAAACAAAATTTTGTGAAAAAAAATAAACTACTTAGACAATTTTACTCCGAAAATTTATTCCAAAAAATATTACTCCGAAAAATATTTATGTTCCCAATCATTACTTTAACTAAAACTCACATATAATCAAAATTTTATAGCAAAAAATACTCCGAAAATCGACTGCTGCAAAAATATTCCCCATAGCAACTTTAATTGTGTGGTAAAAAAAACTGCTCCGAAAATTTTACTCAAAAAAATCTATTCCGAAAATATTATTCCAAAAAAAACTAACATATAACTAAAATTGCTTAGCGAAAAATACATCGAAAATTTAATTTGTTGCAAAAATTTTCCTCATTGCAATATTGTGTACTTAAAACTACTCCGAAAATATGACTTGGAAAATTACTCCGAAAAAACAAACCAAAATGTAACTGCGATTAATGGTCGTGTCAAACCATTTCTGATTTAAAGTCACAAAAATCTAAACGAAATTTAAAGAAAAAAGTGCTACGAATTGCCTTAAAATCTCTTGACTTAAAGTTACTGCAGACAAAGAAAATTACTAAAAACTTACAGCCTTATTTTCATACAAAATTTTTCTTAAAAAGCCTTTATAAAGCCTTAATATTTTTTATAAATAAGGCTGTTAGATCAGAGATTTTTTGCATAAAAAATTTATTTTTGTTTCGAACACAAATTTTTACATGCCAAATATTAAAATATATTAAACTGTATGTTTGTGTCAAATTATTTCTTGAGGACAAAATTTAAAATAAACTTCCAGCAAGCTAAGTTTTACTGAATATCTCTTAATAATATATACATAAGCACACATAAGTATACGCACACACACTCTCACTAATAAATGAATGTCAGTCAGTTGTCACAGCTTTGGTTTTATTTCGTCACTTTTGAAACTTCTGAGGGGCCCCTTTATTTGCAGTGCATTTTAACTTCAACAAAATTTTTTTGCCAGTAGGCTTTTTCTCAAATCGGAAGTTTCAATTTTGTTTCAGACACCAAACGGAACTTTAAAACAATATCGCGTGCTTAAAATATTATCTTAGATCTTAAAGCGCGTGTAAACAAAAATGTTTCAAAAGAAATTGGTAACAACCGTCAGAATATATTAAAGGCGAGCAACAAGTTTTATTAAAAAGAATGTACATTTGCCATTAAACTGAAAAAAAAACTAATTCACCGTTTTAAGGAGTTCACTTTAATCAAACAGGAAAAATTTTTCGTTTATTTATTACTAAAGCAGCACTATGTACAAGTTTAAACAAATAAATCAACCAAAACAAAATCCACTCAAATCAGTTACACTGGCACGAATAAAAGGCTAGGATAGGACTATAGTAACACCGAACTAAGACCAGACTACAACGAAACCAAGACTAGACAAAGACTAGACTTAGATTAGACTAAGATTAAGACTAGACTATGACTAGACTAAGACTAGACTAAGACTAGACTAAGACTAGACTAAGAATAGACTAAGACTAGACTAAGACTAGACTAAGACTAGACTAAGACTAAGACTAAGACTAAGACTACGACTAAGACTAAGACTACCACTAAGACTAAGACTAGACTAAGACTAGACTAAGACTAGACTAAGACTAGACTAAGACTAGACTAAGACTAGACTAAGACTAGACTAAGACTAGACTAAGACTAGACTAAGACTAGACTAAGACTAGACTAAGACTAGACTAAGACTAGACTAAGACTAGACTAAGACTAGACTAAGACTAGACTAAGACTAGACTAAGACTAGACTAAGACTAGACTAAGACTAGACTAAGACTAGACTAAGACTAGACTAAGACTAGACTAAGACTAGACTAAGACTAGACTCAGACTAAGACTAAGACTAAGACTAAGACTAAGACTAAGACTAACCCCCTTATGCAAAAACGATTGTTAAACTTAAAGTTAGTTTAACAAACGAATTTTGTATGGCAAAATCGGTTTTAACACATGCTTTAACTTTAACAAACGTTTTTGCATAAGGGGGTAAGACTAAGACTAAGACTAAGACTACCACTAAGACTAAGACTAGACTAAGACTAGACTAAGACTAGACTAAGAGTAGACTAAGACTACACTAAGACTAGACTAAGACTAGACTAAGACTAGACTAAGACTAGACTAAGACTAGACTAAGACTAGACTAAGACTAGACTAAGACTAGACTAAGACTAGACTAAGACTAGACTAAGACTAGACTAAGACTAGACTAAGACAAAGACAAAGACAAAGACTAAGACTAGACTCATAGCGTACACAGACGAAAGCGTTAATTTATATTAAAATCTCACTAATGTGAATTAAAAATGTACCCTGACAGACGACAGTATGTACATTAAGTAAACAAAATCTGTGCATCCTTTTCGTACCACACACTTTCATAATTTTCCTTGGAAATATTAAGAGGGAAAAAATGTGTCTCGTTTTTAATATTTCTTTGTTCTCTTTCTAAAAACAATTAAAATAACTTATATTTCCTGACTGAATCGCATTTTAATTTTGAAAGCGAAAACAATTGCCAACATTTGATTGATTGTCGACGGTGTTACCATATAAGCACGGTGTTATCATTCAGTATTAATTTACTCTCATTACGGTAAATATAATACGCATTGGGATGAGGATAATTCACAAGTTAATTTGCATTAAGACAGTTAATGCAAATTAACGCTGTTATATGTTATAAGACTAAGACTAAGATTAAGACTAAGACTCAGACTAAGACTAAGACTAAGACTAAGACTAAGACTAAGACTAAGACTAAGACTAAGACTAAGACTAGGACTAAGACTAAGACTAAGATTAAGACTAAGACTCAGAGTAAGGCTAAGACTAGGACTAAGACTAGGACTAAGACTAAGACTAAGACTAAGACTAAGACTAAGACTAAGACTAAGACTAAGACTAAGACTAAGACTAAGACTAAGACTAAGACTAAGACTAAGACTAAGACTAAGACTAAGACTAAGACTAAGACTAAGACTAAGACTAAGACTAGGACTAAGACTAAGACTAAGACTAAGACTAAGACTAAGACTAAGACTAAGAATAAGACTAAGACTAAGACTAAGACTAGACTAGAGTAAGACTAAACTAGACTAAGACTAGACTAGACTAGACTAAGACTACACTAGACTAAGACTGGACTAGAGTAAGACTAAACTAGACTAGACTCAGACTAGACTAGACTAAGACTAGACTAGACTCAGAGTAGACTAAGACTAAGACCAGAGTAAGACTAGACTAGACTCAGACTAGACTAAGACTAAGACTAGGCTAAGACTAAACTAAGACTAGACTAACACTACACTAAGAATAGACTAAGACTAGACTAAGACTAAGACTCATAATGATTTAAAAAAAAAATTATATTGAACATTTTTCTCTGGTTTTAGTTTGACAAATACTTTTCTTAAAAAAACTATGGCTGTGACTCACTGCACCGTCTTTTCTTTCAGAAATATAAATGACTGCAAAACAATTCACTATCTTTTCTATAAGAAGAGTATGGTTGTATTGAAGTTAACTATCTTTCCTATAAAGAAACTATGGCTCTCAGCCGTCTTTTCTATAGGAAAATTATGGTTCCAATACAAATAAAAATAATTGCTTTAAGAAAAGTATGATTGTGATATAATTCACTATCTGTTCTGTAAGAAAACTATGGCTGTGACACAATTAAAAAAAACTTTTTTTTAAATGATTGTGTTTAACGCAATCAACCATCTTTTTTATAAGAAAAGTGAGATTGTGAACCATATTTTCTCTAAGAAAAGTATGAATGTGACACAGTCAACCATCTTTTCTATAAGAAAAGTAAGGTTGTAATGGTTCTCAGCCATCTGTTCTATAAGAAAATTATGTTTGTGATACAATTAATAATTTTGTCCTTAAGAAAAGTACCAAGAAAACCATATTTTCTATAAGAAAATAATGGTCGTTCCACATTCAGCCCTACTTTTCTTATAGAAAGTACACAGTCAACCGTCCTTTTTTTTTCATTAAAAAATAAGTGTGCTGAGACAGAGTCGTAATTTTTTTTGGAAAAACCATGACGTCTCACAATTTCAAACTGTTTCAAAACCCATCGAGGCATTTGACAAAATTTTTATAATTTTAGACAAATTGAAATCATTTGGGGAAACTGCGTAAATTTTTTCTCAAATGATTATTGTGATTTTTAACATTTTAAACTGTTTTAAGCTACTTAAAGAGTTTTGGATATTTTTAAGGAAAAATTGTGTATCTAAAACTTTGAAAGTTTGTTATGAAATAAAATCTTGTTGTAAAAATTATTAATTAAATCATAAATTAATTTTAAAACTCACTAATTTTATTTATGTATGTTACATTTCACGCTTGCAATAAATTTTACTATTCATTAAATTTTTTTTATTTATTTTCTAGTTTAATATTTTTTAATTTTTTTTTTTTTTTTTTTTTTTGTCTAGAAAGTCCATAAAAATTAATTTTCTGACATTTGTGCTAATTGGTTGGAAAATCCAAAATACATTGTTTGCTATTTGATTAATAGATTTCTGATATTTTGCCATTTAAAGGGTGTGAAATTTTATTTTTCTTTTCTATTTGCTGCGTTTTTAAACTTGAAACTGATATGAAGATGACTTTCAAACATGATTTTCCTTTTAAGAGATTTGTTGAGTTTTTTTTTTCTTTTCTTTTTTTATTTCCCTTAACAAGTGTTGTATCCATTTTTTTTTTTGCTGCTGTTGGCAAAAAAAAACTTTTAAAAATGCTATAAAAAGCAAAGTTGATTTTTACTTTAGAGGGAAAATAATGCATTAGGATTATCTTGTAAAGCAGATGATTGAACATTCGTTGTTTGTAGAGTTATTTTTAGTATGTAAAAATGTAAAAAAAAGTTGTGGTATCAATAAAAAATTAAATCTAGAAATATCATAAAGATGCAACATGCAGCCACAGTCATAAATAAATCTTATTATATGTGTTGGGGTGTAGTTGGTTGATTGAAATGGAGTCTAATAATCTATAAGAAGGAATTTGAAATTTATTTGCTGGTGGTTCAGCGTTGTCTATATATTTCATTGTTGCTGTAACAAATCATCAGTAGACTTCAACCACACATTTTGAATAGTCACAAACCTCTTATCTTATGCACAGACTTTCAAGAACTATTTGAGAATTCACAAATAATAATATTTTTGAAAATCACAAAAGAAAAATAAGCGTAGTAGGCTTTGAAACTAATACAAAAAACCCAGCAAATAATTTATATTCGATTTCAATCTATTTTATTTTTCTACACCTTTATACAATTAGAAATCCATTGGATAACAATAAAAGTAATTATAAGAGGTTTGTGACTATTCAAAATGTGTGGTTGAAGTCTACTGATGATTTGTTACAGCAACAATGAAATATATAGACAACGCTGAACCACCAGCAAATAAATTTCAAATTAAAATAAACTTCTGACAATATGTCGAATAATAAATTTCTTAAATATAAGAAGGAATAAAAATAGCTATTTATAGAAAAGCACATGTGCAGGGATGTAGTGAAAGTGGTCATTGTTTTTCTGTGTCCTCGTTAACCTTTTCTAGCTCATTGAACTTGCCAGCTTCTTACTGCCTGTTTCTACAAATTTTTTATAAAAATCACTCAAGCAAATGAATAATTTTCATATAAATTTTCTACTCAATTCGACCGTCTGCCTTGTGAAAACAGGGTATTAATACAATTTTTAGCGAGTGTTAGTTTTTAAATATTCAGTTAATTTTTAAATCAACATTGCAATAATTAATAAACTGTGAATAAAATACTCCGCTAAAAAAACTGTAATAAGTATCATTATGAATTTTCGGAATCTTTAACAAAAAAAAACTCATACTAACCGGCTGTTTCCATAACATAAACGTTCGACTTGAGTAGAAAATTTATCACTCAAAAACTGAGTGCTTGTCATACAAATTTTCTAGATAAGTCGTGTGTCTGACTTATGGAAACAGGTTGTAAATTGTGTGTCTGCATGTATGTATTTGTAATTTACCTTTCATCCCATTTCGTGCCGGTGTAACTAATGTTACTCCAGATTGACATTGAACGTGGACGCTGTATTTCGAACAATCTTGAACTGCGTCTGCGCTGCAATTTTATCTTTGGTAGAGCAACGTTAAGCTCATTATTAAGATTGACACTACGACTTAAATGATCAGACGATAAAGAAGTTGAGCGAGATGCAAATGAATTTCTTTTAAGATTTTCAGACATTTTAGAAAATTATTTTAAAGAAAGTTATGGCCACAGAACTCATTTAATTTATTTTCTTTTAATTACATTTTTTCATTACAGCAACTTTTGAGTAAATATTTTTCAATTTTTTTTTTAATTTTCTTTAACAAAATTTCTTCTTTTACGTACAATTTTCGTAATATTTTTTTTTTTGTAAAAGCTTTAAGCTTTTTCCCTACCGAAAGATTTTAGATGACTGAAAATAGAATTTTATCTTCGTTCTTTTGTAAGATGCTCAAATTCTGGCGTAAAATAAATTATACACACAAACAAATAACAATAGTTGCAGTCTTATGGAATTCTCTTTCCACAAGTGTAGTAACAATTATTCGCGCCGACTATCTTCAACCCTACACCAACAAAACATTTATTCCAGAAAAAATTTTTTTTATGCGGAAACAAAGTGAAATGGAATGGAATAACATTAAATGAAATTAAATTATTTAAAAAAAAAAAAACACAATGGCATGAAATGAAGTGAAGTGAATGAACTAAAACAAAATAAAATAAATTTAATTAAATAAAACAAAATAAAATAAAATAAAATAAAATCAAATAAAACAAAATTAAATAAAATAAAATAAAATAAAATTAAATTAAATTAAATTAAACTAAATTAAATTAAATTAAATTAAATTAAATTAAATTAAATTAAATTAAATTAAATTAAATTAAATTAAATTAAATTAAATTAAATTAAATTAAATTAAATTAAATTAAATTAAATTAAATTAAATTAAATTAAATTAAATTAAATTAAATTAAATTAAATTAAATTAAATTAAATTAAATTAAATCAAATTAAATTAAATTAAATTAAATTAAATTAAATTAAATTAAATTAAATTAATTTAAATTAAATTAAATTAAATTACATTAAATTAAATTAAATTAAATTAAATTAAATTAAATTAAATTAAATTAAATTAAATTAAATTAAATTAAAAAAAATAAATTAAATAAAATAAAATAATATAAATAAAAATATATAATGAAATAAAATAAAATAAATTAAACTAAAATAAAAGAAAATAAATTAAAAAATAAAATAAAATAAACTAAATATATAAACTAAACTGAAATAAAATAAAATAAAATAAAATAAAATAAAATAAAATAAAATAAAATAAAATAAAATAAAATAGAATAAAATAAAATAAAATAAAATAGTATAAAATAAAATAAAATAAAATAAAATAAAATAAAATAAAATAAAATAAAATAAAATAAGATAAAACAAACAAAAAATAAAATAAAATAACATAATATAAAATAAAATAAAAATAAAATAAAATAAAATAAAATAAAATAAAATAACATAATATAAAATAAAATAAAATAAAATAAAATAAAATAAAAATAAAATAAAATAAAATAAAAAAAAAATAAAATAAATTATCATTATCTGGCAGCACTGATGACATGAGTTGAGATAAGATGAGATGAGATGTGATGAGAGGTGAGGTGAGGTTAAACTAAAGGAGATTTTATGAGATGAGTTGATGTGAGATGAAAGATGCATTGTTTATTTGCCAGTGTTACCAATCAATAATCGAACCTATGGGATCCATTTTTTTTTATTTATTACTAGAAAAACATCAAAAGGTAATAACTAAATGAATTGTTTATATTTTTTTAGACATATTTTAGTCATGTCCAATATATACAAAATGTCGAGCGGCTAATTTTTTGTACAAAAAAAACTCTCCGATAGACACCAATAGCATCTAAATAGAAATAAATTTAATTTAAATCATTTTACAGCGGCGACAAAAGCAGAAATACAAACAATATTCTTAAAGCAGAAATACTTATAATAAAAAATAGTAAAATATTAAAAAAAAAACAACTAATATTTTCAGTTTATTAACAGAGAAAAATATTAAAAACTGTATGAGAAAAAAATGTGAATGTGCACATGTGATGATTGACTTAAGTGCCAATTTAAGGGGGGCAGAGTGATCAAAATAAATTATTTAGTCCCAAATCACACTGTGCAAGGCTTATTGCTAAGCTGATTAGTTTCAGGGAGAGAGAGACGAGGGGAACAGCAACGTTTCTTTTCCCCCCGTCTCTCTCTCTCTCCTAATAAACTTTAGTAATAGGACTTGCATAGTGTAAATAGGGACTTACTACAAGCAGCCAATAACAAAAAAATTTATTGTAAAATGTATAGAATATGGAACAAAATCTGCTGCAATATATGATGACCCAAGTGACGAGGGTATTGCAAATGTCACTGTCACTCTATTGAAGCGGCCAGAAAGTGAATTGATTTGTGATGTGTGAGCTTTTTTTAATTATAGGTTTAGTTGGTGCTCCCATGTGAGAGTGTTTATGCACACAGAACATATTCGAACTTAATTGAATTGTTTGATTTGAGATGACGTTATAGAAATTCAATATATCATGTGGTGAGAGAAATTTTAAAATAGATACTTTTGGTATGTAACTAAGACAGTTTTAAATGAATAAATTGATAATAAGAGCAGCGAAAAGTGCTAAAGAAGTAATAAGAACGAAATTAATTGATTGATTGAGATGGAAAATATTGAATTGAATGGATAATTGAAGTAAAATAATTGAAAGAATATGCTTAATATTCCATATGAATATTAATAAAATATATATTATTTTAAATTGTTGCGCAAGAAAGTAAAAGCTTTAACGGCAACAGGACTAAATAAAGGAAAAATGTTGACAATTTTAAAACTACAAAAGAAAAACATAAGAACTTTGTTCTTTAGACTAGTGGAAAGATAAAATTATTTATACTACTTCCAGCTGTGGACAAGCATTTAAATAAATATTTAATAAATATTTAAATTTCCTCATTTCTTTAAAAAAAAACTTTCTAAAACCAAAATAAAATAAACGATAATCAACACACGTACTCTTGTGTTTTTAGGAACGAATACACAGCATTTAATTGTGCTGGTAGATATTTTTATATAAATAAAGAAATATATTGCAAACAAAATATTAAAGGAAACAACAACAACAAAATACAAAACAACACACAACATAATACAATACAATAGCACCACATGGAACTCGACAACAACAACAACAACAACAACACAAACAAAAATTTAGGAAAAAACAAATATAATTTTAATGCTTGAAGCAACAAAAATATTTTTTTTAATAAGATGTGTAAGAAAATTGTTGTGCAGGAAAACAAAGTAAAAAAAAATATTTCTGTTATTACACTCGTAAATTTTTTTCTCTCCTGAAAAACATGTAATGAAGGCCACAGAGTTTGGGCACAGTGGTCGCAAATAATGGAAATGTGGATTAGAGCCAAGCAAATGCCTGTTAGTGAATTAAAGTCTAGTAAAAAAATAATTTTTGGCAAAGAACTCTGACTCTACATGAAATTCGTATAATCAAATTTCGAAGATATTTCGAATATTCTACAGCTTTTAGGCGTATGAGTGATATTTATTATTGTCAAAAACATCACTCATACTCTTCTTTTATTAATCCTTTAAAAATTTGTCCTGCTGCTCTAGAGCTGTCATCTTCAAAACAAAGCTGATGGATAGTGCTCTTAATTTTTTTTTTTCAATTCTGCGCATAATTTTAATTTGATTGTTTGAATAAAATTTTTTCGGTTGAACGCGAATACAATTTATCCGAGTTCGTTTCAAAATCTGCTTAGCAATAAATTCAGGCAGTTGAAAAAAATTTTCAAATAATCGAATAAAATTTATTCGAATAATCGAGTAAAATTTATTCAAATAACCGAATACAATATATTCGAATAATCTAAAAAAAATTTGTTCGATTACACAAATATCTTTAATCGAATCAAATTCCAAGATACTTAATCGAAGAGAATTACTCAAATTATTGGAATAAATTTTAAGCTAATTTTTAAAAATACTTGCTAATAAGCTCAGACAATCAAATAAAATCATAACGATTCAAAAGTTGCACTGCACACCATTTCATTAGTCGAATAGAATTTATTCGATTATTCTAATAAAATGTATTCGTTAAATAAAGAAAAAAATTATCAGAATTAACTTCAAAACCTAGTAAGTAGATAGGTAAGTAAAAGTAAATCGCTGCTTATGCGAATATCATTGCATACCAATTCAATAATCTAACAAAATTCTTTAAAACTTAATCGCATTGAATTATTTCAACTATTCGAATCAAGCATTAGTTCATGTTAATAGATTCAGGATATTTAAAAAAAAAATCAAAAATTTAATCAAATTTATTCGATTATCCGTATGTATTTTATTAGAATACTCGAATTTATTTTATTCGATTATTCGAAGTTATTTTTGTGGATTGTTATTTGATTATTGAAATTTATTTTATTCAGTTATTCAAATGTAGTTTGCTCGATGTTCCAGTTTATTTTGTTCGATTATTCGAATGTATTTTATTCGACAGTTCGAATTTTTGTTTTGATTATTCTAATTTATTTTAATCGAATGTTCGAATTTATTTTAATCAATTATTTGAATGTATTTTACTCGATTATTCGAATGTATTTTACTAGATTATTCAAAATTATATTATTAGTTTATTTAAATTTATTTTATTCGATTATTCGAATTTATGTGCTTGATCTGATTTTTCGACGTTATTTTATTTGATTACTTGAATTTATTTCATTCGATTATTCGTATTTATTTCATTCGATTATTCTAATTCGTTTTAATCGATTATTCGAAATTATATTGTTTGATTATTCAAATTTATTTTTGTTCATTATTTGAATTCAGAACTGAATCTTACGAAACATTGCATACACTCTGATGTATGAAAATGACACGAGCTTGCATTTAAAAAAGTGGGCGGAAATACTCCCACTTAAGTTTAGTATTAAATTATATCTATATACATACTTATATGTATATGTACTTTTTACAACTTAATATATTACTTAACGTATTTCTACTTGACCGATTCTTACGAAACTTAAATGTGAAAGTGACTATGTCTCGCATTTAGCAAAGTGGGTGAGACCAATTATTAGCAAAAGAGGGCGGCGTGATTATGATTATCAGGAAAATTTAACACTAAAACCATAAAAAGAAAGCTTTTGAAAAATCTAACTAACTAACTACAAAAATAATCACTAAAAACTTAAAAGTTACTTTTTGACACCCGAATCCCATTGTGCATGGCACTGAAATAAACATATTATTATTCTATGCATGGTGAAGTAACCTAAAAAATCTCTAACTAATGGCTCATAATATACTTAATGCTTAATATAATTTTAACACTATGAACTCTATTAAACACGTGTTTCTTTGCGTATACAAATGAACTCATTTATGTTTTTGAAATGATATTGACAACCCGACAATATTAGGCAGCACCCTATCCTTACAGACCAAAAGGATTTTATTTCTAGTGGTAGTTCCAACAAAGTAAATTTATTTAACATTATTTCCAATATTTATACATGTAAAAAACCAATCCTTAAAAAATATGTTTTATTAGAAAACCAGCGCCGCCCTTTTTCCTTATTTTATGTGCCTTTGCACAAACCATAAATCAAGCAATAAAAATAAAAATACTGGAGGAGCTGCTTTGAAAAAAAATGTCGAAATAGAAGTGATGAAAGTTATAAAAAAAATATATCAAAGAAAAAATAATGAATAGCAGCTGCAAACAAAATAAAAGAATATAAGTTTTTGTTTAGGCAAGATTGATTAAGTTTGGCTGAACATAACCAAACAAAAAGTTCTTAAAAGGAAATGAAATGAAAGCAAATCGCAAAAGAGGAAAGTAAGTCATGAGAAAAGATTTATTTTAAGACAAGGTGAAAGAACTCAATGAAAAACTTCCAGTTGTATTTGATAGCAATAGCCTTGCATCTATTCAGGTGAAGCGCAGTGTAATCGATTTCAATATTTTTGAAATTTTCTTTATACATATAAAAAATTGAGTGATTAGTTTTCAATTAAGGCAAGAAAAGTTATGCTGTAAAGTTTAAACTCTTAATTAAATAAAAGTAAGTTTTAAGAAATGATAAGCAAATATTTAATATAACAAAGAGTTCTGGAAACGATAAAATAAGCCCGTCAATCAACGCATGTGTATGAATCTCGTGTGCTTGTCAATTAGAAGCAGACGTACAAACTTACAAAAAAATGCCGAAATGAAAAATCGCCAAAATGAAAAAAGCGCTTAAAAAAATATCAGCAAAAACACAAAAAGTAAAAAACCGCCCAAAAAAATCGCCAACACCGAAAAAAATCACCAAAACGAAAAAAATCACCAAAAACGAAAAAATCGCTAAAACTAAAAAAACCGAAAAAAATTTGTCAAAAACAGAAAGAAACGCACAAAAAAACGCCAAAACTAAAAACCGCTCAAACAAACACAAAACGCCAAGACCGAAATAAATCGGCTAAGCGAAAAAAAAACTCCAACACTAAACAAATGCCAAAGCAAAAATCGCTCATATGCAAAAAATTCCCAAAAAAAAAATTAAAAATTGCCATAAGCGAAAGAATCGTCAAAACTAAAAAATCGCTGAAACTAAAAAATCGCTAAAACTAATCGCCAAAAACAGAAAAATCAACGAACAAAGCTCCAAAGAAAAAAAACTCTAAAGCAAAACAAAACGCCAAAACCCAAAATAAATCGGCAAATAGAAAAAGCTCTAAAAACTAAAAAAACAAAAACAAAAAAACCAAAAAATTACCAACGTAAAACAGCAGCGAAAAAAAACTTAAAAATAGCCAAAACGAAAAAAAAAATCGTCAAAACTAAAAAGGAACCGAAAAAACTTTGTCAAAAACAAAAAACTCCAAAACCGAAATAAATCGGCAAAGCGAAAAAATTCTAACACTAAAAAACGCCAAAACAAAAAAGTTTGCACATATGCCAAAAAAAAATCACCAAAAAAAAATCGCAAAAAAAAACTAAAAAAAATCATCAAATCGAAAAAATTTCCATAACCGGAAAAAATTCACTAAAACTAAAATATCGCTAAAACTTAAAAATAAACGAAAACAATCGCCAATTAACATTAAAAAATAACAAAAAAAAGGCGCTGACAAAAAACCGCTTAACGAAAAAAAACGCCAAAAACGAAATGAATCGGTGAAACGAAAAAATTCTAAAACTAAAAAACGCCAAAGAAAAAAAAAATCACCAAAAGTAAAAAAGGCGCAGAAAAAATTTTAAAATCGCCGAAACGAAAAAAAATCGCCGAAATGAAAACAGCGCCAAAACTTAAAAACAACTGAAAAAAATCGGCAAAAACATAAAAAAAATCACAAAAAAACGCCGTCTAAAAAATCGCTAATCAAAAAAAAACGCCAAAAACGAAATATATCAGCAAGCAAAAAAAAACTTTAAAACTTAAAAAACGCCCAAACAAAAAATCACCAAAATAATTTAAAAAATCGCCAAATCGAAAAAAATCGCCAAAAGGAAAAAAATCGTCAAAACAAAAACAGCACCTAAACTAAAAAAAAAATTCGTCAAACAAAAGCGCCAAATTTAAAAAACCGCTAAAACAAAAAATGCCAAAACCGAAATAAATCAGGAGAGCAAAAAAAAACAAACACCAAACAAAACAAACAAACAAAAATATTTTAAATATCTACTAGTGTCCTGCACAAGACCTTTCAAGACATGAGAGATTTTTCAAATGCTTTACTACAGCGAAATATACTAAAACAAACGCCAAACAACACTGTTGGCAAGACAAACAACTGTAACAAATGTCTTGCCAACAGTGTTGTTTAGCGTTTGTTTTAGAATATTTCGCTGTAGTAAAGCATTTGAAAAATCTCTCATGTCTTGAAAGGTCTTATAAATGGTCTTGTGCAGAACTTTAACTTTATCTACATCAGGTATTCGATTATATATGCTAAGGTTAGAATAGTATTACATAGTAGTGTGCGAGTCAAGGAAGCACTTTACTAAATATTTTTTTTTTGTCAATTAAAATTGCAGACGATCAAATAATCAGCTGTGAAATGAAAGAAAGGAAACAGCTTTTTGATTTTCATCAACAATAACGCGTGCGTGTATCCGAAAAAAAATACTGTTCACACACACACACACACACAACTATGTGATTGATGAGTTTATTTGATCGTCTCCAGTGCATTTAAAACCAAAAGACATAATTTTATCATATGGTTTCTTTACATCATATTTAAAAAAAATAAAGATTACTCAGTACTTAATTTTTTAAAATCATTTGTATTTTTTGTGACATTTTTTTTTAAGCAAACTTTGTTAATTTACTCCAAAAAAAATGTCCCTAAAACTTTTTGTCATGTGCTGCGTATCCTAAACTCCATCATTTATATTTTGCCAAAGTTTTTAAAAATATAAATTTGATTTTGAAAAAATAAATTACAAGCATTAAGAATCTCAGAGATAAACATATCAGTGATAAAAAAAAATCATTACCAAATGTTTTTGTGTGTAATAAATCTGGTGCTAAAAGTATGCAACGTTTTTTTTCTTCTCAAGGAAAAGAAAAATGCCTACACCGAGATTACGATGACAAAAACAGTTTTGAGTAAAAGCTTGCAAATATTTTATGAATATTTAATGCGTCTCAAACAGCACACAGTGGCTTAGTGAAATTTTAAATAGGAATTTTAACATTTATAAAAAAAATTTTAATAATATTTCTCAGTTTCTCAAAATTGTAATTATGACAAGTAAAAAGTCACAACAAATAGATAAATCTTCAAATTCACTCGAAAAAACTTAACAACATTTGATATTTATGCAAAATCTCATAAAAAATAATTTGAGAATTATTAACCAACAAACATAGCAGAATTGCATTCATTTGACTGGTAGTTAAACAAACAAATAGAGAAAATAAAACAAGATGCTCTGCCTTATCGTAGTTGGCGTACTTCAAATACGACTACAACTGTTTGGGAATAGATTAAAGAAGATTTCAACAGTTTTTCTTTAATCTATTGCCAAACAGTCGTAGTCGTATTTGAAATACGACAACCACAATAAGACAGAATAACTTCTAGCAAAAGCAGAGAAGACCAAAAATTAATGCAAATGTAGCGGGAATCTTAAAAGTTCAAGCTCGAAACTTCTATCGAAAGAAAACATTTTTCCAAAATGAATCACTTTCTAAGCACTGTGCCCCACACAAATTGAGAAATCAAAACATATGAAACATTTTCCATTTTTTTTTAATGCCCTCATATTAAAGCAGCGCACATAAGGCTGAATTCCTTTTCACATACATAAATGCGTAAAAGTTCATTCTTTTATATTTTCCTTCTTTTATGAACATTATGTAGCAAATGTTACAGCCACCACATTTTCTTGCACTTTCATACAACAACTCAAGGACAATTATGCTTTGTGTATAGAATGAAGGATACATTAAAATAAATACAAAGAAAAAAATAATAATAAGTAGCTTCAAAAGCAACCACCCATAACTGATAAAAACAATAAAGCAAACAACAAGTTTATAAAATATTTAAACACAGAAATTTTACACGGCCCATCACAAGCAAGTCAATGTTTCAGAGGCACCTTTAAGCACACAAAACAAATGCTGGGGAATAAATTTTTTAATAAAAATTAAAATTATTAAGCTGCAGCGTAGTCAAGCTTTTTTTTTGTTCGTTTTAGCGAGTATTCACTGTTTATGTCTTTCAATTATTTATTTCCATTATAAACAATTTAAAATATTATTACAAAAATCGTTATCGCTATCGAAACACAAATTAAATAAAATTTCCATATTACTAAACCTTTAAATCCAATTTGATCTGAGTTGAACTGGCAGCCTTAATGTGTTCAGTCTAGTCAAAATAATCCAAAACAAAATACTCTCTCTCTCCCTCTCTCTCACACACACACACACACACCCACAATATCATAGAATGCCAAAACAAAAGTACTCGTCTATCTAGTCATTTATTATTTTCTGTTAAGTATTTGTTGGCCTTATATATATATAATACATAAACTCATAAAGTTTAAGACAAAAATCCTAAAAAAAAATCCAAAAAATTAAATAAATTCAAACAATGTTTTTGCAAAAATTTAATGTGAATTTAGGAAATTTAATTTCAGTTACAATAAAGAATATCACAACTCGTACTATTCAATTTCAGTCAGTAAAAAGTTCTTAAGCATTCAGCTGTTGGCATAGTTGTCCTTCAACCAACCAAAATGTAATATAAAAAGGACATTAACTGTTCTTAGCCACAAATACTATATTACAATAAGGACAAAATATTCGTACATACATTGCAAAGCAGTAAATTCTTGCAAAACGGAAATGTTTCATTTGAATTGTGGCATTTGCATACTCTGTCCAAAAATATGTATTTTGTCTTCGGATAAATGTCATTTGCATAATTGCAGCTGTATTAAGTAATACGCCAACGATTTATTATTCGCTTGAACCTCATTAAGAATTTAAGAGATTGAAATATAAAAGCATTTAAATGTAAATCATATTTAAAGTAAGACTTAACGCTATAAGAAATTACTTTATAAAAATATACGAATGTTGTTTTTTCATTCATTCTCAAAAAGGACCTTTTTATTAAAAAGGTACTTTTTTTAAAAAAGGTACTTTTTCTTAAAAATATACTTTCTTTTTCTCTTCAAAATGTAATTTTCCTAAAAAAGGGAGTATTTATTAAAAGGGGACTTTTTCTTAGAAAGGTACTTTTTCATACATAGATGCTTTTTCTTAAAAAGCTACTTTTTCTTAAAAAGCTCCTTTTTATTAGAAAGGAACTTTTTCTTAAAAAAGTACTGTTTCTTTAAAAAAAAAAATATTTTTTTTTCTCTTAAAACGTACTTTTTCTTAAACACGTATGTATTAAAAAAAAGGAATTTTTTGTCTAAAAACGTACTTTTTCTTAAAAATTTAGTTTTTCCTAAAAACGTAGGTTTTCTTAAAAAGGTACTTTTATCTAAAAAGGTAGTTTTTTTAAATATACTTCTTCTTAAGAAGGTACTTTTTTTTAAGTATACTTTTTCTTAAAAAGCTACTTCTTCTTAAAAATGTACTTTTTCATAAAAAGGTAATTTCCCTTAGGAAGTTACTTTTGTTTAAGTAGTTTTTTTTTTAAATTGTCGTTTCTTAAAAAAATACTATTTCTTCAAAAGGAATTTTTTCTTAAAAAAATAATTTTTTCTTAAACAGGTAATTTTTTTCAAAATTGTACTTTATCTAAAAGGTACTTTTTCTAAAAGAAGTACTTTTTCCTAACAGGGTAGTTTTTCTTAAAAGGGTACATTTTCTTCAAATTGTACTTTTTCTGAAAAAGGTACTTTTTTGTAAAAACGTATTTTTCCTTCAAAATATACTTTATCTATTAATGCACTTTTTTTGAAAAAGGTACTTTTTCTTAAGAATCTACTTTTTGCTAAAAGAGTACCTTTTTACTAAAAATTTACTTTTTTAAAATTTACTTTTTTTGCAAAAGGAACTTTTTTGTTAAATTGTATTTTTTCTTCAAAATATATTTTTTCTGATAATGTACTTTTTTCTTATAAAGGTAATTTTACTAAAAAAAGAAACTTTTGCCCAAAAAGGCACTTTTTCTTCAAAAGTAAAATAAATACTTTTTTGTAAAAAGTTGATTTTTTGTAAAAAGGTAATATTTGTAAAAAGGTACTTTTTGATAAAAAGGTACTTTTTTGTAAAAAGGTACTTTTTGGTAAAAAGGTACTTTTTTGTAAAAAGGTACTTTTTTGTAAAAAGGAGCTTTTTGGTAAAAAAGTACTTTTTGGTAAAAAGGTACTTTTTGTAAAAAGGTACTTTTTGGTAAAAAAAGGTACTTTTTTGTAAAAGTTTTAGAAAATGTCATTTTTGGTAAAAAAAAAAGGTAGTTCTTTTGTATAAATGTAATTTCTCTTAAAAATGTACTTTTCCCAAAAATCACTTTCTGCAAAATAAGAAAAATTTTCAAGAAAATGTACTTTCCTTTCAAATAGGCCTTTTTTAATCAAAAAATTAACTTTTCTTAAAAATTGTCATTAGGGAAATAAATTATACTTTTGCTCAAAAAAATATCTCTTAAAAAGCCTTTTTTTAAGTAATTTTGTCAAAAAAAAATTTTTTTACAACTTTATTATATTCTATGAATTCTATTTCAAAACGGGGCCTGCTTTTCGCATGAAAATGTGAAAAGGATTTTATTTAAGATTTTTTTATTTATTTTATTTAAGATGCCCACTGTCCTTCACCTTCAAATTCTGCCTTTATTTTCCTTTACTATTTTCCTCTCATCACTGTTTCAGCTTCATTAGCTGGGCATAGAGAGAACATACATATGTCATTGTTTGTTCACTCGAAATAGCTGCATGACATTTACGAATCTAAATCAACAATAAGACCGTAAGAATGAAGGAAAACAAATCATTTTAGCCTCTCTTAAGGACTTCAACATTATGGCCAAAAATTTTGTGGTCCTTAATAAAATAAAATAAAACAAATACAAGATTTTTAATGAAAATTTATTTCTGCTGTTGCTGTTTGCTTTTCAGGTGATTTGGTGGTGTCATTCTTTGTTTATATTAAGGATTAGATTAAATATATGTTTGTTTGTTATCGCTTTACGTAATGGAAGGAAAAGAGAAATTTATTAAAACGAAATGGCAATTAATCTCAACACTTTCATATACGTAAACAAATTTAATTTAAGCCGCTAAAAATGTTTTGTTGAGGTTATTGTACTAGAAAACAGAAATTAAAGCAAAATACGGCATAGACCATAGTGCGTATAAAATAACTAAAACAATACAATAACGCACCCAAATTAAAATATCTTGCCTAGAAAAATTGTATGACACATCACCGGTAAAAATACCAGCACAATTAAAGGAAGAACTAAATAAAGAGGCATGTGGGGCATGATTAGACACTATACACATGTGTAAAAGCGACATGGCACGCAATCTGCAAACCAAAAGTATATACATATGTACTTATGTAGAAGAGGATATAATAAATATTAATATAAATAATTTTGTGTATATAAGGAGCTTTGCAGCAACAACACATACTACATTATCTTTTAATCAAATTTACCTCTCATACAAAAAGTTTTTGAGTATATACCAATATGGTAGTAAATAAAAGTTTATTAAGCAGATGGCACTATTAACCGAATAATGGCAAACCACACAACAGTGAGGAAACAATGAAGTGACAATAATATAACTTAATTAACCAATTATATGTATATAATAAGTTTGTATAGCAAAATAGTTTTCGCTATAGAAATTGCTTAATATACATAAGGTACGATTTAGTATAATACCAGTAGTCTTCTTATACGACAGAATTTGTAATATAAATAAGCTTAAATGAGCTTAAGTATAAGATGGTAAACTTCTTTTAGGATGGCAGCGTCAATATTAGTCTTAGTATAAGACTTCACGTTTAGTATAAGATCGCAGTCTTAGTATAAGATTATAGTCTTGGTATAAAACCGTATTATAAGACCACAGTCTTAGTATAAGTCTGTACTCTTAGTATAAGACCAGAGTCTTAGTATAAGACGGCAGTCTTAGTATTAAGGTGTACTTTTACTATAAGACCACAGTCTTAGTATGAGTTCACAATTTAGTATAAGACTGTATTCTTAGTATGAGACCACAGCCTAAATATAGGACGGCAGTCTTAGTATAAGACGGGCGTCTTGGTATAAGACATTAGTCTTAGTATAAGACGTCAGTCGTAGTATAAGACAGCAGTCTTAGTATAAGTCTGTACTCTTAGTATAAGACCAGAATCTTAGTATAAGACGGCAGTCTTAGTATAAGACAGCAGTCTTGGTATAAGACTGCAGTCCTAGTATAAGACGGCATTCTTAGTATAAAACGGCAGTCTTAGTATAAGACTGCAGTCCTAGTATAAGACGGCATTCTTAGTATAAAACGGCAGTCCTAGTATAAGACGACAGTCTTAGTATAAGACAGCAGTCTTAGTATAAGTCTGTACTCTTAGTATAAGACCAGAATCTTAGTATAAGACGGCAGTCTTAGTATAAGACAGCAGTCTTGGTATAAGACAGTAGTCTTAGTATAGTCTAAGTATAAGACGCCAGTCTTAGTATAAGACAGTAGTCTTAGCATAAGACAGTAGTCTTAGTATAAGACGACAGTTTTAGTATAAGACGACAGTCTTAGTATAAGACGACAGTCTTAGTATAAGACGACAGTCTTAGTATAAGACGACAGTCTTAGTATAAAACGACAGTCTTAGTATAAGACGACAGTCTTAGTATAAGACGACAGTCTTAGTATAAGACGACAGTCTTAGCATAAGACGCTAGTCTTAGTATAAGACGGCAGTCTTAGTATAAAACATCATTCTTATACTAAGACGGCAGTCCTAGTATAAGATGGTAGTCTTAGTATAAGACAGCAGTCTTAGCATAAGGTTGTAGACTTGGTATAGAACAGCAGTCAGTAGTCTTAGTATAAGACTTTGTGGTGCCATTCTAAATATAAGACTGTAATGTTCATTTTGACTGGCCTCCTTTCTTTTTTTTCTATTTATTCGCCACTTACCTCTCGTCCAATTTCATGCTACTATGACTGATATTACTCCAGGCCGACATCGAGCGTGGCCGTTGAAATTGAAATAGTTTTGAACTGCGTCTGGCTGGCGGCGGCATTATTTGCGGCATATAACCAGCCACATCATTTTGTTCATCATTAAAATTGACATTGCGTGCGGCACGGCTAGACGAGGCCACTGAGGGCAACGAATAGCTGGTATGATTATCGTCAGACATTCCAAGAGCCGTGTAGCTGACTTGAAAGTTATGGGTCATGACTTAACACAACAAAGGGGGATTTGTGGTCGATGAAGGATTTTTTTATTCTATTTTTTTTTTATATTGGTGACCGTAAGTAAGTGCTTGAAGTTTTTATAATACACATTTTTTTACATTTTGCTATTTATGGTTTCATAGCGGTAATTGTAATATACATTTTTATAGGTTTTATATAAAACGTTTTTTGGAGCATACTTTTAGGGGGCTGAATAATTTAATTTTAATTAAATTTTTTTAACTTTAATAACACATTTATATTTTTTATTTTTATACTTTTTTAATAATGCTCTTTCATTTATTATGATAATTTTAATAAATTTGTTTCTATTTGGAATATGTTGGCGGCGTTCTTTTTGATGCATACTTTTAGGAGATGAAAAATTATATTCTTATATTCTTGTTTTTATATCAAGTTGATATCAAGTAACACGTTTTAATTTTGGATTTTAATTAATTTTTAATTAATTAACTGAAATATTGTGTGATAATTTTAATCAACTGTTTCTTTGGAAAAAATTTGCATACTTTTAGGAGCTGAATAATTTTATTTTTGCTTTGTTTTTGTGAAATTTAAATTTAAAGGCAAATTTTGTTAAAAAAATACTCTTCTTAACGTTTCACATTCTTATGAAAAAATTACGAAAATTCTTTTTAAAAAAAATTTTTTCCACACAAATTTCAAAACCAAAAAATCGTTTGTTTTTACAAAATTTGTGGCGTTTAACAACACTTTTAAATTTATTTATTTATTTTATTGTTATTATATGTGATTATTTTAATAATTCTTTTTTTTTTTTGGTTAGAAAAAATTAGCGACTATTTATTTTTGCTTGATAATTTTTTGGTACATCTTTCTTGTCACTTTTTTATGTCATTATGTCAATGGTGTAATGCTTTAAAATTTTTATGTCCAATAAGAAGGACATCTTAGTAAGATAGTCATCATTAACAAGAAAGAAACCTAAACAAAAAAGTATCTTAAGGTAACACAAAATGTAATTATGCGGCTTAAGGAAGTGAAAATAAATAGAATATAAATAAAAATATTAAAAATTGCAAATCCTTTACTCTATACACAGAAAAATTACCAATGTAAAATCACCATGCAAAAAGTACTAGCTTAAATCTTGAACGCAAAAGTGAACAAAACTATGCAACAGTTTTCCTTATACCTGAGCCAATGCTCACAATCAGGCAAATTAAATAATTAATTAAATTAAATTCATCTTGTTTCAACCTGAAATAATTTTGATTTAACATTATTCCTTTATGTTATTTTAGGAACAAACTCACCTTGTTTAAACTTGAAATAACTTCGGTTCAACATGATTTTTTCATTTTAATTTAACAGTACTGCAATGTTAAATCAACATGAAATAAAGTTAATTCAAAAGGAAAATTTTTCTTTAAAATATTACTTAAATTAATAATAATAGTAATAATATTAAATTAACCTTGTTCTTGTAGATTTTAATTTGAATTTTTTCTGTGTGTATAGATTTAAGTACTAGGAAAAAGCAACACCGTATTAAAAAGAACAAGAAAATCTTGACGCGCAACAACTTAAACTTAAAACAATGTTATTTTTATCTCCTTGAAGATGGCAAAAAATACTACGAAACTTGACTTAAGGAAGAGAAAAATTAACCACAAACAACACAAGCTCTGCCTTAAGGACTTTTTACAAAGAAAACTAATTCTTTATTTAAACAAAAAAAAAGAAGAAAAATTAAAACAAAAAATGAATAAGATTTAATTGTCTTTCTTTTTCTTAAGGACTTAATTTTGAAAGGTAAGAGAAAATTTCTTATTTACAAAACAACCACAACACTTTTGAGAATGAATTGTGCTTTAGTTGTTATTCACTTTTTACAAAAAAAAAAATAAATAAATGAGAAAAGAAAATGTCTTGCTTCTGCATTTGAAACATATTAAGAAATAATGTAAAATTTTGTGAATTTCTTGGAAGAAAATCGATTTTCACGGCAATGCACCAAAGTTAGAAATAGATATTAAGAAATAGTTAACACTAGAGCACCCGACAGGGTTGGCAGGACAAAGCAGGGAGTTTGCTTAGAAGATATTAAAGAATGATATTATTTGATAGTCTACAAAAATATTTAGCGCGTAATTCTACTAACAGAAACTTTTTTATTAAATAAAAGCCGGATGTCAGCATGGATATAGCTTCCAATTGGATCCATTGAATAAAAAGTGGGCGGAGACACGCCCACAATTTTTTTATTTGATTTTACGATTACTGTGAAATCTAGCAAACATTTTTGGCTCTTGTAATTACACAATTTTAAAGTTGAAAAAATGGGCGGAGCTACGCCCACTAGAATTAATTATTATATTTCACATGGTTGTACTTGGCTGATTTTTACGAAACTTAACACACAACTTGACCTTTAAAATACACACAATCTTCCATTTAAAAAAATGGGTGGAGTCACGCCCCTTAAAATTTTATATTTTATTTTAAGTGGTTCTACTTTAACGATTTTTACAAAACTTAACACGCATTCTGAGCTCTGAAAAACTTACACAATCTTGCATATGAAAAAGTGGGCAGAGGCAGAGGCAGAGGCATGCCCATTAAAACTTAATTTTATATTTGGCATACTTCTTCTTAACCAAAAGATTTAAAAAAAGTATTTTAAGAGTTTACTTCCACTTTGATCCCATAAATTTTCTTGCGAAAATGTTTTATGAGATGTTTGCACTGAAATGGGTTTTTTTGACAGAATTATTATTTTTTTTTTAATTTAAAACATTTGATATTCATATTACGATTTTTTTTTTTTTTTTGTTATTACGTTTATCTTCATGCACATATTTTTTTTAATTTTTTCTCGTTTCATGGCAGCGTTTATGGCATTTTTTTAAACAATCGGTTGGTATAGTGTTAAATTTACTATTGGAATGCTGAGTTGAAATCTCTTTTACTTAGTTTTTTGTTTTTTTTTTTCAATATAATGCAAGAAAAATGCGTAATCATAAGATATTTTTTACGAAACAAAAATAAAATATGCTTCCCAAAAAAAATATATTTCTTAAAGTTTTTGGGCACTAAAGCAAAAAAAAATTATTTTAATATATTTTTTTAATAACTTTCCAAAGGCAAGCAAAATTAATAATTTCCTAAGGGCCATTATTACAACTTAAAGATAGTTAAAAGTAGGATTTTATCGGATGTTTAAAAACTTTATCATTTGCAAAATTGTAATTTAACTTAAAGTGAGCGATAAATTACAGGCAAGTTTATCTTACCTGGTAAGTTAAATCCGATTTGCAATAATGGAAAGCTTTTTATACGTCCGATAAAATCCTACTTTTAACTATTTTTAAGTTGTAATAATGGCCCTAAGAAATTTAATGTAAATAATATACATTACACATTTTAAACAATACTGCACACATACACACATACATTTGTATATTCTTATATGTATGTGTGTGTGCCTGCATTTTATTTCATAAGTTATGTTTTTTTAACCAGATTTTTTTCTTAAATCATCATTTTTTATTTCGCTTACAAATAAAATTATTTTTTTTATCCTTTTTTAAACAACGCCAAGATTTGTTAACAATTTTTAAATCCTCCAAGGACAATAAAAAAAAGTATGACATTTTTATTAAACACACAGAAATCAATTGAAAAAAATTGCATATTTTTCCTTTTTAAAATAGGCATTTTACAAATTTTATTTGTTTTTTTTTTTCATTCGTTAATTTATTAAAAATCCCTTTAAACATTTTGCAAAATTTTTTCTTTTTAAAATTTTTGCATAACATAAATTTTCCTTTTTTTTCTTAAATTTTTTTCACTAAACTTTTATGTTTTTGCTTCCCTCTTGACTTAACACAAGCTACCTCGCACGTTTGCCATTCGCCACTAAACTGAAAACAGGAGCGTGATTTATTTTTTGTTAATGGGTTCATTTGGTATCTAATAGGGAGGGGAGTTTGTCATGCACAGATGTTAACAAATGTAACGATTTGTAGAGCATTTTGGTGCTGTGCTTAAACAAAGTATCGTTTGTTTGGAGTTTTTTTTATAAGTGAAATGCTTTTGCAAAAAGTTTTGGAACAAGAAAACACTCAAACAATAACAACCATACACAGACTTTAGAAATTAATAAACACACACACACACACACACACACTCAAACATACACACAAATCTCTTCCTCTGCTTTGTATTGTGCTCTGAGTAAATAGGGCAAATGAAGGCAAAAACAAAATCAAACATTTTTCCCTTTTGTTGTTAATCATCATTATGAATGGAGTGCGTAAATACTTGTATGTATGTATGTATGTAAGTTTTTACCGTTGGGATATTTTTTGTGTGGTAACATTTAACCATAAAACAAAGCGCAAAATGTTGCCAGATTAACGAAAAGTGTAGAAAAGAGATAAAAATGCAGCAAACCTGTAATTGAATGCTGACATAATTTAAGATTCAAAGCAAACAATTTTGAATTAAAGTAAAAGTTTTAAAATTCTATTATTCGATGAAAGTTTTATTATTCAATTCCAATTAAAAAAATTCTTCAAGCATTTTCCTAATTGCGCACTACTATGTATTGAACTTTTCATTTTTCTTAAATGTTAATGTTATATTATAAGTCTCATATTAAATATTTTTGAGGAAAATATAAGAAGACTAAATTAATATTTGTGTTAAAAATATAAGAAGACTATATATTACGAGTATAAAAAAAGATGATTGAACGTTACCCATAACTTATAAAAATGATTTTTGTTTTAATGAACAAAATGGTAATTCAGCTTTCTGTGTGTCATCAACTAAAATTAATTGATTCAATTAAATTTTTAATTACTTTAATTAATTCGATTGGAAAAACTTAATTAATATTATCTAAAAATGTATCACTTATTATCAAATTGTTTATAGGTGAAATTTTAATTAATTTTTTATTTGATATTACAAAAATTTTAATTAATATTACAAAATTTTTCGTATTAATATCTTCTGAGTACAGAATGCATTGGAACGTTCATTGCATGTGAAAAATTTGACTATCAAGGAAAAAAGTTTGGCGACCACTGCTGTACCAACTTTTTACTCTGTGCTGATCTATGTTAATTAAAATGTAATTTCATCATTCTGGAAGATTAAGTGCACATAAATAATGCAGGTATTTTTTTTTCACAAAAAATCTTCTAATAAAATAAATAATAACTCAGTAAATTTTTATCGGATTTTTTAACACAAACCTGCATTTTACTTTTAATTAATTATGTTTTATATACAAAATTATAAATGGTATAGTTCCTATACAAAAATACTGCATTAAAACGAAGCCAAAGTAGAAAAACTACGAAATAAAACGAAAAAATATATTTAAAATAGACTTAGTACAAAAAAAAATATCCACATATGGCTGAAAATTACTGAAACAAACTATACCTTGTCCAAAAGGTCTGAGTCTCTTCTTTCTAAGTCCATTTATAAATTTAAATAACAAAAATTAAAAATTTTAAGAACCCCCGACTTTTTTCAGAAAAGATGTTATATCTTCTAAACGGCTGGACCGATTTTCTTCAAACATAGCTAAGAACCCTCTCGACCAAGTTATCGTTCAAACATAAATGAAAATCGGTCCAGCCGTTTTGCCTGTACGTGGACACGGGCAGACACACAGATACATAGATACACAGATACACAGACACACAAACACACACTACAAACTTATAACACCCCTTTAAAAAGGTTGATATACAAATTAGTTAGAAGTTAATAAGTGTGTACGTGTATGAAAACCTGTGTTTTTACCCGTAACTCAAGATTTTGGGGGTGTTTTAATAATTTCAAAAACAGATTGCAGTTAAAATCGACAACATGTACTAGAAAAGCATGGATCTCATTTAAAATTAATTTTTTTTAAATATTAAAATGAATGAAATAAAAATCACTGGTTCTTATATAAATTATAAAAAAAAGTATTTAAGTTTATTTATGCAACAAAATTTAAAATTATTTTCCTTTGAAATAAGGCAACACGTCTCCCAGCATGGATCTTAATTAAAATCAATTTTTTTAAACCATTAAAAATATTTAATTAAACAAAATCATATATCCAAGGAAATAATAACCACTAGTTTTTATATAAATTTAAAAAAAATTATTTCAGTTTATTTATGTAACAAACTTAATCAGCCACGCTGTCTTAAACTTAAAAATGCCTCTCTTCAAAAAAAAGGAAACAAAATAAATAAATTTCAACAAACAAAAAATAAAATATTTAAAAAAAATTCTCATAATAATTATTTTTTAGTTTAACATTTGTTAACGCTCTAATAATTCCAAATTATTTTATTCTACTTATTTAGTAAAATATTTTTTCATTAAAAATACATCAATAACCAATTTCAATGTATTTTTTATTAAAAGTACATCAATAATCAATTTCAATGTATTTTTAATAAAAAAAAATATTTTACTAACGGAGTAAGATAACAATTTTGGATTATTAGTACGCTAACAAATTTTAACAATTACCATAAAAAAACACTAATAATTATTTTTCTTTTTCATTTAATATTTGTTAATGCAATAATTTTGTCAAATTTTACATACAGAATAATTAAGCATTACAAAAGCTTTGCGCAAAAAAAATTTTGCATGAAAACTTTATTAAAAAAAATTTTTAAAAAAATATATATTTGATTAATACGCAGCATGTTTGTTTTATTCAATCAATATTAAGATTTAATCAAATATAATAAAAATTATCAAATTAATTTTAATATTTTTTAATTGGGAATTTTAATTTATTTAATTTAATAACATTTCTTTACTTTTCATTACCACACACAAAAAATTAGTGTAACTGGCATTGCTTTAGCAAAATATCAACAAATAAATACAAACACAAACGCACTCACCAATCAAAACAACAACAACAACAACATTACTAACCACGTGGTTATATAACGGCGCATACAAAAATTCCCAATGAGCGCACAACCATTCCCACATAAACTCTCAGCATAACATGAACACACTCATACAGCTATGGCTAAAAAACAAGTGCTTGCATTTCACCACACACACACAGGCACACAAACTGAAATAAATGGTGAGAAAAATCCCGTAACCCAATTAAACGTGTGAGAGATAAAAATGGCGGGAAAACTAAAAAAATACTGAGAGCTTATGAGTGATAAATAGGGATGATAAATGAGAAAACTCATTTCGTACCAATTAGGTTTTAAAACTGTACTTTTTCGACCCCAATAGTACTAAACTCGGTTTTTTGTTTTAAGTTATTTTTATTATATTTTTAGAACATATTGCTCATTTACTCAAATAACGTCAGAACTAAAAAAAAAAACTAGTTTTCCAGAACACAATTTTAAAGTTTTTAATTTACACACAACTTTGTGAAGTAAGCAAATTTTGTGTTTGGTTAAAAAATAAAATAAAAGGACGATATGAGGATTAATCTGCATCAATAACTCAAAAATGAAAATTTAATAGAATTCGTGATACTAGTCGTCTTTCGCAGAGTTTTTCTTTCGACATATTGGAAGAGGCAGTAAATATATATATTTGCTATTAAGTATAAAGGCCCTAACTCAAATATGCCCCTATCACGGTTTTCAACTTTTAAAATGGTTTGGTTGGGTTTGACAAATTTGCATTGCCATTCTCCACTAAATTAACAGTTGACTTTTCAGTTGTGTTTTGGTACTTTCATTTACAACTGTGCGTAAGATTGGTTAAGAAAAACTTTGAGTATACACAACTGCTTTTTATTAGTTGGGTATGTGGTTGGGTTTATTTTAGTTACAGGTTGTTGCGCTATAAAAAGCACAAAAAGGGGAAGAATCGTAACTAGAAATATTTCTTATGCTTAATAACAAAATATTTTAACAGTTTCAGCATCGGCGGTATACCGGACACATACAAAGATTTCTTCAAATATGGTTTTAGGTGATCCAAAAAAAAAATAACAAAACGTTTCTTTGTTCTGCCGGAAACAACTAAAAAAAGCCTTCAAAAATTATTTTTTTAAAGAATTCGTTCCCTATTTTGGTTATGCCTTACCTTGCATTGGGTAGTTTAAGAGAGTTGGAATCAGCACGAATTTTTCTTCTGATACGTAGCACATCTGTAATTGCGACTTCGTTCTCGTCATCATAAAATAAATCTACAGATATTTGTATCCATTTGGTATGATTTCTTTGAACTAAAACACTAAAAACAATACTTTTTCTAAAACTGTATTTTTTTCGTGTCAAACTAAATATTTTAAGTTGGCGACGCCATGATAATTTCAACTAAAAAACAGTTGTGGTTCATAATACTAAAATACAGTTTGGTCGTGTGTAAGTTTGGTCTATCCTTAGACGACCAAACTGAATTTAGTTGAGAACCGTGATAGGGGCAATAATTGTTATTTTACAGGAGAATGTAGAAACACAATAGAAGCTCTAATATTCTTTCGGTAATATTTTTGTAAAACCGATTGTGATTTTTTTGAAATGTATTGGAATCTCTGAAAAGCTCAATTTTGTAAAAAAAAATATGAGTTATTACCTTTCGAAAAGCTTCTTGTTTGTATTAGACTTTCCAGTCTTCGTTTTGATTATGAAAATATTCTTTCCACATTCGCCGAATTCACAATATTCGCCTTATAACTTTTTAAAACTACGGAAACATTAGCTCATTCAATTAATTTTTCAAAGCTCGAAACTCATTATTTATAGTCATAATTTCCATTTTCTTTTGGGAATTTTTTTTTTAACAAGAAAGGAGCTATACTACTAATATTTTCGAGAGTTTAAAATTTAGTTTCGCAAAGGGTTGTATATTCAAATTCCGTAACTATAAAGCTTTAAATTTTATTTCTAGATAAATATATAAAGTTTTTCTTTTCAAAGTAAATTTTGGTTGTTTACATACATATGTATGTACTTATTTATGTATATAGCATACCTAACTTCATTTAATTCCATCACTTAAACAATTGATATGTTATTAACATAGCAAGTTTTTTATTTCTTATAAATTTTAATTAATAAAAAACATAAAATAAATGAAGACACGCTATCATGTTGAGGACGAAACACCAGTGAAGTTAGATAGATGTATGTAGTTCTTTACACTAGCTGCTCTTCCACTATTTCGCATTCTAAGCGAAAGAAAACTGATTTTCATTGCTCTATCTTACTTCTGTACGAACATTGACTCGAGCGACAAGTCGCAAGAAAACGTAAGAGTTTTCATACAGATTTTCATACCACTAACTGGAAATGTGCGTGAAGATACATTTTAAAATTTATAACCCTAGACACAAACCGCTTTGTTTAACAGAGCTCTGTTAACAAAATAACATATCTCTGTTAAATAATAATAATTAGTTTTTACCCACAAAATGGACTTGATTCCCAATTTTTCAAGTAAAATCAATCAGAAAATTTAAACGAAAGGCTTCTCTATGCCTCCCTTATATAAATACATAAAACATTTAGTACATCCAACAACATGAAAAATCCATGTCTTAACCCACAGTCAAAATATGGTTTTTAGTAATTTTTTTCATAAATCGTTGGAGATGGGGAAAAAAAGAATACTGGAGAAGACTCCTATATGCCGCTAGATCAATGTCCGAAAGTCAAAAGTCATAACAGCCTGTTTTTGTAAAAATTATAACACAATTTCGTTAAATTTCTTTTATTTTAATTTGAAAAATAATTTTGGTAATTTTTTTCAAAAATGGTAGGAGATGGGGAAAAAAAGAATATTGGAGGAGACTCCTGGACGCCTCTAGATCAATGTCCAATAGTCAAAAGTCATAACAGCCTGTTTTTTTTAAATTACAACACAATTTCTAAAAAAGTTTGTTTAAAACAGGCTGTTATGACTTTTGACTATTGGACATTGATCTAGAGGCGTCCAGGAGTCTCCTCCAATATTCTTTTTTCCCCCATCTCCTACCATTTTTGAAAAAAATTACCAAAATTATTTTTCAAATTTAAACAAACTTTTTTAGAAATTGTGTTTAAGCCTTTCGTTTAAATTTTCTGATTGATTTTACTTGAAAAATTGGCAATCAAGTCCATTTTGTCGGTAAAAACTAATTATTATTATTTAAGAGAGGTATGTTATTTTCTTAACAGAGCTCTGTTAAACAAGGCGGTTTGTGTCTAGGGTTATAAATTTTAAAATTTATCTTCACGCACATTAACTGGAATGAGTCGTCAACAAAGCGAACACTATGTCAAAATCACTCACTTGCTATTTTGCTTTCGTGTAGTAAAATTTATTCGCAAAGAATTCAATAAAGTTTGTAAAATTATTAATTTATCACATTATAATTTTTTTATTTTTATTTCTTCAATTTATTTTTTATTTGTAGAGAAAAGTAATAAAATATTCATCAAAATATTATTGAACACTTCTTTTGTTTCGATTATTGTTTTATGTTTATTATAAAAAGTACTCGCACATTTTAAACAAAACGAATGTAGTTGTAAAGCAAATCAGCAATAACTTGCTGTTGCTGTGCAACTATTTTGTTGAATTCATTTTCGTTGTGTTTATTTTCATGCAGATGTTAGTAAATTTAAAAAAAAAATCGCTAGAAATACTTGACATATACAAATTGGCACTACTTTAATTTATAAACACGTAAAACAAAAAAATGACATACGTAATCACAAGCGAAAAAAAGCTGACGACAATGTGGAATGAAAATTTATTAGAATTCGAGCGACTATCAGCCAAACCCACGATATCGAACGTTGTCGTTCGCAATAATTTTTAACGACAAACAGCTGATTTGGGACCCACTAAACTTGTTCAGCACGACAAGTCGATCGACAATGCATGCGAACGATGACGTAACCATTTCCATACAAATTTGGTACCCACTATGAAAATTCAAACGACAACAAATGTCAAAATCAGTCACTTGGTTTGTGCTTGTCGACAAAACAAAAAAGTACACATAAATACCAAATTTTTAAACAAATTTATATTTATGAAAATCAGAAATAAATATGTTAATTTTTTTGCGTTTATTTTATTTATTTAACTCACAAACATGCATTTTTGTCACATAATTCTTTTTGAATTACATATATACATACATATATATATGTATGTATGAATGTGTATATATGCATGTGTATTTATCTAACCAATTCTAAACACTCAATTAGGCACATTACTCTTTCCACTTCAATAGATTGCTTGTCCCATTGTCCCGTCCATTCTTCATTACAATCCGCTTGCATTATTTTAGGAGTATCTACACATTTCAACTTATATATATATATTTATATTTCACACACAAAATTTTTAAAATAACTTTTTAATTTTTTTTTTTGTATTGTCTTATGTTTATCATTGTTGTTATTTTTATTAATTATTTGTAGAAACTTTAAGTAGCATAGAGTTGCATTTTTTATGGAATACTTTTCACATTTCAGCGCTTTTTATTTGTAAAGTAGCGTTTTATTTGTGAAATTTTTGATGTGGCAATATGCTAATTTGACAATGAGTAAATGCATTACGTTAACAACGTAAAGCCTGACGACCGACAAGTCGATAGTTAGTGGGTCGCTCAAACGAACTATAATGAGTGACTTGTCGTCAGTCGATCGAGTTGTCGATCGACATCGTGGGTTAGGCTGTATGTTTCTTTCGCAGAGTTTTTCTTTCGACATAGTGGAAGTGGCAAACAAGAGTAATGCATATCTAACAAGGTAGTCGCTCTCAACAACAAATCAAATACGCCACTTTTCTGTCAAACTGGACATACTTTAAATGATTGATGAAATAAAAAACTAAAGATAGTCTCTCGCAAATTTTTCAAATAGTACCAAATAAGTCACGTACTTTTAAGGTTTGAATAGTACCAAAAAAAAAGTACAATTGTAACAACTTTATCATCCCTGGTGATAAATAAATAAATATTGTTTGCTAGCAAACAACAGCATTAAACAGCTGATTTAATTCAATGTGTGTCAAAATTTTAAAGCTTTTTCCTTTCCCATATCAACTGATAGTGACGTCAACAATTTCCAATACTTAATTTATGACGTTGTCAGCGATAGTGAAAAGCTTAAACAAATAAAAAAAAAGCACATGGAAAATGTAACAAGTTGGCACGATATATTTTGAACAGCGCCATCTTTTTTTTAAAATATTGTGTAAGAATAAAAGGCAAGCCAGAAAGAAGTTCAATGAATGATGATTTGATGAAAGTTCAATATATAAAAAAAAAAGAAAAATTTATATAAATTGATAAAGAAAAGGTAATTGAGTAAACAAACAAAGACACAAGTGTTTGCTTTTTAAAACAACATAAATAGATACATACATACATACATACCTCAGCACTCATATCTGTGTAAGCTTGTATTTAACTTAAGTGCAAAAACTTGTTGTTCGTGTTAAGCGTAAAAATATCAATTTAAGGTTGAAAGCACTTACCTAAAACGAGATTTAAAAGAAGAAAGAAAATCTTATTAGAATTAGTTTTAAGAAGAATATGTATGTATATACATACTTATATCAGGGACAGGGGTTTCATGCAAATGCATGTTTTTCCCCTTAACTCTGATAATGGCAAGAACGAAATATCTTTACGAAACATTGAATTTGCGTGAAAATGGCATCGATTTGTTAGTGCATATTTTTGCATATTTTGATAAAAATGAATATTTTTGCATAATTTATTCATTAATGCATATTTTTGTCTAATATTTTGATATAAATGCTGATTTTGTGTCAAAAATTCAAATTTCCAAAAACGTTGCAAAACTGTTTTGGCAACTTTATTCGCTTGCATTGGGTGCATTCATAAGACGTAGCTGTTGCGCAACCGTTGAGTATTTGTCTTAGAAACGCATAGTTGAGTAATTCCGCTCCACTCAACAGTTGAGTAGTTTTCCATCATAAAATTTTTTTCGCTACCTGTAGTCAACATGTTGTGCTCAGCATAAACAGCTGATCGAATAGAGCTTTGTCATTTATATGCTTTGTTAGGTGGCAGTAGCAAATATTTGTTAAATTTTATATTACAAATGCAATGAAGTAACGAAATAAAGATATAAAATTAAATTATATCCATCAAGCCGTTTCTAAGACGTAACTGTTGGGGCCAACAGTTGCTAACAGTTTCACAACTGTTGAGCTCAACAGCTACGTCTTATGAATGCGCCCATTGTTGTAGAATTGTGGAACGATTGTACAAACAAGCACACAGACCTACCAAATTTAATGAAAATTGTAATTTTGATAATTTCAAATTGTCTGCTATTATAGCTGAAACTTGATATTGTTTTTCTAAATTATAATAGCTAGTATTCAATTCATTGTAATGGTTAAGTCAAATAAATATACAACACTGTATAAAAATAAATCATTTAAATTTGAGCCGATTACATCCCCAGTCCTTACAATGCCTTTTTCAATGCACAAAAGTTTTCTAAGAACAAATTGATAGGACTTCACATTCGATAATATATATGTACAAGGTGGGCCGAAAGAAACCAAGGGGTGTAAAAGTTTAATAACTTTTTTGTTTATTAATTTTTTTTTTATTTTTTCTTTCAGATTATATAGACAACACTTGGAGAATTTATAATGGAGAGGTTCACAACTGAACAGAGAACCAGAACAATATAATTTTATTATTTAAACCAGAGATCAATTATTTTAACGCAAAGAGCATATCGTCGAAATTTTAACGTCAGAATTTCGCCCTCTGAAGCGATGATTCGTTGCTTAGTTAATCGTCATCACCAACATGGCAGCGTAAGAGATTTGCCTCGAACCGGTAGACCACGTGTAAGTCGCACTGCGGAAAATATTGAACGAGTACAGCAAAGTGTTAACGAAACACCAGAAACATCTGGCAGTAGGCGTTCTGCTCAGCTAGAAATGTCTCGTACGTCACTACGGCGCATTTTAAAAAAAGATTTACAGTTATACCCATATAAGGTGCAATTGGTACAAGAATTAAAACCCGCAGATCATCGGCAACGTCTAAATTTTGCAGTTAAATTTCAAGAGTTGGCCAGAAATGAAATCAACTTTATTGAAAATTTGATTATGAGTGATGAAGCTCATTTTCATTTGAATGGCTTTGTTAATAAGCAGAACTGTAGGTTCTGGGGTTCTCAAAATCCAAGAGCCATTCATCAACGCCAATTGCACCCCATCAGGCGTACAGTATGGTGTGGGATCACATTTGAAAATGTCATTGGGCCCTACTTCTTCGAGAATGAAGATGGAAGTGCTGTAACCGTAAATGGAGAGCGGTATCGGTTTGTGATAGAAATTTTTTTACGTCCTGCTCTTGAAAACAGACCTGGTATGTGGTTTCAGCAGGACGGAGCCACTGCCCATACTGCCCGAGACACAATGGCACTTTTTAGTCAAATTTTTGGAGAGCGAATAATTTCTCGAAATTCGGAAATTATTTGGCCAGCGCGATCGCCAGATTTGACAGCACCCGACTATTTTCTTTGGGGTTTTTTGAAGGAGCGAGTGTATGTGAACAAGCCAGAGACAATCCTTGAACTCAAGGCAAACATTGTTGCAGAAATTCGAACGCTACAGCCACAAGTTTTGAAAGATGTTATGGAAAATGCTCTAAAAAGAGCCCATCAGTGCGAAGCTGAAAACGGTGGTCATTTAAGAGACATCATTTTTCATATGTAGTGTAAAAAAATTTCCATTTTGTATATTATATAATCTGAAAGAAAAAATAAAAAAAAGTTAATAAACAAAAAAGTTATTAAACTTTTACACCCCTTGGTTTCTTTTGGCCCACCCTGCATAAATAAAAAAAAAGTTTTAATGAAAATAAATAAATAACAACACTTTTCTTTTTTTATTTACGTATCGCTCCTTTACTGTAATAAAACATACATATCTCGAAAATGCGAGTTTGGAGTTAATAATAATGCAGAAAAACTCGTTATACCATTTTTAATCTTGTGTAAAGACTTAATATAAAAGGCTTGTACACGCACCTCTTGAGAAAAGAAAATATTTGTATGTGTTTATTTAGTAGTGATATGTAGATTGAAAACTTTACTTTTGAATAATTTTTTTAAAGATATGTGCATATTTAATTGTTTTTAGTGCATATTTTGCATTAGTGATGTCATATTTTAGGCGCCTAAAATACCTTTTTTAAATGCATGAAGTCCTTGTCCCTGCTTATAATATTTTTCACTTAACAGGTCTGCACCCTGGCAAATCGTCTTAATTTTTAATTAAGCTTTTTTTAATATCCGAAAAAAGAAAAATGTTTTTTTATCTAATTCTTTTAACAGCTTTTTGGTTCTAGCAAAATTATTCATTTGTTTTATATATTAAAATTTCTTCACGCCAAGGTCAAAGAATATTTTACAACGCACATTCGTTTATTGGCACATAACGCATTAATAATTTAACGACAACATTTACACATATTAAAATAGCATCAAATATGTTAATAAATATGAAAGGAAGTATGCGCAGTGATACGACTATACAAAGCAGTATTCATTAAAATGTATGTGGCAATAAAATGAATGACAGGAAATCGTTTGATGAAAAAACGCCATAAAATTATATTCCACCAGCTACAAAATTTCTAAATATTTCAACTTATATCTAGAATTTTATTTTACTGGGGGGTCTCCACGCGCAATAAACTTGGAAATAATTATGTTTTCAACTGTCAAATTCTATTTCCAACACCATATGTTCACGTATGGACCGAATAGACATTTATTTGCAAATAAATTTCGAAATAGTTGTTCAAATTTATTTCGAAGAAATAATGTTGAACATATGCTGTCAAACTTTATAGACATTTGTTGTTTGTGAGAATTAAATAAAATAAACTTGTGACTGGGGTAAAAAAACAGAATTTTTAATGTATAATAAAACGAATATAAACCAATTAGTTTTAAATCAAATAAAATAAATTAAATTTAACATAAAAAACATCGATCTATACACAGTGAATTTTTTAAATTTATGTCCAATACCATAATGCGTGTTCTATAGCCCAGAACATAAGCTTGTACATAAACATATATGTGACGTCATGCTGCCGACGTTATTGCTTATGTTCGGAAATAAATAATATTGCGCGTGGAGACGTACTGTTAGACATTTTTGTAGAATATAAGAACCTGTTATATAAAATTTTAAGGTTACTTTTTTACCTTTTATCAAGGGATAAAAACCAGCCATACGAAGAAAAATTTAAGGTTTAAAATGTTTGACAAACATGCTGCTCCTAAGATTTTACACTAAAAGTTCTTAAGAGATCAATTATATAAATCTAAATTATTCTATAACGATTTATCACAAACAGTTTTCTTATTCGAATAAAATGTATATATTATTATTCGATTCTTCGCACAGCATTCGATATTCGATTATACAATATTCTAAATTCGAATACTTCATTATGAGATTATTCACACAAATGTTTATTATTCGTATGAAAAGCTCGATTATTCGCATAAAAAGATCATTCGAATAATAAAATCTATAATCCGAATAAAAATTTTATTACTCAAATAAAAACTTTAGTTGTTCTATTATTCGCATAATAAGATCAGTTATTCGAATAAATACTGCAATCATTCGAATAATAAAATCTATAATCCGAATAAAAATTTTATTACTCAAATAAAAACTTTAGTTGTTCTATTATTCGCATAAAAAGATCAGTTATTCGAATAAATACTGCAATCATTCGAATAATAAAATCTATAATCCGAATAAAAATTTTATTACTCAAATAAAAACTTTAGTTGTTCTATTATTCGCATAAAAAGATCAGTTATTCGAATAAATACTGCAACTATTCGAATATGTTAAGTTAAGTTAATTTATTGAGACTTTTGTAAAATAATAGGGTATAAAAGATATATAACAAAATTTGAAACATTTAAGATTATAATGTATTGTCTTAAAAACTCTCAAATGATAATTACAGTAATAAGCTTATCTGAAAACGCATAAATTTTTAAATATAATTTAAAATAGATGACGCACTTGCTCCCGATACTAACAGTTTCGTGTCTATTCTCATATGATAAGTTCTATAATATGAATAAAAATTTGATTATACAAATAAAAACTTTGGTTATTCTATTATTCGAATGAAGAGTTCTATTGTTCGAATAAAAAGAACGATTGCTTGAATAAAAAGCTTGATTATTCAAACTAAAAATTTCGATCATTTGAGGAAGAAGTTCAATTATTCGAATAAAAGTTCGATAAAAGTTCAATTATTCGAATAAAATGTTGAATTTTGCAAATAACTTCCATTCTATCATTTAGATTAGTCGAATAAAAGTTCGATTATTCGAATAAAAGTTTGATTATTCGAATAAAAACCTAATTTCTCAAAAAATTTAATCGTTAAAAAATGATGAAACCACAGTGCAATTTTTTTTCTTATATCGTGCCATAACCGCCAAAATAGCTTAAGCGACATAATTTTCGAACATCAATTTTTGACCAAAATCGATTATTTGCGATCGTAAATAGTCGATTTTCGTCAAAAAAAAAGAAAACAAAGTCCAAAAAATGTGTCACATAAGCCATTTTAGCGGTTATGGCTCGATATATTGATGAGTTTTAAAACCAAAATTTCCCCGGGCTGGGGGAAATTACGGCATTCTTTAATTAACGAAATTTCAAAATATTTCAACTGAGTTGAAATGGAAACATTGTTAAACATCGTTCGTTCATCAGAACCAATGTAGAGCCATTTAAACTTCAACTTTACTGAACCTTTTTCTTTCTACACTTTTCAATATTTATTCAAATGTCAACTGCATATTAAAATTTTAGTACACAAAAGCTTTAAATTTTAATTGAAAAAAAAACCAACATTATATCTCAATATGGACAAATATCGTGTAAAAATATCACGTTTAAAAAAATCTCCCGATAAATGCAACATTTTAGGTCTGTCTTATCGCAGCGTTTGCATTGTAATAGCCTTTACTCAACTTTTGCAAAGTTTGTCCTTTGTTGTGAGTAAAATTTTTAGAACCGCAATACCCTGTTCAATTTTCACCAAGGGCCTTTACAGTCTGTTTATACAATTTGGTAAGTTAATCTTGAGTTTGAATTAAAACAATCAATCTAATGAAATTTTTGAAATGCCAACAACGACTGCAGGAGATGATTACTGGTCATTGGCGGGCTTATTGATTGCTGTATTATGTCTGGCCACCAATGCCTGCTTAATGGCAGGAGCGATATGGGTAAATAAATACTAGTAATCTTGAAAAAACAAAGAAAGCATTTGATGGATTATTGATTTTATGAAGTGCATACCAGGGAAAGCCAAAAAGTTACTTTTTGGCTGCTCAATACATATCGATGCCCCAACGACAATGAGTATGATAGCATATTCGCATCAACAAGCATGCTTACATACAGTCATAGATATCTATAGCTATCAACACAAATAAGTGCGCATATCGATAGGTGCGGGTTCGATCAAACAAATGTGCTATAGATATTCGTATCAATACATTTGTGCACAAGCATGTAATGACGAGTATGACTATATGAACAATGTTACCAAATATGTAAGTAAATAAAAAAAATCGGTGTGTATGAATTTAACAAATGCCTAATTTGTATTATGCATTTTTTTCATGAAATCCATTTCACGAAACTTTTTCTATTTGCTAATTGCAGCGCTAGAGAAGACACGTAACATGAATCTCTGAAGCATTTTATTTTTGATCTAATTTGGTTTTGTAGGACTCCTGTTGACAAATGAAAAAATTTTCATACAAACAATTTTATGAAAAAATGTGTAAATACGAGGCGGGTTTTTTTTCGCAAATTTCTATTAAAAAAGTTATATATTGCAAAAATTATGCAAACTCGCAAGGATTAAAACAATAAAAAAAAATCCCCTAAAGCTGATTATATAAACCTCAAAAAAGCAATAAGTCCAAAATTTGTTTCTCATATTAATCGCGAAAACTTGCAATAATGCGAATATTATTTTAAAAAAATGTCCAAACCTTAAAAAATGTGCACAAAAATACTCAGTAGATTTTAAAAATCAAAAACAATCTCACTTACTTAAAAGTTACGAAAATTCGTGAGTAATTTTTTAATTGAAAAAAGTCTGAAATTTATTTAAAAAAAAAACACCAAAACTGTAACGAATGTCAAAAACTTGGAAAAATTTGCGACCATGTTGAAAATTAGCAAACACTTGGTAACATAAAAAAGATAAAATATATCATAGTCTTATATTGGTTGAAAATCTTTAAAACTGCAAAAAAAAAAAAACAAATAATTGGGAACAATCACTTTTATTGCGAAAAAAAAGAAAATATTTGCGATAAATATCCCTAAAATAACTTACAAATACTTAAAGATCTAAGGAATGCCGAAATGGCGAAAATTCGCTAACATCAAATACATATGCAGATGGATTAAAAATCGGTAAAATGGTAAAAAAAAAAGCCAAGATTTGGCTAAAAAGTCAGTTTCATAGGGAAAATTGGCGACAAACAAGCGCTAAAATTGTTAAAATTGTAAGGACCCAGTCAGCATTTTATGAAATTAATGATCATATTCGAGTATTTTTCGACTCCTCCGCACGATTAAAATAAGCATTTATGCGCTCGTTTTCGAGTCGAAAATGACTGTTCATTCGGGAGAAAATGGTACCCTAGCCCCGAGTCTTCTAAAAGAGTCTTTTATGACTCGCATTTCTGATCAATTTCGATTCACTTTCGAGACAGTTTGTGAGTATTTACATTCAGTTATTTTTTGTTTTAAATTTTTATATTTTCTTGATTTTACTGCACGAGCTTGCTGTTTTTTTTTTTTGTTTGTTTTTTAAACAAAACACTTTCTAAGTGTTTCTGGGACTCATTTTCGAATCATATTTTAAGCGCAGAACTGTTTAATCAGTTTTTGATCATCTAAGGCAGTCGAAAGAGACTCAGTTTGGTGAAACAATCTTCCACATGCTGACTGGGGAATGCCATGGTTCAAATTTCTTCCAATAATTCGGCTCAGATCTAAAATGGAGCGTGTTTCTATACCCGCGCTCAAATTACTCCCGTAAATCTTTAATAGTGCTTTTAGAACTAAGGACTGAGGAGTGTGTGTGTGTGTGAGTAAAACATTTTTATTGAATTTTATGTTAAAATAGTTTGAAAAAATGTTATTACCTCAAAACAAACAAACTAGTATTTCTGGCAACACTTATCAAGAAATATTTAAAAAACCGAATGTGTTGCAAGTCATGAGTATGTCGATAGATATGCGTAGATATGCGGGATGTAAAGAAGAATGCGCATCGATACATACAAGTATGAAATAAAGTGCGCAAGTATGAGAATGAATACATATCAACACGCACTAGCATAAAAAATGTTCGATATGTGCCGGAGTATCCAAAATTTTTTGTATCGATTGGCTTTCCCTGGTGCATACAAACATATTATGTTTTTATTTCTTTCAATATCTCCCCTCCAGAGCATTAAATATTTAATATTGTTGTGGTACTTGGGAGGCATTGTTCAGTTTGTTTATTTATTGAGTTTACAAACTTTTTGCTTAACTAACAAATCTTGTCATAATAATTGTGAAATGGATAGAGAAATGAGAAAATATTATACTTGGGGATTTGGCTGGTGCCTGTTTATAACTTTATGTAAGTGTTTTTCTTTTCTTTGTTTTTTTTTTTTTTTTTTTTTTTTTTTGCTTAATTTCTTTTGTTGAGTTTACCAAAAGTATAGTTAATAAGACCTTGATAAATATTTATGTACACATGTGTGAAAGTTAATATGAATAAATAAATGTGTATTTGTTGGCTAACAAGTTTTTTAGGCACGTGGTCTGTGATATCAAGACAACTGATTGGGATGTGTTTTTTTTTTTGTGATGAACGTTTGCTTGTAAATAAAGAAAATGTAATATGGTCAGAAAATCAGTTAAGCGACATCAGAACCAAATATAAATCACAAGGTTTACACAAAATATTCATATGAAATTTAAATCAATTGCACACGAAATTAAGCCTTGAATGCATCTCAAGTTTAAAATTATTTATAGAGCATTTACACCTGCACGAAATCTGTCGGATTTCATTTAAAATCTTTGCTAAAATCTTTACAACAAGTACACTTTTTGTACTATAAGTACTCTTTCCATAATACAAGTACTCTTTGCTTACTATACGTATTTTTGTATGCTGTTTGTATACAACAAGTACTCTTTGTGAATTATAAGTACTCTTTGTACATTAAAAGTATTCGTTGTGTACTAGAAGTACTCTTTGAGTATTTCGCGTACTCTTTGTATAGTACAAGTATTTTTTGTATACCACAAGTACTCCTTGCATACTAAAAGTACTCTTTGTATACTACAAATACTCTTTGTGCACTATAAGTACTCTTTTAGTACTATAAGTACTCTCTTACAGCTAGAAGTACTTTTTTAGTACTAGAAGTACTATTTTAGTACTAGAAGTACTCTTTGTCTATTATAAGTATTATTTGTGTACTGCAACTACTCTTTGCGTTGTAAAGGGTGTTTTTTATTGAGGTATAGAACTTTAAGTTGGCATCACTTTTTTAACTGGCGGCCATTTTGTCAGCTGTCAAGTGATTAATATTTAGTTTGGTTTGCCATTTCATCATGAACAGGTTGACAAAAGAACAACGCTTGCAAATCGTGCAAATTTATTTCGAAAATAATGGTTCAGTTCGCGAAGTTTACCGCAAGCTCCGTCCATTTTATGGTCGACATAATCGTCCATCAGAGTAATTAATTCGGTTAACCATGGATCGTTTTCGCACTACGTTTACTCTATGTGATAATACGCATCCGCAGAGACATCGAACAGTGCGCACCGAAGAAACAATTGCCGCTGTAGAGCAAAGTGTTGAAGAGGACCCGAATGAATCGATTCGCCACCGTGCACAGCAATTGGAGCCGACTAACCGACTATTTTGTTCCCGAATTGGATGGCATGAATGTGGATGAGTTGTGGTTCCAACAAGACGGCGCTACATGCCACACAGCGCACGTCACAATCGATTTATTGAAGGAAACATTCGATGAGCGCATAATTTCGCGGAATGGACCTGTCAATTGGCCACCAAGATCGTGTGATTTGACACCATTGGATTATTTTCTTTGGGGATATGTGAAGTCGCTCGTCTACGTCAACAAACCAGAAACGTTAGGGGACTTGGAAGCCAACATTCGTGGCGTTATTGCCAACATACGGCCCCATATGCTCGAAAAAGTGGTTGAAAATTGGACCTGTAGAATTGGCTTTATTCGAGCCAGCCGCGGCGGCTACATGCCCGAAATCATATTTAAACATTAATGGCATAAAATTATCCTTCCAATAAAGCCAAATTGATGGACATTAAAACGATTTTTTTTGTGTTTTATTTCAATTCAAAGTTCTATACCTCTTAAAAAAACACCATATACAAGTATTTAATCGAATCTACAGTAACGGCGTGAAATCAACGCACGAGATTAACATTATGTAATCTATAGAGCTTACACCAAGTTTATTTATCAAGATTTCGTATTCAAAACAAAAACCATTAACTGATACAACTAAACAACTGCAATTTAGCTAATTCACACACCTCTTTAAGTACTCGGGATTTATTTTTTAGTAAAATTTCTGGAACCCCCATCGTTTTACCACTCATAGATTTTATGTAAAGGGTGTCCCAAAAAGAATTCAAGATTTAAATTTTAAATAAAACACAGATATTTAAAAAAAAAATCGTAAAACTTTATTATATCGTAAAGTAGACAAAATGAGGTTATGTGTGGAACAACAAATCGGGCAGATGGCCGCCGCGTCTTTGCTGGCACACACGCGATCTTTTAATGAAATTTTCAATGGCCGTTTTGCATAAATGCTGCGGTATTTTATTAATTCAGCGTCCAATTTCCTCTTTTAAGGCTTGAGTCGTCGTCGGTTTATTCGCGTAAACCATCGACTTCAAAAAACACCAAAGAAAAAAGTCTAATTATGTTAAATCGCACGATCTAGGCGGCCAATTCTGGTCTCCAAAACGCGAAATAACACGACCGGGAAGTGACTGAGGTAGCAATTGAATTGTTTCTCTGGCTGTATGACATGTGGCGCCATCTTGTTGAAACCACATGCCCCCACATTCATTTCTTCAATTCTAGGCACGAAAAAACTGGTTATCATTTCACGATACCGAACACCATTGACCGTTTGCGCTTGACCTGCGTTTAAGCGACATCATCACGTACAGCTGCGACATTTTCGCTCGATCGACCTGGTCGAAGGCGCGTTGTTGTCTTTACATCACTAACAGACCCAGTTTCGGCAAATTTATCCATTAATGTCTTTACAGTTGACTCTTTTGGAGCATTATTGTGACCCCAAATTGATCGAAAATTTGCGAACTGTAGCCGCAAAACTTTCACCATTTTGGTAAAACAATTTCACAATGAGAATGCGTTGTTCATTCGTGTGGCGCTCCATTTTTACTAACCTCGTACCTTCTACTATCAAACAATAACAATTGTTCAAATGTCAAACAATGACACTTCGAATGGCGCCAAATTTAAATCTTGCGTTCTTGTTGGGACACACTTTATATTTCAACAAAATTTAATTACCAAGTAGCTTTTGTTTTGTATGGAAAATCTACTAAATTTTGTAGAGATTTAAACACAGAGTTTACGCTGAAGTTCTGAGGACATCATTTATCTAAAATTTAAATTTAAAGAGGGTGGAGGTAAACTGTGACCTGCAATCAATGATAATTTAAATTTTTAATTTTTTTAATTTTTTTTTATTTTCTCTGCCAATAGAAATCTTTAGATCCTTGTTATATAGTGCATTGAATGAATTCATATTAAATGTTGTATTTTTTTTTTTGCCTTTTTTCTAGATTTTTACTTAACCTTCATTTTCAAAATACATCTGTTCTATTTGTATGTCTGTCATCGGCAACAACCGTCAGCCTCTATATTTTCCAGACAAGAAGTATTAATTCATACTACTTCTTATGGAGAGGAGTGAAGTTTGTAAAAATTTATGCTATTATTATAATTTTTATTTTAATAAACTTCAGATTGTATTTAAAAGATTTTCAAATATATGATTTTTTTTATTTCGTTTATGGTTATATCTAAATTCTTTGAGAATTTGCTTTCTAAAACTTAAAATTTTAAAAGTAATAATGTAGTGGATTCATTAAAATGAAATTACTCAATTAGGGTTGAATTAATAAATAACTTTGGTTTCCCTTGTTTTGATATAAAATGAAATTAGCTTCATGGAACTTGCTGGTCGTCGTTTCCTTACTTTCATTCATATCATAAAAGTCCTCAATTTAATTAGATTATTTGTTATTAAAAGACAAGAGAAGCTCTGTCTAACAGCAGCCATTATCTTAATATTTGTAAAAAAAAAAAAAAAAAAAAAAAAAAAAAAAAAAAACTGAAAAGTAATTTAACTAATTCAAGCATCTTTCTATTGGTATCACACTTCTTTCAGTCACCAGCCCCTGAAAGTATGTTAAGCATTTCTATCTAAACCACTAGCCCCAAAAGTATGCCAAGTTTTTTGTTGTTGCCTGTAATGTAGCGCTTCAAGAAATGCAAACAAGAAGAAAATTAGTTCTTAATTTAACTCTATTAATCTTTTCTTAAAGCACCATATTTTCACTACTTTTGCTGGTGTCAGTGCTTCGATAGCATTAATTAAGATTTCAGTTAACATTGTATCGATATTTAAAAGGCTTAGCAAGGATTAAAGTTGATAAATTGCTCAGAGGCAAAGAACACAATTATTTATACGAGTGAGAGGGGGAGAGAGCGAGAGAGGGAGGGAGAGAGAGAGGGAGGAAGTAGCTGTTAAATTTATTTAAGTTTTATTATTTCCTTTATTATTATTTTTTATTCTCAAAACTTATTACAACCTAAATTTGTTATTTATATTTTTTTTTTTTTTTTTTTTTTTTTTGATCCCACTCAGTTATGATGATTGACTTTATTCTTTTGAATGCAAATGATGCCAATTTGTTAGTTTACAAAATATTTGTGAATTTACTTTTTTTTCCTTCTTGCCTCAAGCCACCATTAACACTTAAAATTCAAATGAAAGGAAATGAAAGAAAAGAAAATAAAATAAAAGAGAAAAGTTATTTTGCAGCCACAAGTCACAGCTGAAAAATCTGTCATAATAATCGAGTGATTTTTAAGAATTTAATATTTAAGCACGTCTAAATTATAACACAGTGCCCCCAGCCAGTAAAGAATATATTGAATTTTCATCGATAAAACGGCATACAACAACAAATAGAAAAAAATATTATTCTATTTTACACAAAAAAAAAAAAATTAAAATTTCCAATCAACACTTTTTATTGAAAAAGAAACACCAAAAATCAATTAAAAATTTAATTTCGTTACACTTATCCCTCGATTTGCACGATACTTTTTTTACACGATTTCACTTTTGCACGATTATTTTGGTTATCGTGTAAATTGAGAGATTTATGAAATACCTCGATTTACACGATTTTGTATGGGTTTCGAGTAAACGCTTCTGATATATTAAATTTTGTTTTTATTTCTATGAATATTATTTATTTTGTTTAGTGGTCTTCGAAAACGGCTGGCTGTTCCGTTCAACTATGTGTTGTTAGTCAGAATATTTACAACAGACTTTGTTGTTATTTGTTCATTAATAATTATCACATGTAATTTGGCTTAAAAAGCAATACGAACCTTAGCCCGTTCATATCACAAATATAGAATAAAGGTTTATTTTGAAATACATTTATAGTTTCTTAATAAAATCAATATTTTACGCGATTCTGCATTTATTTTCGACTAACACGATTTTTCATACAAAAATTCAAAACTTCGGTTTACACGACTTTCTCAGGAACGTATCTATCGTGTAAATCGAGGGTTAGGTGTAATTCAAACTTTTTTATCTAATTTTTCTACCATTTTTTATATGTTCAATTAAACTATTTTTAGGGTTCCGTACACCAAAGGTGAAAAGGGACCCTATTGTTTTCGCTACGGTATTTTCTCAGGAACCGTAAGAGCTACGGACCTGAAATTTGGACACAGTATGTAGAACCTTGGCCGCTATACATGAGAATTAAAAATTAAAGGGTGTTCCAAAACGAGCAACGAAAAATGTTAAAATCCCATGTAATATATATATATATATACTTGAAATTTGTAAAATTAGTGTATTTTTATACAGACTACAACAATTAACACTAAAATTTAAAAAAATTAAAATTAAAGGGTGGTCCATCAGTTAATGCAATTTTGACTATGTAATTTTGACAATTTGCTATATCTTGGAAACCGTAAGAGGCAAACACTTGAAATTTCAAATCAAAAGCGGTAAAACTAAAAAAACCGAAAATTATAAAATCGCCAAACCAAAAAAAAAATCGCCAAAAATTAAAAAAAAATCGCCAAAACGAAAAAAATCGCCAAAATTAAAAAAAATTTCTAAAACTAAAATAAATGGCCAAATTCGAAAAAATCGCCAAAATGAAAAAAACGCCAAAAAGAAAATAAAAAAAACGCCAAAAATCTAAAAAAAATCTCCAAAACGCGAAAATGTCGCCAAAACTAAAAAAAAAAAATTAAATAAAAAAAATAGCAAAAATGAAAAAAATCGCCAAAAATAAAAAAAGCGCCAAAATGAAAAAGCGCCAAAAACCGAAAAAAATGGCCAAAACAAGAAAATAAAGTGTTAAAACTAAAAAAAAAGCCAAAACTTAAAAAAATCGCCAAAACCGAAAAAACGGAAAACCCGCCAAAACAAAGAAACCGAAAAGATCCCAAAAACGTACGGAACCCTTCGTGCGCGAGTCAGAGTCGCACTTTACTGAATTTATTTCAAGCTTTAGGTCTGTTTATATTTTTATTTTTTATTACGATATTTCATTAACATTCGGGTAACTTCTATAGAATATTTCTTATTTTTCTTTTCCTGAAGAAATTAACCGAAGGCTAACGAAATAAGGCACTTCAAAAATAAATATATAAAAAAAACCACCTAAGAGTCTGAACACAATGTAACGAGAATTCATTGCGGTGCGATTTTTCATACGATTTTGAAGTAAAAACCCGCAGTGCGGAACGGCATAAATTTAAAATCTATTTTATTTTCATTGCGGACTTGCTTATTCTCTCAATTTTTGACTCTCTTTCTCTTTCTGATGTTGGCATAGTTTTTGAATAATTGGCTGTGTCCACAACAAAAAACATGATTTTGAAGTTCAAAAATGTTTGTCATAAAATATAAAAGCTTAAAAAATTTATCAAATATATCTGCGAATGTATAAAATTTTAATTATTTTTTGTTTTTAGCTGCTGCCATTACAAAATATTTAATACAAAGAGTACATTTTTTATAAAAATGTATGAACAAAAAAATTAATAAAAATTTAAACAACAATATTATGTTTATTTTTCTCTCCCGCAACGAGAAATCGCACCTCACCGCAAGCATTGTGTTTAGACTCTAAGGCTTGAAAAAATTTTTGTATTGTGTCAATTAAATTTTTTAATTAATTCAAGTTTTAAGCAAAAAATTTAATTCATTGTTAAGCCAATAAATTTAAAAATATATATATTAATTGAGCTTTAAAAAAATTTTAATTAAACTCTTAATCAAATATATTAAAATAAAGCCACAATTAAATTTTTATTTAATTATTTAATTATTTTTTCTTTTTTTTTTCAAATAAAAGAGTATTGATTGCAGTAGCTAATGCATATCCTTGTAGAAAAAGTTAAATAAATTTTAAATTAAATAAATAATGGATAATTTTAAAATTCTCTACTTTCTGCCCTTTTTTTAATTTTTCTTTAAAAAAAGGGTTTAAAAAAATTATAAAAAAAAGGCATCAAAAATAATATTCAGTAAATCATCTGTTGAATGAATTGTCCTTGTTAGCTTTTATTTTAATATTTCCCCTTTATTATTATTGAAAACAGTTATCATTATCATTATCGTCTGTCACATCATTATTAAGCCCACACTGAGCCAGCAATTGCTGGAATATTTTGCTTTATCTAATAAATTTTTTTTTATAAGAAAAATTTGGAAGGAAAAAAAATTGCCAAAATTTAAGAGTCTGCTGAGTTTGTTAAAAATTTGTACAAATGCGTCGTAAGGCAATTTAAGGCTTTTCCTTTTCTACATTTTATTTTAATCTTCAGTATGGATGTAAACAAGTAAACATGGCAACAACATACGCAAGAAATTTCTTAAAAGCTAGCGTTAACATAAAGAACTCGTTTAACGGCCGAATTTTTTTTTCAACTGTAGTTTCATTCTTGTTGCTAAATTAAATACTTTTAATATCACTTAGACGCAATTTACACTATGCCTTTTCTGTTTGCCTGTGCAGGCAGGCTTTTTTAGTTTATTGGTGAGAGGGGGTGAGAAGCTTGCGGTGCAGAACAAAAGGCACGAAATGAAAATTCGAGGGGATTTATGACATTTCTCTTTGCCTCTTTCGTATTCTCAGCATTAAATGTGTATATAAATGCCAAAAAGGCATGAGTAAAAAAGGCTTAATGTAAATGTGTGTGACTTTTCGTAGGGGTATCAAAAGAAAATTGTCAATACAAGGCAGGCTAAAAAGGCATAGTGTGAATAGCGACTTATTTTATTCAAGGAGATTTTGATTTTGAATTTATTTTTTAAATAAAATTTTATAATAAATATTTAAAAAAAAATTTGCCAAAATTTTAATTACAATTTTTTAGTTTCTTTGCATGCATTTCTTTCTAAATTTATGTTTATTTGACATGATAATTAGTTATTGCATTGATATATTGAGACAATTTATTCGAATAAAGTCTGATATTTCTCATAATAAATTTTTTTTTTTTTTTTTTTTAACACAAACACAATTCGCAAAGCGATTAGCTTGTCTGCGAAAAACACCCAGGGTCTATGGTGGGAATCGAACCCACGACCTCCGGACTGAGAGGCTAGCATCGCTACCACTCAGCCACAGGGGCACAGGACTGCCGTAAAAATCCTTTTACATGTAATTTTATTTCATAGCAACATTTATTTACTTTTTGACTTAATCGAAAATAATTATTCGAATCAAATTATTCGAATAAAAAATTTTATTATTTAAATAAAATTATCAGCATATTCAAAAAACAAAATTAATCGAATTTTAATCGAATAATGTTGCCCGAATAAATTTAATCGATTAGAATTGAAGGAAAAAATTTACTCCAACAACATTGTTCCATTAATATTCAAATTCTAGCACTTTTGGTATAATTTCTTCCTTTTAGATACATATGTACATATGTATGTGTGTATGTATGTATGTATGTATGTTTGCATATTCCAGTTTTATTCGATCAAAACTATTTTAGTATTATTTAACTAAAAATATTTATGTTAAATTATAATTAATAAGACAAATCTTTGGAATAATTTTAAGCTATAATAAATTTAAGAAAAAAAAAATAAACAATTATTCGAATAACATTATTCGAATCAATTTACTGAATGAAACTTATTCATATTAAAAAAACAACATAGTTGCATAAAGTTTAATGGAATTAAATTATTTGAATAGCGGTGAGAAAATTTATTCGAATAAAGTCTGATATTTCTAATAATAATTTTTATATATTACGAAGACTGCCACACATATCCTTTTAAACATAATTTTATTTCGAAGGAAATTTAAATAAATTTTTCAGTTAACCGAATTTAAATATTTGAATAAAATTATTCGAATAAAAAATTTTTTATTTAAGTAAAAAAATATTAATTGAATTTTAATCGTTTAAATTTACCATAATAAATTTATTCATTTAAAGTTGTAGCAGAAAACTTACTCGATTAATATTGCGCGATTCAATTTGAATTATAATATTATTGGTGAAATTTTTTGCCTTTTTGATGTAAACATTCGAATTTTATTCGAATAAAATTATTTTAATACATGTTTTCTTACTACAAATTTCTTCGTATGGTGATTTTTTCCTATTTAAAAGAAAGGAGAACTCATTTCTGATTATGCTTCAGTATTATCTGTGGCCAAACCAAAAAAAATCGTTTTGCAAACACCCACACACTTGAGCAAATAATTTCATTTTGTGGTGTGCTCCGTATAGCCGCAGACAACAATATTCACACAATTTGTGCCAAAAAGGATTAGCAGCTTGTGCTAATTATTTGTTTTCTTGTAGTTGTGTGAATATTATCAGGGTTTTGTTCTCTTCTGTTACTTTTTTTCTGCTTTATTCTATTAAGAAACTTATCTGTCCATTAATCTTTCAAGTAGAAAAGCAAATATATGGAATGTGGTTAAGTATTGGATTTTAAAAGGGGTTTCTGAGCAACTCAATTGCGTTTATTAAAGCAATTTAATTGACATAATTGTGTTAAGAGAGTGTAGCAGCAATAAGTGTTTAAGATCTTTGTTTGGTTAAGGGTGCTTTATAAATTCTTAAAGAAACAAGGGAATTGTGAAGCTAATTTTTGTAATGATAAATGACGGAATGTTGTTGTTAATATATGGTTTAAAGTTAAAGCTGCATAAAAGAGAGTACTCAAAGGAAAAGAAGTCATCAATAAATAAAGTTCTATATAAAAAAAAAAAAATATTTGAAATAACTAACTCGTCCGAAGTGTAACTGTTGCGTCATTATTAGTTATAATTTTGGATTCTACAATTGATAAACTCAGTGATGGACTTACTTAATTTTTACATATTAATCCTTCTGTACTATAAGTACTCTTTGTGTAATACAATTTCTATTTCTATACTACAAATACTCGTTGTATAATACAAGTACTCTTTGTATACTACTTTTTTATACTACAAGTACTCTTTTGTACTATAAGTTATCATGGTATACTACAAGTACTCTTTGTATACTACCAGTAGTCTTTGTGTACTACAAATACTCTAAGTAGTACAAGTACTCTTTGTATACTTCAGGTATTCATTGTGTACTATAAAGACTCTTTTAGTAGTACAAGTAATCTTTGCATAATACAATTATTTTTGCATACTACAAGTACTATTGGTATACTACAAATATTCGAGCATGTTCTGCAAATCACGACATGCCAAATCGCGGTGATTTCCATAAATTAATAAATTCTAAATCATTGCTTCTGTAAATTTCACGATTTATAGCGATAGGTGTTGGAATAAAATACTCTGTTATACATGACAAAAACATAAAATACAACAAAAACCTACTAACAAGTCAGCTATTAATAGTTTGTTTTTGAAATCACCGTGATTTTCAGAACAGGTCCAATTCTGTGTATATTACAAGTACTCTTGGTAAGTTATGAGTACTCTTTGTACTACTATAATATCGTGGTATACTACAAGTACTCTTTGTATACTACAAGTACTCTTGTTATAGCACAAGTATTTTTTGTATACTACAAGTGATATTTGTACTCTTTGCATACCACAAATAATCTTTGTATACTATAAGTGCTCTTGGTATACTACAGGTGTTCTTTGTATACTAAATGTATTCTTTGTGTACTAAAAGTATTCTTTGCGTAGTACAATCGAACCTACAGTAACAGCGTAGAAGGGATAGAGAAACTATAGTAATTAAAATTTATTATTTTTAAAATTTTTAAACGCACTAATAATCCCAAATTAATATTTTACTTATTAAGTAAAATATTTTTTTTATTAAAAATACATTGAAATTGATTATTGAGGGGTTTAGCTGGATCCTATGCGCATTTCGCTGTTGCTAATGCAGATCATCAGGGAACCTTTACCCAAAGCTTCTTAGAACAACTAGAGATATTGTAATGGGTGTTTTTTATTGAGGTATAGAACTTTAAGTTGGCATCACTTTTTTAACTGGCGGCCATTTTGTCAGCTGTCAAGTGATTAATATTTAGTTTGGTTTGCCATTTCATCATGAACAGGTTGACAAAAGAACAACGCTTGCAAATCGTGCAAATTTATTTCGAAAATAATGGTTCAGTTCGCGAAGTTTACCGCAAGCTCCGTCCATTTTATGGTCGACATAATCGTCCATCAGAGCAATTAATTCGGTTAACCATGGATCGTTTTCGCACTACGTTTACTCTATGTGATAATACGCATCCGCAGAGACGTCGAACAGTGCGCACCGAAGAAACAATTGCCGCTGTAGAGCAAAGTGTTGAAGAGGACCCGAATGAATCGATTCGCCACCGTGCACAGCAATTGGAGCTTTGTCCATCAACTTTATGGAAGATTTTGCGCAAAGATCTTGGCTTGCGACCTTACAAGATCCAGCTTGTGCAAGAATTAAAGCCGCGAGACCATGCAATGCGTCGTGATTTTGGTGCATGGGCCGAAAATGAGATTGATCTCGATGCTGATTTTCATCGCAAAATTTTGTTCATTGATTAGGCTCACTTTTGGTTGAATGGCTACGTCAACAAGCAAAATTGCCGCATTTGGAGTGAAGAGAATCCACATGAGACCCTTGAGACGCCATTACATCCACAAAAACTGACTGTTTGGTGTGCTCTATGGGCTGGTGGAGTCATTGGGCCATACTTCTTCCGAAATAATGCTGGAGAGTCAGTTACCGTTAGTGGATGGCATGAATGTGGATGAGTTGTGGTTCCAACAAGACGGCGCTACATGCCACACAGCGCACGTCACAATCGATTTATTGAAGGAAACATTCGATGAGCGCATAATTTCGCGGAATGGACCTGTCAATTGGCCACCAAGATCGTGTGATTTGACACCATTGGATTATTTTCTTTGGGGATATGTGAAGTCGCTCGTCTACGCCAACAAACCAGAAACGTTAGGGGACTTGGAAGCCAACATTCGTGGCGTTATTGCCAACATACGGCCCCATATGCTCGAAAAAGTGGTTGAAAATTGGACCTGTAGAATTGGCTTTATTCGAGCCAGCCGCGGCGGCCACATGCCCGAAATCATATTTAAACATTAATGGCATAAAATTATCCTTCCAATAAAGCAAATTGATGGACATTAAAACGATTTTCTTGTGTTTTATTTCAATTCGAAGTTCTATACCTCTAAAAAAACACCCGTTATTATAAACTTTCATTTAAACAAATGAGAAGCTCAATAACAAATAACAAAGTTGAAACAAGAACTCAATAATCAACATGTTTTTTATTTTCTTACTTTACTATTGCTTACTTAATAAGTAAAATATTAATTTGGGATTATTAGTGCGTTTAAAAATTTTAAACTTAAATTGTAACAATTCCCATATAAAAAACACTTAAAATTTATTATGTTTTCGTAATTATAAATTTTTTGTGCATTACTTTAGGCTGTGTAGCCAATTCGTTAGCTTTTTTGTTTTACGGACGCTTCATTGCTACAAATATCGACGAAAGAGGGCGCTGTGATATGCTTTATGATGTTGATATAACTGGGTTAAGCCAGGGATCGAACTCGAGGTCTCGAAGACTGTAATTTTTCTTTGCAGTCAACGCACTGACTACTTCAGCCAACAACGACAATCCAATGGACAATAAAGGATATCTTTAGATTTGTTATTTTCCAGTGCTTTAGTTACATCTCAACATTTGCTGTATTCTAAGACCCTTAACAAACTTTCAAATCGAATATATTTGTGGAAAATTTTAACCCATTCTATCACGATTTAATGAAAGAAATATGCAAGTATGTGATTGCCATCAATTGCCAAAAGTATTTTCGCCCATCGAAATCGAAACTAAACCTTTTTAATTAACGTATAAAACAAAAATTGAATTTCATTTGCAAATAAAGGGTGTCCCAACAAGAATTCAAGATTTAAATTTTAAATAAAACACAGATATTTAAAAAAAAATTGTAAAACTTTATTATATCGTAAAGTAGACAAAATGAGGTTATGTGTGGAACAACAAATCGGGCAGATGGCCGCCGCGGCTTTGCTGGCACACACGCGATTTTTTAATGAAATTTTCAATGGCCGTTTTGCATAAATGCTGCGGTATTTTATTAATTCAGCGTCCAATTTCCTCTTTTAAGGCTTGAGTCGTCGTCGGCTTATTCGCGTAAACCATCGACTTCAAAAAACACCAAAGAAAAAAGTCTAATTATGTTAAATCGCACGATCTAGGCGGCCAATTCTGGTCTCCAAAACGCGAAATAACACGACCGGGAAATGACTGATGTAGCAATTGAATTGTTTCTCTGGCTGTATGACATGTGGCGCCGTCTTGTTGAAACCACATGCCCTCCACATTCATTTCTTCAATTCTAGGCACGAAAAAACTGGTTATCATTTCACGATACCGAACACCATTGACCGTTTGCGCTTAACCTGCGTTTGAGCGACATCATCACGTACAGCTGCGACATTTTCGGTCGATCGACCTGGTCGAAGGCGCGTTGTTGTCTTTACATCACTAACAGACCCAGTTTCGGCAAATTTATCCATTAATGTATTTACAGTTGACTCTTTTGGAGCATTATTGTGACCCCAAATTGATCGCAAATTTGCGAACTGTAGCCGCAAAACTTTCACCATTTTGGTAAAACAATTTCACAATGAGAATGCGTTGTTCATTCATGTGGCGCTCCATTTTTACTAACCTCGTACCTTCTACTATCAAACAATAACAATTGTTCAAATGTCAAACAATGACACTTCGAATGGCGCCAAATTTAAATCTTCCGTTCTTGTTGGGATACCCTTTTCATGCATACATACATATATTTTTTTCTCACTTATTATTCTGCGTTGTTTAATTAAATAATTTTTCCATTATTTTCGTGTCAGTGACACTTGTGTCAAATAACCATCAAATAAATATGATGTTATCGTTTCATTATATTTTTTTATTATTATTCTAGAATTTATGAGTTGTGACACAGTTACTGTTGAATATTTGTAAGTGCTGAGAATTGTTTGCACATGCAAATTATTCAAGAGTTCAATATTTTGCCAGCAATTTCAATTTCAAATACATACTCGAAGTTTGTTGTGCAAAAAAAAAAAAGTTCTTAACTAGCATATTGGATGGTGATTATTTTTTGTGTGAATAAAAATTTCAAAAATTCAAACACTAGATCATACAATTGAGTGGATACAGAGTAATTTCCATTTCCACTAGAAGCAATTTTTTTTGCATATGCTATGCATTTTTATTTTAGAATATCTGCGCATTTTCTTAAATATTTTTTTTTTTTGCTATTACTTTAAACTTTATGCAGCATTCTATTTACTTAACTGATAAACAAAAAACAATTTTTATTGGAAATCCAAAAGGGAAGTTCAAACCCTCTATAAATGAAACAGCGGGCAAAAATTTTTCTCTACCAGGAAAGTGCTTTGTAATAAAACACCCCCACTGGCTTCTTTTATTCTTAAAGCTGAAAGTTTTTCTTCGAACATCAAGGAATTTTTTACTTTTCATTTTAACTTTCTTAATACTTTCTTCTTCATCTCGTCTCTTAGCGTTTTAAGTGTTTAACTTGTTCACTGAATAAAACTCACCTTCTTTTCCTTTTGGAAAACAAAAAAAAAATTATTTAAAAGTTAATTGAAATAACAGAGAATTTTTAAAAAATAAAAAACAAAAATTCGAATATGTTATACTTAATAATTTTCTGACTTTTTAACGTCTTTAAGGGAATTTTAAAACGTTTTTCAACACATAAAATTTGAATCACTGGACACTCCTAAAGATAGGCAGCAAATATTTTCCGTTTATTTTCTATCAACTCTCCATAGTTTTTATAGCCATAATTTTAAGTTCCCAATACTTTTAAAATCTTATTACAAATGCCTTAAAAAAATCTTCGAAAAATTAAGAAAAAAAAAATACAACTCCTGACTCGCTCACTGAATGCCTCTGCTTCGCTCAGGTCAAACGACTAAAGCAAGAGACTTGAAACTCGGTATGGGGGTTTTTCTTCATATGTTCAGATCAGTGCTGGCCACCGGGAGTTATGTATTCATTTATGTGTATTCATTTGTATAAGAAGCCTATTGAAGTTGGGTAGTCTGGTGCTACAGTAAGAAGAGATTTCCATAAATTCAATGGTTAAGGAGCCGGAAAAAAATTGGGTAAAATCGGCAGCTTTACACATCATTATCTAGTTACGTTAATAATCCAAAGTTAAGACTTATTAGATTAGTCTAAGCTTGGTTGGACTAGCTTAAGCTTGGTTTGCCTATGTCAGGTTTAGCTTGATAAAGTCAATTGAAGTTAGGTTGTTAAGCTTGGCTAAGTTACTTTGGTTAGGTAAAATTACGTTAGTTAAGGCTTTGGTAGATTAAGCTTGATGGGGTTACGTTAGGTTAGATTGGCTGAAGCATGATTTGATTGCGTTAGGTTAGGTAAAGTTGGATTATGTTAAGCATAGTTAAGCTAATTTATGCTAAGATTGCTTAGGTTAAGGTGAGTTAAGCTATGCAAGTTTTATTGCTAAGCTGATTAGTTTAAGGGATAGAGAAACGAGGAGAACAGAAACGTTTCTTTTCCCCTCGTCTCTCTCTCTCTCTCTCTCTCTCTCTCTCTGAACAAACTAATCAGCTTAGTAATAAGACTTGCATAGTGTAAACCAGGACTAGGTTAAGTTTGATAATATTATGTTAGGTTAAGCTTGGTTAGGTTAAGTTGAGTTAATTTAATATTAGAATCGGTTAAGCTTCTCATAATGGAGCCAACAGGATCTTCGACTTATTGTGTATAGCAACACTATTCATCCTCACCTAATCTAGGTTAAGCTTAGATGGGCTAGGTTAGGTTAAACTAATCTAACTTATGCTAGATTGAGCTTGGTTAGGTTAAGTTAATTTATATTAGATGAGGTTAAGCTTTATTGGAATGGATTAGTTTAATTTAGGATTGGACCCAATTATATTTCCAGGTTAATGTGCTTTACGACACTATCCATCCTAACCTAATCTAGGTCAAGCTTAGTTGGGTTAGATTAGGTTAAGCTAAGTTAAGTTAAGCTAGCTAACGTTACGCTTTGTTGAATTAGGTTAAGTTAAGCTTGGCTATGCTTGGAAATATTAGCTTAAATTATCTAAAGTTAAGCTTGTTTGGCTCAGGCTAAGCTGGGCTGAACTAGGTTAGATTAAATTTAGTTAGTCTAGGGTAAGATTGGTTTGGTTAAGTTTGGTTAGGCTTGATTAGGTTAAGGTTGATTGCAGTATAGATTAGATTAAGTTCAGTTAGTTAAGGTTAAGCTTGGCTAGATCTAGTTGGGTTATGTTAAGCTGAGTTAAGTTAAGTTAGGTAAAAAATAGCTTAGTTTAAGAAGGGTTGAGTTGGGTTAGGTTAAGTTAATTTATATTGGCTTGATTGAACTAGATTAGGTAAATTTAATTTAATTAAGTATTGCTCAGGTTAAGCTTATCACAATGGACCCAATGGTATTTCCGAATTACCTAATACTACCTAATCTTGGTTTAGCTCAATTGGGTTAGGTTAAGCTAAGTCAAGTCAAGTCAAGCTTATTAACGTTAAGTTTGTTTGGGTAAGTTTAGCTAAAGTTAAGCTTGTCTGATTTAAGATAAGCTGGATTGAACTAGGTTATTTTAAGTTAAGTTAGCTTATAATAGGATTAGTTTGGCTTAGTTTTACTAAGTAGAGTTGGGTTATGTTAAGCTCAATTCAGTTAGTTTAGGTTAAAGGGAGTTGAGCTAGCTTAGGTTAAATTAATTTATGTTAGGTTAGGTTAACCTTGAGTGGACCAGAGTTGGTTAAGTTAAGTTACTTTAACTTAAGATTGGTCAGGCTAAAATTGGTTTGGTTGGTTAAGTTTACTTAAGTTGAGCTAGTTTAGGTCAAGATTAGTAAGGTTAAGCTTGACCGGGTTAGGTTAAGTTTGTGTGTGCCAAGTCAGCTTAAATTGGTTAGACTCAGCTTGGTTGGTTCAACTTAAGTTTGGTTGGACGAGGTAAAATTAAGTTAAGTTAGTTTAGGTTCAGCTTAGTTTGGTAAAGCTTGGTTGAGCTAAATTAAGGTTAAGTTAAATTATGTTTGATTAAAATATTATTGGTAAGGTTAGGTTAAGTTTGGTTGAATTGTATTTATTTAAATTTAGAATGGTTTGCTTAAGCTTGGTTTGTTTGGTTGGAGTAATCTTTTGTTAGGTTAGTTTAAGGTTGGTTGGACCAGGTTAGATTAACTTAATTTAGTTGAGGTTAATATTGGTTTGGTAAAGCTATGTTTGGTTAGATTCATTTTGGTTACATTATTTTAAACTTTGTTGTGCCAGCTTAGATAAAGTTAAGTTATTTTAGGGTTGTTTGGAGCTAGAAGAGGTTAAGTTAAGCTATCTTCGGTTAAATTTATATTTTGTTAGCTTAATTTAAGGTTGATTAGAAAGATTAAGTAAGACTAAGTTAAATTAGTTGAGAATACGATTGGTTTGGTAAAGCTTGTTGGAGCTAGACTAGTTAAAGTTAAGCTATGTTTTGTTAGATTAATCTTGGTTATACTAGGTTAACCTTGGTTGAACTAGATAAGATTAAGTTAAATTAGTTTAGGCTTGTTTCGGCTATATGAGGTTAAATTAAGCTATGTTGGAGTTAAATTAATCTTTTGTTAGATTAGATTCAGCTTGGTTGATCTAGGTTAGGTTAAGTCAGCTTTGGTTAAGCTTGGTTAAGTTTGATTGGGGTAGTTTAAGCTTATTCATGTTATTTAGGTTTGGGTTATATTAATTTCAATTAGGTTAGGGTAACATTGGTTAGATTAGTTAATTCTAGTTTAGGTTAAGTTATATCAGCTTAAGGTAGGTTAGGTTATGTTATATTAAAATATATCGTGCCATAACCGCCAAAATAGCTTAAGCAACATAATTTTCGAATTTCAATTTTTGACCAAAATCGATGATTTCCGATCGTAAATAGTCGATGTTCGTCAAAAAAAAATAAAAAATGAGGTCCAAAAAATGTGTCGCTTAATCTATTTTAGCGGTTATGGCTCGATATTATGCTAAGTGAGATTAAGCTAGATTAAATAAGGTTAACTTAGCTCAGTTTAACTTGGTTACATTACGAGTACGACATTTTTAATGAGAAATAAACTTTTGTTCCTTAGTTAAAAAGACAGATCAAACGTTTAACTTTCGGCATATTTTGATGACCAAAGAATCGTTTTAACTCTACATTCTGACTCTTCAGAGCCAGCAAGACCTAACGCTGTAATTCTTAATTTTGAGATTTTAAATTATTAAAATATTGATGAATTGTAGCGTAAAAAAATAATACACATTTTGCAAAACAAATCATTCAGCTCTTCAGAAAATTGATCAACAACATGGATATTTTTCTTATTTTTTAATTTTATTTTCTACTCTAGTTAACAGCTTTTTTATTTATTTATATTAACTATGTGCTGGAAATCCTTAAAGCTGAACGAAAATACTTTTATTTGAAAGTATGTACTTGTAGTAAACAACTTGAATACATAGACGAGGGGCAGGCTAAGAAGTCCTTTGAAAATAAATATTGTTACGAAAATGGCCGTCGTCGACAAGGTTAAGCAGCATTACACAAAAATATTCCAACAGGGTTAATATAAGTGTTACGCGAAAATATTCCTATAGGGTCAATGTAAAGAATAATCTAGAATAGTAGCAAACAACTAAATAAGCATGCGCGGCATATATGTATGTACAAGCTTGATTAAACGTAAACAAGCAAAAGCAACAACAAAAAGCGTCTGCTTATTAAGAAGATTCACATATTTACACACATACACACATGGTAATTCAAACGAAAAGCAAAAGATAAACAACCACCGTGTATTGCTTAGTTAATGATGTACACACGCATGCATATACACATGTATGTACATAGTTACCACATGAACTTAATTAGGCACTTTGTAAACAACATATAAGATGATAATGATCATCTAGACATTGCTTGAAACTTCTAGTGGTATTTGTGTGGAGTATACAAAAGCGGTGACGCATCCAATGAGTTAGTTAGTTGCAGTTGTGAGTCAGTTGCGAACAAGTTAGTCAGTTGCGAGTGAACAAGTAAGTTGATAATTAAGTTGTGAATTAACAATAGTCTGCGATGCAGTGGTGAGTTGATAGTTAAGAGCAGTCTGTGCTTTACTCGTGAGTTGGAGTAAAGGAGAAACTATAGGACAGTCTATAGTGTCAGCAAAGTCTGCCGTGGAATTGAGATTATTGTGGAGTCTGTCGTGTCGACTGGAGTAAAGGGAACAGCGCAGCGAATAGACGTGTGTAAGGGTGTAAGTAAAGCCAGTGAGTCTTTATTGGCGTATCAACTGTGAGTGTCGGCAGAGTGAGTGCCGTGTGTGACAAGCAGCAGACAAAGAGGTATTGGTGTATCAACTGTGAGTGACGGCAGAGTGAGTCTCGCAAGTGACGAGTAGCAGACAAAGAGGTGTCACGTGAATACTTGCACAGCCAGCTAAAAGACGTGTGTAAACTACAGCGAGGAAGGCGTAGTGGTATTTTAATTAATAATGGTAATTTATTAGTTTAAGTTGTATTAGTGTATTTAAGCTCCTGAGTAATTTAGTTTAAGTGTATTTGTAAATAAAACTTGTGTCATTCTGAACCCTAATTACTATTCATTTGCAAATCCTCGGGTCCATGGAAAAGCGTTTTTGTGGAGAAAAAAACGTAACAATATATTGATTACTTTATTTGATAAGATTTTGAACAAAAAAATAAGCTAAAAATAATTGCAACTTTTTTCTCTACCTGCGTAAAGTTAGATGCATTCATTTATGGTACTTGAAAATTGGAGTCAGTTTGTTTTTTTTTTCTTTTTTATATATATAGATGCTGTTGGCTGAACTAGTTAGCACGTAGACTACAAAACCGAAGGTCTTGAGTTCGAGCCCGGTCTTCGAGAGTCATTAAATAAGAACACCACTCATTTGTCTGATGTGCATTATTGTCCCTTTGTATCAGTTGCTGTAGGAAAGTTCAAGTGATGATGGCATAGTCACTGGTCACTGAACTATATACCTACTTCAGCAGATACTAATCCTAATGTTAACATCAGAGCGCCCTCCTTCTTCATTGTATAGCAGAATCAACGGCAAAGTAAAATAACGAATAAAATGGCTACTAAAAACAGTTTCAAAAAAATTTAATTCGTCTCATTTAACAGCAGAGGCTCTGCAAAACTGCATTATTAAAAACGAGCAAAAAGCAAAGTTGTAAAAGAATGAAGTTTTCCTCCATCTGCTCCTTAACCAACAGTCTTCTCTATCATTATCCCTTTCCTTAAGAAGGTAACACCTAGTAATATTAGTAGCATTCCTTGCCTGAGTGTTACTTCTCTTTAAAAAAATTAAAGAACTTTTTAGTTTCACTTCGGACTTAGTGCCACACGTTCTGGCTGTAAAAAAGTTCATTTATTCATGTGTGTTTTTCTGTAAAAACTTTAAACTATTTGAGTTATTTGCACATATTTGCAGGAAATTTTTTATACATTAAGACTTTAGATTTATTTTTTTTTATCAAATAAATGCTGAAATTCCATGGATGATATTTACGTTTTACAGCTTAAAGACAAGGTCAGTTAAGATTTTTTTTAACTTACATTAAGTTTTGAGAATTGTTCACATTCTGTCTGCTTTCCAAGGTCGATATTGCATTACAGAGCAAATTTAGTTCCAAAATGTATAATGCTACTGATAGTACTGATGGCCTTCTAGGTATAGGCCCACTGTTGTTTGCCACACGAACGTAAAATTTACGAGGCATTTTCTCTACTCAAATATTTTCTATTTGCCTGCGGCCAAACACTTTAAATCTAAATAAACAATTTCATTAGCTGTAAATTTGACTAAAAACTATTTGAACAAGAATATTTTAAGTTAAACATCTTTGATGTTACCCTCAAAAATTAAATGAAAATTACAACTTAAACAGTCATCATTTTGAAATTTCAAAAAGACTTGGGACAGACATTTTGCTGCTACACACTTTTGGAGAAGAGCTAGAAAAATGGAAGCCATGACCACCATACTTAAATATTTTTTTTTTATTGTTGTTGTTCCTTACACAATTGCTAATCAAACTCTCCATGGAAAATTAGGCAGTAATTAAAGTTAAAAATAAAATAAGTGAGTGGCAAACAAAGTAAGCTTAACAATTTTCAGGAAATGTTTAATTTATTTCCTTGATTATGTACATTTCTTTTGTTAGTATGTATTTAATCATTTAAAAGGTTATGGAGTTTATTTTTTTTTTCCTAAAATATTTGGGTAGAAGTGAAAATTGTTGTGGGAGTAATTAAGACAATTTAAAGCCAATCCAAGTAGACACAAGGCAACCATTTAAGCAAAATGTTGATTGAATTTCTACGAAGGAGTCTTTCTAAAGGATCCCACAACAAGATGAGCTAGAAATAAGAAATGTTCCCCAAAACATCTGGACACATCCTATACCTAAAATGTAAGTAATCGTAAGATTTTATAAAAAATTGCTAAGCCCATCGCATACTTAAAACTAAAATATTAACCCTTAAACGCCTTTTAAGTTATGACTGATATCCGGTGTTTAAGTTAACTTTCCAGGGTTAATGTATGAGTATTAAGAGAATTATATTAGAATTTTATGACAAATGTTTCTGTAGAAAAAGTTTCACTTTCTATCGCCGTTTAAGGCCCATTGTTTGCAATTTTCTTCGAGGGGAGACCAAAAAGACCCCTACAGAGAAGTGTTCTAGGGTTAAAATATTCCAAAAAAAATGTTAACCGTAAGATTTTATACAGACGTTGTGAACACATCGCATACTTAAAACTTAAATATGAATAAATAAAAAAGTATCCCTTAAACGCCTTTTAAGTTTTGGCTGATATCCGGTATTTAAGTTAACTCTCAAGGGTTAATGTATTAAGAAACTCATACTAAAATTTTATGATAAATGTTTCTGTAGAAAAAGTTTCACTTTTTATCGCCGTTTAAGGCCCATTGTTTGCAATTTTCCTCGAGGGGAGACCAAAAAGACCCCTACAGAGAAAGAGAAGTGTTCTAGGGTTAAAATATTCCAAAAAAAAATGTTAAGCGTAAGATTTTATACAGACGTTGCGAACACATCGCATATTTAAGACTTATATATGAATAAATTAAAAATTAACCCTTAAACGTTTTTAAGTTTTAGCTGATATGCGGTATTTAAGTTAACTCTCAAGGGTTAATGTATTAAGAAACTCATACAAATTTTCTTCGAGGGGAACCAAAAAGACCCCTGGGGATAAGTGATATAGGGTTAAAATATTCCAAAACATATTATGCTAAGATTTTATACAAAAGTTCTGAGCACATCGCATTGCTAAAACGCAAATATGAATAAGTAAAATAAAATTAACCCTTAAACGCATTTCAAATTTTGACTGATAGCGGGAACTTAAGTTAAGTTTAGAGGGTTAATATAATTAGAATTTTATGACAAGTATTTTTTTTTTTTTAATGACTTATGCCCCTGATCTTACCGTTTAAGTCCAATTGTTTGCAATTTTCTTCGAAGGGGCTCAAAAAGACCCCTACGAAGAAGTGTTATAGGATTAAAATATTCCACGAAAATGTTCCCTTTAAGATTTTACACAAAACTAGTGAGCACATCGCATACCTAAAACACAAATATAATTAAATAAAAAATTAACCCTCAAACGTATCTCAAGCTTTTGCACATTTTTGGTTTAAATTTTAAAATTTAAAGCTCTGCTATATTTAGAATTTCGTAGTAGAATTTTATTGCGAATAATTTTGTACAACACTTTAACCCGTTATGGCCCGGTTTAAGGGTACGTTTTGCCCCTCCCCCGCCCCTCTGAAAGTGACAAATAAAAAGCCCCGGTGGAAAAGGGCTTCGTTCTTTTCTTTACCAATTCATCTCAAGAATAAGTGAAAAAAGTTTGGAACTTCAACCCTTGAAAACGGACGGATGGATGAATGGCTGAATGGCTGAATGGCTCGATTCGTTTGTGTTTTTATTGAGAAAACTTTTTTTATTTCGTTGTAAGAAATATTAAGGTAACTTGTAAATTATTTGTTTATGACTATCAAAAAAGGAGAATACTTTTGTTGTGCTTAAAATGTTAAAACGCAAACTAATTTTTAACGTTCGTTTTGCCTCACGGGCATCTGTCATGTCGGAAACACAATAAGTTTTTTTTATTGCAATTTTCCATAAAGAGTATATATTTTTTTTGTTACAAAACAATTAAAAAACTTTTTTCTTTAATTTTAAGAACTCAGTTCTACACAAGATTAGGCATATCTGTGGCAAAAAGTAATGAGAGCTTAAGTCGATTTAAGCTAAAATATAGATAAATTTTTATATTTTAGCTTTTATTACTTCCGACTTTAAAAAAGGTGTACTTAAACAAAATTTTAATTTGTTTGTACAATTTTCCAAAAAGTTATGGCAAATCACTACAGTTCCTCTATAAACGTTCGGGCAATATATTTAGTTGAGCCGACAATTCTCTATCAGAAGTTAGTCACATTTTCTAAGTACTCGTACTTTGTCTCAGGTAGAAGTAGATAATTGCACGGCTTTTGGTCTCTTCTTCTTCTCTTCAGAGAGTACAAAGAGTCAAAAAAAGAGTGCCTTTAGAAACGCTGCGATTGAATATAACTATAAATTTTTGCTTAACAAACTCTTATATTTCGACGTCACGTGCGACATTTAAAAAACAATAATTCTTACCATTAAAATATAAAAAAATTTTATGAAAAATGGCAAAATTTATGATTGTAGTAGTTAGATAAAGTTGGGGTCATGTGCGACATCGTAAGTGTTCAATTAAACAATAAAATTATTTTAAAAAAATTAACATAATTTAAATTATTTAACTTGAAATGAACAAAAAGGGTGGAAAAAAGAGTTGCAAACTTGATCACATGCGACTTGGAAAAGTTTAAAATTTAAGAAAGAAAAAAATTACAAAACAAAAAATTTGCATATTATTCAATTACTTAAATTTAGATGAGCAAAAATGGCAACAAGAAATTAGTTACAAGCGGTGGAGATAAAAATTTTGAAGAAACATCAAATATTATTACAAAACCATAAATAAAGAAACAAGAAAAAAATGCGGAATGCTATGAAAAAGTGGAACGTATTGGTTGGTTGAAGGAAAACAATTAAATGATTGAACAGAAAAGGCGGGGAGCGACCACGTGCGTGAGAGACAAAGTCGCCAGAAGCTCATAGTTTATAATTTCATGTTTATAAATTTTATTTTTTTATTTTATTTCTTATTTATTTATTTATTTTCATAAGAAGAGCAACAGAAAAATATATACATATGTATCATGATGGAAAAAAAATGTCACGTACGTTCGATGTGTCAAATGCAACTGTGATTTAAATTGAATTTTAAAAAAATATACTATATTTTGATGAAAGCAATATCAGTGCACAGTTGCTGCAGCAATTTAGTCGTTGACCGCAGAATTAACTTCAGTTTTTGTCACATGCGAATACCTTGGTTTTTTTCAATTATCTTGAAAACGAATGACCACAATGAGAAAGTTGACAGAAGCTCATAATTTATAGATTCACATGAAGAGCAACAAAAACAATATAAATACTATCATGATGGAAAAAATGTCACGTGCAACATTTCACATGCGACTGTAATTAAAATTGAGCTAAAAAAATATACATAGTTTTTGGGTGAAATCAAAGCTATTTTAAAGAGACATCAGGTGTCACTGAAATCAACGTTTTAAACGTTGGTCGCAGGAAAAACTTCTGTTTTTGTCACATGCAAATGACCTACATTTTGGCAATTATCTTGAAAATTTTTCAAAATCACCATAATTGTAGGGCATAATTTAGAGCTTCCAGTTACGCTTATTGTCAATATAAAAATCTTTTTTGTTATGACTTTTTTTTTACTTTAAATGTAATATGTATGACGGTCACGTTCGACAACAAGAAAATGTCAAAGTATGTTTGCCAAAAAAAAATCTATAAAAAGTAAAGATTTCAGTCATAAGTTAAACTTAAAATGCATAAGAAGGTTAATTAAGGTTTTATTATTATTATTCTGGTGCTTAAGTTAAATTTTGTGCTTTTGAGCATTTGTGGAAATGTGTTTATAATTTTTTTTTCCTAAAACTGTAGCCATATAATGAAATAAATTCTATTAAACTTTTTTAATTTCTCAATAATCAAACAAAATTGCCTAAATTTACTCAGATATTTATGCAACGCCATTTTTTCTCTAGTGCTGCCTATTAGCCAATAGAATTAGTTTCGTAAATTAAATTTCCTGAAATAATAAACTTCAAAAGAGAGCCTACAAATTACAAAAATATTTATGACTTCCAAGAAAGCTTTCATTTTAACTATAAGAATTTAATTTCAAAAATTGTTTCCTAGCAACATTTGAAAGCTTTTTTTTAACCTACAATGAAAATAATTTTTGCAAAATTTAAAAAAAAAACTTTCATAAAATCAATAAAATTTTCGTGTAATATTATTATAATATATTATAACGAAATAAATTTTAGGCAAAAATTGTAAAATTTGTGGTATTTTCGAAGGTAGCAAGAGAAAAACAAATTTTTTAACAAAAAAGCTCTGAAAGCTTGCAAGTTGTTTACCAAAATTGTACAGTTTTATTACTTTCAGATATTTTGTACATTTTAAAAAAGATTGTCCTATGCGAATTTACGAAATATTTAGCAAAATGTTGCATGACTTTTTTCCCAGTGTAGACTTTTTATATCATGCCATTACCTTAAAAAACGCTTAAGCGACATAATTTTCAAACTAAATTTTTTGACAAAAATCGATTATTTACGATCTTACGCAAAAACGATTTTTGGCAAAATTATTAAGTTTTAAAATTATGTCGCTTAATCCTTTTTGGACATTATGCCACGCTATCGAGTTTACAGGAGTAGTCTATATTTGTATATAGACATAATTATATGCCTAAATTCTGGCTTTTTTTAATTACTTATCTATAAGCGGAAACATGATGATTGATATACTTACATAAATTTAAAATGAAAAACGAAACGTTTTGTTTTATTTATTTTTTTTTGGGTCAGTTAAAGTCAGACATCCGTTTGTAGTGGAACATTTAAAGGAATTGGATTAAATATTTAATCTTAATTAAAAACTTTTACCTTTCTACTCAACTTACAATATTATTCCTTCTCAAATAACAATTTGGGGTGGGATAGAGATAAAAACAAAACAAAAAACAGGAAAACTTTCTAAACAACAATATTCCACCCCACCCCCCCCCCCCAACCCGCCTACAGACAAGTTCTTTAAGGTATTTTATTTATTAAAAATTAAATAAAAGAAACCTGCTGATGTGTAATATAAAGAATTTATTATCGACCCAGTTAAAGTTATTTACTAAATTATGCTCGAAAGTAATATAAATACCCAATAACACGCAAGATACGCCGTAACATTTATAATTAGCAACCATTTTTTATAAACAAAAGTTAAGAGATTTAAAAAAGCAAAATTATTTCTGTATAGAAAAAGCCCAGTTATACATATAAATAAAATATATTAATTAATTATTAATAACAAAAATTAAAAATTTTAAAAACCCCCGACTTTTTTCAGAAAAATGTTATATCTTCTAAACGGCTAAACCGATTTTTTTCAAACATAGCTAAGAACCCTCTCGATCAAGTCATCTTTCAAACAGAAAAAACTAAATGAAAATCGGTCCAGCCGTTTGGCCTGTACGTGGACACAGACAGACACACAGATACACAGACACACAGACACACACTACAAACTTATAACACCCCTTTTTTTAGTCGGGGCTTAAAAATAGCGTAAGTTAAAAAAATCCACTTTAGAGCAAAAAAAAAAAATCGCAAGACTTATAACAAATAAAATAAACAAACACAGTGGGAAGCAATAAAAGCTTCTCGCGCAAAATGTTTTAAATAAAAAAAACCACACACTTTTAAAGAGAAGAAATGCAACAAACCAAAAAAAAAATTATTTAAAGCTTTAAAAACAAACAAAAAATTTATACAACAGATATATTTATGGACTAACCCTCGTATACACTTTTTACTTTAATTTAACAAATCCTATACTACTCGAGTCCCTTTTTTACTTGACATTTCAAATTCTCCTAGAGTTATACATGTTGCGACTGACTGTAAATAGAACTAAAAGAAAACTTTAAGATATCAAAAATCTTATTTTATTTCCTTTTTCACTCTTTTCGCTGTCATTAATAAATTATTTACCAAACAAAAAAATTCACAGTAAAGCTCTCATATGATCTGCTGCAATTCTCTGATGTATTAGAAAAAGTTAAAAATATATTTGATGCTTAAAGTTTTTCATCCTAAAAATAGAAAAAAATTTTGTCTATTTTATAAATAGATAACAATTATTAAATAAATTCTCAATTCCCTGATAACAAAAACTCAATTTAATAATATATGTATATAACAACTTTTTAACGGATAAAAAGAACAATTTTTTCTTTAAGTTCTTTTTATTATTTATTTGTACTGCAGATATACACATACATATAGCAATTGAAGAAGCATAAAGATCCATTTTTTTCTTGGGGTTTTGGTAACCCCCTAAAAAAGCTTTTATTTTAAGTAAATTAAAAAATAAATATTTTAAAATTGCACACACAAGTGTCTAGAGTCTAGACTGATAAATTAATAAATACCAGCATCGATGTCAAACTTTACATAAAAAAAATTGCTAAGCTTTCTTCTTTATTAAGTTCTTACAAAAAATATAAAATATTGCAAAACAAAATTTATAAAACTAATTTTCATCGATTACTTTTTTAAAACAGCGTCTTCTGTAGCTCGTTTTAGCTCTTTCTGGCATTACTCCAGCGTTTATCAAGCCTTTAGCAATAAAGTATTACAGAAAATTCCCGAAATGGGTTTAAAGCAAAGCGATAATCAGCTTATTAAAGGCCCCATTTTTATTTTTGATTTTAAAATTGAAAAGAAAATTCTCCAGCAATTTTCTAACTTTTCTCAAACTTTCAGAAACTAATTTTTATGGCATACTTTTTAGCAACAGTGTCTTATTGTACCTCGATTTAGCCTTCTCTAGCATTACATTGTTTCTCAAGCCTTTAGCAATAAAATATTACAGAAGATACCCAAAAGGGTTTTATAGTAAAATGATAATATTTTTAATCGAGACTCAATTTCTTTTATTTTAAAATTAAAAACAAATTCTTCAGCAATTTTCTAACTTTTCTCAAATTATTTGAAATATATTTCAATTGATATATAGTCACAATATTTTCATTAAGGCCGCGAGATTCTTTCTGCATAACTTTCTATACAGATTAAAAATCTTCAGTGAGTTTCAAAATATACTCAAACTTCGTCTGCAATTTAATATGCTTTAAATACCGACATTATTTCCTTATTTGGATTTTGAAATTCGTTTAGTGGAATATTAACATTGATGCAAAATCTCTAGCCATTCTCAAACTTTTCTCAAACTTTTTATAAATATAATATAAACGCAAAGAAATTGTGCCTCAACCTTCTCTTCCTTAAACTTTTCTTACATGTAATATGCTTCAAAAATCTCTAGCCATTCTCAAACTTTTTATAAATATAATGTAAGCGCAAAAAAATTGTTGCTTAACCTTCTCTTACTTAAACTTTTCTTCCATGTAATATGCTACAGTTGTAGGCGTAGTTTCGTTAGTAGGACCTTGAAATTTGTTTAGCGAACTTTTGACAGCGATGCAAAATCTCTAGCCAATCTCGAACTTTTCTCAAATTTTTTTCTGAGAAGCAATATAAGTGAAAAACATTTTTATTTTGCTAACTTTCCATATAAATATAAATTCTCTAGTAATTTTCTAATTTTTCTCGAACTTTTCTCAAATGTAATGTGCTTAAATGCAGCCATAATTTTCTTATGAGGTTTTGAAATTTTGTTTAGTGAATATGTCACATCGATGCAATATTTCTAGCTACTCTCGATTTTTTTTCTCAAAATTTTCTTGGAAATAAATAATATAGCAACAAAAATTTGTGCTGCCCAACTTTTTATGTAAATAGCGACTCTGTAATGATTTTCGAACTTTTTTAAAATGTAATATACTTCAAATATTGCCATAATTTTTTTATGTTAACTTTAAAATTTGTTTAGCGATCATTTCAAACTAAGTAAACAAATCTCTAGCTATTCTCGAAGTTATCTTCTCAGATGTAGTATAATTCCAAAAAATAATTTTCCAACTTTCTGCATTTATACCAAGTCTCTAGTGTATATCGAACTTTTCTCAAACGTAGTATGTTCAAAATCTCCCAGAATCTTCTTCTTTCTACACAAGTACAAAATTTTTCGTGATTTTCAAACTTTTTTAATAATTTCTGTACACGTAATGTGCTTAAAATGCACTTATAATTTCCTTATGTAAGCTTTAAAACTTCTTTAGCCAATATTTAGCACCGATACAAAATCTCTAGCAATCCACAAACTTTTCTCAAACTTGTCTAAGATATAATACAACCCTAAGAAATTATTTCACAACTTTCTACTTACATGAAAATTTTGTAAGCTTTTGTCTCGCAATACTTTCGCTAGTGATTGTCGAATTTTTTCAATATTAAATCAAAATTACAGAAAATTCCCAAAACTGTATATTATGTTAAAGGGAATTTTTGTTTCCCGTCATCGTTTCAGCTTCAATCTTTTTTATTAAATTTTCTCAAGCCTTCCGCAATGTTTTATAAATTTTATTTTATTTTATGTTTTTGAAGCTCGATAACAATTTTTCAGCTTCTTTCAATTATTTTCAAGTTTTTCGCTAATTAAAATTGAGAAATGTCCTACAGAAAAAGACTTCTCTTACAAAGATATTATTTTCATATTTAATAAGATATTTTCTGCAAAGACACTTTCAGCTAACCTTCTCCAGCGACTGCGGAGTTTTTTCCAAACTCTATTGCAATAAATAGTCAAAATGATTTGTGTCTATTTGGAGGTATCAAAGCAAATGCTTAAGTCTTAAATAAAATTAAATTTTAATTTAATTTTCCTGGGCTAAATATTAATATTTAAATATTTTTGCCTCATTTCTGTTGTTGGTTATTTCAAGTGTTAAATTTCTGTTAGAAGAAAATAATTTTTCAAAAATTTACCACAATAGTATTCATTTCAATTTCTTAATTTAATATTTTAACAATGTGGAAAGTGCTTCTCTTAGAAGTATCACAACTTCATTAAACTTGAATAAAAAAATGTATTATAATAACACAAGAAATCATATCATAGGGACCAAATAAAAAAGTCAAAGTATTTTAATTGTTATCATCAAATTGTTTCTAGAAACCAAAGTTGTGCGTTTCGCAAATGGTTTTCACCCAACCCACTCACTTTTACGACAACATTATAAAGATAATTGAAAAAAGAGGGATGAAAAACAATTTTATAAAAAAAAAGTTTAAAACCGAACAATTTTAATCAGATGCATACTCACAATAATTAATTTTTGAATTTTTAAAATTTCCAAAAAAAAATTTAAAGAAAAATTTTTGTCTCTACAAAAAATTGCAATGAAAAAATTTTCTACAAAGCAATTTTTCTGCTAATAATTTTTTGTCCCAAATAATTTTCTATTCAAAAATTTTTGTACAAATCAACTTTCTTTAAATATATTTTTGGCCCAAGATTTTTTGTAAACATTTTTGTCCCAAAAAAAATTTTTTTTAATGTAAGCAAATATATTTTTAAAGTAAAAACAAGAAACCTGAAGCTTAATAAAATAAGGGAATATTATAATTAAAAAGCAGTCAAAAAATTAAAAGAATTATTTTTTGAAATATTTTTTCTCAAAAAATTTTTAATAAGATCTATTTTGTAAAATTTTTTAAATTTTTTTCCCATTTTCTTAATAAAAGCTTTTCTTAAACATAAAAATGGTTGTTCTAAGCAATTTGTATAGCAAAGTTTTTGTCCCAAAATTTTTTCCATTAAAAACTTATGTACAAAATAATTCATGGCTTATAAATAAACTTTTGTCCAAAATAATTTTCTAAAGAAAAAATTTAGGCCCAAGCAAAAACTTGACCCGGTCAAAAATTAGAATAATTATTTTTTAGAAATATTTTTTTTTAACAATTTTTAATAAGATTTTTTGTGCCAATTTTCTCAAATTTTTTTCCATTTTCTTAATAAAAGCTTTTCTTAAACATACTAATGGTTGTTCCAAACAATTTTTATAGCAAAGTTTTTGTTTCAAGAAATTTTCCATTAACAACTTTTGCATCGAACAATTTATGATTTATAAATTTTTGTCCCAAATAATTTTCAATAGATATATTTTTGTCCCAAAAAAAAATTTTCGGAAATAATTTTGATTCCAAAAAAATTTCTATCGGAAATTTTTGTCCCAAAAAATCTTCCTCAAAAATATTTTTGTCAAAAGTAAAAAATTGGAAATTGGAAATTTTTTGCTTCAAACAATTTTCCTCAGGAATAATTTTGGTCAAAATTCTTTTTTCAAATATGTAACATTTTTCAAAGGTACTTTGTACAAAAAAGTACTTTTTCAAGAAGGTACTTTTTTAATACAATTTCATACAAAAATATCTATTTCAAAAAGATACCTTTTTAAATGGTAATTTTTTTTAAACATTAAAATATTTTTTAAATACGATACTTATTTTAAAAAAGTATCCTTTTCTAACAAAAAAAAAATAATTTTGAAAAAGGCTCTTTTATTTAAAAAAAATGTATTTTTTCAAAGAGGTATCAAAAATTAGAAAGAAAAAAATACTTTTAGAAAGTAAATATTTTAATAATGCACATTCTGGACAAAAGAACTTTTTCAGAAAGGTACTTTTTTCAAAAGCGTTGGTCTTACAAAAATGTTTTTTTTTCAGCACTATATTTTTTAAAAATGTATTTTTTCACAAAGGAATTATTTTTTTTTTTTCATAAAAGTACATTCTTCGAAATAGTACGTTTTTCACAAAGGTACTTTTTTCGAAAAAGGCAGTTCTTTGAAAAATAAATTTTTTTCGGCAAACTATTTTTTCAAAAGGTCCTCCTCAGCTTTTTCATGAAAGTACTTTTTTCACAAAGGTACTTTTTTCTGAAAACTACTTTCTTCAGCAAGGTACTTCTTAGAAGGCTCCTTTTTAAAAAGAAAATACTTTTTTCAAAAAGTACTTTTTCAGATATAAAATTTCTTTAAAAAAGTACTTTTTCTGAAAAGTACTTTTTTTTAGAACAGTACCATATTCAAAAGAGAAATTTACTTATTTCTAGGAAAGTACTTTTTTCAAAAGGTACTTTTTGACAAATTTCTTGTTTTTTTTTAATTAGTATTATCTTCATTCGTACAATGTAATCTACTAGGTCATCAGACTTTTTTGATTATTAATGAATGAACTCAATGAAAGCAATAAACTGTTCGTAAAATATTCTTTTTCTTTAAGAGATTTTATTTTAGATATGCGTTTTATTTCTCCAAGGTACGAGGAGTATTGCAATAAAATATGGTATGAATATTTTATCTGTGTTTACTTCCAGTTAGGCTTCTTTAAAATTGTTAACCTTTAACAAAACAATAATAAGTCGCGTGCAATTGTGGTTGCATAAATAGCCAGACTTTATTCGGACGAAATTTTTTAAAGTAAAACTACAGAAAATATGTATGTTTCTATGTTGGTTTCCTTTCTAATTGTATTTCGTGTTTTGTTTAGCATAAATTAAACAAGCAAGAAAAATATTTAATAAATACGGTTGCATGACAAAAACAAACTACCTATTTGGCAGAAGCCTTTACAAATCTATATCAAATTCGCGCTGTTTTATTTTTATTGTATTACTTTTTATTTCTCTTGTAGCACACGTTCATTAATTTGTCGTTTCCATTCTACTCATATTTTGATGTGCGTCAACAATGTTTAATAAAGTGTCAAAAAGTGTTGTAGAATTACATACACGACGTCCTGCCTCTAGAGTCAAGTTGTTGTTTGCTATCTGAATTCATGGACACCACTGTATAATAAATACAATCTAAAAGCTTAACAGCAAAATTTTAAGGTCCTTCGCTTTCACATCAGCTGTAGTTCACAAATTATTCTCGAACATTAAAGCGATAATGCATTAAATCTCAAACTTTTTTATATTTTACAAAATTCAGAATTTTTTTTAATTTAACTCAAAAATATGTTGCCGTTGATTTAAAATCCATGTGTTTGCTGGGATATCACACCAATGCATAGTCTTCTAGCACATACCCACACCCACACACACTATTTGCTGGTGTATTCTTGACATTTTGCAAACGGTTTAAGTGTATCTGTCTGTCTGTCTGGCTGTGTGTATCTCTCTCTCTCTCTCTCTCTATCTCTGCTTGTTCGAAACATCACTTAAGCAATTCAAAGAAACGTGTACTCGACAGAAAAGGTGAAAATAACAACAGCAAGAAAATTAAACACCAAGTCAAGAAAATTGTAATAAATACATTGTTTTAGAGTAGAAAAAAGAAACAAATTTAATTTAATTTTGTATGCACAATAATTTCCACTTTACGCATTTTTGTAAATTTCTAAACAAAAATATATTTATTTTTTTGTTAACACGAACCTTTTTTTTTTCTAAGCAACACGATTTTATTTAATGGTTCATTACCAGCAATAAAATTCTGGAGCAATAAAATTTCTAGATATTCTAAATCCCTCCGTCTTCCAGATTTGTTTTTTATTTTTACACAAAAAAAAATCCTTAATAAGATTGTAAGTAATTTAACGTTTAATTTATAAGAAAAGAAAAAATAAAATGTTTTGCTTATTATTATGAACTGGAATATTTGATTAGACTTTTTAATATTAGAAACAAAAATCATATAATTTTTGGGTGAAGCTTTTTCTTTTGCGTTAGTAAATATTTGCTCGTACATATGTTTACAATTCATCTTGACATGCCTGCGTAAAGGTAATAAAAATATACTGAGGTCATGTAAAAAATAATGTTGGCAATAAAATACCATTTATGGCTTTATAAAATGTTTTTTATTTCAAAATACTTTCTTATGATATCGAATTATTGTTAAAAGTAGAAACTAAACAAGAAAGTAACTAAATTAATTTTAATAGAATTTTTTTGTCCCAATTTAGCGAAATTTTTTTAATTTTCTTAAAAAAATTTTTTTTAAACAAATAACTATTTGTTGAAAACGATTTTTTTTTTGTCCCAAAAAATTTTACATTAAGAACTTTTATACAAAAAAAAATTATGAATGATAAATTTTTTTCCAAAATCATTTTCTACAGGAAAATTTTTGACCCAAACAATTTTCCTTAGATATATTTTTGTCCCAAAAATTTTTTTTAATTATTTTTTCCCAAATAATGTTTTAGAAATATTTATGTTCCAAAAAAAAAATTCATTGAATATTATTTTTTTTTCAAAAAAAATTTTTGAGAAAATTTTTTGTCCCAATTTTTAATTTTTTTTAGAATTTTCCTTAGCAAGTTTTTCCCAAACATATAAGTGCTTGTTGCAACTAATTTTTATAAAAAAAATGTTCCAAAAATTTTTCCATTAAAATCTTTTGTACCAAACAGTTTATGGTTTGTAAATTTTTGTCCCAAATAATATTCTTTAAGGAATACTTTTACCATAGTAATTTTTGTCCCAAAAAAAGTTTTTTAAATTACTCTTCCAGAAATCATTTCTGTATTTTTTTAAGCATCTTTCTGGAAAATACCTTGTTGGAAAATATATTTTTTCGAAATTTTTTGTTTTTTCGAAAAAAAAATACTACAAAAAATGCTTGGTAAAATTCTAAAATATACAAGAACCTTATTTCAAATAAAGTAATTTTTTTTTTTTTTTGAAAAAAGTACCTTTTTCGAAAAAAATTGCCTTTTTGTAAAAAAGTACTTTGTTAAAAAAAAATCCCTTTTAACAACAAAAAATACCTTTTTTGGAAAAAGTACACATTTTTGGAAGAAGTAGATTTTTTGAAAAAGTACATTTTTCGAATAAAAGTACGATTTTTAAGTACTTTTTGTGAACAAAACTACCTTAAAAAAAAAAACTTATTTAAAAATTCCTTTTTCGAAAAGTACCTTCATAGAAAAAGGTAAAATTTTTTAAAAAGTACCTTTTTTGAAAAAAGTACCCAGTTTGTGAAAAAAGTACCTAGTTTTGGGAAAAAGGAAATTTTAAAAAAGAACCTTTTTTAAAAAAAGTACATTCTTCGAAAGGAGTATTTTTTTAAAGTACATTTAAAAAAATAAAACCCCTTTAAAAGAAAGTAACTTTTTGAAAATTCCAAAAAGTACATTTGTGCAAAGCATCTTTATTTAAAAAGTACTTTTTTAGAAAGTATTTTTTTAAATTTTTTGAAAAAAAAAACATTTTTTTTAAGTCCCTTTATGAAAAATAGATTTTTTCAATATACTACCTTTATTTTAAAAGAAAGTACCTTTTTGAAAAAAGTAGGGTTTTTAAATTTGTTTTTTTTTATTAATGAAACACACGAAGTGTTTAGCTTGTCTGCGAAAAACACAAAGGGTCTATGGCGGGAATCGAACCCACTACCTCTAAACTCAGAGGTTAACATCGCTACCACTCTAAAAGTATATTTTTTTAAAATACCTTTTTTAAAATAATTAATAAATAAATACTGTTTTGGGGAACATAGATGTTTTTAAGTAATTTTTTTAAGTATTTTTTGAATTTAGTACTTTTATGAAAAAAATACTGTTTTTAGAAAAAATTGCACTTAAAATATACAAAACAAAAATACAAGCCAAAAAAATTAAATGTTATAGTTTTGAAAAATGTATCCATTTGAAAAAGTACCTTTTTAAAACAAATACAATTTTAAACCTTTTTTACTGAAAGATTATCTTTTTAGAAAAATATAACTCTTGGAAAAATGAGCTTTCGAAAAAATCACATTATGAAAAAAAAATCGTTTTTGCTCTTAAGTGCTAATGCAAACTGTACAGGTTTGAAAAAAAGGAGTTAAAAAATAAACTTTTTTTTTAATATTAACTCAAAAACTGTATTCTTCGAAAAGAGCAACATGTTTGCCTTATTTATTAGTTTTGAATTGGTATATAAAATATTTATATTTCAACTGCGAGTAGTACAATTCATGCTGTGCCGTAAAAGGTAGTTAAGTATAGACATTGAATTCCGAAGTCAATATTATTTTATAAAACATATCACATATCACATATGTACTTATTTGCACACTTAGTAATAATTTATGAATGTAATGTGTGTACTTTGTGTCTTGTTTGGGGTCTGCTTTACATGTGCAAATACGTGCCCTTGTGCAGGTAGAGGTTTCCGAGATCCTTTACATAGTAATGCTAATCATTAAATATGAAACAGTAAAAGGTAATCACTTATTCATTCGTGTTATAAAATAGCTGCTCATTAATATTCTTGAAGCTAAATTATGTATATATTTGGGTTGTTTTGGAGACAGGATGGTTTGGAGACAGTGTTGTCAATTTAGTGTTTTTGCTTATACTCATAGTATGAGCGAAAACCTATTTTTTTTTTTTTTTTTTTTTAAATGCATGTTTATTATTTATTGTATCTTCAAATATGAACTAACAATAAGTATTCAAATCTTAAATCTATAAAAAAAAATTATTAGGCCCGACCAATGTCGGACATAAGCTTAGTGATAGTTATTAATAATACATAAGTCGTGATAAGCAACAAAAAGAAAAAGGTGTTTTCAAGCAGCTTCATCATCTAGAGTGTTGAATATTAGAGCCCGTGTATCTCTCTTTTTTAAGCGGATGTGTCCAGTAAAGTGCAAAATATTACGAGCAAGCGGATTAGGATGTGACTCGAGTTTTGTTAGGTATTTGCCTGCGTATTTTGCAATTTCTTCAGTCACTAGTGGCATATTCAAATCGCGATGTATATTTGAATTTTTGATGTACCATGGAGCCGATGTTATCATGCGTAAAATTTTATTTTGCCTTCGTTGAATTTTCTCTACATTTGAAGCTGAAGCAGTGCCCCATAGTTGAATTCCGTAACACCATATTGGCTTTAAAAGCGACTTGTATATTAAAAGTTTGCAGTCTAGGCTAAGTGTTGAATTTCTACCAATCAGCCAATGTACCTGAGTTAATTTAAGTTTCATTTGAGTTAACTTAGAGTCAATGTGGTGTTTCCATGTAAGTCGTCGATCAAGGTGTATGCCAAGATATTTCACATGTGAATGTTGAGGAACAACTTGATTGTTAATCCGAATGGTGGAGCAAGTATCTCTTCTTAGGGTGAACGTTATATGGACACACTTTTGTTCATTGACTTTAATTCTCCATAAGTTTAACCAAAGCTCCATCTGGCTAATGTGTTCCTGGAGTTTGCGGGATGCCTCATCAGGGTTTTCGTGCATACTAAGGCAGGCTGTATCGTCGGCAAATGTGGAAGTATGGATACTACTGCTCACAGGCATATCACAAGTATAAATCAAATATAAAACTGGTCCCAGTATGCTCCCCTGTGGCACACCGGATGAAATAGTTTCAGGCCTACTCGTAAAGTCTCCTTCCACAACAGTGAACTTACGGGAAATAATGTAACTTTCCAAAAGATTTAAAATGTTGCAACTCTTGGAGTCGTTTAGTGCACTCTTTAAATCTGATTTTATTTTGTGGTGATCTGTGCTGTTGCCATTCCCTTCTAGCTCTTCTTTTTTCACGTACGAGACGTTCAATGTCTGTAGAATAAATTTTATTAAACCCAGTCTGCGGATGGGAGTTAGTGGCATGTTCAGCAGCCTGTTTAATATTCTCGCTGAGATTGGCAATGTTAGATTCAATATCATCGGATGTTCTAAGCGTAATGTTTTCCGTACAATGACTACTGAGATATTTTTTGAACCCCAGCCAATTAACACGATTGATCATCTTCACATATGGGTCAGGTAAGTTACTTCTTAATGGACTACAAATTGTAATGATCGTCGGAGAGTGATCGGACGAAAGATCAATAGAAGCTTGAACTTGAATTAAATCCCTAGAGATATTTTTTATGACGCCAAAATCTATAACATCCGGAATTTTTTGTATGTCAGTAGGCCAGTAAGTGGGCTCCCCACTCGAAATGACATCCAAGCCCATTTTTGAAATAGTGTTGAACAATGCTCGACCTCTGGGGGTAATAAGACGCGAACCCCAGAACGTATGCTTAGCATTGTAGTCGCCAGCTGCTACAAAACAAGGTCCAAGAGATTTGTAGAAATCCTCATATTGATTCTCAGTGATTGAAAATCTGGGAGGGGAGTAAATTGATGATATAACAAAATTTGTACAAAAACTTTCAATGCCAATATTTGTTGCTTGTAGGTGTTCTTCACAAATGTTATCAAGAACATAGTGCTTGAGTCTTGACTTTATTATAATTGCTGATCCACCGCAAGCCCTTCCTCTAGGGTCCTTTGTATCATATATAGTGTAGCCATAAATTTTAAAAAGACTTCTCGAAGTCAAATGAGTCTCAGATACTAACATTACATCAATATTTTTTTCCATGAGGAAGTGCTCAAGTTCATTTTTATGTTGGCGAATGCCGTTTGCGTTCCAGAAACATATTGTTAACGTGTTCATGGCTTATTAATTAATGCTTGAAGCAGAGTATTCTGCATTCGCAGCATTTCTTGCATCATGCTAGTCATATTTGTTGTAAAATTGTTTATAGTTTGCACCAGATTTTCAATAGTAGCTTCAAGGCGATTAAAATTAAAGCTTGCGTCAGTATTTTTTGAATTATTTGGCGAGGAAACATTTTGTGTGGGAATTGAATTTGTCTTAGCAGCATCTGCATACGATACACGGGAAGTAACTGGTTGGCTCATTTGCGCAAAAGTGGCAGAGTAAGCGTTTGCTGATTGAGCTGGAGCTAATTTAGGTTTTTGCACCATAGTCTTCTTTACGAAAGAGTACACAGGACAACCTCTGTAGTTAGCGGTGTGATTACCTCCACAATTACTGCATTTTTTATCACTTTGATCTTTTGGCTTATTGCAACTAGCAGTGCCGTGTAATTCGCCGCACACAACACAAACAGAGGGCAAATTGCAGTATGTTTTTGTATGGCCATATTCTTGGCAATTATGGCACTGTACAGGACCTGAACGCTTATGTGGCTCTTCAACTGTGATTTTTCGGTACAAGAGGTATTTCAAATTATAAATTGGATGCGTTTCATTTTTTTTCAATTTTATATCATTAGGCTCAAGTTCAACACGAAATAGGGGTTGAGGAATCTTCTCTCTATTTATTATATTGGACACATTTTTTACCTTAAACCCCTGGAGGACGAGTGCATCTTTTATTTCTTCGGGAACAACATAAGAATCTATGCCCTTCAATACGATCTGCATGCCTTTAGCGCTCTTAAGCTGGTATGTGTAGAAGCTTGTTTTATTTTTTTCAAATTCAGCAACCATTTTGCGGAAATCTTTTTCGTCATAAATTTGGACTTTAGTTTCATCGATGTTGCCACGTTTTATTGGAACAACGTGAAACAATAAAACCTAATGTTTTATTGTTTTATTTTTCGATTGAAAATAATATTGAAACATATTTTTTTTAAGAGCAAACATACTGTGAAATAATTGAAAATTGACAACACTTTTTAATTCGATTAAATTAAAAGGTTATTTATATGAATGTAGAATTGTTATCAGTATTTTAGTAGAGGGCGTCTCCATGTAGGTGGGAGTTGGTGAGTTTTCAAAAGTTGATACAAAAATAAAATTAAGATAAATTATAAATGATTATAATAAACTCTCATGCTCTATAGCTAGAGCGAAGAAATAGCGACAATGGGGAAGTTCTAAGCAGTTCACGTTTTACCTGAAATCATACTTATTTATAATAAAAATAAAAATTTATATTTGCGTTTCAGCCTTATTTATACAGCTGTCATTGTTTTTGACATGTGGATTTTTTTTTTGTTATACCTGTGGGACTAGACTATTTAGCTTGTTATCAACAAATCAAAATTAATATAAAAATAATAATATTTCGTTTTGCGCAGTAGTTTAATTTATTTTGTCCACAACAACTTCCTTCCTATAGATTGCAAGTCAAAAAACGCACGTGTATGCAGGTCCTTTCTCATTGCAAAGTTGATTTAGGGAACAAAATAATATTTAAAAGCATCTGTCTCATTAATAGTGATGTAATCTATTAAAATAAATATATATGTAAATGTTGACAAAACATCTTGATCCTTTTCTTTCCTTTCCTTTCAGAAGGAATTCTTTACTTTGGAAAAAGGTAATGTTTAAAAAAGTACCTTCTGGCAAAAAGTACCTTATGACAAAAAGGACCTTTTTAGCAAAAAGTACATTTTGAAAAAAAAATGCCTTTTGGGAAAAGTACTTTTTGGAAAAAGTCCTTTTTGGAAAAAGTATCTTTTGAAAAAAGTAACTTTTGAAAAAAGTACATTTTGAAATAAGTACTTTTTGACCATAAATGCATTTTGATAAAAGTCCTTTTGGAAAAAGTACCTTTCGAAAAAAGTACTCTTGGACAAAAAGTAGCTTTTTGAAAAAAGTACCTTTTGAAAAATTTACCTTTTGACAAAAAGTAACTTTTGAAAAAAGTACCTATGAAAATAGTACCTTTTGACAAAAAGTACCTTTTGAAAAAACTACCTTTTGAATAAAGTCCTTTTTGAAAAATGCACATTTTGAAAATAGTACTCTTTGACAAAAATTACATTTTGAAAAAAGTACCTTTTGAATAAAGTACTTTTTGGAAAAATTATCTTTCGAAAAAGTACTTTTGTAAAAAAGTACTTTTTAACAAAAAATAACTTTATAAAAGAAAGTATTTTTAGACATAAAGTAACTTTTGAAAAAAGTACCTTTTGACAAAAAGTTACTTTTGAAAAAATTACCTTTTGAAAAAAGTTCTTTTTGAGGAATTACCTCTTCAAAAAGTACCCTTTAACAAAAAGTATGTTATTGAAAAAGTACCTTTTGAAAAAAGTATCATTTGGAAAAAATAACTTTTGGAAAAAGTATCTCTTGCAAAAAGTATCATTTGATAAACGTACTTTTTGCAAAAAGTACCTTTAGACAAAAAAGTAACTTTTGAAAAAATTCCTTTTTGGAAAAAGTACCTTTTGAAAAAATTACATTTTGAAAAATGTACTTTTTGACAAAAAGTAACTTTTTGAAAAAAAAATCACTGTGACAAAGAGTAACTTTTTGAAAAAGTACCTTTTGAAAGTAACTTTTGAAAAAAGTATCTTCTGACAAAAAGGTACTTTTGAAAAAGTATTTTTTGATAAAATTACCTTTTCAAAAAAAAATACAGTTTGGAAAAAGTACCTTTTGGCAGAAAGTACCTTTTGACAAAAAGTAACTTTTGAGAAAAGTAACTCTTTAAAACAACTTCCTTTTGACAAAAAGTAACTTTAAAAAAAATACGTTTTGCAAAAAGTATCTTTTGAAAAAAGTACTTTTGGACAAATTATCTTTTGAAAAAAGTACTTTTTGTACGAATCCCATAATACTATCTTCCTTATTAAGTAAAATATTTTTTATTAAAAATACATTGGAAAATTATAATTTTTAATTATTTTATTTTTGTTAAAAAATTATTTGTTTTTAAATATTATGGTGCGCTTGTTGGGCATTTCTTTTTTATTAAATTTCTATTTATTTTAATAATTTAACTTTTCTACCCTGCAATAGTAAACTTTTTTTTTGGTCAAGATTTTAAAGACTTCTTTCTGCAGCGGTTTGTTTGTCAAGGGGTGGCAGCCAGCTTTTTTTTTTTTTTTTTGCTAAGTTGTTATAATGGTTCAAAATTTTTGCACTTGACACCTAAAAGGTTTCATTAAATTTGTGACAAGCAGTCAGAAGTTGTGCAGTCACGAAAAAATGTTGTTACTTCAAGAAAACACTTCATGTGTTGATGAATATTTGGGTTAATGGTAAATTAAAAGTAAAAAAAAAAGACTTGAGGTTTTTGCTCATCATGAAACGAAATTAATAAGCTGGTGGTTTTAGAGTAAAAACAAAAACAGTTGCTTAAGATTTTTTTATTTATTTTTTTTTTTTGCCAAGACACTTGCATGTAATGGCTTTCGTTTTTTTTTTTCATTATATTTGTCTTCCCTCCAATTAGTTTTCTAAATAAATTCAATGTGGAAATACCGCTGACATTTTCAACACTTTTTAAATTGAAGCTTTTCCCTGTTGTTTTGTAAATATAAAGTGCGTAAGTTTTTGCTTTCTTTGGCATAAAAATATTATAAAGAAATACTTTTTAAGAAAAAATAATAAGACCAATTTAATTTGTTTCAGTTTTGAAACTGAATTGCGTTCTTGTTTAAGGTTCGCCAACTACTATTATTGTGAAGGATAACAGGGCGTGACAACAAGCCTCATCACCACGGTGAAAGGTATTAAAAGTAAAAGTCTTATGACTCCTGTGTTATTCTAATAGAGCACGTTCTATTTGACACTTGACACAAGTACAAAAAGAATTAAAATAAAAAAATAAATAACGCACACATGCATATGCTAGCAGACACGCTTATACACACACGTACATGTACAGTCATATAAACATACATATATAAATGTGTACATATATTAATGCCCCAATTTACTATGATGTTACAAGTTCTTTTTTAGAACTTGAAATACTATGTTAAATATCTAAAGAGTTATGTTATGAAAAATTTAAAACCAAAAACGAAACGATACATGAATAAAGCCTACGGCAAGCAATTTAAAAATACTTTCAATCACCAAGGTAATTGAGGCAAGTAAATTAATGTTGCATCTGTCGCCTAAGCGATGATTTTCTTTAAGTATTCAGAATTTTAAATGGAGCAATAATTTTTTTTTTTTTTATGTAAGAAAGCTTTGAGAAAGTAACACAGAATGGGATGGAGTGAAAAATATAATTTTATTAGTGACACGAGAAATAAACAACAAAATAAATTGAATCTAAAAAGCACAGACACGAACCATAACTTTTGCCTTATAGACCATTTACAGCAAATTTTAATTAAAATCTTTATGAAAATCTATACCGTTTAGACCAACTTTTTTGGACATTTGTCAAGATTTTTTATCCAAAACAAAAGCCATTAACTAAAAAATATCCAAAACTACAACCAAATATATGCAATGTAGCTAAGTCACACACCTCTTTATGCAGACTGTAGCTAATTCACTCATCGTTTTTGTAAATACGTTGTACAGGGTGGTAAAAAAATAAATAAAAATATTATATTTTTGTTAGATTTCCTACAAATCTACTGACAAAATAGATTTTGTTTTGTATGGGAAATCTAGTAAAAAGCAGCAAGTTTTAGCTGGGAATCTAGTAAGTAGTAGATTTTGAGGTAATGTAAATGCCCTATTAACTTATTTTTCATTTCACAGAGAATATAACAAAAATCGCCGAGGTAGGGACAAATTCGATAAAAAGAAAAAGCTCCCCACAGAAAAAGAAGACGACACACACAAAAACACAAATCCTTTTTAAGGGTTCCGTACACCAAAGGTGAAAGGGAACCCTATTGTTTTAGATACGATGTCCACCTGTCTGTCTGTATGTCTCTGCGTCACAGGCTGTTTTCCCAAGAACTTTTTTTGACATATTTTGACATAATATGTAGAACTTTGTAATATTATGTATAGAGACTTTAAATGTTCAAAATATGTGTATTTTTATGCAGACTACACCGATTGACAATGAAATTGAACAAAATAAAAATTAAAGGGTACTCTAGCAGTTAATGAGGTAATTTGAGCTATCTCTGCTGCTATGTCCGTGCCCATAGCAGCTCTGTTGAATGGCAACAGCACCTAGAACAGTGTCTGGCTGACCGCGTCACACCAACCACTAGCATTGATTTAACACTGGGAAGCCAAGACTATTCTCCCAGCGATATTTGGTAGCAAACCACAACCACCACGATAATTCTCCGGCTTCCACGCTTAGGTGTTGTGTATACACCTAAGCGAGGTCCCCAAGAAAATTCCTCAACCATTGCCGGCACAGCTAACCACTCATCCATAAAGAACGCATGCCTGTGTCGCCAAATAACCAGTGCCTACTCCACACTTACCAAAATCATCCCTTTAACCCCCTAGGGGTCTACCCCTTTGGGGTAGGACGAACTCGGCATTTTAGCAAAGGAAACTGACGACCGCTACATGCACTCAAAACTTCAGAGCAGCGAGGACCACTCACGCGAGAAGAACGCAAGCTCGCCACCAAAACTTCTGCGCCTACTAAGACCCGACACTAAAAAGTGAGAGTGTCCTGGGGTCGTATCCAGGACGAAAAGCCATTTTAGCACAGAATTTTTGACAACCGCAATGCATTTATCTCTAAGCAGCCCAGCTGTCGGGCAACCGGCACCCGTGGTACCAGAAGTAGCCTCTGGTTAGACCTCGAAGTTCCACCACAAGGGCTTCACCTCTATCGTCTTTTGAACTCAGGGGCAGTTCTAGGTGACGCTGCACCTAGCTGACAACAACGGGCTTAAAATATTTGTTTTCCTTTTATAAATATGTGCACATCCGTTACTCTGTTTATATTCAGAGATTGGGTAGTAACACATAAGTTTCACGGTTAATGAGCCAAAGGTCCGCCAGCGGAAAAAGCTACATTAACCTAGCTGGGGCCCCGGGGTTGCCACACCCGTAGTCCATAACAGACTCCCCTGGGGGGATATGTTATTTCGACAACTTGCTGTATTTTGGCAACCGTTGGAGGCAAATTCTTGCAATTTTCAACCCAAAATTAAAAAGTCGCCAAAAAACCCAAAAATAAAATCTTCAAAACGAAAAAAGCGCCGAACAAAACAAAAACCCCAGAGACTAAAATAAATCGCCAAAACCCGAAATATTGGCCAAAATTAAAAAAATAAATCGCCAAAATGAAATAAATTGCCAAAACGAAAAAAGTCATCAAAAACTTAAAAAAATCGCCAAAATTAAAAAAACACAACTGAAAACAAGCGCCAAAACGAGAAAAAATTGCCAAAACTAAAAAAAAAGAATTAAAACTAAACTAAATCGCCAAAAAAAAAATTTAGAAAAAAAAACGTCAAAAATCGAAAAGAAATCGCCGAAAGGAAAAAAATCGCCCAAATAAAAAAATCTCGTAAACTAAAACAAATCGGCAAAAATCGAAAAACTCGACCAAATTAACAAAACGCCACAATTAAAAAAGACGCCAAAAACCGAAAAGAAATCGCCAAAACGGGAAAAGCCCCAAGATAAAAAATTCCCTAAAACTGAAATAAATCGCCAAAAACCGAAGAATAATCGCCAAAACAAAAATAAAAGCATCAAACTAAAAACAAATCTCGAATACTAAAATAAATCGAAGAAATCGCCAAAATTAATAAAAAAAAAAAATACCCAAAACTAAAAAAACCCAAAAACCGAAAAGAAATCGGCAAAACGAAAAAAACCCCAAAACTCAAAAAAAAAATCTAAAACTAAAATACAGTCGGGCCTCCGACTGTACCGATTTTCACGGTTAATCAAATAACAAATATATTTAGATCTAACCACCCGCACTTCTCAAATTTCAAAATTAAACTAATTAATTGTAAATGCTTCTGACTCATCGTATGCAAACAACGGAATTTCTCGTTTTCATGTTTATTATATTGTATTTATGAATTTGAAGTTAATAAAAAAAAATTCTGCTATCACGGATAATAGAGGTAATCACGGTTAATCGAAGCAAACAATTTGAAAACATTTCAAACAAAAAACAATATACTGATCACGGTTAATCGGGGTTACCGGTTAACAAGATTACGGATAATCGAGGCCCGACTGTAGTAATAAATAAAAATCACCATAATAAAAAAAAACGCCAAAAACACGAAAAAATTACCGAAACGAAAAAATCGCCAAACTACAAAAACGCCAAAACTAAAAATTCGCCAGAAATTTAAAAAAAATCAACAAAAGGAAAAAACGCCAAAATTAAAAAAACTCTAACTAAAATAAATCGCCAAAAACCAAAAAATAGCATATATGAAAAAAATCGCCAAAATGAACAAAAACGACAAAAATCGACAATAGGAAATAAGCACCAAACTAAAAAAAATCTCTAACCAGAAATAATTTTTAATCAGGCTTAAGTTCAGTAATTTCAATTCTTTTTATTGAATGAAATATTTTATTAATTAAAAATAATTTAAAAAATCTAAAAATGTCTAAAATCTCCAACACTAAAATAAATCTCAAAAAATCGAAAAAATTACCAAATTTTAAAAAATTCCAAAACTAAGAAGACGCCAGAAAAGCAAAATAAAAAATTCGCCAAAACGAGAAAAACGCAAAAACGAAGAAAAATTCTAAAACTAAAATAAATCGCCAAAAATTGAAAAATCACCAAAATTAAAAACAAACAAAAAAACGTAAAAAACGTAAAAAAACCTGAAGAAAACCGCCAAAACCCGAACAAATTAAAAAAACGACAAAACAAAAAATAACGTAAAAAACCGAAGAAAACCGCCAAAACCCGAAGAAAATTGCCAAAACGAAAAAATCTCCAAAATGAAAAAACGCCAAAACTAAAAATTCCCCAAAAATCGACAAAAGGAAAAAATCACCAAACTAAAAAATATCTCTAAGACTAAAATAAATCACCAAAAATCGAAAAAATAGCCAAAATTAAAAAAAAAACGCCAAAACTTAACAAACGCCAAAAAAAACCCGAAAAAAATCTCCAAAACGAAAAAGAGCGCCAAAGCTAAAAATATATATTATATAGCTTTATAAAATAAAAATAAATAAAAAATAAAAAAAAATATATAAATTAAATATATCGCCAAAACCCGAAAAAATTAATAAAATGATAAAAAAAAACGCCGAAACTAAAATAAAACGCCAAAAACCGAAAAATATGTCAAAAGAAAAAAAGCGCAAAAAATAAGAAAACCCGTCAAAACTAGAAAAATCGCCATTAAACTAAAATATATCGCCAAAACCCAAAAAAAAATTCCCTAAAATGTGAAAAAACGCCAAAAACCAAAAAAAAAATCGCAAAAGCAAAAAATCGCAAAAAAAAATAAGAAAACCCGGTTAAAACTAGAAAAATCGCCATAAAACGAAAATAAAAGTTTACCGGCTATTGCATATGGGTTATTCCACAGAATGTCACATGGGATATCACGTAAGCTCGCATTTCAGATCAATGCGATTAGATTTTTCCTTAGTTACTCTTCTCAAAAGTACATAAAGAAATAAAGAAAAATTTGTATTTTCTATAAAATAAAGGGTGTTTTTTATTGAGGTATAGAACTTTAAGTTGGCATCACTTTTTTAACTGGCGGCCATTTTGTCAGCTGTCAAGTGATTAATATTTAGTTTGGTTTGCCATTTCATCATGAACAGGTTGACAAAAGAACAACGCTTGCAAATCGTGCAAATTTATTTCGAAAATAATGGTTCAGTTCGCGAAGTTTACCGCAAGCTCCGTCCATTTTATGGTCGACATAATCGTCCATCAGAGCAATTAATTCGGTTAACCATTTATCGTTTTCGCACTACGTTTACTCTATGTGATAATACGCATCCGCAGAGACGTCGAACAGTGCGCACCGAAGAAACAATTGCCGCTGTAGAGCAAAGTGTTGAAGAGGACCCGAATGAATCGATTCGCCACCGTGCACAGCAATTGGAGCCGACTAACCGACTATTTTGTTCCCGAATTGGATGGCATGAATGTGGATGAGTTGTGGTTCCAACATGACGGCGCTACATGCCACACAGCGCACGTCACAATCGATTTATTGAAGGAAACATTCGATGAGCGCATAATTTCGCGGAATGGACCTGTCAATTGGCCACCAAGATCGTGTGATTTGACACCATTGGATTATTTTCTTTGGGGATATGTGAAGTCGCTCGTCTACGCCAACAAACCAGAAACGTTAGGGGACTTGGAAGCCAACATTCGTGGCGTTATTGCCAACATACGGCCCCATATGCTCGAAAAAGTGGTTGAAAATTGGACCTGTAGAATTGGCTTTATTCGAGCCAGCCGCGGCGGCCACATGCCCGAAATCATATTTAAACATTAATGGCATAAAATTATCCTTCCAATAAAGCCAAATTGATGGACATTAAAACGATTTTCTTGTGTTTTATTTCAATTCGAAGTTCTATACCTCTAAAAAAAACACCCATTACAAGCTTAATTGATCGGTCAACATACGTGACATCGTAAGTGACATTCTGTGGAGTAGCACATATGTAGTGTACGGAAACCCTCGTGTGCGAGCCACAGTCGCACTTTACTGAATTTATTCTTTCTACCTTTTTGAGGCGATTTTTCTATAATCACTTAACATTATGTCAAAAAAAATCGTTGAAGAGCTTCATTCATTGCTTTCGCAAATGAAAAGTGTAAATTTTTCTAACTGAGTTACGTTTACTTAAGGCATCTCAAAACTTACATTTATTCCTTAACATTTATCGAGAAATGTGTGCTGCTTGTTTTTGATGTGGGAACATCTATACGCTAGGGGTTAAAAATCTTTTGACTTTGATTTCTTTGCTGAGATTTCTCTGCTGAGATTTCTTTGCATTGTCAAATCGGTGTGAGCTATGTATGAGTGTATTAGTGTTTGAAAGAAGCAATACCAAGCAGAGAAACAAGTCGACCGGGTCGAAGACGACGTTGCGCCGCCGCCGGTTATTTTTCTGTATATTTCCGTACACCAAAGGTGGAAATGAACCGTAAGAGCTACGGACTTGAAATTTGGACACAATGTGTAGACATTTGGCCACTGCAACAACAAATACATGAGAGTTAAAAACTAAAGGGTGTTCCAAAACGAGCAACGAAAAATGTTAAAATCACATGTAATATACATACAATTGTATGTACATATATACACTTGAAATTTTAAAAGTTAGTGTATTTTTATACAGACTAAAACAACACTAAATTTAAAAAAATTTAAATCAATGGGTGTTCCATCAGTTAATGCAATTTTGACTTTGTAATTTTGACAACTTGCTGTATCTTGGAAACCGTAAGAGCAAAACTCTTGAAATTTTCAAAAACGGTAAAACTAAAAAATCAATAAAATATAAAATCACCAAATATAAAAAAATCGCCAAAAACAAAAAAAAATCGCCAAAACGAAAAAAGCACCAAATTAAAAAAAATCTCTAGGACTAAAATAAATCGCGAAAAACCGGAAAAATCGCCAAAATGAAAAAAATCCTTCAACAAAAAAATCGCCAATATGAAAAAATCGCCAAAACGAAAAAATCGCCTAAATAAAAAACCCCAAAAACAGAAAAAAATCGCCAAAATGAAAAAAACCTCAAAAAAACAGAAAAAAATCGCCAAAATGAAAAAATCGCCAAAACAAAAAAAAATTGCGAAAATTAAAAAAACCCAAAAAGAGAAAAAACGCCAAAACGAGAAAAAAGCGATAAAACTGAAAAAAATCGTTTAAACTGAAAAAACTTAAAAAAGGAAGAAAGCTAAATCAAAAAAAAAAATGATCAAAACCGAATGTGAGCGAGTCACAGTCGCACTTTACTGAATTTATTTTAATTGCAATGCGTACACAACAACAAGAACAGCAACAACTAAACGATGAACAACAGGAATTAAAAATTAAAATGAAAAAGTAAAGGCATTTACTAGAGCGTGGCACAAGCCCTAAAAATAAGGCTTACAAGCACTCTCATTAATTTCAAAATGTGTGTGTATATTGCTCCGTTATTTTAAAACAAAACTTTCAAAAGATATGTATTTTGCTTTACGATAAGCATACTGCAGTACAGATCAAAACTGCAATAGAACAATGTTGAAGTAAAACCAAGCCTTTCAAAACAAAAATGAAATAGAACATCAACATTCACACAGAACATTCAAAATATGTTTGAATGTTTTGATAGCAAAGATAATTTTCCATGTAAAAGAAACATTGCGCTTCGTTAGGAATATGAAAGCTGAAAAGAGTTTTTATTTACTATGAAATAATATCATGCATACTTATGTACATTTATATATAATAATTTGTTAATTTTTATTTTCAATATATGTATACATATATATGTATGTACCTATACATATGTACATACATAGCTTGCATGTTTGTGATCGTGTTCTAGTGCACTCGGTGTTTCTGCTATGATTTACTGTTGTTTTGTTTCATTCTCGCTTTTCGTTTTCATGTTCTACTTGTTTTGAGAACACAAGCACTAACAAAACTGCAGAGAAAAACTATTCGAATGATACTTGATTGATTTTAGTGAGAGTCATGTTTTGTTAGTTTTGTTTTGTTATTTATGTTTGCACTAAAACAGGCTGCTTGGCAGTAGTGTGAACTAGAATACAAAACTTTTAGAACGAGTTACGCAGCCCTTTAGCATTTACCATAGATGAGCACTGCAGTACCACTAAAGTTTCAGTAAAAACAATAAAAAATGTTTAACAAGTAAATTTTTACTGATTACTAAAAATTTTTTCTACAATTTTTATAAATTGCCCAAATGATTTGTTATATGATGAGGTGCATTGAATTTTCAGTAATCAGTAATGCCCGTATTCATAATGAAATTCTACCAAGTGGCCAAATGTTTTTCATACAAAACTTTCAAAATTTGAATGAAAAAACTTTGCCACTTGCTACAATTTTATTATGATTACGGCCCTACGATTTTACTGGTAATGCAAATTAAATTTCGTTAGCAGTAAAAATTTACTGAATTTTTTTAGTAATCAGTAAATTTACTGCTTACTGCAATTTTGAATGCAGTACATATACATATACTGCAGTGTGCCCATTTACTAACCAAATAAGTTTAATAAAACAAACAAAAACCAAGAAATTCATATGTATTTACAATATTGAAAGTTTTGATAATTTTAATTAATTAATTTTAAAAAAAAAATACTAAAAGCATAAGTACTTCCAACTTAAAAAAAAATGTTCATTACTACACTCAAAAAATTATGTAGGTAAGTAAATTTAAATGAAAAATCGTTTGGAATAAGTAAAAATTTTTAACATTTAAAATGTGTGGTTGAAGTCTACTGATGATTTGTTACAGCAACAATGAAATATATAGACAACGCTGAACCACCAGCAAATAAATTTCAAATTGGAATAAGTAAAATGTCACTTAAAAACCCTTTCGCTTACATTTCATTTGAATCAAACGATTTTTTCAGTTATTTTTTAATGTTAATTTTTTAACATAAAACTGTAGTAAAAACAAACGTTGTTTTCATTTATTTTAAACTGCATAAAGCAACTTACATATCATTTAAAACAACTGTTTTTTTAAATTTTTAACAGCCTGAAAACAACTCACAAAAACAGTAAAAATTACTGTGTTTTTCAATTGCTTTAGCTTCATAAATTTACTGTCCAAAACTGTAAAAACTGTTGTTTTTTTCACTTATTTTGATTGACAAAAAGTAACCTACCGAATCAATTCAGACTACTGTCTCCTACATTATTTTTTACTACAATAATTTAACCCCCAAAAATACAAGGCTTTTTAAAAGATGTTTTCTTACAAAAAATTTTTATTGCTTATATGTATACGATGTTATTGATCGAACTCCGTCACACAAAACTCTTCTCAATGAATTGAATGAATTCTTCTTCCAAGATCTCGTATATGCTTACTGATGGATATTTTTGCTGGTTAAATGTAATGTTTTTCTGTACGAAGATAATGCATTGAAATATTAAAAACTTGCACTACATAGATACATATGATATCAGAAATTGATATTAATATTGGAAGGCGGCAATATAAATATTATTTAAAATTGTTTTCAGCACTAGAAGAGCCGAAAGTTCGCATGTAACTATGATAGTCCATAACCTCATATTTTTTTAAGTCCGATAAACTTTAGACTATTTTTTAAATTTTCATAATAGCGGATTAAAAGCAAAGGGGCTTGAAACTATTTTTTCCTGTTAAATTCTTGCTAGAAATAAAATTTTCGGTCATACATAATTTTTTTTTTCAGTTTTGGCACTGGCACCCCTTTGTTAAATTACAATTGTATTACAGTTTGTAATACGCAGATTTAATGAAAAAAATTCAACTTATATCAAACTGCTACAGCTACTAAGGATTGAGTGGAGATAAGTTTGCATTAATCTCCAAAGTTTGGAACGATCTTCTGAGCTCAAAATCACACAAATATGGTAAAAAATTTTAAGAGCTTTCAAAGGTGTTTACCTCAAATGCAAATATCAGAGCATGTGTTTGGACGTAGCTGGTCTAGAATCTAAAGGGTGTTTTTTATTGAGGTATAGAACTTTAAGTTGGCATCACTTTTTTAACTGGCGGCCATTTTGTCAGCTGTCAAGTGATTAATATTTAGTTTGGTTTGCCATTTCATCATGAACAGGTTGACAAAAGAACAACGCTTGCAAATCGTGCAAATTTATTTCGAAAATAATGGTTCAGTTCGCGAAATTCATCGCAAAATTTTGTTCAGTGATTAGGCTCATTTTTGGTTGAATGGCTACGTCAACAAGCAAAATTGCCGCATTTGGAGTGAAGAGAATCCACATGAGACCCTTGAGACGCCATTACATCCACAAAAACTGACTGTTTGGTGTGCTCTATGGGCTGGTGGAGTCATTGGGCCATACTTCTTCCGAAATAATGCTGGAGAGTCAGTTACCGTTAATGGAGACCGGTATAGAGCCATGATAACCGACTATTTTGTTCCCGAATTGGATGGCATGAATGTGGATGAGTTGTGGTTCCAACAAGACGGCGCTACATGCCACACAGCGCACGTCACAATCGATTTATTGAAGGAAACATTCGATGAGCGCATAATTTCGCGGAATGGACCTGTCAATTGGCCACCAAGATCGTGTGATTTGACACCATTGGATTATTTTCTTTGGGGATATGTGAAGTCGCTCGTCTACGCCAACAAACCAGAAACGTTAGGGGATTTGGAAGCCAACATTCGTGGCGTTATTGCCAACATACGGCCCCATATGCTCGAAAAAGTGGTTGAAAATTGGACCTGTAGAATTGGCTTTATTCGAGCCAGCCGCGGCGGCCACATGCCCGAAATCATATTTAAACAAATTATCCTTCCAATAAAGCCAAATTGATGGACATTAAAACGATTTTCTTGTGTTTTATTTCAATTCGAAGTTCTATACCTCTGAAAAAAACACCCCTTAGCATCTATATCAATACTGGCCACAGAGAGAAATGTATTTGCGTGTGTGGATTCATTTGTACAGGGTGGGCCAAAAGAAACCAAGGGGTGTAAAAGTTTAATAACTTTTTTGTTTATTAATTTTTTTTTATTTTTTCTTTCAGATTATATAGACAACACTTGGAGAATTTATAATTGAGAAGTTCACAACTGAACAGAGAACCAGAACAATAGAATTTTATTATTTAAACCAGAAATCAACTTTATTGAAAATTTGATTATGAGTGATGAAGCTCATTTTCATTTGAATGGCTTTGTTAATAAGCAGAACTGTAGGTTCTGGGGTTCTCAAAATCCAAGAGCCATTCATCAACGCCAATTGCACCCCATCAGGTGTACAGTATGGTGTGGGATCACATCTGAAAACGTCATTGGGCCCTACTTCTTCGAGAATGAAGATGGAAGTGCTGTAACCGTAAATGGAGAGCGGTATCGGTTTATGATAGAAAATTTTTTACGTCCTGCTCTTGAAAACAGACCTGGTATGTGGTTTCAGCAGGACGGTACCACTGCCCATACTGCCCGAGACACAATGGCACTTTTAAGTCAAATTTTTGGAGACCGAATAATTTCTCGAAATTCGGAAATTATTTGGCCAGCGCGATCGCCAGATTTGACAGCACCCGACTATTTTCTTTGGGATTTTTTGAAGGAGCGAGTGTATGTGAACAAGCCAGAGACAATCCTTGAACTCAAGGCAAACATTGTTGCAGAAATTCGAACGCTACAGCCACAAGTTTTGAAAGATGTTATGGAAAATGCTCTAAAAAGAGCCCATCAGTGCGAAGCTGAAAACGGTGGTCATTTAAGAGACATCATTTTTCATACTTAGTGTAAAAAAATTTCCATTTTGTATATTATATAATCTGAAAGAAAAAATAAAAAAAGTTAATAAACAAAAAAGTTATTAAACTTTTACACCCCTTGGTTTCTTTTGGCCCACCCTGTATAAGAAGCCGATTGATGTTCGGCACTCTGGTGCTACTTTGACCAGCCGTGTTCTAGATGTTGGCGAGTACACACACTTTTACTTCCTTATACACACATATGAATATGTATGTATATTTAGCAGCTATAAACTCATGAGTATTATAAATATAAACATATCGCTCGTTTACTGAAACCACGTCAAAACTCAAAAAATTAAACTTTTAAGTTAATAATCCTTACATCGTTCTTCATGTTGTGTAATTTTATACAAATGTCTTGTTTACTAAAATCTTAAAAGCAAAATAAAACTTTCTTTTTCCATTAAGTTGTGTCTAAATTGAAACTTTAAACTAATTTTTTGGCATATTAGTTTTTTTTTTTTTTGAGTTATGGCGTTATTTGAGTAAATGAGCGACATAAATAACAGCAAAATTAAAAGCAGAGATTTTATATTGCAACTGGGAGACTATTTGGATACATGTTCTGAAAACCATTTCGTTTTGAAATCGCAAAATTTCAAAAACGGAAAACGGTGTTCTCTTTATCGGATAATTTATTGTAGTTATGTATTCGAAATTAACTCAAGCATATGAAATCTTAAAACCAAATAAAAAAATTCATAAGTGCGCTCTCTTGTTGGTTTTTTTCTGGAATTTGTCGATTGAAAAACAAAATTGTTTTCAGAACCTGGCCGTATATAAATAATAAAAAGAAACAATACCTGTAAAAATCCCGGAACGCATACCAGAAGGATCAGAAAGCCAGTCTTCTTGAATAATAAAAAATACCGTTCTGCTCTTTTTTATGTTACATACTTGCGCCATTTGCCACTCCTGAGCACCTAGAATTTTTTAAGTTCTCACTGTTTATAATTTAGTGTGCGATATGTATGTATGTATGTATGCATCTACATACATACATATGTATGTATGTACTTACCAATTTAATTTTTGTGATATTTGGCAATATTGAACCTTTTACGCATATGTTTAAATATACGCATGTACATATGTATAGGGTGTTTTTTTAAAGGTATAGAACTTTGAATTCAAATAAAACACAAGAAAATCGTTTAAATGTCCATCAATTTGGCTTTATTGGAAGGATAATTTTATGCCATTATTGTTTAAATATGATTTCGGACATGTGGCCGCCGCGGCTGGCTGGAATAAAGCCAATTCTACAGGTCCAATTTTCAACCACTTTTTCGAGCATATGGGGCCGTATGTTGGCAATAACGCCACGAATGTTGGCTTCCAAGTCCCCTAACGTTTCTGGTTTGTTGGCGTAGACGAGCGACTTCACATATCCCCAAAGAAAATAATCCAATGGTGTCAAATCACACGATCTTGGTGGCCAATTGACAGGTCCATTCCGCGAAATTATGCGCTCATCGAATGTTTCCTTCAATAAATCGATTGTGACGTGCGCTGTGTGGCATGTAGCGCCGTCATGTTGGAACCACAACTCATCCACATTCATGCCATCCAATTCGGGAACAAAATACTCGGTTATCATGGCTCTATACCGGTCTCCATTAACGAATCGATTCATTCGGGTCCTCTTCAACACTTTGCTCTACAGCGGCAATTGTTTCTTCGGTGCGCACTGTTCGACGTCTCTGCGGATGCGTATTATCACATAGAGTAAACGTAGTGCGAAAACGATCCATGGTTAACCGAGTTAATTGCTCTGATGGACGATTATGTCGACCATAAAATGGACGGAGCTTGCGGTAAACTTCGCGAACTGAACCATTATTTTCGAAATAAATTTGCACGATTTGCAAGCGTTGTTCTTTTGTCAACCTGTTTATGATGAAATGGCAAACCAAACTAAATATTAATCACTTGACAGCTGAGAAAATAGCCGCCAGTTAAAAAAGTGATGCCAACTTAAAGTTCTATACCTCAATAAAAAACACCCTTTATGTAAGAATATTAGTGATTTTAATTACTTAAATTATTCGCATACATAATTTTTCGACGTTTTGGCTTTATGATTTTTGATTTTTTTAATATTTTTGAAGTTTATTGTGATAAAAACCTCAATAAAAATTAAATGAAAATACTTTCAGAACGAATTTATTATTTAAGTTTTACTGAATACATGTCTATTGTAAATAACTGATTATATTAACTGCACAGAAAAACATTATTATGTTGTGGTTTGTTTATTAAACAACATACACAAAAAGTTAAAATATAAATAGTTTGGTAAAATAACTAAATTTTACCTTAAATTTAACTTCACGGAAAACTTCTAAAATAACCTACATACAGTTAATGTAAAACTTTTTTGAGTGTAGATGTTTACACATCTCCTCTGTAATCGGACTCACATTGCTTCTTTTTTTTATAATTTATTATATTTAATAAAATAATTTTACAATTATTAACACCAATTTGCCAATTACAATTATTTAACCCGTGATTTTTTTATTTGCTTCTTTAACTTCTTTTCGCATTTGTTAAATGATAAATCCAACGTAAATTCAGTAAAACTCCTCCATCGGATGTTTTATTTTTGATGAGTACATTAAATGTAAAATTTCCTTTACGCTGCAGTGGCTGTAGAACAGTTCTCGCCATAGCTGTGTGCAAAAAATAATGTCCCTTCTTGATGGGACACGTGAATAGGGTTGAATTGACCAACATAATCTTATAGAATTTGTGAAACAAACGATTCATCAAAGGATTGGCAAGAAAGAGACAACCATCCATATTTGTCATTTTGTATAATTGTCGCTTTTGCGTATTCGATGTAATGACGGTGTCAATATAAAAATTTGCCACATTATGTTTAACGAAAAACTCGTAAATATCAGCTTTAGGAGAAATGTTACGAAAGTATTCCACATTATTAGAATCGAAATCTGCTAGGAAGGCGTCTTGGAAGAAACGCAAAGATTTGCGTATTAAACGTGACTGTGTGCAAGACAGTGAAGAAAGTAATTTAAACATTTCACTAAATATATTTATAATAACTTTATAATGTTACCTCATTTTTGATACATTTAAAATTGACCAGCAATAATAGAAATATCATTATGATGATATTAATTCGCATTAGATGATCTTTCAAAGCCATGCGTGCAGTTTTTATTTCGGTTACTTGCTTGGGCCAATAAATTGTTTAGGAATGTTTAATAAATCATATTTGATTTGTTAATTTATTTTGGCTTTTTATGGCCTATTATTTTTATAAATTTTAATTGTAATTATTATATATTTAAAAACGCATTAAGTAATTTAATCATCCGCATTTATCAATTATGAACGTAGTTATTGTTTGTTTTTTTGTCTAGTATTTATAATTGAAAAATATTAACTAGACATAAAGGGTGTGCGAATATGAGGTTATAAAGTAAATAGACACACTTTTATTTGATAAAAAAAAATTGTTATATCAAAGTAGAGTATAAATATTTGAATTAATAACATGCTACAACAAAATCCAACTTTTCTTATAGTAATAGTAAATAATAACTGATTTTATCAAAGGAAACTAAAAAAAAATAAACGTATACCGGAGCTGTGAAAATTTGCATTGAAAGCTACATATTATAAAAGGGGAATTCAAGTCCGCCCCCCCCCCACACTTCTGTTGCACAGTGTCATTGATGAATCGGCTTAAAAACTAGAGGTGTGCAAATGTCGTGATTTTATCGCATGATCGTGATCAAATTTATAAGTAATCACGCGTGAGTGCGTGAGCGTGAGCGTGACTTGAAAAAAAAATTACTCGTGCTTGATCGTGCGTGAGCTATTTTTAATAATCACCCATGAATTTTCACGCTCTCACGACATATCATTCCTGCAATATACTATAACATTTTCACAATCTACGATACCAGACCATTTTCACAAGATTGTGAATTGGGCTATTGTTATCATCTTTTCAGGCGTAGTAAACTGGCTCACATGAAATTCAAAAATACCAATACAGAAAAATTTAGTGATTTTAAAATATTTTTTTTATGGTGCACAACTATATTTCCCCCTAAATTTTAACTTTTTTTCAGAAAATCTACGTCTATATCCGCATTTATCAAAAGGTCCTCTTAAATGTTAGTTAAAAATGTTTAAAACTATCTACATAATAAAATGTTATAGTTGAAACTTTCAAAATCTACCGTCACAACTTTATATATATAAGCGCTTAAACACAAAAAATATTTTTAAAATTTACCATTTTAGGACATTGCTGAATATAGGGTACATGTATTAAATAAGGTTTTTTACAAAACTGAAAATAATGAAGATACTTAAAAAAACACATGCCTTTTTCAGGGAAATTTTAAAATTTTGATTTTTTAGCCTTTGCCCGATTTCACGAATGGAGATATTAATATTTTTTTTCCTTTTCTTATTTAAAATTTTAAATAAAAAAATTTAATGCTGTCTTTTAATTTAAAATCGAACAATGAACTAAAAAGTTATAGGCGAAATACTAAAAAAAAGTCAAGGAAATTATTTCTTAAGAATTTCAAGTTTCATTTTTAAAAAAAGTTACAAGCCTCAGAAGTTTTTTAACTTCCGGGTAGTCTACTTTGGCCCACTGTAACTCCTTTCCAACTAAAGCCAGAAGGCTGTCATGACATGTGTTATAATGCCTAAGTCCTCCCTTAGGGATGTTAAGAGTTTTATATAAATCCAACCAGTAGTTTAGAAGTTACAGATTTATTGCCATTTACTTTGTAAAAGTCCCCACTGTGCAATGTTAATTTTACATATACACGTGCATACATATGTAGATACATACATATGTGCATATGTATGTATAAAGACCTATTTTTTCAACCCAAAAAAAATACAAATTGGATTAAATGCTTTTTCGTGGGCGTGCGTGATCGTGATAAGTTGTAAACCACTCGTGCATGATTAAGAATATTTTGTTCGTGAGCGTGCGTGATCATTAAAATTTTCGATATCATTCGTGCGTGAAAGTGCGTGAGTATAATATTTTTCTACGTGAGCGTCCGTGTCGTGAGTCAAAAAACGCTCACGTGCACATCTCTATTAAAAACCATGAAACTCCTTCATTTTAGCTATAGAATGTGTTCAGCGATTTTATACAAAATTTTCCTAACTAACAGTTTTGGGGAACATTCGAAAAAAAAAAGCTCGGAAATTAGTCAAAACTTTAGATACATTTGAGGGTTAATTTCACACTTTTTCGCACGTGCATTTTGATTGTATAAAATGTTAAGCAATTTTATGTAAAATATTACGAGGAATATTTTCATGGAATATTTTAACCCTCTAGCTCCCTGCCATATGGGCCTTTTTGGCCCCTTTCTGAAAGGGGCCAAAAAGATAAAAAAGATACCCTTCAACTGGGATCTAAAGGGTTGAAATGTTCTACAATAATATTTTTGACAAAATTCTAATATAAGTCTCGGAATACAACACCTCAAAATTTAACTCAAACCTAAAAAAATTAGTAAAAATTTTATACACATTTGAGGGTTAATTTTATATTATTTCGCAGTTACATTTTAATTGCATAAAAATTTAAGCACTTTTATTAAAAATTTTTGTGGAATATTTTAACCCATTAGCTTCTTTCCATATGGGCCTTTTCGGCCCCTTTCTGAAAGGGGGCACATACAGATACCCTTTAACTGGGATCTAAATGGTTAAAATGTTATACAAGAATAGTTTCTATAAAATCTTAATAATACAGCAAAGCTTCAAAATTTAACTCAAACTTATAAAAATTAGTCAAAATTTTAAACACGTTTAAGGGTTAATTTTATATTATTTCGCACTTACATTTTAATTGCATAAAAATGTATGCACTTTTATAAAAAAATTTACCAGGAATATTTTTGTAAAACATTTCAGCCCTCTATCTCCTCACTGCATGGGCCTTTTTGGTCCCCTTTCACAATAAGGGGTCAAATAGCAGCCCTTTAACCTTTAAACAATTCCCTAAAACTATTTGCCATAAATTTTTGTTACAAGTCCTTGAATATGATAAAACTGTTAATTTAACTGAAACAGCAGCAATAAAATAAAAAACTTAAATTAACCCTAGTGTGTATATTAAATTTTTACTTGTTGCTAGAGTTTTAGTTATTTATGACTTTTGGTTTATTTAAAGATTTATCATAAAATTTTGTTACAAATATTATTTTGGAGCTTATTAAACCACTTTTTAAAGTGCATTTTTGTCCTCTTGAAAAATAAAGGCAAAAACCTCTCATATATGGAAATGTTAAGAGAGTTAAAGTGTTTCACAAAAATTTTACGCGTAAAATTTAATATCGAAATGCACATCTTGAAACTAAAATGCAAGGCTTTGATGGATAACTAAAAATAATAGTGGCAACCATATGTGTTTTAGTTGGTCCTTCGAATCACTTTCTGCAGCCAACTTCACTTCTTAGACTGTTCAAAGTGTTTTTTTTTTTTTTTAATTCATAAAAATTTTATTAACATGGAGATTTTTGAGAAATACATAAGGCTTCTCGCTCTAATTTACTTTCAACTTCAGCACCTTTTTAAATTGAGGCTTATTTCTGCTTGCCGTTATTCCCTTTCAAAAAGTCAAAAATATAATAAAGTGTTTTATTTTTTACTTCCGCTCTCATTAAAATGAAACAAATGTACTGTAAAAATTAGACGAATTTAATTTAATTAAATTTTGACACTAAATTGCGTTCTCTTTTAAGGCTTGCCAGATAGTTTTGGTACAAAATCCCCAAAAATCAGCACTTCACTTCAAATATCATCAATAAATCGGCATAACAAAATAAAGAAATATATTTTCAAAATTTTTTTGGTTTTATCAAAAAAGAAACAATAAAATAATGTGTTTTATTTTGTTTAAGAAAATGTTTTGTATAAAGAATCCCTTTCTTTGTTCTGTCTTGCTGGAATTTGGTTAATGAGTGTAAAAGAACTAAAACTTTTTGCATGAAACTTTTTATATTCGAAAGTCTAATTCAAATAAAATTCGCTTAAAAAAATTTAATAAATTGCCATTTTCTTTAATTACACTTAAAGATCTATTCGTTTGTTTGACTTCTCTAAGTTACGAGTCTATAGTTGGCATTTCTTATTTACAAATAAAATGTGAAAACTATTACTTTATATTGAAAATATAATCAGTTTCGTAAGTCATGTAAAATGCAAATATGGCAACAGTGTTTGCCAGATTGTTATTGTGAAAGACTTGAATTGCGTTACAACAGGATTTAGAAGTAACAATCTTTTAACTCTTATATTATTCTAATATATTCTAATATTCTTGATAGAAATACACAAAGAATTAAAATAATAAAAAAACAACACATATTCTGGCAACACTTAGTTTTATTGTTTGTTGGTCCTTCGAACCGCTTTCTGCAGCCAACTTCTCTTCTTAGCATACTGCTACAAAAAATTTATTAACAGCATAAAATTTAATTGAAATGCATTCATACAAAATGTTTGAACGTGCCAACTATTGAGAAATAAATAAGTTTGTCCGATCCAATTTAGTTTGCTGTTTCTTATTTTTTTACCCGTTTGCTCGACGCAAAGAAGAGTATTGTGTTTATCGGACTATGTATGTGTGTTGCTTTGCGGCACTATATAATCGGTAGGCGTGGACCGATTTTATTGATTCTCACATCAAATCCATTTGTTTTAGTCCTGGTAGTACCAGTAAATTTATGACAGTAGTCAAAACTCAATATGGCGGCCAACAGACGCCATTTTGTTAATACGAAAAAAATAAAAAATCAGCGAATTATATCAAAATGGTTATCATTCGACAGGTATTTTAAAATCATTTTTAGGGTTTCGTACACCAAAGGTGAAAAGGAACCCTATTGTTTTCGCTACGCTGTCCATCTGTCCGTCACACGGTATTTTCTCAGGAACCGTAAGAGCTACGGACCTGAAATTTGGACAGAGTATGTAGAACCTTGGCCGCTACAACAGCAAATACATGAGAGTTAAAAATTAAAGGGTGTTCCAAAACGAGCAACGAAATATGTTAAAATCCCATGTAATATTAACACTTAAATTTTAAAAAATTTCAATTAAGGGGTGGTCCCTCAGTTAATGCAATTTTGACTATGTAATTTTGACAACTTGCTATATCTTGGAAACCGTAAGAGGCAAACACTTGAAATTTTCAAAAACGGTAAAACTAAAAAATCCGAAAATTATAAAATCGCCAAAACAAAACAAAAATCGCCAAAAACCAAAAAAAAATCGCTTAAACAAAAAAAGCACCAGATTAGAAAAAAAATTCTAGCACTAAAATAAATCGGCAAAACCGGGAAAATCGATAAAATTAAAAAATCACCAAAAACTACAACAAAAAAATGCGAAAAACCAAAAAAAATCGCCAAAACGCGAAAAAGGCGCCAAAACTAAAAAAATCGCCTGAATGAAAAAAAATCGCCAAAAAGAAAAAATCGCCAAAATGAAAATATATCGCCCAATTGAAAAAACGCCAAAAACCGAAAAAAAATCTCCAAACCCCGAAAAAACGCAAAAATTAAATAATCTCCTGTATGAAAAAAAATCGCCAAAATTAAAAAAATCGCCAAAATGAAAAACGTTAAAAACCGAAAAAATCGACAAAACGGGGGGAAAAAGTGCCTAAACTAAAAAAGCGCCAAAAACCGAAAAAACGCAAAAAACGACAAAACTAAAAAACGCTCAAAACCGAAAAAACCCAAAAGCGAAAAAAGCCAAAATTATTTATTATACAGTAGTTTTGATTTAGCTGCATTTTGTTTAAGTGCACTTTGGACTTAACTGCCTAAAATCATAAATTTCTGTCACTATTTTTTTAAAATCCCATACAAATTCCTTTTTTAAGTGCAGTTTCTATACCTGCACATTTAAGATAAGTGCCCTAAAATTTTGGTAATTTTAAACTATTTTCATACAAAAAATCAATGTTAGCTGCACATTGACTTAACTGTATGAAATACATTTTTTCTGTAATTATTGTTCAAAATCGTTTTTTTAATTGCACTTTGTATAACTGCGCATTTAACATATTTTTTTGGCCGTTTTATATTATTCTCATAACAAAAATTTAAGTTAGCTGCGCACATTAAAAAAATGTGGCTACATAAATATGCAACCATGTATATGTATAAAACTGAAGTCAATGTGCACTTACCTGCACATTTAGGCATGTAAGTCTATTTAAGATAACAGCATTTTTTGATTATGCAGCTAAGTCAAAATTACTGTATAGGCTAACCCAGCAAAAAATTAAACATTACCATTAGAACTACTTGCCATATAATGACTTACTTTTCTGATTGCCAATTTTCATTACTCGCTTACAAATCACATTACCTAAAATTACAAAAAATGACGTACAAGTTGTTAAATGAAGAGAATGATTTTTTTTAGGTGAAATGTTGACAAATAAAAAAAATGTAAGTACTTCTCAAGAATCGATTATTTTAGTCTCACGCCTTGTTAAAATCATTAAGTTGGTAATCCAGTAGGGAAGTGCTTCCACCAAAAATGCTTAATTCCAAACTCGATTACCTTTTTTGAAATTTTTTGCTGGGAAAGTTTGTATTGGTACCGAACCCTTCGTGCGCGGGTCAAAGTCGCACTTCACTGAAGTTATTAAATTTCTCTTATGATTTTTCATTTCGAATGACCATTTAGGATATTTAAAGGTTTTAATTTTTTTAATTACTACTTGTTATGTGTACATATGTGTAAGTATATTACTTACAACTTTGCTGTTGATGATAAAGTAAATAAGTTTATTTAACTATATTTTTTTTTTGTAATTTTCATCATCTTGCCATTCACTTTGGCTGGAACAACACACACACACACACACACATTAAGTGAATAGAAGAGAAATACAATTTACTATTACAACAGAAATTGTGTGGTAATTTTAATTACATATTTATGTATGTATAAACTAAATATTTTAAATGCTTCTATTCATCACATACATATGTGACATGTTATTAAAATTGCAGTAGCAGAGGTAACGAACGGAAGGAAAATTGTAACAATAATGAAAATTAAAAAAGCAAAAGTTTAGCACTAAATTGCTGTCTCATACTTTCTTTTGCAGCAGGAGAGAAGAGGAGGTTTTAAGCTTCATTTCATCTCACAATTAAATATTTCATTAGTTTCATGTAATGAAAAAGGAAAAGCCGAAAAAAATATTCACTCATAATTACTTATTTATTATTTGCTGTTATTATTTTTCCCAATGTAAACATTCTATACTTTAATATTTAAATACGTTTAGGCATCCAATTAATTCACATCCAGGTGTGAAGTCAATACTTCGGCACACAACTTTATACTTATGATGAAATGTCCACTATATTAAGGTCAATATGAATGATGATGCTGTCAATTGTGGGAGAGTGTATGAAAGTGAAATATATATTAAGTGTATTTGGCGTGTGAAGTAAATTCAACACTTAAACTGCGACTAACTTTGAAGCTTTAAATATTCTAAATGGTCATTCAAAATGAGAAATCATAAGAGAAACCTAAAGATGATTTTAAAATACCTTTTGATATAATTCGCCAACTTTTTAGTTAATTTTATTACTTTTGTTCGAACTTCATTTGTTTTTATATTTTTGTCATTTGATTAGGCTAAAGTTCGTATCACTTTGTAAGCCAAATTACATGTGATAATTATTAATGAACAAATAACACCAAAGTTAGTTATAAATATTTTGACAAACACGTAGTAGAACGGAACATCTAGCTATTTTCGAAGACCACTTCACACCTTCATCATCAGCGTTCTTTGTGTTTTTGGTCCAGTGTGTGTGTGTGGTGGTGTCCGTTGATGTAGATTTCTGCTTTGTATACTCAGCCGTTATTGCAAATGAAATATGTGAATTCTTTTGATGCATCGTATTACAATTTGAATGAAAGCTTTTTTGTAATGAAAGCTCAATGTTACCATCTCTAAATTTACAACAGTCTTTTACTTTTACTTCTTATTTTTTCATATTTACAAGATGGCGTCTGTTGGCCGCCATATTGAATTTTGACAACTGACATATCTTTAGTGAAACTCCCAGAATTAATTGTAATTAATTTTTTTTTTTTGCCTTTGCCTCATCACTGACAGACAGACAGTTCTATCGAATTTCAATTCATTAAAATTCTATATGCAGCATTTATTATTTTTCATTTATACAAAATAAAAATAAAAAAAACATACACCATTTAATAACACAAATGTGTTGTCATTTATGGCGCAGTAAGCTTAAATTACTGAATTCCCAAAATTGCAAAATATTAACAGAAGTGTAAAAATTATTTTACCTTTCTCCGAAATCATTTAATATTGATTAATACTCCCGCCTCATAAGAATGAGGGAGGGCCTGCTTTAACATATTGTTTGGCAAGCAAATATAATACCCATGAAATAACATACCACAAAGTAAATATAATTTGAATTATCATTAAAAAAAATCAAACACGAAATAAACTGATAAGTAAGCACCTGAGAATCATAAAAAAAAACAACATTAAAAAAATTATAGCATTTTCTTTTCTTTTCGAAAGCACGTTCAAGATTTTTGTTTGGAATTCACAGAAAACTGAAGGAAAAATAAATTTTTTTTTCTCTGAAATACTGTCACATCAGCAACAATGACAACAGCCTTAAAGTATGCTTAAAATTTTATTTGTATTAAATATTTGTTCACATAAAGTTTTCATTCTCTATTGCACAAAAAGGAAAAGTGTTAAGGAACATCCGCGTAAAAAAATCGTGGAAAGTATATATGAAAAAAAAATTAATTTTTGTTTTCATTGTTGCGCATTTGAAATTATCTGATTATTGGTTCATTTCCCGAAAGTATTGTATACAAAAGTATTTTCAAACACTTAAATGCTTTAGCATATGTTTGGGCTTGGCAAGAAAATAAAATTACTTAATTTGGCTTTTTTGGCATAAAAGCTATTTATTTCTGAGTCCAGCACATTGCATTTTAAAGGATTTACTTCTAGTTAAAGGATTCTGGTATAAATGTGCCCGTTCATCTAGTTCTAGCAGAAAGCTGATTTGAAAATATTAATGGCCTGTTGCACGATATCCAAAGAAAACTTTCGATTGCAAATTTATATTGAAAACAACACAAATTTTAATATTTTATTGTTGCTTTCAATATAAATTTTCAGTCGCAAGTTTCTTTTCCTATATCGTAAAATAGGCCGTAATTTCTTTGTGATTTACAGAAATATCCCAAATATGTATGTAGTAGAACTACAGCTTGATAAGTAACTTCTTACAAGCTTAAAAATGTGCCGTTTTGTATAAGAAAAGCCAAAAAAAAATTTATTTTGTGACAAAAAAAATTTTGGGACAATTTTTAATTTGCCACAACAATCGTTAGCTATTATTTTCTTTACACCAAAACATAAAATAAGAATTAATTTTATAAAAAAAGCCCAAAAAGTACATTTTCTGCAAAAAAAAATTAATTTGTGACCACTTTTAGCTTGTCACAATGTCATGTCGAACAAGAGCTTGATAATTATTCGTTTCCTAGTAATAAAACATAAAAATGGATTAATTTTAGAATTTTTAAAAACTCCGTGCTTAACACAAGAAAAGCTTAAAAATACATTTTCTGGACAAAAATATTTTGGGACGAATTTCAATTTGATAATTATTCGTTTCCTTGTACCAAAACATAAAATACAATCACTTTCATAACTTTGAAAACTCCCTGCTTTATATAAGAAAAGCTGAAAAATACATTTTTTAAAAAACAAATTTTGGGACCATTTTTTATCAGTCACAATACTTCTCACCCAGCAATATGAAATTGCTAACATAATTTTTCTTAGAATACGATTTGTAGGGTTTATAAATAATTCATTAAAAATATTGGGACAAGAAATTTTCTGTCCAAAAAAAATTATTTTTGCAATATCTTATCTCAAACATATTTGTCACAATCGATTGCCTGCCAAAACTTTTGGAAAAAAAAAACATATCTCAAATATTTGTGTGATTATAAGAACAGAAAAAGAGTTTTGTGCCATGAAAAATTTAAATTCTACCGATTGGCTCAAACTTTTGGGACAGTTTAAAACTTATTTTTCTTTCGCTTATATAGTAAAAAAATTACTTAAGATTATTAATATGAATTAAAAAATTCAGTCGGGTTAAAATATGTTGTCCCAAAGTTATGGAACAATATTTCTTTTGACCTTATATAGATTAATATGTTTAGAAAATATTCAGTTTGGAAATAATTTGTTGTCCCAAAGTTATGGGACAATGTATTTTTTTTTTAATTTTTACTAAAAACAATTTCTTAATTAAAATCTTTCTTTTATCTTTACTAAATTACTCACCTTTCACCATCATCATTAAAGGAGAAATCGCCCAGCAGCAAATCTCGAAAACGATAACGTGGAGCAATCATTCTGGCTGCAGCTGCTGCTAACGAGCCCGGCTCTGCTGATGCTGATGCTGGCGTTTCTGCGGCTGTTGTGGTTGCCGTTGTTGAATTTTGTAACATGAGATGATAACGTGAAGCTGTTGTTGTTGTATCTGTTGCAAAAGTTTTGTTAACGTTATTGTAGTTGTTGTTGTTGTTGCTGCTAATACTATTGCCAATAGTTGCAAAATACTCCTTAAAACGTTTTAAACTCTTTAAGGGCTCCTCTTCACTATCACCCTCACTCTCACTGTCCGTTAGAGAGCTGGTGGCAATAATTGTCGCAGATTTTGGCAATTCGAATGTACGTGTTTTCAAATCAATATCTTTATCTTCATTCGCTGATGTAACATTAATTATACACTCGTCCAAGGAGGAAGTGAAGGTGGAAGTAGATGCACACGTGTTTGACACAAAAGCTCGGGTATTGGTAGCTTTCGGAGTTACATTACCCCAGTAGTTGCAATTGTGCGAATTCGAAGTGGTGTTTGCCGTAGTAAGGCCCGTTGAGAAATAGCCACCACTAGCCCTATTGGGCCGTGGTGAGCGTATACGTTGCCACAGATTGGACAGGGTCTTGCTGGGTTAAACAGGAATTATTGATTTTTTGTTCGCTTATAAATTTTCTTTTTTTTTTTCTTTATTTTAGAGTAAGAAACACGTCATTTTATGTGTATCTTTGAATTTTTTTTTATTATAATTATTATTTTTATTATTTTTCTTTATTTAATTACACTTTTTACTGCAATTAAATTGTAAACTAGTCTGGTCTGTTTGAAGAAGAGGTCGTTTTATGTGCTCAATCGATATGATTTATTTATGCAAATTAAGGACCTTTTTAATTAATTTTTAATAACTTCACCTTATGTGCTTGACATGAATATTTTTTCTAGGTATTTACCACACTTAAATATTTTATTTTACTGCAGTTTATTGGAAAAAAAATGGACAAAAGAAAATTTTTTAATTTACATAATTGAAAAATATAAAAAATTAATACAGAAGTGGCCTGTCCCGGTATAAGTCAACCTTAAGTTTAGACCGCCATTTAAGGCAAAATAGAAATATTTGCATGTTATGGAAAGCAGATACAAAGGTATTAAGTGCAAATATATATTTTTTTTTTAATTAAAAATCATCACTAATCGACTGCACAAAAGGAGTAGGTTATCAATTCGTCTATTTCTGTACTTTTGGTGGCTTTAATTTTTTTCTGAGTTGGTACAGCCTCTATTTTGTCCCACTGTCAAAAGATTGGCCACTACTAATTTTTGGTTTGATGAAATTATTAATGGATGGAAGGTTGTGTAACTTAGCTAAAAACCGAAAACATAAAAAAATTATTCACAAATATGCTGCATAACTTTAGGCTGCTTTAATACCAAACAGCGCTAAAAATTCCTTGCAGAACTATCGTCTTTCTAGATTTGTAAGGAAGCTTTAGATAATTACAGCCGACAACTGTTGAATTCCCCTACTACAATCTGTCCCAATTGATTTTTTTTTTCACAAAACCAAAAAGAGGTACCTTGCATATTTTCTTTTCATCAAAAAATAAATAGCCTTCCCCAGAGGCAAAAACCTTATTTAGGGATTTATTATTAATTCAGCAACGCTGAACATGAAATAATAATAATAGGAACAATGAAATATAAGCTGATAATTCGTACGTGCATAAATTTGCTTTTATTGAAGATGAGAAAAGTTACAGGAAGCTAAAAAAAAAGGCAAAAACATTTTTTTTTTTATTTAAACCAACTAACATTCCTTAACGACCGTTTGCCATATTGATTGTGAGGGATTTTTGAAATAAAATGAAGGTAAGATAGAAGATACGAAGGATTTTCGACTAGGAAATGTGTATGGTCTATTATTTAAATGCAAACAGAAAGTTTTCCGCCTGTCTGTCTGCCTGTCACAGGCTATTTTCCCAAGAGCCGTAAGAGCTACAGAATATGTAAAAACTTTGGCCGCTACAACAACAAATACATATTTGACAATTAAAAATTAAAGAGTGCTCGAAAGCGAGCTACAAAACATGTTGAAATCCTAAATTAATATGTACACACAATTATATATAGACACTTGAAATTTGCAAAGACTACAACAATTAAAACTGAAATTTAGAAAAAATCCAAATTAAAGTAAAATAAATCGCTAAAACAAAAATGAATCGTTAAAACTAAAACAAATCGCTAAAATTTAAAAAAACATCAAAATATTTAAGACAATCGCCAAAGCAAAAAAAAAAAAAAAGTGCGAAAGCTAAAAAATCGCTAAAACTTAAAAAATCTCCAAACATCGTGAAAATCTCCACAAAGAAAATAAGAGCCAAAAGTAATAAAAATGCTCAAACTCAAATAAATCGTGTAAATGATGTTATATCAGTTAACGTTATTTTGACAACTTGCTGTATCTTGGAAACCGTAAATTTTTAAAAACGCTAAAACTAAAAAATCCAAAATTAAAAAAAAAAACATCACCAAAAATCGGCAAAACAAAAAAAGAAACGATAAATTAAAACAAAATCACTAAAACTAAAATAAATCGCCAGCAACCAAAATATCACACAAAGCGACAAAACACCAAACCAAACAAAAAAAAAATTGACAAAACGAAAGAACTGTCAAAACTAAAACATTTTAAAAACTAAAATAAGTCGCAGCAAACCGATAAAATCACCAAAACAAAAAAAATTGCCTAAACCAAAAAAACACCAAAAACCTAAAAAAAAATACCAAAAACGGAAAGAGCCAAAAACTAAAAAAAACTGCAAGTAATAAAAAAAAATCGCAAAAACTAAAAAAAAACGCCAAAAATAAAAAATCGCCAAAATCGAAAAACTAGCCAAAACCAGAAAAATCGCCGAAATGTAGAAAACAGCGCCAGAACTAAACAATCGCTAAAAATAAACTAAATCGGCAGAAACCGAGACATCGCAAAATACCGAAAAATTCCAAAAACGGGGAAAAAGCACCAAAAACTAAAAAAGCGCCAAAATTAAGAAAACCCAAAAACCGAAAGAATAGCTTAAATCCGACAAAAAATCCCCAACCTGAAGAAAAAAGCGTCAGAACTAAAAAATTACTTAAATAAACTTAATAAAATCGCCAAGAACAAGCGCCAAAAATTAAAAACTTTCAAAAAAACCGAGAAAATAGCAAAAAACCGAAAAACTCGCCAAAATGAAGAAAAAAGCGCCAGAACAAAAAAATCACTAAAAAAATTAAAAAATTTCACAAAAAGCGAAAAAAAATAGCCAAAACCGCAAAAAATCGCCAAAAATTAAGAAAAAGCGCCACAACCAAAAAATCGCCAAACTTAAAATAAATCGCCAAAAACCGAAAAAAATCCCAAAAACCGAACAAAACTCCACAAACAAAAAAAGCTCCAAAAATTGCCAAGAACCGAAAAAATTGCAAGACCCCGAAAAAATCGCAAAAATTTAAAAAAAAAGATCGCCAGAACAAAAAGCTCGCTAAACTTAAACTAAATCGCCAAGAAACCGAGAAAAAAAATCAAAAGCCGAAAAATTCACCAAAATTAAGAAGAAAAAAAGCGCAAAACTAAGAAACGCTAGAACTAAAAAAAACGGTAAAACTAAACTAAATCGCGAAGAACCGAGAATAAAATTCAAACCCCAAACAAAGTCCCAAGAACGCAATACAGCGCAAGAAGTAAGAAAAAATGCTAAAACGAAAAAAATCGCCAAAAACCGAAAAAAAAACAGCCGAAACCGAGAAAATGCAAAAATGAAGGGAAAGAAGTGTCAGAACTAAAAAAAATCGTTAAAACCAAACTTAATCGGCAAAAACAGAGAAAAAGCAAAACCCGAAAAAATCACCAAGATAAAGGAAAATCTCCAAAATGAAGAAAAGAGCGCCAAAACTTAAAAAATCTCTAAAACTAAAATAAATCGCCAAAAGTTGAGAAAAAATCCCAAAAACTAAAAAAAACTTCGAGAACTAAAATAAATCGCCGAAAACGGAAAAAGTCACCAAAACAAAAAATTCACCACAACGAAAAAATTCACCGAAACCAAAAAAAAAAACCAAAAACTGAAAAAAGCGCTAAAAACTTAAAAAGGAAGGAAGAAAACACGCCATAATGATGAAATCCAGTGCCACCATATTAGGGTATTTGTCCCCAAAAAGGGGATTTTGCTTCTAATTTGGTGACAGAATTTAGTGGGGAGGGATTTGAGGACTTTTCATTTAGAGCTCTAACATCACTTTTTCTTATAAGAGTATTTTATCTGAATACAATATTTACGTTTTATGGGGTTTCTCTTTAATTTTACAGATTATTTTAAAATAGTATTATTACTGTAATTATATTATTATAAAGCGAGAAAAAATGGAAATTCGCGAAAAGTTGCAAGATTTAAATAAAGCCATAATATTGATTAAGGGCCAATTTCACCAACCCAACCCTATTTAAATATCAACTCGTATATAAATGTCGATTTTCATTAATTTTTGTATGAAAAAATTACTTTTATATATGAATTAATATTTAAATAAGTTGGTGAAATTGGCCCTAAGAATCGCTTAAACTGTAAGGTGTGCCAAAAATGTACGAAAATTCGCAAAAATTTACTAACAGCGGGATGATAAAAGTCTAATATTATATTAAAAAAAAAACAAAAAAGTTTGCAAAAATTCGCGCAAAAGTTGATTAAAAATCGCCAAAACCGTTAAAAATAAAAAATTTTTGTTAAAAAACGCAACAAAAAAAAATTACTTACTGTATTAAAGAAGCCTGTAAATAGTAAAACTCGCAAAAAATATAAAATATTACGAATTATCGGGATTTGACTGTATTCGATTTAATCAATTTAGGTTTGGACTCAAATAAATTTGACAAACTTGTACTATTATCAAACACTAGATGGTTATCATAAGTTTTGAAGAAATGGATTGAGTTACAGCATCATTTTAAAATGATATCAAACAACAATATTGCCAAAATATTTTTGGAGACAAAAGTTAGGATTTTTCTTTTGAAATGGGGATTTTTTGGGGACAAGAGACAAAGTTTTTCTGGCAGCACTGAGGAAATCTAAACTAAATCGCGAAAAACCGATAAATCGCAACAAAGAAAAAGGAAAAATCCCAAACACTAAAAAAGCACCAAAACTAAAAAAATCGCCAAAAGTCGAAAAAAGTTTAACGGGTACTTAATATTTAAAAAAAAAAAAAATTCATCAGGTAAGATATTCGATTATATAGTATGTAGGCTATATGTTGTGTACGTACGGACACGCTTCGTGTGCTAATCAAAAGTGCACTTTACTATTTTTTTTTTTTTTTTTTTTTTTTTTTTTTTTTTTTTTTTTTGGAATGGGAAACTAAATTAGACGAGTAAAAAATTAATTATTTTTTTTTTTTTTGTTTTAACAAATATATATTTTTTGGTTTTTCGCGACTCCAAAACGGTGTTAGAAATAATGTAAAACGTTTTTGTATCTGCAGGAAACGTTTGCGAAACGTTTTGCTTATTTTCATATCAACCATATAAGCGCTAGTACCATAAGTTATTTTTAAGTAATATATTTGGAATTGTTGTTCTCTACGAAATTAAAAAATAATAAACAATTTTGCGTATTATATAAATAGTTGGAGGTTAAATTGGACAAAGATTTGGCCTTAGTTGTAGGGTCCATAATTTGTTGTTTAATAATGAAGGGAAAAAAGATTTTATGTTAAAATTATTGCCACAATAATATCTATCTAGTGTGTAAGTTGCCTTCCTTTATTACTCGTATCACCGCCATTTTATGTTGCCTTAAGAGCGCAAGTTAAGCCGTTTGTTTAATTAGTTTTCTTTTTGCTTGACGTAGTAATTATAACACACTTAAATGAAAGCTTTTCTTTATCATTGTGTCATTTAGCTTGAATTTTTCCATAATCAGATGATGACACATAAACAGAGAGACCGCAGGGTTTAAAAACATCAACCCCACAATAGTTAAAGTAACCATAATCTAAGAGTAATACATAATTGAATTATTCATTGGTGTTTATATGAGTACAAGTCACTTACAGGGCTTTAATGCAAGTTGAGAATAAATCTTAAATGACAAATACTAATTCGCATTAGCTTTTCTGTGTCCTGTAATATTCATTTTCTACCAATCAACTGCAAATACTCAAAAAAAAAAAAATAGTAGTCAAAATCCATATCATGTTTGGGGGTTAAGATATGCATTTTCCATGGCGTTGAAAGTATTAAATGTTGCATGTAAATAAAGAAGGCGAAGAGAAGGAATTCGTCTTCAATTTACTGATCCAATTTGCTTAAAAAATCCGGCATCAAGTTCATTTTGTGAGAAAAAAAAACTAATTTTTATTAGTTAACAGAGGTATTTTCCTTCTCTTAACAGAGCTCTGTTAAACAGCACGGGGTTTGTGTCTAGGGTTATAGATTGTAAAATTTTATTTCTCACCCGTGCGCTTCTTTCTTTCTCCTCTTCTTAAATTAATTAAAACTTTGTAAATATCTTATATCTACTATTTAATACATAAATTTCTACAAAAAAATATCAAATTTCTTTCTTGTTGTGTATTTAATAATTGAAATTCTCCTTCGACCTAACAAAAAATTTCACTTCAGTCGAATCCTAATAATTAAACATTATGATACAAATAATTTAGACTTCCATCCCCCCCAAAAACGGAAAGTTAATTAAAAGAAACTTTAATATACATATATTTTCGATATAAAAAATTCATATCTACAAATTAATTGTTTTTTTTTTATTTACCAGGTAACAACAGCAGTAATTTTGCATTCTTTGTCAAACATTAGAACCAAATATAATTGACAGTTGTTAGACAGCACACTATGTGTAATGCTTTCCATCAATCTTATTAATAATTAATTATTAATTTCTATGTAGCGAGAGCTAGTTGACTACACCACAAAATTGTATTGCTACAAGCAGGCTTTTCGATTCATAATATTCGTATAGTTAAAGTTTGACTAGTGAAGCATTATTATAATTTTCAAAGCAACATTCAACTTGTAACGCCTTCATTTATTCAACTGAATAAAACACACATACATACTTACATACATACATACATACATACATACATATATATTTATGTTTGTAGAAATTTAAACCATAATTTGTATAACGATTACATGCAACATTGTAATCAGTCATCATAAAAGCTAAAATAATTAAGGTACGGTCACACTTGTCAAACATTTGCTAAAAAAAAAAAAAACGTAACCACTAAATGCTAATGAAAAATCTTTCAATTCAGACAAAAGTTTGTCAAGTTAAAGAGCAGCCAATGCTGTAGGATTCTATGACATTGTCCATTGGTTGTGTTCGAAACTGTTTCTGGATCAAAACTTTTTTCATAAGTGTTTGTTGGTTACGCTTTTTTGGGAAAATGTTTGACAAGTGTGGCCGTACCTTTAGAGCATCTCTAAATTCCAACAGGCTTTGAATTCGCCTCCAATTCAGGTTCAAAAATGGCGTCCTGAAAATAAATAACATTTTAACAGCTGACACAACTTTTTCGCCTGACTTCTTTTGATATCATATTTAAAATTTTCTTCCCAAGAATCCCGTTGACTTAATACCCTGACCTTTTTGTTTCTGTTGCATGAAATAAACGTCGATATGGGATAAAATATTCTACACAAACTACAATTGATCACAGATTTTTTGTTTACCCGGACATACACGTCCAAACAGTTCATTCGCAAATTCCAAAGTCATGACTTTAAAACCAGGTGAAAAAGCCTTTAATTAAAATTAAACATGACATGGTGAGTAGATTTTCACTCACGTTCATGCATGCTTAATTTCGTGAGTCAATAGTCTTCAAAGTCACGACTTTAAGGCTAAAGGAAAAAGTAACGAATCATAATTAGACATTTACATGACCAAAATTCACTCACGACTTTAAGGCCAGGTGAAAAAGTCGTTAATTAAAATTAGACATGACATGGTGAGTAACTTTTTCCCTTCACGCTCATTTTACTGTTAAGAAAAACTAGTCACGAAACAACAATCATGACTTTAAGGCCAGGGGAAAAGGTCCCGGCTTTAAAGCCAGAGGAAAAAGACATTAATTAAAATTAGACATTTACATGTTGAGTAAATGTTCACTCACATTCATACACGCTCATTTTAGTATTAAGAAAATTATTCACCAGTCCACAAACTTCACAGTCACGAATTTAAAGCCGTTAATTTACATTAAACATTTACATTTCACTCACGCTCATTTTACTGCTAAGAAAAATCAGTCACGAGTCAACAACCGCGACTTTAAAGCCAGAGAAAAAGTCGTTAGTGAAATTAGAGATGAAATGGTGAGAATTTTTTTACTCACGCTCTTGCACGGTCAATTGAATGAAAAGAAAAACTAGTCACGAGTCAGCAATCCTTAAAGTCACGACTTTTAAGCCAGGCGAACAAGTCGGTTAATAAAATTAGACATGAAATGGTGTAAAACTTTTCACTCACGATTATACACGCCCACTTCAGTGTTAAGACAAACTAGTCACGAGTCAACACACGTCAAAGTCATGGCTTTAAAGCCAAGGGAAAATATATTGAATCAAAATTAGACATTTACATGGTGAAAAAATTTTCACTCACGCTCATGCACGCCCATTTCAGTATTAAGAAAAACTAGTCACGAGTTAAAAGATTTTAAGGTCACTACGTAAACGTCCTTAATTGTAATTAGACATAATATGGTGAGTAAATTTTCACTCACGCTTATTTTACTGTTAAGAAAAACTAGTCACGAGTCAACAATCACGACTTTAAAACAAGGGGGAAAAGTCGTTAGTTAAATTAGACATGTTATGGTGAGTATTTTTTCACTCGCGCTTATACACGCTCACTTCAAAGGCAAATGAAAATTATTCACGGATCAACTAACTTTAAAGTTATGACTTGAAATCCAGGGGGAAAAATCGATGATGATGAATTAGTTTTTACTCACGCTTATACACGTTCATTTTCCTTTTAAGAAAAACTAGTCACGAGCCAAAAGAAATTCAAAGTCACAACTTGAACGCCAGTTAAAAATTAGAATTATGACATGGTGAGTAACTTTTCACTCAAGTTTATGAACGTGGGTCACTCCAGCTGATTTCATCTATTTTTTTTTTTTTTCAATTTTGTCAGTACAAAACTTTTTTACATATGAGAGAGAGAGAGAGGGAGGGAACTGCATATAAAAAATTTTGTTAGGAGATAAATTAGTGAATTCAGCTTCATACTCACAAAGTCCTCAAGAAATTTTGTTTCACGGTCTGTTAATAACTGTGTTTTTTAGACGTTTAAAACCTTAAGTTGGCGAATGCGCCAATTTAACAGCTTCAGTGTCGTTGTACAGTGCGTACCAAAGATGCTGTTGCCGCAGATTTTTTTCTTCCTCCCTTTTACAGACGACATAATCGGCCAAAAGAGCAGTTAAATCAAGCAACAACTGATTATTTTCGCTCAATTTTCACTTTAGAACCCAAGAGAAAGCGTCCCCAGAGGGCACTTTCATAATAAATAACCCTATAAAAATATTAACAAATTTTAAGAACTTTTGAAACTGCACATCCTTTTTCATAAAAAATTGAGTTTAAAAAACGCCCTTGTTATTTTTTTTACTTCAACCTTTTTGTAAATTCAGCTAACAAAATGATGTTTAAACATTTGAAACAATCGTCATGACAAAATTATTAATTTTGTTTAGTTAAACCTTTTCTGGTTTGTTTGTGCGTGCTTTTTTTTCATCAATCAAAAAAAAATTCTTAAGGGACATGTTTTCCTTTTATCGTTTATCTTTTCGCATTATTTCTTCATGTTCTTTTAGTCTAGACACGTACATAATAGTTTGGTCGTCTTTTTTTAACATTTTAATTAAAGTTTGTCACCTGAGTAACTTTTCTTACTTTAATTGGAGCGCTTAGAGAGAAAGATTTTTCAATTACGACTTTTTTAAGACTGTCATCAGCAGCTTAAAATATTTTTTTGTAGTTTTTATTATTTGAAAAATAATAAAATAAATTGAGTATACTGCTTGAAAGGCATAAAATAAAATTTGTGAAATAAAACAAAATATTTAAGAAACTTAAAAAATTTTATTTTCTATTTAATTAAACATTCGTATAAGTGTTAGATTTACAGCTGTGCCAAGGCGATTCTTGTTTTAGAAATTATTAATTTCTAATCTGGCAACACTTTTGATGTAAAAAAAGATCACATATCGATTTTTCTTCTTTTGGCAAATCTATTATCATAGCAAGACCCTAATATTATGAGTCCAAAATTTAGTTGAATTCGTTTGAATAGAATAGCATGATATCTTATGTAAAATTTTAATGGGCGTCATCCCGCCCACTTTTCCAAACACAAATTCTTGTCATTAAAAGAGCTAAAGGTGAATGAAAAAATTCATTTCAATTGATTGTATTAAAGTATGTGAAATAGAATATTTAATTGTAATGGGTGTAACCACGCCTACTTTTTTAAATGCAAGATTTTGCCATTTCGAAAACCTTAAGTGTGTGAACATTTTCTTAAGAAATAGTAAGGTAGATATATACATATGTATGTATACGTAAAATGCTATTGTATTTTTGGTGGGCGTGGCACCACCCATTTTTTCAAAGTTTTATATTGTGTTATCCTAAGAGCTTAGCAGTGTACAGAGTGTTAAGAAAATCCTTTGAATGCAATAAACTCTTAATTTTAAGGGTCGTAAGCCCGGTTATTTAAAAAAAGCGTATGTGTTATTTTATTTTTTTATAATTTCCAGATTTTGCATTCTAAAAGCCTAAACTGTGTCGAAAATTTCGTGAGAATCAGCTGGACAGAAGTAAATATATTATAGCAATAAATTTAAAGAGGCACTCTGTGGGATTTTTGTGCCAGAAACCTTCTTTTTTGATTACTCAATTTTATAAAGCGAATGATATAGTTTTATAGAGAAACGTTTGAATGTGAAATATGCATTTATGATTTGTAAGAAAAATTGTATTAAATTGAATTTAAAAGAAAGATTTTTATTCATATGTATATATTTTGTAGGAGTGGTTGATTTTAATAAATTTTGGGCTTTTTATTGTAGAAAGTGTATGTAAGGAATTTGAAGTCTTCTTCTGGGATATGAAAAATTTTATGCGAAAAAAATAGGTTTTAAATTACTTGAGCAGTGGTCGGTAGGCGTGGCTTATTTTGCTGCAATTCTTTTGTGTTTTTAATTTATTCAATATAATGCTGGGTTTTAGCTTTCAATGTTCTAGCTGCACTCCTTATAGTTTTTAATTTTGGCACAAAAATTTATGAGGCGTGGTGACTTAGCTCAAATTTGTTTAAACTCGATAGTGTGTCATTACAAGCGATCAACGAGTGTGCTTAGTTTCTTCAGAATCGCTTAAGTAGTAGTACATAAAAGAAAGCACTAAGTGTTAAAGGGGCGTGGCTCTACCCTTTTTTATAAACCTGAATTTTTAGCATTGTAAAGGCTTAAAATGTCTATATAAATCAATATATAAATAGAAGGCTACAAAAAATCTGATAAAGAAAGTACAAAAACTATGCTTTGAAAATTAAGACGCAAAAATATGCTCTAATATGCCAAAATATGCACCAACAAACTCATAGAAAAACAATATATAAATGGAAAATCTGATGAACGAAATACAAAACAATATGCTTTGAAAATTAAGACAGAAAAAAATGCAAAACTATGCTAAAGTATGCTAAAATATACACCAGAAAACTGATGCAAAATTAATGTTTAAATAGAAGGCTATAAAGAAATTTGGTTTGGAAATTAAAACAGACTAAAATGTTCACAAATATGCTCAGATATGCGAAAATATGCTAATGCACGCACCAGCAAACTGATGCAATCTTATAAGGGAAATAAAAACAATATGCTTTGAAAATTAAGGCAGACAAAAATATGCTAAAATATGCACTGATGCAAAAATAATATATAAATAGAAGGCTATACAAATTCTGATAAAGAAAATAAAAAAATATGGTATTTTCGAACCATATGCAAAAATATGCTAAATAATATGCTAAAATATGCACCAAAAAACTGATGCAAAAACAATATATAAATGGAAAGCTATGAAAAAAAATCTGATATATATATAAAAAACAATTCAAAAAATATGCTTTGAACATTAAGGCAGACAAAAATATGCAAAAATATATTAAAATATGTACGAACAAACTGATGCCACCAAAAAGCTCTGAAAAAGTTGTGAGAAGTCTAAGTATTTTTTTTTTTTAATTAACTGTACTTCCAGCCCTGTACACAAATCAGGCATATTCCCATTAAAGCATAAAGTTCGTCAGGGGAGGGGGGAATTTGATTCCAAAATTTACGGTCTGGCCAAATTTTACACTAGTAACAAAAGCGTCTTGATTTGATAAGAGAATCTGATATTAAGTTAATGAATTTAATAAAAATAAAAAAAACGACCTTCTTTGAAACAAAAATGGGTCAATGTTCAAAAAAAGAAAATCAATTATTTACAGCCAGTTACAAACTTAAAGTGCCGCAGGACAACTTTCATAAATTTTTTAACACTTTCTTTAATGCACCTTCCCCCGCCGCATATGTCTAGTTACTATCTACATATATTTTTACACCAACTAAATAATTAATAAATGAAAATCAATAAAATACTCGTATCTTCGCGAGTTTATAAAATATTTTTATTCTGCTTGTTTTATTGTATTTTTTTCTTCTTCATTTAATGTCCATATTTATTAAGTTGCAAACGTTAAAGTCAAAATTTTAAAACATGTAAATATGTTGTTGTTGTACACTGTTATTTTTGTTGTTATTATTGTTGTTTTTGTTGTTGTTGCTGCTGTTGATGGACATACAAATTTGATGACACTTGAACTTGTTTTTACAACAATTTATGAAATGCCAAAAAGAATTAGCACTAACAAAGGCAAGCGCAAAAAGAAACGCATACAATAAATGAGTTCAAAAAATTTACAAACACTTTAATATTTTCAGAAACACCATTAAAAAAAAATTAAATACTAAATTTTTTTACAGCACTTGTTTGGAAATTTATCTAAAATTTAAATTTTTACTCTTATACAACGAGATGAAAATTTTGTTACAAAAGGAATTTATTTAATACTTTGGGAAATATTTTAACACGAAATTTTGATTATTTTTCTAGATATTTTTTTTTGTTTCTTTTAGTATAATATTTTCATTTCTATTTATGTTCACTGTTTTTAAAAGTTTCTTATTTTTTTTAATTAAATAATTTACACTTCTAACAAAATGTATATGTATGTCCTTTTATTTTCTTAGTCCCGCTCAATTCGATCTAATCGCGCGCTCGGAACTTTTAATACTAAAAATGAAGAAAATTCAGTCGGCATATTACACAGTTATCCTTCCTTCAAGCGAATGAATTTAACATAAATTACAACCACAAATTCACCACCCACAACAAAACAACAAGTTGGTATGTTAACTTTAAAGAGTAACATCCTTCATAACAGAGCATAACAGGGTTGCCATAAGGAATTTGTTCTTTTCACTTGACAAAATTATCCTTAAAATGTAATAAATTTATATTATTTGTTTATTACACTAAAAATCCATTCTTAAGTCAAAAATTATTTTGCAAATAAATGTAAAGTCCTTGAAATTGTTTCCAGGACATAATTATAAATACATATATATATACATATATACACATAAAAAAGAACCTACGCTTCAAATATCTAATAAATTTTCGATAAGTTCTTTTTTCATAAAAAACAATTTTTTTTTTTATATTTATGATTTGATTAGGCTAAAGTTCGTATCTCTTAAAACAGCTAGTTGTTCCGTTCTGCTACTTGTTTGTGAGAATATTTACAACTAACTTTAGTGTTATTTGTTCATTAATAATTATCACATGTAATTTGGCTTACAAAGCAATACGAACTTTGGCCTAATGAAATCATATATATATGTATATATGTAGAAACAAATGAAGTTCGAACAATAATAATAAGACTAACTAAAAGTTAAAAAATAATTATTAGTAACAAACCAAAAAATTTGTCTTAAGTAGAACAAAAATAAGGAAATTAACTAACATGTCCATAATTAGTAGAGAACAAACGACAATGTCAAGACTGTTGTGAATTTAGAGATGGTAACATTGAGCTTTCATTACAAAAAAACTTTCATCAAATTGTAATACGATGAATCAAAACAATTCATATATTCCATTTGCAATAAAGGCGGAGTATATAAAGCAGAAATCTACATCAACTGGCACCACACACAGTGGACCAAATACAAAAGAACGCTGATGATGAAGGTGTAGTGGTGACCTTCGGAAACAGCTAGTTGTTCCGTTCTACTACGTGTTTGTCAAAATATTTACAACTAACTTTGGTGTTATTTGCTCTTCATTAATAATAATAATTATCACATGTAATTTGGCCTATTTCGAACAATAAAATAATAAAACTAATTTTTTTTTTTATTTTTTATAAAAAAAAGTTGTTTTTTTCTGCGAACTACATATCGTTCGTCAGCTAAAATCCAAAAGGCTGCAAGTAGACTTTTTTTACTTTTTGAAAGGAGAAGCAAAAAACCTTATAAATTTAACAATATTTATTTGTTAGGTGCCAAATTGAATAATGAATAAAAATCGGTATTTTTGAACATATGTATGTGAATAAAATTTTAACGAAAAATATATTTTGTTTAATTACATCATAATCAATTAAAAAGTCTATTTTGCATTTTTTATTTGTTACGGTCTCTTGCAGTTTAGGTGACGATATGCATGTTTTCGATATCTTTCGTTTGGTGATTTTAATGATATTTCCACTCTGCCAATTGTTTGCCTTGAGTCGACGATTTTTTATTTTGGAGATTTTTTTCATTTAAGAAAATTTTTAGTCCTACCAATTTTTAATTTTTTTTTTTGGTTTTTTTGGCTTTTTATCTTAAAGCGATTTTTTCGATCCTTTTTAAAAATTTTTTTCTTTTTTTTTTGCAAACTTTTGTTTCTTAATAGTTTATCGTAATTTTTATTTTTTGTTATCCGATTTGCTTATTGTTGCCATTTTTCACTTAAGTGATTTTTCTTTTCTTTTAGAGCTTGTTTTTGTAAGGCGATGTTTTCATTTTCGCTTGTCCGTTTAGTAATTATTTTTGATTAATTACCTTTTTTCAGTTTCCCAACTATTCTTTTAACGTTTTTTCTTTTGCTCTGGCAATGCTTTTTATATTTGTTGTAACCAGCGATGCCACCAACTTGGTGCTTTTGGCACTATTTTTAGTGTTAGTGCCACACTAAGAAAAAGCAATAAGAAAAGCTGTTAAGAAATTTGTGTATTTCTTAAAGTTACTTTAATAAAAACTTGGTGTACGAGTTTTTATTTTTTTCAATGTAAAGCAACTTTTTTCGTATGATATACATAAATAGATTAAATCGAGAATAGCTTAGAAAATATTAAATATTATTAAACTTCACTCGTTTGGATCTTCAATTGTTTTGCACGTTAGTGCTTTTTACACTTTTTAGATCTCAAAATTTTGCTTTTTAGTACTTTTTTAAATATTGATGTGCTTTTAGAGCCAAAAAAAGTTGGCATCACTGGTTGTAAGGATTTCTATTGTTTAAGCAATATTTCAGTTGTAGAAATTTCTTAGTTAGTGCCTGTCTTTGTTTTTGACGTTTTTTTTTCGTTTAAGTAATTTTTTGTCTTGGCGTTTTTTTTTTATTACGATTTTTTCGTTTTGGCGATTTTTTAATTTTTTGGAAAAAAATTTTTTATATTTTTTATATCGGGTGTTTTTTTTTAGAGGTATAGAACTTCGAATTGAAATAAAACACAAGAAAATCGTTTTAATGTCCATCAATTTGGCTTTATTGGAAGGATAATTTTATGCCATTAATGTTTAAATATGATTTCGGGCATGTGGCCGCCGCGGCTGGCTCGAATAAAGCCAATTCTACAGGTCCAATTTTCAACCACTTTTTCGAGCATATGGGACCGTATGTTGGCAATAACGCCACGAATGTTGGCTTCCAAGTCCCCTAACGTTTCTGGTTTGTTGGCGTAGACGAGCCACTTCACATATCCCCAAAGAAAATAATCCAATGGTGTCAAATCACACGATCTTGGTGGCCAATTGACAGGTCCATTCCGCGAAATTATGCGCTCATCGAATGTTTCCTTCAATAAATCGATTGTGACGTGCGCTGTGTGGCATGTAGCGCCGTCTTGTTGGAACCACAACTCATCCACATTCATGCCATCCAATTCGGGAACAAAATAGTCGGTTAGTCGGCTCCAATTGCTGTGCACGGTGGCGAATCGATTCCTTCGGGTCCTCTTCAACACTTTGCTCTACAGCGGCAATTGTTTCTTCGGTGCGCACTGTTCGACGTCTCTGCGGATGCGTATTATCACATAGAGTAAACGTAGTGCGAAAACGATCCATGGTTAACCGAATTAATTGCTCTGATGGATGATTATGTCGACCATAAAATGGACGGAGCTTGCGGTAAACTTCGCGAACTGAACCATTATTTTCGAAATAAATTTTATATAATTATATAATATAATTATATAATTTTTATATGTAGATATTTTTTTTTTTTATCTGATTTACTAATTTTTTATCTTTTTCACCTTGTTTTTCTTAGGCAATTTTTTAATTTAAATATTTTTGTCGATTTCTTTCCGCATCCTTTTTCAGTTTGCCAACTTTTTTATAACGTTTATTTTTTTTATTTTTTTAACTGGAAATGATTTTTTTTTTTTTTATGTTTGTTTTTGATCTACATATTTCATTTCTATCGTTTAAGAAAAGTTTTTGTTTTTGAGTTGATATAATTAGATATAAATATCTTTGTTTTTGGCGATTTCTATCGTTTACGCAATTTTTTAGTCTTGGCGAGATTTTGTTTGTGTTGATGTTTTTTGTTGTTGCAATTTTTTAGTTTTAAGGATTGATTTATTTATATTTTTTTTAAGACTTTTTTCTTTGACTTTTTTTGGCAGTTTTTTTTTGACATGTTTTTTAGTTTACCGATTTTTTTTTTTTTTTTTTTTTTTTTTGCTCTAGCAATTATTTTGTTTTGTCTTTGCTTTGGCGATTTTTATCGTTTAAGAAATTTTTTAGTCTTGACGATATTTTTTTTTTTTTTGCTTTGGCGTTTTTTCTTCTTATTGCGTTTTTTTTCATTTAGTTTATTTATTTATTTAGTTTTTTATCTATTAATTTTTATCATGTTTAATTCTTTTTTATTTGGTAAATTTTTCGATTTCTTGTCGACGTTTTTTCAGTTTGCCGATTTTTCCTGAGTTTTTTTTTTTTTTTTTTTTTTTTGCTCTAGCAATATTTTTGTTTTACGTTCTTTTGGCGATTTCTATCGTTTAAGAATATGTATGAATAATAGACAAAACGTAGTCAGTCATTTAGAAATTACAAATAATAAAAAAAAACTTGGTAACAAAACAATTCCTATTTCAGTGATACAAAAGTACTCCAGCACAATTGTAACAATTTTGTGTGTTACACAATGAGAACACTCGTTCTTAACAAAAAACAAAAAAAAGGAAAATTTAAATAAGAAATGAAATATAAATAAGAGTTTCTTTTCTTTTTTCTTTAGTTTTGTCAATGACAAAACATGTCTACTAAAGAAAGTATGTAGTTGTTTATTTTACATTGTCTTCCCAAGGCTTAATGTTAAGTTACAGGTTAAATCCGTGGATTGCCTGAATAACAGAGTATGTTGATTTATACGGATTTTAATATAATGCTGGTAACGGGATATATTTCTATTTTAATGCAAACAGTAAAATAAGTTTTATTATTTTAGAAGCACATATTTTCGAAACACAAACAAGAGATATGTATGTAAGCATGTAATAAGTCAGGTCGGTATTTACTCCCCTACATAATCATATGGCTTTTGAAAAAATGCAACCCTGGTTTGCATTTTCTTAAAATTATACTGAATACTGTCTGGTCTCTAAAGATTTTACACCACAGAAAAAAACAGACCCAAAATCACGATTTTTTTATCCAAATCGAAACTGTATGTACATATGTCTCTACACTGTGACTCATTTAAATAAGTACTTTAATTTCACCAATTTCGAAACCTACACCATAGTTGCATGCAAATAAACACTCATTTGCGTGTTAGCGTTTTTTGAGACGTTAAGATAAGAATAAATCATTTCAATTATTATTATATTTTTTAAACTTACCGTTAACTAATACATGTGCAGCATGGTTATTGTTGGCTCTCTGTTTACAAAATAACATTTTGTATTACAAACTGAAAGTAAATGAGAGAGAGAAAGAGTTACATTAACAAAAGATGTTGCAAATTGCAGGAATGGATAGTTGGGATTTTAAAATTGTATAGAATTTTTTATGTAATATATAATATACAAATTTTTAAATTTTATCAGTAATTGCAAAATGAACTGAAAATTTAAAATGTATATGGAGCTTAATTAATTAAAATATCCTTACTAATATTATAAATGTGAAAGTGAGTTTGCTTGTTTGTTTGCTACGCTTTCACGCTCAAGCCACTTAACCGATTTTGAAAATTTTGAAATTATAAATCATAGATTTTAAGTATAGTTTTCAACGCGAGCGGAGCCGCGGGAAAAGCTGCTATGTACATATATAAATGGAAAATTAACTCACACAAACACAAACATATATTATTCAAAATAAGTACATACATATATACATATATACAAAGCGGAACAATTGTAATGCCTTCCTTTAGCAGCATTTTATTATTTTAGGGTTCCGTACAGCATTGCTTTTGCTACGATGTCTGTCTGGCACAGGCTATTTTCTCTAGAACCGTAAGACCTACGGACCTGAAATTTTCACAGAATATGTAAAACTTTGGCCGCTACAACAACAAATATATGACAGATAAAAATTAAAGGGTGTGTTCTTAAGCAAGCAATGAAACATGTTGAAATCCTAATGTAATATACAGACAATTACATAAAGACACTTGAAATTTTCAAAGTTAGTGTATTTTTGTGCAGACTACACTAATTAAGGGCATGACTCCTTATCCTAAACAATCGCACAATTTACTAAAAATAATACATCAGAGTTATATGAATTGTTTTGTATTTTGAAAATGTTCATTGACTTCATCATACCATGGTTGTATTTTTTGATAAATCGAGCGATTGTGTAGGATAGTTTATTACGGCCTTTAGCACTGACATTTCAATAAAATAAAAACTAAAGGCTATTCTATTCTATTCTATTCTATTCTATTCTATTCTATTCTATTCTATTCTATTCTATTCTATTCTATTCTATTCTATTCTATTCTATTCTATTCTATTCTATTCTATTCTATTCTATTCTATTCTATTCTATTCTATTCTATTCTATTCTATTCTATTCTATTCTATTCTATTCTATTCTATTCTATTCTATTCTATTCTATTCTATTCTATTCTATTCTATTCTATTCTATTCTATTCTATTCTATTCTATTCTATTCTATTCTATTCTATTCTATTCTATTCTATTCTATTCTATTCTATTCTATTCTATTCTATTCTATTCTATTCTATTCTATTCTATTCTATTCTATTCTATTCTATTCTATTCTATTCTATTCTATTCTATTCTATTCTATTCTATTCTATTCTATTCTATTCTATTCTATTCTATTCTATTCTATTCTATTCTATTCTATTCTATTCTATTCTATTCTATTCTATTCTATTCTATTCTATTCTATTCTATTCTATTCTATTCTATTCTATTCTATTCTATTCTATTCTATTCTATTCTATTCTATTCTATTCTATTCTATTCTATTCTATTCTATTCTATTCTATTCTATTCTATTCTATTCTATTCTATTCTATTCTATTCTATTCTATTCTATTCTATTCTATTCTATTCTATTCTATTCTATTCTATTCTATTCTATTCTATTCTATTCTATTCTATTCTATTCTATTCTATTCTATTCTATTCTATTCTATTCTATTCTATTCTATTCTATTCTATTCTATTCTATTCTATTCTATTCTATTCTATTCTATTCTATTCTATTCTATTCTATTCTATTCTATTCTATTCTATTCTATTCTATTCTATTCTATTCTATTCTATTCTATTCTATTCTATTCTATTCTATTCTATTCTATTCTATTCTATTCTATTCTATTCTATTCTATTCTATTCTATTCTATTCTATTCTATTCTATTCTATTCTATTCTATTCTATTCTATTCTATTCTATTCTATTCTATTCTATTCTATTCTATTCTATTCTATTCTATTCTATTCTATTCTATTCTATTCTATTCTATTCTATTCTATTCTATTCTATTCTATTCTATTCTATTCTATTCTATTCTATTCTATTCTATTCTATTCTATTCTATTCTATTCTATTCTATTCTATTCTATTCTATTCTATTCTATTCTATTCTATTCTATTCTATTCTATTCTATTCTATTCTATTCTATTCTATTCTATTCTATTCTATTCTATTCTATTCTATTCTATTCTATTCTATTCTATTCTATTCTATTCTATTCTATTCTATTCTATTCTATTCTATTCTATTCTATTCTATTCTATTCTATTCTATTCTATTCTATTCTATTCTATTCTATTCTATTCTATTCTATTCTATTCTATTCTATTCTATTCTATTCTATTCTATTCTATTCTATTCTATTCTATTCTATTCTATTCTATTCTATTCTATTCTATTCTATTCTATTCTATTCTATTCTATTCTATTCTATTCTATTCTATTCTATTCTATTCTATTCTATTCTATTCTATTCTATTCTATTCTATTCTATTCTATTCTATTCTATTCTATTCTATTCTATTCTATTCTATTCTATTCTATTCTATTCTATTCTATTCTATTCTATTCTATTCTATTCTATTCTATTCTATTCTATTCTATTCTATTCTATTCTATTCTATTCTATTCTATTCTATTCTATTCTATTCTATTCTATTCTATTCTATTCTATTCTATTCTATTCTATTCTATTCTATTCTATTCTATTCTATTCTATTCTATTCTATTCTATTCTATTCTATTCTATTCTATTCTATTCTATTCTATTCTATTCTATTCTATTCTATTCTATTCTATTCTATTCTATTCTATTCTATTCTATTCTATTCTATTCTATTCTATTCTATTCTATTCTATTCTATTCTATTCTATTCTATTCTATTCTATTCTATTCTATTCTATTCTATTCTATTCTATTCTATTCTATTCTATTCTATTCTATTCTATTCTATTCTATTCTATTCTATTCTATTCTATTCTATTCTATTCTATTCTATTCTATTCTATTCTATTCTATTCTATTCTATTCTATTCTATTCTATTCTATTCTATTCTATTCTATTCTATTCTATTCTATTCTATTCTATTCTATTCTATTCTATTCTATTCTATTCTATTCTATTCTATTCTATTCTATTCTATTCTATTCTATTCTATTCTATTCTATTCTATTCTATTCTATTCTATTCTATTCTATTCTATTCTATTCTATTCTATTCTATTCTATTCTATTCTATTCTATTCTATTCTATTCTATTCTATTCTATTCTATTCTATTCTATTCTATTCTATTCTATTCTATTCTATTCTATTCTATTCTATTCTATTCTATTCTATTCTATTCTATTCTATTCTATTCTATTCTATTCTATTCTATTCTATTTTTACTATGAAATTTTGATAGCTTGCTGTATATTGGAAACCGTAATTTTCAAAAACGCTAAAACTAAAAAAACTCAAAAATATACCGAAACGAAAAATTTCCAAAATGAAAAAAGTGCTCAAATGAAATATATCACCAAAAATAAAAAAATCGCGAAACGAACGAAAAAAGCAGCAAAACTGAAAAAAATCACTAAAACTAAAAATACGTATTGTAAAGAAACAAAAACATTGCCGCGAGAATCGCCAAAATTTAAAAAGAGTCAATACTAAAAATATTGCCAAAAGCCGAAAAAAAATCGCAAAAAAGAAACAAGTCAAAGTCTTACTTTACTGAATTTATTTAATTGTTATTTTGAGGCTCACTTTTGAATTATATAAGCTAAAATATAAAAAAAAGTTTATTTTTTGATTTTATATCATATTTAAAAACTAATCTTAATTAATATTCATACAACCTTATGTATTATATAAACCTTCCCATAGAAATATGTCAAATAAGCGCTCAATAAACCTGAAATATTTTTTATGAATAAGGCAGTTTATGAATAAGGCAGTTATTATTTAGGAGAAAATAACGTATTGTGATTCGTTCTAAAAACCACAAAATCACTCAATTATACATCCCTGATGTATAATTTATAAAGCTTTTTATAAACTAGGGGTGGATTGCAAGCTGTTTACGCAAGAAGCGGTTGTAATACAAACTGTCAGCAGTGTTCATAGAAAAAGCTTTAAGCTTTTGAGTCTAAAAACAGCGTTGCCATCTTAGTCAGATTGAACCATGATTTTTCATCGATTGTAATACCCCTTTTTTACTTTGCAAAGTCTTAATTTAGCTGTGTAAAAGACAGAGGTAGTAGTACAGTCTCTTTCTGTCTTTCTCACAGCTGAATTAAGACTTTGCAAAGTAAACTTTGCGTGTGGAAAAGAGGTGTAAGCATTGTTAAGATGGATTTTACACACGCAAAATTTACTTTGCCAAATCTTAAGTTTTTTTGTTATACCCCTTTTACACACGGAAAGTTTACTTTGCAAAGTCTTAATTCAGCTGGAAGAAAGACAGAAAGAGAAAGTATTCTTACCCCTGTCTTTCACACAGCTGAATTAATACTTTGCAAAGTAAACTTTCCGTGTATAAAAGGGGTGTTACTACAAATTTTCAATATTTTGTTAGAAAAAACTTTTTTGTTAATTTCAAAAATAAAATTTGAAAAAAAAATTAAATATGAGAATTGTAAAACACAATGATATTTTAAGATTTTGTTAACAACTCTAAAGAGAATCTAATTTAATATAATATTAAGTCTGTTTTGTGCCCAAAGATTTGTGATATGACTTCTTTTTGTTACTTTAGAAAACAAATTGATAACTTTATATACATTCATGTCCATATATAAAATAAATAATTCTACCAAAAAAAAACGACTTCAATGCAAAGATCTGATAGAACATATTCGAGAAAAATTATGAGACCAAACTGGAAGTAAACTCTTTCAAACAAAAAATAATTTTTAAAATCTGTTGATTAAGAAGTACGTGAGATACAAAAATTTTATTTTAATGGGCGTGACTCCGCCCTTTTTTTCACTGAAACAATGTGTCTATTTTAGAGCTCAGGGTGTGTGGTAAGTTTCGCAAAAATCGTTTAAGTAGAACCACGTGATATGATAGTAAGTTTTAATGGGCGTAGCCGCGCCCATTTTTCAACTTTAATATTGTGTAGTTGCAAGAACCAAAGGTGCTTGCTTGCTAGGTTTCACAGCAATCAAATAAATAGAATAACATAAAATTAAATTAAAAAGTTGTGGGTGTGTCCCGCCCACTTTCTTAAAATGGGACCAATTGGAAGCTATACTCTTTCAGATAAAAAAAAAAGAATTTTTAAAATCTTTCTAAAAGGTAGCGAGCTATGATGTAACAATGTCAAAAAAAAATACAGACGAATTGATAACCTGCTACTTTTTTTTGAAGCCGGTTAAAAATGTTTTTTTAATATAAGAAAAAATAAATTGTGGAACTTTCATAAGCTAATAGTGAATACTCGTATATTTTTTTAGGTTCTTAGTTAAATTTTTTTAGAAAATTTACTAGAAATTATAATTTGAATGAATATTTCGAAAACTACAGACATGAATTTTAAACGAGCTTAGTTTTGGCTTAAAAACCAGAAAAACTGGGCAAAAAAATTGCAGGATGCCCGAAGCAATATAAAGTTTAATTTGCCCTCCCGAACCGGTGTAGGGGAACTTATGTTTGTTTATTCAATAAACTTTATTTTAAACCGGTTTGTCCATAAAATCTTATCAGCTTTATAATTAATTTAAACACTCTCATTATACATAGTCGTATTCTCTTTTTCCCGCATTCTCTATTTATTTTTTAACTTTAGGTTAAGACGAATAAACGACGTTTTTTATCAAAGCAATAAGTCTAAACCAGCAGCTATCAATAATAAAAAAACTGATAGAAATATTCACAAACAAAATATTTGTTATTTGTTAACTGAAACACTTTCATAGTAACTGCAGCATAGACAAGTTTAGTTTATAGATAGCTTGCAAATCAAGTGAATAAAAAATAAATTAAAAATCCAATCTAACACGCGCACACAAACGAAAATGCGTTTGGGATCCACTGTGCCAAATTTTAAAGCCGAAACCACCAAGGGACCCATTAGGTTCTATGATTGGCAGGGAAGTTCGTAAGTAGAAGTGTTATGAAAAAAAAGTGCATTAGACCAAGCAAGTGTTAAATAAAAAATTTAAAATGAATAAAGTTAAGCTTAAATTTTGTAAAGCAAGTCAACCGGTTTTAAAAGGTGGTTTTTATTTTTGGCTTCTATTTGAAAAAGTGTTATTTTGCTTTTGAATTTTTGATTACATACATACATATTAGTGCCACGTGGAGGCTAAGCCTCTGACGTTCTAGCCTCGATTAATGCCAGTGTTTCTCGCTACCAGTTATTCTCACATAGCCTGCAAAAATGTTGGGTGTCAGTTCCACATTTGCTGATCCTTAATCTAAGCAATCAGTGGCCATTCAAAACTTATATCAGCACCCTACGAACTCTTTTATTCATATCCAATAGTAGCTCGGACTTTGTGAGGTAAAACCTTGGCCATGGATACTAATCCTAATATAACATCAGAGCGCCCTGCTTCATCGGTATTGTGTAGCAAAAATCATCGTAGAAGTAAAATAACCAATAAAATGGCTACTAAACACAGCTTCGAAAACATTTAATACTCCTCACTGACACCAGAGGCGCTGCAACACTGCATTATTAAAAACGTTGAAAAAGAATAAAGCTTTCCTATATCTCTTCCTTCACCACCTGTCTTCTCTATCACTATAGTAATAGTAGTAGGCATTCATTGCCTGAGTGCTCTTTAAAATAAAATTAAATTTAAAAAAGCCCCTGGAGCCCTGTAATCCTGCCTGCTACCTCACGAGCTATTCAGTCCTCCTAAAATTCGATTATTGAGTTCCTAAAAAAAAGAGTGGCTCTCTGCCTCTCTAACATTGACCCAAGTCTTGCCAATTTGCCGGCAATCTTAATTCCCTCACCCAGCATGGTCTTACAATAGGCCTGTTCGTTAGCCCACTAAATTATCTCTTACATGCCGAAATTTTAAACTACACAGAAAAAAACTAAATTTCATTTTGAGTAACCAAATTCGTTGAATCAGTAAATATTTTATTTGAATGCGGTCCTACAAATAATTTTGTAAATTCTGATAAAAATTTTGTAGAAATTTAAATTAATCATAGTTCGGCTGAGAGAAAATGTTATTTCAGTGTGTTGGTGTTTATCTTGCTTTTTGATAGGCACAACGTGCTGTTGTGCGGTTGTTGTTGTTGTTTAGTTGTTGTTTATTTTGTTTGATCGTGTTGTATACATGTAAATGCCGAAATGTAGCCGACAAACGTCGTGGCCAGTTTCTTCTCTATACAGTGTTTTGGTACAAATTAATTTAGTGGAACAGTACAGAATATTTACTGAAACTAAGTTTGATTTCAAACAAATATTTGTTTAAAAATTTTTTGGGAATAATTTTTTCCGTGTACCTTTCGGAATATTTTAATAACGAAATATTTACCGGAATATTTTACTGAGCGCACCTCACTCGCGCTAATATTTTGCTCACTGCCATACACTCCTACGTGATTTAAAATATACAGCAGCTACGTCCAAACACACAGACTCTGATATTTGCATTTCAGGGTAAACTAATTTGAAAGCTCTTAAATTTTTTTCTTCCTTTTTTGCAAAGTAAAAGCAAGCATTGTTGTCGCTGAGATCTGGGGACAAATTACGGCATCCGATACGACTCGTAATTTAAAAATATTTCAATAGAGTTTATATGGAAATATTTTTAAATTACGAGTCGTATCGAATGCCGTGATTTGCCCCCTGATTGCCTGTTTTGAAAGCATAAAAGCTCTTTTGTAAAACTTTGCATATGGTGCATCTGGCTTGGACGTAGCTGGTATACAGTAATCGTTAAAGTCTTATACGCCAAATTTGGCTGGTTTTCGCTTTGGAAAAAATTTTGGTTCTTACTAGGAAATTATGTTATAAAAAAAGAATTTGTTTTATATTGCTATAAAGTTAAACAGCTACCCAAATACATATTTATTAACATTAACATAACTAATGTATATCTATTTTACTACGCAAATAGTCGTTAAGATTCTACTAATAAAAATTTAATTTTAGTTAATTTTATGCACACTTACTTTATTATGGAATATTGAGAATACTTTTTAAAATATTCATACGTGCTGTAAACCAGGGGTGTCAGATATGGCGATTTCTCGCCAAACGTGGCGATTTTTCAACTTGTTTGGCGTCCAATGTTCTGGCGATAAATAAATTTGATGGCGATTTTTCTGCCTATAAATAAATATATTGGCAATTATTATGGCTATTTTTTTTTAACAAAATTGAACTTCAAATTTTTTCTAATTCAGAACATTTAGTTTGTTGAAGGAGTAGTTTCAAAAATAAATCCTACCAAAACTCGTCTGCAAGAAGTTAAAACAATTTAATTTTGATAATTTTTCTTATATTAATTATAGTTATTAATGAATTTTGTATTTGGATGAGAAAAATTTACAAGAACTAATTTTTGGCGATTTTATTTCTAATTTTGGCTATTTTCTAATAAACTTTGACACGATCATTTTATAAAAATTTCTATTAAAAAACTGTTATATCAAAACAAATTTATTATCAAATATTTACTAAGAAAAACTACATAAAACTAATTTTTGGCGACTTTTGGCGATTTTTAAAATCAATTTGGCGAAATAGGTCGGAAAAAATCTGTCAACCCTGCTGTAAACGTGTAAAAAAAATCGTATTAGATCTCATTTGCATTTATGTAAATCAGGCCATGATACAATTATAACAGGTACATGCACAAGCCCAGCCTGTTAATGTATACAATGCAAATAGTTGTCAAACTTTGTTTACAAGCTGCGAAAATGTTAGTGTATGTGTGTGTAAATAAAATGATTACAGTGTTGCCAATGAATTTACACATCGCTGTGTCTCCAATTATATGTCGAAGAAAATTACACTACACATCTTTTGTGTAGGTTAAAATTAAAACAAAAATAAATAAAAATAGAACCCAAAGTAGAATTACACACAGATTATACAAGAACTTAATTAATGGGTGTTTTTTATTGAGGTATAGAACTTTAAGTTGGCATCACTTTTTTAACTGGCGGCCATTTTGTCAGCTGTCAAGTGATTAATATTTAGTTTGGTTTGCCATTTCATCATGAACAGGTTGACAAAAGAACAACGCTTACAAAACGTGGAAATTTATTTCGAAAATAATGGTTCAGTTCGCGAAGTTTACCGCAAGCTCCGTCCATTTTATGGTCGACATAATCGTCCATCAGAGCAATTAATTCGGTTAACCATGGATCGTTTTCGCACTAGGTTTACTCTATGTGATAATACGCATCCGCAGAGACGTCGAACAGTGCGCAGCGAAGAAACAATTGCCGCTGTAGAGCAAAGTGTTGAAGAGGACCCGAATAATGCTGGAGAGTCAGTTACCGTTAATGGAGACCGGTATAGAGCCATGATAACCGACTATTTTGTTCCCGAATTGGATGGCATGAATGTGGATGAGTTGTGGTTCCAACAAGACGGCGCTACATGCCACACAGCGCACGTCACAATCGATTTATTGAAGGAAACATTCGATGAGCGCATAATTTCGCGGAATGGACCTGTCAATTGGCCACCAAGATCGTGTGATTTGACACCATTGGATTATTTTCTTTGGGGATATGTGAAGTCGCTCGTCTACGCCAACAAACCAGAAACGTTAGGGGACTTGGAAGCCAACATTCGTGACGTTATTGCCAACATACGGCCCCATATGCTCGAAAAAGTGGTTGAAAATTGGACCTGTAGAATTGGCTTTATTCGAGCCAGCCGCGGCGGCCACATGCCCGAAATCATATTTAAACATTAATGGCATAAAATTATCCTTCCAATAAAGCCAAATTGATGGACATTAAAACGATTTTCTTGTGTTTTATTTCAATTCGAAGTTCTATACCTCTAAAAAAAACATGGCCTACACATGTGAGTAGAAATTACACACTGTCTAACTGCACAAAGATTGGCAACACTGAATAACGATAATCATTCATGAATGCCGCGTCTGCAATTGTACTTTAGTTACCCTGTAATTGTTATTTTTAAAAACAAAAGGCATCTGTTTCTGACAATTATTCGTTTGTTTATACCAACAAAATGAATGTGTTTTTTTCTGTTGTAATTTTGTTGTAGTCGTGCATGTACCTAGTATAATTGTACCATGAATCAGGCATCTCCAAAACCGTGGTCGGCAACCTATACAATTACATTTTATGGTTGTACGTGTTATACTCTTACCACAAACCGGTGTTGCCAGTGAAATTTCGTATAATTTCCCTAATTTCAAATTTTAAATTTCCTAACCCGATCTTGGTTTTATTATGGTCAGAAGAAACACTCAAGTTGTGTTTAAAAAGAAAAGCATCTTTTGTTGTTGATACGTCAATGTAATGGTGAGTAAAAAGATGGTTTTGTAAAAAATTTTCTAAAAATAATTTAAATATATGCTTGAAAATGCCTTTGCATATCACGTTTTTTCATGCATGACAACGCGCGCTGACAAACCAAACCTTCTGGTTTGACATAATAATTTTCTGATAATAAAAAATTTAGTAAATTCTCATCACACATATTTTCTTATTGTTGGGGAAAACAATTTTCTCTGGCAACGCTGATTCTTAAAAGTATTACCTGGGGGAAAATTACGGCACTCGTTGTCGAACGAAATTACGAAACATTTCCATATAAACTCTATTGAAATATTTCGCAATTTCGTTCGATAACGAGTGCCGTAATTTGCCCCCCGATTTACATTAAGCGTTTTTTCATGAAATTTCATGAATTTTGTTGCACGCAACTTTTTCTATTTGCTAATTGCATCGCTATAAAAGAGAATTTTATATAAAAAAGGGCGTAGATTGAATCTCTGATGCATTTTTGACAACTTTTTTGATATAAGTTGCTCCTCGAGGCCTCCTATTGACAAATAAAAAATTTTCATGCAACTAATTTCATGAAAAAATTGCTTAATGTAAATTAGGTACATCATCATATATGTGATACACACAACTTGTTCTCAACAATACGTGTGTACACATACGTAATAGAAGAGTATATTAAAAGGCGCGGCGCCCTTAAGGTCGGGGTACAATGAATCCGTCATACGTTAAACTTCGCCTTTTTCAACTGACATTAACGCATCGACGGAGAAGGTTGGCACAATGAGCACTTTATTGACGGAAGCATTTGAACAGCGTAATAGGTCGATTCTCCATTTTATTTGTTAAATTCAACTTTTTGTATTCATTTCGTTTATTTATTTTGCTTAATTTTCTTTTTGCTGACACAAAACACAAAAAACTAAATCAGAAAATACCAAAAAAAAAAATCAACCAATAACTGTCAAACTACTCACTCAACGTACACAAAAAGTTAAAAGTTGACCAAATTTTGTACTTTGCGTTGACGGACACGTACTGAATGTAACATACCTCATAAGAAACCATGTATTTCAACCTAGCTGTCAGTTGAAAAAGGCGAAGTTTAACGCATGACGGATTCATTGTGCCCCGGCCTTTATTTTGCCGACTACAGCCAGGGTGACCGATGACATTTTTTAAAAAGTGGCACTAAATAGGGGATTTATCAAAAAAAAGGGGGCAAAATTAAAAAAAAGCGAGTAAACTGCACTAAACTTTTTATTTTTAATGTATTTTCATATAACTCACCCTAAATAAAGGGGATCAAAAAGTGGCAAGGCAGTTGAAGAAGGGGAAACGTAGTCGAAAAAGTGACAAATCGCCACTTTAGTCGGTCAAACGGTCACGCTGACCACAGCTCCAAAACAACTCAAACTCTCTCTTGCTAGTTCTCAATTTTATGCACAAATTTATTAACAAAATTGAGAAATATTATTAAGATAAGTTACAGTGTTACCACCAGTAAAATTCAAAATTACACTTTAGTTTAAGCAAAATTGCCGGATGATTTAACTAAAATTACAACTGATCACAAATTAACGTTTTATTTTATAAAAATAAAAATAAAAAAAAATAAAAACACAAGAAATTCATTAAACGGAAATCGATATTAGTCAAATAGAATTTTTTATTTATTTCACAAATATAAAATAAAATAAAAATTGAAACAAAACAAGAAAATTGTAAATAATGATTCCTACTTCCAAATTTGTTCTAGAGAAAGTACAAAACGTTCAAAAATGTTGTCGTTTCTCTAAAAAAAACTTCTTTAGCAAATAAAATGTTTGCAATATTTTGCGACGACAGACAGTCTATTTCTCAAATCAGTTTTACAAATTCGCCAAAAAAAAAGCTTAAGCAACATAATTTTCGCATTTGGTTTACCAAAATCGATGATTGTTATCGTCAATAATCAGATTTTCGTCACAAAAAAAAACGAGGGGCTGTGGTTATTATTTTTCTAATTTTTAACTTATAAAGAAAATTAAAAAAAAACTAATTAGACATAGCTACTTTTATATATCACAAAAAGTGTCAGTTTCCCAACCCTGGAATCATCCTTTTAGATTTTTGTGTTTTTTTATACCAATCTATGAATATTAAAAATATAAAATATGTTTAATTTATAGAGAAAATGAAAAAAAATATTATTTTAGTAGCTGTGAACCGGGACTAACTCTCATGATCTCATGATATAATGAAAATTTATCCACTTTGCTTTTCAGTAACATATTTTAACGATATTCGGTGACGGGTGGAGAAAAAAATTCCTTATTATTCTTTATGCTTTTCGCTTATTTTAAAATTTTCTATACAGAGCTACCACATAATATTGAATTAAATGGTGAATAAGAGAAAGCGGGAGACTATCGTAAAAAAGAAACTACAGAATCACACTATCGTTATCGCAAGCGAATAATTATGTCGATAAATATTACGATTTTCGGTTCGCAAAAAGTTACTGAATCCAGTAGTGCGATAATCGTTAAAATATATCGAATTTGCTATTTAGTAACATTTTTAACGATATTCGCTGTAGGTTAATGTCAGCTGTGTCGTTATTTAAGCGACAATAATTTATATGCTGTTAATTTTATCGACAAAAATCAACAGAAAATATAAGCTGCGTACTATCGTTAAAAAGAAGTTACAGAATCACACAAATGTTATTGCAACCGACAAAATGTATAGACAAAAATTGCGATTATCGGATCGTTAAAAGTTATTGAATCGCAGTACATGTACTGGCATAGCATACTATGCTATGATACTAGCATATCACAAAAAAATTGCTTTAATTAATTATGCAACAACAATCTTTGACGTCACACTCATGCGTACTAGAGGCCTGCGTAAACAGTCTTGAAATGTAAAAACGTCACGATTTTTAAATGTATTCACATCGCATGTATTATACTAAAACAATAATAAATGCTGTCGTACTATAAGCGAAGCAGGATGGATGTATTGCTGTATGTGTATACCAGTGTTAACAAGCGATGACGTCAAGGTAGCTTGTCTGAAACAAACACTCAAAAGAAGTACTGTTGATTAGTGTATGCTTGTTATTTTTCATATTGTACGTTTGAGTGTGTGTGTGTGTAATATGTAGATGGTAACCCAGCGGGAACTAGAAGGAGTAGGGATGCGTTCTAGAAGGCCTCTGTACGCCTTCTTTTGGATGTAGAAGGCCTGCTTGCTCCATTTCATATTCATATCTTTTTTACACGCGTTGTCATTGCGGAGCAGGCCTTCTGTTCTTGCTTCTTTCGCCAGAGATTCTGGAAGGCCTTCAAACTAATAGATTTTGATTTTGCTTTGGTAAAAAAACCAAACAAAACATGTTACTCCTTCTCTTCTCCCTTCTCATAGAAGCGAGTGTGGAATGTGTATCGTATATTTTATGCGAAAGAGTCCTTTAATAAGGCCTGCACCAAGAAGGTCTTCTGAGTTTTACCGCTGGGAAGCTATTATGTGATTAACCACATACAACTAATGTTAATGCATGTGTGTGCCTTTGCATGTGCGCAGAAAAATAAAATATCATACACACATACATGCATGACGCTTGTAGACGTGCTTATGCGTAGAAAGAAGCTAGTATTACAAATTCTTCCGTCACGAAGTGTTTTCTTCTTTACTCTTATACCTACAATACTGAAACAAATTTCTTGCAAACAGTGTTGTTAACGTTTGTTTTATAAGATTTCGCTGTAGCAAAGCATTTGAAAAATCCCTCATGTCTTAAAAGTTCTTATAAGATATCTTGTGCAGGAGACTAATGCACCCAGACAAAAATTTATAAAGGTACGGTCACACTTGACAGATATTTGATCAAAAAATTGTAACTACTAAATACTAATAAAAAAAGTTTTGATTCTAGGCAATATTATAGAATCCAACAGTATTGGAAAGTGTTTAACTTAACAAAGTCATGCCTGAATCAAAACGGTTTTCATTAGTATTTAGTGGTTGCGCTTTTTTGGGCAAATGTTTGTCAAGTGTGACCGTACCTTAAGTTAGAATCCAGATGAACACAGCCATATACAAAATTTATTCAAAGTATTTTGCTTTTCGTATCGATTAAATCATACATTGTTGACACTTATTGCATTATAAATTGCCGGCGGTTTAACTGTTTGCAAATAAAATACAATATAAATTTTTTTTCTAGATAGACAGACGACTTAAAGTATGGTGCTTATTGTATTTCCCCTTAGGGTGGGGCTCTTTAAATAAACACTTGAAATGGCCGGTATAATCTTATCGCTAAAAACAGAATAAAAAATTATAGAAATAAATAAAAAAAAAATAATAATCATAACAAACAATTTAAAACATTTTTAATCACAAGTCAGACATTGTGAAGATTATTCAATTAGAACTTTAGGGGCTCATATTGTGGATTATTTATTAAACGCTTGGATTAGGATCAATGTAATTGAAAGCAATGCGTAAGATCCAAACATGCCTGACAACTCGACTCAGAGGTGGCAAAAAAATTCACAACCTATGATTAGCAGTCGTAAGTCGTACATGAATTGTTTGGTAATTTCAATAAAAATAATCACCCTTATTCCAGTTGTCGACATCGATGTCAATTTAATAATACAAAAAAATTGGGGCTTCTGTACTATAGGGTTGCATTTGTATACTCGTTTGTATGTACCATATAATTGTAGTGTGAGCGACAGAACTAGTATAAAAGTTATTGTGTGTGCGTGCTTTTCCAATTTAAAATACAATGAAAACAAATAACAATTGCTTAGTCCCAAATCCCACTATGCAAGTCTTATTGCTAAGCTGATTAATTTTAGGGAGAGAGAGACGAGGGGAACAGAAACGTTTCTTTTCCCCCCGTCTCTCTCTCTCTCTCCTAACAAACTAATCAGCTTAGCAATAAGACTTGCATAGTGTAAATTGGGACTTATTGTATTGCTGCTGAGCAACTGTTTGATCTGTTTTTGCCCAAAAATACATATTGTAATAAATACAAATATATGAAAAAACCACTATTGAAACAAATAAATGATGTGCAGATGTATGTGCGGGCGTTCGTTATGTTATTTTGTGGCGCAGCCAAAGTATAGAGAGAGAAAGAGACAATTTTGCTCTGAGAGTAATTACAAATGCATGTGTTTCATGTACATGTATCATTTACTTACATGTGTATGTGAAATTTTACTTTCGTTCATTCATTGAGGTAGTTTAGACGAGAACAATTTTCAAGCCGCACAATTTTTGTTATTTTCCAAATTACACGAGACTAATTCATCTGGCACAAAATGTATTCGTATACACAGCTGTGTGTGTGTTAGTGTTTTTAGTATTCATTTAACATTTGCTGTTTTTTAAGTTGTATGTGTATTGGTTTTATGCTGCTAATGCGGGGTTGAAGCTGGTTGAAAAGTTATGCCAACCGCAAAACCACTCTCTTTGCCTCTCTCACCAACAAACTGGAATGTTATGCCAGCACAATTATGCCCGTGTAAATCAGCGCAATCATCAACCATGGATTTTTTTTTTCAACACACCATGTGGTACTTATGTTAAAACCAGTTTTATGTATCTTATTTGTTATAGAAAAACAAATACATACAAACGTGATTTTCTCATTTGGTCATTGCACAACCATACAATAACTGCTTTAAAAATCAACATTTACAACTAGTAAATGTAGAAACAGAATAAAGTCTGCAACTTCAGGAAAATCGGTGACAAATTAATCAAGCCCATAATAACATCGACGGCAGCAGGGTGACCGATGACATTTTTCGAAAAGTGGCACAAAAAGGGGATTTTAAAAAAAAAAGTAGCACCAAAAAGGGGATTTTTTAAAAAAAAGGGGCAACATTTAAAAAAATTAAATAACTGCAATAAACTTTTGTTTTTAATGTATTATGTTCAATTTATTTAAAAATAAAAGTTTACATTCCATGTAATATCTACATTATATATATTATGTTGAATTTATTTCAAAACAATTTAATACCTACATATCTACATGCATAAACAACACATACATACATATCGGTCATTTACTTCAATAGTGGCACAACTCAAAAAAACCAGTTTTGCAGAAAACGCGTTTTAAGTTTTCAATTTGCATACAACAATGGAGAAATGAAAAAATAATCTTCTCTCAGGAGGTAATGGCACAAGCTATTTCTATGAAATATGAAATACGAAATGCCGAATCTTTCTGCATTATTAACTCAAAAAAACTATTTTTTGAGTTATGCCACTATTGAAGTAAATGAGCGATATGTACATTATGATACCTTAAAGATTTATATCTATATGTGTTACATATACATATAGTGTTTATATAACTACTAAAAATACATGTAATTTTATTAATTTAAATGATATGGTTTTGTTTAGTTTATTAAAAATACAAAAAATATAACATATCGTCGCTGTTTTATCTAACTGACCTATCTAACATTTTAAAAATTTTACAGGAGAGCAGCTTTTATGATTGTTTTATACATGTATTCGTATGGAAACATCTGAAATATTTTTACTGTTATAGGCTCAACAGTAATGTTTACAGTCATACAAATTGTAGACAAGGTCTATTATGACTCATAAAGTCTAGTAGTGGACTTAACTCATTTTTCAAAAAAAAGTTCAGTTAAGTCGGTTAGTAAAAAGCGACGATATATATGTACATATGTAATTATAAACTAGGATCGCCCCGTGGTCTCATTTCGACCACTTGACTCGATTGTGTACATGTGTACTTGGAACTACAAAACATATACGAATTAGAAAGTTGTTTGCTTTCAAGCGAATTCAAAACGCGATTTACAAATCTTATACTGAGAATTAAAAAAGCAATTTCATATATTTTGCATATCTACGAAAAAATATGTATCTTTTAAAGCAATATTGGTAGACGATAAGATACTGAAAAGTGTACTACAAAAAGTATGTGTCGTATTTATATAAGATATTATATAACCAAGATATTATCTGTAGTATGTATAATATAAAAATATATAAAAATAATTTTTGGTGTTTGAGGAACCTTTAAAAGAAATTTTAAGAACTGATTATACCAATATTTAGGGTGCTAACATACATATATGTTTATTTCACAAAAATTAATTCGAAATTATACCAACAAGAATATTAACAAGAAAATTAAAACTGCATTGGACAAGTTATGTTACAGGCATAAAGTACATATCGTACATCCAGTTCAATAGTGTCATAACTCAAAAAATTAGTATTTTCAGTTAATCATGCAGAATTAGAGCTGCAAAACTATCGATAGTACTATCGATAGTATCGATAGTTTTGTTGTAAATGAAATATCGATAGTTTTTTCCACTATCGATACTATCGGCAAAAAAAAAACAAGTAATTAAAAGAGTAAAAATAATCGAAGTCAGTAAACAGTAGCCGACAGCTTTGAAGCAAATTATCCGTCGTTGATTTAAGTTTTTGTAAAGCGATGCAAAAGTTGGTACAATTGTATAATTTTGGCGCTATTTGAATGCCAAAAGTACCGTAGCACCGCAATGACCCATTTAGCACTACTGGAATCTCTTTATATTATATTAAATGCCAAAATTGCATTAAAATATATTAACCCCCTTATGCAAAAAATAATGCGTGCTTGAAGTGTACATTAAAAAAAATTTCCATAGAAAACCCGGTTTTAACGTTCACTTATTTTTTTGCACAAGGTGGTTAATCTTTAGCTCGAAGGTATTAGAAAATTATGTAAATCAAGCGATGTTTTCCGGTACTTAAAGAATTGCTGGAGGAATGTTATTTATTCTAAATTCATCTGCAAATGTGGAAATTTTATTTTCGTACCAAGGAGAGAAGCCGACTATTTGCATCGACTGTGAACAATCGAATAAAGAAAAGGTTATAAATGTAGTATATCGTAAATGTTACTTTTATATTCAGATCCCAGCAACTAATATTCTTTGTGCACCTTCTGGCGTTTTGTTAATTGATTTTTAGTTAATTAAAAAGTACAAGTATTAAAAAAATATAAATAAAGAATTAGGTACAATCGTACTGAAAAAATTTAATTTTTTTTTTCAAAGTTAGTACAATTTGTAAATATGACATCGCATCCCTGCTTCTGTATACATAAGTACTTAAATACATGTGTATGTATATGAATTTATTTATAAATCCAAGTGTTATTCGACAAATAGTAGTCACAAGTATCTTAATAAATTCAACATCGTCGACACAAAGATAAATTTTGGTGGTAGTGATATCGAGACGGCCGCCAATCGTCTCTTACGATAAAACTTTACAGTTAGTGTCTTAAAAGTTATCAACAATTTTCGCATTTTGATAATTCTAAACCATGGGTAGGGTAGGCCCATAAAATTTTAAGTTCAATAAAAAACTATATTTTCGATAATATGTCCCGCTTACGATAAAATCGAAAAAAAGGCTTGATATATTTTTATATACTAATGAAAATGTTGAAGACTCTGGATTTTTTTTTCGAGTCAAATGTAGTTTATGTGGCAACTTTTATAAAACTATTCGATACTATCGATAGTATCGATAGTTTTACATAAAACTATCGAAACTATCGAGTGGAGCGACTATCGATAGTTTTGCAGCTCTATGCAGAATAATAATGCATTCCGTAATTTATCTTGTGCAAAAATTTCATATAAATAAAAAAGTACAATTGAAAAAAGGGGCAAAAAGGGGCAAAATATCACAAAAAGTAGCAGATTTAGCTTTAAAAAAAAAGGGGACAAAAAGTGGCAAGGCAGTCGAAAAAGTGGCAAATTGCCACTTTAGTCGGTCGAACGGTCACGCTGGACGGCAGTAACTTCAAATGCTCTCTAATTTTTGTTTTATTTTCTTTTGTGCTTATTTTTCTTTGTAGTTTTGTTTACAAAATGTATGAAATTTATTGAAGGTATGGTAACATTTTTGTGAGAATAAGTATTTATGTGTGAGAGCATAAGAAAAAACGCTCTCAAAATAAAATAGATTCTATCTCACGACCGGTTTCTGCGGCTGTTTTTTGGTGTCAATTTGTATGGAAGCCCTTATTCTGTTTAATCATTAAAAGAAACGCTAAATAACATATTTTTTCATACAAGAACCAAAAAACACGCAAAACTGGTGCAAACAGATGCATATGTGCAATGCTATATTCTGTACCCGTTTTCGAAAACAACTGACTCCTGTTGGTAGGTTTATGCTATTTTCTAGACCTTAGGGCACGGAAATATGTTGTCAGTAGCATAAAATTGTTCTCGAGAGCGAGTAAACAATCCCAAAATTTTTTGGTATTATATTAAAGTGACGTCGATGTCGACAACTGGAATAAGGGTAAATGTTTATAATCAAATCTATGTATCGCTACCTTAATATAGAAAGGCCCTAAATCATTATGTTTTTGAAATCGGGATTTTGGCATTCGATACATTAGCTGCTCTTCAATCGAAATATATAGAAAAAAACTCGATTTCAAAAAAAATTAGTAACGATAATTGAACTCCTCCGAAACGGCTTAACCGATTTTTATGAAATTTTATATGCACACTTGGCAGGTCTGAGAACATGCCGTCATTTATTTTTCATAACCCCAAGTGGGCTGTGCCACGCCCGTACGAACGAAATATTTGTATGGGGAGGTGCAACTCCCCATACAAAGCAATTAATAATAATCTTATATCTTGAAAGCTGTAGGAGTCAGAGTCTTCAAATATAATATGGACTATTGAGATCAAGCTGCGAAGTAATTAAAAATATTGACAGAATAGGGCTTTACTTATCATGTGTCGTGTAGTTACAGGTTCGAGAACCCTGTCCACTTAATTTTTCGCCAAATAAGCTTCTGTCCCACGATGTCGACAGAAAACGTTCGATAGAAAACTTGTATTGATAATTCGGCCAATAAAAAACGGATTCAATTCAAAGATCTGAAACAGAATTATTTTCCAAAAAAAATTTATGGGATGTAAAATTAAATTTTAGTGGGCGTACTTCTGCTCATTTTTTAAATGCAAGATTTTGTGGTTTGCAGAGCTCAAGGTGTGTGTTAAGTTTTGTAAAAATCGGCAAAGTACAACAACTTATAATAAAATATTAAATTTTAATGGGCGTGACTTCCCCCATTTTTTTAATGCAAGATTGTGTCTATTTGAGAGCTCGAAGTGTGTGGTAAGTTTCGTAAAAATCGCTTAAGTAGAACCACGTGAAATATATTAATAAATTTTAATTAGAGTAGCCCCGCCCATTTTTGCAACTTTAAAATTGTGTAATTACAAGAAGCAAAGGTTCAAGTAAGTAGAATATCATAAAATCAAATAGAAAAATATGCGGCAGTGTCCCCCCACCCCCCCCCCCCCCCCCGCCAAATTTTTTTTTAATATAAGTAATCGACCGAACATTTTTCTGTCTACGTCGTAGGACAGGCCATAAAAATACATTAAATTGTATTCTTGAAAGGTAGAGCTTGAAAGGTAGAGGGCGTATTTCACTAGTGTTAGTGTAGATAATCTTAAAGATATTTACCCAAATATTTCTTAAAACAACTAGAGATATTATATTAAATTTTCATTGAAACAAATGAGAAGTCTAACTAGTAACACAGTTGAAACAAAATTATTATTAATCAATTGTATTCTTTTCTTTGCAGTTGGGTAGTTTTATTCTCCCATCCGGCCGATTTTACACCCGTCTGCACCACCGAATTGGGCCGCATGGCCGTGCATACTCAAGAATTCGCTAAACGCAATACGAAATGTTTAGCTCATTCCGTCGATCAAGTAAATTCGCACATCGATTGGGTTAAAGATATTAAGTCCTATTGTCTGGATATATCCGGTGACTTTCCCTATCCTATTGTTGCCGATCCGCATAGGGAATTAGCCGTGCTATTTGGTATGTTGGATGAAGATCAAATACACGATCCACAAGTTGGCAAAACTATTCGTGCTTTGTTCGTTATTGATCCCAGTCACAAATTACGTTTGTCCATGTACTATCCCATGTCCTGTGGGCGTAATATAGAGTAAGTATTTTTTTTTTTTTTTTTTTTTTTTTTTTTGATATACAATATCGTATAAGTATATATTAAATTATGGAATTTCTTTTGATGGTAGTGAAATCCTGCGCACGATAGATTCTTTGCAGTTGACCGATCATCTTAAGGCTGTGGCGACCCCAGCTAATTGGAGGGTAAGTTTTTTAGGGCCATTATTACAACTTAAAGATAGTTAAAAGTAGGATTTTATCGGACGTATAAAAACTTTATCATTTGCAAAATTTTGCTTTAGCCTAAAGTGAGCGATAAATTACAGGCAAGTTAATACTACCTGGTAAGTTAAATCCAATTTGCAATAATGGAAAGCTTTTTATACGTCCGATAAAATCCTTCTTTTAACTATCTTGAAATTGTAATAATGGCCCTTAAGGTTTTAATTCTTTTTATGTTTGTTTATTATTCAATATTGTTTTTTATTTATATTTAGCCCGGCCGCAAGATTATGATACTGCCCACTGTTACCGATGAAGATGCCCAGAAATTATTCCCCAAAGGCTTTCACAAAGTGTCCATGCCTTCTGGGGAAAATTATGTTAGAACCACTGATGATTATTAAGTTTAACTAAGAACTGATAGTCAACTGCAAGCGAAGGATAGCTTCTTTAGATATTCAAAAATTTCAAATGAGGCATTTACATCTGTGCATTTTTTTTACAAAATAATACACGAGTATCATAAAAAGTTTAATCTATAAATAATATTATGTGACCTTTTTCATAAAAAAAATTGCATAATTTTCAAAATGTTGCACGTCTTTAGAATTCATATATTATCATACGAATATGACCTTATGATAAGCATTTTTATATTTGTGTATGTATTTAAATAACTAGTATAAAATTACATAAGAAATTCAAGCCTTAAAAAATATTCATATGTATACTTAAAAGCGATACAAGTTTAATGAACAGCTAAATATTTGAAGATACTCAAGTTACAGCATATCTTGCAACTCTCGTTTTCTTTTTACACCAAAATTAAATAAAGTAGAAAAGAGTAATAATAAAACCACTTAGTACCGGTTTCACACACATCAAGTTTAACTGGTCAAGTCATGAGTTTTTAGGAGAGAGGGAAGAGAAAATGGGATGAGGTGCAGAATTGACCGTACTCGTCAACTTGCAGTCAGTATCTTGGAAACTGTAAGATGCAAACTGTTGAAATGTTCAAAAACGCTAAAACTAAAAAATACCAAAATAAAAAAATTGCCAAAACGAGAGAAAATCGCCAAAAACCGAAAAAATCACCAAAACTAAAAATACCAAAATCAAAAAAATCGTCAAAACGATGAAATCACCAAAAACCGAAAAAAATCGCCAAAACCGTAACAAGCGCCATTACTAAAAAAAATTGCTAAAACTGAAATAAATCGGCAAAAACTGAATAAAAACTAAAAAAAGCACCAAAACAAAAAACAATAGCCAGAGCTGAAAAAAGTCTACATTAGTTGAGCTTTTCGATTATATAGGCTAAAAATCTTTAGTATTATATATGTCTTTCCTGCCTCAGTCAATGTGGCAACTATTGCTCTCTTAATTTTTTCTAAGGGTACAAGGAGTCACAAAAGAATGCATAAGAATTTGTGCGATTGCATATATGTAGCTGTAAGTTGTTACCTGGCAAAGTCGCATATTTCGATGTCACGTGCGACATTGGAAAACAACATTTTACTCTATTAGTTTTTTCTACGGAAACAAAGAGTCAATAAAGTATGCATAAAAAACTATGCGATTGCAAAAATTTATATTTTGATGTCACGTGCGACATTGGAAAACAACATTTTACTCTGTTAATTTTTTTCTAAGGGCACAAATAATCAAAGAAGAATGCATAAGAAACTATGCGATTGCAAATAACTGTAAAATTTTCCTTTGCGAAATCTATTATTTCTATGTCACGTGCGTCATTGGGAAACAACATTTCTTATCAGCACAAACTCAGATATTTAATACAATTAAAATATAAAAAAATATGAATAATATAAAGATTTAATTAACATAGAGATTTGTGATCCTTAAATATATACATACATATAAATTTGGTCACGTGCAACATCGTAAGTGTAAAGTTTAAAAAAAATACATAATAAAAATGTTTACATATTTTTATATCATTGAAGCAAAGATGAGCAAAAATGACTAAAAAATGCAGCCAGTTGCATGTTGTGCAGAGAATTTGTTACGTTTTAGAAAATTTATACTGAAACTTTTGTAAATAGCGTTACTAAAAGAGCGTTACCCAAGATATGAAAAGCCCCTAAGAGAAGTCGACAGAAGCTCATAATTTATAACAAATAACATAATAAGCAACAGAAACAATATAAATTTCATGATTGAAAAAATGTCACGTGCGACTATGATTAAAATTTAATTTAAAAAATATATAAATAATTTTTGGCAAAATCAAAACCATTTTAGTAAGATATTACATCATGGAAAAAAGTCACATGCAACTTTTCACTTGCGACTGTGATTAAAATTGGTCTAAAAAATTACACATTAATATATTACATAAGGTTTAGCTTAAATCAGCGTTTAAGTCGTTAGTCATGAAATTAATTTCTGGTTTTGTCACATGCGAAAGCCTTGCTTTCTTGCAATTATCTTCAAAACGAATGACCACATACGTAAAAGACAAAATCGACAGGAGCTCATGATTTATGTTTTCATAACAAGAGCAACAGAAACATTATAAATATCATAATTTAAAAAAATGTCACGTGCGACTGTGATTAAAATTGAGTAAAACAAAATATACATTATTTTTGGATGAAATCAAAACCATTTTAAAGAGATATCAGATTTCGCCTAAATCAGCGTTTTAATCGTTGGTAGGAAAAACAATTTATATTTTTTGTCACATGCGAATGCCTTGGTTTCTTGCAATTATGTATTTTGAAAACAAAAAATTGCTCAAAATCAAACGTCGCACCAATTATAGGGCTTTAATTCAGAGCTATAAGTTACGCTTATTGACAAAATAAAAATCTTTTCTCACTTCAAACATGTACGACGGTCACGTTCGACATAATGGAAATGCCCATGTGTATGTAATGTAATGCAAAAAAGATCAAATAGTAAACTGACGTATATTCCATAAGAAAACGGGTTGTTCTAAATGTTTTTGCATATCGTCAGCTGAAGTGCAAAACCGCACAACTAACAAGAAATTCAAAATGGCATTTTTAATTAATAGTTGAATGATTTTAAATCTTATAAGAATCAGCCGAATTAAAATGGAAAACAAAATATGTACTTTGCTTCAGTCACTTGAATAATTTTGGGTCTGTCCCACGATGTCGACATCGTTGGACAGGCCCTTTGTTTAGTTTTTGCTGTCTCCCATAACATTTAAAAAAAAAATTGTAGTTACGTGATTTTGTATTTCAGCTAAAGACATGTGCATTAGATTGATGAATATATCTCTCATCACTACCGTTCAAATGATCAGTCAATTGACTGTCACTGTTAAATTAAAATATAAAATTGTTGCAATAAAAAAAATCTGTTCTTACATAACTTTTTTAAAAATATGTAAATCTTTACGCCCAACAATAAGAAGGAAATTAACTCAAATATTTGTCGTACGTTATGTATTCATGCAAATTTTTTTTTATTTAATTTATTGCTGACTTTAAATTAAATCAATTAAGGCAATTTTTATATGTGTACAATAAACTGTAAATTAGTTTAAATAAGTTCTCTTAAAGAGAGCGAATAGATAATAAAAATATTTATCTTTTAATCTGTTAAAACGAGTTCAGTTTGATAAGAAAGTTTAGCAAATAATGTTTTGAAATTTATGTTTAAAAACACACACTCGTACATACGAGTACACATGTATCATTTATTTAGGTTTGCTAAAAAAATGTATAAATGACTGCAGATTTCATGGATGAATGCCAAAAAAATATATAAATAAATGACAAAGCAAAAAAAAATTACTACCACAATGGCTCTGCATATTTTACTGCTGCATGTAAACACAAGAAAGAAACTATTACACTATCACTATAAGATTGCAGCTTCGAAAATAAGGCATACTCATCACGATGAATTTGCAAGTCGTAAAGCTCGTGTTATTGCCTGTTTAGGGTCAATATACCAGGTATAATCGCCTTAGTTTGTCTTGAAAAATGCTTTCTTGGGATATTAAAAACTTTACCGAACATCTGTGTTGACATTCGAGGGAGATTTAAATTACAGGCGCTCAGACCCACTGGTATAAATTCGTCTTGGAGTGTTAAGGCAGAATTACCCGACTGTAAATGTAGAACTGTAAATGTAATTGTGTCAGCTGATCGAATCTGTTGCATGAAAAGCTATGAAAATGCTTACCTGACTGAAATGTCACGTAAATGTAACGTCCGAACCTGCAGAAAATAGAATTTCATGTCGAGGTTAAAGGCTCAGTTAGCCGACTGTAATGTAATGTAACAGCAACAGTAAGAAACAGCTGATCGATTTTTTTTATGTGAAAAGTAATGAAAATGGCTATAGAGATGTAATGTAACGTAACCTACTTTTCATATAAAAATATCAATCAGCCGTTTTCTACGTTACAGTTACGTTACATTACAGCCGACTGTAACGTAATGTAACTGCAACAGTAGGAAACAGCTGATCGATATTGTTATGTGAAAAGTAATGAAAATGGTTATAGAGATGTAATGTAACGTAACCTACTTTTCATATAAAAATATCGATCAGCTGTTTCCTACGCTGCAGTTACATTACATTACAGTCGGCTAACTGGGCGTTAACTGAGCCTTTACTTGTAATGGTTTTTTCTGAAAAATATTATATATTGTGTAAATGTATCTTCCCGTATATCAGATCATCGTTTTCTACTTTCAAGTTTTTTTTTTATACGTTCGAAAAAATATATGGATAAATATTGTTACGTTTTTACCTTTTCAAAACGTTGTTTTTGTTAATTCGAAGATGTGCAATAAAATAAAAAGTTGCACGTGCACAATTTTTATCAAATCACACAAAAAAAATTACATTTACGTATGTATGTATGTACATATCGCTCATTTACTTCAATAGTGGCACAACTCAAAAAAAACCAGTTTTGCAGAAAACGCGTATTAAGTTTTTATTTTGCATACAACTCAATGGAGAAATGAAAAAAAATTCTTCTCTCAGGAGGTGATGGTACAAGCTATTTATATGAAATTTTTACACAAGATAAAATACAAAATGCCGCATCTTTCTGCATTATTAACTCAAAAAACTCATTTTTTGAGTTATGCCACTATTGAAGCAAATGAGCGATATGTATGTATATATGAGTATTTATAAATGAATATGCAATCCCAGGCCTACAATAAATAACATTGCCAGGCAGCACAAGCTGTAACAGCACTACGGTAACGCTGTTGCCAACAAACCGTTTAATATGTATTCCCCCTCCTTCCCCTCTTTTTGTTTATTATTTAAGAATTAAATAACCTTAACGACGTACATAAGTACATACAGAGACAATTGATAATGATAAATTCTAATCAGGAGAAAACACAATACTACAACAACAACAAAAAATAAACAATAAATATCAACAGTTTGTATAAAAAAAAGAGACTGTTTGCTAGAAACTTAAGGCCCAACTATAATATGAATAAGCTGGCTTAAGCTAATGTCAGAATTGAACGATAAGTCTGTCAAATGCTTAAACAATTCAGATGTGACTTTTAGGTGGCCACAATGTACTTACATGCACTTAAGTATTCTTTAGCCACAGCTGCACATCTAGGTATTGTCAATAATTTTGTATTAATTTTATTTCTTCTCATAACTCATAAATGAATGCAATTCAATCAAACTAACTTGAAAGAATGTCCTAATCTATTAAAAATTCACATATAAATATATCCATCACCTTATTACTTGTTTTATTTGTTTTGCCTACTAAAAAGTACAACAGTGAATATACATAAGTAAATACATGTGTATGTGTGTATATGTGTATTGTAAAACAAACAATGAAAATAAAAGTTTTGCTTTATTTTCCGAGTTTAAAATAAGAAACAATAAAAAAATATTTAAAATCAATGCATATTTCCTGCTGCTGCTTGTTTGAGTTTAAAAAATGCACAAACAGTTCTTTCCTTACGGAATGTGCGTTCAGTTTGGCACTTTACTTAAGCAAATGACATTTGACGAAACTTGACGAAAAGTTTGTTAAGTACATTATAGTTTGCCACATACGTTTTATATATAGCCGCACAGTTGCTAAAGCTAGCTTATTCATATTATAGTTGGGCCTTTAAACATTCTCACAGAAACAGCAGAGTAGACAACAACTCAAGAGATTTTAACTGAAAGTGAATATTTTTTTTCCTTAAGTTTATTTAATAAAACAACAGCAAAAAAAAAATGCGTTTGGGATCTGTTGTACCGAATTTTGAAGCCGAAACTACTCAGGGCCCCATTAGGTTCTATGACTGGCAAGGCGATTCGTAAGTATTAAATGAAAAATTTAATGATAAAAAATATATAGGTATATAAATTGTGCGGGTGTGGCAAGTATTACATTTCAAAGTGCTTGAATTTTGAAAAGCTTAATTAAACAAGTGCACAGCAAAATGAAATTCTTTGTAGTGTTTTTTTTTGTAATAGAAAACTTAAAACAATTTCAATTACCTAGTACATGCCTTTTTTAAGCAAATTGTAAAATATGGTAAAAGTGTTTCCATACAAGGAATTGAAAAAAAATAAGTTTTCAATATTTAAAACATGTCTACATATACTTCAAGCAATCAAACTCATATCAAATCAAACAAAAACAAATTTACAAAACATAAAAAAAATTAATATAACAATCGCTTCTCCAATAATGAATAATACATACATAGTTAAATTTTCCAATTACATTCTTGCAACGAATTCACATGCAAGTTTTTGATGAAATTTATTGTAGAGACCTGCGTAATCGGTCTTGAAATGTAAATACGTCTTGTTTTTTTAAATGTATTGTTGTAGCATGTATGTATTATACTAAATAATAAGCGAAGCACTATGGATGTATTGATGTAGTACGTGTATATGAGTGTTTAAAAGCGATGTCGCGAAGACTTCCTGTCTATAACAAACACTCAAAAGAAGTAGTGTTGATGCGTGTATGCTTGTTAGTCCCAATTTACACTATGCAAGTCTTATTGCTAAGCTGATTAGTTTGTTTGGCTAGAGAGACGGGGGGAAAAGGAACGTTGCTGTTCCCCTCGTCTCTTTCCCTGAAACGAATCAGCTTAGCAATAAGACTTGCATAGTGTGATTTGCGACTTATTTTGCATATTGTACGTTTGAGTGTGTTTAAGGGAGGTTTTTTTTAAAGCAAGCGCACACAACTAATGTCAATGCATGTGTGCGTTTGTATGTGCGCAAAAAAAATTAAAGATCATTCACACAATGTGTGTGCGTATGTACATTAGAGCTGTGTAGCTCATGAACGCTCGATGTGTACCGCTCGATGTTTTCCTTCATTCAGTTTGTGTTTCAAGTCTTTTATGTCAAATTTGCTTTCGTTCATGTTTGCTATTTATGTTATGTCTTTTTGTTTGAGTTGAGTTTTTGTGTTTTAAAAGGTTTAGGTACGTGTATACTTAATTCTATTTAACATGGCTGTGGCACTGCCATCATTCTTTTTATAATTTGATTTAACAGTCTTTTCACAAGAAGCATTTTTACTAGTGTTTTTTATAAAGCGTTTTTACAAACTAAAGATGTTAGACCTTAACTGTAATATATAGTTTATACATATGTACATTTCATTGCCGTAATTTAAACTGAATTTGTAGTGCTTGAGATACTTCTTTTGTTTCCGGTAAAATATTTTTGAGGACAAAATTTTAACTTATGGCCTATTTCCCACCTGCGAAAGAAAACGTTCGACTTACAATTTATATTGAAAACAAAAACAAATTTTCGTATTTTATTGTTGTTTTCAATATAAATTGTAAGTCGAACGTTTTCTTTCGCAGGTGGGAAATAGACCATTAAACTTTGAGAAGTAACATTCAAACATTGATGCGCTTTTGATATATAAATAACGATAAAAAGTACCTTTCTCAATCTTAATATTAAACTAAATATTAAGCCAAAATAAAATGTACAATATTCTAGTCGAAAGAACAAGAAATTATTTATAAAATGAATTTAAATATAATTTTTTAAATAAATAATTCAACTTTTTTTTAATAAATTCTTCAATTCATTCATTCGCATTATTTAAATACTCGTATATACAACCGATTTTAATATTCTTACAAAATAGCATTGTTTCATACTGTAGTTCAAAAGTGAACGATTGAACGAACGGGTAAATTTTTTGCTAATTGAACGAAAATGACCGGTCACTGAAAAGAACGATTTGGCACAGCTCTAATGTACATTCATACATGTATGACGTTTATATACGCGCCCATGCGTATGAAGCATCAGAAATTCTTCCGTTACGAAGTATTATCTTCTTTACTCCTATACCTACAATACTGAAACAAATTTCTTGCCAACAGTGTTGTTTACGTTTGTTTTAGAAGTTTTCGCTATAGTAAAGCATTTAAAAAATCCTCATGTCTTAAAAGTGCTTGTAAGGGGTCATGTGCAGGGCTTTAGTTTATTGCACGTAACTTTTCCTATTTGCTAATAGCAGCGCTAGGCAAGTGAGCGAATTTTTTTCCATTTTGTTATTCAGTTATACATATTTATTGCAACAATAAAATCGTGAATCTATGATTCAGCCCACTGTGCGCGACTTTCAGAAAGTTTCAATAGCTTTTTCTTTAAACAAATCTAGTGTATAGACGTTGCTTAACCAAAAAAAAAGCCAAAATTAAAAATAAAATAAATACTTTATATTAAATAAATCCGAGTACATATATTACTGAAATAAATATTTTTATTTTCTTTTATTTTCAGCTGGGTAGTGCTATTCTCTCATCCCTCCGACTTTACACCCGTTTGCACCACTGAATTGGGCCGCATGGCCGTTCATGCGCCACATTTTGCTAAACGCAATACCAAATGTTTGGCTCACTCTGTAGATCAGCTAAACTCACACGTGGACTGGGTCAATGACATTAAATCCTATTGTTTGGATATTCCCGGTGACTTTCCCTATCCCATTATTGCCGATCCAAATCGTGAATTGGCTGTACAATTCGGCATGTTGGATGAGGAACAAAGAAAAGATACCGAAATTGGTAAAACTATTCGTGCCTTGTTTATAATTGATCCCGAGCACAAATTGCGCTTGTCCATGTACTATCCCATGTCCTGTGGACGTAATGTGGAGTAAGTTTTCCTACAAAAAAATTTTAATTAAGAATTGATTTATTGATTTTTTTTATTTTTCAACAGTGAAATATTGCGTTGCATTGATTCTCTGCAATTGACTGATCGTCTGAAGGTTGTGGCCACGCCAGCTAATTGGACTGTAGGGTTTTCTTTAAACCTTTTTGCTTAATAAATTTAAAAAAAAAACTTAATTCTTTTTAATTATTTGCAGCCCGGCACCAAGGTGATGATTCTACCCACTGTCACCGATGCAGAGGCTGAAAAATTATTTCCCAAAGGCTTCAACAAGGTGTCTATGCCTTCTGGCGTTAATTATGTTAGAACCACGGAAAATTATTGAGATCTTTTTTACTTTTATTTTGTTTTAAATTTGTGCGAAATTAAAATTTTTTTAATGAAGTTTTTGTGATATACATAAGTTGAGATATTCTTATATGATTTCATATTAATTGCTAAATGATTTTGTTTTAAGTTTTTTTTATATATGTATATATTTAAAAAAAATGTTTTAAATATTTAACAACATATGTACATGGCAAGGCGATTTTATTACCAGGTGATCTCATTTCACCAGATGTCAATCAGCTGATAACTTCTCTGGATTCAAGGCCTATTTATTAGGTCTATGCAACTCTACAAATACACAGCAACACAAAAAATAACTTTGTGTTTCAGTTGTCAGAAACACACACAAACATGAACTTAACTCTATGGTGCAAACAGCTTTTGACAGTTAAAACACGAAAACACAGAATATCATCAGGACGATTGCGTTGACCTGATAAATAGGCCTTGTCTGGATTCAAATCAAAAGCAAAACGCACAGTGACGTATTTTGGAAAAAAAAAGTGGAAATAACTCTATAGTTTCTAAGCGGGCCGTCCGACGGTTATACAATTTCATATACCATTTTGGTATTATTTTTTTATAATTAATTGTTAGACCCCAAATGGTCGCTTTCGATAACCAGCTGATTCGAGCACGTTTTTTTTTTTTTTTTTGTTTGACATTATGGCATTCGCTATTGAACAATATAATAATATGCATCGATATCGAAGGCCACAATCTCAAATTGAAAAAACGTGATCGAATCAGCTCGTTATCGAAAGTGAGGTTTAGATCCCTGCATGTGCTTACATTATATGAAGAGTTTCCCGAGAAGACAGAGAGAGGTCTTACACAAAGTAATGCTTTCAAATTCTTATTCAGCAATATTTTTGACTGAAAATTCTCTTTTAGATGGAAAATTAATTTGCTTTTGAGTTCCCGGCAATTCCCAAAATTTTTTCGCAATATCCCAAAAATGGGATTTTTCAGTATTTTTGGTGTATTTTTCTTATTTTTCGCCGGGCTTGGAAATATTTAATAACATATTATACCTTGAAGTGGCATAATAAATTTTTTGGCTCCTGCTTGGGAATTTGAGAAAAAAAGAACTTAAATTTGATATTTATAACAAAAATAGGTCTATTTCGAAATGATCTATTTACTCCAATAAGGAAAATTTTTAGCAATCTTTAGTGTTAACTTTTGAATAAGTATAAATATAGGATTGGTATTTTCGCAAAAAACGCCGAAAAATCTACTTTTTTCAAAATTTTAATTTAAATTGCTTTTAACTTTTGACCATAGGCGTAGAAACGCCCTATGGGGGGTGCATTGCACCTCCAAGAGCTGTTGTTGCCCCCCTAGAATTATTATAAATTTCATGTAATTATTTATTTCAGTATTATTCTTGAAAATCGCCTGTCATGAGCCCCCTACGCCAATGCTTTTGACTAAATTAAGCCTTTGATACCAATTTTTTTTAATATTTTAATATTAAAAATTCTGTTTTAACTCTTTAATAAGTTTCTTTTTCTAAATCGGACAAGTTTTGACTTCGCCATTAGCAGATAACAGTGGGCCAAGGTGGGTAAAAAAAAGTTAAAGCTTTAATTTTTTTCTCAAATATTCCCTAGGCAGTAAGCGAAAGCTTTTGGCTAGAAAAAAATGCAAAAAATCTTTTTTATCAGATCAAAAACATCAGCTTGGCATCGTTTTGAATTGTTTCATTTAACACTAGGATGCCCACTTTGAGGTTCTGCGGCTGCACTCCTTTTAAAGATATTTAATCCAAATTCTAGATTTAAGTTCTGTAAAACTTCCAGAAGAGCTGTGTGAAATTTTATAACAATCGGACGGCAAAATTATTTCCAATTTTTTTTTTTTTTTTTTTTTTTTTTGCCAAAATCCCCCACTGTGAAAACGTTTGAAAATTTATTGGCAACAGGAAATTGTACAATAACACATAAATTTTTTTTATTTTGTGATATTGCATTTCATTTTAAAATGAGTTCAAAAAATAAAATTTCAATGTTTTTCTCATTTTTATCGATTTTCCCAAGTTCCTGTTGTTTTTTGACACACTAGGTCCCCTTCTCGAAGAAGGTCACATATGTAAGTTAAACTCGGCTCAAATTCGCTTTGAAAAATTTATACTTTTGATCAAGGCGAATTGATACCAGGTGGTGTCGAGTTGCCACTCGGCATATTCGCCTTGCATATTTGGTAGTGTACAATTTTCTGCTGTCAGAATATTTCTTAACGTTTTGGTTCATTTGACAGCAGGGAATTTATGTCAGCTGACGAATTAAGATCATCTTATGTGAATTCGCCTTGGTCAAAGCTATCATTCAAGGCTGATGAATTTTCGACTGTCACTTAAGTGCGATAGCGTGCCACTGAAATTACTTTGTATATAGTTGCATGAAATTATAAACTTTGATGCGAAATGTTTGCTGGGATGCTGTTTGTTTTTACTGATTAAATACAAATAGTTGTATTATGCTATAAACACAATCAAAGGCTACCGACCATCGACTACCGACAACAAAAATAGCCAAGTCGCCAGCTACTTAATTCTTTTAACGACTACCGACCACTAACTACAAAAACTAAACATCTGTTTTGACATATTGTTACGTTTTTCTCTCTATGAAAACGCTTTTCCGTAGATCCGAAGATTTGCAAATGAATACAAGAGCCGAGTGTAGTAATTAGGGTTAAGAATGATACAAGTTTTATTTACAAATACACTTAAACTAAATTACTCAAGAGCTTATATAAACTAATACAACTTAAACTACTGAATTACACACAAATATTCATAACTGGTTACCACTACGCCTTCCTCGCTGTAGTTTACACACGTCTCTTAGCTGGCTGCGCAAGTATTCACGTGACACCTCTCTGTATGCTGCCGTCACTTACGAGACTCTCTCTGCCGTCACTCACAGTTGATACACCAATACCTCTTTGTCTGCTGGTCGTCACACACGGCACTCACTCTGCCGACACTCACAGTTGATACACCAATAAAGACTCACTGGCTTTACTTACACCCTTACACACGTCTATTCGCTGCGCTGTTCCCTTTACTCCAGTCGACACGATAGACTCCACAATAATCTCAATTCCACGACAGACTATTATTAATTCACAACTTAATTATCAACTGACTAACGAGTTCTTAACTTCACTACTTTCTGATTAGCACTAACTATAACTGTTCGCGACTGACTTACGACTGCAACTAACTCACTCATTGGATGCGTCACCTCTATTTATATTTCACACAAATTCCACTAGAAGTTTCAAGCAATGTCTAGACGATCATTGTCATCTTATATGCTGCCTAATTAAGTTCATGTGGTAACTATGTACATACATGCGTATATGCATACGTGTGTACATCATTAACTAAGCAATACAGGGTGGTTGTTTATCTTTTGCTTTTCGTTTGAATTGGCATGTATGTATGTGTGTAAATATGTGAATCTTCTTAATAAGCAGACGCTTTTTGTTGTTGCTTTTGCTTGTTTACGTTTAATGCTGTGCATGCTTATTTAGTTGTTTGCTACTATTCTAGACTATTCTTTGCTTTGACCCTGTAGGAATATTTTCGCGTAGCATTTGCATTAACCCTGTTGGAATATTTTTGTGTAATGCTGCTTAACATTGTTGACGGCTATTTTCGTAACAATATGTATTAAAGTTAACCAAAGCAAAACAAACTTGATTTTTTTAAGTGAATTTGTGTGAAAAAAAAATTTCAAATGTGTCAAGAAAATTTAATTAACTTTATAAGTACTATTGCTACTATTGCTTGATTATTCACCCTTATTCTATTTGGCGTCGGCAACATCGTCATCAATTTTGAAACAACATCAATATAACACAACATCAATGCTAACTTTGTATTCCCTAACAGTGTTATGACGACGTTGCCTGTTTATCGATAAATACAATACACATATCCAATATTTGAGTCAGCTGGTTCATTTTGTTTACTATTTTTGGTAAAAGTATTTTTGAATAAGTAAAAGCTTTGTAAATAAATTAAAATAAAAATTAAAAAAAAAAAATGTTTTTCTTTCCTATTGAGACGATGAAAAAAAAATTAATAGTGAAAATAAGATTTCTCAGACAAAAGTGATGCATTTGCCAGTTACCCAAGGAAGTAAGTGATAAGTTCTCTCATGTTTTTGGAAAATAATGAGTAATGTTCATCCTTTTAATATTTTACAAATATTTTCGGCTGAACAAAACATCATTGAGGAATGTATTGGATACAATAGAGCCTAACTTTTGAAACAAAAGGGATCAGATCAACGTTTATTGGAGCTTGGAGCTTCCTCCAAAGGTACTCAGTGCTAATTGTTTATATACCCCGCCTTCAGTTGCTTTGCTGTTGTTGTTTGCAACCTTTTTTTAATTTAAACCTCAGTATAATTTCCCAACACACTATTTACCTTACTTTTTGCCATCCACCACTAGTTCTAATTGGTGGACCGAGGGAATTTAGTGCAGTCTCACATTCTCACTGCACCCCTGAGGAATCCTCTAGCAAAAGAAGGACTTTTCCAACTCTTCCACAAGCTTTTCAAATTGGTTGGGTTTGGTAATTTTAATTTTGTCCATATTATATTTTTCACTTTTTTTTAAGAACTTTTTTCAAATAAATATGTACATTTTTATATCTATTTATATTTCACTTTTTTACCATTTAAATTATTTTTCAAATTCGTTGAGGCATGCACACAACAGAACACGACATCAAAAACACTGACGACAAAATGAACGGCAACATCAACATCAATGTTTCTTTCAGAATACCAAACATATGCTGACAGTCATCGATAAATGGCAATGCTATCTACGGGAATACCGATTTGCTAAACAACATTAAAAACGACGTCGTGTTATGTTGCCGACGCCAAATAGAATAAGGGTGATTATTTTTCAATGGTGCCACTATAATAGTTTTTCGCGTTTTTAATAGCGATATTTAATGTATTGCGTTTTTAAAACCACCATTTCATGCATTTATTGTATTGGCAGCACTAATCTGTCTTTTGTAGCCAAGAAAAATAGAAATTAGCCTAAGTTGGCTACGGGCTACAAAAGTAGCCGTGTAGTCGGTAGTCGTGTAGCGGCTAAAAGAATTATTCTCATAAGCACGCATGTATTCTATTTTTGACATCTTGTAGTCGATGGTCGGTGGACTTGATTGTGTTTATAGCATTAAAAAAAATAAAATAATAGATTAAAAAAAAATGAAATGTTGTGAAATCAGTTCTCTTTTAAAGAGTTTAAACGATAAAGAGATTTTTAAAATCTCTGTTTACTCGTAAATTTAATGAAATTATTAAAGCGTGTTTGTCTACTAGAATAACAATTATTTTTAAAATGTTAAAATGTATTATGTATTTCAATATGTTTGCTGAAGACAAAAAAATTATAATAAATAATGACTGGGCGTAATTCACTGCTGCATACATACATAAGTATTTAATATAAAAAACAAAAAGATAATGACTTGCTAAATTTAATTTTGAAAATCGGATGAATTGCTTAAAACCAAATGATTTCGCACAATTTGATGACAATGACTTAACAATTTCGTGAAATTTATTGAAAGTGTGAAAAGTTTATTTTTTGGAACTAGATCTTGCTAATTCATTGAAAAAAAAATATATAAAACTTCTTGCCTTCTTTTAGATAATTATAGCAATTGAATATGGAAGTATGATATTCGAATTGCTGCTTCCAAGAAGAAATTAAAACCAATTTCTTGTCATTTTAATTTATTAATCTGTAATAGAAATTAAACTCATCAATATAATTGTTGAAGAATAATCAATTCAACAAATTTGTTTTAACCTGTTATCAATAGTGCTTATTTAAAACTTCATAACGCTTCAATAAAGCTGAATAATAGTATTTTTAAATTGTTTCATTTTTAATTCAATATTGTTTCAAGGTTAATACTAAAATAAAAAAAAATCAAATTTCAATAACTTTTCCACATTGTTTCAATAAAACGATTGTGGTCTTATAAGAATTCAATATTATTTAAATCCCGAAAAAATATTATTTGTATATTCAGGCATGTTCTTAAAATCACATTTTACAAATCACATGTGATTTTAAAAGTAATAATGGTCATGCAGATATTTTTTCACATTTTTTTTTTTTTGTAATTTTTCTTTTTTTGTATAGGACATCAACTATCATTTCTGAAAGAAATTTATCGTTTATAAGGATTTTAAAAACGTCTACAGGACTATTATTGCTTTTTAGATCACATGATGCGATTTAAAAAATGTGAGGAAGGCGTTGGCTGAGGTAGTTAGCACGTTGACTACAAAACCAAAGGTCCTGAGTTCGAGTCTGGTCTCCGACTGTCATTAAATAACAACACCCCGCATTTTTCTGACGTACATTAGTGTGCCTTCGTATTAGTTATTGTAGCAAAGCTTAAGCTGTGAAGGCATAGAAAATGGTCACAAAAAACTACACCGGCTTCAGCAGATACTAATCCTAATGTAACATCAGAGCGTTCTCCTTCATCGGTACTGTGTAGCAGAAATATCTGCGAATTAAAATAACCAATAAAATGGCTAATAAGCTCAGCTTTGAAAATTTAGTACGCCTCATTGACACCAGAGGCGCTGCAACATTGCATTATTAATAAAAACGTGCAAAAAGCAGAGTTGTAAAAGAATGAAGCATTCCTCTATCTCTTCCTTCACCACCTGTCTTCTCTATCACTATCCCTTTCCTAAAGAAGGTATATACCCAGTAATAGTAGTAGGCATTCTTTGCCCGAGTATTAATTCTCTTTAAAAACAAAAATTGATTTCCAGAACATGCCTGCTTATTTCCATATTAAAACTACCAAAACTTAAAACTAATATAGTTCCACATTGTAGTAAAAAATTTCAACATCACTAGACTTTCTTTAATGTTTCTTAATTGATTCAATATGGTTTTTTATTGATTTTATGCTCTTTTTTCTGCGTGTACAGACTTGCTTGTAAAAACGCATGGAAGAAAATTGGTTCAAGAAAAATTGATGTATGTAAAATACTTTTTGCGATCGAGTCAGCTGGTTTATTGAGCTTCGAAATATTGTAAACATAAAAACAGCTGATTTGCATTTAAGCTAATGCGGCTCGTGGTATTAATGTGCCCTAAACCAGCTGATACAAGTGTTAATTAGTCCAATCAATAACGTGTAGGGGTCTTGAGCATAACTGCTCAACCACCACGGTTTTTTACTCTATTTTTCACAATCCCAACTTATCTCTCACACATTTCGAGAGCTGCAACCAACAATCGAATGGTTCTCTTTCATTTTTCTTAATATTTTAAATCTAAAAAAACAAATAATTATCATCAGCAATAGTTGTGTATGATCAGCTATATAAAGCAGAGGCTAACTGTTAGAAATTTAAGTATTTCAGTAACAGTAACAACAGAACTAACTCTCAAGAGTTGAATTGAATTAAAATTTCCGTTTAACACACACACACAAAATGCGTTTGGGATCAACTGTGCCAAATTTCAAAGCCGAAACTACCCAAGGGCCCATTAAATTCTATGACTGGCAAGGCGATTCGTAAGTAAAAAAGCTAAAGTAATTCTACATATCGGTAGCTGTAAAGCAAAATCGTGTAACAACACTTCTTTAGATTTGAAAAAAGAGACAAAAACTAAACCAAACAATTCAAGTGTGTGAAGTAGTTTTTTTATTTATTTTAATGCGGCTGCTTGATATCATAAAGTTTTGAAAATTTGTGGAAACATTTAATACCCAATCATTAATTTAAAATTCGATTTTGAATTTTATTGCTAGTTACGCTATTTTGTATTTAAGCTGACGATATGTATGTACAGTACGCTATTTAGGAAACATATTTAAAAATTATTGAACTTGAAAAACACTACCACACGATTTTTTATACTTAAATGTCAACTAGTTGTAAGAGACTAAATTTAATTAACTTTCAAATATTTACATGTGTAATTCAATTCAATATTAGCAAAATATTATTTCATCGTGATTGCAAATAATTATTAAAATTTATGAGCATGCGTATGAAAATTAAATGTGTGTAGAAAACTCTCATAATTAGAGCATTTTTCGCATAAACTTTCGAAACAAAATGAATGTAATTTTGAAATGAAGAAATAAACAACTTTCACCATTCATTTCAAAATTGTTTGCGTGTTCAAGGATCTTTTTTAAAATTAAAACAATTAAAAAATTCCAAATAATCATGCCTCTTTGTGTTGTTTCACCATGTAAATAATTTTAAAAAACTAAACCCTGAACTAATAACTTCGTATTTTCAACTTTTAGCTGGGCAGTTATATTTTCCCATCCCGCTGATTTCACACCCGTGTGCACCACTGAATTGGGCCGCATGGCCGTTCATGCGCCACATTTTGCTAAACGCAATACCAAATGTTTGGCTCACTCTGTGGATCAGCTAAACTCACACGTGGACTGGGTCAATGACATTAAATCCTATTGTTTAGACATTCCCGGTGACTTTCCCTATCCCATTATTGCCGATCCAAATCGTGAATTGGCTGTACAATTCGGTATGTTGGATGAGGAACAAAGAAAAGATACCGAAATTGGTAAAACTATTCGTGCCTTGTTTATAATTGATCCCGAGCACAAATTGCGCTTGTCCATGTACTATCCCATGTCATGTGGACGTAATGTGGAGTAAGTTTTCTTACAAAAAAATTTTAATTAAGAATTGATTTATTGATTTTTTTTATTTTTCAACAGTGAAATATTGCGTTGCATTGATTCTCTGCAATTGACTGATCGTCTTCAGGTTGTAGCCACGCCAGCTAATTGGACTGTAGGTTTTTCTTTAAACCATTTTGCTTAATAAATTTTGAAAAAAAAAACTTAATTCTTTTTAATTACTTGCAGCCCGGCACCAAGGTGATGATTCTACCCACTGTCACCGATGCAGAGGCTGAAAAATTATTTCCCAAGGGCTTCGACAAGGTGTCTATGCCTTCTGGTGTTAATTATGTTAGAACCACGGAAAATTATTAAGCCAAAAGTTACGCTTTTAAGGACATTTTTGAAATATTATGTAAGATATTATTGGTAGCAGAATTCAAAATTAACTATTTACTTAATAACTTTAGTTTATTTATTGCTATATGACTATATTGATTATGACTATAAGTTTTTTTTTTTTGTATAAATTAGATAAAATATTGCAAAATAAAAAACAGCAAAATACCATTTACTTACATTCACACATACTTTAAAGTTTTCGTTTCCTACATTTCAAATCCTTGCCATATGAATCTACATTTAAACTGAATTTAAAATTAAATTTTATCGTTGCCACTACATTTAAACTTTAGTCATTGCAGGCATCTGGCAGCCTATTTTCATATTTTGCTTTAACTTAAATTTTAGGCGCCCTTTTAGCAACAAACACACACACGAACTCTATTCGAACACTACACAATATTTGCACACATATAACTTCTTTACAAAAGTTATTCAAAACAAAACTTTATATTATTTGTGTAAAGGATTGATTTATCTTTAAGTTGAAACTAATTTTTTTACACTTAACTGGCTTATTAACACAAAATAATTAAAATTACTCGAGCTTAATACGAGCACAACCGAATAGATTTAAGAAACGAATAATAACTAAAGAATTAGGAAAATGAGTTGCCACATGTTATTAATATCAAGTTCTCGTTAAAAAGTAATAAGGATGCCACGGCACAGTCACCGTTAATTGGGGAAAAAATACTGCATTTATTTAGAAAATGGCATGAATATGTATGTGATATATAATAAAATATATATAAGTTTTACTAAAAGTATTAAAACTACATAGCTACTTAACAAAAATAATAAATAATCCCGATAAGCACTTTCTTAATGTTTTAGTTAACACCAAGTTGTTTTATATGAACCTAAAATAATTTAGCGAATGATACGAACAACCTTGGATACAATAGAAAAAATGGTAGTAATTACTCAACTTTTGAGTGGAGTGAAACTGCTAACTATGCGTTTCTAAGACAAACACTCAACGGTTGCGCAACACTTACGTTTTATGAATGCAACCAATAACTCACGAAAACTATTTGCAAACAACGCGCTAATTGCAAATAGGGTGTAAAATGTTGCCAAGTATTTTTGTTTTGTAAAAATGTAATACACATTTAACAAAGTGCGGCAGTATAATTCACAGATAGTATGTGCTATCTACATATACACGTTGAGTACAATATTTACAAATAGTTTTATTTATTTATTTATTTATTTATTTATTACCAATAACCTAGCCAATGCAATATTTGCGTTTAAACAAGGTATATAAATATGTATGTAAATGGGGTAACTATGTAATATTTAAAAAAAGGGGTTTACTTACATATTTTTCTCGCTGAATTTAATTTAATTTTACTTTCGTATAATTTAAATTATTTATTTTCTATATATTTTACAGCTACAAAAAAAACTTTTTATGACTTTTTGCATATTCAAATTTTAAAAAATTTTAGGTTATATTAATTTTGTATTCGTGTTTATTTCTTATTTAATTTTATTTAATTTACCACATACTAAAAACAATTATGTATTTCCTTTCCTATATTTCAAATCCTTGCCATATGAATCTAAATATATTCAAACTGAATTTCAAATTAAATTTTATCGCTGCCACTACATTTAAACTTTAATAATTGCAGTCATCTGGCAGCCTATTTTTGTATTTTTCTTTAACTTAAACTTTAGGCGCTCTTTTAACAACTTAAGCAACAAACACACACAAGAACATCCATTCGGACCCTACACAATATTTGCACGCAAAAAAACTTTTTTCCAACAATTATTCACGACAAAACTTTATATTATTTGTGTAAAGGATTGATTTATCTTTAAGTTGAAACCAATTTTTTTACATTTAACTTTCTTGTTAACACAAAATATTAAAATTACTCGAGCTTAATACGAGCACAACCGAATATATTTAAGAAACGAATAATAACTGAGGAACTAGGCAAGTGAGTTGCCACATGTTATTAATATCGTATTACTCGCTAGAATGTAAGTAATGATGCCACAGGGCAGTTACCGTTAATTGGGGGTTAAAAGACTGCAATTTAGACGATGGTGTGAATATGTGAATGCTATATGATAAATTATATAAATTTTCCTAAAAATATTAAAATTACATAACTGCTTAACATAAATAAATAATTAAAGTCTTAAATAATCCCTATAAGCACTAAATGTTACAGTTAATAGCAGCTTTTTTAAAGTATTGCTGATTTTTATTTGAACCTAAAACAGCTTTGGAAGTTGAAGAAAAATGTGATGTTATTAGAAATCGATGGATTTCCGAATGCCAGATACACAGACAAGAGTAAATAGGATTATAACAAAAGTAATGCCATTTTACTTCATAAGAACAAGTAAAATCTTTTTCCTTTTTTTAAGCTAAAATACCTGTTTTTGATATGTATTAAGGAATTAAAGGTATTAAATATTTGAATAGTCATTTCCAACAAAAAAATTTTTCTCCCTCAGAAGATAAAAAATTTTTGCCCCATTTTAATAGAACAAAACGTTATACGAAAATATCAAAAATGCAGATATTAAATAATGTATGTTTATTTAACTACCACAAAATGTTACACTTACGTTCATTTAAAATCAAAGTTGATATGTCGCTGATCAGCAATTACAATTATTACTTGTTATCAAAATATATATATATATATATATTTTAATTTGGGCTGTGTCATATTATATTTCTACAAACAGATCGTTATATGAAAGAAAACTGCTAATGAACGAAAGTACTAAGCAATCACTTAAATGGTAATGATATTACAATTGAAAAATAGATGTATTTTATATAAAGGCAAAATATACATGCACATATATTTTTTGTCAAATTTATTACAATTAAAGCCTACAATTATCGTTGTAAAGTGTTTTATTAGTCCCAGCTTAAAGGATGCCATTTTTCTTGCACAAATTTATTTCTTTGTCTGTTTATTTAAGACGTTGACGAAAGAACGAAGTTTTTGTAATATATTATAAGGAACTTGCACAAGTTTCCTTTAATCTATTACAAAAGTGCCAAGATTTTTAACATTAACGTCTTACACAAACAGCCATAGATGTAAATTCAAAATGTGTACATGATAAGAGAAAACGAAGCAAAGCATTGCGCAAGAAAATTTTCATTGTCTCAACGGGACCTACATATAGTTTAGGTAATGTCTAACTATATGTCTTAAAAATAATTATGGAATATATAGACTAAGGCAAACAAAATAATTATAACATACAAAATATCTAAAAAAAACAAAAATCTAAATAAAATACATGTCTAAGCGAAAATGAAAATACATTTATATGAAGTTGCATGATTTGAGTAGCTGTGGAAGTTTCGTAATAGATTATGTGGTATGTGTAATATTTCCAAATATATGCAGGTTCAACGCCTTGAGGTAGCTTCTAATTGAAGATGTAATAGTCCACTGAAAATATTTACAAAATATATGAAGGTTAAACACTAAAAAGGTATGATTTTAATTAATATCTATATAGCATTATAAAAGATTATAGGCAACTATTATTATGACTACAAGTCCCGGAATTGCATCTTTTTAATGAGTGTCTAGAAAAGCTGAATATGCGACAGCATTGCAACTATTTCCGATTGTAAGCAATCGATTTCAGGCGATTGTCGGTTAAGCTATTTTGGCGATTATGACTCGATATAGGGAATTTCCTCCAAGAAAAGTATATGCCTCTTAGGCCCAATAATTGACTTCCCAATTATGTGTCATTTATTTTTAAGTGCCTCTTAAGTACCGAATTCAGTTTTTCAGTATAAAGTTGAGAGCCATTTAAATGTCCAACCTTGTCTATTTAAATCACACTTAAGTCTTACGAGCATACCATATGTTATTGTGCTTGTGTGTGTTTATTGAAAACATATACATAAACATCATGTGGTCGTATTAAAAAGAATTTCGTTTAATTTTCATAAATATATAACATATACAATGCATAGTATCATATCATGGGATAAATAAATAGAAAAATGCGTTCTGATGCTCTCTTGGTTTCATAAAATGTGTTTTTATGCAATTTTAATATTCTGCATATTGATAACCTAACTTTCTTATTTACATTAAACATCTGTTTTCTTTTAGAACTATCACCATTTCACAGTGCTACCACACTTTCATAGTATTTAAGTGATCATTTAATTTTACGACTGAAAAAATGAAACTGCAATTAAGTGCAACTTAAAATTAAGTGGCTATTAGCTAAATGACACTTAATTGAGAAGTCGATTATTGGGCCTTAATATCTCACTATGAGTGTAAAATTACGCTAAATTTTGTTTTTATTGTACTTTGAAACAGTTGAAAGAAAATAGATATTATTTTTGTTATTTTAAAACTCACGAAAAATATTTTATTCAATACATGGCAATCAGAAGTTGTATGTCCCAATAAGAAAATTAAAAGCGCCCAAATGGCAAAAAAATTGTGAGGTCTGGCAACCTCTATGCTGCGATTTGTGCATTCGTAGTCGTTCGTCGTCGTGACAAGTGTTGAGACAATAGAAAATATTGTCCGAGGAAAGGAAAATTTTATTTTGAAAATTACATGCTGTAAAAGTTAGCTAAAATATCCTAAACCTGAAGAATATAATTGGAAAACTTTGAAAATTTACTAAAGACTTGAAAAAAACTAAATTGTTGTGCTTAAAGAAAGAAATTATTTAGTTATAAAACAAATAAAAAAAATCAAGGTGAATAAAAAGAAAAGTGAATAAAGACGAATGAAAAAATTCGCATAAAATATTGAAAATCAATCAAATTGGTTTGCAGTAAAAGGAGTAAAACTTTTTTATATTAACAGTAATTAAATCCTTTTAAACATTATTCTATTTTTATAAACATCCATGTGTGCACATCTATATACATACATACATAATTATTGTATTTCATATTGTGTAGCATAAAATTTGTTAAGCTTGGCAATGAGGAAGAAAAAGTGTTTTTTTTTATTTGATTATGGAAACTTTTGCTCGTTTGTTTGTGTAATGATGATGAACGAACCTTGTTATTTCTTTTCTTATGTTGTAAGTTCTTTTTTTCCATACTGTTTATGTAAAGAAAGATTTACAACATCATCCAAGTCAGAATTTCTCAATCCAACATGATTAAAGTGCAGAAAATTAAATGGGAAAATATATTATTTTAATTCCCCAATTATGGGGAATATGTACATTAAGTTTTTGTAGAATACCAGAAATAAAAAACGAACGAGTAAGAAATCAACTAGATGGAAAAGAAAAACAACGATAAAATTGAATTAAAAGCAAAATTGTTAAAAGAAAAGATATGAACAAAAACAAAGAGTGTAGGAAGTTGTTATTGTTGTGTTTTGCAACATTTTTTGTGTTTATTGGGAAGTGTTACCAGATTTTCAGGGCAATTACGAAATTCTGCGAGAAATTTCTCCATTTTCCAATTAGAATTTTTTTGTGTTCCATATTATTTGCTATTAATTGGAATTGTTCCGCGGGAAAAATTTCTCGCGAAATTTTATTCATAACTGCCCTCTTTATTTATAAACAAATGATTTTTAAAGAAAAATTATTATTATTTAACGCAAGTCAAAATGCAACGAACTGCATCTAGACGTGCTTAACCAAAAACAAATAAATTTCTTAAATACATAGGTACATATGTGACAAAAAGTTTAAAGGGAAGAAATCGATTCATACTTTTTTGGTGATTCTTATAGTGGACAACGCGTTCCTTCTAATGCAACAAACCGCAGCCTTCAAACTTCATTTGTTTTGAGCATTGGTTACTATTAACTTTTCTAGTCGTATCAATAATTATGTACATAATTGTTATCATATGTATACGCCAAGTATGACCAAATCAGCTAATCGCTGGCTTAGATTTGATAGTTTTAAAAATAGTTTAGCATGATTCTTTACACAGCGCTTTCAAGTGACAGTGCTGTCATGGCAATAAAAATCAGGACAATCATGGAAAAAATTCCGTTAAAAATTTTAGAGATGTGCACGTGAGTGTTTTCTGACACGACACGCACGCTCACGCAGAAAAATATTTTACTCGCACTTTCACGCACGAATGATTTTGGAAATTTTCACGATCACGCACGCTCACGAATAAAATACTTTTAATCACGCACGAGTGGCTTACAACTTATCACGATCACGCACGCTCACAAAAAGTGTATGTATTATATAATTTTCATGTTTTTTGGGTTGAAAAATAGGTTCTTACAAATATATATATATATATATATATATATATATATATATATATATATATATATACATATCTATGTATATATATATGCTCGTGTTTTTGTAAAATTTACAATGTAAATTAAAATAAAGTACAGAAGAAAACGCTGATGATGAAGGTTTAGTGGCCTTCGAAAGCGGCTAGCTGTTCCGTTCAACTATGTGTTTTCAGAATATTTACAACTAACTGGTATTATTTGTTCATTAATAATTATCACAATTAAATTAACTTAATTTAATATAGTTTTAAATATTCGTATTCGCGGATATCATTTTAAATATTCGAATTCGAATTCTCGTATATCAAAAATTGACATTCCGCACATGTATGTATGTATACATACATAATACAAATGTGAAGGCAAGACGTATAATCAATTAAATAAATGAGAAAAGCATATTAAATGAGAAAGCATACAAATTACTAAAATTTTTCTGTTACGTAACATTTTCAAAGACTCCCCCACCCCCACCATAACAAATCATAACAAAACTCGAACCCCACCTCTCCCCTCCTACAGTGTTACGTAATATATGAAATGGACGGCTCCTAAAGCAAAAAACATTTTCTGCGGTACAATTCGTCTGTAGTAATGTTGACAAAGGCACTGTTGAATCAGTAGTGTTTCTCAATTGATACTTCCTACAGGGTATCTAAGAAACATACATACATACTTACAAAGGTGTATGTACCCATCAAACAAAATGCTCCGAATTCGTAAAGAATTCGTAACGATTGGTCGCCAAAATCTTCCGATTTCGGCACCGAAATATTACCGAAATCGTAACAATTTTTGTATGAAATGGTTGACACGACTTCGTAACGATATGTCGGTACGAATTCGTTACGATAATTCGGTACGACATGTAAGTACGCGATTTCTTTTTGCTTTTATAGCAGAGTACCGCTTCACCGTTATGTTGCTGCTATTGTCGAACTAATTTGCACATACTCACGTTTTTTAATATTTGTTACAATCCTTTTTTTTATCAACATCTACATATTTATTTTAAAATAAATTTTCACATACTTTTACTTATGTATCCAAAAATCAAAGTCTTAATGTTTAAAAAAAAATGTTCAGAGAAACTACCGAAATGTCTTAACGAATTCGGTACGACAAGTCTGACTTCAGAAAAAGTAGAAACATTTTGTTTGGGAGTATTCATTATGTTTGTAAGCTCATACTACCATACATATTACTATACATATATGTATGTATGCATTTATTATTATAAAATAATTTATTTCATACAGTTACATATGTGCCTATGCAGGAATGTTATCTCGTGAGAGCGTGAGAATTCGTGCGTGATTATTAAAATAAGCTCACGCACGATCACGCACGAGTAAATTTTTTTCAGTCACGCTCACGCACTCACCCGTGATTAGTTATAATATTTGATCATGAATCAAGCGTGACTCACGCGTGACACGATAAAATCACGACATTTGCACATCTCTAAAAAATGTCCCTTTTCCAATTAGAATTTTTTGTTTTCCCTTTTACTTGCTATTATTTGAAATTGTTCCCGTTGAAAAACTTCTCGCGGAATTGATTCTCTATTAGCTCGAATTCATAGTCAGCCGTGAATACAATGTGCATTTGGTTCTTAAATTTGTTTATGAAAATGAGTTAATATTTTTATTAAAGAGGGAAACATGTGTTCAGTTACGGAAGCCTTTTTCTTTAGATTTGTTTTTAAGGCTCAAACACACTTCACACTTCAGTCATATATAGAAATTGTATTTACATTATAAATTTTGTACATAAAAGTGATAATGTATGTAAAGCTCTAATTACAACCATACATAGTAGAACAAAAGTATGAACGCTGATGGCGAAGGTGTGGCGGCGTCTGAAAGTAGCCTTTTGCTCTATTCTCCAATTGCGTTTGGTGTAATTTATACCTTACAAATTAATACACTTACCCCTTGTTTTCACAACCCAGACGGATGACTTGAGTAGAAAGTTTATAAGAAAATCACTCGTTTTTGAGTGATTGTCATACAAATTTTCTAGACGAGTCGCCTGCCTGACTTGTGGAAACGGGGTGTTTTCTGAGCAATATGCTGCATTTATACTGTCATTTACAATTTTTTGCTTTCTTTTCTGAAAAGTATGTGTTTAAAAAATGTTACTCGTTCTTTTCTCATGATGTTACCCTTACCAAGAAGAAAAATGCATGGGTATTGAACTCTCTTCCTTTAAGTATTATGGCTTTCATACAATAACAAATAAGAGAAAAAAATTTCAAGATCAAAAGAAATACTATAGTAGTTTGTATAAAAACATATATGTTTTGTTTCTTTTTTAATTTTTAGCTAATAAATCCGTGTGTACTATGTGTGCATGCAGTAGTAGCAATTTTAAATGCTTATAGCTTTCAAAATACTGAACCGATTTCAATCAAATATAGATTTTGCACATATGTGTAGAAAAAGCTTTGAAACCATATAAATACATACATAAATCTTTTCAAAATCGATGCAGTAGTACCGGCGTAAAAGGGATTACAAAAAAGATATGTCAACTTTATCGTACCATATAAATTATTGCACAATAATGCAGGGTATACACCTTACTTAATTTCGTACTTAGCGTAGTATGAGTTGTAGTGCGGTTTTAAGATACACGTTACTACAAATCGTACTAATTCATTTGAAAGAAGAATTTTAAAGGCAATACATACGCTGATAAATGAATAATGTGAAGGATTTATTAATAACAAATGAACTGCAGATGAAAATAATAAAAAAATAATGCAAAAAGAAAAGGGACATTTTCTAGAGAATGGTTATAATAATGTTTTATCTTCTTTTTTTTAATAAAATATCCGCTACATCAAGCTAAATTTAAAATTGAGTCCTCATATAAAAATATATGAAAACTTATATATATAAAATTTAAATGTATATAAAAACTTGTTATAAAAAATTTATTTGCATAAGCTGTTATGCTAAGTAATATGTTATTTGGCCTATTGGCTTTGTGTTACTTTTATGAACTAATAAAAATAAAATAAAATAAAACTAGTTTTGCTGTACAACAGCATGATACACAATACTTATTATCGTACTTATCGAAGCTCCGCCCACAAAAATCAAAAATTTTTGATTTTCATACTACAAAGTATACTTCATAAGTACGACAGCATGATAAACGTTACTAATTTCATACTTGTACGATTTATCGTACGATTTGTAGTATCGTGTATACTCGCCATAATGTGTGGATACCGTTACTGTGCAATAACAACAATGTCGACTTATGCGGGGCGTAAAGTGCAATGCCCTCCACCATTAATGGAGTGAATTTTATAGAGAACAAAACTTTTTTGAGAAACGAACATCAAGTTACACTTTTTAAATGGAAAATTAATTATCATTTTTTTTTTTTTGCAGAAAACTTCATCAATTTACATTTTCATGTAAAATTGTACCTTTTGTACATTTAGTACTCATGCATCATCTGGCAACACTTGTGGGAATGAGAATATGTTGTTTTTTTTATGTTATTATTGTTGGTTTCTTTTTGTGTGCAGTTTAGTGTAGAGTTCAGAGAGACTGGAACTTTGTTAAAAGGAAGAAATAACAAAGAAATGTATATTTTAATAAAAAACAATTAAATTTTACACATTCTAGCTAGAGAATTTAAAATTTTTTAAAATAATATTAGTATAAACTAAAAAGTATAAAAGACGCGTGTCGAAAGTTGTGGCAATTTTCCCAAAAACATTTTTCAAAGCCATAAAAAAAAGAAAAACGAAATTGAAAACAAAGAAAATATATTTAGTATGTACAATTATTATTGTTGGTATAAAAATTTCACTCTTGCCTGTGCATATCACAAAGTTTCTTTTATTTTTAACAGCAAATAGATGAAAAAAAAACTGTGGAAAATAAACTTTTACAGTTTAATTAATATTCAATAAAAAGAATAAAATGTGTCTTGTTTCTTAGCAGAAAGCAATGAATGCTTTAAATGAAAAATAATAATAATTTGGCTAGAAAATTTAGGTCATTGTAGCCTTGACCAGATTTACTGCGCACTTTTTTATTTAGTTTTAAATAATTACATGTATTTTTAATATTTATACATATTTCTTTTTAATAAAAAATTAATTGAAATTTGTAATTTATAAATATTTGAGAATTTTCATGATGTCCCCAGAATATATTGTACCATACAGTGTGTACATACATACAGATTTTTTATTTTATTGGTTGTTGTCATTATTTTGGTGGATGATTTTTTTTCAAATGGATCATTCTCCGTTCTCTACGTAGTAGATAACATTTTTTTGTTTTGCTGGATTTTTCTATGATAAGAATTGTACAAAATTAATTTATATGATTAATGAGTACTTGACTAATAAGCGAGCTACTCCAGTTTGTAATTCAAGCTTTTTTTTTGCACCTGTATTCATAAACTATTGTGTAAAGTGTCATCCAAAATCTGATGATGACTATAGGTAATCTACTCTGTAATTCGAATGAATGCTTCCTAATTTGTATGTATGTGTTGATATTGTTGGAAATTTCCGTACAAACACAATTGAAATTTGTATGAAAATTTGTTCGATATCGAATTCCGTAATATGTCCCCTAAATTTTTACTACTCTTCAAGATCATACCTATATTATCGGGCTGGCCCACGATGTCGAGAAGAAATTATCTGTCGCTTAGTTATATTGAAAACAAAAACAAAATAAGAAAATTTGTTTTTGTTTTCAATATAAGTAAGCGATAGATAGTTTCTTGTCGACATCGTGGGCCAGGCCCTATTAGTTTATTTTTTATTTGGCAGAAGTGTATAGAAAAAATAAATTGAAAATTTTGATAAAATAAAATAAATAAAAAAATTTGCTAAAGCTCTGTCATTTAAAATTCAAATTTGATTATATCTTTCTGTAATTTTTCTCGTCCTCCTTAACCCATTGATATACATAAGTATGATATTTTATGTGTTTTTTTTTAACTTTTTATGAAGATCTTCAGGTAGATGCTACACAACGGAGTAGCGAAATAATCACCCTTATTCCATTTGTCGTCATCGACGTCACTTTAACACAATACCAAAAAATTGGGTATTGTGTACCCACTGCCGAAAACAACTGACCCCCGTTGGCAGGTTTTGCTGTTTTTTAGATCTTAGGGAACGGAAATAGATTGTCAGTAGCACATACATAATTGTTATCGAGAGCGAGTAAACAAGCTCCAATTTTTTGGTATTGTGCTAAAGTGACGTCGATGTCGACAACTAGAATAAGGGTGATTGAAAGAAATAAAAACACAATTCTTATTGATCATCATTAGGTCCGTTTTTTTACCACAAAATTTGTCCATTTTGTGCAAATTTGTACTGGATTTTACTGAAATGCGTTCGTTTACACACAAAAATTGCAAAAGAGAGTGCCAATTGAGAGAGTAAATTGACAGTTGTTGACAGAGTCTGCAAAATTTTACTGGACAAATTTTTGCCAGTAAGAGCCAATTTCACCAACTTATTTAAATATCAATTCATATTTAAAATTAATTTTTCCATACAAAAATTCATGAAAATCGACATTTAAATATGAATTGATATTTAAATAGAGTTGGTGAAATTGGCCCTAAAATCCAGTAGACGAGAAAAACATATCGCACATTCAGTTCAATAGTGACATAACTCAAAAAAATCGTTTTTTGAGTTAAGAATGCAGAATAATAATGCATTTCGTATTTTATCTTGCATACAAATTTCATATAAATAGCTTTTACTATCACCTCCTGAGAGAAGAATATTTGTTCATGTCTTCATTGAGTTGTATGTAAATTGAAAACTTTAAACGTGTTTTCTGCAAAACTAGTTTTTTTGAGTTATGACACTTTTGAACTGGATGAGCGATATGATTTAATAAAATAAACAAAAGTAAGAAGCAAATACAAAGCATATATTTTTTTTTAATAAAAACATTTGAAAGAAGAAAAGTTGAAGTAAAAGTTTAACAAAACAAATCTAAAAATTTTTATGTTCAAGATGAAACAAATTAAATAATAATAATCGTTAAATATATCAGTTTCAAATTTAATTTAATTGTGTTATTTACTTTATTTTTTTAGAGATGCAAGGTTTATGTATATGTGAATACTTATTTCTGAATACTATTCAGGGTACCGAGTATCAGAAATCAAATATTGACGTATTTTCCTATGCCATTTACCCAGAAAAAATAAAACTAAAACTTCTATTTTAGAAATATGCATGTATATATATATCGCTTCAAATTTATTATTATAAAAATGTATGCATCAATTACCAAAAATACGTATTTGATGGGTTTCAAAAACAACAAAAACATACAACAATACTGGAAAAGTAAACAACCGGACCTATTATTTAAAAAAACTCGTACTTCAAAAATAAATTGATATACATACATACATACATACATACATATGATATATAGTTGTTTTAAAATGGCTTTCGACTTATTCATTGCAGATCTTTAGTATAAATACCAATGCATTTTGGATAAAAATAACAGTTTTTAACTCAGTTGAATTGCCAATAAGATTAAGAGAAAGAAAGCGAGAGATAGATAGATAAACATTTTCCCCCATATGCATAAAATTTGAAAAAATTAACTAGTGTTAAAGAAAACGAGTTTTAAGTTTTAAATTTACACACAACTTAATGGAAAAAGAAAATTTTAACACTTGTAATGCACTAATGATCCCAAATTACTATTTTACTTATTCAGTAAAATATTTTTTTTTTATATTAAAAATGCATTTATGGAAATTAATTATTGATGGGTTAGCTGGATCCTCCTATGCACATTTATTTAACTGTTGCGAATGCAGATTATCCTTTAGCCTTTTATTTTTTCTTTCTAGATTTAAATACGCAAGATTTTTGCACGTAATTTTTACACAATGTAAATAACGATATGAGGATTAAGGGCTGTATCAAAAAAAAAAAAAAAAAAAAAAAAAAAATTAATTTGAACTTCAAGTGTTCTTTTGTCAAAATTTTTATGGAAATTTTGTTTTAACGTACACTTCAAGCTCAAATAAATTATTTTTTAGCTGTAGCCATAGTTCTTTATTATTAACTTAAAATCGTATTTTTTGAGTTATGAGATTGTTCAAGTAAATGTGCGATATGTACATACATATGTATGTACATATACTCAACAAGACAAAATTTTCCAAGATTTGCTACCACTACAACAGCAAAATAATTTTAAGGATCATAATATAAATAAAAGGAGGAAAGCTGGAAAATTTTCACAGCTGCATACTTGCAATAAGAGTCTGGAACGCACTTCAGTAAGCAATCAGGGTAGTACTGATATCATTGCTGTTACCTGCTATGAGAGAAAGAGAGAGATATTTTTATGTAAAATAATTTAAGCAATTCAGTGTCGTTCACCTCACACAGGCAAGTAGTTATGGAAAAATGTATTTAGTGTTTTTCTGGTTAAAAATAATTATGTGGTAACAAAATCTTTTATTTCACAATTTTTAGAAAAAATTTCTAGACCATTGTTATTAGTTTAATTTGTGATTGCATTCTAGGCAGTTGTAATCGCGTTACTACTTGAAGTTCCTTAAATTTATGCAAAATATTTTTTAAAACTTATACAATACAAATATATCTTCAGCATAATAATTTCAATAAGATCTCATTGGAAGCAAGGTAAATTTTTTGACAGCTGCATAAATTGAAATACGACTCTCAACTCTCTTCAATTAATAATAAGGGTAAAGATCAGGTAGGAATAATCTAGTCTGTAATTCGAAACGAAAGCAAATGTTTTCCAATTTGTATAATATAACATGCAAATTAGAAAGCATTTTATTTTCAAGCATATTACGGAGTTAAGCCCCCAGGGATGACGGATTTTGTTTAAACTTAAAAGACAAAACATTAATAGAAACAAACAACGTTTGAACAAATTTAGCAATTAGTCTATTTTGTGATTTCATTCTAAACACTTGCATTTCTACTTAAAGTTCCCCAAAGTTATAATTGTTTATACATTTTAAAACATTTTTAGCCATATAATATAATAATTGTGGTATTAAAATTTAAGTAACGTAGTAAGTTGTGATGATGTCACATTGTTTTAGTGATTGTGTTTTTTTTTTCGTTTGTTTGCGAAATATTTATTTAATAAATTAATGAAAACGAAAAATTAAAATATAATTTTTCTATTTTATCTCCCAACGTGTTTAAAACGAATTTATAGGCATATTGCAACGCCGTGTCGTCGTTTTATAAAAATAATTTGTAATAAAATTAATAACTCTCTGTTATACGCGTACAAGAAAAAAGACCCAATCAAACAACCAACTTTTCAAGAACGTAATTTTCTTATCAAAAATTAAAAAATAAATTTATTGAGGGTAATAATAAAAAAAAGAAACCAATTAATTCCTTTCTATAGTTCATTAAAAAAAAAGAGAAGAAACTCTAAAGAACAACACAAGAAAAATAATAATAATAATAATAATAATAATAATAATAATATTTAGCAACAGTTGTTAAGAAAATAATAATTAAAATAAAAAAGAAAGAGGGATAATGGATGCTGAAAATGATAACGATCAACCAAATTCGTCATCAACTTCGGCATCGTCCAGTAGTAGCAATCTTTTAGGCCATTTGCCAATGTTACCTTTTATGAGATCAATAGACGACGATGATGAGCCAGAGGTCGATGGCGAGCAAGCAGATGGCCATGACAATGACAATGACTTAAATGAAGAACCAATGCCATTACAACCACCCGTAACAGTGGCAATGGCAGCGGCCATAACAACAACTCAAGCGGCCTCGGCCACAGCATCAGCTTCAGTGCAACAGCCAACCTTGGTTCCAATTACTACTACTACTACTACTACTACTGCAGCAGCTACTTCTGCTAATGCAACAGTAACAAGTACAGCAGCAGCAGCGGCAGCAGCTGCGGCTGCGACTGCCTCATCATCGGTTGGTAGAGAGGAGCCAATGGTAGGTGCTGAGCAGTTAGCTGTCATGATTTCGTCTTCGTCGTCGCCGTCGTCGGCTTCTTCATTGCCGCCATCATCCTCATACGCATCATCATCATCATCGGCATCATCAGCATCTTCATCTAGTTCAGCATTTCTACCTTCAGCCCATTTCCCACAAGTTATATTTTCTCCTCATTTGTTTAACCAACCGCCCCCACCTTTCACAAATTTCGTTAATGATCTCACACCACCCTCCCCTCCACCGCCATTTCCTTGTAACTCAATAAATGACAATAATGCAACAATAATGCCTGACACATCTACAACATCTTCGCTATCATCTAATTTAGCAACATTTCCCAGACAATTATCATTAACTCATGAGCAAAATCCTATTCCCACTTCTTTGTTTTCTATTTCCTCTCAACAGCAACAAGATCAAGCTTCACCAGCACCACCACCAATACCACAAATACCACAAGCACAACTAAGAACACAATTGCTACTAGCACCCGACATAGAATCAACATTAATCTCAGCATCAGCATCAACATCATCTTCAATAACATTACAGCAACAATTGGCGGCTGATCTATCCCAGCTAGATCAAGGACAGCAGCTGACTGCTCATATAAATCGTAACGATATTGCCGAGACAATTGATGCTTCGGCTGTCATTGTACAACCATTAGAAGCGAATGCTGAACAACCACAACAACCCCATCTTTATCCGCAGGAGGCAGCTAGTATTGAAGAATTAGGCCAACCACCACAACAACAACAGCAGCAACAACAGCAAAACGTTAGCGATAACGCTATACAATTGGACGACAACGATAATAACGATTTCGAGGTGGATTTAAATTTAAGAAATGACGCCGCTTTAGCAAATCTAGCAACATCAAATCATCATAATCACCACCGTCAACAGCAGCAGCAGCAGCCAGAAATATTAGATAATTCCGCTTCGGGTTCGATTGGACCTTCGTCTTCGGGTCAGCAGCAACAAACGCTACAAACACCAGCAACAACACTGCCGTTATTGCTCCAACAGCAGCAACAACCACAACAGCAACAACTGCAAGTGCAGGGAGAAGTACAACAAACGGAAGAATCTAAACATTTACCGTCCTACGATCATCATTACCATAATCCCAGTAGTGACTTTCACCTACACTCCCACACTCCATACCAACAACAACAACAAAACTCTGCTTCCGTATATCCCTACTGCTATCGTCTATCCGACACTCAAACACAAAATCAACAATCAACAAACGGTGCTCTCAACACCACCACCAACAGCAACAATAGTTTTTTCAACAACAACACCACCATGTCGTCGTCGGATCGTAATCATGCCGGCTCCACGTCTGGTCTGGCTGGCAACGCACCCGGTACCGGTACCGATACCAATACCGAAGTTGTCGATCGCTTAAAGTTATTGTATCCGAATGTAAATGAAAATGAAACGCCATTGCCCCGCTGCTGGAGTGCACATGACAAATGTCTATCGATTGGCTTGTCACAGAACAATTTGCGCGTCCATTTTAAAGGTGAGTATAATCAAACACGCTTATTATTATTTTTTTCTTATAGAGAGTGTGGAAGGAAGGAGGAAAGCAATTCGTCTTATTGAGTAAAAAAAAAAAGTTTCCTAACGATCATATCGTTCTAAAACCGCAAATAAAGCTTAACCGACACATTTTTTGGGGCATCGTTTTTTTACGAAAATCGATTATTTGTGATCGCTAATAATCGATTTTGGTTAAAAAAATTAAGTTCATTCTTAACACATCGTGACATAAACGCCAAAAAAGCTTAAGCGACATAATTTTAATCGATTATTTACAATCGCAAGTAAACGATTTTTGTTAAAAAAATTAAGTTCGAAAATTATGTCGCTTAAGCTTTTTTGTGCAATATTTATTTCTTTGTTGTGGCAAAAAATAAAAATAAAACTTCTTTGTTGTGGTAATCAATTTAAAAATCTCATGTGTCTCTTCTTGGCCGGTAAAATTATCTTCCGCATCATATAAAAAGTGGAATTTCGAGAATATTTAACTGCTTTTCATTACTTCGTTTTAAACAAAAAATACTTTTTAATAATGTTTGAAACCAAAATGATGCATTAAGCAACTTCCGAACTTTCACTTCTACTAATTTACATTTTCCCACCTTCAATATTTTTTTAACAAAATTTCTTTCTAATAAACGTAAACCAAATTCGAAATGCAATCAAACTATTTGACAGAATTATCGTTGCTCTTATTTCTAGAGAAAGTTTTACTTTATCTTTAGAAATGAGAAAATAATTTTATTTCCAAAATTCTTACGAAAAACTAATAATGATTTTATTGGAATTATCTTCGAAATTTGTATACTTATATCATACATACATATATATGTACGTGTTATAAGAAAATATTTTTCTCCTTTGACTTCAGTTAATTTTTGTGAAACTTCTCCTTTTTTTAAGTTTCAATAACAAATGCAGAAGTGTTTAACAAACTGGCTGAGAGAGCAATGAACTTCAATGGAAAGTGCAATGTAACTTTGCAAAAAAAAAAAAAAAAAAGGAAACAGAATCATACAGGAATGCACATATAAACATAAATATAACAACAACACACTTGTTGGCGTTTAATGAATATGAAACACATAAAGTGCAATATATTCTACTCGTAACCCAGTCAAATCAGTCAAACTTCAAAAACCGTGCTCGAACAAACTACACATAAGACATACGTTCATATAACCATCATATACAGTAGTTATCAAAACATTAGAGAACATAATTTTCGAAAATATATTTTAATGTTAAATTTGAAGACCAATTTTCACAAAAAAAAATAATATTTTTATGTGTTTCAAGGCTTAAGATAAAAAAATAATACTTTCTTTAAAGCCACACTGCTGTTCGAAAATTCGAACATAATTTCGAATTTTAGCAAAAACTTAATTTAAAACTCTTGAGACATTAATAAAGCTCTGGCCCATATAAAGAACTCTAATTTATAAAAAAAATCCTTGCTCAATAGCACAAAATCTTCACAGTAGCCCAATTCACAATATTGTGCAAATGGTCTTGCATCGTTGCATGTGCAAAATGGTATAGTATATTCTACTCACCACTTAAAAATTCTTAGTGGTGAGTATCAATATACTATACCATTTTGCACATGCAACGATGCAAGACCATTTGCACAAGATTGTGAATTGAGCTAGTATTTAAAAAGTTTTTATAAAATATCAAAAATATAATGCTTTGCGGTATGAAAAGTGGAAAATTGTGCAAAATCGTTATGTTCGAAAATTCGAACTTAATTTCGTATTTTAGCAAAAGCTTAATCCAAAGCTCTTGCGACATTAATAAAGCTCTGATCCATATAGAGAACTGTAATTTATAAATTTTTAATCAGGAATTTCTTATTCGGGCTTAATTTCAGTGTTTTCAATTCTTATTGAATGAAATATTTTTATAAAATATAAATATAATGCTTTTCAGTGCGAGAAGTGGAAAATTGTGTAAAATCGTTATGTTCGAAAATTCGAACTTGATTTCAAAATTGTGTAAAAACTCAGCACTAGCTTTAAAACATTAATAATAAAGTCCTAGGAATAAAAGTTAAGGAAAAGTGCAGTATGAAAGAATTATTAATTTTATTTATGTTAAATCGATGCTTAGTTACGCTGTCAAATTAAATATTTTTAACTATTCCCGCATAAAAGATTTACCAAAATGTTTTTTTTTTCTTCTTTTTTTTATTAAACAATTTAATTGACATTAGATTTCCTCGATTTGTTTATTTTTTATTATAAACTTGAAACCCCAGTCGGCATACAAAATCGATGTTAATTTTGTATATTTTAAGTACTTAACTTAAAATGAGCTTTTTTCGGTGTGGAAAGTGCAAAATAATTCAAAATTGCTATGTTCGAAAATTCGAAGATATTTTCGAATTTTGCTAATAACTTAATTCAAAGCTCTAAAATATTGAAAAAGTCTTAGACATTGTGGAAAAATCAATTTCAATATTTTTTTTATTAAATATGTATATAAAATATAAGGCTAATTTTTCAATATAATCTTTTTCGAAACTTTGTAAAAACTCAAACTTTAAACTTAGTTGTGAAGCAGCTTAAAATAATTTCTACCAAAAAAGTTTCAGTCTTTTTTATATTTTATTTTATTTTTGTTTAAAATAGTTTTTTTGCCTTCACTGTACTCACCTATTTAAAAAGGGGAAAAAACAAAACCAGTTTTTATGCAAAAATTTACTTAAATCAAAAGTAAATATGAAGTAAAATAAACCCTCTTCTGACAAATGAATTTCCTTATTTTTGTTGTTGTTTATATTATTTCATTTATCTATTTCCACAACAAACCAAAAAAGAAGAAAAAAAAAACATTGTACAATTAAACGAATGTCTTTTGCTTTTGGTAATCTTATATTTCCTTCCCTCTATAAATTTCTATAGCTGCCTCTCTCCCACTAATTGGTTCGGGCAAGGCAGTAACATTCATTGCTTTTGTTTTTTTTTTGTGTGACTTGTGTGTATTTTGTTTGTCTGTTCGTTTCGTGTTGTTCATCAAACATTTCCCCCGTTTGTTATTGTTTTGCAGAAAATTTGCTTTGTTAACAATATTCGCGTGGTAGTTTATCGAAAAAAAAAAATACGAAAACAGCTGATTTGATAAAGTCAAAACAAAATGTCAAAGTAGTGTAAAATGTTCTCTCTAAAAAGCTCTCTTGAATGTGTTTTACCTAGAAACAACATGTAAAAATTGTAATAAATTTAAACTTATATGAAATTTTTCTCCCCTTTCCTTTTCTTTTTCTTTCTTAAATTCCCCCTGTATTTTGCCTAGGAGTAGGTAAACAGAGTAATGATGCTGCTTCAGTGCGTACGGCTCATCCCATACCACCTTCTTGTGGCATCTATTATTTTGAAGTGAAAATAATTTCTAAAGGAAAAAATGGTTACATGGGTATCGGTCTGACAGCTCAACAGTTTCGTATGAATCGTTTGCCAGGTAAGAAGAATTTCTGTATTTTAATTTTCCTTTACTGCTCTTGTTTATTGATTTATTCCAACATTTTAATAATTATTCCGTTTTTTTTTTTTTTTTTTTTTTTTTTTTTTTTTTTTTTTTTTTTGATGACGGCAGGTTGGGACAAACAATCCTATGGCTATCATGGTGATGATGGTAATTCATTTTCCTCATCTGGCCACGGACAATCGTATGGGCCCACATTCACCACTGGCGATATAATTGGCTGTTGCGTCAATTTTGTTAATAACACTTGTTTCTATACAAAAAATGGCGTGGATTTGGGTATTGCCTTCAGAGAATTGCCGGTAAGTTAAATTAAATAAATGATATATAAAGCTTGAGTGGTTTTAAAAAAAAGACGGACAAATTTTCAACATGCAAAAATTTTCTTAGGAACAGATTGACAACTTTTTTTAAGCAGAAATTTCTTAAAAAAAAATTGTGTGTATTTGGGTTTGATGTAGACACATTAAGTGCGTTCGAGAACTCAAAAATTTGTACAAATTTTTACTATTTTTTACTGGATTGCGTTCGAGTACACAAAATCCAGTAAATGAGAGGGCGAATTGAGAGAGAAAAATGACAGTTCTTTTACTGAGTAAATGCAAGTTTTTACTGGACAAATTTTTGCCAGTAAAATCTAGTAAAATGAAACCATATGTTTTTAAATATAAACAAACAATAGCAAAGGGAAACAAAAGTTTTTGGTTTTTGATGAAATTTTAAAAATAACAAAAAACAAATGTATTACGTTATGAACAATATTGCATTTATTTAAGTTTGATGCCAGAAAAATATAAGGGTATGTTTTATGTATTCCACGGGAAATTAAAACGTGTGGAATTTTCATAGAATTGTTGGAAATATGTATTTATAACAATTTCCCAACGATGTAATTTCACGTGAAATGCAGAACATAACCGATTGTTTTTAAACGTGAATAAAGTTAATAGATTTGAATAGTTAAATTTTTGTTTATACATATAGTCGGACGGTTACTGGTTCCTCGCATGGAACATTCAAAAAATTTAGTTATTGATCGATTAAATATGATTAATGTGTACATTTCTTAAATTTGTTTTCAGTTTTTCGATATCTTGAATATATTAGGATATATAAAGTTATTTTCCCATTGTATATTTCCCTTAATAAATGCACTCATTGGAACTACTTGAAAGGAAGTGAACAATATTGTTGTGATGATTGGTATAAGCGGCAACAAATATTTTTGTCTTTTTCTGTACATCCTAATTATTCACGTCGAGAGTAAAAAGTTTAGAAACTTTAACGGCCTGACGCGCGATGTCGGCAAGTAAGCTATAGAAAGTTTCTTGTCGACATCGTGGGCCAGGCCCGTAAGTTCAAATAAAAACATATGTATCTATTACTTTTATTATTAAAGAAAATATACTATGTTGTATTTTTATAAAACAAATGAAAAAAACATTCTTCATCGATTTTCTCAAAACCATATAATTTTTCCATGCGGCTAGCCAGTAACTACCCAGCAAAAAAAATCTGATTTGGAAGCACTAACAACTGAAGGAAGCAATGTACTGTTTACTTGATCACAAAAGCTTCGAAAACTGCTTCTGAAAAGCACTAACATAAGGCAGGCTCTCTAACAAAATAGAGGAAAAAGTAAAAAAAAAAAATTTGCGAGCTAGTAACTTTTGCATCTGAGTACATAAAAACTATAGCCCAATTCAGAGACCGCGAGTAAGGGAGATAATGTTAGAGAATCACTTGGTGTTGCGCATGAATAAGGAGATTTTTTTGTGCGAGATGAGTCAGCTAGAAGCAATTTATTCAGCTTCCAAAAAGCCATAATTTTTTGCCTTACCAAAGTTCTTCACAGAAGCAATAATATATACTTATGTATGTATAGTTTTGTATATTGTTTGCAGATAATGCGACTATTCCATACATGTATTTAAATACTCCAAAGAGGAGTAGGAATACGCCAAAACTCCAAATTTGTGAAAAAAGGAGGTTTATGTCCTAGGGTTGGAATAAATGGTCCAAATTTGCATTACATCGGCCTAACCCCAAAACTAACTACTCCATATTGAATTGAATGCTTGTGTGAAAACGACATGATCCATGACTGCATTACATGGACCATAATGTAACTAGTCTGTTTCATCTCGATTGGACCACGTAGTACAATATTATATTCAGGTTTTTTTGCATATACATATCGCTCATTTACTTCAATAGTGGCATAACTCAAAAAATTAGTTTTTTGAGTTAATAATGCAGAAAGATGCGGCATTTCGTATTTTATCTTGTGTAAAAATTTCATATAAATAGCTTGTACCATCACCTCCTGAGAGAAAATTTTTTTTTTCATTTCTCCATTGAGTTGTATGCAATTTGAAAACTTAAAACGCGTTTTCTGCAGAACTGGTTTTTTTGAGTTGTGCCACTATTGAAGTAAATGAGCGATATGTACATACTTATGTATAATTTTTTTAGCGCCAAATTGTCTATCAGCTGTTGTGTATATTTTACTGGATTTTACAATTTTTCCGTTCGCGTACTTTTAGCTGAAAACTTTTTTATTGAGAGTAATTTCTTTAAATTACTCAGTATTTACTCAGTTACTGGATTTTACTGGAAAAGTACTCAAACGCACCTATTTTCTTATAGAAAATACGAGGGTGGGTGAATAAGTCCTGCCAAATAACTGATAGTACAACACTGCTGCTGTCAACCGGCAACTGTCAGATGGCTGCTGTCAAAATTTGAACTGCGTTATTTATTGTGTGTTTGACAGACATTCATAGTACAAGTAGATTATCGCGTGACTTGAGAAGAAAATAGGAAAAAGTGAACTTCATTCTCATTTATCGTGCTTAGCGTACTGCAACTTCCAGTAAGATGCATTTTGGTCCTGCATGTGCCAGTATTCCTTAATCTACTATAAAAAAACGTGTTAGTTTAAGTCGAAATACGCCAACCACGATTAAGGTTAAATCACTTAGAATCCCTTTCTTTGACAGCTAAGTTGAAATAAAGAGTTGCTTAGGGCAGGGTTACTGTTAGGAATTTTTTAAAAGACGCACAAAAGGTCGTTTTATAAAAATAAAGTCGCACAAAAAAGTCGTTTGAGAAAATAAAAGTTGCACATCTTTTTTTTAACGTTTTCATTAAGAAGAAGCTTAACACAACAAAAAGGTAAGTTGAAACAATGCATATTTCATAACATATACAGTTCCATTATATGTGCTTCTATAAATGTTTTCATGCATGTATACTGAACAAATTTACTTAAGTTTAATACATTTGGCTGTCGTATGCTGCCGACGTCAGAGGAGTAGGATTCATTAAAACAAACAAGCTAAAAAAGTTAAACTTCAAATAAAGCCCCGCGTACTTATTGTATTTATTTAAAAATAAGTTCATCAAAAGAAATCCAGTCTTCTATATCTTTGTCTATTAAATTTAAGGCTAACAGCATTGAGTTGCATGTTTTTACTTTTAATTTATTATTAAGCAAAGATAATTTCAAAATGTTCACATGTTCGTATACACCTGTATATATTTTACGATAACTTCTTTCATTGACTCGGCGGGTAAAAATAATTTTGTAAAATAAGCACTCCAAAACCACAATTTTTATTTATTAAAATTTTTTGTTGCTACAACTATTCTTTCAAACTTCTACTGAAAATTTGCGAAAAATTTCTTAAATACATTTTACACGTGACAAGGTTGCATTTAACAAAATTGCTTCCAAATGAACAATAATCTGGGAATTGCTTTTAAATTTTTGCGATTTTTTTTTTATTTTTTGATAAAAATAATAAGGAAATAAAAAAAACGTAAAAAGTCCCAACAAAATTAAAAAAGTCGCAAAAGTCGGTGATCGAAAAAAGTCTCACAAAAAGTCGCACAACGCTAAAAAAAAGGGTCAAATTGCGACTTTAGTCGGATGAACGGTAACCCTGGCGTAGGGGTCATTCACATATTCTTATACCACAAAAATTTTCAGTATACCTTTTTTAAACTGTAACAAATATTTGACCCGCGTTTATGATAACTTCTCAGGATTGTTTGACGCGTTTTCGCGTCATTACGTAACTATTTAAGAAACGTAGATCCACCACAACACACCAGAGAACAAACATCAGCCAATCAGTGGTTCTCTGAGGGCGAATCAGCGCCAAAGAAGGCGCTGATTGACATACCAATGTCAATAAAGACATTGGTATGCACGCAGTATAATCCATATTCACTATCTTCAAAAAGATAAAACTATCAATGGCAAACATTATGCCACCTTTTTTTAATGCGGATTTGAAAAAAAACTAACCCTTTTTGGTCAAAAAAAAAGTTATTTTCTACCAAAAAAATGCAAGGGCGCAGCTTGCATCATAAAATCCATAAATCGCCCCGAGTGACTATTTATTATTCCAAACAAATGGAGAAATGGCTCGTTGGAAAGATATTTGGCTGCAACGAGGAAATCATCTCACATATATATGTATATATTCTCTTAGGGTTTCATAAGGGAACATAGGACCACAGATGTTTTCATTAACAATAAGCTTTTAAGGTTAGGTTAGGTTGGCAGACTGCTGGTAAGGAAGGGTGAAATTTAGAGTCCAGCTCATTTGGGTCCAATACAATGATCCATTTGTGCTACCTGTGTGCTGAAGAGAAGTTAATGAGGGAGGTTGATAGGGAAAAGATAGTGATAGTGAAGTATGAAGATGAAGGAAGAGATGAGGAAAGCTTAATTTTGCACGTTTTTAATAATGCAGAGTTGCAGCGCCTTCTGTTGTCAAATGAGGCGTATTAAATTTTGAAGCTGTGTTTAGCAGCAATTTTATTGGTTATTTTACTGCACCGATGATTCTACTACACAACGAATGAGGGCGCTCTGATGTTACATTAGGATTAGCATCTGCTGAAGCCGGTGTAGTTTTAGTGAACCAGTGCCTTATGCCTGTGGGAAAAGTTATAGTGAAAAATGGGTGGTGTTGTTATTTTTTAATGACTATCGGACACCGGGCTCGAACCCAGGAACTTCGGCTTTGTAATCAACTTGCTAACTAGTTCAGCCAACGCCACCCTCTCTTTAAGATGGTCCGGGAATTAGTCGATTGCAACCGAGTCTGGTAACGGTTCTGCCGAATAAAGCATCTATAAGCATTAGCTGTAGGTTTATAGGTTTTGTGGCTCCAATTACTCGCCATGGAATTTTAAGGATCATTGGCATACTCGCAATTTGTTGGAACTCGAAAGAGCCTCCGAGATTCCTCTTGAAATCGCTGACTGTCCATCTGTTGCCAAAAAAAAACATGACACTATATGCTCCTCTTTGACCTCGACAAATGGTATTTTTTTGGAAGGTATAAAAAAAAATTGGCGAAATGTTAGGCGACTACGTCGAAATATAAAATAAATTTTTATCCAAAGTTCCTGTGTTTCCTTCAAAATTTCACGGACTTCTTGATCCGACCTCGTATGTGCTTGACTACGAGGTTTATAATGCAGAAAATTTAATGTATTAAAATAGTTGAGACTGTGTAGTGCAGAGAATCTTAAAGTTCATTGAGGGGGTTAATGAGTCAAATGTTATAGCTATGGCCAAGGTACATATATTTAACAGGGTGGCCTTAACTTAGCAACAATAACTGAAACTTGAGACTTTTCACAGCAGAGAAATGTTTTTATAGTTATATGTGGAGATTTTTATTAGAGAAGTGAAAATATTTCAAATTGTTTGACAATTAAAGAACGACCCTATTGCCGTTCTCAACTCAACTCAGTTTGGTCGTCCGAGAGTCAAACAATTTTAGGTTAGGTTGGCAGGTTGCTGAGAAGAGAATGTAAGTTTTCAGCTTACTTGGCTCCAAATATCAGCTACCTTTGTGTTTGATACCTGAGAGTAGGAACGGGATAGTGCAAGTACAGGTAATGAATTAGCAGATAAAAAGAGAGAAGAGAAGCTTAATTGTTGTGCGTTTTGTTAATTTTTTTATAGCATCGCTGCAGCAACTCTAGTGTTAAGTAGGGGTATTACTTTAAGCTATGTAGCCATTTTATTAGTTATATTACTTCGTTGTAAATATCGACGAATGACTGTACTGCGGTATAAAGGGCGATTTTTTTAGCAACTTTCTTTTTGGCAACACTGTTTTTGGCAGCTCAGCTGTTTTCGTGTATCATGTTACCGTTAAAAAGTTCAGTTTGGTCTATAATTTAACCATGATTCAGCTTACAAATGAACAACGCTTGCAGATTATTAGATTTTATTATCAAAATTCATACTCGGTGCAATTCTTCCATTTTATGGTCAGTTTGGGCGGCCTTCTGAGGCGGCTATTCGAAAACTAGTGATTAAATTTCGCACCAAAATTACAGAGCAAAATATCGCAGCTGCATCCGCCAGTGTTAACCTTGAATTCTCGATTCGGCCCCGTTAGCAGCAATTGGGCCTCTGTTACTTTTTTTAATGGAAAATGGAAGAGCTGAACTTGGCTGACAAGTGGTTTCAGCAATAAGCGGCCTTACATAGTGTCCACACCTGATGATTTTATATCAGACCTCGTAATATGACGCCAGCAGAACAACTTTTTCATTTTTTCCATTAATATCTACACAAAGGGGTAGTAGACGTTGATGATTTTATATTATGATGAATCAAACAAATATTTGAAAAATACTTGCCAAAAATAAATAAATGTTGCGTGACATTCATCATGATATAAATTCATCAGGTGTGGACTCTATGTTATGTCACACATCACACGAAATAATGCCGTAATTGAGAGACGAGTTCGGTGAACAGTTTATTTCACGTTTGGGGCCTGTCAATTGGCCGCCTAGATCGTGCGATTCTAACGCCTTTAGATAATTTTTTGTGAGGCTATGTTAAGGCTTATGTGTGTATTAGGGATGCCAATCGGGATCGATTTTTGGAAATCCCGGGATTCGGGGTCTAAATATTTTTCGTAAAATAAATTATTTTGTAAAATAAATATTACTTTAATAACAATTTAATGCATTTTAAAAGGTTTTATGTTCATAATTTATCATTGCACAATTGTCTTTAAAGTTAACAATTTTCTAATACGAGTATGAAATAAAAATCAAAAGAATTTTTCTCATCTATTTTTAAGTTGATTAATCACATTTGATGTTTAAGTTGCAAAAACAATATTGTTTTGTTAAAAATATATCTACTAACATTTTTTTAATTGCGATTGATCAACAACAAGTATAACGGTTGTTACATATGTATGTATACCAAGCATTATCTAATTTTTTTTTATCGATTACGTTACGACTATGACAACGATAATAAGGCTGAACATGTCGAAAAATTAAAAGAAATGTATACACTATTCTAATCAAATTCGATTAATTACGTCTAAAGATCACATTTTTATAGGCACATACATTAAAAGTTTGCCTGAGCACTTGAACAGTATATTTGCTATACTGAAAAATTTAAAATTCATACATAAGTTTTTTTCTACAAGTTCAACAGATCGTCAGCCCATTATTGGTTTGACCTACCGACCATTTAAAAAAAAATGAGTTAGGTATGGAGTATATATATTTCGAATATACACTTTCTGAACCCAAAAAGTGTTTCGCGAAATTAATTATGGTTTCTGAGATATTTATCATTCATTTTGCTCCATTTCTACTATTTTCAGGTATAATAAGTATTGTTTGGCTGTAAACGCCACTGTTTGGCTATTGCGTCAAATTATTCATACAAAAACGTACAAAATAAATTTAACTCTTGTTTTGCTTCATTTCCGTAATGTTATAAAAATAATTGAGACGACCGACGAACTTCGCATAGTTCGATGAACTTGCCTTCAAGAATTCGATCTACTCCAAATCTCTGCCTTGCTATGGATATATTTGTAGTGTATGGATACCAAGTTATGCAAATATTAACTGCGGCAAAAATTACTTGCATAGTATGGAAAAAATGGATTGTGTACTTGAAATAAAAATTAATGCAAAAATCGATATCAAGTCTTGAAATAAATAAAAGTCTCTTAAACTCTAAAAAGGCAGAAATTTGGAATAAATCACACCTATTGCGAAAAGCTTAAAAATTCGCAATGTTGAAAACAAGCTCAAAACTAAAATTGAGTTATTAACATTATTAAAATTCAAAATAAGCTTGCAAATTTTTTTCAAATTTTAAGTCCTTAAATAAAAACAAATAAGGAAACCCAAAAACTTTCGAAAAATTACATCTGTCGCAAGAAAAAAAAACAGAAATTCGCGAAAAATTGCAAAATTTTAAACCAGCCACAATTTTTAATACAAATCGCTAAAACTATAAGGAATGCTAAAAATTCCATAAAAACGTGAAAATTGCGAAAATTCGCGAAAACTTGGTCACAGCAGCATATGCAAAAGCAAGGTCTAATATTGTTCAAAATTAACTGTTAAGAAGAATACTTGCAAAAACTCGCTTTCATCACGAACATTGCAAAAATTCACGAGAAATTGTAAATCGGAAACAAGCCGTAAAATTAATTAGAAATTGTCAAAACTGTTAAAAAAAAATTAAGTTGAAAAGAACGCGAAAAAATTTCAGATACGCGAAAAATTCCTAAATGCATTCTAAAAATTACTTACACTGCAATGAATAAAAAACCTCAGAAAATTATGTCAATTGCAAAAAAATTGCTAACATCGCGGAAATTACAATGTCTGGTAAGGGTTTTTGTTTAATTTTGGGGTTATCGTTAAACCGATCGATTTATTTCTATGGACTGCAAGCATAAATTTTCTTCACAACAACAAGTTTCTCAGCAGTAAAGTTGTATACATATGCAGCACAAAAAGCTACTTTTTAAAAATAGATTATGAAAAGTGGCGTATGTGGCACAAAACATTATTTTTCTCTTTCAATAAAGTAATATTAACTTTTAACTCTATTCATGGAAGTTCACAAAAATTTACATATTTCTTCTAAGCATTTGTCGGAAACAATGGTGAAAATATAAAAAATTCTATCGGGTATACCTTGAGAAAACTTCATGTAAACCTTCTTTGTCGTTTTTCTCCATTCCTACTTTTTGGCATATGCTCCAAACCAATAATGGGATGACGAGATACATATGTATGTATTCATACGTTCGCTAAGAGGAGTATGGTTTATTAGTGTCCTGGCCTTCTACTCTGCAACTCGAATACAACTATAATTGAATCGAACTCAAATCCATGTAATTTAAATGGGTTTGATCTTAGGTTTGTATCAAAAACTACCTAAACGGTCTAAATAAAAAACTAAATAATTTTTAACTGCAATGTAAAAAACATACATACACACTCGAGCAGTTTGTTAGACAAAATACTCCGCATTATTCTGTAAATATTTCTCGCCTTTACGTCAACCCGACAGCAAAAAGTTTTCACTTGCCTTGTATTGTATTCTACTCCAATTGTAAGGAGGTGTCAATAGTACTCAATTGTTATCGACAAGTAGATAAGTGCTAATTTTTTTTAGCGTTGAGGAGTCGACATACAGATAGTTATACACTGCAATTATGAATAAATTTCCGCAAGAAATTTCTCCCTTTTCCAATTAGATTTTTTTGTTTTCCCTATTATTTGCTACTGTTTGAAATTATTCCCCGGGAAAAATTTCTCGCGGAATTTGAATTATAATTGCCCTCATAATATAGAATAAGAGGGAATAAATTTGTCAAACTTATGAATTTTTCAAATGTTATTTCCCCTCCAAAGGTAATATGTTTCTTTTGTTTTCAAAATAATTCTAAAATGTACATATGTATATTGTAGCACCTTTGATGAAAATAACCGTAAGAAAGTGCTAATTCACACGGTGAAATTTATGACGTCTATTTTTCTTAATTCTCTTTTGAAGTTGCTACCAAAAATTCCTTGCATTCATACGATGTTTTTTTTTTGACGTCTAATTTTACTTCTCTCCACTCATATAGCCAATAAGCTAGAAGAGTAACAATAAAAAATAACAATAAGATAGAAGAGTAACATTGAAACGTAACAACAATAACAACAAGAGCAATGTAACAAGAAATATGAAAAACACCATAGAAAACAGAAATCGAGTCATTTTTTCTACCCCTCTTTCTTCTCTACCCCGTTCGGTAACAAACAAAAAGTGACGTCGAAAAATAGACTTCATAAAAGTCTTCGTGTGAATTAGGTGAAAGTAGTTTATTTATTTTGCTCTTGTTGTTAATTTATAAGAAATGTGTCACGAATAGTCATTAAATTGTTAAAACTGTACGTATAAAATTGTATGGGACTTTTAAATATTATGAAAAATACCTTAAAATGAACGAAAATTTTAATTTATAAAGTTTTTATATAAAAATTGCTAAGAAATTCCGAAAATGAAATCCCGGGATTGAATTTTACAAATCCCGGGATTCGGGATTTCCGGGTTCGGGATTTCCCGTTTGGCATCCCTAGTGTGTATATGCACAAGCCCGCATATATTGAAGCACTACAAGCCAATAATGAAGACTAGATATACCAAACGGACGACACACTCGTCCGTATTCTAGAATCAAAATGTAAATAATTTAAGATTAAAAGAAAATGTATCTAAACGTCATAAACACAGCCACACACAAACTTACATACATATGCAAGCATAATTAAATAATACATGAAATCAGTGTTACCATATGTGAAGATTTATCTTATTTGTGAAGTTTTTAGACATGTTAAAACGACAAAAAAGATTTCTTATCTAAAAATAAGATTTTAAGAAATTCTACTTTTGGTACTTTTAATACATTATTGAGGGATTTTTAGACTAAAGTACTTACAAACTTTCTGATTTGCTTCATAATGACCTTACACATATTCTATACAGTAAATATTTTGTGTTATTTGGCTTAACTCTTAATAGTTCACAAGAAACAAAATAAATTTTAACTCATTTTCATTCAATAAAATAACATAAAAGATTTTTGGTAATAAAAAAAGATTTTTTTTTGCTCGACTTGAAGATTTTTGAAAAATAAATATGGCAGCACTGCATGAGATTAAAAAAACATAAACAAAATCCCTTTAACCAAGTTAATTCAATTTATTCAACTCTCTTCCTTTAAGTATTATGGCTTTCATACAACAACAAATAAGAGAAAAAAAATTGTTAGATCAAGAGAAATACTACAAACCCACACACACACTCATGTTTTGTTTCTTTTTTACTTGTAAGCTAATAAATGCGTGTGTAATATGTTTGCATGTAGTAGTAGCAACTTTAAACGCTTATAGCTGCCAAAATACTAAACCGATATCAATAAAATATAGATTCTGCACATCTGTATAAAAAATCCTTTAAAACCATATAAATCTTTTTAAAATCGGTGCAGTGGTACCAGTGTAAAAGGGATTATAAAAAACATGTTTGCCTATTAATTATATAGATAGATAGATAGATATTAGTCGTGAGATACCGAGCGATATGTTGGAGAGATTATGCCAAAATTGGAAATAGCGTATAAACCATTTCCGGCATTTCAACATTTACATGAAATCATCTTTAAACATTGAATTATATACGTTCTACCGACACAAAAAATGATTTCATATATTTCTCTAAATCACCCGATACATTAGCATAGACACTAATGCATATTAGAAATAATCTGTGATGTTGATAAGACTGGGTTGGGTAATGGCCAGGGTTTGATTAAAATCGGAATTTCGAACAGCGTTATTTTCTTCGTATTTGACGCACTAACTACTTCAGTCAACAGCACCCTAAACTTTCACACAATTCAATTATTTTTTTTTGTGAATTACAAAAAAAAAATGTACTCAAAAATGTTATGGCGCAAGGCAACTATAAACTCAACCTTCAACTTAAGTTGTGAATGGCAGTGCTAATGTAAAAGTTGAGTAGACTTTCAGACGACCAAAACTAAGTTAATTAAAGAATAACAATAGAATCTTCAATTATCGTTAGTAGACTGTATGCATTTAATTTATTTTAATATAAACACCGTTGGATTAGTTTATAAATCACTTCACAAGAAATGTCGTGACCAAGATGCATAAAATTTAATTTAATTTTATGGGAAAAAAACTAACACAATGTACGTTCTATTGATACGTAAAAGGTTTCTTTCTACATAGCTATTTTGTTTAGCACGAACAATTGATTAAAGGTATTCCCGTCAGGAAGTTTAAGATTTAAAAAAAAAAAAATATAACAATCACACACAAAAATAATTTGCTCAAATGATGCCAAATTATCAGGGTCAAAATAAATTTTGCAATGTTGTGCAACTTTTAATGGAATTGCCAAGAAGCCATTATCTTAGGACACCCGGTTATAGCTTTGCTGCTTAGCTACATACATATATAAAACAAATTTAATGTCTTAAACAACAATGCAAATAAAAATATATTATGTATATGATGATGTCAAATTCGCCGCAAATATTTTTAAACGTTTCCATTTGTTTCCCATTATTTTGTTTGTGTCAGGTGGCGGCTGTTAGCCGGCTTACAGCCGATCGGCTGTATTCTCTGGTTTGTGCTCATGTGCAAAAACAACACAAAAACAAATTGAGCAATCGTTCTCAGTGTTTTTGTTTTTTATTTTTTTCGTTTCACTCACTTCAAAGAACGAAACAAAACAAAATCAAACAATTTGTTTCGTTTATTTTCGTACTCTGCTTTAAAGTACAAAGAAATCAAAACAAAAATAAATTTATTATTTTTGTTACGAAAATCACGTCCTAACTCCTGTATCGCGCAATAAATAGCAAAGCTATAATAAAATTGATTGCTCACGTCAGAAAGTGTAATTATGCATTTTAAAGAGTTGCAAGCAGAGCTCGCAATAATTGGCCTCTCTCGTGCTTGTTGTCAGAAAAAGAACACTCGTCGACTGACACGATGCGACACTGTCGCGAAAAAATCCTCAAACTTTGTTCTTCTTTGGCTTGCTCCTCGCTCAACCATCGACCGTTTTTGTTTGATCGCTCGGGTCATGTGTTCACTCGAGACCCTTTATTTCGTAAAATCATGGCAAACGGTCTTTTGAGTATGTATGTGTGTTGCGAGTGTGGATAGGTAAACATTTACATACGTACTATGTACGTCATGAAGATTTGCTATTTTTATTATTTTATTTTATAAACATTGAACAAAATACATGAGGATTAATTTTGTTTTTGTTGTACACATATACATATCTCTTTTATTTTACATTTGCACTTCGTTGACAAATAGTTTGATTTATAGATATTTTTATTGTTATTTATTATTATCTTCTCCGTTCCTCTTTAATGCTTTGCCTGTGACGAAATATCTAAGGCAGCAACATATAGTAAACGCAACAACAACAAAAATGAAGACCTTTTTTGCAAACACTTTGCTTGTTTGGCTCACTTACACTGCAATTACACATGCCACTAGTGGCATGCCAGTGTTGTGTACGTATTATCGACGAATCGAATCTCTTGCCATTTGCTTTGCTGTTTACACATGCCATTGCCACTCCATTTTAAAAATGTCGTCGAAGCGAGCTGGCTCAGTCTCGCTTCCATTTTTACTTTTCCTTTTGTTTATAGAATAGATTTACCTAGTACGTCACAAAGGCGCATTCTTGAGGAAACTATTAACACTTATTATTATTATTATTATTATTATTATTATTATTATTTTAATAATATTAGTTCTTTATAATTAACAAACTCCAGTTTTTCATACACAAATCAAGTTATAAATCATAATAACACATTTAACAAGCTAAAATATTAATTTAATTTTCACAGTAATCCAATAAATTTGCATCAAATGTATAACAGGGTAACACTTTTCTTCGTTTTGACATTCAATGGCATGCAACTGCCAAATTTTCACTCGCATGCAAATTTTGCTGCCACTGGGGCTGCCATTGCGAAAAATTTGAGTGTGTTAGTGAAAAATCGTGAGTGTATTGAGTTTTTCGAAATGGCATGCCACTATAGTGGCATGTGTAAATGGTATGTTACTGACCCTCAGTAGCTGAGCAAATAACGATTCTGTTCGTATCATGCGGTTAGTGAGAGACCGATTCGTGTGTTACGCTCAATCCATAACCCGGGAGCGAGAACACAATTGAAACGAAAAAGAGCGTTGCTGTTCAGACACTGAGTGATTCCATCTCATTTTTTTTTAGGTCTTTTGAGTGAGAAGACCGCACAGAGAAATTTAGTTGAGCATATTTTGCGAGCTCTGGTTGCAAGAGTTAACGTGAATACCAACCATTATTATTTTCTTTAAAGAATACTGCCCTGAATTAAATTGAATTTAGTGGAAAAATTTCCCGATTGAAACATATGTGTAACTCTGCAGCCACACGTTCAATAAATGGCTTTCAATTTCGTTACACATATTGTGTGTCAAAATTGCTTGAAATTGATAGCTGTGACACAAATTGATAATCAATTTCATTTTTTGAATGCCACCGACGAAGAAACAACTCAAATTTGTAGCTTCAATCAATGTGTGCTGTGACCAGCCGTTCAAATTGAAAACTAAATTGCCATTTGAATGGATAGGTGAATTTGAAATCAATCTAGTTTTCAATTTAAAAAGTTTGATTGTGTTAGTGAAAAAAGTGTGAGTGTATTGCAAATTGAATGGAATTGAAAGTCAAAAATTGAACGTGTGGCCCCCCAGTAAGACAAATTCTGAAATATTTAAGAAAAATAAGATTTTTTTTTGCAAAATATTGTTAACCAGCTGGTAAATTAATGAAGGAAATTTTAAAATATTACGATAGAATTCAAAGGGAAATATTTTGAAATTTCACTCGGTGTCGAGTGGCGGAATTTCCCCCTAGACTTAAGAAAAAAAATTATACACAAAGTTGAGATACGACACTTGTAATTAAGCCGATTATTACCTTTGTTATTGACAAATTTTCTTGAAAAAATATAATACAGATTCAGAGAAAGAAAAATTATGAATTAAAATTTATTCAAAGTCAAGAGGTATTATAAAAAAGACTTTAAAACACACATAAAACGTGTAAGCTGAGTGTTGCCCAATATAATTTGTTAAATAAATGAACGAAAATTTATAGGGGCATATAGATCCTTTGAAAAAAATCTAAAATCGATTCTTCACTCAACCGAAAAAAGTCCAAACTTATTTTTAGCGGAGGTAATGTCTATGGATTCGGGAACTTCTTCTTCTTCATTGTGGGAACCCGGTTCCTTTGTTTTATTAATTACGTCTTCTGATGTTTTAATGAGCCTTGCTTTTTTCAATATTTTAACACATTTCTTAGCAATGTTCAGTTTGGCCTCTTCCCCAGGAGCCAACTGAATAGTCCAGGTCTCCCCAATCTCTTTAATTTGTACGAAATTATCGGCTAAACCACCGAGCCTTTCTCGAATTGCTTGAACAAGTGCAATTACATCTTGAGCACTCAGCATTTGTTCTTTCTTAAACATTGTTTCTCTCAAGTTAGTGTTTAAATTGGTGGGATCATCTGCAGAATCGGTATAATGAAGGGCTCTCTTGGGGATGGCGCCTTTATTCACCATTTCTAATTTTGCAGTTTCCATTGTCAGTGTGTCTATAGGATCTTCATTTTTAACTGACTTGACATTAGGATTCTCTTGGTATTCTGAAAAATCTGTTGCATCATCGTATCCATCCTTTCCGACCGTCTTCTCTGAACATGATAATAAGTCATCAGTAGCTCTGTATCTTGCATATATTATTTTCTTCATCTTGTTGCCTGCTCCTCGGGAAAAAATTATTTTTTTGTTTTTAGAAAATCTGTCTTAACAGAAGAAAAAATTATTTTTACAAATATGTCGTAACATTTGTAAACGCTGAAAATTGAAAGTGTTGATGATTTTGGGGAGAAATAAAATAAATTCTGCAAGAATCACTATTAAGAATTTGCTGCGAAACATTTTTGAATTTTCTCTACACAGTGAAATTTTTGTTTTATAAATTAAAATATTTTATCATATAATTCTCATAAGAATGAAATGCTAAACAAGAACATGTACATGTTTATTAAGCTAAGTCTAGACGATATGTTGAATCAGCAAATGTATGCTTATGTTCATATGCTTTAAAATAACAACAAATCCTGCTATCAGCATATATATATGCTAGCCGTCTACACAGTATGCTGAAAGTACCACATTTTTTTAAAGTCAACATATGTCAGCAAATGATAATACAACATATGAGTTACCATAAAACTTTTGTGTCTACATGATATGTTGAATTTCGTATTCTAATATATATGTATGTTGAGTCATGTGAGCATTCGCTTAGATATAAAATAAATTTTGACAATTCTTTTTCTTTATTATATATGTATGTACACATATAAATTATCGCTTTCAGTGCAAAAAAATATATATTTTTGGTTAATAAAAATTGGTGAAATTATACAATGTACATATATAAATAAAAAGAAATTCGCGAAATGACGGAAATTAGCAAAAAGCTACAACAGCAAGATGACAAAGTCTAATAATGTTTTAAACTCTTCAAAATTGTTAAAACTGCTAAAAAAAAAAAAACCGCGCGAAAAGCCGCCTTTATTGCGAACGTTGCAAAAAATCGCAAAAAAAGGCAAAATTTTAAGCAAGTCATAATATGGATTAAAAACCGCTAAAACTGTAAGGAATGCAAAAAATTCGACAAAAATCGCGAAAATTATATAAATTCGCAAAAAGTTACTAACAGCGGGATGATGACAAATTCCATTATTTCTTAAAAATCGGCAAAATTTTTAAGAGGCTGAAAGCATCCAAAAATTCGCTTTTATCTCGAACCTTATAAAAACTCGCGAGAAGCTGCAAAATTTTAAAGAAACCATAATGTTGATTAATTGTTGATTTTGAAATGTTGATTTTGTAAGGAATACAAAAAATTCAATAAAAGTCGCAAAAATTCGCAAAAAGTTACTAACAGCGGGATGTTGACGAATTCCAATATTTTTTAAAAATCGGCAAAACTTTTAGGAGGCTGAAAGCATGCAAAAAGTCACTTTTATTGCGCAGTTTGCAAAAATTCGCGAGAAGTTGCAAAATTGAAAGGAAGCTGGAATAAGATTGATTGTCTTCTTCAGAATCGCCTGAAATTTTTTTTATTAAATTTTAATTTCCCTTATTTTTACTCACCCGAATTTACCATGAACATTTCTGCAGTATATTTTTCGCGTAATGTAGAATTTTTTTGTTTTTTTTTTTTGCTTTTATTCTACTATTTTTGTTATTTTAATATTTACGTTATTTTTATTTAAAATATGGCAAATTAGGAAACACTGTTCATACATGAGCAGAGTTAAAATATCAATTCTATATGCTATTAAATTTGCCGTATGCTGAAAAGCTTACATAGGCTTTTCAACAAATAACATATCTGACAGCATACATAGGAAATTTGTTACAAAGGAAAAATATGGTGGCCACACGATATGCTAACATCTTGAAAATACGTTTGTTGACAACGTTAACAAATGCCCTTCATATGTGGTTAAGCATACGTATGTTGAAAAAATTTAGTGTCTACACGATATGTTGGCACTGGTAACAAATTTTTTATCATAAATATGCTGATTCAACATATCGTCTAGACTTAGCTTTAGACAGCTGCGTAAACAGCCTTTAAATGTAAATACATACGTCTTGGTTTTTAAATGTATTGTCGTAGCATCTATTATAATAAACCAATAATAAATGATGTCGTTTAATAAGCGAAGCACGAGTGATGTATTGATGTAGTACGTGTATATAACTGAAACAAATTTCTTGCAAACATTCTTGTATAGCGTTTGTTTTATAAGATTTCGCTGTAGTAAATCATTTGAAAAATCCCTCATGTCTTAAAAGTTCTTGTAAGTGGTCTTGTGCAGGGGTCTAATGTGCACGAAACCAAATGCATGGAAATGTACATACATATTTTACCCTTTCATCCATAAACTCTAAAGCTTTGCAGCACGGGGATGGGGACTAAAGAAAATTTTCAGACTTTAAAAGCGATTCTAAAATCGGCATATGAAAAATTTTTCGAATACTGTAGTCAACTGCTAAAAATGGATATTTATTGCTCTACTTTGCTAAATACAAATAAATATTTCCCTCACTTTAATCTAAAAAAAAATTCCACAAACTTGATGATTTGGCGCTAGTTTTTGTTGCATATTTTTAAAACATAAACTCAGATTTATTTATTTATAACTTGTTTCTCATCTTACCTTAGTTTAGCGGCGACAATGCTTTAAATGTTTATTATAAGCAATTTACTTCTTTTTATCTAATTTCTCACGGTCAATTTGACTATTTAATAAGTTTTAATTGTCACTTTATCCTTTAACAAAATTTGCAAATTTCTTTCTTAAGCCGCTTTACAGAAGAACAAACTTAGAAACTTGAATTATTATATTTTAATTACTTTATAACATGACAAATGGCGCGCGGTGCTTTTATTTTTAATAATTGATATTTTCTGTTAATCGAACTAATCTTGAACACTCTGAGAGGAATATGTTATATTTAACTAATATTCAGTGGCGTAGCGAGGGCAGTTAAATGATGTAGAGTGCATACTATATGTATGTGCATATGTACAATGTACATATATACATAATTGTCGAATAAAAGCTTTTATGGAAAATGAAACATTTCAAAAGAAGAAGAATTAGAATTTCAAACAAAAAAGTGTCTGTTTCACGATGTCGAAAGATAAAGCTCGTTCGACCATTTACATATATGAATGTATTTCAAACAATAAATACAAATTCTGCACGAGTTTTCTTTCATTTTTCCCTTTACTCCTGTTATGAATTTGTTTTTTAGTCTCTTACTGATTTTTAAAACTTTATTTTCTCCTTGTAAAAGTAATTTTTTTCAAATTTCATTTGTTTTAAGCAATTTTAAAACTTTTTTAAAAATTTCTATAAAGGTATTCATTCAGTTTTTTTTTTTTTTTTGGAAAAATGGAAAAATATAATTTTTTTTTCTGTGTTTGTTGTAAAAAAAATTACATTTTTCCAACAAAAAAAAAACTGAAATGGATACCTTTTATATTTTTTTATTTTGGAAATTTTTTCGAACTTTTTCATTTTTTCAAAGCTGTATACTTTTTCGAATTTTCAAAAAAAAAAATTTAAATAAATATTTTGCTAATTTGTTTATAAAATATCTTACATTTTTTTTTAATCTTTTAAAAATTTCTACTTTTCGAATTATCGAAATTTTTCGAACTTTTAAATTTAGCCTTTATTGGTTGGCTTTGATTGGTTTTTTTTTAATTATCAAATTTTTTTAAGTTTCTAAACTTTATTAAAATATTTAATATATTTTATTTTTTTTCGAAATTTTAATAACCTTTTTTTGCGGTAATTTTTTATTTAAATTTTATTATTTGAGATTTTGAATCACCCTTATTCCAGCTGTCGGCATCGACGTCACTTTAACACAATACCAAAAAATTGGGGCTTGTGTAACTGTTGTGGAAAACAACTGACTCCTGTTGGCAGGTTTATGCTATTTTCTAGACCTCAAGGAACGGAAATAGATTGTCGGTTGCACAAAATTGTTCTTGAAAGCGAGTAGACAAACCCCAATATTTTGGTATTGCGTTAAAGTGACGTCGGTGTCGACAACTGGTGAATATTTTCTTTTTTCAATTTCAGGACTAATCGAATTTTAGTAAATGTTTTTAGAATTTTACAAATTTTCGTTTTTAAGTAATTTTCAGATGATCGAAAGTTTTTTATTGGGTTTGAAGAATTTTTTTCACTTCTTTTAGTCGATTTTAATTATTGTTACTATTTGCAATACATTTTTGTGTTAGCTCTTGATTATGAAATTTTTTTAATTTTTGCAAGTATCCTTTACTTTTGTTAAATATACAAGTAATTTTTTAAATTCACTTTTTCGAATTTTAGAAATATTTTCGAACTTTTGTAAATTTTTTTTTTAATTGTTTTATATTTTCGAAATTCCGAAAATTTTTAACAACTTATTCGTGTTTGTTACTGTTTTTGCTTATCAAACATACATACATAAATATATATAGTTTTTCGAAGTTTCAAATTTTTTTTCGAATTTTTAAAAATGTCCATATATTTCGAATATCCAAAATAATTTCGAAATTTTGAATTTTTTTTCACATTGTTTTATTGTGTTTTTAATTATGAAATTTTCAGGTTTTTTCAAGTTTTCGAAACTCAATTCAAATTTATGAAATTTTTCATTAGATTTTTTTTTTTAATTTAATTTTTTTTTTTTTTTTTTTTGAAATTTCAACAACATTTTTTAACTCAGATTTTATACTCACTTCTATTTTTGCTTTTGACTCGTGCAACACGTTTTATATAAATTTCTTCTTTAATAAGTACTTCATCATTTATTGTATCATAGAATAACAGTCTTAATTATAAAAATTATTAAGGCTTTTATAAAGACTTAATAAGAAAAAATTTTGTATGAAAATTTGCCTTAAAAACTCTTAAGAATTTTTATAAATAAGGCTGTAAATATTTAAATGAATTGAATTATAGTTAATCAATTATTCCAAGTTCAGCTTGTAATTATTTCTACAAACATAACACAAATAGTATATGTTTTTTAGGTTTTTTTTTTATGTCTATATTTTTTCGAATATCTTAAAAATTGTCGAACTTTCCAATTTTTTGCATATCTTTCATTGTGGTTTTTAATTATGAAATTTTTTTATGTTTCAAAACTTATTTCAAATTTTTTATTATAATTTTTTTTTTTAATTTTTGGAATTTTAGCTTTTTTCGAAATTGAAAATTTTTCGAAATATTTTTTTAAGTTTACATTTTTTTCGATTTTTCGCCTTTTTCTCTGATAACTTGATGTTTTTATATGAAAAAATGTGATGATTTGACAAATGTTTATATAGAAATTTTACAATAAAATTTATATCGCACATTTACTTTGAGTTAATAATGCAGAAAGATGCGGCATTTCGTATTTTATCTTGTGTAAAAATTTCATATAAATAGCTTGTACCATCATTTTTTTTGAGTTATGCCACTATTGAAGTAAATGTGCCATATAACGCCTACAATAAGATTCAAATTGCAGAAGTACATATGTATGTATATCTAAAGTTACCTGCTAATAGTTGTACTCGCTACGCCACTGATTCTTTTATTAAATGTTTAGCAGTCGTTAATAACGTTTGTTACTACATTCTCTTTTTCTTTATATTTTATGTTAGATTGTTATTGTTTCAAACCATTCAAAGTTAACGGTTTATTTAAACAAAAGAAAATAAAATAAAAACAATTTACAAAAAAAATATTCTACAGCATTTTAAACATCAGAAAACAATTACAAAAAAAGTATGTATTCGAAAGAAAGATAGAGGAAAATTTTTCTTTTTTTAAGAGGATGTTTGATTTTGGCTATTTGGTTTAATCTACAACTCACACATACATAAATACATACATACATTTATATTGTATATATACAAATATAAATAATCTATAAAAATAACAAATTTTATTATTTATTTTTTTTTTAGACAAAACTATACCCCACTGTAGGCCTTCAAACTCCTGGTGAAGAAGTTGATGCCAATTTTGGTCAAGAGCCCTTTAAATTTGAGCAAATTGAAGAGATGATGAAGCAAATGAGAGGCGAAATAAAAGCCGCCATATACGATTTTCCATTGCCCGCAGAGCAAGGAGATCCCACAACACTTTTGCAAAAGTAAATTTAAATTTTCTTAGAAAAAAAAAATTATTTAATAAATACAATTCACAACAATTAATTTTTGAATTGCAGGTTGGTTAGCTCATATTTGGTGCATAATGGCTACAGTCAAACAGCCGAGGCGTTTGCTAGACAAAAAACCATTCAAAGTCAAAGAGAAGATATTGCATCCATACGCAATCGTCAAAGTAAGTTTCATTTTATTTATTGATTTCCTTTTATTCATTTTTTTCTTCTGCTCTCACAGAAATATTAAAATTGGTTATGACTGGTAAAATGGGCCAAGCTATCGAACAAACTATGCGCTTGTATCCTGGCCTCTTGGAAAATAACAAAAATCTTTGGTTTATGCTCAAGTGCAGGCAATTTATAGAGATGATAAATGGTTCCGATGTTGAGGTATTTTTACTTTTGATTTCCCTCAATATGAATTCTAAATTAATGTTTTCTTTACTCTCCCTTTTTCAACTATTTCGAACTCTAATGGCATTTCTCTGTTACTATTTGTGCAAATAAATAAATATATATCTCTATTTATAAATATATATATATATATATATATATGTGTGTGTGTGTATAAAAAACAACAACTCTGTCAAATACTTTGTATTTTACAATAGTACTGCCCTTCTTCTTTCTCGTCTTCAACAACAATAACAACAACAACAACCCCTACAACAACTACAAACAAAACTACCAATTCAATAACAACACAAACCTCTGCTCCCAATCAAACTTCGGTTATACAATCAACAAAATCGTATCAGAATGGTAATGAGCCAAGTAACAGCAGCAATGGTAGTACCGCCACCACTGCTGATGCCACCACATCAACGACGACCGAAACGTCAACAACAACAGCAACCACAACAACGGTAACCACCAGCGCCAACAATAACAGCAGTAACACAACCAATTCAGCAGCTGCAACTGATTCAACTACAACAACAACCACAACAAATAATGCACAGAACTCAAGCCACATAACTGTGATAAATACAGATAATGATTTAAAAACTCAATCGTAAGTTGTTCCACCCGCCCCCAATATTCATTTATTTTCAAGATATTCCACAAAAAAATAAAAAATAAACCTTTTCATATTTCCAGTAATTTAGTTGAGCATTGTACATCCTCCAATGATGCTCCCATAACGATAAGTAAAAGTAGTAATGATAATGATTATTTAAATGATGTGGAAATGGAGAATAATGGTCATACAAATGGTATGTATAACAAAGGAAAACTAATGAAAGATTTTCAAAAATATGTTAAATTTTTGTTAAAATCTGATGTATTTTTCAGGCAGAATCAGAGCAAGTTTTCTTAAAGACAACTTATCAGAATCTGAGCAAGTTTTCTTATAGAAAATTTGTCAGATTCTGAGCTAATTTTCTTATAGAAATTTTGTCGGATTCTGCGCTAATTTTCTTATAGAAATTTTGTCAGATTCTGAGCTAATTTTCTTATAGAAATTTCGTCAGATTCTGAGCTAATTTTCTTATAGAAAATCTGTCAGATTCTGAGCTAATTTTCTTATAGAAAATTTGTCAGATTCTGAGCTAATTTTCTTATAGAAAATTTGTCAGATTCTGAGCTAATTTTCTTATAGAAAATTTGTCAAAATCTGAGCAATGTTTTCTTATAGAAAATTTGTCAGATTCTGAGCTAATTTTCTTATAGAAAATTTGTCAGATTCTGAGCTAATTTTCTTATAGAAATTTTGTCAGATTCTGAGCTAATTTTCTTATAGAAATTTTGTCAGATTCTGAGCTAATTTTCTTATAGAAAATTTGTCAGATTCTGAGCTAATTTTCTTATAGAAAATTTGTCAGATTCTGAGCTAATTTTCTTATAGAAAATTTGTCAGATTCTGAGCTAATTTTCTTATAGAAAATTTGTCAGATTCTGAGCTAATTTTCTTATAGAAATTTTGTCAGATTCTGCGCTAATTTTCTTATAGAAATTTTGTCAGATTCTAAGCTAATTTTCTTATAGAAAATTTGTCAGATTCTGAGCTAATTTTCTTATAGAAAATTTGTCAGATTCTGAGCTAATTTTCTTATAGAAAATTTGTCAGATTCTGAGCTAATTTTCTTATAGAAAATTTGTCAGATTCTGAGCTAATTTTCTTATAGAAAATCTGTCAGATTCTGAGCTAATTTTCTTATAGAAAATTTGTCAGATTCTGAGCTAATTTTCTTATAGAAAATTTGTCAGATTCTGAGCTAATTTTCTTATAGAAAATTTGTCAGATTCTGAGCTAATTTTCTTATAGAAAATTTGTCAGAATCTGAGCAAGTTTTCTTATAGAAAATTTGTCAGAATCTGAGCAAGTTTTCTTATAGAAAATTTGTCAGAATCTGAGCAAGTTTTCTTATAGAAAATTTGTCAGAATCTGAGCAAGTTTTCTTATAGAAAATTTGTCAGAATCTGAGCAAGTTTTCTTATAGAAAATTTGTCAGAATCTGAGCAAGTTTTCTTATAGAAAATTTGTCAGAATCTGAGCAAGTTTTCTTATAGAAAATTTGTCAGAATCTGAGCAAGTTTTCTTATAGAAAATTTGTCAGAATCTGAGCAAGTTTTCTTATAGAAAATTTGTCAGAATCTGAACAAGTTTTCTTATAGAAAATTTGTCAGAATCTGAACAAGTTTTCTTATAGAAAATTTGTCAGAATCTGAACAAGTTTTCTTATAAAATTTTTTTAGAATCTAAGCAAGTTTCCTTATAGAAAAATTGTCAGAATATGAGCAGCAGGTTATATGTATAATTTTATATACATACATATTTATATAAATACATATGTATGTGTAGCTGTATTTAAGTTGTAAAGAATATAACTTTATAATATTTAATTCCAGGCGACGTGTGTAAAAATGGCGATACAAATAATTTTAATGATTCTATAGATGCCGATGAAGAAATGGGTAAGTTTTCTTTTTGTTTTTGTTATTCTTTCAAGCTGATTGATATCTCTGTTTATTTTAGATGTAGATGTTGCACCTTCAGTAAGAAAATACAGTCATGGCATTGAGCGTATTTTAGATTTTGGCAAAGATCTCTCGCAAATGGGCCAGCAGTTGGAAAAAGAAAATAAAATGACCGATGACGAAAGGCAAATGCTGGAGGTAATAAATTTGTACTAATCATATGTATTATTTATTTATATTTTTATTTGATTTTTTTTTACTATTTAAGGATGCATTTAGTTTAATCGCTTATTCAAATCCCTGGGCAAGTCCTTTAGGCTGGCAATTATGTCCAACAAAAAGAGAGACTATTTGTAGAGCTTTAAATTCAGCCATATTAGGTAATAATAATAATATTTTTGAAATATTAAATACTTAAATCAAAATTTTTATTTATTTTGTTATTTTCACAGAGTCAATGAATTATGCCAAGTGGCCGCCATTGGAATATTGTGTCGCCCATGCCAATGAGTTACTCAAAGTTATGGCTCAAGCTTCCTTGGGCGCTTGTGCTTTCGTCAATATTGCTGATGTGTTTCCAAAAAATTGACCTTCTCATTCTCAGCCTTAGCTTAAGATGTTTCAACGCTATCCCATTTTCGGTGTCCAGGTAAATCAACGATCCATTTTCCACAGAAACCATAGCTTATTACGAAAAACAACTTTGGCTTCATTGAGTGCTGCAAGAAATTCAACAACTTCCACTTGTTCTTTATCCCCTACTTCTGCAACAGCTCCGCAAGCCTTCTGAAAAATAAGAAAGAAAACAAAAGCTAGTTCGTCTTTTTATAGACTATACACATAATTATTATTTTATGATTTTTCTTTGTTGTTGTTTTTATTAATTAATTTAACGAAAATAACAAAAGGAAAATGCAATTTTTTTTATTTAAAAACAAATGGGAATTTTTATTTAAATTATTATTAAAGTGAAATGGACATAAACTCGTGACAAATGGAGGCGGACAGAGAATGGCTGGAAATTTTCCAAACATCTGTGGTGAAAATATCAGATTCTGCGCAAAAAATTTGAGAAAAAATTGTTTTATTTTTCGAAATTAGTTGGCTAAAAAGAAAATTAAAAAAATCTCCAATAATTTTTCGGTTAGAAGGTTCTCTATAAAATGTTGTTTTTTTTTCGAAAAAATATTTTCTAGATGGGAGTAGTTATTGTTATGTGTGAAGTAGTATGTTTTAGAGCAACATTTTCTATACAAAAAATTATTTAGTTTAGAGAAACAAGTTTTCTTAAAAAAAAGTCTTAATGAATGTATCTAGTGTTTTCTATGGGGACGTTGTCTGATTGTGACCAATCGATTTAATTACAATTTGTTTTCGTTGCTCAAGTTGTTGGCTTGACGTTGATGTAAAATCTCTGTGTTCGGACACTATATTAAATAAACTTTTCTATTAAACCAGTTTTCGAAATATTTAGTACTTCATTTTAAAAATTAGCTTGATGTTTTATAACTACCGCAACTTAATCTTAATAAAAAGCCTTGGAAATGTTTATATAGATTAACTTCTTTTTTATAGTTATTATTTTAATTTTTTTTTAATAATATTAATATTAGTTTAAGTTTTATTAAAAATTCGAAAAAAAATCAAATTATAAAATACAGCTTTTTATATGTTAGTATAATTTTTTTTAACCAAAATCATTTATTTTAAACCAGTAAAACTATTCTTAAATTAAATATATAATGCATGTAAAATTCAAGGGGTTTTTCTTGACTTAAAATGGCTTTTTGTTTGAAAGTGAATTCAAAAGTATCCAATTTTATTATGAATTAAAAATTATTAAATTTGCCAAGCTTCAGATTCTTCATATTTTATTGGTCGAGTTATAGAAAAAAATATATATTTCGAGTTTTTGTTCGAATTTTCGAACATAAGGGAAATTATAAAAAAAAAAATTTGTTTGCCTAAAAAATTAAACCACTTTAAATTTAATATAATAAAATTGTTTAAAATTTAATTAATTTCGAAATTTCGAAAATATTTAAAATTTAATATTTTTACATTTCAATCAGTGTAACAACATTAATAAGTTCATATTTTGCAATATTAATAAATAATTACTAAATTCGAAATTAAAAACGTAATATCGAAAACGCTTTCAAACATTCAAATATATATTTTTTTTTTCTAAATTTCGAAATAGTTTCAGATGAACTAAGACATATAATTCTTCTATTGTAAAATTCGAAACTAACTCTGAAGTTTTGAAGATGCTTAAGAAAAAATATATATATTTCAAGTTTATGTTCGAATTTTCGAACATGTTAAGTAAGACATATAATTCTTTAATAACGAAATTCGAAATTAACTACGAAATTTTCAAGATGCTTAAGAAAAAGATACATACCTACATATATTTCGAGCTGTTCGAAAAAATTTTAAAAATTGTTTGCTTACATAAAAAAGCAAAGCATTTTAAATTTGATATAATAAATTATTCTTAAATTTAATTATTTTCGAAGTGAGATGCGAAATTTCGATAATATATAAATCAAAATATCATGCCAATTAAAGAAATATGTATATATTTTGCGATATTAATTGCTTTCAAAAATTAAATGAAACACGAAATATCGAAAACGCTTGAAAATTATAATTTAAAATTTCAAAAACGAATGAAAAAATTAATTTGTTATAATTCGGGTAGTATTTCAAACAAAATGTTCCTTTTTCTTCCATAGAATATTCGAAATTAAATTCGAATTTTCTATTTCCTTAAAAAGTGCAATAATCCGTTACTAATAATTTCCTTCTAGCCAGGAAGTCTCCGACTTAAAATAAGCAATCAATACGATTTATATTGCAAAATTTAAGTTTTTAATTGTTTTCGAAAGTTCAAACTTTTGGGTGTGTTATGCATGTTTCTATTTGATTTAAAAAAAATCTAAATAATGTATTTGAAAATTGGCAAAATAGAAATTTAAGAAGCACAATATATCGCGACATTATTGCGGTGTTTAATAAAAAAAATTGTGTATTTTCGAAAACTCGAATTCAGTATTGAAACTTGGGAAAATTGACTATCACGTCTTAATCAGCAGCGAGAAGCGAGGGCTACTAATTTCTTCTTTTTTTTTTTGAAAAAAATTTGGGATAAGTAACAAACTTGGGGGTCAACTCTAAATTTGTATATTAATAATGCAAATTCGAAAGTATTTTCATTCGTTTCGAGTTGCAGAGTTGTAACCTTGGATTGTATGTACAAGAGGAGATCTAAGAAAATATTCTAGAGTGATTAATTAGAACTATAAAATTTGTTCCTCAACAACTCTATAAATAATTTAAAATAAATGAAAAATGAATATATTTCAATAAAGAGCTTAAACCATTAAAAAAAAAATTTACTGTATCACTTCTTGTTACATATATAATTTCTTTCTATAACAAATATTAAAAAAAAAGCTGAGCAATTTTCTGGAAAACTATAGAAATTAAAACAAAAAACTAATTATTTATTTGAAGCAGGTTAGAGAAGGGCTGCTAAACATTATTTGACAAAAGAGAAGAAAACAACAAATAAATCACTAAAATTGTAATAAATATTTAGGATATACAGACATATATTTAAAAAAACAACTCCTCCTTCATAAAACAAAGAAAATTTCAAATGATAAATGATAAAAAAATATATATTAAATAAATAAGAGAAATGTAGAATTTAAGTACGAAATCATTAGTATATACAAAACAAAATATACATACAAATACATACATACATACAAAATTATTAGTATATAAAAATACAAAAAGTACTTTTTAATTTTTTTAATAAATTAACAAAGAAAAAAATAATGCAAGAAAAAAACTTATACCAGAAGTAAAAACTATATTTAATCAAAGTGTGTTGTTCATTTAATCAGTTGATGATAAGTAAATAAAATAAAATTATTTAATTCTTAATAAATTTACTCTTAATAAAAAGAAACCAACAATAATAATGATGAATTAGTTCAAGCTTTTTCTTTATCTTTAAGGTGCATTAATTAATTATTTAAAACAACAAAGAATCTTCAAATTATTTAAAAAGAATTGTAACGTAATAGAAAAAAAAACACCATAATATTATATTAACATTTTTTTTTATTGTAAATGCAAAATATGTAAAATTTACCAATAAATCAACAAAACAAAAAAAGTTTATTACTCAACATTTTGCTTGTTTGATTAAATTTTTTTTCTTTTTTTAATTACGACGAAAAAGGAATACATTCATCCTTATTAGTATAAATTAAGGTTAAGAAAGCAATACAAATATATATAATTTGTTTTGGTTAGTTAAACTTCCTTCTTCTGCAAAAGTAAAAATAAAATAAACTTTTAAATGCAATAAGAATTAAATATTTGTAAAAAGTAAACTTCTATAAAAATTTCATTAAATTTATTTCAAGTAAGACGGGGTGTACGCATGCGAAATCTACTTTGCAAAGTCTTGAGTTTTGTTGGATTTAATTTAGGACCAAAATGTCGAAGTCGAAATATGCCAATCGCGATAAGGCTCATTATTTTGTCCTCAGCATTCGTTGAGCTAACAACTATAATAAGGAAAACTTCTTTTGATAATAATGAAAAACTGAAAATAACTTCGATTTGCTTAAATTTTATATTGATATACTGCAATTTGGTTTCCGCCACTTTCCACTTCTGTTGTCTTGAAAAAAAAATCATGTTTTTTAACGATTTGTATGCACATGCTCATTATTAAATAAAGGTTTACAACTTGCCATCCCTGCCTCTTATAACACTAAAAATCCACTACCTTCATTAATCAACACTGTAGGGTGTCAAGCAAAATATTCTAGCTTTGAGCAACACTGACGATAGCAGCAGAGGTCAGTGTTGTCAGATTTATTTTCAGCCTCCTCGCTAATCGCCAATATAATAAAATAATTTTCTTATTTTGCAATTACATTTCAAATATTGTTAAATTTTAAAATCATAAAATAATATAAAAATGAAGAAAACTAAAACTATAAATGTGAAAGTGAGTTTGTTTGTTTGTTTCCTACGCTTTCACGCCCAAACCTCTAAACCGATTTTGAAAATTCTCTCATCAATAGAAAGTTATATTACAAGCGTCAAATAAAGGTTATTTTTTATACGATTTGGAACCATTTTTTTTTGTATTTGGTACCGGTTTTTATGTATTTTTAAGCAGATTAACGCTAGTGGAGCCGCACGTAAAAACTAGTTAAGATATAAATAGTGGCGTATAAAAAATACTTAAAAATACCTGATTCAATCTAAATAGGATATATTGGACTTGAGCACCAAGATAAAAATTATTATTTAAATCTTATGATGAAATTGAATTAACAATTACTTAAATGTGTATTTAAGTACACATATCATATCCTTGAAGTGGTAAGCACAAGCAGCATGGTCGTATTCATACACTCTAGGCGAGAACTCGTGCAGTCTTTTTAGTGATTCATTATCAAAATGTTGGTTCGAACTTATAAAAGAAAGTTTTCCCCACTGTGTTTCATTAACACCAAATGAGATTTTGTGGTCCATATAATTTTTAAAACTTCTTGAATTTCAGAAAATTTTTTTTGAGATAAAGAGAGAACATTTAGATATTTTTGCACGAAATACATATTTTATGCTGTAGAAAAAATTTCATATTCTTAACATTATTCTATTCTATTGAAATCGTAAAAAATTATAGCCAAGGAGTTCAAATATCGTCAAGTAAATCGCCATTCGCCATTTCAAAATTTTCATCGCCAAAAACAAATTTTCGTCGCCACGTTTGGTGAGATATGGCCATATCTGACAACACTGGCAGAGGTAGAAAAAAGTTTGCGGGCCGCACGAACGGAGCAGAAAATTTACATAGAAATTGTAATTTCGCACAAAATAACATAAATTAAATAAGAAAATTAACGATAAAAGTTACAAAAGTGCAATATTTATAAGGTGGTAAATAAAAGTGAATTGTTTTAATTAAAAATTTTGCAAAAGGTAGCAAAAAAAAGTTGCACAAATACATTTGGTGTTAGCATACTGCAAAAAAAAGCCACACAAAAAAGGAGTAAAAAGAGGCTCCCCTAAATGTATACATAGAAAAAAAGCACTGCAAAGAAAAACCGTAAAAAGTGTGTGAAAAAGCCTGAAAAATATACATAAAAAACAACAATTGTGGAGGAAAATGTGATATATTTATTCCCCGGTATTACTACACCCTTAATGGAAGGAAAATATAAAGTGTATTAGATAAAAAATTCGAAATACAATTTTCTTAGTATTTCTACAGAGGATGTTTTTTACTCGTAGGGAGTGGGTGGTTAGGACGGCATTATGAACTGAATAAGAGCTACATATGTAGGAGAAGAAACTACATTAGGGATTTGTTGTCTGTTAAAATAATGTGACAAAAACTTCAGTAAAATAGGTGCATTTGTTATGAGGACTATCAATTTTTATAAAATATGTGTTTGTTTTAACATAAATTTTCCAGATGTAGCTTGTTCCAAAAGTAAATTTCTGTATAATAGCGGAATATTCACAAATCATATTATGCTGCTGATGCTCGCTGCTGCGGTTTACTTTACAGCTAAAGTGCTGCTTTTAATATTTTGATAATGAAGTTTGATGCGAAATGATAATATTCTTCATTAAATACTTTTTCTGTATTTTTGATTCTAAATTTATTAAAATTTTCTGTTAAAATTTTTTCCATTTAATTTGCAACGTTGTGGCAAATCATATTGGATTCTATATTTGCATATGGGAATTATGTATTGCAGTCGTCGCTAGGCGGTGCTGCATTAATGTTTAATTTTTTCTGGTACGCTTTAAAACATGAACGCACCAACAAACACTTGTATGGGATAATAATTACTATTTAGTGCAGTTCATTAATGCTGACAATTTAGCGTTTTTGTTACTATGGTAAAAACATGTATATGGTCTAAGCGTCAAATTAGAAAAAATACCTATTAAATAATTTAGATTTTAATCAGGAATAATTTCTTAATTTATGAATGAAATACTTTTATTAATTAATGTGATTTTCTAAAGATGGGAGGAAAAGTTAAACTAGACTTTTTTAGCTGGGGGAAATGACGTAATTTTTCTGCAGCCACGCATTTCATCTGCACCCATGTCTATCTACTTCATTAGAGATTGTTATTAACATAAGCTATTTAACGTGAATTTAATGAATATAATATATAATGAATAATTTAATGAAATATAATAAGAGAAATCATAATATATTGTGTATACAATCATTGATTTACCTTTGGTTCATTTTCTGTTTTTACGTTTTTTCATTTTCTAGTCTATAGTTCTATATTGGTAAGGCTTCTTTCAATATGTTTGGGGACATGTTACTCAAAAATAATTAGGTTAACTGAGACCATTTTATGTGTGTACTGAAAATCTTTGTGATATTAAACCTCTACTCAATTAATAATTGGAGGATTCGATTCGGCATTCCATAGCAAACGAGATTTAAAAATATTTCCATTCAAAGTCTATTTGCAATAAATCACTGAAGAAACATCAAAAACAATTGGCATTAACCAGATCCGAATATTAATTAATAGTGTTAATATGAATTATTTACATGCATGCATATCGATACCTTAATAGAGAAAGGCCCTAACTCATTATTTTTTTGAAATTGAGATTTTGCATTTTTCGATTCATTAGATGTTCTTCTATCGAAATACATATATAAAAAATACAATTTCAAAAAAACAATGAGTTTGGACCTTTCTATATTAATGAATAGGTTTTGAATTGTAAGAACTCATTTCCATGATATTCCTTAATAATTTGACCTAAGAAATAGTAGACCTGAAGTTCAAATACGCTCCAGTGAATCATATATGACTCTTTGGATAATGAAGTTGTTAAACATGGGAGTGCATTCGAAATTAAATTTTAAATAATTTTTTTTTCTAATTATATTAGTTGTGGATATTGTTAAATATCTCTAAACTTCTCTATTCCTACGTTGAATCTGGACTAAAACCCTACGAAAATGATAGTGATAAAAATTTAGATTTCCGTAATTTTTCAAAGTTTTTCATTCCTAAAGGAAAATTTTATACAGAAAAATTTACGATAAAAATTAAAATTAATTATAATTCTATTGAGCCTAATTATGACGGTCGTGTTTCCACTTCTACTACGTCGATTTTGTACTAGGTTAAAGAAAAAATTTCGCAATTAATTATTATTATTATTATTATTATTATATGAAACGGCGCTATATATTTTGCCTATTTTAGTTAATGCTTAGCACGTTATGATATATAAGAATTAAAGCAAATATATTAAAGTGTTGTGCAGCGTGTTTTCGCTCAGTTCGGTTTAATAGTTTAAATTAATGTTTGATTGTCCAAAGGTCAAAAAGTGAAAGAAATTAAACAAATAAGTCCTAATTAATAAAAAATTATTTTGGTTAGCGAACTAATATCCCTAAAAGATTTGTCTTGTAAATCTTTATGTTGGCAACACTTATTCTCTTATGCTCTGCTTGCTATACCTCTGCTCGCGCACATTTTTGCTGATCCGCTCTGCCCACGATTTAGTTCTGCTTCTGTTAAAATAATTTGCCTGTGCATTCCTCTGTTACATTCTGTTCGTTCATTGTTCATCTTTTTATTTTTTTGTGGGGTGGATTGACTGATGTGGAGTATATTTGCATGTTCATGTTTAATTCATACATATATACATATTTTTTTATATGATGATAATGCTGATTAATAACGGGTAGAAGAGGTTTGAAATGAGTTACACACACACTCACCTGGTGTTACTGTTTTGAATATGATGGATTAGAAAAAGAAAAAAACTAACCATAAGTGTTTTTTTTAGTACGTAGTGGTGCTTTATTTGAATTAATAAATTAATTATAGTAGTATGTATTTTTCACAAAGTTGCGGAAAGCGCAAAGGGCGACGACGGGTGGCTGTTAACTAGAAAAACCATTTAGCGGTTATTTATATATGCGTGTGAACGTACATATGAAAGAAACATATGCCACAGAGTGGCAAAAGAGATTAAAGTACTGGACAAGGGCAACTTCGCTTAGGTGTGGTTTTTTTTTTAGTAATAACAACGGGTTTCACTCGTGGTTGTAATTTGTCTTTGCAGACTTTGTTAATTTAAGTACGCAACCAAAAAGCTTTAGTAAATACCTGAGTAAAATTTACCAGAATAAAGTAGCTGGTTCTATCTACAGCAAAACATTTGGTGTGGTTCGATGACTCATTAATTTACAATGTGTACGTAATAATGTATTTATAGATTACAGAAATTTTTCTAAGCTTCGAGCTTTTCAATTTTAAAAATTCAAATTAAAGAAATAGAAAGGAAAAATTAGCTGATTTCGTAATTTTAGGATGGCCCGGTGGCTCAAATTCCTGTATTTTATATATAAATAGAGCACACAATGTTTTATTTCAATATCGCTGAAACATATCGAGCCAAAACCAATAAGGAAACCTTAAGCGACACATATTTTAGACTTTGTTTTTTTTTTTTTTTTTTTTTTTTTTTTTTTTTTTACGAAAATTGATTATTTACGATTGCAAATATGTAATTGTTTTTGGTCAAAAATTGAAGTTCGAAAAGTATATCGCTTAACGTTATGGCACAATATAATTTTTTTTTAAATTTGAACACATTCAGACGGTTTTTTCTGTAATTCAATTCGCATAGAAAGAACATTTTTTGAGTTTCTATGTGATTCAAATTTTAATTCGAAAGCTTTATCACACAATACGAGTTTTTGATTAACCCTTTCTGGTGGGGGGGGGGGGGAGGTGTGGGTGGGGTGAATTTTTAAATACATAGTACCAAATCAGCTACCGGAGTACTAGCGTACTTTTGAAGTTTTAATTGTATTAAAAAATCGTAAATATTTTGCATATATAAAAAATAATTAGAATAATATTGAAGAAAAGCAAACCTTGTTTTTGTAAGGGGAAATACTTTTTTTTTTATCTATGTACATGTCAATGTCTGAATACAAAAAAGCTTATTATCATTATTATTATCATTTTCCATTTGCTTAATTTTCTATTTTATTATAGCCCAGTGTATGTTAACCCCTAAAGTATGCTATTGATTTCATTAACATACAGTATTGCTAGAACAGATTTTTACATGTAGGAAAACACAATGTGGCGTACTTAAGAGCAATCGTGGTTGACAAAAAATTATAAACACAAACAAACAGACAATTCGTAGGTTTTTTATTTTGCAAAATAAATTTGCATAAGTTGAGAAAAAAATGCAAAGTAATAGCTTTACTGCGGCAGTCCCCGAGTGCCACACGTATTTTTTTTAAATATTAGTAATCAATATACCGCTTTCTATCGTGATCGTGGGACGGGGCAGTAAATGTTTTTTAATTTTTTTCTTTAATAATTTTAAAATAATGTAATTTTCTTCCCATCCTAAGCTTGTTTAAGTTCTACAAAAGAACAAACCCATTATTTCACTGTTTCAAGTATTACGTAAGTGCATATTTAAAGAAACATTTTTTATATCGCAAATTTTGGAAATTTGTATAGGTGGAAAGCAATATATCTGAAGCATTATGGACTCCACTTTACTGGAAATAAACAAAACCCAATTTTTTTCAGTTAACCGATTTTTTCTCTAAAACGTAGTTCGGATTACTAAAATTTGTTACAGTAAAGCGTACTGCTTAAAATCAGTAAATGTCTAGCCACTTGCATTGACAATATAATAGAAAATACAATAAAGTACGTAAAAGCGAAAAGGACAAATACATTTTGCCATTTAATTTTTTAACGGACAAAACATGCGCAATTTTTTCAGCCTTAAGTTATGCAATCGATTTCTAATAAATAAATTTGTCGTTGTTTATTTTTTCACTAAAGCGAATTAAGTTTCATACAAAACGTAGTTGTGGGCTTGCTTTTGGTTTTCAGTAATACGATATTTTCAGTAAAGCGATGTTTCGCTAAAGCGAAGTGAATAAGGCTAGCTGCGTTTAAAATCAGTGCGGGGATTTGTATCGCTTTCAGTAATCCGATTTTTTTCAATAAAGTGTGTTACGCTAAAGCGGATTCGACTGTAATCCCTTAAGTTGGCTTAAGAAAATAATGCTAAAAAAATGTTTAATTGTTAGTTTTTCATATTACATTCACCAGTTTTAGCCTCAGGATTCGCATTTAATTTGCACCATTAAACAAGCGTAAAAAATACTCTTAAAAATACTTTTTTTTTATACACAAACATTGACGTTTCTGCTTGGCAATAAAAGTTGCGTGTAAAGAGTTAGAAAAAAGCGTTTAAGTTCATATTTACTACCGTTGAGCTTTTAATACTCATTGTAAGTAAAAAAATTTATATTCCTCTGGACATTATAATATTTTTAGGTAAGCATGCATTTGGCCTTTACAATTTAACAACTTTTTTTTTTTTTAAACACTATTAATTTATATTTAATTCGAAGTAAGGAAGAAGGAAAATGAATACCTATCTTTCAAAGACCTGCTACGATGTATTTTTTTTTTTAATTAAGATTTTCTTTATTTGTGTTTTTTATTTTCAATTATATACTTTTTCTTTGCTCATAAATAAAAACCTGATAATTACTCTAATAAATCAATAAAACTGCAAACACAATATCGTGCAATTTTATATAAAAAAAGATCAAATAAAAAATACATTGAATTCCCATTAGCCTCATTGTTAAAACAAATTGTACGGGAACTCACAATGTCCTTTTTCCTCTACTCGTTGCAGGCATAGGATGTAATATACATATATTCTGTTTAATAAAAAAAAATAAAACTTTGTTATTGGATTCTTAAGAGCGGTAGAAGAGGGGATTTCTTAAAATAAAATTCACAGAATATTTATATCGTCGGCTTAGAGTGTAAATCTGCAAAATTCTTTTTTTATAAAATATGACATTTTAAGGCCGTCGACTTGCTAAAATATTTATTTTAATTTGAAGCTCGAAGAAGCTTGATATCTTAGGCCAATTTCTTAAGCTATTTATAAAAAATGTTTACAGTATTTTGTTTCCCCTGTAAAATTTTATTGAAATGATTTAGCTGTGAAGACACTAAATCCCTTATGAAACTAAATTGTGTTTGGAGTTTGAATAATTTTTTTTAGAAGACAGCAAGTAAAAGTCATAGAAAAGAAGGATATGAATCGATTTTTCAAAAATTAAAAAACCGGGTTTCAAATAGGATAGAACAAAAGCAGCAACTAGGGAAGAAAAAATTATGTTTTTTTAAAAATAACAAAATCGGTTTTTAAAAGAGAATAAAACGGGGGCTTGGAGAACCGGTTTTTTTTTCAATATTTAAAAATCGTATGTGTCTTACTGCCTATTATTTCAGAATTTTAAACACATTTAATTTTGTTTTTACTTAGTACATGTGATCGCTCATTTACTCAAAGAACGCCATAAGTCAAAAAATAAAATTTTTGAGTTAATGATGCAGACTTAATCCTCATAACGTTCTTCATATTGTCTAAAAATTTCATACAAATATCTTGTAAAATTTTCTTTTTCCATTAAGTTGTCTGTAAATTGAAAACTTTAAACTCGTAATTGAGCGATGAGATGTCGAGCCATAACCGTCAAAAATCCTTAAGAGACATATTTTTGAACTTAGTTTTTTTTTTACGAAAATCGACTACTTACGATCGTAAATAATCGATTTTCTTAAAATATTTAAGCTCGGAAATTATGTAGCTTAAGATATTTTGGCGGTTATAGCACGATATATCTGTTTCACATTCTTATATTCTCTATATAAAAATGCTGGTTTCTCTAAAGCACAATACGAATTTTTTTTTAATGGACAATAATTAAGCTCAGAAAAAGCAAAAGCAGAATAAAAATAAAAGAAAAACCTAAAAGTGAAAACCCGGTTTTCAAACGATGAAACTGGTTTTTAAAAATCGGTTATTCGAATTTCTGCATTTGAAAACTGAATTTATGCTCTAATCTTATACGTCCGTATTCATAAAAACTATTTAAGGTTTATTAAGTGGTTATTTGACATATTTTTATGGGAAATTTGTCAAATAAACCTTTAATAAACCTAAAATATTTTTTGTGAATATGGGGGATAGAATATATTAAAAATTTAATTTTGCTATATCTAAATAAATATAAATAAAAATAAATAAATATAAATATATATATAAATAAATATGAAATTTGTGTGCACATCTCTGGTATGTACATTTTATATGTATGTAGGTATGTATGTATTTTTTATATGTATGCACATAAAAAAATGCATAAATGTACCCAGCAAAAAATTTCAAAAAAAGGTAATCGAGTTTGGAATTAAGCATTTTTGGTGGAAGCACTTCCCTACTGGATTACCAACTTAATGATTTTAACAAGGCGTGAGACTAAAATAATCGATTCTTGAGAAGTACTTACATTTTTTTATTTGTCAACATTTCACGTAATCTATTTCGTCTAAAAAAATCATTCTCTTCATTTAGCAACTTGCACGTAATTTTTTTAAATTTTAGGTAATGTGATTTGTAAGCGAGTAATGATAATTGGCAATCAGAAAAGTAAGTCATTATATGGCAATAAGTTCTAATGGTAATGTGTAATTTTTTGCTGGGTAGATACTAAAATGTATGTAACTTGTAAATGTGTTTGCCAGTACATATAATGTGATTTTTATTCCTGCAAGGACAATTTTATAAAAATATACGAGCTGTTGTTGTCTGTCTATAAACTTTAGACTGGGAATAGATTTTTTTTCATATTTTTATATAGTAATCGCATTCATGTATATGTACAATATGTAAGTATGTACATATTTGTCAGCTTTTTCATTTTCCTCTAGCTTTTTATTTATTTCAAAAATACTCCTACTCATGCTAACTTTGCTGCTCGTTTTTTTTTCAACTTCGTATTGCTGCAGACAGTTTTCAACAAGTATGTAACTACAAGAGCAAACAACAAAACCAACTATTATGAATAGTAAATTTTGCACTTTAATACCGAGGAAAAATGTGCTTTAAAAGTGAATAAAATTTCATACATACATACATTCATTTGGGAGGTACAGCACAGCAAAATTTATAAAAATTTATACTGTAGCTTGTTTATGTGAAGAAAGAATTGTTAAAAAGTGATTATACATATATATTTTCTTTTATATTATTTATTTTTGTTTATTTATAAAATAATTTTAATGCATATAAAAATATATATAAACTGTAAGGATTTTCAGCCCCCATATTCCGTAACTCACTAAAGATAAATCTAATTTCGATCGCTAAAATGCTGAAAAAATAGAAAATTAAAAATTTTTGGCGATGACACATAAAACATTGCAAATTGCATTCGTAGCCGAAAATCGATAAATCTACTTCATATAAATCTGCATCATTAACTCAAAAACTAAATTTTATGACTTACATATGTATGTATGTCTTTCTTTTAGTAACATAGGGTCTCCACCTAACATAATATGTAAGATAAGAGCGTCAAATTCAATCGCAGAGAGAATTATGTTACGTCTAGACTTCAAATTAGTGTTATGTCAATATTATAAGATTTATTATAAGAGCGTTGTTATAAGAAATCCTATAACAACAATCTTATGATATGAACTGTCAAAAAACTACACGTACATGAAAATAAATTAGTGTGCATGTGTGAGTGTTTATTAAAATAAATGAAAAACAATGTTTTGGACAAAATTTCTGGGATTTTATATGTTTAATTGATTTATAAATTAAAGTTTGTGGGAAAAAGTAAAAACAAAATGAATAGCTATATAAAATTAATACATGTTAACTCGATGAGAATTTGTATAAAATGAAATGTTATAAGAAAAGTAAAATTACGTTTTCCTGTTGCATGACATGAAGAGAAATATCGGCTTTTATTTTTGTTATTCTGCCGACGTTCTCTCACATATGTCAAGGTTAGTCGCAGTGGTAGACGTTATGTAAGTGAGCGATATGTAATACTATGTGCACTTTCCCAGCAAAAATTTTGCTTCAAATAAAGCAGGTTTTTACTATTATAAAATAAAAGTAGCGCTGACAAACCTGCTGATATCGCTGCTGATTTTTGTATGGCGAGTTCTCGGTTTGGAGTACTACATTTTTGCTCACAAAAGCGCTTTTTGTTTTAATCTAATAAAACATGTAAACATAGCAGTTAAATGTCAATTTTTATTAATTTTTCTATGGAAAAATGAAATTTTTATTTTGAAAAATTCTTTCGATTAATGTCCTTTCGTTCTGACTGACTCTCATCAGTTGTGTTTTGTATGTACGAGCGTGTGCGTTTGGGTGTTCAATACATTTGACAACTTAGATGAGCAAAATCTTCTAATGCATATGCATAATATGGATGTGTACATTAGCTAACTTTGTGGCTTTGATACCTGCATTGTTGTGGTGCTATTAAATCACTTTTTTCATGTAGGTTGCTACATATATGTTCACTGCTTTTTAACAAGCTCATAGTTTAAAGCGAATTATGATGCGCTTTTTTGCCCTATTGCTTCAAAAAACATGAAAATTTTTTACTGGGTTAGTCTATATAATCGAATATTTTGCCTAATGAAGGCATTTTGTTAAAAACATTTAAGTACCCGGTAAACTTTATGGTTTTTCCGTTCTGGCGTTTTTTGGTTTTGGCGATTTTTTTTTCGATTTTTGGCGATTTATTTTAGTTCTGGGGCTTTTTCTTAGTTTTGGGCGATTTGTTTCGGTTTTTGGCGTTCTTTTAAGTTTTGGCGTTTTTCGTTTTGGTAATTTTTTTAATTATGGCGGTTTTTTCGGTTTTAGCGCTTTTTCTATTGACAATTTTTTATTTTTGGTGCATTTTTCGTTTTGGCGATTTATATAGCCTTCTGGCAACTTTTTACTTGTGGTGATTATTTTTCATTTTAGTGATTTATTATATTTAAGTGATGTTTTTCATTTAAGCGCTTTTTAATTTTTGCGATTTTTTTCAGTTTTTGGGGATTTATTTTAGTTTTAGCGATTGATTTAATTTCAGTGATTTATATTACGACTAGTTTTAGATATTTTCTTAGTTTTGGCACTTTTTTCGTTTAAAGCGATTTTTGCCGTTTTTCGACGACTTTTTTACTTTTGGTGATGAATTTACATTTTAGTGATTTATTTTATTTAAGTGATATTTTTGATTTAATCGCTTTTTTAGTTTTAGCGCTTTTTTCGTTTTAGGCGATTTTTTCGGTTGATATTTTTCATTTAAGCGTTTTTTTTTATTTTGGAGACTTCGTTTCGTAATTTTTTAATTTTGAGTTTTTTTTTAGTTTTAGCGTTTTTGAAAATTTTAAGAGCTTGCCTTTTACGTTTTTCAACATACAGCAAATGGTCAAAATTACACGAACTGATCGAATACCCTTTAAGTTTGATTTTTTAAACTAGTCTGCATAAAAATACACTAACTTTGAAAATTTCAAGTTTCTGTATATTCATTAGAATTTCATATAATTGTTTCGTTGCTTGCTTTAGAACATCATATAATTTTTAACAGTCACATATATGTAGCTCTTATGGTTCTGGAGAAAACAGTCTTTGACAGACAGATAAACGGACGGATAGACGGAGGGACATCGTAGCGAAAACAATAGGGCTCCTTTTCACCTAAACATATACAATATTCCAAATAAATTATTAAATAAAGAAGACACACACAATTTCAATTTCAGCTCCTTTGCTCCTTCCTTAGCCTTTTATAACTATCACATGCGTTGCTTGCGAAAATAGTGACCACCCTAATGTGTGACTTGACATACAAATAAAATTTGAATAGAAAAGTGTATATTAGCTGTGTGTATTTATATGGATATGTATTGTATGCTTAAACGTTGTTTATATGAACTGTGAATAAAGTGCTGGATGCATTAAGTCTTTTTCTTTTCCTGCTCACCGCTCTTTCGCTCCGCACCATCTTCATCACAACTTGTGTCCTTTGAAAGGAAATTTATATTTTGCAGAAAATTCTACTTGAATTATGTTATTGAATTTGTATGATGATTTGATTTATATATTTTTTTCTGTCTTTCTTTTTCCCAACAAGGCTTTTAAAAACGAAACCAATGAAAACAATAAAATATTATGGATTTTATACAAAGCAACTTATTGCACACACGAGGTTTGTTTGTTTGTGTGTATGCTTCAAAATAATCCCTAAAGCAGTTGTAAATAATAGACTTGCGAATGAGATTTTTTTTCTTTCTAATACTGCAGTTCGTGGTATATAGTTTTTGATATGGTATTGAGAACATCCAGGAATGGGCTTCCAATATTTCTGTTCAGGACTATTAAGTGCTTAACAGACTGTTAAGAGCTTAACATTCCGCTGTTAAGTGTAAAATGGACTCTGCAGACTTTTTTGTTTATGTCCAGTGTTACCATATGTGAAGATTTATCTTATTTTTGAAGTTTTTAGACAAGTTAAAAAGACAAAAAAGATTTCTTATCTAAAAATACGATTTTTAAAAATTTCACTTTTGGTACTTTTAATATATTATTGAGGAATTTTTTGACTAAACTGCTTACAAATTTTCTGATTTGCTTCATAATGATCTTACACATATTCAAATAATAAATATTTTGTGTTATTTGGCTTTACTTTTAATAGTTCAAAAAAAAAAAAAAAAATAAATAAATTTTAACTAATTTTTATTCAATAAAATAACAAAAAAGATTTTTGGTAACAAAAAAAAAAGATTTTTTGCTCGACTTGAAGATTTTTGAAAAATAAATATGGCAACACTGTTTATGCCTCTGCTAGTTAAATTTAAATTTATCTTCAAAAAAAAAAAAAAAAAAAAAAAAACTAAACACCATGGCGCCTTTTTTTCTTCAAACTACTGCCGCCATGTATACTCCAGGTTGGTTAGTTTTGTTATCACCCTCGTACATAATTGTCTCCTTTTGAACCAGCCTCGTTTATTTTCTATTTTATTGAGAGCATATGGGTAATACAAAAGGCAAGAAAAATGGCTTTTTATTTCTTTTGTTTTTTTTTTTTTGCTTTAATACTAAATGAACAAATAATTCTTTTATTCGCTTTTTCCATATAACTGCTTTGATTATTAGACTGCGATAAGTGGTTTCTTATACAAAAAAAAAAAAAAAAATAAAATATAAATAAAAATAAAATGTTTAGTAAAGAGTTATGACTTAGTAAAAAAAAACTTGCTGGAATTTAAACATATTAGAAACTTAAACGTAGAAGAGATAGAAAAGAAAGAAGTATATGAGTTAAAATAAATTTTAATTTAAATAGCAGAGACTCAAACCATAATCCTTAACATAGCTCACATATTTCACATAACAGAGTACTGTTAATCACATAACAGCAATCACAAAATTAAGCGAAAAAAAACTTTGAAAGACAGACTTGGGAGTTTTCAGTAGTGTAGCAGCCTTTTTAAGACTCGATTGCGCATCAGGGGAAACTCGAATATGAATCAATGTTGCCGTTTTTGTAAAACTCTTGGAATCTTAAAAATTTTCTTTGAAACGCTTTGTCTTAAAATTGAATAACAACTTGAAAAAAGGGTACAGCAACAATATAATTTTTTTCTTTTGCTTCCCCCTTCCCTTTCTTTACACTCGTATTTAGCGGTTTGCCAGACCAAAAAACAATAGATATGTATGTGACTTAAACAGTGTGACTTATAAACTATCTAATTAACTTTGCGCGAGCCTAATTTAAGTTTATAAATAAATAAATAATGCATATTGTCTATGTATGTATAACAGAAAAAAAGTGGTTGACAAGCAAAGAAACGAGAAGTTTAATTCAATACATGGCACGCAACACAGCAACGAACGGCTGTGAATTGAACAAAACAATTTATTTTACTACTATTGTTTTTATTTTATTTTTTATTTTTTGCTCGTTTCTGCACAAATAATCTAAACAAACGATAAACAACAAAACAGAATTTATCTATATAAATCATTTAATAATTTATTTAATGCACAAACAATTTGATGACGGATATAACTATGAGTCAGTCGTCACATTTGTCCCTGCATTCATTCTACTGCTAAGCTGGGCTCTTTTGTTTCCCTTTACAATCATAAATAGTATACTTTTACACATATTAATAATAATAAAATATGTTTATTTATTTATTTATTTTTCTTCCTTTTCATATGCAATTGCAGTATTTATTTGTTATAATAAAAACGTAATCCTAACAAAAATTCATAAAATTAAATGAATATAAGTGCATGATTAAGTGTCGATAGCTCGCTCCCTTTAATACAATCCAAAAGAAAAATAATAATAATAATAAATTATAAAATAAATAATCAGACAACAATAAATTATAAAAAGAAACTGCAACCAAATATCTGAACCTCGCCACTTTAATATCTAAGACAAAAAAAGTGTATCGCAAAGAAATTAAAAAATAAAAGTAAGAACAAAGGCAATATTTATCTTAAAAGAACTTTAATTTAATTAAATACAAATAAAACCAACAACTACAAAAAAAAATCATAAAAATGGGTTGCACAACATCAGCTGAAGAACGCGCTGCATTACAACGTTCCAAGCAAATTGAGAAAAATCTCAAAGAAGATGGCATACAGGCGGCCAAAGATATCAAATTGTTGCTATTGGGTAAGTCAAAATATTATTATTTTTCTTTAGATTTTTTTTTTAATTTTTTTTTAATGAGCAGGGAATATCAACACAATAATTTTTTTCTCCTTGGAGCATATAAAAAATTAATCAATTTAAATTCTTGAAACAAGTTTAACTGACTCAATTAAAGTTTTCATTCAACTTTTAATCAATTAAATTCTTAAACAAAAGTTTAATTGACTCAATTAAAGTTTTAACTAAAGTTTTAATCAATTAAATTCTTAATCAAAAAATTTAATTGATTCAATTAAAATTCTAATCAAACTTTTTATCAATTAAATGTTTAAACATAAGTTTAAATTAAACTCTTAATCAATTAAATTTTTAACAAAAGCAGAATTGACTCAAAAGTTTTATAATTGATTATTTTTTATCTTTTTTAAAATCAAATGTGCTAATAAGAGAAAATACTATTGGACTATTTGCAGCATTATAAATGTTATTTTAAAACATGGCTGTCTTGCATCACAGTCCGTACAAAACTCTCATACAATTTTGTTTTAATTTCTTAATGCTCATTTAGGAAAATATGTTGTGACGCCGATGCAAAGTCTTAAACTATTTGTAGTCTAAAAATTCTTAATAAAGTCCTCACACGCATAACACTGTGTAACAAGAGCAATAACAAAGTTCTAACAAGTGATTCTGGCAAAAGACGAAGAAATTATTTATATGTATAACTGAGTTGTGTAAGTTTATGTCTGAACCTAAAAAAAAAATCAGTAAAGTGCGACTTTGACTCGCATACGAAGGGTTCCGTACGGGCACTACATACCTATGTACATATGTAATACTATAAGAACTTTAGCCTATATAATCGAATATCTTAGCCGATGTAGATTTTTGTTTTTAATTTTAAGTACACGATTTTTCGTTTTAGTTTTGGCGCTTTTGCTTAGTTGTGGCGATTTATTATTGGTTTGGCGCTTTTTTAGTCTTTTGGCGTTTTTTCGTCTTTTGGGATTTTTTCGGTTTTTAGCGATTTATTTTATTTTTTTTTAGCAATTTTTTTAGTTTTGGTGCTTTTTTCGTTTTTGGCGTTGTTTTTCGTTTTTGTGCGATTTTTCGGTTTTTGGCGATTTGTTTAAGTTTTAGCATTTTTTTTTTTAGTTTTGGCGATTTTTTCGGTTTTTGGCCATTTATTTTTAGTTTAGGCGTTTTTATAGTTTTTTGGCGCTTTTTTTCGTTTTTAACGATTTATTTTATTTCTTAGCAATTTATTTTAGTTTTGGTGCTTTTTGTCGTTCTCAGATATTTTTTTCGTTTTTGTGCGATTTTTTCAGTTATTTTTTGGCGATTTATTTTAGTTTTAGCAATTTGTTTAAGTTTTGACGTTTTTTCGGTTTTTGGCTATTTCTTTGGTTTTTGGCGATTTATTTTTGTGCAAGCAATTTTTTTTTAATTGTGGTGTTTTTTCGGCTTTTGGCGATTTGTTTTAGTTTTTAACAATTTTTTTTAAGTTTTGGTGCTTTTTATTGTTTTTGGCATTTTTGCCTTCATGTGCGATTTCATTCGGTTTTTGGCGATTTATTTTATTTTTTAGAAATTTTTTTAGTTTTGGTACATTTTTGATTTTTGGCGATTTGTTCGTTTTGGGGATTTTTTATTTTGATATTTTTTAGTTTTAGTGTTTTTGCAAAATTTTAATAGTTTGCCTTTTATGGTTTTCAAGACACAGCAAATGGTCAAAATAACATTAACTGATAGAATACCCTTAAGTTTTGATTTTTTAAATTTCTGTGTTAATTGTTTCAGTCTGCTTAAAAAATACACTAACTTTGCAAGTTTCATATAACATTCGAATTTCAACATGTTTCGTTGCTCGCTTTAGAACACCCTTTAATTTTTAACTGTCATATATTTGTTGTTGCATATTCTGTGAAAATTTCAGGTTCGTAACTCTTACGATTCTCGAGAAGATCGCAGCGAAAACCACCTTTGGTGTACGGGACCCTAAAATTTATCAAGTCCTATGGGACGTCAACATTTTATCGTATTATTTGGCATTCGTCATGACATTTTGCATTCACACTATTGCGCTTATCGCGCATAATATTTGAATTTTTGAATATTCGCCATGAAATCCTGCAACAGGTTTTTGAATAGAACAAAGCCCGAAATTTAACTTCCTTCCTTCTCTTTCGTTAAGAAAGAGAACCCAAGAACACGGTACGTGCAAATAAAACCCCTTTGTATTTTAAAATTGAAAAATATAATTAAACCCTATTTTTCTAAAACAAATATTTTCGAGAGTTTAGAGTTTTCGTTATCGAATGCACACCATATCGATTAATGACAATCCAAAGAATACGAAAATTGCACGTTAGATCAAGAATTCTTTTCCATTCGAAAGTCAAAATGTATAATAAAAATGCATACATACATAAATACATATATGTATGTACATATGTATATACATACATAGATTTAAGTTTATAAAATTAAGTCATAAAGGCAGCTTTTTGATTCATACGGGTAAAGCAGCTATAAATGACGCCAGATTTCTTGAAAAATACCCCGATTCCAGCATGAGAGCATGCGACATAGATACATACAAACATATGTACATACATACATACATACTAGTGATGTAACGAATGTCAATTTTTGATATTCGCGAATACGAATGCGAATACGAATATTTTAAACGATATTCGCGAATACGAACACGAATATTTCATGTAAAATTTATAGACATTAAATAACGGCTCTATTTACGCCTGCAATATGAAATATTAAAAAATTGTTATGAAAAAGAACTTTATACTTCTATTGGCGTACTTTAAAGTTAATAAAAACTACCCAAAATTTTAATGATCGTCAGTAAATAATATTTGAAAATGATACAAAGCACAAAATTTCTATAAAAAATTTAATGGATTCATACAAACTAATATTTTTATCAATTTATTTAAATTTAGTTTAGGATTTATGCATTTATTTATATAATTTTTTTTGGAAAAATATTCGTATTCGTATTCGCCTGAATTTGACGAATACGAATGCTTCGTATTCGGCAATTCGAATACGAATATTCGTGCATCACTAATACATACATATGTACTTTGAAAAATCTAATCTGTCTCAATTAGTGTTTAAATTGTCACATTTTAATCGCTGTGTTTGTATTTTTATTATTTATTTAAATGCATATTTTTTTTTGCTTTGTTTGCTGATCCAATACAAGTGTTGTGTTTTAGCACAATAAATTAACCTGTATAATTTTAAACCCATTTTGCTTACGGTTTATATACATACATATGTATGTATGTATGTATGTATGTCAAGCCATCATCATCTGCAATAGTTAAAGTAATTTACCACTAGAAAATAACCCCATTTAATGCAAACATACATACAGCAACAACAGCAACAACAATACCGGTATAATCGGCAAAAAAAATCACTATAAAATAAATAGACTTTTTTTGTTGTCGTTGCTGTAGTTACAAATGAATGGCAACAAGAACAATTGTGTGATGAAGTATAAAAAAGCTCGTGTAAATGGTGATGATTTTGTTGGGTTGGATTAAAAGAAAAAAGAAATTAAATGCAACTAAAAGTAATACAATAATACTTGTAGTTACAATGTTTCCAAAAATTTTAAATTCATAGATTTTCTAAAAACTTTGAAACTAATTTTCTTTTCCATTTGACCAGGGGCCTAATTCTCGCATTCGATTGAGAGCGAGTTATTACTCAAATGTTCGATTTTTTTATTTTTTGGGATTTTCGCATTCGGTTTCGAATAACACATATCGAAATTTCTAATGACAGCATTCGATAACGTGCATACATTCGAATGCAACCGTTCGTGCTTTTACTCGCAAGCAAAAAGGCATTCGAAATTATGTTTAACATAGAAAAAGCGGAGAAAAGGAAAATGTAATTATGTTCAATATTTGACTTATTTATTTACAAATGAATGAATGCACAAATGTACGTATAATAAAAATACAAATTAAAAAATTTCTAGTTGACTTCAAATATAACAAAACACACTGACTTGGCAAATAATAAAATAAAATATAATACAAATCAACCAACTCTAGGAGCATCTAAATAACAAATTAACTGCTTCTGGTCAACCAATAAAAGAATCGAAAATGTAGCTAGTGCTCTATTCTCTAACTTTACACTAATTCATTATTATTAAGTTATTAATTAAATCAAAATGAAAATAACATTTATGTATATTCGTTTCTTTTTTCTGCATATACGTGTATATGTACGTACATACATATGTTTTTGCACACATACATATATACAAACATATGCTTTTGCTTACAATTTATTCAGTGTTGTGAAATGAATTTATATATAAATATATTTGCCTTTTTCCAACACTGAAACAAAAAATCTATTCGCTTGGTAACGAGTGACATCATCCGAAAATTTCTAGACATCGAAATTAATTTCTATTCGAATGCAATTCCGATCACGCGTGCAGGAATTAGGCCCCAGGCATCTTTAAAAGACTGCATAAGGGAATTCCTGAATGTGTTGTAAGTCAAAGCTGAGTAATGTGCTGAATTGTTAAATCTCAATCTCAATGTCTTATTATGTCCTAGTTTAAACGTTTCTTTCCCCTCGTCTCTCTCTTAAGTCCTAGTTTACACTATGCAAGTCTTACGCGATGTATTGATTCAGCTCGCCTGCAAAAATAAAGTGAACAAAATCAAGAGAAATTGAAGAAATAAATCCCCTTGAAATATATTATCTTTGATAAGGGGAATTCAAAAAAGGAAAAATATTTCTGAGGAAAAATTTTTCACGATTGCAATTTGGGGAAAAGGGAAAATTTTTCACGATATGGTTGATTATGTTACATTATGTAACTATGTACGCTATGATATGATGTTATGTTATGTTAAAATGATATTATGCTAGATTTTGTCAGCTATATTGTGGTATGTTATGTAAGACTATATTATTATATGTTATGTTATATTATGTTATGTTGCTACTATGTTATATTATTCTATGTTATGTTAAACTGGAGGATATCAGGGGCTTCCTCATGGGAATTCATTGGCTTAATTACAGATAATTGGGGCACTTTTGGGTACAAATGCGGGTTAAAAATTATTATTAACGGGAGTTAACAGAAGAGAATCACTATGTACCCAACGGGGTCCCCGAGTGAAAGTGTGTTGTAGCATAACCCTCCCCAACCTAACCTATGTGTTATGTTATACTATATCAAATTTTGTAATGTTATATCGGGTGTTTTTTTTAGAGGTATAGAACTTCGAATTGAAATAAAACACAAGAAAATCGTTTTAATGTCCATCAATTTGGCTTTATTGGAAGGATAATTTTATGCCATTAATGATTAAATATGATTTCGGGCATGTGGCCGCCGCGGCTGGCTCGAATAAAGCCAATTCTACAGGTCCAATTTTCAACCACTTTTTCGAGCATATGGGGCCGTATGTTGGCAATAACGCCACGAATGTTGGCTTCCAAGTCCCCTAACGTTTCTGGTTTGTTGGCGTAGACGAGCGACTTCACATATCCCCAAAGAAAATAATCCAATGGTGTCAAATCACACGATCTTGGTGGCCAATTGACAGGTCCATTCCGCGAAATTATGCGCTCATCGAATGTTTCCTTCAATAAATCGATTGTGACGTGCGCTGTGTGGCATGTAGCGCCGTCTTGTTGGAACCACAACTCATCCACATTCATGCCATCCAATTCGGGAACAAAATAGTCGGTTAGTCGGCTCCAATTCCTGTGCACGGTGGCGAATCGATTCATTCGGGTCCTCTTCAACACTTTGCTCTACAGCGGCAATTGTTTCTTTGGTGCGCACTGTTCGACGTCTCTGCGGATGCGTATTATCACATAGAGTAAACGTAGTGCGAAAACGATCCATGGTTAACCGAATTAATTGCTCTGATGGACGATTATGTCGACCATAAAATGGACGGAGCTTGCGGTAAACTTCGCGAACTGAACCATTATTTTCGAAATAAATTTGCACGATTTGCAAGCGTTGTTCTTTTGTCAACCTGTTCTTGATGAAATGGCAAACCAAACTAAATATTAATCACTTGACAGCTGACAAAATGGCCGCCAGTTAAAAACGTGATGCCAACTTAAAGTTCTATACCTCAATAAAAAACACCCTTTATATATTATGTTATATATATGTTATTTGTGTTATGTTATGACAATTCATAACCTGTTATGTTCTGCTACTGCTTTTTATGTTATATATTGTCATGTAATGAATGTTATGTCATGTCATGCCATATCAGTATGGGTATGAAAAACAATTTATAGGGCAATATGAGTTTCTTTCTGGCGGATGCGAACGAAGTCGCGGGTAGATGTTAGTAAAAAAATATTTTTTTTAAATTTTAAGAGAAAATTTCCCTTGAAGATGGAAACGGTGTAACTCATGTTTATGCTTCATTTAACTGCTTTTCCTCTTGTTCGTTTTATTGTTTTTCATTTAATAGGGCTGCAATTTTTAAGTCATACTTAAAACAATTGCACCCTGCATTTCACTCAACTTGACGTTGATGATGGCGACAGCGGCAAAGACAATCACAACGACAACAAATAAAGTTGACGATTATTGCTGTAATACGTGTGTGACACATTGTTCTTTGCTCGTATACATGTAAATTCATGTTGACAATAAAATCACACGTTTGCTTTTTGCTCTTGTGTGTAGTGTTGTGTTGTGTTGTGTTGTGCTGTGTTGTGCTGTCGTTTATAATTCAACCAACCTAAAGGCATTGCAGCAGCGTCTCATCGACAATACATAGCAGCAACAACTGCTGCAATAGCAACAACTTTTTATAACTAAAAACCTAAAACAAACACAATACAACACAACAAGATAAAAATCAACAATTATTTGAATTGTTTTGTTTTTTTTCGTAAGCTTTTTCCTAAAGTGGTAAAGTAGATATTTTAACAGCAACAACGACGACAACGACAACAAAAAATTTTCACATGCAATGGGAAAATATTTCACTGCATATTTGCTAGAGTGTAGACGAGTGAATGAATGAATGGCAGTGCAATAGTGAGTGTTTGGAGTGTTCAAACCCTGACAACAAAGTTTTTTTATTTTTTATTTTAGAATGGAGCAGTTGCTTTACAAAAGCAAGTGGTGGTCGTTAGTAGCATAGATTGGGATTGGACCGTGCCAAGAAATAGGCATAGGCATAGACAACAACATGCAATAACTGTCTTTCTTTTCTTCTATTGTTCTTGACTGACAACATACACATACATACATATATACATAAATATGTATACATGTTGCCATTGTTGTTGCAAAAGTGATAAGAAACTACGTCATACCAACTTTATGATAAATTCTGGGCAAGATAAAAAAGACAACAGCCAGAAAAACAATAGCAACAAATTTGTTTGAGGCAAAGTTGTAAGATGAAAGCAACAAAAACCTTTACGTTTGCTTAAACTTTATGCGACATTCAGGAATAATGTGTTTACCACATTTTAAAAATAAATAGAAATTAATTTAATGCATTTGGCTTGATGCCATCATCCATCCTGGATTTATTAGCCAAAAATTTAAAGACATTTCTCTTAAAGATTATAAAATTTATAAATTAAATCATTTATTGAATGTTTAGAGTATTACATGGTTCAAAGAAAAGATCTTTATTTATGCTTTGATTAGGCTAAAGTTCGTATCGATTTGTAAGCCAAATTACATGTGATAATTATTAATGAACAAATAACACCAAAGTTAATTGTAAATATTCTGACAAACACGGGGTAGAACGGAACAACTAGCTGTTTTCGAAGGCCAATGCACCTTAATCAGCGTTCTTTGTATTTGGTCTACTGTATATGGCCTTCGAAAACAGCTAGTTGTTCCATTCTACCACGTGTTTGTCAGAATATTTACAATTAACTTTGGTGTTATTCGTTCATTAATAATTATCACATGTAATTTGGCTTACAAAACGATACGAACTTTAGCCTAATCAAATGATAAATGTAGAAAAAAATGAAGATATATAAAACAATAATAATAAAACTAACAAAAAGGTATTTATAAAGCCCCCAAAGTTGAGTTTTAGCATTTTCACTGCAAACATTGTTTTGTTTTAACACATTAACTGCCAGTTTATAGAAACCATGTAAAAATTCTCCGCTGTCTATTTATATTGAAAACAAAAACAAAAATTTTGAATGCTTTGTTTTTGCTTTCAATATAAATCGACAGCCGAGAGTTTTTACATGTTTTCTGTAAACTGGCAGTAAAATATATAAAATGTGAAAATTCAAATTTTTATTGTCGTATTATTTATTACAACTTATGTGTGCATAATTCTTTATATATTAATTCGCTTATTTAATTTTTAGTTTCAATATATTTTAATCATTTTAATCCCATTTAATTTAACACAAACTATTTACCTATACATTCATTACACATTCATTATAAATTAATTTCAATAGCACCAAGGGGTTACTTTGAAAAAAATTTTACTTGTGACAAATAAATTTTAAAATAGCCACTATGGGTGCATTGCAATGAAAATAGTCGTAACAATGAAAATATGACATGACATATGACATATGACAATTATGTCTGGACTTGAATATGTCATGTAATAAGCACACATAGTATAAGTATGTCAAGCTATAAGTGTGTGTGCTTACATAGCAGAATTATGTCAAACTATAAGTGCAATTATATCATAACATAAATGTATCATGATATATAAAGGGTGTCCCAACAAGAACGCAAGATTTAAATTTTAAATAAAACACAGATATTTAAAAAAAAAATCGTGAAACTTTATTATATCGTAAAGTAGACAAAATGAGGTTATGTGTGGAACAACAAATCGGGCAGATGGCCGCCGCGGTTTGGCTGGCACATACGCGAAATTAAATTTTCAATGGCCGTTTTGCATAAATGCTGCGGTATTTCATTAATACAGCGTCCAATTTCCTCTTTTAAGGCTTGAGTCATCGTCGGCTTATTCGCGTAAACCATCGACTTAAAAAAACCCCAAAGAAAAAAGTCTAATGGTGTTAAATCGCACGATCTAGGCGGCCAATTCTGGTCTCCAAAACGCGAAATAACACGACCGGGAAATGACTGATGTAGCAATTGAATTGTTTCTCTGGCTGTATGACATGTGGCGCCGTCTTGTTGAAACCACATGCCCTCCACATTAATTTCTTCAATTTTAAGCACGAAAAAACTGGTTATCATTTCACGATAGCGAACACCATTGACTGTTTGCGCTTGACCTGCGTTTGAGCGACATCATCACGTACAGCTGCGACATTTTCGGTCGATCGACCTGGTCAAAGGCGCGTTGTTGTCTTTACATCACTAACAGACCCATTTTCGGCAAATTTATCCATTAATCTCTTTACAGTTGACTGTTTTGGAGCATTATTGTGACCCCAAATTGATTGCAAATTTGCGAAATGTAGCCGCAAAACTTTCACCATTTTGGTAAAACAATTTCACAATGACAATGCGTTGTTCATTCGTGTAGCGCTCCATTTTTACTAACCTCGTACCTTCTACTAGCAAACAATAACAATTGTTCAAATGTCAAACAATGACACTTCGAATGGCGCCAAATTTAAATCTTGCGTTCTTGTTGGGACACCCTTTATATGTATGTATATATATATATATTGTATCCTTTAATTCCTAGAATGAACGAACATGGGGCCACAACAAAGTTCTTCCAATCATCATTATCATTTGCGATATGCTTTATTTCACTCCAGCAGCGTCCTGAAGTTCTTACTTCGATATCCAGCTGTCTCCTCCAAGTATGAGCATGTCTTCCAATACGTCGTTGGCTTCGGAGTTTCCAGTCGATGGCCATTCTGCTAATATCGTCGGGTTGTTTTCTAAGCGTATGGCCAATCCAGCGTCATTTACGTCTACGTATCTCCAACTGGATGGGCATTTGGTCTGTGGTATGCCAGAGGTTTATGTTGCTTATTATTTCGGGCCAGAATATACGAAATATTCGACGGAGACATCTGTTTACGAAAACTTGGATGCCCTTCTCACCTTGTTCAATCGGGATTTCACATCCTGGGATGAGTCGCCAGTAGTTGTGATAGTGCAGACCAAACAACAAATAGAAATTACATCTTCTACAGGTTGATGCAGAAATAAAACCTTTTTTTGCTATAAATATCAAAGGTAATGCATTTTTTCTCAAATTCCAAAGCTGGAACCAAAACATATGTCATGCCACCTTAAGATATTATATATTTTTTTTTAATATTTCGGCGAAAGATAAGAAAAATAAAGCAAAAATACTGAAAAAATCCCATTTTTGGGATTCTATGAATTTTTTGGGAATTGCCATCTAAACGAACATCTTCAGCCGAAAATATTAATAAATGCGAATATGTTTGTTTGAAAATTATCCTACAGCTCGTGATCCATTTTACTGAAAATTTTGCAAAAACCTTACAGTGGGGGGGGGGGGGGCGGGGTATAAAAAAATCCAAAAATCTCCTTAAGTAATATGTGAATGGCCCTTAACCTAATTTTTTGATACCAAATTATTGTGCTAGTGCTTTAGTGCTTTAAACCAAGTATTTTTGTGGATCTTTTCAAAACATTCTTGATGTTATATTTTATTAAAAAATAAACTCTCTCCTCCTCCTCCTCCATTATTTCCATTTAAAGTATTAAATATTTTTGCGTTTTATTTCCAACGAAATTAAATTATGCAACAAGTTTCCAATATCAAATTGAGTTGAAATTAATTATTAAAATGTTTTCCATTTACTTCAACTTTTTTTTTTCTTATAAAATCCATGCTTGATGAGTCACACATGAATAGTAACAAATATGGTAAGGATACAGTAAATGTGAGAGTGTATGTTGGGTGTGTGTGTGGGTGGGTGTGTGATATGTACATGTGTGCAGGTGTACGTGCTTACACACCTAGCTGTAATTAAAACCACACAAAAGCCACAAGTTCTTTGTACACAGAAAAAAATAGACAAGAATTATTTTCAATAAAACCATGTTATTGAATAAAATTTTAGTTTCAATAATATTTTTCATTAACTTGAATATTGTATTTATCAATTCCACATATTTTAAAATATCATTTAATGTCATTTATTTGTGTTGGTGTTTTTCTTGATTGTTGATTGACTAAACCTGGTCATGTTCTGATGTTGTTGTTTATTTTGATTGTTGGTGTTGTATACGTGTGCATTCGGACAAGAAGCCGAAAAACGTCGTGGCTTGTTTTTTTTTTACTCAACAAAGTTATTTTTAGATTAGAAGAAACAAAAGAAATCATGTTTAGCGTGTATTCATTATTTGCGTATCCAAAAACGATTTGCTTTTTAGCTGAGTGGTAAGTACGTTAGTTTATTAGTCAAGAGATTGCCGGTTCGACTCATCTCAAATAAATTTAGTTTTAGTAGCAGCCAAGCAAAAGCAAACAATAAGGGGTTGAAAAATGTGACATTCATCCACACACACACAATACAATAACAATTATCACTGAAAATAAAATTTCAGTCAACAACTTTTTTCTTTGATTCATTAAATTTCTTTATTGACTGAAAAAAAATATATTCAATAAACGTGCATACAATTTTATTTATCAATAATGCAAAAATCACCATCACAGAATATTCGAAAGATTTTTTTATTGAATCAACGATTTTCGTATTCAAATATCAAAATCATTTTTTTCTGTGTAATAAATACACAAACCCACTCTCCCTCGTTCTCACAAAAACCCACACAAACACACAGTGATGCCAACTTTTTTGGCTCTAAAGGCACATCAACATTAAAAAAAAGCACTGAAAAACGTAATTTTGAAATCTAAATAGCGTAAAAAGCACTTTCGTGAAAAACTACTGAAAATCCATAACGTAAAGTAATGTGATTTTTAATAATGTTTAAAATTTTCTTAGCTATTCTCCATTTAATGAAATATATCAGACGAAAAATGTATGCTTTACACTTAAAAAATAAATACGCCGAGTAATTATTAAAATAATTTTAAGAAATACACAAATTTCTTAAAAGCACTAATTAGTGCTTTTTCTTATTTTGGCACTAACGCTCAAAATTTGGCGTTTTGAGTCTTCAAAAAGCACTAAAAATAGTGTCAAAAGCACCAAGTTGGCATTGCTGCAAACACACTTGCACACACACACAAATTGTATTTGAATACCCAACAAACATAAGTTCATAGGTTAGAAATTTAATAGTTTCATAATATTTTTTCGTAATATAAAATTCAATATTTTCTATAATGTAAAGAGAGATTTGAGGGGAAAACATTAAATTAAAACTAATGCATATTTGGGTGGGATTATTATTATTTTTATGTAATGAAATTTATTTTAAAATTCAAATATCCCCATAATTATGAAAGTGGTATTACTCATATGTATCAATTTTTGCTTCGAAATATTGAATAATTCTTAAAACAAAAACTTCATAAATATTTAATATATATCAGCAATAATTTCTCAAGAAGAGAGGAAAAATTAAACTAGACTTTTTTATCCTGGGGAAAATACCCCCAGCGATTGTTATTAACATCAGCTATTTAACATGAATTTTTAATGAAATAGAATATGAGAAATTATTATGTTATGTGTACAATTATTGATTTACCATAGAACTATATTAAAGACTAGTTCTGAGACCAGTAGCGCAGTGAAAAGGATCAAAACTTTTTCCTTAATAAAAATTTTACTTGCTATCCGCAAATGTTATTATTATTATTATTATTATATGCAAAGGTTTTTCTTTTTTTCTCTTTTTTCGAATTATGTATTTGGAATTGAAGCTGCATGTTTGCTGGTTATTTAAAGCCAGAATGTCAAATGAAATTTTTATTAGCTAGTGTAATAGATTAAAATAGACATTTGGGTAGAAAATGAAAGTTTAATTGGTGATTTCTAGGAAAACAGAAATAGATTTCTGGTGAAGTAATTTTTTTTGGGTAATTTTTGAATCCTTTTTGGTTCAAATATACTGCGCCTTAATGCTTTAACAAATAATGGTGTTGCTTTATGTTACATACATACATACATACATATACATATATGTAATTCATTTATATTTTAAAAATATTAATTCTTCCAGTATCAATTTATTAAAACTGTGACAAAAGCGTGGAAGTGGCATAACGGAGATTGGGAGAAGAGAGAGTGCGATTAGACAAGAGTTAGGGACAAAGTTGAAAGTTAGGGATAAGAGAGAGGGAGAAGATAGAGTGAAGAAGGGTGAAGTCGAAGAGGGAGGTAGAAGAGAGGGAAGAAGAAGAGTGGGAAGAAGAGAGGGAAGAAGAAAAGAGGAAAGAAGAATATAGGGAAGAAGAAGAGAGGGAAGAAGAAGATAGGGAAGAAGAGAGGAAAGAAGAAGAAGAAGAGAGGGAAGAAGAAGATTGTGAAGGCTTGAGAAGAGAAAGAGGGAGTGAAAAGAGGGAAGGAGGGAGGGATGGAGAAGAGAAGGAGGGAGTGAAGAGAGAGGGAGGATGGGCGGAAGAGATCGAGGAAAGGAGGAAGGAAGATAGATTAGTGATATTGTGGGAAGGGGGAGGTAGAGAGAGCAGAAACGTAGATATAAGAGTAAAAAAAGGGATAGTTAAGATGGAGGGAGGTAGCACGAGATAAAGGATTATAGAGCGGGAATTAAATTTCCACGTTAAAGCTATAAATGATATCCCAGTGGTTTTTTCGCGCCTTGTTCCTAAATCAAAAATTTTTAATACGATAAACATAATATATCACAATTTGTATAAATAAAATTTTGCAGTACATAATATCTAAATCAAATGATATAAACGTGTGTGAAGATAAATTTCGAAATTTAAACCCAAGACACAAACCAATTGCATTAACACAGCTATGTTAACCTGATAACAGAGCCCTGTTAGACATGAAAATTTTCGAAGTACATACTCAAAATGGAATCCTGACCATATTTTTCAACAAAATGAACTAAAAAAAATCGAAACATGCAGAATATTATATTTTTCTATATAAAAACAAAAAAAAAAGAAGAAAAATCATGAAAAAATTAAAAGAAACTATAATTTTTTAACTATCAAATAAATTATTTTTTTTATGGACATTTTTGAATTCCTAGAGAACGAACATACCTGGGCGGCTAAATTTTTTTGGAATTTATGTCTTTTGTGCCCTTTTATAATATCCAGTTGTCCAAACCCTTAACATTTGCGTTTTTCATAAAAAAATTTGGACAATTGGATATTATAAAGGGGCACAAAAGACATAAATTTCAAAAAAAAAATTAGCCGCCCAGGTATGTTCGTTCTCTAGGAATTAAAAAATGTCCATAAAGAAATAAATTTATTTGATAGTTAAAAAATTATAGTTTCTTTTAATTTTTTCATGATTTTTTGTTTGTTTTTATGTAGAAAAATATAAAAGTCTGCATGTTTCGATTTTTTTAGCTCATTTTTGTTGAAAAATAGGGCCAGGATTCCATTTTGAGTATGTACTTCCAAAATTTTCATGTCTAACAGGACTCTGTTATCAGGTTAACATAGCTCTGTTAATGCAATTGGTTTGTGTCTTGGGTTTAAATTTCGAAATTTATCTTCTTCTTCCTCGGAAGTATTAAAAATATTCCCAACGACGAAATACATTTTTGTTTTCATTCCCATTTCCCAGAAAAATTGTTATAAATCCCCTAATTTAAAACTCTACATAACTATGTACATATGTATGTATGGCATAAAATATTTATAATTAAATTATCCAATATCAAGAAGCAACAAGCTGGTGTATTGTTGGTCTTTGTTACCAAATGCCAAAAAGGAAGCTTTCTATTACAAAATGTCAGACTGCAAAGGAGTGGGATCGTAAAAAATATTACTTTACGCTTTTCCAAAGCAGAAACATTTCGCAAACAATGATTCTTTTCCTGATTCGTTTATTGCTTAAAACTATTTAATTTGTAAATGGATTTTATCCCTAAATAATTCCTAACAATAAATAAAAAAGATTCCATGCAATAAAATTCTGCCTTTCTATATAATAGAATATCTTAACTGATGTAGACATTTTTGTAATATATTTTGTTTTTGGCATTTTTGTTTGTTTTATCGCTTTTTTTCGTTTTTCGGTTTTTTAGTTTTTGGCGTTGTTTTTTACTATTAGCGATTTTTTAGTTTTGGAGCTTTTTTTTCGTTTTGATTATTTTTTTCAATTTTTTCGGCTATCTTTTAGTTTTAGCGATTTTTTTAGTTTAGGTGTTTTTTCGTTTTGGCGATTTTTTTCTTTTACATATACATATTTGGTGTTTATTTTTTGCATTCGAGTGATTTATTTTATTTTTGGTGATATTAAATGTCTGTATATTACATTAGGATTTCAACATTTTTCGTTACTCAATTTGGAACACTCGTGTTTGAATCAGACATCTTCCACAACATCTTACAAACTCCTAATTTCTCGTATAATTTACACGTGAGAAGTAAATTGAAAACAATTATTATGAAAAATTGTTGTACCGTGTGTGATGTTTTAAGGATGCCTGGTGTAAATTCAGCTGCAAACGGTTAAAATGCCTAAAAGATAGTCAAACAATTTTAATTGAGTTTTATTAAAATTTTTTTATAAAAAAATACACATATGCTTGACACAATTTTTTTTGATCTCATTCCTTGTGAAGGTAATTTTTTTTGGGTGGTTTAACTGGTTTGGTTTTTGTTCTTGTGATTGAAGTATAAAAATAAACACGCACAAAGTTTTAATACCATTTACCGTTTGTGTGTTCTCGTTTTATGCGTGCTATAAAATTAAATGATAGTTTGGGGATGACAAACTTTTAGCTAAATTTTAGGAGCAACATTTTTTAGGAAAATTTTCGTTCTCTTTTTTCTCCCCTTTAAAAATTAACAAAAACACCCTTAAATAGGGATATTACCGGCTTAAATGTTCTTCAAAAATTTGTCGACATAAAAATCTACTAATTAAGCTTTTACATCAGAAAGTAGTCAGAACTTAAAAGGCGTACTGTTGTTACTTTCATACTTATCCAAATTGGGTGCTTAAAAAAATCCTCAAATCCAGATTTTATCAGACTAAGAGCCTATTTCACCAACTTAATTAAATATCAATTCATATTTAAAAGTAATTGTTCCTTAAAATAAATTAATGAAAATCGACATTTAAATATAAATTGATATTTAAATAAAGTTGGTGAAATTGGCTCTAAATTGAATGTAATAAATGGCATGACTGTAGTTTATGTGAGTGTGTGTTGCTAGTTAGAACTATTCCTGTGTCCGTATATTAAATAAAGGAAATCACTAAAATGTTGAGGAAGGGACTAAAGCTCCTTTAAGGTTTGGTCAAACTCAATGCTTTGCCAACAGGGATATGGATATGTGCTTGTATAGGGTGTTTTTTATTGAGGTATAGAACTTTAAGTTAGCATCACTTTTTTAACTGGCGGCCATTTTGTCAGCTGTCAAGTGATTAATATTTAGTTTGGTTTGCCATTTCATCATGAACAGGTTGACAAAAGAACAACGCTTGCAAATCGTGCAAATTTATTTCGAAAATAATGGTTCAGTTCGCGAAGTTTACCGCAAGCTCCGTCCATTTTATGGTCGACATAATCGTCCATCAGAGCAATTAATTCGGTTAACCATGGATCGTTTTCGCACTACGTTTACTCTATGTAATAATACGCATCCGCAGAGACGTCGAACAGTGCGCACCGAAGAAACAATTGCCGCTGTAGAGCAAAGTGTTGAAGAGGACCCGAATGAATCGATTCGCCACCGTGCACAGCAATTGGAGCCGACTAACCGACTATTTTGTTCCCGAATTGGATGGCATGAATGTGGATGAGTTGTGGTTCCAACAAGACGGCGCTACATGCCACACAGCGCACGTCACAATCGATTTATTGAAGGAAACATTCGATGAGCGCATAATTTCGCGGAATGGACCTGTCAATTGGCCACCAAGATCGTGTGATTTGACACCATTGGATTATTTTCTTTGGGGATATGTGAAGTCGCTCGTCTACGCCAACAAACCAGAAACATTAGGGGACTTGGAAGCCAACATTCGTGGCGTTATTGCCAACATACGGCCCCATATGCTCGAAAAAGTGGTTGAAAATTGGACCTGTAGAATTGGTTTTATTCGAGCCAGCCGCGGCGGCCACATGCCCAAAATCATATTCAAACATTAATGGCATAAAATTATTCTTCCAATAAAGCCAAATTAATGGACATTAAAATGATTTTCTTGTGTTTTATTTCAATTCGAAGTTCTATACCTCTGAAAAAAACACCCTTTATATATGTAAATATTTTTATTATATTTTTATAAAAAATATATGCATGTGTATGTGAATATGTATTTATGTACTTTATTTTATTACATACATACATACATATGTGCGTGTGTATATATTCACTTACATTATTACGGACATTAAATGTACCAGACATATGCATGTGATATTAACAAAATTGACTAGCAGTTGTTTCAATTGTTATGCGTGTCTTTTTGTTAAAATAAAAGAAACAAATACTCATTTATAAAAAAAAGTTATTTATGTATAACCTCTGGAGGGCTTGTTACTGTTAAATTTTTTTTTATTTATTTTAGTTTTGAGCCATTGCAATTTTTGACTTTTCACACTGTTCAATGCGAAAAGGTGGGACGACGTTAAACTCAAACTTTAATCATTATAACTATAGTCAGTCAAACCGATTATCGTATGAATCGAAAAATCTTAGATATTCTAATTTTCTAATTTTTTTTGCAGGCTTACACGACGTAACAAATTAATGTCATAACATAGATTTATTTCCAGACATAATTATGCCGTGACATAGATATAACATAAATATGTGCAATGATGTAAAAGTGTCATGACACATTTTATTCTGTGACATAAATTTATATCATGTAAAGTATATGTGAAGATATAATTATGCCATGACATATATATATATATGTCAATATATATATAGCATATATTTATATCATACCAATATATCCATGTCCGGACATAACTATGCCATAATATTGATATAACATGAATTTGTGTGGTGACATAACAATGTGATAACTGATTTTATGCTGTGCCCTAAATTTATATCATGATTTAATTGTTCTGCAATGTATAGTATATGTGAAGATATAATTATGCCAATACATAGATATAACATAAATTTATATCATACCAAAATTATGGTACAGACATAATATCACCATATTGATATAACTAAATTTTTAGGATAACATAAAAGTGTCATAGCAAATTTTATATTCTGACATTAACTATGTCATGACATTAATTATGAAACGTTTATGTTCTGAAAATGAAACATTTTATGTTTCGAAAAAAAAACTTCAAATATGAAAACATAATAATGACATGACATAAATTTATATCATGATATATATCATTTATATGCTACAATATAACCATTTTCAGACATAAATATGTTATGATTTAATATAATATAAATAAATAAATAATTTTATATAAAATAAATAGAAAATGACACTTTTTATGTGGTGACATCAATTTACGTCATGACATAATTATGAAATTACACATTTTATGTTCTGAAATAAACTCAGACATGACATATATATGCTAGAATGTATAGTATATGTGAAGATATAATTATGGCATGGCATAGATATAACATAAATTTAGCTATGTCAAGACATACCTAACATAATTAATCTAATAATAATAATAACTGAAATAGATGTGGTGGTCTGGCATCATTTTTATATCTTAACATATTATATATGCTACAAATTTATGGCATGACTATTTTATGTCGTGCTAAAATTATGCTATGACATATTTATTTAGGTTATGATATTTTCTATAGAAAATTTATAAATTGTAGCTGATTTGTTTTAACAAAGTTTTATAGAAAACGTGTTCTCTCTTGAACAAAAAAAAAATTTTACTATTAAATCCTTAATTTCAAAATTATCAACGAAATTCTTTAAGAAAATTTTGAATGGTGCTATCAAAGCAAAGTAACCCAAATAACATTCCCTTGCTCCACTGTTCCATATATACCCCAAATTGTGCTGCACGTACAATATTTCATAATATATTTGTTTGCTTCTGCTGCTGTATTCTTTTTTCTTTCCTTTGACCAATCTAGCATGCACGTAATTCTTCCTTTTACCTCTCAAAGTGCTTGTTGTGCTGCTGCTGTAGTCATACTCGTAGTAGTGGTTCCTTTTATCGTTTTGTTTGGAAACGGAAACAAGCAACAAGGCTTGCCTGTGTCTGTGTCTGATTGCAACAAGGACAAGAAAGTAGAAGAAAAAAAGAAAAAAAGACAAGTTGAAAACAAATACTATTCAATATGCAACAAACGGAAGTCTTTTGGCCATTTTGAATAATTGTGTGGCAAGCTGGACTGACGGCCTGCCTCTTCGTACGTTTTTAGATTTAATTTTTTTGTAAATTTATTGTTGTCTTCATGTGTTGCCACTCTTAGAGGATGAAGAGTATAAATGGAACTAAGAATTAACAATGATGTGTAACTTAATTTGGTGCTTTTAATTTTGGTTTTGCTTAGTTCGTTAATGTTATAATATTTGATTTACCTTAAAAATTTTTAAAGTTTTAACTCTTACAAAAATGAAAATGAAAATGTTGCTGTGCTTTCACACAACTGTTGTATAGAAAATGTTGCTGTGTTTCTCAACAACTCTTCTATAGAAAATATTGCTGTGTTCTCACACAACTCTTTTCTATAGAAAATGTTGCTTGGCTTTCACAAACTTTTCTATAAAAAATGTTGCTGTGTTTTCATACAATTTTTCTATGGTAAATTTTGCTGTTTGCCAACAACTTTCCTCTAAAAGATGTTTCTATGTTTCCCAACAAATTTTCTATGGAATATGTTGCTCAGTTTTCCAACAAATTTTCTCAAGAAAATGTTGATGTAGTTTCACACGAAAACTTTCCTATAGAAAATGTTGCTGTGACTCCCAACAAGTTTTATACAGAAAATGTTGCTGGAGTTTCACACGACAACTTTTCTATAGAAAATGTTGCATGTGCTTTTAAACAACTTTTCTATCGAAAATGTTGCTGTTGTTCCCAACAACTTTTCTATGGAAAATGTTGCTGTGTTTCCCAACAACTTTTTTATGGAAAATGTTGCTGTGTTTCCCAACAAATCTTATACAGAAAATGTTGCTGGAGTTTCACAACAACTTTTCTATAGAAAATGTTGCTGTGATTTCAAACAACTTTTCTATCTATAGCTGTTTTTCCCCAACAAATTTTCTATAGAAAATGTTGCTGTGTTTCCCAACAACTTTTCTATAGAAAATGTTGATGTAGTTTCACACGACAACTTTTCTGTAGAAAATGTTGCTGTGTTTTCACAAAACTTTTCTATAGACAATGTTGCTATGTTTCGTAACAACTTTTCTATAGAAAATGTTGCTGTGTTTCCCAACAACTTTTTTATAGAAAATGATGCTGTGATTTCACACAATTTTCCTATAGAAAATGTGGCAGTGCTGTATACATTTGTTCCATACGAAATATTGCTGTGTTGTGGACATTTCTTTAATGCCTTGTTGTAGACATTTGTTCTAGGGAATATGTTGCTGTGTAAAAGACATCTGTTCTATAGAAAATGTTGCTGTATTGCAAACATATGGTTTATTTGTTTGTTTGTTTTTTTACTAATTACTCCATACAAAAATATGCTTTTGACAAATTTTTGCTTAGTTACAGGCAAATGTGTCTACATTTGTGTTCTCGTTTTATTTTTCATTGTGTTTAAGTCTTGAAAAGAAATTTTCTATATATATTTTTTTTACTGATGGAGGCAAAAGTAATTTGTTGATTCCATGATTTTACAGCATTTCCTTTTATTTGATTGTTCGATTTGTGTGTTTGAATGCTGTTGTAATTTTCATATACAAAAGATAACCTTTGGCCAGTATCATGTGTGAATGTAGTCATGCATATCGAATATTAGCAGGGCGTTACACATAGACATATTTATAGTTTTAGTAGAGGTGTTCACTGCCAGAAGCAAAAGCTTTCTAGAGTTTGATTCTCTGAAAAAAATGTGAGTACTTTGCGGTCTGAGCAGGGCTGAGATGATGGTAATTTTTTTGACATTAATATACTTAAATGTTCCTTAAATTATTTTGTTGTGATTATCAAATATTATTACCATCATTTGCTTATAGGGCACAAAGTTTTGTTCATCAGTAAAGAAAATACTTATGGAATTGTAATGAAAAATATCTAAACTTGCACTCTTACATTCTTAGCTATCACTTGCATTCAGTTTGCAGGGCTTTTGTAATGAAAAATGAAGGAAAGAAAGAAAAAAAGCCCAACCATGCTCTGTTAATTAAGTTTTAACATGGAAGTAATTAGTCAAAGCAACTGCCAATTGCCACTGCAGTACAACTACAAAAAAGATGAATGGAATCCATAGAATACGTAATCACAATCCATTGTTAACACACAGTCAGACTCACTTTGATGCTCAAGCAAATTAGGAATGAAATATAAATATGAAGACAGAGATTCTTTTCACATATTGTCATTTAGTTAATATTTGTACGTATTACGGGCACTCATAGTTTTTTCTTTTATATTTTGATTCTTCTTTGTTTAGTGTAATAACGTGCTAAAAGTTTAAAAGGTTAACAAGCAATTTAATGGAAATTTATTTCAAGCATCTCTTACTCACATTCACACTCACTCACGTACAACTTATAACGATTTTTATCTACACAAAACTGTTCTTACTTGTATCGGGTGTTTTTTTTAGAGGTATAGAACTTCGAATTGAAATAGAACACAGGAAAATCGTTTTAATGTCCATAAATTTGGCTTTATTGGAAGGATAATTTTATGCCATTAATGTTTAATTATGATTTCGGGCATGTGGCCGCCGCGGCTGGCTCGAATAAAGCCAATTCTACAGGTCCAATTTTCAACCACTTTTTCGAGCATATGGGGCCGTATGTTGGCAATAACGCCACGAATGTTGGCTTCCAAGTCCCCTAACGCTTCTGGTTTGTTGGCGTAGACGAGCGACTTCACATATCCCCAAAGAAAATAATCCAATGGTGTCAAATCACACGATCTTGGTGGCCAATTGACAGGTCCATTCCGCGAAATTATGCGCTCATCGAATGTTTCCTTCAATAAATCGATTGTGACGTGCGCTGTGTGGCATGTAGCGCCGTTTTGTTGGAACCACAACTCATCCACATTCATGCCATCCAATTCGGGAACAAAATAGTCGGTTAGTCGGCTCCAATTGCTGTGCACGGTGGCGAATCGATTCATTCGGGTCCTCTTCAACACTTTGCTCTACAGCGGCAATTGTTTCTTCGGTGCGCACTGTTCGACGTCTCTGCGGATGCGTATTATCACATAGAGTAAACGTAGTGCGAAAACGACCCATGGTTAACCGAATTAATTGCTCTGATGGACGATTATGTCGACCATAAAATGGACGGAGCTTGCGGTAAACTTCGCGAACTGAACCATTATTTTCGAAATAAATTTGCACGATTTGCAAGCGTTGTTCTTTTGTCAACCTGTTCATGATGAAATGGCAAACCAAACTAAATATTAATCACTTGACAGCTGACAAAATGGCCGCCAGTTAAAAAACTGATGCCAACTTAAAGTTCTATACCTCAATAAAAAACACCCTTTATTAAACAAAACATTATCATCATCATCATCATCATCATGATCATGATGATAATCATCATTGTCAATTTGACATGTTCACATGTAGAGTGACTTTAAATTATGAATATTAAGTCTGTTTTCTTTTACACGTAATTTGTGGCAGCATTCAATATGTATTTTTCTTTAATCGACAATTGGCAGCAATTTGAGAAATGAATGAATTTCTTTGTCATAATTGAGATTTGTATGCACAGACTGGGAAGTGTTTTTTTTTTTGCTCTTTGCTACCGGCAGCAAACATAGTGCAGTGCAAATAAAAGTTGTTGAAAATAGAAAAGACTTGTCTCTACAATTTCCTTTTACATTTAAGCTCTTTAAAGTGGAACAACTTTATCTGCAAATTTCGCTCAAATACAGCAATAAAGTCGGGAGAAAAGAATATATCGCTGCGTTTTCACACAACTATTTTCTATAGAAAATGTTGCTGTGATTTCACACAACTTTTCTATAGAAAATGTTGCTGTCTTTTCACACAACTTTTTTTTAAACAAAATATTTGCTAACTTTTCTATAGAAATGTTGCTGTGTTTTCACACAACTTTTCTGTAGAAAATGTTGCTGTATTTTCAAACAACTTTTTTATAGAAAATGTTGCTAACTTTTCTATAGAAAATGTTGCTGTGTTTTCACACATCTTTTTTATGTTGCTAACTTTAACTTTTCTATAGAAAATGTTGCTAACTTTTCTATAGAAAATGTTGCTATGTTTTCACCAAACTTTTTTATAGAAAATGTTGCTTGTTATCTTCACACAAACTTTTCTATATGAAATGTTGCTGTATTTTCTCACAACTTTTCTATAGAAAAATGTTGCCAACTTTTCTATAGAAAATGTTGCTGTGTTTTCACACATCTTTTGTATGTTGCTAACTTTCTGTAGGAAATGTTGCTGTGTTTTCAAACAAATTTTCTATAGCAAATGTTGTTAACTTTTCTATATAAAATGGTGCGGTGTTTTCACCCACCTTTTTTTATAGAAAATATTGCTGTGTCTTCACACAAATTTTTTAAAGAAAATGTTGCTAAATTTTCTATAGAAAATTTTACAGTGTTTTCACACAACTTTTTTATAGAAACTGATGCTCACTTTTCTACAGAAAATGTTGCTTTGTTTGCAAACAAATTTGCTATTGCAAATGTTGCTTTGTTTTCATACAACTTTTCTCTGGAAAATGTTGCTGTTGTTGTTACGCGAGTATTCTCAATTGCCACGAGTAGGGTCTTATTTCACAATTAAGTTAAAAGTTTTCATTTCAATTATTTTTGGGCAGAAACAACGTTCAACCACTTGACTTTCTAACACAAGCTTAATTGCTTTAGATTTGAAAAAAGAAGGTTGTTCATGCATTAAAATTAATTGACTTTGATGTCAATTTTCTTATGAATGTAAATTTATCATTCATCTACATATTTTGCTAAAAAAAATATATATATCGTACGTTGTTTTTGTCTCTTGTCGTTTCATGATAATTGTGCTGTGATGACATGTGTGCACAGAGGTTTTCCATATAATGGGTGCTTTTAATTAATGTCGTGCATTATTTTATTTACTTATCAAACACGTAATTATTTAAGGAAGGCTGTACATTTTGTGCAGTACATACACACATACTTATATACGAAAAACTACACATACATACATATGTGCTTAACAAAATCCCTTCAGCTGGGAGGGGCATCGTTATCAGGCATGTGATGGAAATCGATTTTTAAAACTGATTTGACTTAAAATTGAAAAATTAAATTTAGGATATCTTTGCAATTGAGACTTAACACAGTTTTCTATAAATTTGATTAAATTTTTTCACAAAATTATGTTTTCTTGGGTTTCGTTCTAAAATGACACCTAAAAACGACAATTTTGCATTGAAAAGTTACTGTGTTACCCTAGAACCGTGTTACCATTTCAATGTCAAATAGGCGTTTTTATGTCTGCTTTGAATTTTAAAACGGTACTCGAAAATTTTTCTATAGAAAATTTTTCGATTTTTATTGAACATTTTTCTATAGAAAATTTTTCGATTTTTGTTAAACATTTTGCTATTGAAAATTTTTCAAATTGTTATCGAAAATTTTTGTTATAGAAATTTTTTCGAAATTTATCGAACATTTTTCTATAGAAAATTTTTAGATTTTTATCAAATATTTTTATAAAAATTTTTTAGATTTTTCTATAGAAATTTTATTAGATTTTAATCGAAAATTTTGCTATGGAATTTTTTTAGATGTTTATCGAACATTTTTCTAACATATTTTAGATGTTTATAGCACATTTATCTATAGAACATTTCTTAGATTTTTATCGAACATTTTTCTATAGAAAATTTTTCGATTTATATCGAACATTTTTCATGGAAAATTTTTCGATTTTTATCAAACATTTTTCTATAGAAAATTTTTCGATTTTTATCGAATATTTTCTATAGAAAATTTTTCGATTTTTATCGAATATTTTTCTATAGAAATTCTTTTACATTTTTATAGAAAATATTTCTATAGAAAATTTACCTTGTTTACCTTGTATAAATTCTGAATTTGTTGCTTTTGTATTTTCTTAAACATGACATTGATTTATTAAAAGGCGTCATTGATTTAATTTTTATATACAATAAATGAACATTTGTATACAAAAAAGTTCACTGACCTTATTTTTATTCCGTTTTAAGTGAACATTTTCTAAGAAATATAATTAACAAAAGGTATCATTTTCTGTGAAGTATCCTTTGGATAGGAAATATGTTTGTGTGTGTGTGTGCAACAGTTAAATTTTTCTGTTTTTTATTGGTAAAAAACATGTAATGGATTTTTTTGGTAATGGCATTTGTTTACTCATCCTTCAAAAAAAAAAAAATTTTAATATTTAGAAATAGGATTTACTTCATAGTCTTTGCTAAAAATAGGGTGGTACATAACTTCTTGTTTATTTTTTCGCTCACGCCTACGAGCCAAAAAGGTCAACAGTATGCAAGAACTTTGTATTTTTCTCGTACGTATTTTTAAAGTCAAACCCACACTCACGAAATTTTGTACTAAAGAGAAAATAGTATCAATAAGTTATTTATTAAATTGAAATTTAATGCAATTTAAAAAAAAAATATAGCACACGCTCAGCTCTAATCCTCCATTTTATAAAATTAATTATACCTTTTGTACTATTCATTGCGAGTGGGAGTGATGGCAGCAATTCGACTTTTGTTTGTTTGTGAAACAACAATTAGAGTCATTTGTTGTACTTGCAGAAATATTCCAATAACAACCGTTTTTATTTGCTTTACACGATTTTTATGTTAAAATAAAATACTGAAGCCTTTGAGTGCTTTTCTATTTGTGTATTAAAATTCGTGGAAATTAAAAATTCATTTATGTTACTTGAAAGGAATTTGAAAACTTGGGTAATCTAAAAATGCGTATTCTAGTGGTTTCTCTTATAAATCTAATTATATTTTATTTAAAAATATTATAGTATGTGGGTAAATTTTTGCATGGGTGTATTATTAATACTTATTACATGTAGTAAGAGCCTTAAGCCTTCACAAATTCTATATGGAAAAAAATTTAAATCATAAAAGCAAAACACATTAAAAATTTTCCAACACTTAAAGTTCAATTAAACGTGACATAACTATAACCATATAATTTAAATGGCTTTGATCAAAGGTTAGCATAAAAAACGACCAACTGAATGAGTTTGACCCAAGTCTAGTTTGTATGGAAATTTCGATCGGCATCGAATGCCATAATTTGCTCCCAGATTGAGCGATTTATTTCTTTTAATACACGCGTGATTTAGCAGAATGTGTGCTTGATCTATGCTTTTTGCATGGAGACCTTTATTATTTTCTTTCTGTTTGATCTACATTGATCTTTAAAATTTAATCGAAGGATTATTTCCTTCTACTTGTTTTTTATAATTTTTATGAAACAAAGTGTAAAAATATGTTAGTAATTTAGTCAAAAGCAACTTCAACTAATATGCTAAAAGTACAATTTATAATATTTTCAAAATATTTGTATTTTAGCTAAGAATTTTTTTAGACTTTTTAACATCTCGAAAAACTAAGAAAAATAAGATAAATCTTCACATATGGTAACGCTGATCTAAACATAATTTTTGACATATCAAAAGCGTATGAGTTATGTTTTAAAACGTATACGTTCTGAAAATTGCACAAAAACAATAATTTTACCTTCTAAAGGTACCGTGTTATCCTACAATAAACAGTATTACCACTTCAGTGTAAAATTGTTGGTTTTTATGTGTGAGTTTAAAACGATATTCAAACGGAATTATGGACGATTAATTATGGATTATTAAGTAAGACGGTCCTTAGGGCTGATTCCATTAGAGGAGATAAAAAAATATATATGTATATCGTTAGCTAAAATGCAAAATCATGTACATATTATGTATTGACCTGTTAATATCTATTCGGGCTTTAGACCTCGCTTACATTAAGCACTCTTCCTTGTAGCAAGTCTTATTTGTACTTTATAGGCAAGAGCAGAAAAAAGAATAGTACTTCGTACAGATATTTTTCATTCCTTGAAAATTCGTTACATTTTACTTTATCGCAAAATTTTTGCAAGAAAATTTGCACACTTTGAACGGGCTGCTTTTATTGCAATTGCCTCTACTGTGGTGTTCGTAAGTATGTATGTATATATGCATGTATGTATGTATGTATGTATGTATGTTAGTGTTGCTAACTTTTCCGACTAATAACCACGCTAATGTTGTAACCAATATATAACAAAAATGTCCTGTTTTCTTCCCTTGCATTATTTTATGAAATATTTAAAGAGAGTTAAGTTAAGTCACATACACACACACATTCACTCACTCACTCAAACAGAGTGTGTTGTACGTCATACATTAATTATGATTTAATGTTTGTGTTGTACAGAAGAAGGCAACAACAATTATAGTCTGGGTCTTGCATGCAGTCAGCGTGACCGTTTGACCGACTAAAGTGGCAAATTGCCACTTTTTCAACTGCCTTTCCCCTTTTTCGACTGCTTTGCCACTTTTTGTTTTCCTTTTTTTGGGTGAGTTATATGAAAATACATTAAAAATAAAAAGTTTAGTGTAGTTTTCTAATTTTTTTTAATTTTGCCCCTTTTTTTTTGATAAATCCCCTATTTGGTGCCACTTTTTGAAAAATGTCATCGGTCACCCTGCATGCAGTTCCTTAATTCATGGTGAGTGATATGGGAGTGGAAAAAAGAGAGAGTGTGCGCATTGTAAGCAGAGAGAAATTCAGTATAGAAAGTTTAATATTGAGGCATTTTCTTTGTGGCGTCTAACAAGTGTTCTGACATTGGTGCTAACTAACAGGGTTGCCAGACTTGTTTAACTCTTTAAAATGGTATCTATTTAGAATTTGTCGGAAGTTGCCCATACTGTTATCCTATTCACTCGTTTGTATAAAAAAGGCGTATGAGTATTATGATATTTAAATTGTTTAACACTCATACGTCTACATATAGCTACGTATACATATAGAATGATGATATCAAATTGTTATATTTTAAATGCTTTTTTTAACGAGGTCTAAGAAAATTTTGAAGATTTTTTTTTTCTAAAACAACAACACAATGAAACAATTCGATTTTTGGACATACGCTGTTATTCCTGAAAACCACTGAGTTTTAAGGTAAAAGGTCGTGTTTTACCTTTGTTAACATTGTCGGTATTCGCTGTTTGATGCAAATGGCCTTGCGTAAGTGTAAATGAAAAATATCGTAGCTTTTATTTAAAATCCAACAACGAAATACACAGACAATTCAAAGAAAAGCTACGATATTTTACATTTGCACTTATGCAAGACCATTTGCATCAAACTCTGAATACCGCGTTGCTTCTGTAAAAGTCGCTAAGACGCAAAGTCGGCTGACAAAATTTCAACTAGAGCGTGCTCTATTTTATTTTAACAAATCTTCTGTCATCGGTTGTTTCAATATTGACGGGTGAAGTTGATATATTACAACACCGATATATATCAATTATCTTCGAATTGAAATAAAACAAAAATCCTAAAAATGCTCAACTCTTTTACGGCGCAAACAAAAATTTTTGTGGCGGCAGTACGCCATTTAAAACCGAAAACCTTCGGTAAAACAAAAATTTTTGACAGACATGCAGAATAACATACGATTTGAAAAGTTAACATGTCAGATGTAAAAAAATACATGTCGTGTATGGCAGGCTTTATGAAAGTGTTAACTGGCAAAGGAACTGTCATACTCTTGCTCACTTTTTGATATTTATGTTCTGTGTACTCTGGCAAATCACCATGAATAGAATGATGCTGGAACAAAGCTAGCAATTTATCCACACTTACTTTGAAAATCAGTCATCAAATAGCGCAATTTATAGACGATGTTTTTTTATCGCAAAATCATTTTCAAGCTAATTTTGAGGCTTAAGCAAAATACAAACTCCATTATATCAAAAAAATGCACCCTTTGTTGCGCTTTTCATACTGCTGGCATCATTGGACATTATTTCTTCAAATATGAAGTCGAAGCTCGCGCTACGCTCAATGTAGATCGTTACTGCACTATGAGCAATAATTATTTGTTTGAATATATGGGCGAAATGTGATTTCAACAGGATGGCGCTACGTGTGCCATACGGCGACCGCAATCATTGACTTGTGTACATCAAAATTTGACGAGCAATAGAAATATGCAACTGTCAATTCTCCTCTAAGGTTGTGGGATTTATTTGACAGCTCTCGATAATTTATTGTGCTTTATGCCGATAAACCACTATTTTCAAAACTGTCATACAAAATTGCAAATTTTTTCTAATATAAAAAAATCAATCTTTCTCTTTACTTTTTTATATTTTTTCAGTTTACCTCATTGTACCTGTCATTCTTATAAATAGTATGTATGTATGTACAGGTATACATACATATATTCTGGTCTCCAGCTTTGACCAAACGAAAAGAACTCTATGAGTTTTCCTTAAAAATTGTATTTTAATAGTAAATACAACGAAATATAAAATGTAAGGAATATAATAAAATTTTCCTCCCTTCTTTGCAATACTCAAACTTCAGTGCCTGTTGATAAACTTTTGTGCTCTCTCCCAGTTTTCAAATTATACTAAAGAGTTCTCAGTGTATTTCATATTTCATTTTCTTCATCCCTTCTCTGGGGGTATCAGTCAGTCGTTGTTGGTGCATGCATGTGTGTGTTGTGTATTAGAGTTTCTCGTTTGCAGTCGTTTTTTCATGTCTTCGTTAATACATTGTTGTTGTTGTTGCTTTTTTTTTGTTGTTACATTTTGCTTTAATATTCGTGTGGTATTCAATGTTCTGCGCTCTAAGTGTGTGTTAGTATTCCTTGGGTTTTTGTCAGTAAATGCGTTTTCTGCTAAGAGTAAAATATTCATACGCACTGTTTAACTGCTGATAAAACATAGACTGTCAAAATAAGGCAGCCAGCCAGTTTAGTGAAAGTTTGCAAAGGGCGGCACCAAAAATAAAAAATAAAATTAAAAATTTTCAACAAATTTTTTAAAGGAGTATGAAAATTGAATAATGTAAATTAGACTTATTTATTAATTATTAATTTTTCTTTTAATTAAAAAATAAACAAGTGTTATAAATGTAAAAAAATTTGCAAAAAGAAAATTAAGGAAATAAAAAATGCGTATCCATTTCTAAAATATATGTATGTATGTTAAAAGAAAAAAGGACAAAATTAATAAAATTTTCTTTAAACTGGTTTTCTATAAGTTATGAAAATATAAATGATTTTTACAAAAAATTTTAACATGTGTGTGTGTGTGTACATGCAAATGAAATAAAATTGTGTATCTGATAAAACAATTGTTAAAATTTATTTCGAGTATTTTTTTTTTGCTTCTTATAAGTATATTTGGTGAATGATTCATAATTCTGTTTTGGAATTTACTTTACAATAAGTGTATTGTGTATACAATGGCTGATTTTTTTTTTTTTTGCTTCCACAATTAAATTTTCTCCTGTGTGTTAATGTGTAAAGAATACTGTTATATTTCTGCCCACTTGCTGTTCTGGTTGTTGATACTCTGCTCCACTTTTGTTCCCTTAACTCAACAACAACGAAAAACAACACACCACATCATTAACTAAAGAGTGCAAAAACAAAATTATTTAAGAAGCAGCGAACAAAAATCCCCAAAAAATCTCTTCTTGTTAACGGCAAACAAAAAATTACAGTTATAAAAGTATTGTTGTTGGTTTTGTTGCTACTCATCTGTTTAAAAAGCAGAGGGACAGAGAGAGAGAGAGAGAAAGATAGAGTTTGTTTTAATCTATTAAATAAACAATTGAAAATTAATTAATGCAAAAGAAAATAATAAAATAAAAATAGTGTATATAGAACTAACATCACCCTGAACATTTTTCAAATAAAAATATGAACTTTTAAATTGTTCATTAAATGAGTCCATATGTTTTAAGTGTCAATAAACATACAAAACAATGAAAATGACCTTGTTTAAGAGTGTGAATCCTTAGGAAATTCGAAAAGAGTATGAATATGTATAAATGTATAAAAAAAATAATTCCAAATGATAGGAAACTAAATTGAAATGATATATTTAATATAATTCATAGATACATATGTAGATATAATTAACAAGGCTTAATTATTTTTTTTTTGATATAGAATTATTTTGAAATCACATATATTTTTTTATTTAAAAGAAGTAAAATTTACATATATATTTATATAAACACTATTTTTGTGGATGTGAAATTTTGTTATTCTTTTGTCCGCTACAAAATATTTCTTTTTTTAATGAAACTGCATACTTAAAAGTTATTATATTTGATTAAAAATAGGTTCATTTTTTTCCCAAGTATTCTCCAATTTAAACCAAATTTCCAAGTAGTTTTTTTACTCTAATTGAGGTACCTCAAAGGAAATTAATTTCAAAAGCCTGAATCGCTTTTTTTTAGAAGTGGAGAAACGTTAAACACGCAACCTTTTTCATATGACGGTATACCACAAAGTCATGACATGCCAGGGTTGACATATGCTCTCAGCTAATGTGTGAAAACTGGCATGTGTTCACCGGTTGTTTTTTTCTTCTTCTTATTTAATCGACCATTTATGGCAAACAAAATGATTGCGTAATATTAAAGTCCCTTGATACTCTAATGGCACAGCAACTGAGAATGACTAGGCTTTGCTGAGTAAATATGCTACAATTTGTTTTTAAAATGCTTCAACCTCGAACAAGTTTTGTCAAATTTACTATCACTAACTTTATATTATATATCTAGCATTAAGATTTGAATAATTAGTGTTAGTTAATTTTTTGAAGTTATAATAAATAAATATACATAAGTATGTACTAAAAAACATTGGAATCGTCTTCAAACTCTCGATTACTTTTACGTTAATGGCTTTATCAACATTATTGAAGTTTTTTAAACAAGAATTCTTCACCCAAAGCCAAACAAATTTTATAAAAAAAGTAATAATAGAAAATATTTTTTTTTTCTCAAAGGTTTAGAAAAACAATATGAGAATTAGTTGACCTTGAAGACCATTCCTCAAACTTCGCGCTAAGTAACAGCTTGTGGCCAAATTCACAGCATTCGATACACTTTTTACTTCTATGAAAATTAGCGAATATGAATAAAATCGATTTAACAAAGACTTTTGAAGTGAGAAAAAAAAAATCAATTTTCCTGAAATTTTTCGTCAACGATATCTCTCAGAGAAATCAGCCGATTTTAGTCAAATAAGCATCTCGAGTCTTTTTGAGATTACGACTAAGATTATGTTTTGAACTCGGTCGGCCTAATACATAAATTAACATAAATTTTCATTAAAAATAACTGCTCAGTCATCTTGGAGCATCCGCCATATTGGATCTACCAGATTGATTAATTAATCCATATTTTTTTTTCAAATAAACCCCTTGACACCCATAGTTGTGGTTGCTTAAAAATATTTTTTCTGTCATTTTGAGGCTTCAACTTATGGGATGTAGAATGAAGATAAGTAATTTTTTAAACTATGCATGTATACTATATAAACTTTGTATGTAATACTATACGAACTTTAGTCTATATAATCGAATATCTTACCTGATGAAGACATTTAAAAAAAATTAAGTACACAGTTTTTGGATTTTTTTTTAGTTTTAGCTCTTCTTTCTTAGTTTTGGCGCTTTTTATTCGATTTTGGAATTTTTTCGGTTTTCAGAGTTTTTTTTAATTTTCAGCGTTTATTTTCGTTTTTGGCGATTTTTTAAGTTTTTGGCGATTTATTTTAGTTTTAGCGATTTTTTTTAGTTTTTGAACTTTATTTCGTTCAGGCGATTTTTTTTCGGATTTTTCAGTTTTAGCGTTTTTGAAAAATTCAAGAGTTTGCCTCTTGACTTTTCGGTTTTTGGCGATTTTGTTTAAGCTTTGGCTATTTTTCTTAGTTTTGGCGCTTGTGAAATTTTTTTCGGTTTTTGGCGTTTTTTTTAATTTTGGCGTTTTGTTGTTTTTGGCGATTTTTTCGTTTTGGGGATTTTTTTTATTATTTTTCCTCTTGCCTTTTTGGGTTGTTGGCAATTTTGTTTTAGGTTTGGCTATTTTTCCTAGTTTTCGACTTTTTTTTGGATTTTTTTTCAGTTTTTGGCGTTTTTTAGTTTTGGAGTTTTTTTGTTTTGGCGATTTTTTAAGTTTTTGGCGATTTATTTTAGTTTTTAGCGATTTTACTTTCCTTCCACCTTTGGTGTACGGAACCCTAAAAATATTTCAATTGATAAAAGCCATCTTGTGGCATCCGCCATATTGGATTTTGATGGCGTGAATTATTTCTTTCAAGCAGTTGTATAGAAAAATATTTTGTCCGCAGCTCATTATCCTACACAATCGTGCGACTTTAGAGCAAACACAACCCTGGTATGATGGAGTTTAAGAAAATGTTCAAGACAATAACCATTCATTAGATCAGGGTTAAGACAATAACAATTCATGAGATCAGGGTTGTATTTTTTTGTATATCTTGCGAATGTGTAGGATAGTGAGTACCAGCCTTTAGCGGTAGCGTCAACTCTTCCGAAAAACACTGCTTTCCTTAAGTCGACTTAAGCTATTATTCCATATTAACACATATATTGTAAGTATATATAAAAGGCGTATGAGTATTGTGCTACTCGTATGTAAACTGTTGAATACTCATACGTCAACCTATTGGAAAATTTCTTCCAATATTTTTTAACAGACATTTGGTATATTTTTTTTTTCATTGTCTAGAACGTATTTAATAATCCGCCGGAAGGTTTTAAAATTTTTTTCTTCTCATTTTCTAAGGATTTCCACTTGTTAAAGGTCTTAATAAAAAAAAATAAACGCAATTCTTTAATTTCCCCCAACTATTTTAAATTTTTAGTAAAAATATAATAAAAATTTAAAGAAAAAAATATGGCAGTTGATTTATATTATTTGAAATGCATGTTTTAAATTTGTTACAATAAATTTAAATTAAAAAAATTATATAAATAAAAAAATAAAGTAAATACCTGTAAACAACATTGACAAAAATTAATGTGAAAAAAAAAACAAATTATCAAACAACAACCTGTAAAAACAAAAGAACAACTTGAAATTGTTTATGCTAAAAGTCCCTACACTGATTGCATACCACTTATAGCATTCATCGTTTGTTGTTAAAAGAGATAAAATAACAACAACAACAAGATCAGCAGCAACAAAATCCCTTTTTTCCTCCCAAATCTTATACATTTGTTTTTCGTGTGTCACGGTTTTCGGCCAATTGCGGCCGATATAAACGACCTTCAAAACGTTTTGTGTAGAAGCAATACGCACCATGGGCTGCGCACAGAGTGCTGAGGAGAGGGCAGCCGCCGCCAGAAGTCGTTTGATTGAACGAAATCTGAAAGAAGATGGCATTCAAGCAGCAAAGGATATAAAGCTGCTTTTGCTTGGTGAGTTTATATTGTTTTTTTTTGTTGTTGTTCTTCCTTTTCTGTGGTTATTTCAGTTTACTCTTTGCTCTCGGGATTGTGTTTTGTTGTTTTCCCCCATAAAAGTTTTGCAGTGTTTGTGTGTGTCAGTGATGCCAGCTTGGAGAATTTGTTACTTTCTAACAAAAATGTAATAATTCTATGAAAAGCAAAAAATAAAATTATTTAACTTTGAAAGAAGTGCAAAGATCGATTATCGCTCAAAATTTGTTTAATTTGAGATAAAAAAATTCATTCTAAAAAAAAACTGAGCACTTAAGCCCTCGGAAACTACATATATAATTTATAATGATATGGTTTGGTTCTGACATCAAGTCAAAATGAGTTCATCTCGAAAAATTTTTACAGAATTGAAAATTATTTTTGAAAACTGCTCCATTGGTTGAATATTTTTCTGCTTTGTGACCATGTGAAAGTGGTCTGAATCATATATTATATTTGTTTCGCTATATTTAATGGATTATTGTTGAATAAAACAAAACAAAAATATTACTTTATTATGCAACATTTTAATTCAAAATTTTTTATGAAAATTTATTTCGTATTTATTTAACAATTGTTTTCAATATATAAAAACAATAAATGTATGACTTAGGGCCGCTTTTAGAGAGTTAAATATTAGAGATAAAGTAAAATCTTTATTTGTAGTTTTGCTTGCTAGTTAAGCGGGCAATAGTGGTAGTTTAATCTTACATTACATAAGAATTATGTGATAAAATAATTAAACAACTCATAAATAAATATTTATGCTCGTATTTTATATTATTTATATTTTTGCTTTAATACTGCTTCTAAAATGAAGCAGTTGCTTCTTCTTCCCACAAACAATCAAAGTGTGTTGATAACATTGTGACTATTGCATAGACAATGTTGCCACTATTTTATTTCTCTGTATGGTAATACTACATACAATAAAAAGATTAAAATATCAAACTCAATTCATGTAACATTAAATTATTTTTCGTATTAGTTAATTAGAGAAAGAAGCTAACTTTAATATCGAAGCCACAAATTGGCTATTAGACCACTTTCATAATTATCGATACATGTTTTAGTTTTTTTTTACGTCCGATAGAACTTTAAATTGTAAAAAATACTCACTGTAATGGAAATTTTCCTTCAATTTTTTTTTATTAAAAAAGCCAATCTTTGATATTAGCATTTTAAAATGATTTCGCGGCTGTTTTTAGTGAAGTGCATTCAGGACGTCCAATTTTTGGACCACTTTTTTAGCATTGCTGGCCGTATGTCACAAATAAACATGAACATTGTTGATCTATAAGGCAACAATTGTTGCTGGCTTATCAGCATAAACAGTGACTTCCATGGCCGCACAGGAAATAATTCAGAGGTTGCAAACCGCACGACCTGGGAAGCCGATTGACAGATCAATTTCTCGAAATCAACTTATCGCCAAATTTTGATTTCAATTCGAAGATTGTCGTCGCCGCATTCCACGCAGCACCATTCTGTTGAAATCACTCTCACATCAAAACATCATTGATAGTGTTGCCATAATGATCTCCATTGATCGTGTGGCGAGGTCCGGCTTAATTTTTTAAGAAATAAGGTCAGTGATGCCACCAGCGTGTAAACCGTACCAAACAATGTATTTTTCTACATGTAATGGAGTCTGTAGGGTCTCTTGTGAATTGGTTTCACTTCATATGCGGAGTGGAATCTCAAAAGTTTGACTTCCAGCCCAATTCTAAATGATCCCCGGGAAATAACTTTCACGAAATTCATATTTTTTCTATAAAATAAAATACACCTATCGTAGACAGATTGAGCTAAAAATTAAAATTTCAGGTAGAACTTTGAATTTTCGAAGTCAGCTTTTTTGTTTCCTGTTGTTTTATTTTAACTGAAAGCTTCCAAATGTCTTTTTAAAATTTGGGAACAATGAATAAGGCTTAATTATCTCTAAATCAATCCGAGACATTAGTTTTTGTCAAAAAAATTAAATAAGAAATTACTTGATTACGGCTTTAATACAAAACTTAAATAAATATAGTAAACAAATATAAAAATCCTTAAGCATTTGAATTTCATAGCAAATAAATCTTAATAAGAACAAGCATTGCATTTAATGTCGCTTGGCATTCTTACAAAATAAGATTGGCAACACTAACTATTTGAAACAACGGTAAAATCAGCTAATTAAAAGAGTAAACAGCCTTGCAGCGGGGTTTTAAAAGTTTTTTAATTTCATTCTCAACGCGCTGTCAAAATTGAATGTTCCGATATCAAAGTGTTGCCATTGCGCCATTTCACTTTACTTCATATAAATTGTATAAGCAAGAAAATATATATATTCCCTGTTTTATTTTTAATAGTGAAATATATTTTTTCTTTTCAAGTATTTTTAAGCTAGTTTTACTCCCAAAATGGTTGGCATCACTGTTCTGAATGTATTAATGTTTGTTACGGGAGAATACTTTTGTGTAGATTTTGGAGTCTGTGAATAAGAGTTATTCAAATATTTTGTATTTCTTATATGAAAGAGAAAATATAATTGAAATTGCGTTTGTGTAAAATGGAATTTGCAGTTTATTTTCTTATAAAATGTTATAACATTAATTTTTCTTTCTCTTGCACTATGAATTATTGGGGACAACGTGTTTGAATGACAAGAGCTACAACTTTGCCTCAGGTAATCAAAATTCCGAATGGTTTGAGAGATATGATCCTAAGAAAATGCAAAAATGACACCAAGGCTCCTAATCTTTGGGGCGCATAAAAAAAGTAGATGACTTGGGGCAAAACTGGGAGACACGGGTCCCTTTTTTTTTTGTCTTTTATCACGTAGTATTGTCCGTATATGGTTAAATTTTTTCGTGTTGCACTGTGTTATTCACTATCGCCCACAAAACGTTCCACAAATCTAGAATTTATCGGTTTAAGTTGAATAAAGGGAATAATAATAAATAAATAAATAAATTTGGTTAGTAAATTTGCTATATGATATTGTTTTTATAAAATTTTCATGCGCAAAATTTTGTGTAACACATTATAAGTTTATAACTAAACTTATGTCCGACACTGCTTGGGCCTAATAACTCTATCTAGACTTAAGATTTGAATACTTATTGTTAGTTAATTTTTGAAGATACAATAAATAAATATAAGCAATAAAAAAAGTTGATTTACGCTGTTATTCATATTTTTTAATTTTTTGCGTATATGCCTTCTTAAACCAACTATGCACATACATCTAAAAATAAACAACTGTTTCTAGTGATGCCACTTTTCTTGAATTCCCCTAAACTTAGACAGACAGATAAACAGAGAGAAAAAAATCCAAAAAAATGCAACAAATTAGAAACAGAATTGTTATTATAATTATATATATTTGCAAATTTTCTTTTAAGCACAAGGTTATTTTTCTTAATGTTGATACATAAAAACAACAAATACCAAAAGCGTCTACGTTTTAATTCCTTTTTCTATTCACTGCATCTCAAGTTGAGTTGAAGTATTATTTCTAAGTTTTCATCTACAAATTTTTCAATTAAAAAAGTTCAAGTCAAGTGTTAAAATTTTGTTAGCCAGCAGCCAGTAAGGAAAAGTTAAGCAAAAATGAAATAAATAAACTAATTTCTTTTTTTTTCTTCTATAAAGTTGATTAAATTTAAAAGTTTCTTGACAACTTCTTGTTTAGTGCCCTAGTGAACTTTATTAAAAATTAATGGCTTTGAAAGAAAATTTATTACTGTAACAAATATAAGAACAAAGTTTTAATTCCCAACTACGACGCTCTTTTCTTTTTTCTTCAGTCATTTGATGTAGTTTTTCATTTCCACATTTCAAATAAAGGCGTAGTGCTTTAAATTTTATTATTATTATTATTATGGTGGAGAAGTTTTGTTTAAGTTTATTGTTGCAAATGTTCTATCAAGAATAAAAATCTCAATAATTTGTTTAATAAAAATCGTATAAAAATTTTGCGTGTATAAATTGCGAATTTTGATAGAAAATATACAAATCTATATCATGATTTGTTTTCTTTCAATAAATTCTTATATCTATCAGTCCAGTTATTTTAAGAAAATCAATAAAAAAATTTATACCCACACATACATATCATTGCCTTAATGTAGAAAGGCCTCAAATCATTTTTTTTGGAATCGAGATTTTTGTATACATATTTCGATAGAAGAATATCTAATGTATCGAAAAACGTAAAAATCTAAAATAAGAATGAGTTAGGGCATTTTTAATTATATACAAACATATATATTTACTTCCATATCTATCACTCTTTTAAATTTTTATTTAAGGAAAAAAAATCACTTTAAGTTGTTTTTTATGAGATGGAAAGTCAAAAGGTATAAATAGCAATTTAACAGAAAATTATTTCATAAAATAAAACATTTTCAAACTATCCTAAAGTTTTTCATTAAAAAAAAACGGTAAGTTAGCAGGTGGTGTTACCAACTTAGTGAAAAAGACGTGGCAGCACATTAAAACAAGTGCCTCCAAATCATTTAAAACGGTAAAATTGCGAACTATCGCTTATTTTCTTTTTCTTTTTTTTTTTCTCTGTAAAACGAGATAATTTCTCCTAACTGTGGACACTGATAATTCGTAATGTTTTTGCTGTGATTGAAGCATTTCCAAAATATGCATTTCAAATGTCGTTTAGCCTACTCTGCAGTTGCCGGAAAGTGGTGAATGCTCAATTTATTTTTTATAGCTGGTAACTCAAAAAAAGTCATTAGATGGAAGTACGTCCATTTGTAATATTTTTTTATTCACATGTATTTTTATGATATTAAAAGCACATTGACTTAAAATGGCCTCAAACAGAATTGCCACTGCCGGAAAAAGTCAACGTCTCAAAAAAAAAATCCTATAAAATCCTGTACATATTTTTCTACTTTACAGCTAGCCAAGGCTAAAAGTGAACATTTCACTATAATTTATTATTCTTGTGTGTATTTAAATATGTAATGCAGAAAATTAAATTTTCGATAAAAACAATATTTCAAATGTGGGGCAAATCTTAAATTTCCGAAATATGTACGTAAAACTATTCATTATAATTTTTAATTAATTGTTTACAAACAAATCAAAAACTTTATAATTTTTATGCCATATTTTTAAAAAATTATTGTAAACCAACCATGTAGAAAGAAGCATTCAGTGTGTTTATCTACCATATTGAACGAAATATGTATTTGAAAAGCAAAATTAAAAAAAAATAGTTTTATCGATAGCAAAGAAAAATATAAGGCCATTTATTGAAATCCAATAGAGAGTCAAGGGAAACCACTAAATTTCTAAATTCACAACAAAATATAATTAATATGTATATGTGCATATAGTTACCTTAATAACTAATTTTTTTTTAAATCGAGACTTACATTTCTCAATAAATTAGATGTTGCTTTATCGAAATATACAAAAAACTCGATTTTACAAAAATTGAGCTAGGGCCTTTCTATATTAAGGCAACGATATGTAAATATGTACTTTCATTTATTTTAGCACAATAAGCTTACCTTAATTCCGTACTTGACCTCTGTGTACCCTTGAAGCGTTTTGTCGATTTTTTTCAGCTTTAGACATACTTATACATACATATCCTTTTGGTGGATTTTTTCGTTTAGGCGATTTTGTGCCACATTTTCTGTTTTTGGGGGGTTTGTGGTAATTTTTTCCATTTTGGGGATTTTTCAGCTTTGGGGAATTCTTTTAAATTTTACGGTGATTTGGAGATTTTTTATGTTTCTGAATATTTTGTTTCCCTGATTTAACATAGCGTCTACAACTGCGATTAACTCTGACATAATATTTGAGAGAACGTCGGCAGAATAACAAAAATAAAATGCCGATATTTCTCTTCATCTCATACAACAGGAACACGTAATTTCAGTTTTCTTATAACATTTCATTTAATGCAAATTCTCATCGAGTTAACATGTTTTATTTTTGTATAATTAGTTATTTTATTTTCGCATTTTCACACAAAATTTAATTTATGAATCAATTAAGCACATTTAAACATATAAAATCCCAGAAATGTTGTCCAAATCATTGTTTTTCATTTATTTTAATAAACACTCACACATGCATACTAATTTACTTTCAAATACGTGTGTTTTTTGACACTTCATCTCATAGGATTGTTGTTATAGGATTTCTTATAACAACGCTCTTATAAAAAATCTTATAAGATTGAGATAACACTAATTTGAAGTCTACACGTAACATGATTCGCTCTGCGATTGAATTTGACGCTCTTATCTTACATATTATGTTAGGTGTAGACCCTATGTAAGGCCCAACTATAATATGAATAAGCTGGCTTAAGCTAATGTCAGAATTGAATGATAAGTCTGTCAAATGCTTAAACAATTCAGATGTGACTTTTAGGTGGCCATAATGTACTTACATGCACTTAAGTATTCTTTAGCCACAGCTGCACATCTAGGTATTGTCAATAATTTTGTAGTAATTTTGTTTCTTCTCATAACTCCTAAATCAATGCAATTCAATCAAACTAACTTGAAAGAATGTCCTAATCTATTAGAAATTCACATATAAATATATCCATCACCTTAATACTTGTTTTATTTGTTTTGCCTACTAAAAAGTACAACAGTGAATATACATAAGTAAATACATGTGTATGTGTGTATATGTGCATTGTAAAACAAACAATGAAAATAAAAGTTTTGCTTTATTTTCTGAGTTTAAAATAAGAAACAATAAAAAAATATTTAAAATCAATCTGCTGCTGCTTGTTTGAGTTTAAAAAATGCACAAACAGTTGTTTCCTTACTGAATGTGCGTTCAGTTTGGCACTTTACTTAAGCAAATGACATTTGACGAAACTTGACGAAAAGTTTGTTAAGTACATTATAGTTTGCCACATGCGTTTTATATGTAACCGCACAGTTGCTTAAGCTAGCTTATTCATATTATAGTTGGGCCTTTATTCTGTTCTGCTATTTTTTTTATTCTGCATTTTCTTTCTCGTTTTAGCATGTTTGACTATTCAGGTGATTTTTTCATCTTGGCGATATTTTCTGTTTTAATGATAATTATGTGTTAACGACTTTTTTGTTTCGGCGATTTCTAAGTGTAGCGATTCTTTCAGTTTTATAAAATTTTTCTATTACATATTTTTGATGGTTGTCGTTTTTAGTTTTGGCAATATTTTCACTTATGGTATTTTTTTTATATGGCCTTTTTTGTTTTGCCGATGTTTTTTATTTTGGCGATTTTTCTGTTTAGGCAAATTTTAAAATTTCTGTCAGTTTTTCTATGTTGGCGATTTTTCTGTATTGGCGTGCTTTTTTTCATTTTACTGAGTTTCCATTGCACGTATTTTTCCTCTTCTTCTCTTCTTTTTGGGTTTATTTTTGTATTTTACTAAATCTATCGATTTTTTCCATTTTAACGATTTTTGTGTAAAGGCGACTGTTTTGTTTTTGGAGATTTTTCGGTTTATTCGATCATTTTCCATTGCACCGATTTTTGTTGGGAGTCGTTTTTTAGCTGTCATATTTTCACACGTGGTATTATTTTGACATTTGCGTTTATTTGTTGCCATATTTTTTTATTCTAGTGATTTCAGTGTTAAATATTTTTCCCTTCTGGTGATTTTATTTTTTTCATTTTGGCGATTTTTCTGAGTTTAATATTTTCGCCGTGTTACGTTTTGGATATTCTTTTAATTTTGGCAATTTTTCCGAGTTAGATATTTAGATATTTTTGTTTTAATTTTGCTTGTTTTTAGTTTTTTTTTATGTTTTTGTTTATTTTAATGATTTATTTTGAGTGTTATTTTTTTCCTGCGAGTTTTTATCATGCTGATAATTTTTCTATGTTGTCGGATTTTTTTCAGTTTTGGAGATTTTTTGTGTTTGTGATTTTTTGTTTATTTGTTAATTTTAGCGATTTTTTAATGCATTAGTTTTTCCTTTTTACGTTTTGATGCTTCTTTTTAATTTAGCGCTTTTTTTCCTGTTATTGCTTAGACAATTTTCTATTTCCTTTTTTTTTATTTTACGGATTTTTTTATCACACTTGTAATGAAAGTTGTGTTTCAATTTTCTGCGTATCACAGAAAAAAATTTAAAATCAACTTTAATTAATATTTTAGTTAGAAATTTGTACTATTAATTAAATCCTGTACTGATTTTCGTCCTGCAAACAAATTGATAATATCAATTAATGAATTTGTAAAAATGAGGTTTTCTTGCTGAGGAGATTTTAAACAAACGATTAATTGGCCCAATTAAATTAATAATTGAATTTAGAGATTTTAAATAATTAAATTGTTCATTGAGTGAATTAATAAAAGTAATTGAATTGTATAAAAGGTCATTTGTTTTTATTTATTTATTTTAACTTACTTATTTTATTTATTTGTTTAATTCCGTAACTTACGCTGCAGGCTTTGAACATGCTAAAACACATCCACTAGGCTATCGTGGCAAATTATTTTTCATTCAATTATTGCACATATGTAGCTATGTGTTCTTATTTTATTTTTTAACTTACAGTGCTGTCATGCTTCCAACTTTGTACTTCTAGAATAACAGGCTGACTCACTTCCATGAAAACATGAACAAGCACAAACACAAACTAAAATATTTTTTTTCATTAAACAAACTTAATTCAAACAATCAAAAAATTGGTTGAATTTTTAATAATGCGTACAAAAGTTTAATATTCGTGTGTATGCTTGCATATTTGCTAACATCCATACAAACATTTTCTTTTCAATCAACAAAATTTAATTGGGACAATTATAAAATTGTTTGAAACAGCATTACTTGATTTAATTGGAAGCATTTTGGCTAAAATTTTTTCTGTGTAGATATCCTGTATAGATAATATGACATTCAATTATAAATTTCCATTGATAGCGAATGTTGAATTTCGCCCTCAGATGAACTTCTAAATAATACAGTTAATATGGGCATAAAAATATATGGGCTTCCTAAATGTATTTCGCTTTGCAGCAGTATATTGACTAAAGGAATTTTATACAAAAAACTATATAAATTATTTAAAAAGCAGCTACACAAAGTATCTAGTATCTATAAGCTATTAATATTATTGTGGAGTTCTGAACAGAAAAGAAATTACTCACACGATTGTTGTTAAGTATAAATTATATTTATTGTATCTTATTTGTACGATAAAGCTTTATTCTTATAATCACACGTTTTTTCTGAAAAACTATTTTAACCTCAATTTTTGTTTTCTTGGGTTGCCACATTTCTCCAAATCTTAGAAACGTTAACGCCTATATTAATGAACAATATTGCCAGTGTTTACCAGCTACATTATATTGGTGCATTTTAAATGTAAATTCAAGTAATCGAATAAAATGTTTCTGTTGACTTTTAAAATTAAAAGATTAGCTGACTTCAACTTGAAAATTTCAAGGAAAATTACTTAACAATAGAACTTATTATTACCACAAAATATTATTATTGTTATTATTATAAACACTATCAATTGCTTTTAATCTATAATAAAATAACATCTTTCGTAAATCCCAACACACAGACCATGAATAGATTTTTTAAGTGCAGCACTCAACAGCCTCCACATTGAGAATCTTTAAAAGATTCAATTTAATTTCTCTTGAAAATATGTAGTCTTCTGTCTGCCCACATTATCATTTCATTTATCTTTTCAAAATATTTGCTAAATTAAAAGAAAGAAAAAATCTTGCATTTTTCTATACTTTTCCTTCTCATCAGCTAAACTGAAGAAAGAGATGCCTTTTGCGTCAGGCGGGCGTTAACATTAACAAATAATAATATTTGTTTTAAATGGAAAATCAAGAAATGAAGTCACTTCTCTGCACAAATAATCTGTTTTTTGTTTCTTTACTTTCTCGTAAATAAATAATTTAATCAGATTTTATACATGAATCTCTTCTCCAAGATTATTTTATAATTTAATGTAAATGTGGGAATAATTGAAGGATCGTAAATAATAATTATTGTTTAGACAATAAAATTAACATGTTTCAAAGTGGGGGAAATTGTTTTCAATAAAAAAATTGGTGGTTAACCTTGTACACACTTTTTCTAAAACAAACAAAAATGCATACTTAGTACAAGCTTAAACTCTGGTTGTAGTTCAAACTCAACAGCGGTAAAACAGTGCGCCATATATTATGTGTAGTTTAAAAAATGCTGTGGCAACACTAACTAGCATAAATGTCGAAAAATAGCTGTTTTGCAGCAGGCTATCAATTCTTTGCACATCAAGAAGACTAAAGGCAGAATTACCCGACTGTAAATGTAGAACTGTAAATGTAAATGTGTCAGCTGATCGAATCTGTTGCATGAAAAGCTATGCAAACGCTTACCTGACTGAAATGGCACGTAAATGTAACGTCTGAATCTGCAGAAAATAGAATTTCATGACGACGTTACGTGACATTTGTAGACAGTGATGGGATGTATGTATATTGAATGAGAGTGTGGCACAATAGCCCTGATTTGGTACTTTTGTTTATTTTAATAATTTAAGCTTTTGGTTAATTTGTATACGTACATGGCATATTTAATAAATTTAGTTTTCTAAAAAAGTTTTTTTTATAAAATCTAACCAGAGTTTGCCAATCGTATGTGTTTATTTTTTGTTAATATACATACATACACATATGTATATGCACATATGTATGAATTTGTAAAATATACATACATATGTGCGTACAAACATACATTCAAGCGTACAAAAAACTATTTTTATTTAAAAATAATACCAATAAAAATAAAAATAGTTACGTATAATCTTAATAATTATAATGATAATAAAAATAATTTTTTTTTTAATTATAATACGTTGTAATGTAAATTTTTATATACAGGTATGAAGATTAAATTGTAATTTCACTAAATGTCAAAGTCATTACAATGTTTGCAAGTATAAAATAATGATTTGATACCATTTAAATAGTTTTGGTACTTTTTCCATGCAATCTAAAATAATGTGAAGATGTTGAACTCTCATCAATGTTTCGAACAGCTGTTTTCCATTTTATATGATTTTTTTATACTGATAAACACCCAGCAAACAAAAAGTCCTGTATATGTACTATGGCATTGCACAGATACATCTGTTTTCACTAGTTTTGCGTGTTTTTTGGTTCTGGTATGAACAAATATGTTATTTATCGTTTTCTGTTACTAGTTGTAAATGTTGATTTTTTAAGCAATTATTTTATGGTTGGCTAAGGCAAATCAGATACATAAAACTGCTTTTACCATAAGTGCCTTATTATGTGTTGAGAAAAAATATAATTGGCTGATGAATGAATGAATGAAAGCAAAATTGCACATACATATGCAAGTAAATGATACATGTACATGAAACACATGCATTTGTAATTACTCTCAGAGCAAAATTGTCTTTTTCTCTCTCTATACTTTGGCTGCGCCACAAAATAACATAACGAACGTCCGCACATACATATGCACATCATGTATTTGTTTCAATAGTGGTTTTTTCATATATTTGTATTACAATATGTATTTTTTGAGCAAAAACAGATCAAACAGTTGCTCAGCAGCAATACAATAAGCAATTGTTATTTGTTTTCAATTGTATTTTAATTTGGAAAAGCACGCACACACAATAACTCTTATACTAGTTCTGTCGCTCACACTACAATTATATGGTACATACCATGGTATAATTGTTTTGGCTATACAAACGAGTATACAAATGCAACCCTTTAATATGTACATACATATGTATGTATTTTTGTTAAAAAATATACATATGTATATTGTTTGTAAATAAAACTAAATTATTATGAGTAGGTACGAACATTAATAAGCAAAGGATAAAACGAGAAAATAAAGATTTTATTGAGGTGCTACTGCAAGCATACACATTCTTGGAAATTCAAGAGCTAAATACTTCGTCTTTCCGATGAAGTTGCTCAAAATCTGTTCTGGTAATGTACAATGACAAATATTACGGTTGAGCGTTACAGCTGCTATTAAAATTATTATAATTGAGTTCATTTAAATAAAATAATAATAATAATTTTCAAAACCTCTAGGCGCATTTTCGTTCTACAGGGTGGGCCAAAAGAAACCGAGGGGTGTAAAAGTTTAATAACTTTTTTGTTTATTAATTTTTTTTTATTTTTTCTTTCAGATTATATAGACAACACTTGGAGAATTTATAATGGAGAGGTTCACAACTGAACAGAGAACCAGAACAATAGAATTTTATTATTTAAACCAGAGATGAAAATTTGATTATGAGTGATGAAGCTCATTTTCATTTGAATGGCTTTGTTAATACGCAGAACTGTAGGTTCTGGGGTTCTCAAAATCCAAGAGCCATTCATCAACGCCAATTGCACCCCATCAGGTGTACAGTATGGTGTGCGATCACATCTGAAAATGTCATTGGGCCCTACTTCTTCGAGAATGAAGAAGTGCTGTAACCGTAAATGGAGAGCGGTATCAGTTTATGATAGAAAATTTTTTACGTCCTGCTCTTGAAAACAGACCTGGTATGTGGTTTCAGCAGGACGGAGCCACTGCCCATACTGCCCGAGACACAGTGGCACTTTTAATTCAAATTTTTGGAGAGCGAATAATTTCTCGAAATTCGGAAATTATTTGGCCAGCGCGATCGCCAGATTTGACAGCACCCGACTATTTTCTTTGGGGTTTTTTGAAGGAGCGAGTGTATGTGAACAAGCCAGAGACAATCCTTGAACTCAAGGCAAACATTGTTGCAGAAATTCGAACGCTACAGCCACAAGTTTTGAAAGATGTTATGGAAAATGCTCTAAAAGGAGCCCATCAGTGCGAAGCTGAAAACGGTGGTCATTTAAGAGACATCATTTTTCATACTTAGTGTAAAAAAATTTCCATTTTGTATGTTATATAATCTGAAAGAAAAAATAAAAAAAAGTTAATAAACAAAAAAGTTATTAAACTTTTACACCCCTTGGTTTCTTTTGGCCCACCCTGTAAAAGGTGTTATTTGAAAAACTCAATTATTTTTTTCCAACAGGCTAAATCTTGCCATCAAAAGAAAGTAAATTAAAATAGTTTCAGCGAAATTATTAAAAAATCTTGGATTAATTAAAACATTACTATTTTATATATTATTTACTTATAAGTTCTAATACATACATACATACTCGTATGTATGTCCGTACACATGACACGTTTTTAAGTATTCTATAAGCGTTCAAACGTTTACATTTACATTACATTTACATTTACCTTACATCTGCGATTTCTACAGTCGGGTAACAGAGCCTTAAGAAGGTAAAAATATTAATAAAATATCGCAAAAATTTACTGAGACAGAAATTTATTTTATGTTTGACTAAGTCTGTGTTACGTTAAGATTTATCTTATTTTTAAAATTTTTAGACATGTTAAAACGACCAATAAGATTTCTAACGCAAGTGTATGTCACTTTAAAAATAATTCTAAGCAAAAGTAATAAAAAAATAACAATTAAAATGTATTTCTATTTCTACTTTTTCTTAATATTCTTTATCTATTTCATTAAACATGCACAAAATATTTTACTTGTTCTTCTTCTTCTCTCCAAAACATCCAGCTGTGTTGATAACGTTATGGCATTTTGTAAAGGAAATGTTGCCACTATGTAATTTTTGAGTATAGTAATACCTTAACTAATCAAAAACATGAAACCTAGTTAACCAGTTAATGTTAAATTAAATTAATTTTCAAATTAATAATAATAAGAGAAAGCAATCTTGAATTAAAAAATTTGCTTCTTCTTCTTCGGAGGAATTCTAACTATTTTCTTTAAGAGAATTATTTTCAATTAGTTTATACATATAAGAATATCAACCATATATATATATTCCATTTAAATTTCAATGGTTTTGTATCCTTCTGCTCAAAAACTAGAACATTTAATTTTTTGTTTATAAAAATTAGTTTTATTAATTTCTATAATCGTAAAATTTTATGAATGCTGCTTTTTAATGAAAAATCCTAAAAGAAAATATTGTGCTGCTGTCTAGACCTCTTTAAAAAAAATTATTAACACCCTTTAATAATATTTCTAAAAGTTTCTGTTTTTTCTTAAAGACGCTTTGAAAATTATTTCTTTTTAAAGTTATGCATGTTAAATAAACACTATTCAAATTTAAACTAAACAAAATTTTCTTAATGATCTGCCACAATTTTTTGTTGAATATGCATGGCTTCTTCAGAAGCATTTTTTTTTTATCACAAAGCTGTTGGAAGCGGAAGAAGAAGAAGAAAGACTGATGGGTATGAGTGTGGGTGTGGTTGAGGGGCGACTAGGGGGATTAACACGAGCAATAGAGTATGTGTGTATATCTACTTGTGTTGTTCTTGTAGTGAAATGTAGCGTATGTAGAGATGATTTAGCGTAACTGCATCTGTTTTTGTTACTACATATATTTTTTTCCAACGATTTATGGCGCTTTTTTATTTATTTTCAAGATGCAAGCTGATACCATACGATGACAACGACGTGTATTACAAACAAGTGCACGCGAGTATGTTTTTCTTTTTTTATACTTTTCTCTGTTTATAATTCACAACACTGATTTCTACTTAAGATTTATTTTATTTCTTCTTGCTGTTGAACAATTTTCTGTTTATTTTTTTTTTAATGTTTATATCGTGCAACATTAATGCATATATGCACATACATACATACATATTTATATGAGTGTAAGTATGTATGTATGTATATATATATTTATGAGACACAGCTTTACACATACGTTTATATTAAGTGTTTTGCACTTCAAAAAGCCATTAGGGTGCTGAACACAAGAGAAAGGAAATCTGTTTGAGCTAAAAGAAATTAAACAATGCAAACAATCCAAATAAAAAGAAAATACATAATCTTATTGCAGTGTATATTTAACATTAAATAATGAAATTAGTAAATGAAATGTTTCAAGAAAAAAAAAAACAGAAAAGGCTCAGTTAGCCGACTGTAGTGGAATGTAACTGCAACGGTAGGAAACAGCTGATGAAAATGGTTATAGAGATGTAATGCAAGGTAACATTACTTTTCACATAAAAATATAGATCAGCTGTTTCCTACCGTTACAGTTGCATTCCTTTACAGTCGGCTAAATGAGCCTTAAGCATTTTTCATAATGTCGTTAAAATTTAAAAAGGAATTTTTCGAGTAAAAAAATAATTTAAATTCATATATAACTACATAGCTCCCATTTACGTAAACAACGTCATAACTCAAAAAATGCGATTTTGAGTTAATCGTTATATCGATCGCTTTTCAAATTGTGTACACATTTCATGCAAAGATATTGCATATTAAACTTTTGAGAAAAAATTACAGTTTTCCTTATCCATGAAGTTGGGTGAAAATTTTAAATTTCGTTTCTAAACGCTTCAAATTTGTATGAAAAATAACGAAAATTCGTTTAAAGAATTTTTTTTCCATACAAATTTCAAAACAAAAAATTTATTTTGTATTGTATTTACAAAATCTACCCTCTAGTTTATTCCAATTTTATTTTATGCAAAAAAATGTATATGTAGTGTGAAAAATTATAATTAATACAATCAATAAAGATCTTTTACATCCTTTTTTTTTCTTCTTAATTTCAATAAAAAATTTTTTTAATGAAACAATTTGTTAAATAAAAAACTAGAGTTTTTTTTTCAAATAAATTATTACAAGTTTTTGCATTTGAATTTTAAAATTTTCTTGTAGGACGTAAATTGAACAAATTAATAGTTGATTTAGATAATTTTTATTTTGAGTTGGAGAATTAATTTCATCTTTCTTTAAACTCTTTCACGGTAAAACTAGTTTTTTTAGGTATGACTTTGTTCAAGTAAATAAGCGCTACGTGCTGTCATGCAATCATCTGCGGATTCTGTTTGATGGAGCGACATGGTGTGTGTGCTTGTTCATTCCATGATGATTTTCTGTTATATTTTAAAGTAAACCTTAAATAGTCGAAGCTGCCATATTTTCTGCTAAAGATATGGTAACTTTAACAAAGCTTTTTATCAGATGTTTAGTCAGCGTTACCGTTGTGACATCAAAATATCAATTTTACCATTTTTACGACATTTTCTTTTTAAATCAAATTTTTGTATAATTTTTAACTCGATCGTGTTAAATTTTGACAATTTTTGAAGACTAACACCATGAATAAATTTTATGTAATATTAATGCAAAACTGTAAGGATTGGAGAAATTTGTCGTTATGACTAGTGTTCATTATAATCGAAATTCACTATATAAAACTAAATTTTTTAAACTTTTTAACAACACACAGGAAAAAAATAAACAAAAATTAAAAAATATATATAACAAAAAGATTTCATAATGTTTTCACAACTAAAAATAGTTGGTATCCACAATATCGGAATTACAAAATTTATTCTTAAATGTCATTGCTAACGTTTACATTAGCAAAAATTAAGCTTATCTGTCAGAAACTAAATATAATGGCCCAAGAAGTCCAATAGATTTTCTAAGTATCGTTAAAGGGCTTTCATGTGTAGCCACTCTCCTCTTACTAAAATTATAAATTAACAAGCAGTGATGCTATTAAACTTACATTACCCGTATAACAAAAACTTCGCTTAACAACAGTAATGCATTATTTTGCCAGTCATTATCAATTACTGTTAAATATCAGCTGTCATGCGATAATTTTTTTTTACATTATCTTGATTTTTTTAAACTTACATGAATTTTTGGTAGAGTGAGTGAGAGGGAGGAGGGAGCTCTCTCTTCAGCCCTTTTATTTATTGTAAATATTTTTTTAAATGCAAAGGCATATTAATGATATAAAAAAAATTTATTTATTTTTAATTTCAGGTGCTGGCGAATCAGGCAAAAGTACAATTGTTAAACAAATGAAAATTATACACGAAAGTGGATTCACTCCTGAAGATTTTAAACAATATAGACCGGTTGTTTATAGCAACACAATACAATCATTAGTTGCAATACTTAGAGCAATGCCAAATCTTAGTATTCAGTTTAGTAATAACGAAAGAGAGGTAAGTAAATTAATGGTGTTTTCTTTTCTAAAAGAAAAGTGTAACATATATGCTACATGTGATTTGGCAACATTTTTAAATGATCACCTGATTTTTAAGAAGTGTTGCATATTTTACGTTTACAAAAGAACAATTTTCCAACAAGTTTCGGCATGAAACTATCACGAACTAGAAAATGATTTATTTTTTTCATAGACAATAACAAAAACAGCTGTTAAAATAATGCTGCACTCATGCCCCTTTAATGAAAATGAGTATTGAACATGTAGTATTTTTCTTCTTTTCAAGGGTAACATCATGGGAAAAGAACGCGTTCAATTTTTAAAATAATACATACTTTTCAGAAAAGAACACAAAGAAATGTAAAAGGCAATATAAATGCAGTATATTGCTCAGAAAAGAAAACGCCATAAGAAATGCATACACACATTTTCACAAAAAAAAAAAAAAAAATACATCAAGCAAACACACATGCGAGGGTTATTGGACAAGTTTACGCATTTTGTTTTTGTTTAAAATTGAATGATTTATTAATAAAAAGAGCTGTCTTAGATTAGCAACGTTGTTATGTCGAAACTTTCCATTTGTGACAAAAATTAGCTTGGGACAATAACGATTTTTTATAAAATTGATTCATTGATTGTTATGATATTAGCAACTTTTTAAAAATAAATAAACAGCTATTTATTACAAAATATATGGCCTAAGTGAAATTATTGGCACAAAATTTAGTTTGTGACAAAAGTGAGTTGCTAAAAAAAGTGACTTCACATATTATATATCAAAAGGAGCTTGTTACTACTATACAAGACCAAATTTTTGGGCCGAATTTCACTTCTTGTAACAATACTGACTTGATTAAAAAATTGTTTAAGCTTAGTGATTAAAAAAAAATATTTCAAAATATGCCAAAAGTAACTATTTGTAACACAAGTAGATTTTTGGGACAAAGATAGCTGTTTGTGACATACATAAATTAGATTTTATGGCATATATAAATATGAATGTATGCATGAGTTTTTGACAAATGTAACTTTTTGTAACAAAACACAAAGTCAATTTTTGATTGAAATTAACTTCTTGTGACATGTACATGTAAATACATATTTTTTTTTTTTTTTTTATAAATGTAACTCTTAATGACAAAATTTCATTTTGTGACAAAAGCGATTTTGCGTCTCAAATGTCAACTTTTGTGTGAAATGAATATAATTTTGTGTTAATTATTATTTTTTGTTTAAAAGTAAATTTGTTGTATTAAAGGTGTTTATTTTGTCACGCTTGATAAATTTCTAATATTAAAAAAAAGTGATATTATGTGTTTAAAATTGCTTTTTGTGATAAAAATAATTATTTGCAACATATCGCTTCTTTATTGCTACAGAAGCACAACTTAAGGAACTAGTTTTGCAGAAAATTAGTTCAAAGTTTTCAATTTCCATACAACTAAATGAAGATATAAAAATATTTTCTTTTTTAAACTAGATTAAATGTGATGATTTATTAACTACAAAAACATATTTCTTGAGATATGTCTATGTTGCAATACAGGAGCTATATCCATAAGACCTTTGGTACACCTCCCACTTTTTCCGTATTTCTTTAATAAATCTACCAGAATGTTATTAACAACATTGCATTCTTAAGTAAACGAAGCAATTTCAAAAACTTTAATTTCTACCATCATATGTGCAAGTCAGGTGCCAAAAAATTATTTTACTTTTTGCAGATTTCATAATTATATGTACATACACATAACCTTTTCATTTACATTGCTAATAACTGTAAATATTTTATTTATTTATTTATTTCGTTTTTCTTTTGTAGAACGATTCAAAAATGGTATTCGATGTGTGTTCGCGTATGCATGACACTGAACCCTTTTCAGAGGAACTTTTAGCTGCCATGAAACGATTATGGCAGGATGCTGGTGTTCAAGAGTGCTTCTCACGTAGCAACGAATATCAACTAAATGATTCAGCTAAATAGTAAGTGCCACAATATATTTTCCTTTCATATTCATTCATATATTACATTGCATGTAAATATGTATGTATATTTGTATTTATATCAAGGAGAACATATTTTATTTAATTTGAACAAATGTAGGATATTGAATTTTCCGAAAAACTTAATGAATATTCAAAGGAAAATATGTGAAAAAAATTATTAAACAAGGCCGAGAGTACTAATTCTTAGTATTAATGGTTATTGGAAATGATTGAAGATGTAGATACATTTTGCAAATTATCTCCCAATCAGCCCAATCATTAATATTCCCTTGGAATTTAATTCTTACAGAAAATTATTTTCTCGAGAAAAAATTCCTAGTCATAGATTCCTTAGGAACAAAAAAAAAAAAAGAGTAATACGTGTTTGGCATCACTGCATTACGAAGCGTATTGTTTTTTTTGTAGACATTTTGTGTTCTCCCCTTTTTTTGCCTGCAAGCCAGTGTTGCCAGAAAGTGATAATAGGAGAGTGGTAGGTTTTAAATTTAGTTTTTTTTAAATTTTATTGCTTTTTTATAAAAGAATATGTGAAATCGAGCAGCAAGCATAAATAAAATGATTGAAATTAAAGAACTTGAAAAATATATGAAAAAAGTCTCAAATGATGTATTTGGGCATTATTTGTGTTTTTTAAAATACAAGAGCTATGAAATACTATTTTAATTTTATAAATTTTTTTTATTTTTATAAATTTGTTTGTTTATTTTTATAAATTTTGTTTTGTATTAACTTTTTTTAAATGTAAATTCCCTGTCTTACAAGGGAAAGATTTTTGGATGGAAAAAAGGGAAACGTGAAAAAACTTACTCTGAAGGTTTATTCGTGATTGGGCTGATTAAATCTGTAGAAATTTATATGTGAACTTATTTGATTGAAAATATAAACTGGAAGTGTTATTTACTTCACCGAGACGACAAGCAATATGCTGCAGTCAGAAATACTTAGGGGAAAAATTGCAAAAAGCATTAAGGTATTTTTTTTTTATTATTTCTTAAAGAGAATTTTCTGTAGAGAAAAGAGCAACTTAGAAATAATTTTAATACAAACTTTAACTCTATTTCTAAATTAAGTATGTATGTCTATACAACTGCACATTCTCTAAGTATTCAGTTCCTCAAAGCGTTTTGAAGAATTTAACTCTCCCTTAAAGTCAATTTAAAATTTAAAGGTGACTTTGGTATGTATGTTGAGTTGACTTTGTACACCAATTCGCCGTGATTGTATTCCACTCGGTATTTACGAAATATCTGCAATGAAGAAAGAAAACATATTTAATTTACATATTTAATTTTTTGTGTGTTTTTGGCATATTCATAAAATCTTTAGCAATTTGCTCGTTGTTTTTTCAATTTGTTTATTCTTGTTCAATATTTAATTCAAAAAGTGCACTGCGCTGAACTTTTCAATTATTGATGTGCACAAAACAAGGCCTCCCATATTCCCAAAAAAAGAAGTTACATAACATTTTTACCTTGGCCAACAGTGTATGTAATTCAATTTCCGCAAAACGACGTCCAACACACATGCGACGCCCAAACCCAAATGGTAAACTGACAAAGGGATGTATTTTGTGACCAGCATGTGGACATGATTCCTTATTTGTTGTAACATCTATAAACCAAAAATAAAAAATAAAAAGAAAAAAATATGTTTAAACAAGTTTTTTGTACAAATTTTAAAAGGGTCTTCCAATTAGAGATTTCATTTTAACGTTAAGAAAACGTTAGATTTTAAGCACTAAATTTTCCTTGCTGTTGGTTAAGTATGTCTAGCTGCATTTTCGTTGCTGCTTAAGCAACTCATCAGTAAGTAGACTTCAAACACAATTCAAAAAAGCTTACAAAAACCAAAGGCTTCTTAAAGGCAAATTTTTAATAAATTATTGAGAATTAAAAAACTGCCATTAATAATTGAAAATAATATCAGCCAAAATAGCCGCCATGAATAGGCTTGCAGGACCATATTCTTTTCATGAAATTTTTCAAGATTGATTCCATTAAATTTTTAATTGATTTAATTAATTCGAGTAGAAAATCTTAATTGATATTATAAAACTGTTTGCAGTTGAAAATTTAATTAATGTTTTAATTGATATCATATTACTTTATTCTGTGCATGTTTGTAAATGAGAGCAAAATTCAAATTATATTAAAGAATACTCACCACTTTGCTTGAGCCATCTTTCGGGTAAAAATTGTTTTGGTTCAGGAAAATATGTGGGATCATTTGATATCACTAAATGTGGAAATATTACGTGTGTCTGAAAAAAATGTAATAAAAAAAAATTAAAATTGTATTGAAAAGATTTAACGCTTGTCAAAATGAATAAGAATTAAAAAAACTGTTCGTTGTGGGTTAATCAAGTCCAGATGTATTTCGTTGCTGCTTAAGCAACTTAACAGTAGACCTCAACCATAATTAAAAATAAGCTTACAAATCCTCAATGTATATAGACAACTTAACCAACAACGAACAAACTTTCAGCTTAGGGCCAATTTGTGGGTTCGAGATTAAACTTAGTTTCTATGTTGCTTCTATGTGGGAAGCGCCATGCCAAATTTAGGCACTAAAAATAAAATTAATAGCCATTGCTCCTTCTAGACCATGAGCCCATTATTCCTACTTTTTCTTTTTTAACAGCTTATAAGGGCAAAAGAGTAATTCCTACAGAATAAATATTTGCTATATGTGGAAGGTTCTACGCTCACTTGTCCACTCCTTAATACTATTTCTTTAAATTAATATGAACAGTATAGCCATTCTTAATTGATGCGGTTGCCAACGAACGACATTTAATTTTTATTTATATACATAGATAAATATTTTTGTTTATAAATATTTTTATTTATCTAAAAGTATTTATTTTGAGTTGAAATGGTATTTTTAACTGCATACGAAACTGAGTATGTACATGTTGCACATCCCGCTTTCTAAAATACATATATTTATTTTAAATCCCGCTTTTTGGTGGTATTTCCTTCAAAATCCCACTTTTTGATCGATCATGTCCCGCTTTTTGCAAAAAACTATCTGGTCACATTAAGTATTACCATATTGAGGAAACAAACTATTGGCAACATTTGCTGTGCAAAAGTCATAATGTTATTAACCCATTTTGATTTTTTTTTTTTTTTTGAGAAGAAGAAAAAAATGCCTAATTTTATTATTTGCAAGTAAAATATTGTTCGTGTTAAAGGAAATATATAAAAAATATAATAATACTCGTATATAATATAATAGACTAATTTTCTTACCTTTTATTATATTTTATTGTTTCACTTTATTAAAAAAGAATCTTAAGGTCAACTTTTTAATTTAAAAAAATATTGTTTTTTGCAATAAATAATAAAATTAGGCATTTTCTTCTTTTTCCCACAAAAAAATCAAAGTGTGTTAATAACGTTATGACTTTTGCACCGAAAATGTTGCCACTTTTTACAAAACTAGCAATGTTTTTTTATGCAAAAAAGTTTTATTTAAGCTTATTTAATAAAATGAAACAATAAAATATATACGTACAATATGTACATACATACATATGTACATACATATATATTTAATAATTAATTTTGAATTATTTTATTAAATTTTTATCTAGTTTTTCGTTCTTTTTTATATTTTAAATTAAACTATTTTTTTTAAGCTTTAGGTATTTATTTTTAACCGACTTCAAAAAAAAAGGAGGATGTTAGCAATTCGTCTCTACTTTTTTTTTTTGGTGTTACTTAAATACTCGGTACATTCTTTTTTTATCTGAGAGGGTATAGCTTTCCATTGGTCCCATTGTAAAAAGTGGACGGGGCACGCCCACAATTATTTTCATTTAATTTTATGATATTCTACTTATTTGATTGCTGCGAAACCTATAAAACACATTTGATTCTTGTAATTACACAAATTGAAAGTTGAAAAAATGGGCGGGGTTGCACCCATTAAAATTTACTATAACATTTCACGCGGTTCTACTTAAGCGGTTTTTACGAAACTAACCACATACCTTGAGCTCTAAAATAGACACGATCATCCATTTAAAAAAATAGGCGGAGTCACGCCCATTAAAATTTAATATTTTATTTTAAGTGGTTCTACTTTACCCATTTTTACAAGACTTAACACGCACCCTGAGCTCCGAAAAACACACAATCTTGCATTTAAGAAATGGGCGGATGCACGCCCATTAAAATCTAATTTTATATTTCACGTATTTCTTCTTATTTTCTTCCATCAGATCTTTGCATTGAAGTCGGTTATTTTTTTTTGGCAGAATGAATTATTATATATAGTTTTATTATCTTCAGGAAATCAATTTTTATAGATTTGATATTTATATATGTAGCTTAAAAAAAAATAGTTTGATTTGAACTGTTTTATCATATAATTAAAAAAAAATTATTTATATATTTCACAAATGTATGTTGTAAGTTGTTTAAAATCGACTACCCAAAAACCACAAATAAAAATCTAGGTTAATATAATATCTAATCTTGAACTCAAAAAGTAGCCCCTAGTAGTTTAAAATTAAAAATAGAACATTTATTACTCAATAAATATCCTTTTGTGGTTTACTTACACCTTTTGGTATGTGATAACCATTTATAACATCATCTGATTGTAAACTACGGCCATTTGCAATAACCACTGGATACATTCTGTAATGAAAAAACCACACACAACATTAGTTTACAATTGTTCGCTATATATACCCATTTTTATAAAGACACTTAAGCCAACTTTACCTTAGAGTCTCCTTGACACAAGCTCTCAAATATGGTATTTGTTCGAGGGTATTCTGATTTATTTCCGCTTCACGGGTTGGGAAAATACGCTGTAATTCTTCAAAGAGCTTTTGTTGTTTGCGAGGATTTTTAGCCAATTGATAAATTGTCGATGATGCAGCCACTGAAGTCTATTATTATTAAAATGAAAGCAAATAAAAGTGAAATGTACGAGTATGTATAGTAAGTGTAAGTGTGGTGATGTTCATTTTTCATATGGCTTCTGATTATTAATCTCTTCTTACCGTATCTACTCCCACCAAGAATAAATCCAATGCCAATATGGCAGCTAGTTTACGATTACCCGTCTTACGTACAATTCTCTCCACAATACTGATATCCGCTTCCGCTTTCTTAATGGTACAATTGTCAGCAGCATCCATAGTGCGACTTATGTTTTTCATGCAGATTCTAATGTGAGAAAGAAGTAGAATGAATAAATATGTACATGTGGAAAATACTCGTAATTCCCAGAAATATTTTATTAAATATTAAAATTTACTAGCTACTAAGCTGGCTCATTTATAAAAATATGTAAATGTAAATAAAATTTTCATGGAATTTTTTGTTAGCTGACAGAAATGGTTTGAAGAATATTTTATGAATAATATTTTTCCTTCATCATTTAATTTTTTATTTCTTTTTTATTCATTTTACTCACTCTGTAAAGTCATCCAAAGTTTTATTAAAGCTTCTATAAGCTTTTGTTGGATAAAATCTCCATAGAGGCATTCTCAATTCTAGTTCAGGTACAGCCCAAAAGAACGTATTTATGCAATTTATAATCTTTTGTGAATCTTCATTGCCCTCGGGGGACAAGCAACCCAATCTAGTATCCAAGGAAACTCTACCAACAGCTAAAAAGAACAAAAAAAAAAGAACATGTACGAGTATGTGTGTGAAAACATTAAGAAAAAAAACGAAAACAATTTTTTTATTATTGCTTACATTCCAAAGCCCATTTGTACAGTTCATGTAAGAAATTATCAGGCAATTCATCATTTTTATCGCGCATTTCATGTATCCTTTGCATGAACTCTGTGGCAATTTCATTTAATGGCGGAATATACTTTTTAGCCGTTTGGGGTTGCAATAAAATTTGTTGTACTTCCAGGCGGAATAATTCCCAATTTTTGCCATGTCTTTTAATATGAAAAGAAAATTATGGGTTATAAATATGTACATACATATTCATAAAAAAAAATAAAATAAAATGTATTTCAAATCTATCTTAAGAAAATTTGTGTATGAAAAGTTTTAAATTTTATGAATATGGAAGTTAATATATAATTTTTCTTTTTTTTTTACTTACACTCCTATTAAGCCCCCTGTATCACCAAAAAAGTCCTTACGCAATTTTCCCTTGTAATTTTTTAATGAAGGCATCGATGGTCTAAAATATGAAAAGAAATAGAAATACACATTTAAATACACTTTTAATAGAGGAAAATACAATTATGCCATTATTCATTCACTTAATAGTAGTGACCTTTTGCAACACAATAATTGGAACAACAGTTTTAACATTAAATGTTAAATGTGGCAAATTAGAAAATTGCATGCAATTTTATAATTTTACTTTTCCTAGCAATCATTAATGTCAAAATGCAATTGTTTCTAATGAAATTAAATTCTTTGTAATGGTCGGTTTTCTCCTTCTAAAATGATAAACAATATTAAAAACAAATTATTAGAATTACAAATTAATTGCAAATGAGTATGAAGAGCATTAAAATTTAATAAAAAACTTTCTTAAGCCCACGCATTGCACAATGGGGGTAAATGACGCTTCTTGTATATAAATACGTTAAGCATAATATTAAATTCAGAGATATTTTTTTTATTAAAAAAAAAATCGAATATAAAAACTGTCCAACATCAGAAGTGCTAAAATGTAATCAATCCGTGACCAGGAAGAAAAAATTTTAAAAATTAATGATATTGTACTAAAAAAATATCAGCCCAATTATAAATAACAATTCCCTGGGAATTTTTTCCCATTTTAAAATTCCTGCCACTATGAATTGAAATTCTCCTGGGAAAAAATTCCCGAGGAAAAAAGTTGGTATTCTAAACATTCCTTCTATTATGAATTAAAATTCTCCTGGGAAAAAAATCCCATTTAAAAAAATTTTCTATTCTACAGTGCTGCCAAAACAGCGGTTTTTCCGCTGTATATGACTGTATTTTGTTGACATTAGCGGTAAGTCTTTTAAAAACCCACCAGCGGCTTTTTTACCGGAAAATTTCTTAGTTGACGGGTTTTCAGTGTTTTTCTGAAACTAATAAAGAAAGATATTAAATTAAAATAATCTAATTATAACCCAGCTATGCAACACGCAAAAAAAAACCAAAAAATTGAAACTTTAAAAAGTTGAAAATAAAAACATACATATATGTATGTATATAAAATTATACAAATCTCATTTTTAATGCATACAATTAAATTCAAGATTAAAGTTCTATTACAATCCAATTTAATCTTTCTTTTCGTATTTAAAAAAGTGAGTAAATAAATATTTAGACAAGTGGAAAATCAACAGAAAACTCGGTGATTGGATCAGTGAGTGTGAGGAAAGGACAATTTCAAACAAAATCTCTCAAAAGAATAACTTTTTATGAATAATTTAATGTTGATTACAAACTTGTTCATTGATTTTTTTGGAAATACAAGCTCAAGCAAATGTATGTGGTATTCTAAATATGAGGGAGATGGAGAATTTTTTGGGAGTTTTTTCCCCAATTTTTTTTGAAGGAAACTAATGTAAAAATTGTGATGTATTGCAAATTGAATGGAATTGAAAGGCAAAAATTGAACGTGTAGACCCCAAGTAACTCAAACTAAATTATTTGTAAATCTTTAGTTCTTATTTTTGAAGTCGATTAATATTTTTCAAATACTATTTTTTTTTTAATGTGAACACTAGTAAAAATTTTACTTCACCGGTAAAATGTAAAACACAACAAAGTGATGAAACTTATTTACACAAGCTACAAAAAAAGGCTGGAAATCATATTTCTTATAAAAAAAAAATAATTACTCCCAACCAAACAAAATGTTTACACTGCATGAAGTAAATGTCAACAATGTATGTATGTACGTATGTACATATGCAATACACAAGACCCTGCAGAAAGTGCGAATAGTGAAATTATGGTGATTTACTAGTGACGTTGTCAGTAGCACTACTGACCAGGTGTACACCAGCCAATGGTATCATCTATTGACATTTAACATTAGCTTGTCATTGAAAATCCACCACTAGACTATAGCACTACTGACTTAGTAGTTCTTTCGGAACCACATGGAGACATTGGCACCAAATATTCACTAGTAAATTTTAGGGGCTCTAGTCTACAATATCGATATATCCTCTCTCGTTGTCAATAGTAAACTTATAGTGATTTTCTAGTGACATTTTCAATAGTGCTACTGACTAGGTGTACCCCAGCCAATGCAAATGCCTATTGACAAATAACATAGGGTTGTCATTCAAAGTCTATCAGTAGACTTTAGCACTATTGAGAAGGTAGTTCTTTTACGACCATATGGAGATATTTGAACCGAAGATTCACTCGTAGATTTTAGTGACCCTCGTCTACATATATTTATTTAATATTATTGCACAACATAATAAAAAAGAAAAACAAACTATTGACGCGTTCATTGACAATATCACCAGAAATACACTAGAACTGTCGTCTCTAACGTATCTCTACTCGCGCATAAAAGGAAAGTTGTCGACATTTTAACTAGTGCAATTGTCGCTGGAGAAAGAGTATTGACATAGAGACATATTGTTCTAAATTGACTAGAGGGGATGTACTCGTATGTACATACATACATATGTACATCATGTATGAACTATAACTAAATAAATATTGTGTACGTATATACATATATGTACGACTACGTATGTTTTGAGAGTTAAATTTATTCCTTGTGGTGTGAAATTAGATCAATAATACTCGTAAATTTATATGTACTTTTGATTCTAAAATATAGACAAATTGTTGTTTGCTTCTTTGTTTGTTGCTGGTGTACGGAAATCATATTACAAACATTTATGTAATTATGGTGTATGAAATTTTTCATCAGCATTTTGCATTAAACATTTCTAAATTTAATTTTTCCTGGAATGTGTAATTTTGTAATTTAATCTCATATTGCTGCTTCTTGTTAGAATTTAAAATAATTAGCAACTTTTGTTTTACAAAAGCTTGTGGGTTAATAATATACATACATACATATATTTTTTTAAACCATTAATTATGCTTTCGTTTCCTATTGTTGAGTTCACATGTGGTGTAGAATGTAAATCAAATAAATAAATATGTTTGTTAATTATCTCCGAAAACAAAGACCAGTTTTCACCCAAGTTGTGTTCATGGATAGTACATATGTACATACATTTGTACATATGTATGTACATATATGTAGATATGTATAATATGTAGTTGAATGTGTTATAGAGATTTTACAGAAAATCAAACAAACAAAGATGCCGTCTATTGATTGTCAAAATTTCTGTGTGCGATCAAATTGTAAATACCGGAACTATTGCAAAACGAGAAACAAAAATGGTAAAACTGAAAAGTAGAAACTTGAAGAATTCATAAAAATTAGTTTTCTTAAAAATTTGCTTGCACAGTGGGCTTCCTTAGAACATAATGGAATCGATTTTTTTAATAATACCAAAATGACGTTATTACTTACTTAATTCTTGAATAAGTCTATATGACTTTATTACTAATGCAGTATAGTAAAGTTGAGAAATAAGGCAAATTTACTTTGTTACTTATGAATTTATTTCAGTGAGCCGACGAAAATTGGTACATTGTGCCAATCGTGTGACCCCAGCTTGAAAATACATACGAAAGGATCTGTTTCATTTATCTTTAACGTCTAGTAAAATATTGTTACGTTTTTACCTTTTAAAAGCTTTTTTTATAGGTTCAAAGATTCGCAATAATAAGTCAGTGTACAATTTTTATTAAATCAGACACTTTATTTAATCAACACAGATATTAAAAGCTTTTAAAACACACATTATAATGACTTGAACTATATATACACAGAAAAAATTTAAAATCAACTTTAATTAATATTTTAGTTCGAAATTTGTACTATTAATTAAATCCAGTACTGATTTTCGTCCTGCAAACAAATTCATAATATCAATTAATGAATTTATAAAAATGAGGTTTTCTTGCTGTTTGAGATCAATTAATAGAGTTAATTGAAAGTACGTTTATTTTAAACAAATGATTAATTGGCCCAATTAAATTAATAATTGAATTTAGAGATTTTAAACAATTAAATTGTTCGTTTAACGAATTAATAAAAGTAATTCAATTGCATAAAATTTTAAAAAATAAAAGTAAAAAAATTTTAAATAAAAAATAATTTTTTTTTATTTATTTATTTTAACTTACTTATTTTATTTAGTTGTTTAATTCCGTAACTTACGCTGCAGGCTTTGAACATGGTATCTCCATTCTAACAGGGTAACACACATCCACTAGGCTATCGTGGCAAATTATTTTTCATTCAATTATTGCGCATATGTAGGTGTGTGTTCTTATTTTATTTTTTAACTTACAGTGCTGTCATTCTTCGAACTTGGTACTTCTAGAATAACAGGCTGACACACTTCCATGAAAACATGAACAAACGCAAACACAGACTAAAACATTTTTTTTTTCATTAAACAAAGTTAATTCAAACAATCAAAAAATTTGTTGAATTTTTAATAATGCATGCAAAAGTTTAATATTCGTCTGTATGCTTGCATATTTACTAACATCCATACAAACATTAAACTTTTTTGTTTTCAATCAACAAAATTTAATTGGAACAATTATAAAATTGTTTGAAACAGCATTAATTGATTTAATTGAAAGCATTTTGGCCAAAAATTTTTCTGTGTAGTTCGTGCTGCAATTCGCACTGTTGGCTTGTGTATCTGTACTATAGGTTTGCATTTGTATACTCGTTTGTATAGCCAAAACAAATATACCATGGTATGTACCATATAATTGTAGTGTGAGCGACAGAACTAATATAAGAGTTATTCACCCCTATTCTGCATTCAGTTACACACGGACCGAAAAGAGGTATTCTGCCAAAAAACTGAATCGAAAGAAAAGGAAGAAGAGAAGAGTATGTTTAAACCTGCTGCTTTGCTTTGAAACGGGTGAAATAGGAACAGTAAAACTAAGCAATTTTGCAAAATTTTTAGCAAAAAGTTAAATTTAGTGCAAAAAACAGTGATTTAACAATTAAAACAAATAATAATTAAATATTGTGAAAATTATCATTAAATAAACTCTTGCAAATTTAAGTACAGAGAGTTAAAAAAAACGGGATAAGCAAGAGGTATTTGTGGCCAAACTTTTCCAGTCTGAAGAATCCTGTCGCGCCGGAGGTGATATTTTAATTTTTTACACATAATTGTAACACAAAAATAAAGTTTATTTTTCGTTGCCATTAAATAGGTATGTCAACTGTTCTACCTGTAATAAACTAAATAAAAATCGCATTTCAGTACAGAAAAACAAAACAAACTGTTTAGTTCATTAATTAAACCTTCTTTCATTTAATACTTGCATTATTTTTTGCATTAATCACTTTTTAAAGCTAAATAAACAAAAATTGAAAACGCTCCGCCACTAAAATAACAACTTACAAAAACGTAGTTACGATCGAAATGCAGAATACATAGAATCGAAAGAGAAGTCGAAGAACGGAACGCAGAATACCAAAGTTGCCAAACGGAGAAACTTCCGATTCGAATCGAAACGCAGAATAGGGGTGATTGTGTGTGCGTGCTTTTCCAAATTAAAATAAAATTAAAACAAATAACAATTGCTTATTGTATTGCTGCTGAGCAACTGTTTGATCTGTTTTTGCCCAAAAATACACATTGTAGTACAAATATATGAAAAAACCACTATTGAAACAAATACATGATGTGCATATGTATGTGCGGACGTTCGTTATGTTATTTTGTGGCGCAGCCAAAGTATAGAGAGAGAAAGAGACAATTTTGCTCTGAGAGTAATTACAAATGCATGTGTTTCATGTACATGTATCATTTACTTACATGTGTATGTGAAATTTTACTTTCGTTCATTCATTCATCAACCATGGATTTTTTTTTCACCACCCATGTGACCCATGTGGTACTTATGTTAAAACCAGTTTTATGTACATATCTTATTTGTTATAGAAAAACAAATACATACAAACGTGTTTTTCTCATTTGGTCATTGCACAACCATACAATAACTGCTTTAAAAATCAACATTTACAACTAGTAAAAGAAACGCTAAATAACATATTTTTTCATAAAAAAACACGCAAAACTGGTGCAAACAGATGCATCTGTGCAATGCTATAATCTGTACGCAATGTGACCGTTTGACCGAAGTGGCAAATTGCTTTTTTTCGTTTTGGTGTTTTTTCGGTTTTTGACGATTTTTTTCAATTGATTTTTACTTTTAGCGGTTTTTTAGCTTTGGCGTTTTTTTATTTGGCGATTTTTTTTGGGTTTTTTTTTAGCAATTTTTTAGTCTTGGGCGACTTTTTTTACTTTTGGTGATTTATTTTAAATTTTAGCGATTTAGTTTGTTTTTTGGTAATATGTTTTCATTTAGGCGCTTTTTTTGGTTTTAGCGTTTTTTTTGGCTTAGGCGTTTTATTTTTCGTTCTGGGGTTTTTTTTTGGTTTTTGGCGATTTTTTCGTTTTGGTTATTTATTTAATTTTGTCAATTTTTAGTTAACCGTTTTTGAAAATCTCAAGAGTTTGCCTCTAACGGTTTCCAAGATACAGCATTTAAACAAAAGGATTCCTTTTTAGATCTGATTCTGATTCTCCAGCCCTGCCATAGGCAAATGAAAAAATTTTCATGCAATTAATTTCATGAAAACTAATCCTAAAATTTATTTTTGATTATTGCAAATGTTTTGTCCACTCACACCACACAGTACAGGAGGCAGTAGTTATTTTTTACAAAATAATGTAATTTCTAAAATTTAGTTGTTTGCTCTTATGTATTTCTGAACATACAAATGAATGAATGTTTGACTGGCTGGGCCAATGATCGATTCAGAGTGTACGAACGAACGAATGAATGAATGAATGAATGAATAACCTGAGTGACCGAATGGATATGTTTGTATGAAATATTACGCATTAATGTGCATTTACCTCTTTATGTTTTATTTTCGCTGCACAATTTGTCTTATTATTATTAACTTAAAAAAATGTTTGTCAATGCGTCTTTCTAATAATAAAAAAAGAGTAGAGTGATTTTTGCTGGGGGTGGAGGAGGGAATTTTGCTTGTTTTCTCGTCCCATTTTTGCTATTGATGGTGTGTAGTTGCTATTATTATTGTATCTTTCAGACGCCACTTTGTCTGCACGCAAAAAGATTTTAATAAATGTTTCTTTCTTTTTTTTGAGCCGTTTAAATAGTAAAAAATAAATAATGATAAAAAATAAAATGAAATTCATAAAAAAAGTCATTCGTTGTCTGTGTTTTGGCTTGTTTATTGCTCTGTAATACATTTGACATCGAACTGACAGTAATTACTCATTTTCCTCTTTCGCTGTGTTATTGCTTCGACAGAAGTCAGCAAGCAGCAGACAGAGTTTAAATTATTTTCCATATATATATATTTTTTTTTTCATGTGAACGAGGTCTTGTCAAATCAGCAACAAGAACAAACTAGTGACCCTAATTTGGCAAAAAAAAAAAACAAATGTTTAATTATTAAAAAAAAATTGGGAAAGTGAGGCGGCTGGAAGAGTGACAATCATTTAAATATTGGTTGAGATAAAAATAATTTCTTTAATGTTTGTTTCTTTTTTTAATATGTATACATATTTCATATATGTAAATAATTATTTACATATATGCAATATTTGGCAATTATAAAAAAAATTTATTTATATGTATATATTTTACTATCATAAAAAAGAAAAATTCTTGATAAAAATTATTAAGTTGACTGCACCCGGTCAAAAATACTTGTGTGGCAACATTGTATTCATGCTAAAGCAATGAAGAATAGCTGTTGCTTTTATACATTTATTTTCTTTACATACATACATATGTATGTACTTCTTGTGCAAGCCACATACCTTGCGACTGTTGGTACAACACGTTGAATTACCAAGCTGTGTGTTTTGCGTACAACATTACTGCACAACTTCATTTGTTAAATTATTTTTTTTGGAGTAAACATGACATCCGGTACAAAAAAATCCGGACAGTAAAAAAGAATTGGATTAAAGGAATGGTTTATATAAAAAGAAACGTATTTTAACTTCTAAACTTTTGAAAACATTAAAAAAAGTGAGCCAAAGGACTATAAAAATTATATATTTAATGACCTTTTGTCAAAAGTTCCGATGCATATACAAAAGCAATTCCTACCCGCAAACTGTTATACAATTCAATAAAACCAATTATTTGTGTTTTCCATTTTAGACGAAAGTTTGAATTCGTGGGCGAATTATTTTTATATGACCACAACGAAAATAAAAAGAAAATGAACCGTGAACGCGTCAATCGATTTGTCTTAATCTCGGGAGTATCACTAAAGATATGTCAGTTGTTAAAATTCAATATGGCGGCCAATAGACGCCATTTTGTAAATACGAAAAAATAAAAAAGTAGGCGAAGGTATCATTCGACAGGTATTTTAAAATATTTTTTAGGTTTCTCTTATGATTTTTTATTTTGAATGACCATTTAGGATATTTAACAGTTCAGAGTTGGTCGCAGTCGGGTTTTTTGATTTTTTGTATAAAAACTTGTTTAGTAAAATATATTTTACTGAATGAGTAAATATATAATAATTTGTGATTATTAGTACGTTAAGAAATAAATGTTAAACTTAAATTGTTACAATTATCCAAAAAAAAAACCCCTAAAAATTCTTGATGTTGCTTGCGAAAAAAAATTTATTTCATTCAAATGCCTAATTGACATAAACTTTGTCTAAGATGGCCAGTATATAGGGTTCTGTGCACTAAAGGTGAAAAGGAGCAACGAAAAATCGTCGGGTGGTTATTTGTTTGCCGCAGTAAAAATGTATTTTAAACATACTGTGCTGCAAACCAATAACCACCCGACGAAATGTTAAAATACTATGGAATATACAATTATATATGGAAAACTGAAATTTGCAAAGTTAGTGAATTTTTATACAGGCTACAACAATTAACACTAAAATTAAAAACTAAAAATCAAAATTAAAGGTTGTTTTATCTGTTAATGTAACTTTGACTATGTAATTTTGACAACTTGTTGTATATTGGAAACCGTAAGAGGCAAACTTGAAATTTTCAAAAACGCTCAAACTAAAAAAATCCCAAAATTATAAAATCGCCAAACAGAAAAAAAACGCCAAAAAGCAAAAAACGCCAAAACGAAAAAAGCGCCAAACTAAATAAAATATCTCTTAAAACTAAAATAAATCGGTAAAAACCGAAAAAATCGGCAAAATAAAAAAACGGCAAAAAAAAACCTAAAAAAACTTAAGAACGCAAAAAGCGCAAAAACTAAAATAATCTCTGAAAGTAAAATAAATCGCCAAAACTAAAAAAATGCCAAAATCCCAAAAACGAAAAAAATCCAAAATTATATATTATTTAGGCTAAAGTTCTTATAGTATTTATTACATATCTAGAGTCCGTACGGAGGAACCCTTCGTGTGCGAATCAAAGTCGCACTTTACTAAATTTATTTTTTATTGTGGCTAGCCACTGTGCAACCTTTGTCGTTTGCGTGTTAGATATGAAATAGATAGTTTTGAGACAGTTTTAAAAGAAAAATTATCACACGTGCATGTTCACACAAAGCTGTTAAGTTGTTTGTGTTTTTTCTTTCTTTCTTTTTTTAAACAAACAATACTTTTTATACAAGTGTAAAAGATCTCAACCTTGAAATACTATTTAAATTAAGTAAAGTTATTACTTCACTCACATACTCTTTTCGAATTGTACATTTAAAAAATATTCATAATTTGCATAAAGGTATTTGTTGTCATGTACTAAAGCCGTCACTTATTAGAAGTTTTTGCTTGCACACAGTTAAACTCATATACGAGTATGTACATAATTGTTATCATTTCTTGTCAAATATTTGCCCATCAATCAGTCTTAATCTAAACAAAAATATTTTTGTGTGTGTAATTTTTTCTCAAAACGAACTTTGAATTAATAACCGTCATTTTTTGTCTTTTTCAACTAAACAAACATTGAAGATTATAAAAAATACTAATAAATAAATTAATTGTAAATAAAAAAATAACCTGATGATAATGGAAATCAATCAAAAAGTTTGTTTATATTTTCTTACTAAGCTCTTAAAATTATTGCTTAATAGGGGAAATACACTAGGGCCATATTGCTGGAGAATAAGGTATTTAATGGTGGAACCAAAAAGTCGAGGAAAAAATTGAAAATTTTAAATTTTCAAATGAAATGTCTCTTAAACTATGAAAGTTATAAAAACAATTTGTAGGAAAAAACTTTTTATCTTGTTTTGTCTAGCAGAATCTAAAAAGTTGCATACCCAAGGTAGCTAAAGCTATGTACAGACGGTTGTCAGATCTAGCAACAATCTTGTCAGTAAAATGTGTTAAAAATTTCTTACAATCGTGTGGACTGGCAATTTATGTCTGACATCGTTGCCAGAAAAAGGAATGCCAAGGAATTGCAAGTGTAGCAGCTAACAACAAATTGTGAGACATCTTACAATCGTGTGAACACATTTCGTTGCCATTGTAAAATTATTATCAGATTTTGTCAGATATCCAAGAGTTGCATTTGGCAATGCCATCATTTGTAACATAATTCTTTCTATGGGCAACACTGCACACAGTTGATCTTAAATAAAAAGCAAAGTGCAAAAATACAATAAAATATTTTCGGGCAAAATCATTGCAATTAATTGCTTCTTTATAGTCCGTAGCAAACATAAACGATTGGTTATTGTCAATTTCTATTAAATGCTTTGAGCCTGGCAACACATAACAACTGAACTGACAATTTTTGCATATGACAACCGTGGGACTTGACGGTATTGCCAGATAAATTTATTGTCATACAATCATCTGGCAATAAATTGGAAGATATTCTAACAAATTTAATACAACCGTGTGAAGTGACAATCTACCTTGTGCTGGCAATTTTTGATTGTCAGCAAATTGCCAGACCTGACAAATATTGTAGGGTCTGACAATCGTCTATAGGTCCGCCCCTGCTTCACACAACTCTTCTACAAGCATTTAAATTTTCACACAAACCCATTCAGAACTTTAGAAGTAGCGGCGTAAAAGGGATTACAAAAAACGTGTTTGACTATTAACTATATAGATAAATATGGCAACACTGATTTTCACCGATTTTGCTGAAACTCCGCTTGCGTAACTTTTTTTTTAATTCTAGAAAGTGTATATAGGATATTTTAAAACTTTAGCTTGAAGAGGAAAATTTTATGTGAAATAACCGATTTAGATTGCATGGGAGGTGGCAATGGCACGCCCATTTTGATAAAACTAATTTTTTCTTAATTTAGCCAATGGAAATGCTCGATGCCAACTTTCATTGATCTAGTACGAGACTCCTTATAGTTTTTGTACAAAAATGTATGAAGCAATCCCACTGTACGGCCCTGAGAAACTATTCATAGCAACTGAATTACCCAATTGCGCTCACGCAGTAAGCTTAACAAATATATAATATAACCTTTCCTTTGTGACACCCTTTACTTATGCACGTTTTTACGAATTTGAAATCAATACATAATCGTTGACTTACGTTACTCTTTCTAATCAGTTAATATACTCATATCTATACTCTAAGTAAATTCAACTGTTGCCAAATTTTAAATATTTTTTTCTCTGCAAAGAAAAAAACTTTTTCTGAAATCAAGTTCAAATTTTTAGCTTTTGTTTGCTCTATGTGAAAGCCTTTTCTAATACATCAAAGGACTCGTGCATGCATAATATTTTTGTTACATAAAACCTTGTTTATTATTTTAGCAAAGCTTGTGCACATAAAAAGAAAAATAAATTTAATCCATGAAATATAAACTTAAGCCAAAAAAACATACACACACACACACACACACACGCAAACAGCTGCATTAAATTTTTAAATGAAGTACATACATACATATCTGCATATACTCGTACATATGTATGTATGTATGTACATATGTATGTAAATATTTATATTATAGGTGTATTTATAAAAGATATTTGCACATTTAGGTGAAATGCAAATGTACATATGTATGTATGCGTGTGTGTACAGTGAGCACAAAAACTATTCGACATCATATGCTGTTTTTCTATGCCTATCTAAAAAAATTTATTTAACTTATTAATTTGATAGAAAAATCTTGATATTTTATTATCTTGAAGTTCCAAACAAAAATTTAAGAACTCCCAATCGAGAAATGAATTAAATGAAATAAGTCTCATAAGAATTTTCGTTGCGAGTTATTTCATAATGAAAAAGTACCAATTTGTATGGAAAAATCGTTGGAAGTTGTTTAATTTTTTTGTTGAGACTTATTTCATGGTTAAGTGAACAGTTCCCCACCCCCTTTTTCCCCCTTTTCCGCAACTTGCAATCGTTAATAATTTTTCCCTAGAAATGCCTTTTTTTAATTCCCCTGGTCATAAATAATCACCCCTATCATGAAATTTTTTTCCCTCGAAATATTTTCCCCTTTTTCCCCAAATTACAATCTTGTATAATTTTTCGCTAAAAATGTGTTGCCTTTTTTTATTCCCCTTATCACAAATTAGATCTGTGGCAAAAAGGAAAAAGGGCTTAAGTCGAGATAAGCTAATCTACATATTCGAAAGAACCCCTGGACAAAATCTCAATAAATTTGTGTGATTTTTCAAGAAGTTATAGCACTATAACTAGGGACTTAGCTTTTTTATACTTCTAATCTCATTTGGAATAATAGCTCAATTGAGGTTAGACTTTGGAATATTTCAACTTAAATGTATTACTTATAGTGTGTAGAACGATGTTTGATTAAAAAAAATTAAGTCTAACAGAGAATTTCGCAAATTAATTGCAAAAGAAATAAATTTCTGAAAATCGACTTGAACGCTTAAAAGTGCTCTACTGCAAAACAGTAAAATATGACTTACGTACTTTTCCCTTATTGCCACAGATATATTTTAAGGGGATTTCTTCACTTTTCCATTGGTTTTATTCCCTTTTTTTTGCAGGCTAATTGAATTAATACATCACGTAATTTCAATATTTTACCTCTCCAATTAAATATTAAAAGTTATGAATAATTATTTTTAGGATTAGATCAGTAAATAATGTCCACGATTAATAACAATAATTTCTTGCAACATCTTTTTTCATTGAATATGAATTTTTTCTACGGCACCTAAAATGTTTAAAAACACAACTTTACACTTAAAAATATTTAATTTGAGGACCAAAATTTCTTTATTTTCTTACTATTAAACTCAAGTTTGTCTGATTTTCAATTAATTTTTAAGCTTTACTAATCTGCTTCCCCTTTTTTACATTCACTTTGCATTGATAGCGCAAACAAACGTTCCCATGAAATTCGGGTTAGCAAATTTCCCTACATGGGGAACAAAAATTTATTCGCGATAGGGGTAATTATTATTAATTATTATTCTGCAAGTACAAACATATTTAGATTAGGGCTGAATTTAGTAACTCCCCATGAAATGGGCAACAAAATCTGGACTAATTTAATTTAATTACGTAATGAAATAGTTAAAAAATTATAAATTATTTCCAAAAATAAATTAAATAACTCCAAAAAATATATGAAAATATTTGAGAGTTATTTAATTTGTCCACCATTTATTTTGGGCCGTTATCTTACCCTCTAAAATTTGTAATAAGCAAAAAATTTTCATAAGCTATTTCAAATTTTTATTTTTATTTTTTTGAGATATGACCATGTTGCAATAAAGAAGCATTCTAATAATTCACAAGTTTTGCATTCCCACGAGCGAAAAACATAATGCGTGTAGCAGTGAAAAAATACTAGTGCATGTGTAACTGTTTCATTGTTGCCATTTTAGTATTTTTACTGCCAGATTTAGCATAATTCTTTCGTTAAAAAATTTTAAATTTTTTTTAACTGCTAAAATATTTAAATGTAAATTTTAAATTTAGCATTTTATTTTTTCTTCTGTAGAAAATTCTATTAAAAACTTTGCGCCAATTTAGCATTCTCCCATTCTAATTTTCTGGCAACACTGAACTTACTTGCTGGCTTTTCTGCCCTTAGGGCCAAACCCACGATGTCGACAACGTTCGACTTGTCGTACACTTTCATTTGAAACAACAACAAAATCTTAAAATTTGTTTTTGTTTTGAATGTAAGTGTGCGACAAGTCGAACGTTGTCGATATTGTGGGTCAGGCCATAAATATAATCTTTCATTATGAATTACGAGTATAAAGCTTTAAATAATTTAATCATCATTAAATATCATGGAAAGCTTTCATTTGTTAATTTAAGCTTTTGATGGCAAAATTAATTGTCATTCTTACCTGTGCGGCATTGTTTCTTCTTTCTTGAAGGTGTTGCGTATTTCATCACCATCGAATATGAACAGCAAATCAGGATGACCAATTAAGCCGCCAACTTTGGCAATTTTGCCATAATTTATGTGTAATTCTTTCATCACTTTATCGAGTTCACTAATTTTATAGTGGCCTGTTGAAAAGAAAAAGAATTAAATTTAAGAAATAAAAAGAAACTAAAGCATTATATCACAGTTTAAAAACTAAAAGTCTCTCTCTCTTAATAATATTATTTATAAAAATTTCCCCCTTTCGATTTTGCTATGACAATTTATTTATTTATGCAACAAATATTATATTTGGCATGCCCCAATAATTTTTTATATAAAATTGTGTCAACAGATGCAACGAACCGTAAAGTTGATGCAATTTTTCGTTAAATTGTTATAGATTTTTATTTTATATTTGTCAAAGTTTATGGCAAATGCACTGCTACAAAAATTATAAAGAAATGCACAGTGCTACGGTGCATAGAAAATTTGGGAAAAACCTCTGTTAGGCATAACACAATATTAAGGGCTACATAAATTGCACGAATGGCTTTAAAGAGAGTACATTTTTTATATTTATATTTTATATTTTTTTAAATGTATGGCAAAAACACTGCTGCAATAATTATAAAGAAATGCACAGTGGCTCGGTGCATAGAAAATTTGGAAGAACCTATATTATATCCGGGGCATAAAGCAATATAAGGGCTAAATAAATTGCACAAATGGCTTTAAAGAGATAAGAGTCAAGATAAACTTTCGCTTTAAAAAATGTTGATTTTTATGAACAAACAAGCTTCCAGCGGCTGTATCAACGCAAAAACTTTACACTAAACCAAACAACTGGATTGTACAAACGTAAAATTTTGTCTCATTCGCTAAAACGGAAGAACCTATATTATATCCGGGGCATAAAACAATATAAGGGCTAAATAAATTGCACAAATGGCTTTAAAGAGATAAGAGTCAAGATAAACTTTCGCTTTAAAAAATGTTGATTTTTATGAACAAACAAGCTTCCAGCGGCTGTATCAACGCAAAAACTTTACACTAAACCAAACAACTGGATTGTACAAACGTAAAATTTTGTCTCATTCGCTAAAACGTTTCTGTGACTTATGTTAAAATGGTGTAGGTAAAAATAAATATCTAAGTATAGTCGGCCCTCGATAATTGGAATTTGAAAGGGCAATAGTAAATTTGCAATAAAATATATTATAAAATAATGGCAAAAAGCAAATTAAAATGATTGATATTTTTATATTCGGCATAGAATTTATTTCAATCAAACTTTGGATGTTCCTGTAGTTTACGCGCGCTTCTGAACTCTCGATTATTGAATGCTGCAGGCATAAAAATTAAAATACGTTGTAAGCTTTCAGCACTGGTATTTCTTGGTTACCCTGTTGGAATACTTACTCAGCTGCAGGGTGCCAAAGTTGATAGCCTCAGGTTATAAAAACATTTGAAGCCTTGTAGTTCTTACACTATTTTCGATGCAAATCTAAATTTTAAAACCTATTTCCTTACTATAGTTTTTCCACTCATGATTGCGAACTCAGCCGTACAAAAATGAATTCTACTGCGCATCTACGTCGTCAAAGAATGTAAATGAGTGTTAAGGCTCAGTTAGCCGACTGTAATGTAAAGTAACTGCAACGTAGGAAACAGCTGATTGACATTTTTGTATGAAAAGTAGGTTACGTTACATTACATTTCTATAACAGTAACCCGCAAGCCATAGCACAATTGTGCGGATGAAAATCACACACATGCTTATGCTCTTTCATTTAGTCGTCACTGAGCAAGCGACGAATTAAGTTGTGCACGCATGTTTTAATATTTTCCTGGTTTTTTTGTTTAGTTTTTTTGAGCACACGGAACGAAATTAAAGTTCAAATTTAATAAATTTCTGCAGACAAAAAATTGATAATATAATTATGGAAGCTGGGAAATATTTCGTGATTAAAAATGTTTTTGGCAATACGCAATGCATTTTATTTTATGAAACATTAAAAAATAATAGGGAAAATAGATTAAAAAGGCATTTTAATATTATCCACAGATCTGTGAATAAATTTAATTTTGAATTTATACACTAAATTGTTGAATGGTTATTAAATTTTTACTTTTTATTTAAGTTTTTATTAAATTGCTTATTTACAAACAAAAAAATTCAAACAACTAATAACCACATCATGTGTTTTATATTACAAAACTTTTCTTCAAGTGCAAAATTATTTTACTCTCATTTTTCTCACCAACACAAACATATTTTATTTTGCGGGACACTGCTCTATAACCATTTTCATTACTTTTCACATAACAATATCGATCAGCTGTTTCCTACTGTTGCAGATACATTGCATTACAGTCGGCTAACTGAGCCTGTAGTTGTAAAAAGTGTGCGTGAGAGAGAGAGAGCGAGAGATCACTTTCCTTAAACAAATGTACTTTGTTTACAACACATACATACATATTCTATTTCTACACCACACAACTTACCTATGAGCGGCGCAAAACGCCAAGAGTTGCCAATAAATGGCAGGCCCCAGGGTCCAGGTACTTCATCATAAGAACGTATATTATCAGCATTATTTGATTTTAAATTACTAACGAGGGATTAAAATGAAAACAAAAAACGATTAAAACAAATTTAATATCCAAATGCGTCAATTTATGGCAGAACAGAAGAATATTTAAATAAAGCGCCATGATTGCTTTTCACTTACTCAAGTTTTTTTTTAGCTTGACTTTTTGTATTGGTGCATTGCGGTTGTTGTTCTTGTTGCTGTTGCTCCTGCCGTGTGGCATTGTTTGGTATAATTGAGGATGAAATGGCGGCCGTATATGAAGTGCGTGCAACCAAAGAGGCCGTAGTTTTACTTAAACTTGACATTTTGCTTTTTTACAAATTATAAAGTTGATGACTAAAATGAAGAAGAAAAAAATAATTTTAAAAATCATAGTTCGAAAAACTTGTAATTTAATGACTTCCATAAAAAGTGCTTTCAAATGCCAGAAATTGAATATCAAAGCAAATATTTTGCGTTCTGGAGCTGGAGCAATAAAAAAGAACATGATTTTTTTTAAATAAAAATCGCGTTAACTTCATGTGTACATTTTAATACAAAAAAATTAACATAATTTTATTTCAAAAATTATATTGTAAATTAATTTAACGAGTTCTTAAGCAACAAAAGCAATCAGACAATATTATAATAAAAATTGAACTCTCGATATCAAGATAGCTAAAAGTTTTAATTATTCTTCTAAATTTAATTCTATGGTATTTTTTTCTTAGAATCATGATTGCGCATCGGTGTGGCCATTATAGTTTTTTTCCAGTTACATTTACCATTTCTTATTTTGTTTTAGTCGCAAATTTTACATTTAACATTTAGCACAACTCTTGTTACATGTCAATTATTTATTTAGTCGCATTCTAAAAATGTTGTTCATCACTTAGATGTCATACGACAGTGAATCGATTCGGTTGAATATATTTCAAAAATTTTCTAAAATAAATTTTTAAGTACGTCTCAGATCATGTTCAAAATCTTATCTTATCTTGTATATAAATAAAGGCGCGGATATTACCCAAATCTGTAGCTTAGCGGGAAGTTTCAAGAATGTCCTGCAATGTCAACCGGTTCACATTTATTTTATTCATTATCCTAAGTTTTCACGATTCCAGTTCTTACTTCCAGCAGAAGCTGAAACAAAGACCTCTTATTTTACACTAAGGGCCACTATTTGAGTTCAGGATTAGAGATTAAATAAATAAATAAATATTTGTATGTGTTATTTTGGGAAGCCTATTATACTCCCAAGATTTTACTTGTTAGTTTAATTGGTGAATCAAGCTGGTTTAATCTTACATTAATACTGGCAACATACACTTGTGAAACATAAAACTTAAAAAAAAAAATTATAAAAATGATGAAATAATTAAAAAAAAAAACATAAATAAATATCTATGTATGTATATATATATTAGATTTTATCCGCGTCTCCGCTCGCGTTCATCTGCTTTAAAAATACATAAAACCTGGTTTAAAACTCGCTAAACAATGTAACCTGAAACGGAAATTATCCTAACTATCGCAAGAATTTGTTTTTCGAAAAAAAATCCGTACCAATTATAAAAAACCGGTTTTTAACCAGATAAAAATTATCCTATATTTGACGCTGGTAATGGAGGATAAGGATTTTATTATTGTTTCACTTTATTAAATAAGTTTAAGGTCCACTTTTTTAAATAAAAAACAATTAAAAATGTTTTATTTTTTTCAATATTTCGTTGCAACTTTATGTGGCTTCTCCAGGCAACAGAAGAAGAAGAAGCTACACAAAGTTGTAGAGAAATATGGAAAATAAAACTCTGGTAATTGTTTTGAAGAACTTGAGCTTAAATAAAGTGAAACAATATAAAATATAAAAAAGGTCAAAAAATTAGCTGATTAATTATATATATTTTATATTATTTATATACATACATATATCCTTTAACACGAACAATATTTTACTTGTAAATAATTAAATTAGGCAGTTTCTTCTTCTTCCCACAAAAAATCAAAGCCTGTTGATAACATTATGACTATTGCAAAGAAAATGTTGCCACTGTTTTGTTTCTCAGTATGGTAATACTAGATACAAAAAGAAGTTTCAGCTACCACTCAAAAACATTATTAAGTTTCGGATTAGCTAACTACTTAGAGGAAAAAAACTAAGTTTACTCAGTAAGCAGTTTTTCTTGAAAGTCAAGTGTAAAACAATTGTTATTCAAGTCACATGTTCAATTGATTGTTATGCAAGGGTTGAATTATGCTTGATTTGCACTTTAATTCAATAGCATTCTCCAGTGAAAAGGGAACTTGAATTCAATTCGAACAATTCAGTTGTCAAGCCTTGAATTATACTGCAATTCAGATTTGTATTACAATTGAATTCAAGTATATATCAAGCTTCAAACTATGATATTAAAATAGAAAGGGAATGTTATTAATTTGTTTTCTAATAATAATTTTCTGCATATCTACCTTTACTATTGTTTTCACGATTCTAATTAGAGATGTGCAAATGTCGTGATTTTATCTTGTCACGCGTAACTCACGCATGATCGTGATTAAATTTATAATTAATCACGCGTGAGTGCGTGATCGTGACTTAAAAATAAATTACTCGTGCGTGATCGTGCGTGAGCTATTTTTAACAATCACACACGAATTTTCACGCTCTCACGACATATCATTCCTTCAATATACTATACCATTTTGCAAATGCTACGATGCAAGACCATTTGTACAAGATTGTGTATTGGGATATTGTTATAATTTTTTCAGGCGTAGTAAACTGGCTCATGAAATTCAAATATACCAATGTAGAAAAATAAAATTATTTTAATATATTTTTTATGGTACACAACTATATTTTCCCTAAACTCTGACTTTTTCCATATAAACTACGCGTACATCCGCATTTATGAAAAGACACTCTTAAATTTTTAGTTAAATATTTTTAAAACTATAGTTTTATGTATATCTACATAATAAAATCTTATAGTTGAAACTTTCAAAATCTACCGTCACAAGTTTTTATAACCGCTTAAACACAAAAAATATTTTTAAAATTTACTATTTTAGGACATTGCTGAATGTAGGGTACATGTCCAAAATACGAAATAATTGGTTCTAAGTATATCCTTAAATTAAAAAATATGAAGAAAAAATTACATAAAAAAAAATGGCGGCGGGGCTTAGTTTCCGAGTTATGGGCCTCTGATGGGATACCAATATTGGTATCCCAAAAATTTAAAAAATTACCGTATTTTATAAGAAATTGAAAACACCGTATAATCACAATATTGTACTAGAATTTCAGAGGACCATAACTCGGAAACTAAGCCACGCCGCCAATTTTTTATTTAATTTGTTATTTTCATTTTTCAATTTTCTATAGGATAGGATACTGTTTTTAAATTTCTGGGAGGGGCCCCTAAACTTGATTTGTTCCAAAATTTAATGCTGTCTTCTAACTTAAAATCCAACAATGAAATAAAAGTAATAGGAGTAATACTAAAAAAGGTCAAGGCAATTTTTTTTTTGTCTTAAATAAAATATTTTATGAGAGATACGGAAACACATCTTGGGAAATGATTTCTTAAGAATTTCAAGTTTATGTCAAAATGGTTTATCCGGTAAAAATCGGATAACTTTTAAAAAAGTTACAAGCTTCAGAAGTTTTTTTAGTTCTAGGTAGTCAGTTTTGGCCCACTGTATCTCATATCCAGCTCAAGACAGAAGGCTGTCATGACATGTGTTATAAAGCTTAAGTCCTCCTCTACGGATGTTAAGAGTTTCATATAATTCCAATCAGTAGTTTAGAAGTTCCAGATTTATTGCCATTTACTTTATAAAAGTCCCCACTGTGCAATGTAAATTTTACATATACACGTGCATACATACATATGTATACATACTAGTGTCCTGCACAAGATATCTTATAAGAACTTTCAAGACATGAGGGATTTTTCAAATGCCTTACTACAGCGAAATCTTATAAAATAAACGTTAACAACACTGTTTGCAAGAAATTTGTTTCAGTATTGTAGGTATAAGAGTAAAGAAGAAAACACTTCGTGACGGAAGAATTTGTGATGCTTGCTTCTTTCTACGCATGAGCGCGTGTACAAACGTCATGCATGTATGTGTGTATGATCTTTTATTTTTCTGCGCACATGCAAACGCACACACATGCATTAACATTAGTTGTATGCGGTTAATCACATAATAGCTTATCACCTACATATTACACACACACTCAAACGTACAATATGAAAAATAACAAGCATACACTAATCAACAGTACTTCTTTTGAGTGTTTGTTACAAACAAGCTGTCTTGGCGACATAGCTTGTTAGCACTGATATACACGTACACCAATACATCCATCGTGCTTCGCTTATATATAGTACGACAGCATTTATTATTGGTTTAGTATAATACATGCGACGTGAATACATTTAAAAATCATGACGTATTTACATTTAAAGACTGTTTACGCAGGTCTCTAATACATACATATGTACATATGTGTAAAAACCTATTTTTCAACCCAAAAAAACATACAAATTGGATTACATACTTTTTCGTGAGCGTTCGTGATCGTGATAAGTTGTAAACCACTCGAGCGTGATTAAGAATATTTTGTTCGTGAGCGTGCGTGATCGTGAAAATGTTCAATATCATTCGTGCGTGAAAGTGCGTGAGTAAAATATTTTTCTGCGTGAGCATGCGGGTCGTGAGTCAAAAACGCCCACGTGCACATCTCTAATTTTAATCACCTCTTGTTTTCTTAAATTCACATTTTTAATTATTTTGTATTTTTCACCATAATTTAAATTTTATTAATAAATATAAATTACGTATTTGACAAGGTTTGCACATATACATACATATGTATGTTGTTTGATTTTTTATTTCAAAATATTTTCAAACTTGAAAATTACGTCAAATAATACTTGAATTCAACTTTGTTTCCAGTTAAATTTCAAGCAGTTTTATATTTTTTTTTTGTTTCCATCCAAATTATTCTTATCAGGGAAGCAATTAATTTGATATTTTTGTAGCTGTTTAATTAATGTATTTTGGTATTTTTAGGCAAGACTTTTTCCATTTTTTTCACTTTCCTTAACAAGCTACATAGACTAGCTATGCAATAGTAACTACATATTATTACTTTTTTGCTTCTAACATCTTATTTAAACGAAAATCGTTATTCTTTATTGTTTTGATGCCAAACAATTCAACATAAGGACAAATTCATTCCTTTGGAAAATTGTGATGTAGACATTATTCGAAAGCACACTATTATGTATTTATTTTGACTTGTCCTTGAACTTGTGCTTGCTTCTTCTCTTCTGCTGTCTAATTTACTTTATTGCTTTCATTTTCACTTTATGTTTGCTTAATGTAAATGATAACATTTTATAATGGCTGCCAACTGCCAAGTGCATATTGAAAAAAAAGTAAAATGTTCAAAAAAATTCTTTAAGGTATGAAAATGAACTTGTTTTAAGGAATTTAAAAAAACAAGTCATCTGGTAAGGGCCATTATTACAACTTAAAGTTAGTTAAAAGTAGGACTTTATCGGACGTATAAAAACTTTCCCCCTTATGCAAAAAAATATTTTACTTTAGCTTTAAGGTTCATAGTAGTTGATAAGCACTTTAAGGCTAACATAGCTTTATTAAAAAATCATATGCAAAAGACAACTTTAAATATTTTGTGATTTAATAATAAATACTGGTAACACCACCGTGTTCAACAACCACTTCACAGCTTATGATGTAGAAAATAGAATACAATTTCATTCGGGTATTCAAATATTTTTTTATTTTATTAAATAAATTTTTATTATCTTGAAGTAAAGCAACCTAATTTAAAAAATATGAGCTTCTGACTTAATAGGAAAACAGATAAACACAACCATGAAGTAAAAGTAAAAAAATGTGAAAAATTATCACAATTTGTTTTATTCGAATGAAACGATTATTTGAATATCCAGCTTTTTTCGATTTGTTTTGATTGTATTTATGTACATCACTAAAACATTTTTGCATAATTGTATTTATTTTAATATTTTTTTATGGATTTTGCTATGTATTTCGAAGCAGTTGGATAATTTAGTAATATTTTCCATCACATGACAGAAATAATAAATTTAAGATAAGAGCTAGCACTTCTAGCTTCATTTTCAGATGTAACATTAATCAATATGTGCTATATTAAGAAAAATATTTGAGGTACAAAATACACATTTTGGAAATATCAACTTAAAGTAGCCTTAACAAACGTGGGTGCCTACTTTAGAATTTTGATACAATAATTTTTTTTGAATACAACTTTACTTAACATTGCTTGGCAAAGCTTTATTAAGTTTTTTTGCATAAGACCCTTTATCATTTGCAAAATTTTACTTTAACCTAAAGTGAGCGATAAATTACAGGCAAGTTTATCCTACATTGTAAGTTAAATCCAATTTTCACTAATGGAAAGCTTTTTATACGTCCGATAAAATCCTACTTTTAACTAATTTTAAGTTGTAATAATGGCCCTAAGACTTTTAAAACGCAAAAATTAAAGTATTTTTTAAAGAAAAATTACTTGTTAAAAAATATGATAGTATTAAAAATATAATATTATTAATATTAAAAAAATTTAATTTTTTTAAGAAAGCTAAGTTTTAAAAATATTTTTAAGGTACTTTTTTTTATTAAAGCTAACTTTTTAAAATGGTACTTAATTAAACAGGTATTTAAAAAAGCACTTTAAAAAACACTTTTTAAAATAATACGTACTTGCTTTAAAAATATACTTTTTAAAAAAGACACTTTTTTTAATTGATATTAGGTTAGGTTAGCAGGCTGCTGGTAAGGAAGGATGAAATTTAGAGTCCAGCTCACTTGGGCCAATTACAATGACCGAATGTGCTACATGTGAGTTGAGGGTGATAGGAAAGAGATAGTGATAGAGAAGACAGGTGAAGAAGGAAGAGATAAAGGAAAGCTTTATTCTCTTACAACTCTGCTTTGTTACAAGTTTTTTTAATAATGCTGTGTTGCAGCTTCTCTGGTGTCTTAAAAAGTACTTTCTCAAAATAGTACTTTCTTAAAAAAAAATTTATGGTAGTTTTTTAAATTTGCTCTTTGTTAAAAATACTTTTTTAAAAAAGTGTTTTGTTAGAATGGTACTTTTTTAAAAAGATAATCTTTTAAAAATGTACTTTTTTTAAAAATATACTCTTTCTACACAAAACAAAAGTTTCTTTTACTTGCTTGTTATATATTTTGGCTTTTTTTACAATTAGTTTTACGGCATGGTTAAATGTCGTCATACTAATTTGGATTTCGGAATTTATAAATCCGGATTGCAACAGGTAAAAAAAATCAATTTGCAATAAACTATTTGCTACATGCCTTTTATATTTAGTTAAATCATTTTTATTTATATCACAGTATTTGTAGTTTTTCTTAAGCTGTATAAAAGTTAAAAAGAAATAATAGAAAGTTATTGATATTAGTAAATTAAAGCAACGCGTTTTTTAACTTTGAAAATATTTATAGAATGCGATTACTAGAACATTAATAAGCAAGAATTTATAAATATTTAAATGAATTTTTACATGTTTGGGAATATCTATTGCTAATCATTTAATTTTATTCTAATAATTATCATAAAGAACGCGTGACTATGTAAATTTTATGTTTTAGAATTTACAAAATATGTTAATTTTTATTTAAAACAGGTTTGACGAAAAAAAATACAAATTTTTACAATACATTTGTTAAATATTAAATTTATGAACTATTAAGTTTAACATAATTTTAGCGTTAATGCAAACCAACAAAAGTAGAACTCACACGGAAGTCGATAAAAAAGTCATTAAACAGGAAAATTTAAAAAATAATTTTTTAAAAGAATTTTTTGAAAATAGAAATTGTCACAATTTAAGTTTAATATTTGTTAACGCTCTAATAATCCCAAATTATTATTTTAATTATTCAGTAAAATATTTTTTATTATCAACACATTGAAATTGATTATTGAGGAGTTTAGCTGGCTTCTATGCGCATTTCATTGTTGCTAATGCATATCATCAGGAAACCTTTACCCAAAAATTTCTTAGAACAACTAGAGATATCAAATTTTAAAGTTAAAAAATAATTTCATATCAACATATTTTTGTTTTCTTCTTACTTTACAAATGCTACAGTGTAGTTGTAGTTGTAAGAAGTATGCAAAGAAAACAAATGTAAAAAATTCAGTAAAGTGCGACTCTGACTCGCGCACGAAGGGTTCCGTACGAACACTAGATATGTAATTTAATACAAACTTCATCCTATATAATAAATAGTTTTGGCATTTTTTTTCGTTTTTCGGGTCTTTTTGGTTTTTTTGTTTGGCGTTTTTTTCGGTTTTGGAGATTTTTTTAAGTTTTGGCTCTTTTTTTAGTTTTGACACTTTATTTTCTTGTTTTGGCGATTTTTTTCGGTTTTTGGCGTTTTTTCATTTTGGCGATTTTTTTATTTTTGGCGATTTTTTTCATTTTTGCGTTTTTTTTTCATTTTGGCGTTTTTTTCATTTTGGTGATTTTTTCGAATTTGGCAATTTATTTTAGTGTAGATTTTTTTTTTAATTTTGGCGATTTTTTTCGTTTTGGCGATTTTTTTGTAATTTTTGGCGATCTTTTTTTTTTTTGGTTTGGCGATTTTATAATTTTCGGTTTTTTCAGTTTTACCGTTTTTGAAAATTTCAAGTGTTTTCCTCTTACGGTTTCCAAGATATAGCAAATTGTCAAAATTACATAGTCAAAATTGCATTAACTGATGGACCACCCTTTAATTTAAATTTTTTTAAATTTTAGTGTTAATTGCTGTAGTCTGTATGAAAATACACTAATTTTACAAAATTCAAGTTTCAATATACATATGTTCATACAATTGTATGCATGTATATTACATGGGATTTTAACATTTTTCGTTGCTCGTTTTGGAACACCCTTTAATTTTTAATTCTCATGTATTTGTTGTTGTAGCGGCCAAGGTTCTACATACTCTGTCCAAATTTCAGGTCCGTAGCTCTTACAGTTCCTGAGAAAATACCGTGTGACGGACAGACGTACAGCGTAGCGAAAACAATAGGATTCCTTTTCACCTTTGGTGTACGGAACCCTAAAAAGAACAACAGCTTTCGCAAGAGTAGTGGGTGTTGCCACACATGTATTTTTGAGCGGGAGCAGTCAAATTAACAATTATTGTTTTTTTTTTTTTGGGAATCGTTACAATATAAGTTTAAAAAATATTTTACTGAATAAGTAAAATAATCGTTATAATTTGGGAGTATTATTTCACATTTCCTAAGAAGTTAGTACGAAAATTGCGAATCGAAAAGATATTCCCACGTTGTAAGAAATTTTCTAAAATAGAAATGGTGTCTTAAAAAAAAACTTTAAAACTTTTTAAAAACTTTAGAGAATCTTACATTTTCATGGCGACAAAAACATCGTAAAAATATGTTAACCTAATGTAATATATTCTGTTGTTTACATCGTTCTTTTTTTGAGAACTCGCTAATAAATTTAAATATATTTTTTCTCGCCAACGTCTAAAAAATACAGTAAAACCGTATTATAACGAATTGAGGCCAAAATATGAATTAACTTATTAATTATAGTTTTTGTATAAAAATAATTGCACGTTGTAACCGGTGAAGGCAGGATGGAATTTTTCTCGGCGAGCTTTGAAGAAAGATATTTATACATTTCAGAACTTTTTCTGGATATTAGTATCCATTAGTTTGTGCACATTATACACCAATGCGAATTCACCTAAGGTGATCTCAGTTCACCAGCTGACGTTTAGCTAATAATTTCTCTGCTGTCAAATCAAAGCAAAACGTTCGGAAATATTCTGACAGCAGGAAATTTTACACTAACAAATAAAAGAAGGCGAATGTGCAGAGCTGCAAATCGAGACCACCTGCTATCAATTCGCCTTGCTTTTGACTTAAGGCCAAATTTCTTTATATATGGAAATTTCTTCAGTATTTATACAGCAGTTTAGGCTAGAGTTGTCACATGTGACGATGTATGGTATCTAAATTTTTTATTTGGCAATATGGCGATAAAGTTGGTGATTTTTAAACAAATTTTTTTTTAAACAAAATTAAACCTCAAAACTTTTGTAATTCAGGAAAATTAGTTTGTTGAAGAAGTTTAAAAGAAATTTTATGATTTTTCTTATATTAATTGAAGTAATTAATCCCTTTTTTAATTTGTCTGAGAAAAATTTAAAACAAATAATTTTTGGCGATTTGCTGCGAAATTTGCATACGATTATTTTATAAAAATTTATATTAAAAAAAGTGTTATATAAAAACAAATTTAATATCAAATATGTATATGTATATTAAGAAAAACTACATAAAATTAATTTTGGCGAAGTTTTTGTGATTTTTAAAATCAATTTGGCGAAATAGGTCGGAAAAAATCGAACAACCCTGGTTTTGGCTACGATGGCGGGTCAATAAGTCCGTGACTTTTAAAGATTTAAGATTTGTCGAGGTCATCAAAAAAAATTATGTATTTGTTTGTTATATGAGGACAACGTTGGAGTCAAATCTTTTTCCACCGAGCCATTTCTTCAGAGCGAAATCCGGTGAATGGGGCAGATGAGGAACAATTAGTAGCCTCATTCATAGATTTTTGCCAAGGAAACTTCACATTTGTGCTCCCTTTCATTTCTTGGCTAAATGCGGTCGTTTTTTTCAAATTATTTTTGTTCAAAAGGGCTAAATTTTTCCATATTTACAAACTCACTAAGCAACGTGGCGCTTTGAAACTTAAAACACACGTTGCCACTTTTCACTAAAGTAATTTTCAGGTCGGGTAGTTTTGGATTTGGACTCGTCCTCGTAGATAATTTGTCTTATAAAACAAACTTGTTTCTTTTTACTTTTCACTCAAAATTCGTTGTAGCCAAGCTTTACTGTCGATATTTATATGCACTCGTATATATGTAAATGTATGTAAATCTTAAGCTAAGAAAGGTTTTTTCAACTTAAATTTTTAATTCAAATAATTAATAACGAAACTATTTTCGACCTCAGGTTGTTGTTTACAAAAGTGTCATTATTTTTAATGCAAATTTATGGAAATATTAAAAATTATTTTTGCATATTATTTTTGCTATTTACCCTTTTACGTTTTATCTTAACTTTAGGTTTTTTTAATCATAAAAATAAATATGCATGTTTAAGCACGCCTATGTATGTACGTGCAAATACATTAGTATCATATTAAAGTGTTTGCACTTGTCGTGTGAGTAAGCAAATGTCAATTCTTTGTCAAAAAATAGTTGTGCAAAAGATAAAATTTTTCACTTTTCTTTACATTATAGTGTTTTCACACTGACATGGTTTTAATAAAAGTTGGTTTTAACGTTAAAACCAACTGTTAAAACCTGGTTTTACCATACAAATTGTTGTTGTTAAAACCAAATTAAAACCATTTTTGAATTGGTTTTAAGTTGGTTTTATGAAATGCAACCTTGTTTTCGCTGTGATAAATTCAGTAATGCCAAGTTGAAATGACCGACAGCAGCTGATAATGTTATGCCAGTGAATAACAATAGATGGCGCTTGAAAATTGTTCAATATAAAAATGGATGCAGCGGCAACAATAATAAAAAATTATGAAAAATAAGAGTTTTTTGGAAGTAAAACAAAGAAAATATTTTCATTGAACTCTGGACAGTGAAAATAGACAATATGACTGACATTCATCTGGCAATAAAAAAGGTTTATCTTATACTGTATATGTGCATTTTTATATTATTAACAATATTTTCAAGCACTTCTTCATTCTGTGTAAGAAGTTCCATAATTTAAAAAATAAATTTATTTACAAAATATAAAATAACTTCCATTTTAGAACGCATTGTGAAATATCTCAGTTTTTCATATTAACAAAAACTGTTGTTGTACAGTTTGTACAACAAGTGTTATTAAAAAGCAGAAAAAATGCAACAACAAATACACGCATTTCGGCAGGAGATTTATTTTATTTTTGAACAAAGTTATTAGACAGTCTGTGAGTTAAAACCTGAATTTAACAAACTTGCAGTGTGAATGCAAAATCAGCTGTTTATGGTTTTAACGTTAAAACCAGGTTTTAACTTTCAGTGTGAAAACACTATTAAATGCCGTATTCAGAAAAAATATTTTGATTTACAAAAGGTTTACAAAACAAATTTTGTATGGAAATTCGTTTGTTAAACGTTTTGTAAACAAATAATTTTTTTCTGAATGAGGCCTTAAAACTCTAGCTGTGTTGTTTTGGTTTGTTCCTTTTTTTTAATTACAACTGTTCGCAACTATTATCATTAAATTTAATCAACTTTGTCGTCATAAATTATATAAATAAAAATTTTTAAAAATAACACTCTACAACAAAATCAAACTTTATCGAAAATAAGTGGGCTCTAACGATTGTTTCTGGTAGAGGAGAGAAAACTGAATATAAATGTATCGGGATTTTGAAAGTTTAGGTCTAAGAGTATTATTTAATGTTGCGTAAAAATTTTCGATTTTTCACATTACTCTCCATAGGTGGAGGTAATCTTTATAATTTAGTTATGAAATGTGGTCAGAACTTTTTTTCTACAATCCCACGAGCAACATTTCTCTCGAGTATAATAAACCTCTATCTCTTCTTTATATGAGTCTTTTTGGTTACTTACGAAAAAGGATTAAAAAAATTATTCTTAAACGATGTTATCAGAGACCAAAATGTTCTACAAAATATTCAAAAAACATAAAAATCAAATGTAACCCTTTACGGTGCAGCATCGAGAAAATATTTTTTTCTACAGATTCTACGAGCTCATAACACAAGTAAAAAATTTTGTTATAGGAGTTTTTCAAATTTTATTTATTCGAGTGAAAAAGGGTTAAAAATGAAGAGGAAAAGAGGTCAGATATCTTGGCAATAAAAGTTCCAATTTATAAATAATTTACTGAAAATATTCTAACAGTGAACAATAAAAAATAATTGACTGGAATATTCACAAAGTTTATTGTGATTTAATAAAACTGTAGGGTTAAGCTTAAATTAGTCCAAACATAACCATAACCATACAAAACAGCTATTCGAACCAAAATCAAGGGCAACACTGTATTTGATTATAGGTGACTCGCCATAGCCATTGTCAATAGAAACCAATTGAATTTTGGATTGGTTATGGAACGTCCAAATTAAGCTTTACTTAAATATGTTATGATGTAATAGATACAATTTTTTATTAAGTAAGCATTTTACAGCTTGAAATTAGATATTGTACCAAAGTTATTGCATTAAAATAACATCAACAATTGCCGGTACTTGATGGTTTTTATGAGAATTGAATGTGTTGTTGCATATTTATCTGCAACATGGCGCCATAAAGGGTTAAACACCAAAAATCAGTCAAACCTTGAAATCCGCTTAAGGGTTAATTTCGTAATTGGGAATAATTAATTTCGTGCTTATTCATGTTTGCATTCTATATATGTATGTATAGGGTGTTTTTTATAGAGGTATAGAAATTTAAAATAGAATAAAATTAAGATGATATTTTTGAATTGACATGGAATTTACTTTGTTCAAAATGTAATCTTCTGGCATTATAATTTAAATACGACGTCCGGCATATGACAGTCTCGGTTGGTTCGGACGTAGTCTAATTTGGAGGTCTAATTTTCTATGACTTTTTCCAACATTTGTGACCGTATATTTGGCAATCGTTTCGACCTTATCGCCGTAGACTAGCGACTTTACATATACTTACACAGAAAATAGTCTAGCTGCGTTAAATCGCACGATTTTGGAGGGCAATTCACGGGTCTGAAACGTGAAACTATGCGATTACCGAACGTTTGCTTCAATAAATTATTTGCGGCACGAGCTATATGACATGTTGTGCCGTCTTGTTGAAACCACAGCTCAAAAAAGGCAAAATCTTTCATAAAGTGCATGGAGATACATATATCCAATTCCAGTGCACCATGGCGGATAGACTGATTCGGGGCCTTCCTCTACGCTACGCTCTACAGCAGCAATGACTTCTTCTGTAGGCACTGTACAACGTCTCTGTGGATGCGCATTATCATTTAGAGTAAACGTGGTGTGCAAACTTTCCATAGTTAATCGAATTAATTACTCTGATGGACGACTATCCTTACCGTAAAATGGACGTAGTGCGCCGCGATAGCTATTTCGAACAGAACCATGATTTTCAAAATAAATTTGCACAATTTGAAGCGTTGTTCAGGCTTCACTCTATTCATGTTGAAATGCCAAATCAAACTAAACATAAATTACTTGGCAGCTGACAAAATGGCCGCCAGTTCAAAAAAGTGTTGCTAGCTTAAAAAACACCCTTTAGTTTGGTATAATCCAAATTGAATGTATTACGAGCAGTTACAGTGTGCAGAACGATGTTTTCATAAATTAAATTAAATTGAAAATGAAAATTTCCCAATTTAAGTGCAAAAGAAGTAAATTTCTGAAAATCGAACTTAAAGTTTAAAGTTGCTTTCCAGCAAAACAGTAAAATATGACTTGAGCACTTTCTGCCGGTTGCCACAGAATTTTTCCATATCGGCATTTCCATGAGCAATTTCACTTTTTTGTCGCGTGCGACAGCAAGCAATTAAGGTTGTATTTCAGAACAATGTGACTCGATTTGTCTTGAAATTTTACCTAATGTAGGAATGCTGACGGCCTACACAAATGTATAAAGTAGTACAAAAAAAGTTTAGTTTTCTTTGACAAAACAAACATAATTTTTTAGTGTCGCACGCTACAAAAAGTTGAAATTCCTTGTGGAAATGCCAATATGTACTTTTCTTTATTTATAATTAAATTTCTTTATATTTTTGTACATATCGCTTATTTACTAAACGAACGTCATAGCTCCAAAAAAGCAAGTTTGACCGAAAACGAGTTTAAAATATTCAATTTACACCCTACTTAATGGAAAAAGAGAATTATATTTAGCTTTCACGAGTTGAGTAAACAAGATGTTTGTATGTAAATTTTACAAAATATGAAGAAAGAAATTAGGATTAATTCAAAAATTAAATGGGATGATTATTGCATTTTTAGTTATATTACAATCAGGACTTAAAAACCTCCTGTGGTATTTGATTTCGTGCTAATGTTGGCCGCATTCAAAACCCCGGTAGATTTTGGCCGATAATCCCATAATACATCACGCAAAAAAAAAATTAAATATTATTCATACCTTTATTGTTACAATTACATATACATATCTATGTATATATATCTGTCCACAAAATCGCTTTCAAGTACAAATATTTCTTTTATTATTATTTTAAATATAGTTATTTTTATTTTTTTTATTTCTTTGTTTGTTCAATAACTTTTTGCCTTTAAATAAAATAAATTACTGTTTAACTATTATTTGTTATTTTAAAGCAATTTGATTTATATTTTTCATTTCAAAGCACTTTTTATAATTCATTCGTTACAATCTTCTTTTTATTTAATTTAAAACACGCCAACTTGCATTTTTACATTTTAACGCATTTCCATTTTAAATAAAATTTATGTACCTAAAACAATTTCCAACTTTTTTTTTATTCAGTTTTAAAGTAATTATTTTATATACATAATTTACTTTTAACTCAAGACGTCATGAAAAAAAAACCATTACATTTTCTTAAGTTGAAGGCCAACTTTGGTTTTCTTTTTCAATATTTTTTTTTTAACATTACTTATTTAAGTCATTGCAATGAATGAACCAGTAGTTAGTTATTCGTAGTTTATCCTTATTTTAACAATCACTAACTTAAACCGTGTGCTGTAGTAGTTAGTGGCGTCTCTCTAAACTTATTTGTTAAATCCCGCCAAATTTGTTATGCTCTATCATCGCATGAATGTTAAACTAAAATTGTTAAACGTTAGAGGTTTTAACTTATAGCTAAGACTAACTAATAAAAGTTGTAACTTATCGTTTCGCAGCTGTGTAGATTTGAGCGTAGTTTGTTATACTGACTTGTGAATTGTTCGTACACTCTCTCTCTCTCTCTATTCAAAGTTAACATTTTTCGGTTTTCAAATGTTTAAACCTTCTCTCTGCAGCCGCTTTAAAAATTGTGTGATTTTTTGATATTTTAACAAGCAAAATAAATAATTATATGTATGTACATCCAAAAACCTCAAAATACACATCCATCATACAATACAGCTAAATCAAATTAAAGTAAATTATGGCAAATGAATATGAAATGCCATTTTTGTTGTAACACACAACTTTTTCTTTAAGGGGATCTCTTTTTTATTTATTTTAAGTTGATTTTATTATTTGCTTTAGTACTTGCGCATCGTTTAACCCTTCTAGTGCCCACTTTATCAAAGGCGAATTTTATTTACAAGGTGGCATCCCAATGTTGCCAATTTAGTAATTTTTCGACTAAATGTAGCAATTAAAATGTTACCTTACCTTGAATTAGCTTTAGCAAGTTTTTATTTATCATTATTTCTGATCAGTTGAATTTAGAATTTTGGTATATTCAGAGACTTACTATATACATACATATCGCTCATTTACTTCAATAGTGGCATAACTCAAAAAAAGAGTTTTTTGAGTTAATAATGCAGAAAGATGCGGCATTTTGTATTTTATCTTGTGTAAAAATTTCATATAAATAGCTTGTGCTATCACCTCCTGAGAGAAGAATCTTTTTTCATTTCTCCATTGAGTTGTATGCAAATTGAAAACTTAAAACGCGTTTTCTGCAAAACTGTGTTTTTTGAGTTGTGCCACTATTGAAGTAAATAAGCGATATGTAGTATAATCTCGCTATGTTGCCGTTTAAGGGTACATTTTTGTTTTTTCTGAAAGATGCAAAAATATCCATACACAGAAGAATTAAAGAATTAATGGGGCATAAAAAATTTCCCACTAAGCATATTTTTCTATAAATTAGTTACACAAATTAATGTTTTCCTATATTGTTAATTTGATGCCTTGATTAATTAGGATAATTATCGTAAGGGGTGATTTTTTAAAATATGATGTTGATAACCTTTCCCTGGATTTTTTTTTTCGTAATTTGTTTTAAATTGAAAATTAATTACAGACATGCATTTTACGCATGAATACAAAAAAAAATGGTTACTCTGGCACATATCAAATATTTCTTTGTATACATATACATACATACATAGTTTTGTATACGTCTGTGCACTTTATTTCATACCTTAATGTACCGATACTCATTCCTCTTCATATCCTAGTTTACCTACGTATCAGTGTTGCCAGACAATTTTACAAAAATATCTGGAAAATATTTTTTAAAAATCGGTAAAAAAAAAATCTGCAACAGTAAAAACACCTCAATTTCGAGTTGTTTTTCATTTTATTTTCGAGTTTACATAAATTATCTTGCTATACAAAAATATATGCTGATATTTCAAATTGTTAAACAAAAAATAAGCATTAAAATGAGGAAAATACATGCACAAGTTTTCCACACAGAACTTGAAAAAATTGATACATACCACATTACAATGAGAACTCAAAAATCCCAGATGTTCAGCATTGGCAAAAACTGTTGCTACTGTAGAAACGACTCAAGTATGTAACATAAAAATAGATATGTATATTTAGGAATATTTCCTAAACTGTAATCGAAACTGCATAAATGTAGCAGACTTTTTTTTTAGCTCTTGCAAAAAATCTTTTTTTTTCAGATCAAAAGCATCAGCTTGACATCGGTTTAACTTTTTCATTAACCCGAGATTGCCTATTTATAGACATACAGTCCAAATTCCGGACTTAAGCTCTGTGACACCTCCTTAAATGTCGTATTTCATAACAATCGGACGGCTCGTTTAGAAACTGCAGAATTATTTAGATTTTTTTTTTCAAAATCCCCGACTGTGTGACACCTCTATAATCTTCATTTCAAAAAGTACCTCTGGAAAATTTTATTTTGTTTGTTAGTATTTATTTTGGTGATTTTTTTTTAACATGAATATAATTTTTTATTTTATTTTTTATTTCTTATTTAATTACCTTATTCGTTACCTTAACGCAACTGGCTGGATTTATTATGACTTCTCACCGGATTCAGACCACACCTTTTTGATAGGTTAGAACTCCGACGAGTAATGTGGTATCCATCAACATGGAATCTAACGATTCTACATGATTGTCTGTATTAAGCAGAGCCACGTAAACCATAGCCATAGAATTTTTTAATCGTCCATTAAATTGACAATTTTTATGTTGTTTAACAAAAAACGTAAGTCCACAATCGCAATCTACAACTCAAAAAGAAAGAAAAAACCCTAAAATTTAAAATCGTATCGAAAAGACGTCTTCTATCAACTGGCAGAAAGTCTCCGTGGAATGTAATTATTATTATTTATTGCACTTCCAATTATCGAAGCAAAAGAGATTGTATGATCAGAAAGCATTAAGTCCATTAATCGATTTATTTTACTAGATGTATGGCATGTTTAATATTTTTAAATTTAATAAGTTCTCACATATTTGTTGCTACCTAAAAATATGTCTATGTAGTGTGAAGTGGTAGTAAAAAGGTTAAAATTCACTGTTTTCTTTGAAGTTCAAACCAAAGTGATTATTTTGTTGGTAATTATTTTTTCGCATCTGTTATCTAGTCTCTCATTGAAAGTATTTTTTAATGACTATGAAACTTTATTAGTTAAGCCCTTTTTTTTTAACTAGAAAGGTGTGCATCATTTGTAGGGTGCGAGCGAGGGAAATAAATAAAAACCATTTCAGTTTCATCACAATACTCGTAATACGAGTATGTATGTAAGTATTATTGGCTTTAAAATTTAAAAGCTAATTTCCCATATACATACATACAAAGTTCATTTCAAAGTTATAATTTTTAATAAAGCGTGCTAAACTGTTTTCAATTACATGCTTTACTGAAAGTTATTTGTAATTGCCACAATGTAATAAATATAAAAGTACTATAGTTACTTATATATTGATAGTTTAATATGAAAAAAGAGTATCTGTGAATTTCGCTATTTTACAAGATATGGAAAAAAAAACTTGAATAAAAGCTTAAAACACTGACATACAAAAAATTTATTTAATTTCAAGTGTTTAATTGAAAATGAAACCATTCTCAATTAATCTAATGATTGATTGACAAAATAATATGTTGGCCAGAATAAACTCCAAATTATCGGCCCTGTTCTGTAAACCGAATCGATTTGAAATCGAACGATTTTACAAAACTAACTCCGTTAAGAGAAATATTTTTTCAGACTTTTTGTAATTTTTCATTATATAGATTCTCAAATATCATATCTGAAAGAAAATTATCGTGTATGATTTTCAACACGTCTGCAGGACCTTTATTAATATTTTGAAAACGAGAAATTTACTCGGATTCGGTTTACAGAACAGGGCCGTATATTTGCTCAATTCACAAACTATTGTCGGGGTCGAAGGTCGTACAAACGTTGTTGGTATTTTCTACATAAACATTTGTTTATTTACAATGTTTTTATTAAAATTACCAACAATTCATGTACGAGCTATGACTCCTACAATAATAAATAGTTTGGTACATTTTCTTTACTTTTTTTGTTACAAAATTTGAAAATTTTTTAAAACTGAAAGCAACGAATATTGCAACAGTCATAATTCCAATGTTTCAATCATTGTTGCAAAGCTTGCGTAGTATGAGACCACAAAAATAAATAATAATTTCACCTAGTTTAGCGTACTTACTCAGTTCAGCCAAGCATTACGATTACAAATCGTAATGTTTCTTGTTTTTATTTCATGTGAAAATCATGATTCGTTCGTTAAAATATTTAAAGTAACAATACCTTAGCAATTAACTCGTCATTTTCTATAGGAAATCAATGCAAAATGCAACCATTTGCTAAAATTAAAAAAAATGTGTGCATATTTAGAAATAAGCAAAAAAAAATTAGTAGATAAATATTAACTAGTGCTTAATGAATATTTTTCACAATCCTACTTATTTTAAAAAGGGGAACAACGTAAGAGAAAAAAGGTCTTGCAAAAGTTTAAAACATTTGCACAATTAAAAAGACTAAACAATTACACAGTACAACAAAAAGAAAATATTTGGTTCTGAACTTAAGCTTGCCCATTTTTATTCTGACAAATTCCCGTGTGGGAATTTAATATGTTTCGTTTTTTAATTGTCCTACAAGGGAATTTGTAAGCATAAAAATGGGCAATATTGAGCTTGGCTGGTTTTTGCTGTTTATGTTAAGTTTTGGGCTTGCAGATTTTCTGACATATCGACCCATAACCGCCAAAAAAGCTTAACCGACACATTTTTTGGAGCCCGTTTTTTTATTTACGATTGCAAGTAATCGATTTTGGGGAAAAAGTTAAGTTCGATATGTTTTAAAATTGTATCGTAAACATTTCTGTAGAACATTCCGACACTCCCCCTTTTTAAGGGTGTTGTTTACGATTTGTTTGAATAGATGCCAAAAATTACCCTTATGTGGGATAGTTAGAGGGTTAAGTGTCTTACAAAAACATTTGTCTAAATATTTTCTAAACAGTTGCTGGACATACCCTACACTTCAGATGTAAAGAACACCTAATTTCATCTACCGATATCCCGCACGAACAGACCAAAGGTGGGGAAGCTTTAAACCCCCTAAAATAAAATTCCAAGGTAACCTTTCAAAACGCCGCCACACGTACATATGTATATTTTGTTTGCTTCCCTCTATTAGAATTCATTGTCAGAACCCCGTAACTTTGGAAATAGTTCATAGCTGTTGTACAGTGTTATCTAAGTACAAAAGCTATGGATTATATTATTTTTGTTAGTTAGTATACTGCCTAGAATATTTTTTTAAATTTTTTTTGAGCTAAATATAATTGAAACGTTTTTGTTGTCCACTAAGTAGTAAAGACATTTAAATCATTTATCATGACACAAGTAGAGATGTTACAAATATCAATTACTGTCAAACTTAATGAATATTAAGAGCAGCATACAAATTTATCTAAACAACGTTGCTGTCAAATTATTAAAAATAGTAATAATGAAATAGAAAAAAACACGCGGAACGGATGTACACAATTCAATGAATGAATATAAAAAAATTTAGCAAACACAGTGAGGCAAATATATGTTATATCGCTCATTTACTTCCATAATCTCGCAACTCAAAAGAAATAATTTTGCAGAAATCGCGTTTATAGTTTTCAATTTATTTTTATTACCAACATACGTTTATACGCACGACTTATTTGCATATAAAATTGTAAATTGTTGCCATATAACTAATTGTTTTGTTGCGACTATTGTCCAGTTCACACTAGTCAAGTCGTATTGCTAAACTTATCACTTTCTTTGAACTTTCATCCGCGTTTACACAATGCAAGTCTTATTTTTCAACTCATATTTTTTTTAGTATAGTTTTGTGTGTGCATATGTGCTTCTTTTAACATTACGAATGAGAATGCAAAACGTATTGACAGTACATGAAGCTGAGTTCTCGCTTCTTTTCCCCTCGTCTCTCTCGCTCTTCTACAAACTAATCAGCTTAGCAATAAGACTTGCATAGTGTAAACTAGCACTTTGCAAATAAAATGCTTTGAGGTTGCCACACTTACAAAAATGTTTGCTAATAAAAACCAATAAATGGATAATATAAGTATATAAGTAACTTTTTTATAGAAGTATTACCAAGTTCTTATACATTTTCTATGCCATATAAACCGTGCGTTAATTTATTTGCAAATAGTGCACGTATGAACGTAGTAAATAAAGACATGAAAAAATATTCTTCACTCAGAAATTATGTGACATTTCTACACAAGTTAAAACATGAAATTCCCATTTATTTTGCATTATTAACTCAAAAAAAAATTTTTTTTAGTTATGACACTATTGAAGTAAATGAGCGATATGTACTCGTACATGCATATTTCGTATGCATTAACACAATGTACTCCAAGGAATCCTGAAGCAGCTCAGCGTTGCCAAATGTGCAGTTTTAACTGATTTTAGCAGTTTTTTTTTAATCATAAAGCAATTTTTCAGTTCTTCCTTCTTAATATTATCCTGTATTAATATTAGTTCGCCTTGCCTGATTGAAAAATAAAAACAAGTTTCTTCATTGAAATAATTCGATCCCTTATAGAATAACATAAAACACGACGAAATATATACCAAATTAAAAGGTAGACCCCATAGAATTTAAAGCCATACACATTTTTTCAGAACTCTCTTAGCGACATTTCAGTACTTCACAAAAAAAAACATTTGATTTTGGCTAAGCTATTAAATAAATAAATCATTTTGCACTTCAAATAAAGCAAAAGCAAACATTTTAATTATTTTATTTATTAAGTTTTTGATCCACTAACTTCTTTAGGTTGATTCAGAAAAAAAAAGAATTTCCCAGCGAAGTTTAATGCGAAATATTCCATAGTGAAACTAAAACACACTTCCATTTCAATTAATTAAAAACTTTATAAATTTTTAGAGCCATATTTTCTTAACTGATGCTGGTGAGGCTTTCGAGATGGTAAAACATAACAACTTGACAAACATTATCAAGTCATGATGGGAAAATATATCAGGTAGAGACGTATGGTTAACACACACAGTTTTCGAAAAAAATATTATGGCAACGCTGTGTGTGCTGAACAACAACTAACGCGTCATAGTAATAACCCTTTTACACACGGAATGTTTACTTTGCAAAGTCTTAATTCAGCTAAGAGAAAGACATAAAGAGAACGTATTTTTACCTCTGTCTTTCACACAGCTGAATTAAGACTGCAGAGTAAACTTTCCGTGTGTAAAAGGGGTGTAATTATTTCTTAAATGCTTTCAAGCTTGTGTGTGTTGTTTGGCCTTTGAGAGTTTGGTGTCTCACTTGCACTTACGTCAACTAACGGTATCGCTTACAGTTACTTTGTATAATTTTGCATTATCAAGTGCAAACGTTTTTAATAAGATTTCTGCTAGTGGATACCATAAAGAACTCTAGTAGGGTGTCTCCTTATACGAAGGGTATACATAAGTATATCATTTCCAGCTCCCATGGTTTAAGCTGGCCCTTTGGCTACTTGCTTTTTCTTTTACTAGTTCTATTTGAAATAAGAATAAAAAAGAAAGAATGCACATACTTATATTTAAAGAAGAAATAAAGATAAATTAACCATATTTATCAGAATTCAGCCATTTCCAGCATTTTGCATTTGTAAGTTTTCAAAATACGAAATCGCGACACCGAGACGAATTTTATGGACTATAGCTTAATTGTTGAAAAACAATTGAAAATTTCCAATAACCGGTCATTATAATCTAATTCTAAATATTCCCCGAGAAATAATTCTCAGGAAGCTCCTTTTTTCGGGCTTTAAGGCCAAATTTGAGGGGCGAACGCACCCACCACCCCCCCGCCCCCAAACACAACTTATCGCTATGAAATTTTTTGTTTTTACATAAAACTGAACCGATTTGGTGGGAGAGAATACAAGAAATAAAAAAAACAAAATAACGGCCAAGCTAATGTAAATATGTCCCTCATTTGCGGGAAAGAATTTTGACACTTTGGTTTGGGTGTTAGACTTTTTAATATTTGGGAAAATCGTTTGTGGCATCTTTATTTAATAATTTATTTGTAATACATATTGTGTATTTATGTATATTGTCAAGCAAATAAATAGTTTTTGACAGCTGATGGCAGTACTGCCAGAATTTTTCACAAGAACAAAAAAAAAACAGCAATGAGTAGCATTCGATTTGATAACATGATAGAGTGTAACCCCCAAGGGCTTGTATTGTTAAATCAAAATTAGTATGGATACTTGGAGCGATAAATTGTCGATAAATTTCTTGCAATAAAATTGAGAATTAAGAATTTTACAATACAAAACAATATATTTTGGCCACATCTTTTATTGCTAATCATATGTAACATTTACTTACTAATAAACCATTTAAGTGTTAACTTCTACGTTCATTCAGCCCAAATAAAAATATATGCAAAGTGGGAACAAAATGTGCTTCATACATACGTGCATCTTATGTCATCGTTATATTAAACAGAGAGTATTTAGCACTTAGTTGTGAATTATTACTAATTTTCCCTTACTTTTTAGTTTTACTTTCAATAAGAAAATAATTGCAAAACAGGAAGTGAAATACGAGTACAGTGTACAGTTTTTATATATTCCCCTTAGAAATAGTTTAACAACTCTGGGGTAATAAGGTCTTCCTTTTCTTTTGTTCGTCATAGGCAGGTTTTATTGTTTTATTTTTTGCTAATAAAATGAACTGCATTTTTAGCCATATTTACTCATTAGCATTTCCAATACGATTTGAGAATTAAGACCTCACGAATAAGCGAAAATTTTTAAAAATTATGCAATAAAAAACAGACTTTTGAAGTATTTAAATATGCACAAGTTGTATGCTGTGAACTATGTTTGCATTATATACAATATATAAACGTTCTCATAATATCGTTATATTTTTGTTTTATACTCGTAACTCTTAATTGTTCTAGCAAATAATCTTCTAAATATACACACAGACATACATACATACTTGTATGATAAATCAGTTGTTTGACAATTATATTAAGTACATGGTACAGTAAAAATAAACATTTAAAACATTATATGTAGTAAAAAAGAAACACCATTATAATTTATACTATAAATTTAATGATGAGTTATTAATACTTTGCCATAATTATAATTCTTTTTTAACTGCAGACACGATCGCAAAGCAAAGAAAAATTTACTTGCCTAATGTTTTTTAATAGAAAAAAAAAATTATAACAAGAGTTTACTGTGCATGGAATACCTGATAGTGATACCATCAAAACGTACAAAATTTATTCGATTAAAATAAGAAAAAATTTATGAACTGTTCATCGATATTGAAAGGAATTCTTTCGTTCTATAATTTATATTAAAAACAAAAATATTCTTATTTTATTTTAGTTTTCAATATAAATTTTAAAAGGAAAGTATTCTTTCACTATCGTTGAACAAACACGGGCTCAAATTACGGCATTCGCATTCGATCGAAATTTCCTTATAAACCCAATTAAAATCTTGTGAAAATTTGTTCGATATCGCACGCCGTAATTTGCGTTTAGAGTTGAAAAAAAAATCTTAAATTTTTATCAAATAAGAGCCAATACATTTACCAATAACCCTCATAAAAAATTTTATTCGTTATTTACTCGTACAATCTAATAAAATTTTTATAAGTTGATTAGAGTAAAAACAAAATTCTTCATCGTTCACCAAACTAAAATAAAAATGTTCATTCGCTAATCGAATAAAAATTTTGAGTCGTTAATCGAATAAAAAATGTTTATTTATTTGAGTAATCGAATAAAACATTTTCTTCGTTACTGGAATGAAGTCTTTATTCATTTGTTCAAATCAAGGTGTATAGTTACACCATGGTTCAAATAAAGGTAAAAAGAAATGTCTTTTTTTATTATTGTCAGACTGAGCAATTTATTTATTTATAATAATTCTCAACTCTATTTTAGTTTTTTTAAACATTTAAAAAAGTTTTGATTGCTAATTTAATTGCATTAGCACCAAAAAAAAAAGCCAGCACATATATATATATATTTATTTACAATAGCAAAGTAGCAAATAACAGAGTTTAACTATTAAGAATTTTAAATTTACATGAAAATAATAAATATTATTATTCTCTTCATTCTCATTTTAGTTTCCTGGATGATTTGGATCGGTTAGGCGCCAAAGATTATCAACCAACTGAGCAGGACATCTTGCGCACTCGTGTCAAAACAACTGGTATTGTTGAAGTGCACTTTTCATTTAAAAATCTCAACTTCAAGTGAGTCGTATTTCATATTATTCTGTTTTATTTTATTTATTTTTGCATCAATTTCATTTTGCTTTATTTCTAAATTTTAGACTATTTGATGTTGGTGGCCAGCGTTCGGAACGAAAGAAATGGATTCATTGCTTTGAAGATGTAACTGCGATTATATTTTGTGTTGCCATGTCAGAATATGATCAAGTTTTGCATGAAGATGAAACTACAGTAAGTGTTTTCGTCTTTCATTTTGGAGAATTTGTGCCTTACAAATCATTTTAGTTTACCACAATTAATATATTAGAGCCAAGAAAATTAAGATAATCGGTTTGTTGGTTTTGTGTCGTAGTTCGTACATGCGTATGTGGTTATTACGTCAAGAGAATTTTCAGCATGTTGGTTGCATATTTTCTAAGTGAATAATAGTGGCTACATGTCGTAAAATTTTGATACGAGTAGTATTTTTGTCCCTAAGTCAATTTAGCCGAAACGGGCATATTTCCAAAGGCAGCACTTGTGTAAACATGTGAATATCTGCATCAAAATTACGTCAGAGCCACAATCGTGTTTGGATTTTACATGACGTGTACTGCAAGCTTTGGTATTACCATACTGAAAAATAAAACAGCGGCAACACTTTTGCAAATGGCATAACGTTATCAACACAGCTTGGTTTTTTTTTGGAGAGAAGAAGAAGAAACTGCACGGGCTTAATTTAACGAGTAAAATATTTTGTGTGTGCTAATAATTAATAAATTCACAAGCTCAATTGTATTGCGTATGATTTATTGAAATACACTTTTTGTTTACATGTGTTGTGTTGTATAGGGTGTTTTTTTAAGAGGTATAGAACTTTAAATTGAAATAAAACACAAGAAAATCGTTTTAATGTCCATTAATTGAGCTTTATTGGAAGGATAATTTTATGCCATTATTGTTTAAATATAATTTCGGGCATGTGGCCGCCGCGGCTGGCTCGAATAAAGCCAATTCTACAGGTCCAATTTTCAACCACTTTTTCGAGCATATGGGGTCGTATGTTGGCAATAGCGCCACGAATGTTGGCTTCCAAGTCCCCTAACGTTTCTGGTTTGTTGGCGTAGACGAGCGACTTCACATATCCCCAAAGAAAATAATCCAATGGTGTCAAATCACACGATCTTGGTGGCCAATTGACAGGTCCATTCCGCGAAATTATGCGCTCATCGAATGTTTCCTTCAATAAATCGATTGTGACGTGCGCTGTGTGGCATGTAGCGCCGTCTTGTTGGAACCACAACTCACCCACATTCATGCCATCCAATTCGGGAACAAAATAGTCGGTTATCATGGCTCTATACCGGTCTCCATTAACGAATCGATTCATTCGGGTCCTCTTCAACACTTTGTTCTACAGCGGCAATTGTTTCTTCGGTGCGCACTGTTCGACGTCTTTGCGGATGCGTATCATCACATAGAGTAAACGTAGTGCGAAAACGATCCATGGTTAACCGAATTAATTGCTCTGATGGACGATTATGTCGACCATAAAATGGACGGAGCTTGCGGTAAACTTCGCGAACTGAACCATTATTTTCGAAATAAATTTGCACGATTTGCAAGCGTTGTTCTTTTGTCAACCTGTTCATGATGAAATGGCAAACCAAACTAAATATTAATCACTTGACAGCTGACAAAATGGCCGCCAGTTAAAAAAGTGATGCCAACTTAAAGTTCTATACCCCAATAAAAAACACCCTTTATATCTTGTTACAAATAAAATTTTACAGCCTTATTTGTAAAAATTATTAAGGCTTTATAAAGGTTTTATAAGAAAAATTTTGTATGAAATTTTGTTCTAAAAATCCTTTATAAAGCCTTAATAAGTTTTATAAATAAGACTGTTAAATTATACAGTAACTACTTATATTCAAAGAAACATGTTGTATCACTAATTATAGTAAAGAGTCCAGAAAGTCTTTGCAGTGGATCAAACCCAGACTGATGGACCATACTAACACAATACGCAGTACTTTATAATATCCCTCTAGTCAGCCTAGAACCATATGTCTCTATGGCAATACTATTTCTCCAGCGACAATTGCGCTAGTTAAAATGTCGACAACTTTCCTTTTATGCACGAGTAGAGATACGTTAGAGACGACAGTTCTAGTGTATTTCTGGTGATATTGTCAATGAACGCGTCAATAGTTTGTTTTTCTTTTTTATTATGTTGTGCAATAATATTAAGTAAATATATGTAGACGAGGGTCACTAAAATCTACTAGTGAATCTTTGGTTCAAATATCTCCATATGGTCGTAAAAGAACTACCTTCTCAATAGCGCTAAAGTCTACTGGTAGATTTTCAATGACAACCCCATGTTATATGTCAATAGGCGATTACATTCGCTGGGGTACACCTAGTCAGTAGCACTATTGACAATGTCACTAGAAAATCACTATAATTTTACTATTGACAACGAGCGAGGAAATATTTATATTGTAGACCAGAGCCCCTAAAATTTACTAGTGAATCTTGGGTGTCAATGTCGCCATATTGTCCCAAAAGAACTACTTAGTTAGTAGTGCTACAGTCTAGTGGTGGATTTTCAATGACAAGCTAATGTTAAATGTCAATAGATGATTACATTGGCTGGGGTACACCTGGTCAGTAGTACTACTGACAATGTCACAAGTAAATCACTACAATTTCACTATTCGCACTTTTTGCAGGGTACATACTCTATAGAATAAGAATTTTGATTGAATATAAATACATTTAATATAAATACATACATATATAAATATTTTTTTTCCTTCAATTGTAGAACCGAATGCAAGAATCCTTAAAATTGTTTGACTCCATTTGCAATAACAAATGGTTTACGGATACTTCGATAATTTTATTCTTAAATAAGAAAGATTTATTTGAAGAGAAAATACGCAAAAGCCCATTAACAATTTGTTTCCCGGAATATACAGGTAAGAAAAACTTGCAAATTAAGTAATAAAAATCTAAAAAATAAATCCGAGGAAAATGTGTAGGATCAGATCACAAGTGACAAATAAACCCCCTAAAACAAAGAGAATAGTAAAATTATATTAACCTATTGCTGAAAATCCTAACATTCTCTATATAACGGTTGTTCCAATAAGACGTTTAATTTTCAATAGCCCGCCATTTTAACAGTTGTCAGTTGACTAAACCTGTAAGTACTTAACAGAAGATAAGTAAAGACTAGGCCATTAATCAAAATGAATTGATGATGTACGCTTCAATAAGTCATATTTTACACTATGCAAGTCTTATTGGTAAGTTGATTAGTTTGTTGGTGAGAGAGACGAGGGGAACAGAAACGTTTCTTTTCGCCCCGTCTTTCTCTCCTAATAAAATAATCAGTTTAGCAATAAGACTTGCATAGTGTAAACTAGAACTAAGACTGACATAATGTAAACTAGGACTAAGGCTTGCATAGTGTGAACTAAGACTAACGGATTGCAATTTTTAAAACTCGCTTCGAAAAGTTCTCGTCAGCAATTGTTAAACAGGTGGAAAAGTTTGAGCTGTTGAGACAAGCTAGTGATGTGATGAATTGAACTTGTGCACGTCGCTCAAGAACAACGGAACAAAAAAAAAATATTTTTTTACATATAAAAATGAAACCTTTTATTGGAAGATCCTTTACTAGATACATTAAGTAATTCAATTGAAAACACTATTTAAAAAAAGGAAAAAGTATTGAACTTAGATCGAAAGAAAAGAGAAGAAATCAATGAGAAATCAATGAGTCCCTTTCATTCAATTCTTGTATTTGTTTGACTCGTTTCTGAAATTCTGTAGGTGGCCAGGAATATGGTGAGGCAGCTGCGTACATCCAAGCTCAATTTGAAGCGAAAAACAAATCAACCTCAAAAGAAATTTACTGCCACATGACGTGTGCTACAGATACAAACAACATACAATTTGTATTCGATGCTGTCACTGACGTTATCATTGCTAACAATCTCAGAGGTTGCGGTCTATACTAAACACACAAATCACATTCATTTCAACCAACAAATTTATCTCTATATTTTATTCAAAAGTAAAACAAAAAAAAAAGGAAAACTAATAGCAGCAGCAGACCCAAAAACAAAAACATTTATTTATAATAAAACCATACACAAAAAATTTATGATAAACATCTGAAAAAAAGAGAAAAAAAACAAAACCCACCATCTGCAAATAAAAAGAAAACAAAAGAAAATATTAGCAAACAATTTAAAAAAAAGTAAAACTGAAAGAGAAAAAAAATATCATCTTAAATTATTAAAATGGAACCGAATGAAATTCAACATCAACCAACATTTTTTGTTTTAAGTTGTTAAACTGAAATATGAAATATCTACACAATCTCCCCAAATAATTGTAATTCTCTCCTTGCTTTCTGCCATTGAAAAATAGCTTTTCTCTTCCCTTTTTTACGTTTAAAAACTTTGTAAATTTCATTGATTGTTTATAACACAATTTGTACTACTTGATAGGTTCTGAGAATTTTGAATAATTCTTGTTTTCTTTAGCATTTAATTAGTTGCAATTTCTATATATTTTAAATGTATTATTAATTATAATTTACCACTATTTATACATATATATTTATACATATATATTTTTATGAATATTTGTATATGTGTTGTATGTGACCTTAAGGACTTGCTTTTTTATGTCTTTAAAGTTTAAACAATAAAGTCCTTATAGCTTAAAAAACTATTTATAAAAGAAAAGAAGAAAAGAAAAAAAATAACGTAAACATTCTTAGTCAAACTCAAGCAACGTAAATATTTTATTATTATGTATTATGTTTATAAACATTAAGTTTCCTTTATATTCTTTGTATAGTTTATTAACCGGAAATTATGCTATTACTTGCTACTTTTCCTTGTATTGTAGTATATCCTCTAAGCCTACAACAACCAACATATATTGATGATACTTGACAATTTTTATTTTAGCTTGTTGAGAAAATCTTGAAATTGTTTCAGTTTGTGTTATATTTTATGCATTCTTTAATTATTTAATTTGAGATGATTCTTTAAACCCTTAGGAACAAATGTATACATAATATAAATTAACAAACTGACAAGTTTTTAAAATTTAATTTTTTTTTATATCAACTTTATTTCAGAACCAGTTTTTTTTGGACAGTTGTGGTTTTTGCATTAATAGCTGCTGTATTTGTTAGTTTATCCCGTAATTTATTGCATGTTAAACATATGACTAGCACGCTTGTCTAATGCATAAAATTATTTTCTACATACATACATAGTTTTAACGTTTGCAAAAAAACGTTCGATCCTGTTTTGTAAACAGAATCCAAGAAATTTCTCATTTTCAAATCGTATGAAAACTTTAGGTGTTGTCTAAACAGAATTAACATACAAGGCCTATCACAGAAATCAAATTCGATCGAAATTGTTCTCAATTCCGTAATTAAGTTTTTCAGAAAACAAAAAAAAAAAAATTCTGTGTGTGAAAGTACAAACATCTTTTTTGAAACAACTTTATTTCAAGAAAGGAAAATGTGTTTAAAATTTTTTTTTTAAATTCCTTTGTATTATATATATATATACATATATATGTATATATTTTTTTTTTTTGACAAGTATGTATAAAAAGTTTTCTCAAGTCTTAGGAAAAATGCAGCATCTGAGAATATTCTATCTGTTACATTAATTTGTAAAAATGTTTTAAATATGTGATAAATAACACCAGAAAATAATTTTTTTAATAATAAATTTATATTTAATTCAATCAATTTCATTTTCAAGATATTTTAATGAAAATTGAAACAATTTACCATCAAACTAAAATTCCCATACCTGGTTTAATTTTATGCTATCAAATAAAATGAATGACAACTTCCATTTTCTGGCATTTAAAAATACGATGAAATAAGGTGGCCACAAATACGTTTGTTCACAGGCGTATCGTCTTTAACGATAAAAAATACGACTAAGCTTGTGAATTTAACAATTATTTTTTTTAAATAATTTGCTGCATATTCATACAATAGAGAAACAATTTATATAGCAATACTTTTGTTTGCTACAGCTGTGATCAATTCGTTCACCCGCTTGTTTTACTCGTAGGCTCAAACCAATGTAATTTGTGTCTAAAACTCGTTCAGTACTTCATTTCAGACGTAAGTCTATTTTCAATAATAGAGCTGATTCCAACTTGCTCGAACTCGTTCAGCCGCTCTTTTTAGACACAAACGATCAAACTGGGCTGCAGAAGTAATTTTAAGTATGTATAACATAAATAAAAACTACAACACGTTGTTTAAAAAAAGGTTCTGATTTTTTTTAGTTTCAATTGCAATTTAAAAAATTGTTAAAGAAACCCCAATTACATAAGATATATTATATTATTATTTATTTATAGCATATTTGTATCTGGTTAAATACAAAGATATACTAACGAATTTAAACTAATTTGGTATTTTACTTTCTTTAAAGTTAACAAAACTTCTGTAAGCTTGCCATATTTTTATGAACTAGAAATTTATTATTGGATGTATTTTTTTTTTTTTTTTTTGTAACAAAAACAAAAAACGCACAAGTTAAAATTTAATTTTATTTATATCTGAAACACAATTACATATTTATTTAAAAAGGAAAAAAATAATAAAATCTAAAATCTCTTTAGGTGCACAATTAAAAAAAATTTATTTTGTTCTGAAATCCTAAAAATATTTCTAAAATATTTTCGCAACTTAAACTCGCACAAATTTTTTTTTTTATTCAAAACATTTTATATACATACAATCAATATATATTTCATTTTAAAATTTCTTACGAAAGTGAAAAAGTACGTTTTGCAAGAACGTCATAACTCGGAAAATTAAAGTTTTTTAGTTAATATTATCATTATTGGCTCTTAAGAGAAAAATTATATGATACTTTACCTTTAAGTTGTTCGTAAATTTAAAACTTTAAGTAAAATGAGTTATTTTTGTGCGTCATGACTCTTGCAGCAAAGGTCCATTTTTTCGTAAAGAACTTCTGCAAAAAAGGCGTCATTTAAGCAATTTTGTAGCTTCAAAAATTCGGGAAGTAAACATTTGTTTGCTACTCCTAAAAAAGTATGTTTTTTTCAATTTCTGCCTTTTTGAATGTTTTCAAAATTTTACTTTAATATTTTATTTTTCGTTTTTTAAAGCAGCTAAATACATTTTTGTTTTCACTTTTGTATTAATTTGGTTCCTGTGACATACATGAGATTGAAAAAAAGGTAAATATTCTAAACATTTTTGAAGCGAAATTTTAAAGGTTTTGAAAGTTTCTATTTTAACGGGAATGTACTCGTAATCATTTTTTGTATTTGTTGCCTTTAGATTTATGAAATATAAATTAATTTTTTTAAGAGATTTTATTTAAAAAAACACACTAACAAATTTAATTTAAGTACAATTCATTATGTTTATTTTCTTTATAATTCGATTTTCAAATTGTAAAAATAAAATGAGAAAATCAAACAATAATTTTTTATAAGTTAAATAATATAAACAAATATTTATTTATGTGACTTTTTGTGTACGTATGTATATATGTATGTATAGATATTTAATTTGTATTTATTTTATTATTAATATTTTTTATATATGTTTAGTAAAATGGCATTCAATAATAAAAGTATTTCATTTATATAAAATACTCGTACATAAAACTGCAATCTAGAGGTTTTACACCCTGCACTTCGCTTTGAAAAATATATGTGATTTGAAATCACGTGATTTTCAGAATACATATTACAAAATTAGCAACACCCAACAAAAAATAAATGAAAGCATTCAAAATGAATTGGTGTTTTCATGATTTCTTAAGCACTTGTTTCTTCGAATGCATTCTTAATGCCATCGTAAATCTTAATAAAGCTGTAGTTTTTGACGTCATGAGCAACGCATGCAAATAATCATATAAAATATTGCATTAAATATCCAGCGAAAAAGGCATACAAAAATGAATTAAATCATCACATTGATATGTTTTTCAGGGGTAAGTAAGTTAAAACAAGTTTTATCTATTCATAATGTTTTGAAGTGACTTCTTACACATTCCAGTTGAAAGTACCGTTGAAATATCGCGTGGCTTGGAAGTTGCCAGACTAAGAAGTTTTACATATAAAAATACGGGATACCAACACTTCAGTAATGTCAACTTTACGTAACACGTTAATGCCGAGTATACACTATGGCATTTTTTGACATCGCAATAGTGTGTACTGGTGGCAACGTTTGCCATTTCCGATATTTTTCGTTGTGTGGCATTGCTTTCCATGTAAAAATACAATGGGAACGGCGTTGCACACACATTTTAAAAGTGACACCACAAAATGACAACACAAGAAATGCCAGATGTGTGCTTGGAATAAGGCTCAGTTACCGACTGTAATGGAATGTAAATGCAACCGTAGGAAACAACTGATCGATATTGTTATATGAAAAGTAGATTATGTTGCATTACATCTCTATAACCATTTTTATTACTTTTCGCATAACAATATCGATCAGCTGTTTCATACTGTTGCAGTTACATTCCATTACAGTTGGCTAACTGAGCCTTTAGTGTGATTATAAAACGTAAAAAGGTATCATGTTTTTTTTTTTTTTTAATAAACAAAACAAAAAATATTAATCATTCCAAGTATTATTGCTGCAACTCATACACACTTGTTAAATGTGTGAAGGATTGATTGATTTGTACTAGATTTTTTAGATCACTTCTTTTACACGACCTGGCGGAGCTTTAACCACAGCTTTTGTATATACGGGATCGATTTTTAGCGATTTTTTACACTTAATTATGTATGTATATGCATACATACACACAAAATAAGGCACATAATTTTCTGTCACAAGGAGGGAAAGAATTACATACTTGAAATTTCTTAAAAACTCAATCTTTTACATAAATAAATACATACATGTGTATGTAAGTATATATTTTTTAAACCACAATACTAGTAACAAAATAAAGCATTTAAAACTTTTTCAATAATACTTAAGCTCATTACTTAAAACAATTGTCCAACTCACTAGACTTGGGTCGAACTCGTTCAGTCGTCTTATACAAAAACCTATGATCAATAGACTCGTATCGAACTCTCTCAGCAGCTCGTTTTAGGCACAAATCTATAATCAAACCCATGTTATTTAAATGAGTTTCATTGTTTGGATATAAAACAAGCTACTGAAATAGACTATGATCAAACGCATTTAAATTACATTGGTTTTGTCAAAAACGAGCTACTGAATGAGTTCGATACAAGTCTAAAATCTAATGGATCGATCCAACTCGTTTACTAGTTAATTTTACACACAAGTCCATAATCAAACCCATGTAATTTAAATGGGTTCGTTTATCGATTTGTGTCAAATATGAACCAGTTGGATTCAAGTCTAATGGGTTTTATAACAAATTTGTGTCTAAAATGAACTAGTTAACAAGTTCGACCCAAGTTTACTATACAACTCACCAACTGTTGTATGAGTTGTATGATGTCTAAAAGCTGTTGGTAATTTATTTATACATAAACATTTGTTTGGAAATATGGGTAACTACCAACAGCATTTTTATAACATAACATTCACACATCAGTTTATGAATTGCATATATACGTATTATTTATAATATTGTATTATTTTCGCACAAAAAAAAGAAAAACTAATTTTGATAATTTACTTATATTTTTTTCTAAAAAAAGAAACTTGCCCCCTTTTTGTGTAAGACGTTTGAGTTAGAAATCTTGGCGTTTATGTAATAGATTAAAGAAAAGTTGTACAAGTTTCCTTTAGTCTATTACAAAAACGCCAAGATTTTTAATTCAAATGTTTTACACAAACAGGGGTTTAATAAAAAATGAAACACATATTTACATAAAAATGCGCATAATTAAAACTCACATATTTCTCTCCTCTCAAAAAAAAAATAAAAATAAAATAAACAAAAATTAAATCAACAAATACTTCATATAAAATAAAAAATTTGGGGTATTCAAACCGTAGTCTTAAGCGTTATAATGTTTAAAAATTGTGGTTAAAAAAAAACAAAAGCAAAAACAATTCTATTAAAATAATTTAAAACATTATGACACTATGACTACCGTTTGAATTCCCTTAATTGTATCTAAAAAATAACACGCAAGAAACATTTAAATCTAAAAACATATATTACATATACTATTATTTTTCTTAACTCATAATTCACAACTTTTACAAAGAAACCCATAAAAAAATCTCATAAAAACGAATATATTGAAGAGATATTTAAAGCAAAAATATTTAAGTCTATGACTAAGGATTTCAAATTTTAAAATCTTTTTAAAATAAACTTCGAGAATATCTCTTTAAACATTTAACATTAAAATTATATATATACTATATAAAATATAATAGTAATAAAGAAAACTTCAAAGTGACCATTTTTATAAAATAATACTAATAATGATATAAAGGATATAAAAATGAAACAAATCTCTAAAACCAACAAATTATTTGTAATTATATATTAAAAAAAAGAAGATAAAATAATTGAATATAAAAAAATTATAATAAAAAATACAAATAGATTTAATATCAAACAAAAAGGATAAAAATTTACATCATAATTAAGGGGAATTATATAAAAGAAAATGTAATTACGAATGTTATTAAAAAATCATTTCTAATAATAGAAAGAAAAAATTTATTATTATTAATTATTACATACAACAAAGCAAACTGTTTACATTTACATTTTTCACTAAAACTATAAAAAGAAACCTAATACGCTGTATTTATAAAATTGAAGAACTGAGAGAATTTCGTAACAGTAAAAAATTAATAATTTGTAGTAAAAATATTTGGGAAACTTGCATGTTTAATTTTATAATTTTAAAAATTTCAATTTAATTTCAATGTGTTAGTTTTATAAATTTTAACTTATGTATTTGCTGTTAATGTGTAACATTTTAAAATGTGTAACATTTTCAAACTTTATGAAATTTTTAAAATGGAAATAGTAGTTTGAATTTTTTTCTTATTATAAAAATATGATTAAACTTTAACGGTCTAATTCATAAAAAATATTTTAGGTTTATTACAGGTTTATTGTATAAATTTCCCATAGAAATATGTCAAATAAGCGCTTAATAAACCTGAAATATTTTTTATGAATAAGACAGTAAAACATTTTTTTTTTTAATTTAAATTAATTTTAGAACTTTAATTAGTTAAGTTTTGTTCTACAAGTCCCGGTCCAGACTTGCAATTTTTGTTGCAGCAATTCTTAAATGTGTGGGAGAGTGTTGAAATAGAAGTATATACATTTTCTCGCTAAAAAAAAGTCTGAACCGGCACTAACTTATGAAATTGTTCCCATTTCAAACTATTTCACAACATTCACTTAAATAAAAAAATTTCAATAATATCAAAAAAAAAAAAACAGACGAATTGATAGCGTACTCCTTTTTTGGAATAGTTTCCTTGAATTTTTTAAGAAACGAAAAGAACTATTATCAGCTGTTAAACTTTATACAGCAAAAATATAAAAAAAATTATTCGATTAAGGAAAAGTGGAAAAGTCCAGAAATTATTCCGTAATCATGGACCCAAATTCCACAAAGGGTTAATTTAGAAGTGTTTACTAATTTTATTGTTCTCTCTTGACCATTGCGTCCGTAACGGTTAAAATTAATTATTTTGACAGTTACAGTGAACACCAGAGCCGTGAATTGAGTCTAAATTGTGAAATATGAAATTGGAGAACACTTCAAAATTCATCACTGCGTAATTCGACCCTTGTGATCAAAATGTTAAAGTCGATTTTTTGATTGTTTTAATAGATTCAAAACTCTATCTTTTATAGACTGAGTTGATCGAAAAAAAAAGAATTATGAAGTTAAAATTCGTTTGTATTTTAAACAAATTCTCTCAATTGTTTCTTTAAGTTAAATTTTTCATTTATCAAATAAATAAAAAATAACAAAATAAATAAAAATAAAAACTCTTGTAAAATACAACTCTTTATAAAATTTAACAAAAACTACATGCATAATTACTTTTTTATCATAAAATTAAACATATTAAACACATAAGCTCAAAAAAAAAAAACACTCACCATACAAAACGGCAGCAAAATAAACATAACGAAAAATCCAACTAAATAAACTTTAAGAAAAATAAAAATTTTTTATGCAGATGCACATGTGCAAAAATGTTTTACAAGAAATGAAAGAAAGCAAAGAGAAAATCGAACCATGAATATTTTTGATTTGTAAAAGATTTATAAAATAAATTTTGAAAATTTGTACAAAAAAAACTTTTCACAAATTAAACATTTTTATTATGGCCTGTGGCTGCAGGTATAAAAATTTCAATTTTTTAAAATACAAAATTTTTAACCGCATCTCTGCATCTTAAAGTTTTATATAGTGTGATTTTTTAGTTGATAACACTACGATTAATTACTTTATATACGTCCTTTTTTCAAGGATAAAATGTCTAGTCATATTTCTTTTCTCTCCAAAGGACTTCTTTCAAATTGATTAAACAAGAAAAAAATAAATAAAATAAAATTAAATAATAATAATTGAACAAGAAAAGTTTAAAATAGTTAGTAAAAAGAAACTTTAGATGTTTAAGAAGTTTAGATTTTATTTTCCACGAAATGAGAAAAAATGTAACTTAAAACTATTTTAGAATTTTGGCATTAAATCTATAAAAGGTCTTTAACAAAATATATGTTAGCTTATTAACAATAAACAAAACAAACTAAATTGCTTTAGTTGTTGAAATCAAACAAAACAAATTTTACAAAAAAAAAAAAATTAAAAATAAGAATAAAAGAAATATAATTATTTAATATTATCAATATCTTAAATACACTTAAAAGAAAAACGATTGATAAATTAAAAAAAAGCAAATTGTTGATTATGATGATGCAAATTTGATTACAGTTAAAATTTTATACAATATAATATTTTGCAATTAAATTTTAGTTTTTGCTTTTAATTTTAATATTTTTATAAGTTTGATTTTACAAATTTAATATGTTCAGTGTTTTTTTAATGTATTCTTTTGCGCCCATATTATCAGAATATTTAATAATAAAAAAATTTAAATATATAATTAAATTCATAATAAGTAGCAAACAAAATAAAACTACTAATTATACATATATTAATAAAAACCAAAAAAATAAACATTTTCAAAATAAAAACAAGAGTCCTTTAAAAGAAACATATTTGTATGTAAAAGTAAAACGAAAAATCTCCCAGTGTTAGAGAGAGAACATCTTGAATTAATATAAAATTATATATTATATAATAAAAATTAAAAATTAATAAAGAAACCGTAAAAAACAGTTGCAAGTAGTTTCTTTTACAATTTAAATGATTAACAAGGTAAGTGAAGTACAACTCAAGTAATTTATCTTTGTGCTAAAGGTAAACAGCTTTAATAATTCTTTCCTTTCAATTTCCTAGAAATTTATACAATTAAACAACTAGTTCGCTATATCAATATACGAGTAAATTGTTATATATGTAGTTAGAATAATAAAAATTTTTGATTTTCGTTTGTTTTCTGTTCTGAGATGTCGCAAATAATTTATTCATTCGATTTGAGAATCAGTTTTATTGTGTGCTCGTGTTTCATATATGCAAAAAGTTGTGATAATAAAAACAAAGACATGTAGTACACTTGTGAAGACGTCTATTATACACTATGTAATATAAAAGCAACTCTGTATATACTTAATCATTATTAAGGAAATTGGCAACTCTGTGCTTGCTTATGTTTTCTTACTTTGACGTATTGAATTGGCGGGAATTATTTCGTTCTTTTGTGCAGCTTTAGAAAATTTTCTTGTACATGTTCTGAAATTTATAAAGATTTGTGCATTTAATTGAAAATAAGTGGCTGGAAATGAAATGTAAAATACCAGAAATATCGTGGCATAATCGTGATCCAGTTTTAAGTGTTGATATTCAACCAAAATCAAATGCTAATAATAATTATTATCGTTTGGCTTCTGGTGGTACTGATGCTCATGTCTTAATTTGGTACGTTAAATTAACCTCGTCCGGGGAATATGGTGATATTGAATTGGATCTAGCCGCTGACCTGACGCGACATCAAAGAGCTGTTAATGTCGTCAAGTGGTCACCGAATGGTGAACTTTTGGCATCGGGAGACGATGAAAGTGTTGTCTTTATATGGAAACAGAAATCAGACAGTGAGCCACTGAATATTTTAGATTCTACAAACGAGCAAGACAAGGAAATCTGGATTACATTGAAAGTTTTGCGTGGTCATATGGAAGATATCTATGATTTGAGTTGGGCACCCAATTCATTGTATTTAGTATCTGGGTCGGTTGATAATTCGGCAATTATATGGGATATTCAGAAAGGTAAATCTATGGCCATTTTGAAAGATCACAAAGGATTTGTTCAAGGAGTGGCCTGGGATCCTAAAAATCAATATATAGCTACATTGAGTACAGACAGGTAAGGAAAATTACACAAAATTATGGAAATATGTTTGTGTTGTTTTTAAGCCTTTATTTCATAGCAATATGTTATTGAAAAGTTCGGTATATTCGATTTTTAGTAAACTTAAGGGATGACTTCCTAAACCCATTGCTATTTTTAGTAACACGTGAAAATTTGTTCTAAATGTAACCCTTACCGTACATTTAGGAAGTCAGCCACACTTTCCAGTAGGTTTTGGTTTAATATATTAAATGTACGTCATATATTTTCTTCTACTTAAAGGTATATGCGAATTTTTGATATACAAACGAAAAAAGTTCTTTATCGTGTAAGCAAGGGTACTTTGCCAGTCCCGGATGATAATTATCTGCATGGAAAACGCATGCGTTTATTTCACGATGATACACTGCAAACTTTCTTTAGACGTTTAAGTTTTACACCCGATGGTAAATTTTTACTAACTCCTGCCGGTGTTACAGATTATGATGGATGTACTAGACCTTTAAATACCACATATGTTTTTAGTCGTTATGGTTTTCGTCAGCCAGCTATTGTCCTGCCATGTCCAGACCAGTATACCGTGGCGGTTAAATGCTGCCCATTATTGTATAAGTTACGACCTTATAATGCAGAGAAAAATCCACCCGTTGTGCGCTTGCCCTATCGCATGATTTTTGCGGTCGCAACAAAAAGCTCAGTGTACTTCTATGATACACAACAGAAGCAACCATTTGCTTTAATTTCCAATATACATTACACCCGTTTGACCGATATCACCTGGTCAAATGATGGCCGTATTGTCGTTGTGTCGAGTACAGATGGGTTCTGTTCTCTTATAACCTTTGAACAAGGCGAACTGGGTGAGGAATACGAAAATTCAGAGGCAACGCTGGAAGCTGCTCTCGCACAAGTTACAAAGAAACCTAAAAAACAAAAGGATAGCGATGCTACGGGAAAGTCCAGAAAACCGTCTACAGACGATACTGCTCCTGTACAAAAAGAATTAGCTGCTGGACAAAAAGAACAGTTATTGGAAGCAATTGTTGAAGGAGAGAAAAATGAAATACCTATAGAGGTTAAAAATAAATCTAACAAGCCAGAGAGAGAGGAAGACAATATTACTAAGAAGGAAACATCCCCAGACAAAAAAGGTAAAGAAGAAAAATTAAAATCTGTTGATATAAACGAGGACGAAAAGCCAACTGCGACTGTGCTTGAAAACGATAATGTTCCTAAACCCATAGCCATTAAACGCAAACCAGGACCTATTGCTGAGTCAACCAATAACAACACAACCGAGGATAAATCAGAAACAAAAGCTATGCCTATAGCTATTAAACGTAAGACCGAATCTTCGGCAAACAGCGATGATAAAAATGAAATTTCAACAAAATCTGGCAATGAAAGTATATCTCCTAAAATTGCTGCTGTAATACCGGCCAAAGTTTTGACTGCTGAAATTATCATTGACAAAGAAATTTTAAGTTCGGATGAAAAATTCGAATCTCCAGAGAAGAAATGCCGCTCAGCCACACCAATAACAATACGAAGACATCCTCGTACACCCAATAGTTTGCCACAAACACCTACATCAATGTCAAAAATCCTAAAGAACCAAGCGGAATCCAGCAATCAATCCCCGATATCGTCCCTTGCAAAAGAAAATGGCACGCCGCTTCAAGATAAAAGGGCAAAGCCCATAGCTATCAGAAGAACTCCTCGTGCTATTATTTCATCACCATCTGTTGTTCCTACTACTTCATTAGTAGAAGAAGCTATGGATGCTTGGCCCTTAGAACAAAATTCTAAAGCAGAAATCACAAAAGAAACCTTATCATCCCAAGATGCCAAACAGTCCATTAAGGAAGCCGGCATAACACCCTTGCCAGTCAGTGAAACCACTTGCGAGCTTACTGAAGATATTCGTCTAGTGTATGAGGAAACAAATGAGGCAACTCCACTTAAAGAATCTTTGCCAAAGCCGTTAGATGTTGAGGAAACTAAAGCAGAAATTGTAGAAAAAATCGATCCAGATCCTCCAAAATTAAACACACCTAGTGGCAATAAAACACCAAGACGTGTAGCCTTGAAAACAATTTCTACACCTAAATCAAAAAAGAAATTGATAGATTAACAAATATTTGTAGACCTTGGAATTGCACTGTTAATTTATTATTATTTTTATTTTTTCAAAGTATTAAGTTTTGATAATAAAATATATGAAACAAATTGATAAACGGTCAAAAATTTATTTATTTATTTTTTAAAATACTATATATTCTTGCACATTTAATTACATTAAAAATTAAAATGTTATTTACTGCAAAATTTTACATAAATATTTGATATAAAAAGTTTTATTATTTATATTAAAAAAGAAATAGTTTACGTACGTAATTGTGTCGCATACCTCCACCCAATTACCAAGAAAATACCATGCACACTTTCAGGCTTTCGATTTCTTAGACGTTCGAGTTGGCAAAAATTTGGATTAAATTTCTTCAAATGGCAGCTTATATCTTAAGTCCTTGCAATCAGCTACTCAGCAAAATGTATGACGAAATTCGAGTCTTAAGACAGCAACACACAATTAGTAAATTTTTGGAATTTTTAAGTTTTTTGCATTTATCTCGGAAACGCGTAGCCGAAAATGGCCGTTTGACCCCATACGTACGAATTGCACCCGCTCAATCCGAAAATCACCATTAAATTTTGATTCGACCGAATTTTCACATTTTCCGAGTTTGGGTCTTAAGTCTTTTGTGTTTTTTTCTTCCAATACAGCTGCAGCATTAACATCAAAAGACTTAAGACACATACATGAAAAGGAGGGAAACCAAGGAAAATCAGCCTGTAGTTGAATCTTTTTGGTTATTTTCACGCTTAGCATCAATATGCGATTTTTAAATTGCTATAAATATTATGAACTTTAAGTATTTCCAACGTTCAATTACATTAAAAATTTTCTTAAGAAAATAATTGTTTTTTGCTCCTGTAACGAAGATATGTATTTAGTAAATACTAAAGTACAAATATACAGCCAAGGATAGTTTCATTTGCCTGAATCTGAAGAGATTAAAAAATTTCACTTGAAGGCTGATTTTCTTTCCTTGGATTCTCTCATTTTCCTGTATGTGTCTTAAGTCTTTCGATGTTCAGAAATAACAGAAAACTGTGATTGTCTTTTCCTGCCTGGATTGATAAAAAGCCAAAAATCCATTTTTTAATTTGTTAAATCTTCTTGCACATTTAATTGCATTACAAATGAAAATATTATTTAAACAAATTTTTTACACATGTATATAAATGTTTGATATAAAAATTTTTGTTGTTCATATTAAAAAAAAACAATTTTATGTACTTAATTATGGCGCATACCGCCGCCCACCATGTTTGGTGGCTGGGACTGTTGCTGTTGCTGCTGCTGCATTTGTTGCTGTTGCTGTAGATGTTGCTGCAGCTGCTGTTGCTGTAGCTGAAATTGTTGCTGATGCAATTGCTGTTGTAATTGCTGCTGTTGCTGCAATAATTGCATTTGATGCAACTGTTGTTGCTGTTGATTTAAACGTTGCGCTTGCGGCTGTTGTTGTTGTTGCTGCTGTTGTTGTTGTTGTTGCTGCTGCTGCGTTTGCTGTTGGTTTCCACTTTGTGTTTGAGCGCCAGAGCTATTTGTTACATTTTGCATAGATTGTTGTACTTGTTGCTGCTGCTGTTGGTTTGGCAAATTTACAAAATTCTGTTGCATAGTGTTAGTCTGAAATTGGATAGCCTGCTGGGATGCCATGGCTGCCTGCATGTTTGCTGTGCCAGATGCAGTGCTTTGGTCAATTGGTTTCTCAATATGTTTATCCTCTATATTTAGCCGACTGATGAAGCGTAAGCGCATTTGTAAAGCTGGACGCAAACGTTTAATAATCGCTTCGGATTCATTTTTAATTATATTGCCCACATGTATGTACTTAATGTGATATAGAAAATCACATATGGGATCCATATATTCTAAAGGTGCAGGACCGTGTTGTTTATCAACCACTTCCAGCATTTCATACAAAAGAATTGCAATACCAGCGACGGCATTCTGTTTCTCTTGTTCAATACGTTGTAAAAACGGTCCAAAAACGTGACACAAAAATACCAATTGGTGTTCGGTAACAACTCTTGGCTTAAGGGTGTCCTTAATGTATCTATTTTAGGAAAAAAAGGTATGTTATAGTCCCCCTTATAGTGGTTGGAGTATTTCGAATTCGTCGTCGTAGTTTTTGTAATGAATTAAAGAAGACTTCAACAGTTTTTCCTTAATCTAAGAGAAAAGTGTCGTAGTAGGATACTTACTTTGTCATGGTTGCCAATTTAAAGCCACCCATATGATGAAAAATTGAATGTGCCACGGCCAAAATAACTGCAAATGTCTTCTCAATCATGGCCTCACGCACAAGTTTAAAATTAAACATTTCGAAGGCATTAAATCTATATGACCAATGCAACATGTTTGGTAAATTCAAAACTTCCTGCAATCTTTCGTAAATTATACTCCAATAGGTCTCAGGCAATTCAGCCATAACTATGCCGACTGCATTTATGTAAGAGTGTATTTCTTTTTGCGGTATCAAAGCATAACCCTTGACAATAACATCGATAATATTATTGGCCACTATTTGAGGTGCAACCGGCAAACTTAAAAGTTCAACACACGTTACATACATGGCATGGGCAGAGGCATTAGAAAATTCATTAAAACGCCAATCAGTATTAAAGAAAACATTTTTGCTACTAATAGCTGCAATAAATTATTAAAACAATTAATGCCTTCTAAGGGAAAATAGTTGTGTATTATATGTAACTAAGTATACTTACTCTCAGCTAAACGTTTTATTAAATTCATATAATAGGCCAGTTCAGGGTTCCATAGAAGGTCGGGACTCTGTAGAAACAATTTATATTGTTCGCTGACACACCAGTTTGGAGGACGTATATCACAAAAGGCGCCAGTAACGGCGCTAACCTGAATAATAAAACAAATATTAGTAGGAAACAGGTATTGCCGCATGATAAAACTTTCTTTGAAAAGTTTTAAAATAAAAGAAAAAAACTGATTTTTTACTTACGAATTTTCTTTTCAAGGAAGGCCGATCCCTTAAAATACGCTCATAGAAATGCAAAGTGTTGTATAAATAAGTAATGGGACGATCTGGGCGGAAAGTGTACTTTTTAGCAAATATTTTTTTTTTCAATTTCACTTTATATGAAAATCAACGTTACCATGAAACTTATATAAAATACTCAAATGGTCCAAAATAACTTCGAGAATTTGAGGAACATGCTGCAAGGGCATTTCGATAAAACGATGCATTACGACATCCAATACAGGCAAAAATCGTAGACAAACATTTGAAAAATATACCGGCAGTGGGGGATGGGAAGCCGACTCATCTGGGGCAAATTTCTCGGGGTATTTTTGATGAAAGGACACATGTTTCTCGTGGCTTAAGAGAGAAAACTATAGACATTGCATAAAAGTGCAATTAATTAATTAACTTACCAATTACTTTGCTTCCAGTGATCTGGATTGTTTTCTTTGCAAAATTCAGTAATACGATTTCTAAGTTCAGATGTTTTAAGCAATAACAGTTGTATGATCAGGAAACAAACTTGAGCATCGTTGCCTTCATTGGTGCGCAAGGCCAAACACAAAACTACACGATCAATGGTAACAACATTGTATTTCCAAATCATATTGTTAATGGAATCCACGCTTTTGTGTATAAACTCTTTGCCATTGGAAGAAGCAACTTCACTTATCAGATAATCGCAAAGTTTACGCAAGTTTGCCGATAAGGCACGAGCGCTAATACCTTCCAAGATTCTTCAAAAAATACAAATTAGCCACGTTATATTGTCTATTAATAAAATTTCTACTCACTTGTAGGCCACCGGGTTTATATTATCAGTTTCCCATATCATTTTGTAAAGCAGGCACAAGAACAAGGGACTTGTATTGGGTTTTATAAAATGATTTATTATATCATTTTCATTGGTCATTGCAGACCAGTTGCGATATTCTTCTTCGACAGATTTCTTTAGCAGGCCTTTATTTTCTATTGGATGATTGTTCTGTGCAAAGAATTCGGCCAGTGCGGGTGGAAAGCAAGCCAGAGAATGCGTGGCCCATGCATGAGGTGTATTTTGCATTATAGTTGATAAGAGTTCTTTGCACCAAGCCTGCATGTCTTCGCCACAGCCGGTAACATGCATAGCACGGGCCAAGGTTAAAATCAACACGCGATTCAGTTCCTCACTTTCCGTTGAAGTCACTGAAGCCGGAGGTTTGTCATTAAAATAACGTGATAGCTGAGGTTGGAACTCTACCGAGCCCATGCCATTGATTAAACGAAGAGAAGTTGATTCAAAACTATTATGAGAAAAAATTATATCCACAACTTTCTGTTTAAGATTAAAACAAAGCAATTAAGCCCCTTACCATAAATTCAATTGCATTTTGTTGGTTTGAGGCAACGTGGCCAAAGAATGCAAATTCGAAAGCAGTTGTATTCTATACTGCGTGGGTATATGATGCATTTTATAGGAAAACATCTCAAGTAATATATGTAAAATGCCCCAAGCTTGATGTTTAAAAACTGCAGGAAATAATTGCACTGCCAAAACGAAAATACATAATTTGTATAATAATTAAATGCTTTGTAGGAAATAATTTCAAAACCTACACAAAAATCCTTTAATACCCAAAGATTCTATTTCTGTGTATACCAATAGACGAGCATATGTCTCTATTAGAGCAGGCGTGGGAACAGAAGTTTTAGCTTGGGCCTGTTTTATCATTTGTGTAACAAATCTAATAAAATAATATAAAACTTTAGCCGGAAACACAAGAATAATTCGGAATTCGGTTACCCATGTATAAGAGACATTTTACTGTGGACTGTCAAGCTGTCTAATACTGCCATAGAATAGGGTAAGGGTTGAATTGGAGCACCGCTTGCGGACTTTGCATTACCATTCAAGGCCTCCACAAGTATGTTCATGGGTCTTGCAAAAAACTCCTGGTTTGTAGAATAGGCATTGCAAACTAAAACAATGCGAAAATCATTGCTCAAGCTCATAGACATCATTGTAGTTGGCAATACTAAATGTTGCAGAAAACTAAACAAAAAATTAAACCCAAATATTTGATTATCTAAGTTTAATTTTTTTTTCCTTTTAACTTACTCATGATGACTTTTCAATGCTATTGGTAAGGGCCGTGTAATATTCATGTTTTCATTTCTCGTTTTCTTCATTAAATGAATCCATATACAAATAGGAGCCATCTATCAAATATAAACGTAATGTTAATATGAACCCACAAAAAACGAGTTTTAATTCAGAATAAGTTACCTGTCGCAATGAACATGACTTATTACAGTCTGGTAATGGCAATGGCTCTTGTTCCGGATATAATAAATCGAATAATTTAAACATGGGTAAGAAGCTTGTAAGCTATTAATGAGAAAAATAGTAGATTTAATAAAAAAGAAGAAAATTACACAAAAAATTTTAACAAAACTTACAGGATTCTTTTGTATACTGCCGGAAATAAATTGTAATAAAATCCACATTAATTGATCGCGTCCTTTACGCAGTTCCTTCTTCGAAAGCTGCAGATGAAAAGTTAATACAGATATTCCTGATAAAATATTATAAATGGAATAATTACCTTATCATATAAAGCCAACACTATGTGGGTAAAGCTTACAAAATGAAATAGAACAAAGTAAATCAATTGCGATGATAAATGCAACCATATCCATTCATTTTGTGTAATTTGTTCTTCTGGCACATTGAAGCTGCTTCCAGGAATATTTTCATTTGATTCCGTCATTTCCATTGCACTTACAATCAAATTGACCATTTGATCTTCCAATGTATTGCACCTTTGTTTCTGCTGTTTTTGCAAATTTAACATTATCGAGACCATTTCCTTCGAATAAGTTTGCCCCAAAACATATCGCAGCAATTGGGGTTGTTCGTCCATTAATTCTGGTTCATAAGGTAAATTACCTTTGAAGTTAAATTTGAGTGTATTGGGATCCAATTTCCATGAATTCATCATGTGGTCCGCATAACCGAAATGCTCCACAATGGGTAGCATATGCGTATGGCCAATTATGGATACCATTTGAGCAGTTTGACGAAATTCCTCGACTACATCAGTCATTAATTTGTTAAGTTTCTGTTCGATAAGATAGTGTAAATGACTAATTTTATTATTGATGTGTACTTATATATCTAAGTTTCTTTTCTCACCCAATGATAAGGAAATGGTTTTATTATTTCGTTAGCTATGAAATAGGCCGGTAGTAGACAATTATTGCGGTCGAATATATAACGTATGGTATCTTCTAGCGTTAGTAGTTGCGGTAAATATGTTACGTTTACATTGAGAGGAAATCGTTGGGCCTTGTCACGACATGCTTTCATTATTTCCCTGACGCCCTTGTAGTCAACATGATCAATAACGTTTTTAATTAAACGAAAGCTTTCTATCCAAAAATTTTTATTTTCGTAATTTAACTTTTCACATAGCAGAATCTTATCGCAGAGTAATCTATATACCATAAGCTGTATTTTTTCCAAAAAAAATCATAATTTCTCTACTTACTTTGCTGTTATTAAATGAGATTCTACCAATTTGCCAAGTGCAGACATTAACACCTTTAATTGATTTGTATTTGTGGCCGAAGCAGCTTTCTCCAAGTACTGACGTACAATACCCTCCTTGCTGTCCTGAGGCAGATTGCTGAATGCATTTACTATTGAATAGAAAATATTCTTTATTATAATTAACATATTACTAAGACTGGTCTTGACTTGCCAATGTCATTACAGAACTTTGTAGCTTTATCCTGCTCCCCTTCTGGGCGGTACACAATCACGCTGAGAAATGCTTCTTCAATAGGCTCGACTTTCTGCATTAAGATATTAATTTCTGTATATCTTTTATACATTATTAACTTACCAAATAGTTATTAACACAATCTAAAATTTCAGCATCCATGATACCACCAAGCAAATCAAGCGCATAAAAATAACAAGTGGGCAGACAAGCAAAACAAAAATGCCGGTATGAACTTTGCACTAATGAAAGTTCAATGTTTAACAAAGGTTAATCTCTCTTACATGTAGATATATATTTGAGCACACATATAACTTCGTAACATTTGTTTTAATTTCAATATTTACTTTAATTTTACATTCACGCACAAAATTTTACTTTTTCCCAAAATTCAATCAGCCATTGCGGTCTTCTTCTTTGAAAACAACTTGTCTTGTTGTTGTAAGGAACAGAGTTGGTAAAAATACCAAATTGTCAACAGCTGATTAGTGTCATCTACTTCTGTGTTACGCTTTACAACACTTGAAAGTTGCTATAAATTAAAAGCGGTTACATTAAGGTAACTTTGTAATTACGGTAATACATCAGCTAGGGAAACTTAGTGCATCAAACTGCCTACAAAAAACTAACAAATATAGCAATCTAGCTGCCAAACTCTATATCAAAAATTTATGAGTAACAATTCTGTATATATATACATATGTGTTTGAAATAATAACGCTTATTTGTTTGAGACGTTTTGGCAATATTTTTCAAATTTAAATTTTACGTTAAAAAGTTGGGTTCTTATTTTCAAAATTACAAACTGTGAGAAAATCTAAAATAAATTTCAAAATTGAAATGACTAAAATTTGGCATAAGCCATCACACAAAAGGAAAATGGTAACAATAAGAAATATGTTGTTATTTTTAAATTTTCATTTTTTTTTTTTTTATACTCATGTTAGTGGAAACGAATGTCTTTATATGGTAAAACCGTTTACTACTTACAGCCATTTCTAATACACTTATTAGATACTTGGCAGCAACCTGTACCATTTCCCACATTGTTTAAAATATTATATTCTTGCTTTTTAATCTTGTTAATTATGCTGCCCATTATTTATCCCATTATTATAGTCATAAGTTATTACGCTATAATACAATACCTATTGGAAAGGTAATGAAACAGTATTTTATTTATTTAAACAAAATAATAATTTGATTTCATTATTATTCAGCGCACTTCAAATATATTATCCTAGACATCTGGATGTTGTACACTATTTTATTGAACTTTACAATTTCGAAATATATAATGAAAAATATTTGGAGTTGCTAATCTTATGTATAGAAAGATGGCGTTATTTAATTATGGCTTCAGCTTCATGTATAGATTATATACGTTTGACTTTAGCTCTTGCAACGAGTTGAAAATATGTACGTTTAATGTTCATTTTATTTTATTTTGCAGATTTTATTTAAAATTTTAATATTATAATACATGTAAATGTGTGTTCAATTCAATTTATATTATAACTTAATATATGTTATTTTATTTGCAAAATTTTTATTTAAATTTTGTTTATAAATATTTGAAAATAAAGATATATTTTCTAAAAATTATTGTTTTCTATATTATATTGTATAAAATACATTTACTTAATTTGATGTTGCCTTAGAACATTTCATATGTATGTTCCTACCATTTGGAATAGAAGAGATAAAATTTGTTTTTATACTGCTTTAAATTCTTACACTTTGTAAATATACATTTGAAAATAATATGCGTATTTATAAAAATAAAAAATAAAACATATGTGTGGTGTATTAGAAAACAAAATTGCTGTAGGCAAATATTAATCCTCTGGTGGTCTTGCAGAGGGGTCATCACGATCAATAGGTGGTGGTGAGGTCAGCACTTCGACATTTTGTGCGGGACCCTGAGTGAGGTAGCCTGCAGTAGGATTGATACCTATATAAACGTTGATAGTAAGATCAATTTTATAACTTTTTTATATTAACAAAATTATAAAGTACCCGTTAAATATCCTCTTATATTTGTATCAGTTATAAATAGATCGTGTCGCTGATCTTTGAATTCTGACCAAATTGGGTGCTTGAGTAAAATTTGTGTTACGCGATCACCATAATTGAGATTATGCGTCATGCCTTTGAGTGCAGCTACAATTTGTGCTTTAACAGCTGATGCATTGTCGACATATTCCAAACGACTATCTAGTAAGCCCAAAAGATAAGGTATAAGCCCGACTTCCAATGACTGGCTTATTAGGGAATCCTATTCAAAATACCGTTAATAAATGATTAGTTAGTTCCTAAATTAAACATGTACAATACCAAAAAACCAAACTTGGGAATTTTCAATTATATAAATTTCAATTAAAATTACATGTTATTGTAATTTAGATTTTTTCCAAAACAATTACTTTTAAATGTAATTGTTTTTTATTCATTTTCAATTACATACAACAAAATGTAATTGCAACTGAAAATTTTCAATTTGTAATTCTAAGGAGTAATTAATTGCAAAATTTAATCATTACTGCAAGAAACTTACATGTTGATATTTAAATAAACGACTAAGAGTTTCACAGGACTTTTCTATACAATCTCGATTATGTTCCATACATCTCTTTAAGGGCATAATGCATTCCGTTTGAGAGACAGCACTAACGCAAAACTAATATTTAAAAAATAATAATATTTATTTATAAATTTAGTTAAATCTAAAAGTTTGCTGATCATTACCTCAGACAATGATAATTGATGTAATACTGATAATGTATTCTTTGGTTGTACGGCCAGCAAATTAAACAATTTAGGTATGTGACCCAGGACTGGAATATCATCCGCTAAATTCGGTTGAGAGCGCAAGAGTTCAACTAAAGCGTTAGTAGACAAATCTAACACATCTTTCTATAAATTGAAATCAACCACAAATTTATAAAATAATAACTAAAAACTTTAGATTTATTACCTCAGAAGAACTTTTACTAATTTGTTCGACTACAAAATCTAAGAGATCCGATAAAAATTGTTTGGGTTTGCGCAAGGTCCAGGCAGGATTTTCTACAAATAGACGCAAATAAACGCCAGCTACAACAACTTCGTTTGACACAATATCCTTTAGAATTTCTGGATCCTTCCAGAAGTGTTTAGAGTTTATTTTTTGTGCGCGATAGAAGCTAAAATAAAAGCCAATAAATAAGAAAAGAAAAAAATCTATTCAGCCAAGCAAAAATACCTTTCACACATATCATTTACAGCGTCACAAACCGTGTTGCGGGTTTTTTCATTCCATATGAGCTCTGGATGTTCATGTATCGATTCAAATAGTTGTACTGAAGTTTGGGGTGATTCTATCATGGCATCCACAAATAAAGCAGGTAAAAATTTCGATATTGTAATACGCACCTTAAAGAATTATCAAAATTAAAAAGAAACTCTACTAACGAAATTTAAAATAAAAATTACTTTAGGTCCACTTAGACGATCGGCCGTCATTTTGGCCATTATTTCTGCACACATTTCTCTTATCAACGGATTGCGTGAATTGCTAAACATGTCCAGTAAATAGATGACGGCGCCTTTCATTTGAGCTTCTTTAATCATTTCTTGAACATTCATAAGACCTGACATTGTTTCCAAAACTTTTTGCTGGCTGGCTCTCAAGTCGGGGTCTTTAAGAGCAACTAAAAAGCTGCCTAAAACCTCACAAGCGGCAATTTCACTTACACAATCTTTATTGCGCGAAACCAAAGCCACAACTTCTAAGGCAACCGTTTTTACTGTAGTATTCTGAAATAACAAAAATACAAAGTTAATATAATTTAATATTTTCTAAAAAAAAACTTATCACTCACTTGGGCAAACAAATTGTTCGCCAAAAATCCAAATATCATATCGAAATTTCCAATACATTGAATTTCCACTTCATGATTGGCTTTAATGACCGCTATCAACGCCTTAAGCACCATTATTATATGTTGCTCGATATTTGGATCATTACCGAAATCATATTTATACTGAGTTTGTATCTGTTGTTGTTCCAGAAATGCTTCCGTTTCCAATTTTTTACGAGATTTTGAGCGATTGTATGCATTTAGTACTTCATCAAATGTACTGCCGGTTTTATTTTGCTTCAATTGCGGATGATTTGGTGCTAAAGTCGGCTTAAGTACACCATCCCTCGTGCTACTTAGTGTAGGCGAAATAGCGTCTGAATACGCTATTGTATTTGAAAGTTTCACCTTTGACATAAAGTGATAAGCTTGCTTAAGATATTCCAATAAATCTAAAGTAAATTGCTTAGGATTAACTATAGGAAATGTAGGCATATCGTTGTATATTCGTATAAAAACGCCACCAATTTGCAATTCATCTCTGTGAAGCAGAATTTATAAGTTTGAAAAATGAAGTTTCAAACAGAACTTTTTTTAGCTGTTGACTTACTTGTGAGCATCGAATTCGAATTGCGCCACCATCTCATGAATCTCTGCAATATCATCAAAGGTTTCTTTAACGCTTGCTGAACGTTGTTGTTCTAGGAAATCTAATAATTGAGCTCTTGTGGCATTATCCCATATCAAATAGGGATTCCGGGTGTTAGAGGTAAGTATTTTTAAAATCTATAAAGAAAATAAATTTAAAAATAGAAATATTTTTCAACAAAATATAACAAATATCTCGAATCAACTCATTCAAAAATTACTGTAATTAACGTTACAGTGTTCCTCAAACATTTAAGGGTAAATTTTATACCCGTATCTATTAAGTCGCAGTACATAAATACATATCGTTAGCTGAAATCCAAAATAGCGTAACTACACTTTTTAAATTTTATAGAAGAGAGAAAAAATTAACGGCCCAATTGTGAATAAAATTCCGCCAAAAATTTCTCCCTTTTCCGATTAGCATTTTTTGTTTTCCCTATTAATTGCTTTTACTTGGAATTTTTCGGAAATTTATTCATAATTAATTTATAATACCGTCGCTGAAGGCTATGATAAATGTATTTCGATGTAATACAAAATAATTAATTTAAAATGCGATTTTTAATTATTATTATTTATGTTAGTTACGTGTTTTAGCATATCAGCTAATGATATGTGCATCACTTCTATTTTCGTCTTCTTAAGAAGTCATATTAGCAACTTCCAAAAATCGAAATAAGAAGCTTGTTTTTTGTCATGCAGTGTACTCATTGTGAGTAATAATGTATTGATATAATTCTCAATTGGTCAATATTAATTAAATTAATTAAATTATTATTGTATAATTCACGTTTAATAAAAATTTGTATCAGATTACTGTAAGACACAAAAGAAACGTAAGGGATCTAACAAGAAATATAAGTGTATGGTTGTTTTGTAAGTTTACGTCATGGGGTCGGATTCCATAACGCTGATTGTTTCAAAATAAAATGTGCAAAATAAGTAAGAGAAAATCGCTCACCTCATTGTCTTTTTCTTTTGTTAATTTATTTGCTATATACTTGGTTAGCAAGCGATCCAGCACTTGTTTCACCACCATATTCTGAGCATCAGATGTCACCATATATTTTTGACGAAGCAAATCCAAGGCCTTAGCACATTGATCGGGTGTGGCAACTTCGGATTTTTCACTACCCGTTGAATTCTGTTTACTAACAACACTCGATGAGTTGCTACCACTCTCCTGACCCGATGTGATTGCAAGCTGTTTGTTTAAAGGATTTTGTGCATTTTGAGTGTATGCCGTTTTGGGTTTAGGTGGTATCGACGGTGCCTTAACGTTTGCCACTGCCGCACTGGCTGTAGGAGAATTATTTTCAGAAGAAGCTACGGACTTAATTTCAGGTGTAGTACGCAATTCAAGGCCATAGCCAGCTAAAGCTATACAGGCAAGTATGGACATTTTGGCTAACGTATTGGCCTGCTGTTGTTGGTTGGTTTTATCACTGGCCTCTACGCCACTTTCGTCCAGTGTATAGTCGTATTCAAAGCAGAAAAGTAATAAAGACCACAACACTCCATTGCAGGTTAGATTACACTGCAATTCATAATTGTTTGCAGCCAAACTTGTTACCAAACTAACAGATAGAGTGTGTTTGAAATAGACCACACGACACACATCGGACATGAGACGCGGAAGCGAGATAATCTTTTGTTTACATTTTTCAAAATTGCAGGCAACCTCAAAGCAACGCGTTACATTCGAAATAACTTGATAATGCAGAGAATCCGGTTTAGAATCGGCACCCATTATGGATACACATCTATCGTAAGCTTCTAGCAAGGCCTCAATACCTTCCTCCCTTCTCAACTCTTCTGCATTTAAGGCTGAACAGTGAACGGTATGATAACAAAGTTCAGAGGCAGCAGTCAGCAGTTGTGTTTCTTTAGAGAACAACTCATCATCCTTGGTCTCCAAACGTATGGTCGTTATAAGTTGAGGATAACCAGCATATTTATAGGGACGCAGTACTTAAAATAAGAAATATGTGTATGCTTTTAATTTACTACCAAAAAAAACACTTACCATCTGCATAACGTTCAAAAAGAATACTTTGTGTTCTCAAAATCAATACAATATTATTGGGATCTGGACCACCAGAACTCCAAACACTACGCGAGCACAAAAACTCATACGCTTGATTAACTCGTTCGAAAATTTCACGGCCATTGGGATTTTTGTCCGGATGATACATTTGGGCCAAGCGATAATAACTTTTGCGTATCATCGATTCATCCGGTTTCGGATGTTTATTTAAGTCTATACCCAAATCGTTGTAGGCTTGTTGGACGGTCATTTGAGGTGGTTTCTTCTCCACTTCCTTACGCCAGGCATCTAATGTATGCTTCAGTAATTGTACTGGATCACTTATTGGCCAATTAGGGAACTTTTGAGTATCACAGAGATGTCTCAAATAATAAATATGGCAGAATAATTCATTTTCCAGTTGCGGATAGCTTATAGCTGGTATGGCAAGATAGGGATATCTGCAAATATGATCAAGTTAATTGAGAGTATAGTTATATCTTGGAGGGGTTATCTTGGGTAAAGATTCCCTAATGATTTGCATTAGCAACAGTGAAATGCGCATAGGATCCAGCTAACCCCTCAATAATCAATTTCAATGTAATTTTAATAAAAAAAAAATATTTTACTGAATAAGTAAAATAATTAAAAATTTGGATTATTAGTGCGTTAAAAAATGTCAAACCTATGGCCTATTTCGCAGCTGCGAAACAAAACTTTCGACTGAAAATTTATATTGAAAACAGCAATAAAATATGAACATTTGTTTTTGTTTTCAATATATGTATGTAAGTTGTAAGTCGAAAGTTTTCTTTCGCAGTTGTGAAATAGGCCATTAAACTGTAACAATTCCCCAAAAAATATATGTTCGCATTTGTTCCTCTAAAGAGCGTCAACTCAAAATTTACAAATATTCAGAGAGAGCAAATAACTGTTATATTTTTTTATTTTCATATATCGTTACCTTAATATAGAAAGGCCCGAACTAATTTTTTTGAAATCGAGTTTTTTGTCTATTTCGATAGAATCCTATGTATCGAAAAATGCAAAAATCTCGATTTCTATAAAAGTATGAGTCAGGGCCTTTCTATATTAAGGTAACGATATGTACTTGTATATCATAAGCAAGTATAAAGCTGTATTTTTTGGAGACAGAGTAGAGAAAATGATGTGAAATTTTTACAGTGGGTAGACATTACTACTGTTACATATATGTACATATGTATATAGTTTTCTTGCAAAAAGTGAAAATTGCGAAATTTTAAGTTGACGCTCTTTAGAGGAACTAGCGCGTGTATAAGAGTATATGAGAGTATATTATTACCTTAATATAGAAAGGCCCTAAATCATTATTTTTTTTAAATCGACATTTTTGCATTTTTCGGTACATTAGACGTTCTTCTATCGAGATATAAAAAAAACTCGATTTCTAAAAAAGAATGAGTTAGGGCCTCTCTATATTAAGGTAACGAAATGCCTACATACATTAAGTATATTTGCCTCTGCTGAAAATTTTAAAATTTTGAGTTGATCCCTTTACAGAAACAAGAGCGTTGTGTTAAGATAAGAGGTTTTATCTGCACAATCGCTTGTATTTTTTTAATGTACCCTGCTAGAATTTTATTTATATTGCTTTTATAAGGAAGTTAAGCAGAACTCAAACCAAATGTTTTTGAATACACTTTGTTATTCATAACAAACACAAATTTTTTTAAAAATATTACCCTATACGAAAATATAAATAATTTTTTCTATATGGCATGATGGCTTTTGTCATCTCACCTGGCCATGGTGTGACCTCTAAGGCGTGGTGTAAAATCTGCTATATGAGCTGCAATTTTCTCTATTAAAAGTCTTCTCATTTCTGAACTCCATATTACCTCGGGTGTATCGAATTCACCCAAAAATATTTCAGCAAACTTTTCTGCACTATAATTTTCCAGGAAGCAAACCATGGCTTCGGGCAAAAGCTGACCCAATATGCTGCGATGCATTATGCCAGATTGTGATGATTCTTCACTGCGAAAGCCCTGCTTCATGTGAGTCATTTTAAGGAATTTTGTAATGGGCAAAATATTGCTGCCACTGTACATGAGCATAAAATAAAAAACGCCCGTTAAATAAACTTTCGGCATTTCGGGATTGTCTTGCATTATTTGACATAACAGTGTAGCGACGCGTTCTAGGAGGCCGGGATCATGGGTCAAACAAACTTGTACAATGTGAGGTAAACATATAAATTCGGAAAGTTTTCGCGATAGTTTTGGCCCGGGTATTAGAACGGCTTGACCATTTTGTGTGCGGGAGGGAAAGAAGCTAGTGCACTTAATGAGTATGTCTAATATCATTGAAGATAGTTCTGTTTCATTGTATAAAGGTTGTCCCTTGGCAATAAGGCACCATTTAAGTTGTGGTATTTGTTGCAATGAACGCCAACCATCCATGCCAATAGCCCAACATCTAGTTTTCGGCGTGATAACACCTTTAGACCACAATTCTTTCAATTCCGAATAGGTTATAGGTCCCTGGCGTTCCGGTTTTTGTCCTTCCTTCTCGATGTTATAATACCAGTCCTTTTCTTCGTATTGCTGCATGTTGGGACCGGCTTCAATCACATTCGTTTTGGTATTCGGCTGAGCACGGCCTTGATGTAGATGAGCCAATGTAATAAGATCTACTAGACATTGAACGTGATCAACCAAAGGACGACAATTAGATTTTTCCAAAACCAAACAAGATATAAGATTTATAAGAGCATCTCGCAGGGAGGGGGAGTAACACTAAAACATGGAAATTTTTAACGTAATTAGTTTTTTATTGTTGGTTTCATTCATAACTTCGGTCAAGATTCCGATATTAAGAAGGGATTGATTGTTTTATAATTTTTAAAGGAATAAAATAAAAGGAACATGCTGTTTCTTGAAAATCTTTTTCCAACTTACTCTATCACTTAATTGCAAAATATAGGACATGTCACCAAACTGTCCGATTTCCTTGTGATAACGCCTATACACTTTAGCCAGGGCTTGTAAGGATGTCACTGTCAATTGATCATCGTTGACACGTTGTCGACATAATACACGACGATATAAAGCATTAAACAATTCAATTCTACAAAAAAAAAAAAAGATTATTAGTGGATTTCCTTAGAATAAAACAAAAAATGAAACCTACGGATCTTTAACTAAATTTTGAGGCCAGTCGTCCTTTTCCAATATCAAACGTATATAGTAATCACCGATTTGAATCTCATCAGCCAAACACTAGATAAATACAAATTTGTAGACATTAAGATTTATACGTGGGTTCATTTCATGAAAAATGTTTCATTCAAAATAACAAAAGACTTGAGAATATTAAAAAAAATCCCTCAAATTCTTGCTTTCTTATCTGCACATCTTAGCAGCAACAACTGTTTTATGAGGCCCATTTCATGAAAAATTTTACTTTTAATAATAGATCATTAAGTACATAGAAAATACAAAAAAAAAATAGGGTCCCGTACAAAATAGTTGGAAAGGAACCCTATTGCTTTCCCTACGATGTCCGAAAACTATTAAAAATCCTATAATCAAAAAATCGCCAAAAACCGAAAAAATCGCCAAAACGAAAAAAAAGTGCAATAACTAAAATAAATCGCTAATACTAAAATAAATCGCTAAGAGCCGAAAAAATCGGCAAAAAACGAAATTGTAAAAAATTAAAAAAAAAACGCCAAAACTAAGAAAAAGGTCCAAAATAAAAACAATCGCTAAAACTATAAAAAATCGTCAAGAACCGAAAAAATCGCCAAAAACGAAAAAAGGCCAAATGGAATAAAAAACAAACAAAAATTAAATAAATTACAATAAAGGAAAAATGCGCCAAAACTAAAAAAATCGACAAAAAATTAAAAAAGTTTACTGAGTACTTAATTTTTTTTAAATATTCGATTATATAGGCTAAAGTTTATAAAGTATTACATATCGTTACCTTAATATAGAAAGACCCAAGCTCATTCCACCTTATTGTGAGTGGTGTCGTCGAAGTCACATCAAGACGACAGTAAATACTGTCACTTGTCTACTCTTTATCGGCAACAACTGGCTCTTGTTGACAATCTCTTACTAATCTCTAAGGCTTTGTAAATTAATGGAGCATGTTAATAGTAGTCAATTGTTGTTGTAAAGTATTACATATCAATAAATGTTCTTCCATCGAAATATACAAAAAAAAAATCGTTTTCAAAAAAATTATGAATTAGGGCCTTTCTAAATTAAGGTAACGATATGTATGTTTTGTCCGTATGGGACTCTTGGTGTGCGAGACAAAGTCGCACTTTTCAGAATTTATTATATATCTTTACCTGATATGTTACTTCAAACTCTTGATAATTCCAAGCAACAATCATATTGCCAGCCAAATCGCGGTCATTTATAAACTGACGTAACTCATTTTCCAAGCATATACGCAATTCTTCCCGAGTCTGACATAAAGTAAATTTCAATATTTTAATAAGTATTAATATGTCAGAAAGCAATTTACCTTGTGGTTCCATATTAAATTGGGTATACTATGATCTTTGGAAAAATTATAAAAGAAAAAGGGTAGATTTACTATAGAGTCAGTAGTTTTTTTACGTTGTCGTCTATTACGCAAAACCACAGGCCTATTTTTTAAAGCTTGTGCAGCAGGATCCTGCTGTTCTATTAAATTCAGGCCCCAGTGTTTTATGCCCTACAAAAATAAAAATAATATAAATGTACATACATATGTATATGAATATGCATATGTATTTTAAAAATATGCAAAGTATTTATAAGCCTACCTGTAAATGCTTTTCAATCACATTTTTTCGTGTTTTATTAGAATGTTGTATGGCGAATTTTAAATTATCCCTGAAATTCAGTTTATCTTCTTCAACATCGGCTTCAGGGACTGTATCTTCGGATTCCAGGAACATTAACAAGCCGGCAGGCTATAAAAAATTATCAAATGAAAAACAAACATATATGCATGTAGGTATTTTTATAACTTACAAATATACGTTTAAACAATTCCATGGCTTCAAAACTGTCTGTTATCCAAAGACCTATTAAATGTCTAGATAATTGTCGATGTGTGGTAAGCGTGGGATCATTTGAAGGCGTATATAAAGCCACTAGCAAGTGCCTGCACAATGCAGCTTCATCGAGGGCCAACGATTGCATTTGTTCGGCCACTTTTTGTTCACCCTCCTCTATGATGGCTCTCAAAACTAAGCCAGCACCTTTGACAATCGCCAAAGAAGGATGTTGAAAGAGCTTATATAAATAGCGACCCCTTTCTGCCACCAGTTCCAATAGTATGTCGAATTGTTTACCATCGGTAGTCTCTGAATAAGGCACACATAGGGCAAATGTGAGAAAGTCTAACATGGCCGATAAAACCAAGGCTCCACTGCCATGGCTAACATGATTGGTCCACATGTTGAGTAAAGTCTCTAAAAATGTTTTCGATGATAGTATGGATGACTTATTCAATTGCTCTTGCTTTAAATCATGATCAGCATTCACTGAATGCATTAAAGAATTTATCATATCGATGGCTGAATATGTTACGGCCAAATCTTTGCGTCTCAGGGCAGCTACTATCTTTGTGCCAATTATCTCACGAAAACCTGGCAGGTTTGTAAATGCAGCATAACCAGTTTTACTGGCTAGCAAGCGAGTTAGACCATGGAAAATAGCTTCTAGTTCGTGATTTGTTAACTGAGCTGTGGGATTGTCGACTTCTTTTTGAGCCAACGCTTGCAGAGCACTGAGAATTAACTTTTCTTTATTTTCCGCAAAAAGGCTCTGGAAAAAGAAAATAGGAAAGAAATTTTTCTAACAACGAAATATTTTAATGTTGCAAATAAAAAAAAAAAAAAAAATAAGTAATCTCTTTAGACAAATTGCCAAATATCTAGGGAATAATTTTTAAAACAATTATATTCTGATGCATAAAATAGGTCCTTCACAAAATATTTTATAAATTAAAGACTACTTACGTCTTGTGTAACACTATAATTCAGACCACTGTGCGGCACATTGGCATTAAATCGTTCCAAAACTTCGTAACGTTTAGCGGGATTTTGAAAGTTATTTATAACCAAACGTAAAAGATTTGTCTCAGTTTCTTCGTCTACCATGTTGTAAAGCGGCACATAACGTTTGCCACGTGGTGTATTTACGATGCGTATATGAACGTCTTTATTACCACTCGATCGAACAGCATCAAGTAAAGTGGCCAATAACGAATCGCGATCATTTGTTGTATAGGAGCGAACAATACCGTTTTTATATTCAATGCAAAACTTCTGTAAATTATCTTTATCACGTATTAAAGCAAAAACATCGGAAAGTGGGCGTAGAGTGCAAACACTATATGTTTGTGGATCGCGTTCCAAGAGGGTTACTTCCGTTAAGCAAAGTATGCGTTTTACTGGATCGGGATGACGAGATGTATGTTTTTGTACGGTGAACTCGGTCATAGATGTTTGAAACTGATCGCCACTGTAATAAAATATTTATTTACAGGCACTTTATTTTATTTTTTGAAAATTTGTAAATATATACCTATATTTTCCAAATCTTTGCCTTTCAAATTGTTCCAGTGTTATTTGTGATTTAAGTATCTTTATGTCTATGCCCAAATATTGTGTAGATTTTTGTGCTATATTTTGCACAATTTCATGATGATTGAGGGCCTTGAAGAGATGCAAACGACTGAAGCCACCGTAGGCCATAACAATGCCACCTTCATAGTCCGAAATTCCTGCTTAATTCACATTCGAAGGAAAACATAAGATGAAACATATGTCAAATAAATAGGTTAAGGAAGCTAAGATACAATAGCAAACATATTTAGTAGACATCCGTTATTCTCTTGTCTGATTATTGTTTTTATCTCAAAATTCGGTTCAAGTAAAGAAAAGTTGTTGGGGGATATAAGAATATATATGTACATATTTATGTAAGTAAAAATTTTCTTCGAAAATTATATCATTTGAATACTTAAAACATAATTACCCCAATTAGTTTCTTATTTAGTTGTATTAATTACTATAATTTGCAGCAAGTTCGTTATGCTCGTGGTTTTAAAACTCTATTCGTTATTAAAATTAAAAATTATTTGAACCTCTTTGGACGGATTAACTATAGCAGCAGAAATCGTGTTATAAAAATCGAGTACATATATTGAAGCACAAAGGGAAAAACTTTTTATAAATTCTATGTGTATATGAAAATTTTCACTAATATTCTCCTATGCTAACTAAATGAAATATTCATATGTATATATTTACAAACCATCACCAAAATGTTTTGTGTCAAGCCAGACGCATGTTTTAATATATTTGATTGTTTTTATCAAAGGCTGGTATTCGATTTCCTGCATTTTATAGCATAAGCTTGTTTAGTAAATTATACATATGTATGTAAGTGCAACCTTCCTTATAGTATCACCCAAAATACTACTATAAAGACAAATGATCTTTGAAAGTCGATTCCACAAAACTATCTTCACACTTTCATCCATATTTGATACATCGAATATTTAAGCGGAATTAAGACAATGTTTACTAAGCTATAATCCATTCGGAATAATTTTACAGCGTAAAAAGTGTAATACCTATTATGCCTTCAATATCCTTGTACATATAGCTTGCTAGTATCTCATTGGTGGTGGGATCCAGCTGATCTAATGAACAAGGAGTTACCTCCAACATTGTGGGTAAACTAATGCCAGACCAGTGGTATTTATAAGCCGAAAAACGCTGAAATTAAAGATTGAAAACACATACATATTTAAATTTGCACAAAAGAATTATGACAGCATGATAATTTAGAAATGCGTACCTGAGAGTTTTTAGGTTTATCAGCAAATTCTTTATAGTATTTTAAAATAGATGTTAAAATATCATTGCGGTAATCGGAGCTTAGCTTAATTGAATCTAATTTTTTATCTTTTTTAACAGTCAATATAAATTCATTCGGAATCTGAAAGCAAATTACATAAATTATATGCATTCATAAACACCTGCATAGATATATACATATGTACATACATATCCAGGTATGCATATCGATATGTACATATGTATGTAAATTTTTAACTCACATTTGAATTTTTTGTCGGTGCTGCAGATACTATATCGGAATAGGACCACCTATTGGTTAAATCTAACTTATCGGGATTATAGGTTGATATTCCAATATTGCCGATTGCTAAAATGCGTTTGTATTTTCCCTTCCAGGAATGTTTTGTCACAAGAAAACATTCCAAATCAATGCTCTCCTTAGGAGGCATCATTTTGAACGTCTTATCAAAAATTAACTTGGTATTCACAACAAATAATGTATATTTTTTATCAATCTACTGAAGATTTCTTAATCTGCAATGAAGAAAGAGAAACAACACAAAACATGAAATTATATGATAAAAAAAAAAAACAAGCAACACATATGAACAAAAAAATAATACAAAAATTACCACTGTTTGACTCATTATTAAAGCCATAATCTACAATTATTAGACATACTCAAACAGTAGTAATAATATATTTTCCCTTTATATGAGTGCTTAATTGAAATTTACATAGGAATTTAATTATTGCGTGCACCACGATGAATGCTTTTATCAATGTAAAGCTGTGTCTCAAAATTGTCAATGGAGTCTCAAATCGAACTTCATTATTAAGTTTGGAAAAAGGGGAGTAAACGTCATACATGCGATTTTTTCTTGTTTTTGTTGCACTGCTGAAAACACAGCGGTCACTTGCAGTTTTATTTATGTTATCTTTGTATAACTTCAAAATCTCTTATTTATTGCACACTTTTCTATAAAAAACAGCATTCTTTTTTAATTGACTATTATTATTAAAATTGCAATTATCTTTTTATATATTTCTGCTACAAATTTCATTTGGTTTGATTTTCTTTGCAAAAAAAATGTATTAACTCACACAACAAATTTGTTCTTCTATTGTCAATTGCGAGATGACATTTCATTATTTACGTAAAAGCAATACTACTTTAATAGTCATCCTTAATACTATCACTACTAATTTGTGTTACTAGTTGGGGAATACGTTTTGAGATTTTTGGGAATTCAACTATATTAAACCGGGACAGATTATTTAACAAGTCAGTCTGATTATTGATGCAATTTTTATTTATTTATTTTAAGACGAATAACATTATTGCTATGAGAAAAAATACGTAATTCATACGGAAGAATGTTCCAATATCGCGCTACTCTCACAGTAAATGACCTTTCAAATAAAGAACATTTAATTCTTGGTATTATTACTTGTTTGTTTCTAATAGACCTAGATAAGGTAAACATACTACGCAAGAGTTTAGGTACGCTGCTTTTTATGATACGATGGAAAAATACTAAGTTACGCATACTCACAAACTGATTAAAGGAGCAACCTAAATTTTTTTAACTAATTCAGAGACATGTTCGCGACGTCGTAGATTAAAAACGAACCTAACTATCGAATTAAGAGCATATCCTAATATTTTCAGATTCTTAGCAATTGAGCCAGATATAACTTCTATGCCATATAATATGTGAGGCATCATTAGTGAGTGAGCTATTCGTCTCTTGACATCAGCAGGCAAGAAGATTCGCATGGCATAAATTCTACGTAGCGTATTAGTTATTCTACGAAATATAAGATCAAAGTCTGCTTCAAAACTCAAGCGATTGTCAATCATAACACCTAGGCATTTATGATGACAAACAAATTCAATGCGAGAATTACAGACGAGTAAATTAAAATGAGGTAATTGAGTACCAAGAGGGCCAAAAATCATTGCCTTAGACTTAGAAGGATTTACCGAGAGTGAGTTATCATCCAACCATTTCGAAATTCTATTAAGACTATAGTTAATATTTGACTCCAATACGTCAGGGTAGTAACGATCTGAGGTGAGCAAGAGAAAAATGTCATCAGCAAACAAAAAGGGCGTACAAATATTAGAAGCAATTACATTAGGCAGGTTATTAATATAAAGTAAGAATAACAATGGACCAAAAACTGAACCTTGTGGAACACCAGAATTTAGAGGCAATAAGCCTGAGCGTTTACCAAGAATCTCAACAAATTGCTTTCTCTCTGAAAGGTACGACATAATAAGCTTACATGCAGATCTAGAGAAGTTAAATGTATCCCTGAGTATAGTTACCATAGTGGAAAAACATATGGAGTTAAAGGCTTTAGTTAGATCCAAAGATACTAATACACTTAGTTTTCCATCATTAGTATTATTTCTAATACTATCCGTTAAGGTCAAAAGAAGCGAGGTAGTACTATAACCCTTTCGAAAAGCATATTGTGAGTCAGTAATTCTGCCTCCCAGAGAAAAAAGAGTTTGATCTTTAATAATATGCTCTACTACTTTCGACAGTGATGGTAGTATCGAGATAGGTCGAGATATTTAATATTATCATGAAAATATGGTTGGTCTAGTTGCTCGATCCATTTTTGTGTAACCATATTTTATAAACTTACTTTGTAGAATATGTATTAAAAAATAAATAAAATATGTCAGCTTTATTTATAAAACTTACTAAGGCTTTATAAAGGGTTCTTCAAACAAATTTTCATACAAATTTTCTTAAAAATAATTGAAAAATACTTGCCAAAAATAACTAATTTGCGTGTTGTTTAACTTTTTTGGTCACAAATCATTATTGTGCGTTTTTTTTAAACGAAAAAAAGGCTTTATAAATTGTACACTCAAAAATTCATACATTAATGCATATTTATTTATTGATATGAACTAAAAAATAATCACACATTTTAATTTTAGTGCAATTTTCTGTGCTCGCACGTTAAGTTCAGTTATTCAGTTGAGCAAATCAGGTTTTTTAAAATTCGGATTCGGCCAAAATGGAATTTAATTCACCATTTTTCACGCAAAATAAACATGGGCAACTCTGCGTAAATTTATCGATATCTCCTCCTATAAAAACACGGTTAGTACTATTTTTTGCAACCAAGTGTGCAAAAAAAATCGAAATAGTTGTTTTCCTTCTTGCAGCAAGTTAAAAAATATTTTTTTTTTGTTTATCAGACAGCGACAGAAAAATATGCAAAAATATGAAAAATTGGAAAAGATCGGTGAGGGTACCTATGGTACTGTGTTTAAAGGTCGTAATAGAGAAACTATGGAAATTGTTGCGCTGAAGCGAGTGCGTTTAGATGAGGATGACGAAGGTGTGCCTTCGTCAGCCTTACGCGAGATTTGCTTGCTCAAAGTAAGTAATATTCCAATAAAGTCTAAAATCAAGCAACATTTTTTATTCCTAAACCGTAGGAACTCAAACACAAGAATATTGTGCGATTGTATGATGTTTTGCATTCGGAAAAGAAACTGACTTTGGTTTTTGAACACTGTGATCAGGACTTGAAGAAATATTTTGATAGCTTGAATGGTGATATCGATATGCAAGTATGTCGAAGCTTCATGCTGCAATTGCTAAGAGGTTTGGCATTTTGTCATAGTCGTAATGTTTTGCATAGAGACTTAAAGCCACAAAACTTATTGATCAACAAGAATGGGGAGCTGAAACTAGCCGATTTTGGTAAGCAAGGAATTGAGTACACATAAATATTTAGCTGTTATTAAGATATTTGTTGAAGGTTTGGCAAGAGCTTTTGGCATACCTGTGAAATGTTATTCCGCAGAAGTGGTTACTTTGTGGTACCGTCCACCCGATGTTTTATTTGGTGCTAAATTGTACACAACGAGTATAGATATGTGGTCAGCAGGATGCATATTTGCTGAATTGGCTGATGCTGGTAGACCTTTGTTTCCCGGATCTGATGTTTTAGATCAATTAATGAAAATATTTAGGGTATTGGGTACACCTACTGAAGATACTTGGCCTGGTGTTACTCATCTATCTGATTATGTAGCTTTGCCGCGTAAGAAAAAATTTCAAGTGTTACCTGTTGAAATAGTTGTGTAATTGAAATATTTATTTTAGATTTCCCCGCCATTACTTCTTGGAGTCAGATTGTACCCCGTTTAAATTCAAAGGGCCGTGATCTGTTGCAAAAGCTATTAATATGTCGTCCCAATCAACGTATTAGCGCTGAGCAAGCTATGCAACATCCATATTTTACTGATGGCCATTAGACTAAAAACGCTTACAAGGATTCCATTAAACCAAAAATTTGTATACGTTACACTTAAGTGTAACTTCAAGAGGAATTCTCCTGGTACCAAACCGTTTATTTTTTCTTTTTATTTATTTATTTTAAAATATAAAATGTTTGCTTGTTTTACCATTAAAATTACTTATTTTCTTGTAAATTGTATGCAAAATTAAGACTTGTAATTTAATGATATTAGCCATTTATTATTTTAAACTTTAAGAACAATTAATTTTAGGATATATGCAATTTGAAAACATGTAATTAAACCAAATTAAGAGAAATAAACTAATTTAATAATAATAGATATTTTTGAGGATTAACTTTTTAAATATTTAGACAAACTCGAAAGAATAGAACACCTGTACAGAATTTATAGAGGAAACAGTCACTCACCTATAATGCGGTTTGCGAATTCACAACGAGACAGACGTTTTAAAAATGACGTCTTAAATTTAACACTTATGTATGTACAATATCATAAGGGTGATAAATTTTTTATTTGGCTATAAGCTGCAATGGGTAATTGGCTTGTTTCTTTGAGGTCTGCTGCAACAGTGGTTGATTCATATTGGTGTTTTAAACCGAATTTCAAAATAGTCAAACCCGTCACAAGGCTTCAAAAAGAGCCGCCGCTACTTAGAATTTGGTCAGCATAGAAGTGTAGTAACGTCAAAACAAACAGCCTCCCCTTTTCAAGTTAAAAAAAGTAAACACTCCAAGTTGCGAATTGTGCGCATGTTCCTTTTTCTGGTGGAAAAGTTCAGCCGGCCAAAATAAAATTTTTAGTATATATTCATATTTGCCTCAAAACACTTGACTAAATTTCCACAGCCTAAACAAAACCAAAAATTTATTAAATATAGTATAAAAACGCCAAACAAAGTGAAATCAGTTGTTGTATTGTGCATTTTAACAATAAATTACATGAAATATTAAGGAATTTGATAATATTTCTGATCTACAGACAAATTAAATATCTGTACTGTACACTAATAAAAAATATACATATCCATACATATATTTTTTCATATAAAAAATGGCTTGGGGATTTGTAACTTGTGGTCCTAACGAGGCTTTAGTAGTATCAGGTAAAAAGAAAATTCATTTCTGCCCAACAGATTGTTATTTTGTTTTTTTTTATTCTAAATGATATCAACTTCATGACGTCACGCTATATTTTATGTGTACATATGAATATGTGTGCATATATGTATAATGTAAGATGTTAATTGGTAGGAAATATGGTTCCCCAATAAATAGTAAATGATTATTTAATAAAATTAATTAAGTTGATTAATTTTTAAATCCAAAACCGCAAACTATTTTCGCAAAAAACTTTATTCTTATAAAATATTTTTGTATTTATATATGCATGCGTGTGTATGGCTGAAGTACAGGTAACCCTCATATAATGCGATATAAGTACAAGAATTTAAGAGCACAATTTTCATAACTACATACTCACATAATAATGTTTAAAAACTATTTAGCTATTAAGTTGATGATTAATTAATAAGCCTTATCATGTTTGGCGTATTTCGGCTTCAAATACATTTTGGTCTCAGATTGAAGAAAAAATGTTGCCATATTCTTTAATCTATTATAAAAACTTCGTAGTCGAAGTCGGAAAACGCCAACCACGATAAAGGGAATATATAAATATTGTTATGGGAAATGGAAACCGCATTTTTTAAATGAAAAATACAAAATAAATTTCACAGTGTAATTTGCCACTCTTTAGAAAATAAATAACGACTTTTTAAGAATGCTCTTAATCACATCATGGTAGTATGTCCTTAGTTATTTATTTATTCATACATATTATACAAAGTAAATTTGTATAATAATGTGTTGCACAAATATGGCCGGAATAACTAGACCATATACCCAAGATGCTATTAATAGTATTTTAAACGCGTTCGAATGGGTATGTTTATAACATTTAAATTCGAAAGCATTTTCTTTAGTTTCGAATTATAGAGTAGACCCGCAGAATTGCAGTTAATTTCTAATATTCGAAAATTTCGAAAACGCACTTTTGGCCTTATTTTTCAGGATGTTGCTACATGAAACCTTTATTGGTGCCAGGCGGTCGAGCATTTGTTTGGCCTTCCATACAACAAGTTCAAAGGTAAGTAATATGTAATTTATGTAATTTTTCCTTCAGGTGCTCATTAATAATTTTTTTTCCACAACTCTAGAATATCTTTGAACACCATGACTTTACAGGTTGAAAGTCCTTGCGTGTATACCAGCCAAGGAGTACCAATATCGGTTACGGGTATTGCTCAAGTTAAAATTCAGGGACAAAATGAAGATATGCTGTTAACAGCATGCGAACAATTTTTGGGTAAGCCCGAATCGGAAATTCGCCATATTGCATTGGTAACATTGGAGGGTCATCAAAGAGCTATAATGGGTTCAATGACCGTCGAAGAAATCTATAAGGATCGCAAGAAGTTTAGCAAACAAGTGTTTGAAGTAGCCTCGTCAGATTTGGCCAATATGGGTATATCGGTGGTATCTTACACCATCAAAGATATACGCGATGAGGAGGTGAGTACAAGAATTGCTTATGTTTTAAAATAATTTTCTGTTGAATTGATTACATATATTCGTTTATTTTCCAATTAATTTTTAATAAACAGGGAGAAGCAAAGGTATGAAAATCAACTAGACTTCAAATTTATGTTTCCCCGTATATATTAATTGTTCTGTATGCAATATCACAAATTAAGTTACCTGCTTATATTTCTTTTTTGCAAATCAGAATAACCTAATTAGTATTTGTTTGCACAATTTTTTAGGGTTATCTGAAATCTCTGGGTATGGCTCGTACTGCAGAGGTTAAACGTGATGCTCGCATTGGCGAAGCTGAAGCACGTTGTGAGGCCACTATCAAGGAAGCTATAGCCGAGGAACAGCGAATGGCATCGCGTTTCCTCAACGACACGGAAATCGCTAAAGCCCAACGTGATTTTGAAATTAAAAAAGCCGCTTACGATGTCGAAGTACAAACGAAAAAAGCCGAAGCCGAGATGGCTTATGAATTGCAAGCGGCCAAAACTAAACAACGCATTAAGGAAGAACAGATGCAAGTCAAGGTCATTGAACGTACCCAAGAGATTTCGGTACAACAGCAGGAAATACAAAGACGCGAAAAGGAACTGGAGGCTACTATAAGACGACCGGCCGAAGCAGAGAAATACCGTTTAGAAAAATTGGCCGAAGCGAATAAATTACGCATTGTTATGGAAGCTGAAGCCGAAGCAGAATCGGTAAGATTAAATAAAGAGAAGTTCTAAATAATATTTAAAAATAGGTCAGGCCAGGAAGGGTGGTACTGCATCGCACTTCCACTCCGACACCCAATTGGGAACATTGTGATATATTTAAAAATAAGTTTGAAGACAAAATTCGGGGGATGCTGTAAAACGCGCGATTTGAAAATGTGCATTTCACATTCGAAAGTAAAAAAAAAATTAAAAAATGGGTAAAACGAAAAAAAATCGCCAAAAACCGAAAAAAATCGCCAAAACGAAAAAAGCGGCAAACTAAAAAAACGCTAGAAATAAACTAAAACGCCAAAAACCAAAAAAAAAAATAAAAAAAATTGCCAAACAAATTTCAAGAACGAAAAAGCAAAAAAAAACCAAAACCCGAAAAAATCCCAAAAACGAAAAAAGCACCAAAATTAGGAAAAAGCGACAAAACTAAAAAAAATCGCCAAAAACCGAAAAAGTTTACAGGGTGCTTAAATTTTTTTTAATGTCTACATCAAGTAATATATTTAAATATATAGACTAAAGATCGTATAGTATTACATATCGTTACCTTAATATAGAAAGGCCATAATAACTCGTTATTTTTTTAAAATCGAGTTTTTATTATATTTCGCTAGAAGAAGATCTTATCTATCGAAAAATGTAAAAATATCAAATAAAATTATAAAAAAAATAATGAGTTAGGGCCTTTCTATATTAAGGTAACGATACGTATGTAGTATCCGTACGGAAAACCCGTCGTGTGCGAATCAAAGTCGCACTTTACTGATTTTATTTTTAAATTCGCCCGTTTTCCAGCACACCCCGATTACGATAGTATTTTCATACATATCGCTCCTTTATTGCAACACAAGTATAACTCAAAAAGGTTACGTTAGCAGAAAATAAGTTTTAAGTTTTAAATTTACGAGTACATATGTATGTACATACATACAACTGAATGAAGATTTTTATCTAATTTTTCGAAAACAAGTTTTATGTGGAAATTTGTTTTGTAAACGTTTTGTACGCCTAAATAATTTTTTTCTGAATAGCTTAAAAAAATATTTGCAGTTAACTGAATCAAGATATAAATATATTTATAACTAGAAGTGCGTGTACGAGGCTTTTATATGAAATTTTAACACAAGATTAAATATGATATCAAAATTTTTGTATGCTTTATTAACTCCAAAAACACATTTCCTGAGATATGTCTATGTTGCAATAAAGGAGCGATATGTATATGAAAGGAGCTAGAGAGAGTGAAAGAGAAAGCGAACAGAAAACATTCAGTTTTTCGAGTAAAACAATTTTTTGTGTCTTTCGGCTGAATACATCAGTAAATAATAATAATAATACTTTGATACGAAGATTTTTGCATATGTTTTATAATTTCGCTCTTTTCTGACTAGATCAAAATACGTGGTGAAGCTGAAGCTTTTGCCATTGCCGCTAAAGCCAAAGCAGAGGCCGAACAAATGGCCCAAAAGGCTGAAGCCTGGCGTGAATATCGTGAAGCTGCCATGGTCGAAATGCTATTGGACACATTACCTAAGGTGAATTTAAAATACTTACTGAACTATTTAATTCATATTTAAATTTATTTCCTCTACACTCTATCTAGGTGGCCGCTGAAGTCGCTGCTCCGTTGTCACAAGCCAAAAAGATCACTATGGTTTCGAGTGGTCAAGGTGAAATTGGCGCTGCTAAACTTACAGGAGAAGTTCTGCAAATTGTTAACAAAATACCAGAGCTGGTGAAGAATATGACTGGCGTAGATATTGCTCGGGTACGTCCAAATCCAGCATTTATTTAAGATTTTTTTCTTACTGTATGAAAATCAAGAAGAAAAAAAAGCATTTATTTAGAAACTAACACAAATAGAAGTTAACCAACAAAGTAACAAAAGACTTTAAAACAGGAATAATATTGCAATCTCTGATCGACATTTTTTATATTTTGTACATTTTTTTTAATAAACACTTAAAACATTTACATGTTTATATTTAATATTTTTATTTTAATAAAAAATTTCCCTTCTTTTATTTTTTCAGTCTATGCATGCTGCTTAATTATTTTTCTAAATTGTGTATTGGTTTTTTGAAACACAATTTTAATGCAAAGTTCGAAAATAAAAATTTACAAAATGTTTGAAGACTTTCTTTTAAACAAAATCGAAAAATTAATTATAAATCTTAGAAGATGAAAAAATAACGTAAAAATCTTGCAACTATTCGAAACATTAAGTAAAAATATGTTTATATGAAATTATTTATTTTTATTTGATAAAATTTGCATAATATGAATTTAGTTGGTCTTAAATGTTAAACTGTTTACAATTAATTTATTTATTTATTTTAAACGCACATTTTTCGATATTCACATTTTCGAATCTCTATTAATTTATTTTGATTTTAATTTAATTTTATAATCACTAATTTCGATATTACATACATATATTTTGTAAAAGTATAAAATTAAAAGAAAACATATACTCTATATAAATATTAAAATGAATGGCATTAAAAGATTTATATACACTTGTATTTTGTAATTTTGGTGTACTAAATAAAAAATTATAAGTAAATGAATAAAAAAAAAATTATAAAAATTAAATACAAATTTTGTTTCTATAGTCATTGTTGATATTAAAAGAATCCAAGAGCAAAAGTGATAAATATTTATTTTGTAATATGAAACTGTAGATATTTCTGAACTTTTGCAATATGCTTTCGCAACTCTATGAACAATTTACATTCAAGAGCCTGCGGAGAAATCCCTCAATTTTTCAATGGCAAATCGATAATTACTGAACGCACTAATCAACTCACCACAGGGATATTTTAACAAGTTGAGCGAAATCCCAAGGCTCTTTAGTCCCTATTTACACTATGCAAGTCTTATTGCTAAGCTGATTAGTTTATTAGGAGAGAGAGACGGGGGGAAAAGAAACGTTTCTGTTCCCCTCGTCTCTCTCTCCCTGAAACTAATCAGCTTAGCAATAAGACTTGCACAGTGTGATTTGGGACTTAAAGAGTTTATTGTGGCAAAGTTAATCTTTTCTAAATGCAAGATATCGTCACTTTCAGAGCTCAAGGTTTGTGTCAAGTTTCGTAAGAATCGGTTAAGTAAAATCACGTGAAATATAATATGTGTTAAGTTGTAATGGGCATGGTCCGCCCACTTTTTAAATTCCAAGATTATGCCATTACAAGGACGTAAACTGTTTGGCAAGTTTCGTGCGGATCGCATAAGTAGAAGTACATATAATTTAATACTAAGCTTTAATGGGTGTGTCCCGCCCACTTTTTGAAATGCAAGATCGTGTCACTTTCAGAGCTCAGGGTGTGTGTCAAAGTTTCGCAGGAATCGGTTAAGTAGAAGCACGTGGAATAAAATATTAAATTTTAATGGGCGTGGTTCCGCCCATTTTCTTAAGTTTAATAATTTGTCATTACGGCGCATAATCATTATCGAAAATAAATTCAATTGAGGGAAAAAAGTTTAAAGAGCATAATCACAACCAAAATAAAGTTTATATGACGTTGGCAAATTCTTTGGTTCAATCATATTCTGTGAGACTTGCTGCAATTAATTCAACGACGTCGATGTACAAATGTATGTACATAGATATACATATATGATCGCTAGTGAAAAGTTACTCAGTATGCCATTTCTATTAAAGCACAGTACGCTTTCATTAATTTTTTTTTTCATTTTGTTAGTGTTGGCTTTCGAAAAACAAGTCGTGCTTGAAGAATTGGCACTTATCAGTCATGTGCCACATTATATATGGAAAGGTTTATATGAATTTGTCAATCCGTTTGTAACTTGATCAAATTCCATATAATAATTTTTAATATTGAAGTATATTTAACCGCATATACAATGTAAAAAATATCGTGTAATTTCATATACATACATATAAAAATCACAATTAAATAATTTTTTATGGGAAAATAAAAACTTAATAGGGCATTTACACCTGCACAAAATCTAGCAGATTTTAATAAAAATCTTTATGAAAATCTATACCATTTACATCAAGTTTTTTTACATTTATCAAGATTTTTTTATCCAAAACAAAACCCATTAACTGAAAAATTTCCAAAACTATAACCAAGTAGGTGCAATGTAGCCAATTCACACACCTTTTTCCAGTAGACTGTAGCTAATTCACTCATCTTTTTTATAAATATGTTGTACAGGGTAGTAAGAAGTAAATAAAAATATTAGATTTTGATTAGATTTCCTACAAATCTACTGACAAAATCGATTTTGTTTTGTATGGGAAATCTAGTAAAAAGAAGCCAGATTTAGTTCGAAATCTCGTAAGTAGAAGATTTCGAAACAGTGAAAATGCACTATAACTACAAATTATTCCACACTTGTTGGGTCAAAAACACGAAAAAAACCTACCGGGTATTGACAAGAACCCATGTTAAAAATTTCAGCTCCACAGCTCTTATAGTTCCAGAGATCATGCGTTACGAACAAACACACCCTAGGATTTTATATATACACATACATATGTATGTATGTATGTATGTATAGAGATGTACGTTGTACAACAAAAACGATTTAATACAATTAAATAGCATAAAAACATCGGTCCTTTAAAATTCTTCAGATAATGCAGAAGTAAAAATCAAGGCATATTTAATTATATATGTATGTATATAAATTCGCTTTAAAATTGTAACTGTAACGATGACATTAAGAAGCCAAAAATTAAGGCGAATTAATTTTTTAAGAAACTGTTATATTTAATTGACAATGGCTAAATCGAATCAAGGATGTAGATTTAGGTGCAAAATAAGGCTACAGGTTTTATTTTTTAGTAACATATACATCGTTACCTTAATATAGAAAGGCCCTAACTCATTATTAATATTTCCTTAAATATTAAAAATTAATGGCCTGTTTCACAATAACGAAAGAAAACTTTCGACTTAAAATTTATATTGGAAACAAAAACTAATTTTCATATTTTATTGTTGTATTCAATATAAATTTTCAGTCGAAAGTTTTCTTTCGTTATTGTGAAACAGGCCATAAGTCTTTGTATGAGTATATACATATGCACATACATACATACATATATAAGTTAAAATAAATTCTGGGCTTAGGGCATTTATCATTTGCTTTGGCAAAACAAAAACCTGACATCGTCTAGTTAAGATTTATTTATGATCTAATATTGCATTTTCTCCAGCACAATTTTATTGCTTTTTTTTATTGTTTGTTCATTCTATTTGTATAGACAAACAAATAAATAAACACGTTATACTTGTTTTAATAAATTATTTATTAGATTTGCAAAACGTAGTAAAATAGTTTTCTCAAAATTTTAAGTACCTATAAAGACATACATATGTATGTATTCATGTATGTATATTACAATTTGAAGTACATATTACCTCATGCAATTACTTCAATCTTTTGTCATTTGCATGAATAGACTGTATTTAAGAATCACAGTAAGGCACTACTTCTAAATACAAACATTTATCCGTTTTAGACACGCAAAGTTTATTTTGCCAAGTCTTAATTCACCTGTGTGAAAGACAAAGCGAGAAATACTTTCTCTTTCTATCTGTCTCCCAGCTGAATTAAGACTTTGCAAAGTAAATACTCCTTTTACACACGGAAAGTTTACTTTGCAGTCTTAATTCAGCTGGAAGAAAAACAGAAAGAGAAAGTATTCTTACCTCTGTCTTTCACACAGCTGAATTAAGACTTTGTAAAGTAAGCTTTCCGTGTGTAAAAGGGGTGCAACTTTCGGTATCTAAAAAGGTGAATCAAATCGAAAAATCAACACTGCTTTCAAATTAAATCAACATTATACTCGTTTGAGAGACGATCAAAATATTACTCCATATATTTTTCTCATTAACTTTGCATTTTAGTACCAATGATTGCAAAATGGTTTCAATCTCTATATTTTAATCTATTAAATTTCGTTAAGTCGTTGTACTTATTGTACATTACTGCATTAAAATCTCAATTTCTAAAAAAAGTGCACTTATTCAGGGTAATAATGAATAAAATTCCCTGAGAAATTTCTCCCTTTTCCAATTAGAAATTTTCTGTTTTCCCTATTACTTGCTATTTATTTTCAACTAGTTTGGCGTCCAAATTTTTGGTTTTGCTACATGGCGATTTTTCGGGCGATAAATAAATTTGTTGGCGATTATTATGGCTATTTTTAAACAAAATTGAACTTCAAAATTTTTCTAATTCAGGACAATTAGTTTGTTGAAGGAGTAGTTTCAAAAATTAATCAAACCAAAACTCGTCTGCAAGAAGTTAAAACAATTTGGTTTTGATGAGTTTTCTCATATTAATAATAGCCATTAATGCGTTTTGAATTTGGATGAGAAAAATTTGCAAGAAATAATTTTTGACGATTTCATTTCAAATTTAGGCGATTTTCTGATAAATTTTGATATAATCATTTTATAAAAATTTATATTAAAAAAGTGTTATATAAAAACAAATGTTTGCTAAGAAAAACTACATAAAACTGATTTTTGGCGATTTTTAAAATCAATTGGGCGAAATAGGTCGGAAGAAATCTGACAACCCTGGTCGTGTTATGAATGAATAAATTAAATTAAAAAAGTATACTAATTAAAAAAAAATATTTCTTAGAAATTCGCCATTTTTTTTAAATTCTTGCTGGAGGAAATTCTTGTTTTTTTTTTGCTAGTTGCTAATATCTATCAGCTCCTAATACGATAGTTATGTATATGTAAAAGCGCATAGAAAAAGGGACCTAAGGGTAAAAAAAAATCAATTTTCACTTTTTTTTTTGATGTGGACAACATCTGAGCATCGAATGAGACCGATCCCATGCCCCAAAAGTGATCCCTCCAAGAGATATGCGCGTTTTATGAAATTGAAGATACACCAAAGATAGGTCCCTTTCTATTTTGCGCGTCACATATAGAAAAAGTAATATAGATATCATGAACATGTAAAGCATTTTTCGAAAGTTTTTTTTATCTAGAAAAAAAAGCTTCATACAAGTAATTTCATGAAGAATTTGCTACATATATTTACAATAATAATATTTCTAACAATAACTATTAACAAGTATACATCAGCCTTTGCTGTAAGAGAGTCATAACTAAAAAAATTCGTTTTATACTTAATATTAATCTTCATAGAATTAATCGTCATATCGTTCTTTACAATGTGTAAAGTTATAATACTTTTTTTTATACTCATCGCACGCACCGTTAAGTTGTTAGTAAATTTTAAGCTTTAATTTAGATTTCTTTAAAACAAGTTTTTTTGCGTTATGACTCTCTTGGAGCTAAGGGTCGATATCCATACATACATGCATACATACATATAATATATACAAATAACAGTTTAACATGCTACCTACATACATATGTATGTATGTATGAATTCTTTTCAACGACTCTTTGCTTAGGTGGAGTTTTTCTTGTTTTTAAAAACAAATTGTTTACTTTGGAAACAAATGTTTTTACCAGTAGCAAGTTAAAAATTGAATGGATAATTTAACAAATAAAGTGAAACGAGCATTTTTCAGTTCATATAAGAAATATTTTAATGATATAGTACATAGATACTAGGGTGATCGACTCGGTTTTTCAACCGGTTTTAAAACCCGGTTTTTTACAATACGGTTGTCGGTTTTTTCAAAATGTTGATTTTTCGAATGTCGATTAGTCCGGTTTTTTTTTACAATTTAAAAACCGGCTGAGTCGAATACTTTATGATTTGTATATTTTGCAATAAAATTAGTTTTTACTATGTTAAAACTTAGACCAACGTGTTCTGTTTATTTTCCTAAGTATTTTTTTTTAGTATAGAAGTTCAAAGCGTTTTTTGAGTATGGCAACACTTACTGAAGCATGAAATTTAAGCAAAATTATGTTATGAGGTCCTATGGTGTGCAATGGATGTCAAAATCCATTTGCAAAAACTGTTTCTTAGTTTTTTTTAACATTTTGATTCATATTTTATAGAGAGGTCAGCATGACCATATTAGCTTATGAACTAATTTTAGCTTATTTTTTTGGATTTAGCTTCAAAATTGTCATTTAGCTCCTAGCTTATTCTTTTAACTTTTTTTCAACTCATAAAAAAGTAACAAGAATGGTAATTTTTACTGCCTTATTCATAAAAAAATATTTCAGGTTTATTAATCGCCTATTTGATATATTTCTATGGGAAATTTGTCAAATAAACCTGTAATAATCCTAAAATAGTTTTTATGAATTAGATCGTTAATATTTAAAAATATAAATGTTTTCCATTGAAAAATAGTTTAAACAATACAAAATGTAAATTGTTTATTTATAAGAGAAATGGCAAATTTCAAAATAAAGGACACTGATTGCAATTTTGGAGTTACAATGGCAAATGTAAAATTAATATTACCCTTAAAACTTTTATAGAGTTATCTTTGAGCCCGGAAGGAAGGAAGCGGCAGGAATTTGCTTAAAACAAAACTTTGAAATAGATTTACTGTAAATAGCACTAATTCACTAAAAAAAGATTTTGAACTTTAGCATAAATGCTGTTACATTTTTGAAAATTGGTTAAGCTTATTTTGGGAAGTTTTTGTTTTGTTTTTTTAAACTATAATATAATGATGAATTAATAATTTAACTAGTCCCGGTAACTGTTTTTTACACGACAGGCAAATTACTAAATTAACTAGATAGAGAATAGCAAGAAAAAATCCGTTTTCGACTACATAGATTTGTACTTGGAGAGGCCGAAAAAAGATTGAAAACAAATTATTTACTGAGGACGTGTCTGGTTTTGTTCGTCAGCTTATCATTTTTATTTCAAATTATAAAAAAAAATTGTTTGTGCATGTATATATTTAACGTTATTTTAGCAATAAGAAAGTATTGCAAAGTGAAAGAAGTTGAAAATAGTTTAACTTTATTTTTTGGCTTAAAATTTAACTTTTTAGCTTATTTTAACTCTTTTTCAAACGTGATTTAGCTTAATATTATTTTAAAATCTGGTCACACTGATAGAGGTAGATATCCACCTAGTCTATACATTCATATTTATATTATGCATGTGTGTATACAAGTTAATTTTTGTATTGTTTTATTGTATTTACATGAACTGTATTGTATTTACATGAACTCTTTTTTCTTATAAAGCAATTTAAAATCAAAACTTTTGTATAATAATTGTCTTACTTAAAAAACCGGGTTGACCGGTTTTTCCTGATTTGTAAAAACCGAAACCGGGTTTTTCATAATTTCAAATATTCGAACTATTCGAAAACCGGTTTCTGGAAACAGTCGAATAATCGATCACCCTAATAGATACATATACATATATTTCAATTAAATAAATTTCATTATATACAATAATATCATAATAATATTAAAATTATTTGCAAGGCCAAAATACATTCCACATATTAGATATAATAGTAAACTTAATTTTTTAAATGTTATTCGAAATTTCATTATTTTTAAGATACAGGACTATTTTGTTGTTAATTATATTAAATTCCTACTAAAAGATCTTCCAAGGAAGTCAATAATGAATTCGAAGTGATGTTCATGATGTTAAGTAAGTTGTAGGCTCCTTTTTTCCTTTTTATAAATTTCTTTTAAATCAACATACATATTTTTTATATATGTATAATAATCTAATACTTCCACACATATCGTAAGTATTTGCGAAAACTACACATTGTCGGCAATTTGGAATAAGTGAAATAACTCCTTAATTAATTATCTGTTTGAGTCATATTTTACTGTTTTGTAGGATAGCACTTTTGAACTTGAAAATCGATTTTCAGAAATTTATTTAGTTTAATTTAGTTTGATATTTAACTTAACATGATCGTAGAAATTTATTTATATATTATACCTATACAATTTAAAATATAAGCTTATATTTAGCAATTATTCCATATGAGTTGAAAAGAGATAGCAGAAAAATCGCACAAAATAATTGAGATGTGCTTTTGAATATGAAGTTAACAAGGATGCGCTTAACTCAAAATTAACTTATCTCGACTTAGGCACTTTTTCCTTTTTGCCGCAGAAATTTACCCCTATCGTGATCAGTTTTTCCCTCGAAATATTTTTCCTTTTGCCCCAAATTGCAATCGTGAATAATTTTTTCCCGGAAAAGTGTTTCCTTTTTTCATTCCGCTTATCATGAATAATATTTTTCACATGGTTTTCTTTCGCTTTTACCTTGATTTTTGTATTCACTTTATTTTTGCAAGCGAATTGAATCAATACATCGAGTAAATATTAAAAGTTATAAATATTTATTTTCACGATTGTTAACAATAATTCCCTGCAATTAATTTTTGCATGGAATATTAAACTTTTTTGATTCGCATATAATCAATTTATGACGCTGGTATACTAAAGAATTTTTTCCGCTGCACCTAGAATATTTAAAAACACAACTTCTACATAATTTTTTATATAAAATTCTCTTTTATAGCTCTGGAATTAGCAAATAGAAAAAGTTTCATGCAACAAAATTCATGAAATTTCATGAAAAAAATGCTTAATGTAAATCAGGTAATAGTCAAAAGAAAACTAAAAAAAATACGAACCTCCTAAAACACAACTTATCGCTATGAAATTTTTTTTTGTATTTTTTTTTACATAGAACTGAACCTATTTGGGGGAGAGAATATAAGAAATAAAAAAAAAATTCTCCATACAACTAACGGCCACTCTAATGCACATACATACATAAACACATACTTATGTACATACATACACACGCACGTATTTACTCAATATATATATTATATAGGTTTTTTATCTTAATATCATATACATAAAAACTTATAAAACTTTGTTTACCACTAGTTTTAAAAAATTTTTTCATACATTTTTCCATTTTTGTAGTTTTTAGGTAAATATAAATTTTCTTTGTAATTGTTTATTTTTCAAACAGCTGATTGATTTTGTGTTTGCCAAAACTAGGACGAAGAAAAAGAAGAAGAACATTACTCTCACAAAACCTCTCCCATTTACCCATTTTTCGAGTACGGAACAGTGTGCACACTTCTACCGATATGTTTGTGAATTTAACAATTTACCAATTCTACCCAACAAGGCCTGAAATCTACCGAATATTGTTATTTAGTAATTTAAGTCGATATACATATATATGTGTAAATTTCCTATTTTGCCACATAGCAGTGCGGCCGCAGAGCGGTCATTTTCTGTCATGAAAATCATTAAAACAGAACAAAGAAATTGGTTAAAAACTGAAACTATAAGTAACCTAATATTTGCCAAAGAATTGTGCCTTGGGGATGAAATATTTATTCCTACCAATCATTTAATAATTTTTGCACAAAAGTTTAAATTCATAAATGGATCTTACATATAATCTTTGTAGTTACAAATGTTTGTCAAATAAAAGTTATTTTAGTAGTTTTATAAAAACTATGTACAAAAACTGAATTCCTGTTATTTATGTATATTATTTTATATATGCCTAGCATATCTATATAAAGGGTAAGGGCAAATAACTGGGGATGACACTTTTTTTATTGGAAATGCTTCATTGTTTATGGCAGTTTAATTTCTAATCATATGTGAAGTTTTAAATGCGCTTTTGTTTAGTTTGATACTCCTTGCACTTACACTTTATATATAAGTACATATTTATTTATTTATTTATTTAAGATATACTTTACAAAATCAATTTATAAAATATATATATCTAAGGGCACCGGGTAGCCAGACCATATGCGCCCGAATAATGAGTACAATGAAAAGAGTATTTATAAAAACATATACAATATTGGTTTGTCATGCTTACAATGCTAGGGGATACATCTATGTATATATACATATGTACATTCTTTATTCTCTCTTTTTTTATTATTTTAATTTTTTTTATATTTTTTATTTTTTTTCTCTTATTTTTTATTTTATATATATTTTTTATTTTTTTTATTTTAATTTTTTTTTATTATTATTATTATTATTATTATTATTATTTTTTATTTGCTTTTTATTTCTTCTTTTATTAATTTTAAATATATACAAGTGAATAAGATGACCTTACTGCCTGTTCCACAATGTCGGTGACGACCGCATGCTTGCACGACTGTATTCGAGACGTAAGCAATACTTAATAATTTGCTTATGTTCCAAATGCAACTGCGAAAAAGATCGACCGCCGCTGACACTGCGGAGGAGGCACTTACAATGCGAGTAATAGCTTAGATCTCCTGAATATCGTGGGCATTCTGCCAGTATGTGTGGAATGGTTATGAAAGTGTTGCAGAAATTGCATTTCGGTGCATCGGTGCGTTCATAATAAAATTTGGTATTAAAAACGGCTTTGCCAGCTGTCTGTGCATACTAAAGTTTTGCCTCCGTATCCTACTGACAAACAAATTGCAGTTTTTATTGCAGAAATTTCGGCAGTGAAAATTCCAGTGTGATCTGGCAGTCGGGCGTGGTGAACATTTTCAAAAACACAGGATGATGTTTGCCTGATGATAGCATACGATGTCTTGCCGTTTTGGTATGAGCCGTCCGTGTACAGTGTTGTGTGTGGTGAATGAGCTGAGATTTTCTCAGCTAGCGATTTCCTAAAGCATGTTGGGTTAATGTTGTTTTAATGGTGTATCTTCTAAGGCTGCCGTCAATTAAAACAATGGCGCCTGCGTTATTTGTAGAGAATGGTTGAGAGGGTATAGGAATGTTGTTTTTTCTAAGTAGGGATATTACATTACGGATGGAAGAACCTGACCCAGGTGACGAGTTATTAATATGCTGCCAAAAAAGATCATGCAGTCCGTCAGATGTTATTGTTATAGATCTGGATGCGAGGTTTTTCTAGTAACTTCTGGAAATCGAGATAAATTGCTTCAGCTTGTAGAGATTTGATGGGTGTTGCCCGTAGCAGTCCTGAAGCCGAACGAAAACATTTGTTGAGTGAGGTGTTGATTTTAGAGGAGTTTCTTTTGTATGTCCATCCATAAATTGTTATGCCGTGCAAAAGAATGCCGGAGGTTAAAGCCCGGCAGATATTTAAAGCGGTCTCTATGTGGGGCCCTTTACCACGAAAGCAGATGAGTCTTAATAAATTACTTATTTTACTCAATTTTGCCGACAACCTATTCACATGTGCATTCCACAGTAAGTTTTTTGTGAATGTAATACCCAAAATTCTCGTCTGATCAGGTAGCTGCAGGTTAATATTTCGTATGCGAACCGTAATTCGGTCTTTTCGGGGGGGAGTACGGCTCCACGACTCTCTACCAAATTATAAATCGCGTTATCTAAATTTCTCAAATTTATTTGAACTACTTCGGACTTGCCGGAAGCGACAGCAAATATTTTATCGGCGTAGATGCCAACATAGTCTATACCAGGCATAGATTCGATGGCCTTGGCTAGTGAGTTTGCATAAACCGTGTAGAGTACGACCAATAATGGAGACCCTTGTGTGATTCCGTTATCTAAACTGCAAGGTGAAGAGTGATAACCGTGCACCTTAACTATGACCCTACGCCCGTCTAGAAAAGATTTCAACGTTTTCAAAACCGTTCTATGGATGCCCCAGTCATTTAGCTCAAGGATTATATACGTTGATACGACTCTATCAAAAGCTTTTTCTATGTCTTCTGACAGGACTACACTGTGTTTCCTATTTTTTAAGTTCCGCCGCAATGTTTCCTCCAAACGATGGCATATGGTATGCACCCCATGCTTAGGTAAGAAAGCATGTTGCTTTTTGGATATATTTCTTCTTGTGTGTTTCCAAAAACGTTTTGCAAGTATTTTCTCGAATATTTTCGAAAGAACTGGCAACAAGGAGATGGGACGATAACCCTCTAGGTTGTTTGGATTTTTTCCAGGTTTTGGTATTGGTGTTAATGTAGCAGTTTTCCAGTCGTGAGGAAATATTCCGCTGGATAAAATTTTGCTATACAATTCGCATAGACGTAATTTTAATACATCTGGTGCATTTTTTACCATTGCATATGTAATTTTATCTTGAGCCGGTGTTGACCCCTTTAGGGTTGCTAATATATCATTGAGTTCTAGAATATCAATTTTTCGAGTCATCATTGAGTTTTGGTGGTTAAGGTTTGTTAGGGCGTCAAATTTTAGATTTTTGTTAGCATTTATTATTCCAGGCTCAAAAGCCTGGTCTGAACTGACTGAGCTCCAGAACATTGCAAATTGGTCGGCAATGTCCTTAGGGTGAGATACATTGTTGTTGTTGGTGCAAATTGTCGGGAAGTTGTTAATTCTGTCAGCTCTTAAACTGTTTACCTTTCTCCACAAAAAAGTCGTGTCCATTGACGGGTTCAAAGAGTTGAGGAAGTTTTCCCATGTTTTCCTTTTTGCAATTTTACTCTCCCGCTTGACTTTAGCGCATGCCCTTCTGTATTCCAAGTAATTCGCTTGATTACGATGCCTTTTGAAATACTTCCAAGCCTGTTGCCTTAGTCGGATAAGTTTTGAAATTTCTGAGTTGAACCAAACCGGATTATTTCTGACAGGTGATTGACGACTAAGGGGAACTGTTTCGTTTGCTGTTTTTCTGAAAATACGTTTTATCAGTAATGCTTCTCTGTTGATATTTCCTGATTTTTTAAATTCCTGAAATACTTGGGTTGCTTTTCCCCGTAAGTTGTTCCAGTCTGCCCTGTTATCTTTAAAACGAGGTGTAAAATTTTTTTATAGTGTCTATGTTATTTGAGATCTTAATGGGAAAATAATCTCCCACTTCAGGCATGGGCAGACAAGTCCAAATCAGTTTTGGCGCCAAATCGACACCAGCCATTGAAACGTCAACTGCAGTAAGTGTACATCTTGTGCTGAGCAGTGTTGGAGAACCATCATTTAGGACCACCAAATTTTTGTCTTCGGCCAAGTCTTCCCATAGTTTACCATCAGAAGAATTTGAGGCTGAGCCCCACAATACGTTTTGAGTATTTAAATCACCAAGAATAAGGTTGTGTGTATTACTAGGTATGGATATGTTGTTCACCATTGTATCTGTTAAATTGTAGTCGTGTTCTTTGTAGATATTAGTTATTTTCAAGTCTGTGCCACAGCGTATAACTACTGATTGGTATAATAGAGAGCCAGAAGACGTGGAGTGCTGTATTACGTTTATATTACTTTTAATAAGTAGGGCGATACCTGACTTTGCATAATTGTAGGTTTTGTTATGGTGATAGATTTTGTATCCTGGAATGTGAAGTAGATGCAAGTTTTTATTAATAATATGCGTTTCCTGCAAAGCTAAGATGTTTGGTTTATATCTTGCTATTAATTGTTCTAAGGCATACTTATTATTAATGAAACCTTGTATGTTCCATTGAAGCAAAGTGAGGTTTAGGCCAAAATTCATACAAAGTTTTATTTTTGTTTGCCTTTAGTAGGCATTGTTTTTTCATAGTCTTCGGTGTAATTATAGTATTTAAATCTGGAAAGTTTATATAAAGTTTTGTACAAGATGTTAATTCACTGTATTGGGAGTTTACATTCATTCTTGGTGGGGTATTTAAACCCAGCCCGTTGTTTATGTCATTTATTATCATATTTATTTATTTATTTATTTAGTACATATTATACAAAGTAAATTTGTATAATATGGTGTTGCACAAGTATGGGCGGAGTAACTAGACCATATGCCCAAGATGATATTAACAGTATTTTAAAAGTTTTTGTGACTGACTGTACACGACCTATGCCTTCACATAGGAAGTAGCAACGTGGTTGTTAAAGAAATTCCACAAAAAACCGCAAGACGAGACGAAAAACTCTCGAAGGCCAAACAACACGCACAAGCCTGACCGCACTTAAGAAATAATTACGATGACGCGAGAGATGTTCCTCAACCCAGAGCTGCTTAACGACTGATTTATTATCATATCTTCTGTAATGTTTTCATCGATACAACATTTTTCATTTGAGTTGTCAGCAGATGTGTTATCGATTAAAATTTCATCGCTGATAGAATTGTCAATTTCTGCAATTAAATTGATATTATCGGTGTTATTTGCAGGAGAGAGTATGGTAAAGACGTTGCGGGTGTATGCTTGAGTGTTTTTGTTTGGGTACTTTGTTCTATTTCTTGTTTTTTTTTTGTTTTGTTTTGTAGATGAAGGGATTTCGTGTGTGTTAGTGATGCAGTGTGGTTAAAATTGTTCAGTTCTATTTGTGTTGGTATTGGTTCTTTTTGTAGAGTATTTTCTTTGTTAGCAGATTTTGTTTTGGTTTGTTTTGATTTTGCAGAAGTTATCGGCATTTCATTTGCTTTGCTGTCGCCATTTAAAATTTGTGCATATGTTTGTTTTTTCGCACCATTTCTTAGAGCCGGCTTGAGTGTATGAAGACTTGCATTTTCGTTAAAGGTTTCCCACGCTTCTCGTGTGGTGCATTTTTTTGTAACTCGCAGGTAATGAACAGACTTATGCATCCAAAAAGTTGGACAATCTGGATCATAAGAAGTGTGGTCTTCTGTCTGGCAATTAACAAAATACTTACGTGCGCATAAATAATGAGGGGTTGGGAAGCCGCAGTCTTTGCAATGTTCTACATTTCTGCATTTGTTTTTCGTGTGACCCAATTTTTGGCAGTTTACGCATTTCATAGGGTTAGGTATATATTCGTCGACGGGTACCCTTTCCCAGCCCATGTTAAGTATCTCTGGGCGATAGTAAAGGTCAAAAGTTACTATTGCTGCGCCTGTAGCAGACATTTATTTCCATCTCTCCGATTGATTTTACGAATGTCAACAACTTTTTGATCTTTTAGAGATTTTAGTAACTCTTCATTTGAAATTCCTATTATTTTCCGTGAAAAAATACGGCCTTGTATGGTGTTCTAAGAGTAAGAGTAAGTTTAGCTGGTATGTGGCCTTCATAAACTTTTCAGCAGTTTTATTGTCGGGGAGTTTAATTAATAGATCACCGCTCTTTAGTTCAGTAACTTCCAAGCGGTCCTTTGATATATAATTTAATCCTCTCTCTACTTGAAAAACGTTGTATATCGTCTGGGGTCTCTGCGTTCTCGGTTGTTGTTCTAGCCGAAGCGACTAAATAGCGTGGTCGATATTGTTCATTTATGGATAATTCTGGCAAGGGGACGAATTCTTCAGGGCGAGGTCTCTTATTCCTGTTTCTGTTCCTAGCGGTGTCGGAAGCAAGCTCCCTAAACCGGTTGTGGTTGTTCGGGAGATGATCCCAGCTCATGTCAGTGGGTTTAAAATAAAACCCCTTTATACGTTAATTAATCGATCCGGAAAATATAATAATATAAATACAACCACGTATGTATGTATACAATGTGCAGCAATAGGCACGCGATTACAAATTTAGCACTTATCGATAAACTATCAGTCAACTGTCTATACTGCGAACAAAACGATGTTTACTCGGCAATTGCCTGATGCAGACTGATAAGTACATATATTTTGTTATTTTTTATGTTTCTTTGAATTGTTATTTTTTATGTTTCTCTGAATAAAAAAAATTTTCTACCGATTTTCATTCAAATTAAATGTGCACACTGGTACGGAAGCGCTTTTCGTACAAATTGTAGAGTAAAGAAACACACCTAATATCTTTATACAAAATTATTTATTTAAATTTAAGAAAATTTGAAAGTGAAGAAAATTAATTAGTGATTTACATAATATTTTTAAAGAAGAAAGTTAAATATGGCTTTAATTGATTCACGATTTCAAAACAGAAATCATATAAAAAAACACTTTTTAAAATTAAAATTTTAAGCTTAAATTGAATTTACATCATGATATTTTTAAGAAATTTTTATCGACTTTATTTACTATTCGTAGAAAGCAGCTCCCGAATTCTGTAACTCGCGAAAGTTGAAGCTAAGTTCGTTCGCTGAATTTCTGAACATATGTTAAATTGCAAAATTTTGGCGATGACATAAAAAATTAAAATTTCGGCGGATTAAATTTTCAAGGCATTGCCTGATTTAACTCTTGAAAATGCCTTTGAAAATTGCATTCGTAGCCGAAAATCAATAAATCGAATTTATACGCGTTAAGCGATAGAGATTTACCTCCTGTTTGTGTAAGACGTTGACGTTAGAAATATTGGCGTTTTTGTAATATATTAAAGGGAATTTGCAAAACTTTTCTCGAATCTATTACAGAAACGTAAAGATTTTCATCGTCAAAGTCTTACAAAAACAGGCTTTTAGCTTTTGCGAGTTACAGAATAGGGTGGCAGCAGAAAAGAAAAATTTTCGAATTGTTTCAAATAAACGTTATGGAAAAAGTTAATCGTGAAGTAATTCTAATTAGTTTTTTAATTTACAGTTTTAAGTTTTTTTTTAGTTTTTATTTTGTGTAGTAAAATTACAATAGTAAAAAGAAAATGGAAAGCGAATTGTTTCTTTTTGAAAAATTCTTGTCTTATTACCCTAATAAAGCTTTTAATTAAATGCTCATCAAGAATATTACACTTTGCCCAATATATCGTGACGGTAGGGTTTCTTGCGATAAATTCCCTTGAATGCAAACAGTTTAAACGCTACCACTAACACAATAATACAGCTGACATAGAGCAATAGGCCCATGCTCATGTCCATATCCGAAAATACATTGCTTATCATACGTTTTTCTCTTAAAACAGTGCGAACTGATTGTAAAATTTCACCCTTTTCTAGGCCATAACGTGATACATACAATGGATTGTGAATATTTTTCAAAAATTGCAAAACATGATTTTTATTCCACTTATCTTCTGAATAGTCTGATATATGGGAATCGGGCTCTTTATAGCACTGGGCACAACTGTTTGTTGAAGGAAATTGAATTTTGGGAAACTTAGGGTCTTCTGTCTCGTCGCCCGCCAAACGTTGATTAACCTCGTTGTGGGCCGCCCAAAGCCAAAGTATAGCTTCATCTTTGGTAGCAGTTTTCTGGTACTCGCGTCTTGCAGCCATATCCTTAAATATAAAATTTAGTAAATTAAGAAAGTACATAAATGGACATGTTTAATATGAACATATAAATATATATACTAGCTCTCTTCTAAGAAACTGATTCTTACACGAAAAGCAAGTAGTGTCATTTCTAAACCCATGCCGAAAATATTTTTCAATATATATAAGTACATACATATCGCACACTAAATCATGAGCAGTCACAACACAAAATTATCAAAATGGTTTTTTTTCACAAAACAGTTCACGAAATAAACCTCTAACGACCTTAAAAATTTCTTTTGCAACACATTTAGTTTTTTAAAAAATCGAAAAAAAAACTATATAAATTTAAGATCTCGCATTTTATTTCTTCTTCTGTAGAACATTCTAGCAGATACTTTGGACCGATTTAACATTCTCCCATCATCATTTTCTGGCAACACTGCAACACATTCTTCTTGCAAAAAACCGTTAACCCTGTTTTTATGTTAAAGGTTGAGCCATTTGCCACTCCTGAACATCTGGGATTTTTAGAGTTATGATAGTTTATGATTTAGCGTGCGATATGTACATATGTGTGTATGAATAATGGGCCTTATTACGAGTGTCGTATAATACGACTTCGACTACGACGATTTTGTAGAAGATTAAAGAACATTGCAACATTTTTTCTTTAATCTAGTACGAAATCGTCGTAGTCGTTGTCTTAATGCGACACTCGTAGTTAGGCCTAATATCTTTAATTCAATGTTTTTAAATAATGGATAATACCATGATATAAATATAGAAGGTACTTCCATTCTCTCATTTTTTCTTGACATTCACCATCTGACAAGTATAAGGATTGTGAAGTTTCCATTAAAATGGTGCTACCGTATTAATTTAATATTTCCCCTCTGTTTCCTGTTTGTTTGAAAATTTTATTCAAAAGTGATTTCAAAATTGTTTTTATAAAACACAGAATTTGTAAATTAAACAATTAATGCCCTAATTCTGTATGACGATTGTATCGTCTTGTCTATGGACGGAAAAAAGCCGCAAATTCTTTAAACAATTATTAGTTATTGTCTATGGTAGAAGTTTCGTGCATTTGCTTTATAATTTTGTTCCTAATAATCCCAGGCGTGTCACTAAAGATATCTCATTTGTCAAAATTCAATATGGCGGCCAATAGACGCCATTTTGTAAATACGAAAAAAAATAAAATGCCGTCGAACTATCAGGGCAATTATGAATAAAATTCCGCGAGAAATTTCTCCCTTTTCCAATTAGAATTTTTTGTTTTCCCTATTACTTGCTATTAGTTGGAGTTATCTCCCGGGAAAAATTTCTCGCGGAATTTAATTCATAATTGCCCTCTATATCAAAATGGGTATTATTCGACAGGTATTTGAAAATCAATTTTAAGTTTCTCATTTGATTTTTCATTTCGAATGATCATTTGGATATTTAACGGTTCAAAGTTGGTCGCAGTCGGGTTTTTTTTATTTTTTTTGTATAAAGACTTGTTTTTAAAGGAACTTTCTTGAAATTTACTTTTTCAAACGATATTTGAGGCTATCAGCGCAGAAGCACATTGCTCTTTTTAATTATTTAATTGCTTTATTACTTTGCAATATTATGATCTGTGCAAAACGATTTTCACTTTTTACTTTTTTTTTGATAGTTGGTATTGTATATAATGTATTTATCATCAGAACAGCAACCAAAAAACCAATGTGGGTTACACAACTTCTGCGCTGATTTGATTAAGGTATTTATTCATATGTACTTTTTTTTTTAAAAATACACTTTTACAAAACGAACTACTACATTTCAAGAGTACTTTTTTTAAACGATATTTGGTTAAAGTATTTTTCAAATATACTTTTCTTAACAAGGTACTTTTTTTAAGCAGGTACTTTTTTATATGACATTTAAAAAAAAAAGTTATTTTTACAAAACGAACTTCCTTGAAATTTAAAGTACTTTTTTTAAATGTACTTGTTTTAAAAAAGGTACTTTTACAAAACGAACTTTCTTGAAATTTACTTTTTTAAATGATATTTGATTAAGTTATTTTTTTAAATGTACTTTTTTTTAAAAAAGGTATTTTTTATAAAGGCAATTTTACAAAACGAACTGTTTTGAAATTTACTTCTTTAAGCGATATTTGATTAAGGTATTTTTTCAAAAGTCATTTTTTAATAGTCTACATTAAGGTACTTTTTTTAAGTATGAAATGTCGTTTTTTTAAATAATTTTATACGGGTTGGTCAACGATATCAAAAGAACAAGTTCGTTTTCAATAAAGTAAGAAAACTTAATTTTTTGTTTTCAACGTAAATTATCCAACTAGTGTGTACTTTCGATATCGTTAAAATGGCAATTATTTTGAAGACTATTTAGCGAATGTATTGTTTGTAGGTTTGCTTAAAATAATGATAATAACAATAATAAATTTAAGTATGTACGTAAGAATTTTAAAAATTTAGTTTTATATTTGAGAAAATTTATTTGTCATCTTAATGTACCAATAGCAAATTGACACGTATAATTTTCCATTTAGCTGAGAGAATTTTATGTGAACTTTTAAAGTCAGTAAACAAATAAATTGTATAAAAAATATAGAAACAAAATAATAGAAAATAAAATAATTGCCTCAGATCTATCTGTGTTGATGGAGGGTAAGTGATGATGGATTAAATAGATAATTGAATTGAAATTTAAATAGAAGAATAATGAAAAGTGAAGAGAAGATAGAGAGATCAAGCAAGCAAATATGGTACATATGTATGTATGTATGTTAAAAAAGAATAGCTTTAAAATTTAAAAAATATATGCATGTACATATATACATATGTATGTATGTATGTATGTATGTATGTAATTATGTATGTACTTATGGTAATGTCAAGGTGAAATAAATCATTTTTAAATTTTACATAGGTACATATGTATATAGAAAATTTTACATCTAGGCTTAGCAAAATTAATTGAGAAATTAAAGTACAACATGCATATGTATGTGCATGCATATCTACTTATATACGTTGTACATTGTATGTATTACATACAGTACATTTTCAAATTATTAAACAAATATTTTTTAAATTCATGTTAAAAAAAAATCTGTTTTTGTTTCACGTAGTTGTGGGAGCGATCTCGGTTAGCAGTGTGAAATAGGCAGGATATTTCTTCATTACAAGTAATTTATTTTTATATTATGGAAACTCTCATTTTTATACAAGTACATAGGTACATACATATGTACTTATGTATATATTCTTTCCTTTGTAAATAATTTTTTATTTAATTTGTTGTTTATTACTTTATGATTATGTAAGTTTGCATTAAATACCATGTAGAATGTAGTAATATGAGCGCATATGGTCTAGCTACCGGCGCCTTTGATATATATTTTATAAATTGATTTATAAAATATATTGGAAATAAATAAATAAATAAATAAATGTTAAAAAAAATGCTTTGTTACCTGAAAATGTTTAGAACAATCCGTGCAGCCGAAGAAGTGTTTGATATAACCATACATAGCACTTAGTACTTCCAAGGGATCTTGGCTCTTATTAGAATCTGCCGCTTGCACAGACATAAAGTGAAATAGTTGCCACAGTGAACAAGTGTAGCCGCGTAATCCTGGCCGCGACCCAGTGCAACCAATATATCGTGTCGTCGAGTAGATGGTTCCCAGTTGTTTTTCCAATTTCTTTAGTTCATTTTCAAAGTCCGCTCCCGATATTGTTTGATTATGAAGCGAAACAAATTCGCCCAGGTGAGATATCATTGAGCGTCCGGAGGAACTTAAAGGATTGTAGCGATTTAAAACTGTCAGGAATCTTTGCAGAGCTGTGAGTTTTTCGCCAACAATATTAGACGCTTTTGGTATTTCATTGTGTAAAATATTTCGTATTGCCATTTCAAGATCGGCTTGATAGACAAGATGTTTATTTAGCTTTACTTCTTCTATAATTTGCGCTAACTTTTCAGTTTCTTCTTTAGTGATTTCTAATGGCTTAGGCGTAGTGATGACTTTAGACTCCGTTTCAGGTGTTTCAGTTATTTGGTGATCGCTTAAGAAATTTTTGATAGCATCTTTATAGTAATATGACAGATCATATTGTGGAACCATAGGTGTAATATTTCCCTGTCGGTTTACGGAGGCCATCTTATAGTTAGTAATATCTATTTGGTATTTGGACGCCACTTCAGGATCTGTAACTCTTTTCACTACCACGTTTGGATATCTTAAAAAATCCAAGATCATTTCTACACCCACTGTAGAACTTTCTGGTTCATATACTAAAATTACAAATTTTTTAAAGCTATCTAACCCTTCAAATAAGGACGAAGCAACAGCGGACTGCACCGGTTCGAAATCTGGCCAATTAATCATATTACTTGTTTTGTTTTCAGCGATTATGAATTGTATCGTATATTTTGTTATGTCTGCCAAATCTTGCGAATCTATTTGTTTACCAATATCACCGGCAGGATGATCCGGTCCAAAATATCTTATAGTGGGATAAGCTGATATGTGATATTCTCGGCAAATGCCGTTGTTCGCTTCAACTGAACAGTCAATGGCAGTAATAGGTAAAATATCTTGCCAGCCATACAGATCTTCAGCCAATTCCTTATATTTTGGGGCAAAATGTCGACAATGTCCACAATAGCTGTTATAAAATTCTACCAATGTTGAATGGTTTTTACCCAATACTTCACTTTTAAAATTTTCGTGCGTTAATATTTTCACTTTATCAGTTGAATTGTACAGACCCATGGTTTTCATTTCATCTAGGAACATTTCACAAATGGAATCCGGCACTACCGCAAAAGCAATGAAAAGGAAAACGACATAGTGTTTTATTGGCACATTAATACACTCCATTTTATATTATTAATTTTAATTATACACTCTTTCTTGTTTTTATTTTTCTCTTATAATACTAGAGTTTTTCTTTTATTTTTATGAAACATACATGAATATATATACATAAGTATATAATAAACATTTATACATCCGATTTTTCGTTAAACTTGGTTAGTTTCGTGCACATAATAATAATAATTTTTAATCTATGGTTTCATGAAACCTTCCATCCAGTGATGCCAGTGAACATTTTTGAAATTCCCTACGCGTTGGAGAAAAAAATTCCTTTTTCCCCTCAACCCAAAAATATTTTCCCTACATTTTTCCCTACGCTGAAAATTTTTTATATTTAACAACAAAAAACAAATACATGTATATTTTGTGAATATTGTAAATATTTTACCCATTTTTATTTCATATAATGTATAAAACAGGCTATATATAGTCTTAGTTGGGTACCAGATAGAAAAGTAATTAAAGCATTAATTTACAAGAACAAACTAAAAACATATATGTATGTACATTCTATATAAATCCATAGATCCATATGAAATCTGTACTAAAAATTATGGTATAAAAATATTACTTATACAACTTCTTAGAATGTATTTTGTTAAAATGTGTAGTTGTACATTAAAAGCAATAAATTTATGGGTTGCGTTGTGGGTGAGATCTTTCAGTAAACGTAATTAGTTATGGAAAATTTGGTTTAAGTCAAGCAGTAGAATACATAATAAATACCAATTTGTATTAATGCTTGTTAGATTGAAGTGCATTTTGTAACTTGTATGGCTCCCTTTCTTATGAAACTATAGCTTGTGTTTATCTTGAACATTTATATATTATATATATTTTATTTATATTTATTAAGTATTTTCGTAGAATGTTCAAGTATAAAAAATATCAGTTTGTGGGGCATTGGCAACACAATTTTATACGTTTCATATGCAAGTTACATAGTTTACGTAATGCAAGACCATTTCTTTTTCTTTTATAACTGTCTGTCAAACAAACTCAATACATATGTATGTATGTACAAACATTAACATGCATTGTCCGTTTTCATTTCACATTTGATATAGCAGCTTTAAAAATAAGGTTCTTATGTGCGTGTACCCTGTATATAAATATATATTATATTTACGATTTGTCACATTTAACTATAGATATTGCAAGTGATTTCCAGATTGTTAGAAGTCATAATATATGGTTTCTGCAAACAAATTTTAAGATATGTAAAAAATTTCAACTCCTAAATAAAAATCCTCGAAATATTTTTGCATTTTATGTCGTAACAAATTGAAAACGCGGTAGTTCTTAAAAATTCCCTACATTTTCCTCAAAATAAAAAATCTGTCCTTTTTTCCCTACGTTCAAAATTTTACAGAAAAATCCCTACAAAAAGGGAAAATTCCCTACTTTTGGCATCACTGCTTCCATCACAAAATTCTGTCACAAACAGTGTTACCATATGTGAAGATTTATCTTATCTTCGAAGTTTTTCGGGATGTTAACAAGACTAAAAGATTTCTTTGTTAAAAATAAGATTTTTAAGAATATGATATTTTGGTACTTTTAGTATATTATTTAATGTATTATTTAATTTATTATTAGTTCATTTCAAATAAAAAAAAGCTTACTAAATTTGAATTCAGTAAAATCAATGCATATTTATATATATTGAGTAGAATCACTAAAAAAGATTTTTAATGAGAAAAAAGATTTTTTTGTTCGACCTGAAGGTTTTTTGAGAAAAAAATATGGCAGCGCTGGTCACAAAGTACATTTAAGCAAAGTTCGAAGCCGGTCTTCCACAGATGGTTAAAAGTCGTCGGCGAATATTTCCGCCGCCACCGATACGAGATCCTGTAAACGGCTAATACAATTTTTTACTCAACTTAAAGTTTTTTCAAGCCCATTTATTCAATGTATTTTGTTTGCATATGACCATCTTTTTAATAAAACATTTTACAAGAATATGATATCTGACAATATTTTAGCTCTTCTCTTCTACAACATTAGTCTAAAAGAAACTTTTTTTTGCTTACAATAATATTTTAGAAACTAACGAAGAAAATAACAAACAAAATGCCAAAAATTTTATATACCAAAATTATATTTATATGGAAATTATTTACACTAAGCATGTACAGTAAGAGCTTATATCTATTAAATTATTTCATATATATACTAAGTATAGTAAAAAATCTAAAAAAACAAACAAAAAATTACATTGAATAAACTTATCGCTATGAATTTTCTTGAATTTTTTTACATAAAACTGAACGGATTTGGGGAGAGAGAATAAAGAAATAAAAAAAATCTCCATAAAACTAACGGCCACTCTAATGTAATATCGTACACTAAACCATACACAGTCACAACTTAAAAAATTTCAGATGAAGATTGCAAATGACGCAAGTATGTAACATAAAAACAAGCATAACCGTATTTTATATTCTTCAAGAAGACTGTATTGCAAAATAAATTGTTGCGGTCGTTAGAGATTTGTTCAATTACCTGGTTTATAAAAAAACAAAACCACTTTGATCATTTTGATTTGTGACTGTTTATGATTTAGTGTGCGATATATACATAGTAGTATGAGTTTAAACTTCTCTGAAAATATAACTACTTTTGAGATGGTTATCACTACTCAACATTTTTCAGGACAACATACTCTAATATCTATTTTCGTAAGCGACAATGAGTCAATGTAGAGCCAACAGTACAATAATACATATATATGACCTAAAAACTATTTAATATAGCGTCACATATTTAAGCAAATACCTAGATTGATTTGTTGATTTTTACAAGATGTAAGTATATTTTGAACAAATTCCATTTTAATCTTAATTACCAGCTGCTATAGCAGCTCGAACATGAGTTCATTCTTCTACTTTAGTAACATCAGGAGTTTATTTATTAATTTATTTTATTTTTATATACAATTGGTTTCAGTAACAGGTGTTGCTGTCGTTGCGAATATAATCAGTGATATGATTATACGCCGATGATTACAGTCAACGGCGTTTGTAAGACGTTGCCCATTGTTAGTATTGTTTATAATAGTGGCAGCATCTCAGTAGTAAGACAGTGTTGAAAAACGATTTGTAAGAAAAAGCCGTTATTAATGAAGTGATTTCAAATATACATACATAGGTAAATATTAATGTAATGCTTGTCAAATCATATGGAAGAAAAATGGTTTTATTTTATTTTTTTTAATTAATTTTTATTTGCAATCTATTTTACAGAGAATAAAATAATAAGCAAAATACATAATTATTAAAAATAACATATATTTAGTTCCAATGAACCAAAAAAAAAAAAAAAAAAAAATACAAATTGTAGTGCTAATATTATTTAATACGCGGGCCTGTTCTGAAAATCACGACATGTCAAACAAATCACGGTGATTTCAAAAAATTAGCTTTCATTAATTTGTAAATTCTACGATTTAAAGCGTTGGAAGTTGGAAGAAAATATTCTATTATAAATGACAAAAACTTAAAATACAATAAAACCCAATATCAAGTCAGCTATTAGTAGTTTAGTTTCATTTTAAACAAAATAAAAATTTGATATTTAATATAATAAAACAAATAAATAAAACAGTTGCACGTTAGATGTAGGGATTGGTAAATTGATTTCGATTCCAATCGAAAACCGATTTTATGTTAAAAAACCCGATTTTTTGTAATCGATCTTACGTCTGCGATTTTATACTGAAATCGATTATTGGGATATAAAAATCGATTTTTTATTATTATCAAAATTTTGGCAATTTTTTTAAGTATTACTGAGTAAAGAAGATTGGTTTGATAACTAATATTATTCATCTTTATTCCGTAGCTTTTTGTCGACATCAATGCCAAGACAATATCGAATATATGACACTTTCTTTCTGTAAAGGCTAGAAAATAGCAAGAGTCGGTTAATAACAAAAATTAAACATTTTAAGAACCCCCGACTTTTTTCAGAAAAAATGTTATATCTTCTAAACGGCTGGACCGATTTTCTTCAAACATAGCTAAGAACCCTCTCGATCAAGTCATCTTTCAAACAGAAAAAATAAAAATCGGTCCAGCCGTTTGGCCTGTACGTGGACACGGACAGACACACAGACACACAGACACACACTACAAACTTATAACACCCCTTTTTTTAGTCGGGGGTTAAAAATAAACAATTACTGAGAAAAAATAGTACTTAAGTGCCCTATTTTGACATTGCCTGACGTTGATGTTAACAAGAACAAGTAAATGTGACTAGTTTAAAACATTTAAACTAATAATCCTTAGAAATAATTTCTGAAATTTATTTTATGTTATATAAATAATTGCTAAACTAAAGCAAGTTCGCCTATAATTTTAATTTAAAAATTCAGCTTTAATATCTAATATGCATATACATGTGTATGTTTACTGAGTTTAATGTGTTTCGGTAAATTAACTTTGTGTCTATTTTTTATGTACATAAATATGTTAACTTTTGTTTTTGTTTGTTATTTGAATTTTTATGAATAAAGATTATTTTGTTTATAAGCTAGCCAATTTGTCTTAAACGATTTTAAAATCGATTTTCACGTGCGATTAATCGATTTCAAAAATCGAAATTAAAAAAGTTGATCGAAAAATCGAAAATCGATTTTTGAAGATACATATTTACCAATCCCTAGTTAGATGGTTTTCATCTTATTGAGTCGTCGGTTGAAGTTATTTTTAGAAGAAATACCTATACATATGCATGTGCCCATAATTATGAAAATGGCCTGAGCTATAAATGTATTATTTCGAGATATTTAATAGGTTACATTTAAATAAATCAAAAAATATTTTTTATATTAGGCAACATTTTAATTTAGAGTTATACTAGTCTCAATTTTAATGCATTTATTTAATTGAATTTTGAAGTCTCTTTAAAAATGTTACGCAACAGAAAATATTACTAATTTATTTATTTAATTGATTAATGAAATACATTCCCATACATACATACTAGTGATGTAACGAATGTTAATTTTTAATATTCGCGAATACGAATGCGAATACGAATATTTGATGTGAAATTTACAGACATTAAATTAGGGCTCTATTTACGCCTGCAATATGAAATATTAAAAAATTGTTATGAAAAAGAACTTCATACTCATGTTGGCGTACTTTAAAGTTAATAAAAACTACCCAAAGTTTTAATAATCGCCAGTAAATAATATTTGAAAAAAAAGCACAAATTTCTATAAAAAATTTAATGAATTCGTACAAACTAATATTTTTATCCATTTATTTAAATTTAGTTTAGGATTTATTTATTTATTTATTTAATTTTCTGGAAAAATATTCGTATTCGTCTGAATTTGACGAATACGAATGCTTCGTATTCGCATTAAAAATTGCCGAATATTCGCCAATTCGAATACGAATACGAATATTTGTGCATCACTAATACATACATACACGCACATTTACATTACGACTTTTCCCTTATGCCCTTCTTTGACGTTTTCATTGTTTGTGAAAGGAGAACGAAATAGTTTAACAAATGTAATTTAAATTTGTACATACATATGCATACTTTGTGTATCGGTATTTTATGTTGTTGATTGCGAAATTAAAATTAAAGAATGGAAAAAAGAAGTATTTGTGACATTGATGAAGAAATACATTAGACATGGATGAGAGTGAAGATTTGAAGACAATTTTGGAGTTGCTAGATAGCAGTGATTGTTTGTCTACGCCAAACAAAAGGGCAAGAAGAGAGTGGGTCAAACCCAGAGACCTGCGCCGAGCGATTTTGTCGGCGGCGGCGGCTGGTGAGAAAATCGTCGGCGGCGGCTCAAATTCGGCTTTAGCCGGCTGAAAATCCACTGAAAACAATTTTTTTTCTTCAATATTGTACAACGTATGTATATAGTATGTAGTGACGGCATAAGTTAAAAATGTTAAAAATGTCAGCTTCTATAATCTTATTCAAATATCAATAAAAATTAAGCCAAGTTTAATTTTGAAACCATCCATTGTCTATGGTCCTATTCACATATAAAAAAATAAGAAAATTTTAACTTTTTCATATACATAATACATGAGTTTTATTTTTTAATTTTATACAATTTCTTTGACATACTTATGCCAGCTCATCAGTAAATATTCAATTATATTTTTGAAAAGTTATATATAAAGGGTGTCCCAACAAGAACGCAAGATTTAAATTTGGCGCCATTCGAAGGGTCATTGTTTGACATTTGAACAATTGTTATGCTAGTAGAAGGTACGAGGTTAGTAAAAATGGAACGCTACACGAATGAACAACGCATTCTCATTGTGAAATTGTTTTACCGAAATGGTGAAAGTTATGCGGTTACAGTTCGCGAATTTGCGATCGATTTGGGGTCACAATAATGCTCCAAAAGAATCAACTGTAAAGAGATTAATGGATAAATTTGCCGAAACGTGTCTGTTAGTCATGTAAAGACAACAACGCGCCTTCGACCAGATCGATCGACCGAAAATGTTGCAGCTGTACGTGATGATGTCGCTCAAACGCAGGTCAAGCGCAAACAATCAATGGTGTTCGGTATCGTGAAATGATAACCAGTTTTTTCGTGCCTAAAATTGAAGAAATGTATGTGGAGGGCATGTGGTTTCAACAAGACGGCGCCACATGTCATACATCCAGAGAAATAATTCAATTGCTACATCAGTCACTTCCCGGTCGTGTTATTTCGCGTTTTGGAGACAAGAATTGGCCGCCTAGATTGTGCGATTTAACACCATTAGACGCGAATAAGCCGACGACGACTCAAGCCTTAAAAGAGGAAATTGGACGCTGCATTAATGAAATACCGCAGCATTTATGCAAAACGGCCATTGAAAATTTCATTAAAAGATCGCGTGTGTGCCAGCAAAGCCGCGGCGGCCATCTGTCCGATTTGTTGTTCCACACATAACCTCATTTTGTCTACTTTACGATATAATAAAATTTCACGATTTTTTTTTTAAATATCTGTGTTTTATTTAATATTTAAATCTTGCGTTCTTGTTGGGACACCCTTTATATAAATAAAACATATCTAAAAACTCTCAAATTAGAATTACGCTAATATAAACAATAAATAGAAAACCCCTGAGAAAAACAAAGTGAACAAATTGTAATAATTGAAGGTATACTAATGAACTGGGATAACCACCAGTTACAAAAAATCTGAAGCAATACCTTAAATTATGGATCAAAAAATATTTGCGGGTTACTTAAAATTTTTTTTAAAACGCAAAATTCTGGAAACAATTGAATATAAAGCTTAAAATTTTGGGTTTTTGAACAAAGAGCCTGGCCCACGATGTCGACAAGAATGTTTTTATGGCTTACTTATATTGAAAAGAAACAAAAATTTTCTTATGTTTTGTTTTTTTTTTTTTGTTTTCAATATAAGTAAGTGATAGAAACTTTCATGTAAACATCGGAGGCAAGGGCGAAACTTTTAAGTAAAAACAAATTCTTTTTATATTCATACTATCCATTAAGTGGACCAGGTCGAACCTTTTTAAGTAAAAACAAATTTTTTTTATATTCATACTATCCACTAAGTGGACCAGGTCGAAACTTTTTAAGTAGAAACAAATTCTTTTTATATTCATACTACCCCTTAAGTTTTGACCCACACATTTTCAATATCTTCACGTAGTAATTAATATTGTACAATAAAATTGCTGGTGTGTAATATTATATTATATTGTATTGTATTGTATTGTATTGTATTGTATTATATTGTATTATATATTATATTGGTAATGTGTTGACAACTTTGTACAATAACACAAGTAAAGTGAATAAAACCAATAAATAAAAAGACGGCACGAAACTTAGTTTGTTTATATATAACTATATGTACATGCATACAAATTTTAGAAATATAATGCAAGTTGTATTTATGTATGTATGTATACATAAAGTAAAACTCATAATATTAATAATTGAAAACCATAATTCGAGAAAAAAATCATATGTGGACCAAAAAATCATCCAAAAATTTGATAAAATTATTATTCTGGCAGCACATGAAAAATAAATTTAAAAACAAAATGCTGGCATCGATAATCGGCGGCTAATTTTCAGGCGAAGTAAGCCAAAAAATGTTCGGCGGCGGCGCGGCTGCCTAAAAATATCGGCGGCTCGGCTCAGCCGGCTCCGAGCCGTCACGACGCAGCTCTCTGGTCAAACCATGGCGCTTGGGACGACTAACACGAGGATCGTTTCAATTTTTATAGAATGACCTTAAAAATGATTCATCGTGTTTTTTTCATTACTTGAGAATGGATGAAAAAACATTTAATTATATTTTCGAAAATATTCAGCACGTCATTAAAAAAAATGATACAATTTTGAGAGAATCTATACCTCCGGCTGAAAAATTAGCAGCAACGCTTAGATACCTTGCCACTGGTGAAACTTACAAGAGTACAAACTTTCAAACAAGGTTGTCTGAATCTTTTCTCTGTACAACTATTCCGGAGGTGTGCGAAGCTATCTGGGAATGCTTTAAAGACAAATATTTAAAGGTCTGTTAGCAACACATTTTAATTCGATTATTGAATTAGATATGGAATACTAACACTGTTGAAATTAAAAAAAATTGTTATGTAACAGTTATTTTTGGATTTAAAACGTTTATATAATTTTCTCGTCGTTCTTCCTTAGTTCCAGAGTTATGGTTATATTTTCATATTTAAATTTGGTCATAATTTTTATAATATGGGACATGTAGTTCTCTAAAATACATTTTCTTTCTAAATGAAAATTATATAATTTTAGACCTGGGGGTTATTATGTAAACCCCGTATGTTATTAACATTACAATTCGAACACATTTCCGTTCGATTCGTATTAGAAATAACCACCCTGATGTCCATGTGGTTGATAAACGTGACATATTACAAGTTATGACCAATTAAGAATAAAAAAGTTTAATCCTGTAACTTTGGAACTGAGACGAAGACCTAAGAAAAAAATTAAAATATTAAATAAGACTGTTGAAGAACATATAGAAAAACGAAACGTTTTTCTAAACTAAAGGTACCAACAGACGACATGTTTTTTACATGTGTTTTTTAAGTTTTCGACTCGTATGTTTTTCTTTATGCTTGTCAATATTGGTTAATTTACTTAAGGTTTATAATTTTGGTCACAAACGTACATGTAGTATCACTTCTTCTTTTTCAGTACATAAATATCCACGTAGTTTGTTTTATAAATGGCTTGCAGCCGTCGAAATATTTTTGGTTCCGTCGCTGTAGTACTGGCGACGCAAATTTTCTTTTTTAATTTTTTCTTTTTTAAACAAGACGTTGAGGTTGTATGTAAAAAACTATAAATTTTTGGACTTATTTTAATAAAACGACAACGTTAAATTAAAAAAAAGTATATATAATTAATTTGTCTTGCAAAATACTTCATTCAGACGGCTAATGATAGTGCACATAATCAACCGCCGACGAATTTGTTCGCATGACATAGACATTTGGAGCTGTATGTTTAACATAAGAAAATAGAGCACGCTCTATTTCAAATAATGTCTTATGTTTTTTGTCATGTTTTTTACACAAGCAATGTTTTAAAGGTAACACACGACATGTTTTCGTTTACATATGTAAATTCTGGCACATACAATGTGAAAAACATGTCGTCTGTTGGTACTTTTAGTTGTTGGCTACTATTCTAGACTATTCTTTGCTTTGACCCTGTAGGAATATTTTCGCGTAGCATTTACATTAACCCTGTTGGAATATTTTTGTGTAATGCTGCTTAACATTGTTGACGGATATTTTCGTAACAATACATACATATGTATGTATGTAAAGTAATTTATTTGAGATTAACAAAAACAATTTATTTCAATTCAAAAGAGAGATAACTTAGTTTATTTCTGCTAAGTAAATTAAAAACAAACAAACAAAAGAAAAATAATATGTGATCAACACATTTTTTTAAATACATAATTACATTTCAAGACAACCTAGTTTCGTTTAATGTAATAACAACATTTAGTATTCTTCATCATCAAAAATACCTTCAAATGATATTTCCAAAATATCAGGTGATGGTGGCAAGTGGGCTTTGGTGGTATTACATGTTTGTTTTGGTATATAAGGAACTGAACGATTTGATGAAAATGAGTAACACGACGGTCTTTCAACGAAAGAGTTACTCCCAAGACTTGATTGTGTATCTGATATACGAGTACATTCTAAATTAAAGTCTTCTGATTGGTATTCACAAATTTTTTCATCCTCTATTGAAGCTTCTCGAAGTACTTTTTGTATTTTCCAAACTGTATCACGCTGTAACTTTTTGTCCTTTATTGAGTTTATTTCAAAAACAACTTCTTTACCAAACCAGTCATATATAGTTCTTTCCTCAAGTCGTTTAACCAGCAAACTTTTGACATTATCCATTCTGTCATCTAATTTTGATGTGCTTTTCTAAAATAAATAAGAAATTTACTAAATATTATTTCATTCTCTGATACAGTATTCGAAATATTTTTTTAGTTTCCTGGATCAATAAGGGAATGGCAATCTATCTCGGAAAACTTTTCTATAAAATGGCAATTTCCGAATTGTTTGGGCGTATTAGATGGCAAACATATTTCGTTTAAGGCACCTCGAAAAGATGGATCTTATTTCTTCAATTATAAAGGGTACCATAGCATAGTCTTACTAGCTTTAGTTGATGCGGATTGCCGTTTTACATATATTGATGTGGGATGTAATGGACGGACCAATGATGCAGGTGTTTTATTGCAAAGCGACTTGAAGCAAGTAATAAATAATGCCGACAAACACTTTCCACCTGACATAATAATCGGAAATAGACGAAAACTTCCATATGTTATAATTGGCGATGATGCATTTCCGCTCGAAAAGCATATCATTTAACCATATTCCTACAATACAAATGTAAAGGAAAAAAAAAAAATATTTAACATTCGCCTTTCACGAGCAAGGCATGTTGTGGAACACTCTTTTGGAATCCTTTCAAATAGGTTCAGAATTTTTCAAACAAAAATAGACTCATCTGTTGAGAATGTTGAATTATTCACAAAAACCTGCTGCCTTTTGCATAATTTATTAAGCCATAAAAATGATAACTATTTAAGCGTACCGTCGTTTCCAGAGACTTCGAAGTCGGGAACGCCTTCCGAAATTTTGCAAGGACAAAGAAATATAAAATCATACTTTAACAAGGAAGGTAAACTTCACTGGCAAAGCAAGTTATAAATTGAAGATGATTACAATGTAAACTATTAATTATGAAATAAACTATGTATGTATGTAAACATATACTTTTACATAAATATGTGTGTGTCCATACATTAATTTATATTTTTTTACTTACATACATGTTTATATATATTTTATATGCGGATCAAAATTAAAAGTAAGTAGCTAATCTGCAAATTCGGCACCTTAAATCTTTTACTTAAAAAACTTGGGTCAAAAAAAGTAAAATTGAATAAAATGTTATGGGAAACTATTATTTTAAACATATATTGGTTCTTTTCAGTTCTTATTTCATGCAATGTGGCATCGACAGTCCACCTTCATATTTTGAATCTCTAACGATGAACACATATTTTGTGGAATATGGAGCGAATTCTCTTACACCTACTTGGTATTCATATGGGTTCGAAAGATGTTAACATAGAAATACTCCTTATAGCCACAGAAAGTTTACTTTGCAGCTGGGAGAAAGACAAAAATAGATAGTATTCCTCTCTCTGTCTTTCACACACCTGAACTAAGACTGTGAAAAGTAAGCTTTGCGTGTCTAAAAGGGGTAAAATCAGTTACATAAGTACACATGAATGCAAAAGGAAACGATCTGAGACGGCTTCAATCAAGAGGTTTAAATATATTATAATTACGGTGACCATAATTTTTAAATCAAAATACAAAACAAGGAAATATTTAACAAACAGCAACTAAATTGCAAACAACCTTACAGGCATATAAAACATATTGAATTTAATTTTTTACAAACACAAAATTAAAGGCAAAATTAAAAAAAAAATTAAAACGTCACATAACAATGTAATCACATACGCTAATCTATATATGTATGTATTTATATGTATGTACATACATATACACACATATGTACATATGTACATATATCAGGCGGTCAACTCTGTAATTCAAAATGAAAGAAAATGCTTTCGAATTTACACCCTATAAGCATAGAAATTCGAAAGTATTTTCTTTCGTTTCGAATTACACAGTAGGCCCCCAGTACAAAAAATTAATAGCGACATATATACATATGTACATAGTTTTAGATTAGATTGTTAAAATACAAACCAGCTAATTTTGATTTTATTTATCTTTAACTCATTTATTTTATCCATAATGAAAACAAAACTGGATTTAACATCTTTCCACGTAGGAATTTCAACTTCTTGGTAAGCATTATGATTTAAGTATTCAATACAATCTGCTTAAAATCGCCTAGACTAATCCATATCAATAACATTTTTCTGGCTTAGCTCAATTACGATTTTTTTTCACAGCAATAGGGAAAAATATTTCCTCTCTACGCTGTGGGATTTTAAACTTAAGTTCATTAATAATCAGAGAGACTTCAGTCATACATATTTTTGGGATTCAATCTGTGTTATATAATCATGAAATAAAGTAGCTTGACAATGAACGAAGAAAAGGCAGGCTCCTGAAGCGGGATCGTCAAAAATAAGATTTAAAACATAAGATGGCACTAACACAGAAAAATTTCATATTCACGCTCTCAAGGAAAAAAAAATTAAGGAAACAAAACTCATGTTGTTTCTGTATTTTAATAGAACTGCTGCATTTGCATAGTTGATATATTAAGCCCTTTTTCAATGTTGATTAAAACAGTATTGTTGCAGAAACTGCGTTAATTTTTTAAATGCACTTTGAGTCATGAAAATACAGAACAAATACTGAACAGTAAATAAAATACAGAAGATTTCAACGTCATTTCCTAATGAATAATTTATACAGAACAGGTCTCTCAAATACAGTACTTTTCTGTATAATACAGAACGGATGGTCACCGTAATTATAATGCATTGAACTTACCCTCTTAGTGCAGGATGGTGGAGTTAAGGGTTTTTTGGCCACATCAGGGGGAGCATATTCTTCAATACTGCATTCGTCGGTTTTATTATTCTATAAAAAAAAAACAAAAAACATGTAGACATGAAACGATTCGGCACGTTAATTTGCCTTGGTTACTTATATTTGAAATGTTTGTCGTTGATTTCCGTACGGCACAATGCGCTTGTAAGAATTTCAATTGGTCAAAACACCAAAGCTTTGGTTCATACACATCCTCCGCGCCAGCACCACTTCGCATGCTGTTTGACACTTCCCTTAATTCTTTTATGTACTGAGACCTTAAAGTGTGGATTTTCTTTTTTATAGCTTCAACAGTTATGTTGTTATTCACTTCTTTAAGGTCTTTACATATTTCAAATAGTGAATTTGACCTTTTAACACGATCTATATATAATGGGTTACGAACATTATATAGATTTTCATGCTCTTAATATTTTGTAATCAAGAGTTCTACCACCTCTTTGTTCCACATTTGTTTTTTATTTGATTTATGTATGTATGTACTATATTAGTTTTGATATGTATTTATTTTTTTTATAATTTTTTATAAATACGAGTAATGCACTGAAAACTATTATTTTATTTTAAATTGTTTAAAAATATACCCGCCGATATAAATTTTAAAACCATAAAATACGTCAGAATAGGAAATGGCAGAATAGAATATATAACTAAAAGTACGAAAAATGTAAAGAGAAATGTCAAAAACCCCCCGAATTTCTATTTTGTGCCTTTTGTTTTACCCCACAAGCTTCTCACCACCTCTCACCAACAAACTAAAAAAGCCTGCCTTCACACGCAACCAGAAAAGGCATAGTGTAAATTGCGTCTTAGGAATAAACTTTCCTAGCACCCATGATTTGTTAAGGTTTGAGGTAGAGCTGGCAAACTATCGATAGTCACACCATTCGATATTTTCGATAGTTTGTTCGAAAACTATCGATACTATCGTTAGTATCGAATTATTTTACACTATGTTCACACGGCAACACAAACAGTCGTTTTGACTGTTGATACATGCATATGGTTAAAAAAAAATTATGTAAAAATTATAACTGCCTTATTCAAAAAAAGGAATTTTAAAATTTTTAAACGCACTAATAATCCCAAATTAATATTTTTTTGCATTTGTTTGCATTTAAGGTGACGATATGTAGGTATGTTTTTGTAAACAAAAAAAAATATGTGTTTAAAATTGAAAAATTAGAATAAAATTAAACATAAAATTCATTATTTGAGTCCTTATTCAGAAAAAAATAATTTAAGTTTAAAAAAACGTTTAACAAACAAATTTTCATACAAAATTTATCGTGTAAACTAATTCTAAACCAAAATTCCTTTCAGTGTTTTTTATGGGAATTGTTACAATTTAAGTTTAAAATTTTTAAACGCACTAATAATTCCAAATTAATATTTTACTTATTAAGTAAAATATTTTTTTATTAAAAATACATTGAAATTGATTATTAATATATATATATATATATATATATATATATATATATATATATATATATATATATATATATATATAAAAAATAATTTAAGTTTAAAAAAACGTTTAACAAACAAATTTTCATACAAAATTTATCGTGTAAACTAATTCTAAACCAAAATTCCTTTCAGTGTTTTTTATGGGAATTGTTACAATTTAAGTTTAAAATTTTTAAACGCACTAATAATTCCAAATTAATATTTTACACTGAAAGGAATTTTGGTTTAGAATTAGTTTACACGATAAATTTTGTATGAAAATTTGTTTGTTAAACGTTTTTTTAAACTTAAATTATTTTTTTCTGAATAAGGACTCAAATAATGAATTTTATGTTTAATTTTATTCTAATTTTTCAATTTTAAACACATATTTTTTTTTGTTTACAAAAACATACCTACATATCGTCACCTTAAATGCAAACAGACGTAACTACACAAAAATTCGAAATCGAGTTTTTGATTGATTATAGTTCATTTTATCAAACTACATGCTCACTCAAATATTTAGAGCTCTGAGATGAAAAATGACGATTTTATGGAAGAAATTCAAACGGACGTAATTACGAATGCATCTAAGCATAAAAGCTTAAATATACTGAAAAAGGAAATAAATGTTTAAAAAGATATATGCAACCATACTACAAGTAAATTTCGAAGAAAATTTTCAAGAATACTTTATTATTACTGATATTGTATCGTTTTTTTTTTGTTTCTCCTGTAAAATATATAAAAGTGTAGTTACATACGTTTGCATTTAAGGTGACGATATGTACATACTCGTATGTATGTAATAATTTTGTTTTAATTTCCAATTCAGATAAATTAGCGATAATTTGTTCTCAAAAAATTCAGTAAGATTCAGAATGGATCAAATTGGTTCGCTCACAAAATTCTGTATATTTCAATCAATATTCGAGCGCGAATAGTGAATGTGAGTGAGAGCGAACCTCGATATTTTATGTTTTTTTTATTTCATGTAAGTATTATTTAATTATGGTTGCATATGTATGTAAGTATGTGTGTAGCTGTGTTTTAATGAATTTTTTATGACGTTTAGATACATTTTCTTTGAATCTTAATAAAATTATTTACATTTTTAATCAGAAATAATTTTTAGTCAGGCTTAAGTTCAGTAATTTCAATTCTTTTATTGAATGAAATATTTTTTATTAATTAATTTGAGTTTTTAAAGAAGAGAAGAAAAATTAAATTAGACTTTTAAGTTGGGGGAAATACCGATATTTTTCTGTGCAGCAATGCACTTCATCAGCACCCTAGTCTATCTACTTGGGTAGAGATTGTTATTAACATCAGCTATTTAACGTAAATTCTAATGAAACGGAATGTGAGAAATGATTGTTGTGTACAATTATTGATTTACCTTTGGTAAATACATATCGCTCATTTACTTCAATAGTGGCACAACTCAAAAAAACCAGTTTTGCAGAAAATGCGTTTTAAGTTTTTATTTTGCATACAACTCAATGGAGAAATGAAAAAAAATTCTTCTCTCAGGAGGTGATGGTACAAGCTATTTATATGAAATTTTTACACAAGATAAAATACAAAATGCCGCATCTTTCTGCATTATTAACTCAAAAAACTAATTTTTTGAGTTATGCCACTATTGAAGCAAATGAGCGATATGTAAGTATCACTATTTATTTCCCCTGTTTTTCATATTTTCATTTTTCTATTTAGGTTAGCACGAAGTTATATTACGCTACTCACGTATGTTCAACTATTCTTGCTTATCTTTTACGATCATCACATTAATTATTTTTACTTATTCGATCTACTGTCGGTAAGTAAGTATTATAGTATTGGATATTATGTTACTTTTTGTTTTTGCTTTCTACGGTTTATTTGACTTTCCAACATTTGTGATTGCCAAGTGAACAGTGATTGCCAAGTGAACATATTTTTGTCATGTGCCCATGATGAATTAAGTGAGACATTTTTAGATTTTAAGATCGTAAAAGATAACCAAGAATAGTTAAACATACGTGGGTAGAGTAATATAACTTCGTGCTAACCTAAATAGAAAAATGAAAATATGGAAAAACAGGGGAATAAATAGTGATACTTACATATGTATTTACCGAAGGTAAATCAATAATTGTACACAACAATCATTTCTCACATTCCGTTTCATTAGAATTTACGTTAAATAGCTGATGTTAATAACAATATCTACCCAAGGACATAGATAGACTGCTGATGAAGTGCGTTGCTGCACAGAAAAATATCGGTATTTCCCCCAGCTCAAAAGTCTAATTTAATTTTTCTTCCTTTCTTTAGAAACTCACATTAATTAATAAAAAATATTTCATTCAATAAAAGAATTGAAATTACTGAACTTAAGCCTGACTAAAAATTATTTCTGAGTAAAAATTCACTATAGTTCAATTAAAATCTAAAAATGTCTCACATTATTTACATTTTGATTCTAGAATACGGACGATTGTGTCGTCCGTTTGTTATATCTAGTATTAATAAAGCTTCCTTCTATCAAGAGGTGAGCTTGCACGCCATTGCGTGCATTGTTTTACACAAGATGAAATATGAATTGCCGGGGCATTCTGTATTATTAACTGAATAAATTAATTTTTTGAGTTATAACGTTATTATATTAATAGAGCGATATGTACTTATGTATTTTCAATAGAGGGCAACTAATATGTTAAATTTTATCGAGTTTGTTGACAATTTGGTAATAAATTTTTTCAACGATAGTATCGCTATCGAGAAAAAACTATAAAAACAAAACCATCGATACTACCGATAGTACTATCGATAGTTTGCCAGCTCTAGTTTGAGGAAACTTGGGAAGGTATTTAAGAAATAGTTTTGCCAATATTTAGGGTGTTAATAAATACTTTTATACAAAAATAAAAAAAGTAGTTCATAATTATAATAACAACAATAGTAACAAAAATAATAAAAATACATTGGAAAAAAGTCCACATACAGGCATAAAATGCATGAAAAAATACGTGCAATATGCTTGGGTTCGCCAACTTGTGTGACTTGATTTGTTACCATCTGTTATTCTGGGAACTCTGAAAATAGTTAAACACTTATAACTATAATTGTCATTGTTTTGTGAATCATTAACACATGATAAGTAACTCTAATATTTGCTTATAAAAACAAATATTTATTATCAATAGGTGTTAATTTGTTCATTTTATTTTTGCATTAACTCAACCTGAATTTTGCTCATCGAACAGAGACAATGGGTGCATTCATAAGACGTAGCTGTTGCGCAACCGTTGAGTATTTGTCTTAGAAACGAACAGTTGAGTAATTCCGCTCCACTCAACAGTTGAGTAATTTTTCATCACAAAATTTTTTCGCTACCTGTAGTCAACATGTTTTGCTCAGCATAAACAGCTGATCGAATAGAGTTTTGCCATTTATATGCTTTGTTAGGTGACAGTAGCAAATATTTGTTAAATTTTATATTACAAATGCGTTGAAGTAGCGAAATAAAGATATAAAATTAAATTATATCCATCAAGCCGTTTCTAAGATGTAGCTGTTGGGGCCAACAGTTGCTAGCATTTGCACAACTGTTGAGCTCAACAGCTACGTCTTATGAATGCGCCCAATAATAGAGACCGGCAAATTTACAGTTAAGCTCTTTTTACTCTCCCCTTAACGGAAAAATTTATTTAACGAGAGAATGACGAAGTATTTAAACACTTAAATGAAATTGTAAGTACAATATATTCTGATAATAAAACTAGATTTGATGTTTACTTGATGTATGACTATTGGTATATTTTTGCCTATTGCTACAAAAATATTAAAGCTTTTGTTTGGTAGAAACATTGACTTGCAATCAGTCTAAAAATAGACGTTGTCGTGAAAGGCCGTTTTCAAAATTGCCCATGAGAAATCGTACATTTTTTAATGAAGAAAATAAAAGTTACGCATTCTTGTTTGTTTATAACCCGCTAAAATTTTATAACAAAAGCAAAGAAAATAATTACTATTAAAAAAGAAATTAATTATACTGGCATCAAAATAAACAATAATAAAAATTTGTATTTGTTTTGTAATAAATGAGGAAATTTAAATCTTATTGGCAAATAAATTTAATGCGTGTATTTTTTTCAAATAGCTTGTTTAAATAATATGTGTATGTACATATGTATGTACAAAAATGTCAGCATCAAATTTAGTGTCTGAATCTTTATACATATATATTTTTTTTGTGTTGTGATAAGAAATAAATATTTGAAAGTGAATTTATAATCTAGAATCATTTAAAATATGAAAACACTTCGACAAATGAATAACTCAAACTGTTAAATGCAAGTTCAGTAAGTAATTAAAAAAAATGCATTAATAATTCTTTATATCCGATTCCCTTTTGTAATATCATTAGCGACAGTTAAATCACAGTAATTAATAAAGCATACATACATAAGTTGACAGAACTGAAACCATGTTTTTTTGTCAGTTATATATTTTAACGGTTTTGCGTTTATCGTTCTAGTGTTTTTTTTTGCCAGCTCACGTTTTTTTTAATTTTAATTTTCACTGAGTTCTAAATAAAATTTGGCAACATTGATGATATTCCCTTTTTTATTATCTTACTGCCCTTTTATCAAAGCCTACCAAACGTTTTTGTCTCTCTATATATCTATGTACAGTGTTACCATATGTGAAGATTTATCTTATTTTTGAAGTTTTTAGACATGTTAAAACGACAAAAAAGATTTCTTATCTAAAAATAAGATTTTTAAAAAAGTTTCTTTTGGTACTTTTAATATATTATTGGGGAATTTTTTGACTAAACTACCCTTACACATTTTCTGATTTGCTTCATAATGATCTTACACATATTCTATACAGTAAATATTTCGTGTTATTTGGCTTTACTTTTAATAGTTCACAAGAAACAAAATAAATTTTAACACATTTTCAAAAAGATTTTTGGTAACAAAAAAAGATTTTTTTGCTCGAAGATTTTTTAAAAATATATATGGCAACACTGTCTACGTATATAGTATATAAAAAACGGAATGTGTGTTTGCTTGTACCTTATAACAGACCAGACCTTCCTTCTTCCTGAAATTTTCACATTTAACTGGGACTCAACATTTTTTTTTAACTACGCCCACATAGTTTTTAACAGATTTTATAACATAAACGAGTATGACTTCGCCATTTGTGGACCAATTTTCAAAATTGTTTTGGCATATGAAAAAGCTCCACTATTTTTTTTTTTTTTTGAAATTGTGAGGGACAGGAAGCAAGTTTCCCGCCCCAAAAATTGATTATCAAATATTTTTGTTATATGTGCACCAATTTTCAAAATTCATGTGAAAAAGGTTTACTAATTTTTTTTTTAAATTTTGGGAAACATATGGCAACACTGTTCGCACACGAAGGGTTCCTTAAGGCGCTTGTTTCTTTTGGCCGATTTTTTCGTTTTTTGGCCTTTTTTTACAGATGCCTTTTTAGTTTTGGCGTTTTTTATGTTTTTGGCGAATTTTTCTTGCTTTTTTCCAATACTTGCATACATATATTTAGTTTAACTTAGCATTTACACATGTAAGTGCGAGTTCGAAAAACTCAATACATTGAAAATTTTTTACTAATACAGTAACATTTTTTGTACTTACTGCTCCCCAGTCAGCATGTGGAAGATTGTTTCGCCAAACTGAGTCTCTTTCGACTGCCTTAAATGATCAAAAACTGATTAATCAGTTCTGCGCTTAAAATATGATTCGAAAATGAATCCCAGAAACACTGCTTTGTTTAAAAAACAAAAACAAACAGCAAGCTCGTGCAGTAAAATCAAGAAAATATAAAAATATAAAAATTTTTAAGCAGAAATAATTTAATATAAAAATTTAAAACAAAAAAAAAACTGAATGTAAATACTAGCAAACTGTCTCGAAAGTGAATCGAAATTGATCAGAAATGCGAGTCATAAAAGACTCTTTTAGAAGACTTGCGGCTAGGAAGTAAAATGACAAATGAAGAAACAGTGTTACCGAGAATGAGTTTTGTATAAATTTATTAGTACTTCGTATTATAAAATTAATATTTATTGCTGATTTCTTTCATATGTATAAGAAAATAATATTTAAAAAAGAACAAAACTATGCAACAACGCATCTTGATTATGTTTTTACATATGAATTTATGCATTTTTACAAAAAAAAGTTGTTAAAAAAAATATTGTTTTCAGCAATTTATGATTTTCGCAATACGGCAATACTGGATTCATATATTTTTTAAATAAACATAGTTTTTTCATTCAAAAGCAAATAAATTTTCATAAGACGTGTACCATTCGAAAAAGTTTAAAAATTGAACTTACAACTGACTGTGTAAACTCTCAAGTAAGTTGCAAGACTTTCGGTTATTTCTTCGAAATTTTCGTTGATAATAGGTATACACAACTTACAAGTAATTACTTACATGTGTAATTGCAGTGTTGGCAATATTTTAATTTTGGAGCTTTTTTCTTTTTGTCTACTTTTTTCGGTTTTGTCGATTTTATTTTAGTTTTTTGGCGATCTTTATACTTTTGGTGACTTTTTGTCAAATATTTGTTGTTGTAACGGCCTACGTTTTACATATTCTTTTTTCTAGAAATCCTGTGACTGGCAGGCGGACAGACGGACATCGTAGCGAAAACAATAGGGTCGTGAAAAGGACCCTATTGGGTACGTAACACTAAAAAGAACAAATAGTACAAGTTATACATTAAAAAATATTCAATTTATTTTTTTTATTTTTTGTATCTATGTGTACTTGCTGTGCAGGCACTAAAGTTATACCCCCATATTCATAAAATTTAAAATGAATTTGAAATGTATTTTATTTAAAATTTTTCATACAAAATTTTCTTAAAATGGATTTCAAATTAAGTTTAAAATTTTTTAACGCACTAATAATCCCAAATTATCATTTTACTTATTAACGTCCTTTTTCACAATGTATGATTAAGAGTTAACGTGAACTTTAACTGAAAGTTCTTCATATAAAACTTGCCGTTAAAGTCTCTGTTAGCTTTGAATTGTACATTGTGAAAAGAGTCGTAAGTAAAATATTTTTTTATTAAAAATACATTGAAATTGATTATTGAGGGGTTAATCTGGATCCTATGCATATTTCACTATTGCTAATGCAGATCATCAGGATTTCAAATTCATTTATTTTTTTTTTTGTGAACATGGATGATAAGAGCGTTTGATGTTTTAGAAATTTCAACTCCTGTTATTTTTATTATTTTTTGTTTTTCATTGTTTTAACATTGTTTTTTTTTAACATTGTTAACCCTCACAAAACCAGCAAAAAATAATTAAATACAAATAATTCATATCACAACCGAAATCTGTCTTAATAAATATTTTATTTTTATGGCGCCAGTTGTTTCGTTTACATTTTTTTTCGGACGTTTCTATTTTAAAAATCATCATCCATTGAACTGATAATTTAGCAATTAAAAAATTATTTGCCATTTTTTAATTTTATTTAATTTTTCTTTAAAATTCAAATTTTTTTTATGCATTTGTTGGTAGTTTTCTGCCATAAGTATTAGTTAGTGATTCTAAGCAAAATGTTCTATTTTTATAAATTGAACTTATAGAATGTTGTTTGAGAACTTTTTAAATGGTTTAAACAACGACAGTCACACATTGAGTGTCACACATTCATACACACATACATAGACATGCAGGCAGAGATGGACAGACAGACGACAACAACATTTACTTGTTAGTTATCTACTCATTTTTTTATTCGCAATAAATAAATTAATTGAACATTTGTTTTTTTCTTCATTTGTTTTTTTTACTGAAACATCCAAAGAAGACATATTCAATTAACAAATTAAATGTTGACTTTTTTTGGTTTCTTTTCATTTACATACATACATACATACATAATTTTTTTTATTTATTTAAGAGTATCTTTAAACTAAATAAAAAATTATGACTGCTTTTTATTTGTTTTTTTTTCTTATAATTTATTTTTTATTTTTTTGTGAAAACAGTATTACCGTGAACGATTTTTTTCACTCATGGCATTTTTTGTGCACGGCCGATTCTTAAGAAATCAGAGCAAAAGCTTAACTGACCGACCGAATAAAATTTTATTAAGTAACTTATTTATTGACCTTATTTATTTATTTATTTATTTATTTATGACCGAGCACCAAGCATTTTTCTAATGTGCATTAGTGCCCTTTATATCACTTGTTGTGTTAAAAATTCTAGTGATGCAGGCATAAGACACTGGTCGCTAAACTATACCGACTTCAGCAGATACTATTCCTAATGTAACAACAGAGCCCCTCCTACGTCGGTATTGTGTAGTAGAATCATCGGCGAAGTAAAATAACCCATCATATGGATACTAAGCACAGATTCAAAATTTAATATGCCTCATTTGACACCAGAAGGCGCTGCAACACTGCATTATTAAAAAGCGGGAAAAAAGCAGAGTTGTAAAAGAATGAAGCTTTCCTCTATCTCTTCTTTCATCTTCCTACTTCACTATCAGACTCTCTCACTAGCTTTTTTTCAACCCATAGGTAGCACAAAGGACCCAAGTGAGCTGCACTCTAAATTTCATCCTTCCTTACCAGCAGCCTGCTGGTATATATAATATTATCAATAGGTATCTTTGCTGCAAAATAACTCTATATTTTGCTAGATCGGAAATTCTACTGTCCTATTATAATTTGCATATGAGTTGGTGTGTTTTTTTTTAAACTCATTAATAATAAAACCTAAACATACACAGGCAAACATACAATCCATTTAACAAACCAGCAAAACTATAAAAAGAAACTATAAAACTGAAAAGAAGCACATAACGTCTCTGAACCCTTTTTTTTAAAGTATAAAATCGTTACTGGTGTCTGTCTGGCTGCGTTTAAGGCAAATGAATGTTGACAGAAACAAACGTTTCTTCGCTTTTGAAATTTATGTGTATAGGCCATACATACATATACATATGTACATATGTACATGTATGCATGTATGCATACATAAATACACATATATATATGCATTTGGCGTCATACAGTCTGGCCTGTTAGAAAATATATGTATGTGCATACCCACATATTCACTTGAGTTCCCTTTTGTGTTTGTGCTTCTTAACAAAGGCTTTCGCTGCTACCTCTTTAAGATCTATGGAGTGTACAAAATCCAGCTTGAACCTTTGTGTACACATATGTACATACATACATACATACATATTTATTTACCCAAGTGTATGTGTGTTTGTATATAAGATATTGTGGGATATTGCCTGACCGAATGGCTGACCCAACGCCAATTACATACGAATGCAGTAATTTTATATGTATGCATATATGTATGTATGTATGTATTCTATTGCCTGTGTAGGTATGTCAGTAATTTTAAAAGCAAAAATAAAATCTTAAGACAAAGACAAGAAAGAGCGAATAAAGAAAAAAATCAACCGACTGACACTGAACAGAATAGAACAGAACAGAAGAGGAGCCCATTTCAATTCTACGCTTGCCACCACAATCGTAAAAATAAATCATTGGACATGCCATAAGCCTTAAGGACAACCAAAGAAAAAGGGTTCTTTATGCTCACATACATACTTATTCATATTGCAATATTAAGGCAACAAAGTTGCGATTGGTCTGTTCCAGAAGTTTTAAGAACGATCGATTAACTGAATTTGAAATTCAAATATAATACTTTGTTTTCGACTATATTTAGATTAGTTTGATTTTTGAATCACTTCCAAATATATGCAAATCCCTAAAAAAAATATCGGAATATGGTAAACGTTGTAGATCACCCCTGAAACTTCCCGCTAAGCTGCAGATTTTAATAAAATTTGCGAAAGTCATTATGGTTAGGTTAGGTTGAAGAGAGGAGCCATTACGCTCATGCCAGGGAATATACACATAAACCAGTATAGGCCTATTGTGCGCTCCCATGTGAATTAAAAACGAACTTGAACTTCATGGGAACTAAAACTTTTCCACTCAATACCTCTGGTGATGGTTAATGTCCGGTAGGTGTCATCTAAAACACAATCGGATCTCGGATGGGACCAAAAAAGGACAATGACAAAGAAAGTGCTCCATTATCTCGATGTCCTCTTTAGGTTAGGTTAGGTTAGCAGGCTGCTGGTAAGGAAGTATGAAATTTAGACTTCAGCTCATTCGGGTCCAATTAAATAAAGATCTCTTTGTGCTACCTGTGAGTTGAAGAGAAGATAGTGAGAGAGAATGATAGGGAAGGGATGATGATAGAGAAGATAGGTGGTGAAGGAAAATATAAAGGAAAGCTTCATTCTTTTACAACTCTACTCTTTGTACGTTTTTAACAATGCAGTGTTGCAGTGTCTGTGGTGTTAAATGGGGCGTATTAATTTTTTTAAGCTGTGTTTAGTAGCGATTTTATTGGTTATTTTACTTCGCCTGCTACACAACGAAGGAGGGCACTCTCATGTTACATTAGGATTAGTATCTGCTGAAACCGGTGTAATTTAGTGACCACTGACTGTGAATTCATCACAAGAACTTTTCCTAGAACAACTGATATAAAGGGACACTAATGCACATCAGAAAAATGCGTAGTGTTGTTATTTAATGACTGGCGGAGACTGGGCACAAATTCAGGACCTTCGGTTTTGTAGTCAACGTGCTAACTACTTCAGCCAATGCCACGATGTAATTCTTGTCAGTGTCAGAATTAGGATCCATGGATATATGGGAATTGAGGAAAACGATACACTGGCCAAAAGGATAATTCAATTCCCGCTGGAGGAAATGGTATATGTCCGGAAACCAATTCAACATCTGAAAAGGATCATAGGCTCTTAGATTAAGGAAGAAGTGGAGTAAAGCTGGTGTGCGACGAAAACTTGCAAAACTTCTAAAAATCATGTGAAGCTCCTATGATCCCAAATCGGCTACATTTATCTTATCACTAACTAGAAACAACTGTAGACTTCTATTGGGGGTATTAATTGGACATTGCCGGATGGACTATACTTGACGGTACCTGGTACCTGAAATTTGAGGAACCCGGTATAATTGAGACAGTAGAACCTCTAGTGTGCCACTGTCCGACTCTAAGCGGCGCTATATCTATATCCTACCCACACTTTTCGTACATTTGAACTTGTATCGAGAGTGCAACTGTAAGTCTAAAACTTTTGATAAAAAATCATAAATCATTGTTCGATAGCACAATCTATTCACCGTACCAGTTGATCCTATTTATCGAAAAAGTAAGGTCGAATGACACTGCCACACCGAAAAAAACCACGCCAAACGTCAAACGTTGAGGATGGACAGAATTTTCAACAATAATTTTTGGGTTTTCGGAGATCACTGAAGATAATTTTTCGTTGAAATTCCGGATCAGTTTGATGCATTTCAAGTAGCCAATCAGCAAAGACACGAAGATGTTGATGGTCCTTAGGCCTTACAACCTAATCCCCTTATGCAAAAACGATTGCTAAACTCAAAGATGGTTTAACAAAACTGTTTTTAACAATCGTTTTTGCATAAGGGAATAAATAAGTCTTTATGGACGGTGTAATATCATTTGTGGAACGCCCAATTCCAAAGATCCACGAGCAATGTACAAACCTAGATTTTCCTTCACTCTATAGGCTACAGCAGCAATATTTGCAATTGTTTTTGATCGACGTGCACGAGCTCGATTCTTGACATCACTCACTTTTCCCAACAGTTGAAAATTTTCAAATAGTTTCAGAATTGCTGGCTCAGAAGATGCTTCACGACGACCCAACCATCAACGCAAAGTGTTCAGCATTTTTTAGTGAATTGTAATAGGTTAAGTTATGTTAGGAAGACACTCAGAGACCCAGTTAGCTCCATTATGATTTTTTTCTGTCCATGCCCGTTAATAATAATATTAACCCCCATTTGTAAGCAGAAGTGCCCCTATTATCCATCATTAAGCCACTGAATTCCCTTGATGAAGCCCCTGATGTCCTTCAGTTTTCACTTACTCTTATGGAAGCCTGCTCAGCCATTTAAACATACGATGTTTTATCTTCGGACAATGGCAGATAATATGTTCAATCTTTGCTGGTTCCTCTTCATCCTCGCACATCCTAGACAAATCTGGAGTGCCAGTTTTCCAAATGCTGAGTTTTCCTCTGACCAAGCAATGACAAGTCAACGTGCATATCACGGCCTTCCTATTCATATCCAGTAGCAGTTTGGATGTTCCTGAGTCAAGTTTTGGCCACATAGCCGTCGAGACTCTACAATCCTCCCTACTTCGCCATGAACGGTTGGTTCTGCTTTCTACCCACTTACTAAGTTCTATGTAGTAATGGCATATCGGTAATTTTACACATTACCTCATCTACCGCCAACACTATTCTTGCCAGCTCATCGTCAAGAATTTTAATAAGTTCAGTGCTTTTTTAAACATATATCGTTCCATTTTTTATTAATGGCATAGTTTTCACTTGCCATCTGTAGTAGTTAGCAAGTTGACTACAAAACCGAAGGTCAAGCATAGTCATTAAATTACAACACCACGCATTTTTTTTTATGTGCATTAGTAGTGTCACTTTGTATCGGTTGTTGTAGAAAAGTTCAAGTGATGAAGGCATAGTCAGTGGTCACTGAACTATACCGACTTCAGCAGATATTAATCCCAATGTAATATCGGGGCGCCCTCCTTCTTTGTGTAACAGAATCATCGGCAAATTAAAATAACCAATAAAATGGCTACTAAACTAAACACAGCTTCCAAAAAAAAAAAAAAAAAATTAATACGCATGATTTAACACCAGAGGCGCTGCAACATTTCATTATTAAAAGACGTGCAAAAAGCGGAGTTGTAAAAGAATGAAGCTTTCCTCTATCTCTTCCTTCACCATCTGTCTATCCTATCACTATCCCTTTTCTAAAGAAGGTAACACCTAGTAATAGTAGTAGGCATTCATTGCCAGAGTGTTACTTCTCTTACAAAAAAAAAACTGTTAAAATGGCGGGATATTCAAAATAAAAACTCTTATTGCACTACAAAACCTAACCTAACTTAGCAAAAGCATGAAAATATTTTTATATTTAATTTAAATTAATTAAAATTAAAACTAATGCCAATTTTCTATTAAAAAAATTACTTGTTTATCAAATTGTTGTATAATTATAAAGAGTTTAGATTTTTATATAAGAAAAATTGCATCAAAACGGTATTCTGGTCCATCATTTGCTCTTGACGAGCATCAAACGATTATTTTTTTTTGTTTTGCCTTAAGGTCAAAAACTTATCACACACACGTTTAATACTTAAAACAACTGCCGGCCGGCCAAAAAATATTTTTTTCTTTTAACATCTCCAAATTAATAAAATAAAATAAAAAATTAAAAAATAAAACAATCGCATGCACTTGTATGTAGACGCGAGTTAAATCAAGCCATACAGCTGGTTGAAGTGTATACATATATGTATGTATTTGCTGGATTGCCGATCGTCGGTATTCTTTCGAAATTCTTCCACTCGCAAGCAACGAAATTAAAGCAGAGGACAAAAAAAAAAATAAGAAACCAATGGGGCAAAAAACAAAAACGAAAAGTACGTAGTGTGAGCTAGAGATGGGCAGCACTGCCGTGTTTGGCGGGCACAGGGATGAACGACGGAACGTGAGTATAAGAGAGAATATTACTCGTAAATCTGTGTGAGCGTGCAGGACTTGGTGAACTGCACGAAAATGAAAATATCTTATGATTTTGACTACTTCCTAAAACATGAAATTCAAAATGGAAAAGCTTTTCGGATCCCATTCCCGAAATTCTTTTGCTTGCCAATTGAAACCAAATTTACGACAACATCAATTGCACAAAATCTAGTTTAAGTCGATTAGTTTGAGAGAGACATCGTTGAGGAAAAATTTCGGAAAAAGTGCGTTAATTTATGAACTCCAAAAGGTCTTGTCAGATTGATTTTCAGAACTCAGTTTTCTTTTTATGCACTAAACACATTCACCACAGCAAGCTACCGGCTACCGACTACCAAATGTCAAAGATGGAATACACATGTTTATATGAGAATGATTCTTTTGAAGACAGCAAGACAACAGGGAGACAGGTTGTTGTCTATGCTGATTTGGTCCTAAAAAAAATATTTTACTTAACAAGTAAAATATTAATTTGGGATTATTAGTGCGTTTAAAATATTTAATCTTAAACTAATTTCTATTTCTTTGGCTACAATGAGAAAATTCAGTGTTGCCAGTATAATACAAAATGTTGAATGAAAGATTTTGTGCAATTATTTCATATTATTTAACAGAAACAATATTCAAAAATTGATGTAAAGAATAAATTCATTCGTTTTTGTACTTTTACGTGAAATAAGTACATTTTAAAAGAGTAATTAATTTTTATAAATAAAAAATATATGCAAGTGGCAATACTGAACTATGTATTTGTACTTGAATGTCAGGTGCAGATGGTGCTGCTGCCGTCTCCAAAAGAATTAAGTAGCCGGTGTGTTCAATGCATTAGACTTAATAAATTTTTGTATCTTAATCGGTTAAGTGGTTCGAGAGATATCGCTGTCAAAAATGATCGAAAAAAAACTACACGAAAGAGATGTCAGGCATTTTGGTCGTGTTTAGATTCCTTAACACTCATGTTAGCATGCATGAGCACGACGATAGCAAGGAACCGAACCGTGCAAGGACTCACATGAGTAGTTGCATCTGCTACAATGAAATTACTCGTGACCCCATCTCCAGTTTGAGTACGATGTACATACATATGTATGTATGTATGTATTTTTTTCTGGGTTTTTAATATTTCAATACAGGTTCTCATGCCTTCTTTTTTTGGGGTTTTCGTTGTTGTTGCTTTGTCAAATAACAACAAGCTGTTGAAGGCGGTTAGTTAAGTTGACCTTTTTCTTCTTTTTTTTTATTGTTGAGTATTTAATTCTTTTTTTTGTTCTTGTTTTCAACTCTTTTCCTATGTTGCTACTGTTGTTGTTGTTTTGTTGTTGCTTTTTTTTGGACAAAGTCAATATCTGTGTGTCTGAGAGTTAATGGTGTGTCTCTTAAAACAATAAGCGTGATCGTTGTATGCAACAACCACTTGAGAGATACAAAGAAGATATAAATTTTTTATTGACTATAATCATAGGTGTTGCCAATTTTTGATGTAGTTAAACGTGAATTTTTAAAACGTGATATACATACATAAATTCTTACTTATGAAAATATTGTTTTCTTTTAAATAAAAATAGCCGATCCTTATGTATTTTTATCTCCTGATTACGATGGAATCATTACTTCTTCCATATCAGCTCTATTTTTAAAGATATAGTGACATTTAGCATTTCCACAATTTGCACCACTTTTTGTATTTATTCCCTTAATATTTCACGAATGGTACTCCAAACGCAAAAATACTTTCTGGATTATTAATTTACACAAAATTCTCTTCATTTAGATAGAGTCAAATTGATGTTATTGTAAGGATGTTAAAAATCGCGTGCTTTTAGTTTATTCCTTACATTTTTTTTTATTATAATTTTTTCACATATTCCAGTTGCAAAAAAATTTCGTATATAAAGCAGAAATCTACATCAACTGACACCACATACAGTGGATCAAACACAGAAGAACGCTGATGATGAAGGTTTAGTGGCCTTCGAAAACGGCTGGCTGTTCCGTTCAACTATGTGTTGTCAGAATATTTACAACTAACTTTGATGTTATTTGTTCATTAACAATTATCACATGTAATTTGGCTTAAAAAGCGATACGAACTTTAGCCTGTTCAAATCATAAATATAGAAACAAATGAAGTTCGAAAAATAATAATTAAATTAACTAAAGGAATATGTTTTATTTATGTTATAGATTTTATCAGCTGATCCATTAACTCATCAAACGAATCTACTAATTCTACCATTATTCATTCTTATTGTATCTAATTGTTTCAGAATACCGAGTTTCTTCGTCCAATGTACGGCTAATACCAAATAAAAATCGTTCGATCATTTCTTTCTTTGTTTTATTATTCGAAACCCTAACAGAAAACAGCAAAAGTGGCAACACTGGCTGCAGTGAATTACTTTATATTTATATACTAGTTAAATTTTTTATCTTTTTGTCATCTACGTGTTAAAATTGAGCAGTAATACACACCTGAACAGAAATACACTGTTTCCGCAAAACAAATGCTTTCCTTAAGAAGGTCGTGCACCAGCCACAACTCAAGGTACGCTTCTTAAAATAATAATTAATTAATAATATGTGACCTTCTCCGAGAAAAGGGACCTAGTGTGTCAAAAAACGGGAACTTGGGAAAATCGATAAAAATGAGAAAAACATTAATAATGCATTTACATTATCTCGAAATCTAGTACTTACGAGATTTTGAGCTAAATCTAACTGCTTTTTACTTGATTTCCCATACAAAACAAAATCTAGTTTGTGAGTAGATTTGTATGCAATCTACTAAAAATCTAATATTTTTATTTTATTTGTACTACCCTGTACAAAATATTTATATAAAAGATGATTGAATCAGCTACGATGTGCTTAAAAAGGTGTGTGAATTGGCTACATTGCAGTTGTTTGTTTGTAGTTTTGGAAAATTTTCGATTAATGGGTTTTGTTTTGGTTAAAAAAGTCTTGATAAATGTCAAAAAAACATGGTGTAAACCGTATAGGTTTTCATCAAGATTTTAATTAAAATATGCTAGATTTTGTGCAGGTGTAAATTCCCTATAAAATTTTATTTTTTAAATGCGTTTTTCTCAAAACAACATTTTCACACACTGGGTCCCTTTTCTCGGAGAAGGTCACATACATCGATATCTTTGTGAAAAAATTTTCTTTTGAAATGCGAAAGATGGAGCATTTCGAGTACAAATTTTCATTGACCGCAATGACCTTAGAATTGCTAATTGGACCTACACTACACTAGAGCACCGGAACACAAATAATGTTTATTATGTTAGCTACCTACTAATAAAAATATCAGTTTCAGCTGCTCACTTTTCAGTCAACATCATGTACGCCCACCGATACGAAGATTACGACTTTGTGTCTTTGACTTATACTCACACAGGTCAAATTTAAAAAAAAACACTCACCCTAATTCCAGTTGTCGGCATCGACGTCACTTTAATACGATACCAAAAAAATTAGGGCTTGTGTACCCGTCAGAGATGGGAAAGTTGGTACGATCGAACTTTTTTTGATACTATTTGACATGAAAAAGTACCGTAGTACTCCCGCAACACATTTGATACTCTCACGGTATGCATATATTTTGCCAAGAATTGAAATTCTTTTTTGACAAATTGCACGAAACTTTATTACATAGTTAAGATATTTTAGAAAAGTGTAATCCTTCCCTATTAAATATAAACGAAAACCTATTTGGCTCAATGATATTTTTTGTAGCACAGAAGTTGAAATATACATATGTAATCACGAACCATGTTAAAACAACTATTTTATATCAGTTTAAAGGCAATTGTAAAAATGTTGTAGTAAATTCTGTCAAGACCTGAGGGCAAAAGTGGTTTTTGCAATGAAATTTTAAATTGGTTTAGTAACTTTCCCCCTGAAAATGTTTTATCTGGTAAGAACAACAGCATTATACCGCTTTTAATTACAATGTTTTCCAGTAAAAAGCAAAATTTTGAAAATATTAACAACCAATATAAAGCATTGGCTGATATGGACGAACTGAAGCCATTAACAACAGAAAATATATGCAGGTTCTGGTCTACAGTGGCTAAAACTAAAAACGCGTCAGATGAATACATGTTTCCTGATAAATTGAGAGTAGCTTACGGAATTTGGTCCATACCTCACTCCTCTGTAAACGTGGAAACGATTTTCTCTTACCAAAATCTCATGAAAACAAACAAAGGAACATGCTTTATGTTTCAGCAGTATCAAGTCTTATCCAGGTCAAAGATTTATTAAAGTCTAAAAACTTGTAACTTCAAAATTTTTACCTATGTACATATATATTTATATTTGCAGGTTGATTCGCTATAACCTAAAAGAGGTCGTGATTGGCCAACATACCATCAGGAAACATACGATTCCGGAATGCGTGCTGAGCATCGTTGATCAACAATCAATCGGAATTTAAATTTGCAAGATCACATACGAGACAAAAAATACCATAGACTCGTACTAATAAGTACGACATCTTAAACTTTTGTGATAGATTTAGCATTTCCGATAGAGATGCTTCTTGTTTGGTTACTGCCTTATTTATGGACATTGGCTTTAAAGAGTAAAATAGGGAACTAATCATTGTGGATAAACATAAGCTAGGTCATGAAAAAATTAAAATCAGGGAGTATTTCCGTGGAAGAAATAATAATGATTCGAGAATGGATTGGAAGAGTTTTAATTAAAACAATTTTTATGAAGAGGAAATAAATTTTCATGTCGAGAGATGCGGTATAGGGTTTGATTTTAGACCCCTGGTTTCATCGAAAAATTTTCTCAAAATTTCGAGCAGATTACGTTTTTGCTATGAAACTTTTGAAAAAAAATTTACCACCTCTTAATGTATACGCTTTGTGTTCTTTTTTTATTTCTTTGTAAATAAATTTTATATAATTTTTGGTTCATAAAACTTAAATCGCTCACAAAGCGATACGAACTTTAGCCAGTTCAAATCATAAAATCTAGAAGCAAATGGAGTTCGAAGAATAATAATTAAATTAATTAAAAAATTAAATAAAATAAGTATACTTGATAGTAACAAATCAAAAAAGTTTGTCTTAAGTAGAACAAAAAATAAGCAAATTAAATAGCATGTGCATAATTAGTAAAGAACAAACGACAATGGTAAAACTGTTGTAAATTTAGAGATGGTAAAATTGAGCTTTCATTACAAAAAATCTTTCAGCAAATTCAAATACGATGAATCAAAACAATTCACATATTCCATTTGCAAAAGAGTTGCGTATATAACGCAGAAATCTACATCAAGTGGCACCACACACTGTGGACCAAACACAGAAGAACGCTGATAATGAAGGTTAATTGGCCTTCGAAAACGGCTGGCTTTTCCGTTCAACTATGTGTTGTCAGAATATTTACAACTAATTTTGATGTTATTTGTTCATTAATAATTATCACATGTAATTTGGCTTTCAAAGCGATGCGAAAAAAAATTTTTTGATACCGAAATGCAAATCTCATTTCCCATCACTGGTACCCGTTGTCGAAAACAACTGACTCTTGTTAGCAGGTTTATGCTATTTTCTAGTCCTTAGGGAACGGAAATAAAAGATTGTCAGCAGCACAAAATTGTTCTCGAGAGAGAGTAAATAAGCTTCAATTTGTTGATATTGTATTGATATGACGTCGATGTCGACAACTGGAATAAAGGTGACTATTTTCAATAAAATTTACAAAATGGTTTCCAATTTGAGGCAAAAAATGTTCGGGTTTTTACCCGACTGCGCAAAGCAAAAAAGGGTATTGTGTTTATCAGTGTATGAATGTATGTGTGTTCGTTTGCGGCACTATATAAACCGAACGCTTGGACCGATTTTGATGATTCTTACGTCAATCGATTTGTCTTAATCTCGGAAGTGTCACTAAAGATACTATATATGTCAGTTGTCAAAATTCAATATAGCGGCCAACAGACGTATTTTTAAAAATACGAAAAAAAATAAAAAGTCGGCGAACTACATATATCAAGATGGGTATTATTCGACAGGTATTTTAAAATCATCTTTAGGTTTCTCTTATGATTTTTCACTCCGAATGACCATTTCTGGTATTTAACGGTTCAAGGCTGGGGGTCTACTCTGTATTTTGAAACGAAAGGAAATGCTTTCGAATTTGTATGTTGTTAGTATTGCAATTCGAAAGCATGTGTTTTCGTTTCGAATTACAGAGTAGACCCCTGGTCGCAGTCGGGTTTTTTTTTAATTTTTTTTTATAAATACTTGTTTTCAGGCCTATTCCCAATAACAATTCCCCGAGAGTTTTTTCACTATTCCTTGTACCCCTACTTAAAAACAAAATATTTGCGTCTGTTTAGAAAAAGAAGGATTTTATTCACGGAAAAAAATAATTACGGGAATTATTTTCCTGGAAAAATTTACAATTTAGAATTTTACTTTTACACAAGCAAAGTATATTCAAAATTTTTTTTTCTTTTACTGCAGGTGATAAATTAATATTTGAGAAAATTATCCTTAATATATTTATTTTGCAAAAAAAAAAAAAAAAAACATGGAAACCTTATTACGGTTATCGAATCGACTTCTTGCTGATTTCAAGTGAAATATTTGTCCTTTACACCAAGTTTTTTTTTATAATTATGAAACTTTTTTTATCCCAAACAAAAACCATTAACTGAATAATTTTCTGAACCACAACCAAGAAACTACAATGTAGCTAGTTCACACATCTTTTTAAGTTCAGAGGATTACTTTTCATTTTGGTACAGTTTTGCAAAAAAAAAACCATAGTTATATCACTAAATTATACTAATCTAGTGACGAAGTAGAATTTGTTTTGTATGGGAAATCTACTAGATTTTGCTCAAATATAAAAGCATTATAATTTAATACCAAGTGTCTAGTCGATTCAACAACCGATGTAAAATAAACTTGGTACAGTTTTTAAAACTTCGATGCGAAAGCTATCGAATGCAGTAATCCATTCATTTGATATGTGACGAAATTGTATTCGATACGATAGCCTACTCGATCTCGAATGCGGCAATTTAATGTAATGATTCAATGCAAGCGACTAGAGTTGCACTCAATAAACTTATTGGCAACAGTGTATTGCACAGATGTACACTTTTGTTGTTGGGTTAATATGCAGGTCCATTTTTATACTTTATTCTCTTCATCTCTCTGGCTGATTTGATTAACTTTTCGTAAAAGAAATTCCCTTCCACACATGATAATTAAAGTCTTAACGAACGTTGTTTGTTGGTATATTGTAAATTTTTCTTCGTATACTGCTGCCTACTGCTTGGTAGATATTAGAGAGCTGAGGCAGGCTATGCTGCTATCTATGGCTGGTCAGGTCAGTCTGTCTGTCTGTCTGTCTGTGTTGGGTACGGTTGTTTAATTTTTTTTTGTTTTCTTTTGTTTGTTTTTTTTTTAAGACTAAGATAAGATATGCCAGACACGGTAGACATAGTGGCGACATGTCTTTAGACTGGCTGTCTTCTGTGGTTGATTCAGCCAACGCAACAGCCCGTCAGCCAGCCCCTCGTCATATACATACATACATGCATGCATACATATATGTATATATATGTATGTATGTATGCATATATTGCAAGCAACCTTCTTAAACTGCAATTGCTCGTATACCAATTGCTTGGCCGCCAGGCGGTGTAAGGCAATGTAAGAAGATGGTATTGTGTTGTGAAGACAGACAGACAGACAGACAGACAGAGTCACAGGCAGGCAGGCAGACAGACAGACTTGGGGACAACAACTACTACTACATACATAGTACATGCCTTGTGGTCGTCATCGTAGTCGTTGTTGTTATGTGGCAGTTGTCTGTTGTTGTCTGCATCTAACAGATAACCAAGCAACAGGCAACCAACCAACCAACGTTCATTATATTTTACCAAGGTTGGGTCTTTGGATTTATTTTAACTCAGTTGTGTTTCGATCGTTGTTTAGTTCACAGTATTTGCGCGTCGTTTCATTTAAACCAAACAAACATAATGAACGCTTAAATAAAAACAAAAAAGTATAACACCTTAAATAAGAAATAGTGACAAAAAAAAGCTTTTTTATATGCAGTTTTATTTCCATAATTTAATAACATAATAAAATGTGGATATAAAAACTACACACTCTATTTTATGGCAAAAGAAAAAAAAACTACCTATTTGATATAAGTTTTCGACCAATTGACGACAAAGTGTTATAAAACATTGGTGCTGCTGCATTAAAATAAAAACGAACTCGATCCATATTTGAAGCGATTTTTCTTATTACATTTATTGTTTTTATCTTTTTAGATTTGTATAAAGCCAAAATACCAAAAATACTTGAATATATAAAAGAAAAACCCGGCTTATAAATATATGACATGGCTTTTAAATATAAAAACTATAAATTAAAATATAATATGTGGAATGAGCCAAACGACGTAATGAATTAATAAAAAAAAGTGGACAAAATCTTGAAGCAAAAACCCAGCTGAAATTGCAAGTGGAAACGTTTAAGAAAAAAATAATAATCTTGGATAAATCCTCATAGAAAAGTTGTAAGCTTCTGCTGCTGTTGCTGTCGCTGTTATTGTTGTTGTCGCTGTTGTTGTTCCTTTTAACCACAATTTTACATTTATTGCAAAGTTTTTTTTATCTTCTTTCTTTCTTAACCACATAACACGACATTATGATCCTAAGAAGTGTTTTTGGTTTTGTTGTTGCAATATGTCTACATGTTGGATTAACAGCGAATTTACAACGTCAAGAGTTATCGGTAAGTACTTATACGTATTTCTTAATGTTTATATGTATGTATGCATGTATGGATGTATGTAGTTTAAATATGCGTACTGCATTTTTAAAAAAATTATGTATAGTGCAACAAACAAACAATTCACACATTTATTTTAAAGTGGATACACCACTCGCATGGTTGTAAAGCATGTAGATACACTGCGAATCATTTAAATAAGGACTATAATTTTACAAATTTGAAATGATATACATACATATGTAAACCAAATATTGGGGGATCACAAAGTTTTGCGGTCGTATTCAAAAAAACTTAACAAAGCTTTGAAAAGCAATTTTAAGTAAAGTTGTATTCAAAAAAAAAATCATTGTATCAAAATTTTAAAGTAGGCACCTACGTTTGTTAATGCTACTTTAAGTTGATATTTCCAAAATGTGTATTTTGTACCTCAATTATTTTTGTTAATATAGCACATATTGATTCATGTTACATCTGAAAATGAAGCTAGAAGTGCTAGCTCTTATTTTAAATTTATTATTTTTGTCATGTGATGGAAAACATCATTAAATTATCCAACTGATTCGAAATACATAGCAATATCCATAAAAAAATATTAAAATAAATACAATTATGCAAAAGTGTTTTAGTGATGTGCATTCAAATAAAACAAATCGAAAAAAGCTGGATATTCAAATACTCATTTCGTTCGAATAAAATAATTGACATAATTTTTCTATGTTCAACATATTTCTTTACTTTTACTTCATAAAAATGTTTATCTGTTTTGCTTCCATGTCAGAAGCTTATATTTTTTAAATTAGTTTGCTTAATTTCAAGATAATAAAAATGTATTTAACAAAATAAAAATTATTTGAATACTCGAATGAAATTGTATTCGATGTTGTACATCATAAGCTGTGAAATGGTTGTTGAACACGGTGGTGTTACCAGAATTTATTATTAAATCACAAAATAATTAAAGTTGTCTTTTGAATACAATTTTTTAACAAAGCAATGTTAGCCTTAAAGCCCTTGGTAACTACTACGAACTTTAAAGCTCAAGTAAAATATTTTTTGAATAAGGGGGTTGGACTTTTAATTGTGTGAAAATAGTGAATAGATTTGTTCATCTAAAGAATATATGCCGTATTAAAAAAATATTTGGGTTTGAAGTGTATGTTAAATCAAAATATCCATTAAAGTTTTGACTACAGCACACTTGATATAAAAGTTAATTATATTTTAATCTATTTTTGGATAATTCGTATCCGAAGTCAGCCAATGCCAGGCAATTCATCAAGATAGTGCGTCATTAAAAAAATCATGAACAGTTGCTTGATAATTGCTTAAGCACTGTTTATATGCATTTAGTTTCTCCTTCAGTATTTTTATAAAAAAAAATCATGTTTATTAATTAATTAATTATAACTTTGTAGGGGTTCCCCTCTCCCCTTCCTAAAAATTTCGGAGGAACATGCAGTTTGTTCTAAGAGTTATCCACATCAAATTTAGTGTACCTCAATATTGCAGTCCACACTTCTATCCTTCATACTTAAGAGCGGCAAGCGTTGCGTAAGCAGCAGGGTGCGCATTTTCAGTACATTTAAATGTAAAAATATTATTTGATTGTACTGAAAATACGTACCCTGCTGCTATCGCAACGCTTTTCGCTCTCATTTAGGTATGAGGGTACACCTTCAAGATTTTGTTGGAACATGCAGTTTCTTCTAAGAGCTACCCATACAACATTTAGTGACCCCCAATATTTTAGTTGTGAAGGTATAAATTGATCCGCGAAAAATGGACTTTTCCTTTAAGTTAAGATCGCGAGAATAAGGAGGTGAATTTAGAACTTGTACATCTTGCTACGAATTCAGTGATTTACAGCTCTGGCAGTGTGAATTCGAGCGTTGTCGTATTGGTAGGCCCACTACAGGACTCCAAATAACATTTTAAATTACGAAAATACGTCTTCTAATATCCTTTTGTGCAATGCTTCACTCATTTCTTCCGGTTCAAATACAAAGTCGATAGTGCCGTAGTAGGATACCACAATCCCGCCTTCCCTGCTGTGTCTTCATTGCAAAAATATTTTTTCCTTTCTTTCCTTTCGATATGATACTTTTTTTTTATCCGAAAAATATTCGTTCAAAATTCATAAAATTAAATTCCTTATTTAAATGATTCGCAGTGTATGTATGCATAAACACGATGCGATACATGTAATTTGCTACGGCATATGAGAATAACGAACTTACGTTTTACTATTCTTATTATTTATTATTATTATTAATTTTTAATTTATGCATTAAACAGATTGACCACAGCAGGCTACACGACTTCAAATGCCTTAATTATATTTATAAAAATAAAATTACTGTCTTAAGGTCTAATTCATAAAAAATATTTTAGGTTTATTACAGGTTTATTTGACAAATTTTCCATATAAATATGTCTAATAAAAGCTTAATAAACCTGATATATTTTTTATGAATAAGGCAGTTAAAATATAATTATATCAAGTAAAAGTATAAAAATTAATCAATTTATTTTTTTATATGAATTTTGGAATGTTCTTTCGTTGAAATAATATGAAATAATTGTAAGCTATCATTCATTCCACATTTTGAATTATATGGGCAGCTGAATATTTACTCATTTTCGCCAACAAAAATAGATATAAATTTAGCTGGACTACAATGACAAAGTGGACAACAACCTGCCGCAGTTTTTGCCTTGCTGTCCTCAAAATTAGCGTAATCATATAATAATGTATAAACTATTTTTGACATATTGAAGTCGGTAGGTCGCTGTTGTGAATGTGTTTAATGCTCTATTTTAATTTGACTACTACTACGTTTATGCGCGCACTATTTGCAAATAAAAATATTTGCAAATAAAATAACTCACTGTTTATACGGCATTTTAAATGCATAAAAACTTGATAGCACTTCTATAGAAATGTTACTTATATTTGCAAAAAACATGTGTAAATGTATAAAATAACAAATAATTATTTGTTTTTATTATCATTATTTTCTTTTATCGATGGTTTTTGTGCAATATTCTATCAATTTATTGTTTTTATTAGCAAACATTTGTAAGTGTGGCAACCTTAAGCATTTTATTTGCAAATAGTGAGTTAATCGTGAATAGTTTTCTGAATTAGTAAGTCGCAATAAACAGAATAATATGGCAACAGTTTACAGTTTTATGTGCGAATAAGCCGTGCGTATAAACGTAGTATACAACGACAAAATCAGCATGGACAACAACCTGCCGCAGTTGTGGCCGTGCCGTACTCAAAATAATCTTTCTGATATACATACATACATACATACGTTTGACATATTGAAGTCGATAAACTGCTGTGGGCAATGTATTTAATATTTTATAATTAGTTTATAGTCAATATTACATGAACTAACAATAAGTATAGTATAAATACAATCGAGTATATCTAGTGTTATTTTCTTGAGACAAGAAAATACAAATGACACGATTTTAATATCGAACTTTACCAGTCTGCCCCACGATGTCCACAAAAAACGCTCGATCGACTATTAATAAAAAAATTTTATTTATAAAAGTTTTCTAAACAAATTTTCATACAAAATTTTTATTTTATAAAGCCCTTATTAAAACAAAATTATTTTTTATGAAGAAGACAGTAAGAGTTTATCTATGTATAAGCATTGAGGGATTTGTAAGCTTTTTTGAATTGTGATTGAAGTTGAAGTCTACTGCTGTGTTGCTTGAGCAGCAACGAAATGCAGCTAGACGTGCTTAACCAGCAACAAATAATTTTTTTAAATTCGTATTCAATTTGACACGCTTTCAATACAAACAAAACATTACACTAACAACGTGCTTAGAAATATATACAAGTCAGCAAGAAGTTCACATCGATATCCAAAGATACGTAAAGTTTTTTTATGCCTGTATAAAATTTTTTGTCATTTCAAACAGAGAAAAAACAACGTTTGCACACACAATAATACACAAGCAGCAACATTGTATGATTTATCCATTGACAGGTTTTATTTAAAGCTCTTTAAAATGTATATGAATTTATATTTATTGCAGAAATATAATCGACTCAAGCTGCGGGCAGTAGGACGTTTCATTAAAACTTAGCTTAAGGTACGGTCACACTTATCAAACATTTTTCCAAAAAAGCGTAACCAACAAACACTAATGAAAAAAGTTTTGATCCAGGCACTTGTTTATCATATTAAACAGTTTCTAACACAACTAATGCACAATGTCATAGAATCCAACAATTTTGTCTACTCTTTAACTTGACAAACTTTTGTCTGAATTGAAAGATTTTTCATTAGCATTTAGTGGTTACGCTTTTTTGGGCAAATGTTTGACAAGTGTGACCGTAGCTTTAGACATTTGATTTAATTCCTTTTTGCAAGAAAAAAAAACGTTCAAATATATTTCCGGGTATTTTTGGAAAGTTTCATAATAGCAACCCAAGCAATTTCATATAAGATATACTTGGCTCAATTCGTTTTGAGAAATGTAAACTTTTAGTGTAAAAAAAATGTACTGAAAAATGTGTCTTCACATCCACGTATATTCGAATTATAAGCGGCAAAAATAGTCATCTGATCGGTTGCGACCACCTCATATGGATTCGCCTTGAATACCAGCTTTTAAATTTAGATAAAGCAAGGTGAATTAATATCAACTCACGTCGTTTCTGCAGATGACAAGGAGAATCCATACCTGGTGGTCTCAGCTACTTAGGTGACTATTTTCTCCGCTTGTAATTTTAATATCCCTCAGATGTCAACATAGATTTTTCAATAACTTTTTTGCACCCCAAGCAAGGCGAATTGATACCAAGTGGCCTTGTATATTTGTTAGTGTAAAATTTCCGAACGTTTTGCTTTGATTTGAGAAATTAACAAAATTAATGAATTGAGATCACCTGGTATGAATTCGCCTTGATCTCAAGTATTAATTTTTTAAGGCAAATTGAATGAATGAATATGCCTTGGCAGATGAGATCAGCTGCTTCTTTCATCTGGTGTCAAATCAAGCAGAACGTTCATAAACTTTTTGACAGCAGGAAAGTTTACACTAGCAAATATAGATGGTTTTTCTATAGAGTGTCATTTCATATCAAAATTAGTTCATCTTACTCTGCAGCCACGCGTTCAATAAATTGCTTTCAAGTTCATTAGACTTACTGTGTGTCAAAATTTCTTAAAAATCTGTAACACAAATTGATAATCACCCTTATTATAGTTGTCGGCATCGACGTCACTTTAATACGATACCAAAAAAATTAGGGCTTGTGTACACGTTGTCGAAAACGACTGACTCCTGTTGGGAGGTTTATGCTATTTTCTAGACCTTAGGGAGCGAAAATAGATTTTCAGTAGCACGAAATTATTCTCGAGAGCGAGTAAACAAGCCCCAATTTTTTGGTATTGTGTTAAAGTGACGTCGATGTCGACAAATGGAATAAGGGTGAATAAAAAATGTATTTTACTCGTATAAATGCCCCGACGAAGGCGCAACTCAAATTTGTGTGTGTGCCAAGAAAGCGTCGAAGAATTAGCGTAGATTTTGAGAATTAAAAAACCGGCAAAAATGGCGGAAAGTTCGTGGGTATTTTTAAAAATATATCAACAAGCCAGCGTCGATTTTGGGAATTCAAAGGGGGAAAACAAAACCAAAACCGTGGATAAATTTTCCCTGGGGCACTGTAAGCCGAAGTCTCATATATTCTTAAAGTGGACACTTTAGTGAACACACAGGGGAAAAAACGGTTCTCTCATTTTATTTTCCTAAGTATCCGCTTTAAGAATATATGACATTTTGGCGTGGGGGTCCAACAGTGCTCCTGAGAAAATTCATTAACGGTTTTTGTTTTATTTTAACCCTTGAATTCACAAAAACGATGCTATATTTTTAAAAATACCCACCAGCTTTCTCTACTTTTCCCGGTTTTTCAATACACAAAATCGATTCTATCTTGGCGTACTTCAAAATTATAGCTTCACTCAATGTGCTGCTGTGATCAGATATTAAAATTCAACATAAAGTTGCCATACAAATTTGTGGTGGTGAATTTAAAAAGTGTAAGTGTATTCAGTGTTGCCATATGAATTACCAAACAAAAAATCTGGGGGCAAATTACGGCATTCGATACCGTTCGAAATTTTTAAATGTTTCCATGTAAACTCTATTGAAATATTTCGTAAATTCATTAGATAAGGAGTGCCGTAATTTGCCCCCTGTTTTTCAGAAGAAAAACTGCCGAAAATGTTCTTAACGGTAATAATATTTCTTATGAGATCGTAATACCATCATAACATCTCTACGTATAGCCTGCGGCATTAAAGCAAATATTGTACCTAATGCTTTCAGTTACAAACTTTTCGATATCGCTTTTTGTTGTAAAATATTGATTGGAGTTTTGCTTGAGAGTTTTGAGTCTTAAATAAGTATAACATTATTTTCTTCATAAAAGTGTTATAATTCAAACAAGTTTTCAATTTAAATACATTTTTAAATACACTTTAGCATAATGTGATCATTCCTGCAAAGAAGTTAGTGGTGTGATCATTATGAGCGTAATCGTAGAAAACTCATCTGATACGATTAATGGCCTGAGGCTTTACATCACATTAATTCAAAAATAAATGAGAAATGTAAAATCGCTGTTACAGACACAGGGGAATTTTAATAGTGACCGTCACCGTTTAAGAAGTTTACAAAAACTTTAAGAAAGCTCTGCTATTTTTTGCAATCTCGCTTTATCATAAATTTATGGATTATTATAATTGATATGCATGTTATTTTTAATTTCAGGAAAGAATACTTAAAACAAAATTAATATCAAAATGAATTGGAATGTTGCTGGTATAAGATCCAAAAACATTTTCTTAACAACAACCAATTTTGAAAATACTATGCAGGCAACAACATTTTGAAAATCCAAACATACATATACATATGTATGTATGTATATACATATGTACATATGTATGTATGCATGTATATGTTTGCAAGTAGTATATATGGCACGACTTTTTAAACCCGATATCACATGCATGATGGCTTTTAGTGCATTGCAAGATTCTATAATATGAAGCAAGAAAACTAAAAGAAGACAAAAAAAATTACAATACAAGAAATATCCCTTTTGCAAAAACTGCTTACAAATTTTTGCGGCCAATCCTTTCAGTTTTTGTTAATTTTCGTTGCTGTTGCAGAACTTTTTTGTGATGTGAACGCGCACCAAAAAAAATGTCATGTGATGCCCAAATGAACATGGGAACTTCATATAATATAAAATATTTAAAAATGTTCTTGTTGCCTTTTTCCTCTTTTTTTTCTTTTTGGTTTATAAACCTTAAAGTTTTTAAAGTCTTGGACGTTTTGTTTTTTTTTAGTATTAAATAAAAAGATTTAAGCGGCATCTTCAGTTGTTTACCTCAATCTGCACACACACTATTTGTGTGTGTTTTCAATATTTCTTTTTATTATTTTTTTTTTTTGCCTCCCTTTCAGGTGTTTAAGAAATATACTACCTACTTACTAAATACTGTATAAACTCTCCAGATACAGGTATGCATGCATTCACTCCTATAAGGAAAAATCGCATCTATCTTAAGTGTATCACAATAGCAGACAATTTGTAGTCTTTTATTTTGCTTTACATTTCTTTTTATTTTATTATTTTTTTTTCATTATTTTTTTTTTTGTGTGACCGACTCGTTGTTTGGAATCACTTTTGATACCTGGAATATTGAAGTGTTTTCTTAGGATTTACACTGCTCTTTGTGTTTATTGTGTTCGTATGTGAGTCCAAGAGTTACTTTATTGTGTTTGTGGTTGGTTTGTGTTGCAGTTTTTTTTTTTATTTATTAATTCTTTTTTTTTTTTTTGCTAAAGTCTAAAATTTTTACGGCTGTGTAACAATTGATTTTGTAATTGTTGAGTATTGGATACTGGAAAAAGTATTTGTGTTTATTTATTACTATAGTATGTCTCGGAAAACATAGTTCAAAGTACATACATACATATACATACATATATCGTTAACTTAATACGAAAAGGCCCTAACTCATGTTTTTCATAGTTTACAGGAGAAGGTAAAAACTAAATAAAAAAAGATGCAATATTGATACAAAATTTTTTTAAACGCAATTTTTATTAAAAACATTTTACATTAGCACATAATATTGCGTTTAAAAAAATTTTGAATCAATATTGCATCTTTTTTTATTTAGTTTTTTCCTCCTCCTGTAAACTATGAAAAACATGAGTTTGGGCCTTTTCGTATTAAGTTAACGATATGTATGTACACTGCGTATCACTTAAATAAGGAATTTAATTGTGACAATTTTGAACGAATATACAGTTGAAACTCGATTATCCTGGTATTTATCAAGCGGCTACATACATGTGTATATTAGCCCGAAATGTGTTACTTTGATCTTGATCTCCATTATCCGTGCTTCCCTCTTTCTCATACCTCTATTATCCGTAGAAAAAAATATAAAATTTCATGTTTTAAGTGACAATATCGTGTCATAACCGCCGAAATAGCTTAAGCGACATAATTTTCGAGCCTCAATTTTTGACCAAAATCGATTATTTACGATCGTAAATATACGATTTTCGTCAAAAAAAAAAAAACGAAGTCCAAAAAATGTCTCGCTTAAGCTATTTTAGCGGTTATGGCTCGATATATCAAATAATAAATTTCTTAAAGATTTTATGTATTTTGAGCTTTTAAATAATCTCTATTTATTTTTCGATTATCCGGAAGTCTGTCCCACGCCACCCGGATAATCCAAGTTCAACTGTAAATACTGTGAGAAAATGACGCTTTCGGTATTAAAAACTTGAAATATTTTTAACTTTATTATCATTTACAAAACATTACCAAAAAATGTGCTGAAAAATGTGTATTGACATCCAACGTATGCATGTAAATATGTATATTCAAATTACAAGCGGCGAAAATAGTAACCTGAGCCCTTGCGGCCACCTAGTATGGATTCGCCTTGGTTGTTAATAAATAAATATTCGTGACAGATGACAATAAAAAAACAATTTAACATTCAATTGACACTTTTAAATATGGTCAGGAATTAATTGATTAAAATTGCATATTCAACTACAATATTTTAACATTTTCTTAAATAAAATACACCTATTTAAAAATGTGTTCTAAATTTAAGCCACTCATTCGATATATTCGCACAAAAAGTTACTCTAACGCCCTTTTGTCTATTTTAAACACGAAACTTTCGATGATTACATTTACACATTTTAGCTGGGACGGCTTTCCTTTTGCAACCCAACCAACAAAATGCAAAATGCAATTGAAATGTGAAATATTTATGTATCGATACAAAATAAATTGAATGAGAAATTTAAGTCAATCTTTTTTATTTTTCTTATTAATAAATTAGACAGATTGCAAGTAATCGTGCACATTTGTTACATCTCTCGATCTGTTTGTATGTATGTTCATTAGTGTCTTGCATTATGCAGCAGCGGCGCCTCTCGGCGAAAACCGAACTGAATATTAAAAAAACTGATATGATGCCTTCTTTTTATTTTTCTATATGCTTAATGCTGCAGCAGATCAAGTGCTAGATAAGGATGATGTGCATAGAATTTAATTAAGTAATAAAAATGACTGTAGGTGTTGCAAACTATTTTAATGGTTGTTCTAAGATGAAATTTAAAACGATACGGACGCGAGATGCTCAAGTAGATGAACGGATATCAACATTTAAACGATAAACGAAATTAAAATTCTATTTAACCAAAAAAAAAAAAGTATGTATACACATATACTATCTGAGTTTCCACAAAAGAACTAAATTTATTAGGTCGGTTCACAAGCAAATAGAAAACAGATGTACCTTCGAGGACAACATCCCAAAACTAACCGACCTGACGTACGTATAGAGGACGTTAGCAGTTTGAGAAAAAAAAATATTTGGTGCAAAGTGGCAACCTTGAAAAACATGTGTTTGTTTCAAGGTGCCACGTTGTTTGGTATTTTTACCCGACTGCGTGACGCAAAGAAGGGTATTGTGTTTATCAGCCTATGTATGTATGTGTATATGTATATATATATGTATGTATGTATGTGCGTGCATATCGTTAGCTAAAATGCAAAAAGTCGTAACTAACAAAAAATTCAAAATCGAGTTTTTGACCGATTATTATGACAGCCATTAAACTGCATGTCTTGACAAAAAAATTTACACTTCCATGATAAAAAATTGCGCTTTATTAACAAAAAATAAGGGACTTAACTACAAGTTTGTTTAGTTTATTTTTAGTTTTTTTTTTTTGCTTCTCCTGTAAAATTATACTTTTATTAGTTACGCTTTTTTGTCACAGATCGATAAAATTGCCGATAAGTCACTACTAAAGGGAACTAAGTAATTGGATAGAAGGCAGAACCAGCAGTTCATGGCAAAGTAGGGAGCATTGTAGAATCTTAGAGGGTTATGCGACCAAAAATTGACTCAAGAAGATCCAAATTGCTACTGGATATGAATAGGAAGGCGATGCGAGCCGTGATAGGCGCGTTGACTGGTCACTGCTCGGTCAGAGCAAGAGGCGCGTTGTAGCACCACCCATCCTAGCCGCAATCTCTGTATTATGGAATCGGCAAGCGAAAGAATTTATATATGATACGACTTATGTCGTAAAATCCGCTACCCAACCCAACTTTTCCTCAACACTATGGGCGTACGCGAGTGCGATTCTTCACATCATCATTTACCTGACCCAACAGCTCAAACGTTTCCACCAGTTTCACAATTGCTGGTCGAGGTCTTGATTGACGACGACCCAACAATGCCTTAATTTTTTCGAATTGTGACTGCGAAATTTTCATCGTTTTTGTAAAGGGAAAACCGTTCAACTTTTATTCATTTAGTTTTTACTTATTATCGGTAAGCTGTTAAAATGGCGGGATATTCGAAATGAAACGTCTTATTGGACGAGAGTATGTATAAGCAAATAAAATAAGAAATTCCCTGAGTGTTTGAACAAAAAATATGAACTCCCCTATTATTACAGTACTCGTACTATTAATGAAATTAGACAGACGGCTATTAAAATCATTGCGTTTAACATAACTCTGTAATTACTAACTAGAGTGGCGGAAAAAAAACTATATGTATGAATGTATGTATGTACATATGTATGCATGCTGTTCCTGCTGTTAGGCTGTTAACGAAAAAGAAAGTGTGAGAGAGATATACATACATATATTGAGTTGAGATGGGTTAGAAACGTAAAGAGAATGCGTTAAATGTAAATATCTCATAGATTGTGTAATTTTATTTACTGTCTAATTGATGTCATCAAAGTTAATTACAATTGCAGTTTGACTTTGACGTTTTTTATGCACTCGTCTACAGTCTAGACGCAATGAGTGGAAAAAATAAACATCTTAATAAAATGTTTGACTGCATTAGCTCAAATTAGTATTTGAATAGAAAAGCAAAATGGAATCATCAAAAGGGGATTTTTGGAATACATTTCTTTTAGGAATTTATTAAACACTGCAATTAACCAGTAAATGAGCTTTTAAAAATGTATCTTACTCGTAAGTTCCCTCAACCTGCTTTCACACGGCCTGTGCATTTAACATCTGACTTTTCAGCTATACGACTCATACATACAAATGTAATTTGGTATGTCTGTCAAAATCTCCATTAATTAACAGACAACTTACATGTTTAATAACATCTGGCATAACCACAAAGCTCTGTTGTTATACCAAAACAGCTGATGTCAGATGCTTTATCAGATAAAAATTTAACGCGTTCTAATTGAAATTTTATCATCTGACATTGCCTACTGACTTTTACAGATGCAACGATTTAATGCTTTCACCCGACATGTATGTATGTATTTTTCAGTGGGAAATTTGGCATGTCAGATGTAAAACACAGGTCGTGTGAAAACTGCTTAAATAATTTCAATAGTAACCTTAAATTATTTACCAACATTTATCTTTTATTAAATTTTGTTCATTTACATTCTCAACATCAATGGCCTTCATTTAATATTTGAAATCAATATTTTATGTTAAACCATCTGAAAAATTGCTTACATTCCAGAATGATTATGTATTTATCTTCAATAAGAAAAAAGAAACCACAAAGTGAAATATACATACATACATATGTATAGTATATATTGTGGTGAATACGATTTGAAATACTAAACGAAACATTTTAAGATCCTTATGCTGTTATTCGAACAAGTAAACTATACTAAAGTGAGTCGTTTTAAAATTCACTACGAAAAAAAATAACATACATAAATATCACTGGAGAAATTTTCACAGAAAGAGAAAATACCTTTTTGATAAATAATACTTGTTAGTATAAATATGTGTATTAAAGGGTTGCATTTGTATACTCGTTTGTATAGCCAAAACAAATATACCATGGTATGTACCATATAATTGTAGTGTGAGCGACAGAACTAGTATAAGGCCCAATAATCGACTTCTAAATTAAGTGTCATTTAGCTAATAGCCACTTAATTTTAAGCTGAACTTAATTGCAGTTTCATTTTTTCAGTCGTAAAATTAAATGATGACTTAAATACTATGAAAGTGTGCTAGCACTGTTAAATGTTGATAGTTCTAAAAGAAAACAGATGTTTAATGTAAATAAGAAAGTTAGGTTATCAATATGTAGAAAATTAAAACTGCATAAAAACACATTTTATGAAACCAAAAGAGCATCAGAACGCATTTTTCTATTTATTTATTCCATGATATGATACTATGCATTGTATATGTTATAAATTTATGAAAATTAAACGAAATTCTTTTTAATGCGACCACATGATGTTCATGTACATGTTTTCAATAAACACATACAAGCACAATAAAATATGGTGTGCTCGTAAGACTTAAGTGTGATTTAAATAGACAAGGTTGGGCATTTAAATCGCTCTCAACTTAATACTGAAAAAATGAATTCGGTACTTGAGAGACACTTAAAGATAAATGACACATAATTGAGAAGTCAATTATTGGGCCTAAAGGCTCAGTTAGCCGACTGTAATGTAATGTAACTGTAACGTAGAAAACAGCTGATTGGTATTTTTATATGAAAAGTAGATTACGTTACATTACATCTCTATAAGCATTTTCATTACTTTTCACATAACAAAATCGATCAGCTGTTTCTTACTGTTGCAGTTACATTACATTACAGTCGGCTAAAGGCTCATTTATTCAAACAGAATAAATGAAAATCGGTCCATCCATTTGGCCTGTACGTGGACACGGACAGACACACAGATACACAGACACACACTACAAACTTATAACACCCCTTTTTTTAGTCGGGGGTTAAAAAAGGCCAAACTCGAATTTTCGATATTTTACAGAAGCAAAAAACTGACAGCCAAACCCACGATATCGAACGTTGTCGTTCGCAATAATTTTTAACGACAAACAGCTGATTTGGGACCCACTAAACTTGTTCAGCACGACAAGTCGATCGACAATGCATGCGAACGATGACGTAACCATTTCCATACAAATTTGGTACCCACTATGAAAATTCAAACGACAACAAATGTCAAAATCAGTCACTTGGTTTGTGCTTGTCGACAAAACAAAAAAGTACACATAAATACCAAATATTTAAAAAAAATTACATTTATGAAAATCAAAAATAAAAATGTTATTTTTTTTGCGTTTATTTTATTTATTTAACTCACAAACATGCATTTTTGTCACATAATTCTTTTTGAATTACATACATACATACATATATATATATATATATATATATATATATATATATATATATATATATATATATATATATATATATATATGTATGTATGAATGTGTATACGTGCAATTTATCTAACCAATTCTAAACACTCAATTAGGCAAATTACTCTTTCCACTTCAATAGATTGCTTGTCCCATTGGTGCTACTCCCCTCCATTCTTCATTACAATCCGCTTGCATTATTTTTTGAGTATCTACACATTTCAACTGATATATTTATTTATATTTCACACACAAAATTTTGAAAATAACTTTTTAATTTATGTCGTCAGTCGATCGAGTTGTCGATCGTCATCGTGGGTTAGGCTGTGAAGAAATAACAAAAATTAAAAATTTTTAAAACCCCCGACTTTTTTCAGAAAAGATGTTATATCTTCTAAACGGCTGGACCGATTTTCTTCAAACATAGCTCTCGATCAAGTCATCTTTCCAACAGAAAAAACTAAATTAAAATCGGTCCAGCCGTTTGGCCTGTACGTGGACACGGACAGACACACAGACACACAGACACACACTACAAACTTATAACACCCCTTTTTTAGTCGGGGGTTAAAAATAAAGCATTTACATGCAGAAAATGTTTTTAAGTTGCCACAAGTCCTTGATTTTGAACTGTAACCCTGTAGACCCTTTTTATATTAAGCCATCGATTTGTATGTAAATGTGAATAAAGTTTCTATCCAAAATTTCGCCCACAAAAAGTACTGACATCAATATTCCTCTTTTTGTGAACCCATTCTTATATGAGTATGAATGAAGACATCCAAAAAGGCCTCTTCTGCTGAAGGTTTTTGCCACCATGTGATTGATACATTTTCTTTGTTTTTATAATTATTTTTTTTTTAATTTTCTTTGAGCTTACGTGTGTCCAATTACACATTGAGTTTGTGTGTGGTTAAAGACGCGTGCTCAGCGAAAATCCCCAAGTAAACAGAAATAATAAAAAAATATATACAAATTGAAACTAGCATTGAATGTACAAGAAAAGAAAAATAATACTAAACAAAAAGTAATAAACACAAACTTTATAGTTTAAACTTACTCATGTATGTCATGTTATCTTTTTATGAGTATAACAATTAGAATACAAGACGACAGATTTTTTTTTCATTACGAATGTGCAATAAGATATATTGCTCGAAAAATAAATACTATTGAAACGAACCTTCTATACCCTGCAGTAAATGAAAGCAGCTAAGAAATATTAGTAAGTTCAAAAAACAACTAAACAGCAATTTTTCGGTTAGAAATTAAAATTTATTTCTTTCCCTAATTAGCTAATATAAAAATTAATTTAATCCCACATGATTTTAGTTGGATTGAATTTGTATTGGCCATACTGATGAACAAATCAGTGGCAACCTTTTCCTTGCACACTTCACTTTGATTTCTTGTGGGGAGAAGAAGAACTCACTTATTTTAATATTTCCAAGTAAAATATTTTGAGTTTTAAAGAAAATATATAAATAATATAAATTATATATATTTTATGTATGTGTGTTTTAATATTTTTTTCATACTTATAACATTTTAAGAAATTTTTACATTTAAATTTTAGATTTAATGAAATGCAAACCTCCTTTTCGCTGTATGCCAGTTAATAAAAATAAATACCAACTTAACTGCAAATGGATGCAGTCGCAGCAATAATCAAAAAATTGCCAAGAAAAAGTATAGACGGAAAATAGCGGAAATATTTTTTTTTTCATTGACCTCTGGGAAGTGAAAATAGACGATATGTCTGACATTCAACTATCGATAAAAAGGTTTAGTGTTTAATGTATTGGTGCATATTTTATATACACTCACCCCTCGATTTACACGATAGATACGTTCCTGAGAAATTCGTGTAAATCGAAATTTGAAATTTTTGTATGAAAAATCGTGTAAATCGAAAATAAAGGCAGAATCGCGTAAAAAATTGATTTTATTAAGAAATTATATATGTATTTCAACCAAGTTTTTAAAATATCAGAAGCGTTTACTCAAAACACATAAAAATAAACCTTTATTCATTAAACAAAATAAATGCTATTCATAAAAACAAAAATAAATTTAAAAATATCGGAAGCGTTTACTCAAAACACATAAAAAATCGTGTAAGTCGAGGTAAGTCATAAATCTCTCAATTTACACGAAAACCAAAATAATCGTGTAAAAGTGAAATCGTGTAAAAAAAAAGTATCGCGTAAATCGACGGATAATCAAAAAATTGCGGAGAAAATGTATTTTTTTTGGACTTTTTCACGTTTTATAAGTACATAGTTCCATAATTTTAGAATGTTAATTTTAAAATTATGAGATTTCGAGCTATGTATATCTACTTGCTTTTTACTAGATTCCCCACACAAAACGAAATCTAATTTGTCAAATAGATTTGTAGGAAATCTACTCAAAATCTAATACTTTTATTATTTTTTTTTAATCTATACAATATATTTACTTATATAAAAGGTGAGTGAATTAGTTACGCTTTACAAAATTTTCTTTTGAAGGTGTGTGAATGAGCTACGAGTAATGCCGAGTTTACATTGGGCATTTCTTGTGTGTCATTTGTCCAAAAAAGCGTAACCAACTAATTACTAATGAAAAACTGTTTGAGCCAGACATGTATTTATTGATTTAAACAGTTTGCAATCATGCTGGATTCTATAAAATTGTCTATTAGTTATGTATGAAACTATTTAACTTCATAAAAACATGTCTTAATTTAAAAGTTTTTCCTTAGTAATTAGTGGTTACGCTTTTTTTACGATTGTGTGGCACATGGCACACAGATGGAAACCCGGCCTAAGATGGCACTTTTTGGGTTACAGCTGAAGACGAAATTTTAGACAAAGGATTTTGTCTTGGATACGAAATCATGAAAAATTTCAAAAAAGCTAAGTGTAATCGATATAGATTTGATAACAATTTCAAATAAAATATGCTAGATTTCGACATACTGTAGATGTAGTACATATTACAAAATGTTAAATAACTTCCATTTTATAGCGTATTATAAAGTTTTTATACAAACAAAAAAAAAACAGTATAGTAATATTTATTTTGCAGACAAACTCTTTCCTTTAACTAAAGGCAAGTTGTTAAAATGGCTCTTATACATATGTACATATTAAAAAAACCGTTAAAGGTATCGAGTAGTGTTGAGTACCCAAATGGAAAGTATTGACTATTATTGAGTAATGAAAAGTAGTAGAATGTGCCAAAAGACGAAAGATTATTTCTATTATCCCGCGATACGTAGCTTTCAGTAATGCATGTCACCATACATCAGTATAGGCTTGATCTGTAAGAATATACAATTAGAAACGAGTTACACTCGAAAGAAATAACAAACGAATAAATATAAACCACTTCAAATGTGTGAAGCAGACACACAATGTGTGTGGATAGAATGAATTATTTCTTAACAAGCTCAAGTTCTTCAGAAAGGGTGAGGCTTGCCTCTTTTATCAACTTTTTCCCAACGTGTTCAGATGCGTACAAGGTGCTTATGTTGTTTGTATATCTTTGGTGGATTTATTAGTGCGTATTCATACCTAAATATGTATGTATCTAGTATATACGTATGTACGTGTGTGTTTTGATTTTCTACATGTTTGGTCCTTATTTTATTGTTATTTTTTAAAATGGTCATAAATCATTACATGATTTTGTTTTTTTTTTCTTATAAAAACTTTTGCATACGCTTATATTATTTATGCCTGATTTTGAAGTAGCAACTCTAAAAATATTTCACACTTGCCAGCGGCTCTACTAGCCCGTTTCTTCACGACGACCTGCCTCACTCTTTCGCTTAACAACTGACTACGATTTGCAAGTCACACATGTATAAGCACACACACGCTCAAATATTTATGGCTCCGACTCACATTTGCACTGATAGAGTTTATGTCATTTATTTATTTTATGTATTACTAATTGATAATGATTATTTTTATTTTAAATTAATTTTTATTATTATATCGAATGCTATAGATACATACATGCACACTAGTGATGTAACGAATGTCAATTTTTGATATTCGCGAATACGAATACGAATATTTGAAACGATATTCGCGAATACGAATACGAATATTATATGCAATATGAAATATTAAAAAATTGTTATGAAAAAGGACTTCACACTCTTGTTGGCGTACATTAAAGTTAATAAAAGGTAACCAAAATTTTAATGATCGTCATTAAATAATATTTGAAAATGATACAAAGCACAAATTTCTATAAAAAATTAATGTATTTGTACAAACTAAAATTTTTAGTCATTTATTTAAATTTCGTTCAGGATTTATGCATTTATTTATTTAATTTATTTGGAAAAATATTCGTATTCGCCTGAAAATGGCCGAATATTCGACAATTCGAATACGAATACGAATATTCGTGCATCACTAATGCATACATACATACATGCATACATATAAATATTTTTAAGTTAGAGTGGAAAGAACTCTATTTATTTTCAGTAAAAAGGTACCCTTAAAGGTGCTTTAAGAGCTTCTTAAGAAAAACGCTTTGAAAAAAGGCATTTTTCAGTGAAAACGTACTTTTTAACAAAAAACAAAGAACTTTTCAACATAAAAGTACTTTAAATAATAAAGTACTTTTTTGCTACAAAAACAAGTTATTTTTATCAAAAACGCACCTATTATTAAAAAGTTACTTGTGTACTAAGCGCTAAGTACTTTTTAATATAAAAATACTTTTAAAAAAGTGGTATTGAATAAAAAAATTATTTTTAATTAAAAGTTACTTTTTAATATAAAAGTACTTTTTAATATAAAAGTACTTTTTAATAAAAAATTTCCCAAAATTTATAAATGGGTACTTTTTAATAAAAAGGAGCTTTAAAACAAAATAATATTTTTTTATAAAAAGTACTTTATATAGTACATACATATCGCACATTCAGTTCAATAATGACATAATTCAAAAAATTAGTTTTTTGAGTAATTAATGAAGAAAAATAATGCATTTCGTGTTTTATCTTGGATACAAATTTCATATAAATAGCTTTTAATATCACCTCCTGAGAGAAGAATATTTGTTCATGCCTTCATTGAGTTGTATGTAAAATGAAAACTTTAAACGTGTTTTCTGCAAAACTAGTTTTTTTGAGTTATGACACTATTGAACTGGATGTGCGATATGTATCTGAAAAGCTATTTTTGTATAAAAAGGAACTTTAAAAAAAATTTACGTTTTTTTATAAAAAAAATTATTTTTCAGAGTTAATTTCGTATAAATGGTACTTCTTTTATTTATTTTTTTATAAAAATTTATTTTTTATAAAAATTATTTTTTTTTAATTTACATTTTATAAAAACTTATTTTATAAAAATGATATTTTTTTTATACATTTTTTTCATAAATTTTTGTTTTTATAAACAGCTAATTTCATTTCGTTTAAATTGTACTTTTTATTAAAATATTTTTTTTTATAAATTAAGTTTTTATAAAAATTAAGAAGCTTTTATGAAAATTAAGTATTTATAAAAATCTATTTTTTATAAAAATTGAGTTTTTATAAAAATGTATTTTTTATAATAGATAATATTTTTTATAAATTATATAAAAATTTATTTTTTATAAATATTTTTTTTATATAAATTTATTTTTATGAATATTTTTTTTATGAAAATCTATATTTTACAAAAATTTATTTTGTATAGAAAGGTACTTTTTATAAAAACGTAGTTAGTATAAAAACGTACGCTTTTATAATAAGTTAATTTATTTTGTATAGTAAAGTACTTTTCCATAAAAAGATATTTTTTCTTAAATTTTTTTTTCATTAAAAGTTTTTTTTTTGAGAAAAAAAGTATTTTTTCACAAGAAAGTATTTTTTCAGAAAAAATTATTTTTTTAGAAAAAGTTATTTTTTAGATAAAATTATTTTATTATTATTTATTTATTATTATAAAAAGATACGAAAAATATACTTTTTATATTAAAGTATGTACTTGTTGTATAAAAACAATTTTTTTATAATAAGGTACTTTTTTATAAAATTTAGTTTGTATAAAAAGGTTAATTCACAAAGATAAAAATTAATTTGAAAAAAGGTGCTTAAACATTTTTTAAAAAAAGGTACTTATTTATAAAAAGGTACACTTTTATGGTAAGTTAGTTTTTTTTTAAATATTTTTGTACATAAAGTTTATTCTTCAGAAAAATGTACTTTTGCAGAAAAATTTACACCTTCAGTAAAATGTACTTTTTCAGAGAAAGGTGCTTCTTCAGACAAATTTATTTTTCAGAAAATATTTATTTCTTCTATAATAGGGTACGTTTCTATAAATACGTAGTTTTTTTAATGTACTTTTCCATAAAAATAATAATTTTAACAAAAAAGGACTTTTCAACAAAAAGGTATTTTTTGAACGTAAATTTCGCTTTAAAAAAAGGGTATTTTTTAAGAAAGGAATTATGTGGTAAAAAAATGTACATTTTCTAAGAAAATACTTTTTTAGTAAAAATTAATTTTTCATTAAAAGGTCTTTGTTAATATTAGTATTTAGTTAATATGAAACTAAGCAATCTCCAGAACTATAAGCTTTAAGATATGTATGTATATTTGAATCAAAATGGACGTTTACTTTTGCCTTTTCTTGAATATTACAGATTCCAGAATGTGCCGCCAAAGTAGGTGAATGCGATGAAAGTAAAGGTCGCCCGGTTTGTGGTACCGATAGTCAAACATATCCCACTCGCTGTCATTTACTAAGAGTACAGTGTAGTGGTCATCAAGTTAGCATTCGATATCGGGGACCCTGCAAAGGTAGACTTTTTTTAACGATAATTATTTGCCTATAAGAGCCTTGATTTTTATTGCATTCTTTAGCCTGTAATGAAGCCCGTGAATATGCTCTCAAACATCGCACGAAAAATCCTCTTAAATTCATACCGCGTTGCAAAAAGGACGGCACATACGCTCCCATACAATGTCTCACCGACAGCGGTTGCTGGTGTAGTGACATAACCGGTTCACCTATAGATAATACGCCCGTACGTACAGTTGGCAAGCCCAAATGTCGTGAATTTAATAAGGCCTACAGTAGACGCTCGCCGTCGCGCAATACAAGCAGTAACAAGAAAAGATCTTGTAGCCAAGATGATCGCGCCAGTTTCAATACAAATCTCATTGGACTCTTTCATAGCGAGTACTTGAGAGTAGGACTTTCTTTAAACAAAAATCTGAAGACAGACACTTTCGTGCCGTCATTGGACGAGGCGGAGGTACTTAATTGGAAATTTACCGACTTGGATGTGAATAATAATCAAATGTTGGATAAAAATGAATATCGTGAACTAAAGAAACTTGTCAAGAGGGTAAGTGCCAACAATATTTGTTGTTAAATGAAAAGAAAAAGAAAACAATAAATACATGAAAAATAAGCTAAAAGATAATTTACAACTTATTTATTATGCTGGTCTTAGGCTGTGAAACCCAGACGATGCGGACGTGCCTTTGGCAAATTTTGTGATGTTGACAGTGATGCACGTTTATCACGTCTGGAGTGGAATAGTTGTTTATCGAAAGATGGCGTTAACAGTAAGTTTCGCAACTAAATGTTTAAAAATGTATTTTAGAAATTTCTCGAATAATTAAAAAAATTTTAAAGACATACTACGAATTCCTTTATGTCTAGAAAATAAGAAATAAATTTGCATGTTTATATTAATCTAAAATTGGATTTTTAACTTTTTTCAAACTAATAAAATACAAACAAAACTATTAACTAGGACATTTAATAAATATGGGCCAAAAACATAATAACACAAAAAAGCATCGCAAAAATAACCATCATGCTTTAAACACCAATACGGCTTATCGTCAAACGCCCACCTCTAATTTCCCCAATACCCAACACCAACAAAACCAAAACCAAAACCATCATAATCAAAATTCGAATCCAAATTCAAACCATTTTAACATACATCTTAACAATAATAAACATCAAAATCGTTTACGTCCAGATTCGTATGAAAATGAAAGTAATCCTGCCGAAGATGAAGATGAGGATGATAATAGTAGTCATATAGCTGAATATGATGATCCCTATTATGAGGATGTTGATGACGATCATATGACGTCAATTAATTCATCTACAAAATTTCCATCTATCAATATCAATAGTACGTACTCTGCATGTGAATTAATGTGATAAAATGCATGGCATGTTTTTATGGGGTCGTTTAATAATTGAAAATTGTTTTTAAAAATTTTGGGAATCTTTTTCTAGTTTTAAGCACCGGCGCCAGCGTCAACACCAAGAGCAAGGACAACGAACCCGACTATGCGGGTTGTTTTTCCGATCGCAAAGATGCTCTTACACAAAACGAAGAGAATTTAAAGGTTGAACTGAGCATTTTTCTTTAAATTTAACGTAATTTTTTTTTTAATTTTCATATATTTCTTTTTAGAATGGTAAAAAAGTGGGTCATGTTCCCATTTGTACTCCGGATGGTCGTTTCCAACGTGTTCAATGCTATGACTCGATATGTTGGTGTGCGAATGAAGAAACTGGTGAAACTTTGAATGGTACTAGTGTTAAAAACCGTGTTCCGCAATGTGATGCCGCATATCCAGTGACAAGAGCTATGAAGGGATGCCCAAATGATGTTAAAATTGTTTTTCTAAAAGATCTCAAAGAATTTTTGAAAACCAAAATAATTACTGGTTCAAATGTGAGGTAAATATCTTGAAAATCTGTGTGTATTTGATCTTAAGCTCAATACGAAAAAAAGTAAAAGTGTGAGGTAAATGTTGGTTATATATAACATGAGTGTTTAAAAATAGAAAGCTAATTTCACTTTTCCTATACATATTTGAATTACACATTATTATATTTCTTTAGCACCAATACCAGCCAGTGGAGCTCGGAAGATGAACGCATAGCTACCTTAAGTTTTGTGATATTGGATAAGAATAAAAATAAAGCCTGGGAAAGGAAAGAATGGAAGTCATTTAGAGAATTAGTAACTAACAATAGGTCTGTCTATAAAACTATTACAGACTTATTTGCGTTATTCCAAAAAAATTTAAATACTTTCAGAACTCTGCGAAGATGTGGCCGCAAAATGCCCCGATATTGTGATGTTAATAGTGATAAAAAGGTTACTTTAAGCGAATGGCTAAACTGTCTACAAACACAAAAAATAGAAGTGAATACTCAACTAGATTTTAAGCCGCCCAATCATTTATTATCAAGTAAGAATTGATAAAAGTAGTCAATACATTTTTCTCTAAAAATTTTTTCTTTTAAATTTAGATGACACAACGTTTGCCAAACCACCCAAACTTAACGGAACAAATCCCTTGACTATATATCTGACTTAGAAAATAATTAAAATGTATATGTATGTACATATGTATATGAAAATTTATTTATGTGAGGTCAGAAAAAGCAAGCTTAATTAATTGCTTAATCAAAAGTAATTTATGTATGATGTATGTATGAATTTCAAAAAAAAAAAACTTAATTTTTAAATAATTAATTTCCTTTGCGATCTGTATGTATTTCGATTTAAAATCGCGCTGATATTTAGATTTAGATTTTTTTTTGTGTTTCTATTTTATTTTTTAATTGTTAAAAAGTGCCATGTTGCAAGTTATTTTTATTTATATATTGTCTGTACGTACGTATTAATTTTTATAATAATACGAATTTTAAGCAAATTTTGCGGAAAACCTATTTGTTATAATACTGCAAAATTTATTAACTGAGATTATTAAGTTGTAAACTTGAATTTATTTTATTCAGTTTATGTTTTTTTTTTGTAAATATTTATGTATCAGTGTTAAGTTTTTTATAGGCTATTCTTCATTCTTAATTTTATCAAATAAGTTTATTGTATACATATAGTTTTATATACATATATTTTGAATCACTTTTGTAAATTTCCCTTAGTATAACTACTTTATATAATGTAAACAAAAAGTTAAAATAAAAGTAAAAAATGTATCAACTTACACAGGGTTTTAAAATAATTTAACAGACAGTGTTAATAAACGCCGTTAAATGTGAGGCATGTACATACTTTGGTTGGTAAGTATTTGAACGGATTCCAACACTGTTTAAGCTAAATAAAAAAAAAGGAAAACTATGCAGTCTCACTCAGACGAGAATTTTTGCACTTTATTTCTTGCAATTCCTTTAATAAAGCATTTTATATTTATATTCACTTAATTAACGGTAACTTATTTCTTAAGTTTCAATATATAGCAGTATTTAATTGTATTTAATTCTATTTGAAAATTAATATTTCTCTGGAGCAACTTTTCACTGAACTAACGGCGCTTTAATTTTTGACTAAACTAACTAAAGGATGCCAGACTATTTTTGCTACACATTCTATGTTTTTTTAACGAAATTTATTCAACGTTTTTAATCGACTAAAGGGTATCGCTCGTTTACTTCAATAGTTGCATAACTCAAAGAATGCTTTTTTTAGTTAATAATGTAGAATAATGCGGCATTTCGTATTTAATATTGTGTAAAAATTTCTTATAAATAGCTTGTACTACTCCTGATAGAACAATATTTTTTCATGTCGCCTTTGAGTTGCATGTAAGTTGCATTGGCGTAGATATAAAAAAAAATTTTGGTGGGGAGGGGGCCAGTACGATTGGTGATTTTCATGAGATATATTAAAATAGATAATTACAAGCACTTTTTAATAATTCTACGCCTGTGGTACATTGAAAACGTTAAACACGTTTTCTGCAAAACTAGTTTAAGTTTATAAAAATTAGGAAAATGAAGGAAACCAGAAGCAAAATTGCGGCATTCGATGATTAACGTCAACTAATTCTGGCTCATTATTATTATTGGCCAGAATAAAAATAAAAAAAAATAGTGCAATTAACGAATTTCTAAGTAAGCCAACAGACCAATAGTTTCGTATTTTGGCGCGAAAACGTCTCTGGAAGGCAATTAAGAAAGAGAATCGGGAGATATGTTTAGATGTTACAACTACATACATAAATGCCTGTCATCTACAGACAAATATACAAATAATTCTAGCATCCAAATTTGAGTCTTTAAAAATACAAAAAGGGAATCAAACACTTAACATTTTCTGGCTATTTATTAAACCAAATGAATAGTAATAATAACAATCAAATAATTAAATTTTTTTATATTACAAAACTTTCATTACAAACAATTAAATAAATTAGCTACTAGTATAAACAAAATAACAGAATACTTGTGAATTATATAATTTTGCCAAAGTTTTTTTCAAAATCTCTCCTCGTACTTTTTATTTGCAATAAAAACTTAGCTAAATGAACAAACAATACTAGGACAAGTGTTGTCACTTGCATAATAACAAAATGGGATATGGAGGAACCAATTTCCAACCATGAGCCCTCATTTTTAACTAAAAACAAAAAATTTAAACCCATAACATCGCATATAATTAAAATGCTTATAAATATTTGACGTTCATAGTGCAATGCCAAAGGCGATAGAGCGAATATTATGCAAATTATTAATAAAACTGGTATTACTAATTTCAAAATAACTAAAAACATAATCACGAATGGAGAAAATGTGGCCCAGAAACAACGTATGATATTGGGATCGAAAGAACTAACCGATGCTATATTACCCGTGCCAAAGAATGAAAAGAAAGTATAGAGTAAAGTCTTAAAAGCCAAACGAAAGCAATCGGAAGTATGCAATGAGTTGGAAGTTAAGGAAGTATTGTAACTGTTATAGCAATCGGAACAGTCTAGGGACAAAATTAATTCGGTTATAAGTAATAAAATAAACAGGGATTCATAGGAAGTACAAAACAAGCTATAAAGGCAGCTTAAAAGTAGTATAAGTTTTTCTAAACGCTGCTTGAGCATTAAACTACAAGGACTTGCTAAAGAAACTAAAACGTATAACAGATAACCCCAAGATATTACATGAGATATAATACTCACTCCTATTTGTTGTGTATGCATATAAATGCTTATGACCCCATTTATTGTAGCTATAAAAACTACAATTTTATCGACTATAGATATAGAATTTTTTATTACAAATGGTCTTAATAAAGTCACACTTATGCCAGTGTACAATAATATACTATTTGAATAACCCACTGAAGTAGGCAGTAAGGGAAATATACATAGGACTAGAGACAACAGAAAACTTATATAAAACTTAAGCTTTTGCTCAAAGAATTCTTTATTAATTTTATCCTGCAAACAAAATAAAAGGAAACCTAGCGATATGGCTCGTCTATCAAAAAATGTATAAACTAATAGTTCAGCACACAAAAGTAATACGAGTAAATTTAATTTTGTTAACCCTAATTTTTTATCAAATATCAATATACGACCGCTTTCAGCCAGAAATATACTGTAAGCAGCAAATGGTAGTACTAGATAAAGCGTTATACTCCAGCTTATCATTTGTAGTAAACAAAATGCAAAAGTTAAAAATGTTAACAAAAACAAAACCATATATAGGATTTTGTTGGAAAAACTAATTTTTCTATAAGCTTTCTTCTCTAATGATATGTTTCCCAATAATTTAAGTAAATAGCCTAACCAAGCTGCAAAAGTAAACGTTGTTGCTGTTAGTAAAGCCTTGCGATAGTAACTAAAATAATAATTAATACCCTTCAAGGCCGTATACATGAGCTTGTAACTGGAATTAATGGCTGTTTTTTCAGATTGGTAATTACTTTGAATTTCTAAATATTCTGCAAAATCTATGTCCATTTCAAAGGCTGGTAGGAATTTGGTAAATAAACCTTTTTTGTGTTCTTCCAAAAGGGATTTATATTGATTGTATATTTGGTGTGCATTACCTTGGGCCGCATGCAACAAATATGAAAGCGAGACATTTAGGATATCTTTGGGTAAAATTCCAAAATTATTCGTGGGTGTTGCAATACCCAAAAGAGCAGACATTATGGGAGCCATTTGTGCTTGTTCCAGTTCATATAAAGTTGCAGTTTTGTTGTTTTCATAATAAGATTTGTGATGTACGCCCGCACCCCAAATGAAGAATGGTGTTTCAGTTTCATAATTTGCGCCTGCACCATGAGAACCTAAAACAAAGAACAAGAATTTTTTTTTTTTTTATAATGCATGTATTTATTTATTGTATCTTCATATGTGAACTAACAATAAGTATTCAAATCTTAAATCTATAAAAAAAAAAATTATTAGGCCCGACCAGTGTCGGACATAAACTTAGTGGTAGTTATAAATAATACATTAGTAGTGATAATCAAAAAAAAAAAAAGGGGGGGGGGGAAGAAAGAAGAAAAGAAAGAAAGAACAAGAATAAAATAAAATTTATTTTAAACGACTGAGTGAATCAATAAGTTAAAATATGCTATTAATTTGAGGACTATTTAAGACTCCGTGCTGCTTAAGTATAACGAGAGATTTTGTTTTTTACACTCTTTTAATTTTGATGTAACTGGTGCAAACAATTTCTTACACACAATTTTTTTTAATAATTTGCTTTTACTCACCCGCATCGGTCATGCCATGATCCGAGGTCAATATATATGCAGTTTTGCCATCTGGGAATGTTTCCTCAAACAATTCGTACATTTCCTTCACCTCTCTATCGGTAAAATTTAAATTTTCCAAAAATAACTTCGTATTTGGTTTATAAACATGCCCGGCTGTATCTAAGCCCAATAAGTGAAGAAAATATATGACACGACTTTCGCTTTGCAAATCCTGCTTTTTGTGTTGCAAAAACTTTTTCACCTTATCGAATACCCATTTATCTAGCTCATACGATTTCTCTTTGCCCGAAAAATCCAATTCATGATTATAGGAATCGAAAAATAGACGTTTCTCATCTTCCCTAGACAGTTTAGAAAATATATGCAAAACATCGTTAGCACCCCAAGCATAAGTTTTACTACTTCTATTGAAAACTGTATCAAAGTCTATAGGATTTTCTTTCCAGCCTCTAGTTACGGCAGAGGGATCTTCATAGAGACCAGCTATTAGAGCAATATGTCCAGGTCTAGACTCCGTTGGAACACGAGTTCTAGAGATGCCATGAACACCATTTTTCGTATCAATAAGTTCTTTTATATTCGGTACAGTTTTCAAATTATCCTGATAGAAAGATTCAGCTCTCAGGCCATCAGTTACAATTAATACCAAACGTTTGGCTGGCGGTTCCATGGGAATGTTTTTGCATGGCAGCAGATTTGTTATGACCGGTGAACGGAAGTAAATCACAAATATTGAACCGAGAAACAAAATGTGTATGATAATAGCGTAAATAACCCACATAGCTCACGCATATTATAAAAAATGCCAGAAATTAATGAAATTTTAAACAAAATATTCTTCACTAACAACAAAACGTTTTGTTATTGTTCTTGTCACCTGCTAAACAGATCAGCTGGCTGGATGAAATGTCAAAAGTTATAATAACTCAGTGTTAAGAAATGGTTTTATATACACATTTTATATTAACCAGTTTTGGCTTTGAGCGCTTTTAACAAGCATTTACAAAACAAAATTGATACTTACAAATCAATAGCAGTATTATTTTCATGCGGAAAATGTTAAAGTTCCAATAATAAACTCCAAACTCTTTTAAAATAGAGCTATGTTGATATGGCAATACTATCAAGTGAATATGGCAATACTGAATTTCCGCTGTGCGATGCAGTGTTGTTAAGTGTTTAAGTAACGTGAATGACGTTTACTTATTAGTTTTTCTTATATTTCGCGCGGAAACGGTTGCATTTTTCTTGCATTAGTGAAAATCATAAAAATAATTGTTTTTAATTATAAAACAGCAACGAAAAGTTGTGAAAACGTTAGCGGAACTCGTTCGCGACATAAAACATATGAAATATCAATATATTGTGTTGAAACAAGAGAGATTTTAGTGTTTTAAAATTCTTGGCCATTCCTAGCAAAGTGCCGTCAGCTTTCGTTTTGTGTATATAAAAATATGCTACTGTCGCGTAACCTAACAACATAGATATCTTTAATGCCCTGAAATTTCCATTTACATAAGTGTTTTCAAATAATTTGAGGAATTATCTGTGGCCAAGTCTTGTTTTGTATGCAACGAAAAATATGTACATCTTTGGCATAGTGTGACATGATCATGCAACTTGCGTTTCCTCTAAAGAGTGTTAGAAAGTGTTTAAAATGTTTTTGAGTTAGTTAATAATGATACATAATAGTTATTAATGAAGAAAAAATTAGTATGAAGTGCACAAAAATCTTGTAAATGATGATAAATTGCAAAAATCTTATAAGTCATGAATAATTGCAATAATATAAAAATTAAATTAAAAAGAAATAAAATCGAAATGAAATAAATCAAAGTGATTAAAAAATGAAATAATAATATTAAAAAATTAAAATCAACATGAAATAAATCAAAGTGATTAGAAAATTAAAAAAAAAATAAAGAGAAATGAAATCAATAAATTTTTATAATTGCTAAATATCAGTAATATAAAATAAAAAAAAAATGAAAGATTAAATTAAAATAAAATTAAAAAGAAATTAAATCAAAATGAAATAAATCAAAGTTATAAAAAGAGAAAATAATAAATATATTAAAAAAAAAATGAAATAAATCAGTGATTAGAAAATTAAATAAATTAAAGAGAAATGAAATCAATAAATTTTTATTATTGATAAATTGCAATAATATAAAAATTAATCTAAAAAATTAAAAAGAAATTAAATCGAAATGAAATAAATCAAAGTGATTAAAAAATAAAATAATAAAAATATTAAAAAAGTAAATAAAAATTAAATACATCAGTGATTAGAAAATTAAAAAAAAAATTAGGATAAATAAATCAATAAATTTTTATTATTGATAAATTGCAATCATATAAAAATTAAATTAAAAAAAAATTAAAAAGAAATAAAATCGGAATGAAATATGTAAATCAAAGTGATTAAAAAAATAATATAATATAATAATATAAAATCTAAATTTGAAGAAATTAAAGAGAAATGAAATCAATTAATTTTAATTATTGATAAATTGCAATCATATAAAAATTAAATAATAAAAAAATTAAAAAGAAAAAAAATCAAAGTAAAAAATAAAGTAATTTAATAAAAAAAAATTTAAATAAAAATGAAATCAATTAATTCAATCAATTAATCAGTCAATTAATTAATCAATTAATTAATTTAATTCGCTGACCTTAAAAGCCCATTTATAAAAAAAAACACTTAAACTAAATATAGCCAAAGGTCAATAAAAATAAATACTGAATATTTGAAATCAATTAATTTTTATTATTGATAAATTGCAATCATATAAAAATTAAATTAAAAAGAAACAAAATCGAAATGAAATAAATCAAAGTGATCAAAAAATAGAAATAAAATATTAAAAAAAATAAAAAGAAATAAATTCAAAGTGAAATATATTAAAGTGATTAAAAAATAATATAATTTAATAAAAAAAATTTAAATAAAAATAAAATCAATTAATTTTTATTATTGATAAATTGCAATCATATAAAAATTAAATTAAAAAGAAACAAAATCGAAATGAAATAAATCAAAGTGATAAAAAAATAAATTAAAAAGAAAGAAAATCAAAATGAAATAAATCAATGTACGTATTTAAAAATAAAATAATTAAATAATTAAAAAATATTAAAATCAAAATGAAATAAATCAAAGTGATTAGAAAATTAAAATAAAAAAATAAAGAGAATGAAATCAAAATGAAAAAATCAAAGTGATTAAAAAATAAAACAATTAAAATAAAAATGAAATAGATAAATCAAAGTGATTAGAAATCAATAAATTTTTATTAAATAAAAAAACAAAGCTTACTTCGAGGCCACTCTAGCTAAGGCAGTTTCTGATAAGTGATTAAAAATTTTGCAAAATAGTTTGTAAGTTTAAGAAACATTTTAGTCAAAAGGAAACATTTATAGACCCTTATTTTTCCTTTAATAAACTGTAGAGCAAGAAAAATTTTTGCACTTAATATTTATTTCAACAAATTTTAGTGACTTTTAGTTGTAATGTGTTTAACAAGTGCTTTTAAACCAAAAAGGTTTTTATTATTATATATTATATTGCAGCTCTAGGAGTTCTAAACGTGTGTATAATGTTCAGCTATTCAGCAAAGTTTTTTTTTACAACAAAATATATATAAATTTGTTAGAATTTTCGAAGTTATTTTTTCAATAAACTTTCCTTAAGTCTTTCTATAGCTGTTGGTGATCGTATGTGTGTTTCTTCTACCAAAGCATTATCTCCAGCTTTCAAGGCTTTAGCCTCTTCAATTTCACGCTGCTTTTGTAGTTGTCTAAATTCGGTGGGTGTCAACAAACCCCTTAAAATTGTATCATATGCTATATTCACACCTTTTGTGGACATTTTTATGTATAATTTCCAACATTCGCGTTCCTTGAGACTACGCACATACTGGGGGAATTCATAATTATCCTCCGAGGGTTTTTCGCACATAGTTTCTGATAAGTTTTTGCTTGCACTATTTTCTATATGCTCATGACTACTACTGCCCTTCTCCTCACTTAACTCAGGGTTGGTGTCGGACATTTCGCTGTAAAGTTTTTGTGTGTTGCGATAAATAGAACCAGGTGGAGCCGTAGGTGGTCTATTGGATTTAAGACGTTGAGCTAGCGGAGCTATAGAGCCTCTTCTTAGCATATGAGAATATTCCTTAGAGGCCAATTGAAAAGTCGGTGGATAGTTTTCTTGAAAGGATACTAAATTAAGGAAATAATAAAATTAATTTTAAAAAAAGTACATATTTTAAGATATTTCCATATATATATTTTACCTGATTTACCAGATTTTCTTAAACCGGGCACCACTCTTCTTTGGGGACTGCCTGTTTCCGAGTTGCGGGGTGTTATAGAACTATCCTCCTTTTCCGAATCTGAGCCTTCCGAGCTGATAAGTGACACCAAAGTTATAACATCAGGTGCCACAGACTTGGAACGCGTCAAAACTTTTCTATTTATTACCGGTTTTGAATCAAAGTTGAGGTCTTTCTCTGCCAAGATATCGCAAGAGTTATTGTCACAGCTTTTGTTACGTGCATTGAGCTTTCGTCTAGATGCTTTTCGTTTGGTTTTTAAAAATGTTGTCGAATCTTTTGTTGTTACACCAATAGTACGTACCGGTGCCGACATAGCACGTACCAATGGTGCTCGTTTTTGAGTGCTTACTAGTGAGGAAGAAGTGTTAAGGTTTTGAGAATTTTGTATGCCACTACTTGAGCTGGTGTTATTTATGATATTTTTGTTAAAGGCTGAATTCGCTGCCAATCTACTGGTGTGATAGAGAGATCTTCTTTGTTGCGCTGTTACGATTGGACGTGTGTTAGAAGTAGTTTTCAAAGAAATTGATGAGTTTTCAGATTGCTGGTTGTTAGCCGTTTTGAGAAAGGAACTCTGCAATGAAAATAATTTGTTTATTTATTAGTTTTTGAGAGATAAATAAAAAAGTGGTTAGCCCAAAATTTAGATTGGTCTTGGTGTATTCAAAGACTATTAGTAAGTATTTTAAGGACGCAGTTAGCCGACTGTAATGTAATGTAATTGCAACAGTAGGAAACAGCTGATCGATAATTTTATATGAAAAGTAGGTTACGTTACATTACATCTCTATAACCATTTGCATTACTTCTCATTTAACAATATCGACCAGCTGTTTTCTACTGTTGCAATTACATTATATTACAGTCGGTTAACTGAGCCTGAAGACAATTTGCCTTATCGTGGTTGGCGTATTTCAAATACGACTACGACTGTTTCGTAATAGATTAAATAAAAACTGTTGAAATCTTCTTTAGTCTATTACCAAACTGTCGTAGTCGCATTTGAAATACGCCAACCACGATAAGGCAGAATAATTTTTTTCCTTTATTGAAAATGTTTACGAAGCACAGAAAAAGACAAGAACAGAGCACATTTAGAGGGCTTAAGTTCAAAAATGTTTTATATAAATATTCTAAGCAGCTAAAATGTAAGAATAACATAATTTCCTATGTGTAAAAAGTCGTGGAACTTCAATCCATTTTGTTTTACCCTGTGCTTAGACCACTGCTGGTCACCGAGAGTAATGTATTCGTGTATGTGTATTCATTTGTATAAGAAACCGATTGAAGTTCGGCATGCTGGTGCTATTTGGGCAGCTATGGTTTAGACGTGCAAGTACTTGCATGTAAGTTCTGTTTACGGATTAGGGGCTGTAGGGGTAGGGGGAAGGCGGTTAAGGATTAAAGCTTAGAAAATTTATACTGAAGATTTTGTAAAGAAATATTACTTAGGGAGGGGGTATAAAAACTCCAAAAATAGCATTACGTAGTATGTGAATAGCCCCTTATCAACGAAAATTTCGTTAAAATGCCCCATGGTCTTTACAACTTGCATTGCACCTTTTAGTGCAGTGTTGTCCATAACATTAAAAAATTTAGTTATAACTTATTCGCATTATTTCAATTATATTTATGTCTCAAAAAAATTCATTAACTACTTGATTTACTACACAGTACAACATTTTTCAGCTCATTGATTTTGAACTCAATTCTGAGAACTGCACGTGACAGTAGCCCAAAAATAAGAAATTCTGCATCATTCGTTTTATCAAGTTGGCTGCATTAATAGTTTAATGACAATACCCAATTTCTTTGCACAGAAAAAATTATACCCAAAAAATTTTTAAACAAATATTTGTTTGAAATCAAACTTAGTTTCAGTAAATATTCTGTACTGTTCCATTAAATTAATTTGTACCAAAAAACTGTGTAGAGAAGAAACAGGCCACGACGTTTGTCGGCTACTTTTCGGCATTTACATGTATACAACACGATCAATCAAAATAAACAACAACAACCGCACAACAGCACGTTGTTCCTATCAACAAGCAAGATAATCACCAACACATTGAAATAACATTTTCTCTCAGCCGAACTCTGATTAATTTAAATTTTTACAAAATTTTTATTAGAATTTACAAAATTATTTGTAGGACCGCATTCAAATAAAATATTTACTGATTCAACGAATTTGGTTACTGAAAATGAAATTTAGTTTTTTCTGTGTGCTGCTGAAGGTGGGTTAAGATGTTCATTGGAATATGAAAAATCTCATGTTGTTATTTTAGTTTTTAGTTAAACGGTCCATTGGTTACCGAGTTATAAATAAGCCTTTTTCTGAAAAGTACGTAAAAGTAAAAAAGGAAATAAACGGTAACACTGCTTAATTATGTGAGCAGCGCCATCTTATCAGCGGTGCCGTATTTTTCTTTTTTGAAAATTTGTAAACGAATGCAGTGCTGGCAGTTTAGGGGATTCGCCCCCATATTGGGGATTTTTTCGCAATTGGGGATGAAAATTTCGTGATGGGGATCTGGGAATTTGTTGGGGATGATAACCAAATTTCAGAGGATTTTTTTGGGATGGTACAATAATGCTTTTTGAGCTAACAAATGTGAGCCTGGCAAGTCTTAAAATGTGTGTTACTATTCATAGTGAATGGTTTCTAATAAAGAATAAGTATGAAGGCAGATTAACCAATCATGAACACTACCAAAACAAAAACACATAACAAAACGCAATATGACTTGTTGGAAGCACTTCATAGAATAAACACACACTTTAAAAATAATTCAATTTGTTGTGACAAATTTAATCCTTCTGCTGAAATGCTAAAGTTTTTTAATGCAAGTACTATTTACAACAAAATTTCCTAGGCTGATAAATCAGAAGATTTCGATTTTGAAGTTTTTGAAATGGCAAACTTTGGTTAAAGTTTTTTTTATACTTGTGTAATTTTTTCCTTAAAAGTTTTATAAGTGCAAATTAAATTAATATGAATGTAAATATAGCTACCGATATAAATGAATTTGATTGAAAAAGTATGTTATTTTTGTTTTTTATTTTTTTTTAATAAAATAATAAAAAAAGGTTGTTATTTCGCTAAAGAAAAAATTTGAATCAAAAAACTCAACTGGCAACACTACACGATTGACGAAGTAATCTGGGGGCAAATTACGGCACTCGTTATCGAACGAAATTACAAAATATTTTAATAGAGTTTATATGGAAACATTTTAAAATTTCGAACCGTATCGATTATCACTTTAATCCATTTTTGGGGTGGGTACTTTCCTTCTCCACCCAAAATTTCCATTAGTGGAGCTTTTCCATATTCAAAAAAAATCTGAAAATTGATCCACAAACGATAAGGTAATCTGATAATCCATTTTCTTGGCTAAGACATTTCGCTCCTTCCCCCCATTGCTTATGAAAAAAAATTTAGAGCAAAAAGCATTTTGAAAATTGATAGACAAATGAAAAAGTTATTTGATAATCAATTATTGGAGCAAGCATATTTCACTCCCCCCTCCCACCCACAATTTAAAAAAATATTTAGTGGATGTCTTCCACATGAAAAAATAATTTTGGATGATTATTTATTAATTTGGGTTCTGCACTCAAAAAAAGACATATACTATTATTAAGGAAAAAAATTTTCTAAATTAAAGTAAAAAAAATTTCTAAGTTTAAGTAATTTTTTCTAAGTTTAAGTAAATTTTTACAAAAATCTAGTAAAAATTACTAATATGAGCAAAAAATAAAAAGTTCATATTCTCAAAAGTAGTTCATAAAAATACACACAAAAATTCTCACATTCAAGGTCAAGTTTACTGGTTTAAAGGAAATATTTACCAAAAATTGGAAAATGGTTTAAAAGTTTAAAAAAATTGTATCCTAAAAACTAGTCAATCTCGCTATAAATCAAAAAATAAATTTTAGGACATGACTTACTCCTAATTAGTTCAACAAATTTGACTAACTTGAAAGATATAAAAAGTTATTCTAAATTTTAGAAATATATTTACCAGTTTTGAGTATTTTTTCTTTAAATTATAGAATATATTTTCTATTTGCATTAAGCAAAAAATTCAAGTACATTTTTCATATATCCGACGAATATTTGAACTTGAAATAAATTTTTTTGAAAATAAAATAAAATTTTAAAACACAAAAATTTCAATGCTTATTCGGGCTGCCTGTTAGGCAATTGGTTAGAGTGCTTGCCTATCAGTCAGAAGGTTGTTGGTTCAATACTTGCCCCCTCTCAAGGAATTAATACGTATGTATGGTGAATTAATTAAGAATATAATATGAAGATATATATAATAAAAAACATACCATGTGGTATAGAATTTAATTAAAAACAAAAAAGTACCAAAATTAAAGAAAAAAAAAACTTTGAAAAATTTACTAAATTAGTAGAAATAAAAGATGAAAAACTTTTTTTGCAATTCTCCGAATTTTATGGAGAAATTTGTAAATAAGTAAAAAAAAAAAGTAAATATTTTACTGGTTTCGAGTAAAAAACAGCTTTGGCAACTTTTTTTTACTCAAATTTAGAAAATTTTCCAAAGTTTTAGTTAGTTTTTTTTTTTTGAGTGTGAATGATTTTGGCTCACTAATACAATTGCAATATTACACTACTTTCACTTACTGCAACTTTGGTGCTGTTACTTGTTGTTTCATCACTATCCGTCTCATCCACTTCCTTTTCCGTCAGCATATAATCGGTATCTTCTTTCGAGGAATCCAGCGGTGCATGCGACAAAACAATATTCAAATTTACTTTGGTTAGTTCAGGCTTTGCTTGCTTCCGATTTGAATGAGAAGTGTGTGTAGCTGCTGTTGATTTAGAGTCCGTCTTTGATTCATTTCTGCAGAAAGTAAATCATAGATTTTTTATTTCCTACATTAAATTTCTTATATTGGGCCTATGAGGCCCAATAATTGACTGCTCAATTAAATGTCATTTAGCTAATTGCCACTTAAATTAAGTTGTATGTAGTTTAACATTTTGAATGATCAATTCAAGTTCTTATTAAATTGCCAATGAAAGTACAGCAGCACTAAAAAAAATTTCACAAATATTATGGAAAGCTTTCCAAACAACAGCTGTTTCACATAAACAAAAAAGTTAAGTTATCAGCATGTAGAAAATTAAAATTGCAAAAAAACACATTTTATGAAACCAAAAAAAGCATCAGAAGGCATTTTTATATTTATTTATTCCATCATATAAAAAATATGTATTGTATGTGTTATATATTTGAGAAAATTAAACGAAATTCTATTTAATACAACCACATGATGTTCATGTACATGTTTTCAATTGAGTAGTCAAATATTGGGCCTAAATATTCAACAGATCATGATATTGAAGGAAATAAATTTGCAAGAATATGCAGAAGCCTAGAGAAATTACAGAAAGCGTAGCTTACGCTCAAAGAAATTTCTCAAAATTATACTGGTAAAATGTTTGCTTGGTTGGTGTAATGGGAATGTAAAATAACAACTCAAAATGTTACATTTATGCATACGTACATACTAGAGAGCTGCGTAAACAGTCTTGAAATGTAAAAACGTCATGATTTTTAAATGTATTCACGTCGCATGTATTATACTAAACCAATAATAAATGCTGTCGTACTATAAGCTGTCGCAAGACAGCTTGCTTGTAACAAACACTCAAAAGAAGTACTGTTGATTAGTCCCATTAGTCTTAGTCTTATTGCTAAGCTGATTAGTTTGTTAGGGGAGAGAGACGGGGGGAAAAGAAACGTTGCTGTTCCCCTCGTCTCTCTCTCCCTGAAACGAATCAGCTTAGCAATAAGACTTGCACAGTGTGATTTGGGACTTAGTGTATGCTTGTTATTTTTCATATTGTACGTTTGAGTGTGTGTGTAATATAGGGTGTTTTTTTCAGAGGTATAGAACTTCGAATTGAAATAAAACACAAGAAAATCGTTTTAATGTCCATCAATTTGGCTTTATTGGAAGAATAATTTTATGCCATTAATGTTTAGATATGATTTCGGGCATGTGGCGGCCGCGGCTGGCTCGAATAAAGCTAATTCTACAGGTCCAATTTTCAACCACTTTTTCGAGCATATGGGGCCGTATGTTGGCAATAACGCCACGAATGTTGGCTTCCAAGTCCCCTAACGTTTCTGGTTTGTTGGCGTAGACGAGCGACTTCACATATCCCCAAAGAAAATAATCCAATGGTGTCAAATCACACGATCTTGGTGGCCAATTGACAGGTCCATTCCGCGAAATTATGCGCTCATCGAATGTTTCCTTCAATAAATCGATTGTGACGTGCGCTGTGTGGCATGTAGCGCCGTCTTGTTGGAACCACAACTCATCCACATTCATGCCATCCAATTCGGGAACAAAATAGTCGGTTATCATGGGTCTATGGCTGTGCACGGTGGCGAATCGATTCATTCGGGTCCTCTTCAACACTTTGCTCTACAGCGGCAATTGTTTCTTCGGTGCGCACTGTTCGACTTCTCTGCGGATGCGTATTATCACATAGAGTAAACGTAGTGCGAAAACGATCCATGGTTAACCGAATTAATTGCTCTGATGGACGATTATGTCGACCATAAAATGGACGGAGCTTGTGGTAAACTTCGCGAACTGAACCATTATTTTCGAAATAAATTTGCACGATTTGCAAGCGTTGTTCTTTTGTCAACCTGTTCATGATGAAATGGCAAGCCAAACTAAATATTAATCGCTTGACAGCTGACAAAATGGCCGCCAGTTAAAAAAGTGATGCCAACTTAAAGTTCTATAACTCAATAAAAAACACCCTTTATGTAGATGGTAAGCTCCCTGTTGGAGAATGTGTGGTTGACTACAAAAATAGTTAACTTATAGTTAACTTTTCTTAGACTGACTAAAAGCTAGCTGCAAAGTCATCCAGAACAAACCCAAAATTAATTCTAAGGTTGAGTACGTAATCGAATTTGGTGAGAGCCAACAGATTTATTCTCAGCTACTTTAAAACTCATTTCAGTTTTATATTAACATTTTGCTGTTGTTATTTTAGATGGCAGCTTAGCCGAGTGGTAGCGCGTTGAGTACACAACGTGTAATGTTACATGTTCGAGCCACAGACATTTTTTTTAATTTACTGACTACCAGGTGATTTAAAAAAGTCAACTTTAAGTTAGCTTAAAGTAGTGCCTAGTAAGACAATTGACTACCGCCTAGGAAATCGCAATGTTAAAATAGTCAGTTGATTACATTGCAAAGTAATCCAAGTGTAGTCAGTACTAGTTGCGAAATAGTTAGCTTAAAGTTAGTTTAAAGTTAGCCAAATTTGCGATAGGGGCTATTATGTGATTAACCGCATACAACTAATGTTAATGCATGTGTGTGCCTTTGCATGTGTGCAGAAAAATAAAAGATCATACACACATACATGCATGACGTTTGTACACGCGCTTATGCGTAGAAAGAAGCTAGTATCACAAATTCTTCCGTCACGAAGTTTTTCTTCTTTTTTTCTGTTTTTATAAGATATCTTATGCAGGAGACTAGTACATACATAAATGCATTTTATTTACATATATGCATACATTGTATGAACATACGAGCATGTAACGAAACTAACTATGATGCAAATCAAATTCTAAGTGCATACATATATTTTAGAGTCAATCAAAATTACAAAAAGAAAAACTATGTCAATTTGATTGCAAATTTATTTTTTTGGCTGCATTTGCATAAACAAAAAAGAAAATAAATAGTTTTCGTTTTGCTTTCTTTTTTCTGAAGTATTTTCAATACAATTGACAACTGGTTTAATAACCGATTTTCAGTTTTGTTACCTCAAACAACACCGCAAAATTAACTGCTGATTGTATTTGAAAAGAGAAGCCTACTATTTTAACAACAATGATTCGCATTTGGCGTAAATAGTTTTTGTCATGTAATCTCTAATAAAAAACATTTGGTCTTACAAAGTTGCTGTTGATATGCATATTCAAATGCAATCCCTTGTAATTATCGTGAAATAATATTACATGTAAAAAAAAAGTTTTGATCTTATGCTGAGAATGAAAAAGAAATGCTTATGTTACTTTCTCATATTTTGCTCTAAACTCATTGTTGCCATTTTAGCATTCTTACTGCTAAATTTTGCATTCAAGTTTTTAAAATATTTGCTTAAAAAAACCTATGTAAAGCCAGTGCCAGACACATCAATATTCAACTTCAATAGATGTGGTTGTGCGCGTTTGTTGACCAGAAATAGTCACATATATACTATTGGTGTGAATATGTGTTTTTTTATAAAAAAAATGCACACAACCACACATATTGAAGCTGAATATTGAGGTATCTAGCAACCGCTTAAATTTAAAATCTAGTATTTTATTTTTTCTTCTTCCGATTTGGCACTCTACCTACATAATTTTCTGGCAACACTAGACTAAACTTGAGCAAGAAAACCAGCGTTGTCAACAGTGTGCACACTAATTCGGTAGAGTCGACAAAAAAAATCTGTAGATTTTAATGAAATTCGGTAGAATTTTTTTTTTAATTCAGAGAAACATAAAAAATAACAAAATATATGTACTTATATATAAAGGGTAAGTGCAAGGAGTAACAAACTAAACAGGTTCAAAAAGCGCATTTAAAACTTTACATGTGATTGGAAATTAAACTGCCATAAACAATGAAATATAAAGGTACTAAAATAACTTTTATTCGACTAACATTTGTAACTACAAAGATTATATCGATGGTTTAATATAATAACAAAAATTAAAAATTTTAAAAACCCCCGACTTTTTTCTGAAATAATGTTATATCTTCTAAACGGCTGGTCCAATTTTCTTCAAACATAGCTAAAAACCCTCTCGATCAAGTCATCTTTCAAACAGATAAAACTAAATGAAAATCGGTCTAGCCGTTTGGACTGTACGTGGACACGGACAGACACACAGACACACAGACACACAGACACACAGACACACAATACAAACTTATAACACCCCTTTTTTTAGTCGGGGATTAAAAAGGGCCTAACTAAATTTTTTTTCGAAATCGTGTTTTTAATGTTTTCTGGGCGAAAACGTATAATTGCATCCTCCTTGAAGATCTTAGTACATTACAGTTCAAAATCAAGGACTTATGGCAACTTTAAAAACTATTTCTGCATGTAAATGCTTTATTTTTTCTTCAGTTTTTTGCTTCTCCTGTAAAATGTCGAAAATTCGAGTTAGGCCTTTTTTATATTAAGCCATCGATATGTAAGATCCATTTATGAATTTAAACTTTTGTGCAAAAATTATTAAATCATTGGTAGGAATAAATATTTCATCCCCAAGGCACAATTCTTTGGCTAGGTTACTTATAGTTTCAGTTTTGAACCGATTTCTTTGTTCTGTTTTAATGATTTTCATTGCAGAAAATGACCGCTCTGCGGCAAAATAGGCAATTTACACATATATTGACTTAAATTAATAAATAACAATATTCGGTAGATTTCAGGCTTTGTTCGGTAGAATTGGTAGATTGTTAAATTCACAAACATATTCGGTAGAATCTACCGAATATCGGTAGAAGTGTGCACACTGGTTGTCAACGCTTCATAACCAAAACGCTCAATTCCCCTTGTCAAAGCAGCCAGGGTTACCGTTCGCCCGACTTTTGTTTAGCGTCCTGCGACTTTTTTAATTTTTTTCATTATTTCTTAAAAAGTTTCTCACAAAACACAATAAATAAATTAACAATTTTCTTATTAGTTTTACCAGTTATGAAGACTTTGACTACAATTATCTCGTTTTAGAATTTAGTTTTGTTATAGTAAGCCTGAAAGTTTCATAAGTGAATTCAATAATAAGCAAATAATAAACATTATGATATTTTTTTTTAAATTAAAACTATTGAACAATTTTCACATAAAATTGGTAATTTTAAGAATTTGCTAGAAGAGCCTATGTTTCCTAATTTGTGCAGAATTTTTTCGAAATCAGCATTGCTTAAAAATAAATCAAATAAATAATTAAAAATAAAAACATGCAACTCAATGCTCTCAGCTTTAAATTTAATAGACAAATATATTCAGGTTTATCATAAATAAAATATCACATTGAAATTTCCGAATGTGTGAACAATTGGTATCAAAAAACTTCATACGATTGCGAAATATGTTGACAATTTATGTTAAAAAATACTCACAAAGATTTGTCTGTTGGAAAAATTGGAAATATGTGAGCTTTTAATTTGATTGGAATTGACGATACGAAATTAAAATCCATGTGAACGAAAAATTTGATTTGGAAATTTTCACATGTGGAATTCATGATAAGGCTGATTGAAGACTGAATTCCCTGGGATGGACTTATTTTTAAAAATAGAAATGAAATTTCAAAAAGTAGTATTTAAGTATGTTAAGAAAAAAATTCTTGAAGTACAAATACATTCACCTAAAAAATATGATATATGATGCCAAGATCAAAGGAATGGAATTAAAGTAAAATGCTTACGGGGTTTTAATTGGAAATGTTAAATTTTTGTTAAAAATATTTTAACTTTTTTGGACTTGTTTTTTTTTGTTAACATTTTTAACATAAATATTGTTGCAATTGTTTTTTTTTTTTTGTTTTCTTACTCTTTTTATAAATAAAAAAAACGTTAATAAACGATGTGCAACTTTTATTTTCTCAAGCGACTTTTTTGTGAGTTTATTTCTTGTAAAATGACCTTTTGTACGACTTTTCTCAAAAATTCCTAGCGGTAACACTGATTGCAGCATTGCCAGCTATTTACAACCAAAACGCGCTATTTTCCTACGCTCTAAATTCAATTTTAATAAAAGTGTTATGCATATTTTAGTAAATACAATTACATAATTGTTTTCCCACTAACTCTTTTTCAGATTTTTCACTATTACTTCTCCGCAATTATATCCTAACTGCCTTACTCACAAAAAATATTTCTGTTTTATAAGAGGTTCATAGAACAAATTTTCTATGGAAACTTGATTAACAAACCTTCCATAAAACCCAAATATTATTTATGAATTAAGCCCTAAGTAACTAAAATTGTTTCATACAAAATCCAAATAATCAAAATAAGTAATTTTATTGGTCAAACTTTGCAATAACCTATAAAAAATCGAACAGTTTTGTTATTCAAATGCAACGTTAACTTTTTTTGCTTCAGTTAGAATAGTTAGTTATTAAGTTAAGTAAGGAAAATTTTTGAAGTCATTATACGAGTATGTGCATATATTTTAGTTGTGAACTTTCAAAAGGTTTGCCATTTACAATATTATCATCTAGTTGGCACATCCAAGGGAATTTTATTTGGGACAGCTAAATCATCATTAATTTATAAATGTTATCGAAAGCATTTTGGCTGATAGAAAATTATTAAATTTATGTAATATTGAAGTGAAACGTTGGCATTTAATTTAATTAAAAATGCACCACAGTAACGCTTTTTTTAATAAAACGCGACAAGTTAAAAGAGCGCATTTGGCATAGTTAAAATGCGCTAGTGCTAAGCACGTTAAATTGGCAACGCTAAAGAAATCTTGACTTGTGTGAAAAGGCCATACTTGTTTTTTGAACATTTGTAACACAAATTAATTAAATTTTATGTTTAACAAGTAAAATTAGTTCTCAAATAAATTTTTTTCTTTAAATCTTTTAATTATATACTCACGCTTTTACATTGTCCTCAGTATTAGTACGGTGCTTTACGAGTTTAGCTTCCTTGGTCTTTGCTACCACACCATTTAATTGAGCTAATTCCTTGTCCAAAGATTTTAAAATCGATGAATTAGAGGACCAAGCCTGGACTCTACGAGAATTTCGTTCACCGCTCGTTGTAATTTTCTTTATTAAATCACCCGTTTTTAAAGTTGCTCTTTCATTTCGTCCATTACCGCTTTGTGTTGTAATGAAAGAATGTTTCTTGAGAACTTGTTGGGGATATGACGACGAATGTTGTGTATCATGAGATCTTCCCAACGAAAGACCGCTAGATAAATACGCACGTCTGGTTTGATTCGTTAGATTAGTTTTATTTAAATTGAAATTTTCGTTAAAAGATTTTTGTTTTCGCAGCGCCTGATTAAAATAATTTGTATGATGTTGATGATGGCGAAATAAATTTGTGCTTGATATTGTAATGCATGTATTAGTTGTATGTTGTTGCTGTTGTATCGGCCACTTAGCAGACAATGTCTGTTGTTTGCGATGTGTTGTTAGCGGCAAAGGCATTGTCAGTTATTTATGCGGGGAAATTGAATATTTCGTAATTATTTGTGTCAGGCAATAAATAAGAAATAATTGTAAATCAATTGCTCAAGCACAAATAATCTATTAAATATTTTATGAAAATGATCCCCAAACGCCCACTAAGACGAACGAAATGGTAACTAATTTACATATACGAGTAGGTATATTGAACGTTTTTATTTGCAGTATTTTTTGCACTAAACAAAATATGTACCTATGTATGACTTTTTTATTTACATATTTAATTTTACTTATCAAGCAGCAGAGATTCTTGTCACGTTCTACAACTTCACGTGTCACGCGGTAACTGTTTTTGTGAATGAATTAACATTCAATACTTGGCCACAGCTTTTTCTGTTTTTCCCAAACAACTTACAAATTGTTCATTAAGTTCTCTTTACCTCTCGTTGTTTGTATGTTAAATTCTCATTTACTGTCATAACTAGCAAGAAAGCAAAAAAAAAAAAGAAACAAAAATTCGTGTCGAAAACAATATTAGCTATTTTCAAAAATCAGCAATAATGGCAGAACGTTGGCAACGAAAACAAAAAATAAATAATTGGATGTGTGTATATACACATATGTATGTATGTAGTTCATAACCCCATCATTTGGAGTTCATTGGCTGCTTTCCTTCATCTATTGTCGGTACTAATACAAACCAACATAATTACGTACTCCTACTTATTATTTAGGTGGCCATATTTTTTAATTCGCTTTTACTTTCAAAGCAACGTAAGACTTCCTCCACACTTGTGTTTCCGTTAGTTTCCTTCTGCACACATGCACACCAGTAACAGCCAACGCACACATACACTCCTTCACATGGCTGCACTAATGTGTGTAGAAAGTGTAAGTGTATGTACTAGTGTTGCCATTTTTGCGTGCCATTTTCGCTGATGAATTTATTACTGTTTGTTGTTTTTCACTTTGCTAATTGTTTTTAATCTAAAAAGTTCAATATATTTCTTTTCTTTCTAAAAGTCGAAGGATCGCCCGGTGGTCTAAATTAGACCACTATGTTTGTACAAAACAAAAACAAAAAAGAAAGTTGTCTTTTTTCAAGCAAATTTAAATAGCCTTTTTTATCACTTTTAAACCAAGAATTTTTAAAAAACATTTATATTGTGCATATCTTCAAAAAAGACCATTTTAAACCATATATGTATGTATGTTTATTACGGATTGCATAAATTATACTGAAAAAGTTGTAAAAGACGTTACGGAGGGGGGAAAGGTGGTAATGTAAAAACTCCGAAAATAGCGTTACGTAATATGTGAACAGCCCCTTGGTAGATTAACGCAATCGCGATCAAAATTAACTCTATTTTTGACGTTTTCATTTGTCTTATACAGATTTTAACTTGAATCAGATGAAGTTTGATTATTCTTTACACGAGCAGCCCCTTATTCTGTAATTCGCTAAAGCTAAAGCTAAACTCGATCGTGTAGTGGTCTGACATACGGCAACTCCGGTAATGCACTCCTGTCTTGTTTTGACATTTTAAGCGAATGCAACCTTGCCTACGCACTTCCGGTAAATGACATTATAAAAATATTTTTGTAAGAAAGAACACGTTTATGCAAGTTGATATAAATAAAGCCCTTATAATAATCAGGTGTGGGGTTCAACTTAAAATGTCAAAAACAAGACAGGAGTGCATTACCGGAGTTGCCGTATGTCAGACCACTACAATCTCGGCCGACCTGACTAAGCAATCGACCTCGATTGCAGCGTGTCTTGCACGCATTCATCCTCTAAAAATTCATAGTCTTCGTATTCGCTTGTGTTACCTTCAGTATCATCTGTGTCCTTTATTTCTAACCATTTCTTCAGCCGACTTGAATCTGCTACACCCTTATATGGCAACTGTGTCACTTGACAATTCTCAACATCAGTTATTTCGTAACGATCATTTCCCAGTTGCTTCCGTATGACATACGGGCCGCGGTATTTCGGTATCAGCTTCTTATTGACCCCCGGGGTTGTGCTAACGTTTTTCAATACTACCAAATCCCCAAGTCCGAACTCTTTGGCTGGTTTGTGATTCTTACAGAAATATCTAAAGTTATTCTCTTGGGACTTTTTTATAGCTTCTAATGCTTCCCCCCTTACTGCTTCTAAGTTTATGTCCCTATTACCATACCCATCATGCAGATATTCCGTCAGTTCGTCTATTACTTCACCGCGTTGTTCAACCCCAAACAGCATTACGGCGGGTGACTGTTTAGTAGAGCCGTGTCTTGAGTTGTTAATGGCAAATTCAGCCTGTGACAATCTTCCGACCCAATCAGAATGGTCTATAGGTTCGGATAACTTTGCCAGCATACCCCGCAAGCCCCTATTCATCCTTTCTACCTGCCCGTTCGATTGTGGCGATGCTACAGATGTCTTCACATGTACAATATTCCTTTCACTCACGAATCTACTGAATTCATTGGAAGTAAAACATGTACCCCTATCGCTAATTATTCATCTTGACCGGCTATAGTTATCAAAATATTTCTGTAAGGCGCAGCAATATTATCTCTTTCTGTCTTTCTCCCAGCTGCATTAAAAGTTTGCATAGTAAACTTTCTGTGTCTAAAAGGGATATTCATATTCAACGAGGGATTTTTATTATTTTTTTTTTTTTTTGTAAAATGTCGACGATTTATATTATCTGGCAACAGTGAATTTAAATATCATTGGTGTCTTCGTTGCAGCGTTTTTTAAACCGCTTACATTTCTCTATGTGCATCATGGACTTACAAAATAAATTTTATTTACATACATACACATATAAATATGTGTATGTAAGTGTGTGTTCTTTTTATGTCGCGTGACAGGTATTTTAGATTTTTAGATTTAGGAAAAATGCCACCCTCCTCTTTCTTATCTAACAATAAGATACATACATACCTACATATGTATTTACATAAATCGTAACCATACACTAATTATAATGATTTGTTGGTATGCACATACATACATACTAAATAGTATGTGCATAAGTATGGATGTACATACCTATATACATATGTATGTATGTATTTACATGTCGTCGGCTATAATTCAAATATATATAAATTTTGTTATTGATTATTATGTTGTTAACCAAAATACATCCACCAGCTGTTTTATTTAAAAAAAAAGATCGCCACAGAGGATTATTTTAAATTTTAAATGGTTTTTGTTTCTAACTTGGGGGCCACACGTTCAATTTTTGACTTTCAATTCCATTCAATTTGCAATGCACTCACACTTTTTTCACTAACACCATCAAACTTTTTAAATTGAAAACTAGGTTGCTTTCAAATTCACCTATCCATTTATATGACAATTTAATTTTCAATTTGAACAACTGGTCACAGCAAACATTGATTGAAGCTACAAATTTAAGTTGTTTCTTCGTCAGTGGCATTTAAAAAATTAAATTGATTATCAATTTGTCTCACAGCTATCAATTTCAAGGAATTTTGACACACAGTATGTGTGATGAAATTGAAAGCGACTTATTGAACGTGTGGCTGCAGCGTAATGTAAAAATACATGGATATGCAGCATATACACACACATATGTATGTACATTAGAGTGACCGTTAATATTTTTTTTATTTCTTATATTCTCTCTCTCCAGCCCCCCCTCCCCCACCCACCAAATCGGTTCAGTTTCAATGTAATTTTACAAGAATATGATATATGACAATATTTCAGTTCTTCTAGTCAATAACATTCATCTCAAAGAAAGTTTTTTGTTAAAATTAATATTTAAGAAAAAAATGAAGAATATAACCAATAAAATATCAAAAATTATCTATACCAAAATTATTTGCGCATGGAAATTATTTATATTAAGCATGTACAATAAGAGCTTACTTATATCTATTAAATTATTTGTATGAACACATACCTACATATAGTCAAAAGAAAAAAATAAACAAAAAAAAATTACATTGAATAAATGGGTTATTAAAAAATAAAATGGGCTATCTATTAAATTATTTCATATGTATATATACTTAGGTACACATAGTCAAAAGAAAACTAAATAAAAAAAAACATTCATTTAATATATGGTCTTGATGGCCAACTTTGTGGGACGGATGCCCCCCTCCCCATAAAACACAACTTATCGCTATGAATTTTTTTGTATTTTTTTACTTAAAACTGAACCAATTTGGGGGGAGAGAATATAAGAAATTAAACAAAAAAAATTCTCCATACAACTAACGGCCACTCTAATGTACATAAGTATGTATGTATGTATGTACTCGCATGTAGATAGGTTTGAATGTGAAACTAAACTCCATCAGTTTTGTTTACTTGTGTTGCCAAAATAATGTTTTTAAACTTTGCCAAACTAATCATGAAGTTAAAGTTATCAAACAAACAAGTATTTACATACATATGTATGTACATATATACATATGTACGTACCTACCTACTTACATACATATGTATCGTCTACCATTTTTTGGCAGGCACATATGTAAATACTTATGTACCTATAATAGGATTAATAAAATACCTAAAGCTATTTATTTCAAGGTTAGTTACTGATAAAGCTCTGTATGCAGTTTTGCCTAAATTTCATACATATGTATGTACATATATGTAAGCATACTTACATATACATATGTACATACATATAAAATGTAAGTATGTACAATGTAAATATTCTTAAATCAATATGTAACCGTGAAAGGTTGTACAGCCAAATTTGTTTGTAAAAGAATATAATGGTTATTAATCAAACCTTAATTAATAAATTGAACAAATTATGTAACTAGGCGACATTTTCTTTTTTGGTGAATTTTTACAAAAAAAAAAACAACATTAGCAAAAAAAAACAGGAACAATAAGCTTTGGCGATTTTCACATTAAATTTGGTCAAAATAAGCCCTGGCGTCAGCATCCCAAGCAGGGTTACCGTTTAAAATTTCAAAAAAAAAATCGCTAAAAGATTTTACAAAATCAAAGTTATCTAGAAAAAAAAGGCAAAAGCTTATTAAAAAAAGAAATTTGAATTTTTGTTTCATTTATAGTATAAAAGAAATTTTATAGTATAATTATGCACATATTATGTACATTCATTAATCGACAAAAAAAAATTAATATAAAAACTATCATATGGCAATGCTCAAGGATGATCAATATATGTTGTAGAGGTGGCAGTACTGAAAACAAAAATGAGGCGCAGAGCTGCCATCTTCTTAAAACAAAATTAAACGCTGCCATATGGGAAGATTTATTTATCTTACCTTGCGGCTACACGTTTAATAAATTGCTTTCAATTTTTTCACACGTATGGTTTGTCAAAATTTGCTAAAATTGAAGTTGTGACGTAGGCTGCAAGCAATTTGATTACCAATTTTATGTTCAAAATGCCGTCGTCGAGGAAACAATTAAAAATTTTCGTCTACATATTTTATTTCAGCAAAGGAAATTACTTCTGTCTTAAATTTTTTACAAACACAAAAATTATTTTAACAGTTGTTAAATTGAAAGAAAAATTGAATAAAGCGTTGAAAGAAAAATTGAAGTCCACCTGGTATTCAATTCCCAAGTGTATGAGTGTGGTAGTAAAAAAGTGTGAATGTATTGAACTTTGAAACAAAAATTGAAGAAAAATTGTACGTGTAGCCTCCAAGCTATATTTCAAATTTGTCGAGATGATAAAAGTGGAAAAAAGTGCAAGTGTACTGTAAATTGAAACGAATTGAAAGAAGAAACTTGATTGTGTGGCCCTTAATTTAGGGAGTTCATTATTGAAAACATTTATCGTTGAAATTACCAATATATAAAAGAAATCTATTTATTTATTCCATTAAAAGCATCTTTAAAAATGAAAAACAAATTTCTAGAAGATGTTCAATATCTTTATCATTAATTTTAATAATATACTAGTTTAGACCAAACGGACGACACTTCTAAATGTAAATACTTTTAATTAGATTCAAAGAATAATTATCTAAACGCCATTAAAAATTCATTAAAACACAGCCACACAGTATACCGGAATACTTACATACACACATATGAAACGATAATAAAATAAAGGCATGAAATTAAAAAAACATAAAAGAAATCCAAATAACCAAAATAATTCAATTTATTGAGTTAAGTATTAAGTATTATAGCTTCCATACAATAACAAATAAGAGAAAAAATTGTAAGATCAGGAGAAATACTACAAACACACATGTTTTATTTCTTTTATAAGTGTGAGGTAATAAAAGTGTGTCTACTATTCTGCACATAGTAGTAGCAACTTTGAGCGCTTATGGCTCCCAAAATACTGAACCAATTTCAATCAAATATAGATTCTGCACATCTGTTTAGAAAAAGCTTTAAAATCACATAAATCTTTTCAAAATCGATTCATTAGTACCGGCGTAAAAGAGGTTACAAAAAAACGTGTTTGCCTATTAATTATATAGATAATTTAGTTGACCCAAGGTCAATAGCTTCTACATTTTTCACTATTATGTGTTTCATTCAAAATTGACGGCTTGCATTTTTTTAAGGAAAATTAAGAAAAGTAAAATACAGAATATGATGCATACAGCCTACTTCCGTATTATCTGACTGAATCTCAAGATTTATATAGCTAGTTTCATTTAATGTAATTTATTTATAATATACCCCATTCAAATTCAAAACAAAGTATTCTTTAAAAATAAAAAAATAATGCTTTTAAACGCTTACAGCCTTATTTATAAAAATTATTAACGTCATGTTTCTACAACCCAGACGGACGACATGAGTATAAAATTTATATGGAAAGCATTCATATATTTGAGTGATTTTCATAAAAATTTTCTAGACGAGTCGTCTGCTTGACTGCACATAAGGCTTTATAAAACAAATTTCCGCACAAAGTTGTTCTTCTTAAGCCTTTATAAGGCCTCTATATTTTTTTTTATAAATAAGGCTGTTAAAGTATATTATGAGTATGAATACGCGCCAATGGTTTTAATACATCAGCCATCAATGCATAAAAATATCAGAATATAAATAACGTTATTTTTATACCGACCTTAGAGTTTCTCAACAAAATGAATGGCTCATCACATAGTGTCCACACCTGATGATTTTATATCATAACTCGTAATATAATCACAGAATACACAGAAGTGAAGAAAGTGACAGGTAAAAAAAGCTCAAATCAGGTTTTTTTAAATTCGTGGAAAAAAGAGAAAAGTATGGTGTATTTGATACTGTAGTGTATTACTACTTACCAATTAACACAGCTAGTCAAAACTTATTACACTAGAAAGACGTATCAAAACAAAAACGAAGACAAATTTTGAAGGAAAACGAGACAAACAGAAAAATACACGTATCTTCCGTCTCGTGACACTTCTGTATGTTTTGTGATATAATGCTGTAGATCAACTGTAATTTTTGCATTAATATCAACACAAAGGGGTAGACGTTGTTGATTTTATATCATGCTGATGATGATGCAAAATGTTTGCTAATTTGCGTGTTTAATTTCTTGTGCCAGCTTTTTTAAACGAGAATTGTCTAATAAATAAACGTCAAATGCAGAGTGACACATAAAATGACATTTTATATCAAGATGAGAGCCCGTGAGTTGTGATTATCGTATCATAATTTGCGGTCTCCACCTAACATAAAATGACTAACTTTAACATTAACTTCAAGTTAATGATAAATATAGACTGCTCAAGCTATTGCTTTTTTTCAAATTATAACATTATTGTTAAACCATTTGTTTGAACAACTCAATTATAACTTCAAGTTGCAGTTAAATTTCATGTCAGGTGGAGACGTAGAGATACGTGATGAGTTTTCATTATAGTGGATACACACTTTGCAACGTGTTTACGCAACACGTTTATATTACATGTTGCATATTTTGATACAGACTATGCAACCTACAATGCAACCGCCAATGCAACCCATAAACATCAAAACATTTTGATATTTTCGAAACTGCGAACGCAACTTCGAATGCAACCCTAAACAAGACTACACACTATGCAACCGACAATGCAACCTGCCTGCTTGCATAAACACGTTGCTAAGTCTGTACCTACCATTAGTTATCAATTTGACATTCATCATGAATAATATTCGTCAGGTGTGAACACTTTGGCATAAATAGCCAATAAAATCGTCAAAATATCCCCATATCGCCAAATCGAAAATTGGGACGCCAAATAATTTTAAAAAAACGGCAGGTTTGGCGAGAGGTCGCTACACTTGACAACCCTGGCGGACGCTGATATTCAAGGCATCACTTAGCATCGTCTTAGCAACATCAGAAAGTTTTGTGTCTCAACAGAAGAAGTTCAAATAAGTTTCACAAGTTAATTACAGTGGTATTTCGTTGAAGAACACCAGTTTTTATTGAAAATAGTTGATTCAATTGATCCTAATAAAAAAGGTAAGTTCTCAATTACATTTTGTTGTATTAAATTTTATTTAAAATATCGACTGTTACCAAGTTAAATTTGCTGTAATTAATCGATATTCTGAAAAGGCAAAAAATACCTATGTACATATATTCCTAAATGTTTAAATATTGTTAACAATTGATTCAAATAGCAAAGATCAAGGCATATTTATAGGTACCACAAGTAACGTTTTTAGCATATTCCTAAAGGCTCAGTTAGCCGACTGTAATGTAATGTAACTGTAACGTAGAAAACAGCCGATTGATATTTTTATATGAAAAGTAGGTTACGTTTCATTCCATCTCTTATAACTATTTTCATTACTTTTCACATAACAAAATCGATTAGCTGTTTCTTACTGTTACAGTTACATACATTACATTACAGTCGGCTAACTGAGCCTTAAGAATTTAAAAAGCATTCCATGAAACGCATATTTCCTGGAATATTCAGCCTTCTCGTGGTTGGCGTTTTTCAAATATGATTACGACTGTTTTGTAATAGATTAAAGAAAAACTGTTCAAGTCTTCTTTAATCTATTACCAAACAGTCGTAGTCGTATCTCAAATACGTCAACCACGATAAATAAGGCAGATTAAAAAGCGGCGTTACATCAGTGAGTATACATAACTTAGATACAAGTTTCATTGCCGAGAAACCAAGAAAAACATCCTAAGCGCCTATTTGAAATAATTTTTTTTTTTTGCAAGTAAGTAACTTGTTGCCATCCGCAACATTCATCGTGTGTGTGGGTAAATTACGGCACTCATCGAACGAAATTACAAAATATTTCCATATAAACTCTTGAAATATTTCTTAATTTCGTTCGATAACGAGTACATTAATTTTCCCCCTGATCGGTGGTTGGCATATTTCTACTTCGACGATTTTTGTAATAGATTAAAGATTGTGATTGGCGATTTTGCGGCGAAAATCCGGCGTATTGTACTAGATTAAAGAAAAATGTATCTTGTTTTCTTTAATCAACTACAAATGGTCGAAATTGAAGTCGAAAATCGCCAACCACGATAAGGCCCATATTCTAACCCTCTGTTTGTGTAAAAAGTTTGAGTTAAATATCTTGGCGTTTTCGTAATCGAGTAAAGGAAACTTGTACAACTTTTCTTTAAACGCTTAGTTTTCTAACTCAAACGTCTTACACAAACAGGGGGTAAGTCTAGGATCAAAATGTCGATGCCGAAATTCCATTTATAATTTTTTGAATAATGTGTACGTGCAGAGAGGAGAAAGTAAAATAAACTTTTCGTGTGGCAAATATATCGTACTAGTACATTTCGATGGTCACAAGTTCAAAGCCCCTCCCTCACTCGTATATGTACGTACATACATATGTACATATCCACGAAATTGAGTTTTCCAGTGATTCCAATACATTTCACTTAAATACACCTCGTGACAAAAATGTATTGCAGTAGTGTAAAAAATAACGCTTATAAGCAGTTGTATGTACTGTTTGTTGTTGTTTTAACCTTCTGTTAAGTTTGTTATTTCAATGATATGCATGTGTGTGTGTGTATGTATATAGCGTTCGTCACTGTCACTAGTAGAAAGGCATAGTCAGTCAACTGCTTGTAAAAGAGTTATTTTACAATTTTGCAATAAATTTTTGTGACGAGGTGTATTTATGCATGTGGAATGTATTGGAATCGTATAGGCCTCTCTACTTGTTACCATCGATATGTATGTCTATAAGTACATACACATATACATATCGATGGATTAATATAAAAAAGGCCTAACTCGAATTTTCGATATTTTACAGGAGAAGCAAAAAACTGAAGAAAAATAAAGCATTTACATGCAGAAATAGTTTTAAAGTGCCATAAGTAAAGCTGTAACGTACTAAGATCTTCAAGGAGGATGCAATTATACGTTGTCGCCCAGAAAACATTAAAAACATGATTTCGAAAAAAATTGAGTTAGGCCCTTTTTATATTAAGCCATCGATATGTATTTATATGAATATGTTTGTATGATTTCACACAGCCATGTACATGCACTATGTATTCAGCATATAAAAAAATGTTTTTCAAGTCTGCTTGAATACATACATATATGTACATATCTTGTTTTAATTAAAGGTAGAATTAGTAAAATCGTATCGTGATGTTGCGTGTCAGCTGACAAAAACCGTACCATACACAATGCATGTTACTAGTTATAAAATATGTGGTGGTAGCACTGCTGACGTAGGAATCTGCAGAAAACAGATTTTTCTGTAGCGAATGTCAAAAACGCCGCATTTAATGCCAGACAAAAAAAATGTGCGGTGCAAACTGTTACATTTTCTATAACTTGAGCACAAAGTTGAACGATACGGCAAGCTGTAAAGTAGAATGATACGATTTTACTAATTCTACCTTAACTTCGAAATAAATTTTTCCTGGAGTCCCGTTTTTGTTATATGGTAGGTACACACTGCAACGTGGTCTACTCATTACATACGTACTAGTCTCCTGCACAAGACATCTTATAAGAACTTTCAAGACATGAGGGATTTTTCAAATGCTTTACTAAAGCGAAATCTTATAAAACAAACGTTAACAACATTGTTTGCAAGAAATTTGTTTGAGTATTGTAGGTATAAAGGGCTTTGGACACGATCAAAATGCACGCTGTCAAGTTCGTGTACGTGTGCTTGTCGGCTTGATGTTACCATGCTTGATGCCCCACCAAGCATTCATTTTTATTTTGATTTTGTGCTGTTCGTTTGGTTGAAAAAAATTTATAAAAATGTCTAAATAAAGAAATTCAATAACAATAATGGCAGCTCTGCTTACAAAAAAAGAACAAAGCAAAATAAGATAGTTCTAACATTTCGTTTTTCTTCACCAGTCAAATTGTTTTTTAATTCCGATATTTTGGGCAACCGTTCATAATGGAAATATAATTATAATGAAAATTTATACGCGCTTGATGGAAGAATTTGTGTGCTTCTTTCTACGCATGAGCGCGTGTACAAACGTCACGCATGTATGTATGTATGTATGATTTTTTATTTTTCTGCGCACATGCAAAGGCACACACATGCATTAACATTAGTTGTATGCGGTTAACCACATAAAGGGCTTTGGACACGATCAAAATGCTTGCTGTCAAGTTCGTGTACGTGTGCTTGTCGGCTGATGTTACCATGCTTGATGACCCAACAAGCATTAATTTTTATTTTGATTTGGTGCTGTTCGTTTGGTTGAAAAAAATATATAAAAAATTTTAAATAAAGAAATTCAATAGCAATAATGGCATCACTGTTTACAAAAAAAGAGAAAAGCAAAATAACTCTTCTTTTTTCTTCACCAGTGAAATTTATGTTTTTCTTCCTTTAATTCCGATGTTTTGGGCAACCGTTCACAATGAAAACATCATTATAATGAAAATTTGTTCGTGCTTGACGGGTTAACACATACACATATATAACAATTGACAGCAAGCATGCCAAAAATCAAAATTTTTTGATTTTCCATCAAGCATCGTTGGTGTCACACATACTAACAAATTTTCACTCATACTATAACCAATCTCAGCAAGCATTTTGACCGTGTCTAAACCCCTTAATAGCCTACCATCTACATATTACACAGCCACTCAAACGTACAATATGAAAAATAACAAGCATATACTAATCAACAGTACTTCTTTTGAGTGTTTGTTACAAACAAGCTGTCTTGCGACATCGCTTGTTACAACTGATATACACATACACCAATACGTCCATCGTGCTTCGCTTATAGTACGACAGCATTTATTATTGGTTTAGTATAATACATGCGATGTGAATACATTTAAAAATCATGACGTTTTTACATATCAAGACTGTTTACGCAGCTCTCTAATACGTACATATGTATGTATATGCGAGTTTACATAATATATATATAATATATTATGGCACACATGACGCCAAAAGGCGTCACCAATAATTATTCAGGGCTATCATGAATAAAATTCCACGTGAAATTTTTCACGGGGAACAATTCCAACTAATACCAAGTAATAGTGAAAACAAAAAATTCTAACTAGAAAAGGGAGAAATTTCACGTGGAATTTTATTCATGATAGCCCTGATTAATGAAAAACTTATTAAAGTGCTAATATTTAATGTGCCTTATCGTGATTGGCGTATTTCGACTTCTACATACGGCAATTTATTAGATTAATGAAAATCTTTTTAATCTATTACAAAGACGTCGCAGTCGACTTTAAAAATGTTGGCTTTTTTTGTACTATGTAGATTAAAGGAAATTTGTTAAGCTTCCTTTTAATCTTTTTAGGAACGTCATGATTTTCATCGTCAACGTCTTACACAAACGGTGTAATTTTTATTTCCTTTAAATGAAACCAAATTTGAATAAAAAAGAATTACTAATTGACGTCACAGGAATTTTGAGTATGCTCTTTTTATATTTTACCCCCTTTTTATGTAAGACTTTTGAGTTAGAAATCTTGGCGTTTCTGTGATAAATTAAAGGAAACTTGCACAACTTTTCTTTAATCTGTTACAGAAACGCCAAGATTTCTAACTCAAACGTCTTACACAAACAGGGGGTTAAATTACTGGTAGTGGCTCTACATGCCGTAAAATTTTGATATTCTGTCTTATCGTGGTTGGCGTATTTCAAATACGACTGCGACAGCTTGGCAATAGAAAAACTGTTGAAGTCTTCTTTTATCTATTACCAAACAGTCATAGTCGTATTTGAAATACGCCAACCACGATAAGGCAGACGTACGCTCTTTTCACAAAATTTTGAACCACATTTTGCAACATAGCTTTCAAATTAAAATAAATTTCACAATTAAAATTATTTTCCAAGAGTAGCGTTCGCTCCCCATGATTAAAATTTCCAACTTGTTTTTACTAAATAAATATCTGAGGATGAAAACTCAATTATTGAAATTTAATCAATTTACTTCCTAAACTCAAATTTATTTCGTTTATTAAAATATTCTAAAGCTTCCTCCGTCTATTCCATTTTTATAACTACTTTATAACTAGTTCGACCCAAGCCTATAGACTTGGGTCGAACTCATTCAGTCGGTCACGTTAGACCCAAACCTATGATCAAAATTATATTTAAATTACATGGATTTGTGTCAAAATCGACCAACTGAATGAGTTCGACCCAAGTCTAAAAGCATATCAATACAAAATTTTCAACTTGGCAAAGCATATGCATTCCCAATCTTTTTTACTGCGGTGTTATGAAACACTACACTTTGTTCGAAGGCAAAGCAGTACAAAAACTTCAAAGTTTTTGAAAAAGATTAATGTTAAAAAAACTAGCTTTTTTCCTTCGTCATTTTTATGAATGTTCTGTACCAGAGATGTAAATGAATCTATTTTTTTTTCTTTTAATTCGTTACGAATTAGCTAAATTTTGAACAACAAAAAAGAATTGAATGCAATTTGAATTAATTCAAACGAATTAGGCATAAATGAGTTCTAATTTGTTTCCAATTCAAATGAATGTGTAAAATGAATTGAAATTCGTTTTCAATTCAGATGAATTTGTTTAAAGTGAATTGCAATTCACTTCTAATTCGTATAAATTGAATTGACTTTTATTTCATTCAAATGAATTATAACAATGAATCAATTCAATTCAAATAAGTTCGTAATGAATTGCTAATTATTTTTTTAAATTATTTGAATTAATCAATTCAATTCAAAAAAAAAAAAAAAATTAAATGAAAATGAATTGCAATTCACTTTGACAATTTCATTTGAGTTAGAAACAGATTGCAATTCATTCTACTAATTCATTTGAATTGGAAACGAATAACAATTCATTTTTACCGCATTTCACCTAAATGCACCTCGTCACAAAAATGTATTGCAATAGTAGGCCTTAAGGTCGTAGGCGTTTTTCGACTATTTGTAGCTGATTAAAGAAAACCAAGCTAAATTTTTCTTTAATTTAGTACAATACGCCTGGAGGTCTATTCTGTATTTCGAAACGAAATAAATGCTTTCGAATTTGTATGTTATTAACATTGCAATTCGAAAGAGTTGTTTTCGATTCGAATTAGAGAGTAGACCCGCTGACTTTCACCGCAAAATCGCATCACAATAAGGGGAAATGTAAAAAATAACGCTTTTACAACAGTTGTTTTTGCCTTCTCCTGTAAATTTACACTTAGAAAATGCTAAATAAATAATTGAAAAATGCTAACTGCTGCTAAATCGAAAACTTTGCAGCTGCATAAATCAACAAAAAAAAAAGCTAATTAATTTTAATTATTATTCGAACTCCATTTGTTTCTATATTTGTGATTTGAACGGGCTAAGGTTCGTATTGCTTTTTAAGTCAAATTACATGTGATAATTATTAATGAACAAATAACAACAAAGGGGCATACTCATAGTCAAAACAAAGTATACTTTAAGAATTTAAAACCAGTATTTTGTATGGTAATACTGGTTTTAAATACATAAAAGAAAATTTGTTTTGACTATGAGTATGCGCCAAAGTCTGTTGTAAATATTCTGACTAACAACACATAGTTGAACGGAACAGCCAGCCGTTTTCGAAGGCCACTAAACCTTCATCATCAGCGTTCTTTTGTGTTTGGTCCACTGTGTGTGGTGTCAGTACATGTAGATTTCTGCTTTATATACTTAGGGCCATTATTACAACTTAAAGTTAGTTAAGAGTAGGATTTTATTGGACGTATAAAAACTTTATCATTTGCATTTACTTTAACTTAAAATGAGCGGTAAATTACAGGCAAGTTTATCCTTCCTGGAAGTTAAATCCAATTTGCAATAATGGAAAGCTTTTTATACGTCCGATAAAATCCTACTTTTAACTAACTTTAAGTTGTAATAATGGCCCTTAGCATTATTGCAAATGGAATGTGTGAATTGTTTTGATTCATTCATCTTTATTTCAATTTGCTGAAAGCTTTTTTGTAATGAAAGCTCAATTTTACCATCTCTATATTTACAACAGTCTTACCATTGTCGTTTGTTCTTTACTAATTATGCACATGTTAGTTAATTTGCTTATTTTTGTTCTACTTAAGACAAACTTTTTTGGTTTGTTACTATTAAGTATATTTTTTTTATTTTTTAATTTTTGCCGCAGGCCCATGGCTATTAATTTTAGTTAATTTTAATTATTATTCGAACTCCATTTGTTTCTATATTTGTGTTTTGAACGGGCTAAGGTTCGTATTGCTAAAGCTAAATTTAACTGCAAAAATGATCATGCTGATGGGAACTAATTCAGTTTTCTATACGATAAGCCTCCCCTAATAATCCAGCCACCAAAGTCAACACCGCACAAACACACACAAACACACACACACACACACATAAGTGATCTCCATATGCAGCCAAGAAACAAATGTTTACTTATCTTCTCAAGTAACAAGAATGGGGAGACGGAAGGTTTTTTGCTTTAAAGATTTCTTTGTTTACATTAACTGCAAACAAAGACGGCCTTAAATTGGTTCCTTGAATCAATTGTGCCTTTATAATAATCAAATTACTTACGATTTATGAATGCGTAAGCAGAATATGTTTTATAATTTCATGCAGACTACGAACTTTTGAGATGGTAATATACTCGTCTTGAATTCCATGAAATAACAATTCTGTTGCCTATACACATACTTTTGAGCATGTACATATATTTCGGGAATCATGAGATCATATACAACACAAACATTCATGAGTTAAATGGTGGCTAGAACATAAATGAGCCATCTGCTTAACACATACTTAAGGCCCAGGCACTTGGGATCCATCATCTCCTTTTTCAACTGACAGCTAAGTTGAATTTCTTATGAGGTCTGTTACATTCAGTACAATTACGCCAATGTAAATTACAACAAATTGGACAAATTTTAACTTTTTGCGTACGTTGACTAGTTTGACAGATATTGGTTGATTTTTTGATTTAGGTTTTCTTTTTGTTGCAGCAAAAAAGTAGGTGTGTTCCACAAGATTTCGTACTAGTTCGGACTATGAGAGAAAAAAGAAAATTAGTATGCAAAAGTTATCCAAAATTGCTGGAACGCAAAAACCATAATTGGACATCTTGAAATACTAATGTTGCTTACTTTTTACATTAAATTTAATTTAAAAGTTTTGCATCATTGGCAAACAGCTGTTTAAAGTAAATGAAAATAAGTTCCAAAAAATAAAAGCTATGTGAATTTTAAAAAAGCATTTTTTATATTAAAGAAATGGAGAAATATGCACAAAAAAACAATTTAAAAAAAAACAAAATAACCTGCCTAAGTTTAAAATCTAGAATTTTGCTTCTCTACCATTTTGGCATGTATTTTGAACCCATCTAGCATTCTTCCATAATCATTTTCTGGCAATACTAATTTATTGCTGTAAAAATGTTTTAAAATTATTTGAACATTGATTTAAATTGTTTCCATATTGCTGGAAAAACGACTTGTGCACAATAATTTTATAAGCCACATAATTTTTTGAAAACGGCGATTACCGCTATGCTGTGTTTGTTCAAGAAAACTGTTCTCAAAAATGAGTACAGCCATTTTGAAATAAGTTAAAATACCTACTGTTAATAATTTCTTTCATGCCCTTTATACCAACAATTATGATGTGGTAACACTAAAATTTATTACGTTACAACAACTTACGTAAAATGAAAAATTGTTTGTGACGTGGTCGATGTCGTGGCATTTTGACGTTTGACAATTGTCAAACAAGAAGTGGACATCCGAACGGCACTCACATATCGTCGATTTGGTTGAATATAAATTTAAAGGCAGTGTTTCTATATTTTTTTTATTTATTTCTCAATTAAAAAGTGATTAGTTTCCATAAAAAATGCGCCAATACGTGAATGTTTTGTTAATGTGCTTGTTTGCTGCATCTGCCTATGCCAGCGGCTGCACCAATCCCAAAGCAGACGTCACATCTTTTAGCACCCAAGATGCCACTATTCTAACGAAATTAGCACACATTGGTGAGTTCACTTTGAAATGTGGCAATGGAGCTAAACCCACATTGTTTGCTGAATTTCCTTGCGGAAAGGTAGTACCCGTGGCTCAAGTTGGCGAAGATAAATACCAAGTAAGATAAACTCAAGTAAAAAGTCGACGACATAATAATATATGTACCTATGTATGTATATAACAATTAAAGGTCAGCTGGACTGAGGAAATCAAAAAGGCTTCTAGTGGCAGTGTCGTAGTGCGTCTGTTTGATGAAGACGGCTACTCAAATCTGCGCAAAGTTCAACGAGATGGTGGAAAAGTGTCGAATGTCAAGTCTTTGGTAGACATAACCATCAACGCCAAGAGTGCGTATAAGGGCCCCTGGGTTAAGGCTGAACTAGTTGCTGCATTGTTGGTTGGTGCTATTGCTTACTTTGCTGTTTCCACTAAGAGCAAAGTACAAGCTTAATGATATAATTTATGTATTCATTGCTCAGAGATTTCTTTTGAATGAAATTCATTCGCCTTAAAAACCACATTCATTATACATAACACGAACATGGCATTATTTAACAATTGAAGACTTTACCTCTTTATTTTTGTTTCCTAATTCAAATATTGTAGTCCTTAACATTAACAATAAAATAAAAGTAAACTACAGTAAAAATAATTAAAATGAACAACAAATGGAATTTCTAAAACAACATGCTTACATTTTATTAAAATCCTCATAAGAAAACGAATAATAATTTGGTGAATAGATTTTTCTTTATTGCATTGAAATGAATTAATTAAACATCGATCTTGCCTTAAAGTTACAGAAAGCGTTCGACACGACTGAAAATTATAACAAACATGTACATGGAAAAACAATTTTGGCCACATATTTTTTTTATATATTTTAATTTTTAATCATCACATCGCCATAAAGGTCGTACATACATATACTATTTCTTGGTTCTTAAGGAATTTTTGTAACGAAACATCGACTGCATCACTCCCTCCAAATTGATGGGAAAGGGCACAAAAGAAACCCAAAAGCAATACGTAGTATCCCATTCACGATCTTCACCCGATTCGTTATTTAATATTGCTATCATCTTAATAGTTATTAAAAGATTAACCATATTGGTGTCTTATTCCTGTAATAACGAATTTATTAATTTGCAATACTGTTTCACTTTCTTGATCCATACCATACATACATATGTATTTATTATGCATATGCATATTTCCTTTAATTATAAAATGTGTCTGTGGAACATTTCCATAAACTAAAATAAATCATAAATAAATATTTACGTTAACTACTACTACATATGACCCTCCGAAGCTAAATGGAATGGGTATTTATTATTAATTGGCGTTATTTGTTGGATTTTCTTCATCTGATGACAAATCAATCATACCCTCTACACGCGACGGTGACATGGCATAAACAAAGTGTTCCGATGGCGCTGATTCACCGAAGTTATTGACTCCGGCCGTTGGTGGTGAATCTGTATCATTTGTGCAATATTTTGCGTTCAAACTGTTGTTGACATCATTGCTAGCGTTGTCCAATTCCAACTCAATATCGCTAACGATACGCATGCAACGCATTTTAGCCAACGATTGGAATTTGGTTGGCATAAAACGCACCGAACGTGCCAGACTAAGGAAGAACAGAGTATTAGCATCCAAGTCACGATTCGCAAGTAAAATAGCCGATATATCGACTTCAGCTGTTTTAAGTTTTTTTGCGGCCGGTTGGCCAGTAGCCGTTATTGTAGTATTACCACTTATAGTTGGAATAAAACTATTCGATAATGCAGAGTAGCCATTTGTGTGATAGGATGAAAAGGCAGAAGAAGAAGCCGACGTAACTGGTGGGGGGATAGTTGTGGGATAACTTAAATTAATGGCTGATGATTGCGGTGATGGTTGCACTCGGCGAATTTTTGTTATGAGAGGAGGATTTAGACGACTTGCCATCGTTTGAGATGTTGCAGCAGATGCATTGGCGCTAACATTGGGATAAATTTGTAAGCCAGTTGATGTAATTTGTGCTGATGAAGAGGAAGAGTATATGGAAGTGCTATTATTAAACTCCTTTTTAAATGTATCGGCTGAAGCGAATAATTGCGGCTCGATAATGAGACAGCCCACAGAACTGGCCGTATTACTAGAGGGCATTGGTATGGATCCCTTCGTTGGCAAGTTAGGCAATGGAAAAACTTGTGATGGCAAAGTTGTCGTTGCAAGCGAGGCTAATGAAGCTGTAGTATTGTAACTGTTTGTAGAACTACTTATAGTGGAGGCAACTGATGAGACCGATGATGAGGTAATTTGCGAAGATAGTGGTATGTTTGGTAGAATGGGTTTAGCTGTGAGTGAGGGCGGTAGTTGTACGATAGGTAATGAGGGTACCGGCAACATTATAGTGCCTGCAACAGAAGATGTAACTGCTGAGCTTGTTGCTACGCTTGGGTTTTTTATACCCCCGCCAGCATTGCTTGCATAGTTTGGTAACATACTCGCTATAGTGGCTGCATTAGATGGTACATTTTTTAAAGTATTATTGGATGCAACTGGATTGTATTTTAGTTCAACTTCGTCCACAGTATTAGCAGTAACCGTCGTGCTCAGTGCTTGAGAGCCCAAATCGCTTTCGTTGTCTTCGTCTTTAGGCACATTTGTACTGGCTCTGAAATTTGAGGACGAGCAGGATAATTTTTATATCTTTTTAACCCCCGACTAAAAAAGGGGTGTTATACATAAGTTATACATAAGTTTGTGTGTCTGTGTGTCTGTCCGTGTCCACGTACAGGCCAAACGGCTGGACCGATTTTCATTTAGTTTATTCTGTTTGAAAGATGACTTGATCGAGAGGGTTCTTAGCTATGTTTGAAGAAAATTGGTCCAGCCGTTTAGAAGATATAACATCTTTTCTGGAAAAAGTCGGGGGTTTTTAAAATTTTTAATTTTTGTTATTTTAAATAATAACTTATTAGTTAGGTATACCTTCCTGGTCCTTGAAACGGTTTCAAGAAGTCCATGTGTTCGGCATGGGCCCAGAACTGATATTTCTTTGAAGTTTTAGTGCCAACACGAAATGAACGCAAATATTTTGTATAACTGTCACGTAAATTTTTCCATTTTCTTTTTGAGGCTTCTGAAAAATACAATCAAAATGCGATTTGAATGTAAAAATTAACTGGCTATTTTTTTAATAAAAGAAAAATGATCGCTTGGGAATTTACATGAACAAAGAAAAAAGTTTGAATTTTGTTATAATTGTTCAATATAAATTCCCAAAATATTGAGTTTAAAAAGTTTAATTCTTAAAGTGATGAACTAACTAAAACACCGTGTCACGAATTAAAAACTAATTTCTGGGCATAAAATAATTGGTTTACCAGTCTTTGCAGTAATGGCAATAAATTTAATTAAGAGCAATTCTAAGTATTTAAATTTAATTGATTGTAAACAACTTTCAACATTTTTATTCTGTTAGGGTATACCGGCCTAAGAGTAAGTACAAGGAATGGAATTGAAAATTCGACTGATTTTACATAATTTGTTTTGTTTTGATCTCCATCTTTTGGGTGCAAAAGCTTTCAAAAATTTAACAAGAGACATGCATACACACAAACATACGTACATACATACATATGTTTTTGTCAATGTTGCCACAATAAAAAATTTGTGTGTTACAAGAGAATGGTCGAATAATCTTAAAATAAAATCTTAATATTAAATTGTAAAACTACTCAAATTTAATTTTTTAAGAAATATTTTTTACTGATACAAAAAAAAACATAGTTTTTGTTAGTTCTGAAGTGTACTGAAATTTCGACGCATGGATGACGTAATCTTTCCTTCTGAGCATAGTTTGATTCCACAAATTTTATTAAAAATTTTATACACTATGATTTTACATGGCTAAAGTGTAATTTCTTGCCTTTTTTTTTTTTTTGTAAATTAACAGTCTGGCCCACGATGTCGACAGATAATAACGTTCGATCGAGCACTTGAAAACAAAAACAAATTTTCTGGGTTTCACTACAAGTTGTCGATCGAACGTTCTCTGTCGACATCGTTGGCCAGGCAGTAAATTTTATGAAATTTTCAAAATGACTGATTATGAATCAAAGAAAGGAAATCCATCTACCGCCAACCTTTTATTCTCATATTTGGCCATTATTACGAGAATGGTCTGACTCGTATATATTTTCATTATGAAATATTCATTGTTATCGGGAATAAAAGGCGAACATTTTTTTTGTTCACGTGAAATATTCAAAATCATGTACATTTTACAAAAAAAAAAAATTTAATACTAGATTTTTCCCCGCCTTTTTCTTTAATTAATTTTTGTGCTCATATCGGAGAATGACAAAAGTATCGTTTTAAGTACTAAAAATAAAAAACAAGCTCATATGCAAACGCACGCATTAATTTCAAAACGAATACGTATAAACATCCAACAACTATGTTTATTATACACATTTTTAAATAAGTCATGTTTTAGACTTGGCACTTTTTCTTGAAGCAATTATCTTCAATTCTCTTTTAAAACTGCTCGTTTGTTTACACTCAGTCGGTTTCTTGTTCAATTTTCCTATTGTTTTAATGCTGCGAATGAAATAACAAAAGAGAATTGAAGTAACTTTTCTGTACAAGCAAGTCAGTACCCCTCTTCTTTCGTCTTTCCTCTCTCTCCCATAAACTCAGACTTGCTTCAAGAAAAACTGCCGAGTGTAAAACATGAGTAACTACAATTTCTGGACTGTGTGAGCTACAAGCACAAGCTACACGCAAACTCTAAAGGGCTATTTATTTACACACACATAAAGCATGTTTTCAAACAGCCACACGCACCCACACATTTTTCATTCCACTTTATAAGCACAAATGTATGTATGTATGTATATTGTGGCGAATGATGAATAAATATCCGGAGTATCAGAGTATTTTTTTAATTCGATCAAATATCCATAGCCTGAGTATAAATATACTCCGACTTTTAGTATGAGAGACAGTCAATGCGTTTGATACGCATGTGCCTTTTCATTTTTAATTGTAGCATATTTTAGTTTTTGGCATATAGCATACTCGGCCAAGTGGCACCAGAATGCCGAACTTCAATCGGCTTCTCATACAAATGAACACACATACAAGAATATATTTCTCTCGGTGTCCAGCATTGTGCTCAGGGTTACCGCTGGGAATTTTTGAAAAGTCGCACAAAAGGTCGTTTCATAAAAATAAAGTCGCACAAAAAGGTCGCTTGAAAAATAAAAGTTGCACAGCTTTTTAAACGCTTTTTTTATTAAAAAAAGATTATTGAATCAAAACAAAAAGCTTATTGCATATTTAATAACATATACAGTTGCATTATTGTATGTGCTTCAATACATATTTTCTTGTATGTAAACTGAAGAAATCTGCTTAAGTTTAATCAATTTGACTGTCGTAGGCTGCCGAGGTTAAAATATTTTTTTTTTTTTACCAAATTCTAACATTTCGAACCTAAACTCCGTGAGTTTTTACTTAATTCTATCCGTTTGATCTTGGCGCCATATATCCTATTTTTTTGGGTGAATGTATTTATATGTACTTCAACATACATAAATATTTCTTTTTTGGAATCTAGTCTTCTATATCTTTGTCTATCAAATTTAAAGCTGACCGCATTGAGTTGCATGTTTTTACTTTTAAGCAAAGCTAATTTCAAAATGTTCACATGTTAGTAAACACTTGTATGTTTTACGACAAAATTTTTTCTTTCATTGACTCGGCAGCTAAAAATAAATAAAATGAGCACTGCAAAACCAGAATTTTTATTTTAAAAACCTTTTTTTGCTAGAACTATTCCTTTAAACTTTTACTGAAAATCTGTGTAAAATTTCTTAAATACATTGTACACATGACAAGGTTGCAAGAAAATAATATAAAATAATCCCCCTTATCGTGGTTGCGTTTTTCGACTTCAAATTCGACTATTTGTAGTTGATTAAAGAAATCAAACTACATTTTTCTTTAATCTAGTACAAAACGCCTGACTTTCGCCGCAAAATCGCCAATCACAATAAGGGGGAATAAAAGTGCTTCCAAATCAACAATAATCTGTAAATTGATTTTAAATTTTGACGACGTTATTTTTTTTATAAAAAAAATTTAATTTACTGCAATTTTTTTTTTATTTTTTTTTTTTTTTTGTGAGAATCTTTACAAAAAAGGGTAAAAGTACCAAGAAAATCAAAAAAGTCTCAACAAAACGTCGCAGACCGCTAAAAAGGGTCAAATTGCGACTTTAGTCGTATGAACGGTAACCCTGACTGTGCTATAGACTTTCTTATGTATATTTTTTTTTAGTACTCATTGTCATTGCGCTGATTTACACGGGCATAATTGTGCTGGCATAACATGCCAGTTTGTTGGTGAGAGAGGCAAAGAGAGCGGTTTTGCGGTTGGCATAACTTTTCAACCAGCTACAACCCCGCATTAGCAGCATAAAACCAATACATACACAACTTAAAAAACCGCAAATGTTAAACGAATACTAAAAACACTAACACACACAAAGCTGTGTATATGTATACATTTTGTGCCATTTTCTCGTGTAATTTGGAAGAGAACAAAAATTGTGCGGCTTAAAAATTGTTCTCGTCTAAACTACCTCATTGCGTTGATTTACACGGGCATAATTGTGATGGCATAACGTGCCAGTTTGTAGGTGAGAGAGGCAAAGAGAGTGGTTTTGCGGTTGGCATAACTTTTCAACCAGCTACAACCCCGCATTAGCAGCATAAAACCAATACACACACAAATTAAAAAACAGCAAGTGTTAAATGAATACGAAAAACACTAACACACACAAAGCTGTGTGTACGTATACATTTTGTGCCAGATGAATTAGTCTCGTGTAATTTGGAAAAGAACAAAAATTGTGCGGCTTAAAAATTGTTCTCGTCTAAACTACCTCATTCTCTGGTTTCTATCTCTCTGACAGCTTTTTAAACTAAACAATTTATGGCTAAAATGTCATCGTGTAGGTTCTGCCTAGTCGTAGCACTAATATTAGTTTTTTTTTATTTTCTTAAAAATGTTCAATGAATTATAATTATAAAATGCATAAATATGTGAATATAGCTAGTTAATTTCGTAGGCTTGAAATTAAAGTTCAGCTTAAAAATTTTTACTGGCAACACTGTTGCTATGTATCTACTAAACATTTCTCATCATACTATTTTGTTTTGGTTTATTTTGCTCTATCCCAGTTTCTTCTTATTACATACATACGTATCATCTATTTAACGATTTTTTTAATTTTTTCTGTAAAATGTTTCTATCATGGCCAGATGGAAAAGTGTAAAAGAAAATGATACTTATTTAGTTAGCACCTATTCCTAAATTTTAAGTAATAATAGGCAGTGTTGGTCTTTTAGTGTTGACTATTTACGCATTATACATACTTAAAAATTTGTACATACATATGTATGTATGCATGTATGTATGAATGCATACAGTTACAACACTAAAGTGCGTTGTTTTTTTTTACAAGTTTTTGCAACATACCCACAGATAGACCAATCTCTTCGGCAATTTGAGTCCAGACTTGTAACTTTATTTCACCATTTTTATAGTACGGATGATGAGTGTTATAGACGATCTCATGCTTTTTAACAATTGCTATAAAGTCGATGGTATTATCGGATGTTGTGGACGATTCACTGATACCGCTGCGTTGTGTATTTATGGATTTTACCGAACTGGAGTTTGTGTTATTGACCGAACTGCTGTTGCTAGTGTTATCGATGTTCGGGGAGGCGGCGCTTCTTAGTTTTCCAGAAGAACCCATCATTCAAGATATTTAAATTGCTGAACAAATCTAGTATAAGCAGTTTGGTTGCAGATCGTTAATTTCATCAAAATGTAGCAAAATCCAGGAGTTGTGGTGACAACTGCTGCTGGTGCGGACGATTATTTGTGTTTAGTTTAGTCCGCACATATGTACCTGTGTACATGTGCATCAGCATACATACACATGTAAAACTAAAAAAAAAGATTTCTGTTATTTTTTTTTTTTTGGCTTTGCCTGTTGTGTGTATTTTTTTTATTATTATTATTTTGTTTGCTTTTTATATTGTGCTGATGATGTGATGACGACCGCTCCGACAAAAGTTGGACACTTGAATGAGACGATTATAGATATGCGAACTAACCAACAACCACCGCTTTTGCAAATGTACGTACGTACATACATGCAGTCAACGGTGACAACGGCGGCGAGCTACGACAACAACAATACATGTGCACACTGACAGCAGTAGCTGCGAGAGCAGCAACTGCCAAAGCCAAAGCTACAACAACTACATTGTAACGACTACGAACCATGAAGAAGAAAAACAAAACTAAAACAACAAATAATCGCGCGCACAAACAAACGGCACACACAGAGTTATGAAGAAGCACCATCAACGTTAACAGCCGCAACAACAATACTGGTGGCTGCCTGACTGCCTGCCTGGCAGCCTGCCTGTTTTGCGAGAGAGTAGCACACCATCAGCGTTGAAGAGGGAAGGAGGGAGGGTTTGAGGCGCAGAATGAATTGCAGTGGCAGCAACCGCGTTGTCAAATATCTAAGTTACAGTAGTAGAATAGTACGTTGTTTCCACTGCGTCTATAAGTTTGCTTTCGTTTTTGTTGCTGTTTTTATAGCAAAATTCTTAAACCGACCGTTCACTGAAGGAAGAAACGAAACCTTCAGTTGGGTCAGTTGTTTGAGAAGATGTTAAAAAGAGTTTATTTTTTCGTTCTCAAAAAATAACAAGCAACAGTATAACAAAACAACATCAGAATCAAAACAAGTTACTTGGAGGGCAGTATGAAGATTCCTTGAATTTTAAATCTAAAGTTATAAATGGGCGGTAACGGTTTTCCATAAACTGTACTACCGACGCCAAAGGACAAATATCTGACAGTTCTAATTTTCAAATTATAGTGCTTTCTGTCAAAAGTCAACTTTTACATACATACTTACATGTATACATGTATGCAGTACATAGCTGCCCATAGAGAGAAAACCGAGAGAAATGTCTATGCGTATGTGTATTTATTTGTATAAAAAGCCGATTGATGTTCGGCACTGGCGCTTCTCTGGGCAGTCTGGATGTAGTATATTAGAAATTGAAATACGATAACTTTTCGGGCTGTTCTTACCTGAAAATCTGCTTTAATCAAAACTCTTCGAACAGTTTCGGGGTTACATGTCTTACTAAGATACTTTTCAACTTCAATCGTCAATTTTTCAGCGTTCAGGTCGGATTTTTTTTCAACTTGCGAATTATCCATTTTTTTTTAAATATTACAGTTGCAAACATTGAAATAGCAGTACCACTACATATTCAGAAAATTTTCTGAGAACAAAGTTCCTATTTTTAATTTATATTGCAATTGAAAATATCAGAACAGAAAAGAAAATGTATAAAAATTCAATTCTTGTTGTTAAAAATATTATTTAAGCCTAAAAATTGATACCCATACCCCCATACCTAAATAAGAGCGGAAAGCGTTGCGTTGACAGCAGGGTACGTATTTTCAGTACAATCAAAAAATATTTTTACATTCAAATGTACTAAAAATGCGGACCCTGTTGCTAGCGCAACGCTTGCCTCTCTTATTTAGGTATGAGGGCAGTGGCTACAGGTATGTCGCATTTTTTCCGAAATATACGAAAAAAAGCATTTTAAATGAAGGTTTAATATTTATTGCTTAGTACTTAGTCGCAAATCCTTTATTTCTTACAACTGCAGCGCAGTGACGTCATTGGGTTGACTTAATCTTGACATCGGGGCCAGGTCAGAAAATTACGCTGACCATTGCATAGCCTCAATATTGTGGACGCGAAACCACTTGTCTATCTTTTCGACTAGTATGCTTTGGGTCGTCATACTGGAAGACCCATTTAAGCAGTATTTCTTCAACACTATGTGGTAAAATTACATTCTTCACAATGTCAGCATACGCGTGCCGACCCACAACGCCAGTTATTTTTATGTTATGGGTGGGCCCCATAGTATGAAAAACAACAAAATATTGTAATTTTTGATCCACCGTAATTAACAGGACATGCTAAAGATTGTGGACGCTGAATTTATTTCCATACAGAACAATTAGCAATTTAGCATCCAGAAGTCGTCTTCTGATCGTTATATCGCTAAGTTTTAAGAGCATTGCACTTGGCTGACCTTGCTTTATAAAGGTTATTTAAAACAAATTTTCATACAAAATTTTTTTTAAAAAGTCAAGCCTTTTCAAGTTTTGTAAATAAGGCTGTTAGTATTTAACATTCAATATACAGTAAATTTATATTATTTGACTTACTTTCACTTTATTCTTCTAAAATTTTTACTTTTTGCAATAAAAAGAGAAAAGTAACTCAGTCATTTGTCACTGCTGTTTCAATGTGAACAAAAAATACGCTTTAAAAATATAATTTACCGTTATTTTCAAGTATACCAAACTTATTCCAAAAATAATTTATTACAAACAAACAGTCCTGCCAGATTGCTGTTACGTTTACAATTTTATTTAAAGCTTGTTTAAGAATGCAGTACAAAGTTTCCAAAAAAAAAAGATATACAAGTGGTACTGCTATTTTCGTGTTCCAACTGTACTTGCGAATTATCTTGTCTTACAGAACACCTCTGTATGGTTTTGTTTCTCCTGCAAAATATTTTAAATGTATGGTCTGTTCGTAAATGCATCACTGCGCTGCAAATGAAATTTAAATGTTCTAAACTGTTTCACTGAAGTGTAGATAACGTACAAATAAATGTCAAATATGGTGTACAAACATGATTCCTACTGAAACAGATTATCAACGAACTTGTATTAAATTTTAAATAAAAGTTTGTACGTATGATGCGCAGAGCAATGATGCATTTAAGAACACACCCGTAACTTACGCCTGTTTTGAATTTATATGACGATATGCACATATGTATGTATGTAATAGATTAAAAAACATCGAAATGTTTGTTTTTAAGGATAAAAATTACGATCAGGGGGAATATTTTCAAACCTTCAATCCCCTTATTGTGGTGGGCTTTCGACTTTGTTCACAACGTTTTTGAAATAGATTCAAGAACATCCCAATATTGGTTCTTTAAACTGGAACAAAAGTGTTGGAAGTCGATACGCCAACCACGATAGACCCAGATTTCGTGTTAATCAAAATACGAGATATGTAAATGAGCCTTGGTTTCAAGGCACAGTTTTATGAATTGATAATCCGTTTTATATCGAAATCGTGTACATGAAGTATGTACCGAGTAAAGGCTCAGTTAGCCGACTGTAATGTAAAGTAACTGCAACAGTAGGAAACAACTGATCGATATTGTTATGTGAAAAGTAATGAAAATGGTTATAGAGATGTAATGTAACGTAACCTACTTTTCATATAAAAATCTCGATCAGCTATTTCCTACGTTACAGTTACTTTACATTACAGTCGGCTAACTGAGCCTTAAACCGAGGGTTACCTGTGTGTGCGTGAGTGTGTTTTGTATGTGTTCTAAGTTTGTGTTCATACCCTGAAGGAAATGTCGATGGTGAAAATGTACTGAGTCGCTTTTGACTTTGTCACCAGTACTACTCTACAATTATTCCCCATATAATACTTTATGCTATAGACATTTAGCATGTGCTTGTCATTGAAAATCTACTAGTAACACTAAAACAATTGACTAGGTAGTGAATTCATAGTTCTTATGGGAACATGGAAACATACCAACCAGACATTTACTGGTACATTTCTATACCTTAATTTATGTATATTGACAAGTTGTTGCAAAATCCACCAGAAATACACCACATATGTTTTCTCTCTTTATTTTATACTGACGAGTAGAAGAGAAATTGTAGACAATGTAACTACTACTAGAGTTTTAGTGTTTACATAGAGACACTTGGCCCCAGTCTGACTGCAGGGTATGAATTTGAAATTCTTATATGTATGTATGTATTAGTGATACACGAATATTCGTATTCGAATTGTCGAATATTCCGCCATTTTCTGGCGAATACGAATATTTTTCCAAAGAAATTAAATAAATAAATGCATAAATCCTAAACTAAATTTAATAAATAAATGGATAAAAATATTAGTTTGTACGAATCCATAAAATTTTTTATAGGAATTTGTGCTTTGTATCATTTTCAAATATTATTTAATGATCATAAAATTTTGGGTACTTTTTTTTTTATTAACTTTAAAGTACGCCTACAAGAGTGTGAAGTCCTTTTTCATAACAATTTTTTAATATTTCATATTGCATATAATATTCGTATTCGCGAATATCGTTTCAAATATTCGTATTCGCGAATATCAAAAATTGTAATTCTTTACATCACTAGTATGTATGTATGTAATTCGCGAGATATTGAACCTCAATTAAAAAGAAAAACCCCTCTCGTATTCGTCGAAGAAATACTTTTCCCCCGTATGCATTTGTTCAATATTAGCGCCAAGTTTAAACGTAATAAAAGGGAGTATTAGATTTTGCTTTAATATTAAAACGGATATTTATGCAAATTCTGTTAAAACGAATTTGAGTGTAAGAGAAGCAGCGCCATCTACCGCATATTTATTTATGTGTATAGAAATAACTTTAAGCTGCACTCGTAGCTGATGCTTTGACGATGGACTACATTAAGCAACATATTGCTAAGTCTGAATTTAACTGTGACAGTTGTTTATCAAGCCAACGATTCAGTCAGTCATTCAGTCCACGACAAGAACAACAAACATTTTTTCTCTTTTCGATATACTTATGTATTTTCATTTATTTTTTAACTGTCATAAAACAAACGAGAGAGCCAGGCGGCATTACAGAGCACAGCAACAGTAGACAATTGCATATGTACATACATACATACACTGACTTTTTACAACATCCTCTTTGAATTCAATCCAAATTTAGCAGCAGCAGCAGCTAGAGCAGCTACAGCTGCAGCACAACTTTAGTAGCTGGCAGAAGCCGTTATTATTACAACTACAAATGTTACCCACTGTACGCTTTCTTGTTCTATAATATTCCCTCTTGTTGTTATTTTTGTTGTGTAGGTTTATAGCATACATATGTACATATCTAGAAAAACAATAACACAATACAGTTCTCCCTGTGTTCTGTTCTTATTGCTGACTGCCTAGGCGCCTCCTCTCCTACACCGCGCTCGCCCGCACACACAGACGCACACATTATTAGTGGGAAAAACTTTGCAGAGAACAAGAGGAGTATGTTAGCCAGCAGTGTTGTGGGTTGAGGAGGGTTTTGAGGCCGCTTCTATTTTCTGCCGTTTCTGTTTTAAAGAGTGCCTGTTCTTGCATACATACATATGTATGTATGTGGGTATATGTACATGTGTGTGTGTGTGTGTGTGCGTGCTTGTGTGAACGTGAGTGGATTTTTGCAGCAACTTTCATCGTTTTTCAGGTACTTAAGCGTACAATATAATTTTGTTTGTGTTTAGTACATGGACGCCTACTCGTCGCCGTATGCATATATACATATGTATATATCTGTACACACACATCATATATATGTCAAGTAAGTTTGACGTGCTCCTACCGCCCTAATAAACATTTTTGGAATATTTAAGGACTCTTAATGCTGCTGTTGATTTTGTTGGAATTTGATTTGAAACATACATATGTATGTACTAGGGTGATCGATTATTCGACTTTTTCCAGAATCCGGTTTTCGAATAATTCGAATATTTGAAATTATGAAAATCCCGGTTTCGGTTTTTACAGTTCAGGAAAAACCGGTCAACCGGTTTTTTTAAGTAAGAAAATTATACAAAAGTTTTGATTTTAAATTGCTTTATTAGAAAAAAGAGTTAACATTTCCTTTCCCATAATAGAAATATGTATGTATGTATGTCAAATAAGCGCTTAATAAACCTGAAATGTTTTTTATGAATAAGGCAGTAAAAAATTACTATTCTTATAACTTTTTTTATGAGTTTTTTAAAAAAAGCTAAAAAATAAGCTAAGAGCTAAATGAAAATTTTGAAGCTAATTCCAAAAAAAATTAGCTAAATTTAGCCCAAAATAAGCTAATATGTTCACGCTGACCTCTATATAAAATATGAAGCAAAATGTTAAAAAAAACTAAAAAACACTTTTTGCAAATAGATTTTGACATCCATTACACACCATAAGACATCATAAAATAATTTCGCTTCAATTTCATGCTTCAGTAAGTGTTGCCATACTCAAAAAACTTTTATACTGAAACAAAAAATACTTGGGAAAATCAACAGAACACGTTGGTTTAAGTTTTAACATAGTAAAAACTAATTTTATTGCAAAATATACAAATCATAAAGTATTCGACTCAGCCGGTTTTTATATTGTAAAAAAACCGGACTATTCGACATTCGAAAAATCAAAATTTTTAAAAAACCGACAACAACCGTATAGTGAAAAACGGAGTCGATCACCCTAGTATGTACATACATATCGTTGGTCACAAGTAGAAAGGCCCTAACTCAATTATGTAACTGTAACTAATAATAACACACTGCTACTTGAAGAAATATTACCATATAAGGACACCATTACGTGATAAAAGACCAAACAAAAAATACCCGTGTCTCCCACTTTTGCCCCAATTCATCTATTTTTTGTATGGGCCCCAAAGATTTGGGGCCTCGGTCTCATTTTTGCATTTTTCTCAGGCTCATATCTTGCAAACCTTTCGGAATTTTGATATACTCTGTTAGAACAAAAATTGTGAACATCCAAAATCAAACAAACTTCATCTTCAAGATCAAAATCGCAAAAAAAAATTTACAAAATTCTATTTATTTTACCTTTTCCCCCTGTTCAGGTACATAGGCAGCAAACAGTTCAAAATTCAAGAAAACAATCAACTACAAAAATGTACCTAAGATCTCAATAAACAACTTTCTAGAACATATAAACTTCCTAGGAATGATTCTTAACACCGTTTAGGTAGCGCTTAAGTAGCGCCAAAAGTGAAAAATTTCCGAAAATTTTTTTAATATGTTTGGAAATTTTTCATTTTTGCGGCTACTTAGCGGCACCTAAACGGTATTAAGGGCATGTGCCAAACGGTAGCTAAGTACTAGTGTAAGTAAATTTTTGACTCTAGGCTAGTAGTATTTTTGACACAACAGATAAATTTTTGACAAGCAGCAAATAAGAAGCATGGTATCATAAAAGGCAAAACCACCGCCGTCGCTTCGACCGTCGCCTTTTACATACATTCTTACGTCTCTTAAATTTAGTTAGACTGTGAAAAATGCATTGTTTATTTTAATTTGTGAAAAATTTTGCATCATTTATATAATATTATATAATTTTTTGCTACGGGAATATTGTTTATAAAAAAAATTTCTTTTAAAAAAATTGATGGTATACGGCGGCTTGTAGTCAAATTTGTTGTTTCGCCGCCGCAGCAATTTTTTCATCAGGTTCTTTCTATGCTAAAGCGAATTTGTCAAAATTTTACATTGTCAAAAAAGATATCATTTGGCACAGCAGAAAAATGAAATTTTTTCCCCACAGGCAAATATTCTTTTACCATAGTACTTTTCTACCGTTTGGCACATGCCCTAAGAATCATTCCCTGGAAGTTCATATGCTCTAGAAAGTGGTTTAGTGTGCTTTTAAAAACTTTGTGTATTTCTTAAAATTACTTTGTTAAAAACTTGGTGTAGGTATTTATTTTTTTCAGTGTAAAGCATACCTTTCTCCTCTGATATATTAGCGGAGTTCGCTGTTTCATGCAAATTGCCTTGCGTAAGTGCAAATGCAAAATATCGTAGCTTTTCTTTGGATTGTGTGTGAATTTTGTTGTTGGATTTGAAAGAAAAGCATTAAATAATAAAGGTATTCATTTCAGGTTTTTTTTTTTTTTTTTTTTTTTTTTTTTGAAAAAAATGGAAAAATCTTAGATTTTTTGCAACAAACACAGGAAAAAAAATCCAACAAAAGTTGAATTTTAAAATTCAAATTTTTTCCTGTTTTTGTTGTAAAAAAATTACATTTTTCCATTTTTGCCAACGAAAAAAAATCTGAAATGAATACCTTTAATAATAACAAAAATTAAAAATTTTAAAAACCCCCGACTTATTTCAGAAAAGATTTTATATCTTCTAAACGGCTGGGGACCGATGTTTTTCAAACATAGCTAAGAACCCTCTCGATCAAGTCATCTTTCAACCAGAAAAAACTAAATGAAAATCGGTCCAGCCGTTTGGCCTGTACGTGGACACAGCAGACACACAGATCCACAGATACACAGACACACACTACAAACTTATAACACCCCTTTTTTAGTCGGGGGTTAAAAAGAAGTCTATATGATAGAAAACTAAAAAAGGAGGAATAAAAATTAAATAAAAAATTTGGGGAACTTTTCATAGGAAACTCTGAAGAATTTCTAAAAATAATTTTTTTTTTTTTGTGAAGGCATAGGTCGTGTACAGTCAGTCACAAAACCTTTTAAAATACTGTTAATACCATCTTGGGCATATGGTCTAGTTACCCCGTCCATATTTGTGCAACACCATATTATGCAAATTTACTTTGTATAATATGTATAATAAATAAATAAATAAATAAATAAATAAATAAATAAATAAATAAATAAATAAATAAATTTTTAAATAGCTTATCTGATAGAAACTTGAAAAATAAGAAATTAAACAACAAAAAAATGGCTGCGATCAATATTTCCCGAGTTATTGGTCTTTTCAATTTTGATTTTAAATACAGTTTAGTGAAGCTGCTCCAAAAAAATCAAAATGTCATTTTAATATATTTTCATTTATTTCCTTAAAAGTTTTGTAACATAAAGTACATTGAATGTAGAACAAAGCATTACTGATCATAGAGTATTTTTCGCATACCACTTTTTTTTCTTTCACTGTATCTATAAAGAATTTAATACACCCGCTACGCATGTGTTATCGTCAGTGTTTCATTGACGACTAAATGGAAGAGAATAACAATGTGTGTGATTTTAGTTTGCACAATTGTGCCATGAAACTGACATCATTGCGCTCATTTGCACGGGCATAATTGTGCTGGCATAACATGCCAGTTTGTTGGTGAGAGAGGCAAAGAGAGTGGTTTTGGGGTTGGCATAACTTTTCAACCCCGCATTAGCAGCATAAAACCAATACACACACAACTTAAAAAACAGCAAATGTTAAATGAATACTAAAAACACTAACACACACACAGCTGTGTATACGAATACATTTTGTGTCAGATGAATTAGTCTCGTGTAATTTGGAAAAGAACAAAAATTGTGCGGCTTAAAAATTGTTCTCGTCTAAACTACCTCATTGATATATGTATATAGACATTCTGCCTTATCGTGGTTGGCGTATTTCAAATACGACTACGACTGCTTGGTAATACGAGCAGATTAAAGAAGACTTCAACAGTTTTTCTTTAATCTATTACCAAACAGTCGTATTTGAAATACGACAACCACGATAAGGCCGTTTAATTCTACATTTCTCAAACTAACAATTAGTTCTTTTATGGCAATACCGATGCCAATGAACGAATAAAAAAATATTAATAAAATTATCATAAAGTCCTCTGACTACTGCGACAAAAAGTCTTCATGTAAGCGCGCATTGGTTTAAGAGGAGGGACTCCAAAAGAGAACGTAAACATTGTCGCAGTTATGTCACCCTTCATCTAAAGGGACTCTTAGGGATCTAGCGGCAGCTTTGCTATCAGCCAGCCATAAACCAATAGCAAAGATTTCGCATTTAATTAAATATTTATTCGCCATTAACTTTCAATAATTCCTTTCGTTAATTTTCATTCAAGTTATCTTAAAAATGACCACATTTAGTTATCAATTAGAACAAATTCATCAAAAAATATCGATCAAAGATGAAGACCGTAAACCTTATACGGAATTATTTGATACTGTAAAAAATTGGCTGACGAATGCCATGTGCGATATTGATCCACTCTTTAAGACATTGTTTAAAGGCACCCAATTATTTGGTAAGTTATACAAATTCAATATTATTTAAAATTGTTCAAGATTATATGTATTTAATGATATAAATTATATGTTACAAATAATTATTTTAATGCTAATTTAAAAAATTTATTGTTTTTTTTTTTGTTTATTAAGGTTCAATTAGACCTGCAATACCTTAATGTGCTATAGCCATAACCATAAATAGGTGGTTTTTTTTTAGAGGTATAGAACTTCGAATTGAAATAAAACACAAGAAAATCGTTTTAATGTCCATCAATTTGGCTTTATTGGAAGGATAATTTTATGCCACTAATGTTTAAATATGATTTCGGGCATGTGGCCGCCGCGGCTGGCTCGAATAAAGCCAATTCTACAGGTCCAATTTTCAACCACTTTTTCGAGCATATGGGGCCGTATGTTGGCAATAACGGCACGAATGTTGGCTTCCAAGTCCCCTAACGTTTCTGGTTTGTTGGCGTAGACGAGCGACTTCACATATCCCCAAAGAAAATAATCCAATGGTGTCAAATCACACGATCTTGGTGGCCAATTGACAGGTCCATACCGCGAAATTATGCGCTCATCGAATGCTTCCTTCAATAAATCGATTGTGACGTGCGCTGTGTGGCATGTAGCGCCGTCTTGTTGGAACCACAACTCATCCACATTCATGCCATCCAATTCGGGAACAAAATAGTCGGTTATCATGGCTCTATACCGGTCTCCATTAACGGTAACTGACTCTCCAGCATTATTTCGGAAGAAGTATGGCCCAATGACTCCACCAGCCCATAGAGCACACCAAACAGTCAGTTTTTGTGGATGTAATGGCGTCTCAAGGGTCTCACGTGGATTCTCTTCACTCCAAATGCGGCAATTTTGCTTGTTGACGTAGCCATTCAACAAAAAATGAGCCTCATCACTGAACAAAATTTTGCGATGAAAATCAGCATCGAGATCAATCTCATTTTCGGCCCATACACCAAAATCACGACGCATTGCATGGTCTCGCGGCTTTAATTCTTGCACAAGCTGGATCTTGTAAGGTCGCAAGCCAAGATCTTTGCGCAAAATCTTCCATAAAGTTGATGGACAAAGCTCCAATTGCTGTGCACGGTGGCGAATCGATTCATTCGGGTCCTCTTCAACACTTTGCTCTACAGCGGCAATTGTTTCTTCGGTGCGCACTGTTCGACGTCTCTGCGGATGCGTATTATCACATAGAGTAAACGTAGTGCGAAAACGATCCATGGTTAACCGAATTAATTGCTCTGATGGACGATTATGTCGACCATAAAATGGACGGAGCTTGCGGTAAACTTCGCGAACTGAACCATTATTTTCGAAATAAATTTGTACGATTTGCAAGCGTTGTTCTTTTGTCAACCTGTTCATGATGAAATGGCAAACCAAACTAAATATTAATCACTTGACAGCTGACAAAATGGCCGCCAGTTAAAAAAGTGATGCCAACTTAAAGTTCTATACCTCAATAAAAAACACCCATTATATGTATTTGCTTCACCTATTAGGGCTGGCGTAAACATACAATTAACAGCCATATGCTTATTCTTTATTAATTTCCAGTCGTAAAACAGTTCTGGGCTGGGGAACAGCTCTCGAGTCATCGTAATTATTTCTTCAAGCTCGTTTGTGTTGTTCGGCCTTCGAAGGTTTTGCGTTTCACTCGCACTTCCCAGCAAAAAATTACACATTACCATCACAACTACTTGTCATATAATGACTTACTTTTCTGATTGCCAAATTTCATTACTCGCTTACAAATGTCATTACCTAAAATGTAAAAAAATTATGTACAAGTTGCTATATGAAGAGAATGATTTTTTCAGATTAAATAGATTACGTGAACAAGTTTTCAAATAAAAAAGGTAAGCACTTCTCAAGAATCGATTATTTTAGTCTCACGCCTTGTTAAAATCATTAAGTTGGTAATCCAGTAAGGCACAGCTTCCACCAAAAATGCTTAATTCCAAACTCGATTACCTTTTTTGAAAAATGTTGCTGGGTTGTTAATGGTTACCGCAACTAACTGCAAAAAACTCAAGGAGTTGATCTTGGAATCTCCTACTTCCTATACATATGTAGGTCGTTTGCAGCAACCGAAGGAAGCTTCTATACGTGGGATAACCTGGTTCTTTTCCATTTGGAACAGAAGAGTTTAAAAAAAATTATTCATTTCAAAAGTGCTTGCTTTCTAAATAAACAAAACGAACTAAAAGAAGTAAAAACATAAATACAAATTAAAACTTACGAAACAATCCATATGCCGAATCGATATCAAATGGAGGACCTGTCCCACAATATCTACAACGTTCGGCTTGTCGCACACTTACATTTGAAACAACCACAAAACATTAAAATTTATTTTGTTTTGAATGTAATTGTGCGAACGTTGTCGACATCGTGGGATTGGCCCTAAATATTTCAACAGGGGTCTAATCGTCGCTTTCGATAACGAGCTGATTCGATCAGTTTTTTTAGCTTGAAATAGCATTCGCTATCGAACAATGTAATAATATGGTTCGATATCGAATGCCATAATCTCAAACTGAAAAAAACGTGATCGAATCAGCTCGTTATCGAAAGAGACGATATTTAATTTCACCTAGGAAATGAAAAAAAGTGAACGGATAATCAGCAAACAGCTGTTCATTTCGTTATAGCAAGTCATCTATAATTAAACCAGCTGTGTTCTGTAAATCGCGAGTTTTGAAATCATACGATTTCCAAAATTTAAAAACTGCTGTTTGACAATTTAATGAAAACATTAAAATCAATTAAAAAGATGCAATAAGTCACCTTTTTAATTTAGTTCCTTCAAGAAATAATATTATATTATATTAATATTATATTATATTAATATTATTTTTTGAATTTGAAGTCTACTGATGTATTGCTTGAACAGCAAAGAAATTCATTTACAAGTGCTTATCAAACAAAAAAATTATTTTAATTATAAGTAATTATAATTTCATTATCATATTTTTCTTGAACAAATTTTACAAATTTATTTATCGTTTGATAGAGAAATTAATCTAATCTCATTACTTTTTATTCCATTAGGAAGTTATTCGAATAACGTTCGAATTTTAAAGCCTAGTGAATTCGATATCTCGATTTTACTAGAATTTCCGTTTTCAATCAATACTGATTTTAATCGAGAACGTCCTGGATTCGTAGTACTTTCAAGTAACCATTGGAAGAATGAATTGAACGGGCAAAAATATAGTAAATTCTTCAATAAGGAGAATCGTTTAAGTAGCACGGAATTGCAAAATTGGATAAAAGATATAATTAAAATCGCATTGGAAACCAAACCTTTACCATCGCCGAGATATAATATTACACACAGCCTTTGCAAAGTAGCTCAAAACATTTACGCCAAAGACACCGATAAGTCTATAACTATTTCTATTGACTTTGTGCCTTCAATTGTTATGGAAAAGTTTTCTATTACGCCAAAAGATCGAACAAATAAATTGCACAACATGAAATCTTTTTTGGCTATACCAAATTATTTGGTAGGATTTGGACCCCAATCCTGCAGAAAAGATGTCTTTCAAATCGTTAACCAAACGGAAGAACGGAAACTATTGTGGAATAAAAATAACTTGAAAATTATTTATCGCTTGTTGAAATCAATGCGTGATAACCAAAAATTGCCCCGAGTAAAAAGTTATTTTCTTTGTGCCGTATTTTTATTAGAGGTTGAAAAGCAACAAGATGACTTTTGGTTGAAACCTGTCGGGGATCTCTTTATTTACGTAAGTAAAAAAAATTTAATAAAATAAATAAGTTTGGCAAAAAAAATTATGTTTTCGATTTCCACAAACAATTTTTCTTATTTTCAAATGAGCAAAACACTTCACGTAAGTTGTTTTGCTCCAAAACATGTTGAAATTTGTCAATGCAACACTGCGTTGCTGGCTGAAACTTCGAAAAAAATCCACAATATGCTGAAAAAGATGGCACTAATAGAAAATATGCAATTAACAAATTTCAAAGTGTTTTGAGCAAAACAATTGTTTCGCTCATAGTGGAAACGTACTATTAAATCCCAAATCCATATGTATATATTTTACGGGCATGTTCTTCTGACACTAGCATATCGCATAACATTTTCGATTGTGAGTTGAACTCGCAAGAGAGGTGCTCTGCAAATCGCAATCGCAAGGCTCTATTGGCGAGCTCAAATCGCAAGAGTATACGGAAGCGAACTAATTAATGAATTTAGCCTAAACCAAACTTTCAAAAGAAACACTAAAATGGTTAATAACTGAAAAGAAATATCTTTATAAAATTTAAAGTTATATCGTGCCATAACCGCCAAAAAAGGCTTAAGCGGCATTATATTCGAAATTGATTTTTTGACCAATATCGATCATTTCCGATCGTAAATAATATATGTTCGTCAAAAAAAAACTAAGTCCAAAAAATGTGTCGATTAAGCTTTTTTGGAGGTTTATGGCTCGATATATGTTTTTTTTTTTTAATTTGGTCTTTGCATTATTTATTTATACACTGACGATTTTAACAATCAATATGGAAGTCGCAAGCAAAACTCATGAGTTACAGAACATGTAGAAACTTGTTTGGCGATTTGCAACTCACATGCGATTAAAAAACCATGCGAATGTCAGAACATACATATGTACATATGTACCTGTTAGACTAAAATATAAGTTCAGTTTCCGTCTTATTTGGTTTAATTAAATATCCGGTAGAGACAAATTTTTGAGATTTCTGCACTACTTAGTTTTGACGAATACTATCTTCGCTTTCCACAGTAAAGTAGATTTTTTTTTAATGAGTTTTTCTATTTTTTCGTATTTAGATGATGAAAAAATTACATGGATATTTTCAAAGCGGTATTTTACCATATTATTGGGATCCCCAATATAATTTGTTAAGCATTTTAAAAGAGCAAGAATTATCAGATTATGCTAAAATTTTGTACGATGTATATTCTAAGCTGGAAAAAATTTCATTACAAAAGTCCGTGCATTTGGAACAGGTGGCTCCTTTTTTCAAGGTATGAATGTTTCCATCAATAATTTATTACACCTTAATTATAAAAATTATTAAGGCTTTGTAAAAGCTTAAATTAGACGTGCTATAGCTAGCCATAATGCCATAGACATAAACAAACCAAAATGCAATTGATTTCTATGGTAATGGTTATAGTGTTATGGCGAGTCACCTATAATCAAATACAGTGGTGCCCACAAGTTTGGTTCGAACAGCTATTTTCTATGGTTATGACACGTCTGTCTGATGAACCTAAATGCTTAATAAGCAAAATTTTGAAATTTTTTTAAAAACCCTTTATAAAGCCTTAATAACTTTCATAAATTATGCTTTATATATTATCAGCCTTATTTATAAAAATTATTAAGGCTTTATAAAGGTTTTTTAAGAAAAAATTTTATGAAAATTTGTTTTAAAAACTCTATAAAGCCTTAATAAGTTTTATAAGTAAGGCCGTTTTATATATATATGTATATATATATATATATATATATATATATATATTATATTATTCTTATTTTATTTTTATTTATTTTTTTTACAGACAAGTTATTAAGAAGCCAAAATATGCTTTTATATAATAAAATACATGAATAAAAATATTTATGTATGGTTTATTTGTAAGAATTAAAAATATTACTTTCATACATAAAAGTGAATTGAATTTGAAATAAATGTATAATTACTATTTTTGACAAAATTAAATATGTATTAGTTTTTATTTGCAAAGCAAATGTAAAAATATATTTTTTTCCTGTTTGGCAAAACATTTGATTTAAAAATTTTCCCCCCATTTATTGTATGGAAAAGTCTCCTCAACTGCAGTAAAGTTCCGTTATAACGGGGACATGCTGTGATAAATTTAACACATGTAAACAAACAATTCCATTCAAATTAGCTTTACTTAATCGTGATTAGCGTATTTCGACTTCTACTACGACAATTTGGTTCTGGGGATTAAAGAAAAACTGTTAATTTTAAGTGTTCTTTAATCTATTACAAAAACGTTTTACTCGAAGTCTAAATATGCCTACCATGACAAGGGAGAATATTTATTCGTCATTAACTTAAAATTAATTTTTTTCATTAATTTTCATTCAAGTTATCTTAAAAATGCCAACATTTAGTTATCAATTAGAACAAATTCATCAAAAAATATCCATCAAAGATGAAGACCGTAAACCTTATACTGACTTATTTGATACCATAAAAAATTGGCTGATGGATGCAATGTGTAATCTTGATCCTCTCTTTAAGAAATTGTTTAAAGGCACCGCATTATTTGGTAAGTCATACATATACAATCACCCCTATCGTGAATATTTTCTCTCTCGAAATTATCCACTTTTTACCGAATTGCAATCGTGAATAATATTCCCCTTATCGTGAATAATAATTTCCACGTGAATTTTTTCACTTTTGCCTTGGTTTTTTCACTTTATTTTTGCAGGCGAACTGAATTAATACATGGACTAATTTTGATATTTTCCTTCGAATTATATATTAAAAGTTTTAAATACATAATATTATATATTTTTAGGACAAGATTAGTAAGTAACCTTTACGATTGTTAACAATAATAATTGCATAGAACTTTTTTTTCCACTTGCACGTAGAATATATAAAAACACAACTTTAAAATTAAAAAAAAATTTTATTTGGAACGTAAAATTTTTGTGTTTCTTGATATTAAACTAAAATTTTGTCTGATTTTTAATTAATTTCTAAGCTTTACAAATCTTCCCTCCTTGACATTGACTGGAACTGATTTCACGTGTGATTCCCGATAGCATTACTAGAAAGAAAAATTTTTAGGTTCCAAATGAAATTTTTAACTTTATTTAGTATACCACCGTTGTGCACCACTATAAAATTTACTGTGTGTGAACCAGGGAATTATTGTTAACAATAGTTAGTAAGCTTTCAAAACTTTAAAAATAAATATTTATAATTTTTAAATAAACAATTCGAAGTAGAGGTGGAAAACTATCCATAGTGTCACTATCGATAGTTTATAAAACAATATATTGATTCAAGACTATCGATATATCGACGATACTATCGTGATAGTGTGGAAGTTGTATGGTTCTCGTATAATCTACATGTTTATTTGCACTTAAAAATTCAAAACAAAATATTTTTAAATAAAGCAAAATAAAATAGAATTTTATTTGTCAGTTCAATAAATAACAAAATAACAATTATATGAAAAATAAGTAAGATCAGTGGAAGAAATTTTCCGTCATCCAGTTATTTTTGTTTATGAAAAGTAACATATATCGTTGGCTTAATATAAAAAGGGCCTAACTCAATTTTTTTCGAAATCGTGTTTTTAATGTTTTCTGGGCAACAACGTATAATTGCATCCTCTTTGAAGATCTTAGTCCGTTACACTTCAAAATCAAGGACTTATGGCAACTTTAAAAACTATATCTGCATGTAAATGCTTTATTTTTTCTTCAGTTTTTTGCTTCTGTAAAATATCGAAAATTTGAGTTAGGCCTTTTTTTATATTAAGCTATCGATATAGATGTTTTTTAGTGGTGTACCATTTACTTATCAATAGTGACTAAAAATATCGATTGTTTTCAAGCCTTTAATAGTCGATTAATTAAAACATCGATAGTCACAAAAAAGAATTAACTATCGATAGTGCCATCGATAGTTTTCCACCCTTAATTCGAAGGAAAATATCGAAATTATTCCATGAATCAATTGAGTTCGCCTGAAAAAATAAAGTGAAAAAAACAAGGGGAAAGTGAATACATACATATATTTATACAGATTTTTTTTTTATATATATATGCTAAAGAAATTCATGAGAATATTCAAAAGTCTCGCAAACTGTGCAATTGTGCATTTTTATGTACACTCGTAAATAAAATGTCAAAAATTGTATGGAAATTTATGTATTTACACAAACCTGATTACTTTACCCAACAATTTTCACTCGTAAACTTAAGCTGTGCAATTGTGCATTTATTAAACTACAACTTTTTGATTTTTTTGCTTCCTTGAGGCATTTTTAGATACACACACACTTTTTATTTTTATAGAAATATATAAATATGTACATATTTAATTTAAAAACTACTTGAAATTTAATTTTTTATTTTTATTATATTAACTTTTTTGACATTTCATTCAAATTTACTTAACTGTTTGCACAAAAGTTGAAAAGGTGCTTCATGAAACAAGTCTCGCAAATTTTGCCCAATTGCACAAATGGGAATTTTAGAGTTCTCATGAAAACCCTTATTATATTATGTAATACACATTTATTGTTATATTTTTTTTTCTGATAACCAACTATTGTATTAAATTTTAGCCATAGAAATGTACTCTAGTAATACGATTTTGGCCTCGCAGGCTCACTGTATTACAAAACATATTCACGCTACATTTACACATGAAACTACTTTCTTGAAATTTCTGTATACGTATTATGAATAAAAATTTTAATGAAATAAATGACTCGTGAAAATTTCTTGTTAACTTTCATAGGAAAGTGAAAGTTCATTTTAAAGATGTCGACGAAAAATAAAGTTGAAAAAAATTGTTTTGTTCACTTCTTAATTAGAGTTACCAAGAATGTCACGTTACCTACACAAATTCATAAGGCAATACATTGGGAATAATTATTACTGTTAATATTGTAATAATATTATTGTTTTCAAAAGGCATGAATGGCCTTCTTCCTGTACATTTGAACGTAAGATATTCAGGGCTATCATGAATAAAATTTCGCGTGAAATTTTTCCCGGGGAACAATTTCAACTAATAGCAAGTAATAGGGAAAACAAAAAATTCTAATTGGAAAAGGGAGAAATTTCACGCGGAATTTTATTCATGATAGCCCTCATTACCCCTTATTCCAGTTGTCGACATCGACGTCACTTTAACACAATTCCAAAAAATTGGGGCTAGTTTACTCGTACTCGAGAATAATTTTGTGCTACTGACAATCTATTTCCGTTCCCTAAGGTATAAAAAATAGCATAAACCTGCCAACAGGAGTCAGTTATTTTGAACATATACAAGCCCCAATTTTTTGGTATTGTGTTAAGTGACGTCGATGTCGACAACTGGAATTTATAATATCTATTTACCACAATCATTTATATTTGTACAAATCTTTAAAGGGGGTAACACTGTTAAGCTTTTTTTCATTTTACTTTCTGAAAACATCAAAAATTTATGGCTCGATTATGGACGGCAACCGAACTTCAGTTGCCTAGTTAACTAGCAACGCAACTGAACTTAAAATTGGCATTATGTATGGCAACTTCCTCCAGTTGCCAAAAAGTTATCGAAAATACGATTATGACAGTATGGCAACTGAAAATAATTAAACAAAAATTTAAAATATAAGAAATACAAGTGCTAAAAAAGAAAATTATTAAGTAATAGTGTTTAAACATTACTTATCATAAAAATGATTAGTTAAGTGGAATTAATTTTTGATGAAGAAAAGAAAGTACAAAATGTTGAATGTATATTAGACGGCTCTTTAGAATTACCGCATCTACTGTGGGTATATGTTATTTGCTAAAATAAGTTTTAAAAATCTCTTTTTTTTAGCTTTAATGCATATTTTCTTTAAATATGCATACTTGAAAGTCGAAAATAAAAATAATATTGCAATTACTTCTTAATTTTTCCAATTTTTTGCTTTTAAAACTACGCAGCAACTACAAATTTGTGGTTGCCAATATGGCAACTGAAATTGCCAGATTTTGGTTGCCAGTTGCCATCCGTAATACCGTTTCGGCAACTAGCAACGCAACCAAAGTTCGGATGCCATCCATAATCGAGCCATTACTTTCTTGAAAAAATCGTTGAAAGCTGACTGGAAATTAAAAACAATTAGGGCTATCATGAATAAAATTCCACGTGAAATTTCTCCCTTTTCTAGTTAGAATTTTTTGTTTTCCCTATTGCTATTAGTTGAAATTGTTCCCCGGGAAAAATTTCACGCGGAATTTTATTCATGATAGCCCTGAATAAAAAGTGAAAAAATTCACGTGGAAAATATTCACGATTGCAATATGGTGAAAAGTGGAAATATTTTGTGGGATAAGGAAGATATATTTTTTAAATTTATTTGTTTAACTATCGGGTATGCTCTGTGGGGTTATTATGTAATCCGAATCTTCGGAAATGTGTTCGAATTGTAATGTTAATAACATGCAAACAGTTTCCGTTTCGAATCGAATTACATGATCAGGGCTATCATGAATAAAAATCCGCGTGAAATTTTTCACGAGGAATAATTCCAACAAATAGCAACTAGTAGGGAAAACAAAAAATTCTAATTGGAAAAAGGGAGAAATTTCACGCGGAATTTTATCCATGATAGCCCTGAATAACCCTGAATATTTTACGTGAAATTAAATCGTTCGTAATTGCCATAGCATTGTTATAAATGTATATTTGAAAAAGTTCCTTGGCAATTTCGCATGTTTAACTTAACCAGTATATAAATAGATTGGGCCTATTCGCAGTTGGCGTATTTATACTTCGGCTACGAGGCGATTAAAGAACAAATGTTGCGGTGTTCTTTAATATATTCACCCTTATTCCAATTGTCGACATCGACATCACTTTAATACAATCCACCCAATTATGAATAAAATTTCGCGAGAAATATCTCCCTTTTCCAATTAGAATCAGGGCTATCATGAATAAAATTCCGCGTGAAATTACTCCGTTTTCCAATTAGAATTTTTTGTTTTCCCTATTACTTGCTATTCAGAACTATCATGAATAAAATTCCACGTGAAATTTCTCCCTTTTCCAATTAGAATTTATTGTTTTCCCTATTACTTCCTATTAGTTGGAATTGTTCCCCGTGAAAAATTTCACGTGGAATTTTATTCATGATAGCCCTGATTAATTGGAATTGTTCCCAGGGAAAAATTTCCTGCGGAATTTTATTCATAATTGGGTGGAATACCAACAAATTGGTGCTTGTGTACCCGTTGTCGAAAAGAACTGACTCCTGTTGGCAGATTTATGTTCAGGGCTATCGTGAAATTTTTCACGGGGAATAATTCCAACTAATAGTAAGTAACAGGGAGAACAAATTATTCTAATTGGAAAAGGGAGAAATTTCATGATAGCCCTGGTTATTTATTTTCTAGACCTTAGGGAATATAAATAGGTTGTCAGTAGCGGAAAATTGTGTGACGTCGATGTCGACAACTGGAATAAGGGTGATTATAAAAACGTCGCAATAAACTACAAATACGAAAATCTCTTATCGTGTATGGAGTATTACAACTTCGACTACGACGTTTTTGTAACATGTTAAAGAACAACGCAAAATGTTTTTTAATACAGAACCAAAATGTAGTCGATGTTGAAATACGCCAACCATGCACGAAAAGGCCCAATAATTCCAGTATGGTAATTCTTGACTAAATTTTAATGACATTTTTTTTATTCTAATAGGAAGTTATTCGAATAACGTTCGGATTGCAAAGCCCAGTGAATTCGATGTCTCGATATTATTGGAGTTTCCATTTTTAATTAATGCAGATTTTCATGAAATACGTCCTGGATTCGTTGTTCTTTCAAGTCCACAAAGGAAAAAAGAAGTGGACGCAGAAAAATATGCCGAACTCTTTAAGAAGAATCGCTTAAGTAGCAAGAAACTACAAATTTGGATTAAGGGACTAATTCAACTCGTGTTGAAAACTAGACCTTTACCATCTTCGGAATATAAAATAAAACATACCTTTTGCAAAGTAGCGCAAAACATTTACGTGCAAGACACTGATAATTGCAGAGCTATTTCAATTGATTTTGTACCTACAATCGCAATGGAAAATTTTTCTACTACTGTAAAAAATCGGATAATAAAAATAAACATGTTTGGTTTTGGTGTACCAAATGATTTGATGGCATTTGGTCCCAAATGCTGTAGACGAGGAGTTTTCCAAATCGTTAATCCAACGGAAGAACGCAAACTATTGTGGGATAAAAATAACTTGAAAACTGTTTATCGCTTATTGAAGTCATTGCGTGATAATCAAAAATTGCCCCGACTGAAAAGTTATTTTCTGACGGCCGCATTTTTATTAGAGGTTGAAAAGCAAAAAGATGAATTTTGGTTGAAACCTGTTGGGGATCTCTTCATTTATGTAAGTAAAAAAATAAAAAATTAAAAAAAGATAAGTTTTCATCAGTTTGCCAAAAACAAAAAATAACAGCAACGTTCGGTCTATAATTTACATTGACAACAAATTTTCTTATTGGGCCTAATTGCGGGTGTCGTAGTTCGACTACGACACTCTTATTAATAAGGTAAATTGTATTGTAGTTTTCAATATAAATTTTAAAACGATCCTATTCCTTCGACATTGTTGAACACAAGGAGGCATAACATAACTTCTCAAAACAAACGTCCTCTAAAATTGTAGTCTTATTTCATATGAAATAAAAAATATTGCATTTTAAAGACCCAATGAAATAAAATAACACACACCCCATTATTAAGGGGACTATGTATTTCGTTCGATCAAATATTTATATTGGAAACAAAAACAAATTTCAGTTTTGGTGTTTTCTTTTTAATTTGTAAAAAATAATTTTCTTGCTTAAGAATTTTTGTTCGTTTCTGTTTTAAGAAACTCCACAGTAGACTTCGAACCAAAACGAATGTAATTGACGAAAGTTGTCTTCGCTTTACCACATTTTGGTCCTACATTAAAGTACAAAAACTTCGTAGTCATTCGAAGTATGCCAATCACGATAAGTGAGAATTTTCTTCCTACACGATTGGATATGCATTTTCTGTTTTTTTATTTTTTTTTTATTTTTCATTTTAGATGTTGAAAATGTTACTTGAACATTTTCAAGGACATAATTTACCATATTATTGGGCTCCCGAGTATAATTTGTTAAACATTTTAAAAAATGAAGAAACACACTATTATGCTACAATTTTAGATGATGTATTTTATAAGCTTGAAAAAATTGCATTACAAAAGTCCGTAGATTTGGAACAGTTGGATTACTTTTTCAAGGTAATTTTAATAAGGACATTGATAGTTGTGTATCATGTTAATTTTTTTATTTTATTTTTTTTTTACAGACAAGTTATTAAGAAGCCAAAATATGTTTTGATGGTTGAGTGCAATCATAAATAAAATTCCGCGAGAAATTTTTCCCGGGGAATAATTTCAAACAATAGCAAATAATAGGGAGAACACAAAAATTCTAATTTGAAATGGGAGAAATTTCTCGCGGAATTTTATTCATGGTTGCCCTTGATAATGACATAAATAAAAATATGCATGCCTTATTTGTAACAATAAAAATAATAATATTTTTATACATACTTAAAAGTAAATTGAATTTAAAATAAATGTATAATTATTATTTTTGAAAGAATAAAATATGTACACATTAGGTTTTATTTGCATAATAGCTGACCAAGGCAAACGTTAAGACATGTTTCCTAAAAAATGAGATCCTTGAGCTATGGTGGAGTTCCGTTATAACGAATTTATCACGTATAACAAACAATTTCGTCCAAATTAGTACGTTAATATAATATCGAACGTTATTAGCTATAAGTGCACTGAATTTTGTGACATCTTCTAATAAAAGTTTTCGTAACAAAAATTTATATTTTGAAAAATTAAAAATGGGAAGTAATGCCGAAGGGAAGTACTTTTGCATTCCATAGCAAAATGTTTGTAAACTCTTCTATTAAATAAATTTAATTGGAGAAAGTAAAGTGAGCTTAAAATTAAGTAATGGAATTATGAATTAAATTTTATATAGACTTACAAAAAAAAATGATAACATGTTAGACATGATATCATAATCACCCCTATCGTGAATAAAATGTGAAATTTTTGTTGCCATGAAATTTTCATTCCCCATGAAGGGAAATTTGCAATTGTGAATTTCATGGGAACGTTTGTTCACGCTATCAATGCGTAGTGAATGTAAAAAAAGGGAAGAAGACTTTTAAAGCTTCAAAATTAATTGAAAATCAAACAAATTACGTTTAATAATCAGCCCAATCATGAACAAAAATTCCGCGTGAGTTTTTTCCCTTTTCTCCTACTATGAATATGTTTTTACCAAATGCGGAAATAAAAAAACTCCAGGGGGAAAAAGTAGGTATTATGAACGCAATTGAATTTGCTTTTTTTCACTAAAAATCTTTCCCTGGCAAAACAGAAGGGAGTTTACATAAAAACATATTTAATACTCAATTAAAACAAAATGTTTATACATAAACTTGTATTTTATAGTTCTTTTATTTGGGATAACAGAAATAATACCCAAACAAATCGTTTATAAACTTATTTTAACTTATTTTTTCAAGTTGGTGAATTTTAATAATTTTCTTTACTCTCTCACTCAAAAAAAGTGAGAAAAAAAAAATGTCAACAAACAAGCTTCGTAATGCGATGCCACATATTACTCTTTTGTTCCTAAGGAATTTATGATTGGAGGAATGTTTTCTCTAGAAAATTATTTTCCGTGAGAAATAAATTCCGAGCGAATATTCATGATTGGGCTGAATAAGAAATAAACATATTTTGGGTTTCAAATGAAATGTTATAGTGTTAGTTGTGTTTTTGTTTCCGGCGCCATGAAAAAAAAATTTTAGTATACAACAGCCATAAAATTTACGGCATGTGAACCAAAGAGATTCATATTCAATGAAACAATGTGTTCCAAAGAATTATTGTTAAAAATCGTGGACATTATTTATTGATCTTGCCCTAAAAATAGTTATTCATAAGTTTTAATATATAATTGCTAGTATAATATTAAAACTAGGCAGTGTATTAATTCAGTTCGCCTGCAAAAAATAAAGTGAACAAAACGAAGGGAAAAGTGAAAAAATCCATGTGAAAAATATTATTCACGATAAGGGGAATCAAGAAAGGTAACACATTTTAGGGGAAAAATTATTCACGATTGCAATTTGGGGAAAAGGGAAAATATTTCGAGGGAAAAACTGTTCACGATAGGGGTGTATAGTTCTCTAGAACAATCAATTATCTTCCAAATTTAATATATTTCATCTGCGAATTTTTTGCGAGTTTAAAAAAATAAATTTTTTCAACTGCGTGCCAAATTCAGAATTATTCAATATGTGGCTATAGAAACACGACGAAATTGACAAAAGAGCGGCTATTTTTACGTCCCGAAAACTTTAAACGGTATTTAAAAGAGCATTCACGATTATTTTGTTCAAATATGGCGTGATAGTTTCAGAAATTTGAAAGTTTTTGAGAAACATCATGCTGTTTGGCTTAAAGACTTTACTTTGATCAGAAAATTTGAAACTCAGTGTGCCTTCATTAAGTCGAAACCAGGACGACCGCAAAAATCTGAGAGAACAAAACGACTAGTTGATGAAGAAATGGCAAATGGTGGCATTTTGAACCCATGTATATTACATTTAGTTGGCGGTTTGGAAAATCAAATTGTTGAATGAAATAATTTTTAAACATGTAAAGGATTGCATTTGTATACTTGTTTGTATAGCCAAAACAAATATGCCATGGTATGTACCATATAATTGTAGTGTGAGCGACAGAACTAGTATAAGAGTTATTGTGTGTGTGTGCTTTTCCAAATTACAGTACAATTAAAAACTGATAAGAGCTTATTGTATTGCTACTGAGCAACTGGTTTGTATCTGTTTTTGCTCAAAAATACATAATACAAATATATGAAAAAACCACTTGAAACAAATACATGATGAGCAGATGTGCGTTCGGACGTTCGTTATGTTTTTTGTGGCTCAGCCAAGTATATAGAGTAGTCTCCTGCACAAGACATCTTATAAGAACTTTCAAGATATGAGGGATTATTCAAATGCTTTACTACAGCGAAATCTTATAAAACAAACGTTAACAACACTGTTTGCAGGAAATTTGTTTTAGTATTGTAGGTATAAGAGTAAAGAAGAAAACACTTCCTGACGGAAGAATTTGTGATACTTGCTTCTTTCTACGCATGAGCGCGGGTACAAACGTCATGCATGTATGTGTGTATGATCTTTTATTTTTCTGAGCACATGCATTAACATTAGTTGTATGCGGTTAATCACATAGATTGCCATCTACATATTACACACACACTCAAACGTACAATATGAAAAATAACAAGCATACACTAATCAACAGTACTTCTTTTGAGTGTTTCTCGTGTTTTAGATTTGGCAGTTTTTCTTGAAACAGTTATCTTCAATTCTCTTTTAAAACTGCTCGTTTGTTTACACTCAGACGGTTTCTTGTTTAATTTTCCTATTGTTTTAATGCTGCGAATGAAATAACAAAAGAGAATTGAAGTAACTTCTCTGTACAAGCAAGTCGGTATCCCTCTTCTTTCTTTCCTCTCCCATAAACTGAGACGCTTCAAGAAAAACTGCCGAGTGTAGAACATGAGTTTGTTTTGCTGTCTTGGCGACATCGCTTGTTAATACTGATATACACGTACACCAATACATCCATCGTGCTTCGCTTATAGTACGACAGCATTTATTATTGGTTTAGTATAATACATGCGACATGAATACATTTAAAAATCATACGTTTTTACATTTGAAGACTACGCAGCTCTCTAATATAGAGAGAAACAATTTTGCTCTAAGAGTAATCACACATACATATCGTGTGTAATATTTTTGTGTTTGCATTTACTTACATATAAGTATGTAAGTGAAATTTTGCTTTTATGCATTCATTCATCAAGCCATGTACATTCAGCACTTTTTCGGTCACTCTCTCTTAAGTGTTCACCAAAAATCAAATCCAAAAAATCGTTCAATCAGTCCACCCGTTTGGCTGTAATTAATTTTGGCCAAAAGAGGGGGACAATTTCCTGTAGTGCGTCCGAGTAAATGATCGGTAAGTATATGGAAAAATCATGATATAAATATAGAGGGCTGGGCTGTCAAATATGGCGATTTCGCGATTTTCAAAAGTAAATCGTACCAAAACTCGTATAAGAAATAAAAACAATTTGATTTAATGATTTTTCTTATAGTATCTAATGCGTTTTGAGTTTGGATCAGAAAAATTTACAATAAATAATTTTTGGTTCTAGTTTTGGCGACTTTCTGATAAATTTTGATACGATCATTTGAGTGTGGCCTTCGAAAAATTTTCATCTCGATCGCATTGTGGCTGATCTGCCACAGATAACTGTATATTCTTGCGGTTCTTTTGTGGAATTTCGGTGACAACCACGTTGCTATGGGTGTGTTCGTAAATGCATCACTGCTCTGCATCATACGTGCTAACTTTTATCTAAAATCCAATACAAGTTTTCTGATAATTTGCTTTATGGCTCTATTATGGATGGCAACCGAACTTCAGCTGCCGAGTTAACTAGCAACGCAACTGAACTTGAAATTTGTATTCAGGGCTATCATGAATAAAATTCCACGTGAAATTTCTCCCTTTTCCAATTAGAATTTTTTGTTTTCCCTATTCCCCGTGAGAAATTTCACGCGGAATTTTACTCATGATAGCCCTGATTATGTATGGCAACTTCCTCTAGTTACCAAAAAAGTTATCGAAAATACGATTATGACAGATTGGCAACTGGAAATAATATAAACAAATATTTAAAATATAAGAAATACAAGTGCTAAAAAGAAAACTATTTTGTAAAAATGCTTAAAAACATTACTGATCATAAAAATTATTAATTAAGTGAATTAATTATTGGTGAAGGGAGTGATCTATTAGACGACTCTTAAGAATTACCGCCTCTACTGTGAGTAAATTTTTTTGCCTAAATACGTTTGAACATCCATTAAGTGGCCTTCGAAAACGGCTGGCTGTTCCGTTCAACTATGTGTTTTCAGAATATTTACAACTAACTTTGATGTTATTTGTTCATTAACAATTATCACATGTAATTTGGCTTAAAAAGCGATACGAACTTTAGCCTGTTAAAATCATAAATATAGAAACAAATGGAGTTGGAATAATAATTAAAATTAACTAAAATCCTCTGTTTTAGCTGTAAAGCATATTTTCTTTAAATCTGCATAGAAGAAATTCAAAAATAAAAATAATACAATTACTGTTTAATTTTTCAATTTGTTTGCTTTTAAACTATGCAGCAACGACAAATTTGTGGTGGCCAATATGACAACTGAAATTACCAGTTGCCATCCGTAATACCATTTCGGCAACTAGCAACGCAACCAAAGTTCGGTTGCCATCCATAATCGAGCCATTAGTAATAATCATGTTTGTAAACCATATTTGACATTTATTTGTGCGTTATCTACTTCAGTGAACCAGTTTAGAACATTTAAATTTCCATTTACAGCGCAGTGATCCATTTACGAACATGCCCTATTTCCTATGTGAAGGCATAGGTCGTATAAAGTCAGCTACAAAAACTTTTTTAAAGTGCTGTTTATCACATCTTGGGCATATGGTTTAGTTACTCCACCCATATTTGTGCAACCATGTTATGTAAACTTGCTTCGTATAATACAATGCGCATTTATTATGTGGCAGTACTACTCCAGGTGCCTAATGTCCTTCCCAGCAAGGTCAAATGACCGGTCATTTGCTGGGAGTCGTGATGGCTTTATCTATCTAAGTTTCTATCAGTTTGTTAAGGCCAATGTCGAAAAAGTGATGTAAACTTTTTTCTAATTAAAAATGTTTACTATGGAACATATATATCTGACCTGCTTACTCTGCCTTATTTTTACTTGTCATTGATGATGCATGTGGTAGTCACGTCTGACTGATCACATTTGATGTATAAAACCGTCATAGCAAACTAGCCAAACCTACATAATTACATTAATAAACATGATTTTCTTATTGTTTTATTTGTATTTTATTATAGAAAAATAAAGATATGTATAATTAAAATATTCAAGAACAAATAAAAGCACAAAATAATGTAGGTGGTCTAGCCTCTTCACGCTTCCTTCAACCTGCAACGCACTTTGATTTTTGTAAATACGTATTTAAATTTGAAAAAGAAATACATGTGTACATATATATATATATATATTTAATTAAACTTTTGAAACTTCTTTTATACACTGTTGATTTTTACTTAACTTTTTTAATTCTTATATTAATTTTAGTTTTACAGAGCGAGTTGTATATTTTACAATAAAATGCTATTTTTTTAATTTTTGGCGTGTGTACATTAGATGTTCCACTCTTACATACATGTTAGAGTAGAGCAACTAGAGCAATTAACTGTCACTGTTGATTTCAATACAAAATTGTTGTAATTGTGTTAGTGAAAAAATTACTATTGTGTTAGTTTCGGTCATTCATTTCTTGCAGGGTTATTTATACCAAGACAAATGTCAAATTCGGATTAAGTAGGTATAAGCCTAAAAACATGCTTTTCTTTGGGTTATCCTCAAACACCTAACGAATATTAAGATTTTTATGGAGTTTGACGTTTCCTATAAGAAACATACACTGACGATGCTACCTACCATCTTTTAAAAAGTAAGATGGTAATTTATACCAACAAAGTACATGTGGTTATTGCTGTTGCAATGTTTATTGTAGTAATGTGGTTACCTGATTGATGTGCCTTGACCCTACGTCTCCACTAGCCATCAACTTGGACATGGCGCCGGCAGAGCAACTATGAAAAATTCATCAACTTGCTTGTTGTGGTGAACACGTGCGATGTCCATGTTCAGGCATATCAAAGTATTTTGCGTTAGTGCAATAGAGATGCAATATTTACCAATTTTGTTCTTTCTATTGAAAATGATTGCGGACTGAGAATCTCATGGACATGAGTGGTCTCGATTTGCCATGTCCAACATGATACCCATTCAAAGTTCATGGCTAGTGGAGACCGCTAGTTAGAGAACATTAACAATCTTAGTACGTTTTTAAAGTTTCAATTTTACTCTAATCCGGTTTTGTTGTATAATTGTTTGGAACCCCTAATACTTGAAGTACGAAGAAATGCAACCCTAGGTACTTATTGTGAATCGTTAAAATAAATTCATAACAATAAACGAAAACAAAGATCACAATCGATCACCAGAGACCTGCGCCGGTTGGCTGAGAGCCGGCTTATTCGAGCCACCGAATGGTTTTGACCAGCCGCCGTCAATTTTTTTCGCCTAATGAACGGCTGGAAATTAGTTTTCCAAACGCAGTGTTTCTTCGTGTGAATCGATCTTTACTGCTTTTCTGTGTTATTTCGTTTAGAGGACGTCGGTTGGTTTCTGGTTTGATGTAAGGAACATAAGTGTATTTACGAGAAAATCGATGAAGAATGTTTAGTTCATTCGTTTTATAAAAATACACGAAAGAATTTTTGTTTAACAATAAAAGTAATAGATACATATGTTTTTTATTCAAATTTGATAAACTTTTTACATCCAACATGAAAACTTATTAGGCCTTAAAGAAAAAATTACAAAAATCTTTGTCAACGCATGCTACAATCATAACTACAATATTTTTCGCTACTTACACAAGTAGGTTAAATTACTGAATATGTTTAAGTAGATAGAAAAGTGAAAATATCAGTTATTTATATAACATGACTTTTAGAGGAAAAACAAAGGAAGAAATAAAAGACGGCGAATATATTTAATAGAAGAAATTGTATTAAAAAATAAATATCAATTCATTTTCTTCACAATAATTAAATTTTTGTGCTTTGCTTTGATTCACGTTCTTTGAGTAGAATATGAATTGAAATGCATCATAACAAATGCGAATAATAATCAGGGCTATCATGAATAAAATTCCACGTGAAATTTTTCCCAGGGAACAATTCCAACTAATAGCAAGTAATAGGGAAAGCAAAAAATTCTAATTGGAAAAGAGAGAAGTTTCACGCGGAATTTATTCATGATAGCCCTGAATATTAATAATTTTATGTGGGAAATGTGCCACATATCCCAAAAATTGTCGATTGCCGTAAAACAGATTTTATAATGTTCAACAAATGCAGAAATGACTCAATATTGGTGTATAATTACACCATCGCACACAGACCAAAAAATTATTAGCTGAAGTAGCGCTGCCACCTGCTTATATACATTTTGATTATGTTGTTATTTTTGAATTTCTCTACCTTTGCATTATTTACTTGATAGTAAAGTTATATAAAATACAGCATTGATATATGTATATCTAGAGTCTGTATTCAAAACACGCCATTTCAAAAAAGCTAACTTCTCAGTAGAGCGAAAAAACTAGTTTATTCGCTCATTATTGTAAAAATATATGATGTGCCTTCCATAATATCGCGCTATAACCGCCAAAATTCAAATTTTGACCAAAATTGATTATTTGCGATCGTAAGTATTCGATTTTCGTCAAAAAACGAAGTCCGAAAATGAGTCGCTTAAGCTTTTTTTTGGCGATTATGGCTCGATATAGTTTAAATATGCTTATTAATTTATAGGTTTGCAAAAAATATTTTATTTTGCACTGGTTTGCGTATTTTATAGAGTTAGCATATTGTAGTCGATCAAAAGAGAAATATTTTATTAGAGTTAGCATATTTTGTCGGAAAAAATATATAATTTTCTTGAATATATTTATTTTCCAATCAATTTGTGGAAAAGGCTACAAGAAAAACTAAAAATACCATAAAAAATAACTTAAAACTGACCGAAAGCGGGCGTGTTCTAAAATGCCTCACTGCGCTGCATATGGAAATTTAAATGTTCTAAACTGGTTCACTGAAGTAGATAACGCACAAATAAATGTCAAATATGGCGTACAAACATGTTTACTACTCGAAACAGATAATCAGCGAAGTTGTATTGCATTTTAAATAAAAGTTTGCACGTATGATGCAGAGCGATGATGCATTTACGAACGCACCCAGCCTCTTCCATCTCGAGGTTGTCAGCCTTAGCACTCTCTAACTCAATCTCTATTATAACAGGCTCACTACAAATTGTCAATTTCAAAAGCTTATATCAATAACTATAATCGGTCCACACATAATGTTTCTATTCGATTAACAGTTTAAAAGTTATACACGCGTTACCAATTTTTTTTATTGGAACCCCTATCTACCAATATATTGAAAGTGACCATCCCTCAAAAACTACCCATGTGATATAAAAATCCTTACCAGACTCGTGTTCAGCTTGCCAAAAGCAATAAGATATTAGTTAGATTTATGTATAATAAATTACTAATTTTTTAAAAATATTGGAAATTTACATGGGAGTTAGCATTTGTTTCCATCAAAAAAAATTATACTTTGAGATAGCAGAATAAAAAAACGATATAAAACGGGGAAAAAATAATTTTTTTTGATTCGAAATTTATACTACAGGTGAATATTGCATAGGGGAGCTATCTGCCATCGGAAACTCATTTTGACCAAATTTGAGTTGACATATTTTGAATATAGGCTTTCGATATATTGATCGGCTAAATTGTATTATTGTATCATGCTTATGCCTGAAGTTATTTCAGTCGGCAGACAGCAGATTTTTAGCCGCCGCTGATGATATTTTATGAGCCAGCCGCCGCCGACAAAATCGCTCGACGCAGGTCTCTGTCGATCATACACTTGACCGGAAAGTTGGTATTTGTGTGGAATAGTTTTCTAGAGGTAAAGTGACATAAAGCCGCAGCTACGTAGTTATATTAGTTAATTTTATACAAATATATTGTTTCTTCAATTTGTTAACCATTTATCAGAAAAGTGAATGTAAAAAATATGTAACAAAAGTGCTGATACTAAATATGTAATTCAACAGTACATACTTCCATACATTATTGTGTTTGGATTTTTAACTAAACACAAACACACTGCAAATCACTTGAGTAAGGAATTAATTTTACTAAATTTTAAATGGACACATGCATATCGTTACCTTAATATTTTTTTTTTTTTTTGAAATCGAGTGTTCTATATATTTCGATAAAAGAATATCTAATGTATCGAAAAATGCAAGAATATAAATTTCAAAAAAATAATGAGTTAGGTCCTTTCTATATTGGGGTAACGATATGTAGAAATACCATATTTAGGCAATTATGAAAAAAAATTCCGCGGGAAATTTTTCCCGTGGAACAATTCCAACTAATAGCAAGTAATAGGGACAACAAAAAATTCTAATTGGATAAGGGAGAAATTTCTCGCGGAATTTTTTTCATAATTGCCCTGAATAATACAGGATGTCATTAGTGTGTATTGGTTTAGTGATTAAATAAATCATAAATGTAGTTTAGTGAAGCAACTATGCATAGAAAAAAATTATCTTAACTTGTAGAAAATTAAATTCTAAGAAAAATCTGCTATGTGCAAAAAATCTTCAGAAAGTCATATTTACGGTATTATGGACCTAGTTGTTAGTCTTAAAATCTAAGAGTGAGTACATGCGCAGAATTTTTATTAATACCATAGAGGAGAAAATCTTTGCATTCGTCCGATACAAAAATTAAATTTAAATGTCAAATAACAGTTTTTTTCTTAGAATTAAATTTTCTATCATTTCAGATAATTTTGATTTTAGTTGGAGCTGCTGCAATAAACTAGAGTTGTTCCTATGACTTGAATTTGGAACCGTAAAGCGATCCTATATAATAAGTGATAGGGTTTTTCATGAGAATGTTCAAAAGTCTCGCAAACTGTGAAATTGTGCATTTAATGAACAACAACTTTTTGGTTTTTTTTGCGTCCTTGAGGCATTTTTAGATACACACACACCCTTTTTATTTTAATAGATATATATAAATATGTATTTAATTTAAAAACTGCTTCAAATTTAATTTTTTATTTTTATTACATTAATTTTTTTGACATTCCATTCAAATTTACTTAACTGTTTGCACAGTTGAAAAGGTGCTTCATGAAACAAGTCCCGCATATTTGTCCAACTGCACAAATGGGAATTTTAAGAGTTCCCATCGAAAACCCTTAATATTTATAATATTTATAGCCAAATAAAATGAAACAAATTTTCTTAAAAAAAATCCTTTCAGAATTTTCACCGCATCAATAATAAGTAATATTGGTGTTTAAAATCCCAAATTTTATAATCCCTCAATATCTGGTTACCAAGATAAATTCTCTCAAATTTTGAAAAATGAAATTGCTTATTTGAGTGACTCGCAGTGTAAATGTGTATGTATGTTTAGTTAATTTAATTATTATGTATGTATGTATTTATATTTGCCTGCTTTTTTGTGTAAAGAAAAGTGCTGATGATATGGAAAAAAGAGATGCAAAAATATTGCTGCACTCATGCAAATAATTTATTGTTGAGATGGGCGCGTGAGTTACTTTTCGTGACACGAAAACGCAAAATTTTTTACTATTTCAATATATTACACCCTGTTTTTACAACCAAGGCAGTCGACTCGCCTAGAAAATTTTTATGAAAATCACTCAAAATAATGAGTGCTTTCCATATACATTTTCTAATCAACTCGACGGTCCGCGTTGTAGAAACATGGGGTCATTTATATTTATACCATGGGGTTATTTATATTTAGATTAAATGAAATTTGCAAAAACCTTTCTTTAATCTATTACAGAAACGTCAAGACTTTCATCGTCAACGTCTTACACATGCTGTTAATTAATTTATTTATTTTTCAAAATGAATACGAATTGAAAAAAAATTATTTATTGTTTTATCTGTTTTAGATTGTGGTTGAAGTCTACTGCAGTGTTGCTTAGCTGCAACGAAATGCATCTGGACATACTAAAGCAACAGCAAATAATTTTTTTTTTTTAGATATTTTTTGATATTAAATTTGATTTAGTGCGTGTTGTGTCGTGTTCTGTCTTGCTGAGATAATTTTTCGCGTGCGTGTTTCGTACGAGTTGGAGTCATGTCGTGTTGGAAAAATTCGACACGCGCCGCGCCCATCTCTAAATTATTGTATTCAAAATTTAAATACATACATACATAAATAAATGATATGAAAAATTGTTTAAAACAACATAATCTAATGTCAATAATACGAGTATTGATAACAAATGATTACTACAACTTAAAATTATCATTGGTTTTAATAGTTTAATAAATAACATTGGTTTTGTAAATCAAACTTGAAAGATGAATTCTTTTAAAACGTCCAGAAAAAGTAAAATTTTTTACAGTTAATTATCAAAGAATGCATATCGTGCCATAACCGCCAAAATAGCTTAAGCGACATAATTTTCTATGTAACTTCAATTTTTGACCAAAATCGATTATTTGCGATCGTAAATAGTCGATTTTTGTAAAAAAAAACAAAGTCCAAAAAATGTGTTTTAAGCTATTTTAGCAGTTATGGCTCGATATGTACATAAATAAATTTAATTGTATTTTAATCAGGAAAAATTTCTTAATTGGGCTTAAGTGCAGTATTTTCAATTGTTATAGAATGAAATATTTTTATTAATTAATAAGAGAAATTAAACTAGAGTTTTAGTTGGGGGAAATATCGGCATTTTTCTGTAACGCTACGCTACGCTTTCAATTCCTTGAAGCTACATTTTATGCATGCCGTGTACAAGTAAAATATGTACATATGTATGTATGTGAACGTGGACATTCAGGCGCTTACACATGTGCTGCCTCTGGAAATACATATGTAGGCTTCGGCATGTAGTAACTGCTTAAAGAAAATGGAACCTACATTCCACTTGCACATGTGACTTCTTAAATTTTTTTTATTTACTATAGACTAGCAGGGCTGTCAGATTTATTTTCACTTTTTTCGCCAAATCCAATGTTAAAAATCGCTAAAATCGCCAAAGTCTCTTTTTTTAGTTTTTGACAATGAATTATGTATTTTATAAATTATTAAAAATTTATTTTACAAATTATAAAAAAGTTATTTGTTCCGAACCGCTAAAATTCGCCAAAAATGGGGAAAATATCGCCATTATATATATTTTGTTTATTTTTATTTAAAACAATGTAAAAATGATTATGAACATAAAAAGGTAGAATGTTTGATATAAAGAAGATTTTTCGGTTAGTATTAATCAAATATTGGATATATGTATGCACATTTGTATGTAGTTGCAGTTCTATTACATATCTAAAACTTTAAATACTTCATCGTCAAGACATTCCACATTGTCTTCTTCTTTTGAATACATCGTATGCGAATTGAACTTTTTCAACATATCTTGCGAAGGTATAAAAGAAGTGCAACATGTGCTATTTACATTCATATAATTTATAATTCGTAATAACGCGTCAAGAAGTTCATATTGCCTGCTATTTCGGAAGCGCGTTTTATTTGAGTTCATTATTAAAAGTACCCTTTCAACGCAGGCATTACTAGTTTGAACTACCAGCATGTAAAGTACATCCAAAGCAAGTTCTTTAAAATGGTACGTACCTGCCGATCCTTATAATCATATACTATTGGCCAAAACTGATTTAAGTTAGATGGAATATCACCATTAAAATAATCTTTTCAATCAACAAACGGCAATTTTGTCCATGTGTTTCATAAACATCTAGCGGTATGTTAGGATTCATAAAAATCCTTAAAATATCTCTAACAACAACAAATTTTGTTTGTGGTAATGGATTTCAACATTTTATAATGGAAAAATGTTCGTAAACTTTAAATATATTTATGTTTTCAGGAATTCTATTTATTAATTTTTTCACTAGCATCTTAAAATATGAAAAACAATTATCTCGACGTATTTCAATATTTTCATCAGCCATTTCAACATTGCTTCATTCAGTTTCAAATGCTGACCCAAAATCGATTGCATTTAGTGGGAGAAAGGTGTTTGGTATGTATATCAATAGCTATAATAACATTCGTTATTAATATTTCGCTATTATGAGTTTCATTCAAAATTGTTGGATTGAAAATTTTTGAGGAAAATGATAGAAGAGTAGAATATAGATACTGATTCATACTGCCTGCGTGCATGTTATCTGACTGAAATTCAAGATTTAAATGGTTCATTTCATTTACTATTGGATTTATAAATATCTAAAAAAAGTCTTGTCTTTTCGTCACATAATTCTTTGTGTATATTTTGTTCAGTCTTATCATTTTCGGCTGTCCACCCACTGCTCCAAAATTCGTCTTATAGCCGCTCCATAAGACAACCAACGAGTTGCAGAAATTTTAACAAGTTTTCTAAAACGGTTGCTGTTAATACCAGTGTTAAATGTTCTTAGCACACCATCTACGCGAGACAAATACCATAATAAAAATAATATTTAACGATTTTCAAGCCAATTCATGGCTCATAAAAAATAGCCAAAAAAATCGCCAACTTTTTTATAAAACGCCAAAATATCGCCATGTCGCCAAATCGAAAATTAGGACGCCAAACTAGATTAAAATCACCCCTATTCTGCGTTTCGATTCGAATCGAAAGTTTCTCCGTTTGGCAACTTTGGTATTCTGCGTTCCGTTCTTCGATTTTTCTTTCGATTCTATGTATTCTGCATTTCGATCGTAACTACGTTTTTGTAAGTTGTTATTTTAGTGGCGGAGCGTTTTCAATTTTTGATTGTTTAGCTTCAAAAAGTGATTAATTAAAAAAATAATGCAAGCATTAAATACAAAAGAAGGTTTAATTAATGAACTATACACTTTGTTTTGTTTTTCTGTATTGAAATGCGATTTTTATTCAATTTATTACAGGTAAAACAGTATAAAAAGTTGACATACCTATTTAACGATATATAGACTTTTCAGTCGTTAAGCAGCTCTGGGTTGAGGAACATCTCTCGCGTCATCGTAATTATTTCTTAAGTGCGGTCAGGCTTGTGCATGTTGTTTGGCCTTCGAGAGTTTTTCGTCTCGCTCGCACTGGTTGACTGATCTGCCACGGATAACCGTATAATCTTGCGGTTTTTTGTGGAATTTCTTTAACAACCACGTTGCTACTTCCTATGTGAAGGCATAGGTCGTGTACAGTCAGTCACAAAAACTTTTAAAATACTGTTAATACCATCTTGGGCATATGGTCTAGTTACTCCGCCCATACTTGTGCAACACCATATTATACAAATTTACTTTGTATAATATGTACTAAATAAATAAATAAATAGACTTTATTTTTGTGTTGCAATTATGTGTAAAAAATTAAAATATCACCTCCGGCGCGACAGGATTCTTCACACTGGAAAAGTTTGGCCACAAATACCTCTTGCTTATCTCGTTTTTTTTTAACTCTCTGTATTTAAATTTGCAAGAGTTGATGTAATGCAAATTTTTACAATATTTAATTATTATTTGTTTTAATGGTAAATCACTGTTTTTTTTGCACTAAATTTAACTGTTTGCTAAAAATTTTGCAAAATTGCTTAATTTTTCTATTCCTATTTCACCCGTTTCATAGCAAAACAGCAGGTTTAAACATACTCTTCTCTTCTTCTTTTTCTTTCGATTCAGTTTTTTTTTGCAGAATACCTCTTTTCGATCCGTGCGTAACTGAATGCGGGAACGTAATCGAAACGCAGAATAGGGGTGAATATTCTATTATAGATACATGACAAAAACTTTAAATACAACAAAAACCCATTAACAAGTAAGTTATTAATAGTTTACTTTTGAAATCACTGTGATTTAAATCACCGTGATTTTCAGAACAGGCCCGTTCTTTTTTCTGTTCTATTTTTATTTATTTTTGTTTTCATTTTAACCTACAAAAACATGTGTAGTGTAAATTTCTTCAATATGTAATTGGAAACACAGCCATGTGTAATTTCATTGGCAACACTGTAATCATTTTATATACAACACACGCACTAACATTTTTGCAGCTTGTAAACAAAGTTTGACAAATATTTGTACACATCAACAGGCTGGGCTTGTACATGTACCTGTTTTATCATGGTAGAATCGAGCCATCTGTAGTTACATAAGTCAACAACCCGTGTTGAATTTGTATCAAATAATTTCAACACATTCTTACCCAACGAACAAATTGGTAAGGTGTGTAGTGTCTGTATTTTCAGTTGTGTTTGTCATATAAAATTTTAAAAATTAAATAGTGGTTGAATATGCTGAAATCAATCCGGAAATTTTTGGTATTGTCCAAACCGAATTCACATAATTTTAATTATAATCAAATTACTCATAAACATATTAGTGATGCACGAATATTCGAATACGTATTCGTATTCGAATTGCCAATTATTTTTCCATTTTTAATGCGAATACGAAACATTCGTATTCGCCAAATTCAGGCAAATACGAATACCAATATTTTTCCATAAAAAAATAAATAAATGCATAAATCCTAAACTAAATTTAAATAAACGTATAAAAATATTAGTTTGTACGAATCCATTAAATTTTTTATAGAAATTTGTGCTTTGTATCATTTTCAAATATTATTTAATGACGATGATTAAAATTTTGGGTACTTTTTATTAACTTTAAAGTACGCCAACAGGAGTATGAAGTTCTTTTTCATAACAATCTTTTAATATTTAATATTGCAGGCGTAAATAGAGCCCTAATTTAATGTCTATAAATTTCACATGAAATATTCGTATTCGTATTCGCGAATATCGTTTCAAATATTCGTATTCGCGAATATCAAAAATTGACATTCGTTACATCACTAATACATATGTATGTATGTAGTGCAATATTAGTGATGCCAACTTTTTTTTGGCTCTAAAAGCACATCAAAATTTAAAAAAAGCACTAAAAAGCGTAATTTTGATATATAAAAAGCGTTAAAAGCACTAACGTAAAAAACGAGTGAAGTTTAATAATGTTTAATATTTTTTAAGCTATTCTCTATTTAATGAAATATATCAGACGAAAAAGTTATGCTTTACACTGAAAAAAATAAATACACTAGGTTTTTTATTAAAGTAATTGGAAGAAATATATAAATTTCTTAAAAGCATTACATGCCGACCACACGAGCAATAATCTTGGCAATTATTGCCGTGGCAACTGTCAAATTCGATTGTCGACACAAGGTATTAGCGTGTGGACCGTATGAATATGTGTTCAAATATATATTCAGCAACAAATGTTAAAATACATTGCTGAGCAACAATCTCTTAACACATGCTGTCAAATACAAATTATATTAAATTGTTTTCAACGTAAAAATAGAAAACAAAAGTTTTAACTGCATAAAACCAATAAAAGTTCAATTTAAAATTAGAAAATGATAAAATTATTGACAATTTAAGTATTTATGTGAATAAAAAGAAAATATATTTGAATATACGTGTTCACCACATCCAAATACATTGTTGAACACAACTAATCTGACGTCATCATTCTGCCGGCGTTATTGCTTGTGTTAACATAGCGTCTACAACTGCGATTAACTCTGACATAATATTTGAGAGAACGTCGGCAGAATAACAAAAATAAAATGCCGATATTTCTCTTCATCTCATACAACAGGAACACGTAATTTCAGTTTTCTTATAACATTTCATTTGATGCAAATTCTCATCGAGTTAACATGTTTTATTTTTGTATAATTAGTTATTTTATTTTCGCATTTTCACACAAAATTTAATTTATGAATGAATTAAGCACATTTAAACATATAAAATCCCAGAAATGTTGTCCAAATCATTGTTTTTCATTTATTTTAATAAACACTCACACATGCATACTAATTTACTTTCAAATACGTGCGTTTTTTGACACTTCATCTCATAGGATTGTTGTTATAGGATTTCTTATAACAACGCTCTTATAAAAAATCTTATAAGATTGAGATAACACTAATTTGAAGTCTACACGTAACATGATTCGCTCTGCGATTGAATTTGACGCTCTTATCTTACATATTATGTTAGGTGTAGACCCTATGTAAGACACATCAAATTGCTGGTGTGGTCGTAGTGTTACGTAGTGATTTTTCAAAATTTGGCGTTTTGAGTCTTCAAAAAGCACTAAAAATAGTGCCAAAAGCACCAAGTTGGCATCGCTATTAGTTTTAAAAACACCCAAAATTTATGAAGAAAATTTACTTGGATGCATAGAAAAACATCTTCTCATGCATTCTTAAATGAAATTATTTGAAATATGATTTCGTTTCTTAACAGCTGACTTTGACGTGCAAATATTTTATTCGAACTTAATTTCGAATGTCACCAAACTATGTCCACAGTCGTAAAATGTAATGAGAAAAACTTCTGTTTTCGTTAACAAAAAAAAAACAAGTATTACCAAAAAAATTGCGATCAACTTTGAACTGTTAAATATACTAAATGGTGATTCCAAATGAAAAGTCATAAGAGAAACCTAAAGATGATTTTAAAATATCTGCCGAGTGATACCCATTTTGATATATGTACATACATAGTTCGTCGACTTTTTATTTTTTCGTATTTACAAAATGGCGTCTGTTGGCCGCCACATTAAATTTTGATAACTCCCGGAATTAAGACAAATCGATTGACGTAAGAATCATCCAAATCAGTCCACGCGTTCGGTTTATATGGTAACGAAAAGGAACACACATACATACATACATAGACTGATAAACACAATCATCTTTATTCCAGTTGTCGACATCGACGTCACTTTAACACAATTCCAAAAAACTTGGGCCTGTGTACCCGTTGTCGAAAAGAACTGACTTCTGTTGCCAGGTTTATGCTATTTTGTAGATCTTAGGGAACGGAAATAGATTATCAAGAGCACAAAATTGTTCTCGAGAGCGAGTAAACAAGCCCAATTTGTTGGTATTGTATTAAAGTGACGTCGATGTCGACAACTGGAATAAAGGGTAATACCTTTCTTTGCTTTGCGCAGTCGGTTAAAAAAGGATAATTTCAATATTATCAGAAAAACAATTATTCATTAACAAAAATTTTTATTCATTTTAAGTTCTAAAATTTTTTTTACAAAAAAGGATATATGGCAAACTTTTTTATTTGCTTGAGATAAAAGAAATTTTTTTGCTATTATGCAACTACAGCAAAAGCCATAAATTGTAAATTAAAAATTTCTAATTGTTCTTTGCATGAAAAAGGATATATGAGGACCTAAATTATTTTTAGCGCCCGAAGGAAAACATTACAATATTTAAAAATTACTATTACGGCTACAAATTATTGTGTGGTAATCGAACTATTATGTTACTTTTAATAATTTCAATTTTTATTTTAGAATTTTCCCATTAAGAGACCTCATATTATTTGGAATCTTAAAATGTTTAACTGGTTGAGGTTTTTTATTATGTCCTTAAACAATTTTAAGCATTTTGAGCATAAATTTACAGCTCTATAACTGTTTTCCAAAAAAAGGATATATGACCAACTTTTTTATTTTCTTGAACAGAAACAAAATTTTTTGCTATTTATAAAATATGATGAGAGTCGCCGGTTGTAATGGAAAAAAAATTAAAAATTTCGTCAGCAAAAAAAAAAACATGCATATATGTACATACATACATATACATATGTATGTATGCATATGTATATTGTTTTTAGTACCAAAAAAGAAAACATTATTAAAATAACAAAATTGCACTGGGCTAAATCGACTCAAATTTCAATAACAAGATAATCCCTTTTATTTTAAAAATATTTACTTTAGGCAGATCATAACCAGGGAAGCTTAATGAGATTAAACAAAACATTTTTTAATGCATTCTGTCATAAAAGGACATATGAACAACTTTTTTAGCTGCATTCTGAAACATCATTTTTTGTATAACATGAGAGCTGGAAGTCAAAATACAAATTGTAATGATAAAATTTACTCTATAAAACACAATTATTTAGAGGATAAATAAATGGCTTTCTAAATATTCACAGAGTGTTATATTTGAATTTTATATTACTATTATGTATAGCGAAGTGAAAATGTTGGTAAAAAAAAGCTGGGAAAGAAATGTCTTAGAAAAAGGATATATGACCAAGTTTGATATACTTTGCCTTAAAGAAAAATTTCTCACACTACAAAAAGCTTAGGTAGGAATCTGAAATTGTAATGCAAGAGTTTTTTTTTATAATTTTAATAAGTTTTCTAAAACAGGGGTTTTTACTATCACAAAATAAGTTACAGACTATTAAAAAAATGATACAGTCGAATTAGCTTTAGTGCAGCACGCTTAACTGAAAAACATCGGATTACTGAAAGCGATACAAATCCCCGCACTGATTTTAAGCGCAGCTAGTCTTATTCACTTCTCTTTAGCGAAACATCGCTTTATTGAAAATATCGTATTACCGAAAACCAAAAGCAAGCCCACAACTACGTTTTGCATGAAACTTACCTCGCTTTAGTGAAAAATAAACAATGACAAATTTATTTATTAGAAATCGATTGCATAACTTAAGGCTGAAAAAATTGTGAATGTTTTGTCCGTTAAAAAATTAAATGGCAAAATGTATTTGTCCATTTCGCTCTTACGTACTTTAATGTATTTTTTCTATTATATTGTCAATGCAAGCGGATAACTGAAAAAATTGGGTTTTGGCTATTTCCAGTAAAGCGGAGTGGACATATATATGAAAAACTTTTTTATTTTTGCTTAAGAAAAAAAAATATTTCTATTTATTAAAAACTAGACAAGAAATTATAGTTAAAAATTTAAGATTTCCTTCAAGAGATTTAAGCTTAAGTTTCCTGAAAAAAAAATTAAACATATGCTTTAATGCAATTTTTGTATATGTTCTTAAAATTTTTCTTCGTGGGCTATTATTTTAATTATCACTAAAATAAATTATAAAAAAGGATATATGAAAAACTTTTTTATTTTTTGCTTAAGAAAAAAATTTTTTACTAATTGAAAACTAGGCTAAAAAATGTGAATTGTATTGATGGAAAAAGTTAAAAATTTTATTTTTTCTTTAAAATATTTAAGTTTAAGATAGTGTTTTTTTTTTGGGAATTGTTAAAATTCTGATCATTACCCAAAAATTTCCCAGAAAAACTGGAGTTATTATGTTAAACTTTCATTTAAACAAATCAGAAGCTCAACAACAAATAGCAAAGTTGTAACAAGAGCTCAATAATCAACAGGTTTTTTATGTTTTTACTTTAATATTGCTGACTTTTTTCAGCTCGAATTGTAGTTGTAAGAAGTTTGTATGTGAAGAAAATTAATGTAAATAATAACAAGAGCTATTCAAGAATAAAGTGTTGCTACACAAGTATTTGACTATTCCCAAAAAACACTAATTATTAACTTGACTGCTCACGGGCAAAAATACTTGTGTGGCAACACTCTATTTTTGCTAAAACATTGAATAGCTGTTGTTGTTATTTACATTTATGTATTTACATACTTTTTACAACTACAGTTCGAGCTGAAAAAAGTCAGCGAATGTAGCAATGTAGTAAAGTAAGAAAATAAAAAACATGTTGATTATTGAGCTATTGTTTCAACTACAATATTAGTTGAACTTCTCATTTGTTTAAATGAACTTTTAACATAATATGTATTATATTTTTACTATTTTTGAAGTCGGTTATTTTTTTTTTTAATTTTATGCTATACAATTTTGCTGTTTTATTTAATATCACACATAAAAACACTTCATTAAATATTTATTATACGTTAACTTATTTTCTTATATCTTTATATTTTTGTTCAGTTTTTCTTTAAAAATGTCATTCAGCCGCGAACTAGAAAGAATTCATGAACAAATTTCAATAAGAGATGAGGATCGTGAACCTTACGTTGAAATGTTTAACACTATAAGGACTTGGCTAATGCGTAAAATGTGCGCTGCGGATCCACTTTTTAAGGAAATGTTCCAGGGTACAAATTTGTTTGGTAAGCTTGCTTATTAATAATACATATAAAGTCAACAATTCATATAAACATTTAGTGCAAAAAAAAGTACAACTGGGACAAATGATGAGCTTCACACAATACCACAGAATTCGTCTGTAAAAATTCACTGTGTAAATTTTTCGTAGAAGCACAATAACGATGAAAAAAATAATTGATAAAGTTGTTTAATGTTTGTGCAAAACAAAGAACAATTGCGGAAATAAAAAGCCAAAGTAAATTTATTAACCTCCAAATTTTTCCCCTTTTCGCTAAATTGCAATCGTGAATAAGTTTTCCCCTTATCATGAATAATTTTATTCACGGCGATATTTTTTCACTTTTCCCTTGCTTTTGTTCACTTTATTTTTGCAAGCGAACTGAATTATTTGCCCTTATCTCGAATAAAAGTTCACGTGAGGAAAATGTTTCACGTGAACAAAATATTCTCTTTTAATTCCCTATAACGGTGATTACATCACATACATAACTTCAATATTTTCCTTCGAACTAAATATTTCAAGTTATAAATATTTATTTATTTATTTATTTATCATTATATTAACTTATAATTGAAATTATAAGCTAATAAAGCAAAAGAGCTTTAGCAACATAGGCCTTTAGCTCAAATATTTATTTTTAGAACAAGTTTAGTAAATAGAGTTTACGATTGTTAACAATAATTCATTTGTATACTAAATATTTTTTTTCACTGTATCTAGAGCACGGCTGTCCAAACTGGCAACAGATTGTCGAACATCAATCGATTTCTTATACAAATGACCAGGGGGCAAATTACGGCACTCGTTATCGAACGAAATTGCGAAATATTTCAATAGAGTTTATATGGAAATGTTTCGTAATTTCGTTCGATAACGAGAGCCGTAATTTGCCCCCAGCATTGATCTGGAGTGCTTAAGAATACATCTATATAGTTAAAAAAATTTAATTTGGAACCTTGAATATGTTTGATTTTCAATTAATTTTTAAGCTTTACAAATCTTCCCATTTTTGCATTCACTGGTATTGATGGCGGGGAAAAAATTTCTAGGGAGATTCACGATAGCATTTTTTCCATTCGTGGGGAAGAAAAATTCCACGTGTTATTCACAATAGGTGCGATTAATTATGTGTTGGCCTTAAGTCTCTACCTCAAAAAACAATAATGAAAATAAATATTTGTAAAATTAAAATATCAAATTGTAGTGAAGAAAAACAAAACAAAATGGCCAACGAAAATTCTAACGAACGACAAAACGTCAAAAATAGATTTTTACGTCAACTTCTCGCTTACATGCATACACACACACGTGTAAAACAAAGAGAAATACAATAACAGCTGACACAATCTCTGGCAGCCTCACGTTTTCACTAACTAACATCCAGATCAAGGCACATTAAATACAGTTACACGCATTAGGTGCAACTCTGCGCTTCTCAAATAGTTTCACAAAGTAATTGTAAAAAAATTGTATCACCAAGCAAGGCACAAAAGTAATTGTCAAATGAATTCTTCGTTATAAACGTGTAAACAAAAAATTAGCGGATGAGTAATCCTGTTTGATATGTCTTGATCCAGATTTAAACGATACGACAACTTCAAAACCAACACGTTACGAATCGACTAATTCTGACATTATTTTTGTCGACGAATATTCGCGGCCAATAATTCGTCCTTGATGATCGATCGCATCATTATATAAATTAGACAAAGAATGAAGAATGACTCATACTGAAAATTTGTATTTCATGCAAAAACTTTCATTTTTTTCATATTTTTAAGCTTCTCCAAAAAGTATATAAATAAATATTTTCATATAAAAAATCCTTGCCAAAAAATATTTACACTTCTTATAAGTTAATACCAGTCTTAAGACTTTACATAAAAGTGCTAAACACATTATTGCCTTAAATGCAAAGTTCTCGAGGCTTCCTGGTAGACTTGTGTCCAACAGCTCTTTTTGAACTAGTTCGTTCTTTTGGATACAAATTCGGTCAAAAACGTTAATGCAAATTAAATGGGTTTGAAACAACTTTTGATTCGAACGCTCTCAAACTACATAGTTTAAAAAGAGCTGTTGGATACAACTCTACTTCCTGTGCCGATTCTCCATAATAGCGAATGTAAAGAGGAACGTGAAACCCGTAAATTTTCAACATCCTGCCCCCACGATGTCCACAAAAAACTTTCAATCGATGGCTTACATTTCTTATTTTATTGTTGTTTTCAATACAAGTACAATACAATACAAATACAGGCCGTAAATTTTTATAGTCTTTTTATTCTGTGAAAAGTGTGATATTCTTATATAGTTCTATTAGATCTTAAAAAAATTAAAATCATTCAAGATTTAACTGAATACTTTTGCTATTTTGAGATGGTGTAGAACTCACTTTTTTCATATTTTTTTTTCAGGAAGTTATACAAATCGTGTAAGAATCATAAAGCCCAGTGAATTCGATGTCTCCATTTTGCTTGATTTGCCATTCCCATTTAAAGTTTGTCCACATCGCTATCGTCCAGGATTTGTAGAAATCACAGGAAAACAATGGAAAAATTTAAGAAATCCTGAATTTAAAGATGAGTTCAGTGAAATGTTCCGTGAAAGAACTGTAATACACAAAACATGCCTAAATCGCAATAGATTCCAAGAATTTATAGAGGAAATAATAGAATACGTATTAAGCAAGGAACCCTTACCTTACCCTTACAAATTAATAAAGTATCAACTTTGCGATGTTGCCCATACATTAAAGGTGGAAACTACCACAAAACCTTATAGAAAAATTTCTATTGATTTCGTTCCGTCTATAATTTTATACAAAGAAGACGTTAAATCATTAGTTAAAAGAAAAAATAGAAAGACCTTTAAAGAAGAATACTTCGATAGTTTTGTTGCCATACCCAAACGCTTGATAGGATGTGGACCTAAAACATCGAGAAGATATACTTTTCAGCTAGTTAATCCGATCGCTGAACGCGACATAATTTGGAATCATCAAAACCTTAAGATGGTCTACAGACTCTTGAAATCGCTGTGCAAAAATTATAGTCTGCGCCGTTTGAAAAGTTATTTCTTGACTGCCATCTTTTTACATGAAGTTGAGAATAACAAAGATAATTTTTGGTTTAACCCTATAGGAGACATCTTTATGCATGTAAGTAAAGAATTTTGAAATTTTGTTTTATTTGTGTTTTAATTATAAATGTATATTTCGATCGATTTTGTTTTGTCTACTCGAAATTTCGTTCGGTTTTGTTTATTCAAAAAAAAAAAAAAAAAAAAAAAACGGCAATTCGATTATAACTAGTTTAAATGTGGCAATATTGTGCAACCTAAAACAAAAACCATATGCCCCTTAGAGCTCGTTCATATGAACGGTGACAGCGCTTGCGTTCTCTTTTGGAGTCCCTTCTTAAATCCACGCGCGTTTACATTAAGACTTTTTTGTCGCAATAGTCAGGGGACTTTTTGATATTCACCCCTATTGTGAACAGTTTTTCCCCCGAAATATTTTCCCTTTTCTGCAAATTGCAATCGGGAATAATTTTTCCCTAGAAAAATTTTCCCTTTTTTATTATACCCTTATCGTGAATAATATTTTTAATGGTGATTTTTTCGCTTATCCAATACACATCAATAAGGTAACCGCATTACTTTAACAAATATTACAACAGCAATAACAACATGTACTTTGTTGGTATAAATTAAAAATTTTACTTTTCAAAGTATGGTAGCATCGTCAGAGTGTATGTTTCTTATAGGAAATGTCAAACACCATACAAATCTGAATATTCGTTAGGTGTTTGAGGATAACCCAAATAAAAGCATGTTTTTAGGCTTATACCTACACAATCCAAATTTGACATTTGGCTTGGTATAAGGACATTAGTCACCTGGTGTAGTGCTGCCACCTAATAAATGCGCCTTGCACTTTTCCCTTGGTTTTGTTAACTTTATTTTTGCAGGCGTACTGACATAATACATCGCTTACATCAAACTTCCAATTATGTACATATATGTGCCCTTAATTATGAAAGTGATCTAAGTCATATATTGCTCTTTTCGAGATATTTAGTAGATTACATTTGAACAAATGCAAAAGTAATTTTTATATTAAGCAGCATTTTAATTTATAGTTGTTCTAGTCTCGGTTTATGTAAATTTATTTAATTATGTTTAAATATTTATTGAAGTTTTTCAAAGATTTACTTGATATTTCGAAGCAAAAATGCACATGACTTAAACCACTTTCATAATTAAGGGCACATATGTACATATTAGTGATGTAACGAATGTCAATTTTTGATATTCGCGAACACGAATGCGAATACGAATATTTGAAACGATATCCGCGAATACGAATACGAATATTTCATGTGAAGTTTATAGACATTAAATTAGGGCTCTATTAACGCCTGCAATATTAAATATTAAAAAATTGTTATGAAAAAGAACTTCATACTCCTGTTGGCGTACTTTAAAGTTAATAAAAACTACCCAAAATTTTAATGATCGTCAGTAAATAATATTTGAAAATGATACAAAGCACAAATTTCTATAAAAAATTTAATGGATTCGTACAAACTAATATTTTTATCCATTTATTTAAATTTAGTTTAGGATTTATGCATTTATTTATTTAATTTTTCGTATTCGCATTGAAAATGGCCGAATATTCGGCAATTCGAATACGAATATTCGTGCATCACTAGTACATATATTGAAAGTTATAAGTATTTTATTTTAAGATAAGAGCAGTAAATAATGTCCACGATTAAGAAAAATAATTCCCTTCAACACCTTTTTTCATTTAATATGAAACTCTTTGGTTTACATGCAGTACATTTTGTGGCTATAGTATCTATACTAAAGAATTTTTTCCGCGGAACAAAAAATATTTAAAAATACAACTCTCCACTGAAAACATTTCATTTGAAGCCCAAAATTTCTGTATATCATAATATTAAACTTAATTTTGTCAGACTTTCAATTAATTTTTAAGCTTTACAAGTCTTCTTCCCATTTCTAAAACTCACCACACATTGAAAGCGGGAACAAACGTTTCCATGAAATTCGCAATAGCAAATTTCCCTTCATGGGGAATGAAAATTTCATGGGAACGAAAATTTCATATTTCATTCACGATAGAGGCGATTAATATTGGTGGCTATTCGGGAAAACGCGTCGAATAAGTGAAACTTTACATTAAAGCAAAAACAAAGTTTCAAAAATTGTTGTTGTTTTCCACACAATTGTAAAATAAAATAAACGTGAGAATTTCAACGCGTTGCTCTCTTTTTTTAAAACTGTGAACTTTATATGTTAAACAAAAACAAATTTTTAACATTTATGAAGTTTTGTTTTTGTTTTACATGTAAATTTCACCAAGTCGACGCGTATTCCAGAATAGACACCATTATCATAGCTTTTAACCAGCGATGCCAACTTGGTGCTTTTGGCACTATTTTGAGTGCTTTTTGAAGACTCAAAACGCCAAATTTTAAGCCGTAGTGCCAAACTACGAAAAAGCACTAAGTAGTGCTTTTAAGAAATTTGTGTATTTCCTAAAATTACTTTAATAAAAACTTGGTGTATTTATTTTTTCAGTGTAAAGCATACCTTTTTTGTCTGATATGTTTCATTAAAGATGATACTATTCCCAAAATAGGGATTTGCTTAGAAAATATTAATCATTATTAAACTTCACTCGTTTGAATCTTCTCTCGTTTTGCAGGTTAGTGCTTTTTGCGCTTTTTAGATCTTAAAATTACGCTTTTTAGTGCTTTTTTAAAGTAAGATGTGCTTTTGGAGTCAAAAAAGTTGGCATCACTGCTTTTAACTCATTCATTTGGAGCAGTGTTGTCATAAATTGAATTAATATGTCATTTTTTATTTTACCGCATTACAATAATTCCTTTTCTCTTCTCAAATTATATTCGTATGTTTATAATTTGCAAGCTTTCAGTTAAAATAAAATAACTGGAAACAAAATAGCTGATTCCGAAGAATTCAAAGTTTTCCCTTAAATCATAATTTTTAATTCAATCTGTTTAGGATAAGTGAATTTTATTTTTAGAGAAAAAAAATTATATGTAAATATTTTTGTTTGCAAACAGTGTGCGTATAAACGTGTTAAAGCTTAAATTAGACGTGACATAACCATAGCTATACAAAATAGCTGTTCGAATCAAACTTAGTGGCAACACTGTCTTTGAGTATAGGTGACTCGCTATAACACCATAGCCATTACCATAGAAACCACTTGAATTTTGGTTTGGTTATGTCTATGGCATTATGATTATGGCACGTCTGATTTAAGTCTCAGATAGCCGCCTGTAGGAAACAGCTGATCGATATTTTTATATGAAAAGTAGGCCACGTTACGTAATGTAATATTACTGCAACAGTAGGAAACAACTGATCGATATTGTTATGTGAAAAATTATGAAAATGGTTATAGAGATTTAATGTAACGTAACCTACTTTTCCTATAAAAATATCGATCAGCTGTTTCCTAAATTGAAGTTACATTACATTACAGTCGGCTAACTGAGTCTCTAAGCTTAATAGTCGTAGTCGTAATACCGTAAATCGTGATAAGCGGGATGATGGTTAATTTTAAAGCGAACTTTAAGCATTTAATGCTGCCATTGTTTCTGATATCGATAAGATAAATTCAATTAAATTAAATTCTTTCAAATTTGAACAAAATATGACAAAAAAAAAATATTAAAAAAAATTATTATATTTAATTGGAATGAGATCTTTTTAAGCATACATTTGGCAAAAAAAAATGATAATGCACATATCGCACTAGTTGGTTCCTCTAAAGGGGTGCTCAAAATTTACAAATTTTCCTTAAAGGCAAATAAAAAGAGACATAAAAAAGTATATATATGTATATATTTTTTTTTCTTTGGCGAAAGAGTAAATAAAATTACGTAATATTTTTACAGTGGGCAGAAATGGCAAAAAATGAAAATTGCAATATTTTGAGTTGACCCGTTTAGAGGAACAAGTGTGATATGCACATATTATATAACAATAAATTTTCCTTTATAGATGTTGGGTGCATTAATCGATTGTTTTGAGAGCGAAAATTTGCCATTCTATTGGGCACCGCGTTTTAATATATTAAACATTTTAAAACCCGAAGAGATCGACAAATATCATGCAATATTGATTAATGCCCATAATAGACTTCTAAAACTCTCATTAAATAAACCGGTCTCATATACAGTGGCTTCTCACTTTAAGGTAAATTAATACAATGTTAAAATTTTTTGAACAAACTAAATTTTAATTTTATTTTTACAGACAAGACGTGAAGATTAAGCAGTATACATACGTATGTACAAATATTATGTATATATGTAAATGCATTTACATATACTTATGTGTATATACACAATAATATTATTTTTACCTTACTTCGTAATCAAAAAAAAAAAAAAAATGAATTTTTGCAACTGAAGGAATGTATTTGTGCATGCAATTTTCTAAAAATATATCTAGATGCATAACATAAATATTTGCATTTTATTTATTAAACCTTATGCCAAAAAAGCCTAAGCGATACATATCATGAAGATAGCCCTGAATTTGGATTTGGTTTATTTCTGACAAAAATCTATTAAATACTTACGATCGAAAATAATAGAATTTGACCAACAAATTTAGTTGGAAAATTATGCCGCTTAAGCTGTTTTGGCGGTTGTAGCACGATATGTTGTATATATGATGATGGTAGAATTAATCGATTCGTATCGTGAGTTGATGGATCAGCTGACAAAATCTGTAACATAAATAAAACATGTTGCTGTTTATTTAATATGTATCCGTTCAATCTTGCCATAACCATAAAACCATAACCATAAAAAACAGCTTTTTGAACCAAACTTATGGGCTACACTATATTGGATTATAGCTGACTCGCCATAACGCCATAATCATAGAAACGAATTGAATTTTGGTTTTTCGCCATAATCATAAACAGCTGTTTACTCGTTACACATTTTTATTGTTGACTTTTGAAATGAATGAACAAATGAAAAGATAAACAGCTGTTATGGCAGGTTATGGCTATTTCAATATGGTATGGGACGTTTGCTTGAACCTTGAATCGTGTCGCTTCAATTGTGTTCTGCCTGGCTCTATGTTCACAAGCATTTAATGAAAAAAAAAAAAAAAAAAAAAAAAAACATTCACACGCACACACACGTACAAACACTTATGTACATACATATAATAAAAATGTTTATTAGACACTTTGCCGTCTTTGTTACTTCAATCCTAACAAATCGCTTTTATCTTGATTATCCATTTCAATGCTCTTATGCTTCTTGCCACTAAATATACACTCGGTTGGTGGCATGAAATTGTTAAGAAGGAAAACTGCTGCTTCTCATTGGCGCCACTTGCGCATTTTTATTCTAAGCACGTTTTTTAAATAAAATTACTTGCGTTTTGTTTGAGTACTCTCGTATTTTCCTAATTGTACAATATTTAATATTTTAATTATGAGGAAAATTGATTATGTTTGCAGCTAATGAGAAAAGAAAGAGTTTAAAAGGTCAAATATTGTAATGATAAATGAATACACATACATACATATGTATCGAGTGCGTGTCATAATATCAACTGAGAAGTTATTCGACCAGCTCACTCGGCCCTAGACGCAGAGCGAACGCTTTGATAGTATAGTTTCTTAAAGGCTAGGACTTACTATGGCATGCAATCGTAAAACCCTGATCTATAATGAGTTCTTGCTGTCTTTTGAAAATGTTCATAAACTCCATCATAACAGGGTTGTATTTGCTCAAAAGTCGTGCGATTGTGTAGGATAGTGAATTTTAGCCTTAAGCAACATAGATACTTAACAGATCCAACCAAAATATATCGTTCTTTTTATGTATGTACATACATAATTTTCTATTTTGCTATGAAACTTTAGATTAAATTAAAATTTAACTGCCCCTTTGTCACTGCCAGGCAGGCATATTGGTAATTTCTAAAATTATTACAATCGTAATTTTATTGCTTCATATATTACAAATACATACGTATAAAAATTTATCTACACAATTAATTATGAAAAAGGACAGAATAGTTTATATTTATAAATAATAAAAAACCCCATTTCTCTTAATTTTTGTGATAATTTGTTTGAAATTATAAAGTTTTCCTACCCTTCATAAGTTCTTTTTTTATGAAAGGAATAGTTCATATCCCTAGATAAAGTCATAAAATTCTTTTATACGCATAAATTAAGTTATCATAACCCTTAAGATTCAGTTAATACACACAGCGGCTGTTATCCTTGAACCGTAAACTTTCTATCAAAATTAAAAGTTGATGGAATTTTAAAATATTACAATAGTTAATTACGTGTCACACTGACATTAATATTTTCATTTTACATAAATGTACATGTGTACGAGGGCCGTTCCAAAACTAAACGACCTAAAACATTATAATGAAAAAATGGAAATTTTTTTCTATATTGTCCTGCAATATTCAATAGTTGTAATACTGTGTTTATAGTCAACCCTATCGTGAATGAAGGGAAATTTGCTGTCGCGAATTTAATGGGAACGTTTCTTCTCGCTATCAGTGCGTAGTGAATGTAATGTAAATCATAAATTTAAAATTTAAGATTAATAGCAAGAAATGAAATGAAATGAAATGTTTTAAGTCCTTTTTAGTAGTCTTGTCTGGAATTTCAGTACGATGTTTGCGCCAAGAGAATCTTTTTCCATCTGGCCAAACACTTGTTTTATAAGGTTGCCACTTTCCATCAAAGTATTTTTTTGTTTGTTCTATACGTCAGCTCGCATAGTTTAGAGACCACCCTCGTATATATGTACATACATGTATGCGTGTGTAGTAACGTATCTTTTTAGAGGTGGAAAATCAGGAATTTGATATATTTTTATCTATCACTTATTTTTGACTTCGGGATTACCTAATCCGAAAATTAACTTAATCTCACATTAATTGAATTTTCTGTTATTTAGTGGTACTTTAAACCAGTTTAAACTTCTTTCTGTAGGTAGTATTATTACTAATCCGACTAGACATCCCTCTTAAAGCGGGTTCTTGCTTTTCATAGATCGATCCCACCTCTTTCTGGAGTTTTGAAATTTTCAATCTCTTATTATATTTTTATTAAAATGTAACTAATAAAAAACATTCCAAATATTTTTTTAAGTGTAGTTATTGGCAAGACGTTTTGATATGAAAGGAAAAATGTTTTATATTTTAGAATTTTTTTTAATTACTGTCACTAAGTTTAAGTCCGATACTGGTCGGGCCTCATTATTATATTTAGATTTAAGATTTGAATACTTATTGTTAGTTAATTTTTGAAGATAAGAATAAATAAATATATGTATAGAAAAAATATTAGAAGTGTCACGCTTGCGTTTCAAACCTTCTCTATTTTTAGAATACAATTCTCATTATTAATATAAATAATCATGAATAGTTTCAAAATTAAACATTGTTTCTTTTTGAGAGGGGCGGTGCTACGCTCAATTGTCCAAACCCAATTAGTCTTTATCATCGGCAGAATCAGCAAAATTCCAAGATTGTGTTTGTAGCAGACGCCAAGATATTAAATAATTAATATTTAATTTTCGTAGGAGTTGACACTCTTTTCGCTCCCTTATTGACTCCTCTTTATAAAACTTTTCTCATTATTGGCTTTACGAAGAAATTTCAAAATATTGACTGTATTGGCTTCCAAGATATCTTCAATTAACTTTTGCATCTATGTAGGAAGTGCCAAGACAACTTAAGGCTTAACGAATTAACAACCTACTCTTCCTTCTAAACCCTCAGTAATACGATGTAAGCAAATCAGGGGGCCTACTCTGTAATTCGAAACGAAAGAAAATGCTTTCGAATTTGCATGTAATTACCACACAAACTCGAAAGTATTGTCTTTCGTTTCGAATTACAGAGTAGACCCCCCAGCAATATCGGTACTCTGGCATTAATTTTGAACAATTTTTTAACTATGTGAGAGGCACCACGTCTTGTTAAATTCTGAAATTTTTCCCTGAGACAGACAGTACACAATATCAACAGATTTATCACTACAAAGTTTCAAAATTCCGCCTATATTAATTTTCAAGATATCTCAAATTAAATATTTTCTCTTCATGGCAAATGCTACACCCACATCTTCAATTAAAACTGCTTTGTAAGACAATGGACATTATTAAAATCGTTATTTACACAAAATTTCACGTTTCTTGTTGCATTAGATGTAAAGATATTCCAAAATAAAAAAATTTTAGAAAATAGGCGTCACTGCCACTTGTTTTATTCCGACTTTTTATTTTTGAACAACTTATAAGGTCAATGAGTAACTCCTACAAAGTCTTAGGTACTTTACCGCATCTTGCAACTAAGATACATATTTCAAAATAAAAATATGCTATATATATATATATATATGGGAAGTGTTACGCCCACTTCTTCCCTGCTTAATACTATGTCCTTAAATTACTACGCATGCTAAAAAAATAGCCAGTCGTTCTCTGATTTTAGATAAATTAAAAATATAACGAAATTGGTGCAGCCGTTCTTAATTGATGCGATTACTATCAAACGACATTTGATTTTTATTTATTTATTTTTCTTTATTTATTTAAAAGCATTTCTTTTGAAATAAAAACTGTGTTTTTACTAAATACATATGTACATACGAAACTGTGTATGTATGTGCATATTATAGATAGATATTCATTTTTAAATCCCGTTTTTAGCGCTATTTTCTTCAAAATCCCGTTTTTTTGAACGATCATATTCCGCTTTTTGCAAAACCCAGCTGGTCACGTTAAGCATTACCATACTGAAGAACAGAATTGTGGCAACACTTTCGGTGCAAGATTCATAGTCTTATTAACTCACTGTGATTTTTTGTGGGAAGAAGAAGAAACTACATAATTTTATTATTTACAAGTAAAATATTGTGCGTGTTAAAGGAAAGTGGTAAAAATATATATATTTTATTATGTGTTTGTGATATTTTATCATATAATTTTTCACAAGTGTATGTTGTAAAGTATTTATGTAAATGTAGGTTAATTTAAGCTCTATTTTGAACTAAAAAAGTGCCAACAAAAATAGAAATTTATGAAAATTGGCGACGGCTACAAGCGTAGTTGTCTAGTCGTGTTGTCGTGAAAATGTGTTTAATGCAATAAAGTTATAATAAATTAAATAATAAAAAAATAGTAGTACATAGTTATGTACACTGTGAAATTTCTCGCATTTTAAATAGTGTATAATGTAAAGCTTCCAAACAATTGGTAAGATTTATTTAGAATTATATTTTCACTTACATATGTGTAGGTATGTATGTATGTATCTATGTAGTTAGCAAAGATAGTATGGTTAAGAGTATACTTGGGGCGAACTCGTCCATGTTATTTAAATGGGTTTGATCATTGGTTTGTGGCAAGAATGAACTAGTGAACGAGTTCGACCCAAGTCTAGTTAAGAGCTACAATGGATCAAATTAAATATACTGAGCGTACATAAATATGTATGTATATCATTTGTAAATCGCTCTAGCAAAATCACCCTTATCGGCAATAAAAGGCGAACGAACATTTTGTTCACCTGAAATATTTCCCATGAACAAAAATATGGTGAACAAAATTAGAATAAATTCAGTAAAGTGCGACTCTGACTAGCGCACGAAGGGTTCCGTACGAACACTAGATATGTAATTTAATACAAACTTCATCCAATATAATATTTAGTTTTGGCATTTTTTTCGTTTTTGGGGTATTTTCGGTTTTTTTGTTTTGGCGTTTTTTTCGGTTTTGACGATTTTTTTAAGTCGGCTTTTTTTTAGTTTTGACACTTTATTTTCTTTTTTTTTTGGCGATTTTTTTCGGTTTTTGGCGTTTTTTAATTTTTGGCGATTTTTTTTATTTTTGGCGATTTTTTTCATTTTTGCGATTTTTTTCATACAAATTTTTTTTTTAGTTTTGGCGACATTTTCGCGTTTTGGCGATTTTTGGCGTTTTTTTTTCATTTTGGCGATATTTTCGAATTTGGCGATTTATTTTAGTGTTAGATTTTTTTTTAATTTTGGCGATTTTTTTCGTTTTGGCGATTTTTTTTAATTTTTGGCGATTTTTTTTTTGGTTTGGCGATTTTATAATTTTCGGTTTTTTTTAGTTTTACCGTTTTTGAAAATTTCAAGTGTTTGCCTCTTACGGTTTCCAAGATATAGCAAATTGTCAAAATTACATAGTCAAAATTGCATTAAATGATGGACCACCCTTTAATTTAAATTTTTATATTTTAGTGTTAATTGTTGTAGTCTGTATAAAAATACACTAATTTTACAAATTTCAAGTTTCAATATACATATGTACAATTGTATGTATATTACATGAGATTATAACATTTTTCGTTGCTCGTTTTGGAACACCCTTTAATTTTTAATTCTCATGTATTTGTTGTTGTAGCGGCCTAGGTTCTACATACTCTGTCCAAATTTCAGGTCCGTAGCTCTTACGGTTCCTGAGAAAATACCGTGTGACGGACAGACGGACAGCGTAGCGAAAACAATAGGGTTCCTTTTCACCTTTGGTGTACGGAACCCTAAAAAGTAGTATACTGACGCAACAACAACGCAAATATTGGCGATCGCAATTTTTGGAAAAAGGGAACACATTTCACTTCAACTTTTATTCCCGATAAGTCCCTACTTACACTATGCAAGTCTTATTGCTAACCTGATTAGTTTATTAGGAGAGAGAGACGGGGGGAAAAGAAACGTTGCTGTTCTCCTCGTCTTTCTCTCCCTGAAACTAATCAGCTTAGCAATAAGACTGGCACAGTGTGATTAGGGACTAAGGATGAATGTTTAAGTATCTCAATTTAAAACTCTTCCGACCTAAAAAAGACACCCGCTGTACAAACATAAGTACATTCTTGCTCACATTTATTTTGAGCAGTAAATGAATTTGGTTAAACCTTTTTTTTACAACATGTCCTTCTGCCTTTAAAAAAACTTGCTTTAAAAAAATTTGTTTTTTAAACGAACATTAACAAGACTTGGGGTGGCAGAGGAAGAAATGTTTAACATTTAACGCATGATTTTTGTCATTTTAACCATATTTTAGGGTTTACTATAACCTTGGGAAATATTAAAGAGACATTAATAATCCACTTTCCTTTGGCTTACTTTCGCAGAAGCTGCCTACGCTTTATATTTTATTACTTATTCTGTATGATAAAATTTATTTTAAAGCTTCAGTTTAAAATTATGCATGTGTATGTACTACGCAAACTATAATTTGCATAAAATTTTATCGCTTATTTTGTTTGAAACATAAAAAAAGAAACGCATATTTTTGTTCTATTTAGCTGTCAATATATTGTGAACAATAGTGCAGACGAAAACTTTGCAGACAATATAATTTTCTGATATCATATCTTGCAATTCCTAATATCATATTTTCTCTACACTTTTTAGTTGCAATCAGTGTGACCAGATGTAAAAAAAAATTACAGCTAAATTGGCTTTGAAATAATTCCATAAATTTTTTAAATAAAATTTAAAAAAAACTGCTAAAAATACGAGGGTGGTTCATTAACTGTGACTTTTTGTAAAAACACAGATTTTTATATAAAAAGTTATTTTATTTTTCAACATAGTCTCCTCTGTGTCTCCATCCGAAAAAATTTGATTTGTTGAGGTCATCAAAATAGGCGTTTGTTTGTGAGATGCTTCGTCGTGGTAATCAAATCTCTTTCCGCCGAGCCACTTCTTCAAGTTTGGGAACAAGGAATAGTCACTAGGGGCTAAATCGGGAGAATAGGGTGAATGAGGTAGCAATTCGTAGCCCAATTCATGGAATTTTGCCACGGAAACTGCATATGCGATTGTGAGCAAACGCGGCACCCGTCTTGCAGAAAGCTTTCTCATAGCCAAGTCATCATTCAAAATTGAAACCACTGAGCCATGTGAGATGCCTATGGCTTCCACAATCTCTCTCCATTTCCATCTTTGATAGGCTAAAACCATAGCGTGAATTTGTTCAATTGTTTCGGATGTAGAGACCTCAACTGGGCACACTTTTTTCCAACAAAAAAAGAACGCACGGTGTCATGGACACAACGTAGTTCCTTACGTTTCACTTACCTTAGAAATTGCCCCTTATCCCCAAGTGGACTTATTTTTGATAAAATATGCGTTTGCGTCCTTGCAGACGCATATCTAATCGTTTTTTTTTTAATTTCATCAAAATCAATTACATAGTTTCAAAGAGGACGACATATCCCTTCACCTCCCCTCGTGGTCCTATTTTTGAAAAAAATCTACAGCTTATATCTTGTTTTAGACTCAGATCTATCTGTGTATATTTTGAGTTTTATTACAATCGGTTAGATAGTTTCTGAGAGGCAGAAATTTCCCCCTACCTCCCCTCACGCTCCTAGTCTTAAAAAACATATAATCTATGTGTTCTTCTAGACTTAGGTCTATCTATTTTTTAAGTCCCAGGAGCTCCCCGGCACTTCCCTGGAAAATTACTCGAACGCTGAAAATCTAAAACATCCGGCAGCACCATTCTGAGCTATATATGTAGTTGTTACCAGTATTTGTAACCAGTATTCGCCAGTATTTTTTCATATTCAAAAAATTTTTTGTCTTACACGCGCCATAAGGAACTTACGTTCCAAAAAAAAAAAAAAAAAAAAAAAAATGCTGAAAGTGCAAACATTTTACTGCAAAAAAATGCTCAAATGGCCACACTGGTCTCAATAATGTCTTTGACTTTCTATTGTTTTCTTTAACAAATGCAGCATGAAAAAGACAGGGGATGTGCTATGCCAACTTCTAAAACTGTTGTCTATACAAATGTATATAAAAATGAATTATGTATTTAGAAAATTGTAAAGGTGTAGTTAAGAAGATACTAAAAAAGACTTAAATTTTCATGAACAGTTGTGCCCTTAATTATGAAAGTGATCTAAGTCATATATTATATTTGAACAAATCAAAAAACATTTTTATATTACGCATCATTTTAATTTAGGGTTGTACAAGTCCCGGCTAATATAAATTTATTTCATACATATATTTTTAATATTTCTCAAAGTTTTTTTAAGATTAATTTGATATTTCGAAGCAAAAATGCATATGACTTAGACCACTTTCATAATTAAGTACACAATTTAGCTCTTCATATTACGGGTTAAGGACATTTATTCACCCTAATTTGTTTAAAGGTGTAGAAAGAACTTATACGTAGAAGAGTTCGAGGGTTAAAATATTCTCTGCATGAAAGTGGTGAAAGCAATCTCTACTTAAAATGTCAGCCTGAAGAAGTACAAAATTAACCCTCAAACCGATTTAAATTTATGACTAATTTATGATGAAAGTAAATTTAAAATTTTATGTTGAATATTTTTTGTAGAACACATTAACCCATTATATTTCTATTAAAGGGTACTATTTGCTCCCCTTGTTTTTAAAAGGCACGAAAAATACCTAAGCGGAGAGGAGTTAGAGAATTAAAAAATTAAAAAAAAATGTTTTCTCCTTGGAACTTACACTAAACTGGCGAATACATTTTCTACTTAAAATGCCAGTTTCAGTAAGTACGAAATTAACCCGTAGACGGATTTCAAGTTTTAACTAATTTCTGGTCTTTAAGATAAATTTATAGTTTTGCGGTGTTCAGAGACTTTTAATAAAATTGTATGCCGATTTACAAAATCTCATTTTTAGATAAGAAATTTTTTTTGTCAAAAATAAGATATGTAAATCTTCAATATTGTAACACTGGAATAGAGTAAAAAGTTCCATTATGTGGGGGAGTTAGAGGATTGATATGTTCCACAAAAATATTTGCCTTAATATTTTCTACACAGTTGCTGAACTCACTCACTGAACCTCAGCTGTAAAGAACACATACATTCATAATGTTATATACCGATATGCTGCATAAACAAGCCAAAGTGGGGAAACTTAAATTCCCCCCAAAAATAAAATTCCTATCTTATGTTTCAAAATATTCCAAAATTTGTTTACACTTCTCCTAAAAATAATTATTTGGACTTTTATTCGTCCAAATAATTATTTTTCTTTTGCAAAAAAAAAAAAAAAAAAGATATATGATTTGTTTTTTTAACAGCTGACGTTCCAATATTTTATTCGAACTTAATTTCGAATGTTACCCAAACGAATAATTTGTAGAACAACATATAGCGATTTATTCGTTTTAGAAACTTTTCTTTTAATTCATAGCCTTTGTTGTTAATGTGGCTTGTCGACTGAGGCTCCAATTGTATTTAAGCTGAAAAAAGCATTCGCCTCCAGTTTTCAGAAAAATAGTCTCTGTTATGTTACACTACATCATGTAAAGAAGGTCTTCCTTTCATCATTATGGTCAATTAAGATAAGAAACTTTATGAAATTTTATAGTACATAACACTTTTAATAAGTATTATGTTTAATTAATTTTGTATTTTTGTATCAAAAACTCTTTCAAGTTTTAGTTTTACCACTTTTTTTTCGTAATTACTATGACTGTCAGTTCTCTTCCGGTTTATAATTATTTAGTCTATTTTAATTTAAAATTTAACACACAAAAAAAAAGCCAAAACCGTATACATAAAACATGAATGTAGGTTCCATATAAAGAAATTTATTATTTAGCAAATGCTAGACTTGTAAGCAAAAAAAAAATACATTTTGGATGATAATATTGGCTGACACAGGACAGCCAAACATTCGACTTTCTAGTCAAGCAGCCAGTTGGCTGAGCGATTTCCAGCCAAAGTCATCAATGTGACATCCCACACACACGTGGCTGTTAATAAAAAATAAAAAACAAACCGCAAAAAATAATTCTTAAAGCAAAAGATAAACTCCAAAACAAGATATTCTTTCAAATGCTTAAAAATCTTTAAAGAAAATTACATTTCAACGCCCAAAAGATCAAATAGAATAAAAATTGGAAACAAATACATAAATTCATATTGTTACGAAAATAGCCGTCAACAATGTTAAGCAACATTACACAAAAATACTCCAACAGGGTTAATGTAAATGCTACGCGACAATATTCCTACAGGGTCAAAGCAAAGAATAGTCTAGAAAGTAGCCAACAACTAAATAAGCATGCCTAGCTTGATTAAACAAGCAAAAGCAACAACAACAAAAAAAAAGCGTCTGCTTATTATGAAGATTCACATATTTGTACACATACATACATGCCAATTCAAACGAAAAACAAAAGATAAACAACCACCGTGTGTTGCTTAGTTAATGATGTACACACGTACGCATATACACATGTATGTACATAGTTACCACATGAACTTAATTAGGCAGCATATAAGATGATAATGATCGTCTAGACATTGCTTGAAACTTCTAGTGGAATTTCTGTGAAATATAAATAGAGGTGACGCATCCAATGAGTTAGTTAGTTGCAGTTGTAAGTCAGTCGCGAACAGTTATAGTTAGTGCTAATCAGAAAGCAGTGAAGTTAAGAACTCGTTAGTCAGTTGATAATTAAGTTGTTAATTAATAATAGTCTGTCGTGGAATTGAGATTATTGTGGAGTCTATCGTGTCGACTGGAGTAAAGGGAACAGCGCAGCGAATAGACGTGTATAAGGGTGTAAGTAAAGCCAGTGAGTCTTTATTGGTGTATCAACTGTGAGTGTCGGCAGAGTGAGTGCCGTGTGTGACAAGCAGCAGACAAAGAAGTATTGGTGTATCAACTGTGAGTGACGGCAGAGTGAGTCTCGTAAGTGACGAGTAGCAGACAAAGAGGTGTCACGTGATTACTTGCGCAGCCAGCTAAGAGACGTGCGTAAACTACAGCGAGGAAGGCGTAGTGGTAACCAGTTGTGAATATTTGTGTGTAATTTTATTAGTTTAAGTTGTGTTAGTTTATATAAGCTCTTGATTAATTTAGTATAAGTGTATTTGTAAATAAAACTTGTATCATTCTTAACCCTAATTACTACACTCGGCTCTTGTATTCATTTGCAAATCTTCGGATCTACGGAAAAGCGTTTTTATAGAGAGAAAAACGTAACATTTGGTGTCAGAAGTGGGATTTGCAAATACAAGCGATACGTTTAAAAAGGGTTAATCATAAAATAAGAGTGATACGAAAAGAAGAACCACACACGTTTGAAAAGTTTAAACGTAATAATTGGTTTTGAGGAAAATGAAATTTCAAGAGCTTAAGTTGGAGCAACTCAAGGAAGAGTTGAATAATCGAAAACTGTCGACAACTGGTAATAAAGTACAACTACAGGAGAGACTACTGCAAGAGTTCCAGCGGCGCAACATCGACATTGAAACTTATGAGTTCGATGAAAAAGAAGAAATTGAGGTATGTACTCGTGCAGCGGCAACCAGTACTGACATCGGTGCAATGTTTGCTGCTTTGATGAGTAAAATGGAGACAAACAACCAGAAAATGGAAACAATGCTTCAAGAAACTTCTAGAACTATGATGAGCGATTTGCATGAAACATTAAGAGCTAACAAGGAGAAACTTCTAGGTCAGATGGATGAGGTGCTTGACAAATGGAAATGGAAAACTGTGCCTAATGTTCCAGAATCACCTAGAGCCAGAAATGAGAAAATTCAAGAAATGCCTGAAGCCACAAACAGACGGGCCGGTGGTGTAGAAATCCAAGTCAGTAAATCTAACGAAAATAATACTGGCTTCAATGACATTTCTGGCAAAGAGAAAAATGTTGACCAAAGACTGAAGGCAGAAGATGAAATCAGCAGTGGTCAGTGTCAACAAGTTGGACGTAAGCCAGAAGTTTCCAGCGAAATAAATGAAGCTCGTGACATAGAAGTTTTCATCAAAGCAAAGAACGTTGCTGACTTAGCTGGTAGTCAAGCTGCTTGTGACACAGCGGAACTACCTATGGATGAAATGGTCTCGTTTGCTGGAGTTAAGGTAACTGCTAAGATGAAATCCAGGCCACCAGTATGGAAAGTGTGCAGCATAGAAACAGCCAGGGAGAAGAAGACAACTTCTGTACAGAACCTCAAGCGTGTGGTAAGGCCAGCTCTAGTCAAGAGACCAAATAGAGTCAGAGTCAAAGGCCATAAATGTGGAAAAAGTTGTCATCTCCATCGTAAGGCACTGCAAGCTGCAGTGGAAATACGAACCAAAGCCAGATGTCAAAGAAGGTTTCATCTCCAGCATGTGGAAAGGCAAGCTATAAGTGAAAGACGCAGCAGAGTCAGCACCAGGGGCCGCAAATATCGCAGAATTTCTCTCCAGCGTATGGCAATACAAGTCGCAGTTGAAAGACAAGGCAGGGCCAGAATTAAAGCCGACAAATATGGAAGAGGTAGTCGTCTCGAGCGTAACTACAAGGCGTTTAGAAAACGCAGAAAAAGAAAGGCGATGATGTGCCTATTCGGGACGAATAGGCTTAAGTGGGCGGCAGTGTTACGAAAATAGCCGTCAACAATGTTAAGCAACATTACACAAAAATACTCCAACAGGGTTAATGTAAATGCTACGCGACAATATTCCTACAGGGTCAAAGCAAAGAATAGTCTAGAAAGTAGCCCACAACTAAATAAGCATGCCTAGCTTGATTAAACAAGCAAAAGCAACAACAACAAAAAAAAAAGCGTCTGCTTATTATGAAGATTCACATATTTGTACACATACATACATGCCAATTCAAACGAAAAACAAAAGATAAACAACCACCGTGTGTTGCTTAGTTAATGATGTACACACGTACGCATATACACATGTATGTACATAGTTACCACATGAACTTAATTAGGCAGCATATAAGATGATAATGATCGTCTAGACATTGCTTGAAACTTCTAGTGGAATTTCTGTGAAATATAAATAGAGGTGACGCATCCAATGAGTTAGTTAGTTGCAGTTGTAAGTCAGTCGCGAACAGTTATAGTTAGTGCTAATCAGAAAGCAGTGAAGTTAAGAACTCGTTAGTCAGTTGATAATTAAGTTGTTAATTAATAATAGTCTGTCGTGGAATTGAGATTATTGTGGAGTCTATCGTGTCGACTGGAGTAAAGGGAACAGCGCAGCGAATAGACGTGTATAAGGGTGTAAGTAAAGCCAGTGAGTCTTTATTGGTGTATCAACTGTGAGTGTCGGCAGAGTGAGTGCCGTGTGTGACAAGCAGCAGACAAAGAAGTATTGGTGTATCAACTGTGAGTGACGGCAGAGTGAGTCTCGTAAGTGACGAGTAGCAGACAAAGAGGTGTCACGTGATTACTTGCGCAGCCAGCTAAGAGACGTGCGTAAACTACAGCGAGGAAGGCGTAGTGGTAACCAGTTGTGAATATTTGTGTGTAATTTTATTAGTTTAAGTTGTGTTAGTTTATATAAGCTCTTGATTAATTTAGTATAAGTGTATTTGTAAATAAAACTTGTATCATTCTTAACCCTAATTACTACACTCGGCTCTTGTATTCATTTGCAAATCTTCGGATCTACGGAAAAGCGTTTTTATAGAGAGAAAAACGTAACAATATATTTTGCATTGCCAAAATAAAATAATGGAACTTATACATATAAATTTTATATACTTGTACGTATTGGGTATTTTATGTATATTGAACTCAATTATAGTTTTTACTCTACTAAATTCCTAAATCTACTTTAATACCAAAAGAATGTAACTGTTTGACATAAAACAGGAAATAATGATTTGAAACAGCAGCAAGTAATTACATAACAAGTCGTTAAACAAATTTAATAAACAAGCCGCACAGTGCTGCGTTTCCATATAAAGAAACGACAAAATTAAAGCGTAATAAATTCAGTAAAGTGCGACTTTTACTCGCACACGAAGGGTTCTCTACGGACACAATATATGTAATACTATACGATATTTAGCCTATATAATCGGTCATGTTACAGAGTTCAATTCCGTTCGGGAACGGAATTGAATCCACCTCAAGATACCAAGCCCTAGCTGGAGCATACCCCAGCATACCAGCGCTCTCAACAGTCTGGACACACCTGACAAATTTCCGTATTTTAATTTTTTTAGACGCCATCTCGTACAAAAATGGGGTGAATTCCGTTTCCGAACGGAATTGAACTCTGTGACATGGCCGAATATATAGTTTTGGAATTTATTTTTCGTTTTGGGAATTTTTCGGGTTTTGGCGTTTTTTCGGGCTTGGTGATTTATTTTAGTTTTAGAGATGTTGTTTTTCGTTTTGGATGTTTTGACGATTTTTTCGTTTTTTTCATTTTGGCGATTTTTTTGTTTGGGTCATTTTTCGTTTTGGCGATTTTTTCCGGTTTTTGTAGACTTTTTGTTTGGAGATTTTATAATTTTGGGATTTTTTAGTTTTATCGTTTTTGAAAATTTCAATTTCGTTTTGACGATTTTTTTCGGTTCATGGCAATTTTTTCGTTTTGATGATTTTTTTTTGTTGGGATTTTTTAGTTTTAGGGTTTTTGAAAATTTCAAGAGTTTGACTCGTATGTTTTCAAAATTACATAGTCAAAATAACATTAACTAATATAATACCCTTTAATTTTGATTTTTTTAATTTCTGTGTTATATAAAAATACAATAACTTTGAGAATTTCAAGTGTCATAATATAATATTCTACATATTGAATTAGGATTTTCACATGTTTCATTTCTCGCTTTCGTACACCCTTTAATTTTTAACTGTCATATATTTGTTGTGTTAGCGGAAAAACTTTTACATATTCTGTGAAAATTTCAGGTTCGTAGCTCTCGAGAAATCAGCCTGTGACAGACAGGACAGACGGACATCGTCGCAAAAACAATAGGACTCCTTTTCACCTCAGAATAATCAGTGCAAGGACATGTTTATCTTGTATACTAGTATATTCTTAATTTCAAAATAAATTATTCACTAATTAACATTTTCAATTAAAAGTTTAGCTAATTCAATTGAAATTTGAATTGCTTCAATTAATTTTAGTGTAAAAATAATTGTTTATATCAAATAACGCTGTGCAACACTGACAATGCTATTAGATACTATAACAAATAGCACTGCGCAACACTAAAACAGTCATGAGATATTATAACAAACAACACTGTACAACACTGACACTGTTGTTATAATCAGGAATGGAAAAGTTGGTATAATTGTACTTTTTTCCACCACTATTTGAAAGTCACACCACGGCATCCCAATGACCGATTTAGAGCTATTGAATATTTTTTCCTATTATACAACATAAAAAAAATATTAAATACATAAATAACCATTTTCGAGAGATGGTTGATGTAAGAATTATTAAGCCTTTGAGAAAGGACAAAAGGTACGAACCATTTGCTGGAGCATTTTAGAAATGAAATATTAATTAAATGAACCGATGCTTTCCGACTTTTCCAGAAATGCTGGAGAAATATTATCTATTCTACATTCGTCTGAAATAAAGACTGTTTGCTTCGACTGTCTCCAATCGAATCAAGGATGTAAAAGTATATCTAAAATGTTAATTTTATATTCAGATCTCAACATTTGGGAACCGTTAGTCTATGGACCTATCTGTAACACACTGTACAACAAAATCAATGCCCATGTATCCGCGACTTTCTATTTAAGTCTTATTTAATAGCTCAATTATGGATGGCAAACGAGCGTTAAACACTAATGCCCTAATTCAGTAAGAAGATTTAGGACGTTTTTGTTTGAAAATTCTTTTGAGTTCTTGTTTTTGAATTCTTCAAATTATTTTCTTCAAAAATGATTGATTGTTGTCTTTGATAATGAAAAATAAAAATATTATTACCATGTTTTTAAAATATAAAAATTAAATAAATTATTATACAATATTTTGAAAAATATATGAAAAAATATGTGTTGGATATAATGTTTGGAATAAAATCATAAAGCAAATACACGCACCTTCTAGCAGAGACTATTACTAATAATTGTTTTAAAGAATCACAACTGCGGCTTTTTTCCGTCCATAGACAAGACGGCACAATCGTCGAACAGAATTAGGGCATTAAACTAAGTCCTCTTCTGCCAAAATTTATCATTTGAAAGACATTAGTTTTTTAATATTGTAATTTGTTTCCTGGTGCAAATAATACACATATTTTTTAATTGAAATCACAAAAATGTTTTTTCGCAGTTATTTCTGCATTATGAAGAGAATACTGTAACATTTTGCAATTATTTGACGAATTACGCTGTTAAATTCTTTGAAAAAATTTAATATCAATAGACACAAGTATTCGACCGACTACTTCTATATGCAAGCTACAGTATGTCTAATAATATTTTGCCAGAATAAAGAATCAAAGTAAGCTGCTCAGCTTTGTCTTTAAAACAAAATATATCAAACACTATTTTAAAGGAAAAAATTTTCAAAATACAACTGCTTTAGCAAGAATTGCTGGGCACTAACTAAAAATTATTGTAATCGATATCTCAACGCATCCGTGCTTAAAGTTTTCATTTTGGTTGCTTCTTTTGCTTATATTGCACACGCTACCAATACACGCGATTTGAATTTAGATGGAAATGGGTGTAATAAAATGGGTGGAGGACCTAGAAATACTTTATGTACATACTTACATAAGAACGCATTAAAAGAAAGCACAAAATAAAAATCAAACAAATGTAAGAAAATCATGGACAAAAAACATTCCTGACACTATTCACTTGTAATGATAATAAAAATGATGATGAATGACAATGACAACGACGACAGTAATGACACTGTTGGTTGTATCAGTCATATGAAAGAGGAAAAGCTATTGAAAACATTTCTAAATTGTTTTATTTAATCAAACTGATAATATTCAATGTTAATTAGCTGCTTTTTTTGATAGATAATATTTAATTTGAGAAATTTTTTTTATTTTTTTTTTAATTTTTTGGATAAATCTGTTATGTATAATTTAAAAAAAATCACCATAAAATATTCACCACATGTTTGATTAGAACCGAAGATTATTCATCAGGTGGCAACACTATATCAGCTGACTATTGCTTTCATATCTAGCCAATTCTCAAACTGTGTTAATGTTTTCTGTTATTGTTTACAAGCAGCATAATTATCGTTCTCTTCCTTTTTGTCTATGTGAATATTAAAAAATTTAGTATAAATTTGGAAATTGCAATATTTTACTATTCAGCATGGTTGGCATATGAATTTTCGCTTTGCTCTCGGAGTTTTTTTTTATGGTTTACATCACTAAAATTAACTCACATCAGTGTGCACTTATTGTATTTACATTGTCTTTCGCTTTACTTGAGGGTCATCATTGAAGGAAAATCTTTAATAAAAAATGTACTTAAAAAAACAAATCTTTCCATGATGAAAAAGCAAGGGAAAAAGGAAGCATTAAAATTGTGTGTAAATTGATCTGGGTTTTGTAACCATCATTTGCCACACACTTTAAAACCAACACTCGTTAAATCCAGTTGCAAAATTAAAACTGAACAGTGTGACAAATACAAGAAAAATATGCGCTCTGCGTGTTAATTATATTTTTTCCTTTTTAGGGTTTGGTGCATCAAAGGTGAAAGGGCTCTATTGTTTTCGCTACGATGTTCGTCTGTCTGTCACAGGCTGTTTTCGCGATAACCTTAAGAACTACGGACCTGAAATTTTCACAGAATATATAAAACTTTTTTTTGTTAGCTACAACAATAGCTAACAGTACATGACAGTTAGCAATTAAATGATGCTCTAAAGCCAGCAACGAAAAATTTTGAAATCCTAATTTAATATACAGGAAATTATAGACACTTAAAATTCTGAAAAAATCGCCCAAACGAAAAAAGCGCCAAAACTATTACAAATCTCCAAAACTTAAATAAATTTTTAAAAACCGGAAAAAACATAAAAACTAAAAACGAAAAAATCGCCCAAAACCAATAAAAACGCCAAAACTAAAAAACGACAAAACCTGAATTAAATCTCAAAAATGAAAAAAGCGCTAAAACTAAGAAAAAGCGCCAAAATAAAAAGCGCCAAAACAAAAAAAGCGACAAAACCAAAAAAAATTTTTTTTTTCAAAACCCGTAAATATCACTTGAAACAAAAAAGCACCTAAGCTAAAGACGAAGAAAATCGCACCAAAGAAATTGTATAAAAACAGCAAAAAAGTCGCCGAAAACTGAAAAAAATCGCCTAAACGAAAAAACCTCCAAACTAATAAAAATCCTCAAAACTTAAATAAATCGTCAAAAACCGAAAAAACACCAAAACTAAAAACAAAAAATGTATGTCAAAACTAAATAAAAACGCCAAAACTTAAAAGGAAAAACCGAAATAAATCCCAAAAAAACGAAAAAAGCGCTGAAACTAAGAAAAATCGCCAAAAACCAAAAAAAAAAATCGCTTAAAACTAAAAAAAAACACCAAAACTAAAAACGAAAAAGTCGTCAAAAAGAAAATTGCGAACAAAAAAGCTCTGAATGTAAAAAATCGTTGAAACTAAAAAACAAAATAAAAAAAAAATATCGCCAAAACTGAAAAAAATCGCCTAAACGAAAAATGCGTAAAAAATATCCAAAACTAAAATAAATCATAAAAAACCAAAAAGCTCCAAAGCTAAAAAAAAACCCGGACCAAAATAAAACGCCAAAACTAAGTAAACGGCAAAACCCGAAATAAGTCATAAAAACGAAAAAAAATGCCAAAACTAATAAAAAGTGCCAAAATGGAAAAAGCGGCAAAAATAAAAAATTCGGTAAAACTAAAATAATCGCCAAAACCAAAAAAAAAAAAATCCAAAAAACGGAAAAAATCTCTCAAATTAAAATAAATCGCCAAAAACAGAAAAAAATCTTTAAAATTAAAAAAAAACTTCAATAACCGAAAAAATCACCAAAAATGAAAAAGGCGCTTAAAATAAGAAAAAATGCCAAAAACCGAAAAAAGTTTACCAGATAATAAATTTTTTTTAAATGTCCACATCAGGTAAAATCTTCCATTATATAGACGAAAGTATTAAATTATTATTATTTATATTTATATCCATCGTTTGCACTAATCCGAATCATCCATCATTTTATATAAAAATAAATTCAGTAAAGTGCGATAGTATGGTTAAGAGTATACTTGTACGAGTTCGACCCAAGTCTAGTTAAGAGCTACAATGGATCAAATTAAATATACTGAGCGTACATAAATATGTATATCATTTGTAAATCGCTCTAGCAAAATCACCCTTATCGACAATAAAAGGCGAACGAGCATTTTGCTCACCTGAAATATTTCCCATGAACAAAAAAATGGTGAACAAAATTAGAATAAATTCAGTAAAGTGCGACTCTGACTCGCGCACGAAGGGTTCCGTACGAACACTAGATATGTAATTTAGTACAAACTTCATCCTATATAATATATAGTTTTGGCATTTTTTTCGTTTTTGGGGTATTTTCGGTTTTTTTGTTTTGGCGTTTTTTGCGTTTTTTTCGGTTTTGACGATTTTTTTAAGTCGGCTTTTTTTAGTTTTGACACTTTATTTTCTTTTTTTTTGGCGATTTTTTTCGGTTTTTGGCGTTTTTTAATTTTTGGCGATTTTTTTTTTATTTTTGGCGATTTTTTTCATTTTTGCGATTTTTTTTAATAAATTTTTTTTTTAGTTTTGGCGACATTTTCGCGTTTTGGTGATTTTTTTCGATTTTTGGCGTTTTTTTTTTTCATTTTGGCGTTTTTTTCATTTCGGCGATTTTTTCGAATTTTGCGGGTTTATTTTAGTGTTAGAAATTTTTTTTTAATTTTGGCGATTTTTTTCGTTTTGGCGATTTTTTTTAATTTTTGGTGATTTTTTTTGGTTTGGCGATTTTATAATTTTCGGTTTTTTTAGTTTTACCGTTTTTGAAAATTTCAAGTTTTTGGCGATTTTTTCAAGTTTTGGCTCCATTTTTAGTTTTGACACTTTATTTTCTTGTTTTGGCGATTTTTTTCGGTTTTTGGCGTTTTTTCATTTTAGCGATTTTTTTATTTTTGGCGATTTTTTTTCATTTTTGCGATTTTTTTAATTTAAAATTTTTTTTAGTTTTGGTGACATTTTCGCGTTTTGGCGATTTTTTTCGATTTTTGGCGTTTTTTTTCATTTTGGCGATTTTTTCGAATTTGGCGATTTATTTTAGTGTTACAATTTTTTTTTAATTTTGGCGATTTTTTTCGTTTTGACGATTTTTTTTAATTTTTGGCGATTTTTTTTTTGGTTTGGCGATTTTATAATTTTCGGTTTTTTTAGTTTTACCGTTTTTGAAAATTTCAAGTGTTTGCCTCTTACGGTTTCCAAGATATAGCAAATTGTCAAAATTACATAGTCAAAATTGCATTAACTGATGGACCACCCTTTAATTTTAATTTTGTTAAATTTTAGTGTTAATTGTTGTAGTCTGTATAAAAATACACTAATTTTACAAATTTCAAGTTTCAATATACAATTGTATGTAAAGGGTGTTTTTTATTGAGGTATAGAACTTTAAGTTGGCATCACTTTTTTAACTGGCGGCCATTTTGTCAGCTGTCAAGTGATTAATATTTAGTTTGGTTTGCCATTTCATCATGAACAGGTTGACAAAAGAACAACGCTTGCAAATCGTGCAAATTTATTTCGAAAATAATGGTTCAGTTCGCAAAGTTTACCGCAAGCTCCGTCCATTTTATGGTCGACATAATCGTCCATCAGAGCAATTAATTCGGTTAACCATGGATCGTTTTCGCACTACGTTTACTCTATGTGATAATACGCATCCGCAGAGACGTCGAACAGTGCGCACCGAAGAAACAATTGCCGCTGTAGAGCAAAGTGTTGAAGAGGACCCGAATGAATCGATTCGCCACCGTGCACAGCAATTGGAGCTTTGTCCATCAACTTTATGGAAGATTTTGCGCAAAGATCTTGGCTTGCGACCTTACAAGATCCAGCTTGTGCAAGAATTAAAGCCGCGAGACCATGCAATGCGTCGTGATTTTGGTGTATGGGCCGAAAATGAGATTGATCTCGATGCTGATTTTCATCGCAAAATTTTGTTCAGTGATGAGGCTCATTTTTGGTTGAATGGCTACGTCAACAAGCAAAATTGCCGCATTTGGAGTGAAGAGAATCCACATGAGACCCTTGAGAAGCCATTACATCCACAAAAACTGACTGTTTGGTGTGCTCTATGGGCTGGTGGAGTCATTGGGCCATACTTCTTCCGAAATAATGCTGGAGAGTCAGTTACCGTTAATGGAGACCGGTATAGAGCCATGATAACCGACTATTTTGTTCCCGAATTGGATGGCATGAATGTGGATGAGTTGTGGTTCCAACAAGACGGCGCTACATGCCACACAGCGCACGTCACAATCGATTTATTGAAGGAAACATTCGATGAGCGCATAATTTCGCGGAATGGACCTGTCAATTGGCCACAAAGATCGTGTGATTTGACACCATTGGATTATTTTCTTGTGGGATATGTGAAGTCGCTCGTCTACGCCAACAAACCAGAAACGTTAGGGGACTTGGAAGCCAACATTCGTGGCGTTATTGCCAACATACGGCCCCATATGCTCGAAAAAGTGGTTGAAAATTGGACCTGTAGAATTGGCTTTATTCGAGCCAGCCGCGGCGGCCACATGCCCGAAATCATAATTAAACATTAATCGCATAAAATTATCCTTCCAATAAAGCCAAATTGATGGACATTAAAACGATTTTCTTGTGTTTTATTTCAATTCGAAGTTCTATACCTCTAAAAAAAACACCCGATATATTACATGGGATTTGTTGTTGTAGCGGCCAAGGTTCTACATACTGTGTCCAAATTTCAGGTCCGTAGCTCTTACGGTTCCTGAGAAAATACCGTGTGACGGACAGACGGACAGCGTAGCGAAAACAATAGGGTTCCTTTTCACCTTTGGTGTACGGAACCCTAAAAACAGCTGTTAACAAAGTTTTTATAAAAAAAAGAAATTATAACCAAGTTTATTGTTATACATTTTAATTGGAGTCCTGTGGACGCGACTTATTTTCTGCTTGAAAATATAGATTTAATTAATAAAAATTATATACCAATTTGCAATTAAACATTGTCCCACTGTTGCTACCAAACAAGCTTTTAAAAATTTAACCGGCTATAAGTGATACAAAATCTGTACGTAAAACCAACTATAACTATTAAACTATTCCCCATGCCGTTGCCCCACAAAGGAACACACACACATGTGCTCCTCGCACTCCAGCACTTGATGCTCTTTGGTTACAGTACATTATTCAGGCATTCCACATACATACATTCATACATATTTATATGTATGCAAGTGTGTTGCGCTGTGTTTCTGTAGCATAAGTGACGGTCTGGTCATTAAGTCCAGTCACTAATAGAAGTTGACTTTTAAGACAAAAGCCGCTTAAACTTTATTTCAATTGCCAATGCATTTGATATCATTTTTATATGTATGTATAGTGAATTTTTTACTTTGTCTTTGTTTCTTCCAACATGTTTTTAAATATGCATATATGGGGCATTCCATAGCGAAAGGTAAAAAATATGTAATAAAGAAAAAAGAAAGGATTTTAATAGATATTCTCTGAAAGCCAGTACTCACATTTGAAAAAAAATGCAATACTCATCTAATGAATTCTTGTTAACTTTTGAAAATTTCCATAAACTCTCTCATACCAGGGTTGTATTTTCTGAAAAGTTGGACGATTGTGTAGAATTGTGAATACTGAAATATGTGTCATATTCTTCTCATTAATTGAGACATTTTAAGGAAAGTTCCTTTTTAAGCCCATCAGAATTTAGGAAATGGTTAACTGTCAAATGAACAGTCATACTATGCTCACTTTTTTCACAAATCATCAACAACAGATTGATGTTTGAATAATGATACCAAATTGTCCAAATTTATTTTGAAAATCAGTCTTTAAATCTCGCAACTTTTAACAGACTTCTTTAATTCAAATGTCTTGCTTTACTTTTTAGTTTCAATACAAGTGACTGACTTTGACGTTTATCGTCACATGACATTTTATAGTTGATGGCAAAAACGATTGATGAAAATACTAAGATCATTGTCCGCATTCATTATCGATCGACTTGTCGTGGTGAAAAAGTTTAGTGGTTACCAAATCAGCTGTTTGTCATTAAAAATGATTGCGAACGTACAACGTTCTTGGGTGTTAATTTTTGTCTGTTATTACGAGGGCGGATCAATAAGTCCGTTACTTTTTGAATGAAACACAGTTTTGTTTGCAAAAAAAAATTATTTTTCAACATAATCTCCTTTTAACTTAATAGATTTAGTCCAACGTTTCTCCAGTTTTAGTATCCCTTCCAAAAAATAGACTTTTTCGAGGCCCTTAAAATAGGCAATAATTTCATCGTTGGAGCTAAATCTCTTTCCACCAAGCCATTTCTTTAGATTTGGAAATAGAAAGTAGTCACTACGGGCTAACTCCGGAGAATAATGCGGCTGGGGTACCAATTTGTGGCCCAATTCATAGAGTTTTGCCATTGAGACTGCAAACGTGTGCACTCGTGCCTTATCTTGATGAAAAGGAACTTTTTTTCTTGGCCATATGGGGTCGTTTTCTTTTTAAAGCCTCATTAAATCTTTCTATTAAGTTGGCATAATATTCGCCGTTTATTGTTTTTTCCCTTTTGAAGGTAATTGTTGTGGATTATCCCAGAAAAACTGTTGCCATCACCTTATTGGCCGACAAACTCAGCTTGACCTTCTTCGGAGCAGGTTTAGACTGCTACTTGGCCTCCGAAGTACAGCACACAGTTACAAAACGCCGCAAAAACTCGGATTGCAATTAATTAAACTCCAAAAAAAATCATTTGAAGTTGTCACACGTTTACGTTTATGGTCAATTGAGAGCAAACGTCTCAATTGTCTCCTATCTTGGAGACAACTTTCTTAATCCCAGCTGATCATTTAAAATCGAAACCACACTGCATCAATAATCTCACGCACTTTTACTCTTCGATCGGCCAACACCATATCGTGGATTTTTTCGATATTTTCGGGTGTACTGACCTCAATTGGCCGTCCAGAACGTTCAGCGTCATTTGTACTTGTGCGACCACAACGAAAGTCAGTAAACCACCCCCCTTATTGTGAATGGTGTGGTCGACGTCACATTAAGACGACGCTAAAAATTGTCACTTGTCTACTCTTTGTCGACAAAAATTGACTACTATTAGCATGCTCCATTAATTTACAAAGTCTTACAGATTAGTAAGAGATTATCAATAAGATCAAATTTTTGCCGATAAAGAGTATACAAGTGATAAAATTTGCTGTCGTTTTGATGTGACGTCGACGACGCCATTCACAATAAGGGGGCACTTTTTTAGCCATTGAAATCGATGGTGCAGAGTTCCCATATTATTTATCGAGCTTTTCCCTGGTTTGATTGACAGCTTTTTTTTCGCAAAAAAATAATTTTCAATGAGCACTCGAAATTCACTTTTTTCATTTTCTTCTCAAAAGGGGAGGAAGTCTGTTATCAACGGCTGCCAAACACCAACTAAATGATACAGCTTGTTCAAATTTAGACAGGAGCAGTGTTACCATATGTGAAGATTTATCTTATTTTTGAAGTTTTTAGACATGTTAAAACGGCAAAAAAGATTTCTTATCTAAAAATAAGATTTTTTAAAATTTTAGTTTTGGTACTTTAAATATGTATATTATTGAGGGATTTTTTGACTAAAATAACTTACAAATTCTCTGATTTGATTCATAATGATCTCACACATATTCTATACGGTAAATATTTTGTGTTATTTTACTTTTAGTAGTTCACAGGAAACAAAATAAATTTTAACTCATTTTCATTCAATAAAATAACAAAAAAGATTTTTGGTAACAAAAAAAGATTTTTTTTGCTCGACTTGAAGATTTTTGAAAAATAAATATGGCAACACTGAACAGGGGTCAACTGACAGTTGCCTCTAGACAGGAGCAGTGTTGCCATTTCAATCAAGAGGCGGGAAATTCAAAAAGATACTGAGTTAATGATCCACCCTCGTATTTAAAACTAAAAGCTATATTGGTCTTAAAAACACATATATAAGTATGTATATTAAATATAAATACGCATTATACTCTTCTCTAATCAATTGCTCATTCCTAAGCGAACTTCTAATGCAGTGACACATATGATTACATGGAATATGCATGTGCATAAACATTTATTTAATAATATTGGAAATTTTTTTTCACTAAATTGCCAACATGTAAGTATTTGTGCATTTAAATAAAGTATGTTTTGTCAACTACTTTATAGAAGTTTATTAGAGTTTCGTTTGCTAGTTAGCATGTCTAATGGACATTAAATTTATTCGCACAACTGTTCAACATATTTAAGAAGAACAAATGAAAGAAAATATATTATATGTATAAGCTCCAAACGGAAATCTAATGAATCCTCATGTTCAACTAAATGTTAGACGCAACTTGCTTACCAATAACTGACTGACTGAGTGCCTTCCTGACTGAATGAATATTGGTTACCTGTTCAGCCTACTGATTTAATGGATTAGTCATTGAACATTGTCGCTTGTCGCTGTGCTGTGCTGGAAGAGTTCACAGACAGAAGCTATAGAGCATGAGGTATTTTTTCTTTCTTTTTTATAACTAGTATTGCGAAAATTGTTATATGTAGCTTTTAAAATTATTATTCTATTTGAATCAATCAAAATGTACGCATGAGCATACTTTTACCCATACGGTGAAGTTAGGTTATAACGAACTCTGTTTAACTAGGAAATATTGTTCGTTATAACCGAACTCTACTGTGTATATTTAAGCAATTTCTTTTAAGTAAAGGTTCTTCAAATAAGAGATGCCATTTTGTTATGTAAAAATAACTATTCCACGTAGTATAACCATATGTTAAGAAAATGCAACCCTGGGGGTCTACTAAGTAATTTAGAAATGAAAGAATTTGTTTTTCCGAATTCGTTTGTTTCTTTTGTTTCGAATTACAGAGTAGACCCTTTGATCTAATGGAATTTATGAAAATTTCCAAAAGACAATAGCAACTCATTAGATCAGGGTTGTATTTTCTCAAAAGTCTTTTGATTATAGTGGATTATTGTGAATTACCAGCCTTAAGAGAAATCATCGGAGGTTTATTTTGTAATAATAATAAATATATATATATATATATATATATATATAAATAAAGATAAATGGACGTCATGCTTGCAGAATTATATGGTCCTTGATTAAATTTGCCATCACCAACTTGCCTATTTGCGTCTGTATATCCTCGATAGCTTCATGAACTCCATTTTTGAGATCTTTAATCGATTGCATGCCATTGATAGACACATTATCTTTCACTTTGACCCAAAGAAAAAACTCTAAAGGTGTTTAATCTCAAGATCTCGGTGGCTAACTGTGATCGTCTCCTCGAGAAATCACACAGTCCGAGAACTTAAAAAAAAAAATATATATATATAATATATATATATCGATGGTATCGTTTCTTTTGGGACACTTAGCGCCGTCAATATTCTGCCAAAAAAAACCAACTTCAATGCATATATCTGATAGAAGAAGATAAGAAGTACGTGAAATATAAAATTACATTTTAATGGGCGTACCTCCGCCCATTTTTTAAATGCAAGATTGTGTGTTTTTCAGAGCTCAGGCTGCATGTTAAAGGCTCAGTTAGCTGACTGTAATGTAATGTAACTGCAACAGTAGGAAACAGCTGATCGATATTGATATGTGAAATGTAATGAAAATGATTATAGAGATGGAATGTAACGTAAGCTACTTTTCATATAAAAATATCGATCAGCTGTTTTATACGTTGCAGTTACATTCCATTACAGTCGGCTAACCGAGCCTTAAGTCTTGAAAATATGTAAAGTAGAACCACTTAAAATAAAATGTTAAATATTAATGGGCGTGACTCCGCCCATTTTATTAAAAGGAGGATTTTGTCTATCTTAGAGCTCAGAATGTGTGGTAATTTTCTTAAAAGTCGGTTAAAATATTATAATAAATTTTAATGGGCGCAACCATGCCCATTATTTCAACTTGCAAATTGTGTAATTACAAGAACCAAAGGTGTTTTGTAGAATATCATAAAATTTTATAAAAAAAATTTTTTTACAATGGGACTATTCGGAAGCTATATCCTCTTAGACAACAAAAAAAATTTTACAATCGGTCCAAAATGTACTGAGTTATGAAGATACACACCTAAAAAAAATAGAGACGAATTGTTAACCTCCTGCTTTTTTTTGAAGTCGGTTAAAAACTATTAATCATTGTTCGACAGAGAAATCCATTCATCTTAATAAACACTTGGTTCAGACTGATATTCAAAAAAATGAGAACCAGTGTCTCTAGACCATACCAAAAACCGCACCAAACAGTTGCACGTTGATTATGGAGATTCTTTACAACAAAAGCTCTTGGGTTTTCGGACCTCAAATGCCACAGACAATTCTGCTTGTTAACGATATGTAAATCGTTCCTATCAGATAATTTTTGCAATGAAAATTTGAACCCGATCAGCAAAGACACGACTAACTTTATAATCGGTAGGCGTCATTTGTTGTGTTAACTGAACTTTAAAATCCTTTGGAGTTGAGTCTTTATGCAACATACGGTGTAATATCGTTTGTGGAATGCCCAATTTCGAAAATCGATGAAAATCGGACAAGCCTGGTGGCGAAAATTTGTTCGATATCGAATGCGTAATTTTTCCGCTGAATGCACGTCCGTCAATATTCTCAGCTGTTCTTGAGCGACTTGCAGGACAAAACCTGCTGCCAAATTACGGCACTCGATATCGTTAGAAATTTCCATGCACACATAATTAAAATTGTATGAAAATGTGTTCGATATCGAATGCGTAATTTGCCCGCTGGCTGCACAACAGTCAATATTCTCAGTTCTAGAGCGAATTGCAGGACAAAGCCTCTAAAGGCAAATTACGGCACTCGATATCGTTAGAAATTTCCATGCACGCATAATTAAAATTGTAGGAAAGTTTGTTCGGTTTCGAATGCGTAATTTGCCCGCTGGGTGCACAATAGTCAATATTCTCAGCTGTTTTTGAGCGACTTGCAGGAGTTCGATCCATCACATCACTTCACTTGCCCCGATAGCTTAAATTTTCCAACCTGCATAAAAATTGCTGGCTTCACAACGAACAGTGACCGCGAAGTTTTGGCTATTTTTATAATAATTTCAAGTCGTTTATGAAGCGTCGATATCGTGCCCTTTTTTAATGGTGCAATTTTTACTTGTCATCTATCAAGTAGTTGCAGCTTGACTCATGACAACTGTTTAAGTTAGGTTAGGTTAGCAGGCTGCTGGTAAGGAAGGCTGAAATTTAGAGTCCAGCTCACTTGGGTCCAATACAATGATCCCTCTGCTCTACCTGTGGTTTGAAGGGAATATAGTTAGAGAGGGTGATAGGGAAGGGATAGTGATAGAGAAGAAAGAAGAGATATGTGAAAGCTTCATTCTTTTAAAATTCAATGGTTTCATGATTTCCTATGGCGATTTAACTAAATGTAATGTATTTAAGGGCGAGCAATTCAAACCCTGGTTTTATAATAGATCCAGATATAAAATTTCAAAATGTCTGCACACGTGTACCTTGGGGTCTCTCTCCTCTGCCACAATCACTCATTATAAACTTGTAATTTGGGGGAAAAGTTCTTGTTTTGTTGCTTTTGTTGTTGTTGTTGTTGTTGTTGTAAATTGGTATTTTAAATTTTTTCCTCTGCAAATTGAGCGTCTTATTTTAATTAAAAATTTAAAATGGCAAATATAAATAAAATTTATCAAATCGTAGACTTTTACCATCTCGCTCTCAAATTCAGTCTAATATTAAAATTTAAAACCAAAAACGAAGAGGAAATAGAAAATATTTCCGTTTAGTATTTAATTTTTTTTAACTGCGTCAGACTATGACGTTATTCCGGCCACAAATAAAGCAACGAATTGTAATAATATCCTTTGAAAATGCAAAAAAAAAAAAGAAAACCAAACAAATTATTTAACTCCCACACACGCGTGGAGTATGAAAAACAGCGACCATTAGACAGACAAAATGCGAAGAGTGCAAAAAAAACTGAAATTCTGGCGAACGTAAATAATATATTTTTTTTAACTTTGTGCTCAATACAACCGGGCGAAGTAAAAAAAATATAATAATAAATTTTAACAAAAACCAAATACCTTTCCTGCGGAGTGGGTCACACGTGTCCTTTTGCAACTGACAAGGATTTGCTTTTTTTGTTCGTAATTTCTTTCTTTCTTAATAAATAAAAGTTGCCTGGAAAGTAAAAGTTTTATATTCAATGTCCTGCAGACAAAATCCAAAGCGCACTTTTTCTGAGATTTTTACTTTTAGTTCCAGGAAAAGCAAAACTAACTAAAATTAAACTAAGTTTTTTTATTTTCTTCTTTTGTATGGTGAGAGGAAAAGCATTGACAAGTTAAAGGTTTTCTGGTTAACAAAAAGTTTTCTACTAAGAATATCTTTAATTTTTTTATTATATTAAAACTTAGTTTAACGACTTGAGTTGCACTGGAAATCGATAGTAACAAAATCTGGGTTCGAATCGTCACATCCGTGATCGTATCGACAATCGTACGAAAGATAATCATCAGCATCATAACACAAGATTTCAAACGTACTCGTATCTATCGTAATTTTCCTTAAAATTCACAATAGTTTTTGAGTTTCAAAGCCCTGTGAATTGAACATTAAATTCACAATAGATGTAGAACTGTCAAAATAATTAAAAAATTTAATGGGATTTGGCAAATGTAAATATGGAAAACGTAGGGTCAAACCCACGATATCGACAAAGTTCGACTTGTCGCACACTTACATTCAAAACAAAAACAAATTTTAATATTTTGTTGTTGTTTCAAATGTAAGTGCGCGACAAGTCGAACGTTGTCCATATCGTTGGTCAGGCTTGTAATTATTATTATATTTAAGTTCGAGCGAAAAAATAATACTGAGGAATTGGAGCAATCTATTGACGCCGTGGAATACAACGTGATATTTTAAAAATTGTTTTAAAAGTATATCGTCAGTTGAAATGCAAGACCACGTAACTAACAAAAAAATTAAAATCGCATTTTAAATTAATGATTCGGTATTACATCGAAGTACATGTCATTACAAATGTTTAAATCTTTATCATAACCATCAGCCGTATTAAAATTGAAATTAAAGAAACTTTACTTCAGTCACTTCAAAATTTTTGTTTAGTTTTTTCTCTCTCCCATAAAGTTTAAGAAAGTGTAGTTTCAGCTAACGATATGTAGTTTTGCCATTCCATATATAATTTCTACGATCCCATACAATAACGATGTATCGTTAACTAAAACGCCAAATGCACTATCTTTTCACAAATTCAAATGTATTTGGCCAACATATATTATTACATATATTAAAATTCTTCCAATAATAATTCCGAAAAAAAAACGCCTTCTTTGCAGTAAAGATCTAATAGAACATTTTCTAATAAAATTTATGGGACCAAAATCTTTCAAACAAAAAAAAATTTTAATCAGAAATAATTTCTTATTCGGGCTTAAGTTCAGTAATTTCAATTCTTATTGAATGAAATATTTTTATTAATTAATCGGCAATCGGTATTTCCCCCAGCTAAAAAGTCTAGTTTAATTTTTCTTCTCTTCTTTAGAAACTCACATTAATTAATAAAAATATTTCATTCAATAAGAATTGAAATTACTAAACTTAAGCCCGAATAAGAAATTATTTCTGATTAAAATTCACTACAGTTCAACTAAATCTAAAAAAAAAAAAATTTCAAATCTGTTGGTTAAGAAGAAGTACGTGAAATATAAAATTAAATTTTAATGGGCGTGCCTCCGATCATTTTTTGAAATGCAAGATTTTGTATTTTTCAGAGCTCAGCGTATGTGTTAAGTTTCGTAAAAATCGGTAAAATAGAACCACTAAAAATAACATTTTAAATTTTACTGGTCGTGACTCCGCCCATTTTTTGTAATAGAAGATTGTGTCTATTTTAGAGCTCAAGGAGTGTGGTAAAAATCGGTTGAGTAGAACCAAAGGCTTCTCGCAGCAATCAAATAAGTAGGATATCATAAAATAAAATATAAAGAAATTGCGCGTGTCTCCGCCTAATTTTTTTTTCGCAACGGAACTAAAATATTCCGAGTTAGGAAGTAACAATGTTTAAAAATAAATATACAGACGAATTGATAACCTCCTCCTTCTTTTTTGAAGTCGGTTAAAAATATGGACGTAAAAAGTCGCAGTTTTGATTCTTTAAGGCCTAATAAATCAGTCAAAGCTTAAACGCTGGTTTAGTTAAACTAAACTCAAATTTATTTGTAGTTTAAACTAAACAGTAGTAAATCAGTGGACCATACTTTATGTGTAGTAAAAAAAAACAATATTGTGGCAGCACTAGAATAAATATCAAAAAACAGCTGTTTTGTAGCACAATCAAAACGACAAAAAAGTTAAGAAAATTTCAATTATATGTTGCCAAATTGTATCAAGAAAGGAATTATGTATGTATATGCTTGCCAAAGTAGAATAGTATAAAAGAATACTAGAGTGTAAGAAAACAGGTCGAACAAGATGTGAAGAAAAAGTGGAAGCTTGGAAAAAAGTTAAAACCTCTTTCAATGCAAAACATATGGTCTAGAAGTAACAAAACCATATGGCCTGTATTGGTAGTTTAAACACCCAATTTTATGCGTTTACAGATGGTTTAAATAGTGTATTGATTTATAGGTTTGCTAGTTTAAACACATTTTTATACCAAAAATGGAGGTTAACTTGCACTGATTTATTAGCCCTTAGAAACAATTATTATATATTGTCTATGCTAGAAGGTTCGTGTATTTGCTTTGTGATTTTGTTCACACAACATTATATTCAACTTTCTTTTACGGCCTGTCCCACGATGTCACCATTCGATGCGGTCATTCATTTCATTTAATTTGCTCCAATTTATTTTTAGCCTCTTCTGATCTTAGAACCTCTTCTACCAGGTGACCTGATTTCAGCAGGTGATGATCAGCTGCTAGTTTTTCAAGTTAATTTTTTTGACAGCAGGGATGTTATTTACACTAAAAAATATACATAAAAGCGGTATTCGGTATTTGATGTAAGTGATAGCGTAAGTGTAAATGCAAAATAGCTTAGCTTTTTTTTTTTGATTGTGTGTGTATTTTGGTGTTGGATTTAAAAAAAAAGCTGCGATATTTCTTATTTACAGTTCTTCAAAATCATTTGCATCCAACATTGAATACCACCTTTGTTGCCTCTGCAGTGTTGCATTTCCTATCAAAATATGTTGTACGGTGTAATGTGTGCATATTGTTTGGGTAATATTAATTAAACCGGATTCTCTTTCTTTACTTAAGGAAATCGCTTAAGACTTTTAAATGTTTAACCAAAATATTACTCGAATTTCGTACTATTCATGTTTTCTTTTTTAATTCGACAGGGGTTCGTTCAAAATCCCTTCTTTTGTTTGTTTTTCGATTTCTTAAAAAAAGATAAAAATAAAAATGGTGGTTGAACATTTTTACTGTTGCTGTTGTCAAACAAAAGGAAATCCTTGTTGGCTTTTGTGGTTTAATGCAAATTAGCCAAAGTTAAAATGTGTTTTGTGTCTATAGGTCTGTCTATCTGTGTGTCTGTCCCTTCAACAGTCTGACTGTTTCTCCTTCATAAAATGGGAGCCCTTGTTGGCGTCCCAATAGCCAGGATTTGTTGACTATTTGTTTGTTTGTATGCATTAGCAAAACATTGATAACTAAACTTCTTACCCGTACTTAAGTAAATAAATCCCAAGGGGGGCAACATCATACCCACATAGAGAGCAAACACGTGTATATGTTTGCCAGATTTAGATTTTACAATACCGGCACGCGTGCAAGTAAAAATGTAAATACAATAGATGTGTATATACCAACATGTTATTTCTTCTGTAGTTGAGTGTACATGTATTTGATTTAAACAGAATTTGTTATTTTCAAAAATGAAAAGTTTCATTTTAATATTTATTGTAGTTAAATGACGCTCGTGCCAGTTGCTGTATGCAACAGCCTGACAAGAGTAACAACACTTTTCTTTCCACAAATGCTGCAAATATACGATCTGTGTAATCTGTAATGAACTCTTACTCCTCTTTAACACACCAAATTATTGTTTGTGTTTGTGTTCCTGGTGTAATGCGAAACTTAATTGTCTGGGGTTTCTTGATTTTCCAACTGTCAGAGCCGAAAAAGGTCTGTTTCAGTTGTAGTTGTTTTAATTTAATCTTACACAACTTTAAACCTGGGAATTCACTCGTTTAAAAGGCAAACTAAGGAAGTCATGGCTTTTAGCGTATCTTGTCTACGTTTTGAGGTGTGAGAGTTTGTTTGTGGTTTATTGGGAATGTAACTCAATATTGTTCTGTGTGGTTTCCGCTAAAAAATATTGTTAAAATTAACAAAATTGTTATTTAATTTTTGTTAAACATGCATTCAATTTATTTGTTTTATTTAATTTAATTTAATTGTTTTTGTATCTTTAAAAACAAACAATCATTTGAAAATGTTAATGTTCCCCTTTAAATTTCTCATGTATGAAGAAAACCGAAACAACGCGATGGCAGCACTTTGCATTTGGAAAATCCGTTATTAAGTGAAGTTGGCTGCAAAAACACAGTTTTTGTTATTGTGATTATTAAAAAGTCATGGCACTTTAGCTATTTTTAGGTCAATCAAGCGATTTTATCTTCAAATTTTAATTCTATTTTCGGGGTTTTATTAAACAAAAAAAGCTAACATTAGTGTTAATGAGACAACGTTGCCGCTCTTATTTAGGTATGAAAATTAAGAATAACTCTAAAACAAAAAAAGTTTAGTTTAAAAAAAAATGTTAGAACCAAAAACAAAATGGAAAAATTTTCAAAACAAAAACAAAAAACAAAAATAAATAAATCAAAGAATCCTTTAAGCGTTTCGGCGCTGAAATAATATATTTATCTTTAAAAATCGCTAACAAAAAAAATAATTATTAAGACTTTAAACGAATAAAAAGCCCAAAAATGATGAAAATTTTCAAAATAAGAGAATTGGTAAAACGGCAAAAATTGATAGAACGAAAAAATTCTTGCCAAAGCGACAAAAACGCCGAAATGAAAAAAATCGGCAAAACTGTAGAAATCACTAATATGAAATGAATCGGTGGAAATTTCAATAAAATAGTTAAATTTAGTATTAAAAACAATTTCTACTACCCGCACAGTGCTCCTCTGCTTTAATATAGTGAAAATACAACGTACGATAGGATAATTTTGTGTATTGAAATAAAAAGAAAAACTTTCAAATTTTAAAAATAAAACTCAATTTCAGCTACAATTTTGGCCAGAATTATTGAGCGACTTCGATTTTTATTAAATTAAATTTCAATGCGTTCAAGGACATACATATTTATGTATCTACCTCCCATATATCCTTAACTTTAGATATTGTCTAGCAGCAATAATTATGTCAAGAATTAAATCTAGAATTGTGCAGCTAAACTTTTTGCCAAGTTGTACAACAATCGGTGCAAGGTCATGAGTGCCTCCCTTATATCCTTAATACTCGTTATTAAATTTTGGTTAAAATTATGATGAGAACAATGTGCAGAATTATACTGCTGAACTGTCTGTTAAATGTAATTGCGATCGGAGGAAGGACTTGCATGCCTCCCATATATCCTTTATTTTCAATATTAGTGGAAATTATATTCAGTAGTATGTGTAGAATCATACTGCTGAGATGTCTATTAAATTTAACGAGATTTAATTGCAATCTCTGCAAGGATATGCCTACCTCTCATACATATATCCTTAATATTTAAAATGAAATTTTAATTTAAATTATGCTAAAAGCTATGCGTAGAATAATACTACTAAGCTTTCTGTTAAATTTAATTGCAATTTGTGCAAGGACATGCATTCCTACCATATATCCTTTACTTTCGAAATCAAATTTTAGTTGAAATTATATTCTGAAGTATGCCTATAATTATACCGCTAAGCTTTCTGCTAAATTTAACTAAATTAAATTGCAATCTGTGCAAGGACCTGTTTACCTAAACTAAATTTTAGTTAAAATTATGCTCAGAAATATTTGCAGAATTATACCGCTGAGGTGTGCGCTAAATTTTATTGCAATCGGAGCAAGAACATGCACTCCTCCCACATGTCCTTTATTTTCGCTATTAAATTTTAGTTGAAATTTTATTCAAGAACAATATGTAGAATAATACTGTTGAGCTGTCTGTTAAATTTGGCTGCAATCGGTGCGAGGAAAGGCATTCCTCCCATATATCCTTTATTTTTTAAATCATATTTTGGTTGAAATGATATTCAGAACTATGCGTAGAACTAAACTGCTGAATTTTATGTTAAGTTTAATTGGTATTGGTGCAAGGACATGCATGTCTCCCACATATCCTTTGTTTTCAAAATTAAATTTTAGTTTAATTTGTATTCAGGACTATTTGCAAAATTTCACTGCTGAGCTGTCTGTTAAATTTAATTGGAATTGGTGCAAGGACATGCATGCCTTCCATATATCCTTTATTTTCGATATTAAATTTTACTTAGATATTTGGACAGAACTATATTTAGAATTAAGCAGAGTTTTCTAATGATTGTTTTTTTGTACTATGATCAAGAACTTTTTCACCTCTCATACTAAATCCGAATTTCTTAAAATTTAATTTCAGTTGCAATAATGGAAAAAAATTGGAAGTGTTTGTTAAGTTCTACAATAAAGATCCGTGGTAAATTCGATTATAACTGGATTTGTCAAGGTAAGCGTTACGATCAATTTTATTTTATTTGCTCTAAGGATGTACTACCTACATCCCATATATCATCTTTAGTTGAAAAAAAATTGAAATCCAAAAAATTGAAATCATAATGCATTGAAAACTTTTAATTCTTTGTTGAACTATACAGTGAAACTCTGACAAATTTTGATGAAAAGTTTCATTTTAATATTTATTGTAGTTAAATGACGCTCGTGCCAGTTGCTGTATGCAACAGCCTGACAAGAGTAACAACACTTTTCTTTCCACAAATGCTGCAAATATACGATCTGTGTAATCTGTAATGAACTCTTACTCCTCTTTAACACACCAAATTATTGTTTGTGTTTGTGTTCCTGGTGTAATGCGAAACTTAATTGTCTGGGGTTTCTTGATTTTCCAACTGTCAGAGCCGAAAAAGGTCTGTTTCAGTTGTAGTTGTTTTAATTTAATCTTACACAACTTTAAACCTGGGAATTCACTCGTTTAAAAGGCAAACTAAGGAAGTCATGGCTTTTAGCGTATCTTGTCTACGTTTTGAGGTGTGAGAGTTTGTTTGTGGTTTATTGGGAATGTAACTCAATATTGTTCTGTGTGGTTTCCGCTAAAAAATATTGTTAAAATTAACAAAATTGTTATTTAATTTTTGTTAAACATGCATTCAATTTATTTGTTTTATTTAATTTAATTTAATTGTTTTTGTATCTTTAAAAACAAACAATCATTTGAAAATGTTAATGTTCCCCTTTAAATTTCTCATGTATGAAGAAAACCGAAACAACGCGATGGCAGCACTTTGCATTTGGAAAATCCGTTATTAAGTGAAGTTGGCTGCAAAAACACAGTTTTTGTTATTGTGATTATTAAAAAGTCATGGCACTTTAGCTATTTTTAGGTCAATCAAGCGATTTTATCTTCAAATTTTAATTCTATTTTCGGGGTTTTATTAAACAAAAAAAGCTAACATTAGTGTTAATGAGACAACGTTGCCGCTCTTATTTAGGTATGAAAATTAAGAATAACTCTAAAACAAAAAAAGTTTAGTTTAAAAAAAAATGTTAGAACCAAAAACAAAATGGAAAAATTTTCAAAACAAAAACAAAAAACAAAAATAAATAAATCAAAGAATCCTTTAAGCGTTTCGGCGCTGAAATAATATATTTATCTTTAAAAATCGCTAACAAAAAAAATAATTATTAAGACTTTAAACGAATAAAAAGCCCAAAAATGATGAAAATTTTCAAAATAAGAGAATTGGTAAAACGGCAAAAATTGATAGAACGAAAAAATTCTTGCCAAAGCGACAAAAACGCCGAAATGAAAAAAATCGGCAAAACTGTAGAAATCACTAATATGAAATGAATCGGTGGAAATTTCAATAAAATAGTTAAATTTAGTATTAAAAACAATTTCTACTACCCGCACAGTGCTCCTCTGCTTTAATATAGTGAAAATACAACGTACGATAGGATAATTTTGTGTATTGAAATAAAAAGAAAAACTTTCAAATTTTAAAAATAAAACTCAATTTCAGCTACAATTTTGGCCAGAATTATTGAGCGACTTCGATTTTTATTAAATTAAATTTCAATGCGTTCAAGGACATACATATTTATGTATCTACCTCCCATATATCCTTAACTTTAGATATTGTCTAGCAGCAATAATTATGTCAAGAATTAAATCTAGAATTGTGCAGCTAAACTTTTTGCCAAGTTGTACAACAATCGGTGCAAGGTAATGAGTGCCTCCCTTATATCCTTAATACTCGTTATTAAATTTTGGTTAAAATTATGATGAGAACAATGTGTAGAATTATACTGCTGAACTGTCTGTTAAATGTAATTGCGATCGGAGGAAGGACTTGCATGCCTCCCATATATCCTTTATTTTCAATATTAGTGGAAATTATATTCAGTAGTATGTGTAGAATCATACTGCTGAGATGTCTATTAAATTTAACGAGATTTAATTGCAATCTCTGCAAGGATATGCCTACCTCTCATACATATATCCTTAATATTTAAAATTAAATTTTAATTTAAATTATGCTAAAAGCTATGCGTAGAATAATACTGCTAAGCTTTCTGTTAAATTTAATTGCAATTTGTGAAAGGACATGCATTCCTACCATATATCCTTTATTTTCGAAATCAAATTTTAGTTGAAATTATATTCTGAAGTATGCCTATAATTATACCGCTAAGCTTTCTGCTAAATTTAACTAAATTAAATTGCAATCTGTGCAAGGACCTGCTTACCTAAACTAAATTTTAGTTAAAACTATGCTCAGAAATATTTGCAGAATTATACCGCTGAAGTGTGTGCTAAATTTTATTGCAATCGGAGCAAGAACATGCACTCCTCCCACATGTCCTTTATTTTCGCTATTAAATTTTAGTTGAAATTTTATTCAAGAACAATATGTAGAATAATACTGTTGAGCTGTCTGTTAAATTTGGCTGCAATCGGTGCGAGGAAAGGCATTCCTCCCATATATCCTTTATTTTTTAGATCATATTTTGGTTGAAATGATATTCAGAACTATGCGTAGAACTAAACTGCTGAATTTTATGTTAAGTTTAATTGGTATTGGTGCAAGGACATGCATGTCTCCCACATATCCTTTGTTTTCAAAATTAAATTTTAGTTTAATTTGTATTCAGGACTATTTGCAAAATTTCACTGCTGAGCTGTCTGTTAAATTTAATTGGAATTGGTGCAAGGACATGCATGCCTTCCATATATCCTTTATTTTCGATATTAAATTTTACTTAGATATTTGGACAGAACTATATTTAGAATTAAGCAGAGTTTTCTAATGATTGTTTTTTTGTACTATGATCAAGAACTTTTTCACCTCTCATACTAAATCCGAATTTCTTAAAATTTAATTTCAGTTGCAATAATGGAAAAAAATTGGAAGTGTTTGTTAAGTTCTACAATAAAGATCCGTGGTAAATTCGATTATAACTGGATTTGTCAAGGTAAGCGTTACGATCAATTTTATTTTATTTGCTCTAAGGATGTACTACCTACATCCCATATATCATCTTTAGTTGAAAAAAAATTGAAATCCAAAAAATTGAAATCATAATGCATTGAAAACTTTTAATTCTTTGTTGAACTATACAGTGAAACTCTGACAAATTTTGATTTGCACCAAAGACATGCCCACGTCATACATATATACATATGTATCCTTAATATATAATTATACATGTTTATAATAGAGTGAAACCTTATATCTAACTCTGGAAACTGTCAGTCCATGCAAGGACATATTTTACTGTTATATGTCCTTAATATTGATGTGGAAGAACTAAATAAGTAAATACTTGAAGACTCCGGCAATTTTCTATTCAATCATTGCAAGGACATTCCCATCTCTCATATATCGTTAAATCCTAAAAACCAAATCAAAGGGAAAATTTTATTAATTTTTAAAATTCTATAATTTATTTTTTATTTTCTATAATTTAATATTTCTGTGGGAAATTTCATTGCAATGGCTGAAAGACTCGATACTTTTTTTCAAATGTGAACGCACCTTAATACTTAAATATGTTTAAAAATTTGTGGTTAACGAAAGTTATTTGAACTTTATTTGTTACAAGACAATTTCTATAATTTAAGGAATTTATTTCATGTTTTCTTCCACAAACTTTTCACTTTTTCTTACGAGAGTTTAAAAAGTTCGTGAAAGTGTGCATTTGTGTGAGTGTGTGTGCGTGTGTAAATTCTCTTGTTGTCTGGTGTATGTCTACATACCAGTCAGTTTAATGTCCTGCGTGATCCTTAACATTTTTCTTTTTGCTTGTTGCCAATTGTTGTTGCTGTTGTTTTGCCAGATATAGTTTCATTGCATTCATTCATTTCTTCGTTCAAACATTCACTCATTTAAGCTGTCTTATGGTAATAATTTAAGTGTTTTATGGCGTTTTGAGAGACGAAACACATGCAAACATACGAGTACATACAAAATACAAACGAACAGTTGTGGAGTTTAGTTTTAAATCGTTTTAAAGCAGACAAGAAATGAAAGCAGTCATTTAAACCAGACACATACATATATACACATAAATTAAAGGATTTTAAATAAAGGATAACTGACAATTTATAAATTGTCATACATGTGCAAGCATAATTTGTTAAGGACTTTTTTTCTTCTAGTTTTTATTTTAAGTCTTTTTGTGGTTTTATGTTTTATTTTAATACGAGCATTTTTGTTCTTTATTTGATGGTTTTATGAGTCTTAAAGTTCATGTTTAAGTAGAAATATTTGCATTTTATTTGGTTTATTATAAATACTTTGAAAGTTATGCAATAAGTATAAGAGCTAGTGGAACTGGCATTGGTAAGGCCAAAATAGCAAGTATATAGTTGAAATTATTTATTCTTTTGATTCCTGTCGTGACAAAGAGAATTCCAAAATTAAGAAATTCCAAAACGAAAAATCTTCAAAATAAAAAGAAGCGCTTAAACGAAAAATACCACGAAAAATAAAAATCGAAAAAATTCAGAATAATATTAAAAAACTAAAAATTCGCTAAAACCGAAAAATTCGATAAAAAGAAAAAAATTGCCAAAACTAAAGACATGTATTGTAAAGAAACAAAAAAAAAAAAAAAACGCAAAAACCCGAAAAAAACGCCAAAAAGTAAAAAACGCTAAAACTAAAAAAATCGCACAAAAACCGAAAAAAGACGTAAAAACGCAAAAAAAAAATGTAATAAAATAATCGCTTAAACGAAATATATCATCAAAAATAAAATGAAAATAAAAAAAAGTAAAAACATGATAATTAAAAAATCGCTAAAACTAAAAATATGTATACTATTGTAAATAAACAAACAAAACCGCCAAAAAACGGAAAAAAATTACTAAAACGAAAAAAATCGCCGATTAAATAAAAATCGCATAAATAAAAAAAAATCTAAAAAAACTAAAAAATTCGACAAAACCGAAAAAATTAATAAAAATCGCAAAAACCCAAAAAAGCGCCAAAGCATAAAAAACGAAAAAGAAACGCTAAAACTAAAAAAATCGCCAAATACCGAAAAAATCGTCAAGACGTAATAGAGAAAAAAAATTAAACAATCGCTTAAACGAAAAATATCAACAAAAACAAAATAAATCGCAAAAACTAAAAAAAAAAATCGACAAAACACTAAAAAATCACCAAAACCGAAAAAATCGATAAAATGAAAAAAAACATAAAAATTAAAAAATCGCTAAAACTAAAAATATGTACTGTAAATAAGCAAAAAAATCGCCAAAAACCGGGAAAAATTACCTGAACGAAAAAAAGCGCTAAAACTAAAAGCAACCGAAAAAATTGCAAAAATCCGAAAAAATCGCCAAAACATATAAAAGCGAAAAAAAATCGCAAAACGAAAAAGCGATAAAACTAATGAAAACGGAACCAAATATATCAGCAAAAATAAAGTAAATTACAAATATTAAAAAAAATTTGCCAAAACCTCAAAAATCGATAAAGAGAAAAAAGCAAAAAAAAAATCGCCAAAAATTTGAAAAATCGCCCAAACAAGAAAATGCGTTAAAACTAAAAAAAAATAAACGAAAAAATTGCCAAAAACCGAAAACAGCGTAAAAAAACGAAAAAACTTAAAAAAATCGGCAAAACGAAAAAATGCTTTAAAACTAACTAATTTTAACAAGTTTATTTATACTTTTAAAGCAACAAAAAGTTTCTTTCTTCATCGACACTCACAAAAAGGGCTTGTAATTATTAATTATAATATAACTCATGAAAATCATCAGTCATAATACACCCGCCCCTCCCCGCCCCCTCTAACAAAAATCATAATTCCTATATTTTGATTGCAGCCAATAATCTATGATGCGAGCAAGCAAACAATTTTTTTTTTTTTTGATATTCAAACATAACGTCGCTCTTTTAACTAACTGGCCTAACTAACATTTTAAAAATTTAACAGGAGAGCAGCTTTTATGGTTATTTTATGCATTCATTCTTATGGCTGCGTCAGAAATCTTCATTATCTTCTCTCTCTGTCTCTGTCTCTCTTTCTCGTTCAGAATCTCAAAAGTTGCTCAGCTAAATTGCTGTGTGTAAACCCAGTACATGTGTACATACAACTCTGGTTCAACATTTTATGTACTACCAAATTATAAAACTGCTTAACAATAGCTAGGTATAACGTTGGATCACAAGCACTTTCAATCACGCTTCCACTTCCTTATAACACTGAATTCTCAACTCTAGTATTATTTCATAAAAAAAATCCCAAACAAACGTTGTAATTATCGCTGCAACTACGAAACCTTTCTTTGCACTTCATGCCATTGCATTATTATAATTCGTTGCTCAGTTCTAAGCAAGATTTCTATCAGAGATTTGAGCTGAGAATTTCTTAGCATAGACAAAAAAAAGGAGATAATAATTCATCATGTCTGACTTGGCAACTCCATCAAATAATAATGGCCACTTGTAGTTTGGAACGCCAATGTAAACAATGGACCCTGATTTTGCTCATGTAAGTACATGAGCACAACACACAACAACAACAACAACAACAACAACACACATTCACAGATACACACATACATACATACTTACATATGTACCTATATACTCGTATGTATGTACATATAAAATAAAACATTGATTCCAAACACGAAAACATAAATATGCATTAACCCATCAACCATAATCATAATAACATTAATTCCATGGAAAAAAAATCATGCCTGGCTGGTCTTTGTTGAATTTTTGTTTGTTGCTTTTCTCTTTGTTGCACCATTAACTAACTATTCTTCTTCGTTTGTTGTTTTTTGTAATATTGTTTTGTTGTTGTTGTTGTTGTGTTAGTTACTGTTTAATAGTTTGATTCTTCTCAATACAATGAAATTAACGGAAGTTCGTTCCGTTCCACTTGGAAAATCTGCAAAAGTAGAAAGCCCAAAAAACAACAAACACAACAATAACAAAGCTAGAACAACAACAACAACATAATTTATTAATAAATCAACTATACAAATGCACTAATACTAAAGAGAAAAAAAACGACTAAGTACAACAGCAACAACAAAAACACACAAAGAACGAACTTACATACATGGACATAAATTGGGATTGATAATAAACACAGTCAGCTGAGTTCAAAGGCATGCGCATTTGTAATTGTAGTTTTTCTCATTAGCGAAAATACTATTTTTTTTAAATCTTGATACCTTTCTTATTTTTTCTCTCTCTTTTAAGGCCGAGTCACATGGAGTCCATTGTAAGTTAAACGTCACCTTTTACAACTACCAGTTACATTTTTTTTTTAAATAGGACCAGCACTCAGGGGATAACCCCTACTCATGCAATGCATTGTGCTAGAACTATGAAAATAGGTTATAGGGAAGGAGGATAGAGGTAGTAGTGTATGTGGACATTCGATTTAAAACTTCCCACGCTGGTAGTGACAGGAAAGACCTCCGCAGGTAGTTGGTTCCACATACGAACAGTGCAGCTCAAAAAGGAATTCTCTCTGTAATGCGTAGTGCGATTCATTAGCCAATCGACCACAAAGGGATGTGCTCTGAATGAGGCATGTGTTGTACGTATGTATAAATGTGCGGGTTTCAGGAACAATTTCCCCAATTACATTGGAACACATGCCGTTGTAGTAACTATGAACAATGCACCCACATTGAGTCGATGCTCCAATGAATCAATAGAGTTGGATACACTAATGTTACCGATGAGCTTCTTCTACCTCTCCTGTACGCGATCGAGCAGCCCCAAGATAGACTTTGACCCATACATGAGAGTTGTATTTCATTTTCGGTCGGATATAAGTGGTATAAATAGTAAGGAGATCAGATGGTATGAAATATCGTTTGCAGCGTTTCAAAAAGCCGAGGCACTTGAAAGCTTCTTTTGAAATTTGAAAAATGTGTTCAGTCCATCGAACATCACACTGTATTTTCATTCCAACAACATCAACAGCACCTGATTCCTTAATATTTATACCCCCCAAAGTTAAAATATAGGGTTTCGTAGTCCCGGTTCACATACTTCAACTTTTGTTGGTTCAGCTATAAGAAAAACAGAGATATTTGTATTTCCTTCACCGTCTTTCTTACAGCTGACTGAATTACGAGTTGACCAACAAAAGTTGAAGTGTGTGAACCGGGACTTACATTCAATACGTCTGAGTTCACGCAAAGAACAAAAGTTGACCAGCTTTTAACTCTTAGTGTACGTTGAGTAGTTTCACAGTTATAAGTTGGTTTTTTTTTGTATTTTTTCACACGAACTGTTCCGCATGAAGTTTAGTCTATATAGGTAATAGAATAAATATCTTAACGTACTCGGTAAACTTTTTTCGCTTTTTGGCGATTTTTTTAGTTTTGTTGCTTTTTTTTTATTTTAGTTTTAGCGATTTTTGTCAGTTTTGATGATTTTTTACATTTTCGTTCTGGCGTTTTTTTTTTGGGTTTTTGCTATTGTTTTAGCTATAGCGATATTTTGGTTTTGACTATTTTTGTTCGTTTTGTTGATTTTTTTTTGGTCTTGTTGATTTTGTTCGTTTTGGCCATTTGTTCGGTTTTGACGATTTATTCTAGTTTTCGCGATTTTTTTTAGTAAATTCGACGTATAACGTTTAACGGATTCCATGTGACTCGGTCTTAATACTCGTATTTGTTAGTTCTCTTTCACATTGTTCTTGTTTTATTATGCTTTTTGAATTCATTCATTCATTTGAATGTATGTAAGTACTTTTTATCAAATATTCAGTATCCCACAATATATTTGAGCATTTGTATATGTATGCATGTACTCGTATGTAGAATTTATTTTCGCATTTCTTCTAATGCCAACGAAGTGTTATTTGGTTTAAGTTTAAAGCTCAATTAGACGTGATATAGAAAACAAGCGTTCGAACCAAACTAATGGGCAACACTGTATTTGATTATAGGTGACTCGCCATAACGTCATAACTCTCACCATAAGGCTCAATCAGACGTGACATAACCATATCCATAGAGAACAGCCGTTCGAACCAAACTAATGGGCAACACTGTATTCGATTATACGTGACTCGCCATAACGCCATAACTCTCACCATAGAAACCAATTGAATTTTGGTTTGGTTATAGCTATGGCATTATGGCTATGTCACGTCTAATTTAAGCTTTAGTTACTAAACTTTAATACCACTGAGAAATAGTACATGTGAGTACACAAATATACATATATACACACCAAGTCTGAATTAAATTCAAGTTATCAATTGTAAAGAGGAACGAATGGAATAGGGCAAATAAGAGGAATTGAGAACTAAACAATTTATGAAAAGCTTGCAGTTACAGATGTCTGTCTGTTTACTTGCCATATGGCTATACATAGAAGTAACTCTTACTCTAAAGCGCACAGTGGGACGTAATGTAAAATTAATATGAAACCAAAGGCCGGTATTCACTATCCTACATGGTCAAATGACTTAAAAAAAATGCCCCCGAAAAGAAATGGGAAACAACATTTATGATTTAAATATATAAATCAAGGAACTGGAATAAAAATTAGTTACGGTGCAAAAAAGTGGCAACGCTGAGGTCGAGGCTTTCCGGAACCTATTTTGCAATATTTAACCCTAGAATATCATACTTATTTTCATATCGCAAACGTCATACTTCGTCGAATCGACTACGACCTATTTCAAGAGCCAATAAAAAACGTCTTGAGCAAAAATAAGTATGAAAATAGATTTATTATTGATATTTAGCTAGTTTTTAATTATCATATAACGAAATTCATATATTTCTTTTAATCGTTTAACGTAAAATTAACATTTCACAGACTTCTATCAATTGGCATTTTTTCTTAAAACATAGCATTTATAGCATCAATTGTATGAAATATTACACATTTTTTTCCATTAAGTCTTGTAGTTTCTTATAATAAATTTATTACACTAAAAAAGCAATATTAGTTTCGAGTAACTGATATTAGCGGCTAACGCTATACGAAAAACGAAACAAAAACAATCACAAAAAATATGTTTTAAATCGAAAATAAAATCGCGCGTCGTCATTTCGACGAAGTATGATTGTGCAGGGTTAAGTAAATGATGTCTGCGAATAAATTTTCAACGCTGCCAAAAAGTGGCGGCTTCGATGTTGGTGCCGAAAATTCAGCAAGGGGAAGATGGTGCGAAAAAGTGGCAACGTCTTTGTAGAGGTTTGCCGGAAATTTTTTCCATATAGCCGTAGATGACGTTTAGTTGCAGAATAAATTTTAAACGGCGCCAAAAAGTGGCGGCTTCAATGTTGGCGTTCCGGCTTACAGTTGGTACCGAAAATTTGGTTAAGGAAGATGGTGCGAAGAAGTGGCAATGCTGTGATCGAGGGTTGCCCGGCTTTTTTTTCATGTGATATCAGATTTGTATTTTCTCGAGGACTATTATGATTATTTAGGATAGCGAATGCCAACCAGCTTTAATAAACACCATAGAAATGTATTGGTAGGTATTGAATAATTATTTCCCAGTCCATAATATTTTTTCGGTTTAACTACATATGTATGTACATATATGATGCTGCCAACCAATATATTGTGGCATATTCATTTCAATTCATTTCAATTGATATAAAATAGTTTTGCTACTGAATAACTTTATATAAAAAAAATAACTTTTAAACGACATAAAAATCGTATAAAAACCTCGAAAATTAAGTCGCTTAAGCTTTTTTGACTACCATATTAATAGTCGTATTTTGATGAAATAACAAGGAATTTATAAAAAAAATCTATTTCCAATTTTTTTATTTTGTTAGATAGGTCGTTGTGCGTTTTAGGTAACGATGGGTGTATTTCCTAATACATATTAAACTGAAAGTCAAAGATTTTTTTAATACATATGTATGTATATAAATTCCAAGTTTCAAAGAAATCATTTGAAAATTGTATAATTATTGTCCCACTGTAATGTCTTTGTGCCGGCCTTTGGTGTGTCCGTGAGATACGAACCGACCAGCCCATCCAGCCTGCAAACAAACCATCATCCATCACAGTTTAGTACTTTTATACTCCCATAAACAAAGAGCAAAAGCAATTCTTTAGTTGCTTTTCAAATTTGCTTTTGTTTTCATGTGTTTTTTGTTTGTTTTTGTTTTTGTTTTCATTTTTATTTTCTATCTTCATTTAGCAGATATTGAAGTTGTGCTTGTTGTTTTTGTTTCATTATTAATGTTGGACGAAAGTGTTGGGTTGTGTTCGCTGTCGGTTGGTTGGTTGGTTGGTTCCAGTGTTGGGCCACATTGTATGTATTTTTATGTTTCTAGCGTCAGTTTTTGTCGTGAGTTCATACGGTTTGGATGTTTAGTGCGGGGGACTTGCCAATACCCGGTCTTGTTTAAATCTTAATGTGTTTAAAATTTATTTTAATTTAAATAATTATTGCTTTTCAAACAACATAATTTGGAGCTGCTAAAAGAAAATAAAACAAAAAAAAAGAGCTTGTAAAATATTAATTTGGGCTGCTTTTTAAACTTTAAAACTCTGGTTAAAAAGAATTTCGGTACATACATATGTACTCAAATACAATTTTTGCTAAATTAAAGAACAAAAATATATTTCTATGCGCTTATGCATGTGTGTTGTGCGTATGTGTGTGTGTATCAGTGTATGCGTTAATTTGCAACAATTTGAAAAAATCTCAGCAAAACGAGTGTGAAATACATAAAAATTCTTGCTTGCATTGCAGTTTGTTGTTTTTGTAAACAAATGTGATTTTTTTTTAAATTTATTATGCTGCCAATTGACAGCTGTCACTATTGTGTGAGTTTGGTGTGTTGTATTTATTAAATATACTAGAAGTATGTATATTTTTCGCAATTGCCGGTATTTTCATTTTATTAAAATTAGTCTTTTTTCTATGTACATATGTTTGTATGTATGTAGGTGCATTTTAAGATTTTCAAAAGAAGTTGTTGGATATAAAATAAAACTATTTATTTATTTACTATTCCGTTTGAGTGTGATCTAGTTTGGAAGTTCTTTTAGTATATTAACAACCTACTCAAGTGCCAAAAGAAGAGTTTTGAAATAACAAATTAAAAAGAAATAGAAAAACCAACTGAAGTAGAGTGGGCTTTAAAAAAAATCTAATACAAATTATTGCAAAAGACTGAAAAATGAGTTGAAAATTTTACATGATTAAAAAAAAAATAAAAAAGTCAACCAAATTAAAATTAATGATATACATATATGTATAAACCCAATGATCCATTTTCTGGACGATTTTCGAAATCGAATTTGAATAAATGAAAATTTTCATAAGTTATGAATTTTTTTAAAATATTTATTTATTGTTATACATATAAATACATATGTATTTAGTTCGAATTTTTTTTTCGATTTTCGAAATTTACCTGCATTATATACCTAAATGTATTTAATTAAATTTAATATTTTTGCACTTTTCGCTTAACATATTAGGCTTCATGGCAATTTTATCTGAAAAAGTAAATATTGCAAATATTGAAAACTCGAATTTTCGAACATAATTATATATGTATAAATAGTTTGGTATATTCCGTACGGACCGTTTTCTGCACGGTTTTCGAAATGAAATTTCAATAACTGAAAATTTGCATACCTTAAAAATTTCGAAATATTTTCTAATATTCCATTAACAATTTACGACCTTATTTATAAGAATTATTAAGGCTTTAAATACGCTTTTTAAGAAAAATTTTGTATGAAAATTTGTGTTAAAAACCATTTATAAAGCCTTAATAAGTTTTATAAATAAGGCCGTTAATATTTTTGATGTTATTTGGTTACTAAAATATGTATTTAATAAAATTTTTAAGCGAATAAAAGCATTATAAAATAATTGTTCAATTAATATTCTTTTATAATATGCAAAGTGATATAAAAAACATTTTTACTTATAACTAATTAAATTACAAAAAATATGCACTTTTTTGATATTCCAAAAAAATTTATCATGTTCGAAATTTCGAGTAAAGTCGTTTCTAAATTTCGTTTGGATGTGGTAAAAATATCAACACTATTATTATTATTTTTTTTTTATATAAAAATAAAATTGTAATTCGAAATTTCGAATATACTCATTTCGAAATTCTTTTTGACATATCCAGTAAAAATGTCAACACTTAATAATATTTTTTTCATTAATATATTTAAAATTACTAGTATTTGTTGAAATAATTAACACAATTAATTTTTTTTTCATAATAATATAACTTTAATTTAAAACATAATTAAATTCGACACTATTAATAATATTCTTTTTATAAGAAAAATAACTGTAGTTTAAAAATACATTAAGTTCGAAATTTCGAATATACAAATTTCTAAATTATTTTGTTAATATTCGGTAAAAAATCAGCATTATTAATATATATATTTATTTATTTATATATTTATATTATATATAATATATGAATATATTTAAAACTGTTATTCGAAATAGTTTTGAATAAGTTCGAAATTTCGAATACATTGATTTCTGTTATCTGGTAAAATAATCAACATTAATTTTTTTCCATAAAAATATAACTGTAATATGAAACATTATTAAGTTCGAAATTTCGAATATACAAATTTTAAATTCTTTAGGGCATATCTAGTAAAAATATCAATACTTTTAATTGAATTTTGTTTTCATAAAACAATAACTGTAATTTGAAAAATTGTCAAGTTCGAAATTTCTAATATACAAATTTCTAAGTTGTTTTGGGCTTATCCAGTTAAAATAACTTCATTATTAATTACGTTGTTTTTTTTTTCATAAAAGTATAACTAACTTAGCATTATTTATTAAGTTCGAAATTTTTGATATACAAATTTCTAAGTTTGAAATTACGAATATACAAATTTCTAAGTTCGAAATTTCGAAAAAATACAATTTATAAATTTTTTGTTCATAAAAATAGAACTGTAATTTGAAACATTATTTATTTATTAAGTTCGAAACTTCGAAATTAAACTTTAAATATTGCATTCTTTTCCAAGAGCTGATCTCTATGCACAGGCATATAATGTATTTACATATGTATTTCAATTTAATATAAAAAATTACGCACTCAACAACTAAATTAAAACCTGGGGCAAATTACTTCAATCGATACGGTTCGAAATTTTAAAATGTTTGCATATAAAATCTATTGAAATATTTCCTAAATTCATTCCATGACGAGTGCCGTAATTTGCCCCGTGGTTTTGCGGTGTCCATGTTTCAAAATTTTGAATTTTCGAAAATGTTTTTATACAAGGCAGTTTCACACCATTATACAATTTATACTATTTTTACGAAAAATAAAACACTGATATTGTGAGTTGTTATTATTTTTAGAAACTTTTCAAACAACATCAATTCGATCAGAGAAGTATTTTCGTTAAAAGTATTAATGCTTGTGTTTGTACTGTGAATTTCCAAAAAAAAAAAAAACAGAAAATAAATTTTTTTTAACATTTTTTATGAAAAAGACCTGCGTGCCCTTTATTTTGCAAGTTAGCCAATCCAGGTTTTTGAAAAAAATCAAGATTAAAGACCTTATTTTGTAAAATGCAACGCTAAGCCTTATGTGTTTTGTTTTTGGAATTTACATTTTGTCCATATAAAACTTAGCAACGCTTAAGCAACGTTGTGTTTTACAAATTGAGGCCCTAAACTTGTTATTTTTTTATTTCTAAATCAGTTGTAAAAATTTGCTTGTCTTTCCTCACTATGTCTGGCAGCTCCATTACTTTTGAGTGATTAAAATAAACCACATGGCAACTCATCAACCAAAGTTAATAGACGAAAACAGAAGATCGTACCAAAAATAATCTTTTGCATTTAGAACTGAAGCTTTCAAGTCATTTTTGCATTTAAAGTAAATATTTCAATTATAGATTTCATTTAATAAAATTAATTATTGATAGTTTTTAATAGTATCGCATTTGTGTTGTATTTATGAGACTAGTAGGAAGCAATAACTATATGTACATATATGCATGTACATACCTACATACATATGTTGACCGTTATGATATCTTGTTATATTTATAAGAGTGTTGCCAACTATAAGAAATGTTAAATGTTACTTAATTTCAGTTAAAGAAACTTATTGCAATTTAATAAAATATTTTTTATAAAAGAAATAAACTAAAAAAATATAAAAATATATATATATACATACGTTCATAAGTACATTAAAGAAGGCCTTATTCCTTAAAAATATTTTTGATTTATAACATGTTTATAAAACAGTTTTCCATAAAAAAATGTGGTTTATAAGCCCTTAATAAAAGAAAATAATTTTTTTTTTTTTATGAATAAGGCATTAAATATTTTCACAAAAAATATTATAATTTAAAAAAAAATTCTATAATCAAATAGTTTACGAAATCATTAGTTTTACTGTAAAATTTAATGAATAACAGATATAAATATTTGATATAAAAAAGTGTTTAAACTTCTATATTAAGACAAAAATCTTTTAAGAAAAGAAATTAATTGTTCATATTGTGGGTTTAATAGAACTAAATATTCAAAATTTGTTGTGTGTAATATAATTAAATATATTTAGTTGTGCAAAAACAAGTGCAAAAAATTTAAGCAATATAATAATCACTGAAGCCTGGCAGCTTTAAAAACTTAAAATTCTTAAAAATTTTCTCTTAAGAAAATAAAAATCGAAAGGAAAAAAATAAAAATCGAAATTTCTACAAATTTAAGAAACAAAATAAATTAAAGATACATCTATAAATCAAATAAGCATATTTTTAAAATTTCCTTTAAATATTATTGGATTGGATTATTTTCTTGCACCAGCTGGTTTCAAAGGTAAATACAAGACAAACTTTATTTATTTAAAACGCAAATAGTTATTCATTTTATTGAAATCAATAGTTGATAGAAAAAAAGCAAACCATTACTCCTAATTAATCAACTAGAACTTGTAGATATAATTTTTATAACTTACTATGTCATATATAACTTTTATAAATTTTACTCTATGACAGTCAGATTTCTTTTAGAAAAAAATTTTATTTATAAAAAAAATATTCTGGAGAAAACTTGCTAATTTTATTGACAACTATTGCATAGAAACTACTTTTCTGTTGCAAATGTTGCTATTTTACATAACAATATTTTGTAGAAAATAATGATCTGATACTGAGAAGCTTTCTGCAGAAAACTTCGCTGTCTTTCAGTTAATTTTTCTTAAAAAAAATATTGCACATTTTCTTTCGAGAATATTTCGCTGCAACAGACAAAGTTTTTGTAAGAAACTTCGCTCATACAGGCAATTTTTTTTAAAGAAAATGTTGCTCTTGTTTTTGCTGCAGAAAAAATTTCTAAAGAAAATTTCGCTCTCTTTCAGGTAATTTTTTATTTAGAAAATATTGTCAATTTTCTTTCAACAAATTTTCTCTGCTACACATAAATTTTCTATAGAAAACTTGTTTCTCTCTCAGGTATTTTTTTTTAGCAAATATTGTCCATTTTCTTTCGTAAATGTTTCTCTCCTACAGACAAATTTTCGATAGAAAACGAAATCGATACGAACTTTAGCCTAATCAAATCATAAATATAGAAAAAAATTAAGTTCCAACAATAATAATTAAAATTAATTAAAAACTTCGCTCTCTTCTACGCAATGTTATTATAGAAAATTTAGCTCATTATCTCTCGAAAGTGTTTCTCTGCCACGAACAAATTTTCTGTAGCAAAACTCTCTCTCTCTTTTAGACAATTTTCCTTTAGAAAATATTGCTCGTTTTCTTTTCCACACAAATCTTCTTACAGAAAAGTTAATCTGTTCTAGATAAATTTAATGTGAAAAAACTTGTGATATGTTGCCTTATTATGGAAAAATTTTCTTTAAAAAATGGAGCTTGTTGCACGCAAGTTTTCTATAAGAAATTTTTTTTCATTATAGGCAAATTTTCTATACAATTTTTCTATAATAAGTTTTGCTTTGTTACAGTACAAATCTTCTTGCGGAAAAGTTAATCTGTTCTAGACACATTTTCTGTGGAAAAACTCTTGACATGTTGCCTTACTATGGACAATTTTTCTATAGAAAATGAAGCTCTATTCCACAAAATTTTTCTATAAGAAAGTTTGTTTTATTTTTTCTGTAGAAAATTTTTCTATGCTACAGACAATTTTTCTATAAAAAACTCTTTGTATCACAATACTCTTCTTGCGGAAAAGTTAATCTGCTCTAAAAAATGTTTTATTGAAAAGCTTGTGATATGTTGCCTAGTTATGAAAAAATTTACTATAGAAAATGGAGCTTGTTCCACGCAACTTTTCTATAAGAAATTTTGCTTTATTACAGACAAATTTTTCCACAAAATTTTTTTTAAAGAAATTTTGCTTTATTATAGACATGATTTTCATAGAAAATTTTTCTAAGCTACAAAAAATTTTTCTATAAAAAAAATTTTCTTTGTTTCACACAAATCTTCTTACGCAAAAGTTAATCTGTTCTAAATAAATTTTCTGTGGAAAAACTTAAACAGACTACTTTTTAAACCCCTGACTAAAAAAGGGGTGTTATAAGTTTGGTGTGTCTGTGTGTGTGTGTGTGTATCTGTGTGTCTGTGTGTCTGTCCGTGTCCACGTACAGGCCAAACGGCTGGACCGATTTTCATTTTCGGGTTCTTAGCTATGTTTGAAGAAAATCAGCAACCAGCCGTTTAGAAGATATAACATCTTTTCTGAAAAAAGTTGGGGGTTTTTAAATTTTTTAATTTATATTATATTTTATTGTATTTTATTTTATTTTATTTTATTTTATTTGTAAAAAAAAGTCCAAAACCAAAAACTATTTTTATCTTGAAAGAAATTCTTTACTAAAAATTGTTATTGAAAAGCGAATTTAACTTTCATTCAATATTAAACCACATTACAGTTATTACAGTCATTATCACGGCATAGAGCGTTTGGGGGCACTTAATGCAAAAGCGAATACCAACCTCTCTCTCTCTCTCACTCTGTCTTTAACAATTTATATAAAAATGACATTTAACACTAAATAACAAAAGTAAAATTCAAAAGAGAACTCCAACGAACCGAATAAAATAAATAAATAAAAATTTAAAGAAATTAAATCATTACAAAGAGGTGTGTCGTCGTCTGACGTTAAACAGAAAAAAATAAACAAACAATGAAAAATCATTAAAAAAATAAAAAACGTGGTTGCGAGGTGTTGTTGCATACAGTGCGCCTAGACAAACTTTTGTCGTTATTAAAAACACCAAGAAACCTCAAGTTTAGGTCTTAAATCGCAAAATCTATAAAAATAATGTACATACATACCCGTACTTACCACATCTATTGAAAATACTTTAATAGATTAATGGGATCATTGATTTTGCTTAAAAGAGGCCAAAATGATACGAAAAAGAAACAACAACGACATTATAAAGCTGTCAACATTATGAATGTAACATTGCCACCTTTGTATTGTTTGTTAATTTGAGTTGCTACTTTGACACCGTCTATCTATTATTTTTATCTATTTGCCATTTTAATGTTTGTTGGAAAATTTGTTTAAACAATTGGCAAAAGCAATTTATTTTATTTAAGCCTGCTGATGTTGTTGTAAAAGGTTCGATTTGATAATGTTGTTTGGGATTATGGCGAATCAAGGCAATAAGAGTACAAACAAGTTCGATTAGATTGTGTTCGCGAATGCCATTTAAGTTTTAAAAAATTATAATGGAATATGGAAAATGAATTAGAAAGAAAATGTTTGTGTTAAAAGATAAGTTGTTCGTTTGGAAAAGCTGCTCACTATGATGAGTTTTTTTATGAAATACGTTGTATAGAAAATTTGTTTATAACACAGCAATATTTTCTGTAGAAAAATGATTTCTAACAGAGCAAACATATCTGCAAAAAAGTTGTCTGCAGCAAATTAACATTTTTTATAGAATTTTTTTTTTTTCTAAAAGTCAATATTTTCTGGTGAAAATTTGTCTGGAACGGAGCGCATAATTTTCTATAAGAAAGTTTTCCGTAGCAAAGCAATATTTTCTATAGAAAAGCTGTTTGCAACAGAGCAATATTTTCTGTGAAAAAATTAACTATAACACATCAATATTTTCTTTAGAGAAGTTGTCCATACCAAAGGAAAATTTCCTGTAGAAAAGTTATCTGTAAAAGAGGAAAATTTTCTGCAAAAAAGTTGTCTGCAATAGAGCAACATTTTTGTATAGAAAATTTTTTTCTAACAGTCAATATTTTCTATAAAGAATTTGTCTGTGAACGGAGTATAATTTTCTGTAAGCAAGTTTTCCGTAGCAAAGCAATATATTCTGTAGAAAAGTAATCTGTAACTGAGCAATATTTTCTATGGAAAAGTTGTCTGTAACAGAGCAAACTTTCTGTAGAAAAAAAAACTTTCTTTACAAAGAAAATTATTCCACATCAGACTAATGGCGTTTTCTTTTCTGAGCAATATGCTGCATTTATACTCCCTTTTACATTTATTTGTGTTCTTTTCTGAAAATTATCTATTATTTTAAAAATGGAACGCGTTCTATTCTCATGATGTTACCCTTAAAGAGAAGAAAAATGTTTCATGTTCAACACTCATCTATCTATCTATCTATATAATTAATAGGCGAACATGTTTTTTGTAATCCCTTTTACGCTGGTACCACCGCGCCGATTTTAAAAAGATTTATATGGTTTTAAAGGATTTTTTATACAGATGTGCAGGATCTATATTTTATTGAAATCGGTTTAGTGTTTTGGGAGCTATAAGCGTTCAAAGTTGCTACTACTACATGCACACATATTACACACGCATTTATTAGCTTACAAGTAAAAAAAGAAACAAAACATGAGTGTGGGTGTGTGTGTTTGTAGTATTTCTCTTGACCTTACAATTGTTTTTCTCTTATTTGTTGTTGTATGAAAACTATAATACTTACTTAAAGGAAGAGAGTTGAATAAATTGAATTAGGTTGGTGGAAGGGATTTTGTTTATGTTTTTTTAATTTCATGTATTATTTAATTATGCTTGCATATGTATGTAAGTTTGTGTGCGGCTGTGTTTTAATGAATTTTTTATGACGTTTAGATAAATTTTCTTTGAATCTTAAATTATTTACATTTTGATTCTAGAATACGGACGAGTGTGTCGTCCGTTTGGTATATCTAGTTTTCATTAAAGGGGCATGAGTGCAGCATTATTTTAACAGCTGCTTTTGTTATTGTCTATGAAAAAACAAATCATTTTCCAGTTCGTCATTGTTTTATGCAGAAAATTGTTGGGAAATTGTTCTTTTGTAAACGTAAAATATGCAACACTTCTTAAAAATCAGGTGAGCATTTAAAAATGTTGCCAAATCACATGTACCATATATGTTACACTTTTCTTTTAGAAAAGAAAACGCCATAACATTTTCTATGACGAAGTTCTCTACAAAAGAGCGTCATATTCTGTAGAAAATTTGTGAGCAAAAGATTAAAATTTTCCGTAGGAAAGTTGTCTTAAACAGAGCAAAATTTTCTATAGAAAAGTTGTCTGTGCCAAAGTAATGTTTTCTGTATAATAATTTTCTGTAGCGTACAGGAAATCCTTTCTATATAATTTTTTTTTCACAATACAACAATATTTTATATAGAAAATTTGGCAGTGTAAGACTAATATTTGCTCCAGAAAAGTCCACTGTAAAAGAATAACATTTTCTGTAGAAAAAATGTCTGTAACAGAATAAAATTTTCTGTAGAAAAGTTGCCTGTAACAGAGCAATAATAATAATAATAAATTTTTTTTAATAAAATATTAAAAATATTTTTTCCTCAAAAATTAGAAAAAAAATTCTTTAAAAATTAAAAAAAAATATTAATAAAAAATTGTAATAAAAAATTTTCATAAGAAATTATTAATAAAAAATTTTCTTAAAAAAATTTAATAAAAAATTTTCTTAAGCAAAATTTTAATAAAATATTTTTATAAAAAATTTATAATAAAAAATTTTTCATAAAAAATTTTCCATAAAAATTTTTTCATAAAAAATCTTGAATAAAAAATTTTCATTAAAAATTTTAAATTCAAAATTTTCTTAAAAAATTTTAAATACAAAATTTTCTTAAAAAATTTTAAATACAAAATTTTCTTAAAAAATTTTAAATAAAAAGTTTTTAATAAAAAATGTTTAATATGTTCATAAAAATTTTTAATAGAAAATTTTCATAAAAAATGTTAATAAGAAAATTTTAATACAAAATTTTCATAAAAAATTTTTAATAAAAAAATTGTCATAAAAAATTTTAAAAATGACAAAAATTAAAAATTTTGAAAACCCCTGACTATATATAGAAAGGATGCGATATCTTCTAAACGGCTGGACCGTTTTTATTATAACATACCTAAGAATCCTCTCGATCAAGTCACCTTTCAAGCAGAAACAATAAAGTCAAAATCCGTCCAGACGCTTGGTCTGTACGTGGACACGGACAGACATACAGATACAAAGATGCATAGACACACACTACAAACTTATAACACCCCATTTATTAGTCGAGTTAAAAATTTTGAATAAAACATTTTCATAAAAAACTTTAATAAAAAATTTCATTAAAAAATTTTCATAAAAAATTAAAAAAAACATCAAAAATTTTTAATAAAAAATTTTTTGTAAAAAATTTTCATAAAAAATTTTTAGTAAAAGATTTTCATAAAAAAATTTTAGTACAAAATTTTCATACATAATTGAAAAATTTTGTTCATTAAAAATCTTCATAAAAAATTTTCATAAAAATTTTTAATAAAAAATTTTCATAAAAAATTTTTAATAAATTATTTTCATAAAAAATTTTTAATAAATTATTTTCATAAAAATTTTCTTAAAAAATTTTTAATAAAAATTCTCATAAAAAAATTTCAATAAGAAATTTTTATAAAAAATTTTTAATAAAAAAATTTTATAAAAAATTTGAATAAAAAATGTTTTTAAAAATTTTAATAATAAATGTTAATAAAAAATTTTCACAAAATTGTTCATAAAACATGTAAAAAAATTTTCATAATAAATTTTTGATAAAAAAATTTCATGATATTTTTAATAAAATATTTTAATAAAAAATTTTTAATTAAAAATTTTAATAAGAAATTTTTAATAGAAAATTTTAATAAAAAATTTTTATTAAACAAATCTTGATAAAAAATTTCATAAAAAATTTTCACAAAAAATTTTTAATAAAAAGGTTCATAAAAAATTTTCATAAGAAAATTTTATTTTAACAGAGATACTCTGACAACTAAATTTATGTTAGCGAAAAATAATAGAAATTTGGTTTGTATGAAAAAAATATTTAACAAAGAAAAGTTGTCTGTAGCCGGACAACATTTTTTAGAGAAGCTAGGTAGGTAGCCATACAAAAAATTTGTCTAATGCGAAGTATTTTCTTTTGAGGGGAAAAATCCCTATAAGAGTGTCCTAAATAAAAACAAGTGTTTTATTGCAAGGCCATTAATTGTACCGACTGCTGAAACTACTGATTCCAATAATATATTAAAATGCGTCTTATCACTGGTTTCGATTAGAATCGGTGAATTGAACATTGTGTAATTGACTGTATTGAGATATTGACGCCTTCATTATCTTATCAAAAACGAAATACTACAACAACAGCACAACAATTATATTTCAAAAGAAAGAACTATAAAAAAAAACTGAATAAACTGAAATTATGCATGAAACCACCGGAATTACTTAACATTTTGCTTGGGCAAAAGCGATATAAAACTCGTGATAATGATGATGATGATGATGATGGTAATGGTTGTTTGGTGGTGGTGTTCAAGTTGATGACGAATTTTGTTTGTTTGGGGTGACATTAACAGCGACAGCGGAAGTTTATGACGACATGAAAATGCAAATTTCAAAATTAAATCGAAAATGTTTACGAAATTAACTTAAATGTGAAGTAAAAAAGCTGAAATAAAAACCAAAACATATTTGAGTAAATGATACTCGTACGTACGAACGTACACCACCTGCCTTTAGCACCACAATAAATTTGAAGTCGTTTGTATTAATGTTTAATTTAATGAAAAATAAATAAAATATTCAAATAGTTCTAAACAAACTTAAAGCAAAATAAAAAAATATATTTATTATGCGAATGTATATTTGCTGTCACTCTTATCATTTTTAGTTTGATTTGTAAAATTTTTATGGCTTTTTTCTATATCAAATTGAAAAAGTTTCACAATTTGCTGTCCGTCTGTCTTAGTGCTCTACTAAGTTTAGGGAAAAACTTCACTACAGGTATTTTGTATCACCAACTAAATGTGTGTGTATGTACAGTATTATTATTTTTTTTTTTTGTTGCAATTTTCCATACTTATTTTATATCAACTTTTTCTTTTTATATTTTGTTATAAAACAAATGCTCGAACTCTTAGACAGACATGTCACACAAATTTCTAAATGTAATGGAAATAATGTTTTAGAGTATTTGATATCGCAAAAATAAAATCAGACGTTGGTGTTGCTGCTGTTACTGTCGCTGTTATGATTGTTATTGGTGCTGGAGTTGTATTGGTGTCATTTGATCAGAGTTATACAATCAGTCGCACATACTTACATACTCATGTACGTTCATTCATTCATTCATTCATCGATAACTTGAAACAGGAACATAAGTTCAATGAATACTTACAACTACGAATATTCGCATGATGGTATTTATGTGTTTATGGGATCTAACTTAATTTTATACGAGGTTAAGCTTTAAAGTTTTTAAAAATAGGTTCACATTACAGACGATAAAAATCACCATACAAATGAAGTTACTTGGCTTTATATTAGAAATTGAGGAGTAGAGATTTAATGGAAATGTTTTTTAATTGCACTGTGTTCTAATTCTTACTCAGCTTAAAAAACGTTACTGGTTTAAAGACGATTTGAAATAATTCAATTTTCAGTACAGATCTCTACTTAAATTAATTTATAGATATATTCGAAAATTTCGAAATTAAGTTCGAATTTTCGAAAACAAGAAAAACACCTATTTTGGAAGCTTTAAGCGCTACCTCCAATCAACATTGACTAAATTATTTTTTTAAACTAAAATTCGAATATTTCGAAGTTAAGCATTAAAGATAAATTTGTTCTTAAGCAGTTTTCCATTGTAAAATCCAGATCTAATTGGTGAATAATACGTATACGTATATAAAGTTAATTTCGAAATTTTCGAATAACAGAAAATCATCTTCCTTAGAGATTTTCAGCAATGCTAATTTTTTACGAAATTTCGAAATTTTTGCATAAGTTAAATTTTTTATAATTGAATAATTTTTTTCACGAAAATTAAAACTAAATTTTATTATTTTTTAATAACTAAAACTTGTTAATAATTTCAATAATTTTGTTTCTAGGTTTAATGATTCGAAAATTCAAATTCCTTTTCTGAAACATGAGGGAAAATTTTTTTCTAAAGGTTGATTTTCAATGCAGAATACAGTTCTAAATGATTTATTTTCTTACAAAAAAAAACTCCATTTCGAAATTTTCGAATAAAAAAACTTCTTTACATTTTAATTAATTTTGTTTCTGGTTGAACTAGTTTTTTTCCGAAAATTCGAAATCAAATTCAAGCGCGAAAAAGTATTTTTTGAGTTTGGTTTTTAATGTAGCATAGAGTTTTAATTGGATTTCATTCATTTATTTTGTTAACGAAAGCTTGAATTCCATTTCAAAATTTTTCCAATAAGAAAAACTAGTTTGTACATAATTGAACTAATTTTGTTTCTAGTTGACTTAATTTCTTGAACCCTTTTTCAAATATTTCGAATAAGAAAAAAAAATTATTTTCTAAAGATTAGTTCCCAATGTAGAATCTAGTTCTATTTGGATTTAATTAACATTTTTGTATGAAAATTCAAATTTTCGAATTAGAAAATTTTGTTTTATTGACATAATTTTTCGAAATTTTGAAATCAATTTCGATTTGGAGAAAATTAGTTTCTTATGATTGGTTTTCAATGTAAAATTTCAGATCTAATTAATTTAATTAATTTTTATAAGAATATTTAAAATAATTTTCGAAATTTTCGTATAAGGAATTTTTTATTTCATAATATAATATAATTAATTATATTTTTTTTTTAAATTTTAACTTTCGTAATATTTGCATAATAGTAAATAGTAGCGCAGAGCTTAATTTCAATGCACTTGGATTTTTTGTTTAAATTTGAGACCAATTCGAAATTGCCGAACAATTATAGTTTTTTCTAAAATTCGAACTCAATTGCGAAATTTTAAAATCACACAACTGTCTACTGTAGATATAGATCTTTAGAACAAATCTCTATTTCATTTATTTCAGACCAATTAGAAACTGTCAAAGAATTATAATTATTTTTCTAAAATTCGAACTCAATTTCGAAATTTTTAATATATTTTTAGAAGGATTATTTTTCTGTATTCTGACTCACTTTCAAAATTTTCAAAAAAAAAAATTTTACAATAAAAACTTAATTTAATTAATAAATCAAAAAAAAAAAAAAAATAAAATAAATAAATAAATAAAAGAAAAAAATTTTTTATTCGAACTCAATTTCGAAATTCTCGATTTTTCGAATATGTAATAGAGGTCAAACAATATATGAAAAATTTTTTAATGTGCATAATTTTTTAGTTCGAATTCAATTTCGAAATTTTGGAACAAGTAAAGATTACCTATTAAAGAGGCCAAATTATGCATGAAATTGAAATATACATATACATATGTCCATAATTTCGAACTTAAATTGGATTTTTAGTTTAGACTAGAAATTTCCTGTTTCTTTATTTTAAATGAATTACGTGTATAAAATTGCTTTCGAAAATTCAAACTCCATTTTTAAATTTTCAAAAGAGTAAAGTTTGCTCATTTTGAAACCCAAATGATATAAAAAACTATACGAATAAAAATTACGAACTAAAATTTAAAAACTTTATATAATTCTTAATCAAAAGTTCTATAAAATATTGCTTTCAAAACTTAAGTAGAATTGCTTAATTCCTACTTTCATTTTCCTTTTCGTTAAAATTTGAGGATTCTTTGCTTTGCAAGAGGTCTACGGGTACAATCTCCAATGAATTGCTTAAATACGAGAAACCATAGCTGCTACAATGTCTTTGTTATGCTGACGAGCAACTTATCGTTTATTGAATTGTCAATATCACATTTTCATCTTCTTATTACAAGGCATGAAAACTAAATATTTGTTTAATATTCATCTTAACAATTTAACTGACGACTACTCTGTGTCTCAATTTATTTATTTACAAATAACTACAAAATGAAAATAAATAAAATGTTGAAAATAAATAATTAAAAAAACAAAAGAGTACTATTGTTGATCGTAAATAGAAACTTTAAGAACTTAAAAATTTCCTGCTTGATAAAAAAAAAGAGGCAACAGACAATTTCCGGTATTACAAAATTAACACAACACCATTTAATAAGTACGAGTACATATTCGTTATAAGACAAGTTTTACTTTGAGCTGTTGTTGGTTGGACTTATTTTCTTAAAAATTGTAAGATGTTGATGATAACGGATTTGGCAAGAATTGTATTTAGGTGTTTAATTTAATACAATGCAATAAAAAAATTTTGCATAGAGAATATTGAATTTAAATAAATTCAGTAAAGTTCGGTACGGACACTACATATCGCTCACTTACTCAAAAACGTCATAAATCGAAAAAACAAGTCTGCCAGAAAACGTGTTTGAAGTTTTCAATTTACACAAAACTTAATAGAAAAAGAAAATTTTATTTCGCTTTCATGAGTGTAAAAGATATTCAGGGCAATTACGAATAAAATTCTCCTTTTCCAATTAGAATTTTTTGTTTTCCCAATTACTTGCCATTAGTTGGAATTTTTCCCTGGGAAAAATTTCTCGCGGAATTTTATTCATAATTGCCCTCATTTTGTATAAATTTTTTTTTTTACAATATGAAGAACGATATGAAGATTAATTCTGCATCATTAACTAAAAAAATTCCATTTTTTGAGTTACATAATGGAATATCTTAGCTGATTAAAAAAAAAACAAGTACACGGTAACCTTTTTTCTTTTTAGTTTGTGCAATTACTTTGGGTTTTGCCTATTTCTTTATTTTTGCAGCTTTTTCTTTGTTTTGGCTATTTTGTTCATTCTTAAATTTTTTTTCGGTTTTTGGCGATTTTTAGTTTTGGCTTTTTTCCCCTTGGTGGTGATTTTTTCGATTTTTGGCGATTTATTTTAGTTGTAGCTATTCTTGTTTTAGTTTTGGTGATTTCTTTCGGTTTTTGGCGATTTCTTATTATTGGCGTTTTTTTTTTAGTTTTTGGCAATTTTTCGAGTTGTGGCAATTTATTTTAGATTTAGCGGTTCTATTTTAGCTTTGGAGTGCTTTTTTTTTGTTTTGGCGGTTTTTATTAAATTTTTAGCGATTTTTTTAGTTTTGGTGGTGCTTATTCTAGTATTGGCGTTTTCTTTTATTTGTAGGATTTTGTGCGTTTTTTTTCATTTTCTTAGTCTTGGCGGTTTTTTTTGGTTTGTGGCGAATTTTTCGTTTTGGCGTTTTTTTTTTTGTTTTGGTGGTGCCTTTTCTAGTGTTGGCGTTTTTTTTTTTTGATTTTTTCGGGGTTTTGTTTTTAATTTTGGCGTTTATTTCGTTTGTGCCTTTTTTCGGTTTTTGGCGATTTATGTTACTTGTAGCGATTGTTTTTTTAAGTTGTGGCGGGTGTTTTTTTCTTTTTGGCGATTTTTTAGTTTTAGTGGTACTTTTTCTAGTTTTGAGGTTTTCTTTAATTTTTGGGATTTTTTGACGAATTTTTCGTTTTGGCGATTTTCTTTAGTTTTGGTGGAGCCTTTTCTAGTGTTGGCGTTTTTTTTTTTCTGGATTTTTTCGGTTTTTTTGACTTTTTTTAATTTTGTTGTTTATTTCGTTTGTGGCGATTTTTTTCGGGTTTTGACGATTTATTTTAGTTGTAGCTATTTTTGTTTCAGTTTTGGCGATTTATTTCGGTTTTTGGCGATTTTTTATTATTGCGGTTTTTTTTAGTTTTTGGCAATTTTTTCGGGTTGTGGCGATTTATTTTAGATTTAGCGTTTCTTTTTTTAGTTTTTTAAAGCTATTTTTTGTTTTGGCGTTTTTTTTTAATTTTTGGCAATTTGTTTTTAGTTTTGGTGGTGTTTTTTCTAGTTTTGGCGTTTTCTTTTATTTTTAGGATTTTTGCGTTTTTTTATTTTCTTAGTCTTGGCGTTGTTTTTGTTTTTGTTTATGGCAATTTTTTCGCTTTTTGAGGATTTTTTTATTTTGGGATTTTACGGTTTAGAAAATTTATACTAAAATATTTTTGAAAATCGTTACTAAAAACTCCGAAAATACCGTTACATAATATCGAGCCATAACCGCTAAAATAGCTTAAGCGACATATTTTTTGGACTTCATTTGTTTTGACGAAAATCTACTATTTACGATCGCAAACAATCGATTTTGGTCAAAAATTTAAGTTCGAAAATTATGTCGCTTAAGCTATTTTTGGCGGTTATGGCACGATATGTGATTAGCCCCCAATCTTGTTTATGATCCTCATTCTGCTTGATGTTTGACTGTGTTTTCACACGGCAATTTTGGTTGAGCAACTTGTAAGTTTGTGGTAGAGAGATATGAGAAGATAATGAACAGGGGAGCCATCATATTTTGCTCTCTAGCCTATGAACATACAAAATTTTTCAACTAAAATTTCAGCGAGTGAAGCCAATCTTTACGATCAAAATTATTTCCTTAGTGAGGTTTTTCCTTACAAGTCATTTAAGCCTAAATGAAATGTAGAACATTTCAATTAAAATCTTTATCAAAATCTGTAACGTTTACACCGAGTTTCTATGACATTTATCAAAGATTTTTTTTTTCTAATCTACAACCAAACAACTGCAATGTAGCTAATTCGCACACCTTTTTAAGTTTTAGTACAATTAAAAAAACCCATATTGGTGTCACCAAGATCTGCTAGATTTTAAGTAGATTTCGATAAAATCTAGTGACGAAGTAAATTTTTTACAAAAATCTCTTGATTACTAGATTTTACTCACATGTAAACGCACTTTTAGTGATAATACTTTTTCACCTTTAACTTTTTGCTTCCGGTCCGAAGAACAACTTCCGTTTATAAAAGACCATTGACCTTTTCGATACTTTACCAACTAGATATTAAAAAAATACTTTAGTCTCATCATTATTTTTTTTCTAGAACTTCTTCTAATGTCTTTCTAATTAAATGTTTTTTCCATGGTTTTAAATGCGTTCTTAAAAAAAAAATTTCTAACTTGAGATCAAAAAGTTTATCGGTGTACGTAGTAATTAGAGTGCAAAAGATCAATCACCATAATGCCACAGATTACAGCAGAAATGAAATGAAAGGCAGCCTAACAAACGAACAGAAAAAAAAACTTTTTTTTAATAACTAACACAACAAGTTTATGAAGTTTTAACACACAAGCAAAAAAAAAAATATTAGAATCATTACGCGTATGTGTGCTGATACGTCAGTCACTTGGTCTATTTCATTTACTCTACTCGTTTTAATACTTTGGATCAATGACTATTTGCTATTTTTAAAACACATCGCGACAAACAGCACCAGAGTCTCACGTTTAAAACTCCCCGAAGCAGTTGAAATTAAACCAAAATCAGAGAACAGCACTGGCTGGAAGTTGTAGTTGCGGCAGCAGCAGGCAGCAGCATTTTGTTTGTCTGCTTATCCCCTGCTGCTGAATATTTCGAGTGCTCATAATTTCTATACGGAGTCCTAATATTCTTTAAGTACGGGCTGTTTTAAAGCTTTTGTTTGTGATTAAAATGTTTTGCTAGTTTTCTTTCCTAATATTTTAGCCGATAGATGAGATGTTTGCAACAAATAAAGAATAAAAATTGTTAACAGATAAATAAAGATAACGCCGTCTTATTAATGAGTTTTTCACTATCATAAATCGCTTTATTGAGTAAAACTTTTCAAATGGGAAGTTTGTATGAAAAGTTGTATTTAGCGAAATGATCAATCACGAGCGCAATGAATGATTCTGGCAGAGAAAAAAATTTTATAAATGTAAAAATTTATGTCTAAAAGTACAATATTATTGAGTTGGATTTGCTATTATTAATATCGGGTTGCTTCAAACTGTTCAATAAGTTGCACAATATTTAAAAAAAATATACTGCAAACAAATTATAAAATTAGTTTTTCGTGATACATACCCACATATGTGCGTAAAATCAAATTTATTTTAATTTATATTGCACAAAAAACGAATATTTTCTAATGTGTTGACAATATTGTACAATATTGTTTTCCCACCACTTGTATCACTAAACTCTATCTTTCTATTGTTTAAATTATTTAATTGCAAATTTAGAAACAACTTTTTCAGTTGCAATGAAATAATTTAAACAATAGAAAAATATTGTTTAGTGATACCAGTGGTAAGAAATCATTTTTATACAATATTGTCAACACATTAAAAAATATTACTTTTTGCGCAATATAAATTAAAAAAAAAATGATTATATTCAATATATGTATTGTGCCATCTACTAATATAATATACAAGCTGCCAATTTAACTGTGCAATTTTATTGTGCAATATTATTGCACAATAATATTCCAAATATATGTTTATATATGGTTGTTACATATACATACATACATACATACATACATACATACATACACATTATTCTACAATATTATTAACACATTAAAAATATTATTTTTTGCGCAATGTAAATCATTTTATCCAATATATTGTGCCACTTACTAATATAATCTGCATACCGGCAATTTTATTGTACAATATTATTGTTCAATAATATTGAAAATATATAGGTGTATGTTCCTTTTACTCACATTTCAGCATAGAGGGCCATTGCAAATATATGTTTAACTTAAATTGCCTTTTTGGTGTACGAACGCTGCTACGAAGACAAAAAATACAAAAAGTGATTGACATGTTTTTTCTACGTCCCATTTTAAGCATCAGGTATATGACACTCGCACATATGCAATGATTGACGGCTTTATTTGATCGTCTACAGGTTCTAAAAGACTTATTTTCAGAAGGATTGAATTTAATCTTCTTTTGAACTTTGTTTTAGTAAATCGGCATAGGAAACCTTGAATTTTATGTTTAATATGTGTTAAGCGATTTTATGTAAAACCATCAGAGGAACGTTTTTGTGGAACATTTTAACCCTCTTACTCCTCTCCCTATGGGCCTTTTACGCTTCTCTCACAAAAAGGGGGCAAAAAAGTACCCTTAAGCAGGAGTTCAAGGGAGTGAAATCTTCTACAAAAATATTTTTCATCAAATTCTATTAAAGATCTCTTAATACAGTAAAGCTCCGAATTTTATTAAAATAACACAAATTAGTTAAAATATCAAGTGCTTTTAAGGGTTAATTTTGTATTTATTCCTGCTCGCATTTTGGGTATAGAATGTCTGTATTCAGCACTCTTAAGTAAAATTGTATGATAAACTTTTTTTCGAAATATCTTAACCCTCTAACTCCTCTCCGTATGGGTCTTTTTCGGTTCTTTTTGTAAAAGGGACAAAAATTAACTTTAAATCTAATAGAATTCTCTTAATATATTTAAGCCCTAAATTGTATAGAAATTGTGGAAATCAATCAAGAAATTATATTAACCCTAGTACGCATTTTAGCATATCACATATCAAGCTTTATTACATTTTTGTGGAACACTTTAACCTTATAACTCCTCTCTGAATCTGTCTTTTTGTGCTCTTTTTATAAAAGGGGGCAAAAAGTACCCTTAAACGGGAAAATATCGAACTTAAATATTCTACAAAAATATTTGGCGTTAAAATCTTATATACATAAGTCTCTGAATACACCGAAGCCTGGAATTGCACAGAAATTTTAGAAATACATAAAAATATAAATAAAGGGTCCGCCATCTAACGTTTTTTTTTTTCTTCAACTAGTGCTTATTTCGTGAATGGTAACACTTAGCTCATGTCTGATTTGACAGATAATTAGTTTTATCCTTCCGCTGAACGAGCCAACTGACCATCCAATGCGTTTTCGCTTCGCTAAGTGGGCCTGCGATCGACTTACAGAAGATGCCGATTTTGCCAAAAAAATCATCTTTTCAGACGAAGCTCATTTTGATCTTGGCGGGTATGTAAACAAGCAAAATTGTCGTATTTGGGGAATAGAAAACCCGCACGCATACATTGAAAAGCCGACGCACCCAAAACGAGTCACTGTTTGGTGCGGATTTTGGTCCAGAGGCATAATTGGGCCATTTTTTCGAAAATGAGCAAGGAGTGGCCATTACAGTCAATGCCGATCGTTATTGGGCCATGTTGAACGAATTTTTGTTCACAAAAATTGAAGAGGAGGATATTGGCAACATTTGGTTTCAACAGGACGGCGCTACGTGCCACACAGCCGAAGCTTCAGTAGTTTTTTTATAGCATTTTCAAAAAAAAAAAAAAAAGTTATCTGGCGGACCCTTTACATAAAGAAGTTAAATTAACACTAGGGAGCATTTTGAGTTTGGTATTTTATCTGTTGTTTAAGTCGAATTTCGAGCTTTGGCTTTATTGAGAAACTTCTTACATTATATTTATGATTTTAACAGGCTAAAGTTCGTATCGCTTTTTAAGCCAAATTACATGTGATAATTATTAATGAACAAATAACACCGAAGTCTGTTGTAAATATTCTGACTAACAACACATAGTTGAACGGAACAGCCAGCCGTTTTCGAAGGCCACTAAACCTTCATCATCAGCGTTCTTTTGTGTTTGGTCCACTGTGTGTGGTGTCAGTTGATGTAGATTTCTGCTTTATATATACTTAGCATTATTGCAAATGGAATATGTGAATTGTTTTGATTCATCGTATTTCAATTTGCTGAAAGCTTTTTTGTATTGTAAGCTCAGTTTTACCATCTCTATATTTACAACAGTCTTACCATTATCGTTTGTTCTTTTACTAATTATACACATGTTAGTTAATTTGCTTATTTTTGTTCTACTTAAGACAAACTTTTTTGGTTTGTTACTATTAAGTATATTTTTATTTAATTTTTGTTACAAGCCCATGGCTATTAATTTTAATTATTATTCGAACTCCATTTGTTTCTATATTTGTGATTTGAACGGGCTAAAGTTCGTATCGCTTTTTAAGCCAAATTACATGTGATAATTATTAATGAACAAATAACACCATTACATTATAACTTTTCAGGGAATTTGTTTCAAAACATTTTAACTTTACTGTATTCCAAAACTTAGAATATAATTTTGTGGGTAATATTTCTTAAAGAATTTTAGCCCGTGATTACACCCTTTAGTTGTAGTTTTTAGTCCCTTACGACTCTCTAGATGGTTAAAATGGTATAAAAAAATAGTCGAAATAAAATTCTACTTTAATTTCTTGAGTTACAGCGAGGCTCGAAACTTACCTAAACAAGAAGTTCCTTACAAAAAAAAAAAAAAAAAAAACTAAACAATGCAGAGGTCCCAGCCAATTCACAGCAAGGTGAAAAAGAGGACGGAGTTGTAGGGATCTTTAACAAGAATTTTAGACGAAAACTTTTCAAAACACCGAGACACGTACATATATTTTTTCATATTTAAGAATCTTGTAATCTAGCAAAAACGTTGGGCTTAGTTAAATTAATGAGTGCCAGTAAACAGTTTAATTTTCCTATATGTTTGTATACATATATGTATTATGTAAATTTCTCATACAACCCACCTTTAAAAAATCTTCATCATAAATATTAAAAAAATTAAATTCATCATAATTACTTTGACGCATAAATTGCACAGATTTGAACTTAAAGACTTTCAGACTCGTTAGTTAAATGGTTGATGTGTTTCAGGCAACTGAACTGAATATATCAAAATATATACACACATATGTACATATGCTTGTGTGTGTGTGTGTGTGTATGTATGCTGGCTTGTGTACTTGTACACATGTGTAAGTAAATTAAGCTCAATAAAATTAATTTTCTGTAAAGAAAAAAAAATAAAGAGTTAAATAAATGAAATATTTTCGCAACAGGATGCTAAAAAGTTTTGGGCTTTAAATTCCTGTCATATAGTATATTTTCTTTTTTGCACAGAAAAAAAAAATATATTTGAACTTGCATGACCTGCAGAAAATAAAATTGTCATATAAAATTTTGTTACCGAGAGAAAAAAAGAAGAACAAAAATTATATATTTGTGTATGTATTTATAAATCCTCACGCATGTTGCATGTTAAATAAAAAAGAAGAAAAAAAATTAAAATTTTTCTGCCATAAATATTTCAAAAAAATATATAAACGAGAAATGTTTTATGTTCGTATCTACCTTTAATATGCAAAATATACGATTCATAATGACAGATATTCATGTGCATAAAAAATAATAATAAAAATATTATAAAAAAAAAACATGAGTGGCGTATAACTTATGAGACACGCTATAAATGGCATAAGAATTTTGTTATAGCACAAACATTTATTTAAATTTTATTTGCTATTGATGGTTTTGTTAAAAAAGAAAATATATTTTAGTATGTTTATTATGCAAAAGTTTGTGATTGCTACAAATATAAAGTGAATTTACTCTTTTACCTTCTGCTAGTCTTTTTTAATAACATCGTTTTAGCTATTTTTGCAGTATACGGCAACACTGTATCTATATATGTATGTAACTATCGCACACTAAATCATAAAGAGTCACAACTCAAAATCATCAAAGCGATTTTGTTTTTTATAAACCAATTACTTGAACAAATCTCTAGCGTCCGCAACAATTTCTTTTGCAATACAGTCTTCTTGAAGTATAAAAAATGCAGTTATGCGTGTTTTTATGTAACATACTTGCGCCATTTGTACAGTATCAACAGTTGTTTGCCACTACTCAGCATCTGAAATTTTTTGAATTGTGACTGTTTATGATTTCGTGTGCGATATGTTCAATTTGCTTATTTATGGAACTATATAATATACCCTTTCCCATTTTTGGTTAGGGGCATAAAAAGTAAAACTACTAAATTTTCCAAACTAACAATTAGTTACTTTGTGGCAACACTGCTACGAATCAGACCCCTGCACAAGACCACTTACAAGAACTTGTTAGACATTAGGGATTTTTCAAATGCTTTACTATAGCGAAATCTTCTAAAACAAAAGCTTAACAACACCGTTTAAAAGAAATTTGTTACAGTTATTGCAGGTATAGAAGTAAAGAAGAATAAGAAATTGTGATGCTTGCTTCTTCACACGCATGGGCGCGTATACAAACATCATACATGTACATACACTCACACGTTGTGTGTATGATCTTTTAATTTTCTGCGCACATATAAACGCACACATGCATTGACATTAGCTGTGTGCGCTTGCTTTACCCTCTAGTCAGCCTAAAACAGTGGTGTCAAAAATAAAACTATAGTTGTATGTGTGAGAAAAGCTGTCTCATTCGTCTCTGAAGTACATCGAAAAAAATAAATATCTGCAACAAATGCAGTTTAGTCAAGCAGCTCAAAATATATAAAAAGGAGTCTATATGGTAGATAATTAAAAAATTAAATAAAAAAGTTGCGGGCGACCCATATTTTCCGAGTTACGGCGCTGTAAACTTTTCATAGGAAACTGTGAAGAAATTCCAAAAATACATTTTTAAATAGCTTATCTGATAGAAACTTGAAAAATAAGAAGAAAAAATTAAACAAAAAAATTGGCTGCGACCAATATTTTCCGAGTTATTGGTCTTTTAAGTTTTGATTTTAGATACAGTTTATTGAAGCTGCTCCAAAAAAAATTTTAATGTCTTTTTAATATATATTCATTTCTTTCCTTAAAAGTTTTGTAACATAAAATACATTGAATGTCTCAAAAAACATTACTAATCATAGACTATTTTTCGCATACCACTTTTTTTCTTTCACTGTATCTATAAAGAATTTAATACACCCGCTGCGCATGTGTTATCGTCGCTGTTTCATTGACGACTAAATGGAGAATAAGAATGTGTGTGATTTTAGTTTGCACAATTGTGCCATGAAACTGACATCATTGGCCTAGAACCATATGTCTCTATGTCAATACTCTTTCTCCAGCGACAATTACACTAGTTAAAATGTCGACAACTTTCCTTTTATGCGCGAGTAGAGATACGTTAGAGACAACAGTTCTAGTGTATTTCTGGTGATATTGTCAATGAACGCGTCAATAGTTTGTTTTTCTTTTTTTTATGATGTGCAATAATATTTAAAAAATATATATGTAGACGAGGGTCACTAAAATCTACGAGTGAATCTTTGGTTCAAATATCTCCATATGGTCGTAAAAGAACTACCTTCTCAATAGTGCTAAAGTCTACTGGTAGATTTTGAATGACAACACTATGTTTTGTGTCAATAGGCATTTACATTGGCTTGGGTACACCTAGTCAGTAGCACTATTGACAGTGCCACTGGAAAATCACTATAATTTTACTATTGACAACGAGACAGGATATATCGATATTGTAGACTAGAGCCCCTAAAATTTACTAGTGAATCTTTGGTGCCAATGTCTTCATATGCTCCCAAAATAACTACTTAGTCCGTAGTGCTACAGTATAGTGGTGGATTTTCAATGACAAGCTAATGTTAAATGTCAATAGATGATTACATTGGCTTGGGTACACCTGGTCACTAGTACTACTGACAATGTCACTAGTAGATCACTACAATTTCACTACTCGCACTTTCTGCAGGGTAAAGAACCACCCTTAAACACATAATAGCTTACCATCCACATCTACCACACACACACTCAAACGCAGAATATGCAAAATAACAAGCATACACGCATCAACACTACTTCTTTTGAGTGTTTTGATTTGCTAGTGCATATTTTTGCATATTTTTTCCCTTAAAGCATGTTTTTGCGTATTTTAGTCTTACACGCATATTTTTTTTATAGCATTTTTCGAATTTTTTGAGAGCATATTTGACGCTTTTAGGTCATATTTTGATACTGTATATATATATATGCTACAAGCCATTTATTTATCTGTTGTTCCATTTATTTTTTCACCAACTAAATATCATTTTCAATGATCTATACATATAAATTATACATTTTTATAATTTTTTGCTCCGTTATTACGGACGTTAGTTTCAATAAAAATTTGGTTATGCTATTTGTGCCGGACTCTGCCACGATTACATCAATAAACGTTGAAGGAATATTGTCAGTGTATAAAAATTTATTAAAATGTGACAAGCAGCGATTTTTAATTGAAAATATAGGTCAATATTTTATTGTTTATTCCAATAAAAATTATAAATAAAAAGCTTGTCTTATTTATCAAAAATATATGTAGTTCCCAACTTTTAATTCTAATATCCTAATATCTTTTTAAGTTGAAGTTAAATTTTTACGGTCGTATACAATACAAATTTATTTGTATTATTTGCCTTAGTCATAATTTGTATATTAATTTTGTTTTAACGTATACTTAAAACCCAAATTATTTCTTGAATATGGAAGTTTATTCTTTGTTAATTTTGTTCTTGTTTGCTTTTTTTTTTTGGTTTATTTTATATATATTTTATTTTATATGCAAATATAGATGAATTAAAAATATATTTTCATTTACGAATAAGCCAATTCATGTTATTTTTAAGTGCATATTTTTAAGTTTTTAGGGCATATTTTCAAGTTTTTAGTGCATATTTAATGCCCATAAAACACTTTTTTTAGAGCATATTTTTGGTTTCCCTGGTTATCGCTTATAAATACTTATGTAAACGTACATCAATACATCGTACATCGTGCTTCGCTTATTAAACGGCAGATTTTTTTATTATTGGTTTAGTATAATACATGCTACGACAATAGTACCCTTAGAAAACAAGATGTATTTACATTTCAAGAATGTTTATGCAGCCCTCTACTACGAATGAAAGAGAACGTAAGCGTTAACGCAGCGACATCACCCTTCATGTTAACGGGCTATTACTGTCATTTATGGTTACTAAGAAGGTTTTCTGCAGTTGGCAACCCAATGCAGCTAAATTACGAATTATTACCACCTCTTAATAAAAATAATGTCTTTTAGCACTTTTTAAAAACTTTTAAGAAATTTATTATTCGACATATTGTCAGAAGTTTATTTTAAAAACGAAATAGTTCCGTCTCTTTTCGGAACTATGTTTTTATAGTTAATTTGGCTGTAAACTGAAACTTAAATTTGAATTGAATCTTTTAAAAAATTTTTACTCATTAAACCATTATTTTTTGTTGCTTTCAGTCCCATTGTGCGGAGTTAAATACCTGCAAATAATGTAGGAATATATCGAGCCTTTTTTCGATTTTATCGTAAGCGACATGTTATCGAAAATATACTTTTTTATTGTTTAAATTTAAAAATTATCAAAATGGCAAAATTGTTGATAACTTTTAAGATACCGGCTGTACAATTTTATCGTAAGCGACAATTTACGTACAAAAAAAATTTGAGCATTTAAAAAAACCTTCTCCTGAAAAATTTACGATAAAATCAAAAATAAGGCTCGATATGATTAATATTTTTGTCGAAATACCTTCAAGTTAAAAATATTTAGCAAATAATTTTTGTTCCCTCTGATGCAACAAACCAAACAACTTTGCCCGCTTCTTGTAGCTCTATTGGAAAATAAAGGTGCATGTTAGTTGTGTTTTTATTTTTCAAGCAATTCAAATATGACATTAACTCGTTCATTTACATACGTGCGTATAAAATTGGAGCACGATAAACCCCAAAAAAAAGAAAAAAAAAATACAAGAATAAAGAAAAAAAATGAGAAATAATGTGATGACATGACTGCCGACAAGTAAATACTGCCTCGCTCATTATAAATATTGGGCCATTCAAAAAAAAAAAAAAAAAAAAAAATTCATGTTATGTTTCTTGGTTTGTTTATTTTTTTATCGTGTAAGAATTTCATTTGCTTTTTAACCATAATCTTTTTTCCTTCTTTTGATAATTTTATTAAGGCACAAGTCTTAAGCGCAAGAGAAATATTCCGTATGTGAATGTCAAATATTATTAATTGTCTCATGTTTAACCCTGATAAGGGTTACAATTTACAATTTACAGACACTACTTACAACTTAAACAAATGTAAATGCATTTAAATTGTATAGAAGCAAAATACGACAGCAAACAATTTAAAATTAAAGTTACAAAATTATAAAAACTACCTGAGTAGCGCTTGTTTACTTGAAGAATGTGTTAGAAAAAAATATAAAAAAATAAAACACGATTTCACGGAATATGTAGTTAAAAATTTCCAGCATTATAAATTTTATTAACATGTCGATTAGAAGAATAAAATCATATTGGCAACATTGTTTTCTACATTAGCGGAGCCATAATAGCCGACTGTAATGGAATTTAACTGTAGCGGTAGAAAACAGCTGATATTGTTATGTGTGATTGTGTGAGTGATTGTTGCAGCTCTGGATAGTCTGCAGGTCAATTTGATTTGCAGCAAAATTATTAAAATTTATATAAAAAAAATATATATGCCTCATTTCGATAAACACACTTTATTAATCACAGTCATAAGTGGGAGGAGCACTTGCCGGGTTGCTATTGATGAAATGCAATCTGATTTACGCGATTTTGTAGCCTTTAAAAAATATTACACTAACACCATCAGAACTACTGGGCTTGTGTGTTTATTTACTAGCAGCCTTACATTTACACAATTTACTTTTGTTAATTTGGTTTACTCTTTTTTTTGTTGTTGTTAAACTTCTATTTGTTTTTGTGGTTTTTAGTTGAACATTTGTTTTGTTGTTTTTTATTATTATAAGACTTTATATCAGAGGCTAAAAATAAATCTACCTTCACCCACAACCCCAGGGCTGTAACAAAGTCATTATTATTCAAGTTACAGTGTAACAACAATTACATATTTTTGTTGGTATTGTAATTTTAAAATTACTGTCGTAGTTATCATTGCATTTTGTTACATTACATTAAGTTTTAAATTGGTTTGGTAAAAAAAAAATAGCCAAAACATTTGCTGAGTCTACTAGTGCAGGTGTGCTTAATTGAGGTTGTTCATGCATACAGTTCAACTTGAAAAAGTCTTCTTGTTGGAGTCACTTAAAATTTTTAAAATATTAGCAAACATTTATCTTTATGTACACTACGCCTTTCGTAGACGGAAATTTATCAAATATTTTGAGTTATAATTAATTAAAGAAACTTATTTTGAATCTAAGGATTAGACGAACATTTTTGGTTATTTGCAGCATTTATAAAACACATCACTTCTCAAACATACCAATTATCCTATATTTAAATTGATGTTAAATATTTAGCATGAGTTTCTGTTAAGCATTTTTTTTTTCAAATTGAAGAAGAAAATTACCCTGGAGACGTTCAAATAAACCCGTCAATCAGTGCATATGAGTGAGTGTCGCATGCTTTTCGTTTAAAACTCGACGTACAAATAAATACGCTAATCGCCATTTGTATTTTGACTTCGTAGCGTTGGCATCAAAGTAATATAAACATTTGTCTGTTAGCGTACTTTTCCATTCTTAAAAAGAACCACAAAGAAACTGATGTTTTTTTTTATGCCAATCAGAGTGATGCGATCAAATAATCTGCTGTCAAAGATAAAATAAAACCTTTTTGGTTTTCATCAAGCATTGCTGGCAACGCCCAAAAAATACGACTCTACTTTCTTTTTTAATGATTGGTAATGCAAAGAATGTATTTATCACCAAGACAGCAATAAATAAATTTAGTAAAGTGCGACTTTTACTCGCACAGGAAGGGTACCGCATGGACACTACATATGTAATACTATACGAATTTTAGCCTATATCATATATTATCAGCCATGTCACAGAGTTCAATTCCGTTCGGAAACGGACTACAATCCACCATGGAGGTGGTGTGTAAAAAAGAAAACTAACATGCGGAAATTTGTCGGGTGTGTCCAGATTGTTGGGGGCGCTGATATGCTGGGGATAGTTTTGGATTTTTTTTTGTTTTTGAAATTTTTTCGGTTTTTGGCGTATTTTATTTTAAGAGTTTTTTAGTTTTATCGTTTTACGGCTTTTGGTGATTTTTTTTTTTTTTGGTTTTAGCGACTTTTTTAGTTGTGTGTTTTTTGTCGTTTTAGGAATTTTTTTCGGGCTTTAGGGTTTATTTTAGTTTTGGTTTTTTTCACATTGAAGATTTTTCCGTTTTACGGAATTATCTTAGCTTTAGCGATTTTTAAGTTTTTGCGTTTTTTCGTTTCGGAATTTTTTTCTATTTAGACGTTTTTTTTAGTTTTGGCGTTTTTTGTTTGATTTGGCGACTCATTTTAGTTTGAGCTCTATTATTAGTTTTGGGGTTTTTCGGGTTTTGGGTATTTTTCGGATTTTGGGGTCTTTTAGTTTTGGCGTTTTTTCGGTTTTAGCGATTTTTTTTTTGGTTTTAGCGATTTTTTTAGTTGTGCGTTTTTGCCGTTTTGGAGACTTTGTTCGGGTTGTAGCGTTTATTTTAGTTTTGGTGCTTATTTTCATATTGACGATTTTTTCGGTTTAAGCGATTTATTTTAGCGTTAGCGATTTTTTAGTTTTGGCGTTTTGGAATTTTTTCGGTTTTGGCATTTTTTTTATTTTTGACCTTTATTTAGTTTTGGCATTTTTTTTTTTTACTTTGGCGATTTATGTTAGCTTAGCTTTATATTTAGTTTTGGGTTTTTTTCGGTTTTTTTTTTTTATTTTTGGCGTTTATGTTAGTTTTGACGTTTTTTGGCTTTGGCGATTTATTGAATTTATATCGGTTTTCTTAGTTATGGATGTTTTTGTCGTTTTGGTATTTTTTCGGTTCTTAGCGTTTTTTTTGTTTCGGCGTTTTTTATTTGTTTTTGCAATTTATTCGTGTTTTGGCGATTTATTTTAATTTTATTATTTATTTTAATTTGAAGGTTTTTTTTAATCGTTTAGCGATTTTTTCTGTTTTTGACATTTTTTATTTTTGACGTTTTTTAGTTTTGGCGTTTTTTCCGTTCTTGCGATTTATTTTAGTTTTAGCTATTTTTTAGTTTTGGCGTTTTCTTGTCGTCTTGGGTTTTTTCGGTTTTTGGCGCTTTTAATTTTTGGCGTTTTTTATTTTTATAGTTTTGTCTATTGGCGATTTATTGAAGTTCTAGCGATTTTTTTGTTATGGCGTTTTTTGTCGTTTTTGTGACTTTTTTTCTGTCTTTGGCGTGTTTTTGTTGTGGCGTTTATTTAAATTTTGCTGATTTTTTCGGTTATAGAGAATTATAGAGATATTATTGTATTTGGCGGTTTTTTTAGTTTCGCCGACTTTTTTCATTTATTGGCGATTTTTTTCGGCTCCGCGATTTTTTAATTATGGGATTTTTTAGGTTTCCAACATACAGCATTGCCAAAATTACATTAACTGATAGAATACTCTTTAATTTAGTTTTTTTCAAATTTTAGTGTTAATTGTTGTAGTCTGTATCAAAAAAACAATAGAGTTCCTTTTCACCTTTGGTCTAGGGAACTCTAAAAAAGTGTAGGTTACACCACTTTTAACATGATGGCCTCATATTATAAAAACTTATTTTGACAAGCATAGTAACAAAGACCTTCACCCCTTGTAGGGGTACCAAATACCCAAATACCAAAGTAGTTGGTGGAAATGGAATCCACGCACCCCTTAAAACCTATAGTGACATCACTCTACCCAAATTTTGATTAGAGTTGAGATTCAATTAAACCTGCCGTAACCATAACCATACAAAACAGCTGTTCGAACCAAACTTATGGGCAACACTGTGTTTGATTATATGTGACCACTCACCGTAGCCATAACCATAGCAACCAATTGACTTGTGGTTTTTCGCCGTGACCATAAACAGCTGTTTTTTGTTTTATTTGTTGTTAAACTTTTGAAATGAATAAACAAATGAGAACATAAACAGCTGTTTATGGCTATGGCAGCACTTATAGGTGAAGCAAATATATTTATGGATATGGCAATAATAAGTGCTATTGCATTATGGTATGACACCTTTGAGTGAACCTTTCTTTAAACCTTGTGCTGCTAATTACGCTGTACCTTGAAGACTCTTCTTATTGTATCTTTGATGCTAGCCGAATTGCTTTTTGAGGGCATGATTTAGGATCATCTTTTTAATTATACTTGATTAAGAAAAAACCATAAAAAATCTATAAGCTTAGTTTGCAATGTTCATTAAAGCCGCTCCCAAAGAAGTGTTTGTTTGTGTTTACTTCAAACTTTACTATAAGCCTTAATGAGTATATTATTTTTTAAGTTAAAACATAATGAATGGCCTACAAATATAACAATTGCTTTAAATGATTCTTTTCAGAGATTTTAAATTTAATTAAGAAAACACCTTTTCTTTGAAGTATTCATGTAAAAACAACAAACATTACCGCCTGGCATTGGCGTGTATTTGGCAACGCCACAGTAAGCGAAATTTGAATACCAATTCATATCATTATGTAAATAAATACTACATAGTATTGAAGTACACCAAATTAAACTATAAATAAATGACAACATTCTCTTGTACAAATGTTTACTTAATTATTCTGCCATCTAAGTACTTGTGCTTTGAAAATATAAATAAAAAATTCGAATTATTACAATTACATGAAGACTACTGCTTATTAATTTTAATTGTCATTGCACAATAAGCATGTGTGGATTATGTTTTACATATACTACATGTGTGAAAAAGTGAGAAGGTAACTTTAAGCAAAAGTAAAACAAAAAAAATTTTCATCACAGCTGTTCGAAAACACTTTTTTTTTAACCCTACGAGAGAGGTTTTTATTCTGAGACTAAAATTAGTATGTAACTACATACATACATATATACTAGTATAATCAACTTACCTGATGTAGAATTTTTTGAAAAAAATTTTAAGTACTCTACACATTTTTATTCAGGTTTTGGCGATTTTTTTGGGTTCGGTGCTTTTTCTTAGTTTTGGCGCTTTCTCCGTTTTGTGGGATTTTTTTCGGTTTTTGTCTATTTTTAATTTTGGAGTTTTTTGTCTTTTATTGGCGATTTTTTCAGTTTTTGGCGATTAAGTTTAGTTTTGAGCTTTTGTTTAGTTTTGGCGCCTTTTCTCATTTCAAAAAATTTTAAGTACCCTACACATTTTTGTTCAGGTGTAGGCGATTTTTTATTTTAAGCGCTTTTTCTTAGTTTTGGCGCTGTTTTTCGTTTTAGCGCTTATTTAGTTTGTGGCAATTTTTTTAGTTTTGGAAAATTTTTCTGATTGTGACTTTTTATTTTAGTAGCAATTTAGCAATTTTTTAGATTTGGCGGTTTTTTCGTTTTGACGATTTTTTTCGATTTTTGGCGATTTTTTATTTTAGGATTTTTTAGTTTTAGTAATTTTTAAATTTCATCAGTTTGCCCTCTTACTTACTGCTTTCAAAATACAGCAAGTTGTCAAAATTACATTAACTGATAGAATACCCTCTAATTTTGATTTTCTAAATTTCAGTCTAAATTGTAGTTGTAGTGTGCATAAAAATACAATAACTTTGCAAATTTCAATTGTCTATATATAATTGTATGTACGTATATTACATTAGGATTTCAACATTTTTCGTGTTTGGCTTAGAACACCCAATAATTTTTCACTCTTATATATTGTTATAGCGTACAAAGTTTTACATATTCTGAGAAAATTTTAGGTCCTTAGCTTTTAACATTATCGAGAAAACAGCCTGTGACAGAAAGACAGACAGACCGTGAAGCGAAAACTATACAGTTCTTTTTCACATTTGGTGTACGGAGCCCTAAAAAATTGCAGTATTGGCTGGCACATAAAATCAATAAAATGTTTTTATATAAAGAGAACGTGGAGATGAAGGGTGACGTAGCTGAGACAAAATTTACGTCTCTTTTGTAGTCGCTTTTTAAATCTACGCGCGTTTACATAAGAACATTTTGTCGCAACAGTCGGGGGACTTTTTGATATATATTTGATCAATGCTTTTCATGCTTTCATTAATACGAGTATGTCCATATAGTTTTACTTTGTTTTAATTCATCACCAAAACACAATAATTCCTTTCATCTTCTTTATTTGTTTTTGATTTTATTACTTCAACTGTTTATTTCATTAATGTTATAAAAATTAGACTAACTGGCAACACTGCTTGTGCATAGCATAACAAAGAAAAGAGAGAAAGAAATATGTAAAAGAAAAGAGTTTAAAGGCTCAGTTAGCCGACTGTAATGTAATGTAACTGCAACAGTAAGAAACAGCTGATCGATTTTGTTATGTGAAAAGTAATGAAAATGCTTATAGAGATGTAATGTAACGTAACCTAATTTTCATATAAAAATATCGATCAGCTGTTTTCTACGTTACAGTTACATTACATTACAGTCGGCTAACTGAGCCTTAAATTGTCGCTTAAATTTTTTTTACTATCCTACAAGCTTCTCGTCACTTCCCGCCCATAAGCACGAGTCACAGGTATTGTTGCCATTTTAGCAATTTTACTGCCAGATCTGGCATTTTCATTAGTTAAAAAGCATTCAACTTTTAAAAAATTCTGCCAAATGCTTTCTGACAGATTTTGTTGAAAATATATAATTTTAATTTATTGAAAAAATTCTTCTGTATAGAGGATTCTACTGATAAATGTACATGTATTGCAGTGTAAAGGTTACCTGATGATCTGGACTAGCAACAGTGAAATGCGCATAGGATCCAGCAAACCCCTTAATAATAAATTTTAGTGTATATTTAACGAAGGAATATTTTACTGAATAAATTAATACTAATTTGGGATTATTAGTACGTTAAAAAATTTTTAAACGTAATTTTCACAATTCCAGCAACAATTATTTACTATTTTATGCTTGTATGTGCCATAAAAACACCTGTAAATACTAATAAGTTTGTATAAACATGAAATTTAAAGCTATTTCAATAATTTGTTTTAAATTTAAATCTAGCATTATACTTTTCTTCTGTAGAACATTTTAGCAGATTTTTTTTTACCGATTTAGCATTCTCTCATCATCATTTTCTGGCAACACTGGTCACAGGCGACATGTCGCACCTATGTCAGCCTTCATGTAAACAGGCTCAAACTTTAACAAAATATATTAAGGCATATGGCATCTCTGATCAGCTGGCTTTGCACATTGTCAGAAAATAAAAGAAAAAGAAGCAGATCAAATTAAAAACAAACAGAGAATATTAGAATTTGTTTAAAAAATAATTTATTAAAAATCATGAATTAGTAGTTGCCTTATCATTATGAAGCTTACCTCAGTAGGCCTAAACGTTTGTTTATTTTAACACTAAATCTAAAAATAAAATAAATTATTTACATACATATATTGAATTTATGGCTGATAAAACAAGCCATAATAATAATAAAAAAAATAATACACAAACCCCAAGCGAGTTTAAAATACAATTTCGTATTTGAATTTAATTAATTAATTATGCCAGAGATATGAACGTTTGGATGGCCAACACCTAATAAAAAAATAAAACTAAATGTGGTAGAATTTCGTATCCCCTTTGCTTTTATTACACATTTACCAAAATTAGAACATGTAGAGTTGGAAAAAGTAGCACGTGATTGCTTTTTCTGTAGTATAAACGAAATCATGATGATTATAAATGCAACAAATAGCATTTATGGCGGTTTCGCTACTGCACAGTAGTACAAATATGACCAAAAAGGTGTGTCGTCAATCAGAGGGACCATGAATTTCATATTATTTATTGAAATGTTGTTCTGTTTATTTGGATACTCAACTCACTAAAGAGAGAAGAAAAATAAAATCAAATTGAATTTGTTTTTTAATGTGAAAAATTTTTTAATGGAAAATGGCCACAAACTATGGTAAAAGGTGTTGATTAATTAAAATTTTTTAAGCTTATATATAGATAAAAATAGACAGCACACCGCACCAAACATAATTTACATACACACATTCAAGGCAACTGAATATTAATTAACATTTACAGTGGAGAGCATATCGTGCCATAACCGCCAAAATAGCTTAAGCGACATAATTTTCGAACCTCAATTTTTGACCAAAATCGATTATTTGCGATCGTAAATAGTCAATTTTCATCAAAAAAACGAAGTCCAAAAAATGTGACGCTTAAGCTATTTAAGCGGTTATGGCTCGATATGTAAAGGGTGGCATTCCAGTTTAATACTTTAGACGATTTATTTAAATCTGCTTTCCATTTACATTGAAAGGGTCTGTTACAATAAACAACAATAAATGAGTTCAGTAAAGTGCGACTTTGACCCGAAAACGAAAGGTTCACTACACACTATATATGTGCACTTAATTATGAAAGTGGTCTAAGTCATACATTTCTTTGGTCGAGATGTTTAGTAGATTATATTTGAACAAATCGAAAGATATTTTTATATTAAGCAACATTTTAATTTAGAGTTGTACTAGTCTCGATTAATATAAATTTATTTAACATTCATCGAATATTTATTGAAGATTTTTTAAGATTTATTTGATATTTTGAAGCAAAAATGCACATGGCTTAGACCACTTTCATAATTAAGGCCACATATGTGGCAAACAAACTTTTTTGTTTTGATTTTTTTAGGGTTTTCCCGATTTTTTGGTATTGAAGTTTTTTTAGTTTTGGCGTTTTTTTTTTGTTTTGGTGATTTTTTACGGTTTTTGGAGATTTTTGTTTTGTGTTTTTAGTTTTAGCGATTTTTTTAATATTGGCACTTTCTTCGGTTTAAGGCGATTTTTTTTAGTTTAGTTTAGTTTTTTGTTTTAGCATTTTAGCTATTTATTTTATTTTTAATGATATTTTTTTCATTAGCGCTTTTTTAATTTTGGCGATTTTTTCGGTTTGCCGATATTTTTTGTTTTTTTTTTAATTTTTAGTATTGGCGGTTTTTTAAGTTTTGGCGCTATTTTGTTTTGGCGTTTTTTTTTGTTTTGGTGATTATTTCGGTCTGGCGATTTTTTTACTTGTGGTGATTTTGTTTGATATTTAGCAATTTATTTTATTTTTAATGATATTCTGATTATCTAAGCGATTTTAACATCTTAGCGATTTTTCGGGTTGGTAATTTTTTGCGGTTCTTGGATATTTTTTTTTTTAGTATTGGTGCTTTTTTAATTTTTGCGTTTTTTTTTCGTTTTTCTTGATTTGGACGATACATATTTTTACTTGTAGCGATATTTTTAGTTTTGGCGCTTATTTACGTCTTTGCGATTTTTTCGGTTTTTGACGATTTTTCTAGTAATTTTGGAGACTTTTTTATAGTGATTTCTTGCATTTGTGCGACTTATTTTATTTTTGGTAATATTTTTCATTTAAGCCCCAGCGATTTTTTTTTAGTTTTGATGATTTTTGTAATTTTGGGTTTCTTCAGTTTTATCGTTTTAAGAACAACCTTTAATATTTAACTGTCATATGTTTGTTATTGTAGCGGCCAAAGTTTTACATATTCTGTCAAAATTTCACGTCTGTAGCTGTTACGGTTTTCAAGAAAACAGCCTGTGACATAAAGATAGACGGACGGACGGATTGATATTGTAGCGAAAACAATAGCGTTCCGTTTCACCTTTGTTGTACGGAACCCGAAAAAAGTTTATAATGACTGATTTTGCCTAAAAGTTTACATCCATAACCCTTTTTCCGAATCGTCATGGAAAAGTGTAAAGTCTTTGAATTTTACATAAAACAAGTATTCAGCAGCATTTTTATGTAAAATCATACGAGAAACATTTTTGTAGAACATATTAACCCTCTAACTCTACTTCGTAGGGGTCTTTTGTGTATTTTTTATTAAATGTTCCACAAAAATATTCGCCATATAATTCTACTATTTATGAGTCTCTGAATTCCCAAAAGCTAGAAATTAAATTTAAAGACCAGAAATCAGTAACAAAAATTAAATGCCTTTGAGGGTTAATTTAGTGCTTGAGCTTGTATTTCAGTACCTGGATTCAGTAACTTTTTGCGAACCGAAAATCGTAATATTTATCGACATATTTGTTCGCTTGCGATAACGATAATGTGATTCTGTAATTTCTTTTTTACGATAGTCTCCCGCTTTATCTTATTTACCATTTAATTCAATATTATGTGGTATCCCTGTATAGAAAATGTGAAAATAAGCGAAATGCACAAAGAATAATAAAGAAAAACTCAACAAATTTGATTTTGGAACTAAATTATTTTTTCTTCAACCGACACCGAATATCGTTAAAATATGTCACTGAATACCAAAGTCGATAAATTTTCGTTATATTTATTATAGCGATACGATTATCGTAATAAAAGTTGCTGAATCCAGGTACAGGTATTAGCTAAGTTCGAAAGTTTTATGTAAAATCTTAAGCAGAGCACTTTTGTGGAAAATGTTTACCTTGTAACTCTTTCCCGTATGGGGTTTTTTCTTTTTTAAAAGGGGCGAATAAGTACTTGTAAAAAGTTAATATGTTCTACACAAATATACGCTATTAAATTCTACTTTGGGGACCAATAAATATCAATTCATATTTAAATGTCGATTTTCATTAATTTTTGTATGCAAAACTGTCATTTAAATATGAATTGATATATAAATAAGTTGGTGAAATTGACCCTAAGTCTTTGAATACATACATTAAACGCAAGTTTTATGTAGGAAGTGAATTTCGCAACACGATCCTGATAAAATTCGCATTAATTTTTCTTTAAATAAAAAAATTGCTCCCTTTTTGCATTCACCTGTCACGTCCCTTAGAGCGGCTTAAAAATCAAATTTTTTATAATTTTTTTCTCACCACTGCTTTCAAATTGACTTTTGTTTTCCCACTCAACCTAGACAAAAACAAGACAATAAATATATGAACAACAAAGCAAAAAAATAAACAAACCACTCCAAAAGTTTAAAACAATTTAGGAAGTTTAATAGCTTCGCTTTACTTCATTTCAGCTGAAACTAAATAACCACCGGATACCATAAACGCCAACACAACAAAAAGCCATAACACAGCAACAACAGCAAAAAAATTATTTATTTAAAATTTATGGATTTTTTTTTTGGTTCGCAAAGATTTATTTGAAATTATTAACAAGTTAAACAAATAACAAACATTCAAAGTAACAGCAAAAAAAAATATTAAATAAAAAAAGGTAATAACGGAGGTGGTTCTTTAAATAAAAGTGAATGAAAAATTACCGCACAATGGGCTGATGATGAAAGTATGTAGTATGTACATATGTTATAGTAATGTTTATGTACATATTTGGAAAAGTGAAAGAGTTTGTGAAATATTTTAAAAAATTACATAAATAATATAATAATAAGAGAAATTGTTTTTGTTGGAAAAAGGAATGGGGCTTAGAAAAACTGTGTTTTGATGCAGGGTTGTATTTTTTTCTTAAGAGAATTAAATCTCAGGTTATTAATCTGCTTACTAATAATCTTTATTGATGTAGAAAAGGGCAGTGGGTGAAGTGGTAGAGAAGCTTATTTCTTGTTTACAACTTTGCTCTGAGCTTTATAATAATTCTTGTAGTGGTCTTTACAACGTCCTCTGGTGCTGAGTAGGAAAATTATTTTTTACATTTTTTATATAATATAAGGAAAAACGATTTTTTTTTATTTCTTAAAGTTATCTAAGCCTCGTCTCTGTAACGAATTTGGGATTTTTTCGAGTCGAAATACTTTTTCTTATTCTGTGAAACACAGGATGAGTAATAGTCTCCTGCACAAGATATCTTATAAGAACTTTTAAGACATGAGGGATTTTTCAAATGCTTTGCTACAGCGAAATCTTATAAAACAAACGTTAACAACATTGTTTGCAAGAATTTTTTTTGAGTATTGTAGTTATAGGAGTAAAGAAGAAAACACTTCGTGACGGAAGAATTTGTGATACAAGCTTCTTTCTACGCATAAGCGCGTGTACAAACATCATGCATGTATGTGTGTATGATCTATTATTTTTTTGCGCACATGCAAAGGCACACACATGCATTAACATTAGTTATATGCGGTTAATCACATAATAGCTTACCATCTACATATTACACACACACACTCAAACGTACAATATGAAAAATAACAAGCATATAGTGTTTCACACTGAAAGTTAAAACCTGGTTTTAACGTTAAAACCATAAACAGCTGATTTTGCATTCACACTGCAAGTTTGTTAAATTCAGGTTTTAACTCACAGGCTGTCTAATAACTTTGCTCAAAATAAAATAAATCTTCTGCAGAAATCCGTGTATTTGTTGTTGCATTTTTTCTGCTTTTTAATAACACTTGTTGGACATACTGTTCAACTGTTTTTGTTTGTATGAAAAACTGAGATATTTCATAATGCGCTCTAAAATGCAAATTATTTTATATTTTGTAAATAAAATTTTTTTAAATTATGGAACTTCTTATACAGAATGAAGAAGTGCTTAGAAATAGAGTTATTATATATAAAAATGCACAAATAAATTATAAGATAAACCTTTTTTATAGGCAGATGAATGTCAGTAATATTGTCTATTTTCACTTTCCAGAGTTCAACGCAAATATTTTCTTTGTTTTCCTTCCAAAAAAAACTCTTTTTCCCATAATTTTTTGATTATTGTTGCTGCTGCATCCAGTTTTAAGTTGAAAATCTTTCAAGCGCCATCTATTGTTATTCACTGGCATAAATATTAACAGCTAATGTCGGCCATTTCAACTTGGCGGCACTGAATTTATCACAGCGAAAACAAGGTTGCATTTCTTAAAACCAACTTAAAACCAATTCAAAAATGGTTTTAATTTGGTTTTAACAAAAACAATTTGTATGGTAAAACCAGGCTTCAAATCGTTACATACGTGATCGTATCGGCAATCGTACGAAAACAAATTAAATGATACGTCAATCGTATAAACTGAATGGGATTTCAATACGTTCATGTATGTCATAATCCGAAAATTGTGTTTTTACGTGACGAGTTGTACGTACGTTCACGGATGTAACGATTTGATCGCAGGTTTTAACAGTTGGTTTTAACGTTAAAACCAACTTTTATTAAAACCATGTCAGTGTGAAAATACTAGTACACTAATCAACAGTACTTCTTTTGAGTGTTTGTTACAGACAAGCTGTCTTGACGTCATCGCTTGTTAACACTTGTTACACCAATACATCCATCGTGCTTCGCTTATAGTACGACAGCATTTATTATTGGTTTAGTATAATACATGCGACGTGAATACATTAAAAAATCAATGACGTTTTTACATTTCAAGACTGTTTACGCAGGCCTCTAATGAGTAAGAAAAAAAACATTATTTCTTGATATTTTTTGTAAGTTCATTAATAGGGCATTTACACCTGCACAGAATCTACCAGATTTTAATCAAAATCTTTATCGGAATCTATACCGTTTACACCAAGTTTTTATGACAAAGACTTTTTTATCCGAAACAAAAGCGATTAACTGAAAAATTTCCAAAACTACAACCAAACAACTGCAATATAGCCAATTCACACAGCCTTTTAAATAAATATGTTGTACAGGGTAGTAAAGATAAAATAAAAATATTGGATTTTGTGTAGATTTCCTACAAACCTACTCACAGACTACATTTTGTTTTATATGAGAAATCCAGTACAAAGCAGCTAGATTTAGCTTGAAATCTCGTAAGTATTAGATTGCGAGATAATGTAAATTTCCTATTAAGTTTTTGTTGGAATAACTCGGTGTAAAATAGGGCAACTGATGTAATTGTTTAATTTTTCTCAATGCAAAAACTTCTCTCTCACAATTTACCGAAACGAGGTATGTACTGTTATCATATTAACAGAGTTCTGCTAACGCGATATGGTTTGTGTCTAGGATTGTAAAGTTTATCATATATATATATATATATATATATATATATATATATATATATATATATATATATATATATATATATATATCATATATTTTTTGGATTGTAACCCTACGTCTACACCTGACATATTTTTTATTATAACAAAAGTCAAACTTTATATTGAAAAATAATTTATTTTATGTTAGCACTTTTTTCTACATGGAATTTGATATTTGTCATGATAAAAATATATCAGATGTAGACGTGGGTGAAGAAATTTTTAATATTATCTCTCATATTAATGTGCGATATTTTTCAATGTTAAATATTTTTTACATCTCACTGCAATTTAACCTTAATTGTGTTTGAACAATGCACCCAATGCATCGCTTACTTTTTTCACATGCCACGATCTTAAAAATATTTAAATTTGTTGTGTGCAAAATATTAACTTTAATTTGATATAAAATTATTGCCGCTGTTTTTTTTTTTGTAGCACCCAACTTTGCACATTTCTTCTTATTCTTCTTCTGTTTTTTCTCTTCCAACTTTCACATTGTCATGTCAAATTAAATGAATTTATTTTAAATACAAGCTTTTCTCTTTGCAAACTTATTTAACCTTTGTTGGGGGGGAAATATTTTCTTTTTATCTTTTCATAATGAGATTTATATTACGTGCCAATTTAAATTTGTTTATTTTTATTTTTGCTTAAAATTCATAATTACAAAAGTAAAGTAGAGAAAATTGAAATTATAAGCTAATAAATTACTGGCGTACACGCAATACATATTCAGTAAAAACGCTTAAATTTCAACATCAAATGAAGGGGCATTGGCACAAATAAAAAATATTTCGCAAAACCAAAATAGATACAACAGCAACAACAACAGCAGCAGCTACATTGGCGGGTAATTTAGGCCCACATAGTTAGATTTTTTTCTTATGAAAAAAAAGTTCATTACATGTCATAATAATTAAGAGTACTTAAGTTTTTTTTAATGTTTGATGTTTGTTGTTTTTTTTTATTGTCAACCCACATTTGAAATGAAAAAATCAAAACAAACATCAGATTACACCCATTATACTCTTATATGAGGATTTGATCCGAATTTGAACAAAGATTTCAAATTAATTTTTTTTTTAATATATGTATGACATTCAGTATAACACAATAGTCTTTTAAAATTTAAATGTGTATTGTTTATTTAACGAATATGGCAACGCAGACCTTGAGTAGCTATTGTTATGCAGACCCAGTGTTGCCAGTAGATTTCCCCTACACTTTAAAGAAATTGCCCCTACAAAAAATCCCTACCCATTTTTGTCATTAGAATGGAAGAAAATCATTAGTTATAAAAAATAAATAATATGTTTGTTAAAACTTTGATAAAAAAATAAGTGAAAAACTAAAAAAATAATAATACATACATATGTACATATGTACTTTTAATTAAATTCCATTAAAACAACATAAAGTTTTTTAAAAATTAATATGAATGTTTCTTTTCAAATAAAATTTTAAAGGATAAATTCAAGTCATCTTTCAACAAATGAATGATATTTGAAAAAAATCATGTGTACACCAAAACGAATTCATGTGACAGGTGGTTCCAAGTTAACAGCTGGTTCTTTTTTTATGAAGTTCGGCTTGTCAAATTTCATTGCAATAAAATTTGTAGGAAGTTTGATTTGTCAAATTTTCATTGCAATAAAGTACTGGGTAGATTTTGTTGTTGCAGGCTTGGTATATGAATTCGCCTTGGCATATATGTACATATTTGCCCTTAATTATGAAAGTGGTCTAAATGATATATTTCTCTGGTCGAGATATTTAGCAGATTACATTTGAACAAATGAAACAATGTTTTTATATTATGCAACATATTAATTTAGAGTTATTATAGTCTCCATTAATATAAATTTATTTAATATTTTTGAAATATTTATTGAAGTTTTTTTAAGATTTATTTAATATTTCGAAGCAAAAATATACATGACTTAGACCACTTTCATACTTAAGTGCACATATGTACATACATATTAGTGTCAACCAACTTTTTAAACCAGAAACAACTCTGGATATATATTTTTATCATATTTAACGAAAATAACATTTTTGAACCCTTTTGAAAAAGAAAATATTACTATAAAAAAAACGTTCTGTTTGCATTTATTTCATAAATAATGCGACATGGCAAAAAAATCCCTCTATTTTGGAGTATATAAAAAATTTGTCAGATTTTCCCTACGCTTCTATTTTAGTATTAAAAATACCAACATTTAAGGATTTTCCCCTACTTCTGGCAACATTGTGCAGACCTCAATCCCTCGACAGATGATTAGTGGCAACCTTGGGCAGTTAGCTGGGGTAGAGACATTGCGACAATACACAGGAAGCAAGGCGAATTTATATCACATAATCTCGATTCAGCAGCTGTTGATCAGCTGTTAATCTCTTTTTTGTGTCAAATCAAAGCAAGACGTTTGGAAATTTTCTGACAGCAGAAAATTTTACACCAGTAAATATACAAGGCAAATATGCAGCGTTGCATAACGAAACCACCTGTAGTGCGATTTAGTAACCTTTAACGATTCGACAATCGTAATATTTGTCTATACATTTTGTGGCTTGCAATAACGATTGTACGATTCTGTAACTTATTTTTAACGATAGTACGCAGCTGATATTTTCTGTTGATTTTTGTCGATAAAATTAACAGCACATAAATTGAGGATTGCGTTGGCTGAAGTAGTTAGCACGTTGACTACAAAACTGAAGATCCTGGGTTCAATCCCTGTATCCGACAGTCATTCAAATAACAACACCACGCATTTTTCTGATGTGCATTAGAGTCCCTTTGCATCAGCTGTTGTAGGAAAGTTCAAGTGATGAAGGCATAGTCACTGGTCACTGAACAGTACCTAATTCAGCAGATGCTAATCCTAATGTTACATCAGAGCGCCCTCCTTCGTCGGTATTGTGTAGCAAAATACTCGGCGAAGTAAAATAACCAATAAAATAGCTACTAAACACAGCTTCAAAATTTAATACGCCTCATTTAACACCAGAAGGCGCTGCAACACTGCATTATTAAAAAGCGTGCAAAAAACAGTTGTAAAAAGGATGAAGCTTTCTTCTATCACTTCCTTCACCACCTGTCTTCTATCACTATCCCTTTCCTAAAGAAGGTAACACCTAGTAATAGTAGTAGGCATTAATTGCCTGAGTGTTACTTCTCTTTATTAAAAAAAAAAAAAAATTATTGACGACACAGCTGACATTAACCTAGAGCGAATATCATTAAAAATGTTACTGAATAGCAAATTCGATAAATTTTCATTACAGTTATTTTAACGATGCAATTATCGTTAACAAAATGTTAGTGAATCGCACTACTGGTATCAATTCGCTTTGGCTGGAAGTGTCATATGTTTGCATTCCATTATTCACTAAAGCTAAAGCTTCATTCGATCGCTAAAATGCTGAATAAATAAAAAATAAAAAATTAAACTTTTTTTAACTAATTTTCCAACCTTAAAAAAAATAAAAAAAGTTAGAAATATGCTGAAGAGATTAACCAAAGGTTAATGAAAAATCGAACCAAAAAATAAAAATATAAACAGACCTAAAGCTCGAAAAAATTGTTTAATACAAAATTAAAAATGTTGGGCGAGGACATAAAACAGTAAAATTTCGGCGTTCGAAAATTGCCTTCGTACCCAAAAATCAATGAATCGATGTTATGATTTTTACCAATAGAGATTTACCTTCAGCGAGTTACAGAATAAAGCGGCTCGCTGTTTAATAAAAAAAATAACCAACCACGAAATGAATCACCTTGTTTATACAAATTCCTAGACACAAATTGATTTATTACACTTTTGTAACCTTCATTAGTGTTTTGCTATAAATCGCAGATTTTCTATAAATAATTCTCTAACACTTGCTCTGGCGTCGATTGCAAAATTTAAGGTGTTAACATTTTTATTAATTTTTTTATTTTTCTGCAGCTCATTATTGAAATCAAATTAAATACTTCGCTAATTATCTATTTAGCCTTCATTTGACGAGTTTGCGTTATGTGGTTTCTTACTCTGCTTTAAAAAATAAGTTCTTGTTATTTAAATTAAAATGAATTAAAAAAAAATTATAATAAACGCCTAAAACTAGTTTGAATTAATAAAACCATGAGTAAAAACAACTTAAAAAATTCATATACAATTTTAAAATATTTATTTTTGTATTTTTTTTGTGTTTGCGCAAATCGTGATTAAGCCATGATTTAATATCTCCAAACCTTTCGAGCCGCTGCATAAACAAGCAGAACCTGTCTTTTCTTTAATCATCTCAAGAATTATGAACAAAATAATAATAATAAAAAAAGCTCAAACATGTGTGTGACACTTCGGTCTGGTGGTTGTTGTTGTAGCCAACCAACAACTTTTGTGTGTGTGTGTGTGTGTTAAAACTTAATTTCCGCACACAAATATTTTTTAAATGCTTAAATAATTAAATTATTCTTAAACACTTTTTAATTTTTCAAAAATTAAATATTTTTTATGTTTTTTTCTTTTTAAAATAAATTTTCATAATAAAAATAGAATTTTATGGTTTCCAGTTTATTTCTCACGGAAATCTCATAATTGTTATTCTATAAACAAAAAATTAAAAAAAAAATCATAAACACAATTTTTATAATTGATTTTAAATTAAATAAAACAATGCTCAGCTGTAACAGAAAACAGTAACTGTAAACAGTTATCTGTAAACAGTAAACAGTGTTGCCGCACTGCAGTTCTGCAAAACAGTCACAATAAGCAGGTTTTTTTTTTAATTTTGATTTCCCGCATGTAATATTTTGCGTATCTTTAAGCTAAAAAAAATATTTAATATTTAAAAGTTTCTTAGAATTTAAAAATATTTTTTTTTCGTTGTTGTCACAAATACACATCGCCTAACGTACGTTCCTCCAAGTCTAAGTGCAATAAATTTTTTACTTGTTGTTAAATTTTTTATAACTCTAATTTTATAGCATTTTCTTGTTGTTGTTGTTGTAGTTGTTTTTGTGGCTTTTATTTAACTTTAAAAGCAACTGAAAAAAATCAACATCAAAAATTAAAAGAAAGACAAAAAATACTAACACACATACTTCAAAGGTCACAACCTTTTTATGGGTCATGTTTTGTAGTAACTTTACAACAACCGGCAACAAAAGCACTTTTAAATAGCAACATAACCACTATTAAATAGTTGTTATTTCCAGAAGGTTTTTCAAGCCACACAATACATTTAGAACTACGACGACATAGCTCATGCATACAACGCCACTTGTATAGTATGTATTGTTGTTTTTTTTTCCTCCGAAAGATTTTTTTATACTTTCGTATTTGGTGGGATTTTCTTTTAGACAGCTTGATCAAGTTATTTGAAATCTGAGCAACGGCATCAGCATCAGCACCAGCATTTAATGAAACTGCAACAATTTTTTTTTGTGAAAACACTTATTAAAGTGGCTTGTTTTTTTTTTTTTTTTGTTTTGCTCAATAAAATTGCATACATTTGCACATTTGACTGCCAAAAGCAATAATATAAAAACTATAGCAAATATAATAAATAAGTTATTAGAGCACAATGTGTATTGAAAATTTTGTCATCAGGATTAAAGAGACACATTTTCAAGTTATTTTCAAAGGCGTGGCAAATCTTTGGTAAAGAAAATTCCATAAAGTGGAACGTTAAAAAGAGAATGTCAGTGTAATAAACTTCTCTAAATTAAAAGCATTGCAACAAAAGGTCCTTTTTTTTAATAAAGGTACCTTTTTAGAAAAATTATTTTTTTACAAGCAACACTTTTCTTACCTAAGGTATTTTTTACAAAACTTTATACATATTTGAAAAAGGTACTTTTTACAAAAAGTACTTTATTTTCAAAAAATACTTTTAAAAAAAGGCACTTTTTTAAATGTAACTTTTTTTCAAAAGGTACTTTTTATCGAAAGATATTTTTTTAAAGATAGATTTTGTAAATGGTACTTTTTTCAAAAGGTACTTATTTTCAAAAGGTACTTATTTATAAAAGATACTTTTTTCAAAGTATATATTTTTTTTTGCAAAATATACTTTTTTTTAAAAGGTACTTTTCTTTTTTAAAAGGTACTTTTTTTTACGATGTACTTTTTTTCGAAAGGTAGTTTTTTTTTCAAAAGGTACTTTTTTTTCGAGAGATGCCTTTTGTCAAAAAATTTTTATTTTCCAAATTTACATTTTTCAGAAGGTACTTTTTTGATAGTAAAATTTCTTTTAATTTTTTAGAAAAAAGTACTTGTGTTGAAAAAATAACTTTTTTATTTAACACTTCTTTAAACAATTAATTTTTTCCAAAAGATTTTCTTTATTTAAAGTAATTTTTTATGCAAGAAATATTTTTATTTAAGGTATTTTTTGATATTACAAGATAATTTTTACGAATGGAACTATTTTGAAAAAATTACTTTTGCACAAAAGATAAACGAACCTGTTCTGTAGATCGAGTCGATTTAAAATCGAACGATTTTAGGAAACTAACTCCGGTAATAGAAACATATAATCAGCCTTTTTTTAATTTTTCTACTATAAAGAGCCTCAAATATCACATCAGAATGAACATTACGGCCTATGATATTAATTAAGCACGTCTGTGGGACTATTAGTAATTTTGGAAATCGTACGATTTCAAATTTATTAGATTTACCTAACACGGCCGACATTTTATTTAGGTTATTTTTTATACAATATACTTTTCAAAAAGGTAAAGGTAATCAATCATTTGGAAAAGTTACTTTTTTTTTGTAGAAAGTACTTTTATTACCAAAAGTACTTTTTTAGAAAACTTTATTTTACCAAAGGTACTATTTTACAAAGTGTACTTGTGTACATAAGATATATAATTACACACTTAACTTTTATACTCAAGGAAGGTACTTTCTTACGAAACATAATTATAAAAAGTACTTTTTTACAAAAGGTACTATTTTACAAAAGGTACTTTTTAACAAAAAGCACTTTTTTACAAAAGGTACTTCTGAACAAAAAGCACTTTTTTACAAAAGGTACTTTTTAATAAAAGTTCCTTTTTTACAAAAGATAATCTTTATAAAAAAGGTACATTTTTGCAAAAACTACTGTTTCACTAAAAGTCTTTTTACAAAAGGTACTTTTATACAAAAAATACTTTTTTACAAAAGGTAATTATTTACAAAAAGCACTTTTTGACAAAAGGTACCATATTACTAAAGGTACTTTTTAACAGAAGTTTTTTTACAAATGTACTTTTTTACAAAAATTTTTTTACAAATGTTTTTTTAAAAAAGGTTATTTTTTACAAAAGGTACTTTTTTACAAAAGATACTTTTTAAGGAAAGGTACTTTTGTACAAAAGGTACATTTTTACAAAGGTACTTTTTAACAAAATGAATTTTTTTTTTAATTTTCTCTTTTACAAAATGTACTTTTAAACAAAATGTAACTTTTTACAAAACGTACTTTTAAGCATAGTGGAAAGTATTACCATTTTGAAAAAAGGACTTTTTATGAAAAAGATACAAAAATTAATTTTGCAGAAAAACAACCTTTTTTGACAATTTTTTTTTCGAGATGAAGGAAATATTTTTATGTTAATTTGCCTTGAAATTTCAAATTTGCCGCATTGCAAATTAACTAGTTTTTGTAATTATTTTATTTGCAGCACCTTGCACACTGGAAACGGTGTAGTACGAGTATTATGAATGCATGTGTTTTAAACATTTTGTATCCCAAGTGTTTACACTCTTGTTAAGCTGCTGCACTTTATTATTATTATCATGCTCTCCAGTTTTATTTTTCAATTTTTCCATTTTATTTCACTTACCAAAAAAAAATGTTATGCTTTTGTTTGATAAGTTTTTTTTTCGTTGTTGTTATTATATATTTTTTTTGTTTGGTTTAAAGCAATTGTTGACCCAGTTAATAGAAAATTTATTAGATCCTACCACGAGTCACAATTTTATTGTTGTTAAATATTATTTAGGTATGAGTGAATGCAAATTAGAATGCACTACCAGTCATGTGCTCGTATCTCTATTGAACATCATTTAAATAATAGAATGAAATGAACGGCCAGGCCAGGCCCGGTCATTCGACTGGCGACTGGTTTACTGATTGATTTCGGCTGCAAGTGTTTTTTTTTTAAGTTGAAGTGAATGCCTTTGAAAAGCATGAGCTATAGTCGTCCTTAAGGTTGCCAAGAAATTAAACAATAAATAATTCGTAATGCAGTGAGAATTTGGTATTATTGAGTCTGTCTATTGGCTTTATGCAGTTTAACATTTCTTTTATTGAAGTTTGTGTGAGATAAATCTCATTTTTTTTTTTTTGCAAAGTTTGTTGACTTTAAGGCCAGGGAGATAGATAGATGGTGTTAGTTTTGTTTGTTGAAGATATAAATCTACACTTGACTTGAAATGGACATTGAAAGCGTATTTATTGAGAGGCAAATTTATAAATTCATGGCAATTATCAAAGGTATGGGCCAGAGGCCAGGCGTCAATATATTTATAGAGGTGCTTGTAAAATTGAATAAGAGTGTCCTAAATTCGAGCTTGTTTTGTAAAATATTTGCTTAGTCTGCCATAGCTTAAAATTAAATAAATTTTCGCGAAAATTTGAGGTGACCAGGGGTCTAATCGTCGCTTTCGATAACGAGTTGATTCGATAACTTTTTTTCAGTTTCAGATTATGGCATTGAGATATCGAACTATGTATATTATTACATTGTCCGATAGAATGCCATAATCTCAAACTTAAAAACGTGATCGAATCAGCTCGTTATCGAAAGCGAGTATTAGAACCCTGGTAATTTCTGAGCAAGTAGAAGTAAGCAGTAGGCAATTATTGTGCTTCTTCTTTGTATATTTGGGACCAATATTTATTTCATTTGCGTATTTAAAATTATTATTTTTATTATTATTATTGCATTTATTAAAAAGTCTATAATTTTTTTTATTCCATTCTTCCTTATTCCGAATGCCAATACGCATTTTTTATTGCAACCGCTTGAATTCAAATATAATTTTTATTTTCTCGCATAAACCTAAAATAGTTTTACTTTTTCAAATGACTAATCTTTATATTTAGTGCTTTGACTAATTCAGTGCATTACTTCACAATCGTACAGACAACAAGTCTGGTGAAGCTAAAAAACTCTTGGAAAATTTTTTCACCTTTTAACGTAATCTTTTATAAAAAAGGTGTGCTGTGAATGGCACTTTCAATCAAAAGTTCCTTTTTAATAAAAAGTACCTTTTCAATAAAAAGTATATTTTTAATAAAAAGTACCTTTTCAATAAAAAGTATATTTTTAATAAAAAGTACCTTTTTAATAAAAATTACCTTTTTAATAAAAAGTACAATTTTAATAAAAAGTACCTTTTTAAGAGAAAGTAAGTTTTCTAATCAAAAGTACCTCTTTAATCAAAAGTACCTCTTTAATTAAAAGTATCTTTTTTAATAAAAAGTACCTTTTTAATAAAAAAAAATTATTTTTAGTAAAAATTACATTTTTAATAAAAAAAATTATTTTTAGTAAAATGTACGTTTTTAATAAAAACTGTTTTTATAAAAACTTCCTTTTTTTAATAAAAAGAACATTTTTTAATGAAAAGTATTTTTTTTAAACAAAAAGTACCCACTAAATAAAAAAACATTTTTAGTAAAAAGAACCTTTTTAATAAAAAATATTTTTAATAAAAATTTCCTTTTTACCTCTTTAATAAAAAGTATATTTTCAAGAAAAAGTACCCTTTTAATAAAAACTGCCCATTTAGTAAAAATTACCTTTTTAATAAAAGGTACCTTTTTAATAAAAATACATTTTTAACAAAAAGTACCTCTTTACCTCTTTAATAAAAAGTACCTTTTCAAGAAAAAGTATCTTTTTAATAAAAAATATTTTTTGTGAAAAAGTACTCTTTTTAATAAAAAAAATTTTTAGTAAAAAAGTACTCTTTTAATAAAAACTACTCCTTTAATAAAACGTATCTTTTCACTAAAAAGTACCTTTTTAATAAAAAGTAAATTTTTAATAAATAGTAACTTTTTAATAAAAAGTAACTTTTTAACAAAAAGTACATTATCAACAAAAAATTACCTTTTAATAAAGAGTACCTTTTCAATAAAAGTACATATTTTATAAAAAGTACCAATTTTATAAAAAGTACCTTATTAATTAAAATTACCTTTTTAATAACAAAATTACTTTTTTAATAAAAAGTACCCTCTTAATAAGAATTACCTTTTTAAAATAAAAAAGTAACTTTTTGATAAAAAAGTACCTTTTTAATAAAAAAGTGACTTCTTAATAAAAATTACCTTTTTAATAATAAAAGTACTTTTTTAATAAAAGTACCCTCTTAATAAAATTACCTTTTTAAAATAAAAAGTACCCTTTTGATAAAAAAGTACCTTTTTAATAAAAAAGTGACTTCTTAATAAAAATTACCTTTTTAATAATAAAACAACTTTTTTAATAAAAAAAAGTACATTTTTAATATAAAAAATACCTTTCCAATATTGAGTACCCTTTTTAACACTTATTAATTAAAAGTAACTTTTTTATTGCAAAGTACCATTTTTATTAAATATATAATTTTTTATTATATATGAGCCCTTTATTTCAAAGATACACATTTTGTTAAAGAAACAACTTTTTTTTAATTATCATCGCCTTTGAATTGCCTACATTGAATTATGTCTTACTCTTGGATTTTAAATATTTTCATAGAAGTTTTTTAATTGAAAAATTAAAGTAACGCCCAGATAGTTTTATAAATTAAACGCAGATATATAAATAAAATGATTCATTTAACATTTCCCTATTTTGTGCACAATTTTTTTTTTATACAAATCGCAGTATTTTAATTATGTTCAGAAAAATGATTAAAATTCATACGCTGGAAGTGGTAAAGAGGGAACAGATAAATGCAAAAAAAAAAATTTAAACATCAAAAACAAACAAAAATTTTAAATTCTTTACTCTTGTTGATTTTGTAATAGAATTATTATTTTAATTTCATTTGCAGTCATTCGCAGGGATTTTGTTTCACAACAATTTTAAATTTTCATAAAACGTGTACAAATGCGTAGATTTTATCTGGGAATTGTGCATATTTTCGTACGAGTGTATTCCAGCTGAATGATTTTTTCTTTCTTCAACTTTTGGTAGACTTTTGATAAGTCTTAAAAATGATTACATTTTTATATATAATTTTTTTTTTTTGTTAATTTTTCACGCCATAACGTCTGGCGTTGCGCATAATTTAATAAAAATTTCAATTTATAATTGTAAAATGAGCAAAAAACAAAAAAATCGAAAAAATAAGAAAAACAAACTTACAATGAAAATCAAGAGAAATAATCAACAAACCAAGTAAAAATAAATATAAAAATGCATAAATATACAGAGGAGTAGTTGTGGAATATTAAATGGAAAAAATATGCAGAGTATAGAAAAAATAAAATGTAATCGCTTGAAAAAGGGAATGAAAGACTTTAGCAACAGAATTTTAAAGAAATATTTATTTTCACAATATACAAATACATAATAAAAAAGAGGAATGTGTGTAGAATTAATAATTCATTATTATTAAATCATTGTGCAGTGCATGAAAAGGGCTTTGAAAGTTCGCTGCAATGTTTTGTTAAGGCAAAATATTTTGGGGACGGGCAGACAGATGGTTTTAATGGATTTAACAAGTTTTTCTAAAAATTTGGTAAAAAAATATAATTTTTGTGAAGAAATTTTTGAATGAAAACAAGTTTTTTTCAACTTTGATTTAAAGCTTAAAGCATAAAAAGCTTGTGTTGAATTTTTAAGAAAACAAGTTCGAAATAAGCTTTATAAGAAGAAAATTTTTTAAGAATTTTTTTTAATGATAAAAGTGGGGTTTAAACTAAAAGTCGTTTTTTATGTAAATAAGAATTTTCGTTAAAGCTTTCTGCATTAATATTTTTTTTAATAAAAAAATATTTTTTAAACTAGAACTTTTTTTTTTGTGTGATTAGGAAATTTCTGTAAAAAGATTTGTTGATTTAACAACCTAATTTCTGGAAGTCTTAACTGTTTGATGAAAGCTTTTGATAGTAATATAGTAATTCAGAAAAAAAGAAGCTTTTCTGATTTAACAAAAAAAAAAAAAAAAAAAAAAAAAAAAAAAAAAAAAAAAGAATTCTTTAAAATAAGTTTTGATGGAAACAATTGGCAAACATTTTGCAAAAAAAAATTTTAAAAATCAAGTTTGTGAAGTGCATAAAATGTTGCTCAACGAACGAAGCTTTTTCTTCGTAAAGCAGCATATTTTTTCCAAGAAATTATGATACTTTTGGATCATTTTACTGCCGCATAAATAAATATTATAAATGGTCTAGCATCGTTGCATGTGCAAAATGGTATAGTATATTAATACTCAACACTAAGAATTGTTAAGTGGTGAGTATCAATATGCTATACCATTATGCTAGACCATTTTCAAAAGATTGTGAATTGAGCTATTAATATATAACTTTGGCAAAAAGAAAAAAATGCTTAAGTCGAGATAAGCTAATTTTGAGTTAATGGCACCTCTGTAATCTGCATATTTGAAAGTACCATTGGGCAACATCTCTATTAATTTGTGTAATTTTTCAGGAAGTTATAGCACTAGGACTTGCGAATTATATTTTTTGACTTCTAATCTCATTTGGAATAATAGCTTAATTTAGTTTAAACTTTAGTATATTTCAACTTAAATGTATTACTTAGATTAGGTAGAACGATGTTTGTTTAAAAACAATAAAGGTTATTAGGGAATTTCCCAATTTAACTGTAAAAGAAATAAATTTCTCAAAAACGACTTGAACGCTTAAAAGTGCTCTCCTGCAAAATAGTAAAATATAACTTAAGCACTATTTCCTTATTAACACAGATAATATAAATGATTAAAGCTGCAATTAGACGTGCCATAGTAAAATATAACTTAAGCACTATTTCCTTATTAACACAGATAATATAAATGATTAAAGCTGCAATTAGACGTGCCATAGTAAAATATAACTTAAGCACTATTTCCTTATTAACACAGATAATATAAATGATTAAAGCTGCAATTAGACGTGCCATATTCATAACCAAACCAAAACTCAATTGGTTTCTATGGCAATAGCTATGGCGTCATGGCGAGTCACCTATAATCCAATATAGTGTTGCCCATTACTTTGGTTCGAACGGCTGTTTTCTATGGTTATGGTCATGGCACGTATGATTGCACCTTAAATTAAATCTGGCATAGTAAATATTTCAACAACATTTTAATAATATTTCTCCTCTTTGCATAATATTAAAAATCTATTTCATTTTCTCTTTGCAGGTATGCATTTACAAAAAAAAAAATTGATGTGTTAATTATAGCGAATGTAAGTGAGAAAATTAAACTGATATTAAATTTTGGTAAAGGATAACAACAACAAAACTTGTTTGTATTAAATCTTAAATATATTTTTTTACAAAATCAAATTTTTTTATATCACAGAATTTTACATGAATATTTTTTGTAAGAAGGACTTGATTTATGCCCTAATAGTTTTTAAAAATTATTGAAAAAATATCTTAATGTTATTATTGCCTAGCGTGCCTTAAGGAACTTTGCTCAAAAATATGCTTTTTATTATTATTTATTTTTCACTCATCCTTACACAAGTACTTTCACATAAGCCTTTAAGAAATAAATTTTCTTAGCTTTTCATTTCACATGCACAAAGCTGACCTTTAACCAATTTCCATTTGAGAGCAAAAAAAAAAAAAAAAGAATATGAATATAGTACTCGTACAAAAGTACTTTGATTTTCATTTTCCATTTCTATTCTCAATTTAATTTTTTTTTTAATATTATTATTTTCATTTTATACCTGATGGCGATAAAGCACAAAATAAATATTTCTATAATCATAATTTTTGCAAGCATTTCCTTTTGAGCAATGAATTTATAGAAAAAAAGAAAAAAAAAACAAGAACAAAAAGTAAAGAATAAAACAAAAACCCTTGATGTTAAATGTAAGAAAAATGGTTATAATGGGAAAATTTAGCACAAAAACTCATTTAATGCATCAAGCAATTCTGCACGCATGCACACACACACACACACACGCAGACATAATTACCTGCATATATGTATGTATATCGAGCCTTTGCTGCAAGCTAGTCATAACTCAAAAAATTAAATTTTTCAATTTAATATAAAATAATTTTTCTTTATTTTAATATTGTATAGAAATTGCATACAAATATCTTTTGAGTGAGCAGAATTAAAACTCTAAACTCTTATTCTTTAAATTAAGTTTTTTGTTTACTTAGTCCCAAATCACACTGTGCAAGCCTTATTGCTAGGATGATTAGTTTGATGGAGAGAGAGAGACGAGGGGAACAGCAACGTTTCTTTTCACCCCGTCTCTCTCTCTCTCTCTCTCTCTCTCTCTCTCTCTCTCTCCTAATAAACTAATCAGCTTAGCAATAAGACTTGCATAGTGTAAATAGGGACTTATGACACTCTCGCAGCAAAGGCTCAATATTTATGTATATAAGTACATACAAATACTCGTATATTTCCATAATCAAACATAATTATTTATATACATACATTTTATAGAAACATGTGTGTTTTGTGAAAATGTTTTTGAATACCTTAGGGATGTGTTTTAGTTTAAAAAGCCATATGAGCATACAAATATTAATCGCCTCCCTGCCTCCCTGCCTGCCTGCACAGGCCTTCGACTGCCCTGCCTGTTCGTTGTGAATATACTTGGTTTGAAAAAAAAACAAACAACATCTTTTTACTGCATTAAAGAAATTGCATTTAAAACCAAACAGACAAGCCAACATGTTTGAACTGCAACGAAAGTTTTACACATTCAAACACTTTCAACACACTCAAACAAACACAGCAATGCAAGCAAACTACTCGTACGATGTAGTAGTCGATGTTGAACAACGACCCCAGTGTTGCCGTTTTAGTTACAGTTCTTTAAAAATGTATAAGAATTTTTTTTTTAGTTTTTAATAACAAACTGTTTGTATAATTTTTCGATAAAATTATTTATTAAATTTTTTTTGCATAAGGAATTGCAGGCAAAATATAAGTTATTTTTGATACAGCCAGTAAGGCATAATTCCTATTTAAGAACTAGGAAACTATGATATTGGAACGATACACCGTTCCTTTCTTAATCCTATTCACCGCGATGATAAAATAACAACAAAGCAAATTGCGATGATGAGGGCGAGTCAATAAGTCCGTGATGGGATAAGTCCTATTTTAGAACTATGAAACTAAAATAATGTTAAAGGAACGGTGATAGTATACCAATAAAGCCAATTGCTATGATAAGGTTAGGCTAGCTTGACGAGAGGAGCCATTGCGCTCATGTCAAAGGACATGCACATAAGCAACTTAGAGGCCTGTCGTGAATTAACAAATTCATTAAAGTGCGACCTTGACTCGCACACGAAGGATTCATTCAGTACGCACACTAAATACATATGTAATACTTTTATTGTTATCCCATGGATTTCTAATTGTATAAAGGTGTAGAAAAATAGAATAGATTCATCATCGAAAATAAATTATTTGCTGGGTCTTGTATAAGTTTTTAAGCCTACTACGATTATTTTTCTTTTTTGATTTTCAAAAATATTATTATTTGTGAATTCTCAAATAGTTTTTGAAAGTCTTTGCATAAGCTAAGAGGTTTGTAACTGTTCAAAATGTGTGGTTGAAGTCTACTAATGATTATTTTAAAGCAACAATGAAATGCATATAGAAAACGCTGAACCGCCAGCAAATAAATTTCAAATTGAGATAAACTTCTGACAATATGTCGAATAATAAATTTCTTAAATAAATTATACGATTTGTTTTGGAGGTTGTTTCTGCTTGGCGATTTTTTCGATTTTTTCGATTTTTAGCGATTTTTTAGTATGGACGCTTTTTGTTTTTAGTGTTTTTTCTTTTTGGCGATTTTTTCGGCTTTTGACAGTTTTTTTTTTTTTTTTTGTTATTTTACAATAAATATTTTTAGTCTAAGCGATTTTTTAGTTTTGGTGTTTTTTCTGTTTTGACAATTTTTTCGACTCTCGGAGATTTCTTTGAAGTTTTGCTGTTTTTTTGATATATTTTTCCTATTTGGTAATTATGTCGGTTTTGTGTGATTTATCGGTTTTTGGCAATTTTTTACTATTGACGCTTGTTTTCAGTTAAGGCGTATTTTTCGTTTTAGCAATTTTTTCGGTTTTTGACATTTTTTTTGGCTTTTTACAATACATATTTTTTAATTTTATTGATATTTTTTTAATTTTGGCATTTTTCTTGTTTTTGGCGATATTTTTCGGTTTTCGGTGATGTTTTTATTAGTTTTTGTTTTTTTATTTATTTAGTTTTGGTTTTTTTTTATATTTTTAGCCATTTTTTGGCGATTTTTTTTTTTTTTTTTTTTTTTTTTTTTTTGTTACAAAACATATTTCTGGTTTAGGTGATTTTTCTAGTTTTGGCGTGTTTTTCGTTATGGCGATCTTTTAAATTTTTGGAAATATTTTTTTGTTTGTTTTTTTCACAATGCATATTTTTAGTTTTAGCGATTTTTTTTATTTTGGGTGCTTTTTATTCGTTTTGACGACTTTTTTCGGTTGCCGACGATATATTAAAATTTCCGCGTTTTTCAGTTTTTGGCAGTTTGGCCATTTTCGGCGGTTTTCGGCGATTTTATTTTGTTATTTTAAAATACAAAATTCTAGTTTTAGCGATTTTTTAGTTTTGGCGATTTTTTTCGTTTTGGCGAATTTTTCGGTTTTCGGCGATTTTTAATTTTTTTGGCGAAATTTTTGCTTCTGGTGATTTTTTTGCATATTAGCGATTTGTTTTAATTCTGGTGACATTTGCGCTCTTTTCATTTTGGTGATTTTTCGTTTGGCGATTTTTTTAATTTTGGGATTTTTTAGTTTAAGTATTTTTTGAAAATTTTCAAAATTCGCCTCTTACGGTTTCAAAGATATAGCAAGTTGTTTAAATTACATAGTGAAAATTTCATTAACTGATAGAATACCCTTTAATTTTTATTTTTATTTTAAATGTCAATGTTAATTGTTGTAGTCTGCATAAAAATACACTAGCGTTGAAAATTGCAAGTGTCTATATATAATTGCCTGTGTATAAGATTAGCATTTAAACATTTTCTTTGCTTGCTTTAGAACACCCTTTGGTTTTTATCTCTCATACATATAATTTGTTGTTGTGGTGGCCAAAGTGTTATATATACATACATATATATATATATATATATATAATGTGAAAATTTTAGTTCCTTTTCACCTTTGCTGTACGGAACCATAAAAAAGGATGGTTCGTCTATCCAGCTCTCGCAGAAATATTTTTTGCCGATATCCTTCCCATAAGAAAAAAAACATGCAATATTACCCTAATCGAAATGAAAAATCATTCTAGAAGTTTTTACTATTTTAACTCGTTTGAAAGAATCTCCCACATTCATTCAACGGTAATTGAAATATATTTTTATATTAAGTAAAACTAACACACTCAGAGATGTTTTGGCATATTAAAATTTTTATTAATATGTATGCATGCGTACCTACATTAATATTCATGCAGTGTACGTGCATATGCATAAGTAAATACATACATACATACATACATAAATTACATTACATAGTTGCACATACATACATAAATACATATGTATGTATGTATGCATGTGTTAGAGTATGAACGAACATACTCACCACATTTTCATTTGAAACATTTTAATGTTTATAAATTTAATGCATTTATTACAATTTTTTTTAATTATTACTCACTCAAGTATTATAATTTGTAGTTGATGTGTAGAAAATATACATACATACATACATACATACATACAAACACATGTGCCTGTGTGGATATGTGCATGTACATACATATGCCCTCGTAGTAATCATATATTGCATTATAGTGGTTCTAAATTTCTGCCATTATCTGTTTTTTTTTGCTTCTCTCACTAGATGGTTTTTATTTGTAGTGTTGATTATAAATAACGGGATACCCGCCATATTTTTACTCACATGAAATTTACTGCATGAGCAAAGTACTCGTCATGTAAATACTTACCCATACAAACATACGTTATGCCTCACAGACCATGCAATTACGCGAACACACACACACATGTATGCACGCTACTTGCATAGCAATGCATGCACACAGCAGCAAGCGAAAAAACCCCACAAACATTTGCCATGTAAGAAGTAAATAAAAAAGAATTTCATATGCCGAATCTTCCAACAGGTTCTACTGGATTTTGACAGTTGATAGCGGCAGCGTTGACAACTTGGTGCGTTTCGCACCATTTTGGGTGCTTTTTGAAATATTTTGTGCGAAAAAATCCTTAGTTGGTGCGTGGTGCGTGGTGCGCTTTTTTTTAAATTTGGGTGCGTTTTTAATTTTTGGTGGCACCAATGCAAATTCAACACAACAATGGGTTAAAACCGGAAAATTCTTGTTGTGAAACTTGCCAACTTCCTGATAGTGTTAATTACCAATAACAATAATGATGAAAATATTAGCTTTATTAATTTGGAATAATTGATTTTTGATCTCTTTTTAAAAAGTTTTAAACAGAATTTATAAAATTAATGTACACAAATATATCATCTTGTACAAATGAACATACTTATGTAATGGCCGTTAATTATGAAAGTTGTATAAGTCATATATTTCTTTGGTCGAGATATTTAGTAGATTACCTATGAACAAATAATAATATATCTCAACGTAATGCCTGTAATAATACAACTGAAAACATTGTTGCTATTGATGTTAGTGATGTCAATATGCAGTTTTCGCATATAGCTGTTTCTATGCAGGTCCCGGAAAGCCCAGCAGCCCAAATAATAGTAAGTCGATTGATATTGAACCGTTGATTTACAAAAAACTGGATAGAAATATGAGATCCAACGTTGTTTATGGAAATAATGAGGATGTTAGTCTCGAAAAAAATGGGTGCACATTTTATCGTTCAAGACATCAGTTAGTGAGGAGCAGAGAAATTGGATATTTGCAGATCAGATATATCTTGCTACAAATTAGTCAATAAAGAGACATTAATAGAAAATCTTATGTTTGTTAACTTCTAGGTCGGTATTGAAATTATTATTAAATAAATACAATATTTTATTATGCAATCGTTTAATTTAGAGTTGTACTAGTCTCGATTAATATAACTTTATTCTACTATATCGAGTCGAAAATTCGTATGACTTAGACCACTTTCATAATTAAGAGTACATGTATACTATGTATGTACAAATTTGTTTAGTTTTTTATATTAAGTTTTTTAATTATGTACATATGTATATTGTAAAAGACTGTTTGTTCTTATTGTTATATATTTAATAAAATGATAAATAATGAAATTTATTTGCTGGTAGTTTAGCATGTCTATATACGTATTTCATTGGCGCTGGAACCAAATCATCAGTAGACTTTAACCAAAATTTGTGGTTAAAGTCTACTGATGATTTGGTTCAAGCGCCAATGAAATACGTATATAGACATGCTAAACTACCAGCAAATAAATTTCAATTATCTTATGTACACTTCTGACAATATGTCAAATAATAAATTTTCTTTAAAATGATAAATACTAAACTTTTATTAGTTTTGAATCCTTACTTTTAATCGTTGATCTCTTTAAAAAGTTTTTTACTGAATTTATGAAACTAAAAAAATATTTTTATCTACATATATAATAGAAATGAATATAAACAAATTTGTAAAGTTTTTATATGTTTTTTAAGCTGAACTATAAAAGCCTGTTTAACGGCCCTTTTCACAATGTACAATTAAAAGCTAACAGGGACTTTAACGGAAAGTTTTGTCAGTTAAAGTTCACGTTAACTCTTAATCATACATTATGAAGATGACGTAAGTGTTAAATTTTTAACACAAAAACAATTTTATTATACTTTTTATGCAAAATTAATTTAATTTTAAACTAAAAAAAGAAATTCTAAGCTTGGTGCGTTTTTTTTTTGTAAATGGCGCGTTTTCCCCCATTTTGGAGCGATTTGAAATTTCAAAGTTGACAGCGCTGCATAGCGGCCATATTATTGAAGCTTTCTATCTAATTTGTAAGCGTAAAATAATACAGCCAATTCCTTTTTCGTTTTGTTTGTTATTGTCTGAAGAAGAAGAATATGAAAGAAAAAATTATGAAAAATGCGCGGAACAGGGTAAAACGGGAAAAAAGTCTAATATGTTTCTTACTGGATGCGAACGAAGTCGTGAGGAAATTCTAGTTTTAAATAAAAAAAAACACTATTTGAATCAAATAGCAAAATTAGTTCTTCCTTTACGTCTTCTCGCGAAATGAGTTGTGACTTTGTTCACTTGAATGTGCTTTGTGATCATGTATAAGTTCTAGTCCAGTTAGGCGCACTTCTGCCATTGATGGTCTAAGCCAAATTTTAAGTCTACTAAGATGTGCAGTAGTTACAGTAACTGATGTCGTAGCATAGATTGGTCACGACTACAGATGCTAATCAGGACTGGTTTTTGAAAATCCCGGGCTTCGGGATTTAGTGATGGAGTCTCGAAACCCCGAACCGGCGCACCGGTTGGGATACTTTTTGATTTTTCAAGGCTTTTACATTTACTAATAACATCTGTTAGCTTTTGTGCAACGGAAATATTTTCGTCTTGTTCTAGGTCCTCACCTGAGGCAGAATCAAATTTCGTTTGATGCCAAAGAATCATTTAGATTGTGATTTTCTGTTTAACGTGATGTCAAAAATTGTATTTCATGTTTTATAACTCTCTGTATAATAATAATAATTTTAAATATAGAAGATAGCAGTGAAAAACATTATTTACGTAAAAACGGGATTCTGAAAATCCCGAAAGTCTCGAGATTTCGCTTGAGCTAAAAGTAAACCAGTGTAGACAACTACGTACGCTCGCTCAAGGGGTCCCAATTTTTATTGACAAATCGTCTTCAACAATGAGGTCCATTTCTGGTTGCGTGGGTACGTAAATAAACAAAATTGTCGGATTTAAAACAATACCAGCACACATGAGATCCAAGAGCGTCCAATGCAAAGCGAACACTGTCACTGTTTGGTTTGGATTTCAGGCTGATAACGTCAACGATCCATATTGCTTTAAGAATGACTTTGACCAGGCCATTATCGTTAAAGGCGAGCGCTATAGATTGATGATCAGCAACTTCTTTCGGCCAGAATTTAATGATATTGGCAGCATTGGTATGGGAAAGTTTTACGTTTTACGAGGGTTTGATTTTCTAACAGGGGATATGAACTAGCTACCGAGATCGTGCGACTTGACACCGTTACACTTTTTCTTGTGTTTTTTTTTTTTTTTTTTGAAGTCACAAATTACCTCAGCCTTCACAGACTATATGCCCATGCTATCGGTCAAGTTCAGCCTGATTTATGAATCAAGAGTAATGGAAAATTAACATTTCATAAGCGCGCACTGATAGACTTTTCAAACGTAAAAAACAAATTAAATGGCATAAAAAAGGTGCTAAAAGTGCTGCGGACTTATGTTTTTTTGTTTAAGAGTCAAGAGTTACAAAAAGTTTAGTCGTTAACGAAAAGTGAAGCTAAAATGTCATACTCAAACGCTACTTAAGATCTACCGCAAGATAATATGTTCACTTGGTAATAGCAATAACAATAACAAAATCATGATCATGGTGAGCTTTATTTTGTTTTGTTTTATTATTTCCATTCCTTAGAAAAAACCAACATTTTGAAAGCGGGAATAGAGAAAAATTCACTGAACGTTTTTGCCGTAATACAGATTCCCGTTAAATGTTGCATTATGAAGAATGTGCAGCTCTGTGGCGAGGCTCTTCTTATTTATGTATGTATATAAAAGAGTTAGTTTATAAAGCAAAATACTATATTATGTTAATATTTTTTTGGCAGAATTATTATTTGAAACAATTTAAATTTTAAAACTTTATTGTATATTGTATGAAGCCGGTTGGCTAAAAATGACCGCCGACATGGGTATAAAACACTTAGCTGCCGCCGCCGTGTTAAATTTTTTGTGAGACTTTCTCATTGTTTTACATATAAAAATGTTTTCGCTATAAAAGTGATTATTTAAAATGCAGAAAAATATGCCCTTCACTAAAACATTTGCTTCAGCAGACCCGCAAGCCGACGATGAGTGTCATTTGGACGCCGTCAAAAATAACTTTGCCCACAATCAGCCAGCAGGCCTTAGCATTATTGCCATCAACTTCTGTTTATAGCAAATCAAAATAAAGAAACAACTTGATTTTTTTTTTTGTAATCCATTGAAAATTAAACAAAATTGGAATATCAAATCCATACGTTTTTCGTCGCACTTTATACCATTTTATACGTCTTTAGCTTATGATTTCATTTCAAATCGAACCGATTTCCATCACATGCCTGATATTTTTTATTTTTATTTTTTGCGCGATGTAATGAGATCTTGCCCTTAGAGCCTATTTCACCAACTTATTTAAATATCATTTCATATTTAAATGTCGTTTTTCCATACAAAAATTAATCAAAATCAACATTTAAATATGAATTGATATTTAAATAGAGTGGGTGAAATTGGCCCTAAATGTGCAGAAAAATGTGCCATTTGTTAAAAATTGTAAGAAAACATTCCTTGAAAGCTCTGGCACAGCATTAGTTTGTGGTAAGCGACAGTATTGACAGCAAAACATCATGTATCAGTTACAGTTGAAACTTCCCCATACACCCCCCACTCCTCTTACCCCATTTTCATCTTTATTTAGTTCACTCCCTTTTATTTACATACACTCTGACACTTTGAAACCATATCCAGTTGTTTCCAACAATTCATTGTTATAAAGAGTATGTCGTCGGCTTATACATATATAAAAAACTTTAACTAACAACAAAAACAACAACGAAATAGTGAAGAAATCTTATCACTGCTGCCACTTTGACACTATAAAATAACAAAAAAAAAAAAAACAAAAAAAAAATGTGGAAAAATTAAAAAGTAATTACATTTGCTGTACATAGATGTTGGTTGTGCTTTTCCTCTACAACAACAGCAACAAAATCATCTATAGTCATCTAGAGATACAATTACCATAATGTTTGTTGTAAGTTCAACATTGAATTTTATTACAAAAAAAAAAAACGAAAGAAAAAAAAACATTGTTCATTTGAACAGTCTCTACTGGAGGTTTAACATTCTGTTGTAGTGATGGTAGCGTGAGTGTAAAATAGCGCTCACGTTAAGGCCCATTCGTAAAAGCAAAGAAATATTTTCCCAGTTGTATTACTTTTCATCAATGATGTCAGCTTAAACAATTATTCTGATGAAATATTCTTAAAAAAAAATTTTTAACGAAATTATTTTTTTTTATTTTTTATAAAAAAAATATCAAACACTTTTTAATTTTTTGGGCCATAGTTTACCAGTTCTATTTGAAATTTTCCATTTATTTTTCAGAAATTTTGATATGCCAAAACTTGCCAATCGCGGAACTATTGTTATAAAATCTTGCTCATGTAATATCACTTTACTCTCAGTTATTGATGATCACGCATGATCATGTCTTAATCACGCCAAAACATGAGCTTTGTTTGCCCTTCTCTACTGCTTTAGTGTACTCATACCATTTTCTGTTGCAGTTTAATGGCAAATGCCATTACGGAATACTCCATATATTTACCATCTAATGTTGCCGTCTCATGGTTGTTTGTTGCTCGACTTTCTGTCTCTACGCCTGTCCGTCCTCTTATAACTAAAAAAGGGCTTCCTTGTATAGAAAGCACAACTGTGCACTGTTGTAGTTTTATTTCGATTTCATGTTTTTATTTTATTTGTATCACAGGCATTTAAAGAAGAAAACTACAAATTAATTATTCCATTTAGTTGTAAAAAAAGAAAATCACTGGGAAAAAGGCCAGTTAAAGAATCGTGGGGAAATGCTAAAACTAACGGTAAAAATGACATTCTATCCATCACTGGAGTTTGTTGTTTGTTTGTGTGTGTCTGTGTGATTTTTTTGTACGGCAGTGTAATGACGGAAACATTTTTGAAATGAAGTTAAGCAAATGAAACGACAAGATTTGAAAACCATGATTAAAATATTAAATCATGTAACAGACTTCTAATTAAATTTTTATTATTAAAGAAAACAGTATGCAAAAAAATATTAGATTTTTATTTCTTAAAGAATTTTCATTAAATCGATTCTTTAAAATTAACGAAAAACTTTGAAAAGTTCCTACAAATTTCTTTTAAATAAAAAAAAAAAAATACAAAAATAATCTTCGAAAAATTCCTAACAATTTCTTTAAAATGAAAAATCCAAAAATTTTTCCTTGTTTCCTTCAAATATCCTTATGGATATATTTGGTGAATCTTTAATGTTTTTCGGTTGTTGTTATATTAATACCCTGGAATTTTTTCATGTATGTAATTTATTTCCATTCGTTCTAACAGATGTTACCGATTTAATCTTGTATTAATTATTATAACAAAAAATTATATATTAAAATAGTTTTGAATAAACTCCTTCTAAATACACTTGCTTTTATATTTTGTAAGCAAATGGTAGAGTTTATTGTCTTTTTGCTCTTTTTTATATCATTACAACTTGTATTTAAGTTAAAATTTTTGATTTATTACATAAAATTTTTTGTGGGACTTTAAATAAAAAAGTTTTTCACATATCCTTTTTTTTTGGTAGTCATTAAAATTGAATTTTAATTTTGTAAATGATTAAGTATTATTGCTAGAATCGGAGTTTAAAAAGTTTTATTAAAAAAATATATTTACTGGATAAAATTATTGTAAATACTAAAAAAGCCTTTAAGAGTTTACATATATTTTATTATTACAACTCGTGGATTTATATGCAGTTTTAGGATATATAGTTATTTTATTCTTAACTATAAAAACTAAAAAGTTGGTCATATATCCTTTTTTGTGGAAATGCCCAAAATTTCGGTATTACATCATACTAAAGTCAATAAGTATTTTTTGATGTAAAAAATTAAAGATTTTTTAAATCAAATAGTTAATAGTTAATTTATTGAGACTTTTGTAAAATAATAGGGTATAAAAGATAAATAACAAATTTGAAACAGTACCGAAATTAACAAATTAAATCAATTTCCTGGAAGTTGAATAGTATGTAATATATTTGACTCTAAAATTTATTTTTGAACAAGTTGCTTATTTGGTATTGTGCTACCTACATGCTACATACATACATATGATGGCAGTTTTTGCTTTGATTTATGTTTTATACTATTAAAATTTGTATATACATATGTAAGTCTCCACTTTACATTAATTATGTATATCACATACATATATTGTAAGCCACAAAATATTAAATGCTTAACTATTTTTGCTAGAAGTAAACTGTTATATTTTTTGACATAAAATAATAGATTTGTTGGACAAAATTTCTTTTTATATAAAAAAAATCTGCAATAGTTTAGATATTTTTTCTCATTGCAACTCGTAGATTTAGACGTAGTTTAGAATAAAAATATATTTTTTTTTTATAAATTCTCAAATTAAAAAAGTTGGTCATATATCCTTTTTTTCGGATATGTTTAAAACTTAATTTTACCATATTAAGGTAAATAAGTATCTTTTGTTAAAAAAAAAAAATTAAAGATTTTGCAGCGCTTTAGTTTAAAAAAGAGACAAATTAATTTTTTGCAGAGTTGGTAGTTGTGTAAATTAATCCTAAATCTAGTTTTATGCCGCCTAAATTATTGTTTTCTTGTTACTAAAAAGCTTTTTAATTGAATACTAAAAAAAGATTGTGGCATTTACAAACTTTATTATGAACATTTCTTAAATTTTTTTTAATTCTTATATCATTACAATTTGTATTTGAGTCTCCGCTCTACATTCCTTGTGTCCAATTTTTTGTTCAATTTAAAATCAGGAAGTTTTTCATATATCCTTTTTGTATAAGTCATCGAAATTTAGTTCAAGCTATGTAAATGAATAAGCATTATTGCTAGAATTACGTTTTAATAGGTTTTGGTATAAAATAATAGATTTGTTGGAGGTAATTTCTATTCATATAAAAAATTCTGTAAGATTTTTCAAATTTTTTATCATTACAACTCGTAGATTTAGATATAGTTCTGAATTCTGTAAATATATTTTTCTTAATTATCAAAATAAAAAAGTTGCCCATATATCCTTTTTTGCGGAAATTTTTCAAATTGAATTTTTTGCATATTTTGGGTAATTATGCATTTCATTTACGATTAATCTACAGCAATTTTGTACATTGTGAAGCAAACATTTGCTTAAAATGAAAAAAAAATTCAATAATTTTCATACATATATTTTGTGTTGACATAATTAATAGCCCCATATGAAGAACATGACTGTGCAACATATGCTTATTTTTGAGAAAAGTGAGGTTATTTATTCTTAATTATAATCATAAAAACTCGTTCGATTATAAGGTAATAAGAGTACAAAATTAAATCACTTAATATTTTTTTTATTTTGTGGTTCGGGTTTTTTCCTGTAATTAAAATGCTTCAAACATGTCTTCATAACTGTATTTATGCAATATATTTTTTTTTGCTTTTTTCAATCTTCTCTTTGAAATCTCGTTACCAACATTGAACTTTGTTTGCGCTCTTCCCTTTAACCCACAATACAAAGAATAAAATAATTGATTGACATTTGTCGTCTAGATTTCAATTTCCTCAATTTGTTTTTCTGCTTTTATTTTTGTAATTCAATCTTGTGTTATATATTTACTTATTGTATTCCTCTTCAAAACAACATTTCATTGCACTTCTTTTGTACTTTAAACAACAACTGACAGCTAAAAGTTTTTTTTAATTTTTTTAAATTCATAATAATAAAAATATTCAATTACAAATTGTTCTCACTTACTAAGCAAATACACAAGAAACTTATGGATTAATATGCAAATACAAGTGTGTTGTTTCCAACACCAACCAAGCCAACATCATCATCGTGTGTTTGTGTTTATGTATTTCAAATTGTATTTATAACAAATTTCTTAGTTTGTGTTTTTTTTTTAATATGACATGACAATGACAGTGTAAATACATTTCGAGACTTTTGCTACAAATGTTTGAACGATCATTGATATTAAAATAAACAAATAAATATGTAGATGTTTGTTTTAAATATGAATGCAAAGGGTGTTTAATTTTTTGAGAGCGGCCGTTGTGTTGGTTTTATGTGGCAGTTGATTTTATTTTGCGGTTAAAAGCAAAATTGCCGCATTTAGATTAATGGAAATTATCTTAAAGAAAGAACCAGCTTTGGAGGTATTTTTTAGCTTGTAAAATATTACTTTATGCTGCCTCTTACTTGCATTAATAATGCTTAACTTTCACAAGTATATTTATTGGTCTTCATTAATATCAAATATAGTTTCCGATATTTTAACTCAATTTAAAATTATCTGCCTTTAAAAAGGCACCCTTTGGAAAAATATAAATTATGCTAGAGTGTGCTTCAGCAGCCGTTTTAGCTGAAGTCATCATCATCATCATAAAAAATATTAAATTACTTCGAAAACATACTTTAGATGTTTAGTTAATGGACGGACAGACAAATGCATAGAGGGATGGGTGAATTTAATATGTGCTGCAATTGCTGATGTGTGACTTGAAATTGCAATGTTTTGATAGATAGATAGAGGATTAAATAAAAAAAAAATAATTTGTTTTTTTTTTAATTTACTAACGCTTAGTAGCTTAACCAACCCACTGTGCATTGAAATTAAAATTTTTACAAAATAGCAAAATTCTACGGACTGATTATAGTAGATGTTTAGATGTACGCGTATCGATGTTTTAAAATTTAATGTCGTAAGTTTTGTTTAAAATTTGGGAATATCGAAGATTTCTCCCCCTCTCCCTCTCCGGCCCTTCGCCTTTCTAACACATAAAACCATGCAAACTATACATATTTGCTATGAGATGTGTTAAGCGCTTTTTTATACCCTTTGGGGAACATTTTTGTAGCGTATGGGAGTTTTTATGGTTCTTTTTAAAAATGGGCCAAAAAGTCCTCTACAACCGGCTCACAATGGGTTAAAATATTCTACAAATATATTCGAATCAAAAATCTACTATAAGTCTCTTGAGACACCAAAGCTGCAATTTTTATTATTAATTATAAATTTACTAACAACTTTATTCTAGTAACTCTTGCTTTCTTTACTGCGCATTGCACAGTGGGCAAAATCCCACCAAAAGGCCATTTTTTCGCCCACTTAATTTTAAAAATCTAATGATGCAAATTTGTAGACAATTATTTAAATATGAAATGTGCACTTAAGGGTTTTTAAAAAATTTTATTTTATTGTGAAAAAATTTAAGTAAAGTTCAAGCAAGAGTGCTAAACAAAAAATTACTTATTATTTTTCCTTTTCTATACAAAAAATTTGTCACCTTGATGAAATAAAATATTTTTGTCGAATGTTAAACAAAATGTTCAAAAAAATTATCTATATTTCGTATGTTTTTCCTGGAAAAGAAAAAAAAATTATTAAGAGTACATGGGCGGTGGGCGCGGCTATTATGAGGAAATTAAAACATCGGTGGCAACTTTTAGTTTGTAGTTTTTGCACAAAAATTTATAAAGGCCATCCCACTGTGCATTTTATGCAAAGAGAATGATTTTTTTACTTCTATTTTCTTAAGCCACAAAATCTAATTTCCTATCATCCTAGATAATAATCTACTAATCATACGCTAACAAAACCAACAAGCAAACAAAACATACACACACAACCCAGCTTATTATGAATTTTAATCATATTTCGTATCTCTAAGTAGGAAATCTATTAGATTGAATATTTTTCAAACACACATTGATGCATTCGAACTAAGCTGTGGGTGTTGAAATTGAAACCGCGTTAAGTGTATTGTCATAACAAACACACTGAAAATTAAGTGAAAAGTTTTTAATTTAATCTTAAAATTCAAATAGTCGTTGTTCATTTTCACATGCACTAGACTCACTCAACAGAATTATTCACACACACACACGCACTCCCCGTTATATCATCTTCTTTCTCTTTCACACACTTAGACATATATCTAATATTTTTTTATGTAGTAAGTAACTTAATCTTAGGGGTCTTAGGCGTGTGGCTTAAGTGGAAGAAAACATTGATACTCTCAAAGCATCTACTCGATTGTTAAGTTATTCCTTCTTCCATCTTCTTCAACCTTTCTTTAGCAATTTGCTTAAATAATTTATTTCAATAGATTTAAGCAGATTAGAATAAATGAATGTTTATACGAATTTGTAAGATTTTTATATACACATGTGTATGTAAATGTTTTCTTTTAGTTATTTAAATTATTTTTGTGTAATTTAAAGCTTAAAGGCTTTCACTGGAAAATGTTTTATTGAATATAGATTAAAATAAATCAATAGCAGACAATAAGATGCACTGAAGAGATAGATAGATAAATATTCTAGGGCATCAATTAGAAGAGAAAAAAAGTAAAGTATTGATTGCTTGCTGGTCATTGCCTTCTAATTATTCAAATCTATTTAAAAAAGCACTCAAGTATAAATTTTTAATACAAAATAAAAAAAAATTTCCCAAAAGTTAAAGCTTCAATTTTCTTGGAGGCAAACTTAAATTTTTAACTAATTGCAACATTGCAACTTATAGTTTTTCGCCTAGTTTGTAGTTAGCAAAAATATTTTTTTTAAGCAAGAAATAAAAAAGTTTTTCATATATCCTTTTTTAGTAAAATTTAATTTTGTGATAATTAAAATAACAACACAAAGGCTACAATTTAAAAAACATGCAAAAATATTTAAGCATGAAAGCATAAATATAGTACATCATTTAACTAAGTTTTGCTCGAAAATTTAAGCAAAACAAAAACTTTGATTCTTAACTGATCCCAACAATACAACTTGCAGTTTTATGCCCAGTTTTCAATAGGTAAAAACATTTTTTTCTTATGAAAAAAATAAAAAAGTTTCCCATATATCCTTTTTTAATAATATTTTCATATGTGCTAATTAAAATTGTAACATACAAAGGAAACAATTTCGAAAACTGGCAAAAATATTTAAGCATTACATAATAACTTTAAACTATTTTTTCAAAAACCCCAACCAGTTCATCATTTTGAGATTCCAGATAACATCAGGTCTCAAAATGGTTATTTTCAAAAATGAAAATTTAAATGATTAAAAGTTACTACACCACAACTTGTACTTATAATAGTAATTTTTAAATTTCAAATTGTTTCTTTTCGGGCGCTAAAAATAATATAGGTCCTCATATATCCTTTTTCTTGGAAAGAAAAATTGGAAATTTTTTCTTTACAACTTATAGCTTTTGCTGTAGTTGTAAAATGGCAAACAATTTTCTTTCAGTTCAAGAAAATAAAAAAGTTGGCCATATATCCTGTTTTTCAAAAAAAAAAAAAAAAAAAATTTAACTCAAAATGAATGAGAATTTTTGTTGATCAAAAACTGTTCTAATAATAATATTTAAATTATAAATGAGCTTATGTTGGTCATTAAAAATAATGTACAATGTTGAGCCAACACATCAGTTTTTTTTTTTTTTTTTGTTAGCAAAAACAGAAAATTTTCCCATTACAACTTGTGGTTGTGGACATAGTTTAAAAATATATAGTAAATTTGTTTAAATTCAAGAATATAAAAAAGATGGTTTATATCCTTTTTTTGAAAAAATTTTAAAGTTTTAATTTTAAGCATTTAAGTTTTCTATATAGCTCAGAAATAGTAATGAGCTGCTTTTTCTTCATTTTTGTGTTCAAAAGTATGCCAATGTTTCATATACATATGTGTCTTTGATTTCTCGAACGTAAGCTTAACATTTACTAAAATACAGTTTATTGTTGTTGTTCCTGTGTCCTTAATTATTTAATTTATTTTTAATAGTATACATTTTTGTTTATAACCTAAATACTACAAAATGTTAATGTGAAAGTTAACCATAAATTCCTTAATGCCAACTTGCTAACTATCCAATTATGTCATTACAACTTGTAGTTTCATGTCTAGTTCTCATATAATTAATTCAATATTATTAAACAAGCATACCAAAACAGTTGTTCATATATCCTTTTTTTTGAACAGGCATTGGAATGTTTTCTGACCTAGTTTTTTTCATCACTTAAGAGTTGCCCGAAAAAAAACAAAATACCAGGGATATATTTTTTATATATAAAGTACGAATTTCATGTTTGATTCCCATAAAGTAGACAAATCTCTTAATTAAACAAGCCATTTAAGAGCTTATCGTTCATCCTTTTACAGGACAACTGTAAAAAGTATTGTGTTAATAATTTTTTTTACACGACCAAATAACGTATTTATACTTAACCTACCTACAAATGCATAGTTTTTACTTGTGCCCGGGAAAAAGGATACAAGGCAAACTTTTTTATATGTTAGCTTACAAAAAAAATATTTCTATATATTAAAATTGTATGTGAAACTACAGGTTGTATCAAATAAAGTATTAAATTTTTTTTAAAGTTTTTTTTGTTTATTTTTGTAGTAAACTTATTTTTTTAGCTTTAAAATGTTAGCATTGCTTTAGTAGATGGTTCGTTAATAATCCATGACTTTAGTCTTATAAAATACAAATAGTACCAGAAAACTTCGGAAAAAGTTTTAGCAAATACAAAAAAAGGATACATGGCAGACTTTTCCATTTTTGCTTTCAGGAAAATTTTTTTCCATGGAATAAAAACTACACAAAAAATAACAAGTTGTGCGAGAGAAGTTATAAAAATTCTTTAATCTCTTTAAGTATATAAGGAGTGTTACTTTAAAGTACATACATATATAAATTTTGCGCTTTACTTTCTGCACGCCTTAATGGCTGCCTGCACCAACAACTGGTGCACAGCTGGCTGATAAAAAAAAATATAATGCAGACTTTTTTCATAAAATTAATTTAGTTTTTTTCTTTGGCCAAATCTATGCTATAAAAACACAATTATTTACTTAAAATAGTTTGCATATCTTAACAAAATCTTTTAAAATGCATCGATACACTTTCAATAGCCAATATATTCTAATTTTAATAGGTTTACATTTTATCAGGAAAACAAATCACTTGTTGTTTGTGGCACATTTGAAGTATGGCAACCAAGCCCATTAGTTACATTTAAGTTGACTATAAGTGCACTTGAAAAAATACTTTAAAATGAAAAAAGAGACCATTGAAAAAAAAACGTTTTTATTTTAACAATTTAAATTGCTATTTATGGGCCATTTGAGTAAAGTCTGTTTTTACTAAATTCGAGTACATTTTCGTTATAAAATATGTAGTTACAAAAAGAAAAGCCATATGAGTAAAAAAAAAATTCAAGAGTTAATACAGAAAGTGAACAAGTTAAGCGTATGCGAGACTTCTAAGCAACATACATGTTTTGTTGCTCTACAGTTTAGATAAGTGGCAAATTAGTTTGTTGGAGAGTTGGAAGATAGGTAAATTTTTTTTTTAAAATTGTGTACATGTTTCTTTGTTTGCATACAACAAACTTATTTGAAACTCATCTGAAGAAAAAAAACCAAGATTGTGTGTTTAACAAGTTAAGCTTTTTATGTCATTACTGTTCGTGTTTTTATTTTGCAGTTTGCATTTATCAGTTAAATACACGCCAAAAATTAAGAATGTTGTCATACATTTACATGAAGCACTAAATGGAATTAAAGCTTGATAAATAATTTGTCTTTAATATTTTAATGAAACTATGTATAATAACTAGTTGTTTCATAAAATTTATTTTAGCTCAAAAAATACTGCATTGTCTTACATCTTTTTCTATTACAACTCGTAGTTCTATGTATAGTTTCGAATTTATTAAGAATATTTCTTCCAACTATAAAAACAAAAAAGTTTGTCATATATCCTTTTTTTTAATTAAAAAAAAATCATGTTTAAATTGAATAAAAGCTTGACAAAAAATTTTGACTTAATTTTTAAAATTATGTAATTCTTGTTACATGCACTTAATATTTTTTTACGTCAACTGCTGCAATATTTACATATTTTTTTTACTACCACTCGTAGTTTTACGTGAAGTTTCAAATTATTTAAAAATTTTTTTCCAAACTATAAAAATAAGAAAGTTTGTCATATATCCTTTTTTCAAAATCTTAAAAAAATATGTTTAAGTTTATTCAAAACTTATTGAGTAACAAGGCTTAACTGTCTAAATAAATTATTATTTTTTATTTATTGGTATAACATATATAGTAAATTTTTTTTAATTTAAGAACTGGTGCACTGGACTAGAAATTTTTTCTAATTACAATTCGTAGTTTTATGTTTAGTTTTGAGTTATGTAAGAATTTTTTTTCAAAACTATAAAAACAAAAAAGTTTGTCGCATATCCTTTTTTCGAAATTTAAAAAAATATGTTAAAATTGAATTAAGGCTTGAGATTTTTATTTCTTGTGCTAATACAATTTCTTTAATTTAAAAACTGCTGCAATAGCTTAAATTTGTTTTCACTACAACTCGTAGTTTTATGTGTAATTTTCAATTATCTAAGCATTTTTTCCTAACTATAAAATTAAAGAAGGTTGTCATATATCCTTTTTTCAAAACTTAAATTTAATTAAAGTTTAATAAGTAATTGAAGTTGTTTTAAAGAAAGTTTTATTATTAGTGTTGGGTAAAAGTTCTTTCCTTAATTTTCTTGCAATAACTAACATATTTTTGTATTACAACTCGTACTTTTATGTGTAGTTTTGAATTGTGTAAAAAGTTTTTTACAAATTGTAAAAATAAAAAAAGTTTTTCATATATATAAAATATTATGTTTAAATATAATATTGCCTATGTCAAATCTAGGTAAGTAAGTTTTGGCTTACATTGCATGTATTAGATCTAAAAATATAAGTTAATTTATAAGGTCCTGAAATTTTAAAGTGGGATAGGAAATAAAAAAATTCATATTCATATGCTGTTATGTGTCAAACGATAAATTCTAACTATGCAGTTATTTTTAATGTAAAATACTTATCAATGAAAAACTTGATATGTTAATGAAAATATAAAAAAAAATCGTAGAAGTTTTTGTTACTACAAGTTATAGTCTTGTGTATGTTATCGTTTTTTTTTTTGAGGAAATAATTATTCTCTTATTAGAAATATAAATGTTTGCCATATATCCTTTTTCTTAAAATTTTCTTAAAAACTTCAAAAAACTTAGTTTTTTAATTAAATTTTGTTTGTTTAATAAATATTCATGTAAAAAAAACTTGCTATAATACTGTAAATAGGAAAAGATTTTTAAACAATTATAGTGTTATGTATATTTTCATTTTGAAATAATTATTCTCTTACAAAATACATATGTTAATAATATATATAAAAGACAATTTATAATATTTATCTAAAACTTATATTAAAATTTATATACATTTATATATTATAGCACCTATTCAAAAAAATACAATATTAATGAAAGTATGAAATAATCTAAAAAAAATTTGTTACTACAAGTTGTACTTTTATATCTATTTTTAATTTCCGTAAAACAAATTCTTCTTTGATGAAAAATGTGAAAGTTTGTCATATATCCTTTTTCTTAAAAATTTTAAAATATGAATATCTGAATTTCTTTAAATATATTCTTCAGACATTTAAACTTTTAACTATTTATTAACATATTTAATTGAAAAAACTGAAATTAATATTGAAAATTGTAAAAATTCTTCTGCCTTTTTGTTACTACAAGTTGTAATATTGTGTATATATTTGTTTTCCAACGAAATAATTCTTCTCTTATAAAGTATATAAATGTTTGCCATATATCATTTTCCCTAACAAACTTCGAAACTTACATATTTTAATTTATTTACATATAATATCTCATTAAAGTGGACATTAAAACGCATATTTATACATTAATCATAGTAATGAAAATAAGAAAAAATATCTTAACATTTTTTGTCAATACAAGTCGTAGTTTTGCATGTATTTTCAATTTGCGAAGAAAAAATCTTTCTTTTATTAAAAACTTAAAAGTTTGTCATATATCCTTTTTTTGTAAAACTATGCAAAGTCTCTTAAAAATGGTATTTTTGGATAAAATCATCATTAATTGAACTTAGTTTCACCTATATTTATTTTATTAAGCACACAACCAGGATTTATATTATTCTTGGGCATGTTGCACTACTTGTATTACTAAATTTTCCAAGGAATTTTTGTATTATTTATACAGAGTGTCCTTTAATGATTTGCATATATTATACCTCTTTTTATATATCTTTTTTCAATACTATTGCCCTAAATAAACAAAAAAGTTTTATACAATAAATTTTCAGCAGAAATCCATAGTATTAATACAGTCTGTTTAATTTTTCTATAAGGTTTAAGCATAACAACCAGGAGAAAAACCTCTCATGGAATTTTTTCAATGATATTACAACTCTAAAAGCCACGATGCATTACGCACTTGCAGGGCATTCGTAATTCGTTTTTTACTTATGCCATTAATATTATTGTTTACTTTTTCATTTTGTTTTTCAAATGCTGTTGAATGAAATTGCATGAATATCATAGAAATATGAAGCATGCATTCCAAACAATGATCCATATAAACCATGTGTACATATTCAACAAACAAAGAGCAACAATAACAAGAGCATTTCACAATAAAGTAGATACACTAATGTATGCACTATTCAAAAGTAAATGATAAGTAAAATAAAACAAAAGCGCAGGCACTCACAAACACACAAAAATAAAACTCAAGCAACTAGAGTAAAATGCCACAAAATACAGTGGGTCTGAAGTATTTTAATGGAGCAAGAGATGAATCAGAGAATAATACTCAAAATATAAATAAGAAAAGCGCATGTAAGACATAAATGAAGAATATCAATTAAAAAAAAAAAGATTTTTTTATATAAAAAATTATAAAAAATTTCAAAATTTTTGCCACTACAACTTGTAAATTTATTCCTAAGTTTCATATATTTCATCAAATTTTTTAGAGAATTAAAATTAAAAAACTTTTCCATATATCCTTTTTGTAATAAGCTTCAGTTTCATTATATTAATGTTTTGTATTATAAATTTTTTAATATTTTTCAAGAAAAAGCAACAAGTTTTTACGATAATACTATTTTTAACGGACATAAGTATGTATTAAGGAAATAGGAAAGAAAAACATTTTTATGTAGATATAATAAATCAATAAAAATCTGTATAAAATATTTCACTAAAATTTATTTTATTAAATATTAAAAAAAAAAATTAAACAATTTTTACATAACAACTTTGTTTTTGAGGTCTAGTTTTCATTTCATCCAGAAATTTTCTCGCAAGGTAATAATTATAAAAGTTTCTCATATATCCTTTTTTCGAGATTCAATGAAATTATGAAAAATTGGTTTTAAAATTCAGCAAAAAAATTAAGGAATTCAAAATAATTTAGTGAATTAAAAAAATTCCTTGGCAATTTTATATATACATATGTACACACTACGTTTGTATATACATATTTGTCATTAACATTTTTTTAAATTAAATTGAAAAAAAAAGTAATTAAAATTTTCATATCGCAACTCGTGGTTTGAGGTCTCGTTTTTATTTCCTTGCGAAATTTTCTTTCAAAATAATAATTACAAAAGTTGTTCATATATCCTTTTTTCGAGATTCAATGAAATAATGAAAAATCAGCTTTTAAAATCATTAAAAAAAAATTAAGGAATTGAAAATACGAGACGCTGTGAATTAAAAAAATTCTTTGTCTATGTTTAGCTTCTATTCTTGTGAACAAATTTTTTTAGAAGTGAAAAGAAAAAAAGTCTTGCATATATCCTTTTCCTAATAAATTGCATAAATTTACTTTATGTTGTTTTAAATAGTTTGAACCACAAAAAAGGTTAAAATAAATTAATGAAATTAAATATTTTAACTAAGAAACTTTTAACATTTTATTACATATTATTATTTCCTTTCATTCTCGTATTTTTTTCCAAAGGTGAAAATATGAATTGCATTCCTTTTTTGCTTATATTGTTTTAGGTGGTTTAAACTAGAGATGTGCAAATGTCGTGATTTTATCGTGTCACGCGTGAGTCACGCGTGATTCGTGATCAAATATTATAACTAATCACGCGTGAGTGCGTGAGCGTGATTGAAAAAAATTTACTCGTGCGTGATCGTGCGTGAGCTTTTTTTAATAATCACGCACGAATTCTCACGCTCTCACGAGATAACATTCCTGCATAGGTACATATGTAACTGTATTCAATCATTTGAAATAAATTATTTTATAATAATAAATGCATATATGTATGTATAGTAATATGTATGGTAGTATGAGCTTATAAACATAATGAATACCCCCAAACAATATGTTTCGACTTTTTCTGAAGTCAGACTTGTCGTACCGAATTCGTTAAGACATTTCGGTAGTTTCTCTGAACAATTTTTTTAAACATTAAAACTTTGATTTTTGAGTACATAAGTAAAAGTTTGTGAATTTTTTTTTTTAAATAAATATGTATATGTTGGTAAAAATAAGGATTGTAACAAATATTAAAAAACGTGAGTATGTGCAAATTATTTCGACAATAGCAGCAACATAGTGGTGAAGCGGTACACTGCTCTAAAAGCAAAAAAATCGTACCTACATGTCGTTAGGAATTCGTACCGACTTATCGTAACGAATTCGTACCGACATATCGTTACGAAGTCGTGTAAACCATTTCATACAAAAATTGTTACGATTTCGGTAATATTTCGGTGACGAAATCGGAAGATTTTGTCGACCAATCGTTACGAATTCGGAGCATTTTGTTTTGTATACATAAACCTTTGTAAGTATGTATGTATGTTTCTTAGATACCCTTTAGGAAGTATCAATTGAGAAATACTACTGATTCAAACGTGCCTTTGTCAACAATACTACTGACGAATTGTACCGCAGAAAATGTTTTTTGCTTTAGGGGCTGTCCATATTTTACGTAACGCTGTAGGGGGGAGGGCTGGGGTTCGAGTTTTGTTATGATTTGTTATGGTGGGGGGAGTCATTGAAAATGTTACGTAACAGACAAATTTTTGTAATTTGTTTGTTTTCTCATTTATTTGATTATCAGGTATTTAATTGATCATACGTCTTACCTTCACATTTATATTATGTATGTATACATACATACATGTGCGGAATGTCAATTTTTGATATACGAGAATTCGAATTAGAATAGTTAAAATGAATACCGCGAATACGAATATTTAAAACGATATCAAATTAACTTTGCTTTATTTTAATTTACATTGTAAATTTTACAAAAACACGAGCATACATATATACATAGGTATGTATGTACACATTTATATTATACATATTATGTAAGAACCTATTTTTCAACCCAAAAAACATGAAAATTATATTATATGTACATATACTTTTTCGTGAGCGCGCGTGATCGTGATAAGTTGTAAACCACTCGTGCGTGATTAAAAATATTTTATTCGTGAGCGTGCGTGATCGTGAAAATGTTCAAAATCATTCGTGCGTGAAAGTGCGTGAGTAAAATATTTTTCTGCGTGAGCGTGCGTGTCGTGAATCAGAAAACACTCTCGTGCACATCTCTAGTTTAAACTACAGAAACTTAAAAGAAATTAATGAAGTTAAATATTTTATAAAAAATTTATATAGAAAACCTTGAAAATAGTATTATTACAACTTGCAGTTTTAAGTTTAGTTTCCATTTCTGTGAATAATTTTCTTGCAGAAAGAATATTAAAAATATTTTTCATATATCCTTTTTATTAAAATTGCTTTAAACTACGCTGAGTATGGTTTTTAAGCTTAGAGCAATATAGTTATACACGCTATAAATCCTTTTTTACAACAGTTTTATGAGTTAATAAACATATGTATCTTCTTAAATATTTACCCAAAATTTTATTATCACAAATTGTTGTTCTAAGTCCAGTTTCTATTCTTGTAATAATTTGTTCTCAAAAGTGGAAAGAAAGAAATTTTCCCATCATTAATTTGTTTGAGTTGTTTTCAATAGTTTAAACAACAGAAATTTAAAATAAATTAATAAAGTTAAATAGTATTTTATCTGCGAAACTTTGAAAATTTTATTATAACAACTTGTAGTTTTAAGTCTAGTTTCTATTGCTTTGAAAATTTTTTTCGCAAAAAGAAAATTACGAAACTTTTTCATGTATCCTTTTTCTTAAAATTGCTTTAAACTACTCTTGTTATGGTTTTAGATGACATAGGCTCCGTGAAATATAGTTATACAGTATATAAATAATTTTTCACAATAGTTTTATGAGTTTAAAAAAAATATTTACCAAAATGTAAAAAAAAATTAAATTTTTTTTCATAACAATTTGTAGATTTTATTCTGGAATTCATGTATTGGAAGAATTCTTTTATGAAACGAAAATTGAAAGAGTTTATCATGTATCCTTTTTCTGGGAGGGTAGCTTCTGTGCTGCTTTAGATGGTTTAAATATATTTAAATTACTAAACACCAATTTATCAATATATTTAAATAAAACTGGGTTGAAATTTTGAAAAAAGAAATTTATTTTCACTTGAGAGATTTTTTTTTGTCTCACTGTGCATTCATAAAAAATTTATTATGTTAAAATGTTTGTAATGCAAATAAAACGGTTGTAACAAATTATAATGAAAAAAAACGTTTAAACAAAAATGTATTTAATGCAGCTAAATAGTGGCTAAATAAGCGAGAGCGTACAGTGAAAACTCATACGCTGTACAATGGGAAAATAAAACAACAAAAAAAAAAACTTGTCCTACTTAGCGAAATACCATTTCTGCTGCATCTTCTCTGTGGCTCATAAATATGCATTTAACGTGTTTTGTTTTCGTTTTTGTTTTTTTATATATATTTTTTTTTTGAACACCTGAAGATTCATCAGCATAATGAAGGCGAAAGAAAGGGGCATCAATTAAACACAATGCGCTATTGAATGTGTTGAATTTAGTCATCTAGTGATTGCACTTTTACAAAATGAAAAAAAAACTGGCAGCAACACTTTGTAACTCGATGATGATTTTGAGGATAATAAAGTTGATTTTTCTATTTTAAATTCATAAAATTTTTTCCATGAATAACTAAAAAAAAAATTATTGCGAATAAATTGTTGAAGCAAAAAAAAAAAAACAAAAAAAAGTTAATCGGCTGGTGAAACAGAAGAGATAAAAAAAATGTTTTTCGTTTAGCTTAAACAATTTTGAAATGTACAAGTATTTAGTTAGACATATTTGAATGATGATTATTTCAAATATTGAAAGTCATTTTCCATACAAAATAAATACACTTAAAGAAAGAAGTGAGCAAAAATGTCAAATCGTCAATCGTGAATTGTATAAGTTTTCTGCGTCTCGAGCGCAAAAGCAGCAGAGTTTAAATAATGCAGAAACTGAACTTCGAAGTATGTACTTTTCTGTTTGTATTCTAAAGTTCTTCAATCAGGTTTTCGGTATATTATAATAAGCATAATTATGCTAACATTTGTGATATACATATCGCTCATTTACTTCAATAGTGGCATAACTCAAAAAATGAGTTTTTTGAGTTAATAATGCAGAAAAATGCGGCATTTCGTATTTTATCTTGTGTAAAAATTTCATATAAATAGCTTGTACCATCACCTCCTGAGAGAATAATTTTTTTTTCATTTCTCCATTGAGTTGTCTGCAAATTGAAAACTTAAAACGCGTTTTCTGCAAAACTGGTTTTTTTGAGTTGTGCCACTATTGAAGTAAATGAGCGATATGTAGTATATGGGAAAAAATAAAGATTTTTCACGTTCAAAAAAAAAAAAAAAAAAAAATTAAATGGCTGCTTTTCCATACCATTTAATTTTTAATGATTTTTTCTTAACAACATGACCGCCAATCTTTCTTTTAGTGCACACACAACATGTTTAAATATCACTTGCTGCCTCAAGAATTTCGTATATGTGTATGTGTGTGTGTGTGTTTATATGTTGTTGCAACATGTAGTTAAAGCAGCCGTGTTATTGCAGTTTCTGCTGCTGAAATGATGTTTGAATTGTTGTTTAAGCATAAAATCACCTACTTTCATTGCATTTGATTGGATTTGGCACACAACACAGCACATGTTATCCATCAATAATATCACAACTCAATAATTTATAAAAAAAAAAAAAAAATCCAACATCACTCTCCAGCAGCAGCCACTCATTCAATCGCCATCATCCACAGCATCATGATATAACGAAAAAAAAAAAATACTAATAGAAAAAAACATGACCAGCAACATAAAAAAATATGTATTGCTATTGATGTTGCTGCTACTATTTTCTCAATTAATCGTGTGCATCCGTTGAAAAGAAGAAAAAAAATTGTTAAATGCTTCATGTTCCAATCAATGGAGAGTTGTGTCAGGTACCCATATTTATTTATAGACACATAAACACACACACACACACATACACTCACACACACACTCACACACATTCCCCTAGAAATGCAGCTTTAACGTTTTGCAAAATTTTAATAATTGATGGTAATTGTGGCATGTCATCATGGTGTAGTGCGCATCGAATGTACTTTAAGTAAATATTTAAGCTTTTTCTATATGCCACATTTCAGTACTTAAGCTTTTTGTTTTCTTGTTTTGTTGCTCGCATAGATCGTGTTAAGCTTGTTAAATGTGAAAAGTAACATGAAAAGTTTTTAAGGCAAACAAATGAAAATCGTGTAGCAACACTTGGATTTTTTTTCACTTATAAATACCCCCCCCCCCCACAATAGTGAACATTTTAGTAAAATGAAGCTTAATAAAAAAAGGTCAGATGTTTTTTTTTTAAGTTTTCAAATAACATATTTATGCAGACTCACCACATAAAATATTTTTATAAAAAGAAGTTCACTTTTTCAATAAAATTTATTTCGATGAAAATTACACTAATATAAAAAATAATTCTTCATCAAAGAAATTTTAAAGTTAATTTAAAGTTAAGTTAAAGTTAAGTTAAATTTTTTGAAAAAAGTACTATTTTAAAAAATGTACTTTTTTAAAAAGGTGCTTTTTACAAAAAATGCTGTTTTTTAAACAGCAGATTTTTACAAAGGTAATTTTTTTCAAAAAGCCCTTTTAGAAAAATATTTTTTTTTTTGCAAAATTCACAACATATTTCTACAAAAGTACTTTTTAATCAGAAATAATTGTTTAATGGGGCTTAGGTTCAGTATTTTTCCATTTTTATTGAATGAAATATTTGGATTAATTGAGAAAAAAGAGAAGAAATATTAAGCTAGACTTTAGCTGGGTGAAAATGCCGACAATTTTCTGTGCAACACCCAAAAAGCACTTTTTTTTACAAAAGGTGCGTTTTACCTAAGGTACTTTTGTAGAAAAAGTAATTTTCGTATGTATGTATTTATTAAAAGAGATACTCGTACGTATTTAGATAAGATACGTTTTTTTAGAAAACTTGTTTTTTTTCAAATGTACTTTATTACAAAAAGTACTACATATTTTAAAAACTACTTTTTACGAGACATTTTACTACAAAACGTTCTCTCTGACGAGAATTTTTTTTCAAAAGCACTTTTTACACAAGCACTTTTTGCAAAAGGTAATTTTTTACAAATGTAATTTTTTGCAAAAGGTACTTTTTTTACAAAAGGTGCTTTTTTACAAAAGATACTTTTTTAAAAAAGGTCCTCTTTTACAAAAGGTAGTTGTTTTTCTCTAAAATGTACTTTATTATAACAGGTAATGTTTTACAAAAGATCATTTTTACAATAGATACTTTTTTACAAAAGGTACTTTTTTACAAAAGTCCTCATTTTAGAAAAAGTATTTTTGCCACAAAAGGTACTTTTTTACAAAAGGTACTCTTTTACAAAAGGTACTTTTTTACAAAAGGTACTTTTTTACAAAAGGTACTTTTTTTCTAAACTGTAATTTATTAGAACAGGTACTTTTTTACAAAAGGTACTTTTTACAAAGATACTTTATTATAAGTTTCTTTTTTATTAAAGGTACTTTTTGCAATAGATACTTTTTACAAACGGTACTTTTATACTAAAGTACTCTTGTAGAAAAAGTATTTCTTTTACAGAAGGTACTTTTTTTACAAATGGTAATTTTATATAAAATCTCTACTTTTTTACAAAATGTTTTTTTTTCAAAAGATACTTCTTTTTAAAAAAGATACTTGTTTAAAAAAGGTACTTTTTTACAGAAGTACTTTTTTAGAAAAAGTGTTTTCTTACAAAAGGTACTTTTTTGGAATTTTTTTTTAATGTACTTTTCTACAACAGGTACTTTTAACAAAAGTAATTTTTTACTAAAAATACTTTTTACAAAAGGTACTCTTTTACAAAATTACTTATTTAGAAAAAGTATTTTCTCATCAGAAGGTAGTTTTTACAATTAGTACTTTTTTACAAAAGGTACTTTTATACAAAATGTACTTGTATACAAAATGTACTTCTATGCAAAAGATACTTTTTTTAAAGATAAAAAGGTACTTTTTTACAAAAGGTCCTTTGTTACAAAAGGTACTTTTTTTTGCAAAAAATACTTTTTTCCAAAGGTACTTTTCTTCAAAGAATACTCCCTTTTGAGGTATATTTTTTGCAAAGGTATTTTTATACAAAAAGTACTTTTTACATTAATACATTTTTTGGAAACACATATGCAGTAGTTTTTTTTAGAAAAGATATTTTTTAAATAAAATACACGTAATGGACACGTAATAATACACGTAATATCTGTGGCAATAAATAATAATGGCTTAAATTGACATAAGTACTTTTTCATTTTATTACATATTCTTATACTCTTCTTCAAGATCTATCACTCAACTAAATTTCAATTAAAAAATGTCATTATTAATAAAACTATACGCATTTATATTTTAACTTAAGTCTCTTGGAAAATAATACGTAAGCCATAACATCTTACCTCAACTTAACATCCCATCCAAATTATTCTCCATTAAAAAAAAAACTTATATTTAACTAAGCTTTTAAAAAATTATCTTATCTCAGGTTTTCCGCATTTTTTAATTTAACCTAAAGCACTTATCTCGACTAACCATCAATAAAAATTATTTTGCCTTTAAATATAATAGCTTAAGTGCACTTTAATTTTAATTTTTCTAACAATGGATTTTTTCATAACATCTGAACTAAAAACATCGAATATTAACTAATAAAACATTTTTTTTTAAATTAACAGTTATGTTCTAAATAAATGTGCATCTTTTTCGGAGGCTAAAAATTTTATATAAAAACCAAACACAATTCATTTTCGACAAAACCCTTAATATCTCAAAACATGAAATTTCGACTTAAGCCATTATTATTTATTGGCACAGATATAATACACGTTAGAGAATACACTCTTAAAAAAAGATGCTGTTTTAAGAAAGGTACTTATTTTACTAAAAATACTTTCTTACGGGATATTTTATTACAAAAGACATTTTTTACAATAATGTTTTTTCAAAAGGTTCAATTTTTCAAAGCGTCCTTTTAGAAAAGATACTTTTGGAAAAAAAGCAAGTGCAGTATGTATTTATATGTTTAATATTATTCTAAAGATGAACTCTTTCAATTAAATAGCTTTAATATCATTAAATAATTTTTATGTTTATTTTTGTAAACATACTCGTTACAAATATTCTTCGTCCGCTGTAATTGCGAATGTCTTTATTTATAAAGTGTTAAAAAAATATAAAATAAAGTTTCCGATAAAATATTGTTAAATTAGAAAAAATCACTGAAAAAATATTCCGCTTCTTAAGTTCCCTGTTGTCAAATGTCACAAAACTGAAATTTTTTATTCGATTTACACTGCAGCCTTTTGAATCTGAAAGTGTTGCTTTTTAAAAATTTTTCCTAAGAAAAAAAAGTTTTTTTTTAATACCATAAATCTTTCAGTTCTCTATTTATTCGGTTTATTTTTTCAATCACAAAACCAATTAAGTTTTCATAAAAAATTTTTTCATTTAAATATATTGCCATTTTAAAATTCCCACACTTATGAAATATTTCTAAACAAAAAAAAAAAAATTTTTAGCACTTCATTAATTTTGTAAATGTTTAAAATTCTTCGAAAAAAAAACAAAATCTCCAAATTGGTTCATAAATTTACTGAATTCATGCTTTATTTTCAACAAACTAATTTATTTATTAAAATATATGTTTTTGTCGTGTTTTTTTCTTTTACAGAAATCTCATGGACCTACCACACTACTCTGCTATCACACATGCTGCATGTGGCACCACAACCATGAACGACAACACCACATCAAGTGAATGAAAAGATGGCAGGAAAAGCAAAGTGTGGTGCTGCAAGTTGCTGAGAGGGGGTCGACCTATTAAACAGCAGTCAGTTAGTCACCAAAAAACTACATAAATAAATAAATTTATATATGTATTTTTTTTTAATTCTTTCATTTGCCTTGCCGTGGTTTATTAGTGTGTGTGTGTGGACTTGTCAACATAAAGAAATTTATCAAATTCAAAGAAAACAAACAAGTGAACAAATAAACAGAACATTTTTTATAATATTCTTGATAATATATTTAATCCAGAAAAAAAAACACCAAGAAAACTCAGAAAAAATAAGATTTATTTTCAACAAATATTAATTCGAAACGCAATTTTTTTTTAATTTTTTTTTTATCAAGTTTAAAGTTTTGAACATTTTAATGAGTTCAAACAACAACAACGATTGTGAAAAAAATCAAATAAGAAAAACAAACACAGTGCCTAGAATTTTTGTAATAAAAATGATTTACATTTACAACACACAAAAAAATTATTGAATTTTCAAAAAAAAATCACTAACAACCGAGAAATTAAGCAAAGAAATTATAAAAATGATTTTACAGTTGCCATATTGGTCGAATGGTACAAAAAGCGTTTTACAAATTAAAACTTTTGCAACACTGTTCAAATTTACAACAACAGCAAAGTAACGGTCTCTTTTGTTCTCATACAAAATTTGTGTTCATTCTTGTAACAGTAAAAAACATAAACACAACAACAGCATCGATCGCATTGTTTTTTTTTAGGAGAAGAAGAAAAAGTGAAAGTGCAATTGAATTTTAATATTTTTTTATAAGGAAGAATAAATATTAACGATCCTATTAAATTATTTGTAATATACAAACGAAATAAAATTAAAACCTCTACTTCAACCTTTTTGACCTAGTGAAGAAAAACTGTGACAATAACTAAAATTACAAATAATAAAAAATATTTACCTATAGAAAGAAAATCGAAAACAATCATTTGCAATAATGTTGGCCGGCATAAGGAAACGTTTAGCACGCAAGTGAGTACAATTAAAACAATTTATTTAATTTTTATTTATTTGAAATTATTATTATATTATTATACATATGTAACTCTTTCGGGTTTAAAGAATTATTCTGTGATAAATATTGAATTAAAAAAAATTATAAACATAATGCCTGAATGATTTAAATAATGCGTAAATTAATTAAAAAGTCGTCCCTTTTAAATAATTATTAATATTATTTATTGCTTTTACGCCAAATCGTGGCCGCATAGTGCCAAATCAAATTACATTTTTTATTAGATAATTTTCTTAAAATTTACTTTCTTAAAGGATAATTTTTTTTAAATGTATTTTTCTCCAGGTACTTTTTCTAACGGTACTTTTTTATAAAACTTTCTCTATTATAAAACGTACTGTCTTATAAGGTACTTTTTTAAAAGGTACCTTTTTATAAAAAGTACTTTCTTACAAAACCTTTTTTCTTATAAACGTACTTTTTTAAAAGGTACTTTTTGAAAAAGTTCTTTCTAAAAAGCCAGTTTTTAAAAGTTAGTTACTTAAAAAGGAATATTTTGTTTTAGTAGGTACTAATTTAAAAGGTACTTTTGAAATAACTTAAAAAGTACTATATATTTTAAAACACAATATTCTAAAAAATACTTTTTTAAAAAGTACGAAATGAAAAGCTACGTTTTTAAATGGTACTATTTTAAAAGGTACGTTTTTAAGTGGTACTTTTTTAAAAGGTGCTTTTGAAAAAGTACTATTTTAAATGGTTAAATTTTAAGAGATACATTTTTTAAACGAATTTTTTTAGGAGGTTCTATTTTAAAAAGCAATATTTTAAAAGGTACTTTTTTAAAAGGCACTATTGTAAAAAGTACTGCTTTAAAAAGTACTAATCTAAAAGGTACTATTTCGAAATGTTCTAATTTAAAATTTTCAAGAGGTATTAATTTAAAAGCTACTGTTTTAAAAGGCTCTATTTTATAAAGTACTACTTCAAAAGGTACTTATTTAAAAGGTAGTATTTTAGAAGATACGTTTTTAAAATGTACCACTTTAAAAAGTAGCTTCTGTAAACATGTTTATTTTAAAAGGTACTTTTTGAAAAAGTACTATTTTGAAAGGTACTTTTTATAGAGTACTATTTCAAAAAGTGCTAATATAAAAGATACATACTACTTTAGAAGATACGATTTTAAAAGGTACCACTTTAAAAGATATCACTTTAAAAGGTACTATTTTAAAAGGCACTATTTTAAAAGGTACTTTTTCAAAAAGCTCTTTTTCAAAAGATACTATTTGAGAAGATACTTCCTTAAATTTATTAAAAATGTACATTTTGAGGGTTTTCGTTTAAAAGTTTTTATTTTAGTACTTTTTTTTTGAAAAGTATTTTTAAAAAGCTTACTTTTTGCCTGATCTTTTTTTAAAGGTAAGATAAGTGTTTTTTTATTGCGAGGTATTTTAGTTGTGCATTCTTAACAGATAGTCTTTTAACTATTAATTTTTTAAACCATAGTTTTTCAAAAGATATTCCCCCTAAAGTGGTTGGCGTGTTTCGACTTCGACTACGACAGTTTCGTCCTAGATTAAAGAACAAATGTTCAGGTGGTCTGTAATCTATTACAAAAAAATTTGTAGTAAATGTCGAAATACGTCAACCACGTTAAGGGTGATAATTTTTTGTATATATATTTAAAAGGTACTTTTGAAAAATTTTAATGTTTTAGGTATTTTTGAAAGGTACTTTTTAAAAATACCTACTTAATTTTCTAAAAAAAAATTTTTTTAAAGGGAAAAAAATATTTTCTAAGGTATTTTTAAAAAATAATATAATTGTTTAAAAGATAATATTTCCAAAGATATTTCTTTAACATAGTATATTTTTTTTATAAAACGCACAAAACAAAAATTTAAAAAAGTTTTCGCACTCTAATCAGCTTAATACAACAAAGCCAACAAAGCTTTACAAATAAAACGAAAATTCTTTTAATGTCAATATTTTTTAATGTTTTAATTTTTAATATTTCCTTTTTAACTGTTGAAACTTTCTATTAAATTTTTTGATACAGCATTTATTAAATTTTCTTCATGTACTTAACACACTTCGTTTATTTTTTTCTCATTTCATTAATTTTCATGAGGTTTCTTTCTTTACCGTCCAAAGAAAAAAATAAAATTTTTAGGGGTCAGTTGGGGTATTTATGGTTTAATTATGTCTCTCACTTTGTGTTTCCTTTGGTTTTATGTAGATTTTTATTATTAGGTTAAGGAAACAATAAATTACAGCGACTGCAAAGTAAAATAATCATTAAACGAAATAACAGGCTTAGCTTTTTGGTCGGTTTAATTAAAAATAATAAAAAGAAATATTTTTTTATTCTTTGTAACAGAGATGATGATTAAACGGAAAAAAGGGCAGTTTTTTAGGTTAAATGAGATAAAAGAAATAAAAATAACTTTTTTGTATGAGACGTTTCTGAAAACAGCAACAAAAAGGAAAATATGGAAAATAAAAATGAGTAAAATAAAAATTATTGTTATGTTTTTTTCCGAAGGTTTTTTTTTGTGATTTCTTTTAGCAGTGAAATGAAGCGGGTGATTTTTTTTGTGAAAGGCTCTAACTTTAAGGTAAAATAGAATATTAAGTATACTTTAAAATTTAAAATTCTACTTTTACTGCTTTTATTGAAATGTTATTAAGAAAAGATGAAACCAAAATTCCATAATGAACTCAGTCGTACTGCTCTTCTAGAAAAATTCAATTTTTTTAATTTTTTTTTACTTCTTATTATTAATTAAACTTCTAAATTTTAGTTCTAGATATTTTCTAGATATTTTCTCAGTGCTTTTTCACCAAAAAAATTTGTTTGTACTTCTTTTTTGTATGACCTTGTGTATATACTATAATAACATTATTTTCATATTATTATTAAATGATCTAACATCATTGTTATAAATTTAGTTTAATAAAAAAATAGCCAAATACATAACGAAAACTCATTAATAATATGTTTGGTTAAAAAAATCGTTAATAAAAACTATTAACAAAAAGCTTAAAAGGTAAAAACACTTTGCAAATTGCGTCAGCACAAAACAAGTTTTGTATATTTAGTTCTAAATTTAAACTTTATTAATACGAAATAATTTATAGCAAATAAATCTTTACTTTAAAGAAGATACACACACTATGTATTTAGCTGTGAATTACGACAGAAAAAAATCAATATGACTTAATGAAAATATACTTTGAAAGAATTAACTACAATAGATTTAAAACTTAAAGCTTTTTACATAAAAAATAAATTTAAAAATAAAAATTCAACTCTGGCAACTTGGTTTGTTAATTAAAATGATCGTTATGATAAAAGCTTTTTGTTTTAAATTCCCGCTGTAACGATAACAATAATAACTTACAGTTATTTTCTCTTTAATATGAAGAGTATAATTAATTCCCATTTACACACACACACACACACACACGCACAATATAAACACATTATCAGTGTTGCCGCCAGTAAGCAAAATATTTGGGTTGTTATATTTTATCAGTGTTGTTGTAAATGAAAAAAATTTTTAAAAAATTCATTATGATGCATTTCTATTTTACATTTATTTTATTTTTAGGGCCAATTTCCCTAATTCTATTTAAATATCAAGTCATTTCTAAGAGTTGTTTTTCGTTGAAAAAAAAAATATATATATGAAAAACGACTTTAAATATGAATTGATATTTAAATAGAATTGGTGCAATTGGCTTTTACTGTCTACACGGCAATTTTTTTACTTTAAAAATTGGCTTTTTCATGAGTTTTTTTTTCTAGTTTTGTGCTTTAAGGTCTTTAAAGGTTTGTCATACTTTTAGTTTTATCTAGCGTTTTCTTAAATTTTTCGGTTTTAAAAGCTTTTGAAGTCATAACTAATTCCATTTTTTACAATAGAAATTATATTTAGTTTCATTATCACTATTTTGCGGAGCCTTGTATTATTATCCGCCTTTAGGAGTTTCAAAAGACACCTTTAAGCAGTATGCGCCAGTAGCCTGAGGTTAATAGTTTCGATTCCTACCGAAGAATCGGGGGTTTTTTTTTCGCAGACAAGCCAAATAGCTGCGCAGCTTGTGCTTGTAGAAACACCTACTCCGAAAATATAACATTGAAGAAATTTATTATTTGACATATTGTCAGACGCTTATTTTATTAAATTGTGATTTTCAAAAATATTGTAATATTTAAATTGTCAAATAGTTTTTGAAAGTCTGTGCATAAGATAAGAGGTTTGTGACTGCTCAAATTGTTTGGTTAAAGTCTACTGATGAAATGAAAATAGCTAATAACTTTCAATTAAAAAAAAATTAATTTAAATAATTGTAAAATATTTTAATTTTTAATTATTAAGAGCCTAATTCACAAAAAATATTTTGATTTTATAAAAGGTTTATTAATCAAATTTCTATAGAAAATTTGACAGAAATATTTTTTATGAATAAGGCAGTAAAAATAATATGAAAAAATTACTGTTAAAAAATTTACCTCTTTATAAGGGGAAAATATAATTCAGCAGCGGCAACTCTGCTCATTCTATAGTTTGTAAGCGTTTCATTAAAAGCTCTTACCTTTGTTATTTTTTGCTTATCAAATATGTTTAGAGATAAGTAAACAATTTCTCAAATTTCTGCTGACATCAATAGTAGTAAATCTAACATCTACAGTACTTCCAGCTCAGGTTGTAGCGATGTACAGGTAACATAAGCTATTTTTAGGTCATAAACTAATATAATTGCCCAGCGAATAATTGAACTTATTTTTGAAAAAAAAAAATTAAAGAAAAAATTGTTGTTTTTAATTCCAATACCATACACTATATGAATAGAGAGAAAATCACTCCTGAGTGCTGATCTCCATATACATATAAAAACATCAAGCTTGGAATCGCATAATTATCTCTTATTTCGATATCAGTAGCTTTTGGTGCTGAAAAATTAAAACTGTTAGAACTGGCTACATACAAAATAAATATGTTCTGTATTCTACCTGAAATTAAATCGTTCGAAATTACCAAAGCATAGTTGTTATAAATACTTATTTCTAACAACAATCCTATGGCAATTCCGCACGTTTTAATTTCACATGGAATACAAAACATACCCGAGAATTTCAAGACTAACACTAGCGATAATCCATATGATAATTGTTCGGCATGACTGTTACGTTCCTTTTCACAATGTATGATTAAGAGTTAACGTGAACTTAACTTCATACAAAATTTGCCGTTAAAGTCCCTGTTAACTTTTAATTGTACATTGGGAAAAGGGTCGTAAGTTAACATTCAAAGTATAATATATAGTCCAGAAAAAGCAATTGTCCTCAAATAAATTTAAGAATATCACTTTCGGCGTAAATAGCCTATATTATCGAATATCTTATTTGACATTAAAAAAAAGTCTTTTGATGTTTTTTAGTTTTCGCGATTTTTTTTTTGTTTTTTTGAGATTTTGTCCGTCCTAGCGATTTTTTTAGTTTTTTATATCTCGCTGTAATAGTAAAATTATGGTTCTAAGATAACTGCCCAGAGGAGATTGAAGTTCGAAATTTCCAATGTGAACGATCTCAAAGCAGCTTTAAAGAAGGAATGTAGAAAAATTGTTTCATATTCTAAAAAGAATATTAATGAAATCCATTTATAGGTCTCTAAAATGTGTTATTGCTCAAAATGGATTCCCTACAAAAAAACTAGGAAATAAAAATAAATAGGCTGGGCCATTTTTCTGTGAGCTGAAATTTTTTCAGGTTTTCGTTTGTATTGATAAATTTTAATATTTAGTTCCTTAGTCCTTGTCCAGACTTGCAATTTTTGTTCCTGCAATTTCTTAAAACTCTGCTTTCAAATTGCATAAGTGTCCACATTATGAAATTCTAATACTGCAATTGTTCATTAAAAAAATTATTACACCACAAATTTCGTTGAAAAATTAACAATTATATTTTTTTTTTGTTATATTTTTTTGTTTCTGATACAACTGAAGAAATAAAATTATTAAAAACGTCAAATACAACTAACAACTTGAAATTAACAATTACGAATTTCGATTCAAAAGAGAATCGCCGAGCACATGAAACTGTGTACACCTCCCCAACCTTCTCACCTCTCTCACCAATAAACTCAAGAATTGCTGCAACAAAAATTTGCAAGTCTGGACAGGGACTTACTACATTCAGTGCCTCATTAACTTTTTTTTAAATAAATTAAAAAAAAAAATTTAATAGAAATATTAAGCAGAATAATTTCCCTGTGGGCCAATTTCACTGTGATTCACTGTAAAAATCTTTTTAATAAAATTTATTTGTTTGTTGAACTTTAGCCTAATCGAAACATACATAAATACAAAAATTCTTCTAAACTTTAAATTATATGTCAAATTGTTTGCTGGGTGTGGTTCCCTTAAAAGTTAGTTAAAAAAAGCTTAAAAGCTTGTTCACATATTTGAGCACTTACTCGTATTTGGGTTAAAACTTTTGGTAATAAATAAAAAAAAACTACATAAAAAAGTTGGTTTATTTATTTATTTTTGTTTTTTCTTTTAAACTAATTTTATTTTATTTTGTATTTTAACCTTAAAAGAAAAAGTTTACTTAAATAATTGACACATACGATGCTAAAACAATTTTTTCTGTTTTTAATATTTCAAGTCTAATGATAAAAATTATAAAAAATTTCATAAAATTATAAATTAATATAATTATTGAACCTTTCAATGCAATTGTGACTCATTTAATTAAATCCAATATATTTAAAAAAATATATTTGTTTTTTTCTTAAAAAATTTCTATTTATGGAATGTAACACACGCGCTACAAATTGTTTCGTACTTAAAACTACAATAGCTTTTATTGGTAAAATTGATTTGTTTTTTTAAATGTTTTTGATGAATGTTTGTTTGTTTGTTTGTTTTAAATAATAAATGACTTTCATTAAAATTACTCATAGAAGAAGAACATTAAGAAAAAGATAATTTTTGTGGAGAAAAACAAGAGGAGATTAATTTTTTTTTAAATGAAAATTCAAAGCTTTTGCACAATTTCATATTTCTTTTTCAAATCCACACTTTCGTTTTTGGGATCGTATTTCTTTTTCATCATTAGTTTGGCACGCATTTCAGCAGCAGTCATGGGCAGTTGTAGGCTGCCTGCCCTAATGGTAGCATTTCCATTTCCGCTGACATTTCCGCTTCCGCTTGCACTTCCTGCAGCCATTTCTGTTAGTGAACCATTGCTAGTTGCTGTAGACGAATGACTGCTGCCAATGTTGTTGTTGTGCATCATGGTTTTGTTGGGCGAGGCCATGGTAGCTGAAGGTGGTGGTGGTATATTATTGTTGTGCATCATTTGTTGATCCTTGGTGCTTACAGATTTGTCGGTAACATCTATGCCGTTGTTGTTGTTGTTTTTGGCCTGCGCACTCGAACGTTGTGCTTCCTGTGAGGGTCTCTTTGTGGACACCATTGTGATGCTGTTGATGTTTTCACTAGCTCCAGGTAACACTTGCTCAGTTTTGCTAGTCTCCATAGATTGGCCATTACTTTGCTGGCCATTAAACATGAAACCATCGCCTTTGCCATCCACATCCACCAGCAGCAAACGCACCTCACAGGAAATGGCTTTAATGCGATGCACCACTTGCTTGTGCGTCTCACTGTTAATGGCCACTCCATTGACTTCAAGTATACGGTCACCCTCTTTCAGGCCAGCGGCTTCGGCCGGTGAATTTGCATCAACTTTGCCAATAAATTGTCCTGGCTTAGCCTTCTCCGAGTGCAAGTTAAAGCCGTAACCATCGAAATCTGCTCGTTTTACGATATGACATAATTTGGTGGCTGCTTTGTTGATGACATCAGGACTAGAGGCGACGGAAGATGTGGGCGAGGAAGGTTTCATTTCAGTTTGTGACATTTTATTGTTTTTTTTTTTTTTTTGTTATTTTCGAATATCTGTTAAATGTTAATTTTAGTTTTTGTTCAAATACCGGCCAGCCGTTGTTGTTGTAGTTTTAATGAATGAACGAACGTATTATTTTGTAACTGAAATTAAACAAATTCAAGAGGAAATGCCAAATTAGAAAAAATTTTAATTTTAATTTTATTGTTAAAAAAAAAGAAAACATCGTTTAAATAATTGGGTGGAGCTTATTTTTTTGTTATCCAAATGAATAGTTCCATTGAATAATAAAAAAAAATCCCAACTTAACGTTTAACGCCAGACAGACAACATGAGAACAGTATGTGGAATTAAATGAATTATGTAAATAGATTTTAGAGATTTTGTAACAATTATCAATCTTATTTATAAGAATTATGAAAACTGTATAAAGGGTTTATAGATAATGCCATAAGTGTTTAGTACTAAAATAGCAGCAGGTGACTGGTGACTGTTATAGATGAAAGTTCAGCAATATTTTATTTGGTACTAAAAATTTTGGACTTAAATTCTTAATGAAACTTAAGTACAACTTAAAGAAAAAATTAATTAAAATCTAAAACTAAAAAAAAGTTAGTACACGAATTTTTAGGTTTCTTGTTCTAATCTATAATATTTCTGTACTATAGTATTGTGCTAAAAATTAAAATGCTAGAAAAAAATATTTCGATTTAAAATTGAGCCTTGTAATTTGTATTCTAAAATATTTTATTGTTATGTTAACTAACTGATTAGAACATAAGTTTTTTTTAATACAAAAATTTAGTAAAAAAAATTGTGTACTAAACTAACTGATCTAAGAGTGACAGGTTTATTTAAAAATCATAATAAATTTTTTTAGTACAAACGTTTTTGTATTAAAATTTTTAGTACACTAGTTTTTGTGCTAAAATTGTATTAAATTTAAAGCAAAAAAAGCATTTTATTATAAAACTTATATCTGTACAGAACCAAAATTTTAAGGTTAAATTATAATGAAAGCTTATTTTTACCGAAACCCCAGGCTTTAATTAAACTAAAAATGAAGTAGGTATTTAATAGTAAAACAGTGAAAAGTCGTGTATTTGAAGCTCAAGTTTGACATAAAATTAAAAAAGAAACAATTTTTTATTGAAAAAAAGTTTGTAATAAATTTTAATTGTAATTAAATTTCTTTCTCTAGTCTAAGACAGCTAGTTAAATTTTTGTACTAAAATTTAGTACTGAAAATTAAATCAATTAGTGTGTGAAATGTTCAACTTAAAGTGCTAAAAGTTTTTGGCACATTTAATATACTATAAATTTAGTACATAGTACTAAAAATAATTTGATAAAATTAAATGTGAATGCTTTAGTAATGTTGTGCTAAGAATTTAACGCCAATTAACAAATAAGTTGAACATTAAAAAATTGTGTACTAAAAGTTAACATTTATTTAGTACTAAAACTTATGGCAATACGTTATTGCAAATCATTTAATCGAATAAATTTACAAAAATCATTCACTACCATAAATTTTAAGACCAAAACAGCTATTTAAACTTTTCTGCTAAAATTTAGTACAGAAAATTATTTAAAACACGGATTTTCAAATAAATTTGTAAATGCAATGTTGAATTAAAAGTGCTTTAAGTTTTTGGAATATTAAAGAAATAATAAATTTAGCACATATTTTTAATTAAAGAGAAATAACTTTGAAAGAAGTACTAAAACTAGTTTGATAGAATTAAATATCAACTGCTTTAATAATATGTTGCTAAGAATTTAACTCCAACAAGTAAATTAAATAAGCATAAAAAAGTTTGTACTAAAACTTAGGACTAGGTGGTAAACACCATAATGTAATTGTAAACCAGTTCATGGGTTAATATTTATTATTTTAACGGTAGTTTAGTACTTTAAATATATTTTTCAGTATTCAGAAATATAAAGTACTAAAAGTTGTAAATTTAACAACTTAATAAAAGATACAAACAAAAGGTTTTATATATATTGTACTAAAATTTAGTACAAGAAACCAAAAAGAAATTTTTAATATTTAGCAGAAAAAGATTTGGAATTTTAGTTTTAGTATTATTTATTAGTATTTAGTATTATTTTAGTACAAGTAATTTTTGATGTAAAGGGTAATAAAATTCTCCAAGTCTCGTATTTAAAGCTTCCGAATATTGATGCACTTGCAAAATACTTTTCTAGCGCAAAATTTTTTTTCAACAATTTGTTTTTCGTATTAAAAAATAAGTATGTACTAAAAAGTGAAATAAACTGCAAATAAAATGTTTTGCACTACAAAAAAAAGTGAATGAAAACAAAAATCTTAATCGTAAAACTTGAGTTATAACAACCATTCATGCTATTACAATTTTTATTTAAGTCGTAAATTAATAAATAAATTACCCCCAAAAAATATTTAGTTGTGATAAAAGCAACGGAAATCAAGCATATCCAAGACTTTCAGTTTAATCACTTGTTTTAATTAACTTTACACAAAACCATGCCACACAATATGTAAAAAAAATATGTGTTCGTTTAAATAAATTAAACGCAGTGCTGCAGAGACTGCGTCCTTAAAAGCTTAAAATAGTACTAAATTTAGTAATTGCTAAGAAAAAAGTTCGTCATTATTTAAATGCTGAAAAAATTACAATAATTTTTATCGTCGAAAAAAAAAACAATAGAAATAATGAACGCTTGCTTGGGCTCATTAGGTTGTCATTGAAAAAAGGAAGAAAGCTGTAGAAATAAAATTATAAATAAAGTGCTGCAGCTTTTATTAAATTAAAAATAAAAATAGAAACACTGAGTACTCGTTTAACGGAGCTTGAAAAAATTATTTCTGTTTTTAAAAGCATTTTTGGTCTCCCTGGGTGGTAACATGTTTTTTAAATAACTTTCATTTTGTCTATTTTTTTTGGAGCATAAATTTTTTTCAATTAGAATTTAGTTTACAAACAAACAAACAAAAAGTAATAATAATTTATTATCAACGTTTGTAAATAGCTGTTGAGCTGTAGAACGTGTGTGTGTGTTTTCGTAACAATTGATAAGTTTTTTTTTTTCTATTTGAAATTTTATCTTGAAAATTTTTTTATGACGGTTGCTGTTATTCAAACAGAAGCTTAATAAATTTTCAATGTTTATTGGAGCTTTCGTTACGCTTTTTGTTCCTTTTTATTTTGTTCTATTTAATCTTATAAAAAAATGGGAAATATTAAACAATTTTATGTTTACACAATAAACACAAATGTTGTCGAAATTTACTTAGTTCTAAAAAAGAAGCTTGTACACTGAAAGAATTTTGATAATTGAAGTTTTTAGACGACTCAAACACAATAACTTATTAAAAACAGTCTCCAGCAAAATCATTATTAAAGAGTTACGTTGTTTTTAAAAAGTAAATTTTTTATTAAAAAGTTTTCTTTAATTAAAAATAAAAATAACAAATAAAAAACTTTTTTTTTTGTTACTATCAAAAACAATTATTAAAAGGTGTGCGTAATTTCCCATTGACAAGATCTTTTAAATTTTAAATTTATTCTCAGCACCTGCTCTGATCAGTATATTTGAATTCTCACTAATTACTGCCTTCTGCCTCACCTGCTTTTTAGCCTTATTAAAAAATTCCCTGGAATTTTTAAACTTTTAACTCATAAAAATCATTTTTGAAATGCCATAAAATAAAAATCATCTTGAAAAATGATGTCGTAAAGTTATTTTAAAAATATGTGTAAAATGTTTATATTCAACAATTGCAAAAAACAAACACCCAGTAAAATTTTTTTTCTCATCTGGCTGCCATTCATTGCAAGGTAAGAAGTGTGTGTGTGTGTGTAAAAGCAAACGTAGAAAAATCTTAGACTAACAATAAAATAAAATAAAAACCATTTAAATGATTTATTCACACAAGTTTAAATGATGCCACACCACAATTATTCACATGTTCACATTTTATTTTGTGATTTTTTTTTTTCGTGTTTTAACATGAGTTCAGCAATTTTTTTATTAAAAAAAAAAAATAATAATAATAATAATAAAAATGACTAGTTTGCATAACAAAATTGATTATGCGGTTTGACTTAATTTATTACACGTATACAAACTTTTATTAGAAAAAATTATTTTATTTTTCTGGTTTTTAGGGGAACTGGAAATTACTTTAGAACAAAATTACTTTTAACTAAGTAAAACGGGAAATTCTGTTTAACTTAATAAAATAAATATTATGCAAGAAATTATTTTACTCATATTGATGTGACCCATTAGTGCCAAAAAGGCGTAAGTGGCAAAAACAAATTTTTACAAAGAACAGGGGCCTAATTCCCGCATTCGATTGCGAGCGAGTTATTACTCGAATGTGCGAGTTTTTTAACTTTGGGATTTTCGCATTCGGTTTCGAGTAACACATATTGAAATTTCTAATGACAGCATTCGATAAATTGCATACATTCGAATGCAGCCGTTCGTGTTTTTACTCGCAAGCAAAAAGGCATTCGAAATCATTTTTAACATAGAAAAAACGAAGAAATAGAAAATGTATGTTCAATATTTTACTTATTTATTTAAAAATGAATGAATGCACAAATGTACGTATAAAAAAATACAAATTAAAAAATTTCTAGTTGACTTTAAATATAACAAAACACAATGGCTTGGCAAATACATAATGTTTTGCCCAAGAGTTGTCTCGGGTAAAATAAAAACAAATCAACCAACTCTGGTAGCACCTAAATAACAAATTAAATGCTTCTGGTCAAGCAATAAAAGAATCGACCATGTGGCTAGTGCTCTATTCTCTAACTTTACACTAATTTATTATTATTAAGTTATTAATAAAATTAAAATGAAAATAACATTTATGTATTCGTTTCTTTTTTCTGCATATACGTGTGTATGTACGTACATACATATGTTTTTGCATACATACATATATACAAACATGCTTTTTCTTAAAATTTTTTCAGTGTTGTGAAATGAATTTATATATAAATATATTTGCCTTTTTCCAACACTAAAACCAAAACTCGATTCGCTTGGTAGCGAGTGACATCATCAGAAAATTTTTTGCCATCGGAATTAATTTCTATTCGAATGCAATTCCGACCACGAGTGCAGGAATTAGGCCCCAGCTTTTAAATACCTGTTCAAAGTTTTAGTTAAAAAAAAAAATATTTTCTTGTAAAATTTCTAAGGCTTTTCAGCCACATTTTTATTCATCACAAATAAGCTTATTTTTATTCATCACAAATAAGCTTATTAAGATTATCAAAAACAAACACTAAAAGTCATTAGCACAACTATAATAATATGACATAAATGTCAAACAACACAAAATTTACATTTGAAAGAAATCTATTATTAATTGATTTTTTATTTGATATGGGGAATTTGAAACTACTCTTGGCAATAGTCAGAAATAATGTTTACGACTATAATATATGATATTTTTCAGAAAAAAAACTAAACGTTAATATCGCTTCTTTAGTACAATATTGTTATATAAATCTGAAAAAAAAAAATTTGGCAGAATATATTATTATATCGTATTTTATTTTGTGAGCCTTATAATATAATAATTTTTTTTAATATCATCATTGAAAGCTAAATTTCATGTAAAATTATATTTTTTGACTTATGACTATGTTGCTCCTTTATAGTTACTGAGTATAAATTTTGTCTTATACTGTAATTTACCATAACAAATTTTTTAATTTAATACATTTCTCCACACATATATCGTTTAATACTAAAAATTTAGTACGAATTTTGCTGCACACAAAAATTTTAGTACACTGCCACATTCATTAGCACACATTGCTTACAAAATATCATTAGTAAATACGTTACTATATAAATAAATTACTTAGTACTAAAAATCTAGTATGAGTTTTATATGTAAAAATAATTTGTAGGACACTACTTAATTTATTAGTACAAAATTTTCTTTGCAAAATATTTAGTACCACGCTTAAAAGTCAAACTTTATGTAGAAGATATCCTGTTTTGATATTACATTTTGAGCACTAAAAACTAAGTGAACACTTTTCATATTTTTCCGTATCTTTCATAGTTTGATTTAAATACAAACGCAGAAGAAAACATCTGTAATATAAAATAAATATTTAATAGCTTTTTTAAATATGTATTACATTTTAAGTACTAAAATTTTAGTACAAAATTTAGCTGTGCCTAAAAATTTAAGTACACTACTACCTTGATTAGCACATATTAATTACAAAATATCATTAGTAAATGCATTACTATATACATACATAAATTATTTTGTACTAAAAATTTAGTACGAGGTTTATGTTTAAAAATAATTTGTAGTCCACTACTAAAGTTATTAGTACAAAATTTTCTTTGCAAAATAGCATCAAATATTTCAGTACCACGGATATAAGCCAAATTTTATATGAAAGATATCCTCTTTTAATATTATATTTTGAGTACTAAAAACTTACAGTGAACTTTTCACATTTTTCCATATCTTTTATAGTTTGCTTTAACTGCAGAAAGTAAAGAAAACTTGTTTTATATAAAAAAAAAATATTTTAGTACTCCTATGAATATAAAAAAAATTTAGTACTAAAATTTTTAAAAGTGAAAATGTTTAAAATTTTTTTATTTATCACTATGTTGCAATAAAGAAGCGATATGTAAGTATTAATTTTATTTTATTCCGTGCTCTACCATACATTTTTTTATTAAGATTTTTTTCTCAACACTGTTCAATTTCTAATACAGCAGCATATTGCTGAATAAAACTCTCAAAGCCGGATTTATTAAATTTTATTATACTTGCAAAACACACAGATATTTTTTATTGAATAAAACCAGTTTCATTTCAGATTGAAATTCAAAGAAATAATAAGAAAATAAGAATTTGAAAAATTTGATGCTAATGCGCATGTGTGGAGTTTGTTTCTTATGAATTTGTCTGTCTCTCTGAGGTTAATTTATTTATAAAAATATTTTTGTTATATCTTTTAGAATATTTGTAAATAAAGATTATTTATAATTAAAAATGATTTCCAATAAATTTCTGCTTTGAAATCAGAGTCAAGGCATTTTTCCCATTTCGTTTGTTTATTTTTTTTAAATTAATTCATTAATTTTTTTGGCATTGACGTAAATATTTCGAATCATTTTATTACATACGTGTTGTCAACCCAAGAAACGTTTACTACATACGATATTTTCTGTTGCTTTTCCTGTTTTTTAATTTTTGAAGTGAAACAAAACAGAAAAATATCTCTGAATATGTCTGAAGTTATTTTTAATCATTGAATATGATTTTGCAGTAAGTCAGACAGTTAGTCGACAATAACTCGTTTAATGTTTTCTTCCTTTTGATAAAATTTTTTAATTGCATTAAATTGTCAACACAGGTGGCCAGATAATTGCAAAGCGCTATTAACTAAATTTGTTTTTCAAAAATTAGTACTTAACTTAGTGCATACTTAAAAAAATTTGTAGTGGGCATTAGAACCGATTGTATTTTTTAAAATAAATATGTGTTCTAAAAAATTAGTACACTTAAAAAAAGTGCTAAAAATTAGTACATACTTTTCATAAGCAGCAGTTGAATTTATTACTGAAAATTTTATACATGAACCGTATGCATGCATACATATTGCGCAAGTACTAAATAAAAGCTTAGTACTAATTAAAGTTTTTAAATTAATAGATTAGCAAATATTGGATAATTTTGAAATGTAGTGAAAATTTATAAACAATTAAACTTGTACTAAAACTTTTGTTTATTTAGAAAAGTTCTAAAAACTAACCCCCATATTCATAAAATCCTAAACGAATTTGAAATGTATTTTATTTCAATTTTCCATACAAAATTTTCCTAAAATGAATTTCAAATTCATTTTATTTTTTTATGAATATGGTTGTAAATGTATAATTTAGAAAAGATTGTGGAAAATAGTGTAGGCTGCTGCAAAAGTTTTTTTTATAATGTTCTGAAGAAGTACTAAAAATTAGTAATATTTAAAATTTTTTAAATAATTAACTAATCAATATTAGAGTATTTAGAAGTGTGCTTAAAATTTATAAAAAACAGTTGAAAATAGTGATAAGAATTAAATATGAAAATATGGCGAAAAGTTATAAGTGCTAAAAAATTAGTACTAATTTAAACTTCAGGATTTATTGATGTTAAGTCAATATCAAATGTTTTTTTTTAAAGATTATTTAACAAAATAAGCAATTAAAGATCTGAATAAGAATTGAGTACTAAAAATTTTATAATTTTTAAATTAGAAGTGAATGTTTGGAAATTAAAAGCAGATGTTTATAAATATTAGTATGCTAATTAGTGGTTTTTGTAGATCTTAAAATGTGGTACTAAATTTCGTATAAAAAGTATGTACAAATGTGATTAAAATAAAATATTGTGGCTCTTACATTTGTCTGAATTAGTTAAGTTCAAAAAAGATGATTAAAACTCTAATGCAGCCATGATTTAAAATTTTAGACCTTCGTTTTTTATTTATTTATATTTTCCTGAGTAATATGTTGTTTTTTTCACAACTAGTTCCATATTTTTTAAATTGAAACTAATTTCAGTGAGTATTTGTGAGTTGTTGTTATGCCTTTTTACACTTAACATTCATTTAATCAATTAACAAGGTTAATAACTAATTTTTTTTTGTATAATTTTGTTGTTTTTTTTTTTAATTCATTCAATACTAAATCACCAAAACGTGCATTAACTGAAATGTAGAAAATGCGATTCCCAAAATTTTCTGTCATACTAAATTTCTTTCAACGCACATTCAATATATTACGATTTTTAATTTCGAATAAAAAACATTTTTAGAACCTGTTGGAGTTTTAGAAACCAGGCATTGTTTATAAGTGTAAAACATAACCATTTGTCTACGACATAAAACAATTTGAGAGTCCCTGTTGTGAAACAACACATGAGCTCATAGTAAATATTTTTAAGCTTCTTCTGAAAACTTTAGCTTGAGTGTTTTATTTCATAATAAAGAACAAATATTTTTAATATTTTATTTAAGTGTTCCGTCTTTCACTAACAGTGTTAAAATTTTGTTACTCCTTAATTGTTTTCTGAGTCAAAATTCTAAATGGAAGTTTTTAATTCATTGTGCATCGTTTTTAATTAAACCATAAAGTAAATGATTAAAACTTCTTTCTAATTGCCAAAATAATGACTTCGGTGAGAGGGAAACCTTTAATTATATGTTCATTAAAATTATTGAGCAATTAATTACTTAAGTACTTAATTACACATTTTGAATTATAAAAAGTCTACAATGGGAAGCGCTGGAAAATGTTCAAAACTTTTGAATGTGATTTGCTTAAATAATTAAAAAAAAAATATACATTGGCAATAATTAAATTAAAAAGACAATGTGTTTTAAAGTCACTTTGTAAATAGCTCTGCAGATAACGTTTATGGTCTAAACAAAAAATATTATTTGCTTTTCTATAAGCAAGAGATACACCTTGCATTTTGTTAATTTTTTTTGTGGTGTATTCATTTGGCTGTTGGCTGTTTTAACAAAAATTAATTAACATTTATCTAAGGTACAACATACATATCTTATCAGCGCAATAAACACGTAAATATTATAAAATTTTTTGTGTGACAAAGTACATTTTATAATTTATTAGGCTTTTGTGAATATTTTTCCGTTTACTTAATACAGTACTTTTCCGATTTAACGAACCATCGGTTTAACGAATTCGGGATTTAACGAACTCATAAAAATTTTGAATTGAGTACCTTATATCACGAACACCGTAACTTTGTACCGTAATTTTGTACTCGATATAGCGAACAAATACAAAATTAGAGTCTTAAGTATAGAATGAGATGCAAATACAAAGATTTCCGCAAACAATATGCAAAAGCAATAGACATATAGAGAAAGGGGATTCCCCAACGATGTTCTGGCTGCGTTTTCTGTGTTTACTTTTGGATTTTTTAGCATTCTTGTACGATCGTTTGTGGTGTAAACATTAGATAACATGGAAAGCAGAAAAAGATTGTTATTAAAAGAAAAATTAAATATAGTGGATGACTATAAAAAAGGTGAGTGCGTGAGTGCAATGTGTGTTAAATATGGATTGGCCAAATCCGCTATATCCACAATTTTAAAATCAAAGGAAAATCTGTTAAAAAATGCGGAGATGACTACAAGTTCCTAAAATACAAAGAAAAATTAACAATTTTTTCCATTGAAGCCATTTAAAATAGATTTGTATTAGTAGTAGTTCTCAAAAAAATAAGCTTGAAAAATTATTATTTTTTTGTTAGATTAAAAATGAACTTTTTGTTTAGTTTTTCTTTGTTAACACGATTCTGATGCAAGATCTTAATACAAATTCATATGAATTGCATTTATTTTATTTATTACTCTGTTTATAATTAAAATAATAATAAAGGCATACTCCAAAAATTTTAGAGTTGTTATTTCCATAGCTTTTGAGTAAACAAACATTGTCATAAATAGTACTCGGTTTAACGAATTTTTTAATTTAACGAATAGGGCTGTTATTATATAGTTCGTTAAATCGAAAAACAACTGTATTAGTAAGACTGTGAGTTAGTGAGCGCCATAAATATTTGAAATTTCTTTTCAATGAAGTCAGAATAAGTAACATTTTCTCATATTTTCTAACAATAGACTGAAAATAGTATTATCTACAATATATAAAAAAATCAAGTTTCCTAGAAAAGTAAACTACCCTTCAGTACTAAATTTATATGCAAAACGTTTGAAGCACAATCGAAGAACCTAAATTCTGTTGTACCTTATTTTAAATATTAAATATTTAGTACAAAAAAAAATTACACATAACCTTTTTATTCAATTATGAAGGAAAAAATTTTTTTTTCTAAAAACTTCTTTTAAACGTTTTTAGTACTTTTACTGGACACATAACTTTTAGTACTATTTATTAGCACACTATTTTTCTACATTATGTCATCAAATATTTCTGCAGCACATCTTTTAGGCCATATTTTTTATAATAGCTATACATTTTTAGTATTATAATTTTTTAGTACAAAAAAATTCGTACAAACTTTTTGTATTTTTTCCATTTCTTTCATATTATACGAATGTAAAAGACAATATTTTCATTAATTTTTATACACTTTTATTATCATATTTTTTAGTACTAAAACCCAGTACCTTTCCATATTTGTTTGCTTTAACTAACAATATAAGACAAAATATACTCTATTTAAAATATATGTATTCAAGTTCTCTTTTCATTAAATATAAGTTTTAGCACCAAATTTTTTAAACTATTTCAAGATATCAACAATTTAAACAAAGATATTGAAGAAAACGTCAAACAAATTTTTAACAAATGTTAACTAAAAAAATTATTTTTAGTACTAAATTTTTTTTCCAAAAAAAATTTCATTTGAAAAAATATTAAATATTTCAGAAATGTTTTTCAAACCATATTTTATATACACAAACACATACATAAATATGTATGTATGTAGTATATAACTAGTCACTGGGATATTAAATTTTTAGTACTGAGATCTTATTATGAACTTTTAATATTTTTCATGTAATTTAAATTTAAAACTACCAAGAAAATGTTTTTAATTTTCCAAATTTAGTTTAGTACTAAATGAAAGCTCTATTTTCAATTAGCTATAATAAAAATTCTAAGCTAGCTCTCCGAGTTTGTCTTTAGTTAAACTATTCTGAGTTGAAATATTAAAAACCTTTTATGAAATGTTTGTACTAAATAATTAGTACCGGATTTCTTTTTTAGTACCCAGTACCTAAATTTTTTGTTTCAAAAATATAAATTCTGAGTTATGATCTCAGTAACTTGTTTCTTCTAAAATATGAATACATACATATCGATGGCTTAATATAAAAAGGCCCTAACTCAATTTTTTCGAAATCGTGTTTTTAATGTTTTCTGGGCGACAACGAGGATGGAGGAGGATGCAACTCCTTGAAGATCTTAGTACGTTACAGTTCAAAATCAAGGACTTATGGCAACTTTAAAAACTATTTCTGCATTTAAATGCTTTATTTTTTCTACAGTTTTTTGCTTCTCCTGTAAAATATTGAAAATTCGAGTTAGGACTTTTTTATATTAAGCCATCGATATATATATTTTTTAGTGCAAAGACATGACACCCTTTTAAAAAAAAATAAATAATGACATTCTTTTCATAAATTGTTACCGTGTACTAAATTTTAGCACTAAAACCAAATTTATTCAAGCTCAATGCCATAACCCTTAGTACTAAATTTTTATTTGAAATAGTAGATTTTAAACACAAAAAGGCTTAATTAAACTAAAATAATTATAAAAATTTCGCATAATTAATATTTTGTTAAAAAAATTTAAAATATTAAATATTTCAGTTCCTATTTCCGCAAAAGTGATACATTTTAAATAAAAGCTTACCTTTAGAAACCTTAATTTTGTTCAAAAAACAAATTTTGATAAAGTTTTTGTACTAAAATTTACGAGTAAAAACTTTAAGCTTTAACTTTTAGTACTAAATTTTTAATACAAAACTTGTCTGTGATTCCTTATTCCAAAAGATTTTTTGAACTTGTAATTTATTTAATCTATAAATTTTAGTACTTAATTTTGCTATTGATTCTTCTGTATGGTTTTAAAGACTTTCATTATAATAAAATATAAAAGTTTTAATTATCAAAATTATTTATTAAATGATTCATTAATCTTTGTTGCTTGTAGTAATTTCTTAACGAAAAGTATTTAGTAGCTAATTTGCTATAACTAATTTTAAGTTTGTGGCGTTAAATCACAAATTTCATTTGCATAAACAAACTCTTAACACTTAAGCTTTAGTACGAGATATAAGGCGTTTGTTATTCTAATCTAAATTTGTGATCATTAATTCTTAATGCTCGATTTTTTGCTATTAATATTTTCGTATTTTGTCTGCTTAATATTAGTACTAAATATTATTAAATTTTATTATTTTTACATTAAACTAAACGAAGAGAAAAACATTAGCAACTTTTAGCCATTGGTTTGGTACTAAACAATAAGCTTAAGCTCGTTACTGCTTTGTTTTTCGTATTAACTTTGTTGTTTAAGTTTTCAGAATTGAAGTTGGCACTAAATAAATTTAAACTCTGTATTAAATGGATTTTTAGTACTAAATAGTTTTAGCACTTGGCATATTTTTAGGGCCAATTTCACCAACTCTATTTAAATATCAATTCACATTTAAATGTCGATTTTCATTAATTTTTGTATGGAAAAATTACTTTAAATATGAATTGATATTTAAATAAGTTGGTGAAATTGGCTCTTAGTGCTAAATATGTTTTAAGTGCTAAATATATTTTTAGTACTAACTAGATTTTAAGAGGTAAATTAAGTTTTAGAGCTTGATTTTTATTCGCATGTACGTTTTCAAACTTTAAGTTGGTACTAAATAAATGTAGATTTGAGTAACAAACATATTTAGTACTACATATGTATATGTATTTTAGTACTTAATTGATTTTTAATATTAAATTTATTTTTAGTATTAAATTTATTTTTAGTACTAAATTAAGTTTTTAGTACTAAATTGGATTTTTAATACTAAATAAAAAAAATATATTTTCTATATTCTATACCATTACTTTAATATAGAAAGTCCCTAACTCATTACTTTTCTGAAGCAGAGATTTTTGCATTTTTCGATACATTAGATGTTCTTCTATCGAAATATGTATACACAAATTCGGGATTCTGATTTGATTTTTTGTTCAAGTAAAAAATCTTTTTTTTGTTAATTTTTTGTCGTTTTAAAATAATTTTTCTTTGCTGTAAATTTATAATGACATATATTTGTAATGTACTAAATTTTTACTGCTGTACTTGTAAAAAATATTGTCTTATAAGGCGGCTAGTTAAAGAAATATTCGTTAAGATTTTATCTTCTAAAGTCTTAATAAATCACAAATATTCTTTATGAATAAGGCAGTTAATGTTTAAATGACTTTTGTGTCTCAGCTGGTAAATTTTTCTAAGCAATTTTGCGATAAGTTATCTCAAAAGTGGTACTAAATCTAAGGGATTTTAAACTAGTTGATATAAACAATTATCAAAGGTACATAAATCAGCTCACTTTTAGCTAAAGAAATGGCATGCACAGAGAAAAATGTTTGTTTTCAACTAAAAATTTAATTGTTTCAAGAAAATTTGTAATTGTTTCAATAGATTCAAAGGAGTAAACTTAATCGATACTATTAATTTATTTACATTTCTTTACAATATTTTAATTGATATGACAAAATTTTTAATCAAAATTCAATTTATTTTGTGTCCAGGGCCAAGATAATGAAACCGAAGTTTTATGTAAATGAAAAGAAAGAAAATATTTAGTTTTTTCCCTGCAACCGCTTCTGGCACCTGAGCTGATCCTTAATTATATTTATAACTTTTAAAAAATTGATTTTAAAAAATATAAGTTTCTTTACTTTTTTATTTTAATATTTTTAAAAAAATTCAAGAAATTTCAATATTTTTTTTATAAATCGTTTTTTTTTTTTTGCAAAACCATTTTTATTTACCCATCGTTCTTTGGCTCTTCTTCTGTTGTTGTGTTTAACAAATGTTCGCAAATAATTTAAAAAAATGTTTATTTTCAAGGTTCAGACATAAAAAACACTTGTTCATGTTAATTTGCGTTAGAGGAATGGAATGTATTTGTTTTATTAACAAATTAACGTTTTAAAAAAAGCAAATACAACACGTCTGCTAAACAAAACAATATTCAATTATTGTTTTTTTTTTTTTTTTTTTTTTTGTAAAATATAAAACATCATCAATATACATAAAGAAGTATTTGTGCAAAATAAATATAAAAAAAATAATCATACATGCAATACGAAAAAAAATATTTTTTTGTATTTATTTTACTTTATGAAATCGCATGTCGCACGTACTTGTGCAACTTGTTTAAAGTACTCATGCAAAATGTTACAGTGGCTAGGAATGTGCATTTTCATAACAAAATTTATTTTTGCAGGTTGAAAAAAATAAGGTAATAGTGTTTCTTTCACAAAAAAAAAACAAATAGAAGAGATAAATTAATGTGCCAAATATTTAATCTAGACTTTTAATTTAAAATGCAACGGTATTGTCTTTTTCTTACACTTAAAAATAAATATTGTTAGCAGAGAAGAAAAAGAGTTATAAATTAATGTGTCAAATGTTTAATTAATTTAATTAGATTTTTAAGATCTTGAAGGTTCCATGTTCTAAAATGAAACCTTGTTGTCTGGTCACCATTTGATAACATGATTTCCTTCAGTGTCATACTTTAGTTGATACAACAACACAAAAGTTTAGCCCAAAAGCTTTGAATCAGTGCAGGCCAACGAGAGTAATGTATTCGTGTATGCTTCGAATACACGAGGTATTACAAAGGGAGTGTCGCATTTACACGAGGCGTTTTCAGTGGAGTTTAAAGTCACGATTTTGTAGTTGGATTAAATAATATCCAACTTTGGTGAGATAGGTGAGGCACTGTGATCTCAAGAGGAGTAAAAGGAACATATCGCTACCTTGATAGAGAAAGGCCGTAAGTCATTATTTATTTTGAAATCGAGAAGTTGGTCTTTTTCGATACATTATCTTTGGTATATTTCGGTAGAAGAACATCTAAAAATGTGAAATGAAAAATGCAAAAATATTGATAAAAAAAAATATGTAGGGGCCTTTCTATATTAGGGTAACGATATGTATATATCATGAAGTGGATTAATTTTAAACGCTTTCCTAAATCCGAGTAAATTCGTCATTATTGACGTGATGAAAATTAACATCCAAAACGCTTTAAAATCAGGTAACATGCACGGGTTCATTGCAGACTTATAAAAAATATTTATTTTTTATCTTAAGAAAAAACGTCTTGGAATCAGAAAATGAAATCAATTTTTTTTTTTAATTCCCGCACGTAACATGATCTCCAATGACATGCTAATGTAAAAATCATGCATGTTTTCCCTAAATCGGAAACAGTTCGTCATGACTTAAATCCATGATTCAACATTCAAAACTTTTTTCATGATTTTTTCCCGGGGAGCTTATCTAAATTGTTAGATAATAAAAATATTTTCAAAGAAAATCTACACCTATTTTTTTTTCTTAATTTTTGTAATTTGAAAAGTAATATTTCCATAGCAGCTGACAGTGAGTTAGAAAAAAAGTCAGGGGTAGTGACTCTGATAAGTTTTTATTTAAGTTTTCATCATTCGCAATAAAAATCTAAGAAAATTTAATTAAACAATGTTTTATAATTACTAAAAAAAAAATTCCTGTATTGTAGGCCTCCGATCGCACTTAAGGATTCTATACTTTATGATATTTCCCGATTCTCTGCACAGCCGGTCGCTAAGATATTCTCCTCTATGGCATTTGCCGTTATGGCGCCTATTACTTAAAATTCTCTGTAGAGACATACTTCGGCCTTATGCAAGGATTTTCTTCTCTAAGGCTTTTCCCGATACGCCCCCTGCTTTTAGAGATTCTCTGCATATGTGTTAAAGAATAATATTGGCTCTTAATGGGTTAACAAATTTTAAACAATTAAGTGTTTACTGATAGATATTTTCAAGAGCTTGTAAATAATATAAATATTGATGTGATATGTTCACAAAGTTAATTGAGGACTATTCACAGTTTCATATGAAGGAGGATTTTTTAATATAAAAAATTCTTTCCTTGGAATTCAATTATCTATCGCTTGAGATGGATAGGATTTTTTTGATTACTTGGAGGTGCTTTACTAAACTAGATATGAGCCCAGAGGGGGAGGGAGATATCAATCGAAATTTCAAAATATTTCAATATATGAAGTTTATATGAAAACATTTTTAAATTTCGCACGATATCGAATGCGCTAGTTCGCCTCTAGTATTTTAATGATTATCTAGGGTGCTTTGGCAAAAAAAAGAAAAAGAAACAATCTGTCTATTTGTGAAAGAAAAATTTTTATAAGTCTGAAGCTTAACTTGGTCCACTGTGCTTTATATGTTGTGTGATTGTAAGTCGAACTTTTGTAATGATAGTTGATGTTGCTGTTGTTGCTGGCTTTACTTCAACATTCAAACATTCCCATTAATCAACGAAGAAGATCTCTTATAGTACAGGCTAAAAAACGCACATACATACATAAGTACATATGTATGTGTGTAGGTATGTATATATGTATGTAATACAAATTAAAAAAAAAATTATTAAGAGTTTGCATATTACAGCAGCATTAACTGCAGCAGCAACACCAATAACAACAAGAAGAAATTATGTAAGAAAGTGAAATCCCTTTAAATTAAACCTGCGGTGATAGCCATAAGAAACAATTTTTTAATTAAAAAAAAAATAATGCTAAAAAGCTACACAAACATATTTTTTACTGCCTTGTTTTTTTTATCCACTTACTTTTGTTTGCTGTTAATGAAAAATATTTAATCCTTTTTTTGTTTTTAAATTAATTTCCAATGGTAAATATTCTGGCTTTGATTTTTAAGAATTTATTCTTTGACTTAAGTAAGGCTTGTTTGTTTTTGTAAATCTTCTGCTAGAACGTGTTATTTATATTATATGTATGTATTGTTGTTGTTGTTTTTTTATATACATAAATATGTATTTATTATTTTATTATCAATGCTTTGATTTTTTATTATTCCTATGCTTTGTTAAAATGTATATTTCTGCCGTCCGTTATTTAATTTTAAAATATTTTAACGTTTTTAAGTACGAACTCCAACTGAAACTGAAATTTCTTGCTCTGGCTTCAAAAAAATTCAACAGCGACGACACACAAACACACACACACACACACGCTTACTTACACGCTCATTTTAACAAAAAAGTAACAACAACAAAACACGGTTATACCCATACTTATACAAAAGCATTCAGTGTAAAATACAGGTAAGCAGCACCTCAAAATATTAAACCAACAAGCAAACAACAACAACAAAAATATACTCTTATTCTCCAAACGTGGTTACGTCTGCTATAAAATGCGATAAACAAACGTTATACAGTGGGGCGGATCGCAAAATAAATAAGTAACCTATAGAATTGACTAAACTGGTGTACCAAATATCAGAACACACTAATGCATACACACTTTTGGCTGTCACTTAACGTTGAATTCTATTTTCTACAGATTTGTCCGAACAGAACCAAAAAGGAATAACAAACTACACATATAGATTTTCGGTTGAACAGAAACCAAACCTCTGATTTAGAACAGAACAGCACGTACAAACTAATTCTGCCTAGTCTTACAAATTCTGTGGCAGCTCCTATTTCAGTAAAAATATTATGTGATTTTTTGTATTTATTATTTATTTATTTATACAAGCATACATACATACATACATACATACATACATACATACATACATACATACTTCTTCATACTCTGAACCAAAAAGGTACATAAATTCAACGAAAAAATTCGTTGATTCAACGAATTTATTCCTTATTTTTCACCTAAGGAACATGTTCATTGAATTCAACGTATGCCAATCATGCTTGTTTGATTCAACTTACCAGTTCGTTGAAGTTAAGAATCCATACGTTGAAATATTACGTAAATTCATTAAAACTATATATTTGTACTTTGAATTTAATGAAATAGTTCCTTGAATTTAAGGAATCTATTCCTTGACCAATGAATGCATTCATTGATTTTTATGAATATATTCCTTGAATCAACGTACACAAACTTTGAATTTAATGAAATAGTTCCTGGAATTTAAGGAACCTATTCATTGACCCAATGAACGCATTCATTGATTTTAATCAATTCATTCCTTGACCCAATGCACCTACCTATACATTCAAAATTTCATTTTAATAAATATAATAATAGACAAGTTCATATTAAATTGAGTATTTTATTTAAAATTTCCTATAATAAGAAATAATTTACATTTGTATATGTATATATGTAAGTATGTATTTACATAAAAAAATTTGCTTATGATAGTATCATAGTCTACTAAATTATTACTGCCTTATTTATAAAAATTATTAAAGGTTTATAAAGGGTTAATATCGAACCGTTCTGGCCAGTTAAAAAAAACTCCTTCACGCCAAAGTCCTTGTTAATCTGAAATATCGTTATAAATATTTATTTTGCAATAAATACTAAAGTATAAAACACTACAGATTTGTATACTCGCATATCGCAATCTACTCGATTTCTTATTACCCGGGCCATCTTTTAAAAACTTCGGCTAATGTGGAAGCTTGGTTTACTTCTTTAATTCTGGAATTGCTACATGCCTGCCAAGTTCTATTGAATTCCTCTGCACTCGAATTGTCATATCTGAGGCTTCTAATGCAAATCACTGCGTTGGTTCCGAATCTTCAAAATTAACATAAATAAATATGTATAGTATGTATATGTATAAAATCATACTATCTAAATAGCATCCAAACTAATTACTTACATAAAACTTGAGAATTGGAACCAATAATGTCAGAAGAATGTGTTCTTGATATTCGGGATATTATATAACTATATTTCTTTTTGCAATGAAAATTAATTATAATCACTTCTTAATTATTAACTTACTTTTTGGCACTTTTTTATTTCAAACTTTCTTCTTCAATTTGCACACAAACTTATTTGTTAAACGAAGAACAACAACTGATTGCTTTGTGTTTATTTTTTCTTTTTAATACGTTTTTCTCCGTTATAAAACAAGGAACTTGTACGTTGAATTGAGCCAAGTATAACAAAAATTCAAATGGTGGTTCCTTGAATCAAAGTACTCGTTCATTGAATAAAACATATTCTTCTTGCTCTTGAAGTCAAATTCAACGTACATTACTTAAAATCAAAGAACGGGTTCCTTGAATCAAAGTACACTTTCCTGAAAATTATTAAACTTTTTTCTTTTATTTATATAAGAAAGAACGTGTTCCTTAAATTGAACGTATTATACGTTAAATCAATAAACTAGCTCGTTGTTGAATTCAACGAATAATATCAAGGAATGGTTTCAACGTTCAGTTCATATCTACATAAAATTTTACGCTGAATTTCAAGGAATATTTTTTTTTGAACCAACGTATAGTACTTTGAATTTCAATGAATTTAAATCAATGAATGCGAGTTCGTTGAATTTATGTAAAACTGTTTTTTCAGTGTACCTAAGTATATTACCTTTTATATTTCCATTGAACCCACTGTTTCGATCTTAAACAAAAGAGTCATCTTGCATTAATACTCCAAATCTCAAGTTTTCTCTCACATACTTTTGAATAGAAGTGCATTTTTTCAAGGTATGGACATGCATACATACTTACATACATACCCTGCAGAAAGTGCGAATAGTGAAAATGTACTGAGTCGCTTTTGACTTTGTCACCAGTACTACTCTACAATTATTCCCCATACAATACTTTATGCTATAGACATTTAGCATGTGCTTGAAAATCTAACACTAAAACAATTGACTAGGTAGTGAATTCATAGTTCTTATGGGAACATGGAGACATACCAACCAGAAATTTACTGGTACATTTCTATACCTTACGTACATACAAATTTATGTATATTGACAAGTTGTTGCAAAATCCACCAGAAATACACCACATCTGTTTTCTCTATTTCTTTTATACTGACGAATAGAAGAGAAATTGTAGACAATGTAACTACTACTAGAATTTTAGTGTTGACATAGAGACACTTAGCCCCAGTCTGACTGCAGGGTATTTATACGTATAAAAAAATATACATACAAACCAACACATACCTGAATATTAAAAAAAAATACAAGTAAATGCTCTTATTCACATACATACATATGTACATACTTACTTTTTTGAATGTTTTATTGGCTCCACATTGTTGTTGGTTCGGTGTGGTTTTATTGGAAACCTTATTAAAACCCCTGTGCCCAAAAACAAACACCCTGCCAACAACATCAACTGAGCATTCCAGCTACACACATACTCTAGCAAACAGAAAAGCTTACAAAACCAGTTCCCCAAAACAACAACAACAAAACAATTTTATTTTTACACCTCAAATCTCTGCATTATCAATCCAGCCAATATCAAAAGCAATGATAAAAATCCAAAACTCAATTGAACTCAATTCTCTTTAATTCTTATTAAGCCAGTGTTGTCGACTGCGGTGTGTTTATTCCAATATTGCACATATAACAAATATGTACATATGTATTACATAATAAATAAATTCGGTGAAGTGCGACTTTGACTCGCGCACGAAGGGTTCCGTACGGACACTACACATGTAATTCAATACGAACTTTAGCCTATATAATAAATAGTTTTTTTTGGGGTTTTTTCGGTCTTGAGCATTTTTTAGTTTTGGATTTTTTTTTTGTTTTGGCGATTTTTTTAAATTTTAGCTTTTTTTTAATTTTGGCACTTTTTTCTCGTTTTGTCGATTTTGTCCGTTTTTGGCGTTTTTTTCACTTTGAGGATTTCTTTCATTTAGGCGAGTTTGGGCGCCTTTTTCGCGTTTTAGCGATTTTTTTTATTTTGGCGACTTTTTTCGGCTTGTGGCGTTCTTTTCATTTTGGCGATTTTTTCGTTATGTCGATTTTTTCGGTGTTGCCGATTTATTTCAGTGTTAGATTTTTTTCAATTTGGTGCTTTTTTTGGTTTTGGCGATTTTTTTTGGTTTTTGGCGATTTTTTTTTTGTTTGGCGATTTTATAATTTTCGAATTTTTTAATTTTTACCGTTTTTGAAAATTTCAAGGGTTTGCCTCTTACGGTTTCCAAGGTTTAGCAAATTGTCAAAATTACATAGTCAAAATTGCTTTAACTGATGGAACACCCTTTAATTTAAATTTTTTCAAATTGTTGTAGTCTGTATAAAAATGCACTAATTTTACAAATTTCAACATATTTCGTTGCTCGTTTTGAAACATCCTTTAATTTTTATCTCTTTTTAACTTTGTTGTTGTAGCGGCCAAGGTTCCATATACGCTGTCTAAACTTCAGGTCCGTAGCTCTTACGGTTCCTGAGAAAACAGCCTGTGACAGACAGACGGACAGCGTAGCGAAAACAATAGGGTTCCTTTTCACCTTTGTTGTACGGAACCCTAAAAATAAATTAAGGGCCTTATTTTGTAAAATGCAACGCTTAGCGTTGACAAATTTTACATGTTTTTTGTTTTTGTAATTAAATTTTTTGAGTTTTACAAAATTAGGACTTGTTTTTTTAGAATACGGCCTATCATTTAAAAAAAAAAATTCAAAATTTTTGGCGACAAGTTCAAAAGTTGCATTCGTAGCCTAAAATTGATAAATCGACTTAACCAATTTTTAGCGATAGAGATTTAGCTTTAGCGAGTTACAGAATACGGGGGCAGAACAAATTATGCTGCTGCGTTCCTGAAGGTTCTGGAAGAATGTTTCAATTAATTGTATGTTATTTTAACGCTTATTTTTATTTAGTTACATTGATAACTCTGTTTAAAAAATTACAGGTATTTGGAAAAAGTGTATTATTAATCTCTCTTTTTAATTTAATTTAATTTATTTTTTTTTTTGGTAAATCAACATCGAATCAATTGATTTGTTCTCTCTATGATCACGAAATGTAAAAACTCTTTATTGATTTCAAATATTTTTAAAAGAGACAACAGTTAGTTGCTCTCATTTCAATACACTTTTCACCATTAATTCACCTGCTTTAATTTTTTTTTCTATAATTATGACATTGACTATTTTTATAATGATGATGAGCTATTAATATATGTACATATCGTTACCTTAATATAGAAAGGCCCTAATTCATTATTTTTTTATATCGATTTTTTTTTATTTCGAATCGAGAACATCTAATCATGTTAATGTATCGAAAAATTCAAAAATTTCGATTTCAATAAAATAATTATTTGGCGCCTTTCTATATTAAGGTAACGATATGTACATAATATGGTTCCGTGTTGTTGTTTCTCTATATTTATAAGTTTTTGTTTTCTAGTTTACTGGTGTTTCTACAGGGTGTTCAAAAAGTCAGTTTTATCTTAAAATTTATGTTTTGACTTCGTAGCGCAATATGAAGTTCTTTGTTCGTCCACGCAATTCTCCATTTTAAAAGGAATCACAAAGAAATTTATGCCCTTTTAACCGACTTCAAAGCAAAAAAAAAAAAAAAAAAAAGGAGGAGGTTAACAATTCGACTTGTTTTTAGGTGTGCATCTTCATAACTCAGTACATTTTGGACCGATTGTAAAATTTTTTCTATTGTCTAAGAGGATATAGCTTCCCAATAGTCCCATTGTAAAAAAGTGGGTGAAGACAAGCCAACAATTCTTTTTATATAAGTTTATGGTATTCTACTTATTTGATTGCTGCGAAACCTATAAAACACCTTTGGTTCTTGTAATTACACAATTTTAAAGTTGAAAAAATGGGCGGGGTTACGCCCATTAAAATTTATTATAATATTTTTCGCAGTTCTACTTAACCGATTTTTACGAAACTTACCATACACCTTGAGCTCTAAAATAGACACAATTATCCTTTTAAAAATATGGGCGGAGTCACGCCCATAAAAATATAATATTTTATTTTAAGTGGTTCTACTTTACCGATTTTTACCAGACTTAACATGCACCCTGAGCTCTGAAAAATACAAAATCTTGCATTTAAAAAATGGTCGGTTTTTTTTTTTGGAAAAAGAATTATTGTAAATCAGAAATGGAGACGATCAAATAATCAGCCAGTAAATACAAAAATTTATACATATTTTTTATTTCATTCTTAAATAATCACATAGAAATCGGCAACACTGGCTATATGAGTTGATTTGATCATCTCCAGGCATTTTACACCACTCTGACGACATCGTGAGACAAACCGTTAATATTCAATCGCTCCACTAAAAACAAACTTTCTTTGGAGACACCCTGTACATTTATATACATTTTGGTAGTAGTTGTTACTTATTTGTTGTGTTTGTTTTTCTTCTCTGTGATAAGTCTACTTCAATTGTTACATTATTTTTCTGTATTCAGTTCATTTGTGTTCGATTTATCATAAGTATTGTGTGTATTTTTTATTAATGAAAATTTGTTTGCAGTTGTTTTTGTTGTTTACTTTGTTTGCAGTTGTGTTTTTGTGTTAAGTAAATTCAACAACGAAAGAGAAGAAAATCATTTTAAAAGATGTCACAATTGTGAGAGAATTTCATTGTTTATGTTGAAGTTTATCTAAAAAAAATATTATTACCTACACTGGTTTGTTGTTGCTCTTAATGAGTTATCACACGTATAATTCAAAGTGAAATTTCTCATGGAAAAAAAATATTTGTGCAATGCATTCGTAACAGCTTGACAAAAATTAAAACTGTGTGTTCATAATATTTGTTTAAGAATTTCAAATATGTATGTAAGTATGAATATTTACTTATGCATTTTTTATAAACAGTAGCCCAATTCACAATCTTGTGCAAATGGTCTTGCATCGTTGCATGTGCAAAATGGTATAGTATATTGATACTCACCACTAGGAATTGTTAAGTGGTGAGTATCAATATACTATAGCCCATTTCACAAATTTGTGCAAATAGTCTTGCATCGTAGCATGTGCAAAATGGTTAGTATATTTATACTTACCACTTAAAAATTCTTAATTCTTAGTGGTGAGCATCAATATACTATACCATTTTGCACATGCAACGATGCAAGACCATTTGCACAAGATTGTGAATTGGGCTAGTAAAAATAAAGTGTTAAAATAAAACTATGGCCATCGTGAGAAATGAAGTGATGAAATAAATTATTGTATTGTATACATACATACATATGCATGTATGTATGTATGTACATATCTACATGCATTTATGTTTGTATTGGTGTACATACAAACTGTCAATATTTATTTTATTTTGAGCTTTAATAGAAATTGGAAAAAAAGATGTGCTTAAAATTAAAATGTGAAAAATGCAATATAAAGAAATTATGTAATGAATTAAACCATTGAGGGACGTTGTGTAAGTACATATCACTCATTTACTTGAAAAACGTCATAACTAAAACAAAATGTTATACAGAAAAGAAGTTTAAAGCTTTCAATTCACACAGAACTTAATGGTAAAAGAAATTCGCTTAAGTGCAGTTTAGTGAAACACCTAAAAATGTAATGAAATAAAATCTTGAAATTAGATTTTTTTCTTAAAAATTTTAATTCATTTAATAATTTTATTAAAAAAGTATAAATTAATTAAAAATGTAAATTCCAAAACTTTTGGCTTTTTCGAAACTAAGCCTGATACTTCCTCTATATCCACAGTTCGCAAATGGGTTGTCCACGGACCCTTGGACTTCAACTATCATTAACTGAATCTAAATTATTTTGAACTGTATAATGCTTATTATTGAAGGTGTTTAACTTTTTTAAAGTTTTGTTTTTTAATATTTTAAGGGGCATGGTCATGTCCTATTTAATAAAATAAGTATCCGCCCACTTTTCTTAATTCAACATCGCATCGTTTTCAGAGCTCAAAATGTGAGCCAAGTGTCATAAAAATCTCCCAAATAGAAAGAAGCACATGAAATATAATAATAATCTTTAATAGGCATGGCCACTCCCACTTATTAAAGCACAAGATTATTTTATTCTAAAAGCTGAAACTCTTTGCCAAGTTTCGTGAGAATCGGATAAATATAATTACATATAAATTAATACTAATCTTTCACGGGGTGTCCACCGCCCACTTTGTTAAACATTAAGTACTTTTTGGAGCTCAAAGTGTGTGACAATTTTTGTAGAAATCGATAGAATAGAAGTACGTGAAATATAATATTCGATTTGTTTTTTTGAATGCGAGATAGGTCTTTTTTAATGCTCATCGTGTGAAAATCAGTAAAGTAGAAGCACGTCAAATATAATATTAAAATTAAATGGGCGTAGCTCCGCCCACTTTCTCAAATGAAATATTGTGTTTTTTAAATGTTCAAAGTGTATGCCAAGTTTCGTAAAAATATCTTGAGCATCAGTGCGTTAAATATACTATTAAATTTTAATGGGCGTGGTCCGCCCACTTTTTTGTATGCAAGATTCTGTAGTTTTTAAAGCTTAGAATAAGTGCAAAGTGAAATATAATTTTAAGTTTTAGTGGGTGTGGTTCCGCCCATTTTTACAACTTCTAGATTGTGTCGTTACGAGAGCCCAATGTGTTGGGTAAGTTTTTTTTGGCAATGGTATAAGTAAAATATGTATCATATGGGACAAAATGGAAGCTATATTCTATCAGACAAAACATTTTTTTTAAATCGTTCTAATAAATGCCCGAGTTGTGAAGTAGGTTAGGTTAGGTTAGGAAGGAAGGGTGGTGCTATAACGCACCTCCACTCGGATACCCAGTGATGTACATTTGTGTTGTGAAGTGACAAACACACTCAAAAAAACAGTCGAATTGATAACCTCCAGTACAATAAAGCCAAGCTAAGCTACTATTCCATATTGCCACAGATATAAATAGAATAAGGACCTCTACTTCGAGATACATGTGAGCGAAAAACGACTGCCTATACGACTGACATACATACATAAATCTTTACCTTAATATAGGAATTCCCTAACTCATTATTTTTTTTAAATCGAGTTTTTTATAAATTTCGCTGGCAGAACTTCTAATGTATTGAAAAATTCCGATTTAAAAAAAAGTAATGATTTAGGACCTTTGTATATGATAGAGCAAGAGTGATTAATGATAAAGCACCTTTTGAAAAAAAAATTCTTCCAATTCAAAGAATATATTATTTTATGACAAAAAGTGCATTTTATTTATACACATATGAACTTTCAATTCCTATTTCGCCGTCATTGACAAACGATGGCTTCATTACAGTATCCCTTCTTCATATTTGTTCTTTGCAGAAATAACAATCTATTAATTAATCAGTGACAGACAATACGTAATGAGAATGTCAAAAACCAATTTTTCGATTTATTTTTTCCAGCAAAGCTATTTTTACTATTAAACTGGAAGAGAGAAAAAATAATTTAACAGAAAAAGTGTAGGAGTTTGAGTCTAAATAAGATAAATGAATCGTTTTTTGCTTAGTGATTGCTTAAAAACAAACTTAATTTCCATAAATGGATGAAGGAAAATATATATAAACTATACACGCCCAGAGGGGTGCCACACATGTCTCTCTTTTACTAAACAACGAAGTTAAAAAACTAAAAATATTAAAATATTCTTTTTAGAAAAACCTAATTTTAGTTCATTAAAGTCGTCTGATTTGAAAACAATTTTCATAGAATTATATTTATGGGGTAACTAATTAACTAAACGTGTGATTATGAATATTTATTTGTACAGCTGCTTCAAAACCAAACAATTGCTTTCATGAATATTATTCATTAAATATTTGTGCTTAAATATTAGAACACTTAATTACTGTTTAGCAAACATAAGAAAATATTTATGAACATAATGTGTGTTTGCATGTAAATTAATTACTCATTGCAATTAAATATTAAAACTTTTTAATTTACAAAACTAATGAAAGAAAACAAATAAACTTTTAGATTTTTTTAATGAAAAATTTCATTTGTGGCGTCGTTTGAATAGTGCAGACGGTAACGACGATGCAACTCACTTTGACGACTCAATATTCGCATTATTGATTGTTGCAAAGTCGACGCTCCACTGCTTCATAGTGACTCATTTCGCGAAAAGGCCAATTCTAAGAGAAAAAATGTCACCGATTTTAGAAAATTCCTATTCGGATAAAACAAAGTGATACAAAATGTGCTTTGAAGAGCAAGTTAAAATTCAAGATTTTACAGAAAATGTTTGCATTTTAAGTGCATATAAATTTTTTGGTTTTATATGCGTACATATCGTTAGCTAAAATGCTAAAAGGTGTAACTAACAAAAATATAATATTACAGGAAAAGCAAAAACAAAAAACTAAACAAACTTGTAGTTAAGTCCCCTTATTTTCTGTTAATAAAGGCGTCATTTGTGATCGCAGAACTGTAAAAGTTTGTCAAGACATGTAGTTTAATGGCATTAATACGAGTATTTAGACTGCACTAGTTCAACAATGTAACAAGAGGGGGATAAACCTAATTCGAGTACTCTGAATCCAGTAGTGTCAACCATTTTTTTGATTAGCTCCTTTTTAAAAAATTATTAAGCTTGAAAACTTGGTTAAAAATATCTAAAAAAATCAAAATTTTTTCCATTTTTCTACCATTTATCCATTTTTATATCGACTAAAAGAACATATCGCTCATTTACTTCAGTGCCGTCACATCTAAAAAAAAACAGTTTTTCAGAAAACGCGTTTTAAGTCTTCAAATTGTATATCTCAGGAGGTAATAGTACAAGTTATTTTTATGAAATTTTTAACAAAAATCAAATACGAAATGCTGCATTATTCTGATTTATTAACTCAAAAAACTAATTTTTTGTGTTATGACACTGTTGAAGTAAATGAACGATGTTATGGATGAAAATGCGTCTTAAAGAAATTAAAAAAAAATTACAAAAAAATATATATGTATTAAAAAATTACCCAAATTAAAAAAAAAATTGCTATTTTTTTTAATTTTTTTCCATGTTCATTAATAAATGTTCTTTTCTTCAATCGATATATATCGATATAAAGTTTAATAAACGGTAGAAAAATGTTGCCGATTGGAGGACAGTGTAATCAATCAAAAATTCGATTTTGAATTTTCACGCCTTTTTGCATTTTAGCTAACGATACGTATGTTTGTATATATTTTTTGATAATTTTTTTTGCTCAACAATTTTTCCCCTTAGCTATTAAATATGTAAATGGGAAAAATTATTTTCACAACTTTTCTGCAGAATAAAAAATTAGTAACATAATTCTGCAAAAAAAAACCGACTTCAATCCAAAGATCTGATAAAACATTTTTGAAAATAATTTATGGGATATAAAACTAAATTTTAGTGGGCGTACCTCCGCACATTTTTTCAATGCAAGAATTTATGTTTTTTAGAGCTCAGGATGTGTGTGTATAAGTTTTGTAAAAATCGGTAAAGTAGAACTACTTAAAATAAAATATTAAACTTTAATGGACTCGCCCATTTCTCAAATGGAAGATTTGCATTGTTTCGCAAAAATCGGTTAAATAAAACCACGAGAAATATAATAATAAGTTTAAATAGACGTAGCCCCGCCCATTTTTTCAACTTTAAAATTGTATAGTTGCTAGAACCAAAGGTGTTGGCTAGGTTTCGCAGCAATAAAATAAGTCGTATATTACAAAATCAAATAAAAAAAATGGGGAGGACACGCCCACAATTTTTTTTGCAATAGGACCAATGGGAAGCTATACCTTCTCGGTCAAAAAAATAATTTTTGCAATCGGTGTAATATGAACCGAGTTCTGAAGTAACAATGTCAAAAAAAAAATACAGACGAATTGATGATAAAAAAATAAAAATTAAAAATAAAACGATAAAAGTTAAATTTTTTGATAATTTTTAAACAAATTTTCTAAACGATCAGACTTTTCTTCTAATCAGGGTTGTATTTTTACAAAATCAAGTACATTATAAACAAATTGACAAGTTGTCTGTTTCGACGGCGATGTAGCGCCGTTCGTCTTAAAGCAGCTCTAAATTTTGCATATGATTATCTTAATGAAATTATTTTGTGTTGGCCATGTCTAAAAACTTTCTCTTATATAAATCGATTACTTCTCTTATATAAATTGATTACTTTAATCACCTGCATGAAACTGTCACCGCAAGCCAACGACTAATGTAGGCATGTTTATTCTGAACAGCTGTTTGCTTTCTATTTGTGTTATTAATTTGATGTGAAAACGAAATATCATTTTACGTTAGATTTTTTGACAGCCGAAACAAATGACGTTAAATTTCTTTCCCCTAAAATTTTATAAAAATCTTTCTTTATATGTATTTGTAATAATAGTCTGGGCTACTCAGAATGGCTTTTATTATAAATTCAATATTTGCAAACTTTATTTTTGTCATAAGACTTTTTATTTTAGTTTTCCAATAAAACACGATATTTTACAAAATTTTTAATTAATTTTTTTAAGTTCGGCAAAGCAAACACAGAAAAAATTATTCCCAAAAAATTTTTAAACAAATATTTGTTTGAAATCAAACTTAGTTTGAGTAAATATTCTGTACTGTTCCACTAAATTAATTTGTAACAAAACACTGTATAGAGAAGAAACAGGCCACGACGTTTGTCGGCTGCTTTTCGGCATTTACATGTATACAACACGATCAATCAAAATAAACAACAACAACCGCACAACAGCACGTTGTTCCTATCAACAGGCAAGATAATCACCAACACATTGAAATAACATTTTCTCTCAGCAGAACTGTGATTAATTTAAATTTTTACAAAATTTTTATCAGAATTTACAAAATTATTTGTAGGACCGCATTCAAATAAAATATTTACTGATTCAACGAATTTGGTTACTGAAAATGAAATTTAGTTTTTTCTGTGAAGCTCAACAGTGTTTCGTTGATAACTTTTTTTTTCTATTAAAGTTTCATTTTTATACTCATTCTTGTCATTTATTTTGCTTCATTGTGTTTTTATCAAACGTTTAATAATTTAACACAAACTTGCTGTAGAATTGCATAGACCTTATTGATGGACCTTGGCAAAAAATATTTTAATATAAATACTTGTATAAATGAAAAAAAAAATATATTCTTAAACCTAATTTCTCCCCAAAAATTCTTTGGCATTTTTTTCTAAGACGAAAATAGAAATCTTATGTCAAGGGTGTTCTTAAATCTCATGGTAACCTTCAGTTTTTCTATAAATTAAAATAGAAACCACATGCAACGAAATAAATTTCCCAAAAATAAAACCAAATTAATAGTGGAAAAAATACATGGAAAAAATTACCTTGAGTCTTACAAACGTATAACAAAGAAAATAATAATTTAATTGAACAAAAAAAAAAAAAATAAGAACAACATTTTTGGATAAGCAACTTAAATTATACACTCCCTTGTTGCAGTTCACAAATGGAACAATGAAAAATCATCAATTAACAATTGTTACGGGAAATCCATTTTCCTCAAAGGGAAACAAGCATTGTTTCCTTCTTCATAATACACCTTTTAATTGAAATTCATTTCACCTCTTACAAATAAGCAAATTTTTTTGTATATTTGTTGTCATTTTTGTACAATCGCATGATAAAGTATAATAAAATAATTTTTTGTATTTTTACTTACTTATATATAACAATATTCAAATAACACATATTTATAATGAAAAAAAAATCCCCTGGTTTAAATAGCAGAAAATGTATATAACGCTCATTTATTTGAACAACGTCGTAACTAAAAAATCGCGCAATTAATTTTGAGTGAAAAATGAAATGATTGCATGCATGTAAGCGGAAAACTGGAAAAAACCATTTTTTGTAAAATTATTATTTTTCTAGTTATAGCATTGTTCAAATAAATGGAGGATATGTCTTCACAAAAAATAAGGGTGAAACATATTAAAGGATACATTTAAAGCAACTGCTTTGATGTCCTTGAAGAACATAACAAAACTATTAAAAAGAAAAGAATTTCCTGGGAAAATATTTGCAAAAAAATTCGCCTTTTTTAGCAAAATAATTTTTTTAAGACATTAAGCTTTTATGAAACGAGTTTCTTCATTTTAATACTGAAAGAAGATTTTTAAAGGAAATCAAGTTTCTGAAGAAAACATATTTTAAAAAAACAGCCCTCAACATACTTTTCTGACAATAGTGCCTTTTTACAAAAAGTATAATTTTTTCCGCTGAAGTGACTGTTTGAAAAAAATTTATTAAAAAAAATAAAAACGGAAGACAGAAAAAGGATATTCATTTCAGAGATATCGTTTTTTTTTCTAATAACTTCAAAACTCTTCGTCAAATCAATTTTATATATTCACGGATTTTTAGAGAGTTAAAAAGTGCATCGCATGCCTAAAATTTTACCAAAAACCATACCTAAGAGTAAACGTCAATCAATTTGCATATATTTTTAAAGTATTTTTTATGAAATGATTCCTTTTAAAAAATGCACCCTGTTAAGAAAAGTAGTCGGAATCTTTAAGAAAAACACCTCTTCTAGAAAAGAACCTCTTCAACAGAAGTATCTCTTCAAGCAAAGTACCTCTTCTAGAAAAGAACCTCTTCAACAGAAGTATCTCTCCAAGAAACGTACCTCTTCAATAAAAGTACCTTTTCAAGAAAAGTACCTTTTCAAGAAAAGTACCTTTTCAAGAAAAGTACCTTTTCAAGAAAAGTACCTTTTCAAGAAAAGTACCTTTTCAAGAAAAGTACCTTTTCAAGAAAAGTACCTTTTCAAGAAAAGTACCTTTGCAAGAAAAGTACCTTTTCAAGAAAAGTACCTTTTCAAGAAAAGTACCTTTTCAAGAAAATTACCATTTCAAGAAAAGTACCTTTTCAAGAAAAATACCTTATCAAGAAAAGTACATTTTGAAAAAAAGTGCCTTGTAAAGAAAAGTAGCTTTTCATTAAAACTACCATTTCATTAAACAAAGTACATTTTCTATGTCAGCACCTTTTCAAGAAAAGTACCTTTTCATTAAAAGTACCTTTTATATATACATAAGTACCTTTTCAAGAAAAGTATTTCCGTTAAAAAATACCTTGGAAAAGTATCTTTCAAAGATAAGTTTTCCCAAGAAAAGTACCTTTCATATGTGTGCAAAAATAAAGTACCATTTCGTTTTTTTTTTATTTGCACAGTAGATATCAGCAATTTGTTTTATACAAATTGCACAATTTTTTAATGTTAATAAAATCTGAAACGTGTAATTTATAAAAAAAATCAATTTGATCTAGGATGATATTTATTCACTTCTTTTTTTTTCCTGACATCTGGTTCATTAAAAAGTTATTCATCATTTCAACGGCAGACAGTTAAAGGGGCGGACAGACAGACATGTGCAAACAAAAAAACAAACACATGTCGGCATGAAGTTTTCAAAAATCTATCACCACTCAAATCTTCAACAATCATTTTCTTTTCTTTTGTTTTTTAACAAAGAAAAAGAAAATAGATCGGAATGAACCAAAGAACTCCCACCCCATCCCCTTTGTTTTGACTGACGAGCTATTTTAAAGTTCAACATGATGAATTGTTTGTCCTATTTCAAATCTTTTGCTGTTGTAAAAAAGTTTAATTTTAATTTTTCATCAAGTGGAAAGAAGGAAAGATTTGTGAAGAGTTCTGAAAAAAGAAAACTTCTTAAAACATGAAAACTATTTGCGCAATGATGAAATAAATGGTGGCGGCGGCGTCATCGGCAATGTGTTTCATTTCAAAAATGCATTATTTTTTTTTATTTAACCCACCCACCTCCGCGCTAACTCATACCAATTATTATTATTTTTTGTCTATACGCTTGAGATTTTTTTTCTCGTGTGTCTGTACATATTTTGTCATCAATATTCTTACTTTTTTTATTTTATTACATTTATGACATTTTCCCTGTAATCACATGTTGTCACGCTATTTTTACTCTCATATAGACACACATACATACATACATACATACAAGCGTACATACTTTGTATATAACATAAACTTAATAAAATTTTGGGAAAATGTTTATAAAAATAATATTTTTGTGACAGGTTTGTCAGATGTTTTTTTTTTTTTTTTGTAATATTATTTTTTTGTTTTGTGTTATTTTGTAAGCATCATCATGAACTGAACGAACATGTGTGACGAAATGAAATTCAATTTTTGTTTTAATTTTTTGAGGAAGTTTAAAACATATTATTATTCATAGCGATATTTTTAAAATAAATTCAGATTAGAGATGGATGAGATCAAGGTATATTCATCCGCTGACGGCACTAAGTAAGGTGACTACTACTCTGGTGTTAAGACAAGTCTCAAATTTTGTGAGTCCTAGTTTACACTATGCAAGTCTTATTGCTAAGCTGATTAGACGAAGGGAAAAGAAACCTTTCTTTTCTATTCCCCTCGTCCCTATCTCCTATCAAACAAATCAGCTTACTAATAAGACTTGCACAGTGAAAATTAGGACTGAGCATGAATACAGGCCTAAAGATATGCTCTTTAAGATTAACATTTGTTAACGCACTAATAATCCCAAATTACTACTTTACTTATTCAGTAAAATATTTTTTTTTTATTAACAATAAATTGAAATTGATTATTGAAGGTGCTGTGGCATTCCACTATTGCCAATGCAGATCATCAGGGGACATTTACCCAAAAATTTCTTAGAGTTATTGTATTAAAATTTCATTTAAACAAATGAGAAGTTCAACTAATATCAAAGTTGAAATAAGAACTCAATAATCAACATGTATTTTAGTTTCTTAATATACCGTTACTATTTACATTGGCTGACTTTTTTCCCCAGCTCGAATTGTAGTTGTAAGAAGTATGCAAAAAAATAACTGTTAAAAACAACAACAGCTATCCATTGCTTTAGCAAGAATAGAGTGTTGCCACACAAGTATTTTTTACCAGTTGCAGTCAAGTTAATAATTAATATTTTTTTGGAAATTGTTTCAAATCAAGTTTGCATTTTGGCGATTTCTTTTCGGGTTAATGCGGTTTGGTTAGTTTATCGGCGATCTTTTTGCTGATGTTGGTGATTTTTTTATGCATATGAGCGATTTATTTAATTTTTGGTGATATTTTTTATTTAAGCGTATTTTCATTTTGTAGATTTTTCGTTTCGGCAATTTTGAGTTTTGGGATTTTTAGTTTTAGAGTTTTTGAAAATTTCAAGTTTGCCTCTTACGGTTTCCAAGATACAGCAAAGTTGTTAAAATAACATGGTCAAAATTACACTAACTGATAGAATTTAATATTATTTTTTTTTTAATTTCAGTGTTTGTGTAGTTTGCATAAAAATACACCAACTTTGAACATTTCAAGTGTCGATATCAAATTGTTTGTATATTACATTAGGATTTCAACATGTTTCGTTGCTCGCTTTAGAAGAGCCTTTAATTTTAAGGTGTTATATATTTGTTGTTGTAGCGGCCAAAGTTTTCTGTGAAAATTTCGGGCCCTTACCCCTTACATTTCTCGAAAAAACAGACTGTGACGTACAGACAGACGGACATCGTAGCGAAAATAATAGGGGTGTATGGAACCCTAAAAATATTCTAATCTGCATATAAATATTTCAACAACTATTTGTTATTTGGCAAAACTATTTATTGCATTGGCAACTGAAAATCTTTTATTTTTTCTTTTTTTCTTTTGATTCACTTAAACATGTCAAAGTTCCTTTTAATTTTTATAGTTTTAATTTTATAAAAATCTCAATTTAATTTAAAACAATAGAATTCAACTGATTCCCTCTAATTGACAAACGTACACGCACCACTTAAAGCATTTCTTATTTTTGTAATTAATTGACAATGAAAACCTAAAACTTATTTAAAGTGTTAAAGATCACTTAGAGACACACACACACCCAAGTACACACACACACAAACCCAACAAACACTCCTAACAAAATGCACCCTATGAAAGCAACTCTGTGTGGAGATGCGTCACCAATTAAAGCGAAAAGAAGAGTACAAGCGCATGATGATGATGATGATGATGACTCTATAAGTGACATTTACTTTAAATTGCATAATAAATTGACTTTCTAATTTTCACTTAAAATCACAAAAACTTATACGCACTCACTCACACACACATACTCACTCACCCTTTCGAGCACTTAACCCTTGCAGACCTCAAGGAAATACACGCAACACATGTGCAATCGATTTAACAATAAGAACAACAATGTATGATTAATAGTGATGTTTTGTAGTCTTGTGATCTGTTTTCTTTTTGTTTCTTTATTTAACTCAAAAATGGAACACAATGTTGACAATATGTTTTCCATCAGCGTATATTTGTAACAAAGACATATCTACACTTAAGATTAAATAAAAGTGACCACCTTTAAGTGATTGCTGATTAATTGTTTTAAGAAAAATACATACTTTAGTTTTCACTTAAGAGGAATAAGTTTGTTTGGACAGGAGCCAAAATTACTTAAAACTAATGTTCAATTATGTATATTAAACAAATATTATGAACAAAAAAAAAAAAGTTCTTTCAAAAGTTTTATGTTTATTCAGCTTGTTTTTCTAAGATGAAAAAATAATTGCCGAAAATGTCTTTTATGTTAGCAATTTGTTGAAATACAAAATTTCATAAATACATATGTACATATATGTCCCCCCAAGGGAGTCTGTTATGGACTACGGGTGTGGCAATCCCGGGGCCCCAGCTGGGGTGATGTGACTTTTTCCATTGACGTACCTTTGGTACATTACCCATAGAACTTGTGTGTTACTACCCAATATCTGAATATAAACAGAGTAACGGATGTGCACATATTTATAAAAGGAAAACAAATATTGTACGCCCGTTGTTGTCAGCTAGGTGCAGCGTCACCTAGAACTGCCCCTGAGTTCAAAAGACGATAGAGGTGAAGCCCTTGTGGTGGAACTTCGAGGTCTAACCAGAGGCTACTTCTGGTACCACGGGTGCCGGTTGCCCGACAGCTGGGCTGCTTAGAGATAAATGCATTGCGGTTGCCGGAAATTTCTGGTCCAAAATGGCTTTCGTCCTGGATATGACCCCAGGACTCTTTCACTTTTTAGTGTCTTGTCGTAGTTGGCACAGAAACTTAGGTGGCGTGCTTGCATTCTTCTCGCGTAAGTGGTCCTCGCTGCTCTGAAGTTCTGAGTGCATGTAGCGGTCGTCAGTTTCCTTTGCTAAAATGCCGAGTTCGTCCTACCCCAATGGGGTATACCCCACGAGGTTAAAGGGATGATTTTGGTAGGTGTGGAGTAGGCACTGGTTATTTGGCGACACAGGCATGCGTTCATTATGGATGAGTGGTTAGCTGTGCCGGCAATGGTTGAGGAATTTTCTTGGGACCTCGGTAAGGTGTATACACAACACCTTAGCGTGGAAGCCGGAGAATTATCGTGGTGGTTGTGGTTGCTACCAAAATCGCTGGGAGAATAGTCTTGGCTTCCCAGTGTTAAATCAATGCTAGTGGTTGGTCTGACGAGGTCAGCCAGACACTGTTCTAGTTGCTGTTGCCATTCAACAGAGCTGCTATGAGCACGGACATAGCAGCAGAGTTTAGATAGCTCAAAGTACCTCAGCAAAGTACTTGAATATAGAACAGGGATAACTATATTCAAAGATTGCATTGATTGTGGGCCATAGGTTTATTCTAAAAGGGTGCATGGGGGCGTTGGTCTGGCGTCTAACCCACACCTGGTGCTTTGGCACACGTGAGATAAGGCCGTAACGGCAGGTAGTCACGTAAAGCAATTGCACATCTGTACATATATGTACTAGACCCCTGCACAAGACTACTTACAACAAATTCTAAACACATGAGGGATTTTTTAAATGCTTTACTACATCGAAATCATCGAAAACAAACGCTAAACAACACTGTTTCCAAGAAATTTGTTTCAGTTATTGCAGGTATAATAACAAGCGTACGCGCATCATCACCAGCGATGCCAACTTGGTGCTTTTGGCACTATTATCAGTGCTTATTGTAGTAGTGCCAAACTAAGAAAAAGCACTAAGTAGTGCTTTTAAGAAATTTGTGTATTTCCTAAAATTACTTTAATAAAAACTTGGTGTATTTATGATTTCAGTGTAAAGCATACCTTTTTTGTCTGATATGTTTCATTAAAGATGATACTATTCCCAAAATAGAGATTTGCTTAGAAAATATTAATCATTATTAAACTTCACTCGTTTGAATATTCTCTCGTTTTGCTTTTTGCGCTTTTTAGATCTTAAAATTACGCTTTTTAGTGCTTTTTTAAAGTAAGATGTGCTTTCAGAGTCAAAAAAGTTGGCATCACTGATCAACACTACTTCTTTTGATTGTTTGTTATGAACAAGAAGTCTTCGCGACATCGCTTAAAAGCATTCTATACACGAACTTCAATACATCCATAGGGCTTCGCTTATTAAACGACATCATTTGTTATTGGTTTAGTATAATACATGCTACGACAATAGTACCTTTAAAAAACAAGACGTATTTAAATTTCAAGATTGTTTACGCAGCCCTCTAATATGTACATATGTATGTATATGTGATATATTTGTTTTATTTCTTTAGGAAAAAGTAAAAAATTCGTATGCTAAATATTTTTAGTAATTATTTTTTTTTTAATTTCCATGCATTGTTGGGTGGTTACTGGTTTGTATTCCTAATATACTGTGCGGCAACCAGTAACCACCCGACGACATGTCGAGAGCGGTAAAAGCAAACAAATCTTACGCGTTCGTGATAACATTTCATAAGATGCAGATGATTTTATTATTGACCAGGCTCATGCTATTTTCTAGCTACAGTATAAGTTGGATTGGTTGTTATGCCTCATATCGCTAAGATTTTTTTAATTTAAGGCAAAATTTAGTTTTCTTTCGCATGAATATCAACATTTTGTTTGGAAAGTAAAAATTTTGCTGGAGTATTTAAAACGGCCTGTACAAGTCGACTCGATCGATCTTATAAGCCTTAATAAAAAATTTTATAAATAAGACTGTTATTTAATTTTTGGTCCATAAATCACTTTCTGTCGACATCGTAGGACAGGACGTAAATTCCTACTATATTGTTTTTTTTTAAATTATCTAAAAAGAATTTATATCAGAAAAAAATGTTGTGTAAAAGAATTTGTTCGTATGAGAAATTTTTTGGAAAAAGTTTTTTGCAAAAGATATTTTGCATATTTTTTTTTTAACCTGAAAGCAATTTTGGACTATAAATTTTTTTTCGCATTAACATCACAAATTATTTAAAAAAAAATATATTCTTTGCGCAAAAAATATTTTCTCAAAATTTTTTTTTTGCATAAAAATGTTTTTCTCTATAATTTCTCAAAAATTTGTTCGTACGAGAAATTTGTTAGAAAAAGTTTTTTGCAAAAAATATTTTGCATAATTTTTTTTTTTGATCTGAAAGCCATTTTGAACTATAAATTTTTTTTTCGCATTAACATCACAAATGATTAAAAAATATTGTCTGCGCAAGAAATATTTTCTCAAAAAAAATTTTTTTTTTGCATAAAAATGTTTTCTCAATAATTTCTCAAAAATTTGTTCGTATGCGAAATTTTTTGGAAAAATTTTCTTTTCGCGTTAACATCACAAATGATTAAAAAATATATTCTTTGCATAAAAAATATTTCCTCAAAAAAATTTTTTTTTACAAAAAATGTTTTTCTCAATTATTAAAAAAAATATTTTTTTTTCCAAATTATGTATTAAAAAAATTTTTTTTGCCAAAAAAAATATATTTTTTCAAAGCAAATTTTTTCCATAAAAATTGTTTCTCCCTCAAAACTTTTTGTAGCATCAAAATGTTTTTCGACGATGAATATTAAACGACTTCAAAAAGGAGTAGATTATCAAATCGTCTGTATTTTTTTTTTTTTTTTACATTCTTAGTTCATAACCGGATGCATTTTAGACCTATTGTAAAAATATTTTTTTTTGCATGAGAAGGGTATAGGTTCAAATTGGTCCCATTCTAAAAAAAAGTTTTTTTTTAAGTACAAACACAGCCCGCAAAGCGATTAGCTTGTCTGCGAAAAACACGCAGGATCTATAGTGGAAATCGAAACCACGACCTCTGGACTGAGAGGCTAGCATCGCTACCACTCAGCCACAGGGGTGGACACACTCCTATAATTTTTTTAATGTGATTTTATGATATTCTACTTGTTTGATTGCTGCGAAACATAGCATAACATAGTTCTTGCAATTACACAATTTTGAATCTTTAAAAAAATAGGCGGGGCTACGCCTATTAAAATTTATTATTACATTTCACGTGGTTCTACTTTATCGATTTTGATGAAACTTACCACTCAGTTTGAGCTCTAAAATAGACAAAATCTTCTATTAAAAAAAATTGGCCGATTTCTTCAAAACTTAAACCACATCCCGAGCTCTGAAAAACACACAGTCTTGTATTTAAAAAAAGTGGGCAGAGGTTAAACCGTTAAAATTTAATTTTATATTTCACTTACTTTTTCTTATCTTCTTCTATTAGATCTTTGCATTGAAGTCGGTTTTTTTTTTGGCAGAAAAAAATATGTTTATTTTATAATTATAAAAAGTTGTTCGTGTAAAATTTTTTTCAACATAACAATTTTTCTACATTTTTACAAATTTATTTTCGATATAAAATATGGCATTAAAAATTTATTTCTGAAAAGAAAAGTAAAAATTTAAAGAACCCAAAAATGGAATGTTAAACATATTTATATAATTACTTCTGACATATAAAAATTCTTTGATTAATTATACCATGTTTGCGGCAAATTTGTCTGACATACATAAACCTGTCGACCGTATAAAACTTAAAAAAAAAATATTTAAAGTTTTTAAAGTAATACTCTTACATTGTATTTGTGCTCAACGTAAATTCAATACTTTCTTGCTGAACAGCACAAACACGTGTAATATTTGTTGAAAAATTAAATAAATTTAAGTTCAAATTAATGCTTTAAAGTGGAGCAGCAGCGCAGTGTGTTAGCCAAGTGATTGAGTTTGAAAAGTTTTTGGCCACGGTTTGTGTATGTGCTCCCTTCAAAGGCATTAACAACAGGAAATTAATCTGTCGTGTGAGTGTATGTGTGTGTATGCTGTATATGATGATTAAGATGATGTTTATAAATAAAAATAAGGTCATGCTAAAAATGTCCTTAATATTTATTCATGTAGTTAAGGTGCAATGCACAGTGGGAGAGGAGCGATGGTTGGTGATGCGAATTTTGAACTTGAAATTTTTAAGGTCTCTATAACATAACAAAAATTAAAAATTTTAAAAACCCCCGACTTTTTTCAGAAAAGATGTTATACCTTCTAAACGGCTGGACCGATTTTCTTCAAACATAGCTAAGAACCCTCTCGATCAAGTTCTCTTTCAAACAGAAAAAACTAAATGAAAATCGGTCCAGCCGTTTGTCCTGTACGTGGATACGGACAGACATACAGATACACAGACACATACTACAAACTTATAACACCCCTTTTTAACCCCCGACTAAAAAAGGGGTGTTATAAGTTTGTAGTGTGTGTCTGTGTGTGTGTATCTGTATGTCTGTCCGTGTTCACGTACAGGCCAAACGGCTGGACCGATTTTCATTTAGTTTTTTCTGTTTGAAAGATGACTTGATCGAGAAGGTTCTTAGCTATGTTTGAAGAAAATCGGTTCAGCCGTTTAGAAGATATAACATCTTTTCTGAAAAAAGTCGGGGGTTTTTAAAATTTTTAATTTTTGTTATTTTAGTCGGCGGTTAAAAAATTATCTTTTTTAAATTATACATTTTTGTAAATTTGAATAAAGTGCCTGAAACTCTTAACAACACGTGCTTTGGAAAGATAGTGTTCTTATAAATGAACTTTTTAATAAAATTTTTTATTACAAACAAATCGATTCCATAGTATGTAAAACACCTTTGACCTTTTTTAACCCATTGTGCACAATTGCGTGCGTATATGTGTGTGTGTGAATGCATTTTAGTTCATGTTTAATGCCCACATATCATGCGCTATTATTATTATTTTATTTTATTTTTTTAATTTTTACCTTTTATTTATTTTCGCTTATAATTAAAAACCATTTATGCTCCATATTAATATTTTATGTTTAAAAGAAAAAGTTCATTATTCAAATTTTTATTTCCATTTAACACTGTCTTGATGCATGTTTTTGTTGTTGTTGTTGTTGTTGCTTTCTTGTATGTTAAAATAAAGCAAGTGTATGATATTTATTAACTCCACCTGCCTGCTTGTTATAGTTTTATGAATATTCAGGATGGTTGCAGGCAAGTAACATTCTTGTTGTTCATTAAGGTTGCGTTCAGACGAAGCAAATAATTGTCACAGTTAGTTTAAGCTTATTTTATGTTACATATTATTTAGTTTAATTCAATTTAATTTATTTTATTTTTAATTATTATTCTATATTTATGATCTTAACAGTCTAAAGTTCGTATCGTTTTTAATAATAATTAAAATTAACTAAAATTAATAGCCATGGGCCGGCCTGTGGCAAAAATTAAATAAAAATATACTTAATAGTAACAAACCAAAAAAGTTTGTCTTAAGTAGAACAAAAAATAAGCAAATTAACTCACATGTTTATAATTAGTAAAAGAACAAAACGACAATGGTAAGACTGTTGTAAATATAGAGATGGTAAAATTGAGCTTACAATACAAAAAAAAGCTTTCAGCAAATTGAAATACGATGAATCAAAACAATTCACATATTCCCTTTGCAATAATGCTAAGTATATAAAGCAGAAATCTACATCAACTGACACCACACACAGTGGACCAAACACAAAAGAACGCTGATGATGAAGGTTTAGTGGCCTTCGAAAACGGCTGGCTGTTCCGTTCAACTATGTGTTGTCAGAATATTTACAACTAACTTTGGTGTTATTTGTTCATTAATAATTATCACATGTAATTTGGCTTAAAAAGCGATACGAACTTTGGCCTGTTAAGATCGTAAATAATTTATTTTATTTTAATTTAATTTATTTTATGTCATTTACTTTTATCTCATCTTTTTTATTTCGTTTAATTTTATCTTACTTATTTTATTTTTAGTGTTTTTTTTATGGGAATTATTAACTTTACTGCACCCGGTCAAAAAATACTTGTGTGGCAACATCACTCTATTCTTAAATAGATGTTGTTGTTATTTACATTTAGTTTCTTTTACATACTCTTACGACTACAATTTGAAGCTGAAAAAAAGTCAGCCAATGTAGCAATGGTTAAGTAAGAAAATAAAAAACATGTTGATTATTGAGTTCTTGTTTCAACTTTGTTATTTGTTATTGAGCTTCTCATTTCTTTAAATGAAAGTTTATAATATAATAACTCTAGTTGTTCTAAGAAGCTTTGGGTAAAGGTTCCCTGATGATCTGCATTAGCAACAGTGAAATGCGCATAGGATCCAGATAAACCCCTCAATAATCAATTTCAATGTATTTTTAATAAAAAAATATTTTACTTAATAAGTAAAATATTTGGGATTATTAGTGCGTTTAAAAAATTTTAACTTATTTTATTTTTAGTTTATTTTATTCTATTTATTATTTTATTTTGTTTTATTCATTTTATTTTATTTTATTTTATTTTAATTTATTTTATATTATTTTATTTTTTTTATTTTATTTTATTTTATTTTATCTTCTCCTATTTTATTTTATTTTATTTTATTTTATTTTATTTTAATTTATTTTATATTATTTTATTTTTTTTATTTTATTTTATTTTATCTTATTTTATTTTATCTTCTCCTATTTTATTTTATTTTATATTGTTTTATTTTATTCTATTTTATTTTATTTTATTTTATTTTATTTATTTTATTTTATTTTATTTCATATTATTTTATTTTATTTTTTTTATTTAATTTTATTTTATTTTATTTTATTTTATCTTATTTTATTTTATTTTATCTTCTCCTATTTTATTTTATTTTATTTTATTTTATAGGGTGTTTTTTTTAGGGGTATAGAACTTCGAATTGAAATAAAACACAAGAAAATCGTTTTAATGTCCATCAATTTGGCTTTATTGGAAGGATAATTTTATGCCATTAATGTTTAAATATGATTTCGGGCATGTGGCCGCCGCGGCTGGCTCGAATAAAGCTAATTCTACAGGTCCGATTTTCAACCACTTTTTCGAGCATATGGGGCCGTATGTTGGCAATAACGCCACGAATGTTGGCTTCCAAGTCCCCTAACGTTTCTGGTTTGTTGGCGTAGACGAGCGACTTCACATATCCCCAAAGAAAATAATCCAATGGTGTCAAATCACACGATCTTGGTGGCCAATTGACAGGTCCATTCCGCGAAATTATGTGCTCATCGAATGTTTCCTTCAATAAATCGATTGTGACGTGCGCTGTGTGGCATGTAGCGCCGTCTTGTTGGAACCACAACTCATCCACATTCATGCCATCCAATTCGGGAACAAAATAGTCGGTTAGTCGGCTCCAATTGCTGTGCACGGTGGCGAATCGATTCATTCGGGTCCTCTTCAACACTTTGGTCTACAGCGGCAATTGTTTCTTCGGTGCGCACTGTTCGACGTCTCTGCGTATGCGTATTATCACATAGAGTAAACGTAGTGCGAAAACGATCCATGGTTAACCGAATTAATTGCTCTGATGGACGATTATGTCGACCATAAAATGGACGGAGCTTGCGGTAAACTTCGCGAACTGAACCATTATTTTCGAAATAAATTTGCACGATTTGCAAGCGTTGTTCTTTTGTCAACCTGTTCATGATGAAATGGCAAACCAAACTAAATATTAATCACTTGACAGCTGACAAAATGGCCGCCAGTTAAAAAAGTGATGCCAACTTAAAGTTCTATACCTCAATAAAAAACACCCTTTATTTTATTTTATTTTATTTTATTTCATTTCATTTAATTTCATTTTATTTTATTTTATTTAATTTAATTTAATTTAATTTAATTTAATATTGTATTCATCTGCCCTTAACTTTAGGCTTTACATATTTATATATTGTTTTTTTTTATACCAAATATTACAACAATACTTGTTTTATACTGCAGGCATTCTATTCGGTGCTTTTCGTGTTTCTTTTTCCAACATCCCTTTTTACATGTGTTTTAGCCTAAAAACTACTTTCGAGGCTTTTAAATTTACACGTTCAGTTTATTTATTTATTACAATTTCGAATCGATAGTGGCACCTTGCCAAAAATATGAACAAAATGTTGTAAACAACAACAACAATGTTCATGCAAAACTCTAGTTTACTTTTTGTTTGCATTATTACATGACAGTGGTGTCAGTTGTGGAAAAAAGTGAAATTATTAAGGAAAAATTCATAATATAATTTGAACTCATGGGCCACCATAAAGAGAGCACTAGCTATAGAAAAGTTATTGAATTAAAATTTTTACAAAAAAAATTACCCGACTTTGAAAATAGGGTGATATCTATTTCAGAGTTGAGAGATATAATTGAGGATTTGTTTTAAATTATTTTAATAAAATTCTCTATGCGGTTTTTTTTTCAAACAAAAATTTTAAAACATTATGACACTATGACACTTAACTCTAATATTTGAATACCCCAATTGTTTATTCCTTTTTAATATGAAAATTTTTTAACAGAATAGCTGTCACCTGTTTAAATGAGTTAACACTCCCTAACTGGTCTAATTTTTTCGTCTCGGTTTTTTTATTTCTATAGTTTTTTTTTAAGATTTACGATCGCCGTGTGTGTGTGTGCTTAACCAAACCACGGTTCAGCAATTTCCCATTGACAATTTCTTGTTGGCTTGTGTATCATGTATTTCCTGACCAACTAGTTAGTGCGAGTATGGTATTTTTGGCCAATAATTATTCACTGTTTTTTTTTTTTTTTTTTGTTTTTCTGCTCGTATCTAGTTGTTAGTTGCCAGTTTTATTATGGTGCGCTCGCTGTCTCTTCATTACTTTGGGCATTACAGTATGCCATCAACTAAACCAGGTGCAATTTAGGCAGTTTTTTTCTGCTTATTATTATTATTAGTATATTATTATTATTATTTTTTTGCTGTTAATTTAATTTAATGAAATTTTGCAAAACAAAGCAAAAATTGCTGAATTGCTTATAGAGTTTATTTTAATTGTATTTTATGTTTACATAAAAAGTTTTTTAATTGCTTATTTAAAATGGAAATGTGTAGCAATTCCTTTGAAATTTTAGGTATAAATTGAATTAATTGGTAATTATGCAGTGCAACGCAAAAGAGAGAAAATGAGTTATAAAAAATTAAATGTTAGAGAAGAAAAAGTGATTGTGATCAAAGTGAAGTGATTGGATGTTTCCAATTTTGTGAAAAAATTTTCTGTATCAAATGTCCTATTATTCAGTTAATTATTATTTTTTATTTAAAAAGTTTTCGGACTCTTCACGATAAATTCTGTGCTCACTGTGCGCTCTGCACTGTGTTAATTCCAAAATAAGCAAGAGAGTAACTACTAGAACTACAAAGTAATGTAAACCGTAAGCACTTCCATATGCACACATGTATATTTAAAATGAACGCCTTCTATAGAAATATAATTTGTGACTCCTTTTTTTGCCACGTAGCAGATGTTTTAATTTATATACACATCAGTGATCGGCAATAAATCACTTTTTCGCTATTCATACTGACTCATGAAATATTAAATATATGTAAGTGATTAGACGTCATTTAAACTCAACTACTCTGATTTACGCATACTCACGATGACATTGATTTATAAGTATAGGTGGAAATAAATATGAATGCAACGTCGACATCATAGTCATACCACACTCACACTCATAAATGACCTCAGTTTGATTTGTAATTTCAGGAAAATGCTTATACTACTCACATTCATTCAGCTCACTCAACTCATGCATGTATGTTTATTTAAAAGTTTAGTCATTAACCATTTTGCAAGTAGTAGTTTGTTTTTCAATTCCTGCAAAGAAACAAAAAAAAAAAAAACAGCAGAGAAACACATAACCCCATAATGAGAACTACACTTGGGTAGAACTCGTTCACTAGTTCATTTTTGCCACAAACCAATGATCAAACCCATGTAATTTAAATGGGTTTGATCATTGGTATCAGGGTTTATTAATTAAAAATTATTTATGTTAATTTTCTCGATTTTAAAAGAGTTAATGTATTATAAAAGTTAATGTAACAAAATTATTTTCAATAATATATTAGTAATGAAATGTTATTCGTTTTTAAAGATATCTAGTTCTTTAAGAAATAAATTTAATTTAGAAATTTTATATTATTTAATTAAATATATTAATTAAATAATTATTTTATTTTAATATTTTATGGGATAAGCTATAAAATAAAATTTTAAAAATTCATTAATTAATTAATAAGTATAAGCTTAGAAATAGTTATTATTAATAAAAATGTTATAATTTATTTTATAATAATTAATTATTTATTTGAATTTTAAATATTTATTAAAGTATTTATTTTAATATAAAAAATAAAAAAATAATGATATAATTAGTATAAATTATTATATAAATAAATTTTTATGAAAAGTTGTTGTAAAGAACTCGGCAAATTTAATATTCGCCTGTTTAACAAAAACATGTCTTTTTCTGTTTATAAAAAGTTTAACCTGCCCACTGAATATTTTTTAATGGCCGCAGTATTTTAACTGTGCAAAGGTAGCATAATCATTAGTCTTTTAATTGAAGGCTTGTATGAATGGTTGGACGAGATATTAACTGTTTCATCTTAATTTTTTTTAGAATTTAATTTTTTAGTCAAAAAGCTAAAATTTATTTAAAAGACGAGAAGACCCTATAAATCTTTATATTAGATTTATTATTATTATTTAGATTTATTTTATGATAATAATTAATAATATTTTATTGGGGTGATATTAAAATTTATTAAACTTTTAATACTTTATTTCATTAATTTATGAATAAATGATCCGTTTTTAACGATTAAAAATATAAGTTACTTTAGGGATAACAGCGTAATTTTTTTGGAGAGTTCTTATCGATAAAAAAGATTGCGACCTCGATGTTGGATTAAGAAATAATTTTAGGTGTAGTAGCTTAAATTTTAAGTCTGTTCGACTTTTAAATTCTTACATTCAAACCCATGTAATTTAAATGGGTTTGATCATTGGTTTGTGGCAAAAATGAACTAGTGAACGAGTTCGACCCAAGTCTAATGAGAACTTTAATGTTCGTATGCGAAGTTCGCATTGTGAATCATACTTAATTTGCATCATCGCTAAGCACTGTGTTAAGGAGAGTCGAAATCAACAACGTTGTAAATGTTGCTAAGTATGAGTTCGATGCGTACTTCAAATTTTCGAGTGAATATGATTCATAGATAATATTGTAATAATTATGAGTACGCATAAGTACAACAAATTATAAGTCATGCTTCAACTCGACTCACTTTTTCACTACTCATTGCTGTTCTCTGATACACATATCGTGCCATAAACGCCAAAAAAAGCTTAAGCGACATAATATTCGTGTTTCTTCTTTTGACAAAAATTAATTACATATTTATGATCATAGATAATCGATTTTCATCAAAAAACTAAATTCAAAAAATATGTAGCTTAAGCATTTTTGGCGGTTATGGCTCGATATTTTGCTCAGAATAATTAAAAACAAAAGAAACATTTTATCTTAATGGAATGTGAAATTTATTTAAATTAACTCTATCTATCTCTCTCTCTCTCTCTCTATTTGTCTCTATCTAAATGTTTCCTACGGAAAAAAGCCTTCATAATAATTCGCTTTCGTTGTTCGTTGTTTTGCACATAAAAAGAAAATATGTTGTAAGTGTGGCGAAAGGAAAGAATGATGAAAGGGAATGTGTGTCAGGGATTACATAGAATAATGTGTGACTCACAATTCACACGAGACACTAGGCACCTACTTTTGTTTTTTTGTTTTTTGTTTGTTTTATTTTCTATTTCGAAACGAGCATTTTTATTATCATTATTATTATGTTATTCATGCCAAATTAAAATACTTTCATACTTTATAGCTTTTGTTGTGTTTGTGCTTTAATCATCATAAAATTGTAGGTTTAACAAAAGTAAAAGCATAAGGATGTTCTAAGCACAATGTTTAATATATATATTCAAAAGAAAATTTACATTCCTTTTTTACTAAAGAGAAATTATGTATGTGTATTTCCTCACGACCTTGTTTCAACGGCAACGCAACAGAAATTAAAATAAGTATAAGTGTGGCAACTTTCTAAAGTTATCGATTAGCAACTAAAATTAATGCAAAAAAAAAAAATCAAAAAAAAAAAGAAACATTGAACTAATCATCTTCATTATAAGAAACTTTGTAAGCTTACTTGAGAATTATATTTTTAGCATTTACATATCGTTACCTTAATATGGAAAGGCCCTAACTCATTATTGATGTTCCCTTACTTACCGTTACACATTGCTATAGTAAATAGTCTTAAGAAATCATAAGAAATATGTATTTTAGGTACGTGATAACTTTAGCACTTTTATGAAAAATTTTACGATTAACATTTTTGTGCAATACTTTAACCCTCTAGCTCTTCTTCGTAAGGGTCTTTTTTGTCCCTTTCTTGAAATAGAGCAAACAAGTTTCCTTAAACGAATAAATAAAGGATTAAAATATTCTATAAAAATATTCGCCATAAAATTCTACTAAACGTCTATAAATTCATCAAAGTCCCAAACTCAACTTAAACATCTAAAACATCATAAATAACTCCAAGCTTGAAATGCGTTTAAGGGTTAATTTCGTGCTTGTTCACATTTGCATTTTAGTTATGGAATATATTAAGGAGTTATATATAAAATCTTACGAGCAACATTTTTGTGGAACATTTTAACCCTCTAACTCTGCTCTTTGTGGGTCTTTTTGGTACCTTCCTCAAAATTGGGTCAAATAAGTACTCTTTTACTGTGGGTTAAAAAGTTGTACATAAATACTTAACATAAAATTCTATTTGAAGACAAAAAAGCTCAAAGTATTACCTGAACGCTAAAAATAAATCGCAACTATAAATGCGCCTCTAGGGTTAATATAAGCTTTTGGCTTAATGCTGGAGTTTTTGGTGAATTTCAAGACTTACTTACACAGAAAAAAATTATTTGTAAATACAATTAACTTTTATGTTACATCAATTAAATAGTTAATTGATTTTGAACCTACAATGGTTTTTGTAAATACAATTAACGAAATTGTAAGTTAAAGGAAAATCTGAAAAATATTTTCAATTAAATATATCAACAAATAGATTGTTGAAATTTACTTATTTTTTCAACATTTATTTTTGTTATACTTCGAAGTTATTTCAATTAAAGTTATTGTTATATTAACAATGTAAATTGTTGAATTTCCGTATCATAATTGTTATATTAACAATGCTTTTTTATACACAATCTCAATCCTCGAAACGATTTTTGCTTGTCTGCGAAAAACACTAAATAAATGTCTTAGGCGGTGTTGAACCCGCAACATCAGGACTAATAAACTGACTCACTCACCTCTCAGCTAAAGAGCAACACTTTATTAAATACGCAAATGATGAATACACACAAAATATTATTTCTTGTTTCTTCTACATGCGCGCATTCCGTTATGATGTAATTTAACAAATAAGTTTGTTGAGTAATTTAATTGACTACAATCATTTAAATTTGTTATATCAACAATGGTGATTGTTAATTTTTAAATTGAAAATTAACTATTTGTTTTGTTGATTGCATTTCGATGATATTTTTTTCTGTGTATATTAAGATTTTAAGGCGTATTATTTTGCAGAATTTTTTGTTCAACTAAAGCAAGGCTCAAGATTACTCTTCAAATGGGACGAAAAAGAGACCCATAGGAAGAAGATTTAAAGGGTTAAAATGTTCCATAAAAATTTTCAACTCAAAACATTTCAAAAACAAAAATTTTCAAACTCAAATTTTACATACAATTTTTTCATTTACCCTGAATGAAAGGGTTTTATTTTGTCATTAAAATGTGCTTATTTTAAAATTCTAAATAAAATTCTTTTTTTAAGGTTTTTTCTTTTTAACTTCCACCTTGAAGACCTTGAATACAAGACCAGTAAGTTTATTATCCCTTTTTTTGCACACTTCAGAGTTGACATAAGCTTTCGAAAACCTAAAAGTAGGTTAACACTTGATTATGTTTTTTTTATATTTGTCCTTTAAAGAAAAGTACAATCTGCAGCTAAAATGTTTCTGACAACGAAAAAATTTTTTAGCAAAAAGAAGAAGAAAGGCAAACAACGAATGCTAAATTCAGCGAGATTATTTCAAACATGCAATCAAGGTTTTTCTTATGTTATTTATATTTTGTTTTTTATTTTGAATTTAAGTGTTCCCAATCTTTCATAATATATTAAGGTTGTAATAAATTAGCACTAGGTACAGCAAACTGGGTGCAATATTTGGGGAAAAAAAGCTGTCACAAGCACGCCTGAATAGTTTGGAAAGACGCCCACTTGCAAATGCATTTTAATAATTTCAAACAACAGTGGCTAAATGGAACTATTCACTTTAAAAGTGAATTTTGAAATACAAGGCATTTTTGACTATTATTATTATTATTAAAGTTGTCAAAATATTGCACAAAACGTTTGGAGGTTATAAAGATTCATGTCTTCACTCAATACCAGAAATAAATAGAGCAGAAAGAATAAACAGCTGATAGATATTTGCTGATGGTATCAAAGCCTTAAATAAAAAAATTGCAAAAATATTAGAAAGAAAACAGCTGATTGCTATTTCCAGCTGTTGTAAGCCAACTGTCAAAATCTTAAAACAAATAAATAGCGGCTGGCTTTATTTTTTCTTTTATTATTAAAGAATTTTACTGTCTGCGTGCCTTAAAAGTTCATAATGTTTTTTACGGTTGCATTTATGGCCGCTGCCCCGTTGCATCTTTTAGTAGTAAAACTCTCCTTGATTATTAGTAAATTATTAAAACACCTCTTTACAAAATTTTCAAATCAAAAATCATTTTTATTAACCATTTATCTCAACAGTTATTCGCTCTCAATTGTTTAACACTCGCCTGCTGATGATATCCATAATAATTAGTTTGCTTTTAAAGGCTTTTTATTGTGTGTATCTTCTTTTTTTTATATAGCATAATGCTTATATAACGATAAAATGGTGATGATAACAATACAATTAAAAATTTTTTAAAACATTTAAAATATCTTAATGAGGCAACGTCACTTAAAATGAATCGTATGTTAATTAAGTGAAAATTTTGGGTGCATTTTTCTATGGTTTTTTTAACAATAAAATTTTTTTATCAAATACCTTTGATAAACATCACAAAAGTTTATTAAAAAGATTTTTATAGATAATTTTATTTATTATAATTTTTAACGTTATAACACGCAGCTTCGAGCTGATCGTGCTGATGTGATACGATAAAATGATTTTAAAACGATAATTATACCGGAAAAGGGGTGAAATTATTACAAGATCTTAAATTCTGGCCCGCCTCCGCAAACATCTCTGTAGCCGAATTATCTACGATAAGCTGCTATCATCAGATATTGAACCACTGGCCGAGGATGCTTAATTTCTTTATCCTTATATGACATTCTGATTAATGACAGATGTGCGATTGCTTTACGTGAGTACCTGCCATTACGGCCTAATCTCACGTGTGCCAAAGCACTGTGTGTGGGTTAGACTGAACCTATGGCCCACTCCATAAGGCACATAGGTTGCAATCTTTGAATATAGTTATCCCTGTATTATATTCAATTACCTTGCTGAGGTAATTTGAGCTATTTAAACTCTGCTGTTATGTCCGTGCCCATAGCAGCTCTGTTGAATGGCAACAGCACCTAGAACAGTGTCTGGCTGACCGCGTCACACCAACCACTAGCATTGATTTAACACTGGGAAGCCAAGACTATTCTCCCAGCGATTTTGGTAGCAACCACAACCACCACGATAATTCTCCGGCTTCCACGCTTAGGTGTTGTGTATACACCTAAGCGAGGTCCCCAAGAAAATTCCTCAACCATTGCCGGCACAGCTAACTACTCATCCATAAAGAACGCATGCCTGTGTCGCCAAATAACCAGTGCCTACTCCACACTTACCAAAATCATCCCTTTAACCCCGTAGGGTATACCCCATTGGGGTAGGACGAACTCGGCATTTTAGCAAAGGAAACTGACGACCGCTACATGCACTCAGAACTTCAGAGCAGCGAGGACCACTTACGCGAAAAGAATGCAAGCACGCCACCTAAGTTTCTGTGCCAACTACGACAAGACACTAAAAAGTGAAAGAGTCCTGGGGTCATATCCAGGACAAAAGCCATTTTGGACCAGAAATTTCCGGCAACCGCAATGCATTTATCTCTAAGCAGCCCAGCTGTCGGGTAACCGGCACCCGTGGTACCAGAAGTAGCCTCTGGTTAGACCTCGAAGTTCCACCACAAGGGCTTCACCTCTATCGTCTTTTGAACTCAGGGGCAGTTCTAGGTGACGCTGCACCTAGCTGACAACAACGGGCGTACAATATTTGTTTTCCTTTTATAAATATGTGCACATCCGTTACTCTGTTTATATTCAGAGATTGGGTAGTAACACATAAGTTTTACGGGTAATGAGCCAAAGGTCCGTCAGGGGAAAAAGCTGCATTACTCCAGCTGGGGCCCCGGGGTTGCCACACCCGTAGTCTATATAGACTCCCCTGGGGGTCTGATTAATGACAATGGGGTATGTTCGGCCATCTTGAAGAACTAACGCACTTAAATGACATTGCACAGTGGGGACTTTTGCAAAATAAATGGTAATAAATCTGGAACTTCTAAACTACTGATTGGATTTATATGAAACTTCGAACATCCGTAGAGGAGGACTCAGGCCTTATAACAAATGTCTTGGCAGCCGTCTGGCCTAAGCTGGACAGGAGTTACAGTGGGCCTAAGTTGACAACATGGGACTCAAAAAAAATTCTGAGGCTTGTAACTTTTAGAAAACTTATCCGATTTTTATGAGATAAAGCGTTTTGATCTAAGCTTAACATTTTTAATAAATAATGTCCTTAGATGTGTTTTCGTATCTCTCATAACTTAGAAGATATTTGACTTTTAACAAAAAAAATTTTTTTTTTGCCTTGACTTTTTTTTAGTATTTCACCTACAACTTTTTAGTTAATTGTTGGATTTTAAATTAAAAGACAGCATTAAATTTCTGATCAAATTTTAAATAAAAATAAGTAAAAAACTTATTAATATCTGCAGTCGTAAAAACGGGAAAAGGCAAAGAATTCAAAGTTTTAAAATTTTTCTGGAAAAGGCACGTTTTTTTAAGAAAAAGTATCTTCATTATTTTCAATTTTGTGAAAAACTTTGTTTAACACGTACACTTTTAAACCACATAGCGCTAAAAACAATCTATTCAGAATATGCTAAGAGCCAATTATTTTGTATTTTGGGCATGCACCCTACACTCAGCAGTGTCCGAAAATTGCCAATTTCAAAATTTTTTTTTGTGCTTATGCGCTTATAAAAAGTTGTGACGGTATATTTTGAAAGCTTTAGCTATATCATTTAATTATTAGGATAGTTGGCAACATGTTAAACTTAAATTTTTAACAGCCTTTTCATAAATGCGAGGATGCGCACAAATTTTCTGAAAAAAGTCAAAATTTTGGAAAAATTTTGTTTTGTACCATAAAAAATATATATAAAAATAATTTTCTTTTTTTACGTTGGCATTTTTAGCTTTCATGTGAGTCCTTTTACTTTGCCTGAAAAAATTATTCCAATATAATTAACTGATCTCGAGATATTCCGATTGTAGGGTGCAATTCAAAAAATATGTAGAATGCGGTTAACTTTTTTCCCTTTATTCACACATCAGCTGTTTAAAACTTTTATGAATTCTGAAATTCAACCTAAATAGAAAAACAAAAATAAATTTGGAATGTTATCCAATAAGTCTATGTATATTTTTCGCAATATAAAATATTTATGGTAATTATACCACATGTTTTTCCATGTAAGTGTAGTTAATGTTAATAACAGGTAAGCATTTAACGAATAACAACACACATGTTTAATGGATTAAAAAAAGTTTTTGCGGATTTTATTACAGCAACATCGGGAGGTGCTACCTGATTGTGCTACTACTACTTAATAACACTTCACAGTACTAGGTAATTAGACAAAATTAGCAAAGGTGCTTATAAATTATGCTGTATTGCATAAAAAATGTGAAAAGTTTTATATGTGTGTATTGTTTTTTTATTATTATTTACCAATTGATAATCTATTTAATATTAGGCTATAGCTAAGAAAAACTATTTAACACTAAATAATTTATTTATTTTTAAATTACATGTTTGAGCTATGTTAATTACCATAATTTTACAATTTATTTATTTCAATTATTTTTAAGAAAACAATCCGAAATATCGAAGCTTAAGAGGTTTTTTATTTGAATTGCTTCACTGTCGTCTTTCTCTATTTCTTTAGTTATCTTTGGTAACCATTTCAACCGTATTGCTTGTAAAACTGGATCTGAGGATAACAATAAGTGAAGCATTAAATCATAATTTTCTGCTAATTTTGAACACTTTCGACTATTAAATAATCTGTACTGCTTTACATCTTTGTTCCTTGCTTCTTGAGCTTCTTCTGTAAGTTCTCCCAGAGGTAGGATGTTGGTTTCAATGATTTCTTTTCCATGAGATAATACCTTATGTACAGTTGGCGTCATCAATCTCCATGGATATAAATTTTTTATCAATACTTTTGTTTCATTAGCAAAAGCATCAAATTTTTCTGCATTAATTTGCTTTTTACTGTTAATAGTTGCCAGTACTATTTTGAAGTTCCTTATTAGTTTTTTATCCAAGCCGGTTATGAAGGATGTAGTCTCAGGATCCTCAAAAAAGCGTCTAGCAGTATTTCCATTATTCGAGCTACCATAACCGTTAATTGGCTTATCAATTATAAGCCCATGCTTTCTAAATTCATCTTGTATCCTTTTCTTCTCAGTTCTTCGTGTATCTGCTAAGTCTTTGTTGTTTCGTGAGGAGACAGTTTCATTACCTTTGATATTTCTATATTTTATATCATATGATAGATGCAAGCAATACTCCATAAATCTAATGCGAGCATGAAGTGGGGAAATTCCAAATTTAAGGGCTTCCTCTTTTATAGTTTCATCACATTTATCTTCAAACTCAGAGATTTTTTTCCCACATATATTTCATTTCCAGTATGACTTGGTATCCGTTAGGGCATTGGCAACTTTTCCATCTATCATAGTCAATTGTAAATCAAATGTGACATTTATAATGCAGTTAGAAATTTTTATTGCAATGCTTGGTAAGTTCCTTATTTCTTCTGATATAGTAACTACAATATTTTGAGTTTCATCTCTATTTTCTTTCATATATTCAAATTTTATTGGTCGACATAATAACTTTGATGCAGGCGTCCTATTTATCCATACGTCTTCAAATGCAGGTACAGTGGATGATGATGATGAATTTGTATATAAACGCATTCTAAGAGGTACCAACGTAGACATAAATATCGATGAAAAAGATATATTATCTTCGCTTTGTTGTCTATATTCAGAAAATGCAGTAGTCCCATCACAACCCCATTTACAAATTAATACTAGCTCGGACTTGTGGCATTTACTTATGTCTTCTTTGCTAAAGGTTGAAATTATCCTAGAAGCAGTATTTTCGAGGAGACTGCATAACTCAATAGTGGCGCATGTGCTACTAACGTTCGAAACCGATGGCAAAATTACATCCTTTGTTGCCTTCAATGACTTTGTAGATGGAAAATTTCCCCATTTCTTTTCAGTCATAGCTTTTCTTAATATTTCATATTTATTCCTTGTTAGACCCAAGTTTAGAATAAGGGCTAATGCATCTTCATTAGTAAAATCTGTTTTAGATTTAGGCGTTGGTATGCTTTCCACCATACGTTGTATTCTCTTTGGAGATGCTTTTGGAAGAGCATCTACAATTTTGCCAACTTCCTTCGGTTTGTTTTTGGTTAAGGCACTTCTAAAGGCATCCTTTATAAGGCCAAAAGAGTGGTTTTCAATGAGGTCTTCTTGCTTTCTTTTCTGGCTTCTTGGTTGAAATTCCTCGTATAATTTATTAAGCCTTCCCAATTGTTTCATACCAATCTGTGTAACTATCTCGGTTTTTAGCCATTGTTCATTTTGTTTTTGGAACTTAGTTTTGTTATAATTTAATTCTTTCATTTTTCTTTCGTACGCTACCAAAAAGTTCTCTATTTTTTTAGTAGAATCTTCATTTAGTTTTAATCCAAATGAGTTGTCAATTATATTTAGAACATTTTAGAACATTTTTCTTGGCGCAATAAACTAACAGGAACGTATTCCCATAGAAGTTTACATACCGCGTTATATTTAATACTAATCTCCATAACAGTTCAATATAGAGTGATTGTTCTTATAAAAGAACCCTGCGTTTTTATGCAATACAGCATAATTTATAAGCACCTTTGCTAATTTTGTCTAATTACCTAGTACTGTGAAGTGTTATTAAGTAGTAGTAGCACAATCAGGTAGCACCTCCCGATGTTGCTGTAATAAAATCCGCAAAAACTTTTTTTAATCCATTAAACATGTGTGTTGTTATTCGTTAAATGCTTACCTGTTATTAACATTAACTACACTTACATGGAAAAACATGTGGTATAATTACCATAAATATTTTATATTGCGAAAAATATACATAGACTTATTGGATAACATTCCAAATTTATTTTTGTTTTTCTATTTAGGTTGAATTTCAGAATTCATAAAAGTTTTAAACAGCTGATGTGTGAATAAAGGGAAAAAAGTTAACTGCATTCTACATATTTTTTGAATTGCACCCTACAATCGGAATATCTCGAGATCAGTTAATTATATTGGAATAATTTTTTCAGGCAAAGTAAAAGGACTCACATGAAAGCTAAAAATGCCAACATAAAAAAAGAAAATTATTTTTATATATATTTTTTATGGTACAAAACAAAATTTTTCCAAAATTTTGACTTTTTTCAGAAAATTTGCGCGCATCCTCGCATTTATGAAAAGGCTGTTAAAAATTTAAGTTTAACATGTTGCCAACTATCCTAATAATTAAATGATATAGCTAAAGCTTTCAAAATATACCGTCACAACTTTTTATAAGCGCATAAGCACAAAAAAAAATTTTGAAATTGGCAATTTTCGGACACTGCTGAGTGTAGGGTGCATGCCCAAAATACAAAATAATTGGCTCTTAGCATATTCTGAATAGATTGTTTTTAGCGCTATCTGGTTTAAAAGTGTACGTGTTAAACAAAGTTTTTCACAAAATTGAAAATAATGAAGATACTTTTTCTTAAAAAAACGTGCCTTTTCCAGAAAAATTTTAAAACTTTGAATTCTTTGCCTTTTCCCGTTTTTACGACTGCAGATATTAATAAGTTTTTTACTTATTTTTATTTAAAATTTGATCAGAAATTTAATGCTGTCTTTTAATTTAAAATCCAACAATTAACTAAAAAGTTGTAGGTGAAATACTAAAAAAAAGTCAAGGCAAAAAAAAAATTTTTTTTGTTAAAAGTCAAATATCTTCTAAGTTATGAGAGATACGAAAACACATCTAAGGACATTATTTATTAAAAATGTTAAGCTTAGATCAAAACGCTTTATCTCATAAAAATTGGATAAGTTTTCTAAAAGTTACAAGCCTCAGAATTTTTTTTTAGTCCCATGTTGTCAACTTAGGCCCACTGTAACTCCTGTCCAGCTTAGGCCAGACGGCTGCCAAGACATTTGTTATAAAGCCTGAGTCCTCCTCTACGAATGTTCGAAGTTTCATATAAATCCAATCAGTAGTTTAGAAGTTCCAGATTTATTACCATTTATTTTGCAAAAGTCCCCACTGTGCATTGTATTTCTGTTGTCAAAAAGATCTGAAAAGGCCTAAGCCAAAGTGCCACAGACTATGGCCTGATTGACTTTAATATCTAATATTTATTTATTTTATTTTTAAAATTTTGATTATTTGTGTCTACTCAATTTTCTGTAAATGAAATCAGCAATTTTCATAAACTTGTCAAATTGACAAACTTTTGTTTTAATCTCTTGAACTCAATATAAATTGATGTTAATGCTAATTTATCGCAAATATTTTGACAACTTTTTCATAACTCCAATAACTTTTTTATTTATTTATTTTTATTGTGGACGAAATAAAATTTAACCCACAAAAGTTTTTATTGCCAAAATTTATAAGCAAAATAAAAACTATAACTCAACTGAACTCCTCTCCTTCTCTTTTACTCATAATGTTTTTTTTGGAACAACTTTTTTTTATAACAATACAAAATTTCATTCATAAACTTTAAAAATGCAAAATCAAAAAATTAGAAATGAAATAAAATTTTTAAATTGCTGTACATACACTCGTACATTAATCCTCAGATACTGTCAAAAAGTTTTGTTGACAAACAACAATGAAAATTTATTTTAAAAAAAAAGTAGAAGCAGGCAACAGCAACAGCAACAACATATTGCCTTGTTTAAAACTATCAATGAATGTTTTGGCATACTTAAGTAAATTAGAGGAAAACAATTTTAATAAATCCTTGTTTGGAAGTAAACAAGTTTTTGACACTTTAATTGAAAAAAATATAAAAAAAAAACAAACAAAAAAATGGCAGACTCTAAAACTATTGTAACTGCTACAAAAATAATAAGTGGTATACTTAGTTTATCAATTCATGTGAAACAAATTTAAATAATTTGTGAAGAAGTTCATTTTCGAAAAAAATAAAATTAATTATAGCCTTAACCATTATAATTTGAAAAATTATTATTTTAACAATCGATACAATTCAAAAAAAAAAAAAAAAAATTTACAAAATAATTTGTATCTATAAATTTTCAAAAAAAAACCAACTTTTTGTAATAATATTTTATTAAAACTTCTTAAGATCATTTAAATTTATGGCAAAATTTTGTTCTACTGCACCCGACAATTTTTTTAGGAAAATTTTTAAATCTATAAATTAAAAAAAAAAATTTTGGGTAAAATTTCTTTTCACGTTTCTTTTATAATTTTCCATTAAAAAATATTTCTTCTATAAATTTATCTATTCATCGCTTGTCATCGATAACAAAAAATTTTTTTCTCATCGATAAATTTCTAATGAAAATCTTTTAAGATCGTTAAACTTTCTTTCTTTATTCAGAAAATAATTTCATCTATTGAAATATTTTATAATATAAAAAAAAAATTTGTCGTCTATGAATTTTCCAGAAACTCCGGCATCGAAATTTTTTTAGAAATTTTTTTTGTCATTGCTTTTAAAGTTTTTCATTCGATAGAAATTTTTTGTCCTTAAATTTTTTTTATAGAAATTATTGTTACCGAAAAGTTTTTTGCAGAAGTTTTGTCACATTGTTTTCTATAGAAATGGTTGTTATCGATACATTTGTTTTATAGACATTTTTATTCATAGATTTTATATAAATTTTTTATCTAAAGATTTTTTCATGAATAAATTTTTGATAAAAATTTTGTCATCCTTAATTTTATAAAGAAATTTTTGTTATCGATAAAATTTTTTAAACAAATTTTGTCAATTTGTTTTCTATCGAAATTGTTGTTATCGATGAATTATTTACAGAAATTTTTATCGACATATTTTTTCATGGATAAATTTTGATAGAAATTTTGTCAACCTTAATTTTATAAAAAAAATTTATTATCGATAAATCTTTTATAGAAATTTTGTAATTTTTTTTTTCAATAGAAATTATTGTTATCGATAAAATTTTTATAGAAATAATAGAATTTTTTTATTGTTAAATTTTGTTAAAAATTTTTATCGATAATTATTTTACAGAAATTTTGTCGTCAATAATTTTTCAATGAAATTATTGTCGATAAACTTTTTATATAAATTTATTGCAGAAATTTTGTCATAGATAAATTTTCGATAGAAATTTTCTTGTCCTTAAGTTTTTTAAGGAAATTGTTTTTATCGATAAATTTTTTATAAAAATTTTTTTTTTCTATAGAAATTGTTTCTGCTTTAAGTTTTTTGTAGAAATTTTTTCATGGATAAAATTTCAACAGAAGTTTTGTCTTTAAGTTTTTGAAAGAAATTGTTGTTATCGATAAATTGTTTGTAGAAACTTTTCATCGTTAAATTTTTTAACAAAAATTTTGTAATTTTCAATAGAAATTTAGTCGTTCTGAAGTTTTTTAAGGAAATTATTACTGATATTTTTTTTTATAAAAATTTTTATTGATAAATTTTTTACAGAAATTTTCTCATGGATACATCTTTGATAAAAATTGTATCGTCTTTATTTTTTTAAAGAAATTGTTATTATCGATAAAATTTTTCTCGGAACTGTTATCGCGGTCAATAAAATTTTCGTCATCGATAAACCTTGTGTATATGAATTTTGTTATGAACAAACTTCCTATTGACGATTTATTGTAATTTTTCTCTGTAAATTAATGGATTTTTTTTTTTGAGTAAAAATTAAATTTCTTTACGATATAAGGTTTCAATGAAAAAATTATGCTGTCGCTGAATTTTGTGCTAAATTAGTATTTTTTTTTTAAATAAAATTTAAATGTAGAATTTATGTTTTCGACAGTATATACATATGTAAATGATCATTTAACTGTAGGGTATTACAAAAATGCCGGTGTTGAAGAGACCCAATGACCCAGAGAAAATAAATGTATGTTAGCAGTGATTAAAGTGTAGTGACAGCTCGAATATCAACAGCTGTGCATTAGCCCGATACGCGTTCATAGTGTTAGAAAGACGACAAGTCTCATTTCGTTGAAATTTAGCAAGAAAAAAGTTAAAGATCAGCATATACAGAAAATAATAATGTATTGCTAAATATAACTGCCACTTATTTGCTGTTTTATTTTATTCATTTTCATATTCATCTATTTTTTTTTTTTTTTTTTTTTGAGACCAAATTAAAAATTGCATGGAAACATACTATCACAGCCCACTTGCTGTCAAATTTAAACAACATCAACAATAATAACGAAAATATTGCCAAATGGGCAAAAACTTGCCACATTTTTTTTTAACATCGAAGCAAAACAACAAAATGTTGTTTAATGCGGGTAAATAAAAATTAAAAATAAAATAACATTTTATTTGAAAGTCTGTCTGTCTTTCTGCACGAGCTTTAATGCATTTTAAATGTATGTATGAACTTTTAAATATTTGTTGGCATAACGGGTTCTCTGCTCACTTAAGTAAGGATTTAATAGATAGCGCAGCAGTAGAACTAGAGATGAACTAAGGGGTACTTTTGTACTTTTAAACAAAAAATAAAAGGCAACAGTAGATATTTTTTTTTATTTAAATGCATAATTTTGTTTTAATTACAAGAAGTGAATGTTAATGACTGATTTAAATGCATAAAACATATTTACAAAAAAAAAAAAATTATGTCACAAGAACTTTTTATTTTTTATACAGCTTTAATTTATGATTTTCCATTAATTTGCGATAACTAAAAGTGTTGTTGTGTTGTACAACAAATTCATACTCATATATTTTTGCAAGCATTTTGTACATTTTCACTAGACAGATGGACGTTAAAATTAACCGACAAAGTGCATACAACGACAACAGCAACGAAATAATATAATCAAGAGTCAGACAGAGAGACGGACAAATAACACACAAATCTCTAGACTTTATGTCTTGCAAAAATGTTTTTCTTTAATTCAAATTTTTTATTTGTTATTTAAGTATGTATGATAAATATCTGCAGCAGTAAATATCAAAAAAAAAAAAAAAAAGAAACTAGAAATAAAATAAGTTTAAGCACAGTCATAAGAATGGTAATATCAACAGTTAACCCTCGCATAACACAAATAAATTTTGAGCAACTCAATTTTTATGTTATAAACTAAAAAGCTTTTAAATTTGTTATAAAAGAACAGAATTCTTGTAAAAATTCTTAACACGTCAAATTTACACAGAAAAAAAATGGGGACCTTTTTCCCCTACTTCAAAGGGGTAATCTTACTAATCGACATATGTATCAATCGAGCCTAAATTAAGCCTCATCACTGAGCGAAATATTGTAATAAACTGGTGGGTTGACATTTTCAAACTGACATACGATTTTCCAAATAAATCTAGTTAATTTGAATGCTGGAATTTCAAACCAAACCAAACCCAAATAATATTAGAGTTGCCAGATCGCATGACACTTTACTCTTTGTCATAAAATGGAATCTTAAAAAGCAACCCACTTTTATATACTAGAACCTTATGAACACTACATATTCCTCTTTGAATTTTTACTGCAAAAGTTGCCTGTTGTGCGAGGACTATCTGTAGCTAAAATATTTTACTTAAGGATAATCCCAGCAACAGTGGTCACCACCCCAAGGGGTGGAGTGTGTTATGTCTTTTGACATTATTTTTATTTGATGTTAAATAAAAATCAGCAAATGCAAACAAGAATCTCTAATTTGTAGAACAACGATTTGTTGAGAAAAATTATATTTGTTTATTTACATATTTATTTCATAATTAACCTAGTTTTGCGAAAAAGAAAAAAACTATTGAAAGAATTTATTTGGGACGAAGTTCTGGCAAAACGCGATGTAAAATAACCTTGGAAATTTAATACAATACGTTTTCGTAGCAGTGCATTCTACACTTTTCATACATTCTACGCTTTTGTGCAATTCACATAGCATGCCACCCTTCTTACCCATCATCGACAGCATTGAAAATAAACTAACACTTGGTATCACTGAGTAGCAAAATCAGCTGACTTGTTCTTACGCCATTAAAAAGTTTAAATTAAACTTACTTTTTGCATTCTTACATTTCTTTAAAAAAAAAAAATTCTTTCACTCGATAGTTTCTCAAAAAAAATGTTAAATCGAGAAATTTGTTATCAATTTCTATTTTTTTAGGGTTCCGTACACCAAAGGTGAAAAGCAACCCTATTGTTTTCGCTACGCTGTCCGTCTGTCCGTCACAGGCTATTTTCTGAGGAACCGTAAGAGCTACGGACCTGAAATTTGGACAGAATATGTAGAACCTTGGCCGCTACAACAACAAATACATGAGAAATAAAAACGACCAACGAAAAATGTTAAAATACCATATAATATACATACAATTGTATGTAAATTGAAATTTTTTTCATTACAAAAAAGCTTTCAGCAATAATGAATGCTAAGTATATAAAGCAGAAATCTACATCTACTGACACCACACACAGTGGACCAAACACAAAAGAACGCTGATGATGAAGGTTTAAGCCGCGTTCAGACTATTATACTTTGTATTTATACTTGTCAAAAATGCAAATAATACGTGCAAGTGTGATAGTCTGAACGCAGAATGTCATCAAAGTGGCAAATAATACGATAAAAATTTTGACATCCCATAAGACTTTTTCGTTTTTAGAAAATTTTCTAAACGATAATACTTTTCATTAGATCAGGGTTGCATTTTCACACAAACCAAACTTCCAAGTCGGCTGTTTCGCCGCCGATAGCGTGTCGTCATTAATGTAATGTTTTGTCATATGTATATCGGCTGAAAATTTTGAATAAGTGAATCGTATGGAAGTATAATTCGTTGACGTAATTTTTTAACGTTTTTGTAATATCTTTTCTTAAATTTTTTTCTGTTATTCACATAGAATATTTTTAACTGCTGAATTTTTTCAAGTGTCGGCACGTCCCCGCCTGCATGAAACCATTTTGCCGCCGCTAGTAAATGAATAGCACAGACATTTTCATTGACCAGCTGTTTTGTTTTCTACTTGTATTACACATTTGATTTGAAGTGTGATGGTCTGAACACAATATGTGATTTTAAGTTAGATTTTTTGACAGTCGCAACGAATGTATTTAGAATTCTGTATCGTAAAATGTGATGAAAGTATTAATACTTGTATAATAGTCTGAACGGGGCTTTAGTGGCCTTCGAAAACGGCTGGCTGTTCCGTTCAACTATGTGTTGTTAGTCAGAATATTTACAACAGACTTTGGTGTTATTTGTTCATTAATAATTATCACATGTAATTTGGCTTAAAAAGCAATACGAACCTTAGCCCGTTCAAATCACAAATATAGAAACAAATGGAGTTCGAATAATAATTAAAATTAACTGAAATTTGTAAAATTAGTGTATTTTTATATAGACTGCAACAATTAACACTAAAATTTAAAAAAATTTAAATTAAAGGGTGGTCCATCAGTTAATGCAATTTTGACTATGTAATTTTGACAACTTGCTGTATCTTGGAAACCGTAAGAGGCAAACTCTTGAAATTTTCAAAAACGATAAAACTATAAAATCGCCAAACCGAAAAAAACTCCAAAAATTTAAAAAAAAATCGCCAAAACGAAAAAAATCGCCAAATTGAAAAAATTTCTAGCAATCGCCGAATTCGAAAAAATCGCCCAAATGAAAAAACATCTTCAACATGAAAAAAAACGCCTAAAAATTAAAAAAATCGCCAAAACGCGAAAAAGGCGCCAAAACCAAAAAAATTGCAAAAATTAAAAAAAATCGCAAAAATTAAAAAAAATCGCCAAAATCAAAAAACGATAAAAACCGAAAAAAGCGCCAAAACGAGAAAAAAGTGTCAAAACTAAAAAAAGCGCCAAAACTTACAAAAATAGTCAAAACCGAAAAAACGCCAGAGCTAAAATAACGCTCAAAACCGAAAAACCCAAAAACGAAAAAGTGTCAAAACTATATTTTATATAGGCTAAAGTTCGTAATGAATTACATATCTAGTGTCCGTACGGAACCCTTCGTGCGCGGAACAAAGTCGCCACTTCACTGAATTTATTTTAATTTTCCATTAAAATTTTTTTTTCCATAAAGTTTTAAAAAAATTGTTTGTCATCAATTAAAAAAAAATATTTTTTCCGCATCGATAAATTTTTAATGAAAATCTTTTCTTTCTTTCTTTTTCAGAAAATATTAAAATATTGGGTTAATTAAAGAAAATTTTAGTAATCTATGAACTTTTCCAGAAACTGTCATCGATATTTTTTTCTTTGGAACTAATATCATTTTATTATAATACTATAATAATATTATTTAGCATTCTAAAAAAATAAAAATTCGCATCAATGAATATCGAAATCAGCTGACTTGTTCGTATGTCAATTTTTCTACATTTCATGTTACATGCCACGCTTCTTATGCAGCATCGATTGAATTTAAAATAAAACTTGTCATCACTGAGTATCAAAATCAGCTGACTTGTTCGTAAGTCCTAAAAATAAAAGTTGAACTTAATTTGCGCATTGCAACTTTTTATTTATTTAATGTTATACTCCCCGCTTCTTATGCAGCATCGATTACATTGAAAATAAAATAAAACTTGGCATCACTAAATGTCAAAATCATCTGATTTCTTTTCACGCCACTTAAGTCACCTACAAAAGTTCGAATTAAACTTACTTTTTGCATTTTTACTCTTCTGCATTTAACTTAACATGCCACGCTTCTTACGCAGCATCAATAGTATTAAATATAAAATAAAACTTGGCATCACTGACATGAAAATTGGCTGACATCATCATACGCCACTTGAGACGCTTTCAAAAGTCGGAATTAAATTTATTTTTGCAATCTAACTTATCTGCATTTAACTTTACATACCATGCTTCTTACGCAGCATCACTAGCATTGAAAATAAAGTAAAAATTGACAGCTTACTTGCTTGTATGCCACAAAAATAAAACTTGAACTTAATTTTCGCATTCCAACTTTTCCGTATTTCAAGTTAGATTCCACATTTTTTATGCAGCATCAATAATATTGAAAATAGAATAAAACTTGGCATCACTTAGTATCAAAATCAGCTGACTTCTTCGTGTGGCACTTAAAACGCTTATAAAAGTAATTAAAGCAAGGCGAATTTAGAATCAGGTGACCTCATTTGCCCTGATGATGATCAGCTGTTTGATGCCGAATTGAACTGCTTTAAACCCCAACTGTCAAAATCTCTTTTTCTTTAAATCGAAACGAACTACCGGCCTTATGTAAAAGAAAAAAATTTGCATGAAGTTAGCATAAGTTACGAAATTGAATTATACATTCTAATGCTGAGTACATATTTGGCATTTCTTGTGTTGTGTTGTCATTTTCAAAATGTGTGCAATGCCGCTTATATTTATGGAAAGCAATGCCAAAAAAAAAAAAATATCGGAAATGACTAACGTTGACACTAGTACGCACTATTACGATATCAGAAAATGCCATAGTGTGTACTCGTCCTAAGCGTCAAATCATCCTACACCTTGTACTATATAGGGAATAAAAAAACCATTTAGCAGGCTGTGTTTCATTACGACAATCTTTAAAAAAAACCGCCAAAAAAACGAACTAGTTCCCTGATCTATAATCGTAATAGTTAAATGCTGCTGCAACATCTCTTTAACTCTGTATTCACCCTGCTCTTCCTCCTTGGTAAAACAAATTCTTTAAATCTCAAAAGTATTAGTGTTTTCAACGTATTTGGGCGTTAATTTATCGTGTTCAATAAGTGTGTTAATTTTTGGTTTTTTTTGGCAGATAAGTAAGTTTAATCGTATATATTAATGCATGTGCAAAAATACTTGATATAAATGTCATTTTTATTCATTGAGTTATCTGAAGAAAACCAACAACGACAACAACCAGTTCATCCGGAAAAATGCTCAAGTTCTGTGTTGAAGTTTTCAAATGTTTTGCGAAAAGGTGCAGCCGCACAACTCAGTTGTAAAAGCTTGCTTGATAAAAATCTATTAAATATGTATTAATATACATATATAAATATAATTTTTTTTTTTTGCTTTTCCACATGTCAGTCTTTGACTGACAGTGGAGCATATTAAAATTAATTTTTTTTTTGAAACAAACACAACCTGCGAGGCAATTAGCTTGTCTGCAGAAAACACCCGGGGTCTATGGCGGGAATTGAAACTACAACCTCTGGACTGAGAGACTAGGTAGGCATCGCTACCAAAAAAAAAAAAAACATGTTACGTTTTTACTTTCTACAAACGGTTGCTTGTGCAAGTTCGCAATTGCAAATGAATGAAAACAAGTTTATGGTATTAATGTAATTAGAACACTTTTTTTGCTCAATACTTTTATTTATTCATAATATAAAATTATTCCTTGCTAAAAATAGCACAAAGCTTACAGAATTAAGTAACTTTGCTCTTAACATGTAATTATCTTCTTAGCTGACAGCATCACCCTCTTTACATATCGAGCCATAATCGCTAAAATAGCTTAAGCCACACATTTTTTGGACTTCGTTTTTTTGACGAAAATCTACTATTTAGGATCACAAATAATCGATTTTGGTCAAAAATTGATGTTCGAAAATTATGTCGCTTAAGCTATTTTGGCGGTTATGGCACGATATGTATATTCAAAATAAGACTTCTCGACACTGGTGGCAACACTCTAAAACTTTAAGCCGTTAAATGATTTTTGGGTAAATAATTAAAATTCATTTCCCAAACTTGCTGCTGCTCCACTGTGCTTTTGGAAAGCCGCGCTTGCATTCACTTAAATTTTTTTCTTTTTTTTTTTTTTGGTCTCAAAAATATACTCACAAACATTACATTTATTTCCCATTTGTGACTTCAAAAAAAAAAAAAAAAAAAGATTAAAAAATAACTATTTCTATTTCTTACAAGTGTGTCTCGCAAGTTTTGCAATAAATTTTTATTTCAATTGACATTTTAATCTAAATGCATTGAATTTTAAAGAGTCGAATTAAAAAGAAAATAACCATCAACTTTATTTAATTTACATTTATTTATTTTTATGACCATCAATCGTTTATACGAATATTATTATGTATTAATTAAGTTTTCACATGCATCAACATTAATAAAATTTTCTATTTATTTTAATTTACTCCTTGCAGACAACTGGATACTAAAGAATGTGAAGATGATGATAAAGATGATTTGCATGCTAACGCATTTGTGCCACCCACCAATTATATAAAAATTTCTCAAGGAAAGATACAATTAGTTCACCAGTCGAAGCCACCAACAGCAACGACGCCCTTAACATTGCTGCCGCCGCCACCACCTTCCTCACCGCCTCCGTCGTTTTGCAATCCAAATATATGCAATGGCTTTGACTCGCCCAAAGATAAGGTATGTGTAAGAAATTTTAGTGTTTTTTGTTTATTGTTTTCCTCAAATACATCTTACATATTGTTAAGTGGTTAATTGTTAATACTCGTAACATGGTTAAAGCTCTCCCATATATACATATGTAAGTCTTAAGTCCCGGTAGCTTTTGGTATTTATCTTAACCTATTTATTAAGGTTATCTTTTAAGTTGTAAATCTTTGTAAAACTCCTTATAAACCTTTGTACTCGTATGTAGTGGTTTCGGATATTTTTTTTTTCATTTTGTAATTATAATATTTTTGAAAGTTGCAAGCTTTAAAGCTGTCCCTAATACACAAGCTTATAGATAATTAATTCAATTTGATTTCATGCGCTTTGCCACTCATTTATCTGTATAGTATGTAATAAGCGGACAACTAATCAAACTAAAGCAAACTGCAGCTAATTTAGCTTTTCAGGACATGCATTTTTGCCCTTAAGCGGACTTCGTAAAAATATTAGTGAAAGTCATCCTTCGTTGCTTATTTGCAATAACTTTGTGCTAAAAAGCGTAAGTGTTGTGTTTACACGTTTAACAAACTTGTTGTTTGTACACAATAAATAAGCAATTCTGCAGCCGATATTTGAACGTCAAAATTTTACGTTTTAGTAAAAAGTTATTTTTTACTGAAAAGATACTTTCTGTGAAAATATACAGGGCAATTCATGAATAAAATTCCGCGTGAAATTTTTCCCGGGGAACAATTCCAACTAATAGCAATTAATAGGGAAAACCAAAAATTCTAATTGGAAAAGGGAAAAATATCACGCGGAATTTTATTCATGATAGCTCTGATAATTTCTAGTGAAAAGGTACTTTTTAGTGAAAAGGTACTTTCTAGTGAAAAGGTACTTTTTAGTGAATAGGTACTTTTTAGTGAAAAGGTACTTTTAAGTGAAAAGGTACATTTAAATGAAAAGGTACTTTTTAGTGAAAAGGTATTTTTTAGTGAAAAGGTACTTTTTAGTGAAAAGTTACGTTTTAGTGAAAATATACTTTCTACTAAAAAAGTACAATGTAGTGAAAAGTTAATATTTAGTGGAAAGATACTTTTTAGTGAAAAGGCACTTTTTAGTGAAAAGGAACTTTTTATCCTGAGGCACTTTTTATTGAAAACGTTCTTTCAAGTAGTAAGCTACCTTGCTTTTGTGGAAAGGTACTTTTTGGTGAAAAGTTAATTTTTAGTGAAAAAGTACTTTTTAGTGAAAAGTTAATTTTAGTTGAAAGGTATTTTTAAGTGAAAGTGTACTTTTGAGCAAAAAGGTACATTTTAGTGAAAAGGTACTTTTTAGTGAAACATTACTTTTTAGTGAAAATGTACTTTTTAGTGAAAAGTTACTTTTTAGTGAAAATGTACTTTTTATTGAAAACTTACTTTTTATTGAAAAGGGTATTTTTTATTGAAACAAGTACTTTTTATTGAAAAAGTACTTTTTATTGAAAATGTACTTTTTATTGAAAACTTACTTTTTATTTAAAAGGGTACTTTTTATTGAAACAAGTACTTTTTATTGAAAAAGTACTTTTTATTGAAAAAGGTACTTGCTATTTCAAAGGTAGTTTTTATTGAAAAGGTACTTTTTATTGAAAATTTACTTTTAAGTGAAAATACTTTTTACCAAAAATTATTTGGCATTACTGTTGCACTGTTTATAAAAAGAGTGAGTTTTAGTAAAAAATTATTTTTCAATAATTTTCTTTTAGCGAAAAATACTTTTCGGTAAAAAGTAATTTTTATAAAATTAAAAAAATACCTTTCATTGAAAGAACTTTTTGGTAAAAAAAATACACATTTTGTTAAAAAAAAGGACTTAAGAACTTACGAATGAGTTATGAGTACGTGGCTGAATTGTTGTGTTTATTTTCTTATATTCAGAAATTTTACTGTTCAAGTTTCAAATCTAAATGCACCCGCAATTGCAAATACACTTTTATATGGGAATGAAGACAATTTAGAGACATTTAAACATTTTATTTTTTCTCAACACTTAAAATTTTATTGTTTCATAAATTAAAAAAAAATATAATAGTGCATTTACATACTTCACAAATGTTCAAAACTTTTAAACTTTTAAAACTTTAATAGCGTATCCAAAAACAAAAGGGAACAAAAAAATTAATAAAAATAAAAATAAAAAGAAGAGAAGCCGCAGTAACTCACTATAAATTTCAGCTAATAACAATTAAAACTACAAAAGAACAACAACGACAATACCCAACAGCAGCAGCAGCAGCAATTTTAACAAAAGGAACAACAAATAAAAATGTACAAACGACAAGCAAACACTATAAATTTCTTAAACGTTCATTGAACTTTTGCATTTAAGCTGGCTGCTGCTGTTCAAACAAAAAAAGTTGTTGCTTGTTGCAATCTGCTACTGAAACTTTACTTCTGAAAAATGTGTACATGTATGTGTGTATGCCTGTGTGTGTGTGTGTGTGTGTGTCATGTTGGCGGCTTAAAGCAGCAGTAGTTACAGTCACAGAGCAACAGTCAAACTACGCATTTTTGTTCTCACAAAAGAAACAAATAAGGCAAGAAAAAAATAAATAAAAATAAAGAAAACACAAACTGAAACTAAAACTAAAAACAGAGAACGTGATTGCACTTTTCTGGGTGCCAGTGCCATGCAAACAGACAGTCAAACAAATGAAAGAACAAAAAAACAAACAAACAAACACACACACACACACACATAAACACTAACAGCTGAAGTTTACAACAACTTTTTGCATGCATGCGCACATATTCTTGCAACAACTCATATGTACTCGAATGTATGCATGTAGCATACTCGTGTTGCAAGGCAACATTTATCGTTAACTATTGTTGCTACTTTTGTTGAATGCTTGAGTTTTCATGTCTTTTTTTTTTATTTATTGTTTCTTTCTTTACTATTTACTGTACGGCAAAAAGAACGTTGACAATTCGCACAGTCAATAGCAAAAATGCAGGCAGTGAGTGCAGAGGCAGCGAAAGAATCTGCAGCAGCAACAACAACATTTGCCAGGCATCCAAAAGTAACAACACGATTCCAACATTCATAAGTGAGACGACGTTATGTTTTCGCTTTTGTGTAACGTTGTAACTCTTCTGTGCTCCTAGATTTGTTGCATTCGGTTGAGTTGAGACAGAGTTTTGAAGGAATTTAGAGAACAACAATTTGGCAAATAAATTTTTACTTTGAAAGATACTAAAAAGATATTTTCTTTTTGTTAAAGAAGTACATATGTAATTTTATTGAATGCATGCTTTCTATTCAAAAAATGATTTCTAAGAAAAAAAGAAGCCTTTTATTGAAAAGATACTTTTTAAAGTATTTGTATTAAAATGTACTTTTTATAAAAAGAGTACTAAGTACTTGTAATTATAAAAAAGGTACTGCTTATCAAAAAGTATTTTTTATTAAGAACACATTTGCAATTGAAAAGATGTGTATCTATTAAAAATGTACAATTTCCTAAAAAAAGTACTTTTCATTAAGAGTGTACTATATCTGAAAACGGTATATTATATATTTTTTAATGTACATCTCTTAATATGTATAGTACTTTTTCCTTAAAATGTACGTTTTAAGGAAAGGTAATTTTTTTAATGAAATTATTTTTCTTAAAAATAATTTTTTTTAACATAAAATTAAATTTTTCTTAAAAGGTGACATTTTCTTTAAAATGCAATTTTTCTTAAAATGAAAGCTTTTATGAAAATATACTCTTTCTTAAAAAGCCTTATATTTAAAAAATTTTCTTCTTCTTAAAAAGAAACTTTTTCTTAAAACTTTACAAATGGAAAATGTACTTTTAATTAAAAAAAATATTTTGATTTAGAGATAGATACCTTTCTTCAACATTTCCCGTCAAGAAAAGGGCTTTTTATTATAAAGGTACTTTTGCTGAAGATTAACTTTTTTAAAAATGTACATACTTCTTTTTAAAAAGGTATTTTGACTTAAAAATTTACTATATTTTTGAAAATTTATTTTTTCTTAAAAAGGGTTGTTGTTCTTAAAAGGGTACTTTTTCTTGAAAATATCCTTTTTCCAAAAAAGATTTTTTTTCTAAAAATGAATTTCTTAAAAATTAACTTTTTCTTAAAAAGGTACATCTTCTTAAAAAAGTACTTATCCTTGAAAAGGTACTTTTTCTTAAAAAGGCAAATTTTTTTTAAAAGTGAACTATTTCTTAATAAGATAGTTTTTATTAAAACGGTACTTTTTCTTAAAATGTTACGGTTTCCTAAAAATGTACTTTTTTTCTTAAAATCGAGGTTTTTCTTCGAAAGGTACTTTCTCTTAAAAAGGAACTTTTTCTTAAAAAGTTAGTTTTTTTTATAAGGCAATTTTTGTTAATTCTTTTTAATAAGGTACTTTTTCTTAAAAGAGTACTTTTTTTTGAAAATTTGCTACTTTCGGAATAGGTAAGTTGTCTTAAAACGGTACTTTTTCTTAAAAAGGTACTTTTCTTGAAGAGGAACTTTTCCCTGAAGTGGTACTTTTTCTTGAAAAGGTGCTTTCATTTGAAAAGGTACTTATTTTTGAAACGATATTTTTTGGAAAGGTTACTTTTTATTGAAAATTTCCTTTTTCTGGAAAAGGTACTTATTCTTCAAAAGGTACTTTTTCTAAAAAAATTTACTTTTTTTTGAAAAGGTACTTCTTCTTGAAAAGGTACTTTTTCTTAAAAAGGTAGTGGTTTTCAAAAAGTTATTTTTTCTTAAAAATATTCTCTTTAAAACTTACTTCTTCTTAAAAAGATACTTTTTTTCCAAAGTGTACGAGTACTTTTGCTTAAAATTGTATTTCTTCTTAAAGGGATAAATTTGCTTAAAGAACCATTTCTTAAGACGCTGCTTTTTTAATTTTAAGATTTCACTCATGTAGGCTTCTGAAACATTTTGTAAAACTAAATGAATTGATGAAACCTGTAGCATAAATGCGAGAAGAATTTAGAAAAAAAACATGCAAAAATAAAAATAAAATCAAAACAACGTTGTGACAGTGTAACTCCTAAAAAACGAGAGAACAAAACTAAATCCGAAAAATAGCAACTACAATAGACTGTTTGAATTGTATACAAAAGTGAAAAGTTTTTTTTTTGTTGCAATTTCCTTTGAATTTGTATTAAATATTTATTTTAACAGGATATTGCAAATGTATTATGTACTTACAGTCTTACAGCAAACAAAGCGGTGGTGCATATGAGGAGAGCAATCTGAAGTAGATGTATAAAAGTATGTATGAAATATGCGATGTAACTACCGTGACCATTATCTTCATGACAGAAAAGTTTTTTGAGCTTTTTTTTAAGTTCTATTGAATTTCTTCAATTTCATTGAAAGCTGGCTACTTTATTTATTTTTTTAATATCTTCCAATTCAGATTTTTAGTTTATTACTAAAAATATAGAACATACGGCCATGTCACAGAGTTCAATTCCGTTCATAAACGGAATTCAAATCACCTCAAGATGTCAAGTCCTAGCGGGAGCATACCCCAGCATACCAGCGCCCCTAACAGTCTGGACACACCTGACAAATTTTCGTATTTTAGTTTTCTTTTTTAGGCACCATCTACTACAAAAATGGAGTGGATTCAATTCCGTTCCCGATTGGAATTGAACTCTGTTACACGGCCGATACATTAAAATTAGTTTTGTTTTTTGTAAAAGTGATACAAGTCAAAGATTTCGCAACTTTATTGGAAATAAAAAATTATAACAGATTTTTTCTTATTAAAACTTAAGCAATGCTGTTTCAAAACGAAGGGCTGATATATTGATATAGCAAATAAGCTACACCTATGGCTCATTTACTTCAATAACGTCATAAGAAAAAAACATGCGATTTTTGGTTTAATAATATAGAAATAATCCTCACTTCGTTATTCATATTCCCCTTTATGGGGGAAAAAAGGCGAACACTTTGTTCGAGTGAAATTTTCTTTGTTTTTACCTACAAAATAACAAAGTTTCGCATAAACAAAATGTTCGCCCTATTTTCTCCGATAAGGGCCATTGTGCAAGAATTTTATAAAAATATCTTGTGTACTCAACTCTTGAAAGAGAAATAAAATTTTCTTTTTCTCTTGAGCTGTATGAAAATTTAAAACTTTAAGCTTGTTTTTGAGTTATGATGTTATTGAAGCAAATGAGCGATATATATAAGATTGCAGTGAACAGTTGGTCATCGCAGACATGTAACATGAAATGAAAATATAATAGAAAAGCACAAAAATTTTAATTTTTTGCCATAAATCTGCTCATGCGTGATTTAAAGACATTTCTGTTGTATTTTTTTATTATTGTTATTTCAAAAATTCTATTTCGTTGAAGCGCAAGTGTATCTTAAGCGAAAGAACACTGGTCGTTACCCGACCCTTAAGCATATTTTAAAATGTAAATAAGCCTTAACGAAATATAAATGTGCGCTACAATATATTTGATATGAAAGCTTTCAAGTTTGAAGAAATTTTAATATTAGAAAAAATGACCAGTCCTGTTTTCCACTACAGCAAATATTTTTCGAACAGGTTTTTTTTATCGTAAATTCGGAAATGTACAACTAAACAAGGAAGTGAAATAAATTTAACATTCTCCTCGAATAAAAGTATTTGTTCTCAGAAATCAGATTTTTTTCAGGCACTGACAGAGACCCAATCAAGTTCCTTGTCTATTCGGCTCTCACTTGATCTTTTAAAGCTTAAAAAAATTCTCTAATGGTCTCTGCATTTCGTTGTAGAACTATTTTATTAAATACGATTAAAAATAAATGAAAAAAAAAATATTTAGCAGCAAATGTACTATTTTGAAATTGATATTGCAAGACGTGCTCTGTACTCACTCGTATTATTCTTTACAACTCATTATGTAGTTCTTTTCAAACGAATGAATAGAACAAAAAAAAAGTTCTTTCAAGCCGACTTTAATTTACAAGATGCTGTTGAAATACTTAAAAAGTAAAAAAAGAAACGCCAGCAGTAGCATTAAAGACAACAAGCAAAAATGTATAAAATAAATTTTATGTGAGACTATTTTATTTGGTTAATCAGGCTGAAGAAAATTTCATTACAACTACAACACACATACACACACATACAAACTTCAAAACACAAAATAAGTCTGGCATAATCATTAATTTACTTAAAAGGTTTTAAATAAGAAGTTGTTAGTTAATAGTCACATTGGAAACTCATACCAAAGCTTTGCTCTAGAAATATTTTTGGAAAATTTACTTTTTATTAGGAAGTTATGGTTTATTAAAAATTCTTTCAATAATTCGAGTATTTCCCGCATGTGTATAGACGATAAGGAACACGAGGAAAAATTGATTTACTTTACTTTGATCTCATCAAAGAAATGTTATTGAATCTAATGATGAAAAAAACTCGCTTCTTTTTGTCGTTAATTTTGACTCTAAAGAGACGTAAAAACTGATGATGAAGACACAGAAAAAGTTCAATTACATGCTGTACTTTGTATTAAGAAAGCGCCCTTTCTTCGAAAAAATGCGTAATATTAAAGGAATCAGTTTTTTCCAAAACATTATTTTCACTAAACTAAAGAACATCTTCCAAAAAATTTCGCACATTTTTTGTATTTTGCCGGTGTTTTTCGTTAAACATTTTAATTTTCTTGTTGAAAAGTTACTTTTTGTTAAAGATGTAAAATGTACTTGCTCGTGAAAAGGTACTTTTTCCTAAGGTACTTTCTTAAAAAGGTACTTTTTTCTTAAAAATGCATACATTTAAAAAAAATCTACTTTTTCTTAACAAGTACTTTTTCTTAAAAAGGTAATCTTTCTTAAAAAAGGTATTTTTTCTTAAAAAGGTACTTTTTGTTAAAAAGGAAGTTTTTTAAAAAAGGTACTTATTCCTAAAAAGTTACTTTATATTAAAATTAAATTTTCGCTAAAAAGATACTTTTTCCTAAAAGGGTACTTTTTCCTTGAAAAGGTAATTTGTTTAAAAATGTACTTTTTCTTAAAATGGTACTTTTTCTTAAAAATGCACATTTTCTTTTAAAGGTTCTTTTTATTAATAAGATAATTTTTCTTTAAAAAAAGAATTCTTCTTAAGCAAGTACTTATTCTTCAAAAGCTAACTCCTCTTAAAAATTTTTTTTTCGTGAAAAGCTACGTTTTCTTAAAAATTTAATTTTTCTTAAATAGATACTTTTTCATAAAAAGGTACTTTTTGTTACTAAAGCAATTTTTTTAAAAATATACTTTCTTAAAAAGTTATATACCTTTTGTTAAAAGGAACTTTTCTTACAAAGCCACTTTTTCTTAAAAAAGTACTTTTTCCTAAAAAGGTACTCCAAAAAAAAGTACTTTTTCCTAAAAAGGTACTCTCTCTTAAAAAGGTACTTTTTCCTAAAAAGGTACGTTGGCTTGACAAGGTAATTTATTTTAAAACGTACTTTTTCCTGAAAAGTTATACCCCTTTTAGACAGATGTGCGATTGCTTTCCGTGAGCACCTGCCATTACGGCCTTACGGGTGCCAAAGCACCGGGTGTGGGTTAGACGCCAGACCAATGCCCCCATGCACCCTTTTAGAATGAACCTATGGCCCACTCCATAAGGCACATAGGTTGCAATCTTTGAATATAGTTATCCCTGTACTATATTCAATTACCTTGCTGAGGTAATTTGAGCTATCTAAACTCTGCTGCTATGTCCGTACCCATAACAGCTCTGTTGAATGGCAACAGCACCTAGAATAGTGTCTGGCTGACCGCGTCAGACCAATCATTAGCATTGATTTCACACTGGGAAGCCAAGACTATTCTCCCAGCGATTTTGGTAGCAACCACAGCCACCACGATAATTCTCCGGCTTCCACGCCAAGGTGTTGTGTATACACCCATAGCGAGGTCCCCATGAGAATTCCTCAACCATTGCCGGCACAGCTCAACCACTCGTCTGAGATGAACCCATGCCTGTGTCGCCAAATAACCAGTGCCTACTCCACACATACCAAAATCATCCTTTTAACCTCATGAGGTATGACGAACTCGGCATTTTAGCAAAGGAAACTGACGACCGCTACATGCACTCAACTCTAAGCAGCTCGGCTGTCGGGCCACCGGCACCCGTGGCACCAGAAGTAGCCTCTCGTTAGACCTCGAAGTTCCACCACAAGGGCTTCACCTCTATCGTCTTTTGAACTCAGGGGCAGTTCTAGGTGACGCTGCACCTAACTGACATCAAGAGGACCTGTCTTCCTTTTATAAATATGTGCACATCCTTTGCTCTGTTTATCTTCAGAGATTAGGTAGTAACACATACGTTCTATGGGTAATGTACCAAAGGTACGTCAATGGAAAAAGCCACATCACCCCAGCTGGGGCCCCGGGGTTGCCACACCTGTAGTCTATATAGACTCCCCCGGGGGGACCCCTTTTAGACAGGAAAATTTTACTTTGCAAAGTCTTAATTCAGCTGGGAGAAAGACAGAAAGAGATAGTGTTCCTCTCTATCTCTGTCTTTCGCACAGCTGAATTCAGACTTTGCAAAGAAAACTGTCTAAAACTAAAACTTTTACCTAATATCTTAATCCTCTTAAAAACATGTTTTTTTTTCTTAAATATACATACATACAAATGTACTTATGTATACTTCAAAAAGAATTTTTTGGTACAAAGATGTTTTACTGTATTATTTTTAAAAAAATATCCTTTTCCCATTAAAGAATTTAAAAAATTTGTGAACAAAGTCTGTAGATACGTATTCATCTTCTTAGAAAAGATATTTATAAAAAAAAACTTTTTCTTAATAGAAATGTGATTTTGTAAGAGCTTTATTGCTTAGTAGAGCACTTTTTTAAAAATATTTTTTTAAACTTTATTTTAATTAAAATTATTGCTGTAGTTTTGTTTAGTTGGTTTAGCTAAAATAAGCTTTAAATAATATTTTATTTTTCATGCACATTAATAAGCTGCTTAATTTTTACATTTTATTATCTGAAAAGCAAACCATCAAAAAGCACATTAAATAAACATTTTTATTTTATTGTTAAAAGCTGGTGTGTGGCACATATAAAAATATAATTAGAATACAATAACTACACCTCATGCTTTCCTCACATGCTACAAAAACAAAGTTACATTCTTTTTTTCAAATTTCGAATTGTGTTAAAATTAAAAGGTTTTATTTCCATTATTTGTTTCTTTTATTTTTCCTTTTTTTTCTTTTGCAAAATAAAAATCACAATTAAAAGAAAATCACACAGGATAGACTTGAAAATCGGATAATAGAACTTGAGGCAGCTCTTCTGAGACTTCAGGAAAAGGTTAATAATGTGAGTATTACATAAAAATAAACTTAATTTTAGCTGCTATTAAAATAAGAGTGTTAATGAACTTGAATTGAAAAAGTTTCCTTATGCAAGTTGTTTGTTACTTAGTTATCTTCTAAAAAATTAAAAAAAGTCAATTTGCATTTTGTGGAAGCATCAACAGACAGGATATAGATACGAGTACATATACTTATTTTTACGTTCATATTTCTATGAAAATTGTCTTGAAGTGTTTATTTTTTTATATTTTTTTTTTTTTTTTGGTTTTCTCAATCATGTTCATTTGAACGTTAGTGACTTCAAGTGACACTTTGTCGTTGTGCTGCTGTTGTGGTCAATAAATGAATATTTCTTGGATTTTGTGTTTTTTATTCAACTGTCATTGTTAACAAATAATAATGAGACTGACAGATACAAAGTAACTAAGTGTTTTTTTTTATTTCTAAAATGCACATAGAATAATGGTACCAACTATGGAACGAAATTTGAGCAGTAAAATGTTTTGATAAATTTTTTTCAATGTATTATAAGTACGCTTGAATTAAAGCTTGTTTGTTCACACAAGGAAGATTTTGCTAAAAAAAAGAATTTATTTTATAACAAATGTCATTAATTTCTTATATAATCTATTTCTCAGAAAGGTATCTTTTCTAAAAAAATATTTTTTTTCTTCAAAAGGTAATTTTTCTTAAAAAGGCACATTTTCGTAAAAAGGCACATTTGCTTAAAAAGGCACATTTTCTTAAAAAGGTACTTTTTCTTAACAAGACACTTTTTCTTTAAAAGGTTCTTTTTCTTAAAAAGTTACTTTTTTTTAAAGGTACTTTTTCTTATAAAACAACTTTTTCTTAAAAAGGTGTTTTTTCTTAAAAAGGTACTTTTTGTTGAAAATGTACTTTTTCTTAAAAATGCATATTTTCTGAAAAAGATGCTTAACTTTTAAAAATGTACTTTTTCCTAAAAAGGAACATTTTCTTAAGAATGTACTTTTTCTTAAGAAGGTACTTTTTCTTAAAAAGTTACTTCTTCTTAAAAATGTATTTTTTCTTAAAACTGTACTTTTTCTTAAAAAAGCAGTTTTTCTTAAAAAGGTCCTTTTTCTTAAATATAATCCTTTTCTTGAGAAAGTAATTTTTCTTGAAATTGTACTTTTTCTTAAAAAGATACTTTTTCTTAAAAATATATTTTTTCCTAAAAAGGTACGTTTTCCTAAAAAGTTACTATTTCTTTAACAAGGTATTTTTTCATAAAAATGTACTTTTTCTTAAGAAGGTCCTTCTCCTTAAAAATATTTTTTTCTAAAAAGGTACCTTTTCTTGAGAAGTTACTTATTTTTAAAAATGTATTTTTTCGTAAAAAGCCACTTTTTCTTAAAAATTTACTTTTTCTTAAAAAGGTAATTTTTATTCAGAAGGCACCTTTTCTTAAAAAGGTACTTTATTTAAAAAAAGTACTTTTTCTTAGAAAAGTACTTTTTTTGAAAAGGGTAATTTTTCTTATAAGGGTACTTTTCCTTTAATATAGACATTTTCTTGAGAAAGTAATTTTTCTTAAAAAGGTACTCTTTCTTAAAATGGTACTTTTTCTTAAGAAAGTACTTATTCTTGAAAACATAAATTTCTTACAAATGTACTCTTTTTTAAATAGGTACTTTTTCTTAAGAAGGTACTTTTTCTCAAAAAGGTACTTAAAAGGGCACTCTTTCTTAAAAATGTACTTTTTCTTAAAATTATTAAAAGGTATTTTTTTAAGTTGCCTTTGAATCATGAATCCTTATAAATTTGCATATGTTAAAATATTTTCCATACATTATATTTTCAATAATTTTTTTTATTTAAGATTGATAATTAAAATTTATTTTTTATTTATTTAGTTTAGTTACTATGCAGTAATAAATAACTTGGGGCCTAATTCTGTAAAACGCTACGCTTGGCGTTGATAAATTTTGTGTGTATTTTGTTCTTGTAATTTAAATTTGACAGCGCTTGGCGTTTAGTTTTACAAAATTAGGCCCTTGGTCTCATTATTCTTGTTAACAAAATATAATTCTTAAATTGTTGTAAATATTGTATTTCCAAGACATATTCTGGAAATAACTAAAAATCTTTAGACATTTAGTTGGTTTTGCTGATTTTAAACTAGTATTTATGCGAATTTCTTCTTATTCTTAACAGCCAACAGTAGACAGCAAGAAAAAAAAGCACTAAACTTAACGTAAACATTACTTGCAAGTCGTTATATAGCAAGAAAATAAAAAATAAAAAAATAAAAACAACAAAGAAAGCAGGCAAAAAAAATGTTGCTGAATCAACTTAAATTTCCGCCGGGCATATTGTACTAATATTTATGAAGAAGAAGAAGCAACACATTCATACATTCTGGCGTATACATACAAATATACTCTAACATATCACTGACTCAGCGATTTTCTCTAGCCTTGAATAGTGTGCTTTGCTTGCTGCTTGCAAATCTATTTGGACATACATACATACATATTAACATAATCGTGTCCCCACAATTGTGAAATAAAAATTGAATACAAATGACTTTAGCTTATTTAATAATCCTCGTTTATTGTTTGCTTTAAAGGTTTTTTCTTAGTAAATTATTGATTGAGAGTTTTATGCTTAATAAATGTGATTTATGTGGGTGGCAAAATAATATTTGATCTTGATTTAATAGATTGAATAATAGGGTGGTACCTGACGTACAGATGGCGTGCCAGTAGTTTGCTGAAAAAACTAATTTGGTGTAAAGTGGCAACCTTGCAAAACAGGTGTTTTATGTGTCAAAGGCGCCATGTTGTTTAATATACAGTTAGTGCCATTAATATTCGGTTTTCAGATTCACAATCAATAAAATGTTTACCAAGCAATGTAAATAATTTAAACTGAAAGTTCTGTTTCATTATTTTACTTATAACACTTTTAGACACGCAAGTATTTCTTTGGAAAGTCTTAATTCAGCTGGTATAAAGACAGCTTCTTTCATAAAAATTTTATAGAAATTTTAAAGGGAAAATTAATGTATATGTCCTAGAGAAAAAGTTCTCTCTCAGAACTCAGGATTGTTGTATGTGGTGTGTATTAATGCAAAAAATATTTATAGATATAATTTTTTTTACAAAAAAAGAGCACAACTTTCCTTTAACGTAATGTCCCCTGTGTAATACAACACTTTCGTTTGACCGTCTTAAATGTCTCTTAAGCTTTTTGTCTGTGTGCTTATATGTGAAGGCTTAAATGCTTTTTCCATAGAATGGAAACATAAAGGAGTGAAAAAGCAAACATTCACTTATCGTTGGAACTTTATGTCTGCATCCCAATTACTTGTAGTTAAAATATTATGAGTGGAAAAAAATAATAGGGAAAACAAAGTTTCCTTTTCCTTTGGCAGCATTAAATAAATATTTTTTTTTTTTTTGATATATAAACAGAAATATAAGGGCCGGGAAGAAGCTTGCTTGTTGGTTGGCTTTGTATAGAAGTCTTTCTTTTTATAAAGAAAGGATGTGTGTTTAGTATTGTAATGCTTTCAAAAGCATTGAAAAAGGACATTAATCCTGTTGATGGGTTTGTTAATACGACTATATATATATATATATATATATATATATATATTGTTAAAGGTTTACCACCCACTTTGGTTCATTTTGCTGGAAATATTATATATCTGTGGGTACTTTTATGTATTTCATAATGGTAAACTTTGCTGTTTGATTTATATAGAAGATAATAATTTTTAATTCGATGTTAACCAGCATATGCGAGTATTTAACACACGCATAAAAATTTCATATTAAAATCTACGTAAACAAGGTTAATTTAACCTTTCTCTGCAATGATTTTGCTTCATATATGTTTCATGTTAATTCAACATGATTTATAGATATGTATCGAACTCTTTCAGTAGCTCGTTTTAAACACAAACCGATAATCAAAACCATGAAATTTAAATGTGTCTGATCATAGAAAGAGTTCGGTACAAATCTAATGATTTACAGTAATCTTCAAAGAATTTGTTTTTCATTTTGAACTAACTTTATTTCATGTTGATTTAACATTACAGTACTGTTAAATCAAAATGAAAAAATTAATTTGAATTAAAGATATTTTAAGTTGGCACATAACGTAAATTCGATACTGAAATAACACGAAGAACCATGTTGAATCAAAGTTATTTCAAGTTGAAACAACATGAATTTAATTTAATGTAGTTATTGTACTTTATTTATTACATCACTTACGTTATTGTGTGTATTTGCACAGGCATCAGGAAGATGTTTGCATATTGGCTTCCCCGGCCAAAATTTGAGCTCGTACTCATTGCGAACCTTAAATATTCTTTTGCAGACTTGTATTGAACTCTTTCAGCAGATCATTTTTGACACAAACCTATGATTCAAATTAATTTAAATTACATGGGCTTAATCATTGGTTTGTTAGTCAAAAACGAGCTACTGAATGAGTTCGATAGAAGTCTTTTCTTTTAATACATTACTTCCCCATTTCCCAGCTCTGCAAATTTATGACTTAAGCTTCTTGTTATTCTTCGTATGATGTACACTGTTTATGCTTTAATGACCGATTTGTGGTTTATTTCATTAATTTTTTTTTTTTTGTTTTATTCTCCAAACACACAAAATCCAACTCAAATCCATTACTTGTGGGGTGGAGTTGCTTGAAGTAACCCTTAAAACAGTTACAGTAAAGGGAAAATAAAGACAAAGAGCCCAAAGGGGAAAGTAATTTCTCTGGACTGTTGTCATAGATTGTTGTAGTGTATAAAGCTTTCACAAATAGTTAGTTTAAGTTTGTGGCTTTATTTGTTTGTTTGTTTGTTTTATATACCAACATACTTCTGGGTTTTTGTAAAACTAATTAAATTGTCTTAAATGAAGTAATATGTTTGTAATCACTTACTTTGTTTATATTCATTTCAAAATGTGAGACATTTGTGTGAGAAAAAAAACATGTGTTTTTCTTCTTTTTGCTATATATTTCTTCTTTTCCTTGGCAAACTGTGAGTGAATAAATGTGGATAATTAATGAATGAATTAAGATGATAAAAGCCAGCTTTAGTATGTTAAGATATTTTATTTGTTAATGCAAATAGTGTTTGATAACTTAAGCAGATATTTTTTATTTCATTTTTACTACAATAAGGAAGCACACAACAGAAATAGTTGAAAGAGATGAAAAGTAACTTGCAAACGATATGAAAATACAATAGTGCAATTCACAATCTTGTGCAAATCGCCTTGCATCGTAGCATTTGCAAAATGGTATAGTATATTGATACTCACCACTAAGAATTGTTAATTGTGAGTATCGATATACTAACCATTTTGCACATGCTACGATGCAAGAGCATTTGCAAAAGTTTATGAATCGGACTAATGTTTCTAGTTGAGGGCAAATTCAATATTTTCAGTTCTTATTGAAAAAAAAATATTTTAATTTAGCTGACTGATAAATGGGCTGTAAACGTAAAAAATAAATTTCTTTTTACAACAATCAGTAATAATTTCTTAATCGTGCTCATCTTCAGTAATTTCAGTTCTTATAAGAGAATGAAATATTTTATTAATTAATGTGATTTCTTAATAGAAGAGAAGAAAAACTAAACCATAATTTGGCTGGAGAAAATACAGCATTTTTCTGTGCCACCACGCACTTTATCAGCACCCGTAAAGAACTTATTCCTGATTAATATTCATTATAGTTCTATTAAATAATGCATATATAAACATTATCTGTTTCCTTAAGAAGCTACTTAAAGTTGCAGCAAAATATTGAGAATAAAATATTTTTAAATGCTTTTTATATTAAAAAAAGTGGATACTTTTCCAAAATAAGCCAGTTTCGATCGAAAAATTGATTTTGGCAGATAAGATTAGAATAAAATAAATATGTATTGAAGGGCCTTATTTAAAGACGGGCTTAAAGATCCTATTCCTTCTTCTTGTACATTGTTATGCCAAAACATCACAGGCAATGATAATGTCTTTACATTTTAAGTAGATGAAGAAGTGTTCTGCGGTTTCATGTAAAACCATAACAACAACATTTTTAGTGCAACGTTTTAACCCTCTAAATCCTCTGCGCAGGTGTATTTTTATCTATTTTCGAGTCTTAGGCTGAGTTTACATCTCGCATTTCTTATGTTGTAATTTTCAAATGTGTGCTATGCCATTCCCATCAAGTTTTTTGATAATACATATGTAATTTTGTTGTGTCATTGTGATAGGAAAGTGTACCATCCCTAAATAATTGCAATACGGCAACATTGTCTGCATCAAGAACTAATTTTAATATTATGATATTTAGTGTTATTTGTTTTAGCAATTGTGAGACTTGGTTTTTCGTATTGTTTGTTTATTAATTTTTATACAAATAATCATAAAATTAGGGCCACCTTACGTCTAGCAATTATTTATAAGAAAAAAATTAATAAGACAATCTTAGAACGGCACTGAAAGTGGTGGAAACGAACAGGGCTTAAAATGTGGGCCATCAATTTGACAATTCGTTCTCTCAACTGTTTACATAAGATGCCTACACAGTTTGTGAGGTAATACCACACAACGAAAAATATCGGAAATGTCAAACGTTGCCACTAGTACACACTTTTATTTTTGTTTGCTATATCATAAAATGCCATAGTGCTTACGCGGCATTAGAATATTGTATTCGAACTTAGTTAATCGTGCGATTGACGGAACACCTACATATTTGGCTATTATCAGTTTTTTTCGACTTAAAAACTGGCGGGAAGTTTCAAGGATGGCCTGCAAGCTCAAATTTTATTTGAAAGCGGTTCAAATCTTTTTTCATAGTTTTCTTAAACATGTAAAAAAAAAGTTATTGAATGAAGTTTTCGAAATGTTTCAAAACAAAATCTGGCAACACTGATATTTTCAAGAACTCATACTAATGAGCAGGGTTGTCTCATATATGGCGATTTCTCACCAAACGTGGCGATTTTTCAACTTGTTTGGCGTCTAAATTTTTGATTTCACAGCATGAAGATTTTTTTCCCCGTAAATAAATTTGTTGGCGATGATTTTTATGACTGTTTTTTTTCCTTAACAAAATTGAACTTCAAAATCTTTGTAATTGAAAAAAATTTGTTTCAAAATAAATCCTACCAAACCTCCTCTGTAAAAAAATACAATTTGATTTTGATGATGTTTCTTACATTAATTATAGTAATTAAGGCGTTTTTAATTTGGTTAAGAAAAATTTACAAGAGACAATTTTTTGTGATTTTCTGCCAAATTTTTATACGATTATTTGTTAAAAATTTATATTAAAAAAAGTTCTATACAAAAAGAAAATTTATTATCAAAAATATATGAAGAAAAACTACATAAAATTGATTTTGGCAACTTTTGCCGATTTTTAAAATCCATTTGGCAAAATAGATCGGAAAAAATCTGACAACCTTGATGCTGAGCACTTTTTTAAGTCTAAAATGTGTGCGAAGTTTCACAAGAATTATGTACATGAAATATAATGCCACATTGTTATGGGCGTGGCCCGCCGACTTTGCTAAATCAAGATAGTAAAAATGTAAGAGTCTAAAAGTATTGTGTGTGAAGTTTTATAAAGTTGTTGTAAGCTTTTTAAAATTTTGCTGGAATTTTTGTGAGTGGAAAGTATATAATTTTAATGGGAGTGGCGCCGCCCCCTTTTCCGTTAATGGGACTAATCAACTACTATAGCCTGTCAAAGAAAAAAAAACTATGTCCAAATAAGCTTAAAAATAATGGAGTTCTAAGTGAGAAAATAAAACACTAAAAATATACAAACTAACTGAGAAGTCAGTCTATCAAAAAATTGATAAGAGAAAACTATTTTATTTATTAATTTTTTTTATTTATTTACAAAGCGCAAACGAACTAATTTTTTTTTTTAATTAACACTCAGTCAATTAATGTATGTCTAATGGATGTTATCTTCTTTTTTAAAGAGACAGTGATAGAGAAGACGTTAGAAGAAGGTGAAGGAAGAGTTAGAAGAAAGTTTCATTCTTTTACAACTCTGCTTTTTTGCATGTTTTTTTAATAATGCAGTCTTGCGGCGCCTCTGGTGTTAATGAGGCGTATTAATTTTTTCGAAGCTGTCCTTAGCAGCCATTTTATTGGTTATTTTACTTCGCCGATGATGCTGCTGCACAATACCAGCGAAGGAGGGCGCTCTGATGTTACATTAGTACTTGTATCTGCTGAAGTCAGAGCATAGTAACAAAGGCTTTCAACCCTTTGTAAGGTAGCAGGCCAGAGTCCTTGGCATTGTTGCCAGAAAATGACAAATTGGTGGGAGAATGGTAAATTGTAAAAAAATACTGCTTAAATATTCTACAGAAGTAAAAGTGTAATGCTAGATTTTAAATTTACATAGATTTTCTTAGCAGGTTTTGTGAAAAACTTTAAGACTTTTTTTACACAGGAATATGCTAAGTCTAGCAGTGAAAATGCTAAAATGGCAACACTGGCTACGGGGCACCCAACGGCAAATAAAAGCGGCTTTCATAACAGGAAATTTTTGATACTCATTTTACAAAAGCAATATACAGCTTGTTTCTCTTATTTTTAACGTGTTTGGCCTTTAGAGCTTTTATAACCATTCCAGCCTTTCTAAGCCATAGATAATAGCACAATAATAGTATAAAAAAAGAGTCCTTGAATACTTCTTCCACTTAGCTCGTTTTCCTTTAATTTCAATTTATTTATTAAGTTCCAAAAATGCCCATAACTTTTTCTTATTTCAATTATTTCCTTTTAATCTTCCCCCAGTTAAGCAACAACTTTATCCATTCGACCTCATCATTTAATTTCCGTTACAACTATTCATTGACAGCATATGTGCACTCTAACACCAAAAGGAACTAACAAAAAGAAAAGGACATTCGCACATTGATTTTTTACATAACACGAATTTTCCATTTAACACTTTCTCTGTTCTATTGTTTATCTTAAATCTTTTTTGAAACTTTTATCCAACAATTTATTTCAAATTTGCTGATAAAAGAGAAAAGAAAAAAAGAACTACATATATGGCAAAAATACGAGTAAAGCAATAATCTTTTTTACTTTCTATTGAATTTATGTTATTAAATAGACTCTAGTTGTTGTTTATGATTGGGGAAAAAAATAAGCTTTCATTCCCTAATGGTTGGTGTTAAAGAAAAAGGAAAAATAACAAACTTTAAGCCAAGCAAAGTTTGCTATTTATCTCTAGCAGGATTTTAAGCCAAATGCGTAAAATTTATTAAGCATTTTTTGGCATTATGTGTATTTTCTTTTTAGTTCTCTTTCTTTGCTTTCGCTTGAACCCTAAAATAACTAAAGGAATTTCCAGGGCAACTACACATACAATCATTTCAGTCTCATTTCGCTTGGAAAAGTTATTTAAGAAGCCAACACTTTTTCTTCGGGTTGTTGCAGACAATTTAAAAGTAAATTTATTGGTTTACAAATTTTTCTTATTTTTTTCCTTGTTGCTTGGTTTTCGAATAGCACGTTAAAAGAATATACAGCAGAAAACAAATTTATAGCAAATAGTTGGCAAAAAATAGAATTAAACCATTTAAAATTAGATTTAATGCATGAAAAATCACTTTAAACAAATTTTCCTTTGTGAAATTTTTTTATGAAATTTGGGGCTTGATACCTCTTCTGCTGTTGCAAAAGTTTTGTCAAATTTTTAATCTGATTTGTACTGAAATTGAACAAATTAAAAATTTTCATTTGTTGTTGGTTAAGCACATCTAGATGCGTTTCGTTGCTGTTTAAGCAACTCATCCCTAGAAAAATAAAATAAAATTAGTAAAGTGTGACTTTGACTGACACTCGAAGGGTTGCGTGCGACGCTTGTTTCTTTTTAGCGATTTTTTCGATTTCTGGCGATTTTTTTAGTATCGATACTTTTTTAGTTTTGGCGTATTTTCTTATTTTTGGGATTTTTTGGTCACTTGCGAATTTTTTTGTTTTTTTTTAGTACATATCTTTAGTTTTTACGATGTTTCTTTTTGCTTTTTTAGTTTTTGGCGATTTTTTTTCAATTTTGGAGCTCAGGCGATTTTTTTCGTTTTAGCGATTATTTCCATTTTGACGATTTTTTGTGTTTTTTTTACAATACATATTTTAAGTTTTAGTGATTTTTCTTCTTCTTCTTTTTAGTTTTTGGCGATTTTTTTTTCAATTTTGGAGCTCAGGCGATTTTTTTCGTTTTAGCGATTTTTTCCATTTTGACGATTTTTTGTGTTTTTTTTTACAATACATATTTTAAGTTTTAGTGATTTTTCTTCTTCTTTCTTCTTTTTAGTTTTTGGCGATTTTTTTTTCAATTTTGGAGCTCAGGCGATTTTTTTCGTTTTAGCGATTTTTTCCATTTTGACGATTTTTTGTGTTTTTTTTTTACAATACATATTTTAAGTTTTAGTGATTTTTCTTCTTCCGACATATTTTTCGTTTTAGTGATTTTTTGCAGATCTTGATCTTGCATTTTAACGATTTATCTGATATAGAAAAAAATATTTGCTCCATGGGCGAAAAGAAGAGAACAATGACTCTTAGTATCTTGTAAATATGGCAAGAAATAAAACATATATGGCGTTTTTTAAGCAAAAATTTAAAAAAAATAGGTGTAAAAGAAAAAAATTTATTGTTGATATTAAGTTCGAAATTTTCGAACGTTGAGTTTTCGGCATATTGCAAACAATAAGACATGTATAACATTTTTAAGCAGATTTTTCCACAAAAAATAATAGCTTTAAGCGAAAAATATGATTTTCGAAAAAAATTCAGATCGAAGTTTTCGAACTTGGAATTTTTGGCATATGGTAAACAATAAAACATGTTTAATATTGTTTAAGCAAAAATTTAGAAAAAAAAATTAAGCAAAAAAAATATTTTCGAAAATGAGTTCGAATTTTTCGAAACTAAAATTTTTGGCTAAAATTAAAGCGCATACAAAAAATACCTTAAACATTAGCAAAATGCTGAAAAAAATTAGCTTAGAAATTTTCGAACTTCGAATTTTCGGCATATGACGAGCAATAAAACATATTTAGTATTTTTAAACTAAATCGCATACAAAATGTCCCAGTTTAGACGGACGAACATTTGGAAGGAAAACATCTGGAATTCACTTTTGTTGTTTCGTTCGCGTCCACACAGACGAAAATGTTGCCGGCGACATTCCAATATTACTGCATAAAAGCAAGCATATTTGTACATGTATGCGTGTATATGTAGCAAAGAATATGAAAACAAAGCGTGTCGCCGATTACCGAACACAACAATGATTCTCTCTTCCCCACCCGTAAATTGCTACCAAATGTTTTCGTGTCTAAATATGGTCAATACTTTGAACAGCTGAAAAATGCTGAAAAAATTTAGCTTAGACGTTTTCGAACTTGGAGTTTTCGGCATATGACAGGCAATAAAATATATTTAGTATTTTTAAGCAGAAATGTGTTAAAAGTTTTAAGCGAAAAAAATGATTTTCGAAAGTAAGTTCAAAATTTTCAAAACTAAAATTTTTGGCTAATTTTTTTTTTTTTTTTTAATTTAAAGCGCATACAAAAAATACTTTAAACATTAGCAAAATGCTGAAAAAATTTAATTAAGAAGTTTTCGAACTTGGAATTTTCGGCATATGGCAAGAAAAAAAATATATTTAGTATTTTTAAACAGAAATGTGTTGAAAATAGTTTTAAGCTAAAAAAATTTATTTTCGAAAATAAGTTCAAAATTTTCGAAATTAAAATTTTAGGCTACATATTTTTAAAAACGTAAAGCGGTTACAAAAAAGAACGAATTTAGTTTAGAAGTTTTCGAACTCGGAATTTCCGCCAAATAAGAATGTATAAGACATATTTAGTATATTTTAAGCAAAGATGTCCAAAAAATAGCTTCAAGCAAAAATTTTGATATTCGAAAATAAGTTCGAAATTTTCTAAATCAAAATTTTTGGCTAAAAATATTTGAAACATATAAAAAAATGCCTTAAACAGTAAAAAAATAATGCTTAAAAAAATTTTGTTCGAAAGTTTTATTAATAGATTTTCCTACAGATATTAGCTAAAAAGAAATCCCTAAAATTTGTAATTATTTTAGTTTATGTAAACAAAATTTCCAAAGTAACTTTAAAAGGAATAGTGAACGTGAAAGTATTTTATTACATTTTTGTCATTTCCCTTTTCATTAAGAGAACTTAATTCTCTTCTAAAACATTTAATAAAAATAAACTAAATGGTTCTCACTCCCAGCAGTCTTATTTAAATCGGCAAATTCTTTTAGTTTTTTTTTTACTTTTTTCTAATGAAAATGGAAAAAGCAGATAAAATAAAATAAGCAAAAATTCTAAAAAAATTTCTACAACATGTTTGGTTTTATTAAATAGACATTTAAATTGTCCAGTTTGGATAATTTTTCGACCGCCCTCGTATGTGCTGTTAAATTCCTTTACATCATGCCATAAAAATGTGCACAACCCAAATAGATACGCAGTATCTGTTACCTAGTAGATATTTTTCTGTTCAATGGCTTGAAATTGATGGTATTCCTTTTTGTTTTCTTTCTTTCTTTTTTTTGTAGACACTAGCATATTATTAACTTCGTTAACTCTAAGTTAATAGTACAACTACACTAGCAATAGTGTATTATTGAAGAGCAGGATATGATATGTTACATATTTACTTACTTTGCTATTAAGTAGCAACAATTTCTCTAATATGTATTTACTACAATTTTACATCTTAAGCTATGTACAGACGATTTCAGATCTTACAATATTGTCAGATCTGGCAATGTGCTGACAATGTACTGGCAATCTAAAATTGCCAGCACAATATTTCTTGTCAGTTTACACGGATGTCAGAAAATCTTACAATTTATTGCTACACGGTTGTATGACAATAAATTCATCTGACAAAATCGTCAGTAGAGAAATTGTCTGTTCACACGGTTGTCATATGCACAAATTGTTCGATCTGTTGTTATGCGTTGCCAGACTTAAACCATTTGTTGGCCATTGTTAAATATTTATCGTTTGTGTTTGTGTTATATGTAAAAAGTGAAAGTATAAATAATTATGGACCATAAAGAAGCAATTGCAATGACTTTGTCTGCATATCTTTTATTATAAACTTTTTCTTTAAAATCAAGCGTGTGCAGTGTTGCCCCTAGAAAGAATTATCTTACAATGACGCCATTGTCAGATGCATGAACTTCGCACATCTGACAATATTAAAATGTCTGACAAATATCTGGCAATAATTTTAGTTACAATGTGTTCACACGATTGTAAGATGTCTGACAATATGTTGTCAGTTGCTAGTCTTGCAATGGACTGACAATGCTTTTTCTGGCAACGTCGTCTGACAAAAATCGCCAGTTCAGGCGGTTGTAAGAAATTTTTAGCACATTTTACTGGCAATATTGTAAGATCTGACAACCGTCTGTACATAGCTTTACACAATTGTTCTTTTGCTTTCCTTCGAAGTCTGCAAATAATGTTTATCTGCTATAAGATCTTTACTTTTTCCACATTAAGTCGTTTTTATTAGATTTTTATTTTCTTTTCATCGTTTGTTGTTGCCTTAAATTGAAATAAATAAAAGAAAATTCCTTTTTATTAATATTTTGTCGTTGTTTTAAGCTGCTGCTGCTGCTGCTGAGTGAGTGTTTTTATTTGAAGGAATATTTCCGCTCCATTGCTTAATGTGCCATAAATGACACGTTCCAGTGATTTCCGGTCACTTATAAAATCAAATTCTTTTTCCTTTCACTTTCTTTTCAATTAAATAAACACATTTTTAATAAATGTCAATTGAATTGGAAAATAACAACCAAATGCTAAATGGCGTAAGTGATAACAACGCTGCTAACAGTTCCCCAATGGTTTTTATTTCGAAATAAAAGAGAAAATCTTAAGGGCTAAAATGCGCTTAGTTTTTAGTTTTCTTTGCAGAAATTTGTTGTTTGCTGTTGATAAGAATTTTATGAATCGTTTTTCTTTTTTTCCTCTCTATAATAATCCTATGAATATTTGAGTAGTGAAAGATATGGTGAAGTAATTTATTACGTTTGATATTTTTACTTTAAAAATTACTGTCTTAAAGCTTTTTATATAAACCTTTTGCACACGCAAAGTTTGCTTTGAGAAAATCTTTTAAATTTCTTGCGCTTATGCACACGCAAAGTTTATTTTGAAAAATTTTCACTAACGAATGAAAACACAATCAAAACATGTTCGAAGTTCCATTTTTCATCTAAAATATTTGCAAAAGAATTTGAATTTTGTAAAGTGTAAAAAAAAAGGTTTTAAGTTTAATTTCTGTTCTCAAAAATAACAAAGTAAAAACACAAATTTCTTTAAATTATTAATGAGAAATTTAAAAATATATTCAAACTAGAAAAAATACAAGATTCTGAGTTAAAAAAAAATATTCGAACATAAGTTCGAAATTTTCGAATATGAATTTTTTCAATGCCAGTGCTGTTTTAAGCCGCCGTTTAAGGCGTAACAAAGATTAAAATTAAATTTTGAAGTTTTTTGATAGATTTCTAAATGTTCGAAAATTATTAAATGGCTTTTATTCTTATATGACATACATACATATGTATATGTGCTGTTATTTTTCGAACTTAGAATTTTCGGCATATGGCAATAAAGAAAACATACGTAATATTTTTTAAGCAGAAATGTGTTAAAAATAGTTTGAAGCGAAAAAGTTGATCTTCGAAAATAAGTTGGAAATTAGAATTTTTGGCTACAAATATTTAAAAATTTAAGGCGGTTGCAAAAAATTCCTTAAACCGTAGCAAAATGCTGAAAAAAGTTTAGTTCGAAGTTTTCGAATGTGGATTTTTTGACATGTGGCAAAAACTAAAATATATTTTGTATTTTTTAAGTAGAAATTTCTAAAAAATAGCTTTAAAGTAAAAAACGATTTTCGAAATTTCGAAATTAATTCGAAATGTTTGAACTTGGAATTTTCGGCTAAAAATATTTTAAAATTTAAGGAAAATACATAAAATACATTAAACGGCATAAAAATGCTTAAAAAAATTAATGATAGAGTTTTTTATATTGAATATAAAAACTCCATAAAATCTGTAATTATTTTAAATTATGTAAACGAAATTTCCAAAGTAACTTTAAAAGGAAGAAAAAAAAACGCGAAAACATTTTATTACATTCTTGTCATTTCCCTTTTCATTAAGTCCTTTTAGTTCTCTTCTAAAACATTTAATAAAAATAAACTAAATGGTTCTCACTCCCAACAGTCTTATTTAAATTGGCAATTTCTTTTAGTTTTTTTTTTTACTATTTTTCTAATGAAAATGAAAAAAATAGATAAAATAAAATGTTCTCAAATGCAAGAAAAAATAAAAAAGAAATTCTAAAAAAATTGTCTATAACATTTTTGCTCTTATCAAATGGACATTTAAAATGTTCCTTGTCTGTGTCAGCGCGACAGTATCAGTATCTTTTACACGATGACATTTAGTCTTCTTTATTTCAAAAGAAAAATCTCAAGTATTTTACTTAAAAAAGTGTAATTGTATATTTTAAAGCATTTCATTTAAAAGCAAGTGCCCACACTACACGGTCAAGTTGCTAAGGACTGAGGCTGAAGTTTTAAGTCTAGTATAAATGAAGGCGAACTTTTGTCGTTGTTCATATTTTTGTAAAGGGCTAATAATGACAACGACATCACTTCCCTTTGTTACCAATGTGCTGTTTCAAAGTTGGGAAGAAAAAAATAAGAAAGAAATGAATGTTGGGTTGCAAAATTGTGTTTTTGTTGGTAATTTGCCAGCTTCAGCTATAGCTACTCTTTTGGAAAGTGGATGGAACACTGTGCTGCTCTTAATAAGCAATTATTTTCAGGATTTTGCAGATGGAAATCAAGGGGACAAGAATTGTATTTAGTCCTTTTGCCACTGAAATGGTATGAAGTAACAAAAGATTCTTAAAGCCACTTAAATAAAATGTTAGAGAGAAAGAGAGATACTTCAGAGATTTTAACACACAAAAGTTCAAAGGGATTGTTGAGTTTAGTACTCGTATAAATAAATGAGAACATAAGTAGCTGCTAATAGAAGTGCAACATTGACATTTTTTTTATTAAATTCATGTAAAGCCATCATATGTCTAATATCAAAATTTAATTAGCTTTTTTTGTTTTCAGTGCAAATTTATTTTATTTATTACAAAAGTAGGCAGTTAAAATTGTTTGGAATTATTTTCATAACCAAATCAACAGCTCGTGTGATGAAAAAGAAAATTTACGAAAAATGTTTAAAATATATATATAATTGGATATAAAATTTTCGATTTTGTTTGAAATTGAAATAGAGTTTTCGTAATTGATTTTCGGAAGAAAAAATAATACTCGCAGTACAATAAAAATCTAAAATTTAAAAAGAATTTAAGTCTTGCTTGATGAATGCTTTATTGCAACCGAATTCACATCAGGTGATCTCAATTCAACAGCTGACTGTCAAATCAAAGCAAAACGTTCGGAAATATTCTGACAGCAGGAAATTCGCCTTTCATTTTATTCTTAAAACTTCTATGTACTTCTGCGTACTCACAATAGCGATCTTCAGAATCCTGGTTAATATAGACATAAAACTATTTGCTCCATGGCCGAAAAAAAATAGAACAATGACTCGTAGTGTCTTGTAAATATGGCAACGAATGAAAATAATTAGATATTTTTTTGAATAGATATGTACAAAAAATATATTTAAGCTTAAATAATAGATTTTCGAAATTTCGAAATTAAGTTCGAAATTTTCCAAATTAAGTTCGAAATTAAAATTGAAAGCACATACATAAAACACATTAAACAGTAACAAAATGCTTAAAAAAATTTTGTTCGAAAATTTTATCAATAGAGTTTTTTCTATATTCAATTTAAAAAAATCAATAAAATTTTTTATTTATTTAATTTATATAAACAGAATTTGCAAAGTAACCTTAAAAGGAATAGTGAACGTGAAAATATTTTATTACATTCTTGTCAAACATTAAACATTTTTAGCCGAAAACTCTAAGTTCAAAAATTTCGAAAATTTCGAACTCATAATTTTGGATAAAAATTTGTAAAACCTTAAACTACATATATACAATAGCAAAATACTTAAAAAATTTATGTAGTTCAACAAAGGTTTTATTAATAGAGTTGTTTTAAGTTCAGCCGAAAAAATGTTTCTCAGAAAATTGCAGGTAGGTATTCAAGATTGAAATAAGGAACGAGAGAATTTAACGGATTTCAAGTAGATAAATATGTTTAAACTTTTATATTCCTTTATTTGAGTAAAATCAATAAAAAAAAAGATTTTAATGAAAAGAAAAGATTTTTTGGTTGTCCTGACTTTCTTAAATAAAAATTTGGCAACACTTGCTGCGCAACCATTGAAGAATATACCACCAGCGTTGCCAGATTTTATATTCAGCCATTTCATTTGATTTTCAGTGGAAAATATTTCCAAACTGCCAAATAATTTTATACTTTCATGGAAAATATTAGAATTCAGCGGAAAAAAATCCATTAAAAAAACTCATCAAACATTACAAATTCAAAAAAAATATAAAAAAAAAAATTTAGAAAAAACTTTTTTTGTTACTCCAAAGCCTGGTACTCTGCTCACAATTTCGTGCAAAATGCTGTCAAACTACATCTAAAAGTATTTGGTATGAAATAGCAGTACTCTGTTCTTATTGCGAAAAACACAAAAATCTATCTGGCAGCATGTTTTTCCATGCAAAATTACTCTGGCATCATTTTAGTTTCAGCTGCGAAACAACATGAGCAGTACTTTTTTCGCACGGAATTTTAAAAATGTTGCATACTTTCAAGCAATAAAAGCGAGCAATTTATTTAAAAAAAAAAAAACGCAAGTTGGCTACATTTAGCACTTGTCAAATTTTTCACGCGAAATAATCAATGTTGTAATTGAAATTTTTTCGCAACTTCGAACAGAGAACTAAGCTTTAGAACCAATTTCACCAAGTTATTTGAATATCAATTCATATTTAGAAGTCATTCCTCCATACAAAAATGAATGAAAATCGACATTTAAATATGAATTGATATATAAATAGAGTTGGCGTAATTGGCCCTAAGGCGGCCCATCCAAAAATAATAATATGTACAACAACATATGCAATAATATTATACAATGAATACAATGGCCGCTTTTTGCATTTATTTCTTGGTTTTCCTCTCGTTAAGATTTTTCAATGCTACTTATTAACTTGATTTTTTTTTAATTCTCTCCCGTTTTTATGCATTTTTGTTAAATAATTTTACAAAATTGAATTCTGTTCTGTACTTGTTCATTATTAATAAATTTTAAATTAGCTTAAAAATGCATAAATTATTTTAACACAAAAAATAAAACGCCAAACAAACAAAATATATTGTAAATCACAAATTATTAAAATATAAAAAAATTAGCGCCTGTTTAAGCATATATTTAACTCATTAAAAAATCCCCGCTCGTTTTCACACTACACAGTTAAACTTTTATGTCTATATATAATATAATAAAATATCAAAATTGTTGGTGCTAATTTAAAAACCTCTTGCTTAACAAACAAAAAAAAATAAAAACCCGGCAACAAGAGTTTTGTGTGGCAAAACAATCAAACTGATGATTCACCGTATTCCTACAAACCCCAGTTTTCGAACAAAAAATAAACTATATTACATTAGAATATACAAGGCCAAATGAAAATAGAAACTAAAACCACCCCCAAGAGTAAGTCCACCGCCGCGCCTTAATTTAAATTTAACACTGCATTTTTTTTGCAACATTTTTTTCTTTCTAATTTTGTTTTTTTTTTTTTTTTTTTTTTTGTTTAATAATGAAAAATCGCCATAGCAAATTTAACTCACACTTTCTTATTAAATTGTGACATGTAAACTGAGTATGATGAAGTTTTTAGTTGGTTAATGAAGTGAGAAGCGTATGACGTCTGGCATGGGTACAAAAATGTGCCGCGTGTTGCTTTGCTTTTCAAAAGCAAAACAACAAACAAAATTAAATAAAAAATATAATCCAATCCTTGTTGTTTGCTTTTGAAATGTTAGTTTAGTGTTCCCTGTCTTTAAAATAAAATTCATTTATTTTTGAAGTTTAACAGCACCACCCACCACCACCCACCCTGATAATGCAACAAGCTTTTTAGTTTGTTTTTGAAGCACAACCAACTGCAAGCAACCCCTTCAAGTGGCAGTAGAATAGATCATTAATGTTTATAATAAAACAATTTTTGATTATACAGCTGCTCTTTAGAAACTTGAAATTTAAATTAAAAATTTTTGCTTGATGTTGAAAATCAATATTTACTTACATACGTCCATTCAGCTAAGCAGTCGAGGGGTTTGAAAATCCCTGCAATTGAATTCATCAAATTTTAAAAAAAAAAATTTATAAGTATGAGTTAAGACAAAATTAAAAAAATCCTTGCACTTAAGCCCGTCACAGGAGTGCTTAAAATTAAAGCCGATTTTGATACAAAATAAAAAAATAATAATTTTTTTTTGTCGTAGAAATATTCCTTCTGCCCAGGGCACGTTTCTCAAAACTACAAATTACAAATCTACAAGTAAAATACACACAAAACAACAATAGCCCAATTCACAAAACTTGTGCAAATGGTCTTGCATCGTAGCATGTGTCAAATGGTATGGTATATTGATACTCACCACTTAACAATTCTTAGTGGTGAGTATCAATATACTACGCCATTTTGCACATGCTACGATGTAAGACCATTTGCACAAGATTGTGAATTGGGCCAATAAAATGTGTAAAAGTGTTGTTTTTTGGTGTTTTGTAATATGTAGTTTTGAGAAACGGGCCCCTGTAATATAAAAAAAGAACCTTAGGGTTAGAGGATATATTATTCCCTTCTTAGGGTCAGAGCAAATACTTATTCTTCTCACCTTGGGATTAGAGGGAATATCCTTCCCTTCTTGTGGTTAGATATTAGATATAAATTTACGAAAACAAGAAGAATTTACCATATATCGAGTTCGAAGATATATACCGATTTTGCCCGCAGTTGCAAAAACACCTGTTTCCACTTAAACCAACACCCATTTAAAAAAAAACATATACACTCTGGCATTGCCAAAGTTAAAAAAATATACTTTATAACTTTTAATTAGTGCTGCCAAATCGAAAAAATAACTGCAGTTTTAAGGTTACCTTGCCAATGAAGAAGAAGTTGGTGGAAAATTATTCCATCTAAATGTGAGACACGGAAAATAAAATTCTAAAGACTGATTATTTCAGATTATATTAGGCAAGGGTGGCATTCAGTATCCTGCCTCCGTATTCTGTAACTCGCTAAAGGTAAATCTCTAAAGAAAATAAGCTATATGTACTTCAATAATATAAATATAATACAATATTCAAAAGTGTATTGCTAAACCATGCAACGGAATAATAATGTATGTAGTTCGCCAAAATTGTAATGTTTTTATCATCGCCAAAAACTTTTAATTTTCCATTTATTCAGCATTTTAGCGATCGAATTTAGCTTTAGCATTAGCGAGTTACAGACCCTTCTGGTCCATTGTGTTACCACGGCGACTCTGCTTAAGGGGAGTTTCCGCCAGAGAATGAAAATGAGTACTCAAAAAATATACTAAAGTAAATATTTTTAATTTTACTAACTGCGTATAGTCATAATTGTAGCGCTTAAAATTTGTACGCTAACATATTTTCTCTAAAGCAAGTATGACTATATCCGATTCCCACATACAAGAGCGTTTGTACATCGTTTATGGGAATAACTCAAAACCTCTACAACTACAAACAAAAAGGCACATTCTTATCAAGCACATTCTTATCAATCTCTCTTATAATTATATTATGATTGTGCTTATACTCAAAGTATGGATATTTAGTCATGCAAAAAAATATGCACACGATACCCGGGATATTTATATATCATTCACCACCGTATACATACAATTGTGTACATAAAATGGAATGGAAATTGTGTTTTGGCTGTTTGAAGACATGCTTTATGTGTGCGTGTTTGTGTGTGTGTGTTAATAAAATAGGCCGGTATATAGGCATGTATAGCCGACTAATATTCAGAGTATTTTTATAATCATGCGTATGATTGTAGCTCACACACTCTGAACATTTGTATATGTATTCGGTTTAAAAAAAAATACCTATGTATTAGTATGTTGTTTTTTATTTTTAGCTGTACGCATTTATAGCTGTTTGATGGCCAATACTCAAAGAGTAATAAAATAGTAATAAAAATAATCATTTAAATTTTTAAAATTTTAATCCACTGCGATGGAAAATGTGTTTGTTATAACTCCCTGAAGTGCTTTTCTATTCCCAATATCATGTAATCATTATTTTGGAATGCTTTCTTTCCCATTTGCTTGCTTAAAATAAACAACTTTTAATTAAATTAAAAGAAAAATGTGTTATGTACTTAAATGTCTGACAATTAATCGAAACTGATTGTTAATTAGCAAACGTAATAATGTTGTGAGTAAGTAACTAAAGTTTTAATTAAAAAATTTTATACGGTCTTTAATTTATTTTTTTCCATGCAAAAAAAACAAATGTTGTCCCTCAAACAAATGCGCATACGAAAAGGAAAAACCAAACTAAAAAGAGTGTAAAATATAATTAAAGTGAAGAAAAAATAATGAATGGATGGGTGGGTGGGTTCACTGACTGTCATCACCATCATCATCATCATCATCCGCCTGTCGTTGTGCTTGTGTATAAATTGAATAAATAGTACCACATTAAAATACATACACACATACATATATATACATACATACACATATATACATACATATATGTATGTATGTATGTATGTATACAAATATGTAATTCCTTGTGAAAACTTCAAAATTCAAACTGTAAATTCAATTTTAAATATTTACTTAATCGTACTTACTCGTGCCTTAGCAGAATGTTTTAATTTTTCGTTGTTCATTTTGTGCTGTTTTATCCCTATTTTTGTGTTTTGTTCTTCATATCCTTAAACAAATAAAAATGTAAGTATTTATGTCTGTATGCATGTATGTATATTTAAAAAAAAAACAAATACTTTTCTTGTTTTACCTTTTTGGCCGTGAGAGAATTTTGTATTATTTGCCAATGTTTCAATTTTAATGTATTCCTGTTGTGTTTTAATTGCATTTCGTTCCCAGCTATTTGTATTTGCTTGCAGTTAGTGCATTTGTGTTTGATTTTTTAATTGTGTGAGTTCTTTGTACTTTTTGGCTTGTTCTCCGGTTTCCGGTTTGATGCAATTTTTTTAACAGTTTTGCTTTTTCTCTCGCTCTCAGTGTTGTTCATTTCATTCAGCGTTGTCAACTTTTAAATTTCAAAAAGCACCGAAACCAAGAAAAAAGCGCGTAATTTAAGTAAAAAAGCACTAAATTTAAAATTTTATTATATTATTTAAAAAAATTTTACACATCGTTTGGTTATTGATTTGCTGCAGACATAATGTATTTTGAATATACTGTGCCGCAAACCAATAACCAACCGACAACATGTACATAAATTGTACAAATTTGAGGCATCCGAAAAACATTTTATTTTTATAAGACGAAGCATTTTAAAATTATAATAAAAAATTTTTAATTTTTTCCGTCAATGAACAAACGAATCTCTCGAGTTTAGTCAAATTGGCAGTAATCCACAAGTCTTTCTGAGGTTAAGAGCCGATTACTCGTACATTTTGAGCTCGATGGGCTTAGCAGTTGAAAATATTTTAAAATCAAGGCTTACAAAATTTGGTTTTTATTAAATTATGTGGAAATATTTTCCCGGCTGATATGTGAAAAAGATAATAAATTTTTATCGAAATAAAAATTGTGACTTCTGCGTTTCAATATGGAAGTAACAGAAGTTTGATGGGAATGCAAGTTTTGATAATGATTCAAACGAGTTCATATCAACTGAATCTCTCAATAGTGGACTCAATATTTTTCCCATTGCATTAAGTGAATCAATCTTTCTCCACCCATTGTCTTTACTAGACAACATTTCGCTATTAGACTATATTTGAGTTAATACTTGAATTATGTATTCTTTGTTGTATGGCAAAACACTGTTTACATTAATTATGCTTAAAATGTTAAGGTTTGATGGTAATATGACACGTAGTTATTAAACCAAGCCTTTTAAAATTTTAGTAGATTTTTTTGAGATGCTCCATTTAACTTCAGAGCTTATCGAAAAAAAAATAGGTAAGGAAATTTTCCTTTGAGTTTTTGGCTTAGTGCCACCGCCTCGAAACAAAAAGCACCGAAAATTAATTTAAAAAAGCATTGAGCACTAACTTCAAAATTTGTCGCGTCGAACATTTCAAAAAGCACTAAAAACGGTGCGAAAAGCACCGAGTTGACAACGCTGATTTCATTTATTTGGTTAGATTTTTTGTAACAGTGTTGATAAAATTGGCGGGTTTTTTTTTGTGGATGTACGTTATGCAAAAAAAAGTACCATTTCATTTGCAATATGAAACATAGGGCGCATTCATAAGACGTAGCAGTTGAGCACAACAGTTGTGAAACTGTTGGCAACTGTTGGCCCCAACAGTTACGTCTTAGAAACGGCTTGATGGATATAATTTAATTTTATATCTTTATTTTGTTACTTCGTCGCATTTGTAATATAAAATTTAACAAATACTTGCTCCTTCCACCTAACAAAGCATATAACAGGCATAACTCTATTCGAGCAGCTGTTTAGGCTGAGCACAACACGTTGACTATAGGTAGCGAAAAAATTTTATGATGGAAAATTACTCAACTGTTGAGTGGAGCGGAATTACTCAACTATGCGTTTCTAAGACAAACGCTCAACGGTGTCGCAACAGCTACGTCTTATGAATGCACCCATTTTCGCAGAGTGCATGAGGTATTGCTTATTTATACAAGTGTAGCCAGTGCATGTCTTTGTATTTTGTTAGTGTAGAGTAAAAATATACTACACCACTTTGCAAATGCTACGATGCACGACCATTTGCACAAGATTGTGAATTGGACACAATCGCGATCTACAACCCAAAAAAGAAAAAAAAACACTAAAATGTTAGCGCGTATTATAGGAAAGTCGTTTATTATAAAGTATCTGTCAGATTTAAGCAAATTGCATCGATTTCAATTTAAGAAAAAAATTGCTAAATCTTCAAAAAGTCCTAGTTTACACTATGCAAAAAGGGGAAAAGAAACGAATACTCAGCTTCATGTACTGTCAATACGTTTTGCTTAATCATTAGTAATGTTAAAAAAAGTACACATGCATACACAAAACTATGCATAAAAAATATGAGTTGAGAAATAAGACTTGCATTGTGTGAACGCCGATGAAAGTTTAAGGAAGAAGCAATAAGACTTGACTAGTGTGAACTGGGACAAAGCAATTAATTAACAACTAACAATTATTATTAATTAAAACATTTATTTACATTTAATTTAAATTCTTAAATAAATCAAACAATAAAGTCCTTTTTGAAATCCTTTTTTTCAGTTTATTCCTTTAATTTTTTTTACATCCCATCCCTAATTCACACAGCCAACAAAACATCTATTACATTCATCTTTCTAAAGGGGATGAAGATGGTTTAAAATTTTGTTTTAATTTTTTCTTCTTCAGTCAGCAGCCGGCTTTAATTCAAGATACTTGTGCATGTAGTTTTTCGTCGCGTGTTTTTATTCGAATTCTCTAGGAAAAAAAATTAATTTAGTTTTTTTTTTGTTAGTTGACGCTACTGAAATTTATCACTTGTGGTTTTTAAAATTATTAGATTTTTTTTCGCTTGAACTTTCTCGTCTGAAACACAACAATCGGTGATTTAGTGGATTTGCTTTTTAACATTCAATGCTTCGTTTCTTTGCACTTAACGGTGGCCACACATATAGAAAAGGCTACAACAACAATACAATAGTTTTAGTGCTAAAATAAAAAGGCTAACAAAAGCGCGCGCACACACACACACACACACGAACTATCTCTGTGTAAGTGAAATAGTGAAGTTTAAAGAAAAAAAGTGAAAATAGTATAAGATTTTCCAGACATTTTTCATTTTAATATTGCCGATACATGCAAACAAACCTCGAACTGCAGTGAATGTTTTTTGTGTTGTTTTTTCTAAGTGTATTTTGTGTTATGCATGTGTTTATATATATGTGTGTGTGTAACTATATTGGGGTGTTGTCCTTTAAAGGAATAAATTTGAACAAATAATAAAAAAAGACAAGAAATCGAATTTAATGGTGGTTTGCTTGTTGCCGTCGTTGCCCTTGTTGTTGTGATTGCGGTAGATGTTTTGTGCTTAACGAACAACAACAATAACAAAAAGGAGCAAGTATTTGCCTTATTAAGCCATACAATTAATAGAATGGTGAGTTTTTTGAGTATTTAAAAAAACATGGAATTTAATAAAAAAAATATTGCTGGATAAATTTAATTTAAAGGTTAAAAAGGGACTATCTTTAATTATAAAAGTTACTTGAGAGATGAAAAATTCTTGTTTGTTGTTGCTTAAGCAACGCCTATATGCATTCATCAGTTGACTTTAACAAAAAAAAATTTAAAAGAGTTAAAAAACTTCGTACGTTTATAGAAAAACACTTAAATGTTATTGAGAATTACATACACAAACATAATAAGTTAAAAATGCATCAAGCAAAAGCTACAAAAGAGAATTTTTTGTTCGATTTCGCATTCTTTTATTCTTTTAATAACCTGTAGTAGTAGTAGCTTATAAAAATACAAATATTTTCAAAAGATACGTACTTTCATTAATACTAAGAAAGTAATTAAAAATTAAGAAGACATTGACAGACATACACGCATTAAAATTTCATATTAAAATCTATGAAAATAAGCTTAATTTGAAAATTTTCAGCAATGATTTTGCTTCATATGTGTTTCATGTTAATTCAACATGATTTATGGTAATCTTCAAAGAAAATTTTTTTCTTGATATAACTTTATTTCATGTTGATTTATTATTCCACTACTTTTAAATCAAAATGAAGAATCATATGGATTCAAATTTGTTTCAAGTTGAAACAACGTGAATTCGATGTGTTCTAGCTCTTCCTATTTTTGATTTTAATTAAACCAAAGTATTCGTGAGATATGTATATCATCGAAATTTTTTAATCGTTTGAAAATGCTGTCGTTGCTTTTATTTGAGGAATGTAGCATCGTGCAAATATATGTCGCAGCTTCGCTGGGTGGCGCTCATCCGGAAAGTCTAATTTTCGATGACTCAGTCTGAATTGGGGACTTCAAGGAAAATACATACATATATCCTTGAAGTCCGCTGAGGTTTGTCGCTTATTCCCATATACCTGCAATTTAATAAAACCCTATAAGAAAAAGTCAACGGTGTCAAGTCACACGATCTCGGTGGACACTTCATCTCATCATAATCTCCATGTGAGATTATCAGGCCCTTTAATCCATCGTGCAGAATAAGCATGAGCTCTATGGCACTTAGCACCGTTCTTTTGAAATGACACGTCGTTGGTGTTCACATCATCCAATTCTGGCCAAAGAAAGTTGGTAGTCATTGTCTAGCATATGACGATCGCCTGGCTAGCCCAAAATCCAAAGCAAACATTGACTTTTTCGGTATGCCGTGGACGCTTCCGAATCTCATGTTGATTGGCATCGATCCTAATTCGGCAATTTTGTTTTTAACGCAGCCATTCATCCAGAAATGGCACTCATCTCTAAAGATGATTTTAAGTGGGTTGGGGCTAATCTCCAATTGGTACAGCCACCATTCAGTGATCCTATTCCCGCCATAGACCCTGGGTGTTTATCGCAGACAATAAACACAACCCGCGAAGCGATTAGCTTTTGTTTATAAAAAAACGCATTAGAGTCTATGGTCGTTTTTTTCAGTTGAATTTTGTACGGGTCAGGTCGAAGTAAGGATTTTATTTTTTTTCTGCTTAGTGTATTAAAATTAAAGACCATTATGGCGACTGCAAGATGGTCAAATCGCGGAACGTTGCCTGCACAGAACATAAATTTTTATAAAACAGTTTCATCATTTTAACGTATCGTTGAACTCTATATTTATCCATGCTGATTTATCAAAACAAACTGAATAAATGACAGCCAATTCGACAGATGTATCTTCAACTGTCAAAGTTCGGAAATTCCTATTGTAACATGCTTTATTTATTTTTGAGGTAAAATATATAAACAGCAGACAATAGGTCCGTTTGTTTACCCCAAAATTTGTGCAATTTTGTGCAAATTTGTACTGGATTTTACTGAAATGCGTTCGTTTACACACAAAAATTGCAAAAGAGAGAGAGTAAATTGACAGTTGTTGACTGAGAGTCTGCAAATTTGTACTGGACAAATTTTTGCCAGTAAAATCCAGTAGACGAGAAAAACATACATATGATTCAATAAAATAAACAAAAGTAAACAAATACAAAGTATAATTTTTTTTAATAAAAACATTTAAAAGAAGAAAAGTTGAAGTAAAAGTTTAACAAAACAAATCTAAAAATTTTTATGTTCAAGATGAAGCAAATTAAAGAATAACAATCGTTAAATATATCAATTTTCAAATTTAATTTAATTGTGTTATTTACTTTAGTTTTTTAGAGATGTAAGGTTTATGTATATGTGAATACTTATTTCTGCATACCATTCAGGGTACCGAGTATCAGAAATCAAATATTGATGTATTTTCCCATGCCATTTACGCAGAAAAAATAAAACTAAAAACCAAATACAAGCTTAAGCTTTCACACAACTTCTATTTTAGAAATATGTGTGTATGTATATATCGCTTCAAATTTATAATTATAAAAATGTATGCATCAATTACCAAAAATATGTATTTGATGGGTTTCAAAAACAACAAAAACATACAACAATATTATCAGCTGTTTTGATTAATCTGCAAACTTTTGCAATTTTTCCGTTCGCGTGCGTACTTTTTTGTGCAAGAGACATTCTTGAGAGTAAAATTTTCAAATTATCCAAAATTTACTCAACTACAGGATTTTACTGGAAAAGTAAACTAACGGACCTAATAACTTGCGTTATTTTTTCTTTATAAGTGTATAAATTTGCATGCAGTTTTGTTGACAGAACCTAAAATATAATTCGCTATGAGTGAAAAGTCGTTGTAGCCGGAGTTTACTATATCGAGCCATAACCGCTAAAATAGCTTAAGCGACACATTTTTTTTGGACTTCGTTTTTTTTGACAAAAATCGACTATTTACGATCGCAGATAATCGATTTTGGTCAAAAATTGAGGTTCGAAAATTATATCGCTTAAGCTGTTTTGGCGGTTATGGTACGATATGTGATCGCGATTATTCATTATTACTGTGTGTTCATTATAACCGATGGTATGATGTACTATAAATTTTTTTTAATAAAACTATCAAATATGTACCAACAAAAATTTTAACAGAATCGATATAATAAAGTACAAGGAGGTTGTGAATTAAACAAATGCAGACATATTTACATACATACACACACGCAAACTATTCGAACAATACTATAAAAATAAACCCTTGCAATAAATTCTTGATATGCACTCGTACTACTCGTATCAAGCATATAAAAATAAATTATTGCAACATCACTTCCTTAAAATTACATAGTACATATTTTCAACATTTAAATAAACTCCGATAGCAACAACGACAAAAGGCGACCATAATTTAATTTCAATTCTTTGCAATCAGCCTACAAAACCCAAAAATATTTTTAACGAAGGCGATGGCGACACATTGTCTGAAAATATTAAATAATTGCATGGGTATGAGTGAATGAATAAATACAAGATGATATTTCTTCACTTGTCGGGACCACAAATAATAAAAGTCAGGCCTGGAAAACAGAGATTTTTAGAGACACATTTACATAAAAAATAAAAAATACGACTCACGTAAAAATCAAAAGTATGGGATGTTAAAAATTTTCCTAGACATGTAACCATCACATATTAAGAATTTAAAGGCAATAGTTCTTAGGAACGTTTTTAAATTTTTATCAATTACCCATTGAAAAAAATTGGAAGTAATTTTTCTCTACTTCCAAAAGATCAATATGTGTGTATTTTTGATTTTTTAAGGAATCTATTATTAACAACATACAAATAATTAGTTTTCGCAAATAATTACAGAATGCCTTAATTTTTCAAGAAAATGAAGTCAATGTCAAATGAAGCATAAGATTTTTATTTATAAAAAATATATTCTGTCTTATCGTGGTTGGCGTATTTCAAATACGACTACGACTGTTTGGTAATAATTAAAGGAAAACTGTTTGAAGTCTTCTTTAATCTATTACTAAATAGTCGTAGTCGTATTTAAAATACGCCAACCACGATAAGGCAGATTTAAAAAAAAACATGCAGATTTACTCAACATCATGAACATTACTTCGGATTCACTGAATATGGATCAAAAAAGAGAACTTCCTGCAATGACAGCGCTTTCTAAAAATCATTCGAAATTATCCAAATTTGCACTACTTCCGGATCGCAAATTCAGCATCTTATTGACTTCCGTAGAAGTTTTTTTTACTGTGTAAATTTATAAAACAAATTAATTATTTAAAAAACCCCCGACCAAACAATTTATGGTAACTTCTCAACGGCTGTACCGATTTTCTTCAAGTATAGGCTAGAAGATATTAAATGAAGTCACCTTTCAAATGAAAGAAACCAAATTAAACTCAGTCCAAATCAAAATCCATCTATCAGTTTGGTCTGTACGTGGACTAGTGCGGGCACGCAGATACACAGACACACACTATAAACAGATAGCCGAAACTGAAAAAAGTGATATTGTTCTATTGATTAGTATTCATTGTTAAGTGGAATAAAATTGTACATCAAATAATTTTAACCACACTCGATTCTTTCCTCCACTGTCTCGGAATTTTTGATGTCGTGTACATTGAACAAAATTTTATTATTTTCCTCGTCTATTCATTTCGAAACTGTGTTAAATTACTTTTCTTGAAATTTGTTTTATTTAATATATTTTAACAACATAAAAAATCTACACACAATAATGTCACTGACATACTCAAATGAAAATTTTAAATTTCATGATTTTTTTTGTTCTGTAGCCAAATGGGTTTTTGTTTTTTACTTCAATTACGGAGTATGCGGAAGGAAACGCGGTTTATACAGGGAATAAAACTATAACAAAATTTATATTTGAAAGTATTCAGCAATGTGATGAAAAACGATTTAGACACAAGAACAATTTGAAAACGATAAAAGATAAAGACGTGATATGTTTCCTATAGTCGTTTTCTCAATAATTTCCAAATATTTTTGATAAACTCCTTTTCACAGCCCTATTATATGGTTAATATGTTATCTTCTAGTGTGCTTTTTAGAATTCAGTAGTTTAAGATTAGCTCAAATTTTATACTCAAATCGATCGGAGCTCATCACACTTTTTCAAAACGATTGTTTTGACTATGACAAATATAATTTTTATATATACATATCTATTACATTGCAATGTATTTCAAGGGACAAATTTATGGCAAAAGAAATTTACCTCAAAAGAAATTGCAAACTATTTCAATAAAGTTTATATGGAAATATTTTAAAATTTCAACAGGACTCGAATGCCGTAATTTCCCCTTAGACTACGTAATACTAAAAACAATTTCGTTTATTTTACTTTTGTTAAAGTTTTTTTCATTGTCAGAGATGCTTAATATCTGAATAAAGTCTGTGTTATTAATAATAACATAAAATATGGGAAATTTTACATATATGATTGATTTTTTCAGCTGTCGCGACCTTTTGTATTTCACGATACGATATTTTAGCTTTTTTTATTGTCTTTTAAAATTGTATGCGAAATTTCTTGTTTTTCTTTAAATTTATGGCAATACTGATTGCATTTGATTATGATAATACTGCTGAACTTCCATCTCTGATACAACTAGTGCATAATTATGCCTAAAAACGAGTGTTTAGAAAGAGGATATATACGTATGTGTGTGTGTGTATGTATGTGTTAGTAAAACTGCCTTTGAAATAACAGTAATACACAGGCAGACAATAAAAGAGTATTAATGATGGAACAAGAGTAGGTGGAGGAACAATAACAATAACATTAGGCGCCACTAAGCTACAAGCTAATACAACATCAAAGCCAAACACAAGCACAAGTATGTATTCGTACCCGTACTTACAACAATTAAGTGAGTACGACTAAACGAAACGAAATATATGTATATGTATTTAAAAGGCATTCATTAAAACTGCTTGCTTTGTAGTAGAGAAAACCAGCTGTGAATAAATATAAATGAAATAGGAACTGTTTAAATATTTGTGCCCATTAGGGGGGCACTATTTAATTTGTTCGTTTTGAAAGTTACAATACATGCGTTGCATCATTATGCGAAGAGTTTTCTTAATAAATATATACACACATGCATAACTACATAACTTGATTTATTACAAGAGCGCTGGAACGCCGTTAAAAAAAGGAATACCAGAAATTGATTAAACGTGACGAGCCAAATAATTTTACAAATCATCCACAAAAAAAAAAGTTAAAAACAAACTTCAATCTTTTTCTAATTTATTTTATAATTAATAATAATTATTCCTCAACATGTTTATGTGCGCGTACATATGTACATACATTTAACACAAGCTCTAATAATGCAACATGAATTCTAATGCAGTCTATTGTTAAAAAAAAACCTAAAAAAATTTAGAAAAATCGTTTTCACCCAAAAGAAAAAGTGCTTTGTTGTGTTTCCAACAATGCTGAAAAATAAAATAAAGGCACATAAAGAATCTATGATTTTATACTTACGCATATGAATAAATATTCAAGAAGGAATAAAAATTGTAACTAAATTTCAATTAGTCCTTGTTATTTTTATGTTAGCGTATATGTACATACGTTCGTGTGCACATGAATATCGAGGGTTGCTTGTCATATTTCGAATTATTTAAATACGCACAAACAAATATTTTGGATCACATATTTTTTTTTTTAACAACGTGGGTCAATTGACAAGTGCTTGGCTTTGTATTTGTATTATAAATTGCGAAATGCTTTGAATGACTGAGATCGAAGACGGTTTAATCGTCGCTTTCGGTAACGAGTTGTTTGGATAAAATATTTTTAGTTTGTAATAATTGGTAGGAACACAACTGGGACCAAGGCATATTTAAAAAAAAAATAGCTAGACTCGCTACAATTCGCTTTAAAAAATCCATACTTAGAAAGTCAAAAAATTTAATGAAAAAAAACATACGATACACTACAAGGTTTTGACGGAAAAAAAACTTAAATTTTGTTTTTGCTTAGCACGAATCTTTTGTATTATTAATTACCATCACTAAGTTTATGTCCTACACTGGTCGGGCCTAATAATTATATTTAGATTTAAGATTTGAATACTTATTGTTAGTTTATTTTTTAAGATACAATAAATAAATATTAGCATTAAAAAAACTAGCAAAATAGAATAGAAAATATTTCTTTGGTATAAAATATAGAAAACTTTGTAAATTATTAAAAAAAATTGTGGCTCGATTATGGATGGCAATCAAACGTTAGTTGCGTTGCCAGTTGCCAACATGTATTACGAGTGTCAACTGACAAGTAACAGCTGTTAATTTCAATTTATTTTATTTTATTTCACTTTTTTTAACTATCTAACAACTAGCAAAAATTTGCTAAAATAAAAAAAAAATTAATTAAATAATTTACTTTTTCTTCGGGAATTTGAAAATATGCTTAAAAGTAAAAAAATTATTAGTTAAATAAAAATAAAATTAATTTTAACAGTTACAGCAGAGGCAATAACTCGCAAAGATTTTAATTATCCTTGAGTGCCAAAATTTTCTACTTCCTGCTCTCAATCGAAAAATAATTCAACTAAGCAAATCCTCTTTATTAAAAATTTCTTTAGCAATTTTATTTTTTTCGCCTTTTTTCAGTTGCCAATTTGTCATAATTGTATTTTCGATAACATTTAGGCAATTATAGAAAGTTGCCATACATAATAATAATTTTAATTTGTTAACTGGCAACACCATCCATAATCGTGCCATTAATCGATGTTGCCATTGTCTCAAATTTGTCTTTTAAATTTGCGCTTATGGCAGCTTTTCTAATTAGTTTAAGGTGTGATTAATTTTAAATGTAGCTTTTTAAGTTCTTTGGATTTAATTTTAATTAATTACCAATTGACTCTCCTTAATTCAATAAAGTGTAACAACGTTATTGTCAAACTTTTCCCAGTTGGTAGGAGTTAAAGCAGCAGCAAAAAATTTAACAAACCAAATTCTAGCAACATGTTACATTCAAGCGGACATAATGTCATATTTTTTAATAAACCCCATTTGACTGTCAGGCAAAGCAAGTCCCTCCCTCATCGCTATCTACAAAAAAAAAACAGTATCAAAGTACTTAAGAACTAGCTGCAACAAACGCAAAACAAAAATAACAACAAGGGTAATAACAATAGATAATAGATACTTGTTTTCACCCGCAATATGAATGAGTGAATGAATGACGTGACTGACTGTATGTCTGTCTATCTGTCTGTCTGTTTAAATGTTTGAATGATTAAGTGAAAAGGGTACTAAATCTATAAAGCCTGTCGCTTAATCCTGTCAAAGCAAGATTCACTTTATAATATGTATTTCCAACTAACAGAGCACATCTTTTATGTTTATTTTGTGTTTAGAAAAGACACCAACCAACCACCCACCACCACCTTCAATGCAGATACAAAATGCAAATGTTTTCTATTAAAAAGGGGTTACAAATTATTAATGTTTGTGTTTTATTATTTCCTCAAACATTTTTTCCCTTTTAACGCAGCATAATATTTTTTATGGACTTTTTTATAGTCGAATAAATTTGGTAAACCTAAAAGGATTTTCCAAAAATATGAATCTGTCCAAATACATAATGTTTAATTAATATTATAATAGATTTAACAATGGGTGGTGGTGCAGCGGCAACTTTTTGTTACATGACGTTTTAACATGCATAAATATGATGAATGCGAGCATGAATAAGAAAGAGGGGAGGGGGGTGTGGATTGGGGGGATTTAAAGTAAAATACAATTTTAAATACGCATCAACAAGGAATAAGGAGTTTTCTTTAAAAAAAAAATAATTTATACAAGAGACTTTCGCTAAACGAAAAATTTTTGCTTTATAAAAACTTTTATATCACAACAGTACTAGTAAATTACATATAAATATAAATTCGGCTTACACGATTGTAAAGAATATATTAAATAATTGATGTTTGAAAAAATATGTACAATAAAAAATTGGCTACGCATTATGCATTAAACACATTTACCACCGCAAGCTACCGGCTTCAAAATGTCAAGGATAGAATACACATGTTTATATGTATGAGTATGATTCTTTTGACGACAGCAATGCAATGCGGCAGCAGGTTGTTCTCCATGCTAATTTTGTCGTTGTAGTTCAATTAAACTAATTTCTATATTTTTTTTGGCGACAATGATATAATGATAATAATTAGGTAGCTTAGCTGACAAGGCGACAAATGCAGCTAGCGGCGTTTGAAGTTGTGTGTGTGTTCGTGTAACCTGCAGTAGTGGTGAATGTGTTTAATGCATTAGGATTGAAGTGAATGAATAATTTTCAAAATTACAATTTGATTCTCTTTTTTAAATATGAAATAAATTTCTTAATCAAAAAATTGCTTAAATTATGCAATATCCTAGACATTTCATAAATAAACTATAATACATATAAATTTGAGAATTTTTTTTAATCATGTTATGAGAAATATTTCTGTGGAAGGGGATAAAAAAAGTACCGCTGAATTATACTAAAATTCAAAAAGAATCTTTTAACAGCAGAAATTAATCAAAATTGAAATGCGTTTGAGGCTTAATTTCATACTTATTCAAAGTATTACTTTAGGTGTAAACCAACGTTGTAAAAAACCAACGGCACCACCATTTTTTTTATTGAAGTGAAAAAAATTTAAAAATTAATACAAGAAATGTGTGTGATTGCAATAACTGCAGTTTTGGTTGCTGCATTTCTTAAATATGTAAAAAAAAAATAATACCAACGAATTGTTGAAATATATTTTTCAGAAAATGACAATTCCAAGCATTAAATTGAAAGTGGTTTAATTTCGAGCAAAATCTTAATTTTTAGTATGTTGAAGAACTTAATTACGGAAAGTTAAATCAATTACAATTAATATTACTCTTGTTCGTGTGGGTATTTTTTGTTTGTTTCTAACTTCCTTAAATGGATGGAAAAAAGTTTTCCTTAAACACAAATGTAACGTATTTGAAATTTTGCATGAAAATAGTCTCCACAAAATTCTACTTTAAGTTGCTGCATGCGTCAAGTGTTGAAGTTCGACTAAAATCATCAGATATAAGTCCAGAGTTTAAATTCATTTTATGGTTAATTTCATACTTTTATTTCCGTAGTTTTAGTTAAATACTAGGTTTGCTGCATTTCAACAATCGTAATAGAAGTTAGAATACACTTTTCGAAAGAGGAAAAAACTCCTTTTTCGAAAAGGAGAAGAAAGACTGATACGGAGAGGATTAATGTATTCCACAAAAATGTAAAAACTTCTTTACCAAAAATGTCACTGTGAGTAAGTCCAAAATTAACACTTGGACACATATATGTAGGTTTAATTGAGAGCTGTGGTGTATTCAGAGTCTGAGGCTAGGTTCAAAAGAGGGGCAATCAATGTCCCAATCCGTTGAGGATTTCACACATGCTCTTTTAGCATATTATGCGCCCGGATATTTCAGAGATTTACAGTAGATTTTAATGTCATAATTATCTAGAGCATATTAACCCTCTTACAACTATATTTAAGGGACAAAAACGACCCATTGGTCCTATAAAAATTTTACGTAAAAATGCTGCGGGTCTACTCTGTAATTCGAATCGAAAGAAAATGCTTTCAAATTTGCCTGTAATTATCATACAAGTTCGAAAATATTTTCTTTCGTTTCGAATTACAGAGTAGACCCCTTGAGCTCATTCTGTAACTGAAAAAAAAAACTACAATGCAAGGGTAACGTGGTTTCCGCTACTGATTTACCCCACATCAATCTGAAAAAGGGACAATGGTGGAGGGAACGACTCCAACGCACAATATTGCTCTCAAACTTTTACACATTTGAAAAATAAGTTTAATAAAAAATTAAACTTTATATATTTCTGACTGAAATTGTTCTGCATTGAATTTTATGTTTCCTTACAAAAAGCCCAACAGCTTTGTGGAAAAATTATAGTAATAAATTTTAATGGTATCCTTAATTATAGAAAAGTTTCTTTTCTTTTGATAACTTTGGAAAAAGAGTTAATGTAGTTTGTAAGAAGCTTTCGATTTCAACACGGCAAATGCCTAGACATGTCATTACCAAACCAAGTCAATGGCAATGTACAGACATTTATATATAAATGTTTGCATATGAGGTGGTTTTTATATTCTTAACACTTTACTTCCGTTACTTTATTATATACAATAAACATATAATTTTTTGTTGTTGTTCTTATTTTGTGTGCAACTCTTAGTGTTTTCTCTTTGTTTTGGCAATTAATAAACATTATTATTGCTATTGTTATTATGTTTTATTTCCTTTTGACAACACTCTCACGTTTCCAAGACAAACACATGCATGCATGTATACATATACAAAGTAAGCAAGGCAGACAGACAGACAGACAGACAGACAGACTTTGGAATCAGTCAAAAACACACATTCGGATGTACAAATGTGAACATGATATATTAAAATAAAAGAATAATAATAATAATAAAAAGCAAGAAAGCAAAATTGCTGACTATAATGGCGTCGACGTCTGCACAAGTAAAGGTTTTTATATCGCTTCCGTTTTACATTTACTCTCCACCCTACCACCATCACATTATCCTTCTTGCCCTATGCCTACTGTAAGAGTCTTACAACATAAAACAGGCGCCACTAAGCTCCACTGTATAAATATTAGTATAGAGATTAAAAAGGACTTATGAAAAGAAAGGAAAATTTCTTCTTGTTGCTTAAAAGCTTTAAGGACTTTTTTTTTAAATAAATGAGATTATATTTATTTAATCTTTATGAAATATTGCCGGGGAATTTTGTTATTAAATCATCTTTATAATTGGCCTTCTTGAACGGTAGTAATTAATTTCAATTAAGTTAAAAAATAATGTCAACCCCCCCAAAAAATGTTTGGCTATTTAAGGAGTAACAATTTCTATTTTATATATTTAACAACCCTGGCCTGGTGTTTGTGCCCTTGCCCCACCCCCTGCCTGCCCTTCTTTTCATTCAAATTAAACACATCTGTGGTCCATATACAGAAGTCGTCTAATTAACACATTCATGCTCCCCTGCACTTGTGCTTTCCTTTTCACTGAAAGGTTAAATTAGCAATGGTTGGTTATGCGACATTTTGCCTCCATCCAAATCAGGCATTAATTTTTAATACTAAAAATTTAAAGAAAATTAAAGATTTCGTATATATTTTTTCTTTGAAAAACATACATATTTTTTCTCCTAAATTCATTTTTTAATCTAAAAGCAGAATTAGGGCCTTATTTTGTAGAACGCGTTGTAATTAAAATTGTTTCTATATAGAATTTTTCAACGCTTGGCGTTGCGTTTTACAAAATTAGCCCCATAGTTTTTACTTTCAAGCGCGCTAAGATAACGTCGACGAAATAGCGCGATTTTAGGAATTTAAAAACCGGGAAAAAATGGGGTGGGGAATATGGGTACATATTTTAAAAATATATTCACCTCTATCGTGAATAAAATGTGAAATTTTTGTTCCAATGAAGGGAAATTTGCTATCGTTAACTTCATGGGAACGTTTGTTCCCGTTATCAATCCTTAGTGAATGTAAAAGACGGGAAGACGATTTGTAAATCTTAAAAATTAATTAAAATCGGACGAATTTACGTTTGATAGTAAGAAATACACAAATTTTTTATTTCAAATGCAATGTTTTTAAGTGTAAAGTAGTGTTTTTAAATATTTTAGGTGCCGAGGAAAAAATTCTTAATTATGCCATCTTCATAAAATTTACTGCATGTGAACCAAAGAGGTTTATATTCAATGAAAAAAATGTGTTGCAGGGTATTATTGTTATTAATCGTGGACATTATTTACTGCTCTTATACTAAAATAAATTATTGATAAGTTTAAATATATAATTGGAAGTTTAATAATGAACAAAATCAAGGGAAAAGTGTAAAAATCCATGTGAAAAATATTATTCACGATAAGGGAAATCTGAAAAGGGAACAGCTTTCTGGGGGAAAACTATTCACAATTGCAAATTGTGAAAAAGGGAAAATATTTTGAGGGAAAAACTATTCACGATAGGAGTGATTAAGAAGCCAGCATAGATTTTGGGAATTCAAGTGGGGAAATTAAACAAAAACCGTGGATGCATTTTCCCAGGAGCACTGTTAGACCCCCACACCAAAGTCTCATATATTCTTAAAGTGGACACTTAGGAGAACAAAAAGAGACAACCCTGCTAAAATTTTGTTGAATCGTTTCCGACCCTTCTTAAACTCCCAAAATCGACGCTAATTCGTCGACGCTATCTTGGCACACGTTTTACTTTCTGTTCTGTTCCAAATCAGCTGCTTCAATTTATTTACATGTATGAAACTGAAAAATTTAAATTCTCTTGCGATTCTACATTGGAAAGTTCCATTTACCAAAAATAAAAAATAAAATTAAATAACAACTACTCAATTGCGCATAAAACAATACTATTTGCCATGTCACACACCTTAAAAGGCAGTTAACAACGCGAACACTTAATATGGAATTTCTACATATCGTCTGCACCGAATCATCACACATGCAATATAAATAAATAAATAAATAAATACGTAGTTGGTGACAGTAGCAAATAAGAGGAAGAAGAAGAAGAAAAAATAATGTAAAAAAAATAACAAAATTTCGCTGCTGTCCTTTTGTGTTTGAATGTTTTAAATTTTCATGTGATATTTTTGCGTTGACATGTTTGCATTTTGACAAGTGATTTACGAGTTTATTTTTCTCCCAGCCACTTTACAGAGGCCAGAGGAATACCTACCACCCCACTTTTTTGCACGCTGTTCTTGGCATCTGTATTAATGTTGTAATGGTTCCGTAAAGTGATGTTTAAAAAAAATGAGAAGATGTATTTTTTTATATTTCCGGATGTTGTTCGTATACTTTTTCTAGTTTTTATGACGAGCGATATGCTGTTTATATATTTAATGGACCTTTCGCGAAATATAAAATTAAATAAATAATAAATGTTATTATATGTCTGTAAGTTATTCAGTAAAATCTTTTTGAAATTTCAAAATATATACATATATAAATTTAACATAAATGGATTATTGGCAATTAAGTTAAGTAGGCACAAAGAACATTGCGTAGTTTCACAATATTTTCATTTAAATAAGATTGCAATATGTATCAGTAGCATTCACTATAAAACTTACAAAGTTATGAAAAACATAATAGCCCAATTCACAGTCTTGTGCAAATGGTTTTACGTCGTGGCACGTGCAAAATTGTATATTGGTATATTGATACTAACCACTAGGAATTGTTAGTGGTGAGTACCAACATACTATACCGTTTTGCACAAGATGGTGAATTGGGCTAATAAATTTAAAAAACTGGATTTTATAGATATTGTTCCAACTCAAAATGATTTATGGTGAATAACGTTTAATTTTATTAATTGCCGGATTCCTTAAAGCTTAACAAAATCATCAGTCCAGTAATTTGTATTAAGAAACTAATTCACTATAAAACTTAAAAAAAATAATAAAATTCTAAGTTGATTGGCTTTATGCGCCATTAAATGACGTATAGAGCAAAATGACACAAAAAAGCTCTGTTTTGAAAGATATGTATACAGCAAAATGGATACGAGACGAGATAGCCGAAAACAGGGGCCAAATTACGGCACTCGTTATCGAAAGAAATTACGAAATATTTCAATAGACTTTATATGGAAATATTTTTAAATTTCGAAACGTATCGAATGCCGTAATTTGACCACAAGGTTCAAATCGTTACATACGTGATCGTATCGGCAATCGTACGAAAACAAATTAAGTGAGACGTCAATCGTATAAACTGAATTGGATTTCAATACGTTCATGTATCTCATAATCCGAAATTGGTGTTTTTACGTGACGAATTGTACGTTCACGGACGTGACGATTTGATCCCAGATTGCAGATTTGGTGTTCGAAAAGCTAAGGTGGCATCCTTAACTCAAAATTGTCAAAATGGCATACACATGTATGTGAATGGAGCACATTAACCCCTGGGTGGCGATTTCTTTAACTCTTTATAGAGCCCACATTGAATTTTTGCGCGCCCCGTGGTGTATAGTACAATCAAAACTTGAAAAATAGAAAATTCCCTTCAAAAATCCTTTCTCCTTTTCGAGTTCTTAAGCCACTTGATCTGGTGGCAAGCCAACCAGTAATTGCTTTAAAATTGACAGCATAGCCCTAAGCGCTAAAAATTATACAGAGGGCGACTTTGATCAAATTTGCAGCCTAAAAGTATGTGAAGGTATTTTTTGAAGCCAGAAAAAATTTCGGAAATGCTCTCTGCTGCTGAAAGAAATTATGTAGTTAATTTTGTGAATTTGTGATGCTTGCTTTTTTTCATACGCATGGGCGCGTATACAAACGTCATGTATGTACATACATACCCAGTTGACCACGGCTTTCGTTAATGATATCGATTTCGGATATACCTCGAACATTTATCGTGTAAAACTATCGAGAGTGACACTCAAAAATGAATCGAAAAATGTTCACTCGTCGCTCAGTTTTGTCCCAAAAAACCTTCGATCTCGAATTTCGTTAGCAATATCAAAAGTGAGAGATTATCGAATTAATTTCGATACCGCAAAAATGCCGCAGAAAAAGTAAAAAGTCATTTCATTTTTTTATTTATTTATTTAACTACTTATTTTATTAATTTTATTTATTTGTTTACTTGCGCTGAAGGCTTTGAACATGGTACCTCCATTTAACAGGCTAACACACATCCACTGGGCTATCGTGGCAAATTTGTTTTCATTCAATTATTGCACATATGTAAGTGTGTGCTCTTATCTTTTTTTTAACTTACAGTGCTGTCATGCATTGAACTTGGTATCTTCAGACTAACAGGCTGATACACTTCCATGCACCTACCGTCACACATTCGAAAAACTATCGAGAGAAGTGCGAAGTTCGGAGCTTTAGCGAACATTCGAATTTTTTTTAGATTTGCGAACAAATATCGAAGAATTTTGTTTCGCTTAAGTGAAAATTCTTTTTTATCGAATCTCAGGTCAAGTGGGTATGCTCTTTGATTTTTCTGCGCACATACAAACACACACATGCATTGACATTAGTTGTTTAAACTTGCTTGCTTTAAAAAATCATCCACATAATAGCTTCCCAGTAAACCAAAACTATATAAATAGAAATAGCTTATAACAAGTTTATAACTATAAGCCTTAAGCTTAGAAATTTATTGTGAAAAGTATTGTAAAAGGCTTGTTAATAATTATTTAATTAAGAAAACTGATCCCTTGCGATAATATTACTACTCAGTGCATACAAAAAGCTTAGAAGTCTAAGTACATATATAACAAGCTTACAGAAAAATAGTTTCCTAATCATACTCTTGAATATAAGAAGTTTCAACTTGACTTGAATCAAGTAGAGCTTCGCAAGAATCTTCATTCTTTCTTTTCTTTATATTTAGAAGCAAATCAACAATTTCTTTGGATTCGCTTCGAACACTTTGTTTAAATTTATATGGCATTATTTTTTAATTTAATTTTTACTTTTTCTAATTCACTATTTTCTTTTAAACACTTTACACTTGAAAGAAATAAACTTAACTGAGGCATTTTGCAAACAATGTGAAGTTTACGATGACATATAACTGGACGTCGTTAAAAAAAAAACACGAAACTATAGTGGGCATAAGTCTTTTACAAGTTTGCTTGTAGAACTATCAGTAAGACAAGTGTATAGTAAATATATTTAGGAAAACAGTTGTCATTTTTAACAGATACAAGCAAATAATAAGTACGTTTATAAAAGCTTATTAAAAATGTCTTATGATAAGCTTATTCTCCAATACAGTTATATTTTGCTTAAAAATTGATTTATTGGGTTACCATCTACATCTTGCCCACACACTCAAACGTACAATATGCAAAATAACAAGCATACACGCATCAACACTACTTCTTTTAAGTGTTTGTTACAGACAAGTCTTCCAAACATCGCTTGTTAACACTCATATACACGTACACCAATACATCCATAGTGCTTCCATAGTGCTTCGTAGGAAATGTCACTAGTGAATCAGTACTGATTCACTATTGACTTTGTCGCCAGAACTACTGACTAATTATACCCCACACAATGTTTTTTGCTATAGACATTTAACATGTGCGTGTCATTGAAAAGCACTACTGACATTGGAACTACTGATTAGATAGTTCTTTAGGGACCATATGAAGACATTGGAAACAGATAGTCACTAGTACATTTTCGTAATTCCAGTATACTCTTTTGATAATCACATTACGTATTTTGTTCACATTTTGGTGTTTTATTAAACAAATATATAAAAAACATAATTGGCACTTTCACTTAAAATTTGTTAATTTTCACATTTTCTATTTTTATACAATATGGATTGTTTTTCTTTGCAAATTCTTTTTGTGTACTTTTTTTTAATTATTGCTCAATATATTCACGTTTTAATGTGATTTCTTAAACTAATTTTTATAAACACTTAAATTTTGCTTCACGTCACTTTTATTTTCAACAAACCAATAAAACAAGAAGAAGCATAGTTGTGTGTATCTGAAAAAACGTTTTCTGCTCATTAAAAACAATACTTATAGACGCTCCGTTGACAATGTCACCAAAATAGTCGACAAAAGAGGTGACTTGGGGACACTTAACCCCACGTTTCCTTCGGGGTTGTTAAACGACATCATATATTAAAAAAGAAGAGGTATATACATTTCAAGACTGTCTCTAGTGCCTATTTAAATATAGAGTTGTATTAGTCTCAATAATTTAATATTTATTAAATATTTTTTGAATTTTTTAAGATTTTTTAATATTTCGAATCAAAAATCCATATGACTTGAACCACTTTCATAATTAAGGTCACATATATAGTTAGTACATGAGTTCATATCGTGAAATAAATATGTAAATAGAAAAATGTGTTTTGTTTCATCAAATGTGGTTTGATGAAATTTCTATTTTCTTTAAGTTGATAACCCAACTTTCTTATTCATGTTAAACAGCTGTTAATTGGAAATGTTTCCATTAATTATTTTTCGAAATTTTGTAGGCATGCCATACTTTCATCGTAAGAACTTTAGTTAAATACTCAAATAATGAAAACTTATTTTTAATTATCAAGTAAAAAAATGTGTGCTGAGGTGATAAAAAATTTCATGAAACGCCGAGGCAGCAGTTGGATTGATAACGTTTTCCATTATTAAAAGCATAGTCACTTCTTTAAATAAATAAACTTCCGATAATTTCACTTAAAAATACAGGGTGGGCCAAAAGAAACCAAGGGGTGTAAAAGTTTAATAACTTTTTTGTTTATTAATTTTTTTTTATTTTTTCTTTCAGATTATATAGACAACACTTGGAGAATTTATAATGGAGAGGTTCACAACTGAACAGAGAACCAGAACAATAGAATTTTATTATTTAAACCAGAGATCAATTATTTTAACGCAAAGAGCATATCGTCGACATTTTAACGTCAGAATTTCGCCCTCTGAAGCGATGATTCATTGCTTAGTTAATCGTTATCACCAACATGGCAGCGTACATTTGCCTCGAACCGGTAGACCACGTTTAAGTCGCACTGCGGAAAATATTGAACGAGTACAGCAAAGTGTTAACGAAGCACCAGAAACATCTGGCAGAAGGCGTTCTGCTCAGCTAGAAATGTCTCGTACGTCACTACGGCGTATTTTAAAAAAAGATTTACAGTTATACCCATATAAGGTGCAATTGGTCCAAGAATTAAAACCCGCAGATCATCGGCAACGTCTAAATTTTGCAGTTAAATTTCAAGAGTTGGCCAGAAATGAAATCAACTTTATTGAAAATTTGATTATGAGTGATGAAGCTCATTTTCATTTGAATGGCTTTGTTAATAAGCAGAACTGTAGGTTCTGGGGTTCTCAAAATCCAAGAGCCATTCATCAACGCCAATTGCACCCTATCAGGTGTACAGTATGGTGTGGGATCACATCTGAAAATGTCATTGGACCCTACTTCTTCGAGAATGAAGATGGAAGTGCTGTAACCGTAAATGGAGAGCGGTATCGGTTTATGATAGAAAATTTTTTACGTCCTGCTCTTGAAAACAGACCTGGTATGTGGTTTCAGCAGGACGGAGCCACTGCCCATACTGCCCGAGACACAATTGCACTTTTAAGTCAAATTTTTGGAGAGCGAATAATTTCTCGAAATTCGGAAATTATTTGGCCAGCGCGATCGCCAGATTTGACAGCACCCGACTATTTTCTTTGGGGTTTTTTGAAGGAGCGAGTGTATGTGAACAAGCCAGAGACAATCCTTGAACTCAAGGCAAACATTGTTGCAGAAATTCGAACGCTACAGCCACAAGTTTTGAAAGATGTCATGGAAAATGCTCTAAAAAGAGCCCATCAGTGCGAAGCTGAAAACGGTGGTCATTTAAGAGACATCATTTTTCATACTTAGTGTAAAAAAATTTCCATTTTGTATATTATATAATCTGAAAGAAAAAATAAAAAAAAGTTAATAAACAAAAAAGTTATTAAACTTTTACACCCCTTGGTTTCTTTTGGCCCACACTGTACTTGTTTCTTTAGATATCTTATTGGAGGACCCTTTATATGTATCAAATGGTTTATTTAAATTTAATTACCAACATCTACTCGTATTGCTAACAAGAAAAACTCTTTATCTTAAATTTAATACATCGTTAAAAATATATAAAAAGTAAAACCATTTCATATAAAGAAAAAACTTACGATATATGTATGATCAAGTTCATTAATTAATAATCCCCTTTTGCCACAACCTTTAGTCCCAATTTACACTATGCAAGTCTTATTGCTAAGCTGATTAGTTTGTTAGGAGAGAGAGACGAAGTGAAAAGAAACGTTTCTGTTCCCCTCGTCTCTCTCTCTCCCTAAAACAAATCAGCTTAGCAATAAGACTTGCATAGTGTGATTTGGGACTTAACAACATTAATGTGTAAGTGTGTAAGGTGCAATAATAAAAATGAAAAATAAAAACTATTTTATTAGAGTTGCAACATACAAAAAAGCACATTAAAACCAATTTTATTGTTAAATGTCTAATGTCTTCCCTACATTTTTAAATTGAATCATTAGTTTTGGTGTAAATGTTTTATTACATTTCATTCACTTTTATTGCATTTTTAAAACACAAACTCCATCATCCACCAAACCACCCCGCGAACTCAAAAATTGTATGTGTGTTTGTGTGTGTGCGTGTCAATTTTTGACATTTCCAAAGGCTTTTTTTTAATTGCTCTTCCTTTTAATAAAACTTAATGAATTTTAAATATAAATCCATCAAACTGTCAACTTTTTTTATTGTCAACATGATTACCGTTATCTATGTAGCTCAGCAGCAGAAGCAGAAGCAGCAGCAGCAGCAGAGCAACGGCACATTAAATAAAAAATAACACATAATAATTTTATTTTTATTTTTAATGTTTATTTGTACTAAAACATTCATTCTTACTTCTTATTCTTCTTCTTTTTTGTTGTCATTACAGAGCCAATGCGGGTCACCAACATTCGAAAAAGAACTGCGTCAGCAATTGGAAAAGTAAGTCGTTTGTCCACAAATTAATGAACAGTGAAATGTAGTGTTAAGGAGAGAAGAGACAGACATTGATTAAGGCAACAATTCAATTCTTAAATTGATTTGTTCTTTCGTTAATGAAAGCAATAAAAGCAAACAAAACGAATTCCTTTTATTTATAGTCAATAAAAATTTGTACTGAAGTCGGGAGAAAGAATATTTGTCCGCATTATGAGCATAAATTGCAGTTGAAACTTAGGTTTAGTTTCCTTATTAGGAATGAGCAATGTCTCTAGAAAATTTATATGAAAAGCATTTAAATTTTGGAGTAATTTCTATATAAATTTTCTAAGCCAATTTGATCGTTTGTAATGTGGAAACTACAACTTAATCGTGATATACGAGTACTTCTAACATACTCATCCCATTCATTCAATTTGTATGTCATTCATTTTAACATTTTAAAACTAAACGTGACTAGTTTTGTATTAAATTGCTTGTGTAATTTAAACTTTAAATTTTAAAGTATTAGAAACATTTTTAAAACAAAATACAATCCTTATACATATATTTATTCCCTCTTACACTTGTACTTTAATGTCTCTGACAGTTTTAATGGAAAAAAGGTTATCAAAAAAATTTAAACAAATATATAAAACATATAACAAGATATAAAAATCTTTTTTGAAATAGCAGCAAAGTGTTATTTTTCTAAACAGAATATAAAATTTCTTCCATCCTAAAAAAAGAGAATATTTCACAGCAATATTTCTTCGATTTTTGAGATATAAAATAAAAAATTTGCTGAAAATCCGAAAAAAAAATTTCTATAGAAAAAGTTGCTCAAAGTACGAACACATTTTGTGTAGAAACAGTTCCACAAGTCTAAACAATTTTTAAACGACTTCAAAAAAAAAAAAAGTCTGCAATTCGTATTTTTTTACATTGTTGATTCACTCGGTACATTTTAGACAGATTATAAAAATTCGCACGAAGGCGCGCCCATTAAAATATTGTTTTATATTTGACGTACTTCTTCTTAACCAACAGATTTTCAAAATATTTATACATATTTTTTAAAAGAGTTTACTTCCAGTTTTACGCCATAGTTTTTTTTTTTTTGAAAATGTTCTATCAGATCTTAACATTGAAGTCGGATTTTTTAAGAATTATTTTTTATAGAAAATTTGGCCAAATAAATTTTTTCAGTCTGAACGAAATTGTCTATAGAAATTTTTTAACAGAGTCTGGAAGAAATTTTCTATAGAAAATTTTTAACAGTGAAAGAAATTTTCTTTAAAAAATAATGAACATAGTCTGAAAGAAATTTTCTTTAGAAAATTTTTAACAGAGTGAAAGAAATTTTCTATAGAAAATTTTTAACAGAATCTGAAAAAAGTTTCCTATAGATAATTTTTAACAGAGTCTGAAAGAAATTTTCTATAGAAAATTTTTAACAGAGTGAAAGAAAGTTTCTCCAAAAAATTTTTAAAAGTCTGAAAGAAATTTTCTGTAGAAAATTTTTAACAGAGTCTGAAAGAAATTTTCTGTAGAAAACTTTTAACAGAATGAAAGATATTCCCCCATATTGTGAATGGCGTCGTCGACGTCACATCAAGACGACAGTAAATATTCCCCCTTATTGTGAATGGCGTTGTCGACGTCACATCAAGACGACAGTAAATTTGGTCACTTGTATACTCTTTATTGGCAAAAAAATTGGATCTCATTTAGAATCTCTAACTAATCTCTAAGGGTTTGTAAATTAATGGAACAGTAGACAAGTGACAGTTTTTAGTGTCGTCTTAATGTGACGTCGACGACGCCAATCACAATAAGGGGAATTATCATTTCCCTACTCTTTATCGGCAACAATTGGCTCTTATTGACAATCTTTTACTAATCTCTAAGGCATTGTAAATTAATGTAGCATGTCAATAGTAGTCAATTGTTGTCGACAAAGAGTAGGCAAGTCACAATTTTTACTGTCGTCTTGAAGTGACGTCGACGACGCCATTCGCAATAAGGGGGATTTTCTATAAAAAATTTTTAACAGAGTCTGAAAGAAATTTGCTATAGAAAATTTTTAGCAGAGTCTAAATGAAATTTTCTTAGAGTCGTCACAAAATTCGGTTGACTACAAGCAAATTTTTTATAGAAAATTTTTTTCAGATTTTAATAAATTTTTGTATAGAAATCATTTTCAGATTCTGGACTTTTTTTATAGAAAATTTGTTTATCTCAAAAAAAAAAATTCACAGAAAATTTTCCCAACAAATTTTTTATAGAAAATTTTTTCAGTAAATTTTTTTATAGGAAATTTCCTCAAACGGGAAAACTTTTTTAAGAAAATTTCTTCACTCTTAGCAAGTTTTTTTATAAACCTTTTTTCTGTAGAAAATTTTTAACAGAGTCTGATAGAAATTTTCTATAGAGAATTTCAACAGTCTGAAAAAAAATTTAATAAAAATTCGCTAAGTGTAAAGAAATTTTCTTAAAAAAATTTTCCTGTCTGAAGAAATTTTCTATAAAAAAATTTACTGAGAAAACTCTCTTAAAAAAATTTACTGTCTAAAAAATGTTTCTATAAAAGAATTTGTTGAGAGAATTTGCTGTAGAAAAATTTTTCATTTTTTTTTTTTCTATAAAAAAGTTGAATGAAAAATTTTTGCATATAAAATTTTTATATATAAAATTTTTATATATAAAATTTTTCATATAGTTCAATCAAAATTGAATATTGAATAAAATTCTTTATAAAAATGTTGATCAGAATCTGAAGAAATTTTCTATAAAAAATTGTATATTGCAAGTGGAAAATTTTTCTGAGAGTCTAACCGAAATTGTCTATAAAAAATTGTGCAGTCTGAACGAAATTGTTTATAAAAAAAAATTTTATAGCAAATTCTTCCGAATAAATTTTTTATAAAAAATTTTCTTGAACAAATTATAAAAATCTTTTTTTTTCAAAACTTTAAATTTGCATACAAAACTTAAATTTTTTGCAAATTTTCTTTAGAATAGCTGCAATAGCTAAAAAAAACGTATGTGTATTTGTACGATTCTTTTTGTCTCTAAATGGTGTTAATTTTTTCTGCGGTGAGAATTATTTCCAAGAATTCTTTTTTTTTTTTAATTTACAATCACTTAACGTTTAGTAGCAACATACTACTGCACTGTAGAATGTAGAATTTATGTTGCAGTTGCTTTTAATGTTGTTGTGTTATAAAACGGATGCATTGGCATCACTTTAAGGGCTAAACAGCCAGCCGCATGCTTTTACTTTGCACTCGGTTTATCTTTCACAAAACCACAATTTGCACTATGGAAAATGGAAAAGCAAAAGGATTTCAAAAACCTTAATTCGGTGTTGCAAAAAATAGTTTCAGACTTGAAATTTATTTTGTTTTTTTTTTTTCATTGAAATAAGAAAATTTAAAAATACCCGCATAAACTAAGCCACGATGATGATGGTGGTTAAATGCACTTTATGTGTTCGTGGGATATATTCACATACAAGCATGCATGTGCCTGCATGTGTGTTTGTGCGCTTTAAGCTTCAGGCTAAAGTTAAATATGCTTTTTAGAAACAACAGCCTGATGACGATGGTCTTCTAGTTTTTCTATTTATTTCTGTTACAATGTACCATTAGTGCCATAAATAGAGTCGTGCTGTAAATTAAACATGAAAATAAAAAAATGAAAAAACTTTTGTTTCTCTACTTTAATTGCCTGGAAAACACCATCAATCACGACCCTCGCGCCGAAAGAAAATTTTAAAGAAACCAAATCTCCAGCTGAACTGAATATTTTGTGAAAGAGTTTTTTTTTTAACTAAAAGTTTAAAACATTTATGTTAATATGCCAAGCCAAAGGTGATAAATTTGTAAAGCGGCTGTAAAATGTCAGTTAAATTTTGGTTGGAATAGAAAAATTGAAATTAATAAATTCCGTTGAACTTATTTTGCATGTAAATAAAATTAAATGCAAAATAGTTGTTAAGGCTGCCAAAAACTACTTTCTTATTCATTATTCAGATATAAAAATTTAATAAGAAATAACATTTTATTGTTCTCGTTTTCTTTTCTTTACTTTGTTTCAGCATGAGCCGTGTTATTAAGTCCAAGGAGCGTAAACAAGTACAGACATGCCGGGACCATAAAGCTTTACAGGTCTGTTTTTTATAAATATTTACATTTACGTATTACTTGCTTCTAATTATCAAAATAGTCCTTTAAATTTTAAATATACGTTAAGCAACTTTTGTCAAAACTGAAAGCATATTAGCCCAATTCACAGTCTTGTGCAAATGGTATTGCATCGTATAATGTGCAAAATGGTATACTACAGGACTATTCAACCTGTGGTACGCCAAATCCCAGGTGGTACGCCAAATCTTCGAAAATTTGAGCATTTTTTTCATTAACTAACTAAGTAATGCAATTAAAAAAAAAAACAATATGTTGTATTTGTTTATGTTTCATCGTAAAAGTATACTTACGTATTTTTCATGAATTTCTATTTTTATTATACCGATCATTTCTGTTGTAGAACGACCCATATGACCCATACGTAAGCGCCATTTTTTCAAAATTGACATTTTTGGTTTTTACGATAGAAAATAGTGTCCTGCACAAGACTATTTATAAGATCTCTCAAGACATGAGAGATTTTTTCAAATGCTTTACTACAGCGAAATATTCTAAAAGAATCGCTAAGCACACTGTTGGCAAGACATTTTTTCAGTTGTTTGTCTTGCCAGCAGTGTTGTTTAGCGATTCTTTTAGAATATTTCGCTGTAGTGAAGCATTTGAAAAAATCTCTCATGTCTTGAAATGTCTTATAAATAGTCTTGTGCAGGACACTAATAGAAAATAACATTTTCCATCCGAGTGCATTCTCATCTTGACAACTTTGTATGAAAAAAGAAAAATTAAAGCCATTTCCAAAACCTCGTAAGCGACATACAAAATGGCATTTGCATGAAAAACGAGTGACTTTCATATCTAAAGTTGGAAATAAAAAATAAAAAAAATTTCCCAAAAAGGTTCTACACCCTCCATAGGGTCGCAAAGACATGTTTTGTAAAAAAAAAAAATTTTTTTTTTAACATATTTACAAAGATAATTTTTTTTCGTTTTCTGAAAAATTAGTCGTTGGCGCTTACGTGGTTTAAGAAGAAAGGCGACGATATGGTCGTATTTTAAAATTGTTTGGTTATTTATTGAGCCCATACTTGTTTATACACATAAATTTTTTTTGGTGGTACGCGAATTGTTGGTTGTGAGTTTTGTGGTACGCGAACCAAAAAGGTTGAATAGCTCTGGTATAGTATATTGATACTCACCAATAAGAACCGTTAAGTGGTGAGTACCAATATACTATACCATTTTGCACATTATACGATGCAAGACCATTTGCACAATATTAGCCCAATTCACAAACTTGTGCAAATGGTCTTGCATCGTAGCATGTGCAAAATGGTTAGTATATTGATACTCACCTCTTAACAATTCTTAGTGGTGAGTATCAATATACTATACCATTTTGCACATGCTACGATGCAGCGCCATTTGCACAAGATTGTGAATTGGGCTATTGTGAATTGGGCTAATATGTCATCTACAAGTTAAATAAGTTTCCACTTCGACTGCTGTGTTTAATGAAAAATGTTTGACTGTGTGCTTTTGCATTGATACGAGGTACATAATTACAAAACATTGACGCCTTGTCTAATGCTTTTAGTCAGTCAGTCTGGCTATGAAAATATTCATACGCATTTTCCTTTTATGCTGACATCATTTTATGGAAATTATTATGAATGGATAGAGCAATGTAGTTAGTAGAACAACTAAAAATTATTTAAATAAAAAGTAATTTGCCAAATTGATTGATATGTAAGATAAAAAGTTAGATTAGTTAGTGTGTCAATTTCTCTATAAAGGAAAAAATATATACAATTATTTTACAGAAGAAAGGCTAAATTATTATGGCAACTTTTCTATAGATACCCTTAATTATAGTGGCAATATTTCTAAAGAAAAAATTGCTTCCACTCCTGTGGCAAGTTTTCTATAAAAAAAAATTTGCTTCAATCGGTGTGGCAGTTTTTTTTATAGAAAAAGTTGTTTCAATTATTATGGCGATTCTCTACAAAAAAAAAAATGCTCAATTATTGTGGCAAGTTTTCTAAAAAAAATTGCCTCAGTTAATGTTCGCTACATTAAAAAAAGTTGATGCAATTTTTAAAATTTTTCTATAAAAAGTTTCCTCAAATATTTGTTTGGATTAATTAATTAATTATTGCAGCAATTTTTTTTTTATATAAAAAGTTTCGTCAATTATTGTGACAATTTTTGTATAAAAAGTTTCATCAATTATTGTCTGAATTTTTCTAAAGATAAAGTTCCCACAGTTAAATTCTATTAAAAAAAAAGTGTTTCAATTGTTACATATGACAATTTTTCTCTAGAAAATGTTGCCATAGTTATATATTTTTTAAGAGAAAATTCCCTCTGTTACTGTCGAAATTTTTCCTTTAAAAAAGTTGCCTGAATTCATGTGGCAATTTTTCTATTCAAAATGTTGCTTCAGTTATTGTGGCAATTTTTCTAGAGAACAAGTAGCCCCCATTATTATGGGAATTTTTCTATATAAAAATGTCACTCGGGTACTGTGACAAATTTTTCCTCAAAATTTTGCCTGAGTTTTTGTAGCAATAAATTGTATGAACTATTGCGGTAATTTTGTGGCATTTCATTAGAAAAAAATTTTACTCAATTATGGTGGAGATTTTGTGGAAAAATTTGCTTAAACTATTGCAGCAAATTTTTCTATAAAAAAGTTGCCTCAATTGTTATGGAAACTTTTCTAGAGAAAAATTTGCCTCAGTTAAAATAGCAAATTTTCTAAGCAAAACTTTGCTCAGCAATTTTTCAGCTACTACGGTAATTTTGCTATTAAAAATGCAGCCCCAATTATTCTGGCAATTTTTCTATATCAAAAAGTTGCTCACTTAATGGGACGATATTTCTATAAACAATTTTTCCTTTAAGCTGTCTCAATTATTGTGGCAATTTTTCCATAGGAGAAATGGAGTTATTCTATAGAAAAAGTTATCTCAGCCTCAGTTACTGTGCAAATTTTTTATAGAAAATATTGGCCTTGCTATAGAAGATTTTACCTCCAGAGGAGAATTTATCACAACTTTTCCATATAGGTTTTATACATTTATTCTAAAAGAACAAAATTAAACTGTTCAGTATTATCTCACAACTTTTCTATAAAAAAGTATTCGTGCACTATTATGAATAAAAATTTTCAAGTTATTGTAACTTCTCAGAAAGAATTCCTTCGCTGTTGTAACAGGATTACTAAAGAAAAAAATGTCCACCAATTTTTTTGGGCAAATTCTGCATTAGGAATAGTTGCTGGAAGTCTATGGTTTTCTACATTTATCTTTATTTTCCTCTTTTTTTTGGCAATATGTATTCAGCACAAAATTTTAAACAAAATTAAAAGTTTTTCATTTTTTACACTTCCCAATCTTCTCTTGGGATAATTAAAAGCGTAGAAACCACTATACCATCACTTTTGAGAAAAAGTCATAATTATTATACAGTCTCTAGTGCTAATGCAAATGTAATTAGCACCATTAGGAAAAAAAAGAAGTAAGACGTGGCACCATAATGTAATTAGCACTTGCAACAAAAGCATTCTAATGGCAATTTAATAACTAAAAAAACATTACAATAGTAGTTAATGTTAACATTTGAAATTTTTAATAAATAACAAAGAGTGAGTGCTTTAATATTTTTTTCTATTATCTGTTTTGAACAGACACGTTTTGCTCGCCAGGAAAATTTGCTGCACACTTTGCAACAAGAAAACAAAGCTCTGCTGATACGAGTACGTCAATACGAACATTGTTTGGATGATGTGATGCGTAAGGTTGTAGATGCTATAGTGGCCGAGGACAATTTGCGCGAAGAGGTGGCTCTTTTGAAGGGTCGCGTTAGAGATCTGGAAGCACAAAATGCGGCCTTATCGGCCAGTCCAGCCAAGGGACGCGATGAGGGCTATTGCACCATGAGTAGTGGTCAACCACAACCATCGAATGGTCACTTGGAAGATTTACCTGAAGAGCCGGAGCAATGGCTGTTGCCGGCTGAACCGTGTTCTACGGAAATGGAAGACTGGAGTATGTCGCAAGAAGAATTGGCTGTGATAACATTAGATGAAGAAAGGGAACAACAACATCAACAACATAGAAGGCAACAAAAACTAGGTGACAACGATTGGATATGGAACTCCACAGATTTGCTCAATTCCACCATGGTCGAAACAGATTCTGTGGCCGACAACATATCGCAGTTGTTGCAGCAAAAGGTACGCACGAGGAAGATAGAAGATTTCAACAATTATTTTTTATAATAAATTTCTTTATTTTAACAGATCATCTATTCGGAAGATGAGGAAGTAGCTTGTACAGAATTTACTAACGATTTCTACAAACTAGTTAATATACGTTCCAGTTCGGCGCGCAGTCTTTATTCTTATGTTGAAGGTGATACCGACGACGAAGATGATGATGAGGACGAAGAAGACTCCGAAGAGGAGCCAGAAGAGGATGATGGCAATACAAGTTTATCGCCCAGTCATAAACGTTTGCGCTCAAAAGTTTTAAAATCCCGCCAAAAATTACCTAGTCCAACACCCAGCGAAGCTGGCCGGGCCCAGGTTACTAGCTGTTCCTCCAGTGAGACCGATGATTTGTCTCACTGCACCATACATCAAGAGGCAACCTTGCAAACTTTAAGGGAAAACGAAACTATAAGCGAAGAAGTAATGCCAAACGAGGGGGAGGAGGAAGCAACTGTGAGCCAGCACAGTGACATAGAAATCGAGGATGTTCAATTGGATGGTGACTTAAAAACGCCTCCGGTCATTATGAATCACACCAACCATCAGCGACATTTGAGTGATCACATGACCGAAAAGGAGTGTATAGAGCAAATCATTAAAACTGAATTGAATCGAACGCCCAGGCATAAACTAATGAAATCTCAGTCGACAATCGAGGAACGAGAGACAAATAATATTTTAAGAAATCGCCAGCAACAAAACGATCACATTTCCCAGGTGGTCAGGAGTGGCAGTGTAAATGGCAATTTAGTGCTTAAGGCTAAATATCAAGAGAGACTACAAAATTCAAATAATTCCTGGAGACGTAGCAATGGCTGGAAAAGAGTTATATCACCTTCACAATCCCCAACAATGGCATTGCCAAAAAAGGTAATCGACATTTTTAATTTAAAAAGTTTGTTTGTATTTTTTTTTTTGTGGGTTAAATGCGTGTAGATGCTTCTGGATGTGCTTAACTCATTAAAAAAATATTTTTTTTTTATTAAATTAAAACATTCAGAATTGTAATATCATTGTTAAATTTAAAATTTTAAAATTTTAGTTTGGCAACATTGTGACATCTTAAGATTTTCATTGCGAGCTGGCAACGATATAGTACACAGGGAATTCACAATAGCCCAATTCACAATCTTGTAAAAATAGTCTTGCATCGTTGCATGTGCAAAATAATATAGTAGCCCAATTCACAATCTTGTGCAAATGGTCTTGCATCGTTGCATGTGCAAAATGGTATAGCATATGATATTCACCACTTAACAATTCTTAGTGGTGAGTATCAATATACTGTACCACTTTGCACATGCAACGATGCAAGACCATTTGCACAAGATTGTGAATTGGGCTAGTATATTAATACTCACCACTAAGAATTGTTAAGTGGTGAGTAGAATATACTACACAATTTTGCACATGCAACGATTTAAGACCATTTGCACAAGATTGTGAATTGGGCTACTGAGTATCCTAAAATTTTAACTTTGCAACATTGTGACATCTTAAAATTTTCATTGTGAGCAGGCAACGCAGTGTATTGAAGTACGAGTATTAAAATTTTTTAAATTAAAAGTTATTGTTGGATAAATTTATCAAAATAACTTCTTTGCTCTGCAAATTCCTAAATACAGCCATATTAAAAATTACGTGATTTTTATACTTTTAAATTTGCCACCTGTACCTGGATTCTTTTATTACGATAATCGTATCGCTATAATAAATATAACGAAAATTTATCGACTTTGCTATTCAGTAACATGTTTTAACGATATTCGCTGTCGGTTGGATAAAAATAAAATTAAATCACAAGCTCAAATTCATTGAGTTTTTCCTTATTATTCTTTGTGATTTTACGGGATCAATCGAATAAATGTGTCGATAAGTATTGCGATTTTCGGTTCGCAAAAAGTTACAGAATCCAAGTACTGGTAATAAATTTGATTTACACACAAACAAAAACAACAAACTTGCCAGCCCAAATTAAAGTATTAAAACTGAAACGTTGCAATATAAAAGCGAGTGCCAGACACATCAATATTCAGCTTCAATATATGTGGTTTTGTGCGTTTGCTTACCAAAAATAGTCATACTTAGGGTGCGAACAGAGTGAGCGCTGAAAGCCGAGCCGAGATTGTCAGTGCGATAAAGATTATCAGTGCAATAAAACTGATTACATACAAATCAATACAAATAAGCTTGTGTATAACACAGTGAAAGCCGACAAGAGCAGAGAGCAAAGCCGATGAGTGCGAGAAAACAGTTTCAAAGCGTTTTTCAGCGCCGAAAACATTGTTTATGTTTACTTTTTAGCGTGAAGTCGTGTTTTTTAATGGTTTAAAAATTATAAAAAATGGATATCGATGAAAAATTATGAAATTCACCAAATTCATTCCTTTTTAGTGCAATTGGATGTTTTCCAAATTCTTTTGTGTTAATAATTGCATTAATCACACTAGAAGAAGCAAAATACTCTTCATCAGATGAATCCATTACCACCGTGTACAGCAATTTTATAAACACAAATGAACAACAAGACTAAATGACATAAAAGCAAAACACATGGAATAAACAGAATTTCAGCGCTGATTCCCGCATTCACTGTGTTATATACAAATTTTGTTCTCGCATGAAGATAAGCATCAATGAGCTCGGCTCGGCTCCGCTCCGCTCGGCATCAGCGCTCACTCTGTTCGCACCCTTATACTATTGGTGTGAATATTTTTTATTAAAAAACGCACACAACCGCACATATTGAAGCTGAATGTTGTTGTGTCTAGCACCCGCTTAAGACAAATTTTAAAACACTATTGTGAATGCCCTAATTTTAAAACGCTATTGTGGAATATAAAATATACCCGATTAATGTCCCTTTTCACAATGTATGGTTAAGAGTTAACGTGAACTTTAACTGCAAGTTCTCCATACAAAACTTGCCGTTAAAGTCTCTGTTATCTTTTAACCATACATTGTGAAAAGGTACGTAAGTCGTATTTTAATACATATAATTAATTAAGTAATTTTTAATATTAAATTTTCTTTTATGAAATCAAACTCTATTTAAATATTCTTTCAGGAATCGAAATCTTCAGAACTAAAAAGCCCCCCTAAGGCCACGCCTACACGCATACCTTCATGCAAGCCTACTTCCACATCTCCCAACAACCAGCAGCCACAAAAAGTCTCAACAAACTTTCAACAACAAGTGTCACGCAAATCGAAAATTCCTCCACCCGTTCCTGTAAGACGTTCATACGCTAGTTAAATCGCATTTCAAACAAAGACTTGTTTTTCTCAATCTTAAGGGAAATTTCCAAAAATAATTTCTTCGAGAGTCTTTTTGTATATAAAAGGAGGGTCATGCTTAGTTTAGGTTAGATTTTAAGCCCGTAAAACATTTATTTAAAAGTAAAAGACTAATATGTGATATACATTTGAAAAATATTTAAACAAACAATTTAAAATTTAACGTTAGAAACTAAAAACACCAAATTAAAAATAATAACCAACAAATTAACTGCCGTTTCAATAGACTTAATAGACTTGAAAAACAAAATGAAAAATCTTCGATTATAAGATTTTTGAAGCAAATTATATAAACGAAAATTATGTACACACACTATGAAATGTTTTTTTGCTGCTGAACTCAATAATTAATTAAAAATGCTATTTTGAATTTTTATTTTAGTTACGTGGTTTTGTATTTCAGCTGACGATATGTATGTATGTGCGTTACAGAAGAGCTTAAAGTTTTAAAAATTAGTTTATTTTTGAGTTACTGCAAGCTTTTGAACACATCTTTTGAAACCGGTCATAAATTTCAATTTCAGCCCACTCTTAAATACCGAGAGTGTAATTTAGGGTTTGAAAATTCTGAAGTTAGTAAAAAAAAATATAATTGGTCCTATTCTCGTTTGAGTATCGTTTGAAAGCGACACATAATATGAATATTTTCATATTGAAATGGTAGTACAGTACACGGATAACACAGTACATTATATTCAATATAAAGTTGAACACATAAAACAGATATTTTTATATTGAAGTGGTAATACGGTACTCAGGTAGCACAGTCGTTTTAAAACGATACTCAAACGGGAATGGGCCCCAATAAAAAATTAAAAATAAGAGGGTATAAAATTAACTTTTTGGCTACAAAATTAACTTGTATATTTTTGGCAAGAAATATTTTACTTATTAATTTTGCACTTTAAGCCAGTCCATTACTTTTAGTTGGTTTTGTATATATTAAAAAATAAACTATATACATAATACATAGATATATTTATTCAGCAGATTATATAATATTTTTAATGATAATTTGTTATGTTTTTGTATTAAAAATAGTGTGCAAACTAAATATTTATAAACAATATCATAATTATGCATATAAGAAGTACGTTAGTTTTTGGTATTATTATTTCACTAAACTACCCAGGAAAAATTTTATAACTGGAAATTAATACTATGCAAATATTGAACAATAAACCATTAATTTTTGTTCCATGGAATTGTAACTAGAACATAAAACTGTTGGAAGTTGTAAAAGTTTTAAAGAATATTTGTGAGTCATGTTGTATAGGTTTTGAAAGCCTTGCATTACGGGTGACATCACTCGATGGTCTGCGTAGTGTGTGACCAATCTACCCGCCATTATCTTTTCATAATTATGTTAATTTAGTCTCTAATCTAGAAATCAAAAATTTGTCCTTTGTTTTCAAACATACACTATGAATCCGTTCCTTTAAAATCATTTTTAATTTTTAACTTTTATAGGTGAAAGAACAAACTTTACAAAATGTTGTTCAAATAAAAGTTTTGATTTTGGATTACATATATTGTCGCTGTTTTCTTAAGAATGAAGTTTAAATTATTTTTATGTGGGGGTATAATATAAACAAAAAAAATGATTTAGTATTTTTTTTATTTTTGGTTCTAAAGTTTTTAATTTAAACTAACGATATGTAGATATAATAAGAATCATAAGCAAAAATAAATACAAACTATTATGATCTCACCAGTTCCATGACTTAATTATTAAAAATGATTTCTAGAACCAAGTAATTTTTTCCTGGGCCCATTTGTTTAAAAAGATAACTACTCAAAATTATTCGTAAAAATGAAATCTGACTTTGTTTAGGGATTGTTTAATAAATTCTTTGGGGGCATTTATTTATTTTTTAATTAAAATACTACATACACACATAAATATACATACTTACAAACATACATAAATATATAAATAATTTAATGAACCGAAAGACATTAAGTAACAAACGATAAAGCAAACTAATTAATTAAGTAGTCTTCCGCACAAAAAAAAAGAACAAAAGAAAATAAAGGAAATAGAATATTAAACAAATATAAAAATTTAAGCAAGAAACAAAAAGAAAGCATTAAAAACAATTCCACTAATATAGTTTTTATAAGAAAATAAAACTTCAAGGTTTCTTATAACAATATTAATCTTAAATAAAAATAGAAACTTAAAATTGTAAATAAAACATTTATTTATATAACAAAAAACAAAGTAGCTTTGTTAGTTATTATAAGAGAGGAAAAATTACTAAGAACATCTCAATAAACTTATTATACTTATACGAAAGTTATTGTAATAAGAAAAAAAAAATAAATTATACTATCCATTTCTTTAAAATTTTTCTGATGATAATTTGTTTTTATTATTAATTTAAAACTAGCACAATATGCTTCTGTCTTCTAATTCTTAAAATTAGTTGCGAGAGAAAGTGATAACGTTGCTTACCATAAGTGTGGTTTGCACTAAAGTGCAGCTATACATCGTTAATTTTTCATACAGATGTTTCAATTCATTCATTTTTAACCCAAGACTAAAAAAATGGGTGTTATAAGTTTGTAGTGTGTATCTGTGTGTCTGTCCGTGTCCACGTACAGGCTAAACAGCTGGACCGATTTTCATTTAGTTTTTTCTGTTTGAAAGATGACTTGATCGAGAGGGTTCTTAGCTATGTTTCGGTCCAGCCGTTTAGAAGATATAACATCTTTTCTGAAAAAAAGTCGGGGGTTTTTAAAATTTTTAATTTTTGTTATTTATACAAAAAATTAAGTGGGATATACATTGTTCATTTCGCATTTTTCATATAAAAAATTAAATAGGCCATATATCGTCCATTTTTCATGGAAAAATTAAATGAACATCGTCCATTTTTCATGCAAAATTTTTTTTTATGCGTTAAATATTATGAAAAAAAATTAAATGAATTGTTTGTAACTCGTAATTTTTCATGGAAATATACATACATCATCCATTTTTCATGCAAGAAATTAAATGGACTATACATCGTCAATTTATCATGCAAAAAATTTTTCATGCAAAAAATTAATTGGACTATACATTATAAATTTTTCATGCAAAAAATTAAATGGACTATACACGTCCATTTTTCACGCAAAAAATTCAATCGTAATTTTTCACGCAAAAAATTAATTGGACTATACATCGTAATTTTTCATGCAAACAATTAAATGGACTATACATCGTAATTTTTCATGTAAAAAATTGTCCATTTTTCACCCAAAAAATTAAATGGGACTATACATTGTCCATTTTTTATAGAAAAAATTAAATGGACTGTACATTGTCTCTTTTTCATGCAAAAAATTAAATGGACTATACATCGTCAATTTTTAACCCCCGACTAAAAAAACGGGTGTTATAAGTTTGTAGTGTGTGTCTGTGTATCTGTGTGTCTGTCCGTGTCCACGTACATTCCAAACGGCTGGACCGATTTTCATTTCGATTTTTCTGTTTGAAAGATGACTTAATCGAGAGGGTTCTTAGCTATGTTTCGGTCCAGCCGTTTAGAAGATATAACATCTTTTCTGAAAAAAGTCGGGGGTTTTTTAAATTTTTAATTTTTGTTATTCATGCAAAAAATTAATTGGAGTATAAATTATCCATTTTTGGTATAGAAAAGTTAAATGGACTATACACGTCCATTTTTCACGCAAAAAATTCAATCGTAATTTTTCATACAAAAAATTAAATGGACTATACATCGTCAATTTTTCATGTAAAAAATTAATTGGACTATACATCGTAATTTTTCATGCAAAAAATTAAATGGACTATACATTGTCCCTTTTTCATACAAAAAATTAAAACAAAGTAAATTTTTCCTGCAAAAAATTAATTGGAGTATAAATTATCCATTTTTGGTATAGAAAAATTAAATGGGCTATACATCGTACATTTAATTTTTTTGTATGAAAAATGGACTATGAGCACATTCAACTTTTTGTATAAAAAATGGACCATGTATAGCCTATTAAATTTTTTCTATGGAAAATGGAAAATGTATAGCCCATTTAATTTTTTTTATAAACATGGACGATGTATGTATGTATTTATGTATCTAAGTCTTATTGATTAGTACATTAGAGAAAGAGAGGCGAGGAAAAAGAAAGGAATACTTGCATACACAAGACTATACATATAAAACATCTCGTCAATAATAAGACTTGCATTGTGAGGACGCCGTTGAAAGCACAAAGAAGAAAAAATGAGAAGCTTAGAAATAAGACTTGGGTAGTGTGAATTGAGACTTAATGGAAGTTGTTAATTTCCAACCAAAATTAATAATTTGTAGCTCAGTACAAACAAAAACAACAACAAGCAATCATGGAAAATAATTATTACATAAATATGTACATACATACGCACATACATATGTACATACGTAAGAAGATACATAAACGTATTTTCAATATACATACATATTATTATATACTTAAATAGTTACTGCCTTATTCATAAAATTTTTTTTTTTTTGTTTTATAACAGGCTAATAAAAGAAATTTTCTATGGAAATTTGATTAATAAACCTTTTATAAAAACAAAATATTTTTTATCAATTAGGCCCTTACAATATAAAAATTGTATAAACAATTTAAAACTTTGCGTTATTATTTTACTGCAATTTTACTTTAACTGCATTTGGTATGGTCAGTGTTGCCAGACTTTACTCTGAAAAAATCCCATATATTTCTTCCAAATGCAATCTACAGGGTGTAGACAGAAAAAAATAACTTTTAAGATAAAGGGACGGTCACACTTGTCAAACATTTGCCCAAAAAAAACGTAACCAACAAACACTAATGAAAAAAGTTTTGATCCACACACTTGTTTATCATATTAACAGTTTTGAACACAACTAATGGACAATGTCATAGAATCCAATAATATTGGATACTATTTAACTTGACAAACTTTTGTCTTGATTGAACGATTTATCATTAACATTTAGTGGTTACCCTTTCTTGGTTAAATGTTTGACAAGTGTGACCGTACCTTAAGTCTAAAAATTACGAAGCTATAAAGCAACACACATAAAAAATGCAAATGAATTGATAAGCTCCTCCTTTTTTAAGTCTTTGTTGTGTATTTAGGATTATTTTTTGATCTTATGTTTATATACATAAGTAATTCTCAATAACTTTTTGGGAGTTTTTCTATAGATACATGAAGTTTTATTGATGTCAATACAATAGATTTAATATCAAATAAATATAATTCGGTAATTTAATATACAATTGTTTTCTTTTATATTGTAGGGTATACAGAGTTCGTTATAAACTTCTTTTTTGTTTTCTTCATAAATAGTTTTTTTTTATTTTTTGTCATAATCCAAAAAAATTAACAACTCAAAAGCAATAATTAACAAACCGTTATTTGAGAAGTCGACGAAAAGAAATGAAATGAAATTAAAGAAACACAACATTTGAAAACTAAACGCGAAAATAACCTCAATAAATGTAAAATGTAAGTTGTGCAAATAAAACTAAAGCGCTAAAGAAATTAAATTAATTTACACATGTATTTTAAAATAATTGAAATTAAAGGTCCATTTTGCCAGCAACAAACAAAGAAAATGAATTAATTTTGAATACACCGAAGCGTTTGGAGATCTTAAAAGAGGGTCTAACAATAAATCAAAGCAAAGCAAATTTATTAGGGCGCGGAGCATATGGCACGGTAATAAAAGCAATTTATAAAGGTAAAAGCTTTAGAGCCAGCTCATTTTCTTTTGTATATATGCTAAATTTTTTATTAAAATTTAAGCTAAGCCCGTGGCGGTTAAAATTATAAAAAACTTGCAAGATGTAAATAAACAGACTACACTCAGTGAGGCCAATGTGTTGGGTTGGTCACATCCCAATATTGTTAAGATTTTTAAGGTAAGTAATCGATCTTATTTATTTTATTGGTATTTGTAAACAAAAAATATACATATATCGTTTGTTGCATTGCTGTATAGATTGAATCTACAGCTAATTTTTCCATGGTGGTAATGGAACGATTTAATGGACATTGTTTGCAAAAGGTTTTGGATACGACTGAGTTATCCTTAATTCACCGGGTATTGTGAGTACATTTTAAAAATTTATTGTTTGAAAAGGAAGGAATAACAAAATCGAGCACACTACACTGTCCTATTAATTATACGAAAAAAACACAAAAAAGTTTGTGATTTATAGAACAAAGGCAGAAATTTCACTTTTGATTCGAACAGTTCATATCCATCACAGGCCTGAATAACTGCCTGTTTATCGAAGACAATCAAAAAATTAAAAATAAAGCACTCAGACCAAGGCGAATTCAATAAGCAGAAGAAACATGTACATATCGTTACCTTAATATAGAAAGGCCCCAACTCATTATTATTTTGAAATCGAGATGTTTGCATTTTTCGATACATTACATGTTCTTCTTAAAAAACTCGATATCAATATTAAGGGAACAATATACATATTTCTAAAGCTTGAATTATACTTGACATAGCCATAATTCCATAGTCGTAATTGCATAGCCATAACCAAACCAAAATTCAATTGATTTCTATGGTGAGAGTTGTGGCATTATAGCGAGTCACCTATTATCGAATACAGTGTTGCCCATTAGTTTGTTTCGAGCGGTTGTTTTCTATGGCTATGGTTATGTCACGTCTGATTGAGCCTTAAAGCCTATAGTACACGGCATGTAAAAAACCATGGCTCTGACGTAATTTCGACGTCATCATGAAGCTACATTTACTATATGCCGTCTAGCAGTAGATATTCACATGCTTACAGATGTGCTGCCTCAGAAAATGTGTTCAATTCGGCTACATGTGCCACCTATGTATTTTGAAATAAAATTTGTATCAAAATTTTACTTTTTTGACACCACAGAAACTAACAGCTGATCATCATCTGCGAGAGAGGAATACAAAATTTATATATTTCTATTTCAACACTCTCTTACATATTTAAGAATTGCTGCAACAAAAATTGCAAATCTGGACCGGGACTTTCAGGGGATTTGTCAGGGGTGGTTACTTCTGTAATTCGAGTAAAAAGCTTTCAAATTTAAATGCTTTTGCACAGTTTTCTTTTCAATTCGAATTAACGAGTAGCCCAACAGGCATGTTATGGAAATCTAAAGTGGACCGTCCATTGTAAAATACTATTGTTTATATTATTCGTATTATTATTTTCTTTTATATTCACCCCTATGGGGAGTAATAAGCGAACATTTTGTCCACGTGAAATATTTCCCATGAACAAAAAATTGTGAATAAAATTAGAAAATTGTACACTGACACAGCAACATCGCAAAAATTGACGATTACAATTTTAGGGAAAGAGAACTAATTTCATTTGAACTTTTATTCCCAATAAGGGTGATTATATTTCCCATACAATAAGTAGCACTCAGCCGTATCATCCCGTCGCTTTCGCCCTGAAACGGAATTCAATTCGTATTTTGGTTCTTTAAAAAACGAAACTAAATTTCGGAATGAAACCATTTAATTTAATAAAAAAGAAAAGTGGTGTCTTAGAACACCCGGTTATAGCTTTGCTGCTTAGTTATATAAAACAAATTTCATGTGTGAAATAACAATGCAATAAAAAAATGATGATGTCAAATTATCTGCAAATATTTCAAAACGTACAATTAAATTAATGTATTGTTTGTGGCCGGTGGCGTTAGCCGTCTTACAGCCGATCGGCTGTGTTCTCTGATTTGTGTTCATGTGCAAAAACAAAGCAAAAACAAATTTAGCAATCGTTCTTATTGTTTTTGTTTCACTCACTTCAAACAATGAAACAAAATCAAACAATTTGTTTCGTTTATTTTCGTACTCTGCTTTTAAGTATGTACACAAAGAAATCAAAACAAAAAGAAATTTATAACTGTAATAGTGTCGATTATTTTTGTTACGAAAATCACGTTCTAACTCCTGCATCGCGCAATAAATAGTAAAACTATAATAAAAACTATTTTAAACGGATTTTTTTTTTTCAATAAAACATATTATTTTTGAGTTTATTATTCGATTAGGCTAAAGTTTGTATCGCTCTGTAAGCCAAATTACATGTGAAAATTTTTAAAGAACAAATTGCAATAAAAACAAGTTTTAGCAGAACGGAACAACATATTGTTTTCGAAGGCGGCCACACCTTCATCATTAGCATTCTTGTGCTTGGTTGACTGTGTGATTAATATGTAAATATTTTTCAATGCAAATGGAATACGTGAATTGTTTTGATTCAACATACTCCAATTTGTTGAAAGCTTTTTACGTAATGAAAGCTCAAATTGCAGGCGCATCTATGGAAATATGCAAAAAAAAAGTCGATTTGAAAAAAAAACAATTAGGGAGTTTATATTTTAAGGTAACGATGTGTATGTATGTATGTATGTTCATAATAATAATTATTTAAATCAAATAAATTATATTTATTTAAATTACTTTTTTATATAAATAAATTTTTGCAACATTTGTGGTTGAAAACCTTTTATTTTCTTCTGTTCTGTACTTTTTTTAATTTAAACTTGAAGATTTTAATATGTTTTTTATCTTGAATCTTTTGCAGTATATCCCTTGATATACTCTCAGGTTTAAACTACTGCCATAAAAATTATTTATTACATATGGATATTAAGCCTCAAAATATAATGGTGCAAATGATATATCCCAAGCCTCATGAGAAGCTAATAACTGAACCATATAGGAGTTACAAATGTAAGCTTTGTGATTTTGGTTCTTCCATCAGAATAACCAAAGAAAATCCACAAGCCACAGGTGTAGCTAAGGTACAGACATACATATCTACAAAAGAAAACGAAATCCAAACTCAAATAAACTCATCATGTCTATAATTCTAGGGTACTTTGCGCTACATGGCACCCGAAGTTTTGAAGGAAGAACATTTAACAGCGGCTGCCGATATATATGCTCTCGGCATTACCCTATGGCAAATGTCCCACCGTCTTATGCCCTACTATTGGCTGGAGTGCAATGAAATGGTCGCTTATCAAGTGGTCAAGCATAAACTGCGACCGAACGCCCTACAATCAAATAAGCAGGAAACCGAAAAACATTCTTACAATTTTCATGAGAATTGTTTGTGTGAAACAAATTCGGCAGAATTGTCGTATCATTCATTGGAAAAGTTACGCAATTTATTAAATAAAACCAAATGTGAATTGATAACAGAGAATATATCAAGTGTGGTGGAAAATCCTGTGAAGAGAAAAATTTTACAGGATGTAAATTGTAATGCGAATACACATAATCAAAAATTAAATGTAAAACGTGATTTACAACAAGATTTTATGATGGGAATTGATACATTTCCATTGATATATATTTTTAAGAATGACAGTGCAGTCGTTCATTTACCGCTAAAGGAGCAGATGTATGAGGAAATATTTAAATCCTGCTGGCACAGTGATTTCACCCAAAGACCCACAACTTGGGAGCTATTTAAAAGATTTAGGGAACTAATCTAAATTTTAGATGTGTACTCATTATTTAAAATTTTATTTATTTTTATTGCATTTGCTTTAAGTGTTTTTATGTATGTGTGTATGTACGTCACCTTTTTTTTAATTCTAGTTAGCTTGCATGTCTTTTACGAATATTAATATTTGGTTCATTGCTTATTTTAATAAATTTCTTAATAAAAAAAAATTTATTTTAAATATTAACACAAGAGGTTGTCTTTTTTTAACTTGACCCTATAGGAAGTGAACATCGAATTATCATCATATTTTGACGTTTTGAGGTCATGAGAGTCGATGGTGACTAATGCGCCAATGATTTCTTTATGGATATACGTCTCATAATGTATGTCATAATTTAAAAATGGATCGCCCGATCTGAAGCAATTTTGCTGCATTCGAAAGATGCGTAAGATAGTGAATCGATTCGGTTCATTAGATTTCGAACATTTTCATTTTTCATATTGTACAAAAATTTCTTACAAATATTTGTTTACGCAACTCGTGAGAGAAAAACAAAACTTTCTTTTTCCGTTAAGTTGTGTGTAAATGGAAAACTTCAAACTCGTATTCTGGCAAACTGGTTTTTTTACTTATGACATTGTTTGACCAAATTAGCGATATATTCATCACGAAACACCGTGTTACCCTTGCACAGTATTACCATTTCTATGTAAAATACGATAATACTCCAACGAGAATACGCCAGAATATAATTGTAAAATGAAAATTATCTAGCGTTTTATAAAAACAAGCACTAATAAGCCCGATATATTTTTTTCTTATGAGTGTGTATTGATTTATTTTCCAATAAAGCTGCCTCTTTTGGTAGTTGAAGTATGTCCAAAAGAATATTTTATAAATCTTTTTCTTTTTTAAATATATACAATTTATTTTGGGACAAAATTTTTTCATATCTCCTCAATAAATAACACGTAAAATGTATGTTCACAATAAGCTTATTTCTTAAATTATATATAATATTAAATATAATTTATCTTTTGTATCAAATCTAAAATTTTTTTTGTTACTGTTTCGTTTTTAAAGTAAAACAATTAGAAAGGTAATTAATCAGCAAATGCTTAATTTAAAATCAAAATTTCTCTATGAAAAATACTTAATACCCAGCAAGAAAAAAAATTGTGATATATTTTTAAAAGAATCACATTTTCAATATGCCCAAAATACAACTAGAGCTAATAATGTCTAATGTCTTTTTTTATCTAATGAAAGAAATTTTAAGCTTTAAGTACAAATATTTTACTTCAAAAGTAAGCAACAATTTAACTATAGATAGATATTTACACACGTGTGTGTATGACTTAAAAATTAAATAATTTAAATGATTCTGCAAATCGTGCATTTTTTATTTTCATTGATTGATTGCTTTTAGCATAAAATTTTGGTCAATTTAATTTAATAAAGTGTTATTAATGAACTTAAATTAAAGGAGGGAATAATGAAATATATATAAATAAATAAATGCTTAATAGCTACATTTTCATTACAGGCGAAACAGTCAATTATAATATCTGCCAGCAGGAACTAAAGAAGTAAATACTTTTAAAGTGCAAGTTCAAATCAAATAAATAGGAAAGCTTTAGTTTAACTTATTGCCAAATTTGCTACAAAACTACATAATAATTCTTTTGTAACTTTATACAAACAAAAAAAAAAACTAAAATTGCTTCGGAAATTATATTTTTCACTTCTTTTTCTTCGCTTTCTTGGAAGTTATTTTTTTGCTGGGTATTTCTACTTACAAGCTATTGAGACAAAAATGTATTAGAAAATATTTAAAAAATAATAATTTTACAGGAGATTTTATTTATTTTTTTTATGAAGCTCTTCAGTTTCTAAGCGTAAGGTCTAAAATAAAATATAATAAAATTAATTTTAAATTTTAAAAGTGATATTTTAAATGTAACTGGTTGTTGACTTACATGAAATACATGTTGTATTTTATCGGTAATTAGTTTTCTAGCCTCTGGTTCGGGAACTCCTTTACTTTTTAAATCGTTTATAAAGTCGTTTAAATCTATGGGCTTTCCAACATTTAGAGTCACCCGTTTGCCCCATTTCAGTATGTAGGGTTCAACGTTTGGCAGCACTTCATCCATGCCTTCATGCCACATGGGTAAAATTATAGGCACTTTAGAAGATTCGTATATAATTCGACCAACACCCCATTTCAAGCGCATCTCATCTTTTGTCATATTCACTTTACCTTCAGGAAATATATGTACCCAATGGCCTAATCTTACTTTTTGTACACAAATATCGACGGCGTCTTGATATACGCCATAGCCGCGTATCACGGGAATGCATTTTCCTGCATAAGAAATGAGAAGTTTTTTATTACAAAAAAAAGCTTTTTCATATTTCATAAATTCTATTTAAATTTCAGATTTAATACTGCAAATTCCAGATCAGATAATTAATTTTACGTTTATATTTGATTTTTTACTTGAAGCCTAATTTATAAAAAATATTTTTAATTTACATACGCCTATAAGAGATTTATAAAACAGTGTTTTTCATACAAAAGTTGTTTCATAAACCCTTTATAGAACATTATTATTGTATTAATTATTTGCTTTTAAGCACTCGTTTGTCATATAAGCATTCATTATGTTACGTGTACTTTGTACTAACGGCCTGTCAATGCAGAATGACTCTATTTTTAATAGCGAAATCTGGCATACCTGTTAGCACTTGCCATACTCTTAAATTATATATTGTACACTTTTTTAGAGTTACCGGACTACCGAGGGAAATTTTATTTTCCTTAAGAGCAAATCTCCCAATTCAGCTTGCAGTACGTTTCCATTAAGGCGCAATAAAATTAAGGAATTTTTAATTGGGCTTTACTTCATTTATTTTGGGCTTTATTCCAGCTTGAGATTTGTTGGACTTTGTTTAATTTTTTTTTGGGCTTTATTACATCTTGAGTTTTGTTTCGTTGGGCCTTTTTAATTGGGCTTTATTTCATTTACATATAAAGGGTGTTTTTTATTGAGGTATAGAACTTTAAGTTGGCATCACTTTTTTAACTGGCGGCCATTTTGTCAGCTGTCAAGTGATTATTATTTAGTTTGGTTTGCCATTTCATCATGAACAGGTTGACAAAAGAACAACGCTTGCAAATCGTGCAAATTTATTTCGAAAATAATGGTTCAGTTCGCGAAGTTTACCGCAAGCTCCGTCCATTTTATGGTCGACATAATCGTCCATCAGAGCAATTAATTCGGTTAACCATGGATCGTTTTCGCACTACGTTTACTCTATGTGATAATACGCATCCGCAGAGACGTCGAACAGTGCGCACCGAAGAAACAATTGCCGCTGTAGAGCAAAGTGTTGAAGAGGACCCGAATGAATCGATTCCCCACCGTGCACAGCAATTGGAGCCGACTAACCGACTATTATGTTCCCGAATTGGATGGCATGAATGTGGATGAGTTGTGGTTCCAACAAGACGGCGCTACATGCCACACAGCGCACGTCACAATCTATTTATTGAAGGAAACATTCGATGAGCGCATAATTTCGCGGAATGGACCTGTCAATTGGCCACCAAGATCGTGTGATTTGACACCATTGGATTATTTTCTTTGGGGATATGTGAAGTCGCTCGTCTACGCCAACAAACCAGAAACGTTAGGGGACTTGGAAGCCAACATTCGTGGCGTTATTGCCAACATACGGCCCCATATGCTCGAAAAAGTGGTTGAAAATTGGACCTGTAGAATTGGCTTTATTCGAGCCAGCCGCGGCGGCCACATGCCCGAAATCATATTTAAACATTAATGGCATAAAATTGTCCTTCCAATAAAGCCAAATTGATGGACATTAAAACGATTTTTTGTGTTTTATTTCAATTTGAAGTTCGATACCTCTTAAAAAAAACACCCTATACATATTGGGTGTTTTTTTCTCAAAAATTTTCTTTTGGAATTTATTTTTTTTTTGGTTTCATTTTATTGTGGCTTATTTCATTTCTTACTCGTATTTGGGCGTTATTTCCTTGGGCCTTATTTCATAGCGCCAAATGTAAAGCGTATTTTTTTCACAAAAATTATATTTTATTCACTTTCTCTAGCAAAATGCCGAATAGAAATTTCGAAATTTTCTCTTTTAATTAAACTCTGAAATTTAAATAGAATTTCCCTTTCGTTTGTAAGCACCTACATACATACCAAGCATAAAAAATGACGAATGATATTTATTCGTGAAACAAATATCATGGGCTGCCAAGGACCATCTAATTTTGAAATAATTACACACATATCGCACTGGCAAAACACCTGAAAATTTCAATTTAAACAAGATAAAAAAGAAATATAATTTTAGTTATACATACATACACACATATAAAAATATAAAATTTTAAATTTCACTTTTACAAACCCCACAATCCGGGATCATCGAAACATGAATGATGATTTGATACGGTGACTAAAGGTACTCCTGGTGGTCGTTTAGATACGGCTTCTATCAGTCTTTCTTTATTATATACTTTTGTTTTATTCATAAAAACTGCAATATAGTATATGTATATATTCAAATATATTAGAATCTGTAGTTGATATAAAAGCAATTTTTAGTGGCATTAATAGGGAGTAGTGGCATGAAAATATAGTGGGTGTATGACAATGTGAACGATATGCGTGTGTTAAAACACAAATCGGAAGAAATAAGAACTAGGGAACAGAAAATGACAATTAATTATTGATTATGGATTGACAGGGAATATTTGTTAATAAGCAATATTTAAAGAGCAAAAAAGTATGTATTAACAATATGTACAAAATAAGTTATGGTAAATTTTTCTTTATTTGTTTAGCTTTTGTAGCACAGAATATAATAAAACCAAAATATAATTTTGTGTTGACAGACTTCGTAAATTCAGATTATGATAAAAAAAACTTTGTTGTGTTCCTTCGAGCTGCATTTGAAAATGGCAAAAAATGACAAAAATGGCACTTCACAATTTTAGCCTTCCTTGAACTTTTTTATTTACATCGAACAGAACCTGAAAAAATCCAATTTCAAATTTTCAATGGTAAACTAAACTCATATTTCTGTGCTCACATTACTGTGATGGTATGAAGCAAGTTTTCTTTATGAAAACTTTTTATTAGAACAGTTTGTGCATTTTCTATAAAAATATACCCAAATGCACACATAAATCATAAGAGGACACAAGTCCTCTGTGGCTTCTTCTCTATTAAATTTTGTAACGCTGCAGCCACACGTTCAATAAATCGCTTTCATTTTCATTACACATACTGTGTGTCAAAATTCCTTGAAATTGATAGCTGTGACACAAATTGATAATCAATTTCATTTTTCAAATGCCACCGACGAAGAAACAACTCATTGCATGTGCAAATTGGTATAATATATTGATACTCACCACTTAGCAATTCTTAGTGGTGAGTATCAATATACTATACTATTTTGCACATGCAACGATGCAAGACCATTTTCACAAGATTGTGAATTGGGCTAATGTAAAAAAGCAACAACAACTATTCATTGCTTTTGCAAGAATACAGTGTTGCCACAGTATTTTTGACCGGGCGCAGTCACAATTTATAACTGGTGTTTTTTTTGGGGAATTGTTACGATTAAGTTTAACATTTGTTAACGTACTAATAATTCTAAATTATTATTTTACATAGGGCGTGTGTCACACGGTCGTAAAGTACTATGGTAAAAAAATATTTGCCTGTGGGGAAAAATTTAATTTTTCTGCTGTGCCAAATGATATCTTTTTTGACAATGTAAAATTTTGACAAATTCGCTTTAGCATAGAAAGAAGCTGATGGAAAAAATTGCTGCTGCGGCGAAGCAAAAAATTTGACATCAAGCCGCCGACTAACAATAATTTTTTAAAAGGACATTTTTATATAAAACAGTATTATTGTATCAAAAAATTATATAATATTACGAGTTTAAAAAATTTATTTACAATAAATAGTACTTTGCTACTGTTTGGCACAGGCCCTTATTCAGTAAAATATTTTTTTATTAAAAATACATTGAAATATATTATTTAGGGATTAGCTGGATCCTGGGCGCATTTCACTGTTGCTAATGCAGGGGGCAAATCACGGCATCCGATACGACTCGTAATTTAAAAATATTTCAATAGAATTTATATGGAAATATTTTTAAATTACGAGTCGTATCGAATGCAGTGATTTGCCCCCAGATCACTAGAAAACCTTTACCCAAATATTTCTAAGAACAGCTAGAGATATTATGTTAATTTTAACTCGAGATTATTTGAACTTTTTTCTTGGTCCCCTGAATTTCAAATTATAGAGTCTACTCTACATATGGCCGTAAATATAGAGCGATAACCTCTAAAAAATCTTAAGCGACATATTTTTTGAAGTTATTTTTTTATTGATTAACTACGATCGTAAATAATTGATCTCCGATCAGAAAATTAAGCTCCGAAAATTGTGTCGCTTAAGCTTTTTTTGAAGGTTATGGCGCGAAATGTATGTCTGTATTTAAATATTATCTTTTAAAAATAATCATCAGCCACTAATTGTTAAGGTAATCATTTTAATTCTTTTACATTTGGAACATTTTTTACCGGCAACTTTAAACACGTTTCTTGTTGCTGTCAAAGCTATTTTAGGTTGATTTTTTTTCTCTTGTTTGCTTCCATCTTGAAAAGCACACGTTTGTAAAAAATTATATACACAAGTAGATATGTAGACGTGTACACATATACATATCGTTGCTTTAATATAGAAAGGCCTTAACTCATTATTTTTTTAATCGAGTTTTTTTCTATATTTCGATAGAAGAAGATATAATGGGGGTATTTGCGTAAGTGCAAATGCAAAATATGGTAGCTTTTCTTTGGATTATGTGTGTATTTTGTTATTGAATTTTAAATAAAAGCTACGATATTTTGCATTTACACTGACGCAAGACTATTTGCATCAAACATCGAATACCGCCCATGCATCGAAAAATGCAAAACTCTCGATTTCAAAATAATGATGACTTAGGGCCTTTCTATATTAAGGTAACGATATGTATATACATATGTACATAGACAAGTACATCTGTACTTATAGTCAAGTCATTGACATTCTACTTGAAACTCACGACCTTGTTACAAGAAAAGAATTCATGACCATTCAATATACATACATACATATATATGTACATCACTGCTGGCCAGAGAAGCGCCAGAGTGCCGAACATCAATCGGCTTTTTGTACAAATGAATGCACATACGCTTATACATTTCTCTCGGTTTTCTTTCTGTGGGCAGCATTGATGTACATACATGCATACATATTTGTAACTATTGAATCTTCAAAAAAAAAAAAAAACAACCACCCAAACAAAAATGGGCTTGCTTATGTGTCTTGCCTTATTGTTAACAGGATTAAAAAGAGAGATATGTATCTATTTGTAAGAATAAATCATTTTTTTGCTTCATTGAAAATTGCTTTCGTCAAAATGAAATGTGGTTTAAAAGCTGGTGAAATTTTAAATTATCAATACAAAGATTTTTCAATTATAAAAAAAATAATAGGGGTATTCACAGTGTATTAATTTGTTAATATTCAGTGTTCGGTATTAATTTTGCCAAATTTTATGAAAGGCCGAAAATTTACACAATTCACTATGTACCAAAAAAGGCGAAATTGTGGCAAAATTGTTTTTTCATTTTAAAAAAAATTGGCAACAACACCCCCTCCTCCGACCCCTTTTTGTTTGAAAAGCATGTCTGCAAGATGTTTGTCATTCGTGAATTTTCTTTTTAATCAATAAAATGGTGAGTCGTATGAATTAATTAAAACAGAGCAAAAAGTCATTCAAAACATATGAAATTGAGTGTCATCAATGTGCTAAGAATGCGTATTTGTTACTTGAAAATATTTATTCCAAAAATTTTTACAAGAAGAAAATAAATATGTAAGTCATAAATAATTAAATTATTACATTTGCTTAAAATTTGAGAATTTGTCGAGAAAAAGATATACATATGTATGTGACCTTCTCCGAGAAAGGGTACATAGTGTCAAAAAACGGGTTTGGACTTAAGAGTTGATTCTGGTACCTAAAAGGGTGTATAATACGATGAAATGAGTTTTTCTCACAACTTAATTATCACACACTAGATCCCTTTTCTCGGAGAAGGTCACATATGTTAAATAATTCTTGTTGTTGTTGTTGTCTATTTGTGTAGATTTTGGTGTTGTTGCTAGAAACTACAATAGCACATGATTTAAATGTATTCGTTAATGTTTTGTATTTTAAAGGAGTAGACAGACCAGAGATCAAAAAACTTTATGGAGAAAAATTAAAACGAAACGAAATTGGTATGTATAATATAAGCAAAAGGAAACGGAACAGGGAATTACTCTTAAAACAATTTATTTCGTTTATTTAGTTTCTGGTTTTAATTATTATAAGACTTTATAACTATAAAAATAAGGTTACGCCCTAAAGACATGGTAACAATCAAAAAAATATGAAATACATATTTTTTGGGAGACGAGAGCTCATTAATTCCATATTTTAAAATTAAATGATAAATATTTAAATTTAATTGAACTAGAATGAATTTTAATCAGGAATAATTACTTAATCGGGCTTAAGATCAGTATTTTTCCATTCTTATTGAATGAAATATTTCTAATTTTAAGGTGGTTTTCTAAAGAGTAGAAAAATTAAACTATACTTTTTAGCTAAGGGAAATGACGACATTTTTCTGTGCCGCCACACATTTCATCAGCACCTATGTCTATCTAGTTGAGCAGAGATTGCTGAAATGGAATATGAGAAATGATTATGAAATTTGGGCCATACTTCAACTTGGGCATCGGCCCAATGACACATCTAACACTAGTATTACTTCGTTTTTCCATTGACATATGTATTTCAATTCTGACTGAAGTCGTATTTGCAAGTTTGAAGACAAATGTTAATTATATAACTTTTGTTATATAGCAATTATGGCATATGTACATATGTATGTATGTATTATTATCTGAGATATGTATGTATGTATGTATTCCATTTCAGAAAAATTTATATACATACATACATACATACATATGTACATAAGTATATGTATGTATAACAAAGTTTACCAATTATTATGGCACTACTTTAAATTCATTTAAGTTGTTTTTTTAATTCATTCAATGTAAATAAGTGAAATAAAAAATGTAATGTAATAAAAATAAGAATAAGAATACACACATTTTTACCAAACAAATTTCCGACAGTATCGAGGACATGGTCATCTTATTGTGACAAAAAAAACGCACAATCAATGGATCAGAGAAAGCACAGAGGCAATTTTTATTTCTTCTTTGACTTACAGTTGTGTTCAAAAAAGTATGGGTACTGTTCAATTAGAAATAAAGTCTTTTTAATTTTCAGATGTTTTGGCACCATTTTTAACTAATGAGTGGTTCGGTCATTTTCGTATATAATATGTAGCAGTTGTTTAATTTCCCTACATGTTTTACCTTTTTCTCAAAGATCCTTAATCAACGTACGAGTACGTTTTTTTTCGGAGCATTGTTGACCTCTTTCAAAACCTTTATCATAACATTCAGCCGAATTAAAAATAAAAAACTTTACTTCAATCACTTGAATAATTTTGTTAAGTTTATTCTCTCTCCTATAAAATTTTAAAAAATGTAGTTACGTGATTTTTTTTATTTCATGTAACGATATGTAGAATTGAATAAATTGCATTAAGCACGTACTAATATTTTTTGTGATATTCCGCTTGGAATACTTCTTCTTATATTCAATTGAAAGTACCGCTAAAATACTACGTGCTTGGGTGGATGTTGCCAGACTAACAAACTTTATCTCTAAAAAAAATTTGGTTTACCACCACTCATATTATTTTTGGCACAGTTGTAAATGCAATTCACGCAATATTTCAAATTATGTTTTTTTTATTTTTATTATAAATAAGCATGCAAGTACATACATACGAGTACATATACTATATGTATGTATGTATGTAATGATTTTTTTGTGCTATGCAAACTATTAATAAACCGTATTTTTGCAATTTTAGTCCGTTCGAGGGTTTCTTTTTACTCTTAATTACCAACAAAATTAAAGTGGCATACATTTGTATGTACATGTGTACATAATACATTTAAATAAAATTAATTTTGAAAATTTTACAAGTTACCCAAATACATATAAGCGAATTTATGAAATTGCGCCAATTGGGTGTTTATAAATTAAATTGTTTGTGATTATAATTGAAGAGAGACTATTTATTTTTCTATGTAGTTTGTGCTGTAAGCTGTTATTAATTATTTGCAGCTGCCAGTCAGCTAGTTGTTTCTTATATGTACTCTTAATTAATATTGATAAACAAATATGTGTAAGAAAAGGGTTTTTTGCAGCAATTCAAATTATTATTGAAATGATGCTTAATTATCAACTTTTCAACTTTTTTATAGTTTTGCATTAAATAAGACTCACGTAATATCTAGACAGCATTGTCTTCTTAATACAACAGAGCTGTTACAATAACAATCATAACCATAACAAGTATTTAAGAATGATTTGATTTCAAATGCTTTGCGCAAATATTTTTAAAAAATTTCAGTTTTTCATTCAAAAGCAGCTTTTTTAATTGTAAATAACCAACTTGTGCATGCTGATGACTAAAATGCCACTCCAGGACGTATTGCAATATAACTAATCGCGAAAATTCCTTAAGCCTTCTTTCTTTCTGCATAATACGACACGTCTATAGCATTTTTTCTTTATAATATAAGCAGTAGCAGTTGCAATATTTGTAATATAAGCAGTAGTAGTTGCATTATTTGTGCCGTAGTTATTTAGAGCAAATGTTTCGTTATGCATGAAAATTTATTTCTCATTTAATATTCAAAGCCTACAAGGACAATTGTCGTGTTGCTAGCTTTCCTTCATGTTTCTCAGTTACAAAGCTATAGCACATGCATGCTTGCATTATTGCATATATTGTGAAAATATATTTTAAAAACAAACAAAAACATTCAAATTTGACTGACATCATTTCAATTGAGTTTATGGTACGTCCATTTCAAAAATTTAGTTTATTGTTATTTAATGGGATTTTTTTTTATGAATGCAAGTTGTTTTTTCTAATTTTATTGACATGACACACTGTACGGTTTGATACAAGTCTTTTTGGCGCCATTTAATTTTAGTACAATGTTTTGTTTTCCTTAAAATTTTGGGGTCAGTGCAATATTTTTTGAAGTTAAATAACCTAGTTAGCAGCTTCAAGTTCTTGAGTACTTGAAGAATTTACATATTTATATTGAAAACAAAAATAATTTTATATTTCCAATGCACTGAGCCAGGTGCAGATGCAAATGGATCAAATTCCGAAAGACTGTATGTACAAAGGAAATTGGTAATATTAGAAGGGAATATATCTTCCATTTACCTATTATGTGAACTTAAATGAGGCGTGCAAAATTTATTGTTTTTGTATTTTTTTTTCTGTAAGCAGAACTAGTTTATGTTTTTCAAGTGCATGTTTGCAAAGCTTGAATAAAAATTCCAAAAACATTCCTATGTTTATTTAAACTTTTTGTTCTAGATTTTAAAGTTTTGCATTAGTTCTCTTTAAAGTGTTTGGGAAGAAAACTCGAGAAAAATTCTTATTCTTTCTCATATTTACAATCACCCCTATCGTGAATATTTTTCCCTCGAAATATTTCCACTTTCCAATCGTGAATAATTTTTTTTTTGTTTTGTTTTGATTTCCCTTATAGTGAATAATATTTTTCACGTGAATTATTTAATTTTTTCCCTTAGTTTTTTCACTTAATTCTTGCAAGAGAAATAAATTGTTACATTGAATAATTTCGATATTTCCTTCGAATTTATTATAATTATTAAGAGTTATAAATATTTATTTTTAGGACAAGATTAGTAAGTAAAGTTCATAATTATTGAAAATAATTCCCTGCAATACCTTTTTTCATGTAGTATGAATATTTTTGGTTCACACACAGTAAATTTTATGATGGTGCTACTAAAAATTTTTCCACTGCACCTAGAATATTTAAAAACACAACTTTAAAGTTAAAATTTGTGTATTTCTATTTATTTAACTTAAATTTGTCTGATTTTCAATTAATTTTTAAGCATTATTTAATCTTCTTCCCTCTTTTACATTCACTGGGACTGATAGCGGGAAAAAATTTCACGGGAGATTCACGATAGCATTTTTCCCTTCGAGGGGAATAACAATTTCACGTGAAGGGGTGAATAATTACTTTTTCCCCTGGAATTTTTCCCCAAAAGAAATTGTAATTCACAATAGGGCATATGGGAAAAGGGAAAATTTCGCGGGGTATTGTTATTTATAATTGGGTTTATAGCAGTGTCCCGCAAAATTAAATATGTTTGTATTGGTGAGAAAAATGAGAGTAAAATAAACTTGCACTTGAAGAAAAGTTTTCAAATTTAAAAAACATGATGTGGTTATTAATTGCTTAATTTTTTTTTTTTTTTGTAAATAAGCAATTTAATCAAAAGCTTAACTAAAAACTAAAAATTTAATAATCCATTCAACAATGAGTGTATAAATTCCAAATTAAATTTATTCAAAGCTTTGTGGATACTATTAAAATGTGTTATTTTTAACTGTTTCATAACATAAAATGCATTGCATATTGCAAAAAGCATGTTTTATCACGAAATATTTCTTAGCTTCCATAATTATTTAAATTTTTTGTTGCTGTACAAATTTATTAAATTTGAACTTTAATTTCGTTCCGTGTGCTCAAAAAAATTAAACAAAAAAACAGGAAAAAATTAATACATGCGTGCACAACTTAATTCGTCGCTTGCTCAGTGACGACTAAATGAAAGAGCATGTATGTGATTTTCATCCGCACAATTGTGCTATGGCTTGCGGGTTACTGGTTTATAGTGAAATATTTTGAAATTTCGTTTTAATGCCGCTAAATAAATACTATCTTCAAACATATCGCACACAAAATCATAAAACAGTTACAACAGGAGTGGAAAAAACTGTTAATACTATACAAAAACTATGCAACATAAAAATAGGCAAAATGCCGAGTACACATCTGACATTTTTTGTGTTGTCATTTTCAAAATGTGTGCAACGCAGTTCACATTAAGTTTTTTTTAAATGAAAGTAATTCTATACAACGAAAAATATCGGAAATGACAAATGTTGCCACTAGCACACACTATTGCATTGTCACAAAAAAAAGTGGATGGAAATCCCGGGGAAAATCCTTAATCGAAACACATGCTCCTACAAACTTTCAAATCTTTATCAAAAGATTTCTTTATATGGAAATTATCAAAAACATTTACGAAAATCCTTGCTGGGAAGCCAAACAGAAATAAGGTCATACACATACATATACACATATGTATGTACATACATATGTATTTATGTGTAGAAAGGTCCCAACTCTTTATTTTTTGAAATCGAATTTTTTCATTTTTCGATAAGTTAGATGTTCCTCTATCGAAATATAAAAAAAAATTGGAATTCAAAAAAAAATGAGTTAGGGCCTTTCCATATTAAGATAACGATTTTTATGTGTACATATTGTCTGTAGGAAGTATTTACACCTATAAAACAATTAAGTTATTCCTAATCTTCTTATTTTGCAAAGCAAAAAATTAAAAACGAAAAATATATTTTGTTTTGGTGGAAATGATGAAATGAAAATGTACACAAGAAAATGAAAAGAAATAAACCAAAGAGTGACATGACTTGAAAGGATGTTAATAAAAGAAATTATGATTCATACAACCAGCAAACCAAAAACAATCAAATGGTAGTACTTACCTAAAACAATTTTACTAAATAATCCTACGGCAAAGACGGCAATTTGACTAAAAATGAACCAGAGTTTTGTAGGATTTTTTAATCTCTCGAATACCCAATCGATATTATACGGTATTTTAACTGGATTTACTGGTGTGGCTGTGGAAGATGTTGCTGCTACATGCTGCTGCTGGTTATCTATTTGAAGGGAATTATTTTGATGCTGTTGCTGTTGATTCTTTGATTTTTGTGGTGGCTGTAAATGCTTTAATTGCATTTTTCTTAACGATTCTTCCTTAGTATAAGGTGAAAATACTGATGATGTTGACGTTTTCATATTAGTTGATTTGGAACTGTGTTTTTGTATTGTTTTTGATGCTGTTGCTGTTTCAGTAATTTTATTATCACCAACACCTTCAGCTGCAGTATGTTTATGAAGTGTTTGTTGATGGTGTTGCTGTTGGACGTGGTACTGCGGCCGGAGTGTTTTTTTATGGAAATAAAAAAATTACGCCCTGTTACTTTACTTTATTTTGCCTTTGTTTTATTTACAGCCTGCACACACGCACACACACAACACACACTGTTGGTATATTGCAAAAAATTGTATTTAGATATTTGGTGTTTTTGTTACACTTTTACACACCATTTGAATTGAATTTATATTATTTATGTATATAAAAATTTGCATATTCGTATTTCTTTTAATTAATTGTTTGTTTTTGTTAGCTAATATTTTCTTTTGTTGTTTTATTGTAAAGGATAATCTAAGAATTTAACAGCAAGTGTTGTCTCTTATATTTATTGCTCTTTTGTTGCCAACTGATGACAAAAAGTACTTAACCTGCAGAATTATTTTTACTTTGAGTATTAAGAAACGTCACAATCAGGGATGATATATGAGAAAACTAATTTCGTACTAATTAGCTTTTAAAATTGTACTTTTTCGACCCCAATAGTACTAAATTCGGTTTTTTGTCTTAACTTTATTTTATTATATATTTAAAACACATCGCTCATTTAAGCAAATAACGTCATAACTAAAAAAGAAACTAGTATGCCAGAACACAAGTTTAGAGTTTTTAATTTACACAAAACTTAATGAAATAAGAAAATTTTGTTTTTGTTAAAAAAATAGAACTATATGAGGATTAATCTGCATCACTGACAAAAAATTAAAATTTATTAGAATTCGAGACACTAGTCTTCTTTCGCAGGATTTTTCTTTCGACATAGTGGAAGAGGCAGTAAAAACTTATCGTTGGTCTCAAGAAGAAAGGTCCTAACTCAAATAATTGTTATTGTACAGAAGGTAAAAACACAGTAGAAACTGTAATATTCTTTCTGGGGTCTACTCTGTTATTCGAAACGAAAAGAAATGCTTTCGAATTTACATGTTATAAGCATTCAAATTAGAAAGCAATTTCTTTCGTTTCGAATTACACAGTTAATCATTTTTGTCAAAATGATTGTAAAAGTTTTATTTTTTATACCATTACAATAAATTTTTGTGAGGTGTATTTTGTTTGTATTAGACTTTCGACTCTTCGTTTTAGTTATGAAAATTTCTTTCCACATTCGCTGATGAGTTTGGAATTGACAAATTCTATTGATAACTTTTGAAAGCTACGGAAACATTACTTCATCCAATTAATTTTTCAAAGCTCGAAACTCGTTATTTATAGTATCATAATTTCCATTTTCTTTTGGGAATATTTTTTAATAAGAAAAGTAATACAACAGATAAAATAAATGAAGGCGACGCTATAGCGCGCTATCATATTGAAAGCGAAACACCGGTAAAACAAACAAGTGTAATGCATATCTAACAAGGTAGTCGCTCTCAACAACAAATCAAATTCGCCACTTTTCTGTCAAACTCGATATACTTTAAATTATCGCTATTTATTTTTTGTATAAAAAAAATATTAGGTTCTCGCAAATTTTTCAAATAGTACCAAATGAGTCACGGGGGTACCAACGCACTTTTAAGGTTTAAATTGTACTAAAAACATCCCTGGTCACAATACACAAAGAGAAATGTCTTATTTTACACTTAAGTTAAGGAAACACTTAACACTTACTTTAAGAAAGTATTATTGGGTGTAAAACTTTGCATCAGGCATTTTAGTTGCTTAATTGTATTCCCTCTCTCTGCTGAGAAAATAAAAATAGTTTTTGCTATGCAGCAATTCGAAAAATATGGCAAGCATAAAACAAGCGCAATTTTTCACACACTCATTTACTTCAACAACGGCATAACTCAAAATATGCGACTTTTGGGTAAATAATGCAGAATGCGCATAGGATCCAGATAACACCTCAATAATAAATTTAAATGTATTTTTAATAAAAAAAAAATATATATTTTACTGAATAAGTAACATAATAGTTTGGGATTATTAGAGCGTTAACAAATGTTTAAACTTACAGCCTGGCCCACGATGTCGACAAGAAATTATCTGTCGCTTAGTTATATTGAAAGCAAAAACAAAATAAGAAAATTTGTTTTTGTTTTCAATATAAGTAAGCGACAGATAATTTCTTGTCGGCATCGTGGGCCAGGCCGTTAATTGTAAAATTCCCAAAAAAAACCCCAGTCATTAATTGTGACTGCACCCGTTCAAAATTACTTGTATGGCAACACTTTATTCTTGCAAAACCAATGTATAGCTGTTGTTGCTTTTTACATTTTCTTTCTTTACATACATACATAGGTAGTTCTTACAAGTAAAATTAAAGTAAGAAAATAAAAAACATTTTGATTATTATATTATTGAGTTCTTGTTTAAACTTTCATATTAGTTGAACTTTTCATTTGTTTAAATGGAAGTTTTACATAATATCTCTATTTGTTCTAAGAAATTTTTGGGCAAAGGTTCTCTGATAATCTGTATTAGCAACAATAAAATGCGCATAGAATCCAGCTAATTCGTCAACAATCAATTTAAATGTATTTTTAATACAAAAAATATTTTACTGAATAAATAAAATAATAATTTGGGATTATTAGTGCGTTAACAAATGTTAAACTTAATCATAACAACTCGCAAAATAAACTCCAGTTATTAATCCTCATATTATTATGCATTTAGTGAAAGAATTTCATACAAATATCTTGTATACTCAACTCTTAAGAGAGAGAAAATTTCCCTTGAGCTGTGTGTAAATTGAAAACTTTAAACTCGTTTTTTAGTTATAGCAACGTTATTCCAGTAACTGAGCGATATGAAAAGTACAAGTGCAAGTAAGGGGTGGAAGCAAAGTTGTACGTCCACCAAATAACCAGCTGCTTATTTCAAGAAAATTTTAATTTATTAACGAAACCTTACACAATTTTCTTTGAATGTAAATTAAAAAAATTCACTTTACATTACATGATGTGCGCATATAACATGATTGAATTTGAATTATGTATGTATGTAGATAAGAGAAGAATTAAATTGAAACTCTTGTAAGAGTAGCACTAAAACAACATAAAGAGTGCGTGTGTAATTTCAGGAAGTATAGATATTTTTTGTGCTTCAGAAATATTTATATATATAAATATCTTTTAAATAAATTAATCATACGCCTTGTAGCAGCAGCAACAAATTGTTATTTTTCTTTTAGTATGACATAATTAAAATCTTTTAAATATTTAACACTTAAAAATTAATTTATTAATTCTTTCTTGAAATGTTCTTAGTGCTTTCCTGGACAATTTCAATATTTTTCTTTCTATCCATTTTATTTATTTTTGTATATTTATGTAACCGCTCTAAAGACAACACGAACTAAACGGTGGGAAGTGATGGCAACAACTGAATAGAAAAACTGCTGCTTCACACAAAAATGTGTACACACTCAATCTAAAGAATATTGTCAAAAGCAGGGAATAAAATGAGCAAAACTTTTGATGCGATTACATACTAAGTAGATTTATTACAAAAAATATATTATCTTTTGTTTTTCTTTTCTTTTGGCATTAAATATCATTTCAATTAAAATCGTTTTAATTTAAATAATTGCTGAGATGTATTTCACAATTAGAAATACTTTAACATCTATTTACGGGTTTAAGCATAGATCCCATTTATCAAGTAGTGATGGAAAAAAATCATTACATATTTCATTTATTAACGACAGAATTAATTAAATTTATATGCATAAGTGTCATTTAGAATGATTAAATATTTCCTGCTACTTTCATATGTATGTATGTATGTTTTTTATATAATTTTATTTAGTTATTTATTTTGATGTGTATTTACATGAAGAATTTTTTTGCAACGTCTAAATGCATATCGTTTCTGCTTAAGAAACTCATCAGTAGGTTGTGAAAGGTAAATAACGGATTCAGAACCGAATAAAGATGTCTGCTGTATAGGCTGTTTGTTCACTTATTATGTTTGTGTTCTCAATTCTCAATATTATCTTGAGAACTTTTAAACATAAGATGATTTATAGCTTTTTTAGAAATTTTTGGTTCAAGTCCACTGAAGAGTTTCCTAAGCAGAAACAAAATGTATCCAGAAATGCTTAACCAACAACAAACGAAAACTCTTCAATTTAAGTTTAACATTTATTTACGAACTAATAATACCAAATTATTATTTTACTTATTCAGTAAATTCTTGTTGCCCTCCTATGCAAAAACGTTTGTTAAAGTTAAAGCATGTGTTAAACCCGGTTTTGCCATACAAAATTCGTTTGTTAAACCAACTTTAAGTTTAACAATCGTTTTTGCATAAGGGTTAATAATTTATGCATGATATTTAAAAAATGCTGTATTTTTAAAAATGGTTTTTAAAATATTAAAATTTTGGTTGATAATACATAGATACATACATACATATGTATGTAGCAAGGCACATTCAATAAATGTTGCCATAACCGCAAAAATAGCTCAAGCGACACAATTTTCAAACTTCAATTTTTGACCAAAAACGGTCATTTGCGACCGTAAATAGTAGATTCTCGTCAAAAAAAAAAACCAAGTCCAAAAATTGTGTCGCATCAGCTATTTTAGCGGTAGCTTAAAAAATCTAATTTTGTAGAAAATAACTTTCAAAAGAAATAACGTAAAACATTTATTTGACGACTTTGGTACATAAGTTCTAATTTGTCTATCTGAGGTATTCTTGCAAGAAAAAAAAAATCAAACAAATGCATTGTTCTTATGCATGTACATGCGTATGTAAGTATGCATCAATGCCACATACATTTTACTTTCCACAATTTTATACAAATCAAAGTGTTGTGGTCAATTTTTTTCAATCGATTTTAAAAACTTTATGCTTGTGTATGCATATTCTTAATTTAATTTTGAAAAATACCAAAAAAACTGAACTTACCCATGAAGGGCTATACTTCAAAAAATGTCCCATGATTTGTTTGGAGACATCATATCGACAGCGCTTTAGCGAAGTAGATTTCAAGCAAACAAACAACATAATTTGTTTGTATATTGTACCAAGTTTGCCAAAGTAAATTCAAATAAATTCCTTTTTTTAATATCACAGTAGATATGCACAGTTTTTCAGCGTAGTATTATTTAAGCGACTTTCATAAATGTATTATGATGCACTTCATCAAACCAAGACAACACGCCATGCAATGTATTCCACATTTGTTTTATTTTATTTTGTCCTATTGGCGCATGCCTGGAAAAATGTTGTTTTCAATAACAACGTTATATAAAATCCATGAATTATTTAAATTATGCTTACAAATTAGGAAATGCAGACTTTTATAAATACTCAACTACAAAACCGTGTAACTTTTAATTATTCAGCTGTAATTGTTTTTTGTTTGTTGTATTTGTTTTATAACATTTTGTTATCAATGCCAGATGAATTTATTAGTACTACAGCTGTATTTTTTGACAACTGCCTTATTTAGAACATGAAGTGATTATTTGTGCAATTTGTTGTTGGCTAGAATGTTTTTGGTAATTTTTGTATACATTTGCATTTTAACAATTTTTAATTATTCTTTTAAATCGAAACAGTTTTGGAATCGACAAACCGAATCGGCTAGACAGTCTGCTTTGCGTTGTAGAGAACGTTTGGATAAGGATTTCATCGACAAACTAGATAGTCTACATGATGGAGCTTTACGCACAGGTTTGGTATCCAAGGAAGACTTGCAGGATGCATACCTCAAGGCTAGGCACATAGAACAACAACCAAATCGCATTAATATGTGGTATACATTTGGTATTATGGCATTTGTTATGCTTTTAACACCGATTGTCTATCATGTAATTATATTTATCTTGGGTATTAAATGTTTTCTGCCAAATAATCACTTGGTTTGGGAAGCCACAAGACCAATAAGTGATTGCAGTTATTGTAAAGGCGTGCAAGGTCCATTGCTACTGACAAATATGACTAGAAAAGAACTTGCTCCATATGACTACTCTTCTTTGCCAATAGTCATAAAGAATGCCGTTGGTCATTGGCCTGCTTCCAAGCAATTGAATTTACAGCTGTTAAAAAATATATATGAAAATCATCCGGGATCTTTGGATGAAGATTGCCAGTTTTTGCACTTTCACTCCGATTTCAAGTCTGTTAAAGACGTTTTAAATATGCCCGAAGGGAGAGCTAATCACAGCACAGGCTCTACATGGTATGTAGGTTGGAGCAACTGCCACCCCGGTGTGCTGAACGATTTAAGGAAATTATACGGCAGGCCTCACTTCCTGCCTTCCGATGCTGAACTATCGAACACAGATTATGTATTTCTTGGTTACGAACTTAGTTCTTATATGCATGTAAATTATCAATTCACATATATTTCCAGTAACACTGTTTAATTGTCTACTCTTTTACAGTTAGATCATAAACATCGTTTAATGTGGCAGGCTCAGTTGGTTGGTAATAAGAGTTTGTTGCTGGCTCCAACGCCTGAGTGCGACCAAATATGCAACATTTTCTCATTCATAGTTGAACCTGGTGATGCAGGTATTAAGTTGACATAAATATATATGCTTATAAATGTATGACTTTAACAACTTGTTCTTACATTTAAGTGTTAGTAGATACTCGCATTTGGTATCATGGAACGTCTGTAACCAAAGGACAGTTCTCTTTAACTATACAGTCGGAATATGGATAACTTGTGCATAAAACAAATATAAGTGTTAATAGTTACATATATGAAGCATTAAACTTTGATTTAAACATTGATACATTTTGATGCCCTCTGAAAACATTTGAATATAATGCATTCATCTAAATCTTTTGAAACACGTTTATTTATCGGATGTTTACCTATGTAAATGATGAAAATCCTGGGGTCTAATCGTCGCTTTCAATAACGGCTATGAGATTATGGCATTCGCTATTGAACAATGTAAAAATATGGTTCGATATCGAACATCGGTTTATTTAAAGTCGAGATCGTTTGAGATCGTTTTTCATACCAAGATAAGGATACCCTCATATCGTTACCAATAATTTTATAATATGTACTACTTTTACCTGTTTGGGTCCAAGATTTCAACATACAGTAATTTTATGTTTCGCAACTCGTGCGGCAAAATCGTCTTTAAGCACAATATTGGGAAACTTGCATTTTATGTAACGATATGTAGTTTTCAAAAAGTGCTGTATTTAAATTAGCAGTATGGCAGCACTAATTACTACAGCTGTGAGCAAGTTGTGAACATGGTGTAATTATACACATTGTGCATTGGTTGTGAATAGGAAATTCTCGAGCAGTTTTCCAATTATATCTGGTTTTCCATTTGAATTGAATAAGAACATTATCCTTTGGTAAAAAGAAATATGTCTGGGCATTTCAGGCCACTAAATTCTGCTATTGTGTTGCGAAAAATAAAGCAAATCAACCTTCCCAAGGAAAATGCTGTCTATATGATCAACCGCAATCCACGAAATTTGGAGAAACTACGAATAGGCTATAAGCCTGATGGTTATCATTTAGAAAAGCCGGGTCGTTCTTTTTGGCATAAACTAGAGGTAAACATTAGTGGACGTTATGTGAACGCCGAAGTAAGGCATTTCGAAAATGGCCCCATAATCAGTGCATCCACATCAGAGTGGGCTATCAAGAAGCAGCTATACAAAACAAAAGATACAGCGGCCTTCATTAATTTAGCAAGAGTTTTAGCCAACCGTTGTCAACAAGCGGGTATAACAGAAATGATGTGCAATATAGATGCGGCGCCTGGAAGCAAATTACAAAAATTTCTGAAAATCGTGGAAGACAACGGTGTGGTCCTAAAGGAATTGCCTCGCTACTTTAAACCTAAGCCTTGGGATGTTGATAGGCCAGATAAACCTTGGGAAATATTAGAGGAAGACTTGAAACCAAACCAACTTGCAATCCAAAAATAGTTTAGTTTATAAAATATTGTGCTTTTCTTTAATAAAATTCTTGTGAATTTACCTAAAAGGTGTATTTTTTATTCACTTTGGACATTCGATTCTACTTAAATACATTAAAAAAACTAAATTCATTCGTATTTCTGTTTGATGTCTCTCCAAAGTTTCTGCAAGAGATTAAATGAAATCAGTTACTGAACACCACCGCAATTACATAATGAATTAGGAAAACTTACGCCTTTATTAGCAGACACAAATATTTCATCCGAAATAACATCAAATGCGCGCTCAAAGAAGAACACTGAGCCTGCAATGACCACAGCATAGGTGGAAGTCCTCTTGAACAGAGCGTTGTAGATGATTTTCATGATGGAATCTTTTTATTATCACAAAAAAGTAGACTCACAAAAATTTCTTGCCTGCCGTAGCACAAAAACTTTTTCCAAGTGTCAAAACTAAATATCAATCACAATAATCGTATCAAAAGGAGCCAGACTAAAAAAAACTTACCGAGTTGGCTACAGCAGTGGTACAGTCCAGGCACCAAATGATTTTAACAAAATCGCCGAAATAGTTTCAATTCAAAAATATCACCTATATCATACACATATAAATTTTAAATAATAAAGAATTTTTAATTTCACCTTGATCAAAACAGAACAATTAAATACCCACCATTCCCTTGCTTTAACACATAAAAATAGTTTTTTCCCGGTTTAACTTTAACTTTGCCTTATGATCTGGCATTACTATGAACAACTCATCATTTTTTGTTTTACAGCAATCAATCTGTTATCTCTTTTATATTGTATCTATTAGATAGATTTTATATATAGCACAGACTCCGCACTCCAGTTTTCTGAGCTCTTGCAGAAAAAAGTATCTTCCAGATTTTATTTATTTATTAATATAAAATTTCAAGATTAAAAATTAGCAAAAATGGTAGATTTAACCGGCAGTTCTTCACCTTTCCAACAAAGCATTCCCAACTTGGTATTTTATGTGCCTGCTGTAATCGTGTTTGGTTTGGCTGGTAAGTGTGCCTTCATATACTAAATTTCTTTGCAACTTTAATTGATGATGTGGAACGAATTAGAAAGCATTATTGGTAGAACCAGTGACAACAGCTCTACTGTTATTTATTTATTACACACAATATTCATAATGAAAAGCATCCAAAAAACGAGCATGTTTATTATTTCTTTATATTAAACTGCATACTTGTAGTTTAATTGTGTAGTTTTAATTTATTATGACAATTATTCCCTTAATAAAAAAGTTATTAAATAATAAACATATATTAAGTTTATAAACATGCATATGTTATATTTATGTAAGCACGTACATGCATATGTCTGTATTTATTCATTTGAAATGCTTATGTAGTTACCACGTAAGCCGCACGATTTCAAAAATTGATTAACATATGTACGCATGTAGGCATACATACATATGTATGTATGTAGTAGCCAGCTGGAAAACTCGGAAGACCTTACTTCAGGTCTTACTAAACGCCTGATTGGCCATTTTTTTATTCAATTACTGTTCTTCCTAAAATGAAGAGAGAGCGCCAGGCCCATAATGACAACGTGTGTAAAAAAAGATAATAAGAGTATGGAATGGAGTGAGCAATATATTTTCAAAGTCAGTGCAGTAGTACGGGTTTAAAGGGATTAAAAAGACGTGTTCAAAGCCTTGGACGTGTTTGCCTTTTAATTATATAAATAAGATACATATGCATACAGGAATCCATATGTTCATTTAATTGCAGTTATCACGTCCTTTTTTCAACGACTTACAGCTTGTTTAGCCTTTCTAAAGTACAAGTTTCTAAAAACCATAAAAATTTTCAGTAGTAGATATCAATAGTTGTCAAAATATAGTGTCTTACATTTAAGTGGTCAGGCAATTACCTATTCATTTATCTACTGTCTAATTCATTAAAACGAAAAAAAATTTCACCAGGCAAATTTGTTTTTGTTTTCTCCATAAATTAGAGAACATAATTCAATGAAGTTCGCCGGGTGTATAAAACGGCTCGATGGTTTTCTAGAAAAAAAATCCCTAATTAAAGTTACAAGTGAAATATTTTGTGAGTATTGATAATAACAAATATCGCTGGCTTCACGTTGATATTTTTTAGATAAAAAATTGGTCCCGGTCCAGATTTGAAATTTTTGTTGCAGCAACTTTTTTTTATAAGTGATAAAGAGCGACAGAGGAATACAAAGTGTACATATCGCTCATTTACTTCAATAGCGGCATAACTCAAAAAACTCGTTTTTTGAGTTAATAATGCAGAAAGATGCAGCATTTCGTATTTTATCTTGTATAAAAATTTCATATAAATAGCTTATATCATCAACTCCTGAGGGAAGAATTTTTTTCATTTCTTCATTGAGTTGTATCCAAATTGAAAACTTAAACGCGTTTTCTGCAAAACTGTTTTTTTTTTGAGTTGTGCCACTATTGAAGTAAATGAGCGATATGTATCTTGTGTTGTTTGGTCTTAAATAGCGAAATAAAGTTAAAGCATTTTTTTATTTATATTTATTATAAATTTAGCTTCAAATTCGACTTATTTATTGATATTAATATAATATTTATACACACAAATACATATGGAGAGATACATATACATATATTTTAATTATTTGAATAAGTTGCAATAATGCCCTCCCTTTCAAACTCAAAGGTAACTGCCCATAGATTCCTTCAAGTATTGGTAAAGAAGATAATATAAATTTATACATTCAACTACATATATATGTATGTATGAACATGTTCGTATGCCTTATGCATAATCTTATCAGCTTAATATTAAGGCGACTCACAATAGCACTTATTTATATTATTTATAATAAAAATTTTGACGCCGCACTGTCAAAAGGACGACGTTCATTTGAGGAAATATGTACATATGTATATAATTTTTTGTATATCGATAAAAGCTGTTTTATTGATCTCACAAGAGAAAGTTCTACAAAAAATATCCGGCTAAAGAGCTTTTCACGTAACGCTATTTTCAGAGTTTGTTTGTCCTCTTCCTGGAGCATTACTTAATATGTGAATATCCCCTTATCGGGAATAAATGAAAACAGTTTTTTTCTTGTGGGAACAGCTACGTGAAAAAACATAAGATTAAAAGAAAACAGCTGTTTTAATTTTTTTTCAACTTATTTGTTGTAGTACATGTATTTTCCTTACAATGCCCATTGCGACTATCCTTATTGTTTTAGGCATATGTGTGTGCATAGTGTATTATTTAACTGATAAACTAACTAATTACTAGAAATTTTCGTTAAGAATATGTATGTACATATGTATGTTTGCACGTATGTATATTTAAATAATTAAAAGTTTTGTGACTGCGAACAGTCCAAAATTTCTGCTGACGTTGTCACCAATAAAGGTGAATGTATGTTTTTGATTTTAATTATTGTGAGATTAGTTGGTATGCAATCATTTTAAAGCAACTTATTGGCCACACTTGTTGCGTTCCTCTTTAAAACTTAAATATTTAGCCAATTGTTTCGTTCGAAATTAAATCGTCCTAGTTCTTTTTTTTTTAATTTATTGATTGTTTGATTGGTGTGTTTACAAAATTCTTAAGAAAGTTTTTTTTTTACTTTAAAAAATTTTAAAGCTGAAGTTGTTGTGCAAAATTATTCTTTTGGAGTGAACTGTGTTTTTGTTGTATATATATGTATATTTCAAATTGATAACAGTGTGATAAGAAATTGTATGTTTTTCAAGGAAATCATAGAAATTTTGTATGTAGCCACGTAAGCTTTTCTTATGCATGTTTTTAATTTATTTTTTAATTCGTAAATGAGTTCTACATAATTCTGCGGCAAGAAAAGAAAAAAGTGCTTAAGTCGAGATAAGCTGATTTTGAGTTAATGGTACCTGTGTAATCTCCATGTTCGGAATTACCCCTGGTCAAAATCTCAATTAATTCGTGTGATTTTTCAGGAAGTTATAGCACTATGACTTGCGACTTCTCTTTTTTAGACTTCTAATCTCATTTGAAATAATAGCTTAATTTAGGTTATATTTTGGTATATTCTAACTTAAATGCATTACTTATAGTATGTAGAACAATGTTTGCTTTAAAAAAAAATAAAGGTTAACAGAGAAATTCCCAATGTAACTGTAAAAGAAATACATTTCTGAACTCGAGTTGAACGCTTAAAATTGTTCTCCTTCAAAACAGTAAAATATGACTTAAGCACTTTTTCCTTATTGTCACAGAATTATTGAATACAACACAAAAAAATTATTTACACAAAATTAATAATTGTAAAATATGCACAATTATAGATAATGGTTTTTTTTTCAACAAACTAAAAAAGACACCCTTTAAAAATTAAGTTTAACATTTGTTAACACACTAATAATCCCAAATTATTATTTTATATATTCAGTAAAATATATTTTATTAAAAATACATTGAAATTGATTATTGAGGGTTTAGCTGGATCCTATGCGCGTTTCACTGTTGCTAATGCAAATTATCAAAAAAATTCTTACAAGAAGTAGAGTTATTATGTTAAACTTTCATTTAAACAAATGAGAAGTTCAACTAATATCAAAGTTGAAACAAGAATTCAATAATCAATATGTTTTTTACTTTTTTAATTTGCCATTGCTGTATTGGCTGACTTTTTTCAGCTCGAACTGTACTTGTAAGAATAATCTATGTACGAGTATGTAAAGAAAATAAATGTAAAAAAACAACAACAGTTATTCAATGCTTGGGCAAGAATGGAGTTAATAATTAGAGTTTTTTGGGAATAAAAATCATTGACAAAACGACTGCAGAAAGCACATCACACCTCTTCTCGTTTTCAAGGAGGTTTTGTGTCTAATGCCCGTTTTTCATTACATACCCGAATGTGTGTGTTTGAAATGTCTATCTAATTGGAAGTTTAAATAAATTAGTTTGTGTTAGTTACCTAATTATTTTCATGATAAGCAAAACATTTTTATACAAAGAACTTCTTGCAAAGTATAACTGATGTGCAAGAACATCACGTATGTATATATACATATATCAAAAACTTATTTGTGTATTATGCTATGATATACAAAGCCCCGAATTTTAGTTTTTTTTCCATTTGATATAAATTTTCATTATTTTTTTAATTCAAAAATCTTATACTTATTTGTATGCAAGCAAGTAGTTTGACTAATTAAAAGAAAATCACATTTTTACATATTGCTCATTTACCTGTACAATGCCATAACTCAAAAAATCTAGTTTTTTAGAAAATGAGTTTAAAGTATTAACCCCCTGTTTGTGCAAAACGTTTGAGTTAGAAATCTTGGCGTTTCTGTAATAGATTAAAGAAAAGTTGTACAAGTTTCTTTTAATCTATTACAAAAAACGCCATTATTTCTAACTCAAACGTCTTACACAAACAGGGGGTAAACTTACACAAACAAAATTTTATTTTCCCCTCAAGAGTTGAATACAATATACAATACAAGATAATTGCATGAAATTTTTACACAATGTGAAGAACGATATGAAAATTAATTCGGCATTATAAACAAAAAAAAATCAAATTTTTTTAAGTTATGTCGTTGCTCAAGTTCAATGAGCGATATATGTATGTATATACACATATTCTCCTATTATATAAATGTCTATATTTATTTAACTTTTTTTCATTCTACTTATGCTGCTAATTTGTAAATTGTTGTAAAAACCAAAAAAAAAATATTTGCCTTGAAAATTTTCTTACTAAGGAAACGCAGTTTGTTGAACCACTAAAACAATTTAATTCACATCAACATAATAAACAAGCAAGTTTGTATAGTTTCAATTAATAAAAAAAAATTAATAATAATAATAAATAAAAAGAAATGTTTTAAACAAACCACAGCATAAATTAACACCAAACATATTAAACTTAAACAACAAAATCGTTGAGAGATAACAACAAGAGAAAACATAAAAACACCAACAAAACTAAAAAACGCACTAATTATCTAATACATAGATACTTAATATTAAAATAAAGTCAATAAAAAATACCTTTCTTTTAAATTAATTTTCCCCCACACACCCATCAATCAACAATTAGTTAAAACTTTATTTAAAAAATTATAAAGCTGATATATACCCAAGAACACAATGGCTGATGATCCCCGAAATCAACAACAATTTGCGGAAGATGTTCTTGCTGCTGGCGGCCCAGATGGTTCAATGAATTTCGCCGATAGCGATGGTAATATCAATTTACCCAATGTGGAAGAAGTTTGGAAACTTATTGAGCAGATGGAAGGCATTAGCGATGAAGAACGTGCGAGTATAAAAGAAAGTTTATATAATCCACAAGGTGGTTCTGCACAAGAATTTCTAAAACGTATGGCCCAACCAACTGTTGTAGGTCATACATCGTGGGACTATATGATATTCATTGCTATGATTGTTATTTTATTGCTGATTTTTGGTAAGAACGAAGAAAAACTAACACTTAATAAGTAGTAACCAAATTCTTTTTAATTTTCGAAGTTAAACATTTTGTATAAAGAATATTTAACAAAATATCGAGCCATAACGGCCAAAAAAAGCTTAACCGATACATTTTTAATGGTTTATTTTGGACAAAAAATTTTGTTTTTTTGTAAAAAAAATTAAGTTAGAAAATCATTTCGCTTAAGTTTTTTTTTGCGTTTGTTGCACGTTATATTTCGCAAATGCTTTTGTCTAGTTTATGTTAAGAATAGGACCGTTATTTATATTGAATTGTAATTAAACTGAAGAAGACGTTTTTCTCACTATTTGCCCGCGTCGTTGCCAGCTCAAAATTAATTATCGAAGTCAGCAATTCTGTTTCCAGTTGTTTTATTTTAAGCGAAATGTTGCAAACAAAATTTTAAAATAGGGAAAACTGACAGGGAATTTGTTATTCACAATCGGCCTGTGTATATGACTTCAGCATTAGTGTTTGGTATTGAATAAACTGTAATGTAACGAAAATTTTCTTTAATCTGGCAGCGAAGTATATTTTATACACAAAAACTCATTTATGTTTCTAATTTACTAAGCCATATAAAGCAAAAAATAGTATCTTGACCAAAGAATTAATTAATTTTTTGAACATTATGATTATTTTTTATAATTAAATACTGGAAATGAAACCTACGCTAATTGTCTTAAAAGAATCCATTTGTTGGACAAAAATTTAAAAAAAAGCAATAGCTTTTTATAGCAAGTTTACGGAAAACTTTTCAAAGCGAAAGTTCAATTTTAATCGATTATTTATTTTTATTTAACGAGTGTTAAAATTAATACGAATTTAAAAACTTTATTTGTTGTTAGTTAAGCACGTCTACATGCATTTCGTTGGTGCTCAAGCAACATATCAGTAGACTTCAACCATAATTCAGTTAATATTTTTCGAAAAATTAATTTTTTAAATTGGAAATTTCAATTTATTTATTTTTTTATTTAGTTAGCACATATAAGAAAAAGTGCTACTTCAGAGAAGGAGCTTCTACCGATTTCAATTTATTTTTATTCATTGAAAATAAATATGCATGTATGTATGTACATATGTACGTATGTATGTATGTAGGCAGATGGCAACTTTTTAAAACCGTTTAACCGCTTAAAACTATAACGACTTTTGTATTTTTTAAAACAAAGCTTTCGAAATAAAAATCAATTTATATTTTATCTAAATAATCAATCACTGCATCTATTGCCAAGATCACATTGTCTTATATAGAGTGCCTTTGTTTTTTTTTCACACGCTTACATACATACATAATTATGTATGTAATTACCACTCTATAAACTTCTAAAAAGATCAAAACATAAACAAATAAAATACTTAATAAAAAACAACAACTATCTTGCAATATTTAGTAAACAATATTCACATAATTACCATAATGATTACTTTAAATTTGAGGTATTAAAAAAAAGCTACTGAATTAAGTTAGAATGTAAACAAAACAAACTTTTTCTGAGTAAAGAGGGTCAATAAGATTCATTTGTCACGACTTCATTTAAGTCATACGTCACATTTTTTATACATACTAGTGATGTAACGAATGTCAATTTTTGATATTCGCGAGTACGAATACGAATATTTGAAACGATATTCGCGAATACGAATACGAATATTATATGCAATATGAAATATTAAAAAATTGTTATGAAAAAGGACTTCACACTCTTGTTGGCGTACTTTAAAGTTAATAAAAAGTACCCAAAATTTTAATGATCGTCATTAAATAATATTTGAAAATGATACAAAGCACAAATTTCTATAAAAAATTAGTATTTGAACAAACTAAAATTTTTAGTAATTTATTTAAATTTCGTTTAGGATTTATGCATTTATTTATTTTAATTTCTTTGGAAAAATATTCGTATTCGTATTCGTTTGAATTTGGCGAATACGAATACATTCGTATTCGCCTGAAAATGGCCGAATATTCGACAATTCGAATACGAATATTCGTGCATCACTAATACATACATATACGAATTTTCATATATACATATTTAGTTTATCGAACATTTGCTGCAATAGAGTCATAAGTCAAAAAAACGATCTTTTTGACTTTCATATTGTTTAAAAATTTCATAAAAATATCTTTTATATTCATCTTATTCATTCATTATTCATCTTATATTCAACTTTTATTTTTCCATTAAGTTCTTAATAAATTTAAAACTTCAAACTCGTTTTCTGCAAAACAAGTTTTCTTGAGTTATGACTATTGAATCAAAGGCTCGTACGTACGTACATTTTTCTATTATTTTTTAACAACTTGTACAATTGTCAATCGATTTAAAATCGCACGATTTTAGAAAACTAAATAGTTTTTTTTTATTTTTTTTTATGCATATATTCTCAAACATATCTGAAAGAAAATTATCGTGCCTGCAGGAATATTATTAATTTTTTCATAACGAAAAATTTGCTCGGCTGAATATTTGACAAATTAACCACTTCAAACATACATGTGTTTCAAACCGAATTCTAGTTATTATATATTTATAAACATCTACTATACATGTTTACATACAAAGATATTTAAATGTGTGTAATGGTTATGAGGAATAGAGGAAGTATAATATTTGACAGTGTGGCCGTTGGGCATTTAAAAAAATTTGCACAAAATAGAAAACTTTTACAGGCAGTTTTTGTGTTCGAGATAAAGGAAAATTTGTTTTTATAAGTAAGCGATAGAAATTTTCTTGTCGACATTGTGGGCCAGGCCGTTACTTAACTTTCATCTTTGTTTGTGGTTTTTAAGTTGTCGGCCAATTTTAGCGGTTTAATGTCACACTAATATTGACAACATACACTTGAGTAAAATATATAAAAAATAATTTAAAGAAAATTTATTATTTGACATATTGTCAGAAGTGTACATAAAATAATTGAAATTTATTTGCTGGTAGCTTAGCATGTCTATATACGTACTATATAGTTTTTGAAAGTCTATGCATAAAGTAAGAGGTTTGTGACTGTTTAAAATTTTGTGGTTAAAGTCTACTGATGATTTGGTTCAAGCGCCAATGAAATACGTATGTAGACATGCTAAACTACCAGCAAATAAATTTCAATTATTTTATATATAAAAAATAATTAAAAACAAACAAATATAATGCACTTGTAATTTTTCTTAATGTTATACTAGTATGTTTATCTATTTTCTTGTAAATATTGAGCTAAGGCTCTTCTTCTTCTCTACAGAAAAAAAATCGAGCTATGTTGATAACATTACGACATTAGCAAAGCAAATGCTGCCACTATTTTTTCTTCAGTATGGTAATACTGAACAAGTTTAAATTACCACTTAACAACATCAAGTTCAAGCAATGTTACCCCTTGTTTGTGTAAGACGTTGACATTAGAAATCTTGACGTTTTTGTAATAGATTAAAGGAAACTTGTACAACCTTTCTTTAATCTATTATATCGTCAACGTCTTACAAAAACAGGCTGTTAATTTTCGGATTAGCTAATGAGAGAGAGAACCTTAAACACAGTCGTTCAGCTCTGGCCTGAAGAACAGATCTCACGTTATAGTAATTATTTTATAAGTGCGGTCAGGCTTGTGTGTGTTGTTTGGCCTTCAAGAGTTTTTCGTGTCGCAATGCAACTATAGATCGGTTGTCATCCATAATCGAGCCATAAATACCAAGGGGTTCACTTATAACGAAAATTGTACACATATTTTCGACGAAGTTTTGTCACGAAATTTATGAATGTAAGACTGGGTTCACACACAGCAATTTAGTTGCTCAACTTTTTAAAATTTACAGCTAAAATTTCTTTTAAATTCACACGAAATTTAACTCCACTGTATAACATTTTAATGGCCTAAAATCTCGCACAAAGAAAGAATTGTTTAAAACGGTTAACAAATAACGAAGCTATAAAGTTGAGGAACTCCTTTTGTTTGAAGTCATTCGAAAATATATATGTATTAGATTTTACACAATATCAGTTTTAGTTGCTCAACTTTTGATTTTATAATGAGAAAGAAATAGATGCGTATACAAAAGGTATATATTACTTTCACATCTCTCTCATGCAAAATCAAAAAGTTAAGGCACTAAAACTGATGATGATGCAAATCCCGACTATATCGGCTATGGTCTGTATTTATATTTATATCATGCCCGTATGTATGTCTCTGCTATTTTATGAATAAACATAATTCAAATTCCAAAATGTTCGGATATAACTATTTATTGAAATAATTTTATAAGATAGATTAACGAAAAAAGTGTTGCACTGTTCTTTAATCTATTACAAAAACGTCATAATCGAAATATGCCAACCACTACGATAAGGGAAATGTTTTAATAATGGGTGCCCCCGTAGTTGATTGGTAGCAATGCTAGCATGCCAATCCAAAGGTCGTGGGTTCGATTCCCGCCATAGACCCTGAATGTTTTCCGCAAAAAATTTTAAATGTTTAAGTACATATTTTTTCCTGTGAGGTTCGGAATAACAAAGTTTTATATGTATTGAAATAATTTTATGTTTAATAAAAAATGTAGACTTATTTTTTGTTGCATACCAAAATTATTTGCTTGTTTCGGCCCAGTTTTTATTTTATAAGCAGTTTCTCTCTATTGCCAAAACCGAAGATAATGGGGATTATTTCGTAAATTTTTTTCCTGATTTTCAATAAATGCCTCCGTATCAGCTGTTATTATGTTTAACTCTACTTCACGAAAAACAAAATAAGTTTTCATTAGATTAGAATTTATAAACTAAAACATACAAACGAATACTTTAATGTCTTAATTTTATTATTATTATTGATGCCAAAGGTGCATTAAAAGGTTGCAAGGAATTAAACAAAAGCGACATCATTAATCGCACAACGGCCATGCTGGTCAAGGCCGATAAGAAAGTTTGAATACAAACTTCTAGCAACATAAACTAACATAAAGATAAGATTAAACCAAATAAAACAAAAACGGATATAAAGAGAAAGCTTTTGCTTATTCACACAAGAAGCAAATCACATGGAGAATAATAACACTTTGAAAGCTTTGCACTTCAGTTAGTGCTCAATCAAGCATTGTAACAAATACAATTGTTAGCGGACGATAACCCATAATCACACTGCATTGTATTTTGTTTATAAAATTAAATTAGAGAGTTTTATATTACGAAAATTTTAATATAATAATAGAAAGTACACAAAATGATACAAACAAATAATTATAATGACGGTGAACATGCAATAGAACAATTAAAACAATCGGTAAAATCAATAATAGCAAAGACTGGATCTAATAAGTTTGCCCACGAACTAATCGACAAGATCCATAAATTACAATTGCAATTGGAGGAATTATCACATACAGATAAAACACATTTTATACATGAAATGAAAGATTCTTTTCGCGCCACTATCGATAAGATCGAAACAAAGCTAATGCAACATGCTAAATTTGAAAGGGTTTATAATTATTCAATATTTGCTGCCATTATATTCTTAATATTGTTTATATTCGGTAGGTTATTTTGGAAGCTAAAACATACATACATACTTTCAAGCTTTAACTCAATTAATTGACTGCTCGTTTAATACACATAAATTTTTTTATTGTTAGGTTTATTGTTCTATTGATTTTGTTTTAATTTTTTTGTGTTTTCTTTTTCATTCTAGCACTCTTTGGTTATAAATTGTATAAATCTTTAATGGAGAAGGAATTGAAAAAACAAGAGAAACTAAAGCTTAAACAATCAAAAAAGAGTAAAAAAACCAATTAAATCATTTAGAAGAGACGAGACACGGCCAGGAAGGAGGCTTCGTTTTTTCCCCCAAGCCAGAGAATAATGTTTAAGTTAGTAATGTAACAATAACAATAATAATAATAATAATAATAATAATAATAATAATAATAATAATAATAATAATAATAATAATGTAATAAACTAAAACAAATGTAATTATGTAATTTAATTTAATAATTTTGTTTAAATTAAATAAATTTTTTTTACTTATTTTCAAACATATTGCAATAGTGAATAATTTTTCCTTAGAAATAGTTTCCCTTTTTTATTACCCTTACCAAGAATAATTTTTTTCACTGGGACTTTTTTATTTTTTTCATTGGTTTTGTTCCTTGGTTTTGTTTCACGGGACATTCACGATAGCATTTTCCTTTAAGGAAATGAAAATTTCACGGAATTAAAAATGCCACTTCTTATTCACGATAAGGATGAATATGCAGCGTTGTCAACTCGGTGCTTTTCGCACCGTTTTTAGTGCTTTTTGAAATTTTCGACGCGAAAAATTTTTAAGTTAGTGCTCGGTGCTTTTTTAAACTAATTTTTGGTGCTTTTTATTTCTGGGCGGTGGCACTAAACCCAAAATTCAAAAAGAATTTTCCTTATATAATATAAAGGGTGTCCCAACAAGAACGAAAGATTTAAATTTTAAATAAAACACAGATATTAAAAAAAATCGTGAAACTTTATTATATCGTAAAGTAGACAAAATGAGGTTATGTGTGGAACAACAAATCGGGCAGATGGCCGCCGCGGCCTTGCTGGCACACACGCGATCTTTTAATGAAATTTTCAATGGCCGTTTTGCATAAATGCTGCTGTATATTATTAATGCAGCGTCCAATTTCCTCTTTTAAGGCTTGAGTCGTCGTCGGCTCATTCGCGTAAACCATCGACTTCAAAAAACCCCAAAGAAAAAAGTCTAATGGTGTTAAATTGCACGATCTAGACGGCCAATTCTGGTCTCCAAAACGCGAAACAACACGACCGGGAAATGACTGATGTAGCAATTGAATTGTTTCTCTGGCTGTTTGACATGTGGCGCCGTCTTGTTGAAACCACATGCCCCCACACATTCATTTCTTCAATTCTAGGCACGAAAAAACTGGTTATCATTTCACGATACCGAACACCATTGACTGTTTGCGCTTGACCTGCGTTTGAGCGACATCATCACGATCGACCTGGTCGACGGCGCGTTGTTGTCTTTACATCACTAACAGACCCAGTTTCGGCAAATTTATCCATTAATGTCTTTATAGTTGACTCTTTTGGAGCATTATTGTGACCCCAAATTGATCGCAAATTTTCGAACTGTAGCCGCAATACTTTCACCATTTTGGTAAAACAATTTCACAATGAGAATGCGTTGTTCATTCGTGTAGCGCTTCATTTTTACTAACCTCGTACCTTCTACTAGCAAACAATAACAATTGTTCAAATGTCAAACAATGACACTTCGAATGGCGCCAAATTTAAATCTTGTGTTCTTGTTGGGACACCCTTTATATATTTTTTTTGAAGAAGTCTAACATTTAAAAAACATAAGCACTGAAGTTAAATGGAACATTTCAAAATATTCTAATAAGATTGTACAAAACTTGGTTGATGAAATACGTGCATTTTATTCTCAAACTTTCACATTTTATGCATAATTAATGGAAACAGTGTTTTGCCACACGACAAAGAAGAAATAATGCAAATATAGTCTAATAGCGAAATATTTGCTAGTATATACTGTAAGTAGAGAATAATTCACTTAATGCAATGGAGAAACTTTGAGTTTGCTATCGAGTTTTAGGCAAAAATAAAGTCTTATAACGATTCATTTGATATAAACTCGTTTGGGGCACTATCGAAATTGTATTCCCATCAAACTTCAATGTTTAAACGCAGAAGTTGATCACGTTTTTACCTTTATTAATTTATTTAAGTCTCAGATACGTAAAAAATTGTCTTTACACTTGGCTTTATATAAAAGCGTTTTAGGTTACATATTTATAACCTACTTCGTTCCTTTTTTCCAAAATAATAGTACATATAATTTAAGTTTATATAACTTGGTTAACTTGCAAATTACTTTTTTGTTTAATTTTGTAACTTTGTTATTAATATTGCGTTTGCTGTGAAAGAATGTTTCCACAGCATTGTTTAATAAAAATCAAATTTTGCAAGTCTTGACCTTAAACAAATTAACTACTACTCCCATCGAGTTCAAAATCTAATCAGCAAGCCAAAAAGACTTGCCAATTGCTGCTAATTTGACTAATTTCAGGTGATTAGTTTCTTCGTTGACGAAAAAAATTAAATTTTTTTATAATAACTTAAAAACTTTTCGTCAAATTGATTTTAGAATTCACTGATTCTCATAGAATTAAAATGTGTATGGGATGCTTCAAATTTGAAGTTTTAGGGATAAAATGTAAGGTTAACCGATTTCTATATTTTTCATATACAAATTTTTTTTTATAAAACAAAAAAATTTTAATTTAGTGCTTTTTTACTTAAATTACGCGTTTTTTCCTGGTTTCAGTGCTTTTTGAAATTTAAAAGTTGACAACGCTGTGAATATGTTTGTATATTAGGTCCGTTTGTTTACTTTTCCAGTAAAATCCAGTAGTTGAGTAAATTTTGGGTAATTTGAAAATTTTACTCTCAAGAATGTCTCTTGCACAAAAAAGTACGCGAACGGAAAAATTGCAAAAATTTGCAGATTAATCAAAACAGCTGATAATATTGTTGTATGTTTTTGTTGTTTTTGAAACCCATCAAATGCATATTTTTGGTAATTGATGCATACATTTTTATAATTATAAATTTGAAGCGATATATACATACATATTTCTAAAATAAAAGTTGTGTGAAAGCTTAAGCTTGTATTTGGTTTTTAGTTTTATTTTTTCTGGGTAAATGGCATAGGAAAATACATCAATATTTGATTTCTGATACTCGGTATCATATATTCATTTTGAACATAAAATTTTTTAGATTTGTTTTGTTAAACTTTTACTTCAACTTTTCTTCTTTTAAATGTTTTTATTAAAAAAAATTATACTTTGTATTTGCTTACTTTTGTTTATTTTATTGAATCATATGTTTTTCTAGTCTACTGGATTTTACTGGCAAAACTTTGTCGAGTAAAAATTTGCAGACTCTCAGTCAACAACTGTCAATTTACTCTCTCAATTGGCACTCTCTTTTGCAATTTTTGTGTGTAAACGAACGCATTTCAGTAAAATCCAGCACAAATTTGCACAAAATTGCACAAATTTTGGGGTAAACAAACGGACCTATTGTGATTTCTCTAATTAGCTATTGTATTTTCATTTCTACACTGACCTATCATTTCTTATAACACCTTTTTTTTGTTATGAATTTTTGCTACAAATTTATTTCTATTTCTTACCTTAAAATATATTAAATTTGGCTATAACTCTCTTGTAATCATACTTTACTGCTCTTATAGCATTATTTTACTATTCATCAATTTCCATTTCATTTTCCAAAACCAATACAATAGAATCTTCGTCAAATTCTGTATCATTAAATTGCATTAATTCAGATGATTTACAACTCTTTTCGCTCGTACTATTACTGCTGTCGTTATCGCCTAATATTTCATATGAAATATTTTCTATTTGATCAGATTCCGGCGGACATTGATTAAATGATTTTTTATGTGGTTCGTCTCTTTGCAAGTTAATGGTATAACTTGAGTTTGGATGTTTACTTTGAATATGCTTTTTCAATAGATGGCTAGTCAAAAAAGTTCCATTACAACCGCTTTCCTTCAAATAGTCAGCACAAGAATAGCTGAATTTAAAAAAAAATAAAAATTAAATTGTTGAAATAAAAATAAATAAATAATATAAATCTTACTCTTTTTGATTGAGATGCCTTTTTAAGTGACATTTTAAAAGTTGTTTGCGGCCGAACTTTTTACCGCAAACTGAACACCGATATTTCAACTGATTGTTGTGCTTGTCCATATGAATTTCTAAAGATTCCGGATAATTAGTTGTAAAGTTGCACACTTCACATTTATAAGAAATGTCGGGATGGACCTTAATCGAAATGCAATTTTAATTAAATATTAAACAAAAAAATAAACATATGTATCTACATACATACTTCAAGACTTACTTTTTTTTCATGTATATCCTTTTCGCTTTTATGAAAATATCCTTTATCGCAATGGCTACAAAAATAGCGCTTAATATTGAGATGCACCATTTTATTGTGCGACTGTAAATTGCGACGATGTTTAAACTTTTTATAGCACATGTCACATTCTATGGGTGTGTGAAAAAAATCAATATGATCTTGCAAATGCTGTTGAGATTTAAAATTTCGTTTACAGTGAGAACATTTAACGTTTGCTAAAGTTAATAAATAAGAAGGAAAATATATTGAGGATTTTTCTATATTGGAAGAAAAACTTACAATTATTATGACTTCTCGCCACGTGAACCGCCAAGGACATTTTCGAAACGAACAGTTGTTGACAAAATTGACATTTGAGCTTGTTGGGAGTTTCCGAAGTTTCTGCAGTTTTATGTGGACGTTTTTTATGATAATATAATGAGGTCCATATTGGATAGAACTCTTCACAATCCTATAAAGATTTTAGCGTTAAATTATATCCCCACAAAAATATAAATGTGAAAAAAGGCTAAGTTGTTATCCAAGATAATTTCGGATGTCAAAACTGCTAAGATCAAAATTTCGATTAAGTTTTTTTTTGATACAATACCCATGACTACAATCTTCTATGAATTTTATATTGGCACTTATCGTGATTGGCGTATTTTGTCTTCGACTAGGACATTTTGGTTCTAGATTAAATACAAAATGTTCCAATGTTCTTTAATCTATTACAAAAACGTCGTAGTCGAAGTCGAAATACGTCGACCGCGATACTTTTTATGAAAAGTACTTTTTATGAAAAGTACTTTTTATAAAAAGCGACTTTAATTACAAATACCTAGCTAGTGCCTTTTATTAAATTTATCTTTTATACGAAGTATATTTTATCGGAAGAAACTTTTATAAAAGGTACCTTGGATAAAAAGTTCTCTTCACAAAAAGTACTTCTAAAAAATTGCTTTTAACAAAAAGTACCTTTCATAAAAAGTGAAAAGTACCTTTTCAAAAGTGCACTTCACAAAAAGAACATTTCATGAAAGGGTAAATTTTATAAAAATTTACCTTTTAATAGAAAAGTACCTTTATTAAAAGTTCATTTCATTGAGAAGCCCATTTAAAAAAAAAAATTTATGTACTAGCACTTGTTGATTTTCACGAAAAAATAATTCTCTATATTGGTTCAATTCCGAAACTGCCGAACCGTAGACTAAAGTTATTTTTTACTTACCCCTATATTGCAGACATAAAAACGCGTTATGGGAAATGCTTTTTGGCGTTCTTTGAAATCCTTGTGATTAATTGAATGGTTTCGCATGTGACGCAGCGTTTTGAAACTTTGTCGACATATACCACAATGGAATAAATCATCTTTATGACTTTCACATAAACGGTGACTTTTGAGATCTTTAATTGTATTAAAATCCAGAGAACAGTTTTCACATGTATAGCTCACACCCAAAGTTTTCTCTTCTATTGAAGATGAAAAGCAAGGAGAATCTTCATCTTCTTCAATGTGATTCTAAACACATATACATACATATATTAATACATCAGTATATAAATAAAAAATTATTTTCTAAATACCTACCTTCATAAATTCCAAATCATTACTTATAATACCACATGTTGAGCATACAAAAGATTCAACTTGAACATCAGTAGCATGACATTTTATATGATTGCGATAAGATGTTTTAGTGACAAATTCCCTATTACAATCACTACATCGAGAAATATTGGATTTGTTATTGTGATAAATATCCTGCAAGGTTATAAATATAACTTTGAATCAAGTTTTTTTTAATATAAAGTGACATGTTTGTACCATGTGTTGATTTAAGCCGACTTTATTAGTGTATTTTTTAGGGCAAAATGTACAACTATATTGATACTTAGAATCCTCATGCAAATCCATATGGCTATCAAACACTTCCTTGTCTTTAAAGAAACGATCGCATCTAATAATTTAAAATAAAAGTTTATAATTTTGCTAATAATAATAAATTTTATTCCCATAGATGAGCCTACTTACTTTATGCAGGCCATAGAACCTTCTGGCATATGTTGATATTGAGTGTGTTCAAAGAAATCATTGGAATTATTAAATAAATCACCACACAACAAGCATACTTTGGGTCGCCGATTTGTTAAATGAAATTGCATATGGAACACGTATCTGTAGTAAAAAATAAAAACATCAATTAATATTTATTTAGCAAATAATTTAACCTTAAGCACCTTTTTAAAGATTGAAAATCCATATCACAATATTGGCAATAGTTTGGTGATCCAGGTTTTCGTTTTATAGTTCGACAGCAAGAATGTTTGTTAAAATCTATAATATTTGAAAATGTTTTTTGGCAATCTGGACATTTTCCGTAAATTGCGACACTAAAATGTTTAGTAAAATTTTATAAAATTAAACATTTAGGTAATCAATGCATTATTATAGTATTAACCTTTCTAATTTGTTATAATGCTTTAGTATCAAATGCCTGCAAAATGATGCTAAATCATGCATACTTTCATCACAATTTTTCATTATACAACAGAATTGCTGTTCCTTTTTGAACTCAGTGATACACGAATGCCTTAATAGCTCATCAAAGTCATTATAGTTGGCAAAACATAACTGGAATCAAATATTTACATTTTTAAGCCAATCAATTAAAAGTTATTCTACATTTTCAGTAATTTCATAAAAAACGAAATCAAAGATTTAATCAAATAATTCTGTTTGTTATCGTGCTGCAAACCAAAACACATACTTACTTTGCATTCCGTCTCCCAGATTATTTGCAAGTCATGAAACTGTGTTATCAACACCTTGCTCAAATACTCATTCAAATCAATATCATCATATTGTTGAGGACAACTCATTTCTAAAAAAATAAGCAAATAGTATGTTAAAAATTATTTGAATTTTTTAAATTTCAGTTTTCTAACTATATATGTACCTTCTATTAAATACTCCTCTTCTAACGAAAAATCATCATTTAAAACTTCATCTTTTTCAGCATCATTGATTTCTGCTTTACAAAATTGAGCTTCCGCCTCTTGACACTTGTTGGATGTTGTTGCACTCGTCTCCTGAATATTTTGAGGTTCTTCTGCTGAAGTATGTTTATTTTTATTTTCCACATTATTCGTTATTTCATCATTTAAGCAATATTTTGCATCATTATTTGGTGAATCTTCCTCATAATATATATCTTCAGTTGAATCGATACAAATGTCTTCCTTATCAATTTCCTGACCATTTCCAATTTGAAAATTATTTTTATCAGCTGCCTCTACTTCATCTAATTTTTCTTTATATACAATATCATCTATGTAATCATTTTGGTTGCTACAATTTGAATCAAGTTCTGAAGCTTCATATTCTGCTTCAGGGTACGGATTATCATTCTCACTAGTCTTCTTTTGGCATTGCCTTATAATTTCTAATTTTTCCGTGCTATTTAAAGTGTTTGTGTTATCTATATCTTCTATTTCCAAAGATTGGTTACCCCCATCTTCAAGAAATTCGATGTGCTCATTACACCCTGGCTCGCACAGGTCTATTACTTCTATTATGCTGTTTGGAATTATTTCGTTGACATTTTGTGAGTCTTCATTTTCGTGTAAAATTATGAACTCCTCCTCTATAAAATTTTCAGCAACACTATTCTCATCCTGACTATGAGCGAGAGCGAAAGGAACCGGCCCTTCGTTATCAATTAAGTTTTCCACATTTCCATATATAATATCATCTACTTTCCTTGTATCGTTTTGTTGGTTGCTATTGATGGGGGTTAAAACTTTTAAGTTTCTATCTTCAATGGCAGTAGTCCTTTGTAAGTTAGTTTCATGACTTGTATACTGCTCCTCTGTTATTTTATTATTTGTTTTTTCGGGTCTTTCCACATCAGATGCTTCTTTGGCATGTTCTGCCATATCATATAACTCTATAAGATGATTAACACAATCATCGCAGAGCTGTTTGGCCCCATCATTTTTCACTTTAATATGAAAAAGTGTTTCCACCAAGTTGGGTAACTGCAGCTCGAGACCCACCTCATCGTAAATTTCGTGAAAATCTTTCCCAGCATCTACTTCAGAGTTTGTTTTACAATATAAACAGACACTGCCGATTGTGGAAACATTAACCGACATCGTACATATATATATCTTTGCTCAAGTTCACAACTTATTTGTGATACTTAAAATTATTTCAAAATATCGAAAATATTGGTTTTCAATACTTTTCAGATAAATTATCTCTTTTTTTTGCAAATGCACAGAATCTTTGTTAGGTATTACTTGTGAACAAGCCACATGTCAGCTGAATGCTATAAAAATTTCATTTTATGCTAATGCAGGAATTAGTGCTGCCAGATGTTGCAATAAAAAAACGGAAACTGAATACAGCTGTTACTACTTTACTTATTGTTATTAGGAATTTTATTATACAATTCCAAAAAAAAAAAAATAACGTCTGATTGAAGTGAAAATTAAAATAAAGTTTCTATAGAAAAGCCACGTTTGACGTACACTTCAAGCAGACGAAATTTTTGTTGCATATGGGTGTGAATATTTAGTTATTACAGATTTAGCGGTTATGATCGTTTAACTGTTAATATTCTTTAGAAGAGCAAAGTAGCTGTATGAAGAATTAACAATCTGAAATTAAAGCCACAAAATATATAAGAATTAATAACGTAGTACATAAATGCGTTTATATGTACATACATATCGCTCATTTACTCAAACAACGTAATAACTCAATAAGAAACAGTTTGCCAGAAAACGAGTTTGAAGTTTTCAATTTACACACAACTTAAAGGAAAAAGAAAATTTTATTTTTCTCTCAAGAGTTGAGTAAAGAAGATATTTGTATGAAATTTTATATGAGGATTAATTCTGCATCACTAAATAAAAAAATCTATATTTGAGTTATGATGTTCTTTGAGTAAAAGAGCGATATGTAGACACATGATTGCAAATGCATCTTAGGTATTAGGAAATTTTTGTAAAATTACCGATGTAAATGCCTCTAAATTAAAAATATATGTCCGATTAATTGATCTTATACATATGGGTAAATCAAAACGATTCATCATTAGCAGTGCTAATCTCCGATTTTCCTTATTCCATTTCATCCAATCTGAACAATACAAATAATAAGAAATCTCTTTACTTTTAACAGTTACTTCATTGGAAAAGTAACACAATATATATATTTGGGATAACATGCACATTTGGTAAATTGCTATATTTACAAGACTTACATATTCACCAGGACCGGTAAGCTAAAGAAAAATGGGTTTCAATAAATTAAAGTTCTTTGAATTATATACTCACAAAAGTCATTGCATAGAAATTTGCCACCAATACCAAAACCGAACAAGCAATTTGTATTGAAATGGGAAGACTCACAAGATTTTCAACCGTTCTGGTGATGTTAAAAATTTCTTCATAGTACTTAATACAGTTTATCAATTTCACATTAATTTTGTTATTATATAGTATTTCCTCCTCTAAGCCCAAATGCTCTAAACGATCACACAATATATCCAGTTGACCCTTAAAATGTATCAGAAATGAAGGCGATAAGGAATCAAATGCTATGTTTGTATAACAGCATATGGATACAGCCACATATTGATATAAGTACATCATTAAATAATGCAACTTTGTATCTATAGTTATTGGATTATATATAGATAATGGCAGCTCGGTGTTAACCACAAAATACTGTGTGCTACAGTAATAATTTCTTACACTACGACTTAGGTTTCGTGACTTTTTGAAAATTTTACTTTCTCTCTGGTTAGTCGGTCGAAACATTGGTCGTTTAATGGTTTCGATTAATTCATAGTACAGATGGTTTTTTAGTTTTATGGTAAAAACTTTGAAAGCATGGCCAGAGAGGTGGCAAATATAAAAAATACTTTAATAACTTCGTTGATATCAGTGATATTTGTTATAAATTGTACAAAGCAACAAGCGTCGAGTGATAGCACCCAAAAGAAGCATATATAATAGAAATATATACTATAGAGTATACGATATCTTGGCGTTACTGAGTCTGGTAATTTCCAAAAACCAAGTATACGAAAAATCCATGATTGATATTTGTAAAAGGTTTGCAAGTTGTCATGATGATCTCGGCTATTCATGGTATGCGGTCAACTTTTGAGTAAAGCCTGAAAAGTTTGCACTTTATATAGCGAAAGTGAATATTTTGTTTGAGGTGACCAAATTAAAATTTCAGTTTAAGTTGCAAATGGCAAAAAGTTAACAGTTTTATAATTATATTTTGTTCGCAGAACTTAGTTATTAATCTCCATATATACATAATTGCATAAAAAAATGAATAACTTAATATATTAGACTAGTTTTATATATCATGAGATACTGTCAGAGATACCGAACCATGAAAAATTAAGATTTCCGCTTTTTTAATTTTTCGTTTACTTTTAATATACTTTTTGATATAGAAATATAAATGAAGTTTTTGTACGAGATACCTGCAAATTTAATGACATCGATTTCCGTTGTGATTATATCTAGGATTTAACAAGTTTCTTTTCTATTTGCTAAAATAAAAATTGTTTCATAATCATGGTCACCTCATTGTTAATATCTTTTTAAAATATGATAATAAGCCTAATTATAGTTTAAGTAAATATGAGACAAATAATAATGAAAATTTTCGCACATGTCTTTTTGCATAATAACCAATTTAGTTAATTGCTTATTTATATATTTATTTTTTTTTTAATTTTTTTTGAGCTGATTATATGCTTAAGAGGACCAAACGAAATATGTACCATTATAAATTAAATGAGTACAGTCCGATTTAAGGAAATTAAAGGATGCTTGAAAATTTTCCATAGATACATCTTTCTCAAATTAGCACAAGATAAATATTTGCAAAATCCTGCAACTCTAATAGATAGCGAATTTAATCAAGGTCTTTAGGATCGAAGCTCTAGCAAGATAAATTAACCAATGTTAAATTCAAATGCACTATTCCAGCAACTTAGTTCTATGATATTTTTTCTAGGAAACGGAAAAAGTTTCCCGTAAAAGATTTAACGAAAAATTTCAGTGCATAAATTTTCTAAAAGATGTAGTTCTAAGTGAGTTAAAACAACTAATATTGCCGAATCGTACACACCCTTTACCAAGATGTAATTAATATGTCCGCAAAAATTGAGGTTTTTGAATCTAATTTTCATAATACTGTGGATTTCGATTTTGTTTAATTTGGTACTTTTTCATGACTTGGCAATATTATTCAAACTAATCACGGTTCTAATATTTGTTAAAGCAATCCTGTGAGCATTTCGCTATTGCTAATGCAGATCATCAGGAAACCTTTACCCAAAAAATTCTTAGAACAACTATGTTAAACTTTCATTTAAACAAGTGAGAAGTTCACCTAATAGCATAGTTGAAATATATTAAACATGTTTTTTATTTTATTAATTTACCATTACTACATTGGCTGACTTTTTTCAACTCGAATTGTAGTTATAAGAAGTATGTAATGAAAATAAATGGCGGTATTCGGTGTTTGATTGAAATGGTCTTGCGTAAGTGTTAATGCAAAATATCGTTGCTTTTCTTTAAAATCCAACAACAAACTTCACACACAATCAAAAAAAAGCTACGATATTTTGCATTTGCACTTACGCAAGACAATTTGCATCAAACATCGAATACTGCCAATGTAAAAAAACAACACCAGGTAATCATTGCTTCCGCAAGAATAGAGTGTTGCCACACAAGTGTTTTTGACCGGGTGCAGTCAAATCAAGAATAGAGTGTTGCCACATAAGTATTTTTGACCGGATGCAGTCAAGTTAATAATTGGTGTTCTGTTAAATTTTTTTTCTTTGATATATCTATGTATTATTTCTTATTCAATTCAAAATGTTTTTAATCTAATTAAAAATAAATTTTTCTTGATTAAAGAATTTTTTCGAGGCTCTAAAATGTTTACTCTAAATGGATTTAATGCAAATTTAGTGGATTTTAAGTAATTCTGTAAATACTTTTCCATTTAACCAAAAAATATTGAAAAGTTGTTAAAAACCATATTTTGCAAATATTTATATAAAATGGAAGTAAAAATTAATAAGACCAAACGGCTGGACCGATTTTTATTTGATTTGAAAGGTGACTTGATCGGGAAGGTTCTTAGCTATGTTTTAAGGAAAACGGTTCAGCCGTTTAGAAGATATCACATGTTTTCTAGATATACCTATTCGGAGGTTTTTAGAATTTTTAATTTTTATTATTAAATATCATTTTCCATTATAAACCCATGTACATATGTTTTAAATAAGTATGTGTGCATGTAATTATATTTTCGTCCTCTTCAAATAAACTTCCCTAATGTAACACAAATTTCCCACCTGATTATGATAATAATACATTGTATAAGTGTACTTATAAACAATATTAATATTTAAACAGTTTCAACCCAACCAATTAGACTCTATTAATTATGGACGAATTAATATTGTGTGATAATTATATGTACATGAAATTATATATACTTATGTACATACTTAATTACAGGAAGTGAAAGGAAAAACTTTGATGGAAACATGTGGCCAGAATATTGTTACAGTTTTTCTAAAATTAAAATAGTATGGTGAATTTTATTTTTTTAAAGGCAATTTTAAACGTGCAGAGGGTGTAGGGGAAGAATATAGACTCCTTTAAATTCTTATTTAATTTGTATAGTCACTCCGTGGATTAGTAAAAATTTGTTAAACTAAACTTTTCCAGTCTGTGGCTATTGTGAGCCTATTAATAAGTTCTATTCAAAAGACCCCACATATGAAATTATTTTTGTATGAGTGTGTACATATTTCACAGTTTATTATACCATTCTGTAATCACAGTTTTAATTACAAGCTTAACAATAAATGGTAAAAATAAAAAATTTGGTAACAAATTTACCCATTATTATTTTCTTAAAACGAATGAGCAACTAGGAAGTGTTAACTGATTATACCTTGCAAAATTAACGATGATTTTAGAAAAAATCATGTTATAAATACAAAAGCTTCTTATGAGCAACTTTGTAAGGAAAATGCTTTCATAAACCATCGCATGAAGTTAGTGGACTTAACGCCCTTATCTTTTATTGATTAAAACTGTCAGCTAGTGAATTGCTTTTGCCCTTCTAAGAATTTTTTTTTTGCTCCCCCCATGGCTAATAATGAGCTTTGAGGATCACAGAATACATTCTCATACAGTCCCATGAATGATTTTGTTCTTCGGCTCACGTTTATAGACTCTGTAGTTAGCGCAAACTCGCACTCACATAAAGTTAAATTTAATTAATTAAATAGTTTCAATTATTTTTCAGAAATTTTTAGTTTAATTTCAGATCTTTTCAATAATTTAGTTATGTACATATGCGCTATAGACTTCTTCAGAATGCAATAGGTAAAATATTTCTAAAATGTAGTTACATACTCGTACTTACTTTGCATTTGATGGTAGAATTTGAAATTGAAGAGTAAACATTTACCATAATTGTACGATGCATGATAATGAATGGTCATACATCATCAACTGGTATTGCAATGTCCCCGGATGCCTAAATATAAACGTCTTCCATGTCAAGTTAGTGATTGTTCTGTTTTATGTAGTTCGTGTTGGCCTTCTTCATTCATAAAGTCATTTCGATTACTATATTTTGAATTATTTTTTCTTACGTCATTTGCAGTTTCAGAGAATACATCACCGTTCTTACTACTTTCCTTTACTGTTTTGTGTTACTTCAGCCGTATTTGTTATCTATATTTTCTACTTTCTTTTATTTGACTCCATAATATTTACAAATTAAATTGTAATAGAGTAAAAGCTGATGTGAATTCTTTACCTAAGTTTCCTTGGTAAATATTTTTAATATCGCTACGAGTTGAAGTGGTATCATATTTTTGCAAACTAATTTGAGATCTAGTTAACTTTACGTTAGCATTAAATATTCATTCTTTACTTGAATATCATAATATAATTGGATAAGTACAACTCCATACCCACTTCATGGTATATTTCGTGAAAATATTTCCCAGCATCTGCTTCAGAGTTTGGTTTTTGCAATATAAACAGACACTGCCGTTTGTAGAAACATTTACCGCTATCGTATATACATACATACATACATATGTATGTATGCATCATTGCTAAAGTTCAAAAATTATTCGTAGTTATTAAAATTATTCCAATATTGCGAAAATATTATTATTCTTATTATTATTATTCAGAACACACAGATATAATCTTAACCTATATTCAGAGATATACAAACAGAACCTTGGCGTTCATGACAGATGTAAATTTCACTTATTTTTTTGCGCCATAATATAGAAATTAGTGTTGCCAGATGTGCGAAGAGTGAAGAAAATTTTAAGCGTGTATAAGGATTATTGTTTTTTTTTAGTTTGTGTTCACATTTTTACATTTAATTATTATGTCCGTTTAGCTGTTAGCATTCTTTAAAAGGGCAAAGTAGCTGTATGAGCAATTAACAATCTGAAAATAAAGGTTTCAAACATTACGTTTTCACAATTTCTTTTTAGAAAAGCAAAATACAAATTAATTTTGAGGTTCATATTAAATTTAGTAAGTTGAAATTTTATCAATAAAAGCTCTTAGGGCCATTATTACAACTCAAAGTTAGTTAAAAGTAGGATTTTATCGGACGTATTTGAATGACCTGTGAGAAAAGTGTTTTATCATAAGTTGAAAATAGTTTAATCATTTTGTTGCGAGGACTATTATATATTTTTTGAGAAATTGCTTTTAAATTGATCGATTCCCATCACATACATACATTTATAGCTGGCCTAATTATGCTAAGTTTTAAGCAGTTTTACGCCTATAATAAGGACATATAAAAATAGTTTATTTTCATTCACTTACCGATGTAAATGCCTCCAAATTAAAAGTATATGTCGGATTAATTGATCTTATACATATGGGTAAATCAAAACGATTCATCATTAGCAGTGCTAATCTCCGATTTTCCTTATTCCATTTCATCCAATCAGAACAATACAAATAATAAGAAATCTCTTTACTTTTAACAGTTACTTCATTGGAAAAGTAACACAGTATATATATTTGGGATAACATGCACATTTGGTAAATTGCTATCTTTACAACACTGACATAGTCACCAGGACTGGTAAGCTAAGGAAAAAAACGACTTTATGAATATAATTGAAAGTTCTTGGAATCGTATACTCACAAAAGTCATGGCATAGAAATTCGCCACCAATACCAAAACCGAACAAGCAATTTGCGTTGAAATGGGAAGACTCACCAGATTTTCAACCATCCTGATAACTTTAACTATTTCATCATAGTACTTAATACAATTTTTCAGTTTAAAAGTCATTTTATTGTCATCTATCAAATTATTTTGCTCTGAGCCCAAATCTGCATCCAAATACTCTAAACGATCGCACAATATATCCAATTGATTCTTAACATGCATAAGTAATGAAGAGGATAATGTATCAAATGCCACATTAGTATAACAGGCTACAGCCACAGATATATATTGATAGAAATACATAATTAAATAATGCCAATTCTTATCTATTTTTATAGGATTATAAACAGACAATGGCAGTTCGGTTTTATCCACAAAATATTGAAACAAAAACATTGCCTGAAAAGAACAAGATGCAAGTGTACAGTAATAGTTTCTTACAGTACGACATAGGCTGCGTGATTTTTTGAAAATTTTAATTTCTCTCCTGTTAGCCGGACGAAACATTGGTTCTTTTATGATTTCGATCAGTTCATAGCACAGTTGATTTTTCAATTTTATAGTAGAAAATTTTGAAAGCATTCCCAAGCAGGTGGCAAATATGAAAAATACTTTAATAATTTCATTTATATCAGTGATATTTCCTATAAGTTGTATAATGCAACAAACATTGAAGGATAACACCCAAAATAGAAATATATAATAGAAATAAATAGTATGAAGTATACGATAACGAGGAGTTACGTTGTCCGGCAATCGCCAGAGACCAAGAATACGAAAAATCCATAGCTGATATTTGTAAAAAGTTTCTAAGCTTTCATAATAGCGCTGGGTATCCATGGTGTACGGTAAACGTAATAAAGTTAACTTTTGAGTAAAAATTTAACGTTACTCTGATTTTTATAGGAAAAGCGAATATTCGTTTGAGGTGACCAAGTAAAACGAAACAAATATTATAATTTTTCTTAACTGGAGTTTGGTCAGCAAAAGTTAGATTTACAATTTTTACATGGAGCTCAAAGCTCAATTATTCAAAAAAAATTTTGATAACATATCACTGATTCAAAAATTTCAATTAAAAATCTATTGATCGCTGTTTTTAGGGTTCCGTACACCAAAGGTAAAAAGGTGTCTGTCTGTCAGAGACTGTTTACTCGACAGCCCTAGGAGCTACAGACTTGAAATTTTCACAGAATATGTAAAACTTTGTCCACTACAACAACAACAAATATATGACAGTTAGAAATTAAATGGTGTTCTAAAGCGAGCTACAAAAATTTAGAAATCCTAACGTAATATGTATACAGACAGGCAATTTTATACAGACACTTGAAATTTTCAAAGTTAGTTTATTTTTATGCAGACTACACCAATTAACACTGAAATTAACAAAATCAAAATTAAAAGGTATGCTATTAGTTAATGTAATTTTGACTATGTAATTTTCACTATTTGCTGTATCTTGGCAACCGTTAAATGCAAACTATTGAAAATTTCAAAAGCGCTAAAACTAAAGAATTCGAAATTTTAAAAAATGCTGAAACGAAAAATCGCCAAAAATTAGAAAATCTCTTAAATGCAAATTATTACCAAAAATACAATAAATCGGTGAAATGCAAAAAAAATAACTAAAAGTAAAAAAAAAATCATAAAAACACCAAATAAAACACCAAAACCGAAAAAAGCGTCACAACTAAACTTTAGTCGCTAAAACTGAAAACGCCAAAACTAAAAAAATCACTAAAACTAAAACAAAAATCGCTCTAAGACTAATAAAACACTAACACAAAAACATTTTTTAATGTCTACATCGGGTCCAAAAGGAACACTGACTGTCAGATACCGGGATCGAACCCATTACTTTCGGTTTTGTAGTCAACATGCTTACTACTTCAGCTAACGCCACCACTCGGCTACCGTCACACATTCGAAAAACTATCGAGAGAAGTTCGAAGCTTTAGCGAACATTCGAATTTTTTTAGATTTCCAAAAAAATATCGGACAATTTTGTTTCGAAATTTCTTCGCTTTATTGAGCATTCGTTTTCATCGAATCTCAGGTAAAGTGGGGTAAGATATTCGATTATATAGGCTAACGTTCGTATAGTATTACATACATACATATGTATGTATGTAGTGTCCGTACGGAACCCTTCGTGTGCGAGACAAAGTCGCACTTTACTGAATTTATTTTTAGTTATCAAAAACACTTGAGTTTTTGAGTGACGTCGCTATATCTACTTCATCAGTGTGTATAACAAATTTAAACTATGTACTTAAAAACTACTGGTCACCTTATGGCCAAGTTTCTTTTAAAATATGATAATGAGTCTCCAATTACAACTTATTGCAAAACAAAACAAAAATTAATTTTTATTTTGCCTTGTTAAATAACAAATTTAATTTTATATAAATTTGTTCGTTTTCCTTAGTTTATTATTTAACTGTTAATGCGCTTAAGAAGAGCAAAATAGCTGTACGATAAATTAACAATCTGAAATTAAATTAAATCCATTTAATTTAGTCAATTATATACATACATACATATAGATGGTGTCATATAGAAAGACCCTAACTCGTATTTTTTACGAAATTGAGTTTTTCAGTGATTATAATAAATTTATCACAAATACAACTTGTCACAAAAATTTATTGCAATAGTGTAAAAAATAACGCTTTTACAAGTACTGTTTCTATTATGTTTTCACCTTCTGCTGTAAAGTTACAATTATTTGAGTTAGGGCCTTTCTACTTGTGACCAACGATATGTACATATACATATGTATATACATACGTATGTTAAACTTACCGAAGTAAATGCAGCTAAGTTAAACGAGTAACAACGATTTATAGTCGCAATGCGTATCGGTGTTTCGAAACGCAACATCATAAGCAAAACTAATTTGCGATTAATTTTATTCCAATTATACCAATCCGATTGATAGAGATTAAAAGATATTTCCGAACTTTTTAGCGATAACTCATTGGCAAAATAACATAATATAAATATCTGCGATAGCATACAAGCCTGATAGATAGCAAATTTTATCAAACTTCCCACTTCTCCGGAATCGGAAAGCTAATAAAAGAAAATAAACAATATTAAGAAGTTTTCAAATGAAATATTTCACTCACCAGCGACATGGCATAAAAATTTGCAATCAATACAAATACTGAACAGGCGATTTGTAATGACATCGGATAACTGACCAAATACTCAATATCATGTGATAACTTTAAGATGCGATTATAGTAATGTATACAATCTTTCAACTGCTGCAATGTGAAATTCTGTAAAGAATTTTCGCTTCTACCAACATTTTCCAAACGGTGACCCAACATATCCAATTGCCCCTTGAGATGTATAAAGAAAGTCGAGCACAACGTATCAAATGCCACATTAGCCAAACACAAGACAGACATTGATACGCACACATAGATATACATAAGATTATACTTCCATTTCGTGTTCATATCAAGCGGATTGTAAATACTAACTGGCAGATCATCGCTGGTACTTATGTATTGGCTCATAATGAAGGAACCGCAAGCCGAATAGGATATGTTGCGATAAAACTTGTGCACTCTCGTATTCAGTTCAATACATTTTATAAATATTTTGCGCTCTTCCAGATTTCGAGGCAGATATTTCTCATTGAACATTAATTCGAAAAATTTTTCATATGATTGATTCTTTATTTTAACCGTTAGAATTTTTCCGAGCACACCAATGGCTGTGCCCAACATGAAAAGCACTTTAATGACTTCCTTTACACTGCCGATTTTGGTGATAACTTGTATAATCATGACTACGTCGAATAGCAAAACCCAAAATATTAAAAAATACCAGTAATATATTTTGTAAAGCGCTTGCAAATATTTTGGCGTGCTAGGCGGTAGCTCCCAGAGAGCAAAATACTTCAGCAATGTGTATTGTTTGATATAAGTATGTACGACTGTTTCCCGATAATCTTGCATTGTTACTGCTGAAGTTTAAAAAGTTTGAAGTCTGAAAATGGGATAAGACTGAACGGTCATATTGTTTTATATTTACATACATATGTATGTGACTTGAAGCTAATTAGCGTCATGTTAATTACAACAATCGTGTCGAATCTTTTACACCCTTCATTCCAATAAATATGTTGTTAGAAAATTAATTTTGAAGTTAAAGATTCCTAACGCTCAACCTGGTGTGTGGAAAAGTGGGTGGATTCACGCCCATTAAAATTTATTTTTATGCATCATATACATATTTCTATCCAAAAAATGTTCAATGAAATTTCGCATACATCTTAAGCTCATTTTTGAACAACTGGTTGGGCCACGCCACCGATCTCCTTCTAACCTTCCCAATTCCAGAACCTTTAAAATAAATTATTTTTTCCCATAGAGTAGATCTTTTAAAATTCTAAGATTTTCGCAAGCATAAAATTGCAGCATCAGTTGGATAAAAGTCATCAATATGATCATTACATATTGTGGAAAATTTCAAATGGAATGACAAACGTACACATATTTTCACTTGAGTTGAAGGGTGCATAAACACTAATTAAAAATTAATTGTTCAATTCACATTTGCCTAATATTACTCTCGTTTGTTTTTTCGGTGTTTATATTAAATAGAATTTTAAAAGACCTCTTCATATCAATTGGTATTTGGTTATTGTATTGCGTGACATAAGAAGGTAAACTCAATTGTTAAATAACTAATAAATATAATTAAAAATAATAATTAATTTATTATTAGCTGGAAACTAGTTTTTGGGGTTCTGTACACCAAAGGTGAAAAGCAATCCTATTGTTTTCGCTACCCATGTCCTATCACATTTTCTCGAGAATCATTAGAGCTACGGACCTGAAATTTTCCGCTAGAAAAAATATATAACAGTAAAAAGTTAATGAGTGTTCTAAAGCGAGCAACGAAACATCTTGAAATCCTTATGTAATATACAGACAATTATATATAGACACTTGTAGTTTTCAAAGTTAGTCTATTTTTATACAGACTACACTAATTAGCTCTGACATTTAGAAACGCAAAATTAAAGGGTATCCTATCAGTTAATGTAATTTTGACTATGTAATTTTAACAACTTCTGTATCTTGGCAACCGTAAAAGGCAAACTATTGAAATTTTCAAAAACCCTAAAACTAAAAAATTCCAAAGTTAAAAGAGATCGTCACAACGAGAAAAACCGCCAAGGACCAGAAAAAAAATCGTCAATATGAAAAAAGCGCAAAAACTAAAAAAATCGCTAAGCTCAAATAAATCGTAAAAAAAATCAATCCCTAAAACGAAAAACGCGCCTTTTGCTTTCAAGAGTTGAGTAAACAAGATACATGTATGAAATTTTTACACAATATGAAGAACGATATGAGGATTGATTCTGTATCACTAACTCAAAAATTCCATTTTTTGACTTATGACGTTCTTTGAGTAAATGAGCGATATGTAGTGACCGTATGTAACTCTTCGTGTGCTAGTCAAATTCGCATTTTACTGGGTTTCTACTCTGCAATTCGAATCAAAAGCAAATGCTTTCGAATTCTAATGTTAATAACATACAAATTCGAATGCATTTTCTTTCGTTTCGAAATACAAAGTAGACCCCCTGCTTTTTTACATTACAATCCTTTTCTCAAAAAACAGTCTCGATAAGCCCAACTTTTATAATTTTAGTAAATTTAAAACGCCTTTATCTCTGAATTTAACACAAGTATTTTCAGTTTCACAAAAGAGCTCATCCCAAAAAGTTTTTTGCATGCCAGTGCTAAAGCTTAAATTAGACGTTCCATAGCCATAATGCCATAGCCACAGGCAAACCAAAATTCAATTAGTTTCTATGGTAATGGCTATGGCGTTATGGAGAGTCACCTATAATCAAATACAGTGTTGCCCATAAGTTTGGTTCGAATGGCTGTTTTCTATGCTTATGATTATGGCACGTCTGATTTAAGCTTAATACTTCTTATTTATTTTTCTCTCTACTCATCGTGCATGATTATGAAAATTTGTATGAGTAGAAAATAAATGTGTTTATTTATACTGAATTTACAATGAATAGATCGATCAGAGAAGACTATTCAGATGAAAGCGAAGTTATAGATTTTTCAGACGAAGAAACTTCAGAGAATATACAAAATGAAAAAACACAAAATGTTAAAGTAGGTGATACCATTAATGCACTTAATATTTGTATGGAATGGACACACAGCAAAAAATATTCCTTATGAAAAATAAGTTTGCGATTCAAGAAATTAAAGAGGCGTCAATATCACAAAAAAAAAAATAATAAATCAAATTTCCACATTCTTTTCCTTAAACTGGTGTTTATAAAAAAAATAACATGAGTAGAATTGTAATATATAGGCAAGTGCAAAATATTAATGATGAAGAAGATGAGGAAATCATCCCGCATCTCCTCTGCTTCTGCCCCACTCTTGAGAATCAACGTCTGCGCTTCCTTGGGAGATTATCCTTCAGTAGCAAATCCGAGTTATGGGAAATAGGACTCAAAAATCTGAGTAAGGGGCAGCGGCTGGTATGGCCGTTGGCATTTGACCCCCTTCTATGGCGTGTGTAGACACACAACCCTTTCCCAACCCACTCTCTTCTCTTCTGTAGTAACTATTCATCTATATCTTTATATGTATTTCTTCTTTGTTCTCGCTTTCTGAACTACTTCCAACTTACACGTAGCAGAAAGGGATAAAGTGAGCTGGACCCTTAGCTTTCATTTCACGTATAAAATATTATTTTATAACTTTTTCAATCACATGTATACATTTTTTTATGTTTAACTATTAAAAATAAAATATTTTATGTTAATTATAGCTTGGTTTATATGAAGTTTTTAGTGGTCGATTATTGCAACTTTTCGGTAAAAACAACAAACTCGATTTCCTTTCGGTTGCGCGAATTGAAGTCGCACTGTATATATGTATGTATGTATGTATAAATAGCCTTATTTATAAAATGTATTAAAGCTTTATAAATGAGACCGAAAATATATAGCATTAATTAAATAAATAAACAAATATTTAAGAAAAAGTATAATAAATTGCATATATCGATGGTCACAAGTAGAAAAGCCCTAACTTGTATTTTCAGTGATTCCAACTCATTTCACATAAATACACCTCGTCACAACAGTTTATTGCAATAGTGTAAAAATAACGCTTTTACAAACAGTTGTACAAATGTTGTTACAATTATTTGAGTTAGGGCATTTCTACTAGTGACCAACGATATGTATATACATACGTACCTCATTATATGAAATGAAAAATATTTTGAAAACAAACATCTGACAAGAACATTTCGCAGACCATTCATTCGTTCTCTTTATTACTTTACAAAATACATTAAAAAAAAAACTTTAAACGTTTATCAGGAATAATTTTTGTAAATTGTTGTTTTTGCTGTTAAGCATTTAAGATGTTAGATGGCTTTTAAAAGAACATTTCATCAGCTTTTGTCTTTAGCTTTTCAAATATGTACGTACGTACATATGTCGGTTGGTCTGTCTGTTTGATTTTTTTACTATTCTATTCTATTTACTATTTTCTAAGACTTAAAATAATTTACAAAAATCATTATTAATTAATATAAGAAAAATTTGCAGCATAAATAAAACTAAAAATAAAAAGTTGTATGTTATTAAAATTAATTCGATTAATATAAATAACACAAAGAAAAATCTCAAAATTATAAGTGGTCCCTTTTGTTGAAAAGTTTAATATTTTAAGAGTCTTAAGGCTAATTTTTTGATATCATATTCTCTAACTCCTTAAACGAAATACAAGTCTAAGGTGTAAAAAATAATTCATAATATTTGTATAATTTGATAATGTATAGTTATTAAACTTAAGGAATTTTTATAAAAATATTATAAAATTTTTTATAAGCTTCCGGCTTTTAAGAAATTTATTATTAAAAATTATTATTATATTGTATATGTATGTAATATATTATTCAACAGTGCTAAAAATATTAAACATAAAATCTATTATATTATTTACATAATTGTGAGGAAAAGGTGTAGGTATGTAAAAAAAAAACTTTTAAGCAACATAAAAAGTGTTAAGTGTGCTACAACTTTGCCTTTCCACAAAAAGGAATTTTTCCATATAAAATCAATAATCAATTAATAAGAGCTGACATCTTTAAATGCATGATGCGCTGTTGATGTTGTTGTTGTTGTTGTTAAAATAGCTCTGTTACCGTTGAAATATCACAAAAAGAGATATTGAAAGCAAAGTTGCATACTCTATTTAAAAAACTCAAGTTGTTTTAAAGGTGCATGCATATACATACATACATACATATCGTTACCTTTGCATTACATACATACATATATTTTCAAATCGAAATTTTTTGCATATTTCTATAGATTAGAATCTCAACTCGATTTGAATAAAAATGTGTTATCTAATGTGTTAAAGCGTTGCTATATTAAGGTAACGATACGTAAATACATTTCCGAAAAAATAACAAAAAAAAAACTGCACAATTTTCTTATTAAAAATAAATTTTTTCAACAAATAATTTCATTAAATGACATCGAAATGCACGGTTAAAATAAAAAACAAACATAAATAAAATATGATCAAAATTATGTAAATGCAATATTACTGCATTTGTACCAATAGTATATCTAAGTTTTTGTAACTACTTGACTAATTTTCATTTTTATTAATTAATTTCATAATTACTTTTCCACTTTGTACTTCTAGGCCATATAAACTACCATCACGCATTTCATTGTTTAATACCTCGTCGGTAATGGCCACATGTATGCCACCTGGACCGGTAACATATATTAAACTTTTGCTATTCACTTCACTGAAAATATTCGAGCCGCTGCCGGAATATTTGGAATGCATGCCCCAACTATGAAACGGTGAGGAATTGTCTATCATGGTGTTGTTGTTGTTCTTACCACTGCCAATTGCAGAGGCGCTGCCATTCTGTGTGGAGCTTTTGGCAACTATTTCATAAAAACCGGGAAGCTTAAATATTTTTTGTAATAGTTCTTTAGATGTATTAGAGATAAGATATATGGCATTATAATTAGCGCCATCTAAACTAACGTAGAGTGTTAGACGTGGCGTTATGGCTCTGGAAAAATATTCAAATTTATACGTTAGTTTATGTCTTTTTTTTCAATACAATAAAAAGTTTGAAAGCACTTACTTGGCTCTTAAAATATTAAACATTCGTATGCCATCGGCAAGACCACAGATTTGTATTAAATCTTCTTTTGACATTCTAAGGGAAAAAAAGAAAGAATAAAAATAAGATAACGGTATGTGACTTTAATATATGTAGAAAGGCTTTAACTCTTTTTTTAAATTGAGTTTTTCGTACATTTCGATAAAAAGAACATCTAAAGTATTGAAAAATGCAAAAATCTCGATTTCAAAAAAATAATGACTTAAACCCTTCCTATATTAAGGTAACGATATGTACATATGTATGTTTAGTTTAATATTTTTTTCAGTTTATTCCGGCCAGACGAATATTTCCCCTAGTCGTGATTGGCGTATTTCGAATTCGACTACGACGTTTTTGTAATAGATTAAAAACACCCCAACATTTTTTCTTTAATCTAGGACCAAAATGTCGTAGTCTAAGTCGGAATACTCTAACCGCGATAAGGCCCATCACGCCTACAACAAAATGATTTCATAAGGAAAGCGGGTAGTGGCAGAGGTTTTTATACATTTTTGTTTTAATTATAATTTACTTTTACTTTATACGAGCGAGTATTATTTTATTTTGATTTATTTTATGAAATAATGAAATTTCTTTTTAGGGAGTTTTTAATTTTATATTAAATATCCTGGCCCTTATTATGAGTTGCATTCGATTTTCGATCTTCGCTGGCTATCGAGCATTGAAAATCGAATGTTCTTTTTACTTAATTTCATTTTATTTCATTTCATTATATTTAATTTTATCTGATTTTATTTTATTTTATTTTATTTTATTTCATTTTATTATATTTGATCTTATCTTATTTTATTTCATTTCAATTTATTTTATTCTATTTATTTTACTTCATTTCATTTCACTTCATTTTATTTTATTTTCTTATATTTCATTTCATTTTACTTTATTTTGTTTTATTTCCTTTTGTTGTATTTGATTTTCTTATATTTGATGTTATCTTATTTTATTTTATTCATTTTATTATATTTGATCTTATCTTATTTTATTTCATTTCGATTTATTTTATTTTATTTTATTCATTTTACTTCATTTCATTTCACTTTATTTTATTTTATTTTCTTATATTTCATTTCATTTTACTTTATTTTGTTTTATTTCCTTTTGTTATATTTGATTTTCTTATATTTGAAGTTATCTTATTTTATTTTATTTTATGTTGATTTATTTTTTTTAATATTATTTCACTTTATTTTATTTCATTTTATCTTATTTTATTTAAATTTATTTCATTTTGGCTTATTTTATTTTATTTTATTTTATTTTATTTCATATCATTCCATTCCATTTTTTATTTTGTTTTGCATTATTTTCTTTTGTTTTGTATTATATTATTTTATTCCACTTTGTTTTATTTCATTTCGATTTATTTTATTTATTTTATTCTGCTGCATTTTATTTTATTTAATTTTTTAAAACTTTTTCTTATATATGATTTTATCTAATTTTATTTTATTGTTATTTATTTTATTTTTTTATTTCATTTAATTTTGTTTTATTTTATTTTGTTTAATTTTATTCCGTTCCATTTCATTTCTTTTTAACCCCCGACTAAAAAAAGGGGTGTTATAAGTTTATAGTGTGTGTCTGTGTATCTGTGTGTCTGTCTGTGTCCACGTACAGGCCAAACGGCTGGAGCGATTTTCATTTAGTTTTTTTTCTGTTTGAAAGATGACTTGATCGAGAGGGTTCTTAGCTATGTTTGAAAAAAATCTGTCCAGCCGTTTAGAAGATATAACATCTTTTCTGAAAAAAGTCGGGGGTTTTTAAAATTTTTAATTTTTGTTATTATTTTTTTATATCATTTTATTTTATTTTGTATTATTTTATTTTATTTTTTATTTCATTTATTTTATTTCATTTAATTTAATTTTATTTTATTTCATTTTATTCCGTTCCATTTCATTTTTTAAATTTTGTTTTATATTATTTTATTTTTTTATTATTTTTTATTTTTTATTTTAGGATGGCGCTTATTAAATGATATTAATTAAGTATGGTGGTTTTACATGAATTGTAGAATTTATTATTTTTATTCTTTCATTAAAACATCCCTTTCTATAGAGGTTAAAAACATGAAAATTACCTCATAATATCGGCTCCAGAAAAATGGGAAAATGTTGATAAATAAGATGTTAAACGATGAAATGTCAACCACTGAGTTACTTGCGTTGGTGTGGAATCCGGCATTATTGTAATTGAACTCTAAAAAGTACATAAAAATTAAATGTGTTTAACGGAGAACAGCATACGATATATTATACTGTGCCACAGCAAAAATAAAATAGAAAACAATAAAAAATTTTAACTTACTGAATAAATACGAAAATTTATTTTGTAGCACAGTGTAGTCAATTCAATTAATTCAAATACTCACATATTCATCAACATCATTCACCATTGATGGCGTGTTAACCATATTATTTGGATCCATTATTTTAAGACTTGTTGAATTTGTTGAGGAGACACTATTTATAGCTATAGGACTAGTATTGGCATTTGGTGAGGCACTAGTGAATGGTAAAATACCATCATATTTTGGCATATGTACAGGAGAATTTGGCCAAATTTTCATACTAAATCAAAAAGTAAAATAATGTAAAAAAATTACAAAACCCATTGACCATATGATTACAAAAAAAGTTGTTTTACAGTTACTAGTTTTTTACATGTATGCACTTCTTTTAATAAAAAGGACATTGTCATTTCTGTTCCGGCTAGTTTTTACTTCATAACTTTTTTATTTGTTATTTGTTAATAATTCTTAAGCACGTGTGTATGTATAGTACATTCATATAGAAGATGTCTGCATTAAACTGATACGAAATTTAGTTTAGTTTGTTAAAAAATACACTTTTATATCACACAAACATAAATAAACAATCTCTTAGTCTCTTTCTATCTCTCTTTCACTCTCCATTTCATTATTGGTTGCTGCTGCACTTTTATGCATGTGTACGTATATGTATGTATGTATGCATGTGGATATGTGACAACACAAACAACATTGCAAATTAAATAAATAAATAAAAGTGCATAACTTGTAACTTTTTATAAAACCGGTTGATCATGCATGCACTCATACACATAAACAAATGCGTGTGTAATTGATGAATAAAACAGAGAAACAATTTTGTTGTTCAAAGTAATGCCAGACTGAGCAAATATTTCACGAAATGACTGCAACAGCAAAATGCATATTTTATCATTATTTACATATATGTACAACTTTGGATTGCTACAACAACAAATATATGACAATTAAAAATTAAAAGGTGTTCTAAAATACAGACAATTATATATAGACATTTGTAATTTTCAAAGTTAGTGTGGTTTTATGCTGACTACACCAATTAACACTGAAATTAAAAAAAAAAAATTAAAGGGTTTCTATCAGTTAATGTAATTTTGAGAACTTTCTGTATCTTGGAAACAGTAAGAGGCAAACTCTTGAAATTTTCAAAAACGCTAAATATAAAAAATTCCAAATCTAAAAAAAATCCCCACATGTACAAAAACGCCAAAACATATAAAAAAACGCCAACACGAAAAAGCACCAAAACTAAAAAAATCTCGAACAAAAAAAATCGCAAAAATCCGAAAAAAAAATCGCCGAAAACGCTAAAACTAAAAAACGCATAACCCGAAAAAATAAAAACAAAAATAAATAAGCGCCAAACCTAAGAAAAATAGCAAAAACTAAATAAAATCGCTAAGACTAAAATAGATCCCAAAAAACCCAAAAAACGCCAAAAACGAAATAAACCGCCAAACCTAAAAACAACCGAAAAAACTCCCAAAAACTAAAATAACGAAGGGAAAGCGCTCAAGCTAAAAACCGAAAAAAAAGTTTACTTAAAAACTATACTTGAAATTTTTAAATAATTTCTACATCAGGTAAGATATTCGATTATATGTATATGCTCAGGTTCGTATAGTATTACATATGTAGTGTCCGTACGAAATCCTTCGTGTGCGAGTCAAAGGCGGACTTGCCTGTATTGTGCAGTATAGTCAATCCAAAATAAGCAACTTACTGTTTGCCGTGGTATGAAATGTTTTACGCGTGAGTATTAAACTCCTTTATAAAAGCTAAGGGCCTGACGCACGATATCGACAACGTTCGACTTGTCGCACAGTTGCAGTTTTATTGTGCTAGTTTAGAAAAAGGAAATAATTTATTTTTTATTCCACAAAACAATCTAACAATTGAATACAAGCTAAACAGTGTCGATTAGATGATACATAGAGACATATGAATTATTTCAATTACATACTCTAAATTAAGTACGAGAGCTGCTGTGTCTATCTACAAAAAAATATTTATTTACAAAGAGTAATTTAGTCATAGTTATAAACTCTAGAAGCGGAAGAAGACAACATTTGATTGAATGATAACATTATGGTGAACAAAAATATTAGGCAAATTAATGCAATTTTAAGATATTCGTAATTTATATCGATATACGAGTACATATCAAAACGTATTAATACCACAAGCTATTTGATATGGAATTTGAAGGACGGATACAGTCAGCTGACGATCAGCTGTGCTGATAAGGCCACATTGTACTGAATTCGCATTGATATATGTATATGTGCCCTTAATTATGAAAGTGGTCTTCTAAGTCATATATTTCTTTTTCCGAGGAATTTATTAAATTACATTTGAACAAATCAAAATATATTTTTATACAAGTATTATGCAACATTTTAATTTAGAGTTGTAGTAGTCTCGATTAATATAAATTTATTTAATATTTATTACATATGTATTGAAGTTTTTTAAGATTTATTTAAAATTTCGAAGCAAAAATGCATATAACTTGGAACACTTTCATATTTAAGGGCACATACATATGTATGTATCTATTATATAATACGCATCAAAATTATGCCTTTTTGAATCTTTATTTCTGAAAAATTTCATTTTAAATGACACCCCTTTTCCACACGGAAATTTTACTTTGCAAAGTCTTAATTCAGGCGGGAGAAAGACAGAAAGAGACTGTACTGCTATTTCTGACTTTCACACAGCTGAATTAAGACTTTGCAAACTAAACTTTGCGTGTGGAAAAGGGGTATGACTATCGGGATTTTGTCACTAAATGAGTGATCAATCTAACTTGACACGTCATTGAATTTGTTATTTTTTTTTTCTTTGTGGAAATGTTCTATACATGTACATATGTTTATTTCAGTAAGAACTTTTACATACAAATATGTATGTATGTAAATAAAAAAATTCTATTAATTAATTAAACATTTTGTTATATGAATACTATGCAACTTAATTTAAGAATAATTATTGAAATTATAAAGTAACTTTATTACGCTATACTATTTAAATTTATTGAACAAAAAGTCATGTAACACGTGTACAAACTTAATTGACTTTATAAATTCAAATAAATAAAAAAACATTTGTTTGTTTAGGTAAGCAATATGTAAACATCGTTACCTTAAACGCAAAACGCCATATCTAACAAAAAAAAATGTTAAATTATTGGAAAAATTCAAAATTAAACACCTAATTATTTCCCATTGTGACATGTCTTTTTCCTCCTTCTGTAAAATTGTGAAAATGTTAGTTGGGGTGCTTAGCGTTTCAGGTAATACTACATATACATACATATGTATATATAGATATGTATGTATATGTACATACTTACGTATGTAGATGTGTCCTTTAGCTTGCATGCTTAATCTAATTTATCAAACTTGGAAAAGGGAAAGATTTTTCATTCTACACAATAAGAATGAGAAGCGTCAGATGGCGCTGCAGTCGGCATCTAGGTAATTTATCTATACTGCAACTAAACGGCTGGATCGATTTGAATGAATTTTTGTGTATGCATTCAAGTGGGGGCGTAAGACAACGTTTGCCGCGCTCAGCTAGTATTTTATTTAAAATTTCTGCTTGTTTTTATTTTTTGGTTAGGCATTGTCTATTATAGCATTGCACAGATACATCTGTTTGCACTAGTTTTGCCTGTTTTTTGGTTCTGGTATGAACAAATATGTTATTTATCGTTTTCTGTTACTAGTTGTAAATGTTGATTTTTAAGCAATTATTGTATGGTTGAGCAATGAGCAAATGAAAACAACACATTTATTTTTTTGTTATAAAAAAGATACATAAAACTGCTTTTACCATAAGTGCCTTATGATGTGTTGAGAAAAAATGTAATTGGCTGATGAATGAATGAATGAAAGCAAAATTGCACATACATATGTAAGTAAATGATACATGTACATGAAACACATGCATTTGTAGTTAATTACTCTCAGAGTAAAATTGTCTCTTTCTCTCTCTATACTTTGGCTGCGCCACAAAATAACATAACGAACGTCCGCACATACATCTGCACATCATGTATTTGTTTCAATAGTGGTTTTTTCATATATTTGTATTACAATATGTATTTTTGAGCAAAAACAGATCAAACAGTTGCTCAGCAGCAATACAATAAGCAATTGTTATTTGTTTTCAAATGTAGTTATTTTAATTTGGAAAAGCACGCACACACAATAACTCTTATACTAGTTCTGTGGCTCACGCTGCAATTATATGGTACATACCATGGTATATTTGTTTTGGCTAAACAAACGAGTATACAAATGCAACCCTTTATTGTCTATATGAATTTCATTACCGCTTATGGAACTCATCGGTAGACTTCAAAATCGAATAAAGATGCTTGTTTTGTAAAGATGTTTACTCGAGGCTTTCAAACTTAAATTCAAAATCTTTTGGGTTGAAATCTACTGATGAGTTCCAAAATCCGGAATGAAATGCATACAGACAATGCTTAACCAAAAAAAAAAACAAGCAGGTTTCCAAAAAATATATTTCCAAATAAATTCAACAATTTAATCTAATTAGCTATTAGTGGGTGCCCCTGTGGCTGAGTGGTAGCAATGCTATTCTCTCAGTCCAGAGGTAGTGGGTTCGATTCCCGCCTCATAGACCCTGGGTGTTTTCTGCATATAAACTTATCGCTTCACGAAATGTGTTTGTTAAAAAAACAACCTCTAGTAATACAAATTTGCTTAAAATCTATTGATCGGTTTGGGAGACATCCTTGCTGAAAAACTGAAAAATATATACATATTTTTTTTAATTGTGTTAATGTTTTATGACCATTTTCGTTTGCTTATATTATTTATATTATTGTTTCTTACATAGTTTTCTTAATTTTTGAGATGCAAATAAAACCAATTTATTTCATCGTTATTATCAAAAAATACAAACATGCTTCAACTTTGTTATTTGTTGTTGAGCTTCTCATTTGTTTAAATGATAGTTTATAATATAATAACTCTAGTTGTTCTAAGAAACTTTGGGTAAAGGTTCCCTGATTATCTGCATTAGCAACAGTGAAATGCGCATAGTATCCAGTTAAAACTACTCAATAATCAATTTCAATGTATTTTTAATAAAAAAAAATATTTTACTCAATAAGTAAAATATTAATTTGGGATTATTAATGCGTTTAAAAAATTTTAAACTTAAGACCAATTTATTTCATCATTATTCTCAAAATTTCATCAGCTTTTTTACGACATCTTGAGGAGAATTTTTATTTTATTATTACAACCCAGCAAAAAATTTCAAAAAAGATAATCGAGTTTGGAATTAAGGCCAGAATTAGTTTTTACTTTCTGTTCTGTTACGAATCAGCTGACTCTTTTTTGTTCATAGAAATCTAATACAAGTCGTTAGTTTTTCTGTTTCGTTCTGTTCTGTTTCGGTTCAACCTGTGAAAATCAAAAAATTGTTAAGTAATTGTAAGTGACAGCATAAATTAAATAAAAATATTTTGAAACAAATTGTGATTGTGATTTTAGAATTAAAAGATAACAATTTTTGAAAGAAAATCATAAATTTATATTGAAACTTAACGATGGATATGGCAAAACTCATCGCTTTAGTGGAAAACTGCGACCCTTCTGGTCCGAAACAGCTGATAAGTTACTACAGAAAAAGTAAGTACTCAAATTTAGAAGCAGAACGGCACAGCACAGAACAGCAACAGAAAGTAAAGACTAATGAAGCCTTAAGCATTTTTGCTAAAAGCACTTCCCTACTGGATTACCAACTTAATGATTTTAACAAGGCGTGAGACTAAAATAATCGATTCTTGAGAAGTACTTACTTTTTTGTATTTGACAACTTGTTCACGTAATCTATTTAATATTAAAAAATCATTCTCTTCATTTAGCAACTTCTACTTAATTTTTTTTAAATTTTAGGTAATGTGATTTGTAAGCGAGTAATGAAGTTTGGCAATCAGAAAAGTAAGTCATTATATGACAAGTATTTCTAAAGGTAATGTGTAATTTTTTGCTGGGAAGTATTTATTATTTTTAGTAACATGTTTGTAATATTAATATTATGCTTGACTTACGATCTTTAGTTTATATTATTAAATAAATTATAAAATTATACAACAGCGAAATAAAAAAATATATCAAAACACAAAAGAAGAAAAAGACAACACCAAACTACAGTATTCCATTGCAATAACCTGACAAGTGAAGTTCTGTGATATAAGTTTTTAAATTTTTCTGTGATATTTTCCATTATTTATTATTATTTAAATTACACAATTAATTGCTCGTACTGTCAAATTTTTATAAAATATTTAATAATGTAAACTCAAGATCGTAAGTCAAGCATAAAATTAATATTACAAACATGTTACTAAAAATAATAAGTACTAATTGTAATTTGTTGCCAGCATTTAAATATAATAAATTCAGTAAAGTGCGACTATGACTCGCGCACATAGGGTTCCGTACGAACACTAGATATGTAATTTAATACAAACTTCATCCTATATAATATATAGTTTTGGCATTTTTTTCGTTTTTGGGGTCTTTTCGGTTTTTTTGTTTTGTCGTTTTTTGCGTTTTTTTCGGTTTTGGCGATTTTTTTAAGTTTTGGCTCTTTTTTAGTTTAGACACTTTATTTTCTTGTTTTGGCGATTTTTTCGGTTTTTTGGCGTTTTTTCATTTTGGCGTTTCTTTTTTATTTTTGGCGATTTATTTTAATTTTTGCGATTTTTTGTTTATTTAAATTTTTTTTTAGTTTTGGCGACATTTTCGCGTTTTGGCGATTTTTTTAAATTTTTTGCGTTTTTTTTTTCATTTTGGCGTTTTTTTTTTTTCATTTTGGCGATTTTTTAGAATTTGGCGATTTATTTTAGTGTTAGATTTTTTTTAATTTTGGCGATTTTTTTCGTTTTGGCGATTTTTTTTTAATTTTTGGCGATTTTTTTTGGTTTGGCGATTTTATAATTTTCGGTTTTTTTAGTTTTACCGTTTTTGAAAATTTCAAGTGTTTGCCTCTTACGGTTTCCAAGATATAGCAAATTGTCAAAATTACATAGTCAAAATTGCATTAACTGATGGACCACCCTTTAATTTAAATTTTTTAAATTTTAGTGTTAATTGTTGTAGTCTGTATAAAAATACACTAATTTTACAAATTTCAAGTTTCAATATACATATGTTCATACAATTGTATGTATATTACATGGGATTTTAACATATTTCATTGCTCGTTTTGGAACACCCTTTAATTTTTAATTCTCATGTATTTGTTGTTGTAGCGGCCAAGGTTCTACATACTGTGTCCAAATTTCAGGTCCGTAGCTCTTACGGTTCCTGAGAAAATACCGTGTGACGGACAGACGGACAGCGTAGCGAAAACAATAGGGTTCCTTTTCACCTTTGGTGTACGGAACCCTAAAAATAAAACTTCTCCTGAAGACTTAGGAAAAAAAGCTGGTTTTGGTTTTATTAGCATCTCAAAAATTAAGAGAACTGACCAACCATAGCCTATGTGAGATAAATAAAATATATACATATATTTTTTTATCTATTTTAAAAATCCTTGTCCAAGCAATTTGCAAGATTTATATTTACTTTTATTATATTGAAAATTTGCATTGAGTGCCGCGATTTTAATGTAAATTAATTAAACGGTTGGAAAAATTTATGTTATAAACAAATTTGAATTAAATCGGTTATGTGTTTAAAGAAATGTCGTTGTAAAAAACTTAAAAAACTGTATCGAATTTTGCAATCTATTGATCGCAATGGGTTAAACAGTTCGAGAGATATTGTGGAAAATTTTCTCAAGAAAAATAAATTTTTTTTATTGCTACTCCAAAAGTCCTTGGCGAGATTATTTTTCATTGTTTTAGTTTCAAGTCTTGCTTCCATTTACGCTCCCTTTCGCGATAGAATCAATTTAGGAGTATCGCATTTTATTTTGCATATCAAAAATTCAAACAATTGTCTAGTAAAATCTTCTATTGAAAGAATATTTTTTATACCTTCATGAAGTTCTAAGTAAATTGAATACTTTGAATTCGCTTTCTTTAAAACTAGTTACCTTTTTTGAGTTATGACATAAATTAAATGAAAGATATGTACGAATAGGTAATAATAATAAATTTTATAAAAGCCCAATATTTACTTACTATTCCGGGCTAAAGCAACCATTGGAATTTTGACTATTAGTTGTCGCTATCACATCCAGTGGTATATCTGTCATAATTGTACACTCGTAGCTGGGTTGAAATTTGTCTTGTTCCGATTGTGGACGTTTTTGAATTTTTTCTCTGTCTTGTTTGTGTTTGCGATCAGCGCCTTTTAATTTGAAAACCTTAAAACAAAAACAAAAAGTAATTAACAGACTAATTAACATTTTCTTAATTTATAAGAAATACTTTAAGGCCATATCGTGCCATAACTGCCAAAAAAAAAACCTTAGGCGACATAATTTTTGAACTTAATCTTCTGACGAAAATCGATTACTTGCGATTATAAATAATCGACTATCGGCAAAAAAATATGTTCGAAAATAATGTCGCTTAGGATTTTGCTTGCTAGACAAAGTTTATTAACATATAAAATGTGCACTTTTTTTAGAAAAGAAAAGGCCATTATAATTAATTTGAGTATATTTTAAATAATAAAATAAATTAAAGATTAAATGACTTAAGCCGAGATCCCACTATCGGCACAATGTACCGATTTTCGTCGGCTCACTGAAATAAAGTGATAAGTAATAAGCTAAATTGGCCTTATTTCTCAACTAATTGAAATATAAAGACATAATTACATCACACTGCGTTGGAAATAAAGCCATATATACTTATTCCAGAATTAATTGAGAAATAAGACCGTTTTGGTTTATTACTTAGGACTTAATTGCAGTGAGCCCACGAAAATCGGTACATTGTGCCGATAGTGAGATTTCGGCTTTATTTATAAAAAATAATTTAGGTTTACTAAGGGCAACTTTTTGAGTTCAAGATTAGATATTAAATTAACCTTAATCTTCATTTGTGACTTTTGGGTAGTCGATTGTATGGTTTTACTTGCTAGTTTAAGCGGTGGTTTAATCTTACATTAATATTGACAACATACACTTGTGAAATATACATATGTATAACGTTTTGTAAAAATTATATGATAAAACAATTTAAAAATACATAAAAAATATATACATTTTATATAATTAATCTATTTACTTTAACACGTTCAATATTTTACTCGCAAATAATAAAATATGGCAGCTTCTTCATCCTCCAATAAAAAATCAAAGTGTGTTGATAACATGCATGACTTTAATTTTGTACAGAAAAATTTTGCCACTATTTTGCTCCTCAGTATGGTAATACTATGCATAAAAAGAAGTTTAAACAGCACTCAAAACATCAAACTCAATTAATGTGAGTTTAAGTTAATTTTCGGATTAGCTAATTGGAAAAATGAACTAATCTTAATCTCGAACTCAAAAAGTCGCCCTGAAGGTTTAACAAATAAATTTTCATTAAAAATTTGCTGCGCATTTTTAATTTCAAGATACCGAATAAGCACAAATAAGAATGATGGATTGCTTTAAAATATTTACCTTGATTTGACAAGCCGCTGCATGTATGGGTTGCTTAGTGACTGCTGCAAAACCCACCATTGAATTATTGGATGTCAACTGTGGCGGTGAAGCTGTTAGAGGTGACTTGGTGCCAGTTGATACCGCATTATTGTTATTACTGTTGACACTGTTCGAACTCTCAATATACGTTTCAATTTGTAATCTAAATGGAACACCCTTTTCGCCACCATGTTTTTTAGGTGTAAATTCCGTTGATATGCAATTGACTTTAATATAAACTCCCACCTCTTTCATGGGATCCCATAGTAGTTCTACGGTATTTAAATAATTCGGATTTAGTGGCTGCGAAACGTTACACAGACCATAAGATAAGGGCAAATCAACTTCGATTATACGCTCACCGGGACGCGAAGCTTGCCATTGTTGCATTTGTTCACGTTCCATATATTGTAGACGACGCTCGTGGAAGCATATTTTGATTACGCTCTGTAAACAGCCAAATAAAAATTAAATAAATAAATAAAATTACATAGTTTGAGACAAACAAAACAATTTAATTTAACGACCTCTTTAATCAATAGAATGACAAATAAATTGCAAAATGTACAATATTTATGTATAGATGTTCTCACACGTATACACACTTGTGCATGTACATATGTATGTATGTATGTATAGGGTGTTTTTTTGAGGGGTATAGAACTTCGAATTGAAATAAAACACAAGAAAATCGTTTTATTGTCCATAAATTTGGCTTTATTGAAAGGATAATTTTATGCCATTTATGTTTAAATATGATTTCGGGCATGTGGCCGCCGCGGCTGGCTCGAATAAAGCCAATTCTACAGGTCCAATTTTCAACCACTTTTTCGAGCATATGGGGCCGTATGTTGGCAATAACGCCACGAATGTTGGCTTCCAAGTCCCCTAACGTTTCTGGTTTGTTGGCGTAGACGAGCGACTTCACATATCCCCAAAGAAAATAATCCAATGGTGTCAAATCACACGATCTTGGTGGCCAATTGACAGGTCCATTCCGCGAAATTATGCGCTCATCGAATGTTTCCTTCAATAAATCGATTGTGACGTGCGCTGTGTGGCATGTAGCGCCGTCTTGTTGGAACCACAACTCATCCACATTCATGCCATCCAATTCGGGAACAAAATAGTCGGTTAGTCGGCTCCAATTGCTGTGCACGGTGGCGAATCGATTCATTCGGGTCCTCTTCAACATTTTGCTCTACAGCGGCAATTGTTTCTTCGGTGCGCACTGTTCGACGTCTCTGCGGATGCGTATTATCACATAGAGTAAACGTAGTGCGAAAACGATCCATGGTTAACCGAATTAATTGCTCTGATGGACGATTATGTCGACCATAAAATGGACGGAGCTTGCGGTAAACTTCGCGAACTGAACCATTATTTTCGAAATAAATTTGCACGATTTGCAAGCGTTGTTCTTTTGTCAACCTGTTCATGATGAAATGGCAAACCAAACTAAATATTAATCACTTGACAGCTGACAAAATGGCCGCCAGTTAAAAAAGTGATGCCAACTTAAAGTTCTATACCTCAATAAAAAACACCCTTTATATGTATTGAACTCATGATTCATAACAGATTTAAAGAGATACAGTCGTAACGATTTTCTTATATTTGAATGACAAAAAAAAATTTGTGGATGATATTCATCATATGACCAACAAACGAGCGAGCATCTTATCCAGCATACAATTGCTTTGCAAATTTGTATTATTTTCTTTATTATATGAGTGTACATTAAGTTAAGCAATTGTTTCCAATTAAAATCAATTTAAAACAATTGTAGAAAACTTTTAATGGACCACTAATAAATATACATACGAGTACATACTTGAAAAGAAGACGATCATAATTTGCAATAAAAAGAAAAAATTCTTATGTGCTTATTTGAAACATTTAGCGCCAATTTCGCATAAAAATTCTTGCATACCTTTAAAATTTTATCCCTATACAGTGATAAGTCACCGATTTTCTTCAATTTTATTTCATAACTTTGTCCCTGATTTAAATAGGTGAGTGTGTCTTCATTGTTTTTAGTTGCAATTGATGTGGCTGCAGCTAAAATATATTGAAATCTGAAAAAAATTTATGTTATATTTTATATTTGGATATTGGGAAATGTACTAATAGCTGTCTGCTTACTTGTAATCATCTGAGTTGGAAGTTGTTGCACTTGCGGCAGTTGCATCACGTCCTGCTGGTATTTGTTCAATTTTACTTGCATCAACTACAGTCAAAAGTTGATGGGGGACATCAGAGTTGCTTGCTAAAAAACAAATTATGATTAGTATGTTTTAGATTTAACTGCTTTTATCTAACAATTCATCTGTTTAATAAGGAAAAAGTTCCTGAAAATACCTTATTTTGTAAGAATTTCTTAAAGATAATTTTTGAGGATTCACGTTAATTGGGGAGTCTTGAATATCAGTTTTAACTTAACCCCTAGTTTTTAACTTAATATTTAAGTAAGTAATTAGCTAATTTTTACTTAAATTTAAATTGTATTTAAATACGATTTATTTTTTTCAGTGCTTAATTACGTTGAAAGTACTACGGCAGAACTAAAAAATTTCCCAGTATTATGGAAGGCTTTTCAAACAACAGCTGTTTAACATATGTAAAAAAGAAAGTTATGTTATCAAAATGTAGAAATATAAAATTGCATAAAAACACATTTTATGAATTTCGCTACGCTGTCCGTCTGTATGTCTGTCACAGACCGTTTTCTCGAAAACCGCAAGTGCTAAGCAACTGAAATTATCACAGAATATGTAAAACTTTGGCCGCTACAACAAAAAATTAGTTAAAAATTGTAGAGTATTCTAAAGCGAGCAACGAAATACATATGTTGAAATCCTAATAAGTTAGTGCATTTTTATGCAGACTGCACCAATTAACACTGAAATTAAAAAAAATCAAAATTAAAACAGGTCTTCTATCATTTAATGTAAGTATGTGTGTATTTTTGACAACTTGTTGTATTTTGGAAACGTTAAGAGGCAAGCTCTTAAAAATTTCAAAAATTATAAAAATAATAATAATAAATCCAAAATTAAATAAGCGTCGAAACGAAAAAACGCCAAAATGAAAAATAACACTTAAATGAAAAAGATCACCAAAAATAAAATAAATCGCCACAGTAAAAAAACAGTCAAAAGTAAAAAGGTCGCCAGAAAAAGACTAAAAAAGTTACCGAAAACCGATATTAAGCACCAAAACTAAAAAAAGCGCCAAAATCCGAAAAAATCGCTAAACCTAAAAGTGTGTATTGTAAAAAAAAAAAATAGCCAAAAATCGCCAAACCGAAAATACGCCAAAACTAAAAAAGCGTCAATACTAACAAAAAATTGCCAAAAAAAAACCCGAAAAAATTACTAAAACTAAATATTACATGATAGCTACTGAAATTGAGGGTGGCGTTGGCTGAAATAGTTAGTCATTTAAAAATAACAACACCATGCATTTTTCTGTTGTGCATTAGTGTCCCTTTGCGTCAGCTGTTGTAGAAAAGATCAAGTGATGAAGGCATAGTCACTGGTCTCTGAACTATATCGACTTCAGCAGAAGTTCCTAATGTAACATCAGAGCACCCTCCTTCGTTGTGTAGCAGAATCATCGACGAAGTAAAATAACCGATAAAATGGCTACTAACTACAGCTTCAAAAAAAATTAATACGCCACATTTAAAACCAGAGGCGCTGCAACACTGCATTATAAAAAACGTCCAAAAGCAGAGTTGTAAAATAATGAAGCTTTTCTCTGTCTTTTCCTTCACCGTCTGTCTTCTCTACCACTATCGCTTTCCTAAAGAAGGTAACACCTGGTAATAGTAGTAGGCATTCATTACCTGAGTGTTACTCTCTTTATAAAAAAGTCAATATTTTTATTCCCAATATTGAATAAAATATAATAAACAGTTGACCTTGAAGGCCACTACAGCTTTTTGAGATGCTGCTTTTCGAGACTAATGGCCTATTTCCCACCTGCGAAAGAAAACGTTTGACTTACAATTTACATTGAAAACAACAATAAAATACGAAAATTTGTTTTTGTTTTTAATATAAATTTTAAGTCGAACGTTTTCTTTCGCAGGTGGGAAATAGGCCATAAAAAATTAAATGAATATAGAAAGTGTATTTGACAAAACAACAACGATTTTGAAATCTTTTTACAATGATATCTTTCGAATCGTTTAAGCGATTTTTATAAAATTTGCAACATTCTTCTTAGTTGGTAAAATTTTTGGCTAACAAAGCAATACGAACTTTAGCCTGATCAAATCATAAATATACAAGTTTATATATTTTTATACTTTTATTATAAGAAGCGCTTTTTCGAAATTTCTCGATAATGTTATCTTATCAACGTATTAATCAATTTCAGTCAAATTCACAGCAGATGATGTAATTTTTTTAGCTTATTGTAAAGAAACCATTTTGCGACTTCGAAAGTTTTCGAAATGTGGAAACTTAAACTCTTTCTTATTTCACAAGATCTAAGTCACCTCAATGTATTTAGAATCATGCTGTAACTCTTTTTCTTTTCTTTTTCTAATGGGTACGAGTATTTTTCTGCTGTTATAGTCACCTCTTTAAGAGATAACGATTCCAACAATATTTGACTCAACTACAAGTGAAGAGCAAATAGCTATTAGTTTATGCGTCATTAAACAACTTTTATCAATTTTTGATTTATCAATATATTATTTAAAATAGTTCCTAAATTATTCCTATTATTATGTAGTGCGTTAACAAATGTTAAACTTAAATTGTAAAAATTCCCAAAAAAAGCACTTATTATTAACTTGACTACATCCGGCCAAAAATACTTGTGTGGCAACACTGTATTTTTGAATAGCTGTTGTTATTTTTTACATTTATTTTCTTTGCATACTTCTTACAACTACAATTCGAACTGAAAAAAGTCAGCCAATATGGCAATGATAAAGTAAGAAAATAAAAAACATGTTGATTATTGAGTTCTTGTTTCAACTTTGATATTTGTTTAACTTCTCATTTGTTTAAAAGAAAAGTTTAACATAATAACTCTAGTTGTTCTAAGAAATTTTTGGGTAAAGGTGCCCTGATGATCTGCATTATCAACAGTGAAATGCGCATTAGGATCCAACTACACCCCTCAATAATCAATTTCAATGTATTTTTAATAAAAAAAATATTTTACTAAATAAGTAAATTAATAATTTGGGATTATTAGTGCGTTAACAAATGTTAAACTTAAATTGTAAAAATTCCCAAAAAGCACTAATTTATTTTTCTACTATAATTTAAATTATATACATACAAAAATGAAAACGTTATTTTTTGCGTAAAATTCATTAACGTTTCAATTGAAAAGTGTAGTTTGTGTCTTATGTTCAGTTTACATACATATTTCTGAAAAGTTAAATTAAAATTAATTTAACTTGTCAATGTCTTAATAATAAAGGTCTTTTATTTTCACAATAAAGAGTTTTGAAAGAAAAAAAATTACACACGTACACATCTGTGACAATATGTAATAATTGCTTAAGTCGACTTAAGAAAATTTAGTTTATAATTAGTGTTTTTTATGGGAATTGTTAAAATTTAAGTTTAAAATTTTTAAACGCACTAATAATCCCAAATTAATATTTTACTTATTAAGTAAAATATTATTTTATTAAAATACATTGAAATTGATTATTGAGGGGTTTAGCTGGATCCTATGCGCATTTCACTGTTGCTAATGCAGATCATCAGGGAACCTTTACCCAAAGCTTCTTAGGCCAACTAGAGTTATTATATTATAAACTTTCATTTAAACAAATGAGAAGCTCAATAACAAATAACAAAGTTGAAACAAGAACTCAATAATCAACATGTTTTAAATTTAGTTTTATTATGCTGCATTATGGTCCCGTTTAAAGTTGTGGTTACAATGCTACATATGCAAAGAAAGAATCACATGAAAGTAAAATAATACATTATAGGGCATTTACATACACCTGCACAAAAACTAGCAGATTTTAATTGAAATCTTTATGAAAATATATGCCGTTTACATGAAATTTTTTTTGCACATTTATCAAGACTTTATCCAAAACAAAACCCATTCACAGAAAAATGTCCAAAATTACAGCCAAACAACTGCAATGGAGCCAATTCACACACATTTTTAAGCAGACCGTAACTAGTTCCATCGTCTTTTATACATATATCCCTCGATTTACACGATAGATACGTTCCTGAGAAAGTCTTGTAAATCGAAATTTTAAATTTTTGTATGAAAAATTGTGTAAATCGAAAATAAAGGCAGAATTGCGTAAAAAAATTGATTTTATTAAGAAATTACATACATATATATTTCAACTTAGTTTTTAAAATATCAGAAGCGTTTACTCAAAACACATAAGAATAAACCTTTATTCATTAAACAAAATAAGTGCTATTCATAAAAACAAAACTAAAAATATCAGAAGCGTTTACTCAAAATACATAAAAAAATCGTGTAAATCGAGGTATTTCATAAATCTCTCAATTTACACGAAAACCAAAATTATCGTGCAAAAGAAGTATCATGTAAATCGAGGGATAAGTGTATAATTATGTTGTACAGGTAGTAAAAATAAAACAAACAAAAATTTAGATTTTGAGTAGATTTTCTACAAATCTACTGACAAATTAAATTTCGTTTGGTATGTGAAATCTAGTAAAAAGCGGTTAGATTTAGTACGAAATCTCGTAAGTACTAGATTTCAGGGCAATGTAAATGCCCTATTATCATAGCATTTTAATTCCTTAGCGATAGTATACAAACTTCCGAAAGCACGGAATTTCTTAAGTCGATTTAAGCGATTAGTTTTATGGACCATGTTCACACATGTAAAGTAATTATATAAATAAGAACCACCCATTACTTTGCAAGCCATTAAAAGAATACTACCCAGATTCAAAAAAAAAAGGAAAGGAAAGTGAATATACATATTTTAATTATTTTTATTCGGGAAAAATGTCTACTACATATTTAATTAAAAAATTGTTTCTATATTAATAGTTCACTTACCCTGATCATTATTTAAATTATTTGACTTGTTGGCATTTGAATTTTGATCCAAAATGCCACTGCTTTCAATTAAATCTGTTTTGTTAAGTTTTTCCGATGATGTCTTAATGTGACTACCTGTTGCTCCCGCTGCTGTGGCCGGTGGTTTATCATTTTTTGTCGGAATATTAAGATTACCTGAATCTTGCTGAAGATTTAATGAGTTTTTATTAATTTTCAATTGGTCCGTTTGGGGTTCTTGCTTGAGAGCACCAGGTAATCCCGATGCAAAACTCATAAACGATTCACTTTAAAAAATAAGAAAGAAAAATAAATAAAGGGAAATCAGCAAAATCGATAACCTTCTTTATAATTTTTGATTTATTTAATAAGAAATACAGCAATTTAAATTAATTAAAATTCAGACTTACTTATTTAAATAGGAGTTACTGTTGAACTCGGTATTTAAATCAAATCCAATATCGTCACCCCATGTGCCACGACCTGAAATTTTAAAAAAATTATATTTTCTTATTAAACAATTTATTTACATTAATTTTTGGTTTTAGAAAAAATATTTGTGAGCATATCTTACACATATGGCTCATTTACTTATATAACGTCATAACTCAAAAAGTGTTATTTTTTTAGTTAATAAACCAGAGTTTATGATCTTATTCTTATTCACTTTCAGCAAAAATTGCATACAAACATCTAGAGTATACTCAACTCTTGAGGGAAATACAATTAGGGAGTTGATAATAGCATTTTAAAATATGTCTTAATGTTGCAACGTTTCAATTTTAATACTTTAAGTTTGTTGTTTTTGTTTTTTGTGTAAATCAAACTTATTACCAAAAAAAAACATGTCATTTTCAATATGGCTATGGTTATGTTAAACTAAAGCTTAAATTAGACGTGACATAGCCATAACGCCATAACCAAACCAAAATTCAATTGGTTTCTATGGTGAGAGTTATGGCGTTATGGCGAGTCACGTATAATCGAATAAAGTGTTGCCCATTAGTTTGGTTCGAACGACTGCTCTCTATGGCTATGACTATGTCACGTCTGATTGAGCCTTAACCAAGTTAAAACTGCAGGTGTAGATGGTGAGAAAATATTTGTATTTGTTTTATAGCGTTGCCTGCTCACAATTTTTAAGATAGTACAACGTTGCCACATTAAAATTTTAAGATACTCATTGTGAATTCCTTAACTGTGCTTATATCATTTCCTGATCACAATGAAAATGTTAAGATGGCACAATGTTGCCACATTAAAATTTTAAATGCTATTTCCATAAAGTTGTGTGTAAATTGAAAACTTTAACCAGTTTTCTGTAAAATTTTAATTTTTTTAGTTATAACGTTGTTAGAGTAAATGAGCAATATGTTTAATGAAAGCAATCAGTAACTTATATATACAAAAAAAGACTTTATAATTGACTAGCCATAGACGACATTTCGCAATCATACAGAGAGAAGTCTGTCAAAAAATTACAAGTGTTCCGGAAAGAGATTTAAATTCCTACATACATATTTGATAAATGTTTAACAAGTTGCCAGCGAATATGATGATCTAATAAAAGTTGGTTTCAAATTATGCGTTTTGCGCGTGTTCTTTAAATGATTTTTTTTATTATAATTTGTTTCGACACAAATAGTTCAATTAAGCTTTTTTTTCTTGTGAATTAAACTTAAGTGTGTAAAAAATGTTTTAAATTTGTAGGAATTTTCCTTTTATAAATTAATCAACAAAAGAATACACACTAATGACATTAATTAAAAACGCAAAGAATGAGCAAATAATTATGTGCAGTCCTATATTTTTGCATCCTTTTCATTTAGCTTAATTATTATTTATTATACATATGTATTCACATATTGTGTGTACACGCACATGTGGCTTTATTTATGACAAAAAGTTTTTAATTTTTCATATTTTTTTATAAAAACTTTTACGGCCTGGCCCACAGTGTCGACAGAAAACTTTCGATGGACAACTTGTACTGAAAACAACAATAAAATAATAGGGCATTTACACTGTTCCAAAATCTAGTACTTACGAGATTTTGAGCTAAATCTAGCTGCTTTTTGCTAGATTTCCCATACGAAGCTAAATCTAATTTGTCAGTAGATTTGTAGGAAATCTATTTAGTCTAATATTTTTATATATTTTTGTATCACATATTTACATATATAAAAGATGAGTGAATTAGCTACGGCCTGCTTAAAAAGGTGTGTGGATCGGCTATACTGCAGTTGTTTGGTTGGAGTTTTGGAAAATTTTTAGTTAATGGCTTTTGTTTTGGATAAAAAAAATTTGATAAATGTCCAAAAAAAATCTTGGTGTAAACGTTATAAATTTTTATAAAGATTTTATTTAAAATCTGTTAGATTTTTTGCAGGTGTAAATTATTATAAGAAAAAATATTTTTTTGTTTTCAATGTATATAATCGATCAAACGTTTCCTGTCGAGATCGTGGGCCAGGCCACCAGGTTATACATTCCGAGAGAGGAAACATATTTTTGTTTTATTAAAACTATAGAATTGACAATGATCCCATGCCAATGATACTATTAAAATATTCAGATCACAGTCACTTGAGAAAATCGGTTGCGGTATAGAATCGTAGCAGTTAAACTTAAGACTGTCTCTTAAAATATCAAATTACTTTATTATTTATTCAAGGCGAAATCGTGTTCATAAATTTAGTCGAGCGACAAGTTCAGTATCATCACATCAAAAGGTAAATTTTGTTTCAAAAAAAAAACGTTTTAAAGGTGGTGGGCGGGGAGGGAGTGGCATAAAAACTCCGAAAATGTGTGAAAATATGTGAATGGACCCTTACCTACAAGTTTGTTTATTTTTTTTTAGATTTTTGCTTCTCCTGTAAAATTATATTTTCTTTTAGTCACGCCTTTTTGAATTTTAGCTAAGGTATATAATATTTTTTAGATAGCGCAACATTTACGCAAATCTGGTGCGCCAATTAATTGAACAAGCAGGCTTGCTGAGTCCATCAGAAAAAAAAGTTTAAATTATATTAAATAGAAAACACCGAAATAAAAAAAATATAATCAAACATCTCACGTTTTTATCAACCCTCGTATCAGTTCTAATTTGTTTCTCAGACAAGTTGCAATGTTTTGTATTTTTTTATTAAATTTTTATCAATTTCATTTCAATCGCAGTCATCATCAGATGCTTTTGAATAAAGTAACAAAGTCATACTCATGCATACCCATAGTTAAACTGTTTTGGTTACGACAATATTTTCGTGTTGTATTATCACAGTTAAATAAGTTGTTCATTTTATTTATTTTTTTATATACATACATACATACATATTATTAAAAAAAAATTTAGCTGACGGTGTTGCTGTTGACTTAACGCTAAGCAAATGCGTCGTCAGTAGACATTTTTAATATGAAAAAAACGTTTAATTTAAATTTATTTAAATATTAATTTGTACATACATACATACATATGTATGTCTGCATGTATGTGTGTATATTTTTGCTTGTCATTTGAACAAAGATTATAATCGCTTGAAGTATCTCAGAGATTTATAATTTTTTTTCTAGGGAATTAATAAAGAAAGCTGAGACGATTTTTCTTTTCAAAATTAATTAAGAAATTTCAAAACTTTTCTTATAAAAAGAAAAGAAAAATAAAACACTTCACTGTGTTCAATAAGAGTGACGATCAAAAAACGACTGAAAGTCATTAAGAATTGATAATGAACGACAAAAAGAAAAATTTACAAAATTAAAAACAAAATTCTATGAAAAAAGTGATTACGAAATATGTACATATCGCACACTAAATCATAAACAGTCACAACTCACAAAAAATCCCAGATATTCAGAAGTGGCTGACTCAAGTATGTAACATAAAAACAGGATGCCTCAAGTATGTAACATAAAAGCAAGAATAACGGTATTTTATATTGTTCAAGGAGACAGTGATGCCAAAGAAATTTTTGCGGTTTTTAAAGTTAGTTTATAAAAAAAAACAAAACGATTTTGATAATTCTGAGTTGTGATTGTTTAGGATTTAGAGTGCGATATGTATATTAAAACTTTATGGAGAGAGATCAAACGGTCATGTTGTATTCGTTATTAGATTTATTGATATAATAAAATTAAAAAAAATCTTAATCTATAAACAAAATTTAGTAATTCTTTTTTGTTAGTTTACAAGTGATAATAACTTTTAATCTCATTCAAGACAAAAAAGTTTCCTAATGAACCGATTGTTGCCTACATAAATACATACATGTACAGCCCAATTCTAAATATTTCTCGCAAAATAATTCCCATGGAATTATTATTATTTCTTTTTTTTCGAAAAATAAAATCCACCTTTCCCAAACAGATTGAGCTAAAAATTAAAATTTGAGGGAGAACATCGAATTTTCGAAGTCATCTACTTTGTTTACAGTTGTTTATTTTAACTAAAATGGGGGAACAACAAATAGGGAATAAACTCCCGGGGATATGTTATTCAGAATAACACTGGTAATATTTTGTTGGTTTTGTTTTTTTATTATTAACAATGTTCGTTATAAAATCATATACATACATATGTACGTGAATGTGTATAATTCACATATTCCGCAAATGTATTGATACGAGTAGAGAGTTCATTGTACTTAAGGAAACTAAAGTAATTTTCTAGCTTATAATTATATGTACATTATTTATCTCTTTCTGGATATCTAATTCAAGTGTCATTTCAAAATTTACTTTAGTATTCATTTCATGTTCAGATATGAATCTGAATCAGTTGATACTAGAAATTAAGGAAATTAACTTTCGCAGTTATTAGTGCCTTTAGTTTGGCTCGTGTAAAAATTAATTGCAGTGCTATTTATTGGTGAGTGAAAATTGAATTGTTCAATAGCAAACTGATGTCCATAAATAGTAAAATCGACTACCTTAAATTTACCTATTTACCTTTTACGAAGATGCATACATATTTTACCGCTCCAAATTAGCTTATTATACATACACGATAATGTGCCTAGAGTGAGTCAAAGAATCAGTTGTTCAGCTCCTTTAGGACGCACATAGTGGTCAAAGTCGGTGGTTTCACGGAATAATAAAAAAAATAAAACTATCTTTGAAAATACTTGCTTAAAGAGCATAAAATTATACAGCACTAGGGATTTTATTTCTTTTACTTCAACCGATAACGAATATGGTTAAAATGTGTTACTGAATAGCGATACAATTGTCGTAATAAAAGTTACTGATTGAATCCAGGTGCCTGTTCCTTCAAATGTTTTGTTTAAATTTGTAACACAAATTATTTGTGGCAGAATCACAAAGGACCCAATTGTGTTTCCGAGTGGAGGTGCGGTATAGCACCGCCCTTCCTAACCTATTTGTGGTAATGCTTTTGTTTTTAATATTTATATTGGAAATACACTAAAATAAATTTATATAAATTTCTTAGACTTATTAAAAAATTCTCACTCTCTCTCATGCTAGGAACACAACTGGGACGAACGACGAATTTTTCGGTGCGAACTTTCGTCATAAAAAATAAAACACATTTGTTCATATGAAAATGAACACAACACCGCCGTAGAACGAAATTCGTCGTGCGTGACTAATTCTGAGATAGATTTATTTCTATTTTATACGCCGACGAACGACGAAAAAACAATTTTCTCTCACTCGCTTTACATACACAATGAACAGTGTGCCCAGATTTTAAAATAAAATTAAGCTAAATCACGTATGTTTTTAATATATTTTTAGAGAATACGCAATTTGGATAAAAAAAGCCAAATCCGTTTTTAAAAACGTTAAAAAAAGAAGCTAAGAGCTTAATAAAAATTTTAAAGCTAAATCCAGAAGAAATAAGCTAAATTTAGCCCAAAATTAGCTAATATGGTCACACTGACAATAACCAACTTTATCAATTATAAGAGCTGAATTCGCTGAGTAAATTCGTCGTTATTGTGCTTCACATTCTTATCGACGAATTCGTCGACGTGGACGAAATTCGTCGTTCGTCCCAATTGTGTTCCTAGCATTAATCTCTCTCACTCGCTTTAAAATTTTGAACTTCAAACTCATTTTCACTCTAAAAAAAATGCCATCCATGTTCACCTAATTTTGTACATTTTAAGGTTCAATTAGACGTGTCATACCATGATGCCATACCCATAACCATTGCCAAAACCATAAATTTATGTAATTGCTTCGGCCATTAGTGCTAGCATAACCATAAACAGCTGTTTATGTTTTCATTTGTGCATGTATTCATTTCAAAAGTGAAACAACATATATGTAGATATGTATGTGGTTATGGCGAATATCCCAAATTCATCAAAAAGTCGTTATGGCGAGTCACCTATAATAATATACAGTGCTGCCCATAAGTTATCGAACAGCTGTTTTGTATGGTTATGGTTATGGCACGTTTAATTGAACTTTTATAAATTAATTATGATTTACATTTACATTTCATCTTCGAATGAAACTTTTCTTCAAAAAAGGAATCCGATTTTTTTACAAAGAACGATTACTTTCAGTTTTTTCTTTCATGCCTGATGCCCTCAAGATAATCTAAAATGAAGTACGAGTGTGTGTGTGTGTGTGTGTGTGTGCTTGTCGCTGTGTGCGTGTGTGTGTGTGTGTGTGTGCTTGTCGCTTATCGCTAAAGCGAAAGTAAACATCTAGCGATAAGGGGCAATTTAAAAAAAAGTTAAAATAACACATTTTATTATTATTAAATTAGTATGTGTAACATTTTAAGGCAGTTAAATGAAAAAAGGTTCATACAAAACAAAAAAGTTTGATAAATTTTCACTAAATAAGTTGATTATTTTTTTTATTAATAGAAGCTATTTTTCTCTTTCTTCTTCTTAATTAGAGCGAAAATTTCTATAAATATAATTTATATAATTTAACACGACAATCAATTGAGCCAAGCTGAAAATTTTTCTTATAAAATAGTGTCAATTAAAAATATTAAATGCTCTATCTGTTTCGGCTAAATTTTGTTAAAACTAAAACAAGACTTTTAAATGTTAAACTTTTTAATAACAACAATTATTAGCATAATAAAAAACTCATACACGGGTCTTAAAAAATACGCATAGTAAACTAAGCATTTAGTGTGAAGATGTTAATTGGAAATCTATCTTACAGTATTAGCCCACATCCGAAGATATCTTTAATTGTTTTCATTAAAATCAAAATAGTTTTTATTTTCGGAGCACCGTTCATTTCTTCAAATTCTAGTTTAAAAAAAAATGTAAACGAAAGCAGTGTTGGCAGTTTATGTTATTTGTCTTTCCTTTTTCTTTTACTTTTGCTTTATTTTATGTGATCACAATAAAAATTCTATATATTTTATTTATTTATTTCTACAAAGTAAATTTGCAGAATATGGTGGCACAAATATGGGCGGAGTAACTAGACCATATGTCCAAGATGTTATTAACAGTATTTTGGAAAAGTTTTTCGACTGACTGTACACGACCTACATATGCCTTCAAATAGGAAGTAGCAACGTGGTTGTTAAAGAAATTCCACAAAAGAACCGCAAGATTATACGATTATCCGTGGCAGATCAGTCAAGCAGTGCGAGCGAGACGAAAAACTCTCGAAAGTCAAACAACAGACACAAACCTGACCGCACTTAAGAACTAATTACGATGACGCGAGAGCTGTTCTTCAACCCAGAGCTGCTTAACAACTGAATTCTATATTTACATATATAAATGAAATTGGCCTTCGTCGCACAGTGGGGCCAAATCCCCTTTTTTTGGGATTAATTCAATATCTCCACGACTATAATAGTAAGGATTACTAAATTTGATGTGAATAACTCTTGGGACAAAGTACGTTTGGATAAAATCTTGGCGGTATTGGAGGAGGAAAGTGCTAACCCCACCCCTCCCCCCCCCCCCCAATAAAGTAATTATTATTTTTCCTATATCTGCCGAACAACAATAGTGATGCGCACTAAATTTGATGTGGATAACTCTTAGAAAAAACTATATATTAAAACAAAAAACTTGGCGGTCTAGGAGAGGGTAGTCGGGTGCTCCCCTGAAAGTCGGGAGTCAGGCGTGAATAATGCGTGACTCGCGGGATTTGCACATCTCTAATAAAATACATAAAACAACGACAACAACAACAGCGACAATAAAACAGCTAGTCCCAGTTCACACACTTCAACTTTTGTTGATCAACTCGTAGTTCAGCTGTAAAAAAAAAGAGATACATATTTGTATTTCCATCTCCGTCTAATTCTAATTCGTGCATAACTTTTGAGGCGAACCGATGCGAAGCATATATTTTTATAAAATAACGCATATTCGTTCAATCTTTAAAATAAAGTTAAAGTGTCTGCTTAATTGAGCCCGATCTATTTACTTTATCGAACTTCTAATATAAACATTGAAAACAAAAGCACTAATCAAAATATTTTAAGGAATACCTGAAGTTGATAGCAGCAGGGTTGGATTTATTACTTTTTCAAGATTTACTTATGCAAAGTTTTTACTTTTTTTTTTTTTTTTTTGCTTATTTTACAAGTTTTTCTCACAATTTTCAACTTTAACGCGTCATTACAAAAGCACCGTTAAGGTGCAATTAGACGTGACATGGCCATAACGCCATAGCCATAACCAAACCAAAATTCAATTGGTTTCTATGGTAATGGCTATGGCGTTATGGCGAGTCACCTATAATCGAATACAGTGTTGCCCATTAGTTTGGTTCGAACGGCTGTTTTACCTATATGACATTTATATTTTGCCTAGTGATGTAAAATTTGTGCACTTTAAGAGAGTACTTTCAATTTTAATAGTACTTGATTTAATTAATCCGATATCACCAATTTTGATTCTTATGTGCGTCGTGCCGAAGTTATATTTACGTATGGGACGAAATCCAAAAAATTGGATTAATTATCGGTATTACAGGTCTCTTTCTCTCACAGTTTCTGAGATATCATGCTAAGAATGTATCGTTTATGTGTGTATACAATAACTGCGTTCGAGAACTCAAAAGCTTTTAATTTTCTTTTTTACAATTTTTTTAAATTTTTAGTATTTTGTGTAAAGTTTTGACTTACCACTGTTTAATCGTTCCTTTTTATATTTGTCCTTTTCAGTTAATTGATTTGTTGATATTTTTGCTGGTAATTCGACAGTTTGTGTTGAGGCAGTGTTTTCACTCTGACCTATATCCAATGGATCCCACTCCATTCGTCTTTTACGGGAACTACTATTTAGGTATATGGTTTGGACGTCAATTATTTGTGGGCCTGGCGAACCTTTCGATTGATCGTCTTTAATAGATTTGAAAAATTTTATTTATTTTTTTTTTCATAATATAGATATTATGGTTACATATGTATGTATATATAGATACTCCTTTGCAACAAATTATCGCATGTTATAAAAATTTTTATTTAACGACTTTTTTGTTATTAAAAAAATTAAAAAAAAAACGAACGTTAATCATGACTATAGATGAAAATTCTGTACCATTCATGTAAATACTTTTAAAGCTACCCAGAATTTTATATTTTTAGTTACAAATTATTAAAACAGTTTGAAGGACCACAAAATTTAAATTTTTATATATTTGTTTAATATCACTTACGATAAGTTGCCTATAAAGGGTTAAATACGTAAATAATTTTTTTAATTAATTTTCCTTCTAGCAATGGTCACACTCACCCTGCCAAGACTCTTCGGAATTCGGTGGAGAATCGACAAAAGTAATTACTGGTTCATATTCTGGTCCAAAATGTTGATGATGGAAACCACTTATTAAATTTCGATTTGTTGAATTAGAAAGCTGCAAAAAGAAATCGAAGAAGTACAGATTTTAGGATTAAAGATTTACGAAATTAATTTGCTGCATTTCAGTTTTTAAATGTGATTTACTAAAATTATAATAAAAGTCTTATATATTAAATAACAAAAACAATTATCACTTTAATTTACACCATTTTAATACACATATGAAATTGAATTTATCAATTAGTGCATACGATTTTTTTTATAAATATTTATACATATGTTTGTATTAGAATTCCGCATGCAGCTTTTTCGTCAAAATTTATAACACTTCAGTGAAAAAATAATAATAAAAATTATTAAATATGTACATTGTATAGCAAATTTAAAATGTTTAACAAAAATTTAAGAATTTTTATTTTCACTTTAAAAAGTCTATAATTTCATTGTATGAATGAAATTAAGCTCAACTAAATACAGTTCATCCTGTTTTTACGCGATTTTAAAATTTAAAATAATAATAACATAATTGGGGAATTCCCATTAAAATACATATGTATGTATTTATATTTTATAATAAATACGGTGTGACTGTAATGTAATGTTAAGTTTGAATTAAATTCATTTAATAAACTAAAAACATAAATCGCATAAAAAAATCTGAGTTATGGAAAGAAAAAAAAAACGCCAAATTGAAATTCAGTGTGACAACTATTGTTAGAAACCTCGGCAAAATTGAGCCAAATTTACAGTCATTAATTATTAAAGTGATAAACCATTGTTTAACTAGTACTTCATATTCTTAATATGAGCAAAGAATGGTAACCCTATCAAACTACAGGGTGGGCCAAGAGAAACCAAGGGGTGTAAAAGTTTAATAACTTTTTTGTTTATTAACTTTTTTTATTTTTTCTTTCAGATTATATAATATACAAAATGGAAATTTTTTTACACTAAGTATGAAAAATGATGTCTCTTAAATGACCACCGTTTTCAGCTTCGCACTGATGGGCTCTTTTTAGAGCATTTTCCATAACATCTTTCAAAACTTGTGGCTGTAGCGTTCGAATTTCTGCAACAATGTTTGCCTTGAGTTCAAGGATTGTCTCTGGCTTGTTCACATACACTCGCTCCTTCAAAAAACCCCAAAGAAAATAGTCGGGTGCTGTCAAATCTGGCGATCGCGCTGGCCAAATAATTTCCGAATTTCGAGAAATTATTCGCTCTCCAAAAATTTGACTTAAAAGTGCCATTGTGTCTCGGGCAGTATGGGCAGTGGCTCCGTCCTGCTGAAACCACATACCAAGTCTGTTTTCAAGAGCAGGACGTAAAAAATTTTCTATCATAAACCGATACCGCTCTCCATTTACGGTTACAGCACTTCCATCTTCATTCTCGAAGAAGTAGGGCCCAATGACATTTTCAGATGTGATCCCACACCATACTATACACCTGATGGGATGCAATTGGCGTTGATGAATGGCTCTTGGATTTTGAGAACCCCAGAACCTACAGTTCTGCTTATTAACAAAGCCATTCAAATGAAAATGAGCTTAAAATAATTGATCTCTGGTTTAAATAATAAAATTCTATTGTTCTGGTTCTCTGTTCAGTTGTGAACCTCTCCATTATAAATTCTCCAAGTGTTGTCTATATAATCTGAAAGAAAAAATAAAAAAAAATTAATAAACAAAAAAGTTATTAAACTTTTACACCCCTTGGTTTCTTTTGGCCCACCCTGTATTAAGTATCAGTGTTGCCATCTGTGCTATATCATATGTTTTTTTTATATTTCTTATATTATTTCTTAAAAATTGATAAAACAAGTGCTCGCTCGTCTAACTTTACCGTGCAATATATTGAATTAGTACTGAAAACCAAAATATATTAAAAAATAACAAAGAAGAATGTGTTACAGCTAAATACAAAGAATATGCTTGACAACGTGTGTGTGAAATGTGTCTAAAAATTAAATAAAACATTAATACTAATAAAGTTTACAACGAATCAGCTGTTGTCTACAAATTTGTTAACCAATGACATCTGGCGGTTTAACTAATGGTAAACACAAAAATCTGTGAATCAAATATTATTGGTTGGTTAAACTATTGCTATTAGCATTAAAAGATTTTTCATTAGCATTTGTTTGTATGCTTTTGACTAAGTTGACTACTCGAACGCAAAATGGTTACAAAAGTTACTTTGTAACAATAATAAAAGAAGAAAAAATAATGACGTGGTCTATATCTTAGATTGGACGGCATATCCAAAATCACGTGAAAAAGAATTTCAAATCTCAAATATAAGCTATACTGAAATAAATAAGGAAAATAGAACATATTGAATTTCTTAATTATAATTAAATAAAAATATATTTTCTAGGAGTTTTTAGAATTTCTTCTTTTTAACCCCCGACTAAAAAAAGGGGTGTTATAAGTTTGTAGTGTGTGTCTGTGTATCTGCCCTTTAGTCAGCCTAGAACCATATGTCTCTATGTCAATACTCCTTCTCCATTGACAATTGCACTAGTTAAAATGTCGACAACTTTCCTTTCATGCGCGTGTAGAGATACGTTAGAGACAACAGTTCTAGTGTATTTCTGGTGATATTGTCAATGAACGCGTCAATAGGTTGTTTTTCTTTTTTATTATGCTGTGCAATAATATTAAAAAATATATGTAGACGAGGGTTACTAAAATCTACTAGTGAATCTTTGGTTCAAAGATCTCCATATGGTCGTAAAAGAATTACCTTCTCAATAGTGCTAAAGTCTACTGGTAGATTTTGAATGACAACCGTATGTTATATGTCAATAGGCGATGACATTAGCTGGGGTGCGCCTAGTCAGTAGCACTATTGACAATGTCACTAGGAAATCACTATAAGTTTACTATTGACAACGAGCGAGGAAATATCGATATTGTAGACTACAGCCCCTAAAACTTACTAGTGAATCTTTGGTGTTAATGTCTCCATGTTGACCCAAAATAACTACTTAGTCAGTAGTGATACAGTCTAGTGGTGGATTTTCAACGACAAGCTAATGTTAAATGTCAATAGATGATACCATTGGCTGGGGTACACCAAGTCAGTAGTACTACTGACAATGTCACTATTAAATCATTACAATTTCACTATTCGCACTTTCTGCAGGGTGTGTATCTGTGTATCTGTGTGTCTGTCTGTGTCCATGTACAGGCCAAACGGCTGGACCGATTTTCATTTAGTTGTTTCTGTTTGAAAGATGACTTGATCGAGAGGGTTCTTAGCTATGTTTGAAAAAAATCGGTCCAGCCGTTTAGAAGATATAACATCTTTTCTGAAAAAAGTCGGGGGTTTTTAAAATTTTTAATTTTTGTTATTTATAAATAAAAAGAAGTAAAAAAAATCAGCGGTCTTTGAATTTACATTGCTACATAGGCTGACGCCAAAAACCGAATAAATCCCCAAAACTACAAAAAACTCTCAAAAACTAAAAATAATCACCAAACAAAAAAAATCGCCAAAACAAAAAACAAACGCCAAAACTAAAAAAAACACAACACTAAGAAAAAGCGCCAAAATAAAACAAATTACGATAAATTGAAAAAAAGTTTAGTGGCTACTTGAATTCTTTTTTTAAATGTCTACATGCGAGTTGTGCGAGTCAAAATCGCACTTTACTGAATTTATTTTTAACTCTTTTTATTATCTGCAACGTATATATGTGTATATCTACGGCGTAAAAATAGGTTTGAGTGTACAAATTGTTATCAATAAGGTCGAATGCGCACTGAGTGTTGGCTTAAAAAAGAAAACAACTCAAATGGAAACCACTGATAACATTTAAAAACATGTGATGATGTTCACATTTTTTTAGTCGTCTACATAAAAATCAAAACACTGATTTCGTATTACTGCAGAATATCGTATGTCAGTTGGTAACACTATTTTAATCGTTTTCGTTTCGCCAGTCGAAATAGTTGGCAATTATCAATTATCGATAAAAATTATAGAATTATCGACAAAAATTGTAGATCATTTAAAAAAATAATATAAAATGCTTATCTTGCCATAACCGCCATATAAGCTTAAGCCAAAAAATTTTCGAATTAAATTTTTTTGACTAAAATCGATTATTTACGATCGTAGGTAAACCGAGTTAAAAAATATGTCGCTTAAGCTCTTTTTATATTATTATAGTTATAGTGAAAAAAGTGTTAAAGACAATTATTTGGCAAGAAGGTAAAAGTGCTCAAGTCGACTTAAGCTAATTTTCATTTAGAGGCATCCCTGTAATATTCATTTTTTAAAATACCCCCTGGGTAAAATATCAATATCAAAATATCAATTAATTTTTGCGATTTTTCAGCAAGTTATAGAGCAATGACTGATTTCCTGCTTATTTTTTTCCGACTTATAATCTCATATTGAAGAAGAGCCTAATTTAGCTTATACTGTGGCATTTTTTCAAATTGAACGTATTACTGAAAGTGTGTAGAATGATGTTTTGCTGCAAAAAAAAAATATAAAACTTAACTGTGCTATCCTACAAATCAATAAAGTACATACATATGACTTAATCACTTTTTCCCTATTGCTACAGAATTGTAAAAGTATGGAAAACGAATTTTCCTGTAGTTTGAATCGATTTGTCTTTAAAAATCGATTTCAATGACAAAGCTGAATATTTAAAAATATGCTTATGTATCGTTAATCTGAGAGGCGTATCAAAAATTTATTTTTCATCTTCTTCTTCTAATTTAAATATATACATACATACATATATGTAGATATTTGTATTCATTGGAGAAAGGCATAATATCGTTACAGAAAATGCCTGCCGCCCTTTGTTTAACAAATGAACAAACTACACGTTTCTAAAATTACGTTCAGACTTGTGCAAACATACGAGTATGAAGAAAAAAGCGAAACCAATAGATATTAATTGATAACCTTTTAATTAAGGCACTTGGTTACTAAGTTAAACAGTTTCATAAATAACTAAAGTAGTAGAGTACACATTATAGAACATGAGTGACAGTTTTGCTAAAATTTTGACTTGATCGATAGTGTGAACACGAATTTCCCCAGTCAACAGTCAACCACAGATCTTTTTTGTGTCTGAGTGGCACTCAGCGGCCATATTGGTTTTTGACTGATATTGCGTGCCAAAAAGTATCAGTCAAGAGATATATTTGTAGCATAAATATATTTTTTAAGGAATTTATATATTTTTATGAATTGCAAGGCTGTGTGAGATGTGAAAGACAAAACCGTACGAGGAGTTGTTAGAGATAAGAAACTATTAAAATAGTTCATTATAAAAAATAAAGTAAGAAAATAAATAAATTCAGTAAAGTGCGACTTTGACTCGCGCACGAAATGTTCCTTCCGTACGGACACTAGATATGTAATCTATATGAACTTTAGCCTATATAATATATAGTTTTGGCATTTTTTCGGTTTTGAGCGTTTTGATGATATGGCCTTTTTTAGTTTTGGGTTCTTGGCGTTTTTTTCGGTTTCGGCGATTTTATTTTGTTTTGAGGCTTTTTTCGTTTTGGCAATTTTTTTCGATTTTTGGCGTTTTTTCAATTTTGGAGATTTTTTTCATTTCAACGATTTTTTCATTATGGCAATTTTTTTCATTTTGGCGATTTTTTTGGTTTTTGGAATTTATTTCAGCTTTAGATTTCTTTTATTTGGCGCTTTTTTTAGTTTTGGCGATTTTTCCGGCATTTGACGATTTTTATTCAATTTGGCGATTTTATGATTTTGGGATTTTTTAGTTTTAGCTTTTTTCAACATTTCACGGTTTCCAAGATACAACAAGTTGTCAAAATTACATAGTCAAAATACCATTAACTGATAGAACACCCTTCAATTTTTTTTTTTTTTTTAATTTTATTGATAACACTAACTTAACAAATTTCAAGTGTCTCTATAAAATTGTATGTACATTTTTCGTTGCTCCTTTTGGGGCACCCTTTAATTTTTAACTGGCATGTATTTGTTGCTGTAGCGGCCAAAGTTCTCCATATTCTTTTAAAATTTCGTATCAGTAGCTCTTACGATTCTCGAGAAAACACCCTGTGACGGACAGACCGAAAGACGGACGGCGTAGCGAAAACAATAGAGTTCCGTACATCAAAGGTTAAAGTTTGTCTTAAGTAGAACAAAAATAATCAAATTAATAGACATGTACATATCGTCAGCTGATTATTGGTTTGCAGCCGTAATAATGTATTTTAAATATACTTTGCGGCAAACCAATAACCACCCAACGATATGTGCATGATTGGGAAAGATCAAACAACACAACGGCAATACTGTTGTAAATTAGTGATGCTTATTTTGAGCTTTCATTACATAGAAAAGCTTTCAACAAATTAGAGTACGATGAATTAACGCAATTCACATATTCCATTTGCATTGAAAAATGTGTATACAGAGCACACACATAGTGAACCAAACACAATAGTGTTTGTCATAATGATTTACAATTGCCTTTAGCGCAATTTTGTTCTTAAATAATTGTCACATGAAATTTTGAAATTTGCCTTACAGAGCCTACGAACGTTAGCCTAATCGAATCATAAACAAATAACGTAGTAAAGAAAATATATATGTATATTATTTCTTATGGAATTAATAATAAAGGAAAGCAAAGGCTATTTAGTCTTACCTGTGAAATATTTGTTGTAATCTGATTATTATGCTGCAATGTTGTTGGCTGTATGTTATTTGAATTATGGCCGTTATTGTTATTGTCAAACTCCATCAAATCTGTGTCGTGAAAATTTGTTAAACAGATTTTTGTTGGACGTTGGTGCTGATGCTGCTGCTGTTGCTGTTGCTGTTGCTGGTGTTGCTGCTGCTGATAGTTTTGTTGATTGGTTGATTGATTCAAAAAATTTGGATATGTTGGTCCTTCTGCTTGATATTCCAATGTGTAAGGATCTAATAGAGATTGTAAGTCGGAATAACTAGACTGATGGTGATGTTGCTGTTGTTGTTGTTGTTGTTGTTGTTGTTGTTGTTGTTGTTGTTGTTGATGATGTGGAAGGGTAGCGACCAGCGATAGAGCCATTCGGCTAATAAAACGCAATCTAAGAGCACTTGAAAAGGCTCTTTAGATATATTTAAAGAAGTATACTCTTCCAATGGCAATTTTTTAAGCTTTTTTTTATTATTAAGGAATACAATTTTTACACTTTTTCCCAACTAATAATTTTTGTTAAGCGAAATCTTGTGTTTACTTTGTCCACATTTTTAAATTTATTTGTAGCACAATTTTCATTTAACAAACTTTTCACAACTTCTTTTCCAATTCGTTATTTATAGTTATAATCGAATCTTTTTTTTTTAACAACTTTTCTTTTTTAGTTTTATTTAAGATTTTTCTTGTATATATTTTTTTAATGTTATTTTTTATATTTTAATACACGTTTAAAGTTTTTATGGAATATTAATTTATTTGACAGGCATTTAAGAGACAGAGGTAAATTTGTTCCTTGCACGATTGAATTAAAACAGCACAAAGAAGGAATTGTAAAGTTTTTTAATACCAGTGGTCTCTCGCTGACGATGGCTTCGCAATAGAGTATTTTCAACTTTTAACAGCATTTTGTTGATCAGGCACAGATAACTTCTAGGATACTCATGGAAGAAGAAGGAAGAATTCATGGGATATTTTCTTTCAATTCTCTCCATTTATTGCAACAAAAATTATTATGTAATTAATTATCAAATGAAGATGATTTTCATCAAATTAAAAGTTAACATAAATGCTTTTATTTTTAAGAGTTTCAACTTTTATTTTTTAATACAGCTTTCAGCTTTTATTTCAAGGACTCTTCTTCAGAAGATTTTTTTCACATTTATTATTTGTAAATTTATATTTTTTTTATTTGCTGCTCTAGGTGTTTAATGCTCAACGTTAATATTTAATCTGTGAATTGTTTTCTTAATAATCTTATACATATGTATGTATGTATGTATGTATTTATGTAAGTAAGTATGAATATCTGTACTAAATTGAGAACTCGAACAAGTTTAATTTGAGAGTTTAACTCACATTAGTAGCTCTTTGCGTGTTTTATTTATTTTTGTTTGCTTTATTTTTATTATAAATTCTTATTTATATTTATTTGTTATATTTTGATTGATAAGTTTTTTTTTTTTGTAAACTTGATATGTTTATGTTTTGTATAAAATACTTCTGTTATATAGCACGCTTCTTTTTGCTTTAAGATTTAACAGTTTTTTAGGTAATAACTCTTTTTTTGGTAAGACAATATTAGGCTTTAAAAAAAACTCAGTTTTAATTTTCTAGGAGTTTCTTAAAATTTCCTTTTTTTTTTTGTTGAAAAATCAGAAACAGAAAACGCGGTTCAAGTTGCCGGATACACGTTATTGGAGCAATTTTAACACAACGAAGCAAGGCTTCGCTTGGCAATAGGAGACCAACATCTTAGCAGTCAAAACCTTGGTTGAGACAACCACCAGCTTACGCGAACGGCAGACCAGATAACGAACGAAACGGAACAACAGCTTCCAAGCAAGTGTCAGAACGTTGAGAGCTAAACGATCATTGAAAGTGCGGCCCTGCCACAATTTTTATTCGTTTTGTAACTAGCGGCTGTAGTAGTAGTAATATAATTGTTATTGATATATATATATATATGGACGAGTATGTATGTACATATATTTGCTGCTTGTTTGTGTATGCATAAAATATTAATAGAATAAATGAAAAGATACTGGATCTGTGAGATAACTACTTTTCTTTATATTTTATATAGTTAAATTTCTGTAGTATCATATCAAATACATTAGTTGATGTTGGCGACGACGAGGTTCTTATTTGATTGGTTTCAATAACGACTCACTTAAGAAATAATATAAATATTTTGAATAATACAATTATTCTTTACTATTTTTTTTTCTTTTCTTTTTATTCTTTATTAAGAGAGAGAGTAAAAACTTTTAGTACTCTTTCAATTATTAACAAGCACAATAGAATAAATTAAATGCTCCGAGTTTAATTAATAGCAATCAAATGTATGAAAAAAAATTATTCACTGCACAAATTCATCAATTATTATCTGTCAGTTTAATAATAACATTTATATCAATTTAAGCGATTTTTCACAACACAGTGTTGTTATTACTGTTTTTCCAAATGTACAGCAACAAGTTGTGTTGTTGTTATTAGTCGTATTGTTGTTGTTGTTGTAATTAGTTTTGTTTTGAAATTGAATGTCAATTTATAATAAATTACATTAAATTAAAATTTATCAATTCCAATTTCACATTTATTTCAATTCAGCCAGACAGACAAACACTTTTCAAAACAATTCAATTCAATACAAAAAATAGTCTGCATAAAACAAAAGAAACAAAAACAAATTATTGATGACGTTAATAACGAGTTCTTTTTATTTTTATTTTTTTTTTTGGAATTTTGTTTTACCCACTTATATATTCACTCTTTGTTTTATTTTTTATTATTTTATTTTTTATAAACACTTCTAGTATAGTTTTTGATAACACTGAGTACAAAAATAACAAGGCATATTTGAGTATATTTCCACTTTTTTTTCTCCGTTTTTTGTCGTTACGACGTTGTTACGTTAGCAGATGACGAGTAAGACTGATTTGGCAAAACAAGTCTCTGAACTTTTCACTTCTGAATGTACTACAATTCAAATAATACGGAAAGACTTTCCTGCCTCAATAGTGCGTCCAACACGCCAAAACCAATTAAAGTAAAATAAAAAATAAATACAAAAAAACAATCAGCGATACATGTGTTTGCATACTAAAAATCTTATTATGTTCGTTCGCTGGTAATTATGATGTTGTAGCTAGCTCGTTGTAATTGCTGTACTGTGAGTATAATGGAGTATTTCTCAACGTTCAGAGTTAAATGAGCATGCTTGCACAAATGAACCGACTTAAAATATTTTAAAAATTGCCTATTGGTCTTTGATTTTCTTTTTGATAATAAATATTAAAATGAAAAATCTGAAAACAAGTTAAATTAACTAGTTGCTGAGCGAGCGCATACAGAATTTGAGAAAATAATAGGGACATACATATCACCACAACAACATTGTAAGTCCAAAAATGGGATTTTTGAGTTAATAATGCAGAATTAATCCTCATATCGTCATTTATATTGTATAAAAATTTCATAAAAATATCTTGTCACCCAGCTCTTGAGAGAAAAATAAAATATTCTTTATCCATTAAGATTTGTGGAAATTGACAGCTTTAAATCGTTTTCTGTCAAAACAATTTTTTCGAATTATGGCGTTTTTGTAGTAAATGAGCAACATGTACATATGTCTGTATATTGTGTACGTACAAAGTGTATTAATACCAAATTGCATTATCATTACAACAACATTCATACAGATTTTTTGTAGGATTATTTTTATTTATATGTTGACAGTTCGGTTTAAAATTTTATGCTATTTTATATGGAGTTTGACGGATGGGGTAATTAGTCCAGATTACCCGGACTTTTTCAACAATTTCTCAATTGCAAAATATACACAACGTACGTACATTTCAATTAGCAATATTATTTTTATAAATTTTTTTTTAAGTTCCGCTTCCTAAAGTATGGTCCGGCTCATGGTATAACAATCCTACAACAAATTAAATAAATAGGTATTATTCTTTTATTGTGCCATTCTACAACCTTTATTTAAATTGTGAAATTGTTTATAGGTATGACATTTTACGTCGTTCCTAATTATTTTGTCCAACACTGTTAATATACATACTATTGTGTTATTAACCGATTTTTTTTAATTTTTAGTAAAAAATTTCTTGGTAAGTGCTTAATAAAATTTACATAAAATATTTAACTTTACAACTAACAGTCAGTATCTTTTATAAAATTGATATTCAAAACGGTTTTTAAAAAAATGTTAATGAATAGGTATTTATTTAACCTTAATTTATACTTTTTTACATACATTTCATAACTATCAGAGTATGATAACAATAAAAAATGCTAAATGATATGTATTTAGTTCTTGAGATTATTATAAATGTAGCCTCTCCCGATATGCCTAAATCAAAAAATTTTCAATTTTTAATTGAATACCAATGACATTCCAAATCCGTTAATTTCATAAAGGTCATAAATTTGTTGTTTATGACCTTTACCATCTTTTTTGTAATTTTAACAACTTTCCATATTAATGTTATATTATGTTAATACATTTTTGGTACCTACATACATATATAAATAGGTATGCAATCAAACAAAATTAAATAAATTTCAAATTAGATATTTCGAACACAAAAAATTAGCATACACTATATGGTGATTACGACTATTTCACCAATTATTCGCTTCGTATGGTCAATAATTTAAGAGAAAATACAAGAATAAATATAAAAACAGAAGCAAAGCGAGATTTTTCTCGTAATATTATGACGTTTCTACCCAATAATTGTATTAGACCTAATTTTTTCACATTTTTTTCCATTTATAGATCACCTTCTTCAGCAAAATTTTCAGCGATACATACTAATACAAACATGCAGATGTACATTTATATATACTTACATATGTATATCTAAGTACAGCATGTAGATGAAATTGGCATCAGAGAAAATTTCAAATCATTGATAATTTTTTTCCTACTTATTACGTAAAGTTTAAATTTTTAAATTTTTATTAAAATCTCGCATTACAATACATATAATGAATTTTTCCCGCACTAAAAAGATATTAATTTAGGACAAAAATTAACAGAAATGCATATCATACCAACTTGAACGTTCATACATACATACATATGTAAATTATGAAAACATTTCAACCCAGTTATTTATTATTATAAAATTAAATAATATAAAATTCAAGTTTTTTTTTTTTTTTTTTTTTTTTTTTTTTTTTTTTTTTGGATTAGCACATCTAGACCTCAACCACTTTTGAAAAAAACTTATAATAAGACTACACAGTCTTTATAGAAAAACTTGCAAAATATAATTTAGAAATATAAACATATACTGGGTTCACACACGTCAGTTTTAGTTGAAAACTTTTGAGCCTATGGAAGAGGGAAGAAAAGGCAATGAAGATCATATTTTCCTCTCTCGTCCATGAACCAAAAAGTAGCTAAACTCAAAATCTTCCTGTGTGAACCGGAACAAGGGCAGATATCAACTTTATCAAAAAACACAACTAATAGCATTATTCAACATGTTGCTGCAACGAAATACGTCTAGACGTGCTTAGCCCACAACAAACCTACTTTTTGTTTGTTAAACGTTTTGTAAACCTAAATTATTTTTTTCTGAATAAGACCTTTAGACTCTTGGTTAAATATAAATAAAATATAAATTTTTAATATCTTATACACGATTACATTACTTTATTATGATTATTAAATCTTTAATTAACACAACACTCAGAGTACTAAATAACTATTACATAACTATGAATCGTGAGATTTTAATTTGATTTGATTTTCAACATAGTTTCGAAATTTTTTGTCAATAAAATATGTTTCACGATTTGATGTTGTGTGAAAGCAGAAAAGCTTTGTAAATAAAAGGGGCTCAATCTAATATGTCAAAAAGTAATGTTGCCAGCCACTTAAGACTTATTTCGAAGTATGAAGCGCCGTTAAACTGACCTTTGATGTAAAAGCATTTATATGTATGTATGTATGTATATGTAAAGGTATTATATTTTATTTTTAGCGTGCTTTTTAAAAAGTCGGCAATTTTAGATTGGCTTAAAAATTATTCTCAACATCGATCGGAACTCATCACACCTTTCCAAAACGATTATTTTGAAATTAAGATGAAAACTAATATTTTCCGTCACATACCTGAGTATTTGAAAAATAAAATAGATAATACACATAAATTATGAATACATAATAATAAACTAGTCAGAATTGTTCAAAAACTATTTAGAACTAAGAATTTTTTAAAAACTATTTGCTATTAATTTTTGAAAATACGTTGTTTGATGAACAACATATTTCCTGAGGATGTAGAAAAGTTCTTCTGGCATCACTTTTTTATATACTTCCGGTGCCAGGAGTTGCCATATTTCACATTAGTTGCTATTCCAAAGCTGTCACAGGACACATTAGTCTGGCCACAGATATTAGTAGTCTATGAGTCTGGCAACTCATATCAACATTTCATTTGTACACAAACATCAATTGGCAATTTTTCTTTCCAAAACTATAAATTATACATATATTATGGAATTATCACCCAATGGTGAGCCAGTGGACAAAAAACCTATTTTAACTGCTGATGGTTTAATTCAAACAACTAACCAAGCTGCAAATGCAACAAGTAATTCGCCCACAACCACATTGACAGCTACAAATCTTGACATCGAAATTTTACCAGTCATTTACGATATTATTCGTTGGTACGTATTGGAAAAAAAATTTTTGCTAAAACAAAAGAAACTTTTTAAAATGCCTATTGCTAAATTAATTGACAAGTTTGTTTTCAAACCCATTGGATGACAATATAAATGCGAACTATCTTTTGTAGCAGACAAAAGTTATATAATCTAAAACAAATTTTCTAAATGTTCTAGTGTCGAAAAGGATCCTAAAGATAACACGGCCAAACAACGTGAATCTCAGGATTGTAGTCAAAAGGTAAGATACTTCCACTTATGTTTGTTTATACGAGTTATGTACTTTAGTTAATTTAACAATATTTCATATAATATTTTAAAGCAAGGCACATTTGCTTTGATTCTAAGGATGGAAATACTTGTTATGCAAACAAACAACCTACATTTATGTATATGTAATAAAACTATTGGTGCAAGCATTTTAAAACGTTCAGTCGCTTCCAATTTAAATTTAACTAGTTTTATGTCCAATATTTTCGATCATGATATACCTATGAATTCCATACGAAAGCAGAGTGGATTTCTATAGAAAACTAATGCGTAATACTTCGCGGTTTGATTAAATCGAAAGGAATTTACATTCTTTCGGAATGGCAAACGCAGAATGCATGCCATCCCAAATAATTGTGAAAATGTGAAATATTAAAGAACGTGCCGATGAAAGGATACATACTCGAAATCGTTTAAACCACTTTGTAACAAATCCAAATTTAACTTACAATGTACAATACAAGGCACATTTACTATATATGCCTAGGTACAATATTTTTGTTATTATCTATATTAATTGAAAGTTTTTGCATATGCATATCGTAATACCTATATAGTAGTTTCGCGTTTATGATGCTTCTTAATTTGTTAATTTTTAGTGGAAATAAATAAGTTTTTTAATGTATCTCTTTTTACAGATCTTGGAACTACAAAAACGTTTTGAAGCAGCCAGAGCACAAATTCGTCTTCTTCCAGGCATTGATTACAACAAAGAAGAACAATTGCAAAAATTAGATTTGCTTAAAAATCAATTAAAATTGAAACAACAACTTATACGCAAATACAAAGATATACAATTTTAATAATAAAAATATAAGTGCAAAATATAAATTACTTGAACATTGAATTAATATTTGAAACTATGGTACTGCGTTTTTTGATGCGTTATTTAGCTAATAATGAACAACTTATAAATCGAATGGCCGAAAGTTATCCCATGCGTAGAGCGGCACAAATAATTGTATCCATCATGTATCGCGCTAAACATGTTGCTGAGGATAAGCGTCTGCACGAAATGACCCCAGAACGTTTCAAGTGAGTAATAAGACCATTCGTTTACATGTTTCATGTACCATATGTGGCGTTACTTAATGAAATAGAACACGCGAATTGTATTCATACACAAATTCAAATATGCCACCAATAGATACAATAATCCTAATTTTGATAAGTTTCCTTTGCTTTTGCTTATTGGTTTTTGCTTAAAATTTCTTTAATAATGAACTCTTTAATAAGTAACTCGTTATTTACATATATTTTTTTCTTTCGTATTTTTTTACAGATCATTTATGAAAGTTTTCAAAGGAAATATTAAACAGGAAATTGAAGGAATTAAGGAGGAGTTAAAGAAAAAGAAATTTTAAATTATTTTTATAGTCAATTGTTAATTATAAAAACAGTTATGGAATGTCAAGACCTTAGTAATAAATAAAAACATACATTATTACTCAAGTATTCAAATTTAACTGATTTTTTCAAACAAGAAGAATATAATAATTATAAAACTCTAATAGACTTTCTAAAAGAAATTGAAATGAAACTTTAACACGTAAGGCGTGTGAATTGGTCATGGCGAAATAGTTCATCGAACTGGCCAAATAATCCTCCAAATGAATTTTGGCGAGTGTAGTAACAGAATATCAAAAAAAAAAAAAAAAAAAAAACATTTAAGTCCAGTAAAAATACTTGTCTTGTATCCTTATTGTGGTTCTCAGCTTCCCAAACATATTGGTTCTCGTTGTCAAATTGGCAATGTCCTTGGCTTATTTTGTTGTTTCTGTTTGACTGACTTCTTAAATATAGCGCTTCAAAAATTTTGACAAAGTAATTTGTTTCCAAACGCATAAAAATGTTTTTTATGCGTTTAGGATGTTAATACTGAATTGGAACTTTGGGAATAGGTTTAGGAATTCATTTCATTCATTATTTATTATATTATATAATATTATGTTATATTATTTTTCATGGGATTACCATTTTCAACTTCGTGAAATTTTGGTTGAAAAAAAACGTTTATTTTTCCTATTGAATCTCTTCTGTTGGCGAAAACTTTCGGTAAATACTGGAACAAATCGCGTCACTCGTTATCGAACGAAATTACGAAATATTTCAATAGAGTTTATATGAAAATATTTCGTTCGATAACGAGTACCACTATTTGCCCCATGATAGAAAATCATTGCAGCACAAACCCTCCCTCATCTTTTCATATTTAACTGAATTATTTCTATAATCAAAATATAAAATCAAAAGATTGTTTTCTTTTCCAAAAAAGATATTTAATTTTTATTTATATTTTTTCCAAACAATTTTAAAATCAAAAAAAAAAAAACTTCTTGTATGTATTTTTTTTATTCCTTAAAATTAATTCCACTATTTGACAAAAATCTAATAAATTGGAGATACTTTTTAAGACTATTTGAGTAGATCACTTTGTCTTTTTTAGGGATTTCGTTACACCTGCAAAATCGAAAGTTATCAATAAAACACAGTAACTTTTGCACTGATTTGAAAATTTTAAGCGGTTTGGAAACAAGATTATAGATTTAAAAAATTTCGAATAGACAAATCTTTATAAAAAAAAAAAATTAAAAAAAACAATTTTCTTTTGCATTTTATTTTTATTTTAAAAGTGTGATAACCGTTGGGCATTGGTTAAGTTGCATTTTTTTTTCAGAAAATGTCAATGTACAGTGGACAATTTTCTTTTTCAAAAATTTTTTTGCAAGATTGTAAATAAAAAAATATAATTTTTTCGAACATATTTTTTGAAAGGTTGATCGATTCCAACTTGTTTACTTTTCTTTTATTCAAAATCGCCTGAAATTTAAAAAAATGACAAAAATAATTTTGTCCATCAAGTCGTCAAAAATTGTATTTTCTCAATAACTCCCGATTTTTGGGGGGTGTAAGTAATCGAATTTCTAAAAATAACAAAATGATTTCATCAACTTGGCCTAGAAAACACCAAACACGTCCTTTTTAAAAGTATGTACTTTTTCACTGTCAATCACACAGTGTCTGTCACTTTTACGCAAAAGTTAACAAAAATTGTTTCGAGTTAAAAAATAAAATTTTGTTCATCAATTATTATATATATATATATGTATATATATATATATATATATATATTATAATAAAAGAAATATGTATTCACTTTGTATGATGTTAAATTAATATTTTGTTTCTTTTACACATGTATTAATTTAATTAATTACACTTATGTAGGCAAGTAGCAAAATAATGTTTCTGTTCTTTTTATAATTATTATATATTTTCTGTTGTGAGTTTTTTGTACATAGATCTTTTCACTTTTTTTTCCATAAGCAATGGATTTCGACGTTTAAAAGATTTTGAAATGTTATGTTGTATATTGTATATGTATTTTTGTCGCATTGCCTCTTTTTAGTTAAAAATATAAACTTGTTGAATTATTATTATTATTATTAAATTAAATAATTTGTCAATATATGTTTGCACATACGTACATCTATATGTTTTACTGGGCTTTCCCAGCGATATGTTGTGAGTTTGAAGGTTGCATAGCACCGCCATCAGCAGCAGCATTGGACGCAGTTGCCGGTGCTGACCTCTTGTTATGGCGTTTGTTATTTTGCCGTGTGTTGTCGCGTTTATCCAAGCTCACCTCTAAAACACCATCATTACTTTTATTATGAGTCTTCAATTCATTGTCGTTGCTATGAGCCGGTTGCAATTTATTGTTACTTGCATTTGCCGCCTGCACATTGGGATTTTGGTTCTGATTTTGGGGCCCCGCATGATGTGAACTTCCTTGACCTTGCGTACGTGCTTGCATTTTATTGGGCTTCGGTCGATTTTGGGCTGCCACTGAATTAGTAATTGGTTTCAATACATTTCCAACAGCTTTAGTACGACCCTCTCGAAATACCATTCGTTGGCCCGAACGTATATATTCCGGATGTTTAATGAATCGAAACTTGACATGAGCCTTGTCGCCAGTTCTTAAGCATTCCTTCGACATGTTCACTATCGAGGCAGTTTGTCTTATGCTGCCACAGTGCACCATAGCTTGATAACGTGATGATATGGTAGTGGGATGATGGAGAACTAAAATTTCACCTTCAAACTCCCAGCATGCTTGTGGTTTTAAATCTGGACTAACCATTACCATTCCTTTGCGAATTTGAGATCGTTTTATTTTCTTTAAAGCAAAGCTGGCAGTTTGACCGCCCCTTACTTCTTTCACATTCATTCTCTTGCGGTGTATGCTCTTTACAGCTATTGGCATAAAATTGCCCAAAGGATCAGGTCCCAACATAAGAACATCATTCAGTTTTATTAGACCCTGAAGGCAAGTTCCCGACACAACTGTACCCACACCCGGTACAGAATAAGTGTCATCTATTTGAAACTCTGCCGGCAAATTATCCTGACTAGTCATGCGTGTGGTTAGGAGATTTAAAAACATTTTAAGCAAATTCAAATTTTCTCCCGTTACATTTGAAACTTGAAAGATGGGACACAACCTTTCGGATACGAAATTGGTAGCACTTAACACAACCTCGTCAGGAGTTTTGACCATAACTGGTACCTTGCGACAGCCTTGAGACTTCAGAATTTTAAACAATAATTTTAGATTGTCTTGTAAAACATTTGGAGGACACATATCAATTTTAGTAACGACTACAAATACCGGAACCGACAAGGCCAGAGCTAAGCCCAAGTGCTCCTTTGTCATGCCCACAATACCAGCATTGGCGCCAATCTAAAACCAAGACTCAATTGTAATACCTAACTCAAATCGTTATTTAAAATATTAATGCCAACCATTAACATTCCGAAATCCGGCGCATGTCCAGTCATACCGAATACCGTAGTCTTCAAATAACGTTCATGGCCGGCTAAATCAATGAAAGTTATAACCTTGGCAGACTTTTCACAGATTTTTACCCAATCCAAAGTACCATGATCGGGCTTATTTACCACATTTCCAATACTATCAAATCCTAAAACCAATATTGTAATTATTGTTAATTGATCTGTGTATCACTTCAGGTTATATGTATGTATGTCTACAATTACCTAAAATGTCATTTCCCACAGAACTGGTGCGGCCGCTCTCCATTTCGTGTTTGTGGCGAAATAAACGCTGACGAGAATGACCACGACCATTGTCCAATTCTCCGTGTGTTAATACACCCAATAGAGTTGATTTTCCAGCATCCACATTGCCCACAACAGCAACTCTATTTGAAATAATTTCAAAATTTTTCAGAAAAACGAAAAACTAATTTAAAATATATTCATTTTCGTACCTAATTTCCATGAAATCGGATGTGTCCACACGTTTCCTTATCAAATACTGGCCGGTTGAACCCTTTTCCACTTTACGCTGCCTCAGCAATACCATATCGGCATCAATGGTTGTGGCCAGAGACTGCAAAGTAGCAACAGCAGCTTTATATTCATCCTCATCTAAACCACTGTCGCCGCCATCTGTTTTTTTTATATTTATACTGTCACTAAAAGTTTGCTTTATAAGGCAAGAATTATTTCTTTCTCACCTTCTCCCACACCTATTTCATAAATAGTTTCACCACGACTATCTTGCGCCCTCTCCTCCAAACGTTTCTTTAACAATTCAAATTGTTCTTCCGTTGGACTAACCAACACTTTTTTGTCTCTTATAGACGAATAGTCTGTACGCGGTGCATTTATATCGGGAAAACAAACTAAATTGGAGGACATTCCCATGACTCCTCCTCCTACCCCTCCACCACCAGCGTTTCCTATAGCGGGCTTCATGCTGCTTCGTTTAAACTCTTGCCAATTTCAATATTAAATTTTATGCTAATTTATTTTCGCTTGAAAAATTTTTGGTCTTGCGCGGCGCTGTTGAACATTTCCTTTCTTAACAAATGCGCACAAAATGTCGTATTTTGTTTATCCAACCTTTAATTATTAATAGGATATGTATTTATGTATTTAATAACTTGTCTTTAAGTTTAACTTTATATTTGTAAAAATCTTTTTGTTTTATGTGATAATTCATCGCTTGCTAGACTGCAACTTGCAACTGAAAGATTATGTTTGTGCTTAGAGTGTTTATATACAATTTAGTTTGTACATTATGATGAAATTACATTTACATTAGTAGATGATGCAATGTGTAAGAAAGTAAAGTAATAATATAAATTTCTATCGACTGCATGGGAAATTCAATTGGGTTAAGTTCAATATTCTCAACAAGTTAATATGACTAAATCAATGTTTTAGATGGATGAATTTAATTTTAATACATCCATATGTACATATGTATGTATATATGAATGTAAACATGTATGTATATTTATATAGGAAGATGCATGTACATACATAAAAAGAATTACAAATAGCGTTAAACTTAAGTAACTAACTAACTTAAAAAACACATTTTATTGAACTTTAGAAATGGTGAAATAAACTAATAAAAAGAAAGATATAAAAAATGTGTATACATTGTATGTTAAAAGAAAAAAAATTAATTGTTCATATTTAACAGTAGATAATATAAATATATAGTCCAGCATTCCAACGGAGCTGGGTAACAGCTGAAATGGCGATTTACAGTTTCCTCCAAAATAATATCCTCAAATATGTATATACATAGTACTACTGATATAAAAAGGACATTGGTCAATAATTAGAATCTAATCTGAAAGTCAGACTTTCATGAAGGTGTAAGACATCAAAACAAGTACTAAAGCCCTTATCTATACCGGAATCTTACACATACATGACCTGCAGGAAGCTTAGGTTTAAGAACCTATTTCAACAATTCTATTTAAATACCAATTCAATTCGTTTTTCATATAAGTACCTACAGATATATATTTTTGTCAATGAAATCCGACTTCTAAATATAAATTGATATTTATAGGCAGATTTTGTAAAAAAAAAAAACATTCGTTTCTAGACGTGAAAAATATGTAGGCTCTAAGTATCTCCCAAACAAAACTTTTTTAGATGGTCGACAATACGCAAAACTTAAATGCCCATGGGCGGCTTTTCCACTTGTAACTTCTTGCAAAGTACGTAGGAGAGAAAGAAGAGAAAGAGTTCCAATTCTATGTTCCCTTCTCTGCTAAAACTCTGACTTTACAAAGTAAGCTTTGCGTGTAGTAAAGCCTTAATATTTGCTATAACTTTTTCTAGGTTAAGTGATGCTGGGAGCAAAGTCAATAGTGAATCTACTGTTTTACTATTGACACTTCCTACAGGGTACATACACACTGGCATACACTCATATGCACATACATATTTACATAAATTTTTCATTAAATTAAAAATTGATTTTTTTTTAGTTAACAACTAAACTAAGTTTAATATTCGGCCCTGTTCTGTAAATCGAATCGATTTGAAATCGTACGATTTCCAAAATTAATTAATTAATTAATGGTCCTGCCGACGTGTTTAAAATCATATTCATACAATAATTTTCTTTCAGATATGATATTTGAGGCACCACATAATAGAATTTCAAAAAAAGTATAAAAAAAATTTTCTATTATCAGAGTTAGTTTTCTAAAATCGTGCGATTTCAAACCGAATCGATTTACAGAAAAGGCCCGATTGTTTTTAAGCATTTTCTTAATGCTTTCAGCTATGGTTCTAAGTTTTTACAAGTATGTAGCCTTTTGACTTCTCTTAATAAAATAGATCATTTTATACATACGCGCGAAATTTCGTAGGTAGGGTACATATCGCTCATTTACTCAAAGAACGTCATAACTCAAAAAATAGAACTTTTAGTTAAATTGTGCAAAATTAATCATCATATCGTTCTTCATATTGTGTAAAAATTTCATACAAATATCTTTTTTACTCGACTCTTGGGAGAAAAACGTGTTTTGTGGCAAACTGTTTTTTTAGTTATGACGTTCTATAAGTAAATGAGCAATATGTAGTTCCATTTTGGTTTTTTATGTACATATGTATGTATAACTGTTTATATATACTAATAATACATCGAATTTTCCATTACCGCTCGGCTACGGCCTCTACATAGTGTACCTAGACTCTAGGTCCTAGAGTTATTTTCCAAAAGTAACTTAGTTATCGGTGCACTTTCGAAAAACCAAATCCTTCCCTTTCTTGGAGAGGATTTTAATGAAAACTAAAAAATGTTCCGTGGCTATGTTTTGCGAATATGTTAGATATACATAAATACATAATTCGGTAATTCGGAACGAAAGAAAATACCTTTGATGTTCGAATTCTAATTTAGTAACAAGAAAATTGGAAGCATTTTCTTTCGTTTCGAATTAGAGAGTAGGTGTACCACCTTATTAGCTTAATTTAATAATAAACTAGAATATTATAACCCAAAATAAAAACAGATAAACTAAAGAACAAAATAAAAACCCATATAGTGTTAAGAGGCAAAATAAGAAATGTATCTACATATCTACACATTGTATATAGTTGGCAAACAAAAACAAATTTCAAATTCAACAAAAGAAAAATAAACAAGTAAAACAATGGAAAGTGAAAGGAGGGAAGGGAACAGCCATTCAAAGCAAATGTTAGCGGAAAAAATCTTCGAGGGGGTTAAACTGTTCAAGCTTTTTTTATTATCATATTTATGTTTAGGGAGCAGTTTGGCTAAATGTGCACACAAACATACATACATATAGATATGTACATATACATAAATACATATCCTATTAGTTAAAAACACATATCTATATGGATATCTACATTTGCATTTGTATTTATTTATATAAATGCATACATATACCCAAAATATTAGCTAATAAAAGTGAAAGGATTTGTATTTTTCTTACAACTGTAGTATATATGTACATGCATATACTATGTATATACATACATATTACGTTACCTCTTCCAATTAGGCCCTGTTATTTTTGGCGTCGCAGGCACAAATTATAATCCCAAGTTTGTCTCCCAAGCGCCAATACGCAATAATTTTGTTGAAAATTTATACACACTATTAACAAAAATTGTATATCTATTAATTTTACTTTTTTTAAATGTTTTCTATTTGCTAACACCGAAAAAAGAATACAAGAAAATATAACTGCATATTTTGACGTGTACCCAATGTTGACCACCTAATTAACAGTAAAAAAATCGCAATGCTATTTTACTTAAGCGCTTATATACATATATCTTTTTATGTGGAAGATCAGTTTACAAAATTTTGTTAAAAAATTATTTAGCTCAATTTTTTGAAGATTTTCTGTAGCAAATAATTATTGCCAAAATTTATTTTATATTTCTCTGATTTCCAGCAACGTTTTTAAAATATTTTCTTTTTGTTGTTGTTGATGGTGCCCCTGTGGCTGAGTGGTAGAGATGCTAGCCTCTCAGTCCAGAGGTCGTGGGTTCGATTCCCACCATAGACCCTGGGTGTTTTTCGCAGACAAGCTAATCGCTTTGCGTTTGTTATTAAGAATGTCCGAATGCCTGACGTCTGTCAACTTCATAAGCTCTTTATTGTGATTGATAACTTTCTTCGACCAAAAACTTGGCAGTACCGGCAGACTCGTCAAATTTTGACAGCCGTGACTGGTGGATTTTTGTTAGAAATTGTTTGTGACTTTTTTTTTGCCGTGGTATTTTTTGGTTGACCCCACAAATTTTTAAGATATTTGTAAGAACATATAAATAATAATGTCGCGTGGTAGTTCAGCAGGTTTCGATAGGCACATTACTATCTTTTCTCCCGAGGGAAGGCTGTATCAAGTTGGTAAGAGCTGCAAAATTTTTTCAACTTGATTTATTTGTGTAATGTTTCATTTCATCCAGAGTATGCTTTTAAGTCGATTAACCAAGAGGGCATAACTTCGGTGGCTATAAAGGGTGCTGATTGTGCAGTGGTTGCCACACAAAAGAAAGTAACTGAAAAATTGATCGATCCTTCAACTGTTACACATTTGTTCAGAATAACCAAAAACATTGGCTGCTGCATGACCGGCCGCATTGGTGAGTTGAATTTAAGTTTATTTAAATTTCTTTAGCTGAGAGTGTTGTTTCATTTAGCTGATAGCCGTTCCCAAGTTCAAAAAGCTCGTTATGAGGCCGCAAATTGGCGTTACAAGTATGGCTATGATATGCCCGTCGATGTCTTGTGTCGCCGCATAGCAGATGTTAATCAAGTTTACACTCAAAATGCTGAAATGCGCCCTTTGGGCTGCAGTGAGTATACTCAAATCCAAAACTCTTAGTGCGCAATAAACTATATATTACTTTTATAAAGGTATGGTGCTAATAGCATTTGATGATGAGAATGGACCATGTGTTTATAAAACTGATCCGGCTGGATACTATTGTGGTTTTCGCGCTGTATCTGTCGGTGTAAAACAAACTGAAGCCAACAGTTACTTGGAAAAGAAGTATAAGAATAATTTAAACGAAGAGAAGACGATTCAGTTAGCAATTACATGTTTGTCGAATGTGCTGGCTGTTGACTTCAAACCAAATGGAATAGAAATTGGCATAGTTAGCAAGGAAAAACCTGAGTTTACTATACTTTCTGAAAAGGAAATTGAAGACCACTTAACGAAAATAGCAGAGAAGGACTAAGATAAATGATAGTCACTTTTAAAAATTTAAACTATTCTAATAGTCGTTTTGTACACTCTATTAAAATAAATGGAAATGTGGATTTTTCTTTTTACCTATTCAATATTGTCTTCAATTATTATTATTCATTAAAATTTAATCCAAGTAAAATTTCATATCACATGTAAATTAAACATTCCTTGGTAGGAAAGTGAACAAATCACGTCTTCGAAATTGTCTAATAGAGGTTTGATAATCAAAAATGTTTTATATGAAGAAAGGGTTTTATCTTCAGATAACTTTTTTATATTGATTGCATTTCGAAAATAACACTTTATTTTATTGTTTATTTAAAGAATTTGCATTGTACTTTTGATATCACTATTAAAAATATAGTTGTACTCTGGAAATTTATATCCTGTTTCAGCATTTTCAATGATAATTTTTTGTACATTTTCAAATTAATATAGGTGCATTAAGTCATTTAGATTATGTATGAGAAAAAACTCTTTGCAAGATGATGTTTTCAATATTAGCAATTCAACTTTTTTTCCTAACATAGGGTGTGTTCGTAAATGCATCACTGCTTTGCATCATACGAGCAAACTTTTATTTAAAATACAATATAAGTTCGCTGATAATCTGTTTTAGTAGTAATCATGCTTGTACACCCTATTTGACATTTATTTCTACGTTATCTACTTCAGTGAAGCAGTTTAAAACATTTAAACTTCCATTTGCGGCGCAGTGATGCATTTACGAACAGACCCATAGATATGTATGTAGGTATTCAGTTTTTTTAACATGCAGGTATTTAATACTAAATAATAAAATATGGCATTTACTTTTTATTATAAACTTTTCCTCCATATCTTGCCACAAATGCATTAACATCAAATTTACGCTTACAACCTTGATAATTCATGAAGCGAATTTTTCCGAATATGTCACGTTCTGCCCAACCTTGATCATGAATGCCACCAATAGACCACATGCAACCTATAATTCAAATTTATTTTCATTCCCTTATTCTGCTTGTATTACGCAACAAACTTGCCTACATATCCATTGGGATCCTTGCCGTCCAAGTTGTACTTATCATTAAGCAGTATTGCATATTCTAATGCCTGCTCGGGTGTTGCGGTCCATTCCAAAATCTTCTTAGCCCAATACATACGCAAAAAACCGTGCATTTTTCCTTCTTTTACAAGCTGTATCTGAGCAGAGTTCCATAAATCATCGTGTGTGCGGGATTGTTCAAGTTCTTCGAGTGTGTAGCAGGGACTGCGTTTATCTTTGCGATGATCGTTAAGAGTTTTTGCAGCCCATGCATGCAAACCTTTGAAATTGTCATAATTTTTGTTGTAGTAGCAAAAGTTGTCGGCCAACTCTCGTCGCACAATTGCTTCTTCACAAAATGCATCCACTGATTCTTTAAATTTCGATTTATATTCCCTTACCTCCAAGATGCAACGTTGTACAGAAATTTGACCAAAGTGAAACCAAGGCGATAGACCTGACAATGCATTTTTTGTGGGATCATTACGGCTTTCATTAAATAATTTCAAACGCTTCGTGCAGAAGTCTTGAAGCTGTTGACATGCCGCCGTATAACCTGGCTTCATTTTTACCACTGCATCCACTGACATATCACATTCTACGAAGTTATAAGCTGCCGCCCAGTCTACTTGAGGCAGTTTTGTTTTAAAACTAAATTTATGCTTAATCAAGGGCGGAAATTCAGTTAAAAGTTCAGGTAACTTTGAGTTTATTTTATTACGTATAGTACGGGCGCCATATTCTTGCTTCTCTGAAGCGATCCATACCGGCACAATGTTATGAGCGTCTACTTGTATGAAGGGCACAGATTTTGGTAATTTTTTGTTGACATCTTCAACCCATTGCATAGGTAAACGTAGTGGCATAAAATCACATACAACGGCTGCACAATCATACGTCGTTACAAATTCTGGCACACGATCTTTGGCCAAACCCTTCAGCAATTGAAATGTTATATTTAAATCGCTGCATTCATTATCCACTTCTTCTAAACCAGCCAACATAAATTTATATTGCCTCAAAGTGCTATTTGGAAATTTGGGCGCCAAGCAGAATAAAACCACCAAAGGTAAATCTAATTTCAAGGCCAAACGTTGTGCATACAAAAATGCCCAATTATCTTGAACGCGCATATCCCTTGACATCCAATAAACAACGGGTCCCTCACAATCTTCACGTACTTCTTGTTCAGAACTTAAAATGCGTACGCGCTTCTTTTTGAAAGCAAAATCTGTTATGCTTGCAGAACATTTTAAACGTTTTTCCTGTAGAGATTCTATAAAATTAGTTAAACTGGATTCGTCTGTTGTTGCACCAGGCGTGGTAGCCCCAACCGAAGTTTTGGTTTTTTTCGTAGAAACTTCAGTTTTCAACGACTTATTAATCGAGGACGTACGTTTCATGGCGAGCAAACTTGAATTCATAAGCTTTTATCACTTAAACAATTTTGTAGGTATGCAATTTATTCTCATATTCAAAGGGGGCAACTTACCTTTTAATTAAGCAATTGTAGTTAATACAAAACAATCGATTTAAATTTATTAACATCCAATATTTACAAAAAAAAAACAAATAACTAGCAGAAACTGTTTCTGTGCAATATCAACAAAAACAAATTGCGTTGTAGTTATTTCAGAAGAACTTCAAACAGTGTTACCAATTTATTTTAATTGTCAAAGCATGTTTGTACAAAGTAGTCGCAATCTAACAACTTTTTATACGTTCTATAAACGATAATTCTTCAATCAGTTAAATTAAAAATGGGTACACATATATATATATATGTATGTATATATTTGTCTTAAAAAGCGATAACAGCATAAGCCGACTTAAGACAAAATCGAGTTACATATGTGCATGCTACAAAGCTATTCATGTTCACATCCCCATGTCTCAAACGAACTTTACAGCAATGATACAGAGAATAGTCCTTTTTTTAACAAACACATCCTGCGAAGCGATCAGCTTGTCTGCATAAAACAACCAGGGTCTATGGTGGGAATCGAACCCACGACCTCTGGACTGAGAGTCTAGCATCACTACCTTTCAGCCACAGAGACAAGTGCAATAAGATTGGTAATAAGCGCCAATGAAGAAATCTTTACTTTTAATTTTTCGAAAGAACATTCCTTCCGTTAAAATGGGTTTTCTCGAAACCATATTTTTCGACTTACGCTGTCATCGCTTGTGACCACAGATTTATTGACCATTCATGTGAATAATACATATCGCTTCTCGCCAGTTTTGCAGAAAATAAGTTTAAAGTTTTCAATTTACATACATATGTACATATCAATGAAGATACAAAAATAATTTATTTTCTTAAATAGAGGTACGTGTACAAAAATCAAAATGGAATCTAATTTTGTGTTGTTTTCAACAGAGTAGGACATTATATAGAAGACATGTAAATAATCTGAAAGGTTGGCTGGCTGGCTTACCTATTTTCGTAAATAAATACAACCTCTCGGTGGGGAATTCATATTAAAAACAGAAACGATTTTATTTTCAGTTTTCGTATATACAAAATCCCAAATTATAATTTTTTTATTTACCAAAACGAACCAGTTGAGCTCTCAAGTTTTGTAAAAATTAAACCACAATTTCTTTTTGATATCATGTACTTTAGGTTTCTTTTGTATATATTTTTTCCAACTGTTTATACATAAGTTCTAATAATTTATTTAATTTCATTTAAATTACACATTCCTTTTAAATATTACTTAAAATAGTTTTACTTCTCTGGATTTATTTAAAGGGTTATAATATATTTAGTTTTTCTTTTTTTTTTTTTGTTTTATAATAAATATATTTTTATCATTTAAATAATCCATTAAGATGTCTTCCTCTGATATATTATATTTAGTTAGAAAGATTGGTTTACATTTGTTTTTGTTTTTACTAAATTATTCATAAATACATTGTACAAGATGTTTTTATTTATAGATTATTAAACAACTAATAGTATATGTATTTTTGTATGTAAAATAATATTTCAACATTTATATATAAATTATATTTAAAATAAAAGTGCTGCTATTGATTAAAGTTAACTAGGAAATAACTATTACAATGGAACGGTATAAAATTTCGTTAGCTAATCTGTGATTTCAAGAAGCAAAATTGTGTTTTATTAAAACATAAATAAATTGAAATTATTCTTAATAGATAAACAATTATGATAGTTCTTCTTTAAGTGTGAATCATGTGTTATCATTATTTTTATAAAAATTAACTAAAAATTGTCTATAATTTAGATAAAAGAATTTATAAAATTAACCTCAAGTCAGATTATTGATAATTACTATAAAAATACATACATACAACTAAATTGTGGTTTTGATGCATTATGAAATAAAATTTACAATACAATAAACAAAATTATCACAATCAATAAAACGATTGACAGAATTAAGATAGCAGTCCATTGACGTTTATCTATAAAATCGAGAAAAAAAAAAAGAAGCAAATCAAAAATGATATTTCAATAAACTGTTTTAAAGATCAATCGATAGTAAGGACTTATAAATTTTATTTTACGAAGCAAATGTACTAATATGTAGATTTGAAAAAGATGAATGTGATTACTAGAATATCAAGTCAATTAATCGAACCTTTTTCAGCATTTGTCTTATTTAATCACGGTGATTTCAAAAAATTAAAAATAAAAGCTAAATCATTTTACGATTTATAGCGATGGAAGTTGGAATAAAATATTCTATTATACATGACAAAAACTTAAAATACAATAAAAATCCATTAACCAGTAAGCCATTAATAGTTTGTTTTTGATTTCACCGTGATTTTTAGAACAGGACCATAAATCAGCTATTTTATAACGTTATAACGAAATAAATATGTATCTCCCTTTTCTACTAAAATATTTATGTACATATGTATCTCTTATATTGGAATAGGTCACACTTTTAACTATCTTATTGTCTACCAATATTGATGAAACATATGTATGTACATATGTGATTTAAAAGTAATTTTTCCCTAGATATGTATGCACAACTTATTTTTTTCCTAAATTCCCCGTATTCCACGACGGCAACATCGAAAAGGCAGAAATACGACGGAGTTTCACCTTCAAAGTTACCGTTAGTTCTGAAATAATTGATGAAACTCTGGCAGAAACGTCAGTTCCATAGACGGTTTTTACATTTAGTGGTTTTCCCCTGCTACAATCACTGCATTTTCTATTAATGCCCCTTCAAAAAGTCTCATACATTTTCATGGAGGGTTTATCATAGTGTTGTAAATTTTAATTTGTAACATCGATTTTGCAATTCGTGATACAACGTCTATCTCGCAAGCTTCTCTACACGTTGCTCTTACACAGCACTGTCACTTGTTTCGCCTGACAGAAGCAAAACCCTAAATGCAAATGCCCTTACAGTCTCCCAACTCACCCCCACATTTTCAAACCTAAATCGGAAGCTTTGAAAAAGAAATTTTTAACATACGAACTTACCATTATTCATGTGTAAAACTTTGGCCATTTTCTTCATTGTGGAATCCAGCTTGGAATCAGTTGTTTCGAATTCATTTCCAAAATCGTCCAGCATTCTGAAAACGTAATAAAAACCAATATCAAAAATTTGTTTCATTGAATATATATAATTAGACCAAAACTTACACTGCTTGTTCATCCAGTTCGACGCCTATTTGACGTGATACAGTCTTCAAAGTTCCTATCGAGTCACTAATCATATCCAATTGTTCGTCTTGTCCCTGCATCATATGCTGCTGCACTGATACCGTTTCGCCAACGAATCTGTGCGACGGACTATCCAATGAATTGTAATGTCCTGGACTGTCTAATGCATTTTCCAATTTGGAATATTTTGCTCCACTGTGACGAACGGCTGCCATTGTGCCCGCTAAAGTACTTGCTACACTATTCGCACCACCACCTCCACCTGCGTTGCCGTTGATACCGTTATTCACACTGCCGTTTAACAAAGAATGTGATGTTATATTAGAACAATCAACTAAATGTGTACGATCGCTTAAGTTGTGATGCTGGTGATAGTTATGCGTATTCGTTGAATTATGGTCGTTTTCTAAATTGAGTTCGTGCTGTTGTTGCTTGTTGTGTTCATCCAAAAGTGGCTGATGTGCTGTTATATCCCTGTCTCGAGCTCGATTCAGGCTCATCTTCTCTTTCATCTGTTTGACTTCATCGCGAGTGTTGTCGATGAAATGCCGGCGACTAGATAGTTCTCTATTATCAATACGAAATTTATTTGGATTTTTTTCAACTATACGTAAAAACATAAATCGGTAAAAGTTAAAGGAAACCATTGAAGAAGGTTTAATAAATTTACAAATGGTTTACGAAATCAAAATGTTATTATTCATTCATAGAAATTTGCAAAGTATTGTTTTTAGTTTTTATAATATACAAAGTCCACGAATTTTTTTTAAGGATTATGGTATGACATGGCGAATGCTGACAAATAACGTGACAGGAAACATCACTTCATACCACTGGTATTTAATAACTTTGCCTTTTCTGCATTAACATAACCAAATTTTTAATAGAGATAAGAGTTAAGAATATACCATATTTTCAGAATAAAACCGAAATTGAAAATTTTAAAATGGTTTTAATCAAAAAGCACTACCCATTATTTTTGTTTAACTTTATTTAATTCAATATATTAATTATAACATCTGTAGCAAAAAGGAAAAAGTGCTTAAGTCGAGATAAGCTCATGAGTTAATGTCACCCCTATTGTAATCTTCATATTCAAAAGTATCACTGGGCAAAATCTTAGTTATTTTTGTGCGATTTTTCAGGAAGTTATAGAGCAATGAATTGCTGCTTATCTTTTTTCGACTTTTAATCTCATATCAAATAATGGCTTAATTTATTATTTATAATATGTAGAATGAGGTTTTCCTAAAAAAATAGATCCAAAACCAAAATTTTCAACTTAACTGTAAAAGAAATAAGTTGTTGAAAATATACTTGAAAGTTTAAAAATGCTCTCCTAGAATATAGTAAAATATGACTCAAGAAGTTTTTCCTTATTACCGCATATATAGAAAGTTAGCCTACAGGTATGGTCTTCTCCCCCTATTCCACTCAAAAATCATTTACAGACAATTTAACTGCAATATTGAAAGCAAAATGTTGAATAAGGGCGTTTCCAAGAGAAAGTCTACTTTATTGTCGAGTGCGACAGCAGGCGTTTTCTTTTCTGGAAAAAGTGTAACATTTTTTAACTTTTTATTCAAAAAAATACAATTTAGCGTTCGTTTAAGGAAAAAATTTAAGTTCGCAAGGGATGATACAATAATTTTTCATAAAATGTATATTTCAGAAAATCATTTTATTGCGAATTTTCATTGAAAAGTGTAATAAGTGTAACATTTTTTTCCAGAAAAGAAAATGCCATAAGGTTGTATTTCAGAACAATGTTGTTCGATTCATCATAAAATTGTTTCTAATTTAATTATAATATTGAAAGTAAAATGTTGACTATGGGCATTTCCACGAGAAAGTCCACTTTTTGTCGCGTGCGACAGCAACCAAATAAGATTATATTTCAGAACAATGTTGCTCGATTCTCCTTAAAGTTTTACCCAATTTAATTGTAATATTGAAAGTAAAATATTGAATAATAGCATTTCTACACAAATATATGTATAGAGAAGTAAAATTTAGTTTTCTTTGAAAAAAAACAAGCATATTTGTTTTAGAGCTGCAAAACTATCGATAGTCGCTCCACTCGATAGTTTCGATAGTTTTATGTAAAACTATCGATACTATCGATAGTATCGAATAGTTTTGTAAAAGTTGCCACATAAACTACATTTGACTCGAAAAAAATCCTCAACATTTTCATTAGTATATAAAAATATATCAAGCCTTTTTTTCGATTTTATCGTAAGCGGCATATTATCGAAAATATACTTTTTTGTTGAACTTAAAATTTTATGGGCCTACCCATGGTTTAGAATTATCAAAATGCGAAAATTGTTGATAACTTTTAATTTAACAATTGGCGGCTGTCGCGATATCAGTACCACCAAAATTTATCTTTGTGTCGACGATGTTGAATTTATTAAGATACTTGTGACTACTATTTGTCGAATAGCACTTGGATTTATAAATAAATTCATATACATACATATGTATTTAAGTACTTGTGTATACAGAAGCAGGGATGCGATGTCATATTTACAAATTGTACTAACTTTCAAAAAAAATTTTAATTTTTCAGTACGATTGTACCTAATTCTTTATTTATATTTTTTTAATACTTGTACTTTTTAATTAACTAAAAATCAATTAACAAAACGACTTTTTTTATTCGATTGTTCACAGTCGATGCAAATAGTCGGCTTCTCTCTTGGTACGAAAATAAAATTTCCACATTTGCAGATGAATTTGGAATAAATAACATTCCTCCAGCAATTCTTTAAGTACCGGAAAACATCGTTTGATTTACTTAATTTTCTAATACTTTCGAGCTAAAGATTAACCCCCTTGTGCAAAAAAAAAATAAGTGAACGTTAAAACCGGTTTTTCTATGGAAATTTTTTTTAATGTACACTTCAAGCACGCATTATTTTTTGCATAAGGGGGTTAATATATTTTAATGCTATTTTTGGCATTTAATATAATATTCAAATAGCGATAAAATTATACAATTGTACCAACTTTTCCATCGCTGTACAAAAGCTTAAATCAACTACGGATAATTTGCTTCAAAGCTGCCGGCTACTGTTTACTGACTTCGATTATTTTTACTCTTTTAATTACTTGTTTTTTTTGCCGATAGTATCGATAGTGGAAAAAACTATCGATATTTCATTTACAACAGAACTATCGATACTATCGATAGTACTATCGATAGTTTTGCAGCTCTAATTTGTTTGGTGTCGCACGCTATAAAAACTTGACATTCCTGTGTAAATGCCTATATGTCATTATTAATTTCTGTTAATTGCATGCCATCACTATGCGTTGCTAAATTCATATGTACATATATAAATGCCTACATATGTATGTACATACCTATGTAAATTAAGAAAACAAAACGAAAAATCAAAACATTTGAAAAAAAAAACACACACGAAAATGTTTTTTTTCAATTGTGACAAAACATATGAAAATTGATTTTTCACACATTTTCCCTTTCTGATTCAACTGAACGAATCCGAAATGTCATCATACTATGCAATTCAACATTATTGATGTTTTGCCAAATTTAAAAATTTCCCAACAAAAAAAAAACGAAAAAATAATTAGTTTTGTTAGTTGAAAAAGGATATTAATTGTATCTTCCAAGTCTTCCAAGTCCCATTCAATGCTACGTAATGAATTCCTTAATTCATTTGTAGTCCATTCGGCCTCAGCACTGTTACAGTTTTCACCGAGTTCACGCCAACGTAAATATAGACCTCTTGTTTTATTTAAAGCTTTAAAGACTTCACTAAAATTAAAAGGCACACATATACACACGCATACATATTAATAAGAAATTTTTAAAAATATTTAAAACATTTTAAAATACACACTCTTTCACAGCAAAAAAGGGATCTTCCAACGACATGACCAATAACTAAAAACCACTTTCACACTTTTTCTTTTTATTTGATGATTTTATTTTTAGTTTTAATTTTATTTCAAAAACACTATAGGTTTGCATGGATTTTTCTTTTTACTGTTATTTCTTTTTTCCTTGCAAGAATATGGTTACCAAATATACCGTCATTTAAAGCAAGTTATTTTGAGTCTCTTTGCTTATTATTGTGAGCTCTTCCAAAACAACCCCCTTGCAAAGTGTTTTCAGCTCATATCAACAGTAGAAATGAGGAAAAGTTGAATTTTTTATAGGTAACTTCTTTTTTTTAAATAAATGATACGTAAAAAATGTTTTCGAAATAACGTTTAAATTTTTTTTCTTTATTGCAAATTACTTTTATTAAATATATTTATTACTTTGATTATTTTAACAAATTTTTTTATTTTAAGTAATTTTTTTTATTTAGTATGGTGTTAACACGACTTCATGTATTCCAAAACTAAAAATACCGTTGTATATGTTCTCAAAATAACTTGGAGTTGTTTTTTTCTTTCTTTTTATGTTGTAAATATACCTAATGGGGAGATAACATACTTGCACTTCACTTTCTGTAATCATTAGTTTATTGTTCTTTAATTTAACCTTCTAATGCACAAAACAGCAATTTTATACATATTTTGGCATATCACAAATTTCGCTCTTACTAATAAGGAAATAGGTATTATTAACATAATTATTATGCAAAAAATATGGAAATATATTACTACGTATTCGCCAATATTTTTAATTTGTTTTCTGAATTTCATACTGCAGTTTTATTTATTTATATGTTATTTCGTAAATCGGAATCTACTCTGTGACATGACGGATAAACTAGGCATAAATAAGTTTTAAAAATGCACTTGAATTTATATATCTTAGTTCGAAAAATTGGGATGCAAATTCTTGAATCGAATTTTTCCCATATTACGATATATAGTTAGAAATATGTAAAAAACTCGATTTGAAAAAAAATAATGAGTTAAGGCTCTTCTATATTAAGGTAAGGCGTGATTTTTAATGTATGTAAATTTCTATGGCCAAACTAGTTAATACAATGTTAAATTTTGCCACTTGTGCTAACTGGAATGAAGTTTTTCGTTATTCATAAGGAGTCTTAAATCATTTTCTCTACTCTTTCACAAAAAATATAATAAAAAATATATATAAATGTATCTCGCTTGGCGATATAAGAGTATATTAAACAAAACCCGGTTTTTGTCTCTACAGAGATTTCTTAAATTTTGAGTTGACCTGCTATAGACAAATAAGTGCAATATGTATGCATAACGAAAAAATAAATTTAAGAAAATTTTTTTGCTTCCTATATAAAATTTTCAAAATGCAAGATAATGCAGTTCACAATTTCTTATACAATACACAAAATATTCGAAATACATATCGCACTTGTTCCTCTAAAGGTGGTCAACTCGAAGTTTTTCAATTTCACTTATTACAAGAAAACGATATATAGTGGTCATATACATATGTATGTACATATACCTCCTGTAAAATTTTTACATAATTTTTTCTACTTTTATGCCCTTTTAGACTATATTATTAAAAGAAACAGTTTTTCTCAGTTTTTTTCAATTTAGACTTGGCCGCATTTAGAGGAACTGTTCCGACATACATATATAATACAGAACTACTTTAATAAAGGAAAACATTTCTTATTTTAACATTCATTAAAATAATAAAATCTTCACTATGGATTACATTACAGCTATAAAAGTTCATTTGAGGGTTAAAATTAAAAAGCAAAGTGTGAAGGGAATTTACAAAACAACCCTCTCTCATATATGCAGTAAATTTTAACAAAACTTTTAAGAGACTTCAAAATTCACATAAAATTTTAAAATCTATGCCTTCTCTTGAATTATTTTGCACTAAAACTTTATTATTTATCCCAGTAAATTTATACTTACTATGAACAATAATAATATACATACCTTATTTACCTTATCGTTTATTGCTGTATGTTAGCACTTTTCTTAATATTTTTAATATACAATAAAGTGTTCGGGTTTTTCTTTAAAATGTTTACTATTAGCAGTAAATTATTCTTTATATTTTGCGACTGCCGTAAAGATTTTTACAAATATATGTATTAAAAAGTATTTTATTAATTTTTACAACTTCATGAATAATAAAGGGAAACTAAAACAGCTGTTTAATAAACAGTGATGGTAGTTCAGCGATTTTTGTCACCAAATTGGGGATGAAACTCACAAACTGATTAGGTAACAGTTATGAGTTCTTGATTTATTTAAAAATCATGGTATGTATAATGTAAAATTTTTTTAGTAAATCATTTTTAAAACAAAAATGTTAAATAAAAATTAAAGATACATGCACATACTTATATAGTACATACATAGATAGTATCTATTAGAAACATACATAAACAAGTATTAAAAATATTATTGAGATTTTTGAAAACAGGAAAGAAAATTGGGAAAGAGGCTGCCATAACTTTTAGCACAGTGCTATCAAGTGCATTGACTTTGACATATGATATCGGTTATTACTAGATTTTTGTAGCCAAATTTTAAAAAGGGTTTTGTTAAATATACATATTGTTACGTTTTTCTCTCTATAAAAACGCTTTTCCGTAGATCCGAAGATTTGCAAATGAATACAAGAGCCGAGTGTAGTAATTACGGTTAAGAATGATACAAGTTTTATTTACAAATACACTTATACTAAATTACTCAAGAGCTTAGTCCTGATTCACACACATCAGGTTTAGCTGATCAGTTTTTGTTCAATTTTCTTTTGAACCTGCATTTACGTTCATACACACCGTCAAGTTTGTTTCATCAAGTCTCATCAATTTGTGTTGTAGTAGAGTATTACGAATTACAAAACAAAACGAAAAAGCAAACTTGACTGGTACGGTCAAATCTGAACCCCTTTCCATTCTCTTTTCCTCTCTCTCCTAAAAACTCAAGACTTGACGACTCAGACCTGACGTGTGTGAATCAGGACATAAATACAATAATACAACTTAAACTAATAAATTACACACAGATATTCACAATTGGTTACCACTACGCCTTCCTCGCTGTAGTTTACACACGTCTCTTATCTGGCTGCGCAAGTATTCACGTGACACCTCTCTGTCTGCTGCTCGTCACACACGGCACTCACTCTGCCGACACTCACAGTTGATACACCAATAAAGACTCACTGGCTTTACTTACACCCTTACACACGTCTATTCGCTGCACTGTTCCCTTTACTCCAGTCGACACGATAGACTCCACAATAATCTCAATTCCACGACAGACTATTATTAATTCACAACTTAATTATCAACTGACTTGTTTACTTGCAACTGACTGACTTGTTCGCGACTGACTTGTTCGTAACTGACTCACAACTGCAACTAACTTACTCATTGGCTGCGTCACCGCTTTTTATACTCCACACAAATATTACCAGAAGTTTCAAGCAATGTCTAGACGATCATTATCATCTTATATGCTGCCTAATTAAGTTCATGTGGTAACTATGTACATACATGTGTATATGCGTACGTGTGTACATCATTAACTAAGCAACACACGGTGGTTGTTTATCTTTTGCTTTTCGTTTGAATTGGCATGTATGTATGTGTGTAAATATGTGAATCTTCTTAATAAGCAGACGCTTTTTTTTTGTTGTTGTTGCTTTTGCTTGTTTACGTTTAATCAAGCTAGGCATGCTTATTTAGTTGTTGGCTACTATTCTAGACTATTCTTTGCTTTGATCCTGTAGGAATATTTTCGCGTAGCACTTACATTAAGCCTGTTGTAGTATTTTTGTGTAATGCTGCTTAATCTTGTCGACGGCCATTTTCGTAACAATATATATGTACATGTGTATGTATGCACGTTACATTAAAAATTGTGTACATATACATACATTAGCTCTTCCCTGCAGAAAGTGCGAATAGTGAAAATGTACTGAGTCGCTTTTGACTTTGTCACCAGTACTACTCTACAATTATTCCCCATACATTACTTTATGCTATATACATTTAGCATGTGCTTGTCATTGAAAATCTACTAGTAACACTAAAACAATTGACTAGGTAGTGAATTCATAGTTCTTATGGAAACATGAAGACATACCAACCAGACATTTACTGGTACATTTCTATACCTTACGTGCATACAAATTTATGTATATTGACAAGTTGTTGCAAAATCCACCAGAAATACCACATCTGTTTTCTCTATTTCTTTTATACTGACGAATAGAAGAGAAATTGTAGAAAATGTAAGTACTACTAGAATTTTAGTGTTGACATAGAGACACTTGGCCCCAGTCTGACTGCAGGGTTAAGCAGGAATATTGAAAAACATACATATGTACATATGTATGGATATGTATGTACATATGTATATGTATGCATGTAGGTATTAGATAGCTGCGTAAACAGTCTTGAAATGTAAAAACGTCATGATTTTTAAATGTATTCACGTCGCATGTATTATACTAAACCAATAATAAATGCTGTCGTACTATAAGCGAAGCACGATGGATGATGTATTGGTGTATGTGTATATCTGTTGTAACAAGCGATGTCGCAAGACAGCTTGTTTGTAACAAACACTCAAAAGAAGTACTGTTGATTAGTGTATGCTTGTTATTTTTCATATTGTACGTTTGAGTGTGTGTGTAATATGTAGATGGTAAGCTATTATCCCTGAAGGAAATGTCGATGGTGAAAATGTACTGAGTCGCTTTTGACTTTGTCACCAGTACTACTCTACAATTATTCCCCATACAATACTTTGTGCTATAAGACATTTAGCATGTGCTTGTCATTGAAAATCTACTAGTAAGACTAAAACAATTGACTAGGTAGTGAATTGATAGTTCCTATGGGAATATGGGGACATACCAACCAGACAGTTACTGGTACATTTCTATACCTTACGTACATACAAATTTATGTATATTGACAAGTTGCTGCAAAATCCACCAGAAATACACCACATCTGTTTTCTCTCTCTCTTTGATACTGGCGAATAGAAGAGAAATTGTAGACAATGTAACTACTACTATAATTTTAGTGTTGACATAGAGACACTTGGCCCCAGCCAGACTGCAGGGATGTGATTAACCGCATACAACTAATGTTAATGCATGAGTGTGCCTTTGCATGTGCGCAGAAAAATAAAAAATCATACACACATACATGCATGACGTTTGTACACGCGCTCATGCGTAGAAAAAAGCAAGTATCACAAATTCTTCCGTCACGAAGTGTTTTCTTCTTTACTCTTATACCTAAAATACTCAAACAAATTTCTTAAAAAACAGTATTGTTAACGTTTGTTTTATAAGATTTCGCTGTAGTAAAGCATTTGAAAAATCCCTCATGTCTTGAAAGTTCTTATAAGATGCCTTATGCAGGGGACTAGTAGGTATATCTTTCATTTTTCTTGATAACATTAACGGCTATATAGAAATGTATGACAAATATTCTTAATAAAACTTCTAAAACCTCTTGATATAATTTTCATTTTATGTGCTTTCAACAAAATGTTATTTTATTTTAACAGATAACGTTTATTTGTATTTGTTTATTTAACAAAAATTGTAGGTATTGGGTGAGCATTGATCAATATGGTCTATAAAAATCCAACAATTGTTATCTACAATAACAAGAGTATGTATAAAAACAAAACAGAAATAATTTTCCTTCGATAGTGAGTTAGTTTACCAATTGTAAGAGTATAAAAAACAAGAAATTAACGCATTTATATACGAATTTCACCATTTTAAGAAAAATTATTTGAAAATATGTTGCAAAACGATGCAGTGCGCAATTTACATTTTGACAGCGAAATACGTGCGGCCCAACAATCGCAAACAGAACCAAGAGGTTTGTTTTTATCTGTTAAATAATAAACATATTCCAATTGCGTTCAGAGAGTGAAATTTAAAACCCGAAAAAGAAATTTAAAACACTGTTTATATTGAAAACATCTTCCTCGAATTAAATACTGTAATAGTTAAGTTGATTTCTAATTTTGTAAGAATTTTATATTAATTATACATAGATATAATAGAAACTTGCTGAAAACAATTTTAATATTACAAAGCCATAAGAAATTTATAATTTCGTTAATTAATTTCAATATCTTATCTTCTTATCTGCTTTGTACTATGTATGTGTAACTAATTAAAGATAATGACTTATTAATTTCATCGTGTCGTTTGTAACTTACAAAGCACAAAGAATTCTTTATCGGGTTTGTGTTGTTTTTTTTTTTCAAATATAAAATGTATTAAGAAATCTTACAATTTTTTGACAGTTTGGTATTTCAAACTAAAAAATTTCTGAAGAAATTATTAATTATACCTGAAAAAGGGCTTTTGTTGTTTCCTTTTTAACTTTTTTTGTTTCGGTTTTACCACTTTTTTCTATATTTAACATATTTTTACAAACCCATCAAATTCTAAATCTGATCATCTCGTAACCTCAAAAAGACACGTGACTTGCTGCCAATTTGACTAAAATCGGGTCATTCGTTTCCGAGATATCGTTGACAAAAAAAAATGATTTTTTTAATGATTTTTACAGATTTAAAAAGGAATATCGGATGCCGAAATTTTATCCGCAGCTTAGTGGGAAGTTCCAGCGATGCCATATTTTTTTCAATTTATTTTTGGATAATTTTGTAAATTTTAACCATAAAATAATTTTTCGGTTTTACCACTTGGTAGATTTTTAAGCGATTTTAGACTTGGTTGTGTCCACAAATTATTTCGCGAGTTGCTCTTTCTGAATTTTAATTTATCGCTTTATAAATACTTAATTCTATTTCTAATTTTTTTTCAGTTTTGGGTTAATTTTTTCTTTTTAAAAACTTTTGGAATTTCCATAAATTTGATACAAGTTTTCGACTTTTTTATTTAATGATTTTTTCCGAATCTGTTTGATGACCACAAAACGTAATATATAAACGTATGTATAATCCAACATTTTGGTCTTTGTTTTTTTGCAAATTTGTTTCGAAATAAACTATATTTAAGCATAATAAAATTCAGAACTTTGATCATAAGCGATTGAATTCAAGTCTGCTCCACATAGTTTAACAATTAATGCGAGTATGTATATATGTTTTCTATTTTTCAGTTTTAGATGGACCTGTTAGTATAACTTCCCAGCCCACCGCTTCTGTTCACACACCTTTACCAATTTCTACTGTGGAACAAAGCGCCAGAATAAGGCCTTCAAATATACCTTTAAAAGGTTATAATTTTTTAGTGGACCTACCATCTCTCCATATCGAACAAACATTTGAATTAAATGAGTGTAAGTAAAGTGGACACCAAATGCAATTTTTTCTTTAATCATATCTAAAATTTTAATTCATACATAAATACATTTGTAGCTCTTACAGCTCTTTCATCAGAAAATCGTTATGTTGTCCGCTCACCTTTAGGCGATGCCATATATGCTGCTTCAGAATACTCTACCGAAAGTAGTCGTCTACTGTGGAGTTCTGCTCGACCCATTCAAATGCATGTAATCGATCAAACTTTTCAAGAGGCCATGGTTTTTCATAAGAAATTGTCTTTAGGTTTTATGTGCTGCCAGCCGAAGTGCTTAGAAGTATGGATACCACCGGGCAATATATTGGGTCGCATAGTACAATCACCAACCATAACAGTACCAGAATTTTACATTGAAGACGGTACTACCAATACGCCAATATTTTGCATGGAAGGACCAGCTAATTCAGGATTGCTTTGTCATTGTTTGCCCAAAGAAACCTATTTCAAAGTGAGTTAAAATAGTTAGCTTGTGGTTTTTATAATTTTTTGTATATTAAAATTTTAGGTACATTCTGGCGGCGATCTGAGAGCATCTATTGATCGCAAGTGGTCTGTGGGAAAATCGCAATACACCACTAATATTTACTTTAGCGACTCGAAGTTAAATGCTACAGAGAGAGCATTAATATTAGGAGCAGCTTTCCTTTTGGTATGTATGTTTGTTTTATTAAACCAAAATTAAGTTAAATTAAATTAAAATAAACTTAAATAAAAAAACAAGAATAAAGTAAAATTTAAACAAAAATGGAATAAAATAAAATTAATTAAAATAAAATAAAATATAAAATTACATAGCATACATTCTCTAATACAGTAAACTAAAGAATTTTTGCTTGTTGTTGGTTAAGCACTTCTATATGCATTTCGTTGCTGTTTAAAAGAAATTAATTTACATAAATTTGAATTGCGCTTTGGTCAAAATTTTTATAAAAATTTTATTTTAACATACATACATTTCGAACCCAAATTATTTTTTACAATTCGGCAGATATTCTTTAGTATATTTATTAATAAAAATTTATATTTTCTTTTAATTTCAGGAATATTTGTATTTCCAAACACGTTTTTAAATATCAGCTGTAAATAATAAATATACATACTTAAGTATGTTTTAAGCAGGTGTTGGCCTCTTCAAATAGCTTTAAGGATGAAATTAATATTTTCTGAATCAAATAAATCCAAAATCCATAAACAAATTTAATTTAAATTTTTAATTATTGTTATAAATTATAAAATTAATTTTTTTCTGCCCAAATAAATCCAAAATCCATAAATATACTTAGTTAAATTTTTTAATTATTTTTATAAATTTTATAATTTTCGCAGAAAGAAAATTTTTCAGGTCTTTTTAACCGACTTCAAATATAATTTTTCAGAAAAAAAAATAGGATCCGGTTCAAAAAATAAGTACTAAAAATTTAAAAATAGCTTATCTTACGTTTTTTATGAAGGTGGCACAACAATGTGGAACCGAAAATAATTGTTATTTTTTTATTTGAAATGAAAAGGTTACTGAAAAATGTGTTTTATTTGGTTCGGGTTATTTTTAACCATTATCATAAGAGATATTTTATTTTGGTTATTGTAACCAATTTAAGTGAGAAATACTTTTTTTTGGTTACGAATAACAATTATAACAACCAAAAAATATTTTTGGTTACCAATAACTATTACCTAAAGAATTTAAGTTTTTTGGTCATTGCTGCTTAAAATACGGTATTTTAGATGTAGAAGAAGCACTTGAACAGGTATGCAGGACAAGAAATTTAAATATCTTTGGCAAAGCTGGCGAAACGGGCAGTTTTATAATAAATATTGATAAATTTCATAAATATAGTAATTGAGATATTTAAACTAGTTATTTTGCTAATGTCCAATTATGTTCAAATACGTGGAGTTTTTCTTTAGTAAATTTCTACTCAAAACATTATTTATTGCAAAAAATATAATAATTCGCAAGAAATTAAAATAATGGAAAATATCTCCAAAAACTTATTATATAGACCGCAAAAAAGGCAATAACTCGAGCATAGGCTTACAACACATATGTAAATCGAGAAAGCTTGCAAAAATGTGAATATCTGTAAAAAAAATATCCTTAGGTTTTAAGAATCAAAGATAATCTCATGTGCAAAAAATTTAAAATTTATTTTTAAACGCTAATATTAAAAGCAATGCAAAAAACTTGAAAAATTCGCAAAAACTTGGTAACAGCAAAAATATATCCAAGTCTGATACTTATTAAAAACAGTAAAACTGCAAAAATTCCCAAATTATAAAAATTTGCACCAAATTTCTAATAGATAGATGAATTAAAAATCGGTAAAATGGCAAAATTTGGCTTAAAATCACTTTTATCGCGAAAATGGGCACAAAATTGCAAACAAACCCGAAATTGTTTAGGTGAATTTATGAGAATGCCAAAAAATCGGCAAACTGAAATTAAAAAATTAAAGTAATGCTCAAGAGCATTAAGTTGTATTTAAAATTACCTGATTCGCAAAACTTACTGAAATTTGCATTTTTTTTCATCTAAAATACCGTATTTAGGGTAGCAATAACCAAAAATTTTAAATTCTTTAGATAATTGTTATTGGTAACCAAAAAAAATTTTTGATTGCTATAATAGTGATTTGTAACCAAAAAAATATATTTCTCACTTTAATTGGTTACAATAACCAAAATGATATATATCTTACGATAATCGTTGATTATAACCAATATTTGAATTCATCAATTTTAATGGTTAAATATAACATTTTTGTCATTTCTCTTATAACTGTTATGTACCCGATAAAATTTAAAAAAGTGTAAATTATTTCATACGATATGTGTTTTTTTTCTAAAAAAGATGTATCGCTTTTGTTTGGTAGTTTTTGTTCTGAAATTGAATAATTTTATTTAGTTTTTTCTATTAAGTATAAAATTTAAAAAAGTTTAGTTATGTGATTTTGCATTTCAACTAACGATATGTGAGTTCGGAGAATTACTTCTTCTTTACTTCGGAGAATTACTATCTGATGATGATTAACCATTAAATTCTGATACATCATACGTATAGTGACTTCAATTAAATTAAATTGTTGCTAATTTTAAACTTAATTTAATTTTTATTTAAAATATTATAAAAAAATAACATAAAACACAAAATAATGCACACACAAAAAAATAAAAGAATAGACAAAATGGTTTCATTATAACTGTAATTAAGCAAATAAACAAAAGCATGTCGTTGCCACTACGTATTTTTAACAACTCAAACTAAAACGGTATCCACTGCAATGTTGCCATAACATATAAATTTTGTTTTATCGGACATTTGTAACAATGGAAAAAATTAATTTTAATTTTTATTGATAGGTTGTAATAAAAGCCCAAAAAATCGCCAAAAGTAAAAAATAAAATCGCCAAAAATTATTTCTTGTAAATTTTTCTCATCCAAATTCAAAACGCATTAATTACTATATATAATTAGTACAAGAAAATTCATCAAAATCAAATTGTTTTGATTTCTTGCAGACGAGTTTTGGCATATTTTTAAAACTACTTCTTCAACAAAATAAATATTCCTGAATTACAAAAATTTTGAAGTACAATTTTTTTTTTTAAAAATAGAAATAAAAATGGCCAACAAGTTATTTAGTTATCTCCAGAAAATTCGCCATGTCGCCAAATTAAAAAAAAAAAGTTGAAAAAAAATGTCACGTTTGGCGAGAAATCGCCATATCTGACCACCTTGCTGGGAAGTACTTACATACTAAAAATCTGAGAGTGAAAAAAGAAGTAAGAAATGAGATGCAAACAAGTTTTATAAATTCTAGTTAAAATTATTCAAACACACGCACATATGTAAGTCTATAAAAAAAATTAAACTAAATAAATACCATATGTACATATTTTTATTTTCAAAAATTTTTTATTTTATTTTTTGTTTGTTATTTCAAACATTTTTTTTTTTAATTTTTACTTCACATACACAGAAAATTACAAAGAATGTAATTACATATTGATTAAGGGTTATGTACATATAAGCATATACATACATACATATGTACGTATATGTATATGAATAAAGTTACATACATGTATATTTTAAAATATATATAGCATTATACAATATTAAGAAATACATGCGTTTTTTATTTTATTTTATTTTTGTTAAATTTTATATACATATATGAATAGTTTTATTTTTTGATTATTTTATAAACTTATTTTTATTATATATATATATATATATATATATATATATATATATATATATATGTATATGTGTGTATACACATATGTATATCTATATATATATATAAGGATTTGTTAATAAATTTCTTAAATAAACTTAAAAACTATAGTTTCTATGACAGTTTTTTTTTTAAATTGAAAGTTTTTATTTTTTTATTTTTAGACACATAAATTTGTCTGAATTACTAATAATTATTATTATTATTTTTTTTTTAATATTAAAATATTTCTTCTCCATTTTGTACAACATTAATTAACAAATTTATATATTGTACATAAGTTAATTAAATTACAATAAAAAATACATATTCACTAAGGAAACTATTAAATTAAAATATTAGAACCGTCAAAAGCAAATAAATTTCAATTCTTATTCATAAGAAAAGTCTTGTTCTATTGCGCAGCATTACTTAAACCAAATATATTTTCGAATTTAATAACAAAACAAAAACATATGTTACATACATGAATTGAAAAAAATGAAATGAAATTATATTTAAACCTAGGAAGAACGTTGATTATAAAGCAGTTTTTCTTTCTTTTTAATTTTTTTTATTAGTTTTTTTTTAACAAATCTTTTAGATTCGCAAGAAATACATGAACGAAAACGAAAGAGAAAAATAACACTAGCTTGATACAAATTTTGCATATAATTTCACTAATTTTGAAAAGAGAAAAATTATAAATAATATAAAAAAAAGCATTACCACAGAGTTTTAGTTATAAAAATATACATACATTTTATGTTATTTCGGCTTACAAAAGCATTGTTTGATTTATTTTTAAATGTTATAAAACGTAAATAATTTAAATTCCTTGAACGAAACTGAATTTTGAATTTTCGAAATTAAATTTATTTAAAAGTCTCAGAATATTAACAGAAAATCTGGTTTTAGAAATTTCTAAACAAATGCCAAAATTTTATAGCGCTTATTCCTCAAGTAAAAATGCACAAAAATAATGACTTATGGCGCGAGTTTTTGCATTTTGTCCTTTTCTCCTATTATGAATTTTTTCCCCTTTTTATCAAATGCGGGAAAAAACTCCCCGGGGAAAAACTAGGAATTATACGAATTCATGAATTCGCCTTGGAATTATAAACGCAGTTTAACTTACTTTTTGCACTAAAAATCTTTCCTTGCAAAACAGAAGGGAGATTTCATACATTAAAATACTATATTAAAACAGAATTTATATATATATGTATATATATATAACCCTTAACTACATTCGTTTTTTTAACTTACGTTACTACATTGGTGGGGTAATTTTCTACCCCAATCAAAAATGCTTTCTATTTTGCAGGGCCTCACATAAAAAAGAAAGTATTAATGTGAAATATTACATTTGTTTATTTCTTATTAAAATAACATTTTTGAAATATTAAAAAAATCATAAATTAGAAAATGGCAATTTTTTTGTGAGCGTACAAAGTAAGTTATAAAATATGGAGTGCGTCTTGGGGTAAAAAATTACCTCACGAATGTAGTTAAGGGATAAAATAATATTTTATAGTTCTTGTATTTCTAAAAACATAAATAATGCTTAAATACTTCATTTGTAAACTTGTTTTAATTTATTTTTTCAAGTTGCTGAATTTCAATAATATTGCTTATGCTTGCATGCAAAAAAATGGAGGAAAAAATGTCAACAAACAACCAAAACAACGTGCTTCGTAATGCAGTGTTGCCACTTCTACTTTTTTTTTTTTTTTTTTTTGTTCCCAAGGAGTTAGTTTAGACGAGAACAATTTTTAAGCCGCACAATTTTTGTTCTTTTCCAAATTACACGAGACTAATTCATCTGGCACAAAATGTATTCGTATACGCAGCTGTGTGTGTGTTAGTGTTTTTAGTATTCATTTAACATTTGCTGTTTTTTAAGTTGTATGTGTATTGGTTTTATGGTGCTAATGCGGGGTTGAAGCTGGTTGAAAAGTTATGCCAACCGCAAAACCACTCTCTTTGCCTCTCTCACCTACAAACTGGCATGTTATGCCAGCACAATTATGCCCGTGTAAATCAGCGCAAGGAGATTATGATTGGAGGAATTTTTTCTCGAGAAAATAATTATGTGTGAGAAATAAGGAAATATTCATGATTGGGCTGATTATGATTATTATTAGTATGAGTCTCTAATTTAATTTAGAAATTTCAGAAGAAAAAAAGCTTGCAAATCACTAAGTTTCGATTATGCACAAAAATAAAAAACAAGTCAGTACCAAACTTTCGAGAAAGGGGCAAAATACTATGTAGATTATTCCAATATACTTCAAAATTTTACATTAAATAAAATTCACATTCACAAATGCAATCCCTTAAAAATTAATTTAATAATCAAACAACACTTTTGCCAGCAGCTCTAGGAAACTAATTCGAAAGTTCCACATACTATACATTGAAAATAAATATTTATTACCTTTTTTTTAATTTTAAAAGTGTATATTTTCTTTTTGTTTTCAAAATGATATATTTTATATATATATATGTACATGCACATGTATGTACGTATTTATTTATTTTACATACATACACATACATATATTTTTGGTTCATTTAAAGATTGTATATGTTGTATTATATTGATATTTTGTTTTTTTTTTAATTATTTCAATTAAAATTTCAGAGTTAATATACATAAAATAAAGGGGGACCAAAAAAACAACCTAAAACTTGTGTACTCCACGGAATTAGATTTTTTTATTTGAAAATGCAAATAGCTTTTAGCTTACATATGTATGTATGTATGTATGTTTGTTTGTGTGTGTATAAATAGTCCTAACTTCTGAAATCTAAAATATTTCGTACGATATGTTTTTTTCTAAAAAAAAAAGATATGATGAAAGTTTCATCGCTTTTGTTTGGTAGTTTTGGTCCTGAGGATTTGATTTTGTTTTTATGATTTTTTTTTTTTTTTGGAACGTATCACAAGTTTTAAGGTTCAATCAGACATGCCATAACCAAAACAAAAATGGCGAGTCACCTATAACCAAATACAGTGTTGCCCATTAGTTTGGTTCGAGCAGCTGTATGCGTGTCATAACCGCGAAAATAGCTTAAGCGACATAATTTTCAAGCTTCAATTTTTTGCGATCGTAAATAGTCGATTTTCGTCAAAAAAAAAACGAAGTCTAAAACATGTGTCGCTTAAGCTATTTTAGCGGTTATGGCTCGTATGGTTGTATGCTTATGTTTATGGCACGTTTAATTTAAGTTTTAGACGGTTTCTTTGCGTGAAGTTAAAGTGTGTGTGTGTTTTTTTTTTGTTTTAATAGTTTTTAGACGGTGGGGGTATATAATGGTGAAACTTTTTTGCATATGCATCTTTAGATATAAGATTTTTATATCTTCCTTGTATAACTGGATTATGTGGAGAGTTTAATGCGGTTTGTTGTTTTATAAAATGTGTTCTAGCTGGTCCTTCGGGCCAAGATAATATATCCATAATTCATCTGTCGGGATAAGCGAAAACATAATGTCAGTTTGCTGAACCGGTCGTCGTGTTTAGCTGAGAATTATTATTTATGATAATTGCTTCGGGGCGTAAGCGCTTCTCTTGTTGCTGTTCTTGAAACTCCTTATCGCTGTCCTCGCCATTGCTAAATGTACCAGGCAAACGTCTTTTAAGATTATTGTTTAAGGCCATGGCAATGCTTTCGTCTTCTGACGTGGAATTTGCTCTACGTGGCGTATTGGCTGCGCTATTGTTATCCAATGAAGCTATGGCAGTGGCAGCAGCACGTTCCGCAGCCGTGAAGCCATCCTCCGAAGCACTGTCCTGCGAAACCAAGCCCGTGTTTGAGTTATCTCCCGATGGTGTGGTATAGCTGCCCAATTTCGATGTAGGATCTTTTTCAATTAATTTCTGAGCCAATACACGCAATGATATTAGCGAATTTTCACAATCACTAGTATCGATCTCGGTGAGACTGATGCCGGCTCTTTCGATTTCGGCATATGTACCGAAAGGTAATTTCTGCAAACATTCCAATTTTTGGACATGCGTCTTGGAACGCAAATGCTTGGCCAAATGGCCATGTATGCGAAATGCGATTTTACAATCGGTGCATTCGAAAGGTCGTGGATTCGAAGTCGTGGGTACGCCAAATGTTGAAGTCATTATTACTTTATTTTTATGAGCTTCTGATCTTTCGTGTTTTTGCAAATGACCCTGGGTGCGAAACGATACACCGCAGGGATCACATTTGTACTTGCGCTCCATGTAGTGTATGTTCATATGCAGCACCAGCTGCGACTGCTTTTGGAAAGTCTTAGAGCATATAGAACACACTGGACGACCATCGGCATTTGAAATTTGAGGAACTCGTGGATGAACAGGTAGAATTTCGTTGTTATTTGTGGTAAAACCGTCTTCTCCCACTATAACAGTGCGTGTAGGCTGATTTGCATTACCTGACTGACTGCTTGAGCAGCCGCCCGAAAGAACTCCAGAGAAATCTGTCGTACCTGGTTGTAAAATAGCGGCTGGTAAGTTCGAATTATGTGCTGGTTTTTCGTCACTTGCTCCAGCTGCTGCAACTTTTTTCGCTGGTGGCTCCTCATCGGTTTCTTCACTTTCATCTGATGATTTGAAACATTTCGACGCATCAGTTGTTGTTGTTGTTGTAAGCGCTGAAGGGGCGGGGTTGGGGGCGTTTGCAGCATCTGACAACGGAACCGTAACGGGAATGGGAACGGGTACCGCAAGTTCAGATTTTTGAGATTGCATTGGTCTTACAATTGCTATTTTAGGCAATTGAAGAGTTGTCACAACTTCCTTTTCTGTTTTAGTCTGTTCGTTGCTAACTGCGGACACAGTGGACGCACATACAGCACTAGAGCAGACCATCGTTGTCGCAGTAGTTACCTCTAGCGAAACACATGTAGTAACCGCTGTATTTGCTTGGTTGGTTGGTGTGGCATTGGACATTACAATATTTGGATTTACCGTCATGCCACGACTTAGTTGTGTCTGCTTGATCTTGTAATACTGCAGCGTCTGCTCTCTGCGATAATCATACAGCATCATGTCCTCATTCAGCTTATGATGATTCTCCTCATAATTATCAGCGTAATTAGTACGTCCTACTTTAGATGAGACTGATATCATGGCTTGCAAAAACCCGGATTCATTTTTGTTAACACCAAAAATTACGTCACGTATCTGAGCTTGCGTTTGTACTGGCCCTGGGTTTGAGGAAAATGAGGCAGGGTTTTGCGTTACCGTTTGTGCAGGAACTGCATTATCAATAGACCTGGGTTTGGTCAAATCCATGGGCGCCGCTTCAAAACTAGTTGTACTGCAATTGTTTATTTTCAATTTTGGCTCCTTTGGATTTGAATAGTATTGTTCTTGCTTCTGATAGTCAAAGGGAGGTTTCGGCGATGTATACGAAATCACCCTTCTGATAGCCGGAGCAGGTGTAGAAGACACACTCGAACAGGAAGTTACAGCGGTGGTGTTTGGTATTTGGCTGTTGGCTATTGAAGTTTCCAAACTTTGTGTATATATGGGAGGAGTCATTGAGAGGGTTAGTAAACATCTGGCAGCCTCGTGTTCCAAGTGAGATTTATTGTCTTCGGCAGTAGAAACATTTTGCATTACATTCGGTCTGGGTGAATCGGATTCATTGCTGCTTTCGGTTTCATTATCACTCGAGTCGCCATCTGAATCTGAATCGCCATTGCCCATTGATGAGGTTCTGCCACCCGCCGAAGTGGACGATTGTTGATCAAACTCTGCGTCTGGTTCCAAAAAGTCGCCATCGGCTGGCATGGGTCCAGGATTTAGACCTAACTCGATACATTTCTTATAGTGCGTCTTGGATTGCATGTGCTTCGTTAGGTTGCCTTTGGTTTTGAAACTAAAGTTGCAATGTTTGCAGGTATAGGGCCTTACATCTGTGTGTGTGCGTATATGTTTTTTCAACATGGAGGGCTTCTTGCATCTTATGCCACACTCAGAGCATACATACTTTCCCCGGCCCCGTCCTCGCACATATATGTAATTCTCATGGGACTCATAGCCTCCCTCTAATGTTTGTGAGGCCGTGACCGAACTGCATGAAGATGAGGTAGCTAAATCTTTTGAGTTCTCAATTTTAGGGTCCGTAGAAATTTTACCGTCTTTTGTGGCCGTATTATCCTTAAGGGATATGGGTTTCAGCTGATGATGATAACATTTATCCCGGCTGCTGAGGAATGGTGTCATAACAGTCTGTTGAGCAGCAACTAAGGCGTATGTGGTTTTCTTCTGATTGGCCATGGTGAAGATTAGGGTATTTTGCCTGGAATCGTAAAGGGACATAACTTCCTTGGGTTTCAAGCCTAAGGGATGAGGATTGTTTTCGGCACACTGTTGCCACATGCTGTACATGGACAACTTGTGCATATCTTGTACGTATGACGGCTGTGGACAGTTGAGTGTGCAGTAGAATGTCTTCGTGCTGCACTTCAAACCCAAATATGTGTAGGAGTTGCCATTTAGATACAATTGTACACATTCTTTGGAAGGTCTGGGCGTTTCTGGAGAGATTAGCGGTAATGTATTGGCAGTGGGCGTAATTCCATGGTGACGTTTCAGTGCAAACGTACCTGGCCTTAGCGGTAAACTAGTTGGTCGCAAAAATTTCGATTTAGCCTTAACTTCTGCACTGTTACAGTCGTTGTCATTGGTGGCCGCAGCAGCAACGTTGGTGTCGACATGTAGGGGCGCCAAGGTCAAATTAGTGGGAGACAAGGATTTGCTACAGCTAATTGGCTGTTGTATTATGAGTTGTTCTCGTGACATTTTGTCCAAATTAAAATGTCTCGTTTCCGCATCTAATTGGGAGGTTGAGTTAATCGATTTGGTCTCAGTGCTATTGGAGCTTTTACGAGGACTTAGGTTATCAGCCATGCGCATAAAATTAAACGGTTTGGGAGATTTTGCCGGGTCATTAACCGCACCCACACTTTTATTACTGTTGGCGTTGGTGTTGACAGCATTGCTGGGTAAGCTAGAAGCTCCTGATTGCCAGTTGCGAACATTTCGCATGCTTGTTGTAGGTGGCGCCCTATTGAACTCACTGGGCAGGTTTTTTACACCGCCAAACGAAAGCTTGCCAATTCCGGGAACATCAGAATTTACAATTTGGTGGGATATTGACATGTTCATGGGACTTGTGGTTTGGTTTCTATTCGGACTAGCATTTCTAGGCAGTTGTTTGCCATTGGATCCTTGAGGCAGGCTCAATAGATGCTGCTGTTGCTGTTGCTTTTGTTGCTGAGTTGCTGTTGGCAAGGCCAGTGGTAGCTGAGGCTGTAAGCTGTTTGGTCCCGGTATACCAGGTACATATGGTATTACTTTTTCCGTCAGACCCAATGTTAGTGGATTAAAAGCTGTAATTTGATTGATCGGAGGAAACTGAAAATGTTGCGGGCCATTCGAGGAGACCAAGCCCAAACTCATTTTGGAGTTCAATTGTGTAGTCGGCATTAAGGGCAAGGGCATTTTAGTTTCTTTTTTGGGCGATACTTCTTGAAAGCTGCCACCCGACAACAAGGGTGTGCGAATCATTTTTGGACTTTTATCGACATCATCGCATTCCGACAAAGGAATCATGCAGCCCCCCGAAGAGGTGAAGCTTTTATAACGTTCTTCTTTTTTGGAGAGTTCCTGAGAACTTAATAGTTGCATATCACCACCACTCGTCACAGAAGAGCGTACTGCCGAGAACTTATCTAGAGGTTCAAATTTTAAACGTTTGCTGGCCGAATGTTCTGTTATATTGCCATGACTGTACATGGGATCGTCGTGCATTTTTGTTATTATAACTTCCTCCGATTTGGACTTGGATTCGTTCAGTGTATAGTCTACCAGAGGAGTTTTGCCCAAAAGCGGTCCCGGTGAGGGCAAAGGAGCATCTGCAAAACGCATTGGTATTTCGTTTACAGTCAACAGGCTTTTTGGTTGTGATGTCGTAATGTTTAAAACAGAGGGTCCAGTAGCTGAACTGCTATTGGCAGCTGTTGACTGAGAGCTTGGCTGGGTTGATGTCGCCGTTGTGGTATTTGTACTTGAGTTCTTCGATGTATTGGCGACAGAAGCGCTTAAACGATTCAATACCAAATTACTGGGTTTCGTTTTCAGTTGGGACCAGGCCAATTTGGCTAATGACAATGGATTCTTGGATAAAATTTTAAAATCTGGCATATTCAAGGATATTGAACTTGATCGAAAATATTTGTGGGAGGGTGAAGATGCTGGCGAATTGGCGCTACTGTTACTACCTTGACAATAGGTGCTGTTGTGCAATTTAAGTTCCTCCGCAGTTCGACATTCTAGCGAGCATAGAGGACAGATATATACCGCATCATCACCGATGCCAGTAGGCACAGCCAAGCCGCGGGCATTAAGCAATAAATTTTTTATTATGGAGTTATTTGATGGATATTTTCCCGTCGATGTTGAGGGCTGTGGGGTGCTGGAATTAGAATTTGACGAATTTGAGGCTTCATTAATTGTTAGAGTCGGTGGTGTTAACAATTGAGTCTGTCCGCTTTGTGTTTGTTCTATGGAATGGCGTTTACGAGGAGTGGCTGGTGGCGGGGCCTGCGGTAGTGGACCTTGCAGTGGTTTATTTAAGTCCAAGCTTTCGTCATTTAGTTTAGTTTTTGCCGATAAATTCAAAGGTACATTCCCCAACGAAGGATGTATGGTTGTATTATTATTAGTTGAAGAATTCAATGTGGGTGAGGAATGAGGCTGCTGGCGCGGTTGTGTTGGTGTTATCGTTACAATTGTACGATATTGATGATATTGTTGTTGATTGTTGGTCGCCGGTACAGCGGCATTTGAATGCATGTGTTGCGATTGGACTATGTGTTTGCTAATTAAATGTTTGGAAGTGCCATTCAGAGGAGGCAAGCTGGGAGGTACTTCCTCCACGTTCACTTTGTCGTGATATAAATGTCTTTGTTTGAGCAGTAGTTGTTGTTGTTGTTGTTGTTGCTGCTGCTGTTGTTGTATTTGTAGTTGCTGCTGTTGTTGCTGTTGTATTTGTTGTTGCTGCTGCTGGTGATGCTGATACATATATTGTTGCTGCAATTGCTGTTGTTGCTGCTGCTGTTGCTGTAATTGTTGCTTCTGAACAATGGCCTGAGCCAATTTAGCGTTAGTCGGCGATTCACTTGGTGGACCGCCTGTTGTGGTCTGCAAAACTTGACTACTACCGGCTGAATTGGTTGAACTATTGGCACCGCTGTTGCTATTGTTGGGGAAACTTCGGGAACGGTTTAAGGTCTTTGGATATTTTTTTTGCAATAAAAGTTCCTTATTTTCGACAATGGCTTCATTTTGGGATATCAGCTTATTTATGTGTTCATTCAATTTTTCTTTGTTCTACAAAGATAAAAAAAAGTATTTTATTATTATTATTTAATTACATATAAAAAATATGTTTTTATATTGCTAATATTTTGTAATGTAATGATCCCTTTTAGGGATTACAGATAGGTGGTTGTATGTTCATAAAAAATGTTTGGAGGGTGGGCGGTGGGTATATTAGTGGGGTTTTTTTTTAAGTTTTACCCCTCTAGGGACAGTTGTTTTTATATTTCTAATAAAACATTTTTTAGACATTAAACAATTTTGTATGGGGACGACCCTAATGATTGAAGATGGTGGCTAGGTATGTTCTGAAGAAATAGGGTAACAAAAATATTTTAGGCCGGTCACATATTTGATACCTCTAGCAGCACTCTAGGGCGCATTAGGTTGATGTTTGAGGGGGGGGGGGAGGAGTAATTGTATAAAAGATAATATTTTGTATGGGAGCCCCCTTAAGGAGTGCAGATAGGAGGTTAGTAAGTTCATAAAAAAATGTAGGGGGAAGTATAAGCCTCTACAAGCAACTCAGGGACAGTTGTAAAGCTTTTTGTGGATTTTGCCTAGATTTTCCCCCCGTTCCATCCAATAATTTTTTTGGCTCATGCATTGTTTTCTTCTAAAATTTACAAATGTCCGAGCGTACATATCCAAATCCTGATGCTAAGAATTTCCATATATGTAACTCTATTCAAGCCCAAACGTACATATTTACATAAATATGTACATATGTATGTATGTATGTACATATGTGTGCGTCTTACCAAAGTGACTTCTTGGAGGCCCGAGTTAGCGGATGTTTGCAACAGCGTTGTTGAGTTACTATTGTTGCCCATATTAGAGGCTGTTCGTTGACTGATAACACTTGCACTTTGTTCTATTATTTCAGCTGTAGTTTTATTACTGATTACAGAGTTTGGAGAACTAGAAGCTACAGAAGTGGCACAAACTGCAGTGGATAAATAATGATGGGGGTTTTGCGGTGTGGCATGTGCTATTGCGTTGTTGGCGGATGATGTAGATAGTTTTGTATGATGCACACTTCTCGGATTGGTGGAAGTCATTGAAATGTGATTTGTATTTGTCAGCTGATGTGTTGGCTTAATGTTGCTGGGATTTATTGTTGGGGCAGCTTGAGAGTGGGGAGATTGTGTAGGTGGAGGTGGTGGTGGTATGGCTGATGCCATACTGGAATGTGATATTTGCAGTTGTTGTTGCTGCTGCAAATGTTGCTGTTGCAATTGCAATTGATAATGGAACTGCTGTTGAATTGCATCATATGCTGTGAAAACATGATTATATAAGGATTGAGCTGGCAAATGTGGAGAAGTGTGTCGCAAAGCAGCAGGCGCAGCACCAGGCGGTTGACCCAAATAATATGCAGCAGCTAGTGGTAGCGGTAAGTGATGGGGTGTCTGTGATTGCAGCTGTTGCAATTGATATTGTGGCATTTGTTGCAGCTGATGGGAACTAATATGATTATTTAATTTCAGTTGTGTACTCGGTGATATCGATGGATGATGTGACAAATTATTGGATGATTGGTGCGTTGGTGGCGGTAAATGAACACTTGAGAGCAGCACAGTCTTCGGCTCGCTGGCAACAACTAAATGCTGCTGATGCTGGTTAATGGTAGGATGGGGATGCTGATGAGGAGATTCTGGCAACTTTTGTATTGTGCTCACATCTTTTTGTGGCAAAACAGCTGAAGAGGTGTGTGTTGGCGCTGTTGCACTAGATGAACAAGCTGATGACGTTGCTGCTGATGCTGCAGCAGCGGCATCTTTCGCTGTGGCATACAAAGAAGCATTATGAAATTTTGGCTTATAAGGCTTGTAGTCGACTGACGCCGGTTTTGGACTATTCGTTGCTGCAGCATTAATGAAAACTACCGATGTTACGGTGGCAACAGAAGCGGCAGGAGGCAATGTTCCAGCAGCTGGAGATCCCAATGGCAATTTCTGGTTCTGCTGTTGAATCGGCTGTTGTAAGTAGGTTGGCTTTGCAACTGTCAGCGAGGCAGGTGATATTGATATTGAATTGTTACTTGCAGATACAAACACTTGCGGTTCATTTTGTATCGCATAGTGCTGTTGTGGCTGTGGTTGGTGTTGTGGTTGTTGTTGTGTGGTATTGCCAAGTTCATCAATGGGAGATCCAGTGCGACTGAACTATAGTTGAAAAAAAAAAAAATTTTTAAACAAAAATAATTTTATCGAGGAAAGTGATTATTTTACCATTTCAGAACTGCTGTTACTTAGCTCCGGATCAACATCTTGATCTGACAGACCGTCATCGGCATCTGGGGATACTTCAATACCTTTTTGACGAGCTGCATGCGAACGAGATCTAAAAATCGAATTGCATAACATTATACATCTACATATCGTTAATCACAATGGACCCAAATGGGTGTCCGAGTGGAGGTGCGTTATAGCACCACCCTTCCCAACCTACATATCGTTACTTTAATACTAAATCATTATTTTTTTTAATCGAAATTTTTGCATTTTTTGAAATAAACAAAAAAAAAACGATTTCAAAAAAATAATGAGTTTGGGCCTTTTTATGTTAATGTATATCGTTAAAATAACTGTAGTTTTTGAAAATAGCAACGTAAGCAGATTTAAGTCGATTTTTTTTCTTTAATTCTTTACTTATTTTCTGCAAAAGTACTTTTGTTGAGTTATGACTATGTTGCATGCAACAAAGGGGCATTACTTGCTGTTCTGCTAAAAAATAACGATTGTCAATGATATTTCGAAAAATTGTCGACCCTCGTAAAAAGCATAAAAACTCCAAACCTGCAACAATAGTTTCAGGCGGTTATACATTAACACTAAAGATTTTTCATATGACAATATAAATTCATTGAAGTGTAAAACCGTAATTGATAGTACGAGTAATAATTTGCATTCAGTCGCAAATCACAAAAATATTTAATATAATTTTTATTAAATATTCTATCTATATTCTATTAAAAACAAACTATAGCTTAAAACTGTATGACCGTTTTAAACCACAATCGAAATTAATTATACAATTTTTTATGAAAAGCTTTTAATCTATAATAATGGACTTATGCTGTTATTTATGAAAACTACAGATATTTCACTCGTATGACTGTAAAAGTTTAAGTTGAAAAAAATAATGTGCGTAAAATATTTTGTTAAAATTATTCGAATAAGTACCTGCAATGTTTGTATAAATTGCTTTTCGTTTTAAAAGCAATTCCACAGATTTCACATGGATATGGACGTTCGTTGGTATGAGCTCGAATATGCTTTTGCAGTACCGACGGTTTTGTACAGCTTAAATCACAATAAGGGCATTTGTAACGGCCACCACCACTACCAGCAGTAGTAGATGAGTGTGCCGTTAATGTTGTAATAGCGCCGCCGCCACTGACATTAGCCGGTGTAGCCAGAGTTGTATTGCTATTAATGTTACTTATCTCTGCGGAATTTGAAGAAACAAATACATGTTGTTGAGGAGGCTGCTGATGCTGTTGCTGCTGCTGCTGGGGTTGTTGTTGTTGTTGCTGCTGTTTTTGCTGCACTAGCTGATGCGATCCTACATTTTGTTTATAACTGTTTATATTATTGTTTTTGCAAGGAGTTTGATCATTCATCATTTGTTGAGTGTCATGCTTGTTTAAAACACCATTCGTTAAATGTCCCTCCGATGGTGTTGCTAATATTGGCTGCTGATGCTGTTGTTGCTGTTGCTGTTGCTGATGCGATTGTTGGTTTATTGTTGTCGGGGGAGGTGAAGACACTGATGAACTGGCAGATGACATAGATGTTGTACGCAACTTCTCAGCCTCTTGTAAAACATCATTCTCTGTTGTACTGGCTAATCGTTTGAACTTTTTATGCAGATACTTTGAATTATTCCACGACATTGTTGATGAATTGTTATCCGAAGTCTGTTGTTGTTTCTGTTGCTGTTGAGTATCACTTTTGCTGCTGTTCTGTTGTTGCTGCGACTGCAGCTGCTGTTGTTGATCACTAATACTAATATTCATACTATTATCACTTGTATTATTATTATTATTTGAACTATAATTATTTTTATTATTAATATTTCTATTATCACTACTAATTCTATCAAAACTAATGTTATTTGCAGCTGTTGTTGTTGTTGTTGTGGTTAATGTTGCTGATGCTGTTGCCAAATTGCGCGGCTGTATGCTGCTGTTTGCAATGTTGACATTAATGGCGGTGGTGTTTGATTTTGTTGAAGTGGCAGGTATATTTGTTACATTTAATTTTGCTTCCTTGTCTTGTATTATCTTTTTGGAAGTTTCATTATTATTATGTTGTTGTTGTTGTTCAGTTGTATGACTTTTATCATTTTGATGTTGTTGCTGTTGTGCTGCTAGTTTTGCTGCTGCTTTAATTTGTTTGGCTGTTAGTTTCTTTTGTGTTGCTGCTGTTGGTGCTAATGTTTCGACCATTTGTGTTGCAGTTTCATTTGCTTCTTTTGCCTCTCGATATGTTGTTTGTTGTGTTGATTTTTTATTTGTTGTACTAGATGTTTTATTTTGTTGATGATTGTTGTTTTTGTTGTGTAGTTTTGTTTTGTTGTAGTATTTTGTTGTTGTATTTGCAGTTGCTGTTGTTGTTGTTTCCATGTTGTTAATATTCACCACCTGGTCGTCTTTCGCCTTCTGATGCTGCGGTTCAATTGTACCACCGGGATCATCTAAAAATAAAATGAAAATAATTAAATTCTCTTCAAAAAAGTAGAACAAATAACAAATTAAAAAATATACAGTATAAGCCATTGGACGCGGCCTGAAAATATCTATCAATAATGTAGATTTTTTTATACGACAAAGTGCTAAAACGGACCTTTTCTAAACGGACTACAAAGCACGAATGTTTACGGCGATACACCCAAAATGTTTTGGGAATTATCATAAATAAGAGTGGGGTAACGGCAGCACAAGAATTAACCGCGTTGCCAGATAAACATTTTTCGCTTTAAGCTATCGCATCATATAATAACAGTAAACATTAAATTAAATTGTAAAAAAAAATGTTGAGTAACGTTTATTTGCTTTATTTTTTGTTTTATGATAATTTTGCAGTTTATTTCTACACAAATATTGTTGATTAGCAGTTGAAAAATAAGCACTGCTTTTCCTTTATTTGCGATTATTTTCTATCATTTTTTTTTACATTAATTCAAATTGAAACAAAACTAAAATTCATAATAGTAACACTTCTTTATTTTATCGCTAATAATTAATAATTAAAACATTAATATGTAAGCCTTTTGCAAATTTATATTGTTTAAAGTTTTCAAAGCCTTATCATTTATTTATTTTTTTTTTGTCTTTGCGGTCTAAAACAATAGCAACAAATACTTTAAAATAATAAACCAGCTTGACTTTTTAATAAAAATGATTATTACTAGTATAATAGACTTCAAGATAATGGACGAGTACATACATAAATTTATACATACACACATATGCATGAATATTATAAAAATAAACAAACAAAAGTTACATACATACATACATATGTACACATGTATATAAAATAATAAAAGACTTGATTAATGAAAATATTTATAAGAATTGTATATACATACATATGTATGTACAAATTTACTTATCATATGCTTGTGTTGGTGTATGTATGAATAATTAAGTGTTTTGTTAGCAAAAAACCTTATCTACAAAGCGTTTTGTCAAGTTTTTGCTTTAAAATTCAACAAGTTTTACTACACCCGGCAAATAATGTCGACTGAAGAAAGAACAATTTTTTTTATATAATGATACATCGTCGGTAGGTTATTGGTTTGCGGCACAGTTTATTCAAAATACATTACGTCTGCAGCAAACCAATAACAAACCGACGACATATCGAGCCATAACCGCTAAAATAGCTTAAGCGACACATTTTTTGGGTTTCATTTTTTTGACGAAAATCGACTATTTACGATCGCAAATGATCGATTTTAATGATCGATTTAACCGATGGAGATGGATTTGTAATATTTTATTGACATCAATGATGCCATATTAAGTACAAACATTTTCGATCGTGTCAATTCATATACAAAGCCCAAAGAGATTTTCTAACAAACTTTCAAAACGAGAGTATCTAAAAAACTTATAGTTATTATTCCAAAAATTAATTTTTTGAGATATGACTATGTTGCAATAACGGAGCAATATGTATGTATGTATGTATGTGCATTTTAACTTAAGTGAAGGTGTTGATTTCCATACCTCAATCGTCTACTTGTTGATAAAATGCTGTTACTTGCTTAACGATTTTGCTGTTGTTGTTGTTCGTATCATTTACGAAGTATGTATATTTATTTTTTTATTAGTTTAAAAATTATCGCTTTATTGATGCATTGCTGACTGCTGACGTCAGTAAAAATATTGAAGATTTATTCAAGTTCTTTTTTTAATTTTTTTTTTTTTTTTTTTTTTACAGTAAATTTTTTATGATCACATTTATATATTATATGCATTTCACAGTGATAATATAAAAATTGCAAAATTTGATAACAAACAATTAAATTATTTTGATGGCGTTAAAAATAAAGAAGCAAATTTTTTTGCAGCAAAATTTAAAAAGTTTCAGCTCTCATCAGTCCATAATAAATTTTAAAAGTAAACAAATTTTATATCTTTTTAAACAGGTTTTAGTGAGTGAGTCAACAATAAATAGTTGTTTAAATTATCTTCTGCTTTTAAACTAAGTACATAAATACATACACACGTCTGCACATAGTATAAAATCGTATGTAAATATGTATACAATATCAATAAATATTTAAACAAAAAAATGTATTCCCTCACGAAATTGCTACACAAGATAAAATACGATATAACAAATTCTTCTGCATTATTCATCCATTTATTTTAGATATAGCGGTGTTATATTTAGAAAATGGAACTAATATTAAAAATAAACTGAACTTAAGAAGCAGCTTTAAATTCGTCTAGTGTAATACGTCTTAAGGAATTTATCTGCTAGAAATTAATTTCACGATGGAAATTCCTTATGATTGTCTGTATACTTATAAAGTAGGTAGGTATATTTCAATATTTCACATAAATTTTGATCTTTTGTAGCCAATAATTTTCAACTTTTTTTTATACCTTTTAGGTTTTTTTATAAATAATTTAAAAAATATAAAATGAAAACCTACCTAATTGTATTTAGTATCAATAGGTACGTACGCAAGCATAATTAAAAAAAAAATTAATTAATTTAACTACTTAATAATGCATTCATACTGGCCAGTCCATTGTTAAAATAGTGATCAAAGTACAAAATACAACACCCTGATTATTGTGTATAGAATATTTAATTGTATTACGAGTATCAAGAATTATTAAAAAAATATTTTCTGTGTAGGTACATGTAAATATATTTTTATTTAGATATATACATACGTATGCATACATAAATATGTACAATAGTATATAAACAATTGAGTACGTAATATTACTTTCAATTAATTACGTACCTATGCACACTCAAAAAAAAATCAGAAATAAAAAATTTTATTTTCCAAAAGATATACTTTTGATTGTTTCTGCTTTAAACATTTCTTAAAATGTCTTTTGTTGTCTTATATTAAACAGAATAATTTTAAATCTTATTAGGCTTATAATTAGTGTTTTTTATGGGAATTGTTACAATTTAAGTTTAAAATTTTTTAAACGCACTAATAATCCCAAATTAATATTTTACTTATTAAGTAAAATATTTTTTTATTAAAAATACATTGAAATTGATTATTGAGGGGCTTAGCTGGATCCTATTAGGCTTAATTTGTAAATATACTCTAGAATCTTCAAACTATAGTCTAGACTCTAGACTGATTCGTATATAAATGAAAAGTCATATGCAGCAGCTGTGCTCAAAGTAATAGGAATGGTGTTAACCAATATTCCCAGAGATAAAGTTTGTTAGTCTGGCAACTTCCAAAGCACGCGAATTTTAAAGGTAATTTCAATGCATGTACATATGTATGTATGAAGAAAAAATTGCAAGCGGAATCTCATAGTAATTTCACACTGACATGATTTTAATAAATGTTGGTTTTAACGTTAAAAACCAACTATTAAAAACCGTGGTTTTGAAGTGGCTTTAAGTAGGCTTTATGAAATGCCAGCTTGTTTTCGCTGTACTAGTGCTGCCAAGTTCAAATGACCGGAAGCAGCTGTTAATAAAAAACAGATACCGATTGAAACATTTTCAACTAAAAAACGGATGCAGTCACAACACAATCAAAAAATTTCCGCTAAAAAAAGAAACTCTTGCTCGTAAAACAACTAAAATATTTTCATTAACCTCTGGGAGTAGAAAATAGAAGATATGACTGCTATCCATTCTCCGATAAAGAAAAAGGTTTAGTTTAGGTTTTAGCTCATTTACTCAACTCAAAAAAATAGTTTGCCAGAAAGCGAGTTTAAAGTTTTCAATTTACACACAACTTAATGGAAAAAGACAATTTTTTTATTTTGCTTTCAAAAGTTGAGTAAACAAGATATTTGTATGAAATTTGTACATATTATAAAGAAAGATATGAGGATTAATTCTTCATTTTTTGAGTTATGACGTTCTTTGAGTAAGTGAGGTATATACATATGTACATACATAATAAACCTGATTTCCAAGCACTTCTTCACTTTGTATTAAGTTGTTCCATAACTTTAAAATACCCATTCACAAAATATAAAATAATTTCCATTTTGGAGTGTATTGTAAAATGTATGAATTTTTCATACAAACAGCTGTTATACAGTTTGTCAAATAAGTGTTGTAGAAATCAGGAAAAAAATACAGCAACAAATACACGTACATACATACATACATATGTATGTATCTCTAAAGCAAATTTATTTTATTTAGAAAAAAAATTATTGAACAAACTGTTGTTTAAGGCACAGTGCCTCGCTTCTGTAGGGAATGTGAGAACTTTTTGAGTAGAAATAATTTTTATCATCCTGTGAAACACAGAGTGAATAAGACAAAAACTATCGGCCTGTCCCACGATGTCGATCGACAACTTGTGTAGCAAACAACAGTAAGGCTGAGTTTATACCTGGTATTTTTTGTGTGTCATTTGCCCAAAAAAGCGTAACCAACTAATTACTAATGAAAAACTGTTTGATTCAGACATATATTTATTGATTTAAACAGTTTCCAATCGTGTTGGATAACACACAGATGTAAACCCGGACTAACATTAGAAAATGTGTTGTGGGACAGGCCGTATATTTGTTGATATTTTTGTAAGTTTATTTAAGTTTTTATAGGATAACCAATATAATTATATATTCTTCTCGATAGGAGAACTTCTCACAAGTTACAGAAACGAGGCACTGAATTTATCAAACTTGCAAGTCTGAACACAAAATCAGATGTTTATGGTTTCAACTATCGTCGATATACCAATCGATAGTTTTTATAACTTAACGAAGACTTTCTATCAAGTTTTACACCTCTAATATCTAGCTAGGTACCTATGCCGTATGTTTTTATAAATTTTTTATAGACACACAGACATCCATTTATCTATAAACAAATTTCAACACGTTTACCCATGATTTATATTTGATTATGAATTTATTTCAAATAGGTACATTTTGTTAAGCATATGTAATTAATTTTTTATAAAATGTGCTAGGTAAAGTATAACAACACATGCCAAGTGAACTGTTCACATATTTAAAAACTTACATAAATACCGACATACATGTGTATCGCCGTATGTATGTATATACGAAATACCTATAGGTACAACACGTTTTAATGTTTTGCTTTTACATATGTAGGTATTATTCTTTTTTTAGTTTTATAGGTATATTTTTTTTGTTATTTCTCTCAGCGTACCCACATATGTATGTATGTATGTAAATAAAAAAGAATCACTGTCAAACGTCTACTACATATGACTTCACATGCGAACGAAACGATACTAGACGTATCAAAGAAATTCATTCAATTTCCAACTAAATTAAACAAAACAAAAAGTCATCATCAAACAGACAAAAAGCAGGCGAGTACTAGCAAACAACAGGCAAGCAGGCAATCAAGTAGCAGGCAGTCACACTAGTGACTAGTCACTAGTGCCAAAATAAATAAAATTAAAATAAAATAAAACAGCTTTATACTATAGTGTATACAAATGTGTGTATATAAGTGCACACATGTGTACTAATAATAAGCACACATAACCTATAACTACACCAAATGCACTAATACACCAATTACACATCCATACAAACAGCGTTACCGTTGGTACTACTAAAGTAGCAATTTAACACTTTTTCGACTGCTTGAATACTATTTTGCTATTTTTACAAAATGCTACCAAATGTGATACGTTTTGCAATTGCTTGCCACTTTTTTGATACCTTTTGATTCTTTTCAATACTTCAAACAAATTTTCTTTTTTTTGCAGGCAAATCTCTATTTTTGGTTTTAAAATGTGTTTAAACCAGCAAACCTATAAATCATTGAATTATTTCAACTGACTGTAAAGGCATAAAATTAAGCGTTTAAACGACCACTGCTGCTTGAATACTATTTTGCTATTTTTACAAAATGCTACCAAATGTGATACGTTTTGTAATTGCTTGCCATTAACTTTTGATCCTTTTCAATACTTCAAACAAATTTTCTTTTTTTTTACAAGTTAATCTCTATTTTTGGTTTAAAATGTGTTTAAACCAGCAAACCTATAAGGGGTTTAGACACGGTCAAAATGCTTGCTGAGATTGGTTCTAGTATGGGTGAAAATTTGTTAGTATGTGTGACACCAACGATGCTTGATGGAAAATCAAAAATTTTTGATTTTTGGCATGCTTGCTGTCACTTGTTATATATGTGTATGTGTTAACCCGTTAAGCACGAACAAATTTCCATTACAATTATATTTTCATTGTGAACGGTTGCCCAAAACATCGGAATTAGAAGAAGAAAAACATAAATCTGACTGGTGAAGAAAAAGGAAGAGTTAGAACTTTCTTATTTTGCTTTTCTCATTTTTTTTTTGTAAACAGCGCTGCCATTATTGCTATTGAATTTCTTTATTTAAACATTTTTATATACTTTTTTTTCAACCAAACGAACACCACAAAATCAAAATAAAAATTAATGCTTGGTGGGCCATCAAGCATGGTAACATCAAGTCGACAAGCACACGTACACGAACTTGACAGCAAGCATTTTGATCGTGTCCAAAGCCCTATAAATCAATGAATTATTTCAACTAACTGTAAACGCATAAAATTGAGCGTTTAAACTACCAATACAGGCCATATGATTTTGTTACTTACAGACCATATGTTTTGCATTTAAAGAGCACTCAACTTTTTTCTAAGCCTCTACTTTTTATTTTCTTACACTTTTTTGCTCTTTTCTACTATTCTACTTTGCCAAGAATATATATATACATATATATATATATATATATGTATATATGATTTCTTTCCCAGTAAAATTTGGGCGCTTTCAATTAAATTTTATTAAACTTTTTGCCTCTTTGATTCTGGAAAGAAAAAAAGCTGTTTTTTGACAATTATTATGCTAGCATAATATTATTTTTTAAACTACACATAAAGGTATGGCTCACTGATTTACTCCTGTTGAGTTTAAACCACATATAAAGTTGAGTTTAGTTCAACTAAACCAACGTTTAAACTTTCACTGATTTATTAGCCCTGATTATTTTTAATACAATCAGTCAAACCAATTGGGTGCGCTAACTATGTACTCTAAAATTGTTTCCATTTTTAATACATAATATATGGCCCTTTTCTGTAAACCGATCGATTTGAAACCACTCGATTTTAGAAAACTTATTCCGATAATAGAAATATTTTTATCAATTTTTTTGTTATGTAGTTTCCCAAATATCATATCTGAAAGAACAATAAATAAATAAATAAGCAATTTGAAATATTTTTCTTATATTGGCATCATTAAAAAATAAATTAACAAAACAGAAAGGCCTTTCTAATCTTCTCATATTTTTAAATATAAAAGAACAACCAGTTAGGGCTATGCTGCTTCGCTATATAAAATAAATTTTATGTGTTAAATAAAATTGCAATAAAATTATATTATGTGATGACGTCAAATTTGCCGTGAATATTTCAAAACATTTCCATTTAGTTCCCTTTGTTTTATTTTCTAGCTGCGTACGATTAAATTATGTATTGTTTGTGCTCATGTGCAAAAACAATACAAAAACAAATTGAGCAAACATTCTCATTGTTTTTGTTTTGTTTTTGTTTCACTCACTTCAAAGAAACAACCAAGACAGAATCAAACATTTTGTTTCATTTCCTACGCTGGTATTAAGTACAAAGAAATCAAAAAAAAATTTATGTTTGCTACGAAAATCACGTCCCAGCTCCTGTGTCTGGCATAAAGATCATAGCTCTAAGAACTGAAATAAATTTGCTCTAATATAAAAAGGCCGAGTTAAGTTTTTTGTAGTAAATAAGTGCCGAAACTAGAAAAGCATTAAAAATGCATCTATATCTGTAGAAAATTTAAGTAATTTTTTATTATAAACACAGATAACATTATAAGCATATAAATTCGAAAGCCTTTTCATTCGTTTCGAATTACACAGTGGGCCTCCTAATTTCTTTTGTTGGTGTTCTTAAAAATAAACCGATATTTTATTCATTTGTCTTGTTTTTAAGGTTTACTCCTTTTTCTTTCTTAAAAATTCCCTTTTGGTGTCACCTTGGAGATCCTCTTAAAATTTTTCAACGATAACGCTGCATGCAAAAATATCACTAACAAAGTACACACATGCATATGTATGTAAATACATAAGTCCGTACAATCAACTAAATATAAAAAATACAGGAAGAAGAAGAGTGTAACAGCAACATTTATGCATGCAAAATATCTACATGTATACATACATACATACATACTTTTATATATAAAAAAACAAAAGCAGAAAATAAAAATATTTCCATGATTTTTTTTTTTGCTATAATAGGCCCTCACCCATCTTTAAATAGATGTATACGATTAAAGGAGGAGAATGAAGAGTAAAATATTTATGGATAAGAAAATAAAAATAATTTTAATAATAATTAGTAGCTCATCATACAAAGTGAGAGTGTATTAAATTAAGGCCAAGAAAACAGGTTGGGTCATAAACGAATTCAAATGATGCGCTATAACTGAAATTGAATACCTACACAGTAAGCTTTACATACACGTATGAATGTAAGTCCTAGTTTACACTATGAAAGTTGTATTGCTAAGCTGATTAGTTTGTTGGGAAGAGTGACGAAGGGAAAAGAAACGAGTACTTCATGTACTTTCTCATTCGTAATGTTAAAAAAATCACACATGCATACACAAAACTATACATATGTAGGTACCCATACCTATAAAAATATAACGTTTTAAGCTGAGGTCACACGATTGTCACAATGTACCAATTTCCGTCGGCTCACTGAAATGAATTCATAAGTAACAAAGTAAATTTGCCTTATTTCTCAACTAATTGAAATATAATTACACAACTGCGCCACACTGCATTAGTAATAAAGCAATATAGACTTATTCAAGAATTAATTAAGTAGTATGTCATTTTGGCTTATTACTTATGACTTTGTCGCAGTGAGTCGACGAAAATTGGTACATTGCGCCAATCGTGTGACTCCAGCTCTAGTTCAGCTGAGTGAAAGGCATACAGAAAAATACTTTCTCTTTCTGTATTTCTCCCAGCTGAATTAAGACTTTGCAAAGTAAACTTTGCGTGTGGAAAAGAAGCCTAATCGACTGAAACTTTTTAATATTTTTCTTTTTTTATTAAACGCTAACACAAATGTTAAAGTTTTAAAAATTAATAAAAATTTTGTTTCATGAAATTGTGACTTTGCGCAAAATATATGTACCACCACAACACTGTAAATACAAAATGACGACTCTTCCAAAATTGTTGTACCACCACAGTACTCTAAACACAAAAATATGACTTAACGTTTACAAATACCGCGTTATTAGTAATGCTATACCACAACAACACTGTATATAGAAAATTGCGACGTTAGTTTCCCAATATCCCGTTTACAATAATTTTATACCGCTGCAACACCGTAAATACAAAAATTTGACTTAAGCTGGGAAATTTACATTGTGACGATCTTATAAATTTGTATTTAGAGTATTGTGACAACATTGAAAACAAGAGTCGGAAGACGGTCACTCGGCGTTATCATTTTAATGTTATGAGTACATTAAAATGTTGGTAAACGAATGTTGTACTGATGTTAGTTGTACCCGGAGACAATCGTAGCAACGTCTTGCTGATTGTCTTTTTCTGCCTGAGCAGCTTTGGTGTTATCGGGCTAAAAACAGGATTAGTGTTCTAGAGTTAAGTACACACATACATATCGTCGCTGTTTTAACTAACTGACTTAACTAACATTTTAAAAATTTAACAGGAGAGCAGCTTTTATGGTTTTTTTTATAGGTACATTCTTTCTTATGGCTGCGTCAGAAATCTTTTTACTTATATAGGCACAAAAGTAATGCTTACAGTAGTGAAAATTGTAGACAATGTGTACCTATTATGACTTATAAAGTATAGTGAGGACTTAACTCATTTTTCAAAAAAATGTCAGTTAGGTCGGTTAGTTAAAACAGCGACGATATGTGCCCTTAATTATGAAAGTGGTCTAAGACATATACCTACACATTTCTTTGATCGAGATAGGTACCTACATACATATGTATGTAGGTACCATTTAGTAAATTACTTTGAACAAATGAAAAAATATTTTTATACCTGTTATGCAACATTTTAAATTACAGTTGTGCTAATCTCGAATAATATAAATTTATTTATTAAACATTTATTGAAGTTTTTTAAATATTTATTTAATACCTATTTTGAAGCAAAAATGCATATGACTTAGCCCTCTTTCATAATTAAGGGCACACACATACATATGTACATGTGTATCAATGTACATACATATGTACATATGTATCAATGTACATACATAGGTATGTATTTAGGAATGCTTGTCCGGCGAAGGAAATAAAAACCAATTATTGTCCCTGTGTTTTCTTCCTTAAACCTAGATAGATAAGGTACGTCTCACAGACGTACATCTTTTTAATTTTGTACTCTATCTCACTCCTTTGCTATTAGAGAAAGTTTCTATGCTTAGTATTCCCAGTCCTTGTCAGTAGCTTTCTAGTGGTGGTTGTTTTCGTGTTGTAAGTTGATTTTATTTCTCTGAAATTACAAACCATACGTCTCAGAGACGTATTGTTATCTTTTGTGTGATCGTTTTCATACTTTCCTTAAAATTTATATGTAGGAAATTTAACAAACTTTTGTTTAAATTTTTTTGACAATGGCACATAAGCGTGGATTGTGTGATGAAGAAATTGGTACTTTATTGTAGTGTTTTAGATGACTCAGTTTCATCTGAAACTGTAAGTGAAACAGAAAATCAAGTACTGGAGGATGATGATCAAAGTGATGTTGAAGACGATATTATACAAACATGCGAAGTCATCGAAAACTTCCAACCCATTCAAGCTACTACATCTTCTGAAACTGATGAGATCAATGAGTCCATTCAAGCTACTACGACTTTTGAACGGATAATACAGTTCCCCCAAGCTACTTTGAGAAGCAAGAGTAGACACTGCTGGACTACTTCAAGGGGTCAAAATGCTGGTAGGACTTCGGTAACAAATATCGTTCGAACAGCAAGAGGACCAGCTCGAAATTGTAAATTGCTGTACGATCCAGTTTTATGTTTCGATAGGTTTTTTACTGAAGAAATAATTTCGGAGATAATTTCCTCGTGGATGCAAATGAGGCTTGAAACTCCCACTTTGTCAAAATCATTGCGTGATAGCATTCAAAATTTATTTGGCAATACGGCCAAAAATGATTTCAATAATAGCGAGATCAATCCATTACTAAAAAAAGAAGATATTGTGGGTTTTGTCCCTCTAAAATTCGACGAATGTCGAAAATGTTATGTGTCAAGTTTCTAACACCCGTATGTGGAGAACATAAAAAGCTAGTCTGCAACACGTGAATATAATTATAGAATAATAAGGTTTCCTTTCTTGGAAAAACTACTTTTGTGTATCGATATTTAAATGAATTTAAAAAACCGATACTATTTTATTTTTTTATGCTTATTTTTGAGTACTTTCAAAAAGGCTGTTTATTTTATGCTAATATTTTATCTCTATTGAATTTATCGTTATTTCTTTTTATTATTATTTTTACTTATCAAATGTTTCTATTATCAAAGAGAAAACTTAATAAATAAATGATCTCAATAATACATATGCCCATTTAAAATTTTTTAAGTCCTTAAAAAGATGTAAGAAATCATACGCCTTTAAGACGTATCTTTATCTCTAACGTATAAAAAAATAACGTTATCTTTCTAGGGTTAAAAAGACACACACACACGCTCAGACACAACATTATTGAGTATACATCGGGCGGGCATACACATAATTGAACAAGTGTCGTTTATTGCACGATGGCGGTCAACAAAATCAAATAATTTTGATAACGACGGCATTCCCCAAACAGTGGGGAAAGACAAAAGAATACAAAATCATAAATGCTTACATGTATACGTACAAAAGTAAAAGAAATACCTATATGCTTATATAAATATGCATGTGTGTTGTTATGTATAAGTAAATAAGTACATATATCAGCCTCAAGAGCAATATAGTCTGCTTCAACTAGCAAAGTGATCAGCTAAACAACAGCCAACGCAGCAACTACATACATACACACATATAGATGTATGTGCGGCACACATCTATGCATGCATGTATGTATGTACATATACATATATATTTATTTAACAAAAAACAAATCAGCACAAAAAGATAAATTGTATTCAAAAGCGAATACCTACCACAAATTTTGCACTTACTCATGCACAATACGAAGACTACGCCGACGACAATAAAAGCGAAAACACCTCTATAATTGATATAAAAAATAAGCAAAATAAATAACAAAAATTCAAAGCTGTATTAAAAAGTAAGTGTCATAAATGTACATGAATACATACATATATGTATATCTATATATGCATGTATATCCGCACACTTGCACATATCCAGCCAATCTTATGCATTTATGTACGTATTTATTGCCAAAAAAAGTGTGAGGTCAATGAAGCGTTTTTTACTACAAATTACTTCTGATAAGTGTACAGAAGAACGCTGATGATGAAGGTTTAGTGCCCTTCGAAAACGGCTGGCTGTTTTGTTCAACTATGTGTTGTCAGAATATTTACAACTAACTTTGATGTTAGGTATTTGATCATTAATAATTATCACATGTAATTTGGCTTACAAAACGATACGAAATTTATGCTGTTCAAATCATAAATATAGAAACAAATGAAGTTCGAACAATAATAACTAAATTAACCAAAGTTATAAATGTTTTTTTTTTTCAAATTGTGTGTATCTTTTCAGGTAATTACTTGAAATATGCGTTATCCAAAATACTGCATTTAAAATTGATAATTGCCCTCTGATTGGGAGCCAAAGCGCTACAAGATATTAAAATGCATTTTTAAGGCATTTAATTAGGCCATTAATCTATTAACAAATCTAGATAGGTAGCTGCTTTGCTGTTAAAAGTATTATTTGATTTTATGAATTCAGGTTTGTTCTTCATTGTAAAAAACAAAGAAAACAGATTTTTTTGTACTTTTGGACACGCTAAAATCACTTCGAAAAATTCAAAAAACGTGTCAATTACAGGTCAGTATAAAATCATACGCAAAACGAATTTATGGCGGGGGGCATAAATCACGGCATTCGATACGAGAGGAAAGAGCAGCTGATCATCATCGATTGAAACAAGATCAGCTGGGATGAATTCCCCTTGATCACACGTTTGCTTTTAAAATGGCACGTGATATGAAATTACGTGATTTTCAGAACAGGTCTGATACTTTAAAAAAATCTTTATTTCGTTTTTACTTCTCTTTTGAAACGTTAACATCACCATAAACAAAGAAAACACGCTCCAAAATAGAACAAAAACAAAAAAAGCTGACTAACAACTAAAGCTGTTGAAGGTTCGGGGAGCACCATAAAAAAATTTAATAATACAAAGCAACAGCTACAAAAACACTGAAGCCAAGATTATTAAAATAAACAATATCAACAACAAAATACAAAGAAATATGTATATATGTATGTACATAGCTACATACAAATTGTATTTGTCTACTTATATATACAGTGTATATTATACACTGTCGTTTTTTCTTTTTGTTTTAATAGCGATAAAAATAAAGGCAAAGCTTAATAGCGAACATCGATGAAAAGAGAATAGGAACAATTGTCTTGTATCAAGCAAAAATACAACAAATGCAATAACCTCTTAAGTCTGTTGATATTATTTTATTTGTTGATTATTCTTCTTCTAGCCACTGATAGCAATACACATACAGTGATGGTCAAAATAGCTCAACTTATGTGTTTTCAAGTTTTGTTGATAAAACTTTTTAAACACAAATAGCGTTATCTCAAAAAATGCAAGAATTTATGCAAGTTGGATACATCGCTAAGTTGTAAATAAGTATCTACCTAAATGAAAAATAAATAAATATATACATATCTACATATACATATGTATATGTACATAAATAATTTTTATGTACTATAGATCAGTCATCGCCAAAACACTGCACACTCTCTTATTAGTTTAAAATTTTAAGAAGAATTGGTGTAACCCACATCAATTTATTTAAACAATTGCTCTTTTTAATTATTTAATTTCGTCATTACTTTGCATTATTATGATCTATGCAAAAACGATTTTGCAGCTAAATTTTCTTTAGAATACCAAAAAGTGGTTTACTCTACTTTTTTTAAATAGTTAATAATGTATTCATCACCAGAACAGCAACCAAAAAACGAATGTGGGGTCTGGCCATGAAGAAATCCATTTAATATTTTATAGAAGAAAATTAAGATTTTTTCGTACGCAATTTTTCATATTTCATTTTGCAGACGAAACAAGAAACCCAATTAAATGTCCATAAATTTCACATATAATATTCATATGAGGGAAAAATTGACATTGAGAGCATCACTACTAGCTACATCATGATACAATTATACAGGTAACCGCGAAGCGCCAGCTGTTTTGCTTGTTTTGTGATTTGATCTGCCAAATTGTGCTTATGTTTTACCAACACAAGCGCACAGTGCCTATTAAAACTGTACTAAACAAACATGCTTTGCAAAGCCAAGAGAAAACGCAAGTACATGTATATTGTTTTCCTCTCTTGTCAATCACAAAACAGCAATAAAAATCACTGTTGTTTTATTTGTTGTACATTTGTTGTAGATTCGCGGCTACCTGTATTATTGTATCATGAGTTACATATATCTTTATACCTATTTCTTCATGTGTATAGGTAACAGGAATGTGACAAAATATGTGTGTGTTAGTGAATACGTGCTCATTTCATGATAACTTTGTATTCGCAAAGTTAAGGGAATATGTTCACCCAAAAACAATACATACAGTATAAGCAAATTTTAATTAAATGGCTCAAAAAATATTTAAATTTGTATATTTTATACATATCGCGCCATTACCGCCAAAATAGCTTAAGCGACATAATTTTCGAACTTTAATTTTTGATCAAAACTGATTATTTTCGATCGTAAATAGTCGATTTTCGTCAAAAAAAAAACGAAGTCCAAAAAATGTGTCGCTTAAGCTATTTTAGCGGTTATGGCTCGATATGCATAGTTAATTTTAAGGAGAATCCATATTACGTGGTCTAAGCTGCCTTGGTGAGTATTTTTGCTGCTTGTAATTTGAATATACCTTGCTTTGATTTATTTAATTTTAAGATGACGTCAGTCGGATAGTACTTTTGGGTAGGAAAACAATTTAAGCGTGCTTTTAATTATTTTTAAGTCTTGTATAATCGGTTTTTCATATCTGTCATATGAGTATCTTACAGTCTCACTTACGCATTGGTAATTGCACTGAGTTTCGGCTTTTAGTGACGTGATATGAGTATTAACTAGATACAATCGTTTTGATATAAAATGACTAAGAGAATATTTGCACTTATCCTGGGGAATATTTTTGAAATAGGAATGTTTTTATATAAGTAATCTAACTTTAACATTGTTGTTTTTATAACAAAGCTGTCTTGAAAGCTGTATGAAAAAAAAATATAGAGACGAAGTGATAACTTCCTCCTTTTTTTGAAGTCGGTTAAGCAATGGAAATTCCATTAAAAAAATTTTTTTCAATACAAGTTTCAAAACGAAAAAGTCGTCTGTATTTACTTTTTATAAACGCTTCCTTTTTAAAATGAAATTTGGTCTTGTTAGGAAATATATGTATATAAGTACATACCTATTTTATTTTTAAGAATTCACAAACAACAGAAAATTAAATAACAAAAATTAAAAATTTAAAAAACCCTCCAGCATATCTAGAAAAGATGCGATATCTTCTAAACGGCTGGACCGATTTTCTTCACACGTAGCTAAAAACCCTCTCGAATCAAAATCGGTCCAGCCGTTTGGCCTGTTCGTGGCTACGTACAGACACACTCAAATTTATAACACCCCTTTTGTGTTCGGGGGTTAAAAATCATAAAGTTTTTTTTTTAATAAAAATGTAATCGCTTTAATTTTTAATATAAACATTATCATTAATAATTTGCTGATATTTGAAACTAACACTAAATGTTCTTTTAAAAGCTCAACTTTGGCATCACTGTTGACCTCTCTTTATGATTTTATTAGTTTATCTCTAGTAACCACAAGAATCGGTCAAGCCGCGGCGCGTGTATTTAATTACGAACAAGTGCAAGTGTTTTGTGTTAATAATACAATAATTTTTAAACATATAATACCTATAGATACATAGGTATGTATGCATGTTTATTAAATATTAATTACAATCAGGGTTAACTTGTAAAAGCAATTTCCAGAAATTTAATCACCGAAACAATTAAATCAAACACAAGTTTACCATTAAATATCTATGCATGTATGTATGTATGTCTGCAATTGCGTTCGCTCACAGTGACATGCAAACATGTACATAATAAATGCACAAATTAACTAAAAAGAAAGCAAAATTATTTATGTACATAAATTATTACAATAAGGTAAATAAACATTCATATCCAGAGGAAGGGTGGCTTGTTTAGTAACACGCGCTTAAAATAAAATGGAAATTATCAAGTAGTAAGTACATAGGAACAAACATAAATAAATATGTACATATATGTATATATACACATATATTTATGTATATAGGTAAATATGTATGTACATACATGCATGTGTATTTTCATCCATAAATATACATACATACATATGTATCTTTGGCATTTTTTGTTTCCCTGAGTATATGAATGCATACATATGTACATACATATACACTACATACGAAGTTATGAATGAGCCAGATGATGGCAGTCAGGGTTGTCAAGTCGGTGCTTTTCGTAACATTTTTAGTGCTTTTTGAACTATTCGACGCGAAAAATTTTGAATTTAGTGCTCAGTGCTGTTTTTAAATGAATTTGTAGTGCTTTTTCTTTCTTGGCGGTAACAATGAACCCAAAATTAAAAAGAAATTTCCTCAATTCAATTTAACAAATAAATTTGTAAGAAGATTGCTTGAAGAAAACTTTAACATTTTAAGTGAAAATAGGCATATGTATGTAGTTAATGAAACATTGAAAATCCAAAAATCGATGTACCTACATAGTATAATTTATTGAAATTAAGCCGTTATTGATATGTACATAAGCGCTTTGAGCTAAATATGTACATATGTGTGTATTTATTTTCAAAATATGTACATGTATGTGTATTTATTTTAAAGCTTAAAAGGCCCTAACTCATCATTTTTCTTGAAATCGATTTTTTTGTATATTTCGATAAAAGAACTTTAATGAATCGAAAAATGCAAATATCTCGATTTCAGAAAAGTAATTATTTAGGGCCTTTCTATATTAAGGTAACGATATGTATGTATGTATGTTTGTAGTGTATTTTTATAATAGCTATAAAATTTTATTCGTTAGCCTATGGCCGGGTTACCATCTGTGTGCCATGTGCCACACAAGCGTAAAAAAAGCGTAACCACTATTTACTAATGAAAAACTTTTAAATTAAGACATGTATTTATGAAGTTAAATAGTTTCATACATAACTAATAGACAATTTTATAGAATCCAGCATGATTGCAAACTGTTTAAATCAATAAATACATGTCTGGCTCAAACAGTTTTTCATTAGTAATTAGTTGGTTACGCTTTTTTGGGCAAATGACACACAAGAAATGCCGAATGTAAACTCGGTATATGTTTTCGTGTAGAAACTGAATTTTTTTATGAAATTAATTTTTTTTATTTTTGTTATTACTCTTTTATAGTATGATATTTAATATATCGGAATTTTTATATATACATACATATATACATTTTATATAGGCAGAATTTATTTATTAAGCCAGAAAAGTAATTGTAAGTGACAGCATAAATTTAATAAAAATATTTTGAAATAAATTGTTGTTTTCCTTTAAAAAGTTAAAAAATTTAATTTTTAAATGAAATATATAAAATTATATCGAAACATATCAGTGGACGTTGCAAAACTCAACACTTTAGTGGAAAACTTCGACCCTTTCGACCAGAAACAGCTGACAAGTTACCACAGAAAAAGTAAGTACTCAAATTTAGATGCAGGACGGCACAGCACAGCACAGAACAGCAATAAAAAGTAAAGACTAATGAAGGCTTTACAATTTTAAATCTAGTGCTTTTTGAAATTTAAAAGTTGACAAAGCTATTGACATTGAAATTAACATATTCCAGTCAAAGTTGCCAGATTTAAAAATTCATTGTTATTTTGACGATTTCACACCGCAGCAGTAGCACGCACGCACAGTGACAGAAGTCTCTAGTTCTTACGATTTTAATAATTTAATTTTTTTTTTTAATATTTTCGAAAAATTTGAATCGTTTGCAAATCTAAACTAGCATTAGCAAGAAGTTAAAGAGACAGTTAAAATTTTTCAAAGGAAATTTTTAAATAAACAAAATTTATAAAGTGAAATGAAAAACTGCATGAGAAGAGAATTTATTTAAAAAAATTTCTTAAGCCTTTTTGATTTTATATATCGATATTTATATTTTTTCTTAAAGTCTTATAAATAAAAAAAAATATTTTATGCAAACAAAAGTTTTAATAAATTTATACAGAATAGGCTTTTTTTACTGATATAATTCTAAACAAGGCACATCAATCAGGTACCCGTATTTCTACAACAAATATTTGTAATAGCAATAACCACATGTACTTTGTTGGTATAAATTACCTTCTTACTTTTCAAAACAGGGAAGCATCATCAGATTGCATGTTTCTTATAGGAAATGTCAAACACCATATAAAACTGAATATTCGAAAGTTGTTTATGTATACCCAAATAAAAGCATGCTTTTAGGCTTATACCTACACAATCCAAATTTGACATTTAGATTGGTATAATGACATTAGTCACATGGTGTAGTGCTGCCACCTAATAAATGCGCCTTGATTCTAAATTTCACTTTTGAACTAAAAGCTTTCACTGCCAACGAATAGTTAAGCAGGTGATGATAGATCATCAGCTGATTGCATGTGAACCGTTAAACCTCATTAAAAATAAATAAATTTCAACAGCTTGGCAAAGTTTCAAACAACTGTTTCAATGAGACAAATTACGTCAAAACAATTTTTTTAATATGTGTCAATCATCATATTTTGTTGAGTTGCTGCTCTTCCCATGTACATACCTATACAGATTTATTTACATTTATACGTATGACTTCACTTCGCGGCTTTTGTTGGAATGTTTATGGCCGGCGGCAGAGAGAGGGTGTTCATTATTTGAATTGTTTACTTTATGAACACATTTGTTGTTAGTCATTTGTTTTTGTTCATTATATGTAATGATGATCGAATGAATAAAAAACGTAGTGTATGCATGCATGTACGCGTAGTAAACTGCTGTCATTTAAAATTATTTAGGGGAATGCCTGAATGACTGACTGACTGGCTGTTTGGCACCATGCCTCATTCTAATGAATTTTTGTGTCGCCATGAAGTCGTGCTTTGTCGAGTGCATGATGTGTTAGTTTTAACATTGGTATTTAGATATATAAAATCCACTGTTGTTGTTTATAAATACATACATATCCATACATATATATACATTTATACATACATATTAATCTGTTGGAAACTAAACATAGAAATACATGCCCAGTGAACATATTTTTCAGCCATGATGTCAGGAAGATGTACAATTTTACCCCGATAACCAAACGAATTTCCTAAAATCCTCTTAGACATTTATCAGATAACTATGCTATTTATTGCACGATACAGGCTTTAGGACGTGATTTTGGTAACAAAAATAATCGACACTACCACCTATTAGTTATAAATTAGTTTTTGTTTGGATTTCTTTGTACTTAAACGCAGAGTACGAAATTAAACAAAATAAATTGCCTGATTTTATTCTGTTTTGTTCCTTGAAGTGAGTGAAATAACAACAAAACAAAAACAATCAGAACGATTGCTCAATTTGTGTTTGTATATGAGCAGTAACCAGAGAATACAGCCAATCGGCTGTAAGCTGGCTACCAACCGCCACCGGCCACAAAAAAAATATCTACATACATTAATTTAATCGTAGGCCGCTAGAAAAGAAAATAATGGGAAATAAATGGAAACGTTTTTGAAATATTTGCAGAGAATTTGACATCATATAATATAATTTGTTTTGCATTTGTTATTTCACATGAAATTTGTTTTATATAACTAAGCAGCATACCTATAACTGAGTGTCCTAAGTCAGCTCTCTTCTTTTTTTAATTAATTATATAATAATAATTATATATAATAATTTAATCAGACGTGACATAACCATAGCCATAGAAAACAGCCGTTCGTATCAAACTAATGGGCAACACTGTATTTGATTATAGATGACTCGCCATAACGCCATAACTCTCACCATAGAAACCAATTGAATTTTGGTTTGGCATTATGGCTATGTCACGTCTGATTTAAGCTTAATCTGCATATTCCTGTAAGGAATTTAAAATACTTGTCTGAACTTTGTTGGAACACAATTTTTAAAGTATAACAGCATGTAACCGTCAAATCTAAGCATTTTCTTCAAATTTTTCCGACATATCGTAAAAGCTTTACGAATCCCTTTAAAAAAAAAGAGTTATGCTTTTTAACCGACTTCAAAAAAAGGAGAAGGTTTCAATTCCTCTTTATTTTTTTGACTCTTCATAACTCGGTAATTTTTTATACCGATTGTAAAAATTCTTTTTTTGTCGGAGAGGGTATATCTTCAATTAGTCCCACTGTGAAAAAAATAGGCGGGGACACACCCACAAATTTTCTATTTTATTTTATGGTATTCTACTTATTTGTTTGCTGCGAAATCAAGCAAACACCTTTGGTTTAAGTTAGTAAGTAATTGTAAGTACACAATTTTAAAGTTGAAAAATGGGCGGGGCTACGCCCATTAATATTTATTATTATATTTCACGTGGTTCTGCTTAACCTGTCTTGACGAATCTTACCACACATCTTGAGTTCTAAAATAGACACATTCCGCTATTTCAAACAATGGGCGGGCTCACGCCAATTCAAATTTCTACTTTACCGATTTTTACAAAACTTAACACACACCCTGAGCTCTAAAAAATACATAATCTTAAATTTAAAAAAATTGGCGTAGGAACGCTCATTAAAATTTCATTTTATATTTCATAATTTTTTTTTTTTTTTTTTTTTTTTTTAATATTTTATCAGATCTTTGCATTGATGTCGGTATTTTTGCAGAATTATTTGATAACCACTCATAAAATATTTGGTGCGATTTCTAAACGACTGCAATTTCCGCAGACATTTGACCTAATTCCTTAAAAAATGTTCGCTGGGTACACTTGCATGCATATGAATGGAATGACCACAATAGATTCTTATTTTTTTTTTGCCATCAAACAGGGTGATACAATTAATTTAAAATTTTTTTTTTTTTAAATAAAATTTTGTTAAACAATTTAAGGTCGTTCTAAAATTTATTCACTTGTTTTTTTATTAAAAAAAAAGTAAATGTTTTATAAATATAAAATTCCTTAAAGAAAAACCTTGAACTATAAAATTTAAGTTCAAAGAAAAATTTATTTTTTTTGCGCTTTTTTTTTGTTTCTTTACAAATTTTATATGTATGTATTTATATATGTACTTGAATTTAAACAGGAAATTCCCCAAACATGACGTAAAACATGAATACATTTTTCTTCTAAAAATTTTAATTTTCTTTAGCTTTTGAGATAAAATATTTATGTACATAAAAAAAATTCATAAAAATAAATTCATTAATTTTCAAATTTATGTCCAAAGAAAAATTATATTTTTATTTAATAAACAAAATATTATTTTTCGTTACACTTTCTCAAGTCCACAAACAATACACAGTGTGCTGTAAAATTTTGTTTGATTATGAAAAAATATTAAAAAAATAAGTAGCAGCAAAAAAATAAGAAGAATTTGATGGAGGCGATTTCATAACCAGCTGGCATACTTTCAGCACAAGATGGTCAGCTGTTAAGCCTACAGTACACGGCATGTAAAAAGCCACATGCGTATGTGGCGATGACGTCACGAGAATCTTCAGCATGCTCGTAGCATTTTTTAAAATTACTACTGCCAAAATACATATTTGGCACATGTAGCCGAATCGAAGACATTTTCTGGGGCAGCTCATCTGCAAGCATGTTAATATCTACATGTACATATGTTGCTAGTACACGGCATGTAGCAAATGTAGCATCGTGATGACGTCAAAATTACGTCAGAACCACAAGCGCATGTGGTTTTTTACATGCCGTGTACTGTAGGCTTTAGTTGCCTGGTGTGAAAATAAAGCAAAATGTTTGTTTTTTTTTTAACAGTTTATAGCAGGAATGGGATTGACGATTTTTAAAATTGTACCAATAACTTTAAAATATTTTACTTTTCTAAAATCTTAAATATTTCTTTTTAGTTCAAATCACAAGTTTTTATTTGGTTTTTTAAAAATAATCGTCTATGTTTTCACAATTTTGCTTGAAACTAGGGAGATTCCTCAAATGTACTAAATTAACCATTTGTGTGTATTTTTCGAGTTTGAATAAAAAAAAAGTACAATTGTACTTTCGAAATTCGCCTTGAATTTCATAATTAAAACAAAATTATAGTTGTCATTGTTCACAGAGTTCTAAATATTTATGCTCTTTGGATCAGGATAAAAAAAATCAATATACTAATGTCAAAAAGAGGAATAAAAATGTATTTTTACTGGGGGTAGAAAATAAGAGCTTTACGGTAATTTGCATTTGTAGTTTTAATGAAACCCTTGCTCATTTACATTTTCTTCAAATCCCTTTATCGTTTTAAAATCTTTGTTCATTTAGAATTTTTCTCTGATCGCTTGAGTTTTATTATTTAATTAGTAATATTTTATTTTTGTTAGTAATATTTTTAAGCGTTTGAAAACTTGTGAGCAGCACTATGTACTTAAGAAGGAAAATAACACGTCAAACATTGAAAATTGTATACACAAAAAAATAAATTAGCACATTTTCTCACAATTCAAATCAATAACAATATGTATAAGAATTATTATTTGAAAAATTTTCTTTTAAGTGGGCGTTTGGGCATTTGAAAATTCAAAACTATCAAAAAAAAAAAAAAAGAAAATATTGAAACACATACACAACAAATTATTATTAAACTTTTTTTTTTTAATGTAACAAATGAAAAGTTAAATAAGAGAATTAATCAAATAAAAAAAATCTTGAAACATTTGTTAATTATTTTTCTCTCTTTATCGCGCTGCATGGTGTTGAAATAAGATCATTCACATTTTTTATTTTTTTTTGTGCAAAATTTGCTCGATTTATTTAGAAACATTTTTTATTTATTTTTTTTTTTTGGCTCTTAATTTTAATTTTCTTATTTGAGATGCAAGAAAATTTTATTTTTATCTTCATGTCTACGTAAAACTTTTAAAACAGTTTTCGAAACAGATTTTATATTTTTATATTTAATTGAATTAGATGTTCTTTAAATTCAATTCATTCGAATGCTATAATAGTATAATATACCAGATATGTAGACATATGTATGTGTATATAATTTTTTATTTGAAAAAAAAAATCAATTAGTTGGACGGTGAACTGTTAGCGAGAAAAATATAATCGCTGCTGAAACGAGCGACAATTTCCTGGTCGTTTAATTTCTTGATGCATTTAATAGATCGCTGCAGTCGTGTGATAACTTAAGCCTGATCTGGCAGCTCTGCTATCATGTGTTCATTCATGTGTTGTTTTGTAAAGCCTATAGCACACGGCATGTAAAAAGTCACATGCGTATGTAGCGATGACGTCACGAGAATTTTCAGCATGTTCGTTGCATTTTCTAAAATAACTAGTAGTGGCTAGATGCTGTAAAATTTTTATAGTATTTTTGTTCTAAAATACATATGTGGCACATTTAGGCGAATCGAAGACATTTTCTGGGGCAGCTCGTCTGTAAGCACGTTAATATCTATATGTACATATGGTGCTAGTACACGGCATGTAGCAAATGTAGCATCGTGATGACGTCAAAATTACGTCAGATCCACAAGCGCATGTGGTTTTTTACATGCCGTGTACTGTAGGCTTAAATTTATGTAAAAATTTGTGTGTTGCAATTACACAAAAAATTAATGTTAAAGGCCGACAGAATGTACTTGTTATGGATCAATAACTACTATTTTTTTTTTAATTTTTTTAATATTTATAATTGATTAATTTTTCTGCTGACCAAAATGCATGGAATGTTGCCAACTAGTTTAATAAAAAATAATAATAAAAGCCTAAAGTATACTTGTAGTAAAAAATTTGCATTTCATTATTTTTTATCTATAATAAGTAGGGCGACAATTTCAATGCAAATGCATATTTATTGTCGACACCTTAAAAGCTATTCTGAACAATTTTCTTTGCGTTGCATAAGATTTCCTGTAAAATGGCATGAATTTGTTTTTGCATATTTTGCATATTTTAACAAAAATCTAAGTTCTGTGCATATTTTTGTAATAAGTGCATATTTATTTGCATATGTTCCAAGTTTTTCACAGCTATAACAATATCAAAAAAAATCCTCCATTTTCTCAAACTTGCACTGAATACTTTAATATCATTTCTGAAATAACCGCCATTTAATACAAGATACAACGTCCATACTATGTACATACATACATATGTACATATTTAAATGTTATTCATTATACCAGCTGATGCGGCAATGCCGGTGAAAATTTATGTAGCCCCCTTTTTTAAACACAAGAAAACGCATTTTAAAAAAACGAACGATCGAACATTTTCGATGTACAAAAAATTTCTGCGCCCCAACAGGCACTTTACATATGAAAATTTAAAAAACTGTATTTATTTATACAAAAAAAATTTATGTTAATACTACTCGTTTAAATGTACAGATTCTATGAACTGATTTTATTTTAATATTTTAATTTTTTATTTGATTGTGTAGACTGGATTTTATTTTTTGTTATGTTACGTTATTTTGTTATGTTTTAATAAATCTAGCAAAAAATTAATTGTTTTTTGTTGCATATTTTTATTTGCGCATATTTTCATTATTTTGGTGCATATTTTGACTTCTATGGTGCATATTATATGCGCATATTTTTAATTTTATAGTGCATGAAATTTGTCGCCCTAATAATAAGATAGGAAAAAATCGAACAGCATAGCTCTAAAATACAAGCTTAATTGCTTGGTGACGTAAAGTGACCAAAGGTGAACTTTGCTTGTGGAAATGCCAATATTAAACTCTTGAGAGAAAATTGTCTTTTCTCATTAATTTTGGGAAATTTGAAAATTGAATTTCTGTAAAATATGTATATAGTATATACCTATATACATACTTATATATTTTTTTTTTTTTTTGTTTAAATAACAGAACTTAACCCACTGTTCTCCACTCTTTTAATTAAGAAAAGAAAATTTGAATAAAAAATTCCGTTAGTTGCTGTTTGTTACTATTAAAATGCAAATAGGTACTAGAGGCCTGCGTAAACAATCTTGAAATGTAAATACGTCTTGTTTCTTAAATATATTCTCGTGGCATGTATTATACTAAACCAATAGTAAATGCTGTCGTATAATAAGCGAAGCACGATAGATGTATTGATGTTCGTGTATATGAATATTTACAAGCAACTTAAACTACTTCAGATGTAAAGGGTGTCCCAACAAGAACGTAAGATTTAAATTTGGCGCCATTTGAAGTGTCATTGTTTGACATTTGAACAATTGTTATTGTTTGCTAGTAGAAGGTACGAGGTTAGTAAAAATGGAGCGCTACACGAATGAACAACGCATTCTCATTGTGAAATTGTTTTACCAAAATGGTGAAAGTTTTGCGGCTACAGTTCGCAAATTTGCGATCAATTTGGGGTCACAATAATGCTCCAAAAGAGTCAACTGTAAAGAGATTAATGGATAAATTTGCCGAAACTGGGTCTGGTAGTGATGTAAAGACAACAACGCGCCTTCGACCAGGTCGATCGACCGAAAATGTCGCAGCTGTACGTGATGATATCGCTCAAACGCAGGTCAAGTGCAAACAGTCAATGGAGCTCGGTATCGTGAAATGATAACCAGTTTTTTCGTGCCAGAATTGAAGAAATGAATGTGGAGGGCATGTGATTTCAACAAGACGGCGCCACATGTCGTACAGCCAGAGAAACAATTCAATTGCTACATCAGTCATTTCCCGATCGTGTTATTTCGCGTTTTGGAGACCAAAATTGGCCGCCTAGATCGTGCGATTTAACACCATTAAACTTTTTTCTTTGGGGTTTTTTTGAAGTCGATGGTTTACGCGAATAAGCCGACGACGACTCAAGCCTTAAAAGAGGAAATTGGACGCTGCATTAATGAAATACCGCAGCATTTAAGCAAAACGGCCATTGAAAATTTCATTAAAAGATCGCGTGTGTGCCAGCAAAGCCGCGGCGGCCATCTGCCCGATTTGTTGTTCCACACATAACCTCATTTTGTCTACTTTACGATACAATAAAGTTTCACGATTTTTTTTTATATATCTGTGTTTTATTTAAAATTTAAATCCTGCGTTCTTGTTGGGACACCCTTTAGATGGTAAGCAGAGCTGCCAAATAAAATGATCGAAAAATCGTCGAAAACCCGATAAACTGTAAAATAATCGTCATTTTATATTCGAAAAATCATCAGAAAAATCGGTCAAATCATAGTGAATTTTATTTAACGTTTATTGGGAATTGATACGATTGTCCCTTATAACTTTGTACCCCTTATTGATAAAATTATGAAAAATATTGCCAAGTTTTGGTCTCAGTACTTTTGATGGCCAAAATTTTTGGTAGGAACTTGGCTTTTTTCACATTTATGTTTTTTGAGAATATCAATATTAAATATTATAAATATTACACAGATAGGTACCAATATAAAACAAAGAGTGGGAAAAATTACACCAAAATCTTTTAGTATGTAAGTATGTAATACATCAATTGTAATAGTCGATTTTTTATAAAAAAAACTGCCAAATTTTAACTTTTAAAAAATCGTCAATTTTAAGGAAAAAATCGTCAAATCATCACTGCTATTTTTGGCACCAAAAATCGTCAAAATGACGATAAATCGTCAAATCTGGCAGCCGTGATGGTAAGCTATTATGTTTGTATTTAAGATTTTTTTCAAGCAAGCGCACACAACTAATGTCGATGCATGTGTGCGTTTGTATGTGCGCAGAAAAATAAAAGAGCATACACCTACACAACGTGCATTTGTATGTGCATGCATGCCGTTTGTATAAGCGCCCATGCGTAGGAAGAAGCAAGCATCACAAATTCTTCCGTCACGAAGTATTTTCTTCTTTACTCCTATAAATGCAATAACTAAATCAAATTTCTAGCCTTTGTTTTAGAAGACTTCGCTGCAGTAAACCATTTGAAAAATCCCTCATGTCTTAAAAGTTCTTGTAAGTGGTCTTTTGCAGGGGTCTAATAGTTGCAAATGAAAAATATTTTAATAATTGTACTCAATTAAGTTTATTGAGGTCTTTTCTGCCAACAATATATTCTACACTTTATGCACAACGTAAAATTTAATGGAATTTATTATTTAAAAAAAAAAACGCCAAAACAAACTTACGCATTCATACATACATGCATATGTACATAGACCGAACACATGTTTAAATGAACATGACGCAGTAGGGGGTCAAATCAATTTATGAACGAACACTCATAAATTAACGCGAAAAAAGAAAAATAAAACTGGTATGTGTGTATACATCCATACATAAATACACACATATGTGCCTGTTTATAGGTATGTTCGTTCATAAGTTTTTGCAAAATAAGTATAAGCAATGCAAGTTTGCTGATTTGATTGCCAAGAAGAAAAATAAGCAAAGAAAACGCCTCTGTATAACTCCCTATAACATACATATGTACATATGTATGTACATAATATGTAGATATGTATGTGTGTATATATTTATGCACATAAATATGAACAACATTCAGCTGTTTTCGTTCTTTAATTTTAAATACAAATTAAATGAGTGTGGGTTCGTTCCATGAATTCAGCGGAGAATACCTATTAAACAACTATGTGTGAACAGAGCAGAAAAAAGGGGGGATTCCTCATTTAAAGCAAATTGAAAAAAAAACAAAATCCTGCTTTAACAAGAAATGCAATCCAACAACTGCAGGCTATATAGGTTTAATAGATACATACCTACACACAGGCAAATGAATGTATTATGTATGTACGAGTATGTACATATATATTGTTGCACATGCACATACATACATATGTATGCAGACATGCATGTGCAACAACATATTGCAGGCATGTGTAGTGTGCACTTTGCTTCATGTTGTCAAGTAGTGTTACCAGAATTATGGATTTTGGAAATTACAAGACAAACAATTCGAATTACAGATCGTTCATTTACTTCAGCAGCGCCATAACTCAAAAATTCCACTTTTTTTGTTAATACATAACGCAAAATTAAGCCTCCAACCTTATAAAACATATGTTTTTTTGGAGTGCGTTTTGAAATCGTGCGATATCCAAAATAGAAAAACAGTGTTCAGCTGATGGGACTATGTTAAGTTCGTATAAAATATCTTAAATATTTAAAACCTTAAAACTAATTAAAAAGCTGCAATTATTCACCTTTTTAATTGAGCACTTTGCTGGAAATTTAGCCCATTAATTTTTGCCATGTAAGGCCTGCAATTACATGCTCTAAAAATTCTATTTAGGTCCAGACTATAACATTTGCCATTTGGATTGTGCAAATTGATATTTTTATATGTATATAGTCTATTTATCCATTATTAAACTGTATTTTTGATATGTAATTAGATTTTTCATAGCTCAGACGTTGTGCTATAGTTTGTTTCATGCTTTCAAAGTCATTTAGTATTAACTTCATTACAATTGATTATCTTATAAATTGAGATTTTATTGTTGTGCTTCTAATAGAAAAACCCTAATGAATCATTTTTTTTACACATCGTCTTGTGGTTACTGGTTTGCCGCAAGAATAATGTATTCTTAATATTCTGTGCGGCAAACCAGTAACCACCCGATGATATGATATTCATTAATTTTTGGCCACGTTTTAAAGAGCTTTGAACAATTTCCTAATGAGCATTGTCTTTATAAACAATATTATGAGGCCCTATGATTCTTATAGAAATTAAAGAAGATAATATATGCATACGTACGTACGCACTAAAATCGTTATAAATGATTGATTAAAATAGAAAAACAATGTTTAAATGGCAAGAAGTAAAAATTGAAAACCGACAGTTTTCTTGTCGCTTTTGAATATTTGGCCTCAAAACCGCTGTTTCGATTAAATAAAATTAATAAAAAAAACGTATAGTCTTATTTATAAAACTTATTAAGGCTTTAAAAAGGGGTTTTAAAACAAATTTTCATAATTTTTTTTTTAAAAGCCTTAGTAATTTTTATAAATAAGGCTGTTAATAAATAAAACGGAGAACAAACCTATTGAAGCTGCTAAAATGTGTACGTCAACAAAGTGTTTATTGTGTCATCCTTCGTTACGTTAATGTCTGTTGAAAATGGCGACGCATGACGTACAACATACCGCTCATTTACTCAAACAATGTCATAACTAAAGAATTGGAATTTTTTAGTTAACAATGCAGAATTAATCCTCAAATCGTTTTTCATATTGTGTAACAATTTTAAACAACAACTCTTGAAATCAAAATAAAATTTTCTATTTCCATTAACTTATAAATGGAAAACTTTAAACTCCATTTCTTGCAAACTAGTTCAACCTGAGTTATGACGTTCTTTGAGTAAATGAACGATATGTGTTTCGGACTTTACCCTAATTTACTGTAAAATATAGTCATTACTGTACAGTCAGCATCACTGGTTGATTATCGAAATATTACAATAATTTGGCAACACTGATTTGAATAATAAATAAATGCTCCCTCTGGCAACATTCCTACATATGAGCGAGCTATGTTTATGTATGCATGTGCATATTTATGATTATGTATTTTGATCCCCAATCGTATGTACATCAAACATACGCACATATGTGTTTAAATATTTACGTATGTACATACCTACATATCTGCCTTCATATTTAAGCAGGGTTGTGTATACAATGCCATACACATACATACCTATGGAAGTATGTACGTGTAATTTTTGAAACACCAACACAAGCCCTAAGGTATTTCCTCACGAAATATTGTATTTGTTGTTGCTGTTGTTAACTTAATAAGTTTAATTTTTAAAATGTTGTTGTTGCATGTCTATCAGTTTCTGTTTTATTATGATTGTCTCATTGCTGTCGTATATGTTTGTATGAATGTGTGTTGATCGGAGTTTAATTATCGTAATGACCTTCCTCTTATTATACATTTTAATCACAATCTTTATGAACTATGTATGTACATACATATATATTTATGTATGCATGTACATACCCTGCAGTCAGACTGGGGCCAAGTGCCTCTATGTCAACACTAACAGCCAAACCCACGATATCGAACGTTGTCGTTCGCAATCATTTTTAACGACACAAACAGCTGATTTGGGACCCACTAAACTTTTTCAGCACGACAAGTCGATCGACAATGCATGCGAACGATGACGTAACCATTTCCATACAAATTTGGTACCCACTATGAAAATTCAAACAACAACAAATGTCAAAATCAGTCACTTGGTTTGTGCTTGTCGACAAAACAAAAAAGTACACATAAATACCAAATTTTTAAAAAAAATTTGCATTTATGAAAATCAAAAATAAAAATGTTAATTTTTTTTACGTTTATTTTATTTATTTAACTCACAAGCATGCATTTTTGTCACATAATTCTTTTTGAATTACATACATACATACATACATATATGTAAGTATATGTATGTATGAATGTCTATACGTGCAATTTATCTAACCAATTCTAAACACTCAATTAGGCACATTACTCTTTCCACTTCAATAGATTGCTTGTCAAATTGGTGCTACTCCCGTCCATTCTTCATTACAATCCGCTTGCATTATTTTAGGAGTATCTACACATTTCAACTTACATATATATATATTTATATTTCACACATAAAATTTTTAAAATAACTTTAATTTTTTTGTAATGTCTTATGTTTATCATTGTTGTTAATTTTATTATTTATTTATAGAAACTTTAAGTAGCATAGAGTTGCATTTTTTATGGAATACTTTTCACATTTCGGCGCTTTTTATTTGTAAAGTAGCGTTTTATTTGTGAAATTTGTGATATGGCAATATGCTAATTTGACAATGAGTAAATGCATTACGTTAACAACGTAAAGCCTGACGACCGACAAGTTGATAGTTAGTGGGTCGCTCAAACGAACTATAATGAGTGACTTGTCGTCAGTCGATCGAGTTGTCGAACGACATCGTGGGTTAGGCTGTAAAACTCTAGTAGTAGTTACATTGTCTACAATTTCTCTTTTATTCGTCAGTATAAAATAAAGAGAGAAAGCAGATGTGGTGTATTTCTGGTGGATTTTGCAACAACTTGTCAATATATGTACATAAATTAAGGTATAGAAATGTACCAGTAAATTTCTGGTTGTATGTCTCCATATTCCCATAAGAACTATGAATTCACTACTATTGTTTAAGAGTTACTAGTAGAATTTCAATGACAAGCACATGCTAAATGTCTATAGCACAAAATATTATAGGTATGGGGAATAATTGTAGAGTAGTACTGGCGACAAAGTCAAAAGCGACTCAGTACATTTTCACTATCGACATTTCCTTCAGGGTATGTATACCTTCTTCTGGTTTGTGTATGCGCATATGTATGTGTTCATTTTTGTTCTTTTAGTAGTTCTTGCTTAAGTTGTTGCTGCTTAAGACAGTTTTTGAATAATTTTTAACGGCCATAAAAACGAAAATGGATTTGAAAGAGAACTAAAGCGGAATATGTAAGTACATACATATGTACCTATGTACATATGTATGTACATATGTATGTATGTATATTTATACATAAATATGTACATGTTTAGATGTGCTTATGTATGTATGTACATTCTTATCCACATACCTACATTAGTTGTTGGGCAAGAATCATGAGAGGGAATGACTTAAAAATAGAATTCGTTTTGTTTATGCCAAGTTAGAATATTGTAACGTAGCAGGTATCCTGGCGCCGTTTTAATGACTTGTACAAGCAACAAGTTTTCGTAGGTAGAAAATAGCAGACAGCCTACAGAGATGTTGCGATAAATAGTTTTACGTACTCCTATGTCATATCTATGTATTTTTATATGAATCTACTAAACCGTGAATGATTGTCATGATAACAAAAATGTTTAATTTAGAATTTTTCATGTCAGATGCAAAAAAACATGTCGAACCTATTAAAATATTACATATTAGCAATTCTTACTTCCCAAAATGTTGAATTTTTGGCGATGACACTAAAATTTCGGGCATATAAAATTTATAAGCCATTGCCTGGTTTAGCAATACACGTTTACAAATTAGATTCGCCTTTATAGATTTTTAGCGACAGAGATTTAGCCCTAGCGAGTTACAGAATAAGGGTGCTGTTCGCAAGAAGGTGCATTGTAAAAATAGAAACGGCTAAACGAAATAAATAAGTAAAAAACCATGTTAAGGCTTCATTAGTCTTTACTTTCTGTTGCTGTTATGTGCCGTTCCTTTCTGTATAAAATATTTTTCAATTACTTTGTCTGTGAAAAAAATCAGCTGGCAACCTGTATAATTGATTACACTTGTACACAAAATATCACAACACACTAATACATACACACTTTTGGCTGTCACTTAACGTTGAATTCTATTTTCTACAGATTCGTCCGCAACAGAACAGAACGAAAAAGTAAAAACTAACCACACGTACAGATTTTCAACTCAACAGAAACAAACCAGCTGATTCAGAACAGAACAGCACGTACAAACTAATTCTGTCTTAAGTGTGACCTAAAAAATTACATACATGTGCTTCTCCCAAAAAATGTTAATGTTATAATATCAAAAACTTGAAATGAAATAACTTTCAATATTTGGGACTCATATCACACTGAAATAATAACAACCAGTTTATAGAAGATATTTTGCCGTATTTTCTTTTTTAGCAATTTATTTTGGTTTATACATATGTATATGTATATGTAGGTATATCGCTGTTTTTCTTATCATAAACGTCGAAAAAGTGCACCAATATAATATAAGGCAAGTGCATACATAACATGCACGAACAGAAAACGTACTTGGTTTCAGAAAAATCACACTTTTTTCCTTCTGTAAATAACAACAAAATTCAGTCTAGTTCAACTAAATTTTAGATGTGTTCTTTTTTTTGGGGGGGCAAGAATAGGCAGCAATTTTTTTTAAGTAAAATATATAATTTTGTAAGAGAATTCATATTTCAATCTGAAATAATACCAACAAACAATGAAAAAATCCCAAGTATAGTACAGAAATTTGTAATAAATAGACTCATTACATATGTAATTCGAATAAAAAGAAAATGCACCTAAATACAAAAGCATTTTCTTTCGTTTTGAATTACAGAGTGCACCCGTGGTTTTCAAATTTTTTTATATATATTAGAGTAGAAAATTCTTGCAGCCGTCGGAAGGCCTGTAATGAATAAATTCCCTGGAAAACGAAGACTGCCTTGTACAAACTTCATACATCTTTGGCTCTCTGAGAAAATATTTAAATAAATTTAGCATCCCAGCTTCATTTGCTAAATTTAACTAACTCTTCTTATAATGGTTCTATTTTTTCCTTTCTGTAAAATAATTGCAAATAAAAAAATTTTATGAAATGCATTTTAGTATGTGTGTTTTAAGAACAAGCAAAATATCTAACTAAAATTTACTGTTGGTCCAATATATATATTCGACAACGTGATGCATTTGTAATAGCTATTTTAGAGCACATAGGATACCACAGATGACACGAGACGGAAGATAATGGTAGTTTCTGTATGTCTCCCTGGCACATTCATCAAATCCTCTTTACTGTTTCTTTCACGCATTTTCATGTTATACTTTCTGGCCTCATTCGCTGCCTGATTTTTCCAAATGAATGGTAAAAATTAATATTTTTTATAATGAAACTGCTTAAAATGAAGTCTGTAATCATTTGAAAACAATTTTTAATACATTTTCTATATTTTTTTTTAATTCAACACCACAAATTCGTTCACTTATTTTTTTTAAATGTTCACTTGTGGTCATTTCACAAAGTATAAATTATTGTTTTACAAATTTAATAACAAACACACACATTTGTCCCTTTTTAAAAGTACGCAAACCAACTCTTTTCATAAGTAATTTTCTGCAACTGTGGCATACCCTGCACTTTAGATACAACTCAAAGGAACAATTTAAATATTTTAAGGTTACTGCCCGTTAAGCTTTAAAGCTCAAAGAAGGAGTATACAGTTTAAATAATTTTAACTTTAAAAATTTTACCATTTAAAAATGCAGCAACTGAAAATTTGCGGTTGCCAATATAAAAAATATTTGACAACTGGTTGACATTCATAATCGTGTCATTATTATAAAAAAAAATTCCCCTTTTTGTGGTTTGTCATTTTTCGACTACAAATTTCTTTTATAAATTCTACACACATAAAACATAAGGAAGTATTTTGCAGCATATCATCGGCACTGTAAGAGCTAAGGAATTTTAAAAGATATTTTCAATAGCTTTCAAATATTAATCAGACATGTCCAGCAATGTAATGCACAATCGCATTTTTATATAAAAACTTCAGAGGCCATAATAAATATGAGACGCCGTCGCTTTTTTGTTTAATATATTTTTTAAAGTTTAATCAATCTTGCTTCAGTTTTTATATAAAATTCCATTTCCCAAAAACAGATTTCCTTGCTTTAATTTTGCTCTTAACTGTGATAATGATATTCCATTGTGTCATCAACACAGTTCGTATTGTTGTTTTTGTTGCCCCTCTTATCTGAGCAATAATATGGGTATGTGTTTGAGTGTGTGTAGATATGGGCGAATGCAAGAGAATGTATGTATGCATGTGTGTGTATATACCAGTTTATAACTCAAGTGGTTTGCTCGATATGACGTCGAGTATAATAATATAATAATTGTTGCTATTGCTGTTGTTGTTTTTTTTTTTCATTTGTTTGATTTGTTTTTGTAGGGTATTCCTCTTCATTGTTTGCGTGTCCGAATATATCAAGTTGTGTTGTATGTACATATATATATAAGTTTGTGTGCTAGCGAGTGTGTATGTGTGTGTGTTTTTTTTTCTATTTAATTTTGTGGTAATTTTATTTGTGTTGTTGTTCTTTGAACTTTTCGCTGTTGCCTTATTTTTTCTAGCAGTCAAGTGGGTTGTTTTTGATTCTAAAGAAATTCTTAAAATTTTCTAAGAATAAAAACGTCTCTACAGATCAGTGTCGGCATATTGTTGCTATTGTTGTTGTTGTTGGTTTTTTTTTGTTTTGACTCTTGCTGTTTGTTTTTAATCTTAAAAATTCACAGATTATTTTTAATGAATTGGTATATTTTTTTGTTCGTTTTGTTTTTGTAGATCTTTAAAATAATTTATAAACTAAAAATAATTTTTTTATAGGTACATAATAGGTATGTACATTTGTAGGTATGTACATATGTAGATATGTAAGTAACATGCATATGTATGTACATAAATTAAATGCAAAATAGCACTCACTTGATTTAAAAGGCGTTAAATAATAGGTAGTAGGTGCGTATTAAATATATTCCAGGCATGATAATTTTTTTGTTGGGATTTTTAAAAAAATCTTGGTAATTTTTATTTAAAGAGCATTTTATAAAAAAATGCATATGTAATTAATTCACTTAATTCGGAAACACTTAAATACATATTCAACTCTGCCGTTGAATAATTTTAATTAATTTCTTATTAATGAATGAATGCGGTAGGAAGTTACATATGTAGGTACCTTCCGAAAATCAACATAAGTATATTTTTTTTAAATCTGTGCAACTTTTGCTCTAAAATAAGAATGTACTTTTAACACATTTGTAGATATGTATTTCACTTGTTATCTACACTTCTTTCCCGTTTTTTAAGTATTTTAAGCATATGCAAATTGATGTGCACGTATTAAATCATTTTTATTTCTAACAATGATTTTTTTTTAAATAATAAATACACATATTATTCTCACTATTAAATAGTTATAACGTTTAAATTCACAATAGAGAAATTTGTATTGAAAAATCGAAAAAAAGAGCAAGCGAACGCGCGTTATAGATTCAAATTCAACACATTGCCACTCAAAGTACGATCAACAACTGTTTAGCTGTGCTACCGTAACAGTATTTGTTACGATCGCACAATATAACCGACACAAACACAAGACCAAACAATTTATGTATACCCAGTGGGAATTTGAGTTAACTCAGAGCTATTGAATTATCAGCCAAAAATTAGTCAGAGGTGGTTAAAATTAACCACAACTAATTGAATTAATTAGTCGAACCGTATCGTGTTACTTTTGAACTGGTCGTATCTCTCAATTCTGGATGTTATACCACTTTTACACACGGAAATTTTACTTTGCAGTCTTAATTCAGCTGGAAGAAAGACAGAAAGAGAAAGTATTCTTACCTTCGTCTATCACACAGCTGAATTAAGACTTTGCAAAGTAAACTTTCCGTGTGTAAAAGGGGTGTTAATTATAAAAACGTGAGGTTGCGAGCGAATGTGTCCGCTTTTATTGTATTTCTCTTCGCTTTATACATGTGTGTGAATGTATCTAAGAGAGAAGTTGACGTAGAAATCTATTTTCTGTATATTTCTACTTCACATACAATTACGATACATATTAAATGAACAGCAACATGTTGTTTTATTAATGTTACAGATTTTGTTAGCTGACCCGTCAACTCACGATACAATTCTACTAATTCTACTACCATTCTGCATGTGATCAGATTTAGTATTGAGTGGCCGCAGGCCCAGTGCATCAGTTTTGAACTAACCATGAGTTAGCTTGTGGCAATTAAAAAAATATAAAACGAAAGTTTTATTTTTAGTTAATTATGATTTAGCTTATTATTTATTAATATTTTTTTAGTCAGCTTAAAGTTAAAACAATTTTAAATTATTTTTTTCAAGAAACGAGAACGGGTATCAAACCGTGATCACTTTGTTTGTCAGTCATCATACTTAACACTTTGCCATCGCGCCATATAAAATACAAACGGCACAGAGTTATTATAAACATGAATTTTATGCTGACATCTTCTCTCTGAACTTTCTCTGTATCAGCTTTGAGTTAGCTAAAAGTTAGCTCAAAACTTATCGAATAAGTTAGTTGTACAAAAACAACTAATCACTAATCTCTGCATCAGTTTTGAGTTAGCTTAAAGTGAGTTCAATAATTACCGGGAAGAAGACAGTTGTGCAAAAAACAACTGACTCACAACTGTACCATTTATGAATTAGTTCAGAAGCTAGTTGTAAATAAGTTATCAAAAAGTCACCCATATTTTGAGCCAGCTAATAAAAATCCGACTGGGTACATGTGTACAATGTATATACATACATACATACATACATACTTACATACACACGGTTCAAAGCTACAACAGACGACTGACGACTATATATGAAATGAATTCGTTTGGTTGTAGTCGACGCTTGTCTAGACGTCAGCCTGACTGCCGCTTGTTTGCCACAACCAACAAGTCTATAAAGTTAAATTAAGCAGACTGACAGTCAGCGATTCCGACAACAATATATCGTATCATTATACACTCGGGCACACACAACTAAATCGAGCAATCAAGTAGTTAAGCTAAATAAAACTACACACTCGGTGTACATATGGATGCATGCATTGAGGTATGGGCCGTGTTCAGTGTTGCCGCAGAAAATGTTTCTAGGGAATTCCATTTGGGCTTAGAAAAGTTCTCCAGTAGTAATCTAAATCAGATCAGCTTATATGTATATGCATACAAATTTATGTATTTCGCATCAAGTGAAATTGAAAATTATGATTATAAATAACCAATTTTTATTTCAAGGATAAAACTTTATGTTGGCAATACTGCTTGAGATATGAGCGCCATTTTGACAGCTGTTTGTTTTTGTTTTTGTGTTTATCAAGGCCCTGCATTCTTTAACATTTTGCGAACCAAAAATCGTAACATATATATATACATATACAGTAGTTTTCCGATTTAACGAACCTAATAATTGTCAGGCCTGTTCGTTCAAGTGAATTGTTCGTTATATCCAGTACTAAAATAAAATGGAAAAGCGTCCTGCTGTTTTATTCAAAACTCAAAGAATATGTACTCGTAGTATTTTTAATATTTTATTAAAAGAACATATGTACGTATTTTATTAAAATATCAGTAAAAGAAAAATTCATAAAGCAATATAATACAAAAATAATTTATTTAAAAAAAACTGGTCTGTTTTTTTTGAAATTGATATCTTTATCTTAATGGCATCTTCTTGAAGCTCTCTCCAAAGCATTTAATTTGAGCTACTAAGTTTTGTTTTGTTGAGCTTATTTAATACAGAAATCTAAATACATTCGTTGCGACTGTCAAAAAATGTAACGTAAAATGACATATTGTGTTCAGACTATCACACTTCAAATAAAATGTGTAATATAGGGTGTTTTTTTTAGAGGTATAGAACTTCGAATTGAAATAAAACACAAGAAAATCGTTTTAATGTCCATCAATTTGGCTTTATTGGAAGGATAATTTTATGCCATTAATGTTTAAATATGATTTCGGGCATGTGGCCGCCGCGGCTGGCTCGAATAAAGCCAATTCTACAGGTCCAATTTTCAACCACTTTTTCGAGCATATGGGGCCGTATGTTGGCAATAACGCCACGAATGTTGGCTTCCAAGTCCCCTAACGTTTCTGGTTTGTTGGCGTAGACGAGCGACTTCACATATCCCCAAAGAAAATAATCCAATGGTGTCAAATCACACGATCTTGGTGGCCAATTGACAGGTCCATTCCGCGAAATTATGCGCTCATCGAATGTTTCCTTCAATAAATCGATTGTGACGTGCGCTGTGTGGCATGTAGCGCCGTCTTGTTGGAACCACAACTCATCCACATTCATGCCATCCAATTCGGGAACAAAATAGTCGGTTAGTCGGCTCCAATTGCTGTGCACGGTGGCGAATCGATTCATTCGGGTCCTCTTCAACACTTTGCTCTACAGCGGCAATTGTTTCTTCGGTGCGCACTGTTCGACGTCTCTGCGGATGCGTATTATCACATAGAGTAAACGTAGTGCGAAAACGATCCATGGTTAACCGAATTAATTGCTCTGATGGACGATTATGTCGACCATAAAATGGACGGAGCTTGCGGTAAACTTCGCGAACTGAACCATTATTTTCGAAATAAATTTGCACGATTTGCAAGCGTCGTTCTTTTGTCAACCTGTTCATGATGAAATGGCAAACCAAACTAAATATTAATGACTTGACAGCTGACAAAATGGCCGCCAGTTAAAAAAGTGATGCCAACTTAAAGTTCTATACCTCAATAAAAAACACCCTTTACAAGCAGAAAACAAAACAGCTGTTCAATGAAAATGTCTGCGCTATTCACTTACTAGCGGCGGCAAAATGGTTTCATGCAGGCGGGGACGTGCCGGCACTTGAAAAAATTCAGCAGTTAAAAATATTCTATGTAAATAACAGAAAAAAATTTAAGAAAAGATATTACAAAAACGTTAAAAAATTACGTCAACGAAATATACTTCCATACGATTCACTTATTCAAAATTTTGAGCCGATATACATATGACAAAATATTACATCAATGACGACACGCTATCGGCGGCGAAACAGCCGACTTGGAAATTTGGTATGTGTGAAAATGCAACCCTGATCTAATGAAAAGTATTATCGTTTAGTAAATTTTCTAAAGACGAAAAAGTCTTATGGGATGTCAAAATTTGTATCGTATTATTTGCCACTTTGATGACATTTTGAGTTCAGTGTGATAACACTTGCACGTATTATTTGAATTTTTGACAAGTATAAATACAAAGTATAATAGTCTGAACGCGGCTTTAATGACATCTTCGGGTTTTATTTTGGGCTCTTGAATTTCAGTTCCATCCAGCTCTTCACTTCCTTTTGTTCATCGGGTAAAGGGCTATTTTCAATCCATCTATTCAAATTTAAATTAAATTTTTTATAAACGTGGTCAGCCAACAATGGCTTGCATTAGACTATCTTCCATAAATTTTGTTGTGAATTTCTTTGGCTTTGTATTACAAAATGACAATTGCGTTGCATGAGGAACCATTGAAAAAGTTTGTTTTCCACTCTCGGTACCACACCTTGCTTTACAGCACTTCTATTGCGACACCCAAAATGATTGTTTTCAACATTCCTTAAAAAAATTTCCTTTGATTTTAGGATTGTACTAATGGTGGATTTATGCAGGCCATATTTTTCACATAAAGCTGTAACCCGCAGACCATTACGATGATCATCGATAATTATAACTTTATCCCTTAAGAACAATCAATTTCTTTCACTTTCAACTTCACACATTTTTCTCTTATATGATATCAAACAAAACCATCAAAAGAAGATAACAAACGGTACATTTTTATTTATATTCGTTCTTAGTAACTTTCTGATAGCAATTTAATTTTACATTTCTTCGTTATACCGAGCACAAAATAGAATTTTTGTTCGTTATATAAGATACTTAGTAGAAAAAAATTGGATGTTCGTTAAATGGGATGTTCACTAAATCGAATGTTCGTTAAATCGGAAAACTACTGTATATATTTATTCATTAGCATATCGTTAAAATATGTTACTGCATAGCAAAGTCGATGAATTTTCGCTATATTTTATTATAAAGATACGATTACGGTAATAAAATTGAGTGAATACGAGGGTTTAATCGTCGCTTTCGACAACGAGCTGATTCTATCACTTTTTTCAGTTTGAGATTATGGCATTCGCTATCAAACAATGTAATAAATAATATGGTTCGATATCGATATGCATTCGCTATTGAACAATGTAATATGTCTAACTGAATAAACGTGATCGAATCAGCGGGTTATCGAATGCTGAAATTTTTATTTTTTTTACATACAGTTATGGACAAGGAAATAGCGCCCCCAAGCGTGATTGGGTAGTATTGTAATATCTCGAAGCATTTTTTGATCAACTTCAAAAAAAAACGAGGAGGTTATCAATTCGTCTGTATTTTTTGATTTAACATTCTTACCTCATAACTCGGTATATTTTAGACCGATTGCAATTTTTTTTTGTCTGAAAGGGTAAAACTTCCTATTGGTCCCTTTCTAAAAAAAAATTTGATTTTGTGATATTCTATTTGATTGATGCGAAACCTAGCAAATACCTTAGGTTCTTGCAATTAAAACAATTGAAAGTTAAAATAAAGTGACTTCGTTAGGGAGACGAAAGGAGTATTCTTGACCAAGATCGTAGCCGACCATTCCGTAGACCATTCTTGTTCCATCAGTGTATATTCTGACGTCTTATTCTATTACTATTGTGTCTCCCTTCAACTGCTGCTTGAATGGAATCAGAACTTTAAATACTTTATCAATGTTCAGATGATTAAATGCACCAGATAGTAGATGCCGCTAATCTTGCCGCACTACTTGAAGATACCGCCAATACATGAAGATCGATAATAATAATAATAATAATAATAAGTTTTTATATAGCATTTAGAGACCCCGAAGGACTAGTACATAAACAACCTGCAATCCCCACGCAAGCGGATCTCTTTATCCTATAAAGTTGATCTACCACGTATTTCTTAAGCATCCCATACACGTTTCAATTCAATTGTGAATTCAGTCTTTCAATTGAATTGATTCTTGGCCACACACTTCATAAACTGAATTGAAAGATTTTCATTCAACTGTCAAATTTATATTTTTTTTCACAAATAAAAATTTAAAAATTTATCGGCCCAGTTCTGTAAACCGAATCCGAATCGAATTTCTCGTTTTCAAAAAATTAATAATGGTACTGCAGACGTGTTTAAAATCATACACGATAATTTTCTTTCAGATATGATATTTAAGAATATATATAATAGAAAAATTAAGAAAAGTCTGAAAAATTATATCTATGTAAAGGGTGTTTTTTTTTAGAGGTATAGAACTTCGAATTGAAATAAAAAACAAGAAAATCGTTTTAATGTCCATCAATTTGGCTTTATTGGAAGGATAATTTATGGCATTAATGTTTAAATATGATTTCGGGCATGTGGCCGCCGCGGCTGGCTCGAATAAAGCCAATTCTACAGGTCCAATTTTCAACCACTTTTTCGAGCATATGGGGCGGTATGTTGGCAATAACGCCACGAATGTTGGCTTCCAAGTCCCCTAACGTTTCTGGTTTGTTGGCGTAGACGAGCGACTTCACATATCCCCAAAGAAAATAATCCAATGGTGTCAAATCACACGATCTTGGTGGCCAATTGACAGGTCCATTCCGCGAAATTATGCGCTCATCGAATGTTTCCTTCAATAAATCGATTGTGACGTGCGCTGTGTGGCATGTAGCGCCGTCTTGTTGGAACCACAACTCATCCACATTCATGCCATCCAATTCGGGAACAAAATAGTCGGTTATCATGGCTCTATACCGGTCTCCATTAACGGTAACTGACTCTCCAGCATTATTTCGGAAGAAGTATGGCCCAATGACTCCACCAGCCCATAGAGCACACCAAACAGTCAGTTTTTGTGGATGTAATGGCGTCTCAAGGGTCTCATGTGGATTCTCTTCACTCCAAATGCGGCAATTTTGCTTGTTGACGTAGCCATTCAACCAAAAATGAGCCTCATCACTGAACAAAATTTTGCGATGAAAATCAGCATCGAGATCAATCTCATTTTCGGCCCATACACCAAAATCACGACGCATTGCATGGTCTCGCGGCTTTAATTCTTGCACAAGCTGGATCTTGAAATGTCGCAAGCCAAGATCTTTGAGCAAAATCTTCCATAAAGTTGATGGACAAAGCTCCAATTGCTGTGCACGGTGGCGAATCGATTCATTCGGGTCCTCTTCAACACTTTGCTCTACAGCGGCAATTGTTTCTTCGGTGCGCACTGTTCGACGTCTCTGCGGATGCGTATTATCACATAGAGTAAACGTAGTGCGAAAACGATCCATGGTTAACCGAATTAATTGCTCTGATGGACGATTATGTCGACCATAAAATGGACGGAGCTTGCGGTAAACTTCGCGAACTGAACCATTATTTTCGAAATAAATTTGCACGATTTGCAAGCGTTGTTCTTTTGTCAACCTGTTCATGATGAAATGGCAAACCAAACTAAATATTAATCACTTGACAGCTGACAAAATGGCCGCCAGTTAAAAAAGTGATGCCAACTTAAAGTTCTATACCTCAATAAAAAACACCCAATATTATCAGAGTTAGTTTTTTAAAATCGTGCCATTTCAAATCGATTCGGTTTACAGAGCAGGGCCGTATAACTTCTATTGTATTTATTCATTTATTTTTATATTTTATATTTAGAATTCAATCAAATTAAATACAATTTTAAAAATACATAACTTTTTCTATACAAAATAAACATACAAACATAAATTTTGACAGCTAATCAAGAGACTCGAACACACACAGCACAATCGAATTGAAAGATTTACTAGTCAACATGAAAAATCAAAATCTTTTGATTTTTCTTCAACCAACTCGACAACTGCCAAACTAATCAATTGACAAAGTTATACACGCTTTGATTTGGACAACAACCGACTCAATTGAAAATTGAATTGAATTGTGTATGGGCTGCTTTACTTGTGACAGGCCACCATACTACAGAGATGTAAGTCAGTGTTGGACGCACAATTGCTGTATACATCCATTTAAGGATTTTGGAGTTAAGGCCCCATTTAGATCCAAACATCCTACTACAGCGATAGTAGGCTACCGTTGCCTTGCTCGCTCTGTGCTGAATATTCAGTTTCCATGAAAGTTTTTGCTCCAGTAAAAAAAAAAAACTCCTAGATATTTTACATTGTCCGATAGCGACAATTCGTCATTATTCAACCGGTGGAAGTTTTAATTTTTGTACCTTGCTCTTTGTAGTAAATAGTAAAAGTTCCTTTTTATTTGGGTTCACAGTTAATTACTTTTAATATAGAGGAGACAGTGCAACACTCGCCACTCGCATAACAATAAATTTATTCAAAGAAATGTTCTGTGAAACAATACTTTAGTGCAATGGACCATTAAATTTAGCCTCCAAGATCATGTGATTTAAAACCGCTTAAACAATTTTTTGCAGACTTCTTTCTTTTTGGGGGCCACCTTAATATTATTCACACTAATGAACGCATATCCACAATAACATTCTGATTGTATTCAAAAACCAAGTTAAGTTGCCTTTATTAATATTTAGTAGATATTGTTGTTGTTGTTGTTGTTTTTGTTCTTGCAATTTCTTGTTTAATTAAATTTTTTTTTCGATTTTTTTTTGTCTTGTGCTCATGTTTTTTTGTATGTATCTTTCATACACATTCTCATTCATTTAACAGTTTATTAAAATGGTTGGCTGTGCTTCTGGCATGGGCATTTATTTATTTATTCATTTACAAGGAGACGTGGGTACTGTGTTTGTTGTCCATATGTTAAATGAACTTGGGCGACAAGCCGTAGACATTGTGTTGTCGCCGTATTCTGTGTGGATACTTTTAAATATATGTACATACATGCATGTACATTTATATATGTACATACAAATGTACTTATGTTTGTATGCGATGTGTGTGTATATACATATGTACATACATACTTATATAACTATTTTAGTGTGCATATTGGTTTTTCATATCGAGAGTTATATTTTTGTTGTTGTTGTATTTAACATCCATACACATGGAATGGAGGCTTGTTTTAATGTAACAGTGCTGATACAAAGTCCGAGTTGGCTGTATCCCGTACATAATTATGTATACATATCATATATGTACATACAAGACCACTTACCAAAAACTTTTAAGACATGAGGAATTGATCAAATGCTTTACTAAAGCGAAATCTTCTAAAATAAATGCTAAACAACAATGTTTGCAAGACATTTGTTTCAGTTATTGAAGGTATAGGAGTAAAGAAGAAAATATTTCGTGACGGAAGAATTTGTGATGCTTGCATCTTCATACCCATGGGCGCGTATACAAAACATCATGCTATGTACATGCACTTTGTGTGCATGATTTTTTATTTTTCTGCGAACATACAAACGCTCTCATGCATTTGACATTAGTTGTGTGCGCTTGCTTTAAAAAAACACACTTAAACACATAATACATACATCTTACACACACACACACACACACACACACACACTTAAATGTAGAATATGCAAAATAACAAGCATACACGCATCAACATTATTTCTTTTGAGTGTTTGTTACGAACAACCCTCTGGTCAACCTAGAACCATACATATGTCTCTATGTCAATACTCTTTCTCCAGCGACAATTGCACTAGTTAAAATGTCGACAACTTTCCTTTTATGCGCGAGTAGAGATACGTAAGAGACGACAGTTCTAGTATATTTCTGGTGATATTGTCAATGAACGGTCAATACTTTGTTTTTCTTTTTTATTATGTTGTGCAATAATATTAAATAAATATAATTATGTAGACGAGGGTCACTAAAATCTACGAGTGCATCTTCGGTTCAAATATCTCCATATGGTCGTAAAAGAACTACCTTCTCAATAGTGCTAAAGTCTACTGATAGATTTTGAATGACAACCGTATCTTATATGTAAATAGGCGATTACATCTAGTCAGTAGCACTATTGACAATGTCACTAGAAAATCACTATAATTTTACTATTGACAACGAGCGAGGAAATATAGAATGTAGACTAGAGCCCCCAAAATTTACTAGTGAATCTTTGTTGTCAATGTCTCCATGTGGTCCCAAAAGAACTACTTAGTCAGTAGTGCTATAGTCTAGTGGTGGATTTTCAATGACAAGCTAATGTTAAATGTCAATAGATGATACCATTGGCTGGGGTACACCTGGTCAGTAGTGCTACTGACAACGTCACTAGTAAATTACCACAATTTCGCTATTCGCACTTTCTGCAGGGAAGTCTTCGCGACATCACACAGTGGGGTGAATGTTAGAGAAAGTAGCGATTAATTCATAGAAGTCCTAATTTTAAAGTGTTGTTATTTTTTATTGATGAATATTAATAAATACATAAAAAGCAGTATTTAAAAAAAAAATTGAAAAAAAAATTTAACCTTTTATGGGCTTTTTTGTATTTTGGAGAAAATGGTCTCATTTGACTATTTTTGCTGTAACTTTGGAATGGAAAAAGATAAATTAGTAAATTAAACTGTAAATTAGAGCATACTTTATGTGCATTTAAAAAAAATATTTTTTTTCCAGCTAAAAAAATATGTATGGAGCATATATGATATCCCATATATGGTTCGGATCCGAAAAATGAGGGTATATGGGCATATATGATTGTATAGGGTGTTTTTTTAGAGGTATAGAACTTCGAATTGAAATAAAACACAAGAAAATCGTTTTAATGTCCATCAGTTTGGCTTTATTGGAAGGATAATTTATGCCATTAATGTTTAAATATGATTTCGGGCATGTGGCCGCCGCGGCTGGCTCGAATAAAGCCAATTCTACAGGTCCAATTTTCAACCACTTTTTCGAGCATATGGGGCCGTATGTTGGCAATAACGCCACGAATGTTGGCTTCCAAGTCCCCTAACGTTTCTGGTTTGTCGTAGACGAGCGACTTCACATATCCCCAAAGAAAATAATCCAATGGTGTCAAATCACACGATCTTGGTGGCCAATTGACAGGTCCATTCCGCGAAATTATGCGATGGACGATTATGTCGACCATAAAATGGACGGAGCTTGCGGTAAACTTCGCGAACTGAACCATTATTTTCGAAATAAATTTGCACGATTTGCAAGCGTTGTTCTTTTGTCAACCTGTTCATGATGAAATGGCAAACCAAACTAAATATTAATCACTTGACAGCTGACAAAATGGCCGCCAGTTAAAAGAGTGATGCCAACTTAAAGTTCTATACCTCAATAAAAAACACCCTTTATATATTCATACATTTTCATACATGTATGTGCACATATTCCCTCACAAAAGCTAACTGCTGTGCAGTAATTTAATTTACTAAAATTACTTTTTTTAAATTTTGAACAGAGAGGTTGTATTTAATGAAACATTTGTTTGGACAAATAACAAAAAACGAACTAAAAGTCATTTCATTCCTCATTTTAAGTCAAAAGGTGAATCAATTATTTAAAAAACACAAAACTCATATTCGTACATAAAATTTGATTTAAGAAATCAGATTAAAAACTAATGCAATTAATTATAAAAGAAAAAATAATCCGTCTAACAATAGTTTTCAACATAATTTTTTGCAGTTATATGAACTTTGTTTCTTATCTAGAGAATTTTGTTATTTTCTATAAAATTAATGACTGGATTATCCTTTTGATTATTTGATACATTAAATGGGGCCACAATGTTTAAAATCATACAAGAATGGTTTTTTTAACAACAGTTTTTCTTTTTTTAACGTTGAGGGTACGCATATAAACTTTGCATACCGTATCTATTTTCTAATGGATTTCCAACTCACCAATGATAAAATATCAAACTTTTTTGATTGCATAAACTATCTTATGTGAGATAGCATGTATGCATACATTCTTATATGGCTCCATATATTAAATCGTATTTCTATATGTGACAGCGCATAGAGAAAGGGACCTAAGGGTAAAAAAAAAATTAATTTTCACTTTTTTTTTATGTGAACAACATCTGAGCATCGAATGAGATCGATCCCATGCCCCAAAAATGTTCCCTCCCAGAGATATGCGCGTTTTATTCAGTGATGGTACACCAAAGATACGCGTATTTAAATCTTTAAAATAGCTCTCCTGAACAAAACAGGTTTTTACCCTTAGGTCCCCTTTCTAAACTGCGCGTCACATATATGGATCCCCATATGAAAAGATTCATAATTAAATTTCCATATATGAGCTCATATATTATAATACATTTCATATATTAGTCCATATATTAGTTCATATATAATAGTTTTGCCATGTAACTATAATCCATATATTTCCATACATGAATTCAAACATATTCATATATAGTTATATACATTCATATATTAAAAAGATATAATTTTTTTAGCTGGGTTGTGTAAATTAAAAAAAAAAATAAATATTTAATATGTATTTTTCACATTGATTTTTAGCAACTGGAATTCTCTTACAAAAACTTTCATAACTCAAAAATCGCACAAATGCACAAATAGGTATTCTAGAATTTATTAGTTATAATCTTATGTATATTTTAACAGCATAAAAGCATTTTTCCCTGCACTCATCCGCAAAGTTGTTGAAACTCAATGTATATATCAAAAATACCACATTTTTAGAGCAATTTAATTTTTTTTTTTAAATATTTCTAAAACATTTATCTAAACAAAATATAATTTTTTAACTGCTCATATACCTGAAGTTGACGCTTCCATTATAAAACTTTTACTTATAGAAGTCTTAACAAAAACTATAATCACTTGAAATATCAAAATTTTCTCTTTTAATCAATGCGCGCAAAAATAACTAAAATTATTGCAAATAAAGTAAACTACCAAGAACTTTTATTTTTGCAGTTAGTAATGTAGAATTTTGTCTAATTTCATATGGTACCAAATACGGTTGTGAAAGTTAAGGTTCATCTTTTGAATTAATCGCCACTTGTGAAGGCTTTCACCCAACAGTGAGTGCATCGCTTGTAAATACTCATCTACATGTGTACACTTACATCAATATATCTCTCCATCGTGCTTCGCTTATTAAACGACATCTTTTATTTATTATTGATTTAGTATAACACATGCTACGACAATACATTTAAAAAACAAGACGTACTATGACATTTCAAGACTATTTACGCAGCCCTCTAGTACATACATACGATATAAACATACATGCATATATGTATAAAATATTTCTTTAATTTTATAAGCATGTTTTCGTATAAATACAATGTAATTGTTGGTTACAAATTTCAGGTTGTTGCTTACGTATGTAATTTTATTTATATAGCTAAAATTATTATGGGGTTTCTTTATACATACATACATACATACATATTTTTATTTATTGCCTTTTCGCCTCTGCTGTTGTGTTGTTGTTATACTTTAGATTATGTCAACTAAGAGGGAATTCCTTTACGAAGGTTTGTGTGTTTGAAGATGTTACCGGCAAAAGCAAAATGCGTACATATGGGCATTTCCCCAGCTGGTGAAGGAATAGATAGAGAAAAGCTTCATTCTTTTACAACTTTCCTTTTTTTTTGCACGTTTTTAATAATGCAGTGTTGCAGCGTCTCTGGTGCTAATGAGGCGAACGAAAAAACTCGCCAGAACGAAAAAAGCGCCAAAAATAAAAAAAATCTCTTAAATTTAAAAACAGCTGAAACTAATCGCGAAAAACCGAAAAAGTCGCTAAAAACAGGAAAAAACACCACATCTGAAAAAATCGCCAAGCCAATAAAAGCGCCAAAACTAAAAACATTCTCAGAAACCGAAAAAATCGGCAAAAGGAAAAAAGCGACTAAAATAAAAATAACGTCAAAATAAAAACAAAACTTGAAAAAAGTGCGCATCACAGTACGATTTCCGATTATATAGGCTAAAGCTCCTACATTGTTACATATGTATTAGAGACCTGCGTAAAAGGTCTTTAAATGTAAATACGTCATGATTTTTAAATGTATTCACGTCGCATGTATTATACTAAATCAATAATAAATGCTGTCGTACTATAAGCGAAGCACGATGGATGTATTGGTGTACTTGTATATCAGTGTTAACAAGCGATGTCGCAAGACAGCTTGTTTGTAACAAACACTCAAAAGAAGTACTGTTGATTAGTGTATGCTTGTTATTTTTCATATTGTATGTTTGAGTGTGTGTGTAATATGTAGATGGTAAGCTATTATGTGGTTAACCGCATACAACTAATGTTAATGCATGTGCGCAGAAAAATAAAAAATCATACACACATACATGCATGACGTTTGTACACGCGCTCATGCGTAGAAAGAAGCAAGTATCACAAATTCTTCCGTCACGAAGTGTTTTCTCCTTTACTCTTATACCTACAATACTCAAACAAATTTCTTGCAAACAGTGTTGTTAACGTTTGTTTTATAAGATTTCGCTGTAGTAAAGCATTTGAAAAATCTCTCATGTCTTGAAAGTTCTTATAAGATGTCTTATGCAGGACACTAATATGTATGTATGTAGTGTCCGTACGGAACCCTTCGTGTGCTAGTCAAAAGTCTCATTTTACTGAATTTATTTAATTTATGGCTTGGCAATAATAATTCATTCTTCTTTTTTAAATTTTTCTTTGGTGGAACTTTTTAGTGGAAATGGCTATATGTATGTATGTATATATGAATAGAACAATAGCCAACAATTTGATTTTTTCCTTAACGCAATTATTTTTTATTATCTTTTAGGTATTTTATTTCGCTTTAACTGCAACGACTACTTCTAGACTTTAGTTTTAGCCAGCCAATGAATTTTTCAAATGAGAAAGAAATATAGAAATATTTTGATATTTCATTCGTTATCGAAGAATGTCTTAATTTGCTGCCTAATTCGAAAACTTTTCCAATGACTGGCTTTGTTGCTTTCACAGCAAATAACTTATTGCTAGTTTGCCGAATCTTTTGCTAAAATAAACTAAATTGATATTTATTGTACAGGCCCACAATGTCAATTAATTGTCTGCTAATATTGTAAACTGGAGAAAAATTGAATAAAATTCTTGAATTCTGTTTATGAACTTGCAATAATAAAAAGAGGAACATGGAAAGCATTTTAAACCGGCCTTAAAAAAATAAAAAGAACAGGTTGTTCTATGCAATTGAAATTTTTATATAGTATTTGTGACTTCAGAAGTCCATAATTTTTGAATCGGTTTGAAGTATACCGCATAATTGTTTTGTCTATGAGGATACCGAAAGTCTAAATGGCACTTTAGCAGTGTGATCAAGCCTATACTTACATATATATGGGGCGATATTATTACATATGTATTAATTAATTAATTAATAATTATTTTACCCGTCTACCCCGTCCTATATCTCCAAGATTTTGGTGCAACATTCAGTTTAACCTAAGAGTACTCGTTTCTCCTCTCCTATACCTTCAAGATTTTGTTGAAGCATGCAGTTTGCTCTAGAGCTACCCATATAAAATTTAGTGACCCTCACTATTATAGTTGTGGAGATATGAATTGATCCGCAATAAAAGTCATTTGGCTCCAACTGTGCGCCGTTGCTTTAATGTCAGTAGAAAAAATTCGACGTATAACGTTTCAAGTATTCTGTGTGACTCTGCTTCTTTTAGAATGGGAAGAGAAGGTTTACATATTTTCTATTTTTGTTAACATCAAAAGCGGTGTGTGCAGCAGCGTTGCCAAATGTGAAGATTTATCTGTATTTAGCAGCTTTTTTGAGATCTTGAGCAATCAGTTTTTATTTAAAATCATCTGTCCTTAATTTTTTTTTTTTTTGCTAATTTTAAAAAATAATATGAAAAGCAAAGCCACGTTCAAATTTTTCTTCGTTTCTTCGCTGAAGAATTTGTATGAATAATGTTTAAAGGCCTTTGTATATGTATGTAGAATAGGGGGAAGATCTGGTCCAAAGACCGGCACTGCGACACCTGATGGATATTTTGTACCATACATACATATATATATGTATGTACGCATGTACATATGTGCATAATTTTTATTTGGCGAGGTTTCTACGACAAGGCTTTTATTGATCACAATACCTTTTTCGCAACATTGATGACATAACCTTAAAGTATACATACATATATAAATTAAATACTTATTTAATTTACGACATTTCCCTTAAGAAAATAAATGTATCATTCACACCCGCAAGTAAAATTTGTAAACGTAAGTTAACATTTTAGAACCACTCCTGAAAGGAGCAAACAATAATGAAACCGTTTTTTCCTCAAACGTAAATGGCAACACACTGTGTGTGAAGAAGTCAGCTGATTTCGATATGCAGTGATGCCAAGTTTTATTTTAATGTTATCGTTTCTACCCACAAAGAGTGCGTTGTGTTTAATTGCTTTCTAAATACCTACATATGTATATCAAAAAAATTAAATAAATACATACTTACATATGTATGTATGCATGTGTTTAGGCACTTATAAATGTTTATTAGATTAAAAATGCAATAAAAAAATTTATTTTTGATTATAATACAAGTCAAGTAAAATATCTAAATTAGCATTTTCTTTTTATTAAAATGTTTATTTAGAATATTTATTATACTTATATGTACATATATGTACTACAATGTGTAGCAAAAAGTTTGCATGCACTAATTTGTACATGTGTATGTGTGTATGTATGTTTGCGCATATGGATGTGCGCGCACTTGCTTGGCTTGGTTGGTATCTATGCCCTGCAGTCAGACTGGGGCCAAGTGTCTCTATGTCAACACTAAAATTCTATATAGTAGTAGTTGCATTGTCTACAATTTCTCTTCTATTCGTCAATATAAAAGAAATAGGGAAAACGGATGTGGTGTATTTCTGGTGGATTTTGCAACAACTTGTCAACATACATAGATTTGTATGTACGTAAGGTATAGCAATGTACCAGTAAATGTCTGGTTGGTATGTCTCCATGTTCCCACAAGAACTATGAATTCACTACCTAGTCAATTGTTTTAGTGTTACTAGTAGATTTTCATTGACAAGCACATGCTAAATGTCTATAGCATTAAAGTATTGTATGGGAAATAATTGTAGAGTAGTACTGGTGACAAAGTCAAAAGCGACTCAGTACATTTTCACCATCGTGAAATACCGTGCAGGAGAATAGGCGATAATTGTCTAAAAGCTACTGGTATAATTACTAGAATAACAAGAACTAGTGCAAAAAGGGTTAAAGTTGTTGTGTAAAATTAATTACTAGTGCTGATGAGTACTAGTATATGAAGTAGTTCCAAGGCTCCACGTTGCAAAATAAATTTTGACTGTTTAACAAAGCCCTTCTTGCACTGTATCAAAATTGGTATCATATAATTAGTAAAATTTTAGCTTGATCTAAAAATAATTATAATTAAATAATTATAATTGCCCTTTTGTATTTCTGAATTTTTGATAAATAATTGCGAATTTTAAGTATAAGTTGTCACTGGGTAACAAAGGAATAAACCAACAATTTTATAGAATTTTTCTTTACTAGTCCTAAACTAGTACCAATGGTACTAGTAGTTTTCTAAACCCACTCAATACTAATTTGAGCATTAAGATATTATAGAAAAGTTTACAGTTGGGAACTAGTGGTGGTGATTTCTGTACTAGAAAAATACTAGTTGAACACTAGTATGTTCTCCTGCAGGGTACTTACATACTTGGGTTCGTATAAAAATCGTCACGATTTAAATTAAAAAAAAAGAAAGAAAAAAATATTCAGCAACAATTGAAAACAAAAACAGAAAAACAAACAAATCAACAACAATACGATTTAAACACCGACAAAGTGACGACATTTCATGCTGCAAATGATCATTTATTTGATCGTGCATTTCAATGACACACCAGCAGCAACAGAAGCTTCCAACCACCACCACCACCACCACCAACGCCAACATTGCTGCCTTAACAGCAACCCATGACAAACGTAAACGAAACAATAAGTCCGAAACACCACCCCCTTTTAGTTAATACTAGGTAGGTACACATTGTACATACTTACCTACATACATACATACATATTTTTGCACACCACAGAGTTTTAAATCAACTGTTCCGTATTGCCGCTATCACGCCCCGCAGGAAAAGCCCCAGAGCAAACAAAAGATAGTATTGGCAAGCCATTGATTATTAACTTGGCCGTAATCATTAAGTTTTAACTTGGGATGTGTCCGTCTGTAAATTGATTGTAGGTATGTACATACACAAGTATGTACAAATGTATGTACATAGGTGTTTATGACAGTTTTTTTTTGTTTTCTTTAAAATAAAGATCATGAATCAATAAAAACCAGTTTTCGTTTTGTATGTATGTATGTATGTAATTCGTGTTTAGCGTCCGCGTATTTGTGTTCAGTACCCTGCAGTCAGACTGGGGCCAAGTGTCTCTATGTCAACACTAAAATTATAGTAGTAGTCAGTGCCACCAGATTAGGGGATTTGTCCCCAAAATGGAGATTTCGTCTCTAATTTGGGGACAGAATTTCGTTGGGAGGGATTTGGGGACTTTTAATTTTGAGCTCTAACAATTTGCATGTATCAGGAAAATAATTAATCGTGGATGTTGACATAATATTTTAGTACTGGTAACATTTCAGTTTTTAAAAATCTCTTAGAGTAGTGTGGCAATCATACTATATAATGAAGATGATATTACCATCATTACCATGACCGCGAACTTATATATGTACATAGAAAAAACCGTGCTCGCAGCTGCAGAACTAGCTCTTTGTCAATTTAATTTTTTTTTCTTTTGAAAAAGAAAAATTACTGTTGAAAGTTTTGATTGTGCAATTGTTCTACATACGTACGGTTCTACCTTAAGCGGCCCATACACTACAACAGCATGCACGCACAATCAAGCGATTGAGCATTCATGCTCGAACCACACAACGTACCAGCAAGCTGGTACAATATTCATTTCTCACAAAATTTCGGGAAGGGTGGTTATGAATAGTGACACATATTTTGTTGCAATTATTATTGGTATGTTGTTAAAATTAGCAGCTATGTATAACTACGGTGACCATAATTTTCAAATCAAAATACAGAACAAGGAAATATTTAACAAACAGCAACTAAAGGACAAACAACCTTACAGACATATTAAATATATTCAATTGCATGGATTTATTAAATTTTTATTTTTTTTGACAAAGGCAAAATTAACAAACAAAATTCAAAAAGTAACATAACAATACAATCGCATAAGATAATCTACATATTTATGTATTCACATATATGTATGTATGTATAGGGTGTTTTTTTAAGAGGTATAGAACTTTGAATTGAAATAAAACACAAGAAAATCGTTTTAATGTCCATCAATTTGGCTTTATTGGAAGGATAATTTTATGCCATTAATGTTTAAATATGATTTCGGGCATGTGGCAGCCGCGGCTGGCTCGAATAAAGCCAATTCTACAGGTCCAATTTTCAACCACTTTTTCGAGCATATGGGGCCGTATGTTGGCAATAACGCCACGAATGTTGGCTTCCAAGTCCCCTAACATTTCTGGTTTGTTGGCGTAGACGAGCGACTTCACATATCCCCAAAGAAAATAATCCAATGGTGTCAAATCACACGATCTTGGTGGCCAATTGACAGGTCCATTCCGCGAAATTATGCGCTCATCGAATGTTTCCTTCAATAAATCGATTGTGACGTACGCTGTGTGGCATGTAGCGCCGTCTTGTTGGAACCACAACTCATCCACATTCATGCCATCCAATTCGGGAACAAAATAGTCGGTTAGTCGGCTCCAATTGCTGTGCACGGTGGCGAATCGATTCATTCGGGTCCTCTTCAACACTTTGCTCTACAGCGGCAATTGTTTCTTCGGTGCGCACTGTTCGACGTCTCTGCGGATGTGTATTATCACATAGAGTAAACGTAGTGCGAAAACGATCCATGGTTAACCGAATTAATTGCTCTGATGGACGATTATGTCGACCATAAAATGGACGGAGCTTGCGGTAAACTTCGCGAACTGAACCATTATTTTCGAAATAAATTTGCACGATTTGCAAGCGTTGTTCTTTTGTCAACCTGTTCATGATGAAATGGCAAACCAAACTAAATATTAATCACTTGACAGCTGACAAAATGGCCGCCAGTTAAAAAAGTGATGCCAACTTAAAGTTCTATACCTCAATAAAAAACACCCTTTATGTATATCAGGCGGTCAACTCTGTAATTCGAAATGAAAGAAAAGTGTTGATTTCCTTTTAAATGTTCTTTAAACTCAATACAATTTAAATCATAGTTTAATTTAGTGATTAAAAACGGTTTGATGGTATCTATATTCATTTAAGTTTATTCACTGGTCCTTATATTATTTAAAACAGAAAATACTCTTTGTGTTGGGGCATTGGAACCAGATAAAAATAAACTGAACTCGACAACTTTCAACTTATTTTGAAACTTATGTCTCTTTATTTAAAATGTTAAAACATTTTTAATCACCGCTCTTCTGCAGATTTTTGATTCTCATTATATTCCTTTAATTTTTCTAAGGAGGTATATCTTTTTTTTTTTAACAGCAATAGGCAAAAATATTTCCTCTCTACGTTGTGGGATTTTAAACTCAAGTTCATTAATAATAAGAGAGACCTCAGTCATACATATTTTTGAGACTCAACCTGCGTTATATAATCATGAAATAAAGTAGCTTGACAATGAACGAAGAAAAGCCAGGCTCCTGAAGCGGGATCGTCAAAAATAAGATTTAAAACATAAGATGTCACTAACAGAGACAAATTTCATATTCACGCTCTCAAGGGAAAAAAATTAAGGAAACAAAACTCATGATGTTTCTGTATTTTTATAAAAAACAGTATTGTTACAGAAACTGCGTTAAATTTTTAAATGCAGTTTGAGTTATGAAAATACAGAACAAATACTGAACAGTAAATAAAATACAGAACATTTCAACGTTATTTCCTAATGAATAATTTATACAGAACACGACACTCAAATACAGTACTGTTCTGTATAATACAGAACGGATGGTCACCGTATGTATAACTAAAGTTCTTAAATTCTGTTTACGATTGCAACAAATTATATTTCAAGAAATTATATTACTTAAATCCATGTTTGCTCCATGACGACTTTGCTCAACTGAGCTAATTTCACCATATACCACACCAGCTAGCTGGTACCATCAGCAAAATATCAAACTGTACTTGACATCACTACAGCAAACCGTACAATCGCACAAAATGCCCATACACGACCAAACCTCTGGCACAAACACTTGATTGCGCATGCATTCTGTTGTAGTGTATGGGCCCCTTTAGTTATTGTGTCACTCATAAAAAAAACTATGTATGCATGTGTGATTCCCAGAAAATATGAAAAACTTTAAACTTTTTAAAAATTTGCAATTTAAGCTCATTACAAAACATAGATTTGATTAGGTGTATGGAATTTTGAAAAATCTTATACATTGGCTTTTGGGCAATAGTATATCAGTACGAAGATAATGCCGGAAATTACTTCTCTTGTGAAATTGCAGCTGCTGTGTTCAACCTGTTGATAGTGCCAATAAGTAATGCGTTTGTGGAGAGAATATTTTCATGCATGAACACTATCAAAATCAAATTAAGGAATAATCTGCAATATGTAATGTTAGAATCTTTAATAAGAATAAGATCACATTTAAATATTTATAAGATATGCTGCCATAAATTTGAGCTTCCTGAAGAAATGATAAAAAGGGAGTTGTAGAGGATGGAGACGAACATAGACGATGTCTATGAAGTTTTGGATTGGGAAATTATTTAGAATATTTCGATTGCAAAAATGTATTTATGTATGCAATAGCTTCATAAATTCGTATTCATCCCTATCGTGAATAAAATGGGAAACTTTTGTTCCCATGAAATTTCCATTCCCCATGAAGGGTAATTTGCAATCGCGAATTTCAGGGGAACGTTTTTTCCCGCTATCAATGCGTAGTGAATGTAAAAAACGTGAAGAAGACTTGTAAAGCTTCAAAATTAATTGAAACTCAAACAAATTAAATTTAATAATAAGAAATACGCATATTTTGGGTTTCAAATGTAGTGTAAAGTTGTGTTTTAATTGTTTTAAAATTTACGGGATGCGAACCAAAGAGATTCATGTCCAATGAAAAAAGGTTTTCCAAGGTATTATCGTTATTAATCGTGGACATTATTTATTGATCTTGCCCTAAAAATTATTATTTATAAGTTTTTATATATAATTGCAAGTATAGTATTGAAATTACGCAGTGTATTAATTCAGTTCGCCTGCAAAAATAAAGTGAATAAAACGAAGGGAAAAGTGAAAAAATCCATGTAAAAATATTATTCACGATGAGGGGAAGCAAGAGAAATTACGATTGCAATTTGGGGAAAAGGGAAAATATTTCGAGGGAAAAACTGTTCACGATAGGGGTAATTATTTTTTTTGCTATTATCTTCTTCAGATTGTCTACTTCGACTGACTCCAATCGAATCAAAACAATGGATGGAAAAGTAAATCCTAAATTTTAGTTTTATATTCTGATCTCAAAAACTAATACTATTTAATGTAACTTCTAAAATTAAATATCAATATTAATTGATAGTATTAATTAATACTCTTATAATAAATAAACTTGAAAGTGCATTTTTGTAAATTGTTAACTTTTTACACACACATTTTTTGAACGTTTTTAGTTAATAAAAACATTAAAAAAAATAAAAATAAAGAATTGTGTCAATAGTACGGGAAAAAGTACAGTTTGTCTTGTAACTTTGTGAAAATCTTATTTCGCATCCCTGCGCATAAGACTTAATAATAATTTTATGAATGATATATTTTTGGGGACAAAAGTTAGGATTTTTCTGTTGAAATTCGGATTTTTGGGTACATGACGTTTTAAATTGGGGACAAGAGTAAACATTTTTCTGGCAGCACTGGTAGTAGTTACATTGTCTACAATTTCTCTTCTATTCGTCAGTATAAAAGAGAGAGAAAAAACAGATGTGGTGTATTTCTGGTGGATTTTGCAACAACTTGTCAATACATATAAATTTGTATGTACGTAAGGTATAGAAGTGTACCAGTAAATGTCTGGTTGGTATGTCTTCATGTTTCCATAAGAACTATGAATTCACTACCTAGTCAATTGTTTTAGTGTTACTAGTAGATTTTCATTGACAAGCACATGCTAAATGTCTATAGCATTAAAGTATTGTATGGGGAATAATTGTAGAGTAGTACTGGTGATAAAGTCAAAAGCGACTCAGTACATTTTCACTATTCGCACTTTCTGCAGGGTAGTTTCAGGCAAAAAAAAAAAAAAAACAACGGACCAACAAGCCAAGCCAGCTTACACACACACAACTCAATTAAAAAAAACAAAAGCGAACATCATTTGATCATTAATAATGATCATTATTTAACAAAGTCATGACTAAATGTACAAAAAAGTAAATAAATTAAAAAAGAAACAAAAAACTGAATCGATTTGTCGAACCGGCAAAATAAGAAAGACTTAAAAAACGATACAAGAAGTATCAAAAAAAGCCAGTTTAGAAATGAAAAAAAAAATCATACCATCACCGCACATAAGCTGACACACACACACACATATATAAACACACATACACACCATATACGATCTTCTTTGTACGTGATCAAACTTTAACAACGAAATCAAGACGAGTATGAAAAAATAAATGGCAGAAAAGCAAAACAAAAAAAAAGTGGTTCGATGACATTACACATGACACAACAATTCCGTAAGAAGCATAACAAGAAAATAAAGCAGAAACTATTAACATTTTGCACAGTGGGACATAAAATTGAAGGCCTTAAGCACCGGCCTGGAAGAGAGGAACACCAGCTGAATGCTATCGTGCGCATGTATAGGTTGCGGATAGTGGAAAGATCCGTAGATATGCGGTTCCGAGTGGAGAGTTTCAGAGGGTTTCAGGTTGGCGCCGGACTCAGAGCGAATTATGACTGCCTAGGATACTTGAAACGCCAAGGCGAGTGATTGGCGCCTTCAGATAACTAATAGTAACTTACTGCCAGCGACTGTTCCTCACGTTAGAGGCAGCTGGAAGCGTGCGTCGGATCTTGTAACAAGCTGCTCGCTACACAAACCTGATATACGGCTTCTAAGCCAGCCCGCCTGAAGGCCATGCTGTAAGCCCCACTTGCAGGATCGGATGCGGAAGCCCAATCAGCTACTCATCTTAAACCAACTGGCCGTCCCCGGAGCAGCCATTCTGCTCAGAATATCGCTGCTGTTGTCCAAGATGTTGAAGTTAAGGTCTGGTAGATGTTCCTCTAGACGAAAGGGCACTGAGTTCGGCATTAGCCGCCGGTCCCTAAGAAGAATTTTTGTGAAAGATTTGACCTGTTGGCCGTCAAAAGCGTCTAAGGTAAGCTCAAACCATCCTGTACCTCGTTTTTGTAAGGAATGTGAGAACTGTTCGAGTCGAAAAAATTGTTATCATTCTATGAAACACAGGCTGAGTAAGAAAAAAACTATATTTGTTGATATCTTTTGTAAGTCCTAATTTACACTAGAGAAAGACGAGGGGAAAAGAAACATTTCTGTTCCCCTCGTCTCTCTCTCCCACAAACTAATCAGCTTAGCAATAAGACTTGCATAGTGTAAACTAGGACTAATTTTATTTAAGTTTTTATATGAATAGCCAATAGCAGCCAATACCCTGTGTATAATAAGACAAACAATAGAATTATTAAATTTTTTTTCGATGCGAAAACTTCTCACAAGTTACAGAAACGAGCCACTGAATCTTAACGAAGAAGAGATTTTTCATCGAAAATTATCATGAGCGATGAAGCTCATTTCCATCTTAGCGGTTACGGCACTGAAAATCCTTGTATCACCCACAAAGAGCAATTACAATCGCTCAAAGATACTCCTTCATGTTCTGTTTATGCTCGAGGAGTCGTCGGACCAAAACTCGCGGGCCAAACGACGACTGTGGATTGCGCCCGCTACAGAACCATGCTTACCGATTTTTTCTTCTTCTTCAATTGGATGAAGTGGAACTGGAGAACATGTGATTTCAAAAGGATGGTGCAACGGTGTACACGGTTTGAGCTACAAGCGATATCCTGAAAGAACCATTTCCGGGTCGGTTAATCTTTCATTTTGGTGATTTGAACTGCCGCCCAGATCATCCAATTTGACCGTTCCAGACCTCTTTTTATAGGTTTTTTTGAAGCAGCGAGTTTACGTCAACAAGCCTTAGACTCATGAACCCCATAAGTAGAATATTAGCCAGAAATGCGAGAGCCTGTCATCAGAAGTTCTGGCAAGAGTGATGGAAAATTTCATAAAACGGGCCAGTATTGTCATCAACTCTCATATTCTCGACTTGATGGAATAAATTTTAATGAGTTAAATAAACAAATTTCACAACAAGAACCAAAGTTTATCATAAAATAAAAATTCAGCCAAATAATATCGGTTGATTATCAAGATTGATAACACGAAACACCTTATAAAATTTACAATTTCCTTTGACACGTACAATCATTGGAAATTTAATCCATTCGCATCTGCAACTGGCTCAGTTTTCGTTACACTTCTTTGTGAATGCTTCAACTGTTTATTTTATATACTCGTAAATTCAAGCAAAAACAGATATTTACATATCTATACATATATATACATTACACATACTCTTAATCTTATTGGCAATGAAAACATACAATTTTAATTAAAGTTCTATTATGTACCTAAACTCTTGCGTTAGTGCAGTATAAAACGTAAACATTAAACAGCTGATGCAAATTTTACCCCTTCCCGTATTTGTTTATTCCCCGGCTATTTAGAACAGTGATTTGAAAAATTATTATTTTTTTAAGAAGTTGTAGGTAATTTCCATTTCAGCGGAAATCTGACGATGTTCTAGTAAAGTCAATTATTTGTTTGGCTCTCGCAGCAAATCACGGCATTCGAGTTCAGTAGAATTCACCTGAAAATTAAAATTAATATCGCATCATGTCATAATTTGCGCCATAGTGCAACAATTTGGCGTCAAATTGTTATTTCATTTATTTTTTCTTCTTGCCTCTCAACATTTTTATTTTAATATCAAATAAATACTCACTTACATATGTACATGTATTGTGCGATTACTAACAGTTGTGATCGCTATTTCAATCATGCAAACAACAACAACAGCAACAGCAAAGTTTATAAAACAAAAAACTTTATGTGTGCACAAACGTAGATGTATGTATGTATGTATGTACATATGTACGAAATTGTTGAATAAAAAGCACTTGCTTTCAAGAAATTATAAAAAGACTCGAACTAGAAATACAAAAAAAAACACAAAACAAAACGAAAAAAATCTTAAAATAACAAGTCTACAGAGTAGGTATTCTTTTTTATTTTGTTGCTAAAGCTTTACAGACATACATACACTAACTAAATTGAGGGAATCTCGCCTATGTGGCGACTTTTTATTCATCATACAAAAATACCAACTAAACAGCAAAATGATCCAACGACAGACAGGCTCGTCGTACATTTTTATTTCTATTATAAATTTTATAATACGTAGATGTAAGCATGCCTGCCTGTGTGTGTGTGTGTGCGAGTGTGAGTGACTGTATGCACTTATCAGTGTTGCCAGCAATAATAATTTTAAGAATGATGAAATTTTTTGGAAATAGGTATATAAAAAAATTTTTGTAAAAAATTCATTTGTTGTTGGTTTAGCATGTCTAGATGTAGGTATTTCGCTTTAAATAAAAAAATAAAATATTGGCATAATTTTATTTTTATACCTATGTATGTATTACAGTGAAAACAAAAAATGTATTAATATATAAGTATGCATGTACGTACCCCCTTTACACTTGCATTGGAAAATGGATGTAAAAATATTAAATATGCTGCTCTTACTGAAATTTTTGCCCGGTAGTTCATTAACATCTTTTGATAGATTAAAGGTTTTTTTTTTTCAAATAAATCGCTATGAAGCGTAAATAAAATAGGTTGTGGGATAGATTTTACAATTTTTTCCAAAAGCGTGGCTTGTGTTAAGAAAAAAAATTTTTTCTGCTTTTTTCCTTGTATATTGAAGCAATAGAAGAATGAAGGAAGGTTCAAAGCAATTTTAGAAAAGGGCTGATGACTAAACCAGCGAATGCCCATATATATATCTATATAAATTTAGTTTTCGAATTTATTTTGCAGTTTAAATACATGAACAATGATAATAATAATAATTTTAGAAATTGTTACAAGTTATGTTGGATTTATTTTTTGGAGAAAATTAACCCTAGAATATCATACTTATTTTTATATCGCAAACGTCATACTTCGTCGAATCGACTACGACCTATTTCAAGAGCCAATAAAAAACGTCTTGAGCAAAAATAAGTACGAAAATAGATTTATTATTGATATTTAGCTAGTTTTTAATTATCAAATAACGAAATTCATATATTTCTTTTAATAGTTTAACGTAAAATTAACATTTCACAGACTTCTATCAATTGGCATTTTTTCTTAAAACATAACATTTATAGCATCAATTGTATGAAATATTACACATTTTTTTCCATTAAGTCTTGTAGTTTCTTATAATAAATTTATTAAACTAGAAAAGCAACATTAGTTTCGAGTAACTGATATTAGCGGCTAACGCTATACGAAAAACGAAACAAAAACAATCACAAAAAATATGTTTGAAATCGAAAATAAAATCGCGCGTCGTCATTTCGACGAAGTATGATAGTGCAGGGTTAAAAAAAATAAAGAAAGGGTTATAAATGAATGTGTCAGACGCTAAAAGGCTTAACTCAACTTTGTTATATTACTATCTTATTAGTTGTGAACTCTGTGGAAATTATTTTGCTCTTCTATTATTTATATATTTTCCATTTAAAACACGAAAATTCGGCTTTGAATCTTAACTATTAATTAACTCCATTTTAATTAAACGCAATGGTTTAATCAAGCCAAATTTCCATGTTTTATCAAATTTTATAAAACTAGCCAATGTACCTGTTGAGCGGAAATCACCCTCTCCCCTCATTTTTTCTGTTGCCATAAAAATATTTTGTACCTTTTATAATTTTTAAACATTTTGGAAGTCTATTTGCCAAATATTACTAATTTACTCAACTTCTGACACATCCAAATTCAGAGTAAATAAATTCAAACAAAATTTTTATACATACCTATGTATATACACACTGAGTTCATATATAAAGTATATGTATCAAAATCCCTGACAAAATGATATCTTCAAACATAAGTTGTTATTATTATGAAACCACGAAATTAATTTTTTATTGCGTAATGAAACCGTCATGATTTTCAAAAGCCGTTTACATGATTTCCCTCACCCGCCCAAAAAAGAAACTTCCACCTTTTAAAAATTTTGTCTGGCAACTCAGTACGAGTACGGACGAGTCTTTTGTTGTTGTTGTTGCTCGTTAAACAAAAACTAATAATAATGATAATAGTAATAATAATCAAAATAACAACAATAACAACAACAACCATACAATGAATTTTATAGCAGAAGATCACTCAGACTTACGTCGCCACTGTAAGACAACAAAAAAAAATATTATAGGTATTCTTTGCTTATGCATAGAACCATAGCTCACTAAGCGTACGGCTGTCTGTCTGTCTGTATAATTTTGTTTTGTTTTAGACTGGCAAACGACAAGATTTATGTACACACAAACATAGATACATACATACACACATGAGTGTATGTATTTAAAATTTAAATATGTACAATGTACATTGTAAATGCATACTTATTTCTGATACTTGTTATTGTTGTTGCTCTTGTTAATCTATTTATCTATCTAGCAAGCAAACAATCTCTCTGGCAAGCTGGTTGAATTGATATATGTATGTACATCACGGATGGAAATCATGGTACAATTGTACTTTTTATGGTACATTTTTGAGCTTGTTGGTACCGTGGTACTACCGCGAGTTTTTTGGTACAATTTAAAAATGTCAATGTTTCACTATAAGCTAACATTAATTTTGCTTATGTACTCTTTAATTTATTTGTGTGTGTTTATTTTAATCTCTATTATATTAGAGATTAATCTTCGTTGATTAGTCGAATCTACGAAAGTGCCTTATGAATGTAATATTTAATATTTTTTGTCATTATTTATTGTACCTATACTGAATTTTTATACACATTTTTGTTAAGTTTCGGTTTTTTATTGTACACTTCTGAATTTTTATACACATTTTTTTAAGTTTCTGTTTTTATTAATAAATATTAAAAAAAAATAGTACCGTCATGGTCTAAAAAGTACATTTTGTTTTCATAGTTGATACAAAATCCAAGAAGTCATTTTCCTTCCCTGATGTACATATTAGTCTGTTCGACGTTCGAGTTAAAAAATAAGTATTTATGTGTGCAACCGGCGTCAAATCAGTGTCAAACGATTTTAAGAAGAATTATAATTAACTCTACCCTTAGCTTAAGATTTTTTATTTATTTTGTATCCGTACCAATTGAGCTGCCCTAATGAACATGATTACATACTAGACCCCTGCACAAGACCACTTTCAAGAACTTTTAAGACATGAGGGATTTTTTTCAAATGCTTTACTACAGCGCTAAACAACACTGTTGGCATGACATTTGTTTCACTTATTGCAAGTATTGGAGTAAAGAAGAAAATACTTCGTGACCAGCGTTACCATATATGAAGATTTATCTCATTTTTGAATTTTTTCGACATGTTAAAAAGACTAAAAGATTTCTTAATTATAAATAGGGGTTTTGAAAATATTAAAAATGGTACTCTTAGCGTATTAGTTGAAATTCCTTTTGAGTAAACTACTTTCATATTTTCTTCGTTGTTTCATAAAAAGTATGAAAAGAAGTAACACGCTGCTGCAACACTATTTGTTTCATTTGATTAAATTTCAACGATTGTTTCCTCAGTGTACAAACACATATTCTGCTAAATTACGCGTGTGTTAAGTAAAATAATTCGCTTAAATCTGGGAGTAAATTACGGCATTCGATGTCGATTGAAATTTTAATACAAACTAGACTGGGGACAAACTCATTCATTACACTTTATAATCAAATATCTTACCTAATGTTGAAATTTATGCCCTAACTGCCTGCCGTATTCAGAAAAAATTATTTTGATTTACGAAAGGTTTACAAAACAAATTTTGTATGGAAATTTGTTTGTTAAACATTTTGTAAACCTAAATTATTTTTTTCTGAATAAGTCCTTAATTACATAAGAAGATTTAAGACGTTTTTGTTTGAAAATACTTTTGAGTTCTTGGGTTTGAATTCTCTATATAATTTCCTTCAAAAATAATTGTTGTCTTTGATAATGAAAAATAAAAATATTATTGCCATAATAATTAAATTAAAGTATTATACAATATTTTGAAAAATATATGAAATATATAATAAAATATACATATGTATATATGTATGTATAATGTTTGGAACAAAACATAAAGCAAATTCACGAACCTTCTAGCATAGACAATAAATAATAATTGTTTTAAAGAATCACAACTGCGTCTTTTTTTTTTCGTCCATAGACAAGACGATACAATCGGCGAACAGAATTAGGGCATTAAAAAAAATTAATTACTCGGTAAACTTTTTTCGGTTTCTGGTAATTTTTTCTGTTTTTGGGGTTTTTTTTGTGTTTGCTCTTTTTTAACCCCCGACTAAAAAAGGGGTGTTATAAGGTTGTAGTGTGTGTCTGTGTGTCTGTCCGTGTCCACGTACAGGCCAAACGGCTGGACCGATTTTCATTTAGGTTTTTCTGTTTGAAAGATGACTTGATCGAGAGGGTTCTTAGCTATATTTGAAGAAAATCGGTCCAGCCGTTTAGAAGATATAACATCTTTTCTGAAAAAAGTCGGGGGTTTTTAAAATTTTTAATTTTTGTTATTTGTTTTGGCGATTTACATATTTTAGATTTAGCGACTTTTTTAGTTATAGCGTTTTTTGGTTTTGCCAATTTTTTCGGTTCATGGCGATCTTTTAGTTTTTTTTAGTAACAGCGATTAAATGTTATTTTTAAATTTGGCACTTGTTGTAGTGAATTTATTTTTTCGTTCGTTGTTTCAACTGTGGAAAAGCATGCATTTCTCACTAGGAAGCTCTTTGCATTTATATAAAACAAAGTCTATGTAAAGCTACGTACAGACGATTGTCAGATTTTACAATATTGTCAGATCTGGCAATGTGCTGACAATGTACTGGCAATCGAAAATCGCCAGCACAATATTCCTTGTCAGTTCACATGTTTGTCAGAAAATCTTACAATTTATTGCCAGACGGTTGTATGACAATAAATTCATCTGACAAAATCGTTAGTAGAAAAATTGTCAGTTCACACGGTTGTCATATGCACAAATTGTTAGATCTGTTCTGATGCGTTGCCAGACTTAAAGCATTTGTTAGAAATTGTTAAATACTTATCGTTTGTGTTTGTGTTAAATGTAAAAAGTGAAAGTATAAATTATTATGGACCATTAAGAAGAAATTGCAATGATTTTGTCTGCATATATTTTATTATAAATTTTTTCTTTTAAATCAAGCGTGTGTAGTGTTGCCCATAGAAAGAATTCTCTTACAATGACGCCATTGTCAGATGCATAAACTTTGCACATCTGACAATATTAAAATGTTCGACAAATATCTGGGAATAATTTTACAATGTGTTCACACGATTTTAAGATGTCTGACAATTTTTTGTCAGCTGCTAGTCTTGCAATGGACTGACCATGCTTTTTCTGGCAACGACGTCTGACAAAAATTGTCAGTTCACACTGTTGTAAGAAATTTTGAGCACATTTTACTGGCAATATTGTAAGATCTGACAATCGTCTGTACATAGCTTAAGATGTCATCGAATTGTTTGTTCACGTCACATGACCATACCCTCAAAATGCTCATGCTGAATGTTCAGTTCAATGTCTGTGGCGTTGTAACCTCGGGCAATGACACATAATTTGTTGCAGAGTTTCTTCTTCCGCCTAATCTTCGCATAGCCTGTAAAAATCCTAAGTGCCAATTGGCTACCCATCTGCTTATATTAGCTGTAAGTTAAGAAATGATCAGTCAAAACTCCTATAAAGGCCCGTATGACACTCTTTCTCCTACTCAATAATAGTTTGAGTTTTGTCAGGCCAAGCCTTGGCCATAAAGCCCACGAGACTCTGTAATTCTTTATACTGCTCTAGCAAATATTTGTTCCTTCTGAAATTATCATTTACTCAGAAATAATTTCTTATTCGGGCTTATTAAGTTCAGTAATTTCAATTCTTATTGAATGAAATATTTTTTATTAATTAATGTGAGTTTCTAAAGAAGATAAGATTTATTTCTACAGTTCAACTAAATCTAAAATTATCATTTACTCTCATAATGAATCAGTGCGAGGGCAGTGAGAACGTTATCACCAAAATGATGCTTATACAGAGTGCAAACTCCTTAAGCCGCGTTCAGACTATTATACTTTGTATTTATACTTGTCAAAAATTCAAATAATACGTGCAAGTGTGATAGTCTGAACGAAAAATGTCATCAAAGTGGCAAATAATACGATACAAATTTTGACATCCCATAAGACTTTTTCGTTTTTAGAAAATTTTCTAAACGATAATACTTTTCATTAGATCAGGGTTGCATTTTCACACAAACCAAATTTCCAAGTCGGCTGTTTCGCCGCCGATAGCGTGTCGTCATTGATGTAATATGTTTTGTCATATGTATATCGGCTCAAAATTTTGAATAAGTGAATCGTATGGAAGTATATTTCGTTGACGTAATTTTTTAACGTTTTTGTAATATATTTTCTTAAATTTTTTCTGTTATCTACAAAGAATATTTTTAACTGCAGAATTTTTTCAAGTGTCGGCACGTCCCCGCCAGCATGAAACCGTTTTGCCGCCGCTAGTAAGTGAATAGCGCAGACATTTTCATTGAACAGCTGTTTTGTTTTCTACTTGTATTACACATTTGATTTGAAGTGTGATGGTCTGAACACAATATATGATTTTACGTTAGATTTTTTTGACAGTCGCAACGAATGTATTTAGATTTCTGTATCGTAAAATGTGATGAAAGTATTAATACTTGTATAATAGTCTGAACGGGGCTTTAACTACTTACATTTTCTAACGGGAAGTAAAATTCGGAAGATTGCAACATTTTTTACAAACATTCTATTTTATACACATGCAAATACAAAATAAATTTTTTTTAGGAATTTCTTAACACAATATTCACAATACAAATTTTAATCGCCTTAATGTAGCGCTATAAATAGAATTTGGACATTTAAAAGAATTTCTATTTTGCGAGTATTATATCGTACGTAATCAAGCGAATTCTAAATCAAACAAGAACAACAACAACAAAAAAGCAAAAACACTTGCCAATTAAAAGTTGGGTTAGGTATGTGCAGAGTTGGCAAGTCTTATGAATACATATGTATGTATGTAAATGAACACATAAATTTTTTTGGGGAGAATTGGAAAAGATAGAGTGATAGAGTGTGAGAGAAAGCAGGGGGGGGGGGGGGTGGTGCAACCAACAAAAAAGAATTTATAATTTGCCATGTAATGAAACAAACAACCAAGCATTAATTTGTGAATTATTAAGATACGTTCACACTAGGGCAAACATTTCCTTAAATAAGTGTTACCATTTTTGAGAAAATGCAACCCTTTTCCTGACCTGGGTTTTTATTAATGTAGAAACAGAATAAAGTCTGCAACTTCAGGAAAATCGCTGACAAATTAATCAAGCCCATAATAACATCGACGGCAGTAACTTCAAATGCTCTCTAATTTTTGTTTTATTTTCTTTTGTGCTTATTTTTCTTTGTAGTTTTGTTTACAAAATGTATGAAATTTATTGAAAGTATGGTAACATTTTTGTGAGAATGAACATTGATATGTGAGAGTATAAGAAAAAACGCTCTCAAAATAAAATAGATTCTATCTCACGACCGGTTTCTGCGGCTGTTTTTTTTTGTGTCAATTTGTATGGAAAATGTGTTGAAGTCGGTATTCTGTTTAATCATTTAGTATTTTGTATATACCCTTATTTGGGTGAATATTTGACAAGCTTGACCTGACCGTACCTTTATTAATGACGTTTTCTTTTGTAGGAGAAAATGTTACATTTATTGCACTTTTCAATGAAATTTCGCCATAAAATGGTGTTTTTGAAATATATTTTTTCTTAGAAATTATAAAAGCAAATGTCAGAAATTTACTTCTATAGAATCTACTTAACGAATCACTCACAAAAACTTGATTTTAAAGAACAAGTTTGATATCAAATCATTATCAATTAAAGCCACCCAACCAACCTGTGTGTGTTTGCTGGGTTGTCACCTACATAATTTGTGTTTTAGTTAATTTTGTGCTTTAGTGGCAAAATACAGCAAAATAAATGAATATGTACGTCAGTTTTGAGTTTATTGTTGTCTCTATTGTATTTGTCTGGCATTTGCACAAAAAATTACAATAACTTGAAAAAATGTGGTTATCGCCAGTTCTTATGTATAGCAGTAGGCGGGGAGGGGGAGGAGCAGGGGCAGCGGTACAAGTGTATTTGTTGTTTTTTGCTATTTTGGCATTTTTTTTTAAATTTTCGGTTTCAGTTAAATTAATTTATTTTTTCTTTTTTTCTAAATGTTGTATTTTTTCAGTTTATTTTTAAATTTCTCTATTTCTTATACATACATATGTATTTAATTTACTGCTGCAGCAGCGCTTTTCGGTTCAGTTTTTCGTTCAGCCAGTCGATTCAACAGAGCGAGCGCCATTTGCGTTCTTTAATTGAAATATTATTTGTTGTTGTGTTTTTTTTTCTTGACGATTGGAATGTGTTGGGTTCAGTTTGATTTTTATTTTAGATCATACACATACACATGTATGAATGTATGTATGTATGTAAGTATGTATGTCCATATTATTTCGTGGATTTATTATTAATTCAACCCACTTGAATTGTTGGCACACCAAAAACAAGTTTACTAGCGTATGATTAAGTTTTATTGGAAAGCCATACATACATACATACATACATATGTACATATCCCAGCGGGAACTAGAAGGAGTAGGGATGCCTTCTAGAAGGCCTCTGCACGCCTTCTTTTGGACGTAGAAGGCCTGCTTGCTCCATTCCATACTGATATCTTTTTTACACACATTGTCATTGCAGAGCAGGCCTTCTGTTCTTGCTTCTTTCGACAGAGATTCTGGAAGGCCTCCAAACTAATACATTTTGTTTTTGCTTTGGTAAAAAAACAAAACAAAACATGTTACTCCTTCTCTTCTCCCTTCTCATAGAAGCGAGTGTGGAATGTGTATCGTATATTTTATACGAAAGAGGCCTTTAATAAGGCCTGCAGCAAGAAGGTCTACTGAGTTTTACCGCTGGGATGTTCTGTACAAATTTATGTATGTATGTATGAATTTAGAATTAATCGAGGTGTTGGTAGGCCAAGGAAAAATGTTAAACTTATCTACAATATTTATTAGTAAATGAAACTTTCTCAAAACTTTTTTTTCTATTTTCTGAATAGAAAGTGGAAAGCTAATAAAATATTTGTTATGACAAGTTGCTACATTTAATATATGTACATACTAGTGTCCTGCACAAGACTATTTATAAGACCTTTCAACACATGAGAGATTTTTTTGATTTATTATATACATACATATGTACATGCTACGACAATATATTTATAAAAAAAGACGTATTTACATTTCAATACTGTTTACGCAGCCCTCTAATATCTATGTATGTATGTACTAGTGTCCTGCACAAGACTATTTATAAGACCTTACAAGACGTGAGAGATTTTTTAAAATGCTTTACTACAGCGAAATATTCTAAAAGAATCGCTAAACAACACTGTTGGCAAGACAAACCACCGAAAAAAATTACTTGCCAACAGTGTTGCTTAGCGATTCTTTTAGAATATTTCACTGTAGTAAAGCATTTTAAAAAATCTCTCATGTCTTGTAAGGTCTTATAAATAGTCTTGTGCAGGACACTAGTACATACATACATAGATATTAGAGGGCTGCGTAAACAGTATTGAAATGTAAATACGTCTTTTTTTATAAATATATTGTCGTAGCATGTACATATGTATGTATATAATAAATCAATAATAAATGATGTCGTTTCATAAGCGAAGCACGATGGTCGTATTTATGTATGTGTATATAAATGTTTTTAAGCGATGTCGTGCTGAACTTATGCCCGATTAAGAAATTATTGATGATTAAATGTACTCTTTTGCTAAATGTATTTTTTTCAAGATGTACTTCTCTTAAAATGTACTTCTTCCGAAAGATACTTATTTCAAAAGGAAGTTTTTTCAAAATGTGATTTCTTCTAAGGTTTTTTAAAAATAAAATTTAAAAAAAAAATAATTTTTTCAAAGATAATTTTTTCAAAAGATACTTATTCCAGAAGGTGCTTTTTTAAAATTTATATATACAGTACATATACATATATATTTTTTTTTATCAAAAAGTACTTTTTTTCAAAAATTACACCTTTCCACTGATCTTTTTTAATGATGCTTGTTTTAAAAGTACTTTTTTTGTTTCAAAAAAAAAAAACTTTTTTCCATAAGTACTTTTTTCAAGACGTACATATGAATGTACTTTTTTCCAAAGTTTTTTTTTTTAAATATACTTTTCCAAAAATGAACTTTTTTCAAATTTATTTTCAAGTTACATTTTGCAAGTACTTTGTTTCCAAAAGACCCTTTCCAAAAGATCATTTTCTTAAAATGAACTTTGTGTAAAAAGTAAATTTTTTTCAAAGTACATGCTTTATTTCTTAAAAGTACTTTTTTTATAAAGTACTTTATTGTAGAGTACTTTATTGTAAAGCACTTTTTTATTTAGAATTTTTTTAAATGTACTTTTGTTAAAAGGAACTTTCCTTAAAAGGTACTTTACTTAAAAAGTACTTTTTTCAAAAAGTACTTTTATAAACAACTTACTTTTATCAAAAGGTACTTTTTAAACAAGTACTTTTTTAAAAGGTACTTTATTTAAAAGATACTTTTTTCAAAAGGCACTTTTTGAGAGCGTAGTTTTTTCAAAAGATACTTTTTTCAAAAGGCACTTTTTTAGAGCGCAGTTTTTTCAAAAGGTACTTTTTTTGAAGGTGATTTTTTGAAAAGTTTCATTTTTCGAAAGGTTTTTCTCCAATGGTGTACTTCTTTCAAAAGGTACTTTTTTCAAAAGTTTAATTTTTTAAAAGGTACTTTTTGCAAAAGTTTCCGTTTTCATAAGGTACTCTTTGAAAATATATGTCTTTTAAGTTTCTTTTATTTAGTTGTTATATTTTTTTAATGTACGTTTTTAAAGGGAATTAAAAAAAAGTATTTTTCAGAAAATTTTACAAAAAGTTTTTTCAAAAATATTTTTTTCAAAAGTTTTTTTTTTTTTTTTTTGAAAGATAGCCTTTACTAAAGAATCAAAATTATCATTTTCTAAAGGTAGTTTGTGAAAAGATAGTTTTTTGAAAGGTATGTACGTTTTCAAAAAATGATTTTCTTGAAACTTTTTCTCAAAACAAATTTTTTGAATGGTAAATTTTTTAATACTGAAACTACTTTTACTTTACTTTTTATGAAACACTCTTCTTTTGGGTGTACTAATAAAATACTTTTTTTAAATATAGTTTTTGGAAATTAACAGCCTTATTTACATATAAAAATTATTAAGGTTTTGTAAAGGCTTTTTAAATTTTTAAATGTGGTTATACATACATACATACATCTGTATTTGTTTTTTTTTTCGAAAGGCACTTTTTCACAAAGTTCTTTTCTACTATAAGAGACTTTTTCTTAAAAATAAATTTTCTTTACTTATTCTAAATGTAACTTTACTAAAAAGGTATTTTTTTCAAAACGAATTTTTCTTAAATTGCCAGAAGTCACTTTAAAATATATTTTTGAGAGTAGTTATTTTAATAAATTATTTCTGATTTCATACCTATACGACTATTGATATCGTTTCAATAACAAGTACCTATTTTGTGAATTATTTGTGCACACTATAGACAAGTGTGTTCATTACTCTGTTTTATTGAATTTAATTTTATATTCAGTCCACACTGACTTGACTGTAATTTAAGACATCATAATTGAATAAACCATTACTACTGCTTGTAATACATAGACTTTAATGTTATGAAATTTTCCACTTTCAAATATAGAAATCAATTAATCAATATGTTATAGTATTTAATAACACAATCTAAAATACAAAAATAATAACAATAAAACATGGTACGTAATACGAGTACGAGTATGATCAATATTAACGAAAGCTTAAGTGCCAATGAGTATGTATTTAGTAGACTTGTTAAATTATTATAAATACAAACTAAATAAATTTAGTAAAGTGCGACTCTGACTCGCGCACGAAGGGTTCCGTACGAACGCTAGATATGTAATTTAATACAAACTTCATCCTATATAATATATAGTTTTGACATTTTTTTTCGTTTTTGGGGTCTTTTCGGTTTTTTTTGTTTTGGCGTTTTTTTTCGGTTTTGACGATTTTTTTAAGTTTTGGGTATTTTTTTTAGTTTTGACACTTTATTTTCTCGTTTTGGCGATTTTTTTCGGTTTTTGGCGTTTTTTCATTTTGGCGATTTTTTTATTTTTGTCGATTTTTTTAATTTTTGCGATTTTTTTATATAAATTTTTTTTTAGTTTTGGCGACATTTTCGCGTTTATGCGATTTTTTTTAGATTTTTGGCGTTTTTTTGATTTTGGCGATTTTTTGATTTTGGCGATTTTTTCGAATTCGGCCATTTATTTTAGTGTTAGAAATTTTTTTTTTTAATTTTGGCGATTTTTTTCGTTTTGGCGATTTTTTTTTAATTTTTGGCGATTTTTTTTCTTGGTTTGGCGATTTTATAATTTTCGGTTTTTTTAGTTTTACCGTTTTTGAAAATTTCAAGTGTTTGCCTCTTACGGTTTCCAAGATATAGCAAATTGTCAAAATTACATAGTCAAAATTGCATTAACTGATGGGGACCACCCTTTAATTTTAATTTTACAAATTTCAAGTTTCAATATACATATGTTCATACAGTTGTATGCATATTACATGGGATTTTAACATTTTTCGTTGCTCGTTTTGGAACACCCTTTAATTTTTAATTCTCATGTATTTGTTGTTGTAGCGGCCAAGGTTCTACATACTCTGTCCAAATTTCAGGTCCGTAGCTCTTACGGTTCCTGAGAAAATACCGTGTGACGGACAGACGGACAGACGGACAGTGTAGCGAAAACAATAGGGTTCCTTTTCACCTTTGGTGTACGGAACCCTAAAAAACGGAACAAAATTTTAACGATTGATTACAAGAACTGCTGATACATATATTATTGGATGGATGAAAAAATTATTAAGCCATTTCTCAGATTATTATAATGATTTTCAAGGACAGCAACAAACACATGTGTTGTCGTTTCAAATTGTCTTGGAAAAATAAATTTTAGATATAAAATTTACTCAGTAATAAAAAAAAAATACATTTGAATTACTTACGTTCGTACTCGTACTCGTACTCTAAAGAAAAAGTAATAAGCTTTTTATGCCACCCAATATCAGTCTTGTTGAAAAAATGTTTGAAAAAGAAATACAAAAATCAAACGTTTATAAATATTCGCTGTATGTATGTAACTGAATGTAAAACCAATTAAAAATTTCTAAGAAACGCGAGTGGGTATACATATGTAAGTAATCATTACACACGGGTAGTAATTTGTAAAAATAAAACAAATAATATTTTATTAAGTGTTTAATATAAAAATAAACATTAACAAGACACATGCACACATACATAGACACATACGGTCTGTCTGTCTGTCTAATTGTTTAGATACTGACTACAAAACCCGATACTCGTACCACAAAAAGTAAATATTGTCTTAATTTTGTAACGAAACATTTCAACAACAACAACATATCGAATGACTGGCTACGGCGTACTTTGCGTTTTTCGAACAAAACGTGACATAAGCGAACCGAAGCGGAAAAATAATTATGTTTACCAAATTTAATAAATCAATAAAACAAATATAAAATAGTTGTCTTTAGGCCAAATACCGTACAAGTAAATAGATAATACTCGTACTCGCCATTATAATATAATTGGCTTAGCTCAAACTTTTATACCCCACATGGTTTTATTAGTGGACTGACTCAAGGCTGAAGACTGGAAAGAATGCAAAATCCCACCTGTTTAAAATCAAATTTTTAAAACATTGTTTGTTAAACTGCCAGGCAATGTGAATTTTTTTGAAATATTTTGAAAAGCAAAATGCATACGTTTCTAAAAAAGTGTCTTTTTTAAAAAAAATAACTTTTTGAATAAAAGTAATTTTTGTAAAAAGTACATTTTAAAACAAAAGTATCTTAAAAAACGTACAAATCTTGAAAAAAGTACACATTTTAAAAAAGTACCTTTTAGAAAAATAACCTTGGAATAATTAAGTTTTGAAAAGGCACATTTTCCTAAAAAAATTAACTTCTCGTAAAAAAGTACATTTTCGTTAAAAAAAAGTACCTCTTCGTAATAAAGTACCTTTTCGTAAAAAAATTCCTTTTCCTAAGGAATAAGCTTGTCCTAAAAAGTACCTTTTCCTAAAAAGTATCTCTTCCTATAAAAAGTGTCTTTTCCTAAAAAAGTAACTTCTCGTAAAAAAAGTACCTTTTCATAAAAATATATATTTTCTTAAAAAAATTGCTTTTCTTAAAAACGTTTCTTTTCCTAAACAAGTACCAATCAGAAAACGTAACTTTTGAAAAAAATATGTTTTAGAAAAAGTAACTTTAGAAATTTTTTCCTTTGGGGGGGAAAAACAATTTTTCTAAAAAAGTACCTTTTTGAGAAAATATACTTAAAAAAAGGACCTTTTAACAAAAGAACCTTTATAAAAAGTATATTTTTTTTGGTAATATTACCTTTTTAAAAAAGTACCTTTTAAAAAATGAATATTTTTATGAAAAGTACTCTTTTATGAAAGTACTTTTAAAAAAAATATATTTTCAAAAAAATACATTTAAAAAAGTACCTTTTAGAAAAAATGACTTGAAAAATTTTACCGTTTTAAGAAAAAGGAATTTTCTTAAAAAGTACCTTTTTCAAAAAGTACATTTTAAAAAAGTACCTTTAAAAAATACCTTTGAAAATCACCTTTTAAGAATAGTACATTTTAAAAATATAAAGTACATTTAAAAAAAGTACCTTTAAAAAAAGTACCTTTAAAAAAAGTACCTTTTGAAAAGAGTACCTTTAAAAAAAACTACCCTTTAAAAATAGTACCTTTTAAAAAATTACCTTTGAAAATTAGCACCTTTTAAAAAAGTACCTTTAAAAAAAGTTCCTTAAAAAATACCTTTTGAAAAAAGTTACTTAAAATCGTAACTTTTTGAAAAAGTACATTTAAAAAAAGTACATTTTAAATATAGTACCATTTAAAAATAGTATCTTTAAAAAGAGGACCTTTTAAAAATAGTATCTTTTAAAAAAGTACTTATCTTTAAACAAAAAAAAAATTCCATTAAAAAAAGCTTTTAAGAAAATTTCCTTTTAAGGAAAGTAATTTGAAAAAAAGTATATTAAAAAATATTTTAAGAAATTGCATTTTATAAAAGTACCTTTCGAAAAAAGTACCTTATGAAAACCTACTTTAAAAAGTACCTTTTAAAAAAGTACCTTTTAATATATAATACCTTTTAAAAAATTACCTTTTAATAAAGTACCTTTTAAAAAAGTACCTGATAAAAAAATAACCTTTTGAAAAAAGTAGCCTTCGAAAATATTACACTTCGAAAAAAGTACCTTACATAAAAATTACTTTTTGGAAAAAGCACATTTTGAAAAAAGTTCCTATTTAAAAAATACCTTTTGAAAAATTACATTCTAGAAAAGTACCTTCTAAAAAAAGTTTCCTTTGAAAACGTTCTCTTTGAAAACGTTCCTTTAGAAAAAGTACTTTTTTAAAAAAGTATATTTAAAACAAATATAACATTTTAGGAAAGATTCTTTTCAAATTTTATTTTTCGAGAAAGAAAGAAATATCTTACAAAAAGTACCTTTTTGAAAAGGAAGCACATTTTTATGAAAATTAGTATGAATTCTCTAAAAAAATTACACTTTTAGGAAAATTAAAATTAAAAAACAAGCTTTATGCAAAAAGTACTTTAATGAACGAAAGTACTTTAATGAAAAGTTTTTCTTAAGAAAAGTAGTTTTTGAAAAACTGAGTAATTAAAAAGTACCTTTTAAAAGGGTGTCCTTAAAAACTACTAAAACGAGAAAATGGAAGAACTTCACAAACAAAATTTAATTGAAAAGGAAGTGCCTTATGAAAGAATCAAAGTAATTGAAAAAAGTACATTTTGAGTAATTTAAAAAAGTACTTTTTTAAAAATTACTTAATAGATAAATTAAATAAAAAAAAAGTATTTTTTAAAAAGATTACCTTAAAAAAACACCTTTTAAAACAAGTGCCAAAAATTGCCTTTTAATTATGGTACCTTTTGAAAAGTACATTTTAAAAGAAGATTACTGTAAATCATGTTGAATTAACATGAAACACATATGTAGGAAGCAAAATAATTACCGAAAAATTTTAAATTAAGGTTATTTTCGTAGATTTTAATATGAAAATTTTCTGTGTTTCTAAGATGTACTTACGATCTCTGGGATTTTAATTGACGATATTTTTATATTTAATTGGCTACTGGGCGCGGGTGTATTTATCGTGTTTTGCTTACTGGGAATTATTTTCAAAATTTAATTAATTTGCAGCTTTAGTAATTATAAAAAAAATATATATATTTATATATACTTATATTCATATATTGTGACCCATATGTACATATATATGTATGTATATTTTATAAACATTGAACTATTTATTTTCTTTTGCTGTTTTCATAATACATAAAAAAGTCAACAAAACTAATATGTTGTTGTTCATTATGCTAAATGTATGCGTGTCAAAAATGAAATATATTTTTCTAACAAAATTTTTTTGTAAATTTAAAATTTTCGCTTAACGATAGAAACTCTGCAAATAATGCGACTAGTCCATACATGCATTTAAAGACTAGTCCAAAGAGGAGTAGGAGTACCACAAAACTACTCCAAATATGTATATAAAAAAAGGTGGTCGATTTAACATTGCGATGTCCTAGGGTTGGATCACATGGTCCAACTTTGCATTACATCGGATTAACCCTAAAACTACTCCATATGGATTAGTTATAGACTACTCTCATACAATTTGTGAGTGCTTAAGAAGAACGATCATATTCGTTTAAACACGAACACTTATCGTGCAGCATTGAATGCTTGTATGAAAACAACATGATCCATGACTGCATTACATGGGACAGGCTATATTCGCCTGTGCCGAATCTTATATACCCTTTACCAAAGTGCGTTTATGTAGTATAGAGATTCATACATAAGCACATAGTTACTTTTATGTACAACGAAAAAAATAATAATTTTCAAACCCTAGAATCATAATTTTTGATTTTTCTGATTACTTATACCAATCTAGTAGTTCTTAAAAAATATAGAACGTGTGTTAGGTGAAAAAAAGGAAATTCAAAAAAAAAAAATGTTTTATTTAGTTACTATGTCCAGAAAAAAAATCACAAATTCCAGCTCTGGAGCTGTGGTTTTTGTTTTTATAATTTTCTATACCAAACTTTTCTTTCCAAAACGTAAAATATATATAATTTATACAGGAAAAGATAAAAATTAATTAGACTTAGTTACTTTTATATATCAAAAAAGTGTAAGTGTCCCAACCGTGAACTTATCCTTTTTGATTTTCTGATTTCTTACACCAATCTCTTTCTTTTAAGAATTTAAGAAATGTTTAATTTATAAAAAAAGGAAAAATTTGTTTTAGTAAGTTACTTTTGTACAAAAAAAGTTAAAGTTTTCCAACCCTGGAATCGTCTTTTTAATTTTTTAATTGTTTTTTTTTATTTGAAATACCAATTTTATTCGTTATCAAGCATAAAATAAGTTTATTTAATAAAAATAGATAAAAATTAGTTTTCGGTAGTTAATTTTTTATATCACAAAGAGTGTAAGTTTCCCAACCCTGGAATACTCCTTTTTAATTTTTTTTTTGATTTCTTACACCATATTTTTTTAAGAATATAAGATATGTTTAATTTATAGTAAAGCAAAAAAAAATTGTTTTAGTAAGTTACTTTTGTATAAAAAATAAGGTTTTCCAATCCTGGAAACGTCGTTTTAATTTTTTTTTAATTTTTAAATACCAAATTCATTCGTACTGAAGTATAAAAAATAAGTTTATTTTATAAAAAAAAATAAAAATTAGTTTTCGGTAGCAAATTTTTTATATCACAAAAAGTGTGGGTTTTCCAACCCTGAAATCAAACTTTTTGATTTTTCCTATTTCTTATACTAATCTCTTTCTTTTAAGAATATAAGATATCTTTAATTTATAGAGAAAAAGGGAAAATTTACTTTAGTTACTTTAAGTTACTTTTCTATAAAAAAGGTAAGGTTTTCCAACCCTGGAAACGTGTTTTAAACTTTTTTAAATTGAAATACCAATTTTATTCGTACTGAAGTACAAAATAATTTTATTTATTTAAAAAAAATTAAAATTAGTTTTCGGTAGTTAATTTTTTATATCACAAAAAGAGTAAGTTTCCCAACCCTGGATTCAACCTTTTTTATTTTTTTGATTTCTTACACCAATCTATTTTTTTTAAGAATATAAGATATCTTTAATTTATAGAGAAAAAGGACAAATTTGCTTTAGTAAGTTACTTTTGTATAAAAAAAGTTAAAGTTTTCCAACCCTGGAAACATCTTTTTAATTTTTTGAAGGCTAATTTTTAATTTTAAATACTAATTTTATTCGTACTAAAGTATAAAATAAGTTCATTTAATAAAAAAATAAAAATTAATTTTCGGTAGATAATTTTTTATATCACAAAAAGTTTCAGTTTCCCAACCATGGAATCATCCTTTTTGATTTTTCTGATTTCTTACACCAATCTTTTTCTTTTAAGAATGTAAGATATGTTTAATTTATAAAGAAAAGGAACAATTTGTTTTAGTAAGTTACTTTTGTATAAGAAAAAAAGTTAAAGTTTTCCAACCCTGGAAACGTCTTTTTAAATTTTTTTTAAAAATACCAATTTTATTCGTGGTGAAGTATAAAGTAAGTTTATTTAATAAAAATAAATAAAAAATTAGTTTAGGGAGTTAATTTTATATATCACAAAAATCGTAGGTTTTCCAACCCTGGAATCATCCTTTTTGTTTTTCTGATTTCTAACATCAATTTCTTTCTTTTAAGAACATTAGATATGTTTAATTTATAGAAAAAAAAGGAAAAATTTGTTTTAGTAAGTTACTTTTGTATAAGAAAAAAAGTTAAAGTTTTCCAACCCTGGAAACGCCTTTTTAAATTTTTTAATTTTTTTTTATTTGAAATACCAATTTTATTCGTGGCGAAGTATAAAATAAGTTTATTTAATAAAAATAAATAAAAAAGTTTAGGGAGTTAATTTTATATATCACAAAAGTTTTAGGTTTTCCAACCCTGGAATCATACTTTTTGTTTTTCTGATTTCTAACATCAATTTCTTTCTTTTAAGAACATTAGATATGTTTAATTTATAGCAAAAAAAGGAAAAATTTGTTTTAGTTAGTTACTTTTGCATAACAAAAAAGTAAGTTAAGGTTTCCAACCCTGGAAACGTCTTTTTAATTTTTAATTTTTTTTTTTAATTTTTTTTTTAGTTAGAAATACCAATTTTATTCATACTGAAGTATAAAATAAGTTTATTTAATAAAAAACTATTAAAAACTAGTTTTCGGTAGTTATTTTGTATGGCAAAATGAAGTTTAAGTCTCCCAGCTCTGAAACCGTCTGTTCGATTTTGCTGATTTTCAATACCAATCTTATTTCGACCATTTCTGACGCACCAGTCCAAGAACGAAGTCTCTAGCTTTTCTGGGAGCTTCGGAAAACCGATTTCACGTACAGACAGACGGACAGACGGACATCGCTTATTCGTCTTCCCTATGCATAAGGATCCAGAATATATATATACTTTATGGCTCGCTTATTAATATTCTGGAAATTACAAACTGAATGACAAACCTATATATACCCTTTTACCATTTTTTGGTAAAGGGTATAAAAACATGTTCGCCTATTAATTATATAGATAGATAGATTAAACAAAATGTTACGTATTAAGTATGAAATAGACGCCTGCACAAGACCACTTACAAGAACTTTTAACACATGAGGGATTTTTCAAATGCTTTAATACAGCTAAATCTACTAAAAAAAACTCTAAACAACACTGTTGGCAAGAAAGACATTTGTTTCAGTTATTGCAGCTATGGGAGTAAAGAAGAAAATACTTCGTGACGGAAGATTTTGTGATACTTGCATCTTCAAGGGTCATGCATGTACACACTCACACACGTTGTGTGTATGATCTTTTATTTTTCTGATCACATACAAACGCACACATGCATTGACATTAGTTGTATGCGTCGGCTTTAAAAAACCACCCCTAACTAGCGGTCTCCACTAGCCATAAACTTGGTATGGGCATCATGTCGGACATCGCAAATGGCTAATGGAGACCGCTCATGTCCAACTTTCGTCCATGCTCTGACATCAATGCCCGAGCATATGTCTGAGCAAAAATGTTCGCCATGAGATTTGACGTTGGCAACCATTTGCAATAGAAAGAAAAGAGACAGACCAAAATTGCTAAATATTCCATCTCTATTGCACTACCGCAAAATACTTTGATATGCCTGAACATGGACATCGCACGTGTTCACCACAACAAGGAAGTTGATGAATTTTTCACAGTTGCTCTGCCGGCGTCATGTCCATGTCATGTCCAAGTCGATGGCTAGTGGAGACGTAGGCTAAACACAAACATAATAGTTTAGCATTAGACTTGGGTCGAACTCGTTCACTAGTTAATTTTTGCCACAAACCAATGATCAAACCCATGCAATTTAAATGGGTTTGATCAGTGGTTTGTGGCAAAAATGAACTAGTGAACGAGTGCGATCCAAGTCTATTTAGCATCTACATCTTACACACACTCAAACGTACAGTACACAGAAAAAACTAAATTTCATTTGCAGTAACCAAATTCGTTGAATCAGTAAATATTTTATTTGAATGCGGTCCTACAAATAATTTTGTAAATTCTGATAAAAATTTTGTAAAAATTTAAATTAGTCATAGTTCGGCTGAGAGAAAATGTTATTTCAGTGTGTTGGTGTTTATCTTGCTTGGTGATAGGAACAACGTGCTGTTGTGCGGTTGTTGTTTAGTTGTTGTTTATTTTGTTTGATCGTGTTGTATACATGTAAATGCCGAAATGTAGCCGACAAACGTCGTGGCCTGTTTCTTCTCTATACAGTGTTTTGGTACAAATTAATTTAGTGGAACAGTACAGAATATTTACTGAAACTAAGTTTGATTTCAAACAAATATTTGTTTAAAAATTTTTTGGGAATAATTTTTTCTGTGTATGCAAACTACCCTCTAGTCAGCCTAGAACCATATGTCTCTATGTCAATACTCTTTCTACACCGACAATTGCACTAGTTAAAATGTAGACAACTTTCGTTTTTCGCGCGAGTAGAGATACGTTAGAGACAACAGTTCTAATGTATAAATGGTGATATTGTCAATGAACGCGTCAATAGTTTGTTTTTATTTTTAATTATGTTGTGCAATAATATTAAATAAATATATGTAGACGAGGGTCACTAAAATCTACTAGTTAATTTTTAGTTCAAATATCTCCATATGGTCGTAAAAGAATAGTGCTAAAGTCTAATGGTAGATTTTCAATGACAACCTTATGTTATATGTCAATAGGTGATTACATTGGCTGGGGTGCACCTACACGCAAAGAAAAGATATAGTTGTAGAATGGTTGAGAAAACAATATTATGTTTTCTGAAACAAATGTGTGGTCGTCGAAAACTAGTTATTGTTATTTTAAACATTTATTTCGTTACGATAAACAGAGTAATGCTTGAATTTAATAATTACATTATCACATGCATAAAAAAGTGTGATATGGTTAGAGTTTAACAATATTGTTTTGTTAAAAATTTATGACTACAACATAATTTGTGTTATTATTTAAAAATAATATGATGTAAATAACGATATAATGTTATACAAAACCATACTATGTTAAGTTTTAAAAAAAATCTTTTTCAGAAACATCTGACAGTGTTCAGTATTTCGTTTTTAAGCTATCGGTAGTGCACGGGTGGTGTGAAATAAATGAATAAATAAATAAAGTATAAACAAAAGGGTAGACCAATAAAAATATATAAACATTTGTGTATCTTTTTATATAGACATGGCTGTATGTCGTGTAAGTATACATTTCTATATATACAATTTATTTCCACAATATTAATTTATTTTTATTTCGAATTTAACGCATAGCTGTTTTTACAATAAATATATTGTTACGTTTTTCTCTCTATAAAAACGCTTTTCCGTAGATCCGAAGATTTGCAAATGAATACAAGAGCCGAGTGTAGTAATTAGGGTTAAGAATGATACAAGTTTTATTTACAAATACACTTAAACTAAATTAATCAAGAGCTTATATAAACTAATACAACTTAAACTACTGAATTACACACAGATATTCACGACTGGTTACCACTACGCCTTCCTCGCTGTAGTTTACACACGTCTCTTAGCTGGCTGCGCAAGTATTCACGTGACACCTCTCTGTCTGCTGCCGTCACTTACGAGACTCTCTCTGCCGTCACTCACAGTTGATACACCAATACCTCTTTGTCTGCTGCTTGTCACACACAGCACTCACTCTGCCGACACTCACAGTTGATACACCAATAAAGACGCACTGGCTTCGCTTACACCCTTACACACGTCTATTCGCTGCGCTGTTTCCTTTACTCCAGTCGACACGATAGACTCCACAATAATCTCAATTCCACGACAGACTTTGCTGTCACTATAGACTGTCCTATAGTTTCTCTTTTACTCCAACTCTTGTGTAAAGCACAGACTGCTCTTAACTGTATCGCAGATTATTATTAATTCACAACTTAATTATCAACTGACTAAGGAGTTCTTAACTTCACTACTTTCTGATTAGCACTAACTATAACTGTTCGCGACTGACTTACAACTGCAACTAACTAACTCTTTGGATGCGTCACCTCTTTTTATATTTCATACAAATTCCACTAGAAGTTTCAAGCGATGTCTAGACGATCATTATCATCTTATATGCTGCCTAATTAAGTTCATGTGGTAACTATGTACATACATGTGTATATGCGTACGTGTGTACATCATTAACTAAGCAACACACGGTGGTTGTTTATCTTCTGCTTTTCCTTTGAATTGGCATGTATGTATGTGTGTAAATATGTGAATCTTCTTAATAAGCAGACGCTTTTTGTTGTTGTTGCTTTTGCTTGTTTACGTTTAATCAAGCTAGGCATGCTTATTTAGTTGTTGGCTACTATTCTAGACTATTCTTTACTTTGATCCTGTAGGAATATTTTCGCGTAGCATTTACATTAACCCTGTTGGAATATTTTTGTGTAATGCTGCTTAACATTGTTGACGGCTATTTTTCTAACAATATGATTAAAAACAAAATAGTATTAGGGCCATTTTCACAACTTACCTTTAGCTAAAGGTAGGATTTTGTCTGCCCGATCAAGTTTTTTGCATTATTACAACTTAAATTATTTATTGGTATTATTATCAATAATAATAATATTTAATGGATAAAAATATAATAAATGAAGATTTTATAATGCGAAGCCATTTATCGGGCAGACAAAATCCTACCTTTAGCTAAAGGTAAGTTGTGAAAATGGCACTTATTATATTAAATAATACTGTGGTCGTATTTAACAATATTAATATAATATTAGAACATAGTATGGTGAGTCTGAATTATATTTTAGTCACATCTAACAAAAGTGTTGTCATATTTAAAATACTAAGATTAGGTGTAACAAAGTTCATTGTTTTTGTAGATAATATTATTTTTAACTCAGATCAAATTTTGCTTTTCTATTAACAATAATATGATTTGACTCCAAACATATAATTCAATCATAGTATGTTGCTGTTTGATTATGGTTACCTCAAGCATATTTTTTCTTTGCGTGTAATCAGTAACACTATTGACAATGTCACTAGAAAATCACCATAATATCACTATTGACAACGAGCGAGGAAATATCGATATTGTGGACTAGACCCCCTAAAATTTACTAATGAATCTTTGGTGTCAATGTGTCCATGTGGTCCCAAAAGAACTACTTAGTCAGTAGTGATACAGTCTAGTGGTGGATTTTCAATGACAAGCTAATGTTAAATGTCAATAGATGATTACATTGGCTGGGGTACACCTGGTCAGTAGTACTTTTGACAATGTCACAAGTAAATCACTACAATTTCACTATTCGCACTTTCTGCAGGGTAACAAGCATACACGCATCAACACTACTTCTTTTGAGTGTTTGTTAGGAACAAGAAGTTTTCGCGAAATCGCTTAAAAACACTCATAGTGCTTCGCTTATTAAACGACATCATTTATTATTGGTTTAGTAGGTATAATACATGCTACGACAATACTTTTTAAAAACTAGACGAATTTTCATTTCAAGACTGTTTACGCAGCCCTCTAGTATGAAATTATAAAAACAACTCATAACTAGAAATTAGAAAAAAAAATTTGTGGATATATATGTATGTATATTTATTTGACGTTTTTTGTTGTCCAGATTAAAATAAGAAATGTCAAAGGTGTAGAGAGGCAGAGATATTGCGTTTACAAACGTACTCAAATCTCAAATACATATAATTATTATGGTCGGACTAACGATAGTGTTATGACTTTAAAATCAAACATTATGACATGATATGTTATCTGTATGAGGTAAACATGTATGTAAATATGTTTGTATATACATACATACATGTGTACATACATACGTCGTTGGTTGAAATTAATAATATTTGTGTGTGTAAATGACACATATGGTACTTGTTTGTATCTACATTAATTTATCGCCTTTTTATTGCTCGTAGTTTTTTTTTCCAACTCTAATCAAAAATTGTGTTTTATCAGCATTAAGGGAAATTTTGGCCCTTGTGAAAAAATAAATTTAAAATTAAATTCTTATAAAATGGGTCATTATCGATAATGTAATTGTTACATTAAATATACATACATATGTACATACATAAATATGTATGTAATTACATGCTATAAATTGTAATTAATATTATTTATGTTTATTCATGTAATTCATATTGATTATGACAATGTTATTAATTTAGCTAAAATAAATTTACTTTAACTTATTCGTTACCTAGGTCATGTAAATAATGTATAAATTAAGTGTTATAATTTTAAAATAAGTTTTAAGTTTGATAAGGAAATTTTGAAAAACTTTATAAAAATTCTTGCGATAAAAAGTCGGTATTTTACTGCATTATTTACAAGGTGTAAAGTTCGCTTAAATATTATGTAAAGAATTAAACTTTTTTAAAGCGTGTTTTATAATATATGTATATATTTTTTTTAATTTTATAAGTTCTAGAGGCAAAAAGTCACTATTTTTGTTGTAATTGCTTTGTTTTCTTATTATTTACCAGGTGTAAAATAAGCTTTAGCTATTAAGTAAAAATATTATTCTTTTTAAATCTTATATTATAATAATTTTTAAAAACTTCCTGAAAATTCTCGAGGCAAAAATTCAATAGTTTCGTTGTACATGCTTCATTTTTTCATTGTTTACATGATGTAAAATTCGCTTAAAATATTGTGTAAACATATTTAACTCTTTAAATCTTGTTTTATAATTATATTTCAAAACTGCCTGAAAATTCTCGCGGCAAAAAGTGAAAATTTTCTTGTAATTGCTTGGATTTTACATTATTTACATGATGCAAAATTGGCATGAATAAATATATTGTGTAAACATTTTAAACTCTTTAAATCTAGTTTTATAATGATTGTTCAAAACTTCCTGAAAATGTTCGAGGCAAAAGTCAAAATTTTTATTGTACTTGATTCGTTTTTACATTATTTACATGTTGTAAAATATGATTAAAATAGTGCGTAACAATATTAACCTTCTTAAATTTTTTTTATAAAGATTTTTCTAAGCTTACTAAAAATTCTTGTAGCTAAAAGTCAATATTTTCGTTGTGGTTGCTTTGTTTTTACATTATTTACACGGTGTAAAATGCGCTTTAGATATTTTGTAAAAATATTAACCTCCTTAAATCTTGTTTTATAATAATTTTTAAAAACTTCCTGAAAATTCTCGAGGCAGAATGAAAATATTTTTCTTGTCATTGCTTTGGTTTTACATTATTTACCTAGTGTAAAATATGATCAAAATATTGTGTGAACGTATTAAACTCGTTGAATTTTGTTTCTTAATGATTTTTCAAAACTTCCGGAAAATTCTCGGAGGTAAAAAGTCAATATTTCACTTTTAATTGCTTGGTTTTTTTGATTATTTACATGGTGTAAAATATGATTAAAATAGTGCGTAATAATTCTTAATTTTTTAATAATGATTTTTTTAAGCTTCCTAAAAATTCTCATGGCAAAAAGTCCATAATTTTTGTGTTTATACCTTTTTTGGCATTATTTACATGGTGTAAAATTCAATTAAAGTAGTTTTTGAAAAAATAACCTCTTGTTTTATAATTATTTTTCAAAATTTTCCGAAAATTATCGAGGCAAAAACTCTAATGTTTTTGTTGTGGTTGCTTTGTTGTTACATTATCTACATGGTGTAAAATACGATTAAAATGTTATGTTAAAATATTACCCACTTTAAATCATGTCTTGTTTGCTTTAATTTTACATTGTATACATGGTGTAAAATATGATGAAAATACTCTTTCAAAACTTCCGGAAAGCTGTCGCTGAAAAAAGTGAATATTTTTTTTGTGGTTGCTTTGTTTTTATCTTATTTACCTGGTGTAAAATATGACTAAGATATTGCGTAATAATATTAATCTCTTCAAAACTAGTTTTTTTTTAACGATCTTTCAAAATTTACCCAAAAATCAATATTTTTGTTGGTTTTGCTTATTTTACATTATTTACCTGGTGTAAAATTTGCTTAAAAATGTTGTGTAAATATATTAAATTCCCTAAATTTTTGCTTATAACTATTGCTCGCAGCATATATATTTTTGGTTGATTGTGCTTTGTTTTTACATTGTTTACATGGTGTAAAATTCTAAGAAAATATCGTTTAAAAATAGGTATAAGCTTTTTATAACGATTTTTTAAAATTTCCTGAAAATTCTCGCGGAATAAAGTTAAAATATTTTCTTGTAGTTGCTTTGTTTTTACATTATGTACATGGTGTAAAATTAGTCAAAATATTGTGTAAATATATTAACTTCGTGAAATCTTGTTTTATAGTGATTTTTTAAAGATAACAGAAAATTCTCTTGGCAAAAATTCAATATTTGCCTTTTAATTGCCTTGTTTTTTACATTGTTTACCTGGCGTAAAATACAATTAAAGTATTGTGTAATAACAGTAAACTGCTTAAATATTGTTTCATAATAGTTATTCAAAACTTCCTGAAAGTTCTCAAGACAAAAAGTCAATATTTTTCTTGTGGTTGCTTAAATTTTACATTATTTACACGGTGTAAAACTAGCTTTAGATATTGCGTAATAATATTAACCTCTTTAAATCTTTTTTTTAGAATAATTTTTCAAAACTTTTTGAAAATTTTCTCGGCAAAAAGTCTAAATTTTTGTGTTTATACCTTTGTTTATAAATTGTTTACATGGTGTAAAATTCGCTTAAAATATTTCGTTATAATGCTAAGCTCTTTAAATCTTCGTTTATAATGATTTTTGTAAGCTTCCTGAAAATTCTGGCGTTAAAAAGTCAACATTTTTATTGAGGTTGCTTTGTTTTTACATTATTTACGTTATGTAAAATACTATTAAAATGTTGTGTAGAAATATGAATTCCCTTAAATCTTGTTTTATAATTATTTTTCAAATTTTGGAAAATGTCTATAGCAAAAAGTTTATATTTTTATTGTATTTACTCTGTATTTACATAATTTACATGGTGTACGAATTCACTAAAATGTTGTGTAAAAATATTAACTTCCTTAAATCTTGTTTTATAAGGATTTTTAAAAACTTGTGGAAAATTTTTGAGGCAAAAATTCAATATATTTCTTGTAGTTGCTTTGTTTTTACATTGTTTACATGATGTAAAATTCGCTTTAGACATTGTGTTAAAGTATAAGTATCCTTAAATCTTGTTTTATAACGATAATTTGGAAATTTCTGGCAACAAAAAGTTTATATTTTTGTAGTGGTGCCTTTGTTTTTACATTGTTTACATGGTGTAAAATTTCATTCAAATCTTGCTCTTTATTTTTTTAATTCCAAAAATTTTTTTATTTTGAAAAAAATTTAATATTCTTAAAAAAAAAACCTTATTCTTTACATGGCGTAAAATTTATTTTGTTGTTAGTGGAAATGTAAACTTTATTATTGAATTCTCTCCTACAGAGTTCAAGTAGTGCCTGCTTAGAAAGCAAGCACGCTTTGTTCATAGTCCAGGCAGGCCTTTAGGAATATGGTCAACTATACTCGCTCGTATTAGTTAAATAGATTTCTACGTATGTATGTATGTAAATACATAAATCTCTTTGGCGCCTTGTCATTTTTAGGCAATTATTACAATTTTCTTTATGTTCAGCTCACACAAATTCTTAATTAATATTTTTTTGTTGTTGTAACATTTTGCTTCTAAATTGTCTGTCTACACATTTGTATAAGAACATTAATTAATCCTCGAAAAATCTTTTTTTTTTTTGCACTACAAAAACGTTTGACATCAAGTGTTTACGAAAGCGTCACACTAATATTTTACAACAACAACAAAAACATATTTTAACGCACATGGCGTTTAAATACATTTTAATGACATTTTTGCTTTTTGTTGTTGTTGTTGCTGTTGTTGGCAGTTTTGTAGTAAGTGATTAACTCGACAAAAGTATTTACCTGGCTGCAACACACACTAAACACTTTTAAATAGTCAGACGCAGAGGTAATTCCCCGAAATTAGTCAATTATTTTGTGTAGAACAGGTATTCAGAGTTTGGTAACAGAGCATGAATTTAAAATCAAGTCTTGTGTCGTCAAGTGTCATGTATGGAATTGTGAATGAAGTGGATGGACCTTTTTGTTACAATTTTAAACTAAAATTGTCCTCATTGAGATTTTAATGAGTTTTTAAGGGTTCCATAAAAGTATTCGTACTTATGTGTGTGTGTGTGTGTGTGTGTGTGTGTTTGATAAATCAATAAACTATTTTTTACCTCTAAGTTTTTCACGGGCATTTTCTACAGCTGTTTTACGTGCATTCACTGTTGTAGACTCTGCAAAGAAAAGGAAAAATAAAATTAATTACGAATTTCTTTTTTATATAAAAAATTTTAAGAATGTTTGAATGAATACATTTAATCAATTCACAATTTGTTGTGGGAGTGGTAGTTCGTACATGAGTTGTTGGCAATTTCAATAAAAACAATTGCTCAATTCACAATCTATTGTAACGGTTGTAGTTTGTACAAACGTTATTGGCAATTTCTATGTAAACATTTGTTTATATAAAATGTTTTTGTTGAAATTACCAACAACTCATGTACGAACTACGACTCCCACAACAGGTTGTGAATTGAGCAATTGTTTATAAACAAATGTTTAGATAGAAATTACCAACAACGTTTGTACGAATACGACTCCTACAATGAGCTGTGAATTGAGCAATTATGTATTTGAGGCGCATTTGTGAAAAATATTAAATTAAATGAGTCATTTTTAGTCATTAATTTTTGAAAGTGAGACAAGTCAATAAATATATGATATGCAGTATTGGATGCATAAATTTCTCAGGTGATCTGGGGCCAATTTAAGGGATTCGATAGCGAACGAAATTACAAAGTATTTCAACAGAGTTTATGTGGAAATATTTTAAGATTACGATCGCTATTCGTTCATTTTTAAAAGTGAGACAAGTCGATTTTTAAAGAAAAAAAAATTTATTAACTATTTCTGCAGTGTTGAATCTATAGTTTTCTTAAGTGGTCTAGGGCCAAATTAAGGCACTCCATGTTGAACAAAGTATTTGAATAGTGTTTATATGGAAATATTTTTAAATTACGATCGCTATCGAATTTGCCCCCTCGAATCCGCTTTAGCGCAACACGCTTTGCCGAAAAAAATCGGATTACTGAAAGCGATACAAACCCCGTACTGATTTTAAGCGCAGCTAGTCTTATTCATTTCGCTTTAGCGAAACATCGCTTTACAGAAAATATCGTATTACTGAAAACCAAAAGCAAGCCCACAACTACGTTTTGTATGAAACTTACTTCGCTTTAGTGAAAAAATAAACAATGACAAATTTATTTATTAGAAATCGATTGCATAACTTAAGGCTGATAAAAATTGTGCATGTTTTGTTCATTAAAAAATTAAATGGCAAAATGTATTTGTCCTTTTCGCTCTTACGTACTTTATTGTATTTTTCTATTATATTGTCAATGAAAGTGGCTAGAAATTTACTGATTTTAAGCAGTACGCTTAACTGTAACAAATTTCAGTAATTCGAACTACATTTTAGAGAAAAAATCGGATATCTGAAGAAAAAATTGGGTTTTGGTTATTTCCAGTAAAGCGGAGTCGACTGTAGTACCATCATTCCGATGGTGCCAGTGTATGTCGCGCTGCAATACTGGCCATAAGAAAGTCGAAAGAAATATTGGGTGTAAAAGCAGCACTTCCTGCCCTAAAATCACTTGAAATTTCCCTCCTCAGTTTGAGTTAATAAATCCATCCATTATACAATATTATTGCTTATGTTATTGTACATATTATTGTTGTTTTGAATTATACTATGCAATAAATGGCACAATATTTTCAAAGAAAATATTGCCCCATTCTCCTGACAGTGAAAAAGTAAAAAAAACATTAAACAAATGTTGCCACCACATTACACAATTGTCTTAATTGTGCAATAAAAATTTTCAAGGCTTTTTTTTAAATTTTGTTTTAAAAACCCTTTATGGCTTTTAAAACAAATTTTCATACAAAATTTTTCTTATTAACCCTTTATAAAGCATTAATAATTTTTATAAATAAGGCTGCTATATATAAGCAATACGAACCTTAGCCCGTTCAAATCACAAATATAGAAACAAATGGAGTTCGAATAATAATTAAAATTAACTAAAATTAATAGCCATGGGCCTGTGGCAAAAATTTAAAAATAAAAAATATACTTAATAGTAACAAACCAAAAAAGTTGGTCTTAAGTAGAACAAAAATAAACAAATTAACTAACATGTGCATAATTAGTAAAGAACAAACGACAATGGTAAGACTGTTGTAAATATAGAGATGGTAAAATTGAGCTTTCATTACAAAAAAAAGCTTTCAGCAAATTGAAATAAGATGAATCAAAACAATTCACACATTCCATTTGCAATAATGCTAAGTACATATATAAAGCAGAAATCTACATCTACTGACACCACACACAGTGGACCAAACACAAAAGAACGCTGATGATGAAGGTTTAGTGGCCTTCGAAAACGGCTGGCTGTTCCGTTCAACTATGTGTTGTTAGTCAGAATATTTACAACAGACTTTGGTGTTATTTGTTCATTAATAATTATCACATGTAATTTGGCTTAAAAAGCAATACGAAATTTAGCCCGTTAAAATCACAAATATAGCTGCTAAAGTCTTTTGATATTTTACAATATATTGTGCCATTTTCGAATATGATATACACATTGGCGATATTATTGTACAATATGAAAAATTGACCAAGAAGCGAAAATTTCTGTAACTGTCTTTAATTCGTAATCTTTATCGATATATTTTTTAATTTCCAGTAACCATAATGACATTCTGTAAAATCTTTAATACGATATTAAACAGCTGTGTTTTTCTCAGCATATATTACAGGTGGCATCTCTGCATGCAAAATGTCCAGAAAAAAGAAGCGCAAAGCACAAAGAAGAATAAAAAAACTAAATGAGTTTGAACTAAGTGATTTTAATTAGTGTTTTTTATGGGAATTGTTACAATTTAAATTTAAATTTTTTTTAAACGCACTAATAATTCCAAATTAATATTTTACTTATTAAGTAAAATATTTTTTTTAATTAAAAATACATTGAAATTGATTATTGAGGGGTTTAGCTGGATCCTATGCGCATTTCACTGTTGCTAATGCAGATCATCAGGGAACCTTTACCCAAAGCTTCTTAGAACAACTAGAGTTATTATATTATAAACTTTCATTTAAACAAATGAGAAGCTCAATAACAAATAACAAAGTTGAAACAAGAACTCAATAATCAACATGTTTTTTATTTTCTTACTTTACTATTGCTACATTGGCTGACTTTTTTTCAGCTTCAAATTGTAGTCGTAAGAGTATGTAAAAGAAAATAAATGTAAATGAGGTAGTTTAGACGACAACAATTTTTAAGCCGCACAATTTTTGTTCTTTTCCAAATTACACGAGACTAATTCATCTGGCACAAAATGTATACGTATACACAGCTTTGTGTGTGTTAGTGTTTTTCGTATTCATTTAACACTTGCTGTTTTTTAATTTGTGTGTGTATTGGTTTTATGTGGCTAATGCGGGGTTGTAGCTGGTTCAAAAGTTATGCCAACCGCAAAACCACTCTCTTTGCCTTCTCACCTACAAACTGGCATGTTATGCCAGCACAATTATGCCCGTGTAAATCAGCGCAATAACAACAACAGCTATTTAAGAAAAGAGTGTTGCCACACAAGTATTTTTTTTGACCGGGTGCAGTCAAGTGAATAATTAGTGTTTTTTATGGGAATTGTTACAATTTAAGTTTAAAATTTTTTTTAAACGCACTAATAATTCCAAATTAATATTTTACTTATTGAGTAAAATATTTTTTTATTCAAAATGCATACCCCTCAATAATCAATTTCAATGTATTTTTAATAAAAAAATATTTTACTTAATAAGTAAAATATTAATTTGGGATTATTAGTGCGTTTAAAAAAAAAAAATTTTAAACTAAGTGATTTTAATTTTTCTAGGACGACTATGAGGGGTATCGAGGACCACATACAATACCTCAACGCAATGCACAGTGGGAGATTTCGTTAAAAAAATATGGAAATAATTCTGCAGTTTCCAAACGATTGTCCGTGCGATTGTTATGAAATTTTATACATCATTTGAGAAGCTGCCACAGAGCTTAAGTCTAGAATTTGGATTATATATTTTAAAAGGGGGGCGGAGCCACAAAGCCTAAAAGTGGGCAACCTCGGTTTAATGAAAAATTCAAACCATCATGCCAAGCTGATGTTTTTAATCTGATAAAAAAGATTTTTTGCAAGTGGATTTTTCTAGTCAAGAGTTAAAAAAAATGTCTGATACTCGTACATTTACAGTTTAGGAAAAAAATTAAAACAATTTCGATCAGCTGTATAACTACCGTTGCAGTTACATTCCATTACCGTCGACTAACTGACTAACTAATTTAAATTTTTTACAAAAATTACTTGTCCCACTTTCACATTAAACGACTGATAACTGCCTCATTTAATTTAATATCTTTTCAAGACTGCCGCTTGCCCCCTTTCGATTAAACAATTTTTTTTGCGTCTTTTATTTTAAAGTGCAATTGTAGAAAAATTTAGAACAACAAAAAATGAATAAAAAAAAACAACCACCCACCCACATTTCGACTTTGACATCTAAAATATAAAAAAATAAAATAAAATATAAACTTTTTTTTTTTGCAATAAAAATGAAATATGTAAGTGCTAAAAAATATTCGTTTTAGGGGTTAAATTTTTCAAAAGAATTTTACAAAAAAAAATATGTGATTGAAAGTCGCTATTCACATTATGCCTTTTTAGTCTGCCTTGTATTGACAATTTTCTTTTGAACCCCCTACGAAGAGTCACACACATTTACATTAAGCCTTTTTATTCATGCCTTTTTGGCATTTATATACACGTTTAGTGCCGAGAATACGAAAAAGGCAAAGAGAAATGTCATAAATCCCCTCGAATTTTCATTTTGTGCCTTTTTGTTCTACACCTCAAGCTTTTCACCCCCTCTCACCAATAAACTAAAAAAGCCTGCCTGCACAGGCAAACAGAAAAGGCACAGTGTAAATTGCGTCAAAGGAAAAAAAGACAAGGGAAGATATTAAATTAAAAAAAAAATATATAAGAAATATCCTGACAAAGTTAACCGCAGGTTAACCAAATATCGAACTAAAAAATAATAAATTCAGTAAAATGCGACTCTGACTCGCGCACGAAGGGTTCCGTACGAACACTAGATATGTAATTTAATACAAACTTTATCCTATATAATATATAGTTTTGGCATTTTTTTCGTTTTTGGGGTCTTTTCGGTTTTTTTGTTTTGGCGTTTTTTGAGTTTTTTAAGTTTTTTAAGTTTTGGCTTTTTTTTAGATTTGACACTTTATTTTCTCGTTTTGGCGTTTTTTTTGGTTTTTGTCGATTTTTTTCATTTTTGCGATTTTTTTTATACATTTTTTTTTAGTTTTGGCGACATTTTCGCGTTTTGGTGATTTTTTTCGATTTTGGCGTTTTTTTCATTTTGGCGATTTTTTTCATTTTGGCGATTTTTTCGAATTTGGCGATTTATTTTATTGTTAGAATTTTTTTTTTAATTTTGGCGATTTTTTTCGTTTTGGCGATTTTTTTTTAATTTTTGGCGATTTTTTTTTTGGTTTGGCGATTTTATAATTTTCGGTTTTTTTAATTTTACCGTTTTTGAAAATTTCAAGTGTTTGCCTCTTACGGTTTCCAAGATATAGCAAATTGTCAAAATTACATAGTCAAAATTGCATTAACTGATGGACCACCCTTTAATTTAAATTTTTATAAATTTTAGTGTTAATTGTTGTAGTCTGTATAAAAATACACTAATTTTACAAATTTCAAGTTTCAATATATTACATGGGATTTTAACATTTTTCGTTGCTCGTTTTGGAACACCCTTTGATCATTAATTCTCATGTATTTGTTGTTGTAGCAAAATATCTGATAGAAGAAGATAAGAAGTATGTGAAATATGAAATTAAATTTTAATGGGCGTGCCTCCGCCCATCTTTTAAACGCAAGATTGTGTGTGTTTTCAGAGCTCAGGGTGCACAGTCTGGTAAAAATTGGTAAAGTAGAATCACTTAAAATAAAATATTAAATTTTAATGGGCGTGACTCCGCCCATTTTTAAAATGATTTTTTAAATGGAGGATTGTGTCTGTTTTAGAGCTCAGGCTGCGTGTTAAGTCTTGTAAAAATCGGTAAACTGGAACCACTTAAAATAAAATAAAACAAAATATTAAATTTTAATGGGCGTAACGCCGCCCATTTTTTTTAATGCAGAATTGTGTCTATTTTAGAGCTCAAGGTGTGTGGTGAGTTTCGTAAAAATCGGTGAACCGCGTGAAATATTATAATAAATTTTAAAGGGCGTAACCACGCCCTTTCTTCAACTTTCAAATTTTGTAATTACAAGAACCAAAGGGGTTTTAGAGGTTTCACAGCAATCAAATAAATATAATATCATAAATTTAAATAAAAAAATTTGCGGGCGTATCTCCGCCCACTTTTTTTACAATGGGACCAAGAGGAAAATAGGGTATATTTCAGACAAAAAATTTACAATCGGTCTAAAATTTACCGAGTTATGAAATAACACCGCCAAAAAAAAATAGCGACGAATTGTTTGTTAACCAGCTCCTTTTTTTGAAGTCGGTTAAAAAGGTCGAGAAGTTAGATAAACAATTTTTTAACAAAAAAAAAAAATATATATATATCCCAATGACTCGATCTAGATCAGGCATCCTTTAAAGCACTACTTCTCAGGAGAATGGCTCCGTTGGAAATTTTAAATTGTAAAAAATAATTCGAAAAAGTAAACTTTAATCCAGCAATTTTTTTTTTGTTCGATCATGGAATTAATATTAGAAACTGATTTGGGGCATATGTTCACCGCAGCAGCTGTTACTGACGAAGCGCATTCTTGACATACAATTTTGGGTACTTTTGTTTTTCGAAAATGATCAATATCGAAATAGGCAGCTTGGAAGCAAAGTACGTAACATTAATCCAACCCCTGCCACACCCTCTCCGCCACAAAGCAAACGGAGTAGTAAGAATATTATGTGGGTTTTTTCTTAGTCCTCTTCCATAGTATGAAACATTTGCTGCGAAACGTGTTTAAATTATTTTTTTTTTTTGAATCATCGTAGTCATGTCATATTTTATATCTTTCTGCTTTCTTCTTCTTTTCATGAGAATGAGATACTCAACAAGAACTACAAAGTAACCTTTTCCACTCCAATGTCAGCCTTATAAACCCAAAAGCTTCACAGCAAATGCTTCATAGTATGGACGGGGACTTAACAGTAAGTTAACACTGTGTGATAAAAGTTTATTATAAAAATATCAAAGGTGCTAATTAATCTAATCGTTTTTGGTAGCTTGATAAAAATAAATATTTTTATATTTTCATTGTTACAAATTTTCAATTTATAATTCCAAAGAAATTTAAGCAATCAATTTATATAACAGAAATCGAACGATTTTTTTAAATTAGTCCTTATCCAAACAGAAATAATGTGAGTGAGTGAAGAAGTACGTCACAATATTTTGATTGGTTTATCATTTAAAATTTCGATTTCTAGTTCTTCGAAATAAATTATAAATGAGTCATTAAATTTTTCAGTTAAAATCAAGTTTATTTATATATTTCGTTTAAATGAACTAAAAGAAAAATTTTTTAAAAATTATTTGCCATAAAATATTTGTTAAAAAAATTAAATAAATAAATAAATCCCTCTCTAATATTTTGGCGCATTAGCAGCACACATGCTAACAGGGCTGCCAGAAGCTTTGCGAAGAAAATCATCATTTGTCGGAAAGAAAATCATATTTTGAAAAATCATCACAAGTCCAATATTTTTCAAATATCAAAAGTAACAACAATTGACATATTTACAGTGGACAAAAAAACTATTCGAAATACAGCAACGTTATTTTGTTTTTTTTTTATCTATAAAAAAGTATTTACTGTCTTATTTTACAAAAAGAATTTAAGAAGAATTTTATTGAGGAACTTCAAATTGTATCCAATAAAAAAATTAGATGATAAAAGTAACTAATATAAATATTTTATTAAATAAAAAATTAGCTAAGAAATTCAAACAAAAAAAGTATTCGACATTTCTAATATTCTTACAATATAAAGTATGTACAGTTGTGTATAAAAGGCAAATTGCTTGGCAACAAATGTCTTCCTTTTAAACCATTCGGTATAGATTTCTCCAAGATTTGAGCATATTCCTGACCGATTTTTTCTCACTTCTCTAAGATGACTTTTTTTATTTTTACTTGTAAAGCAGTAACCCGCAAGCCATAGCACAATTGTGCGGATGAAAATCACATACATGCTTATGCTCTTTCATTTAGTCGTCACTGATAGAGCTGTGCCAAATCGTTCATTCAAGTGACCGCTCATTTTCGTTCATTTTCTAAAAAAGAACGAGTTCGTTCATTTCGTTCATCCGCTCTTTTCAAGAAATAGAACGAAATAAAAACACACAAACAGTTGATTCGTTAAATAAAAAGGGACAAATGCAGTGAGTTTGTTATGAATTGTTTAGCAAAATAAGCAAAACAAACAATAGAAAATATAAGAAAAAAAAAAAAAAAATTGGAAGTAAAAACCTTTAAAATATTAAAGTATTTTATATTCTTAGGAATAAGAAATCAAAATATTCATATTGCCAAAAGAGCCATATGTATATAAAGAATAAAAATAAACTGTTTATGTTTATGTATATTAAATTTGTTAAAAAAAAACTCTTAATATGTTCTAAAAACTTAAGATGTATTAATGGCAATTTTATTAATTTCGTAATGGTCATACTGTTACTAAAAGCAGACAAAAATGCAAATGAAAACCAAAATGTGACAAAAAATCTCACATGAATAAAGAAAAAGCAAAAAAAAAAAAATAAAACAAAAACACCCAAGTGTGTTCGTTCGTTCATTTCGTTCAATAGTACTTTTTTTCAGTATTGCTGAGCCATAACAGCTCAGTAAAGTGACCGGTTCACTTCGTTCATTTTACTGATTTGTTCAATTGTACCCGTTCGTTCATGAACGACACAGCTCTAGTCACTGAGCCAGCGACGAATTAAGTTGTGCACGCATGTATTAATTTTTTCCTGGTTTTTTGTTTAGTTTTTTTGAGCACACGGAACGAAATTAAAGTTCAAATTTAATAAATTTCTACAGACAAAAAAATTGATAATATAATTATGGAAGCTGGGAAATACAGGGTGGGCCAAAAGAAACCAAGGGGTGTAAAAGTTTAATAACTTTTTTGTTTATTATTTTTTTTTATTTTTTCTTTCAGATTATATAGACAACACTTGGAGAATTTATAATGGAGAGGTTCACAACTGAACAGAGAACCAGAACAATAGAATTTTATTGTTTAAACCAGAGATCAATTATTTTAACGCAAAGAGCATATCGTCGACATTTTAACGTCAGAATTTCGCCCTCTGAAGCGATGATTCGTTGCTTAGTTAATCGTCATCACCAACATGGCAGCGTAAGATATTTGCCTCGAACCGGTAGACCACGTTTAAGTCGCACTGCGGAAAATATTGAACGAGTACAGCAAAGTGTTAACGAAGCACCAGAAACATCTGGCAGAAGGCGTTCTGCTCAGCTAGAAATGTCTCGTACGTCACTACGGCGCATTTTAAAAAAAGATTTACAGTTATACCCATATAAGGTGCAATTGGTCCAAGAATTAAAACCCGCAGATCATCGGCAACGTCTAAATTTTGCAGTTAAATTTCAAGAGTTGGCCAGAAATGAAATCAACTTTATTGAAAATTTGATTATGAGTGATGAAGCTCATTTTCATTTGAATGGCTTTGTTAATAAGCAGAACTGTAGGTTCTGGGGTTCTCAAAATTCAAGAGCCATTCGTCAACGCCAATTGCACCCCATCAGGTGTACAGTATGGTGTGGGATCACATCTGAAAATGGCATTGGGCCCTACTTCTTCGAGAATGAAGATGGAAGTGCTGTAACCGTAAATGGAGAACGGTATCGGTTTATGATAGAAAATTTTTTACATCCTGCTCTTGAAAACAGACCTGGTATGTGGTTTCAGCAGGACGGAGCCACTGCCCATACTGCCCGAGACACAATGGCACTTTTAAGTTAAATTTTTGGAGAGCGAATAATTTCTCGAAATTCGGAAATTATTTGGCCAGCGCGATCGCCAGATTTGACAGCACCCGACTATTTTCTTTGGGGTTTTTTGAAGGAGCGAGTGTATGTGAACAAGCCAGAGACAATCCTTGAACTCAAGGCAAACATTGTTGCAGAAATTCGAACGCTACAGCCACAAGTTTTGAAAGATGTTATGGAAAATGCTCTAAAAAGAGCCCATCAGTGCGAAGCTGAAAACGGTGGTCATTTAAGAGACATCATTTTTCATACTTAGTGTAAAAAAATTTCCATTTTGTATATTATATAATCTGAAAGAAAAAATAAAAGAAAGTTAATAAACAAAAAAGTTATTAAACTTTTACAGCTCTTGGTTTCTTTTGGCCCACCCTGTATTTCGTGATTAAAAATGCTTTAGGCAATATGCGATGCATTTTATGTTATATGGAATATTTAAAAATAATAGGGAAAATATGTAGTTTAAAAGGCATTTTAATAGTATCAACAGAGCTGTGAATAAATTTAATTTTGAATTTATACCTACACTAAATTGTTGAATGTTTATTAAATTTTTAGTTTTTATTTAAGTTTTTATTTTATTAAAAAAAAAAAAATTCAAACAACTAATAACCGCATCATGTATTTTATATTACAAAACTTTTCTTCAAGTGTAAGTTTATTTTACTCTCATTTTTCTCACCAATACAAACATATTTTATTTTGCGGGACACTGTTGTAAAGTGACGTTTTCTTGTTCTTTTTTTTCAAACAACCCCGGAAGAAGAGAAAGAGTTGTGCTCTATCTCCCTTACCAACCTGCTCCCAGGTAGACGAATCTTTTCGCTGGGACAAAACTGTTTTTCTTATACAAAAGCTATTGATAAACTTTGTAGAATAAAAATCATCAAAAATATGATAAAATTATCATTCTGGCAGCACTGCATGCTAATGCTAGACGACCGACCGACCACTTTACTTCTTTCTTTCTCCCTCTCTCTCTCCATCCTTGCCCCGTCTATAGGGGCTACAGCGAAACCATATAAACATGATGCCCAAAATCTAAATTTAAAAAAAATTCTTTTTAGTACGCTTTTGTGTTGTTTTATTTACGTTTTGCATTTTTTTTTTTGTAAAAAGAATTTCTTTTTGGCAAAAAAAAATTGCCAATTTGTGCCAGGGAATTTCCAATGAAATAGAAATTTATTTTTAAAATGAATATTTTTTTCTTTATCTTTATTTGTTTCATTTTGTTGATTTTGTTTTTTTTTTGTTCTTAAATTTTCTACAGTTGATCATATTGTTTTTTTTTTATTTTTGTTTTCTATTTGCTTTTTTTAAGAATTTCGTTGGCGCACATTGTGTTAACAATTTAAAAGTTTAACATTCTATTGTTGGCTAAAATATGTATTTCGTAATAAATTAAATGAAGCACAGATATCATACATTTACAAGGCAAAAAAAAGATCATTTGAAAAAGAAAAATTATCTCGTTCAAAAAGCCAAGTACAATATGTAAGGAATAACAAAGCATTGGTAACAAATTGTCAGTTTTAAGTTACTTCTATAGTTGCCAAAAATAATTATATCTTTAGCGTGTAACTGAGGTTTAACATTGCTTCGCCATAGTTTAGAAGAAGGCATTAAAATTCCAGCTCCTATCTCGTTGGCAATGGGTGGGTTTTTTCTTCTTGTGTTTTTAGTTCTGAACTTTTTATTTTGAAACCAAATTGTCTTGTTAAAAAAGTGGGCTTCAGGTTTTCGATTTTAGGGATTCCCTTTTTTACCTGAAAGGCAGAGCCACTCCCACTCAAGATTCACATATTATTTTATACATATAGCATATGTAATGCAACAATTACGTATTTTAAAAAGTGGGCGTGACCACGCCTCTCATAAAACTAATATTATATATTATATAATTCAACTGAACCGGTTATAACTAAATTTGGCATTCATATAAGGCTTATGTAATGATGTAATATTGCATTTAAAAAGTAGGCGTGACCATGCCCTCAAAAATTCAATGCTACATTTCGTATATTTCCAGTAGACAGATTCCTACGAAACTTTAAATGCACTCTGCTCTATTATAATGACACAATGTGGTAGTTCGAAAAGTTTGCGGAACCACGCCCTCCAAATTCAATACCTTATTTTATGCAATTCCGTTGAACAGATTTCTGCGAAACTTTGCATGCTTCCTAGTTTCTTAGGATAAAAAAATTTTGCATTTAAAAAAGTGGGCGCAACCACGCCACCAAAAATTCAATCCTATATTTACTGTATTTTAACTAGACCGATTCCTACGAAACGTTACATGCAGTCTGCCTTCTTTTAATGACACAATGTGGTAATTAGAAAAATGGGCGGGACCACTCCCCTAACACTTAATACAGTATTTTATGCAATTCTATCGAACAAATTTCTGCGAAACTTTACATGCTTACTAGTTTCTTACAATAGCAAAATTTTGCACTAAAAAGTGCGCTGAACCACGCCCCCAAATTTAAGTTGAATATTTTACGTACTTCCACCTGAACGATTCCTGCGAAACTTTTCACGCACCCTAGGCACGCCCCTAAAATTTACTTTGCGTATTTAATGTACTTACTTCCATTAGACCTATTCCTGCGAAACGTTGCCTGCACTCTAGGCATTTAAGATGGCGGGATCACGCCCCTAAACTTAATTTATGTATTTTATATAATTTACGCTGAACGATTCCGGAGAAGTTTTGCACATGCCCTAGGCTCTTTTAATGGCGCAATTTCCTGTCTATAGAAGTGGGCGAAACCACGTCCCTAAAATATATTATTGTATTTAATGTACTTCCAGCTGAACGATTCCTGAGAAACTTAGTACTAGAAGCCAATCGATTGATCTGTGGACTTTTGAGAAGACACAATTTTGCATTCAAAAAAAAAGGGCGAAATCGTGCCCATTAATTATGGGCCTGTCCCACGATGTCACCAACGTTCGACTTGTCGCACACTTACATTCAAAACAAAAACAAATTTTAAAATTTTGTTGTTGTTTCCAATGTAACAAGTCGAACGTTGGTGACCTGGTGGGACAGGCCCTAGTTTTCTATATTTCGTACTCAACCAATTTATGGTTGATAAAAATTTTTAATAAATGAAAGTTAAAATGTGCCTTATGAAATGCTTTCAGAGTTGCCAGATTTAATTTTATGCCACTTGTTCCAAATATAGTGAAAATAAAAAATAAAATAATTCTTCAAAAAAAAAAAAAAAAACCGACTCAATGCAAATATCTGATAGAACATTTCTGAAAAAAATTTATGGGAACAAACTGGAAGTAAACTCCTTCAAACAAAACAAAATAATTTTAAAATATGTTGGTTAAGAAGAAGTATGTGAAATATAATATTACATTTTAATGGGCGTACCTCCGCACATTTTTTAAGTGCAACATTTTGTATTTTTTAGAGCTCAGGGCGTGGGTGAAGTTTTGTAAAAATCGGTTAAGTAGAAACGCTTAAAACAAAATATTAAATTTTAATGGGCGTGACTCTTCCCTTTTTTTTTAAATGGATGATTGTGTCTATTTTAGAGCTCAAGGTATATGGTTAAGCAGAATCATGTGAAATATAAGAAATTTAAGAAATTTATTATTCGACATATTGTCAGAAGTTTATTTTAATGGACGCAGCCCCGCCCATTTTTTCAACTTTAAAACTGTGTAATTACAATAGCCAAAGATGTTTGCAATCAAATAAATACGACGTCATAAAATCAAATCAAAATGTTGTGAGCGTATTTTCTTACAATAGGCCCAATTGGAAGCTATACCATCTCAGACGAAAAAAATGTACCGAGTTATTATGATGTAACAATTACTACGTTTATACGCAGGGCTTATTTGCAAATAAAACTGTAAATTGTTGCCATATTATTGTTTTTATTGCGACTTACTAATTCAGAAAACTATTCACGATTAACGCACTATTTGCAAATAAAAGGCCCAACTATAATATGAATGAGCTAGCTTAAGCAACTGTGCGGTTACATATAAAACGTATGTGGCAAACTATAATGTACTTATCAAACTTTTCGTCAAGTTTCGTCAAATGTCATTTGCTTAAGTAAAGTGCCAAACTGAACGCACATTCCGTAAGGAAACAACTGTTTGTGCATTTTTTAAACTCAAACAAGCAGCAGCAGAAAATATTCATTGATTTTAAATATTTTTTTATTGTTTCTTATTTTAAACTCGGAAAATAAAGCAAAACTTTTATTTTCATTGTTTGTTTTTCAATACACATATACACACGTCCACATGTATTTACTTATGTATATTCACTGTTGTACTTTTTAGTAGGCAAAACAAATAAAACAAGTAATAAGGTGATGGATATATTTATATGTGAATTTCTAATATATTAGGACATTCTTTCAAGTTAGTTTGATTGAATTGCATTCATTTAGGAGTTATGAGAAGAAACAAAATTACTACAAAATTATTGACAATACCTACATGTGCAGCTGTGGCTAAAGAATACTTAAGTGCATGTAAGTACATTGTGGCCACCTAAAAGTCACATCTGAATTGTTTAAGCATTTGACAGACTTATCGTTCAATTCTGACATTAGCTTAAGCCAGCTTATTCATATTATAGTTGGGCCTAAAGTCCTTGAGGTTGCCACGCTTGCATATATTTGGTAACAAAAAACAATAAATGGATTAATATTGCACAAAAAACATTAATAGACGCAAACAATGACAATTAAAACAAATAATTATTTGATATTTTTTTACATTATTTTTTTTTTGTCAAGAAAAGTAAATTTTCTATAGAAGTGCTACCAAGTTTGTGTACTCCTCCTATGCCATATAAACAGTGAGTTAATTTTTTTGCGAGTATTTTTATTTGCAAATAGTGCGTGTATAAACGTAGTAAATGTCAATGGTTATTGGTTTGCTGCAGACATAATGCATTTTGAATATACTGTGCCGCAAACCAAGAATCAACCTCATTTACTCAAACAACGATTTACATAACTCAAAAAATTGAATTTTTTAATTAATGATGCAGAATCAATCCTCATATCGTTATCGTTATCCTCAGCGACAAATAAAATTTTCTTTTTCCATTAAGTAAGTGTGTAACTTGAAAAACTTCAAACTCTATTTCTGCAAAACTAGTTTCTTTTTTTTTTGAGTTATGACGTTGTTTTAGTAACTGAGCGATATGTTATTCTTCAATTAAACCACAATTTTCACAATCTTTTGTTGTTACTAAAACAACTGCACCGACCGACCCACCGACAATTCTCTACTTCAATTCTCATGTCTTTTACATTTATTTCTTTTTTTATCTACCAGCTTTTAGCGATCAAAGAAATAAAACCACCTGTTCTCCATAAAGTATGTATGTATGTATGTATGGATTAGTGTCCTGCACAAGAGTATTTATAAGACTTTTCAAGACATGAGAGATTTTTTCCAATGCTTTACTACAGCGAAATATTCTAAAAGAATCGCTAAACAACACTGTTGGCAAGACAAACCACCGAAAAAAATTACTTGGCAACAGTGTTGCTTAGCGTTTCTTGTAGAATATTTCACTGTAGTAAAGCATTTTAAAAAATCTCTCATGTCTTGAAAGGTCTTATAAATAGTCTTGTGCAGGACACTAGTATGTATATGCAATAAAAAAAAGAAGAGAACAAAAAAAATCATAAATTTTTATTTTGCTTTTAAATCTCTGGGCAAAAGACATGTTGCACATTCAACATTTCAATGCAGCAGTAATTCTGCCACATGTGACTACACGATCGTACTTGTTTGTGTATACAACATGCAATTCTTTTTTTTTTAATGCTTGCAAGTTATTCAAACATAAACATTTCAGACTTGAAAGAAAAACAAAATAAATGTCTACATATGTATGTATGTGTGTAAGCTTTCAAGGCAAGACCCATGCAATATAAACACAAGTATGAATGTCTATTGGTCCGGCCGTCTTTTTTGATACTCGAGGCGACTGCAAAACGCGATTTATAGGCGTCATGATGGAAATAAAAAGTCCAAGACTGATGACGACAACACGGACAAACGGATGATGACGATGATGATGCAGCAATATAAAAATAAATAAATAAAGAAAATTTAATAATAAAAACTAGCAACTAACCAACCTTCCGGCAAGAAATGACCAAGTTTACTTTAGCTCAAAACTAAAATGTTTGTGTGTGTTGCAATAAAAATAAAATGCAAGAACGTTGCACATAGGACAGCTACATAAGAACTATAGCATTGCACAGATACATCTGTTTGCACTAGTTTTTGCGTGTTTTTGGTTCTGGTATGAACAAATATGTTATTTAGCGTTTTCTGTTACTAGTTGTAAATGTTGATTTTTAAAGCAATTATTGTATGGTTGGGCAATGAGCAAATGAAAACAACACATTTATTTTTGTTTGTTTTTTTTTTTTAAAACAAATGAGATACATAAAACTGTTTTTACCGTAAGTGCCTTATGATGTGTTGAGAAAAAATGTAATTGGCTGATGATGAATGAATAAAAGCAAAATTTCACATACATATGTAAGTAGATGATACATGTACATGAAACACATGAGCTGCAAACAGTGTGCACACTTCTACCGATCTTCGGTAGATTCTACCGAATATGTTTGTCAATTTAACAATCTACCAATTCTACCGAACAAGGCCTGAAATCTACCGAATATTGTTATTTAGTAATTTAAGTCTATATACATATGTGTAAATTGCCTATTTTTCCACATGGCAGTGCGGCCGCAGAGCGGTCATTTTCTGTCATAAAAATCATCAAAACAGAACGAAGAAATCGGTTAAAAACTGAAACTATAAATAACCTAATATTTGCCAAAGAATTGTGCCTTGGGGATGAAATATTTATTTCTACTACTAATGATTTAATAATTTTTGCACAAAAGTTTAAATTCATAAATGGATCTTACATATAATCTTTGTAGTTACAAATGTTTCCCAAATAAAAGTTATTTTAGTAGCTTTATAAAACCTATGTACAAAAACTGAATTCCTGTTACTTATGTATATTATTTTATATATGCATAGCATATACATATATATAAAGCGTAAGGGTAAATAACTGCGGATGACACTTTTTTTATTGGAAATGCTTCATTATTTATGGGAGTTTAATTTCCAATCACATGTGAAGTTTTAAATGCGCTTTTGGAACCTGTTTAGTTTCATACTCCTTGCACTTACCCCTTATCTTTATATAAGTACATATATTTTGTTATTTTTTGTTTCTTTGAATTATTGTTTTTCATGTTTCTCTGAATAGAAAAAATTTTCTACCGAATTTCATTCAAATCTACCGATTTTTTTGTCGATTCTACCGACTTAAAAAAAAAATTAAGTGTGCACACTGCACACGATTTGCAAGTGTAATTACTCTCAGAGCAAAATTGTCTCTCTCTCTCTATACTTGGCTGCGCCACAAAATAACATAACTAACGTCCGCACATACATCTGTCCATCATGTACTTGTTTCAACAATGGTTTTTTTCATATAATTGTATTACAATAAGCAATTGTTATTTGTTTTTAATTGTATTGTAATTTGGAAAATCACGCACACACAATAACTCTTATACTAGTTCTGTCGCTCACACTACAATTATATGGTACATACCATGGTATATTTGTTTTGGCTATACAAACGAGTATACAAATGCAACCCTTTAATAAGTACACGTTGCACAGTGGGGTGAATGGTAGGGAAAGTGGCGATTAATTCATAGAAGTCGTAATTTTAAAGTGTTGTTATTTTTTTATTGATGCATATTAACAGCCTAACCCACGATGTCGATCGACAACTCGATCGACTGACGACATGTCACTCGTTATAGTTCGTTTGAGGGACCCACTAACTATCGACTTGTCGGTCGTCAGGCTTTACGTTGTTAACGTAATGCATTTACTCATTGTCAAATTAGCATATTGCCACATCAAAAATTTCACAAATAAAACGCTACTTTACAAATAAAAAAGGGCTGAAATGTGAAAAGTATTCCATAAAAAATGCAACTCTATGCTACTTAAAGTTTCTATAAATAAATAATAAAATTAACAACAATGATAAACATAAGACAATACAAAAAAAAATTAAAAAGTTATTTTCAAAATTTTGTGTGTGAAATATAAATAAATATATCAGTTGAAATGTGTAGATACTCCTAAAATAATGCAAGCGGATTGTAATGAAGAATGGAGGGGAGTAGCACCAATGGGACAAGCAATCTATTGAAGTGGAAAGAGTAATTTGCCTAATTGAGTGTTTAGAATTGGTTAGATAAATTGCACGTATACACATTCATACATACATACATATATATGTATGTATATATGTATGTATGTAATTCAAAAAGAATTATGTGACAAAAATGCATGTTTGTGAGTTAAGTAAATAAAATAAACGCAAAAAAAATTAACATTTTTATTTTTGATTTTCATAAATGTAAATTTGTTTAAAAATTTGGTATTTATGTGTACTTTTTTGTTTTGTCGACAAGCACAAACCAAGTGACTGATTTTGACATTTGTTGTCGTTTGAATTTTCATAGTGGGTACCAAATTTGTATGGAAATGGTTACGTCATCGTTCGCATGCATTGTCGATCGACTTGTCGTGCTGAAAAAGTTTAGTGGGTCCCAAATCAGCTGTTTGTCGTTAAAAATGATTGCGAACGACAACGTTCGATATCGTGGGTTTGGCTGTAAATAAATACATTAAAAACCAGCATTAAAAAAATTTTTTGGAAAAAAAATTTTTCAACCTTTTATGGGCTTTTCTTGTATTTTGGAGAAAATGGTCTTATTTGACTATTTTTGCTGTAACTTTGGAATGAAAAAAGATAAATTAGTAAATTAAATTTAAGTTTAAAATTTTTAAACGCACTAATAATCCCAAATTAATATTTTACTTATTAAGTAAAATATTTTTTTTTAATTAAAAATACATTGAAATTGATTATTGAGGGGTTTAGCTGGATCCTATGCGCATTTCGCTGTTGCTAATGCAGATCATCAGGGAACTTTTACCCAAAGTTTCTTAGAACAACTATAGTTATTATATCATAAACTTTCATTTAAACAAATGAGAAGCTTAAAACAAATAACAAAGTTGAAACAAGAACTCAATAATCAACATGTTTTTTATTTTCTTTACCATTACTATATTGGCTGACTTTTTTCAGCTTCAAATTGTAGTCGTAAGAGTATGTAAAAGAAAATAAATGTAAATAACAACAACAGCTATTTAAGAATAGAGTGTTGCCGCACAAGTATTTTTTGACCTGGTGCAGTCAATTTAATAATTAGTGATTTTTTATGGGAATTGTTAAAATTTAAGTTTAAAATTTTTAAACGCAGTAACCCCACAGTGCGTTGGCCTGATGATTATGATCATCATCATCATCATCCTCTTTATTTAATGTTGCAGTGCTTCTTTTGTGTTACCTTTTCCGTTTGCTGGCACATTCTACTAAGACTTAAGTACAAGTCTTAAGTTGTCTTAAAACCATATAAAACAATTGCCATGAAAAATAAGCAAAAATAATAACAACAACAACAACAACAACAACAAAATTAAATTGAAACGAACAACAACATAATATCTATGCTGCCACTACATACTTGCAGACATACATACATATGTTTATTCATTGTTGTCATGGAACATGTTTATGGGGTAACATAGTGGGAGCGGGAAGGGGGGAAGGTGTGGTTCTCAAGCAAGCTGCATGGCGCGGCAATAATTGCAAGTAAAATCTGTATTTTCTTTATGGCAAGCAACTAAAAACAAGTTTGCTGCAATGATGAAGAATAATCACCTCCATTCATTCGCAATTCAAAATTCTCATGCATAATAAGATACTTAATAATGAGCTTCGCTACATTAATGATCATTTATCTCATTGTTAATACATACATATGTATGTACACAAATATAACCATTTTCATTTCAGTGTTTTTATTTGATTTTCATTTTTTTTTTTTTTTTTGTAAAAAAGTCTTTAACATGTTGCAAAAGTTTATTGTTTATGATTGCCAGTAAAAATTTATATAAAAGTTAAAGAACCTGTTCTTTCGCAGTTACATGATTCAGATATCAAAAAGTGCTATTTCTTAAAATATAGATTTACTACGTTTATGCGCGCACTATTTGCAAATAAAAATATTTGCAAACAAATTAACTCACTGTTTATACGGCATAGCAAATGTATAAAAACTTCGTAGCACTTTTGTATTTTGAATATACTGTTCCGCAAACAAATAAAAAAAACCGACTGCAATGCAAAGATCTGATAGAAGGTAAGAAGAAGTATGTACATACGTGAAATTTTTAAATTAAATTTTAATGGGCGTGACTCTGCCCAGTTTTTAAATGAAGCATTGTGTGTGTTTTCAGAGCTCAGGGTGAGTGTTAAGTCTTGTAAAAATCGGTAAAGTAGAATCACTTAAAATAAAATATTAAATTTTAATAGGCGTGTCCCCGCCCATTTTTTAGATGGAGGAGTGTGGCTATTTTAGAGCTCAGGCTGCGTGTTAAGTCTTGTAAAAATCGATAAAGCAGAACCACTTAAAATAAAATATTAAATTTTAATGGGCGTGCCTCTGCCCATTTTTTAAATGAAGCATTGTGTCGATTTTAGAGTTCAAGGTGTGTGGTAAGTTTCGTAAAAATCGGTTAAGTAGAAAAACGTGAAATATTATTATAAATTTTAATGGGCGTAGCCCCGCCCATTTTTTCAACTTTCAAATTGTGTAATTACAAGAGCCAAAGGTGTTTTAAAGGTTTCGCAGCAATCATATAAGTAGAATATCATAAAATTAAATTTTAAAAAATTGTGGGCGTGTCCCTGCAATCGGTCTAAAATGTACCCAGTTATGAAGTAACACCGCAAAAACAATTAGAGACGAATTGTTAACCTATTTCTTTTTTTGAAGTCGTTTAAGAATAGTGTAGATGTGTAAAATAGCAAATAATTATTTGTTTTTGTCATTATTTTCTTCTGTCAATGTTTTTTGTGCAATATTTATTCATCTATTGTTTCTTAACGCCAAACATTTGTAAGCGTTTCAACCTAAAAAATATTATTTGCAAATAGTGCGTTAATCGTGAATAGTTTTCGGAGTTAGTAATTCACAATAAAACAATTATATAGCAATAATTTACAATTTTATTTGCAAATATTTCACGCGTAATAATCGTGGCAATATGTATTCAAATTTAATTAAATAATTAAATTCACACGTTTTCGAATATTTTGACATAGGCACTGCAACCTACAACCAGCGATGCCAACTTGGTGCTTTTGGCACTATTTTTAGTGCTTTTTGAAGACTAAAAACGCCAATTTTTGAGCGTTAGCACTAAGTAGTGCTTTTAAGAAATTTGTGTATTCTTAAAATTACTTTAATAAAAAACTTGGTGTATTTATTTTTTCTGTGTAAATCATACCTTTTTCGTCTGATATATTTCATTAAAGATGTTGATAATATTGCCGTCGTTTTTCACGTTAGTGCTTTTTACGCTTTTAGATCTCAAAATTACGCTTTTTAGTGCTTTTTTTAAATTCTGATGTGCTTTTAGAGCCAAAAAAGTTGGCATCACTGCCTACAATGCAACCCATAAACATCAAAACATTTTGATACATTCGAAACTTCGAATGCAACTTCGAACGCAACCATAAACAAGGCTACACACAATGCAACCTGCTTGGTTGCATAAACACGTTGTTTTGGCATTTTTTTCGTTTTAGCGCTTTTTCTCTTTAGCCTGTTTTTTTTCGATTTTGGCTATTTTTTGCTTTTCGCCGACTTTTTCGGTTTTTGAAAATGTCTTCAAGTTTCATAAATTTTATTAGTTTTGGCGCTTTTTTAATTTAGATTTTTTTTTTGTTATGCCGATTTTTTTAGGTTTTTCGCTTTTTGGCGATTTTTTTTTAGTTTCTTGGCGACTTGTTTACTTTTGGCGATTTGTTGCATTTTAGCGATTTATTTTATTTAGGGTGGTGCTTCATTTTGGCGATTTTTCGTTTCGGCATTGATTTAATTTTGGAATTTTTTAGTTTTAGCGTTTTGAAGCGCGAATAGTTTGACTTTTGCAGATTCCTGAATACAGTAATTTGTCAAAATTTCATAGTAAAAAAATTTGCTCAATTGCTTGAGCGATTGCCGAATCTTAAGCACCCCATACACGTTTCAATTCAATTGTGAATTGAATCTTTCAATTGAACTGATTCTTGGCTACACACTTCATAAACTGAATTGAAACATTTTCATTCAACTGTCAAATTTATATTTTTTTTCACAATTACGAATTTAAAAATTTAAAACTTCTATTGCATTCATTCATTAATTTATATATTTGTTATTTAAAATTCAATGAAATTAAATACAATTAAAAAAAAATACACAACTTTTTCTATACCAAATAAAGCTACAAACATAAATTTTGACAACTAATCAAGAGACTCGAGCACACACAGCACAATCGAATTGAAAGATTTATCAAAATTTTTTGATTTTTCTTCAACCAACTCGACAACTGCCAAACTAATCAATTGATAGAGCCATACACGCTTTGATTTGGACAACAAGCGACTCAATTGAAAATTGAATTGAATCGTGTATGGGGCGCTTTATAGCGGAATTTTCCATCTTTTACCACGCATTTCGTCAGCCACATGGATGTAATATCCTTTAACATTTATGTCCACATGATTACTCTAAATTAGCCTTGCATGTGCTTATAGATTTAAAAACTTGGGAAAAGTAGGAAAACGCCAATTGAATGCAGATTTAAATCTCAGAGATTCCATGTAACATAAAGAACATTCATCGCACTTACTCTACACTTGGTTGTCATCAATTACTGTTTTGAAGCACTAAAACATCGACAATGTTAAATCCTAGCAGGAAAACTCAGAAGACCTTCTTATTTCAGGCCTGCATGTCTAACATCTAAACAATGCCTTATAGAAGGCACCGATTCTTTCGCATAACAGATAAGACACGCATTCCACACGCCCTTCTATGAGAAGTGAGAAGAGAAGGAGTAAAATTTTTTGCTTTGTTTTTTTCTGCCAAAGCAGAAGCAAAATCTATTATAGACGCCTTATAGAAGGCATCCTTCTTACTCCCTCTTTTTTCCTTTGGGATTCAACTAACTTGCATATACATATGATATTTAATACTGCGATTGCTGCCAATTTGACTAAAATCGAGAGAACTCGTAGTCGTCAAATGGATTTTAAATATTTACTAATTTCTAAAGACTTAAAATTGTATCGGATTTGACGAAAATCTGCAGCTTAGCGCAAAGTTTCAGGGACGGTCTGTAGGTCAACCGATTTCCATATTTTGTTTGTTTGTTTTTTTTTATATTTTATTGAACTTTGTTGGGGCACTCCAAACTGATTGATGTTACCCGATAGGTATTTTTTTTCCTTTTGCTATACCGAATATTTCTACTCTCCTGCATTGCACTCTAAATGCCATGATTTGAAATCAATAACTTATCAATAAAAATCCATCCCAGAATTTTGCTTCAAAAAATCGTTTAAATCATTATAAAACATTCAGTGTGGCAACCAAACGTATTTGCAGGCTTATCGTTAATGGGAGCGTGTCTGCATGTGTGTGCGTGTGTGTGTGTGTGTGACAGTGTTTGTGTAAGTGTGTGTGCCGCCAACTTGCATACATTTGCTCCTGCACATTTTCAAGTTGTGAAAATCGTTGCCACTAGCTTGTTGTTGTTTGGTTTTATTTTCCCTCTTTTGTTGTTGTAGTTGTTGTTGTTGTCAGTTATAAAGTCATGCATAAATGCATACATAAATATATTTTATGCACACACATACATCCCCATACACACATGCATATGTACATGTAGTTTTGTTTTTTTTTCTTGCTGTAGTTTTAATTTCTTCTTCTATTTTTTCATTGCGTTGGTGCTGTTCATTGTTTTTAATTGGGGGAAGCCGCTTTGTTGTCTGTGGTCTTGTTTTTGCTTTTTTTTCTTCTTTGAATTTAATGTCGACGTTTTGCTGTTGTTTTTGTTGTTGTCATATTGGCATTGTGGTTTTTAATGTTGTATTTGCTCACCTTTACGCTTTGGGCTTAATACACATTTTGATTCCAACTTAATGGAAAAAACTGGGTATAAAATTAACAAACAAAAAAAAATGTTTACATACAGCAAAGAGGGTCTTTCAATAGGAATGAACCATTATCAAATAGGTAGACATAACACGCTTTTTAATGCATATTTTTGTTTGTTTTTTTCCCTCTAAATCGACTGGAAATAATGAAAAATGCGTTTATTCACTGGAGAATCGGTTCGTGCATAGTCATCGATACTCTACGATGTAGAGTCTAATGGCCTATTTCCCACCTGCGAAAGAAAACGTTCGACTTACAATTTATATTGAAATCAACAATAAAATACGAAAATTTGTTTTTGTTTTCAATATAAATTGTAAGTCGAACGTTTTCCTTCGCAGGTGGGATTTAGGCCATAAGTGTAGGCAGGGTTGTCATATATAGCAATTTCTCGCTAAACGTGGCGATTTTTCAATTTGTTTGGCGTCTAAATTTTTGATTTGGTGATTTCTCTGGCGATTAATAAATTTGCTGGTTACAAAATTTTTGTAATACAGAAAAATTAGATTGTTGAAGGAGTAGTTTCAAAAATAAATCCTACCAAAAACTCGTCTGCAAGAAATTAAAACAATTTGATTTTGACGATTTTTCTTAAATCAATTATAGTAATTAATACCGTTTTTAAATTGAATGAGAAAAATTTACAAGAAATAATTTTTGTCGATTTTAATTAATTTTTTTTTGCGATTTTCTGCTAAATTTTATAGGTACTAACTATTATTTTTAAAAATTTTTATTAAAAAAAGTGTTTTGTAAAAACAAATTTATTAACAAATATACATTAAGAAACACTACATAACATCGATTTCAGCGATTTTTAAAATCAATTTCAGCGATTTTTAAAATCAATTTGGCGAACTAGGTCTAGAGCGTGGCACAAGCCCTAAAAATAAGGCTTACAAGCACTCTCATTAATTTCTCAGTGTGTGTGTATATTGCTCCGTTATTTTAAAACAAAACTTTCAAAAGAGATGTGTTTTGCTTTACGATAAGAATACTGCAGTACAGAACAAAACTGCAATAGAACAATGTTGAAGTAAAACCAAGCCTTTCAAAACAAAAATGAAATAGAACATCAACATTCACACAGAACATTCAAAACATGTTTGAATGTTTTGATAGCAAAGATAATTTTCCATATAAAAGAAACATTGCGCTTCGTTAGGAATATGAAAGCTGAAAAGAGTTTTTATTTACTATGAAATAATATCATGCATACTTATGTACATTTATATATAATAATTTGTTAATTTTTATTTTCAATATATGTATACATATATATGTACATACATACATACATACATAGCTTGCATGTTTGTGCTCGTGTCTAGTGCACTCGATGTTTCTGCTATGATTTACTGTTGTTTTGTTTCATTCTCGCTTTTCGTTTTGATGTTCTACTTGTTTTGAGAACACAAGCACTAACAAAACTGCAGAGAAAAACTATTCGAATGATGCTTGATTGATTTTAGTGAGATTAATGTTTTGTTAGTTTTGTTTTGTTATTTATGTTTGCACTAAAACAGACTGCTTGGCAGTAGTGTGAAATATAATACAAAACTTTTAGAACGATTTACGCAGCCCTTTAACTAGGTCGTAAAAAAATCTGACAAGCCTGTGTGCCGCACTATGGAAAATTTTGTAGATGAGTTAACTACCAGTCTTTGATAATTTTACAGCGTTCGCAACAACTGAGGTAAGGTACATATATCTAGCAGGCGCCAAGTTTTTAAAGTATTGTGCAAGAATCTGAAGTGGCATCTTTGTAAAGTCGTACACAGAGAAAAAACTGCCTCATAGAATCAAGAAAATTTTCTCTATGAAACGTTTTTAGGCTAAGGGGTATCCCAGAAGAAAGAAGCGAAGATTTTTTCATAGAGATTCCTTATTGTTTCTATGTGGTGAATCTTATTAATTTTATCAAGAAAACCACATAAAATCAAGAAGAAATCTTATTATTCACAACTTTTTTTTTACTCAATTTCCGTTATTTTTGGCACCAAAAAAACATTCCATAGAGAAAAACTTCTTGATTCTATTAGGTTATCTTATAAATTGTAAACTATAGGGATTTCTTATTGATTTTATTAGGTTGCCTTATTGATTTTTTTAAAAAGGTTTTCTTCTTAATTTTATTAGGCTATCTTATTGATTTTTTCAATAAGGTTTTCTTCTTGATTTTATTAGGTTCCTATATGATTATGTGTAAAGCATCTTATTGATTTTTTTTAATAAGAAAATCTATATCTATAAATAGACATACAGACATTTTTTTCATGATTTTTCCGTTTTTGTATAAGCATATTTGGACAATTATTTCAATGGTTATTTAGACTGCTTGTTAGCATATTGGTTAAAGTGTTTGTCTATCAGTCAGAAGTTTGGGATAGTTGGTTAAGAATACAATATAATATGTATGTATGTATGTAAGTATGTATAAATAAATAACATCTACATATACTACATACATACATAAGTATATGGTATAGAATTTTATAGTCAAGCATTTGGCCGCCTAAAATCCATTTGGAAGTCCCCATCTCTATCCTTGCGCACGAAAATTGCTGTATTTAACGCGAATGTGAAATCTACCCTTTTGTACGGTGTGAAACATGGAATGCTGCCACTCGTGACCTGCAAAATATGCAAGTTTTCGTGAACCGCTGTCTTCGCAAGATTATACGTATATTCTGGCCGAGAACTATATCGGATCATATGCTTTGGAGAAGAATAACCCAACAATCCTTAGAAGGCATACGAACGACATTACTAGAATTGCCGTAGATTGGAACCCTCAAGGGAATAGAAGAAGGGGGCGCCCAGCTCACACATGGAGAAGACAAATTGAGGCCGAAGTAAACCGCAGCGGCAAAAGCTGGGGAGAAGTGAAGGCGTTGGCGCAGAATAGGGATATGTTCAGGGATTATATTGAGGCCCTATGCTCCTTGTAGGAACGACGGGAACCTATATATACATATGTATATATAGAATTTCAATGAAAATACATAAGCAAAGCACAAAGAATAAAGACATACATACATTTTTTCCTTTTTATGAGGTTGCCTCATAAAATCAAGAAGAACACCTTATTAAAAAAAATCAATAAGATAACCTCATAAAAACTAAATACAAGATTTCTTCTTGATTTTTTCAAAAAGTCTATGAAATTAATAAGATTTCCGTATTGAAAAAAAAAACCATAGAGATTTCTTATTAATTTTGTTCAATTTTATGAGGTATTTATTAGGCACTGTTTTCTCTGTGTATTGTCTGAACTGGCAAATGTTTTAGTCAAAGCTAAAAATTTATCATTCTTAATGAAAGATCCTGTATATGTACATATTTGTTATGTATCTACTTATGTATAGGAATGTATTTCATGCATATGTTTGAATTCTTCTTTTTGTTTTGCTAGTTCAGGTGTGTGTCGGTGTTTGAAATGTTGCAGCTGTTTTTTTTTAGCCTGTTGTAGGTTGTTTAAAAGAACCGGTATTAAATGTGTTTGGAAAATATAACGTTTAATTTTTTTTTTCGAAAAATAAAATTAAAATAAATTTGTCAAAAAAGTTACAAGAGAAAAATGACAGCAATAAATGTGGGTTCAATATAGCGTATGAATTATGGAGCACAAATACATACATATGTACATAAGTACATATGTATGTACATATCGGTATGTACCTACTTGCATAAATTTAAGAAAACTTGTTGAATATTTACATACATATGTACATATGTACCTAGGTGGTGCTTGCAACAAATAACAGATTTTTTTTAGCAATAATATGAACATTTTATATAAAATATCTAAAAGTACAGTACTAGATCGATTTGCGCAACCAACGATTATTGCAACACCCCTATTAACGCAACAAGTAATTTGTTTACGGTTCTGTACACCAAAAGTAAAAAGGCACCCTATTGTTTTAGCTACGCTACGGACCTAAAATTCGGTCAGAGTATGTAGAACTATGGCCGCTACAACAACACATGAGAGTTACGTGTATGTATATGTATGTATGTATGTATGTATGTATGTATGTATGTATGTATGTGTATGTGTGTATATGTATGTATGTATGTATGTATATACCCCCCAAAAAAAATTTTTTCTAATTTTTCTGAAGTCAGACTTGTCGTACCGAATTCGTTAAGGTATTTCGGTAGTTTCTCTGAACAATTTGTTTTAAACATTAAGGGTCTTATGCAAAAAAACTTAATAGAGCTTTGCCAAGCAATGTTAAGTAAAGTTGTATTCTAAAAAAATTATTGCATAAAAATTCTAAAGTAGGCACGCACGTTTGTTAAGACTACTTTAAGATGATATTTCCAAAATGTGTGTTTTGTACCTCAAATATTTTTATTAATATAGCACATACTGATTCATGTTACATCTGAAAATGAAGCTAGACGTGCCTGCTCTTATCTTAAATTTATTATTTCTATCATGTAATGGGAAACATCACCAAATTATCCAACTGATTCGAAATACATAGCAAAATCCATAAAAAAATATTAAAATAAATACAATTATACAAAAATGTTTTAGCGATATACATACAATCAAAACAATTCGAAAAAAGCTGGATATTCAAATACTCGTTTCATTCGAATAAAACAAATTCTGATAATTTTTCAAATTTTTTTACTTTTACTTCATAGTTGTGTTTATCGGTTTTATTACCATGTCAGAAGCTCATATTTTTTAAATTAGGTTGCTTTACTTCAAAATAATGAAAATTTATTTAATAAAATAAATAATTATTTGAATACCCGAATGAAATTGTATTCGATTTTGTACATCATAAGCTGTGAAGTGGTTGTTGAACACGGTGGTGTTACCACTATTCATTATTAGATAACAAAATAATTAAAGTTGTCTTTTGCATATGATTTCTTAACAAAGCTATGTTAGTCTTAAAGTGCTTGGCAAACTAATATGAACTTTAAAGCTAAAGTAAAATATTTTTTTGCATAAGGGGGTAAAACTTTGATTTTTGTGTACATAAGTAAAAGTCTGTGAACATTTTTTTTTAAATAAATATGTATATATATGTTGATAAAAAATAGAATTGTAACAAATATTAAAAATATTAAAAACGCAACATAATGGTGAAGCGGTACTCTGCTCTAAAAGCAAAAAAAAAAAAAAAAAAGCGTACCCACATGTCGTTACGAATTCGTACCGACTTATCGTAATGAATTTAATAATATTTCGGTGCCGAAATCGATAGATTTTGTCGACCAATCGTTACGAATTCTTTACGAATTCGGATAATTTTGTTTGATGGGTAGACACTTGAAATTTGTATAGTTAGTGTATTTTTATACAGACTACAACAATTAACACTGAAATTTGAAAAATCTAAATTAAAGGGTGTTCTATCATTTAATGTAATTTTGACTATGTAATTTTCACAACTTGACGTTCAAAATCGGTAAAACTAAAAAATCCCAAAATTATAAAATCGCCAAAAACAAACAAAAAATCACCAAAACGAAAAAAGGGCCGAATTAAAATAAAATATCTAACACTAAAATAAATCGTCAAAAATCAAAAAACCGCCAAAACGAAAAAAAAATCGCCAAAATGAAAAAAACTCCAAAATCTTTAAAAAATCGGCAAAATAAAAAAAACTGAAAAAATCGCCAAAACGAGAAAAAGCGCCAAAACTAAAATAAAATGTCCAAAAACCGAAAAACAAAAAAAAACCAAAACTAAATAACGCCATATTGCGAGTAAAAAAACGCAAAAAACAAAAAAAAATTTCAAAAGTATATAAGTATAGGTATATATGTATGTATGTATGTACATATAAGTATGTATATATTAGGCTAAAGTTCGTATAGTATTACATATCAAGTGTCCGTACGGAACCTTTCGTTCTCAAGTCAAAGTCGCACTTTACTCAATTTATTAAATATGATTAGTCTGAAAATAACAAAAATTAAAAATTTTAAAAACCCCCGACTTTTTTCAGAAAAGATGTTATATCTTCTAAACGGCTGGACCGATTTTTTTTTCAAACATAGCTAAGAACCCTCTCGATCAAGTCATCTTTCAAACAGAAAAAACTAAATGAAAATCGGTCCAGCCGTTTGGCCTGTACGTGGACACAGACAGACACACAGATACACAGATACACAGACACACACTATAAACTTATAACACCCCTTTTTTTAGTCGGGGGTTAAAAAAATATGAAATAGGAGCATAATTCTTTTTATGGAAATTGTCAAAGAATTGCCCTGTATGCCATATGTATGTATGTTTTGAAGACATTTTTAAAAGTTTTAAAGTAAATTTTGCAAGCTTTTTAGCAGAAATTTCAAGAAATTATGGTATCTCCACAAAAAAATACTTTCTTGAAATTTAAAAATAATGTACGCTTAAGTAGAAGCTATAAACATACATACATATCGTTAGCTTAATATAGAAATGCCCTAACTCGTTAGTTTTTTTTCAAATCGTCTTGTTTTGCATACATAATTCGATACATTGTGCCATAACCGCCAAAAAAAAAACTTAAGCGACATAATATTCGAAATTTTTGACCAAAAAAAAAAAAATTGCGATCATAAATAATCGATTTTTGTCAAAAAGCGAGGTCTTTTGTTTAAGTTTTTTTTTTGGCGGTTTTGGCTCGACATTTCGAAATATGCAAAAAACTCGATTTGAAAAAATTATGAATTAGGGCGTTTCTATATTAAGCTAGCGATATGTTTATAGGTACATTTTTATTTTACTATATTTTCAAAAGTTAGAAAATTTGAAATTAACACACAAAAAAGTAATATGAATAATTTTATAATATCAAATAAAATATTTGTAAAATCAATTAAAAAATTAATAAAATTTTCACTTGTAAACAATTTGATAATATCAATTAGGCTTATTTACTCAATTTAATTAATACAATTAAAAATTTAATTGAATCAATCAAATTCTTAATTGAAAACATTAATTGGTGAATACTTTTTGAATTAAAATTTTTTCCACATAAGCAATTTTGATTTAAATATCTTAAAAATTAAATTTAAATACATTAAGGGCTTAATTTTGTAAAACTCAACACTTAGCGTTTACAAATTTTACATATACTTTGTTTTTGTAATTTACAAATTTTTCCATACACAATTTTTGAACGCTAAGCGTTGCGTTTTACAAAATTAGGACTTAATTATTTATTTATTTAAGTATTCGTGGGGATTTCCCTAGGCTAATCTTTGGTCAAGTTTTTGTTTTAGATTTTTAATAAAACAATTTTCTTTCTGATGTTTAGTTGTTTTTTACATCTTTATTTGCTCGACGTTTCGTTGGCTTTTTTCCAACTTCTTCAGGAGCTTTCTTTATTTAAATAAGGTTTATGATCTTTTACATATTAGTTTGAAACTTATATGCAAATAAAAATGGACATCACGGACATAATATAAAAATTGTCATTTAACAAAATTAAAACTGGACATCACAACATTTGAAAAATAATTAATATAATTAAATTGTATAAATAAAAATATAATCACGGCACAAACACAAATTAGCACAGTTCGGTTTTCTATCACAGATTAATCAGACTACTTATTTATTTATTTATTATTAAAAAGAAATTTCTTTTGGGGTGTTGCTTATCACATATTTAATTTTTTTTTTATATTAAATTATACCTGATTTACATTAAGCATTTTTTCATGAAAAAAGTTGCATGAAAATTTTTTCATTTGTCAATAGCAGGCCCGGAGAAGCAAATGACATCTAAAAAGTTTCAGAAATGCTTCAGAGATTCATGCTACATCAATTCTTATATACTACTCTCTACTATAGCGCTGATATTAGCAAATAAAAAAGTTGCGTGCAATAAATTTCAGCACTCGTTATCGAACGAAATTACGAAATATTTCCATATAAACTCTATTGAAATATTTCGTAATTTCGTTCAATTACGAGTGCCACAATTTGTCGCCAGAATACATATGTATAAAAATTTCTAACGTAAAATATACAATATTGTATAATTAGACGATTAGACAATGCATACGACATTAATGTGAGCTTGTGAATTGCACAATTATTTAAGTCTGAATTGTTGTTTTTTTTTTTTGTTAATAAAAATATACTTTATTGTGTGTCTGTATGTATGTACAGGGTGGGCCAAAAGAAACCAAAGGGTGTAAAAGTTTAATAACTTTTTTGTTTATTAATTTTTTTTAAAGTGTTCTGCTCAGCTAGAAATGTCTCGTACGTCACTACGGCGCATTTAAAAAAAAGATTTACAGTTGTACCCATATAAGGTGCAATTGGTCCAAGAATTAAAATCAGCAGATCATCGGCAACGTCTAAATTTTGCAGTTAAATTTCAAGAGTTGGCCAGAAATGAAATCAACTTTATTGAAAATTTGATTATGAGTGATGAAGCTCATTTTCATTTGAATGGCTTTGTTAATAAGCAGAAGTGTAGGTTCTGGGGTTCTCAAAATCCAAGAGCCATTCATCAACGCCAATTGCACCCCATCAGGTGTACAGTATGGTGTGGGATCACATCTGAAAATGTCATTGGGCCCTACTTCTTCGAGAATGAAGATGGAAGTGCTGTAACCGTAAATGGAGAGCGGTATCGGTTTATGATAGAAAATTTTTTACGTCCTGCTCTTGAAAACAGACCTGGTATGTGGTTTCAGCAGGACGGAGCCACTGTCCATACTGCCCGAGACACAATGGCACTTTTAAGTAAAATTTTTGGAGAGCGAATAATTTCTCGAAATTCGGAAATTATTTGGCCAGCGCGATCGCCAGATTTGACAGCACCCGACTATTTTCTTTGGGGTTTTTTGAAGGAGCGAGTGTATGTGAACAAGCCAGAGACAATTCTTGAACTCAAGGCAAACATTGTTGCAGAAATTCGAACGCTACAGCCACAAGTTTTGAAAGATGTTATGGAAAATGCTCTAAAAAGAGCCCATCACGAAGCTGAAAACGGTGGTCATTTAAGAGACATCATCTTTCATACTTAGTGTAAAAAAAATTCCATTTTGTATATTATATAATCTGAAAGAAAAAATAAAAAAAAGTTAATAAACAAAAAAGTTATTAAACTTTTACACCTCTTGGTTTCTTTTGGCCCACCCTGTATTTATATTTTATTATTTAAAGCCTGGTACTCTGTTCACAATTTCGTGCGAAATGCTGTCAAACTACATATAAAAAAGTATTTGGGATGAAAAATTTGCGAAATAATTTCGCAAAAGTAGTACTCTGTTCTTGTTGTGAAAAACACGTAAAATCATGTCTTTCCATGCAAAATTAGTCTGGCATCATTTTAGTTTAGCTGCGAAAAAACATGAGCAGTGCTTTTTTCGCACGGAATTTCAACAATGTTGCATACTTTCAAGCAATAAAAGCGAGAAATTTATAACAAAAACCGCGAGTTGGGCTACATTTTTACTACTTGTCAAACTTTTCACGCGAAATAATCACTGGTGCTGAAAATGTTTCACAATTTTGAACAGAGTACCAGGCTTAACAGATAGAATCTACCGAAATTCATATTAAAAAAAATTTATTAGCTTTTATACTTTTATGTGATTTAAAAGTACATTTTAAAAGATTAATTTTGATTTTATTTAAAAATTTCAAATATTTAAATATGTATTTACATATATGTATGTACTTGAATATCAGGTGCTCCTGATGTCTGCTGCCGCCTCCAAAATATTTAAATAGCCGGCTACAAGGCGAAAAATGCAGCTAGTAGCATTTGAAACCATGCAGCCTGCTTTGGTCAATGTGTTCAAAGCATCAGGCAGTAATTGTTAATCTCTTTTAAGTAAAAAAGTGCCAAATTCCTCTTCTTGCTTTAATTATTTCTCTTTCTAAAATCGTACTCTTCAATTCAATATATTTCTCTTAGTAACAATAAAAATCTGCCACAAACTTTGTGAAATCTACTACTGCGTCATTTTTGTTTTGTTTGCAGTTTTATTTATTTATTTTTTTTTAATAGATTGGGGACAGTGTTACCAGCTTTGGAGAATTTATACCATTTATCAATTCGATATTTTTTACATAATACAATTTAATATGAAATCGGTGATCGGTAGGAAACCAGAAATATAAAACTAAAAAAATATGCACTAAAATTTAAAAAATATAACCTTAAAAATAACATAAATTGATTTATTTGTAAATGAAAAAAAAATTTTTTTTTTGATTCAACAATTCAACAACATTTGCATATTTAAAATGAGATAATCATTTTTCAGCAGTTCACATTGTGCCTGTATTTTTAGGGTTCCGTACACCAAAGGTGTTTTGTGTTGTTTTCGCTACGCTGTCCGTCTGTCCGTCACACGGTATTTTCTCAGGAACCGTAAGAGCTAGGAACCTGAAATTGGACAGAATATGTAGAACCTTGGCCGCTACAACAACAAATACATGAGAATTAAAAATTAATGGGTGTTCCAAAACGAGCAACGAAAAATGTTAAAATCCCATGTAATATAATAATGTAATATACATACAATTGTATGAACATATGTATATTGAAACTTGAAATTTGTAAAATTAGTGTATTTTTATACAGACTACAACAATTAACACTAAAATTCAAAAAAATTTAAATTAAAGGGTGATCCATCAGTTAATGCAATTTTGACTATGTAATTTTGACAATTTGCTATATCTTGGAAACCGTAAGAGGCAAACACTTGAAATTTTCAAAAACGGTAAAACTAAAAAAACCGAAAATTATAAAATCGCCAAACCAAAAAAAAAAATCGCCAAAAATTAAAAAAAAATCGCCGAAACGAAAAAAATCGCCAAAATTAAAAAAAAAATTCTAACACTAAAATAAATCGCCAAAATAAAAAAACGCCAAAATGAAAAAACGCCAAAATGAAAAAAACGCCAAATATCGAAAAAAATTGCCACAACGCGAAAAAAACAAAAAAAAATTTATAATAAACAAGAAAATAAAGTGTCGAAACTAAAAAAGAGCCAAAACTTAAAAAAATCGCCAAAACCGAAAAAACGCAAAAAACTCCAAAACAAAAAAACCGAAGAGACCCCAAAAACGAAAAAAATGCCAAAACTATATATTATATAGGATGAAGTCTGCATTAAATTACATATCTAGTGTTCGTACGGAACCCTTCGTGCGCGAGTCAGAGTCGCACTTTACTGAATTTATTGTTATACTTTCTTCAATATTACCAGGGACAAGGACTTCATGCATTTAAAAAAAAGGTATTTTAGGCGCCTAAAATATGGCATCACTAATGCAAAATATGCACAAAAAACAATTAAATATGCACATATCTTTAAAAAAATTATTCAAAAGTAAAGCTTTCAATCTACATATCACTAAATAAACACATAAAAATATTTTCTTTTCTCAAGAGGTGCGTGTACAAGCCTTTTATATTAAATCTTTACACAAGATTAAATATGGTATAACGAGTTTTTCTGCATTATTAACTCCAAACTCGCATTTTCGAGATATGTATGTTTTATTACAGTAAAGGAGCGATACGTAAATAAAAAAAGAAAAGTGTTGTTATTTATTTATTTTCATTAATTTTTTTTTATTTATACCATACATGGGCATACTGCAGTAAAATTAAAATTCCAGTAAAAATAAAATTTTACTGATTATCGAATGTGAAATCCTATCAATTTGTTCTTAGAAAACTTTTATGCATTGAAAAAGGCATTGTAACGTCTGTGGATGTAATCGGTTCAAATTTAAATGATTCTTTTTATACAGTGTTGCATATTTATTTAACTCAACCATTAAAATGGATTGAATGAAATTTTCATTAAATTTGGTAGGTCTGTGTGCTTTTACAATCGTTCCACAATTGTACAACAATGCAAGCGAATAAAGTTGCCAAAACAGTTTTGCAACGTTTTTGGAAATTTAAATTTTTGAGAAAATATGACACTAAATCTGCATTTATATCAAAATATGAGATAAAAATATGCATTTATGAATAAATTATGCAAAAATATGCATTTTTAGCAAAATATGCAAAAATATGCACTAACAAATCGATGCCATTTTTACTCAAATTCATCGTTTCGTAAAGATATTTCGTTCTTGCCATTATCAGAGTTAAGCGAAAAAACATGCATTTGCATGAAACCCCTGTCCCTGAATATTACTAAGTATTGGAGATTAAAAAAAAGATTTTATTTGGGATTTTCGGAGATGGCAGAAGATAAATTTTAGAATATAGCTTACACACGACATTGGTAACCCTCTAACGGAATATGTGTTTTTGTAGTCTGCATTTAATGATTGAGTGGGAGAGAGAGAGAGGGAATTCCCTTATTGCTTTTCTCTTTATAGTGTGTGTGTGTGATAAATGTTCATGTTTATTGTTATATATAAATCAGCGTTGAAAAAAAAATGTGTCTGCTAAACAGCCACAGCACACTGCACTCACAAATGTCTGTTTTGGCTGCGTGTCGCTGTACAAATTGTAACAGCTCAGCCGTTTGTTTGCATTTTTAGGCTTCGGCTTTGGCTGTAGCTGTGAAAAACGAACAGCGGCTGTTTGTCAAGTACAGTAACCCTGCGAAAGAAGCAAAGAAAATAAAATTCAATAAAACATTAACTTTTGAAGCGCTGAAGTGTTAAGAGGTGTGGTAAATAAAATGATGGCTCCGCGTAAAACTAAAGCAAATATTGTATGGAAATATTTTGAAAATGAAATAGCTGTGGGAAAGGCGATTTGTAAATTGTGCAAAATTCCTTTAAAGAACAACAAAAACTTTAATTTAAGAGTGCACTTAATGAAAAGACACAATATTGATATCAATGATCGTGAAAATAGCTGCTATAAATCTGCATCTTCAGAGATTGCATCGGTAATTTCGGAAAGAAAGCAAGACATTAAAATTCAAATAAATAAAAAGTTGTTATTTAGATCATATATTGGGTTAGTAACGGATAACAGTGTGCCATTTCACATATTAGATTCAAGTAATTTCAAAAATATCATCGAACCAATTTGCATGGGTTTAAGTGAAAAATCTAATAAACGTTATGATTTAAATTCTACAAATTGTAAAAGTGTTTTAAAGACTGTTGCTGATAATATAAGGGATTATATGAAAGTAGAAATGAAAAATACGATAATGTCCTTGAAAATTTATAGTGTAGCTGGACTAAAGCCAAACATCTTTGGCATCAGCGCCCAATTTATTAAGGAGGATGAAATCAAATCTCTTATCTTGGGTTTGATGGATTTAGAAGCAGCATGTGCTGACGTCTCTAGCAATCTAGGTGCAGAAATTTTGAGAACTTTAAATAAATACGATATTCAATTAAATCAAGTAATATCAATAACGTGTGAGGACAATGCGGCAAATATGCTAGAAACTACAAAAATGATCTCAAGTTATAATGTAAAAGAGGAACAAGAAGTATCAGAAGAAAATGAAAACGTTACTTGCATGAGTAATGTAAATCAATTAGGACAACCAGCTACTCTGAGTGTTGCACCTATACAGATATGTAGATGTGTAGCCCAAATCGCTCAATTGGTTGCATTTGATGCAGCTCAAGATGCAGAGATCCAAACCTTTTTGCTGAATTGCAGAAACTTGACAAAATTTATTCAACAATCTGCAAATAATTTTGAAGATGAATTTGAACTAAACCATTTGACCATACCCCAACTTGATTGCTCTAAAAAATGGGAATCTACCTACGAAATGATAGAAACACTGTTAAATGCTAAGCAGTATCTGCTAAAAGTCGAATCAGTCATCAACAAAAGCATGGAAGAGAATTTTGCAAATGCGGATTTACTATGGGAATTCATGGATTGCTATGTAACACTTTTCCGGCCTTTGCAAATAACTATGACTAAATTTCACGATGAGCAATTGCACTATGGCAATTTTTATGCACTATGGCTAAAATGCAAAATATTCACAACGAAAATAGTGCAAGAAAATAACAATCGGACATTAATACAGACAATTGGCAGCAAACTTTTAGACAGCATTGAGAAACGCACTACAGAATTACTGGCAAATGAAAGTCTCAATGCTTGTTTGCTTCTAGATCCAAGATTCCATCACACATTAAGCCCACAAAGACGTCAAGATGCCGTTAACTATTTAAACCATATATGGCAAAAGCTTAAGTTGTTATCACACGCTGACGATTGTAAAAATCTAGATAATACTTTGGTGGTAGAACAAAGCGAGACGCCGCTAGATGAAGCCGAAGAATTGCTTGACTCATTTCTAATTGAAGCACGTAAAGCTGCAGCATCGGATGAAAGTGCCAACGCTGATGTTTATTCAAAAATAAAATATCTTCATTTATCATTCATGAGAAGCAGCACCGATGTACTACAATTTTGGCAGGATAAAAAATATTATGAACCAGAATTATATGCTTTAAGCAAGATTTGCTTTGCTATACCACCCACACAGGTAAATAATTAAATAGAATTAGATATTTTGTTGTAAGACCCCTTTTTTAGACATTAAAAGTTTAGTTTGCAAGGTCTTAAATCAGCTGCGAGAAAGATAGAGGGAGAAGTACTTTCTCTTTCTTTCTTCTCTCAGCTAATTTAAGACTTCTGAAAAGTCCTTTCCTTGTTTAAAAGGGATGTAATGTTGTTGTTGTTGTTGTTTTCTTTTTATTCTAGGACTTATTTATAAAAAATTTTAATTTATAAGAGCTTTATAAAACAGTTTTTCATACAAAATTTGTTTTATGAACCCTTGATAACTTCATTATATATGTATTATCAATTAATTCATACATATGTATACTCTTTAACAGATAACAATTGAAGGAGCGTTTCCTTCATTGAAACTAATTTTAACGGACAATGGCAACACACTCAGTCACGAAACCTTAGAGCATATTCTTATGGTAAAATTGTATCCAAAATTCTTGGATGAGGCTATCAACAGTTTGCCTTTATTTGAAGATGACGCATAAAAATGAATACAAATTAAAATTTGTTATTATAGTTTTACTTTAATTTTAACTTTTATAAACGTGAGAAAAGGTTTTTTTTTATTTTCCTTAAAAAATTCGATATTGTGTTAATTTAAATTCAATAAATTAAAATATCTACTTACAAACTGAAATTATTGTTTTTCTTTAAATTTTTTTTTTGTAATATTTAATTTTTATTTAAGGCATGAATACGAATTAAATCAAGACTGTTTGCGCAGGTCTCTATTGTTTATTTAATTTATGGAGCCGCTTGCATTTGTTGTGTTTTTTTTTTTGGTTTAATGTAAATTCTTGTCCCTGTATATAATTGTTTTTTTTTTTCGTTTCGCTGCATATCATTCCATTTACTTTAATACTTATCCAAACATAAATATGTAAATATGTATGTACATATACATACATATGTACATAAATACAAAATATTGCTGTTATTATTGTTTGTTTTATATTTCTTTGGAGTTTCAAGTTACATATGTACATATGCACACTTATGAAAAGTGGTCAGCTGAATTAAAATAGTTTTAGCTGAATTTGAATTTTTCGCAGCTGAATTAGATTATTTTTTAAAAAAACTAGCTAAGGAGTTAAAAAGTGTTTGGATGAGTTAAGATAATGTTAGCTGAATTTGAATTTTTCGCAGCTGAATTAGAGTTTTTTTTTACAAAAACCAGTTGAATTAAGATAATGTTAGTTGAATTTAGGTTTTAGTAGCTATAATATTGAAAGCCTTTTATAAAAATTTCATTCAGCTAAACAATTTAACTCAGCATACAAATTAAGTAAAATAGTTGAAAGGTGTTTATCTAAATTAAAATAATGTTAGCTGAATTTAGATAGCAGATGCTACAAAAATAATTTTTCTGACCTAACTAGCTAGACCATTTAAATTAGTCTAAAAAATTAGCTAAATTAGCTTAAAAATCGCTAGCTGAATTAATGTAATTTTAGCTGAATTTATATTTCAGCTGCTATAATGCTTAGTAAGAAAATTAACAAAGAAATCGGAGATTGCATTAAATATATATCTAGCTGAATTAAGATTGCTAAAAAACTTAAAAACTAGCTAAACAATTTAAGTCAGTACAAAAATGAACTAAAGTAGTTTAAAAGTTCTTAGCTGAATTAAGGTAATATTAGCTGAATTTAGATTTCAGCAGCTAAATTAATTTTTCTTAGGCAACCATTATGCTTAATAACAAAATTAATAAGGAAATCGGAAATTGCATCAAATTTATATCTAGCTGAATTAAGATTGCATTAAACAAACTAGCTAAACAATTGAAATTAGTCTCAAAATTAGCTTAAAAACTTGAAAAGTGGTTAGCTGAATTATAATAATATTAGCTGAATTTAGATTTCAGCAGTTAAATAAGTTTTTTAAGGGACAACCATAATATTTAGTAATAAGTTTGCATAAAATTTATATTTAGCTGAATTAAGATTACAAAAAAAATTACATAACAACCAAATAAATGTTTTAAATTATTAATAAATGTATGGTCAAGCTATTAAATTATGTAGCCAATTTATATACATATCGTCGGGTGGTTATTGGTTTGCCGCACATAATATTGAGAATACATTATTATTGCGGCAAACCAGTACCCACCCGACGATATGTATGTGCAGATAAATCATAATAAATAATAATTATGAAAAATGTACCCATGTAGCCTTAATCACATTTTAAATGAAATTGTCATTCAGTTAAACAATTTAATTTAGTCTAATTACTTCTGGCATAAGAAAGCCAGAAAATTCGTGTTCAGCTAATGCTTTCAGCCTTGTTTTTTGGTTTCCGATTACCGTTTTTGTATAATAAAATCGAAAACATTTTATTCAGCTAAAGAGTTTTTAACTCAGCTATGAATTTCTTAGCTGAATGAAAAATATTTTTTGATTATTAGCTGAATTGAAAACTATTTATCTTAACTTTATGTATTTACTTTTATTTAGCAACGAGTGCTGTAGGAATTTAAAATTAAACTGCAAACTACTAGCTGAATAGGTGGTTTATGCAGCTGAATGACTTTCTAAGTATCAGATTTTGTTTGGACTAGTTTAAATTACTTAAATTTGTGTTAATGAGTTCTCTTTTAATGCAGCTGAATAAAAAGTTCATTTTGAATTTTAATAAAATCTTTGACAATTTTAGGAAAGTTTAAGCATTTCATACATACATATGTACGTACATACATACCTATGTATGTATGCACCTATCTTACATCCTTATGATAAAAGAATTTTCAAGTAAAACACAATATGTATAAATGCTAAGACCCCATTTTCACACACAAAGTTTACTTTGCAAAGTTTTATTTCAGCTGTATGTAAATGCATGATGATGCATGTAGTTAAAATAACGTCATTATTATTTTTCATATCCTACATACATTCATACATACATAAGTACATACATACTTTATGTACGTGTTATTGGATGCAATTTTGTTTTTCTTTTTTCTAAACTTATTAAAGCAAACAATAACACAAATTAATGACTACAATATGCATATGTGTAGTATAGTATATATATATATGTATGTATATATATATATATATATATATATATATATATATATATATATATATATATATATATATATATATATATATATATATAGTATACAGTAGTGTCCTGCACAAGACATCTTATAAGAACTTTCAAGACATGAGGGATTTTTCAAATGCTTTACTACAGCGAAATCTTATAAAACAAACGTTAACAACACTGTTTGCAAAAAATTTGTTTGGGTATTGTAGGAGTAAAGAAGAAAACACTTCGTGACGGAAGAATTTGTGATACTTACTTCTTTCTGCGCATGAGCGCGTGTACAAACGTCATGCATGTACATATGTGTGTATGACCTTTTATTTTTCTGCGCATATGCAAAGGCACACACATGCATATTACACATACACACTCAAACGTACAATATGAAAAATAAGAAGCATACACTAATCAACAGTACTTCTTTTGACTGTTTGTTACAAACAAGCTGTCTTGGCGGCATCGCTTGTTAACACTGATATACACGTACACCAATACATCCATCGTGCTTCACTTATAGTACGACAGCATTTATCATTGGTTTAGTATAATATATGCGACGTGAATACATTTAAAAATCATGACGTATTTACATTTAAAGACTTTACGCAGGTCTCTAGTAAACAGACACACTCTCCAACAAAAAGCAATAAATACCTAACTTCGGATAAAACTACAGTTTACTACACACAGATGCTCGTGCACTGCCGTTTAGAAAAACTCATACTATTACAAACGCTCGTTAAACACATGCACAGGTACACAAATACTTACATACATATGTGTGTATGTATGTATATGTACCCTGTCGGGGAATATGTGGTTGACTACAAAAATAATTAACTTATATTTAGTTAACTTTTCTTAGACTGACTAAAAGCTAACTGCAATGTCATCCAGAACAAACCCAAAATTAATTCATAAGTTGAGTACGTAATCGAATTTGATGAGAGCCAAAAAATTTATTCTCATCTACTTTGAAACTCATTTCTATTTTATATTAACATTTTGCAGTTGTCATTTTAGATGGTACCTTAGCTGAGTGGTAGCGTGTTGAGTACACAACGTGCAATGATACATGTTCGAACGCCAGATAAATATTTTTATTTTACTGACCAAAAGGTGATTTAAAAAAATCAACTTTAAGTTAGCTGAAAGTAATGCAGAGAGGCCTAGGACATCGCAATGTTAAAATAGTCAGTTGATTTCATTAAAAGTAATCCAAGTGTCAGTCAGTACTAGTTGCGAAATAGTTAGCTTTAAGTTAGTTTAAGGTTAACGTAATTTCCGACAGGGCATGTACACAAATGCGCCAGAAAAATACATCCAATAAAAAAAAGAAAATTTAGGATTTTGTGTGAATAGTACTTTTATTATACCTAAAAATAAAAAAAAAACAAATTATATTTATTTACTTTGAAAACGCCGCCGTCGCCAGACAAGCAGACGACGAAATGTTATTATTGCACATTTTTTTGTTTGTTTATTTATGTATTTGTATTTCTTAAAATATCACAACTTTTGTTCGCATTTAAAATAAAATGGCATGAGGAGTGCTGGTTAAAGCATCGGCATCACTATTAAACCAACCTCATCATCAGTTTCTTATAAACTTGATTATTGTCACACACACACACACACACACACACACACACACACACACACACACACACACACACACACACACACACACACACACACACAAAGTTTTCCCATACGCATATTAATGCACATATGTATTTACATATGTAAGTATGTATGTGTGAACATATTTATATACCTATACATACTATATTTAATTACATACATACATATGTATGTATGTATGTATGTACTACATACATAAGTTCAAATATCTACAACATGCCTTTAACACAATTGCTGTTGCATACGTAATAATTTCAAAAAAGACCTTTAGATTTCTACAAGTTTATTTTATACAGAAAACTGACGTGACACATGGAGAAGTATACGGACATACAGACAGACAGACTGCTATTCGTACTTGTAGATAAATGAAACCAAGCGGAAAGACAAACTGGCAGTTGCACAAAAGTTGTTGCCTGTACATACATACACGCATCCATACATACATACATACATACACGAATGAGTAACTACGTATGGTAGTGTATACCACCTATTCGCATTTATAAGATACTGCAAAAAAGCCAAATCAGCAACTTTTATGTTTGTTGTCCAATGCAGGGCAATAGCACCAACAGCAACTATGTACTAGAGACCTGCGTAAACAGTCTTTAAATGTAAATACGTGTTGATTTGTAAATGTATTCACGTCGCATGTGTTATACTAACTAAACCAATAATAAATGCTGTCGTACTATAAGCGAAGCACGATGGATGTATTGGTGTACGTGTATATCAGTGTTAACAAGCGATGTCGACAAGACAGCTTGTTTGTAACAAACACTCAAAAGAAGTAGTGTTGATTAGTGTATGCTTGTTATTTTTCATATTGTACGCTTGAGTGTGTGTGTAATATGTAGATGGTAAGCTATTATGTGATTAACCTCATACAACTAATGTTAATGCATGTGTGTGCCTTTGCATGTGCGCAGAAAAATAAAAGATCATACACACATACATATGTACATGCATGACGTTTGTACACGCGCTCATGCGTAGAAAGAAGCAAGTATCACAAATTCTTCCGTCACGAAGTGTTTTCTTCTTTACTCTTATACCTACAATACTCAAACAAATTTCTTGCAAACAGTGTTGTTAACGTTTGTTTTATAAGATTTCGCTGTAGTAAAGCATTTGAAAAATCCCTCATGTCTTGAAAGTTCTTATAAGATGTCTTGTGCAGGACACTACTATGTACCACAAAAAACACTGCTTAAGGCAAAAAGGGAGGCAGGCAAAAACAGAAGAAAAAACAAACCAAAGTGTACCAAAAAGTAAGTAAGATGTAAAATGTACGAGAACTCTATTCAATCGAATTTTAAATACCCCCTTTCACAGTTCATATTAATGAACGACTTTTTCACCATCTAAGAAACAAGTTTGCTGTTAGTCTCATATGTAAATCGAAAAAGAGATTTTCCTTCATTTTATAACGTAACACTAATACTCGTATAGTAAATTTTTGGGGCATCCTTCCCCTTCCCAAGAACATCGTGCTTCTTTAGAAAAATTTCCCTTGACGGAAATTCTTACTATTAAAGCTAAAAATCATGGGCCTTATCTCATGGTAAGCTTTTTTCGACTTCGACTGCGACATTGTAATTGACATTAGACACATATTAAAGAAAATCTGCTGAAGTGTTTTTTAATCTAATACAAAAAACGTAGTAGTGGAAGTCGAAATATGCCAACCCAGATAAGAGTGAATACGAAATTTCCCCTTTATTTCCGAAAAATATTTCAACAACAAATCAAACAATTTAGGTAAAACTAATAAGTAAGTTTAAAAAAAATTTTTGAATTTTGGAAAATTTCCCCTTAGGGAAATTTTATTTTTCCAACACTTTTTAAAGCGCATAAAAAATTAATAAAATTTTTGTTGAAAGATCTAAGACAAAAATTGAGAAATTTCCCTTTAATAAGCATATATAACTTCCCGTTCTTTGAATTTTTGAAAATTTCCCCCTTAGGGAAATTTTATTTTTCCAACGTTTTTGAAAGCAACAGTGCGCATAAAAAATTAAAAAAAAATATTTTAAAAGACTTAAGACAAGAATTGAGGAAATTACCCTTTAATAAATATATAAATTTCTCGTTCCTTAGAAGGATGATTTTTAATTTTAACAACAAAAATTATTTTTAGAAAAATCAAAAAATGTTTCCTTTTTCCCTGTAAAATAAAATGTAAAATTTTATGCATAAAATATTTTTACAATTGTTACAAACAAAAATTGAGGAAATTTCCTTTTAATATATATATTTCTCTCTCTTGCCTTCGAAGGAAGATTTTTGATTTAAACAACAAAAATTTTTTTTAAAGAAATCAAAAAAAAAATTTCCATTTTTTATCCAACTGCTATGAAGGGTTTTGTTTTTTTTGCTTGTATTTTACAAAATTTTGCAAAATTTTCTAGGTTACCAAAATTTCCTCAATGTAAAATATTCTACATAAAATAATTTTAAAATTTGAAAGAAAATTTTTAAGAAATTTTCCTTCGAAGAAAATTTTTTTGAACCAATTTTTTTTATTTTGAAAAACTTTCCCAGGGTACAAAAATTTCCTCAAAGTAAAATATTTTACATAAAATAATTTTAAAATTTTAAATAAAAATTGAGGAAATTTCCTTTTAATAAATAAATTTCCCTTTGAGGGAAATTTTTTTAAACCAATTTTTTCAGTTTTCCTTTCTACAATTCCAACAATAATTGTTAAAAAAAAAACTTAAATAAAATTTTCCCTTTTCAGTTTCTTTTATTTGAGGTTATTTTGTTAAATTTTTTATAAAATATTTTTAAAATGTTAGACAAAAATTAAGGAAATTTCCCATTAATATATAAATTTCCCTGGCTTTTGAAGGAAGATTTTTAATTTTAATAACACAATTTGTTTTAGCAAAATACAAAAATTTTTCCCTTTTCACCCGACTGCTAAAGAGTTAAGGTCACACTTGTCAAATACTTGCCCAAAAAAGCGTAACCAACAAACACTGATGAACACAACTAATAGATAATGTCATAGAGTCCCTCAATATTGGCTACTCTTTAACGTGACAAACTTTTGTTTGAATTGAAAGATTTTTTATTAGCATTTAGTGGTTACGCTTTTTGGGGCAAATATTTGACAAGTGTGACCGTACTTTAAGAAGTTTTTTGGTTTTTGCCGGTATTTTGCAAAATTTTCTATGACAGAAAAATATCCTCTGTTTTACATAAAATAATGTTAAAATTTTAAACAAAAATTTAAGAAAATTTCCTTTAATATATAAATTTCCCTTTAATGGAAATTTATTTTGAACCAATTTTTATAAATTTTTTACGTAATTATAGCAAAAATTATTTAAAAAATCTTTAACATATATAAATTTCCCTTTGAGGGATTTTTTTTTTGAACCAATAGTCTGTATTTTGAAAACATTTTCTAGGATATAAAAATTTCTTCAATGTAAAATATTTTACATAAAATAATTTTAAATTTTTAGAAAAAAATTGAGAACATTTCCCTTTACTATATAAATTTCCCTTGGGGGAATTTACATAAAACCAACAAAATTTATTTAAAAAAATGCTAAGAGATTTTTTCTTTTTAGTTTCTTTTCTTTAAGTTTATATTTTTAATTTAGTTGAATAAAAGTATGTACGAAAAAATGTCCCTTATTGTTTTGCGAATAATAATTTGAAAATATATGTATTTAATTTTTTGTTCATATTCCTTTTGTAAATTTTTTTATTGCAGTTAATTTTATTGAGAGTTTTTTTAAATCTCTTTACTTATAAAAGTTAATTTTTTTTTTATTTTTTTACACAATTAATAAAGAATTTTCTCAGAAATAAGATGCATGGAGAAGATGAATTTTTTGGTGTTTTATGTTGAATATAAATACATAACTTTTATTTGTCCTTATATTTAACTTGAACTATTTTTAAAGCTCATTAATAATATTTTTAACACGATATGTATTTGTACTTTTGTATGTATAAATACATATACATATGTTTGAATGTAAGTGCTCTATAAATTCCACGCAAAGCTAAGGCTAGAGCTATGAAATTAATACTCAGTGTAGAAAAAAATTGTGGCGTAGGTATAAAATAATTTTCAATAAAACTTAATACTCACAAAATAATGAATAGAAAATAAAGATTATGCCCCGCCCCCCCCGCCCGCACCCTAAAAAAAACAAACAACGCAAGAGAAAATCCGATTATAAATGAAAATATTAATATTTGCACTAAATATATGTATGTATAGGTATGTAGGTATATTCGTCATATAGTTAGTTTTGCCTTAAATTCTATATGAGATTCCCTCCCCCACTCATCAAACCCTTTTTAGTATTTTTTTTAGTCGATCATCCCAGCCCTGGCATAGCAAAAGAGAAAGAAAATTAAATAAAACAAATTTACGACTTATTTAATTTTTAATACACATTAAACAATAAAATAGAGTATGAGGTTGTGACATCAGTAAAATTCTGCGTGTGTGTGTGTGTGTGCGCGCGTATGTGTGTGTTTGTGTTTGTAGAAGAATAATATACAAAAGGTTGTAAACTGTGCCTTAAAGTAAACCAAGGGCAAAACAAATACACGGTTTGTAATAAAGGGTGTGCTAATAAAATTGAGTTATTTTCCCTTGTCATTGATTTGTGATGTGTGAAGGGACACCCTTTATTTATAGCAAGCCATGGGATGGTAAGAGTTTTTAGAAAGAAGGAAAAATAAAACAAGCAAAACACAACAAAACATTAAAGCCAGAGGCATTTGTTGTAATACAAAACAAGAAAATTTGTAAAGGAATGAAAGGAATTTATTTATTTTCCCAATTCACCCACAACCACCCACACAACCAACCTCTTAACAATGTAAAACGATACTCTTTGTTTCTGTGTATGACTGCAGCCCGCCCACCTTTCTTTTTATTGTAGTTGTTGCTTTCAAAGGAAACTGTTTCGTTTTGAATTCGTTCTTCTATAACCTGCACGAAAGCTAAGAATGTAGTGAACTTCGAAATTTGTTAGGCTGCTTGTAATTCTTGCAGAATAAAAGTCAATTTTCCCGGATTTATAAATGATTGAAGAGATACATATTTGGAATATCGGAAGAAGATCAAGATATTTTTTCTATTGAAAAACCGGTGATATATTTCTAGAAATGCTACCCTTTCTATGCATATAATTTTGCTAATGTAATTTTTTTCATAAGTACATATATGTTTTTAAGTATGAAAAGAAATTTAAAATCCACAAAAAATTTAATGTAAATAAATTCAGTAAAGTGCGGCTTTGATTCGCACATCAAGGATTCCGTACGGACACTTCATATGTAATACTATACAAACTGTAGCCATTTATAATCGAATATTTTAACTGATGTAGCAAGTTGTTAAAAAATTTTTTGTTTTGGCGTTTTTTTAGTTTTAGCGTTTTTTTTTTGTTTTTTGCGTTTTTTCGGTTGTTGGCGATTTTTTTTTAAATTTTTTGCAATGAAGTGAAAATTATCACCAAAAATAAAAAAATCGCTCAAATCAAAAACAAATCTCCAAAAGTAAATAATCGCCAAAAAATTTAAAAAATCGCCAAAAACCAAAAAAAAATCGACAAAATGAAAAATAAAACTCCAAACCAAACCAAAAACCTCAATACTAAAAAAATGCCAAAAACCTAAAAAATTGCGAATCGGAATATTTAGCGCCTTTTTCGTTTTGGCGATTTTTTCGGTGGTTTTTAGTTTTTTTGAGACTGTTTTTTTATTTATGGTGATTTTTTTTTTTTTTTTTTTTTTTTTGTATTTGAGCGATTTATTTAATTTTTGCTGATATTTTTCATCTAAGCGCTTGTTCTGGGTTTTACGTTTTTTTTCGGTTTTTGATGATTTTTTTTTTGTTTTTTGCGATGAAATGAAAAATACGAGTACCACCAAAAATAAAATAAATCGCTAAAAAGCAAAAAACTCCATAAACAAGTAAAAATTCGCAAAAAAAAAACTAAAAAAAAAATCCAAAATTAAAAAAAAATTGACAAAAAATCGCTAAAACAAAAAAGCGTCAGTGCTAAAAAATCACCAAAAAATCGAAAAAATCACCAAAAGAAGAAAAAAACGTCAAAATAAAAAAATCGCAATAACTAAAAAAATGTATTGCAAAAAAAATCGCCAAAAACTTGAAAAAAAATTGGGAAAAAATTTTTTTTTTTTTTTTTCGCTTGTTCGGTTTTTGGCAATTCTTTTAGTTTTAGCACCACCTTTTCTAATTTTTGGCGCTTTTTCGGTGGTTTTTAGTTTTCATTTTTTTTTAGTTTTTTGGCGAACTTTTTACTCATGGTGAATTTTTTGTATTTGAGCGATTAATTTTATTTTTTGGTGACATTTATCATTCAAGCGCTTTTTTAATATTGGCGATCTTTTTCGGTTTTTGAGGATTTTCTAGTTTTAGTTCTTGCGATTAAATAAAAAATATCACCATAAATAAAATAAATCGCTAAAATCCAAAAAAAAACTCCATGAGTAAAATATCTCAAAAAACTAAAAAATTGCCAAAAATAAAAAAAATCACCAAATTAAAAAAAACGCCAAAACGAAAAAAGTGTCAGTACTAACAAATTAAAAAAAATGAAAAAATCGCCAAAACCAAAATAAAGTGTCAAAATGACAAAAATTGCAACAACTAAAAATATTTGTTGAAAAAAAAATTCAAAAAAGTAGCATGTTTGTGGGGTTTCGGGGTCACGTTTTCAGTACAAAAGTCTGCTCATGCCATTAAAAATGGAAAGGAACAACTCAAAAACCGAAAAAATCGACAAAATTAAATAAAATCCAAAGCAAAAAAAAAAAAAAAAAAAGCGTGAATACTAAAAAAAAAAAAATTGATAAGATGAAAAAGGTCAAAATGAAAAAAATCACAACAACTAAAAATATGTATTGAAAAAAAACAAAAAAAAAATAATAGAAGTAATAATTTAAAAGTGTATATACTTTTATTAGGTAACAATTTGATTAGTTTATATTGCACCTCTTTCTCTATATTGGCTCAAAATAGCCAAAAGCCCTAAAAACTTGCCAAACGTAAAGAACGCCAAAACCGAAAAATTCCTTAACCAAAAAAAAAAAAAAAAAATCGCTCCACTATGTATTGTTAAAAAAATCGCAAAAAAAAATTGCCAAAACGAAAAAAACGCAATTACAAAGAAAACCCTTAATATAAAAAAATCGCCAAAACAAAATAAAAAAACGCCAAAACACAAAAAAGGTGTCCATAAAATTATGTTAAGTTTTCATAGTGGGTAGATAATATATAGCTTTCGTGGAAAAGTGCAAATCGTAAAATTTTTACGTTAAGCCCCTATAGAGAAAGAGGTGCGTGCGATATAAACTAATCAAATTGGTGACTTAATAAAACTATATACACTTTTAAATTATTATTTTTATTATTATTATTTTTTTCGAATAGAACTTTTCATAAATGAAATCATATATAAATAAATAAAAAATAAATAAACACAACAATTTAAACATTCAGCTGCTGATAACCTTTTTCAATTCCAGTTCACTGCTGACGTTCGATATGTGCGTATTTTTTCAAGATGTGTCAGTCAGTTCTATTATTTGTGTCGTATTGTATTTTCTATACTAAAGAGTCTATGGAAAATTCAAAAGTGTTGTGATGTAACAAAGAGATGTTAAATCATTTAATTATAAGTAGTAAAACGTTATCAGAAATAATAAAAATAATAAAATTCTAAAAAAAAACATCTGCAAAAGTTTTTAATACAATTTTATATACTCGTACATACAATTAAGTTTTTTTTTAATACGATTATCATTTGAAATTGTGAAACATTGTATATATATATATATATATATATATATATATATATATATATATATATATATATATATATATATATATATGTATATATGTATGTAAGTATATTAACGCCTTAATTTATAAATGATTTTAAAAGATAATGAAAAAAGGTCTAAGGAATGCTTTAACTTTAACAATCGTTTATGAATACGGCTGTAAATTCTTTACAGAGAATAAATAAGTAATTTTTTTTCTCTGTTACTCTAATTGAAGATATATTTTAAAAATCTTAAATTAATATAGAAAAGGGGAGAATGCTCTAATTTTTCTGTTTTAGGTGAAATGTGCATGCAAAAACGCAGCAAATGTTACTACAAAAAAAAAAAATATTTTATAAATAATTATACATACATATGTAGTTATTTGCAAATCTAAAAATTTTTTTGTATTATTTTTTTTTTCGTGGGATAAATATTTGCCGGATTAAATATATTTTTTGACGCTTTATTTTTTTAACTTATGTTTTTAATTTTACTGAAGTTTTTTAGTAATAGTTTTTTACATATTTTTTTGTGTTAAAAATATTTTATAAAGGAAAATATTAAAAAATATTTTTTTTTTATAATTTTCTTATTATTTATTGCAGCTTAATTTTTTGGAAAAATTTCTTATGATATTTTTTATAAAATGCAAATTCTTGTCTAAAATATATGAAAAAAATAAAAAAAATAAAAATTGTTTTTAGCGCCATATTTTTTGATCTTCGGGATTTGATAAAAATCTATTATCTACCATCGTAAAAAGTCGATTTTTGTAAAAAAAATTAAGTTTGAAAATTATGTCACTTAAGGTTTTTCTTTGCGGTAATGGCACGATATATTGACAAAAATAATTTTTTGATTGCCCGCCATCTTCAAATATTTTTTCATACAATTTTTATTTGTCATATTATTTTAAAATTTTTATTGCAAAAAAATCAGTAAAAAACTACAATAATTATTTAAAAAAAAGTAAGAAATAATATTCTTCTTTCTTATCAATACTACTTGAAATTTTTTGCAAATAAAATTTTTTTTCTAAGCCTCAAAGAAATATGAATTTTTTCAAGGTTTAAAAATTTCTTGCAAATTCAATTTTCTTCCCATGACAAAAATTTTGAAAACACATATTTCGTAATTCCCAAAATTTTTATTTTGATTTTTTTCATTTTTTTTTAAATATTTTGAAAATTCAGTTTTTATATACAATTTTTTGAAATTCTTATTAAATTTTCTTGCTTTTCCTAACATTATAAAATAATCAGTAAAAAATAAAAACAATTTAGAAACAATTTTTGTGGAAAAAATTCAAGTAAATTTATTTTTCTAAATTTTTATATCAGACTTTTTTTTAATTTTTTAAATTATTTTTTCAATATTTTAAAATTAAATTTTTTGTGTCTAAATTTTTATATTGAGGGCAATCATGAATAAAATTCCGCGAGAAATTTTTCCCGGAGAATAAATTTAAACAATAGCAAGTAATAGGGAAAACTAAAAAATTCTAATTGGAAAAGGGAGAAATTTCTCGCGGAATTTTATTCATGATTGCCCTGATTAATTTTTAAACTTTTTACTGATTTTTTCAATATTTGAAAGTTTCTCGTAAATTCAATATTCTTTTAAATTTATGTTTTTTAAATTTTATATTCTTTAAAATTTATATTTTTTAAATTTCATAACAAATAAAAGTTTGAAAATTCATATAGGTATTTAAATTTCTTGCGAATATTTTTTTGAACATTTTTGCGCAAGTTTTTTTTTTATGTTTTGAATTTCTTGCAAATTCACTTTTCCAAATCCAATTTTTTGTTAAATTCTTGGTATTAAATTTCCTTGCAAAAAAAAATATTTTAAAAATTTAGAAACAATTTTCGAAAAAAAATCAATTAAATTTATTTTTCTAAATTTAAATATCAGTTGTTTTAATTTTTTATTTTTTTTTTTTCAATATTTTAAAATTACTAGCAAATTAAATTTTTTATGTCAAAATTTTTACATTACATAATTTTAAAATTTTTTTACTGATTTTTTTTCAATATATGAAAATTTCTCGCAAATTCAATATTTTTTTCAAATTAATATTTTTTAAATTTTATAGTTTGAAATTCATATTTTTGAATTTCTTGCAAATATGTACATATTTTTTTCCAAAATTTTTGCGCAAGTTTTTTTTCAAAATTTTGAATTTCTGGCAAATTCACTTTTTTTATCCATTTTTTTTTAATTTATTTTCATTAATTTTTTTTCGCTTTTCTAAATATTGAAAAAATACCTAAAAATTAAAAAAAAAGTTTATTATAATAATTTAGAAACAGTTTTAGAAAAATTTGGAAATTTTTTAGCAAATTCAATTTATTAGTTCAAATTTTTATATTAATTTTTTTAACTTTTTACTGATTTTTTTCAATATTTCAACATTTCTGGAAAATTCAATTTTCTTTTTTTTCTAAATCTCAAAGGACCGATTAAAAATTTTTGGAAATGCATATTTGGAAATTTATTGCAATTAATTTTTTTTTTCTAAATTGTTATTCAGTGAAACCTCTCTTAACGGACCCCTCTAACTAATAACAGGACAAGTTTTGTAGATTCAAAATTGAAATAAAAGAATATGTTTCCCTCTCATAAGTGGACACCTATAATAACTGGAATTTATTTCCCATGGGAAATTTTGTTGCAACAAAATTTTTCATTGGTTTTTGAAGTTTTATGAAATTTAGTAAATTTCTCATTAATTTTATATCTCCAATGAAAGACAGCACGTATGATGAATATGAAATATTGATTTGACTAAAGTTAATCATACGCAATAGCGGCTGTTATTAAAATTATAAAAAAATATACATAACTCCCTTTTAAGCCAATTAATAAAAAAAGTAACATCAATACATTTCCATCAAACAAATTTCCCTTGCACTTAAGAATTATTCTAAATAAAACAAATGAGATGCAGCTGGTAATTATGTATGTATTAGAAACATGATTGCATAAACTTTAATTTTAATGTAAATACCTACATATTCACTTAGACGTGGCTTTTTATGACTTTATAAATTAAATATGCATCTTTCATACAAGCAAATGAAGCAGCATTCACAACACCCAACTGAAATGAAGCAAGACACAAGAGGATTTTCAAAGACAAAATTACAGACACTTTTGCCAACTTTATGAACCGACACACATACGCACACACACACACACACACATGCACACTTCCCAACACCGATGTTTGCGAAGTGTGTGTCTGTTTCTGTTTGAAAATCTTTAAGTTTTAATTAAAACAAAAAGCTCATAAGAGCCCCAACAAGGTCTTTTTTTAAGTTGGAAATATTTCTTTTACATTTCGTATATTCAGTTGCCAAGATACCTACTCTGATTCCACAAAAAAAAAATACAAGAACAAGAGTAACAAAAACACCAACAATTAAAAAAACATCAGCTACGAAAAACACTACAAAGTTTGCACGTACATACATATGTACATATGCACATATTTTCCCTCGATTTGTTTTGAAAATAAAGCAAAAAAGAACAAACATGCATACATACATACATACATACATACACTCATACACACATTTACAGCGAAACTTCAAGTATGTGTGTTCAACAGCTGCTGAAAGAAAGAAAACAAAATACTGCTTTTGGTGTTAAAATTTAAAAAAGCTTTTTTTTTTGCCAAATACAAGAACACGCAAAAAACATACAAACAGACCCACTAAAAGAATCATAAAAACCGTTTACCGCCTTTGAAATTGGCAGCAACAAAGAACACACACACACACACACACTCTCACACACATTCCATAAAATTTATGTGGCAACAATAAAGATTTTTTCATTCTCTCTCTCTCTCTCTCTTTCCCCCTCTATCGCCTTGCATTTAACTGGGATTGAAAATGTTTTAAAAGTCACACATTGTTGTGAGCGGAAATTCAAACCTGCAAAAATGTTGATGTTATTGGGGTTTTTGTTTTATTTTATTTTTCTAACAAAGTTTTGTCTGGTTGTCAAACCATTTAAAGGAGGCCAGTAAAATATTTTAACCCACATACACCCTTGAGATTGTGCCAAACGTTACATTAAGCCATACATAGATAAAATTTGTTATTAAGCTTCATGTTTATATTGTGTAGAAACGATATCCATTTATTACACTTGGATTTATTAAAACGAAAAGAGATTCTTTAAATTAATGCTTTATTCATAAGGAAATAAGAATCACACACACCCTTTTCTCGGCATAAATGGCAATTTTTACAATGTCCCTTTTGTAAGCTAAAAAAAAATTAATGTGTCATAGAGGCTCATTTGTTTTTTAAATGCTTCCTATTAACACATTTCATGTGTATACACAAAACAATATTCGTTTTCTTTCATTCTCCAATGATTTGCTGGACCCACTGTGGAAACACTGAGGAGGACTACATGTTGGAGTGGGATTATTGTAAAAATTACTTTCAAACCCACAACTAATTCTAACGGAGGAAAGAAAAAATAATCGGGACTATTCTCGTTTCAGTATCATTTTAAAACGACGACTATTTTACATTGAGAAGGTACCGTGTTACCGCAGCACCGCCGTATTATCTTGCATTGAGAAGATACCGTGTTACCGCAGCTCTGTATTACCATTTCAATGTAAAATTTTCGTGTTTAGGGTTCCGTACACCAAAGGTCTCTGTCTCTCTGTCTGCCACAGGCTGTTTCTCGAGAACCGTAAAAGCTATGGACCTGAAATTTTCACAGAATATGTAAAACTGGCCACTACAAGAACAGATATATATATATACAAATCAAAGGGTGTTCGAAAGCGAGCAACGAAAATTTTTGAAATGCTAATGTAATGTACAAGCAATTATGTATCAAAACTTGAAATGTCTGAAGTTAGTGTATCTTTATGCAGACTACGCCAATTAACACTGAAATTAAAAAAAAATCAAAATTAAATCTATTAGTTAATTTAGTTTTGACTATGTAATTTTGACAACTTGCTGGTATCTTCAGACCCGTATACGGTCTCTCTCTTATAAGAGACAAACTTGTGAAATTTTCATAAACGCTAAAACTAAAACATCCCGAAATAAAAAAAAACGCCAAAACGAAAAAAGCGCCAAAACTAAAAAATATAGAACAAAATAGCAAAAAAAAAATTAAAAAATTTGCCAAAACGAAAAAAGCGACAAAACTAAAAAAAATCGTCAAAACTAAAATGAATCGCAAAAACAAACAAAAAAATCACTTAAACGAAAGAAAACGTCAAAATTAAAATTCGCCAACAGCCGGAAAAATCGTAAAAACGAAAAAAGTGCCAGAACGAAAAAATTAAAAACCGCAAAAAAAAAAACAGAAAAAAATCGGTATGACAAAGAAAAACGTCATAACTAAAAAACAACCGAACAAAATCGCCAAAACCCGAAAAACTTGCCAGAACTAAAAAAACAGCCGAATAAAACCGCCAAAACCCGAAAAAGTCGCCAAAACGAAAAAAAACTAAAAAAAAACAACCAAACAAAATCGCCACAACCCGAAAAACTCTCCAAAATTAAAAAAACGCCACAACTAAAATAAATCGTCAAAAACTGAAAAAATCGTCAAAACTAAAATGAATTACCAAAAACTAAAAAAATCATCAAAACTAAAACGAATCGCCAAAAACCCCACAAAAAAATCCACCAAAACTAAAAAACTCAAAAAAAAACTCCCAGCTAAGAAAAAGCACAAAAACTTAAATAATCGCTAAAAACCGAAAGCAAATTTAACGGCTACCTAAACGTTTAAAAAAAAGGTCTACACCAGGTAAAATATTCGATTATGTAGGCTCAAGTTCGGACAGTATTACGTATGTACATATGTATATGTATATAGTGTCCGTACGGAATCATTCTTGTGCGAGTCAAAGTCACACTTTACTGAATAGCCCAATTCACAATCTTCTGCAAATGGTCTTGCATCGTTGCATGTGCAAAGTGGTATAGCATATTGATACTCACCGCTAAGAATTGTTAAGTCGTGAGTATCAATATACTATACCATTTTGCACATGCAACGATGCAAGACCATTTGCACAAGATTGTGAATTGGGCTAATGTATTTTGTATTGCTTGTTGTTGTTGTTGAAAAGGTCCGAATACATATATGTATGCATTTTAATCGGTATTTATCAGCCTATGTATGTATGTATGTATGTATGTGTGTTCCTTTGCGGTGCTATATAAACCGAACGCGTGGACCGATTTTGATAATTCTTACATCAATCGATTGCCTTAACCCTGGGAGTGTCACTAAAGATATGTGAGTAGTCGAAACTCAATATGGCGAGCAACAGAGACCATTTTGTAAATAAGAATAAAATAAAAGGTAGCCGATGGCCTTGTCAGCCAGTGCTATAAATACATATATTTGATTCAAATGTGAATCAAAAATTTTGATTTTCGTACACTTCATTAATATTAAAGCATGATACAAAGCTACTAGTTTTATATATACTTATGAAGAAATATCGTACGATTTGTAGTAACGTGTATGCACTGCATACTATGTACATGCAGACATACATACATATATATTTACTTAGTTTGGTAACTTTGGTCTTTATGCGAAAACAAACTCGATTCGTACTTATTCACAAAAATAATACATTCATTGGCTTTTTTACTGCACAAAAATATTCTGTCTTCTTTGCTTTATCCCCCCCCCCCCCTCCCACCGCAAAAAAACCACTTTTTTATTCACAGCACAATTGCAAAAGTTTTAACGAGCATTCACGAGCATTTTCGTGCAAGTACAAAAGACCAAGTGTAAATAAATTGTTTTGTTGTTGTTATTGTTTTCATTTTATTGTTTACATTTGGCTTGCTCTTTTTTTTGTAAAACGATTTCCTATTCAAACTTGTTGTTGCCATGAGTGTAGTTAGTGCTGGCGCAGCCGCTGCTGTTGCTGCGAAGGTTCATGATGACGACAACACTGCTGGTGATGGTGATGTCGTTGCTCAATATTTACTGTTGTGTTGTATTGTTGTTGTTGTAGTTCTTGTTTTTGAATATTGTGCATGCACACATGTACCACAAAGTTGCCAGATAAAATGTTTACAAAATTGTTGAATTTTGATGGAGAAATTTTCATGAAATGGGTAGATCTAAGGTGTGGACTAAGGTCCTAAGAAATAATAAATTTTTCTGTATATGTCGTCAGCCCATTATTGGTTTGGAGCATATGCCAAAAAGTCAGAATGGAGAAAAACGACAAAGAAGGTTTATATGAAGTTTTCTCAAGTTATACCCGATATAATTTTTTTGTATTTTCACCATTGTTTCCGACACATGTTTAGAAGAAATGTGTAAATTTTTGTGAATTTTCATGAATAATGTTAGAAGTTAATATTAGTTTATTGAAAGAGAAAAATAGTGTTTTGTGCCACATACGCCACTTTTCATAATCTATTTTTAAAAAGTAGCTTTTTGTGCTGCATATGTATACTGCTGTATATTGAGAAACTTGATGTTGAGAAGAAAATTTATGCTTCAAATTTATTTTTCTTGCTGTCCATAGAAATAAGTCGATCGGTTTAACGATGACCTCAAAACTAAACAAAAACCCCTTACCAGCCATTGTAATTTCCACGATGTTGACAATTTTTTGTGCAATTGATCTAATTTTCTGAGGTTTTTTTTATTCCTTGCAGTGTGAGTAATTTCTACAATGCGTTTAGGAATTTTTCGCGTTCTTTTCGACTTTATTTTTTTTCTAATCAATTTTAGGGCTTGTTTCCGATTTTACAATTTCTCGCGAATTTTCGCCATTTTCGCATTTTTATGGAATTTTTAGCGTTCCTTATAGTTTTAGAGATTTGTAATAAAAATTATGGCTGATTTAAAATTTTGCAATTTTTCACGAATTTCTGTTTTTTTTTGCGAAAGATGTAATTTTTCCAAAGTTTTTAGGTTTCCTTATTTATTTTTATTTAAGGACTTAAAATTTAAAAAATTTCTTCATAATTTAATGATCAATTTTAGTTTTGGGCTTGTTTTTAACATTGCGAATTTTTAAGATTTTCGCAATAGGTGTGATTTAAATTTCTGCCTTTTTAGAGTTTAAGAGACTTTTATTTATTTCAAGACTTGATATGGATTTTTGCATTAATTTTTATTTCAAGTACACAATCCAATTTTTTTTTCATACTATGCAAGTAATTTTTGCCGCAGTTAATATTTGCATAACTTGGTATCCATACACTACAAATATATCCATAGGAAGGCAGAGATTTGGAGTAGATCGAATTCTTGAAGGCAAGTTCATCGAACTATGCGAAGTTCGTCGGTCGTCCCAATTGTTTTTATAACATTACGGAAATAAAGCAAAACAAGAGTTAAATTCATTTTGTACGTTTCTGTATGAATAATTTGACGCAATAGCCAAACAGTGGCGATTACAGCCAAACAATACTTATTAAATCTAAAAATAGTTCAAATGGAGCAATATGAATGCTAAATATCTCAGAAACTATAATTAATTTCACGAAACACTTTTTGGATTTAGAAAGTGTATATTCGAAATATATATACCCCATAGCTAACTCATTTTTTTTAAAATGGTCGGTAGGTCAAACCAATAATGGGCTGACGATGTGTCTATTTGTGTATGAGCTGGATTGCTGTAGTAAAGTCGGCTTCCAAAACTTCCGAACTTTGACAGTTAATAGTGGCCATATTGTTGCTGTTGCATCTGTCAAATTGGTTGTAATTTATTCAGCCTAATTTAATAAATGACTATGGATCGATACAGCGTTTAAATTGTTATATCAAATTGGGTGTTCTGTTCGGGTAAGGTTACATAATCGTTCTATCGAGATAACTAGAACTGGAGAACAGCGTAGCTGATAAATCTGAACCCTTGAAAAACTAAAAAAATTTGTTTTATTTAAATTTAAATATAGAAAGCCTTTAATGAAAGACCCTTTCCTTTACATTATTAATGGGCCTTGATGTTGACCACCTGGAGGGCGCAGTCACTATCAGTATAGAATAATGGGATTTATTTTAAATATGCTCCAAAAATCGTCAAGTCTGGCAACTCTTCGCTAGCAGTTAAATTTAATATGTGACGATTACATACACATTTACTTTGTAAATACATACATACATACATATGTATATGCATACGTACATACATATGCATGCAAGTGAGCCAGAGAGTGCACAAATCACTAAATACATACTGATACGTTTGTATGTAAGTTTGTTTGTTGTATTATTTGTTTTTGGTGTAAATGACTGAATGTCTGCTGCTTGTTTGTTAAAACTACGACATGCTGTTCTGTAATAGTTTGTATTCCTTGTAGCTGTGTGTGTGAGTGTGTGTTAGTTTATAATTTTGCGTTTTACTGTTTAGTTGGAGTGTGGCGTGTCTCAAATCGAACTGCCCCCATTTACAATAAATATTCATGCATAATACGACTAAAATATACATTTCTGTGTACATACATGTATATGTATGTATGTTTATGTATATACTTATCCATGCAAACATAGTGATACACAACCATGGACTACAAAGTATTAAATTTGTATTAAAATTGAAACCGGTATGACGTGTTCAGAGCTTTTTTGACTGTTATTAATTTTTGTTCAGTTTTACTTTTTTTGGTTTTATTTTGTTTTTATTTACTTTAGTATTAAATATCTTTACAATAGCCTCCACATACATATGGCTGGTTATTAACTTTCCTTTTGCGTAAAAAAATAACATTTGCCAAGAATAAGACAATTATCATAATCATATACATATATATGTACATACATAAATACATATTTATGTATTGATTTTTGCGATACATATTTACTGAAGACTGTGTACCTATAACAAGTGCGTTTTTAGTAGGTATGAAATATTAAAAGTAGAGATTTGATCGTGAGTGTCTTTTGTTTCGCATCATTTACACTGATGAAAAAAACTTGTGATTGATTTTGATGATCGATCGATCGATCGGTTCCCTACACCAAAGGTGAAAATGAACCCTATTGTTTTCGCCATGATGTCAGTTTGTCTGTCTGTTACAGGCTGTTTTCTCGAGAACCGTAAGAGCTACGAACCTGAAATTTTCACAGAATATGTAACACTTTGGCCGTTACAACAACAGATATCTGTACTATATGGCAGTAACAAATTAATGGGTGTTCTAAACCAAGCAACGAAAAATGTGGAAATCCTATTATAATAGGCAGACTACTCCAATTAACATTGAAATTAAAAAAAATCAAAATTAAAGGATATTCTATCAGTTAATGTAATTTTGACAACTTGCTGTATCTTGGAAACCGTAAGAGGCAAACTCTTGAAATTTTCCAAAATGCTTAAACTAAAAAGTCCCAAAATTAAAAAATGTCGAAGCGAAAAATCGCCAAAATTCAAAAAGTTATTAAATGAAAAATATCATCAAAAATAAAATAAATCACTAAAATACAAAAAAAAAAAAACAAAAGTAAAAAGGTCGCCAAAAAAACTAAAAAATCGCCAAAACGAAAAAGTCAAGTCGCACTTTACTGAACTTATTTTTTATTAGTCTGATCAATACAATACTCGGCATTTCGATTATCTAGGATCAATGCTTCTATTTTTTGAACAAAAATGTATGAGGAATGAATGAATTAATTTATATTGATAAGGAAAACAGGACACTGCGACCGAAGAAGATCTATTGTATCCCTTGCCAGGTGCTAGAGCACCTCATCTAGACCTGCTTTCCTGAGAAAGCTCAAGATTGCCAATGAATTAAAGTATTTTCAGTTCCCAATTCTCTAGTAGGTTAATTGGTATAAAACTTCACACCACTTCAGAATATGATCTGGAGTTTTCAGAGGCCAAAAACACAGTGGGCCGCGTACGTGCGAGAATTTTCTAAAAATGGTGATCCGGTGATTCTAGAGTATAGGAGGCTCCGCAATATTAGAGAATACTCGAAAATTTTTGAAGAGATGGATATAATGTTGAAAAAAAGACAAAAACCATGGCGATTATGGCTGTTATAAAGATCCGTATAAATCGTGAAAAGGTTTAATCAGTCTGTTCGAGAAGATTTTAATCTTTCAATTTAAAATTGCTCAAGTGCTTTAAAAGTGCATAGATGGTCATTACAGCGTATTTTGTAGATGAACCTAAAGCTGCTTCAAAATAAAAATTTAATTGGTGCAAGAATTAATAAAGCACCCGGATGACAGTCAGAGGTTTTCCTGGAAAATTTATGTTTATATTTATAAATTTATCTACAAAATTGCATGATCCGATTTTTGAAATTGTTTGGTCGAAAAGTAGGAGTTTTGACATAAATTTTTGATAACAAATAAACAGATTTTTAAATAAAAATATTCGTCACAGAAATTTTACTACTCAATTAAATGAGTGCTGGCTTACATTTGTTTGAAATTATTTTCAGAAATAAAAATTATGTATTTAAATATTTAATAAATATTATTTCGACAAAGGGCTTATTTAGTTTTTAATGGATCCATGATATATAAAATTTTTTGAAGACACCTTGCTCTTAATTTGTGAGATTTATGAATGTCCTACATTGAAAACATCTCTCAAAAACGCTTTGCTAACACTGCTCTCCCGATTTTATTTTGGGAAAAAACAATTTTTCTTTAAAAATTATGTAGGACTATTTTTGGTTTAAAATGTGTTTAAACTAACAAACCAGTAAATCAGTGTTGGAATTTAAACCATCTCTAAAAGCATAGAATCGGCCGTTTAAACCATCAGTACAGACCATATAATTTTGTTACATTCAGACCATATGTTCGGCGCTAAAAAAGCACTCAACTTTTTTCGAAGCCTCTAATTTTGCTTCAGATCTTGTTCGATCTATTTTCTTACACTCTCTACTATTCCTTTATATTTTTCTACTACGCCAAGCATAAAATTAATTTCAGAATCAATCTAACTTGGCGGTCTTTTATTTATTTATTACTATTGTTAACATTTCTGTCTTTTTTTTTGGTTGCGCACATAATTCAGGCAGGCTGCAAAACAGCTGTTGTTTGACAATAATTATAGTGTTGCCACATTATTATTTTTTAAGCAACATAGGAATAATATGATCTACTGATTCGCTGTTGAGTTAAAATTGCATATAAATTTAAGTTTAGTTCAACTAAACCAGCGTTTAAACTTGCAGTGTCTTATTAACCATTAAAGGGATAATTAATCTGTAATTCGATTCCAAAGTAAAATTATTTCAAAGAAATTTCTTTCGATTAAAATAATTTTAAGTTTAAAATTTAAGTTTAAAATTTTTTAAATCACTAAAAGGATTTTAATTTGTTTTCTTGAATTTAATTTGATTAAATTTTTTCAGTATTTCCGGTAAGAGGATTTCAACATAAAAAAGCTCGTTTTATGCATTTTACAATTTCAAATTCTGTAATAGGTATGCACACACACAAATGTATGTGTGTGTGTGTGTGTTTATACTCAGCGTTGTCAACTTGGTGCGTTTCGCACCATTTTGCGTGCTTTTTGAAAATTTTTGTGCGAAAAATTCCTTAGTTGGTGCGTGGTGCGCTTTTTTTTTAATTTCGGCGCGTTTTTAAATTTTTGGTGGCACCATCGCAAATTTAACACAACAATGGGTTAAAACCGGAAAATTCTTGTAAATCTTACCAACATGAGTTTCCTGATGTTTACAAAATATCAAAATTTGAAATGAAATCTGTTTTATGGCCCAATGATAACAATAATCATATGAAAATATTAGCTTTATTTATTTGTAATAATTAATTTTTGGTCTGTTTTTAATAAGTTTTAAACTAAATCTATAAAATTAATATACAAAAATGTATCATTTTGTACAAATGAATGTAAAGATATGTACATATGTGCCCTTAATTATGAAAGTTGTATAAGTGTTATATTTCTGTGGTCGAGATATTTAATAGATTACATTGGAAATAATCCAAAAATAATTTTTTTGTTATGCAACAGTTTAATTTAGAGTTGTACTAGTCTGATCAAAACGTACTATATCGAATCAAAAATGGTGTGACCTAGACCACTTTCATATGTACACTATGTATGTACAAATTTGTTTAGTTTTTTTTGTTGTTTTTTTTTAATTATGTACATATATTGTAAAAGGCTTTTTGTTTTTATTGTTATATTTTTAATATGGATTATTAAACTTCTGATAAAAAAAATTTTAAAATATTTGAATAAAATGATAAATAAAGAACTTTTATTAGTTTTGAATCCTTTCTATTAATCGTGGAGCTCTTTAAAAAGTTTTGTACAGAATTTATGAAATTAAAAAAAATTATTATCTAACAAATGAATATTTTTTTTGCCAAGTTTTCTTAGGTTTTATTTTTTTTAACCCTGAACTGTAAAATCCTTTTTTAGTGTTAAATTTTTAACACAAAAAAATAATGTACTTTTATGCAAAATTATTTCAATAAAGATTTTAAACTAAAAAAAGAAATTCTAAGATTGGTGCGTTTTTTTGTAAATGGCGCGTTTTTTTCTCCATTTTGGTGCGTTTTGAAATTTCAAAGTTGACAACGCTGTTTATACTGCATATACACATACATTTCCACTTCACCGTTTACTTTGAGGATCTGTTATGCAAAGTGCGCACGTGTGCGTGTGTGTAAGTAAGTTCAATTATAAAAAGAATATCTCATTAAATAATTTCAGCTCGTTTTTCTACTTGTTCCTTTTCTCATTCAGACTTACTGTTGCTGTTGTGTTTTTTTTTTTTCATAATACTTGCCCGACTTAATGTCGCCAGTTTTATTGATAAAATTTTCGCATTGTTGCTATTGCTGTCTCATCTTCTTCACAAGATTTGGTTGTTGTTCTTTTTGAAGTCTACAATTTTGTTTTTCGCCGTGCCGAATGGAATTGTTGCTGTTTCCGTACAAAGCTTCTTCTTTAAGCTTGAAGTAATGTGTGTGTGTGTGTGTGTGAGTGCGCATTTAAAAATTCCTGTTTTTTATAGGAATTATTTTCTCTTGAAAAGAGCTTTATTTGATTTCTTTGATTTGTATTTTTGCTAATGTTTGTATTGTTTTGTTGTTGGTATTTGATGTTTAAAAAATTCTATTTGACTACTTCACAAGCAACAGGCTGCTGCCGATTTGTAATTGTATGAGTGAGTTTAAATTAAGAATTATATTCTTAGAAAAGCGGTTTCTTTTTCATACTAAATCTATTTTCTTTTTTTTTAAATTAAAATTCGATTACCAGGGACAGGGGTTTCATGCAAATGCATGTTTTTCCCTTAACTCTGATAATGGCTGGAACGAAATATCTTTATAAATATTTCAAAACCATTTTTGGCAACTAACTGTATTCGCTTGCATTGTTATAGAATTGTGGAACGATTGTACAAGCACACACACCTACCAAATTTAATGGAAATTGTAATTTTGATAATTTCAAATTGTCTGCTATTAAAGCCGAAAGTAGTGAAACAATTATGCTTAAACTTGATATTGTTTTTAAAAATTATAACGGATTCAAAAACCAAATCTATTAGCTAGTATTCAATCCATTGTAATGGCTGAGTTAAATAAATATACAACATTATATAAAAAGAATCATTTACGTTTGAGCCGATTACATCCACAGACGTTACAAGGCCTTTTTCAATGCACAAAGCTTTCTAAGAACAAATTGATTGGACTTCACATTCGATAATACATATGTATGAATAATAAAAATATTTTTAATGAAAATAAATAAATAACAACACTTTTCTTTTTCTATTTACGTATCGCTCCTTTAGTGTAATATAAACATACATACATATGTATCTCGAAAATGCGAGTTTGGAGTTAATAATGCAGAAAGAATCATTATACCATATTTAATCTTGTGTAAAGATTTAATATAAAAGGCTTGTACACGCACCTCTTGAGAGAACAAAATATATTTATATCTTTATTTAGTGATATGTAGATTGAGAACTTTACTTTTGAATACTTTTTTTTTAAAGATATGTGCATATTTTATTGTTTTTAGTGCATATTTTGCGTTTTTGATGTCATATCTTAGGCGCCTAAAATACCTTTTTTAAATGCATCAAGTCCTTGTCCCTGTCGATTACACTAAGTTTACAAAGTTTAAACAACTTTTTGCCAGAACGTTGAAAAAACCGTTTGGCACGTTAACTTGGATATCGCCTGATATGATTTATCACTTATTTGTTCAAGCATAAGCATAAGCTTAAGCATAAGCTTAAGCATAAGCATAAGCATTAGCATAAGCATAATAATAATAATAATCATAATCATAATTATAATAATAATAATAATTATAATAATAATTATAATCATAATCATAATCACAGTCATAATCATAATCATAATCGTAATCATAATTTTAGCAATAATCATAATTAAAGTCATAATCATAATCATATTTTAATTGGCAGTAGCCCGCCCTCTTTGCTAAATACGGGATCATGTCTTTACACTAGACTAAGATGTGTGCAGAGTTTTGGAAAATTACGTTTAATTAATTCCACTCAAAGAAAGACAGAGAAGGCATTTAAAATTTCACTTTTTTCTACCATCTGACTTAAAAGTTGATTGACAAAAGTTGACGTATCTGAACAGGGACAAACAAGAAAAAAAATTTAAAAATTTAAAAATTTGTTTTTGTTTTGAATGTAATGCATTAAACACATTCACCACAGCAGGCTACACGAACACACGACTTCAAATGCCGCTAGCAGCATTTGTCGCCTCGTAGCCGGCTACTTAATTATTTTGGAGACGGCAGCAGCACCATCTGCAGCTGATATTCAAGTACAAATACATAATCCACTATTGCCACTTTTATATATTTTGCATATATAAAAATTAATTACTCTTTAGAAATGTATTTATATGACCTAAAAGTACAAAAATGAATCAATTTATTCCTTACATCAATTTTTTGATATTATTTCTGTTAAATAGTATGAAATAATTGTACAAAATCATTCATTCAACATTTTGTATTGTACTGGCAACACTGAATTTTCTCATTGTAGCCAACGAAATAGAAATTAGTTTAATTGGACTACAACGACAAAATCAGCATAGACAACAACCTGTCGTCATGTTGCCTTGCTGTCTTCAAAAGAATTATTCTCATATAAACATGTGTATTCTATCCGTGACATTTGGTAGTCGGTAGCTTGCTGTGGTGAATGTGTGTGAACTGCGTAAACAATCTTGTAATGTAAATATGTTTTTTGTTCTTGTTTTAGGACATATCGCTGTAGTAAAGCATTTGAAAAATCGCTCATGTCTTAAAAGTTCTTGTAAGTGGCCTTGTGCAGGGGTCTAGTTGACATCGATGAACCATATATATATACATACATATATATATATATATATATATATATATATATATATATATATATTTTTTTTTTTTTTTGAAAGCGCTGCGCAACTTTGTTTTATCATTTGAACTTCTAAACAAAATCTCAAAGGACTTCTATCTCCTGGAGTACGAGTATCTGTAAAAAAGCTGATCAAAGAACTACAGGGCTTTTATGTTATTCCATTAAACAACCACCTTGCCATCCTTTTCATAATGACGTTAAATCCTCATTTAGATCTATCCAAGGGATAATAATAGAAGTTTTTTTTAGTAGCAAGTTTTATGTAGACATAATAAAAGTTTTTTTTTTTTTTTAGATTGAAGTAGGTTTTTTTCAAGCACGTAGAACAGCAGGAGCAACAACAACAACAACAACAACAACAACAACAACAATAGGAAAAACACATAAACGTGCCAGTTGATTTGTTTATGTTATTGCCCTGGCATTTAGGCCATGGCTATTGTATCTAGGCAGTCTTAAAATAAAATCAACATCGTTATAATCATCATCAACCCCATCTCTAGCTACAAAAGACAAAGTTGCACAATGGGTTGGTTTAAGGAGGGTGAAAAACAGAGAGATAAAAATCCCAAACTTCGATTAAATGAAATTTCGAATAAGATAAATTAACGGAATCTCTATATATTTTATAAGAATTTAAATATGTAGCTGCCATTTCCTAGAGTGAAATATTTTTTCAGAACTAAAACAATTCCAATAATTTTAAGAGCTTTTAAAGCTTAAATTAAATAGATATTTTAGAAAGTTTTTGCATTTATTCCTCTGTAGGAACATTTGACCAAGTAAACAAGTCTTATTATGATGCTTGATACTTTTGCTTAAAACAAAAAAATTTCGCATATTTTTTTCTTCGAGCAATCCCATTGTGCACTTGTCTTCAAGTTGTATTCCTTGCTGTAAAGATGCTTGTTGTTCCTTGAGTTTCGTTGTTGCCCATTTTCTTAAATATTTTATCTTGTTTTATTGCTGTTGTTGTTCTTGTGCAGTTTAATTTGAAACTCATGATACTTATTCTTGGCTGCTGCTAAGCAACAGTGTGTACTTAATTTATAGATATTCCTTTAGCCAATCAAGCAAACGGTATAAATGTTGGACGTTTTTTGATGCTCTTAATTTTGTTATGAATGGTGGGAGATACTACCAAACAGAGTGGTAAAATTGATACAAAGTTGGATGCTTTATAAAAACATACATATTTCTACAAGCAAGTAGATTTTTCCAGAGTATTAGCTTGAGAAATGGTATCTTACACTTGCAATAATATTGCACAATATTTGAATACATTTTTTTTTTCAAATTAAGAGCTATTTTAATAAACAAATCATGCATGTGATGATATTTATGTTAGAATAGAAGTGGGAACATCTTTTGTGACTCAGCGTGACTGACGCGGGACATGCCTTAGAATCACCAAGTTTTGCTTACAATCATTTAAGCATTCATAATCGCAAACAGCCTTTAACCTAAACTAACTTTTTCTAGAATCAAAAAGTCGTGACTCAGCGTGACTCACGCGGGAACACACCTTAGAATATATACGTTTCGCTTAAAATCAAGCAGCCTCTAACAAAAACTTTATTGTTCTAGATATAAGAAAAGTTTGGAAAGTTTTAAGTCTGGGCCTAATTTAAAAAGGGGGTTGAACTTCCACCAACCCTCTTTAAACATTGTAATCAACAGTTTAATGTAAAATCCTATGGATAACCTTTTTTTGCAAAATACTTTAATCTTTGAACTCCTCTCAGTGTGGAGTCTCTTTGGTACTTTTTGTAAAGGGGGCGGGGGGAAAAAGTATCCTTAAGCGGCGTTATAAAGGCGTGATACGTTCTACCAAATTATTCACCAAAAGATTCTACTCTAAGCCTTTTCATGCAGTAAAGGACGAAATATAACCTAAACATTAGAAATCGATTAAAACTTAAATTGCGTTTGAGTGTTAATTTCGTACCTATTGAAGCGTGTAATTTACGGGCATGATATGTTTAGATTTTTTATACAAAATTTTATGTTTAACATTTTTGTGGAACATTTTAAGCTTCTATGTCTTCTGTGTATGGGTCTTTTTGAACCCTTTTTAAAAAGGGGTCAAATAAGTACCCCTAAAAGAGACTCTTAAGCGTTAAAGCATTTTGCTTAAATATTTGCATTTTGATTCTGTTATAAGTCTTCAAATAAACGGAAGCCGTAAATTAAAATTAAATATAGAAAATAAGTAAAAACTTAAATTAACCCTAGAGCGATTTATTTAATTTTTTTTTTGATTGGTCTATTTCTACCATTTTCTTTGGCTTATAATGCCTTATAATTCTGTTATAAGTTTTCCAAACACACGAAAGCTGTAAATTCAACTTAAACCAGAAAATAAAATAAAACTTAAATTAACCCTAGAACGATTTATTTATTTTTATTTATTTCTACTATTCAAAATGAATTTATTTCTTGGCCTATAAAGTGACTTATAATGAAATTTCATGTCACACATTTTTGTAGAATATCTTAACGCTTTATATTAAATTTTAAGGGTACTCCTTAGAACCCTTTCTTTGATAAGGGTTAAAAATTCCCACACGGAAAAGATTTTTGGGGTGAAAGTATTCCATAAAAATTTAATTGATGATAATTTATAGAAAATACGTGATTACGTTCTACAGATAAGTTCCAAGTTTGAGTTAGTTCAAAATTAACCCTCAAATGGATATCAAACTTTGCTTTATTTCTGGTGCTTGAGTTACATTTAGAGTTTTGTCGTTTTCCGGGACTTGTGATAAATTTTTTTTCTAATTCTTATGTGTATGGGTCTTTTTGGGCCCTTTTTATAAGTACCTCTAAAAGAGACTCTTAAGGGTTAAAGCATTTTTGTAAAATATTTGCCTTATAGTTCCCTTATAAGTCTTCAAATACACGAAAGCTGTAAATTCAACTTGAATATAAAAAATAAGTAAAAACTTAAATTAACCCTAGAACGATTTATTTCATTTTTATTTTCTACCATTTAAAATGAATTTATTTCTTTGGCATATAATTCCTTATGATTCACTTAAAATACATGAAAGCTATAAATTCAACTTAAATATAGAAAATAAAACAAAGCTTAAATTAATCCTAAAACGATTTATTTAATTTTTTTAATTTTTGTTTATTCATGTATAAAAAATGAATTTATTTCTTTGACTTATAAAGTGACGTATAATAAAATTTCACGTCAAACATTTTTGTAGAATATCTTAACCCTTTATATGCCATTTTAAGGATACTTATTAGATCCCTTTTTTTGACTGGACTTGCAAATTCCCATAAGGAGAAGAGTTTCGAGGTAAAAATATTCCATAAAAATTGTGTTCGTGATATTTTATGCAAAACCGGCTAACAGGCTTCGTAGTTAATAAGAAAGGCTGAGTAAGTTCAAAATTAACCCTTGAACGGATTTCAAGGTTTGCTTAAGTTCTGGTAATTAAGTTGCATTTTATGAGACTCATAAAATAAAATTTTATGGCGAATATTTTTGTAGAACTTTTTACACATTATATGTTCTATGAAAATATTCTTCGTAAGATTTTGCACAAAGTTACTGAAAAGAGGAGGATTTTAGGGTACGGAAAATACGAAACTGAAGTTTAATGTGACTTATTGTACTTATAGAACTCCCATTGCTTGATTTTGGCTTATTTCTTTTTTTTTTTTGACTAGTAACCTCAATTAAAAAAAGCCTAAATTTGTTCTATTAAAAACACAACTTGTTCTTATAAAACTCCTAGGAAATTCACTCTCGCTGTTGCTATTCAAGAAAACTGCAAATTAAATTAGTTTTCTTAACTTGGAGCATCTACAACACGTAATTTTCTTTTCCTTTTTAAATAGATTCCTTTTCGTTATGTTTATATTCTTTTAACGACTTTTGCTTTTGCCTTGCTTTCTGCAATAAAATGAAATGAAAAGGAATAGGTGATGGGGTAACAGGGCTACGTGTGGGCGACTATAGCAAGTATTTCTCCAGCATTTGCCGCCATTTATAATTTTCCTGACCTCCTGTTACCATTTTATTTGCTTTGTCTTCTTCTCAATGTTTTTGTTTCATTTGTATATTAAAAACTTCTGCAATTTTCTTTTATTTGTTTTCTTCTCTTTCAAATTTTCATGCGAATGAACTGGTATTTCCAAATAAATCCCTCGACTCGGCATGAAGCATAAAAAATTTGTGTTGAGAAAAATATTTATGTTTTACTGTTGTACAGTCAACTCCCGATAATTCGTACCCCGATAAATCGTAATTCTCGATAATTCGTAATAAACTGTCGGTCCCTTGAAAAAATCTCGTTAATTTTGGTCCCCTCGCTAATTCGTAATATTTTTTTCAAATAAAATCTTTACCTCTTATAAATCGTAATTGTTTGCTAAATATCACTTATAATTCGTAATAAAAACAACAGACACATGGAAAGAATGATTTTTTATTTACCGCTCTTTTTTTCGTGGTGCTTGCAACAACAAATTTTTATTTTGTATTTTATTTTTAAAAATTTTTGTATGCTTTTTTATCGTTGTAGTAAATAAGTTGAAAAACCCCGTTAATTCGTATTTATTTTATTTTAACCACGTTAAATCGAAACCCCGCTAAATCGAAAACCCCTATAATTCGTAAGAAATGGCCGGTCCCTTGCGTTTGCGAATTATCGGGATTTGACTGTATAATAAATTCCATAGAAATTTGATTAAAGGCGGCGATGGGGGGGGGGAGAGGGGTGGGCAGAGTGAGATGGTTGTTGTTAAGGGTAATAAGAATGAATGAATGACAGAAGAAAATTCGCTTTTCCAGGCCGCCTCTTTAGTTCTTTTTTCTTCTACATATTTTGTCTTTTAAAGACAGTTGCCATAAATAATATTTTTGTGTAGATTTGTCTATTTTTTACTGTTTAATTTCCTTTTTTGTTTTAAGGATTTAAGCACATACATAGCATACTCACAAAGAAAAATAATAAGAAAATAATTCAAAACATCTGTATGAGTAACCTGTTTCTGCAAAAAAAATCCTAATAAAATTTCATAAAACATTTTTCTTTTTGTCGGCTTGATGTTTATAAATAACTTTTTATATACGCTTTGGTTTTTATATATGTACTTATGTAGACCTAGTGCTCGCCCAAATAGAAAAGCGCTTAAATAAAAAATATCACCAAAAATAAAATAAATCGCTCAAATGAAAAATATAACAAAAAGTCACCAAAAAAAATAACCTAAAAATCTCCAAAATCGAAAAAGTCGCCAAAATGAATAAAATCGCCGAAAAAAGGGCTAGAAACAAAAAAATTGCGAAAACTGAAAAATAACCGAAAAAATCCAAAAAAAAATCACCAAAACGAAAGAGAAGTGCCAAAACTAAAAAATCGCCTGAATAAAACAAATCGCCCAAAACCGAAAAAAGTCGGCAAAACTAAAAAATTAAAAAAAAAACAATAGAAAAAACGAAAAAAGCTCCAAATTAAAAAAAAAAAACGCCAAAACTAAAAAATCGCCAAAACGAAAAAAGCGTAAAAAATTGTCAAAACCGAAAAAGTCGGTTTTGGCTAAAACTCAAAAATCCCAAAGTTAAAAAAATCACCGAAACAAAAACTCTAAAATGCAAAAAAAAATTATCAAAAGTAAAAAATCGCCAAAACCGAACAAATTGTCAAAAATAAAAAAAATCGTCAAAACCAAGAAAACTGTGAAACTAAAAAATTGCTTAAACTAAAAAAAAGTAATCGAAAAAAAATCGCCAAAAAATCGAACAAAATCTCCGAAACGAAAAAGAGGCGCCAAAACTAAAAAATCGCAAGAAAAACGGTAAAACTAAAACGCCAGAATTTAAGAATAGCAAAAACGGAAAAAGCTCGAAATCTAAAAAAAAGAAAACGCCAAAAATAAAAAAATCACCAAACCGAAAAAGTTTGTAAAACGAAAAAAAAAAACGCTAAGACTAAAAAAATTCCAAAGTTAAACAAAAACGCTAAAATGCAAAAAAAAACTCACAAGTAAAAAAATCGCCCAAACTGAAACAATCGCCAAATTTAAAAAATCGCCTGAATAAAAAAAAAACGCTGAACTAAAAAAAATGTCTAAAACTGAAAAATAACCGAAAAAATTGCCAAAAAACCGAAACAAATCTCCAAACCGAAAAAGAGGCGCCATAACTAAAAAATCGCTAAAACAAAACAAACGATAAAATTAAAACGTCAAAAACTAACAAGAGCAAAATCGAAAAAAGCGCCAAATAAAAAAAAAAAGAAACGTGGAAACTAAAAAATCGCTAAAACGAAGAAAGCGTCAAAAATAAAAAAATTACCAAAACCGAATAAGTCGGTAAAACGAAAAGAAAAACGCTAAAACTAAAAAATCCCGTAGTTAAAAAAAAATCACCGAAACAAAAACGCTAAAGTGCAAAAAATCATCAAAAATAAAAAAATCATCAAAAATAAAAATATCGCCAAACCAAAACAAGCGCTAGAATTAAAAAAAAAATTGCTAAAACTAAAAAAGAACCGAAAAAATCACCAAAACGAAAGAGAAGCGCCAAACCTAAAAAAATCGCCTGAATAAAACAAGTCGCCAAAAAGCGAAAAAAGTCAACAAAACTAAAAAATTAACAAAAGCAAAAAGGAAAAAACGCCAAAAACTAAAGAAACGTAATATGCTGAACAACTAATACATTCGACTATACAGTAGAGACTCGTTAATTATTACCATTTTGTTCCTGGGGCAAAAATTAAAAATACAAATGTAAAAAAAAATCACCAATGGTAAAAAGATTGCCAAAGAAATCTGAAAAGATTGTAAAAAATCGAAAAACGCGCTAAAACTAAAAAAAATCGTCATAAAACCGAAAAAAGCCGGCAACGGAAAAAAAAGTTATATAACAATTTTTTAAATGTCTACATCAGGTTATACATTCGATTATACAGTAGCGACTAGTTAATTGTAACCATTTTGCTCCTGGGATAGTGATAATTTTCGAGAAGTTCTAATTTCCAAAACCTTTTTTTTTTGTAATAAAAACCAAAATAAAAAAGTACTTGTTTGTTTATAAAATAAATATATAAAAAAATGTTGTGCATAGATTTTTTTAAATTTTATTTATACGTATGAAAATAATACAATTGCATTAAAATTTATGACAGTTTAAGGAAAGTGGAAGCCAAATAAAAGCTATAAAGACAATTTTACAGTGTTAACAAGAAACAAAAAATATAAACGCTTTGAAATTAGAAGGGAGCGTTCGAATTCCAGAGCATGCAATGTATTAAATAACGTTGGTTTTAATATCCGTAGTATTCGAATTCCTGAGAGTTCTAGTTTACGAGCGTCTACTGTACTTTATTCCTTTCAATTATTCTTGCTAAAACGAAAAAATAACTGCAATTGATAAGTTAACTTACCAAGGAAGAAATAGTTGCTGGGAAAATTATTCTCCCTAAATGTAAAGAGGTTAAAATATGTATATTCCCTGCTTACAAGAAAACAAGTTTAAGTTGCTAAATATGCTCATATCAATTTCTAAGAGAGCTGCAAACTAATTATGTACGACTCATCCATATTATTAAAAAAATCCTTGCATTACTTATCTTATTCCAAAAACAGATGGAATGTGTTGAATTATTTTTTACTAAACATAAAAATTCATTAAATAGTATATAATACGTATGTATGTACATATGTATTAAAAAAAATGTTTCACATGTTAAACTAGTTGATAAGAATTCGTAATTAAATTTCAAATACATAAATAATTTGCACTTGCAGCATTTGAATTTTTTTCTTCTTAAAACGACCTCGTACGTTTATTATTTGTTTAAATATTCAAATCATTTGGAATACATAAATATTTAAATATTTTGCTTTTCTAAAACGATTATGCATGCATACACTCAAACACACACGCACACGCACACACACACACACTCTCCCATATATGCGAAACAATTCTATTCAGCTTTAATAGTGGGTGTTTTTTATTGAGGTATAGAACTTTAAGTTGGCATCACTTTTTTAACTGGCGGCCATTTTGTCAGCTGTCAAGTGATTAATATTTAGTTTGGTTTGCCATTTCATCATGAACAGGTTGACAAAAGAACAACGCTTGCAAATCGTGCAAATTTATTTCGAAAATAATGGTTCAGTTCGCGAAGTTTACCGCAAGCTCCGTCCATTTTATGGTCGACATAATCGTCCATCAGAGCAATTAATTCGGTTAACCATGGATCGTTTTCGCACTACGTTTACTCTATGTGATAATACGCATCCGCAGAGACGTCGAACAGTGCGCACCGAAGAAACAATTGCCGCTGTAGAGCAAAGTGTTGAAGAGGACCCGAATGAATCGATTCGCCACCGTGCACAGCAATTGGAGCTTTGTCCATCAACTTTATGGAAGATTTTGCGCAAAGATCTTGGCTTGCGACCTTACAAGATCCAGCTTGTGCAAGAATTAAAGCCGCGAGACCATGCAATGCGTCGTGATTTTGGTGTATGGGCCGAAAATGAGATTGATCTCGATGCTGATTTTCATCGCAAAATTTTGTTCAGTGATGAGGCTCATTTTTGGTTGAATGGCTACGTCAACAAGCAAAATTGCCGCATTTGGAGTGAAGAGAATCCACATGAGACCCTTGAGACGCCATTACATCCACAAAAACTGACTGTTTGGTGTGCTCTATGGGCTGGTGGAGTCATTGGGCCATACTTCTTCCGAAATAATGCTGGAGAGTCAGTTACCGTTAATGGAGACCGGTATAGAGCCATGATAACCGACTATTTTGTTCCCGAATTGGATGGCATGAATGTGGATGAGTTGTGGTTCCAACAAGACGGCGCTACATGCCACACAGCGCACGTCACAATCGATTTATTGAAGGAAACATTCGATGAGCGCATAATTTCGCGGAATGGACCTGTCAATTGGCCACCAAGATCGTGTGATTTGACACCATTGGATTATTTTCTTTGGGGATATGTGAAGTCGCTCGTCTACGCCAACAAACCAGAAACGTTAGGGGACTTGGAAGCCAACATTCGTGGCGTTATTGCCAACATACGGCCCCATATGCTCGAAAAAGTGGTTGAAAATTGGACCTGTAGAATTGGCTTTATTCGAGCCAGCCGCGGCGGCCACATGCCCGAAATCATATTTAAACATTAATGGCATAAAATTATCCTTCCAATAAAGCCAAATTGATGGACATTAAAACGATTTTCTTGTGTTTTATTTCAATTCGAAGTTCTATACCTCTAAAAAAACACCCGTTTCAATTTAAATTAATTGTTTATGTATCTATAAACAATTTTAGTCATCAAACGACGAATAACGACCAGCGTTACCGTTGTGCGACTAAAGTCGCATTTTGCCCCTTTTTCAACTGCCTTGCCACTTTTTATGCCCCTTACTTTTAAATCCCCTTTTAGTATTATTTGCATTATTTTGTGCCCCTTTTTGCCCCTTTTTGTTCAAAGTCAACTTTCGTTTTTATTTTGACAATAAATGTACGCAGATTCCTACAGATTCTACCACATTAAACAAGATTTTATTTCCTATGTGTCAAACTTAATATAAAAACATACACCTTGGTATGATTTTTTTTTCATTTGTGTAAGGTTTTTATATATACCAATACAATTGCGCACTCATAATTGATAATTCTAACTGTATTTTTGATATCTATTGTGAAAGCTAAATTTAATTAAAGTACATATTTTAGAAAGGCTTTCTGTAAACCGATCGATTTGAAATCGCATGATTAAATGGTTAATGGCCTATTTCCCACCTGCGAAAGAAAACGTTCGACTTACAATTTGTATTGAAAACAACAATAAAATACGAAAATTTTTTTTTGTTTTCAATATAAATTTTGAGTCGCACGTTTTCTTTCGCAGGTGGGAAATAGGCCATAAATAAACTTTTTGAATTATACTGGTTTTTAAGTAAAAAAGTGATATGCCCCAAAAAAGATGCCAAATAATTTTTTAATGTATTTTTTAATTTTTTGTAAATCTTAAGAACTGGGACCAATTACGGCATTCAATATCGAACGAAATTTCCATTTATTTTCTATTGTAATTTCGATCAATATCAAATGCCACATTTTGACTTGTGTTTCATTATTATCATAGATTTTATGATTTTTTTTTATATTTAGTAGCTATCTCTACTACGCTTATACTCGTCTTATTTGTAAATAAAAACTGTATTTGCAAATACTCAACTAGCCAGTATTAAAGAAATATATTCACAGTCGCCAAATAAACAGTTGGAAAATTAAAAATTTCTTTTTCTGTAGAGCTGTGCCAAATCGTTCTTTTCAGTGACCGGTCATTTTCGTTCAATTAGCAAACAATTGACCCGCTCGTTCAATCGTTCACTTTTGAGCGACAGTATGAAACAATGCTATTTTGTAAGAATAATAAAATCGGTTGTATATACGAGTACTTAAATAATACGAATGAATGAATTGAATAATTTATTAAAAAAAGTTGAATTATTTATTAAAAAAAAAAATATATTTAAATTCATTTTATAAATAATTTCTTGTTCTTTCGACTAGGATTTTATACATTTTATTTTGGTTTAATATTTAGTTTAATATTAACATCTTACTCAAACAGGGGGTAAGAAATGTACTTTTGTTTGGTTTTACTAGTTTTTTCTCTTTAGATAATTAATAAAATAAAAATAAATAAAATAATAAAAATAATAAAAGCATACTTATATATCAAAAGCGCATCAATGTTTGAATGTTACTTCTCAAAGTCTCCCCCATTCGGATTAACAATAAAGTTGTTCCTCTACATTCACATGTGAAATATCTTGGTTTACACCTTGATCGACGACTTTCAAGGAAACACCACATTGACTCTAAGTTAACTCAAATGAAACTTAAATTAACTCAGGTACATTGGCTGATTGGTAGAAATTCAACACTTAGCCTAGACTGCAAACTTTTAATATACAAGTCGCTTTTAAAGCCAATATGGTGTTACGGAATTCAGCTATGGGGCACTGCTTCAGCTTCAAATGTAGAGAAAATTCAACGAAGGCAAAATAAAATTTTACGCATGATAACATCGGCTCCATGGTACATTAAAAATTCAAATATACATCGCGATTTGAATATGCCACTAGTGACTGAAGAAATTGCAAAATACGCAGGCAAATATCTAACAAAACTCGAGTCACATCCTAATCCGCTTGCTCGTAATATTTTGAACTTTACTGGGCACATCCGCTTAAAAAAGAGAGATACACGGGCTCTAATATTCAACACTCTAGATGATGAAGCTGCTTGAAAACACTTTTTTCTTTTTGTTGCTTATCACTACTTATGTATTATTAATAACTATCACTAAGCTTATGTCCGACATTGGTCGGGCCTAATAAATTTTTTTTATAGATTTAAGATTTGAATGCTTATTGTTAGTTCATATTTGAAGATACAATAAATAAAAAAAACATGCATTAAAAAAAAAAAACTTCTCAAAGTTTAAGTTAAAGTTTTGTCCCCAAAAATATTTTACCGGAAACAAAAATAATCTCTAAAGCACTACAAATTCATTTTAGATTCAGGTAATGAAATGTATGTATATATAAACATATATACAGTTAAGGTCTAACATCTTTACTTTGTAAAAACACTTTATAAGAAACACTAGTAAAAATACTTCTTGTGAAAAGACTGTCAAATCAAATTGTAAAAAGAATGATGGCAGTGCCACAGCGACGCTAAATAAAATTTAGTATACACGTACCTAAACCTTTTAAAACACAAAAACTCAACACAAACAAAAAGACATAACATAAGTAGCAAACATGAACGAAAGCAAATTTGACATAAAAGACTTGAAACACAAACTGAATGAAGGAAAACATCGAGCGGTACGCTACTGATCCAAAAGCGTTCAGTAAAATCACCGGATCAGTTCGTTCAATTTAACCCGTTCGTTCATGAGCTACACAGCTCTAGTAATCAGTAATTGTTCACGTGAGTTAGTAAATGCTTCATTATTCTTTACCTTCTGTTGATGTTCTGTGCTGTGCCGATCTGTTTCTAAATTTTAATAGTTACATTTTATGTCATAACTTATCACCTCTTTCTGAGCGGAACGGCCACAGTTTTCCTCTAAAGTGATGAGTTCGTCAATTTTTATGTTTCAACATAATTTAATGTTTTTCTGATAAAAATTAAATTTTTTTTAAAGCATAATCACAATTTTTATTTTATTTATGCTGTCACTTAGAATTACTTAAATTTTTTTGAATTTTCACAGGTTGAACCGTAACAGAACAGAACGAAACAATAAAACTAACGACTTGTGTAAGATTTCTAAAAGCAAAAAAGAGTCAGCTGATTCGTAACAGAACAGAAAAAAAACCTAAAGCCAGAACTAGTTTTTACTTTCTGTTCTGTTACGAATCAGCCGACTCTTTTTTGCTTATAGAAATCTAATACAAGTCGTTAATTTTTCTGTTTCGTTCAGTTCTGCTGTTTGGGTTCAACCTCTGAAAATTAAAAAAATGCTAAAGCCGCGTTCAGACTATTATACTTTGTATTTATACTTGTCAAAAATTCAAATAATACGTGCAAGTGTGATAGTCTGAACGAAAAATGTCATCAAAGTGGCAAATAATACGATACAAATTTTGACATCCCATAAGACTTTTTCGTTTTTAGAAAAATTTCTAAACGATAATACTTTTCATTAGATCAGGGTTGCATTTTCACACAAACCAAGTCCAAGTCGGCTGTTTCGCCGCCGATGGCGTGTCGTCATTGATGTAATGTTTTGTCATATGTATATCGGCTCAAAATTTTGAATAAGTGAATCGTATGGAAGTATATTTCGTTGACGTAATTTTTTAACGTTTTTGTAATATATTTTCTTAAATTTTTTCTGTTATCTACAAAGAATATTTTTAACTGCTGAATTTTTTCAAGTGTCGGCACGTCCCCGCCTGCATGAAACCGTTTTGCCGCCGCTAGTAAGTGAATAGCGCAGACATTTTCATTGAACAGCTGTTTTGTTTTCTACTTGTATTACACATTTGATTTGAAGTGTGATGGTCTGAACACAATATATGATTTTACGTTAGATTTTTTTGACAGTCGCAACGAATGTATTTAGATTTCTGTATCGTAAAATGTGATGAAAGTATTAATACTTGTATAATAGTCTGAACGGGGCTTAAGTGACAGCATAAATTAAATAAAAACATTTTGAAATAAATTGTGTTGCGCTTTTTGAATTAAAAAAACAAAAATTTTTACAAGAAAAACATTAAATTATATTTAAACATAACAATGGACGATGCAAAACTCATAGCTTTAGTGAAAAACTGCGACCCTTCTGATCCGAAATAGCGGATAAATTACTACAGAAAAAGTAAGTACTAAAATTTAGAAGCAGAATGGCACAGCAACTGAAAGTAAGGACTAATGAAGCCTTAATTCTGCTACAAGTTAGAATTTTGAATTTTTACTTTCAAATAAAACGTACGAATAAACATATGTATATGTATGAGTTCTCATAAAATTAATGTTTGTGTACTTTTTATACATGAGAAATTTATTTTTATTGTTTTTTTTTTAATAAAAATAGGTTGATAAATGTGTTTGTTTCTTTAATTTTCCTGGATTTTAAAGTTGCCCCTTTTTTTCTTAGAAATACCCTTTTTGTGACACTTTTTTTTTTGAAAATCCCCTTTTTGAAATTTTTCAACGGTAACGCTGATAACGACGAATGTACAACAATAATTTTTATTGTATTTGTTGTTATTAGATTATAAAATAAATTCATTTTATAAATCGAAAAGTATGAATAACTGTTGCTGCTGCTAAACAAAGATTAGATAAGCCCACGACCCTGTCCCACCCTCAGTCACTCATTAAAAAAACATCTAGCTCTATATCTCTCTCTCTCTCTCTCTCACTCGCTCTATCTCCCACAATAAACCGTTTACAGAGCTGTGGAATATGAAGATAAGTATGTAATTAATTATCGCCTTTTTTTTGTAGGGTAGTGTGAAATTTAAATAATATTCGTAATAATAAAAATAAAAAAAAAACATTTTATTTATGAGCACAATTTTATTTTGTTTATTTGTTTTTTTTTAATTTCAATAGAAGTTGGGGGGCAAAGAGCAAATAAATGAAATTCCTGTTGTGTATAAGACATTTTTTTTGTAAACGCGGCTTTTTTTGCGTTCTGCCTCTGTTAACGTAAAACAAGTATTTAGAATAATTGGTTTTTTTTTTGGAAAAAATGCAAAATTAAAAAGGAAAAGAAAAATTAGGAAAGAGCAAAGAGTAAAGGAAAATAATAATAACATAAACTATGAAATCATTTAGATTTATTTACACGCCTTTCAAACACTGGTGAACCGTAGTGAAGGAAATTCTAAGGAAAGACATTTTTGGTGTACATATTTTCTGCTAATCCTAATGTAACATCAGAGCGCCCTCCTTCGTCGGTATTGTGTAGCAAAATCATCGTCGAAATAAAATAACCAATAAAATTGCTACTAAACACAGCTTCAAAATTTAATACGCCTCATTTAACACCAGAAGGCGCTGCAACACTGCATTATTAAAAAGCGTGCAAAAGCAGAGTTGTAAAAAGAATGAAGCTTTCTTCTATCTCTTCCTTCACCGCCTGTCTTCTATCACTATCCCTTTCCTAAAAGAAGGTAACACCTAGTAATAGTAGTAGGCATTAATTGCCTGAGTGTTACTTCTCTTAAAAAAAAAAAAAAAAAAAAAAAAAAAAAAATACGATTGTCGGTTTTTTCAAAATGTTGATTTTTCGAATGTCGAATAGTCCGGTTTTTTTTATAATTTAAAAACCGGCTGAGTCGAATACTTTTCGATTTGTACATTTTGCATGTTTTGCTGATTTTCGTAAGTATTTTTTTTTTTACTGAAAGATGAAATTAAGAGAAATTATTTTATGAGGTAATAGCAGAGGTGAATTTAATATTAATAGGCCTTATGGTGTGCAATGGATGTCAAAATACAGTTGCAAAAAGTGTTTTTTAGTTTTGTTGCCATTTTTCTTCATATTTTATATAGAGGTAGATATCCACCTTGTACATACATTCATATTTATATACCATTAAGGAATAAACTCTACATACAACCATAATTTTTGGGGTTTGAGGAAACTTGGGAAGAAATTAAAAATTTAAATATGCCAATATTTAGGTTTGCTAATATATAGTATGTTTATACAAAAAATAAAAAATAATTATAATAACAACAACATAATATACCATATTTGGATGCAATTTGTTGACGGCTTGGTACCGGAAATTACAGAATTTTCAAACAAGTTGACGACATCAAACATTTTGCACGTATTTTTTCATGTATTTTATGCCTGTATGTAGACTTTTCTCCTATGTATTTTTAATAGTTTTGCTACTGTAGGTGCTATAATTATTTTTTTTATTATTTGTATAAACATATTTATTAGCAACCTAAATATTGGTATATTTAATTTTTTTAATTTCTTCCCAAGTTTCCACAAACCCAAAAAATTATGGTTGTATGTAGAGTTTATTCCTCAACTGTATATTATATATATTTATATATTTATGTACTATACATACATAAGTATATGAAGTTAATTTTTACATAGAGAAAAAACTGCCTCATAGAATCAATAAGATTTTCTCTATGAAACGTTTTTAGGCTAAGGGGTATCCCAGCAGAAAGAAGCGAAGATTTTTTCATAGAGATTCCTTATTGTTTTTATGTGGTAAATCTTATTAATTTTATCAAGAAGAAAACCACATAAAATCAAGAAGAAATCTTATTATTCACAACTTTTTTTTTACTCAATTTCCGTTATTTTTGGCACCAAAAAAACATTCCATAGAGAAAAACTTCTTGATTCTATTAGGTTTTCTTATAAATTGTAAACTATAGGGATTTCTTATTGATTTTATTAGGTTGCCTTATTGATTTTTTTAAAAAGGATTGCTTCTTGATGTTATTAGGCTATCTTATTGATTTTTTCAATAAGGTTTTCTTCTTGAATTTATTAGGTTCCTATATGATTATGTGTAAAGCATCTTATTGATTTTTTTAATAAGGAAATCTTCTTGATTTTATTAGGTTTCTTGTTATTTCATTTATGTATGTACGTACGCGTTTTTGTTCCGTAATATCTCTGCTGCAGAGACTTCAATATTCATACCCAGTTAGCCAAATCGTCGCAGACGACATTGGGTAGTATGAATAAAAAAAAAGTATTTGCTTTTTACTTAAAAATTTGTTGTAAAGTCTTAAATGTATATGTACTTTTTGTTTGTTTCAAACAAATTTCTAAGTAAAAAGCAAATGCTTTTTTTATTCACACTACCCAATATTTATAAGCAAATATGTAATTAAAAAATTCAAAAAGATACTGCTAACAAAACTTACTTATTATTACTATATTGTGTGTATTCCTAAGTAAATACATATGTAAATGAAGATAGCCTAATAAAATCAAGAAGAAAACCTTATTGAAAAAATCAATAAGATAACCTCATAAAAACTACAAGATTTCTTCTTAATTTTTTTTAAAAAGGTTTTCTCTATAAAATTAATAAGATTTCCTTATTGAAAAAAAAAACCATAGAGATTTCTTATTAATTTTGTTCTATTTTATGAGGCATTTATTAGGCACTGTTTTCTCTGTGTATGTTTTACCTTTAATTTTTGTATTGTTTTATAGTATTTACATGAACTGTTGACCCTTTTTTTTATAAAGCAATTTAAAATTAAAACTTTTGTATAATAATTTCCTTTAAATCGTATGAGAAAAAAAAAAGATTTTGTCAGTTCAATTCCGCTTCGAACAGCTGATTATCATCAGGGCTGGCCAAGTCACCTGTAGCTCAATTCTCCTTGTCTCGGCTTTTGAAATTTTTATTAAGTTCGCGCTATTGCATAACATTATTGTGGTAAATGGCCATAGAAAAACACGATTTATTTGCATTTTACCAAAAAAAAAATTAAATTATTTGATGCAAAATCTTGTTAGAAATTATTTTGTCACCTTCCGAATAGCAAATCGACCCTTAAACAGGGATATTATGGGGTTAACCTTTATGTCAACAGCAGAAATGCTTTACGCACGTCCACAGCAGCATACCTGGGTATGTACATACGTTTTGTATGGGGAATGGTACGTCGTTAGCATAAAAATGCTAATTACGTATCTACCTGGTTTGTTGGAATTTGCGAATTATTATTTTAGTTTGTTAGAAATGGACAAAAGGCTAAAAAATTTTATGATAACCAATTTCATCCTCACAGTCATTGTTTGTTGAAAAAAGTGGTTGTATAGGTAGACGACATACGTATATAATAAATATATAATATAGGCAGGTAGAAACATTTATTGTTGCGGAAATTTCATTCTTTGTAGTATCGTCAGAAAATTTAGTTTACATTTGTGATTCGAAGTGAAAAGACGTTTCTGTTTATTTTGTGGAAATAAAAAAATATTAAAAGTGAAATGGCTGATGGTGAATGGCTTACTCCGCGACAACTAAGCGCACTTTCGTACGAAGAACAACAAGCATATATTCGGCAAGCGCTTGAAGAGAGCCAAGAAGAAACAAGTGACCACGATTCAATAGTTGGTGACGAGGCTTTAGGTGATATTGGTGGAGATGACTCAGACGTTGAAGAACCCATGTTACCAGAATATGACCCAGAGGGCGACAGTGATTCTGATGAAGATCTTGAAGATGCACCAATTGAAACTGGCGAAGTTTTTACTGCCAGAGATGGTAATGTTTGGTCCTCGATACAACCACAACCTGTAAGATTCCGTACGCACAACATTCTAAGAAGTGCAGAATCTGGACCAGTACGGGCAACGCAGTTTTTGACCATTGCAGAAACGTTCCAATTGATAATGTCAAACGAAATATGCGACATAATTATTCGTGAATCAAATCGAAAGGCAAGGCAATTTTATGATATTGACAACGCAAAACATCTAACAAGAGAACCGAGATCATGGATTCCCATAACAAAAAGTGAATTTGATGCATATTTGGGCCTACTTTTGCTAAGTGGCGTTACACATTCTGGTTACGTGCATACGAAAGATTTGTGGAAAACTACTTCACATCCACTATATCGTGCCGCAATGAGTGTACGACGATTTTGGGAAATAAGCCGCTTCATACGTTTTGATAATGGAAACACACGCCAGCAACGAAAACAAACTGACAAAGCAGCAGCAATATCGGACGTTTTTTTGATGCTTAACAGCTGTCTTCGTAGATATTACGTGGCTGGAGCCAACGTCACCGTAGATGAACAATTGTATGCTTATCGTGGTGGAACTGGCTTCACGCAATACATACCATCAAAACCTGCCAAATATGGAATAAAAGTGTGGTGGGTGTGCGACTCCATTTCTTTCTATCCATTGCAGGTACAATGAATATTGTTGAAAATTGTTGAAAATCTAAATAACTAAATTGAATATAATTTTTCAATGCAGGGACAAATCTATAATGTGACAACTTTTTCACTAGCTACAACTTGGCAAAAACTTTGATGTTAGACAACAATTTATCTATATTGGGTACTTGCAACAAAAGGCGTACATTCGTGCCAGCAGCATTTGCCAACCCGAAACGACGTGATGCTGAATCATCAATGTTTAAGTTCTGTAATCACGTTACGATGTGCTCGTACATACGTTCCCAAGAAAAACAAGGCAGTTGTAATGTTGTCCACTACTCATTATACAACAGAAACGACCGGTCCTAAGAAGAAGCCATTGCTTATATTGGACTACAACAAAACCAAAGGTGGCGTTGATAACATGGAAAAGTGCTTGTCCAAATTTAGTACGAAGCGGCGCACAAATAGATGGCCTCTGGCTTTCTTTTATAATATTGCATACGTAATATACATTGACAACAACACTCACCTGAAGACATCTACAAGCTGCCGTAGGATGTTTCTCCATCAGCTTAGCGAGCAATTGTGCAAGCCAGAAATGGAAAGAAGGGCGAATAACAGCAGAATATCCAGAGATTTTTCAACGCGCAACGCCATCGAAGCCATGAAAGGTGGGCCCATCGGAGTTGTGGATGCTGAGGCACATGCATCGGAGGAACGTGATAGTACGGGCCGGCTAAAAGTAAAGGGGAATTGCTAAATCTGCTCGAAACGACGCCCTACTCGTAAAGCATGCACATTATGCAACAAACCAGTGTGCGCAGAGCATTCCAAAGACTTACCTCAATGCGATAGATGTATTTGAATTTCAATAATTTTACGCAAAAATAATTAAAACTGACATTATATAATAATAATAAAAAAATAATTACAAAACTTAGCTCAAAATAAACTATACTTTTATATTATATTATCATATTTGCATGCGTTTTACTATACATACCCAGGTATGCATTCTGTTGACTTAAGGGTGCAACTTTGTAAATGGGCTTTATCTTCCGAACGGATGATCTCATCCTAACCAAACTTGGAACTATTGCGTAAAACAGTTTTGACTAGGATATCAAGAAATTTCAAGTCGATCCGGTTATCCAGTTTAGAATTACAGCGTTTCCAAAACTAATAACATACCCAGGTATGTTGCCGTTGACATAAAGGTTAAAATATTCTACAAAAATATTCGGCACTAAATTCTACTATAAGTCCTTACATATATTAAAGCTCAAAACTTAACTTAAACAACAGAAATTAATAAAAAAAAACTGGAAATGCATTTAAGGGTTAATTTTACATTTTTCGTATATACTGTGCTCCATAATTTTTATGTAAAATATTTGCCAGAAACACTTATGCGTTTTATATATCTTGCAAAAATATTCGCCATAAAATGCTAAGTATTTGAAATTTAATTTAAGAAAAAAAAAACAAAACAAAAATTAAATACGTTTGAGGGTTAATTTCTTAATTATTCATGCTAGCATTTTATCTGTATGCCATACTTAGCAGTTTTATGTAAAATCTTATGAGGAATTTTTTTTTTTGAACATTTTAGCCCTCTAACTCTTGTGCGTATGGGTCTCTTTTGTCTGCTCCTAAAAAAGCTTTCAAATAAGTTCCCTTAAGCGGGTATATAATGGGTTAAAATGCTTTACATAAATTTAAAAATTCTACTTTAAGTCTGTGAATTCAGCAAAGCTTTAAATATAATCTTAACAACAGAAATAAGTAAAAAAAAATTTAAGGTGCACTTAAGGCTTAATTTAATACTTATTCACATTTGCAGTTTAGTTATAATTTTATGTAAAATCTTACCGAGAATATTTTTTGATGGAATATTTTAATACTGTAACTCTCCTACGTATGGCCCTTTTTTGACCCTGTAGAGAAATTGAACAAAAAGTACCCTTGAATAAGGTTGCAAAGGTATAAAATCTTCTGCAAAAATGTTCGCTCTAAAATTATTTTCTAATCCTCTGCATCCAGCAAGGATCGAAATTTAACTCAAACACAAGAAATTGATTTAAGCTTAAAATGCGTTTTAGGGTTAATTTCGTACTTATACACCTTTGCAGTTTAGTTATAATTTGTATTCAGCACTTTTATATAAAATCTTACAAAGAATATTTTTGTGGAATATTTTAACCCTGTAACTCCTTTAAGTGTGGGACTTTTTTTTTATCTTTTCTTAAGAAGATGTTGAAAAGGTACCCTTGAATGGGGATACAAAGGGTTAAAATCTTCTACAAAAATGGTCGCCTTGAAATTCTTCTCTAATCCTCTGAACACAGCAAGGCTCGAAATTTAACTGAAATACCAGAATTTAATTAAAACTTAAAATGCGTTCTAGGGTTAAATTTTAACTTATTCATACTTTCATTTTATATGCAGAATGTTTTCGGCTTCTTTAAGTAAAATCACATTAGTAACATTTTTGTGGAATATTTTAACACTCTTACTCTTCTGCGTGTGGGTCTTTTTTGACCCCATAGGAACCCTGAGAATTGTTAAACGGTTGTACATAGGGTTAAAAAAAATTAAAAATGTTTGCCCTAAAATTCTTTTCTAATCCTCTGAACTGCTGTATTCAATGGATTAGAGGCTCGAAATTTAAGTCAAACACAAGAAACTGATTAAAACTTAAAATGTGTTCCAGGATTAACTTTGAACTTATTCATACTTTCATTTTAGGTGTAGAATGTGTTTTTTTAAAGTAAAATCTTATTAGTAAAATTTTTGTGAAGTATTTTAACCCTGCAACTCTTTTGTGTATGGGCCTTTTTTTTACCCTTTAGAAAAAAAAACGGAGATATAAAGGGTTAAAATATTTTAAAAAGTATTTGCCGTACAATTCTAATATGACTCTCTAAATGCAGTAAGCTGGAAATTTTAGTTAAGCAACAGAAATTAGTTAAAAATTTGAAATGTCGTTTAAGGGTTAATTTTGTAATTTTTCACCCTTGCATAGAAAATACATGAAAAACTCAGCAGTTTTGTGTTAAAACCTAAGAGAAACATTTTGGTAGAACAATTTAAGCTTCTAACCAAATATTCATGGCATGGGCCTTTTTATGGACCAACATAATTAGGGTTAAAGAAAAGGATATTTCTTCTGCGATGTAAAGGGTTAAACTATTTAAAAATCTATTCTATTATAAGTCACTGAATACTAAAAAGCCTGAAATTTAAATTAAAAACCAGAAAAAGGTCAAAACTGGAAACGCGTTTAAGGGTTAACTGCGTCATTTTTCAATTTTGCTTAAAAGGGAAATAAGTGAAGTGTTCGAAATTTTTTGTTGATTAAATGCTGCGAGAAAATAATGTTTTTTTTTTTTGGAACGTTTTAATTTTCTCTGGCACATTTGGATCAATATTGTATTTATCTAAAATGCTAAAATGCTTTATAAAAATATTTCCTTTAAATCTAAGTTATAAGTTTCTCAATGCAACAAAGAAGCTAGAAATTTAACTTAAACGACAGAAATTAAAATAAAAAAACTTGAAATGCGTTTAGGGGTTAATTAACTCCAAAATCGAACTTGTGATATTTGTAAAGAAGGCCAATGCTTTTCTAAAAACAGAAAAACTTATTGTGCATTAAAGGAAACCCTATAACTGGGAATTAATGAATTGTTTTGTGGGGGGGGGGGGGGATGAAACATCCCCACAAAACTTTTTCCAACAATAATATACTAATACAAAATTTAAAAAGCTCCCACAAGAGTCTTTTGTTTCAGCTTTTAAACACGTATCGAGTTAAACGTGCCATGTGCTGGTTTATTTTGTGTTGTCGTTTAGTCTTGCTTTTGCATTTTGAATTTAGAGACCAGACCACCGCAAACAAATATTTATAAAAAAGTTTGTTTGTTTGTTTGCTTTTTGGTTCTTCTTTCGAAACATGCCACCAAATGCAACATAACAAGGCTTTGGTAGAATAAATTTAAATTGACAAAAAAAAAAAAAAAACTAAAGTGCAAAACTACAGAATGTTGAAATTAAAAGTTTCTTTTTGCAGCTCAAAAAGAAAAAAGTTTTACATTCAAGAATTTGGTTTTTATAACGAAAAGACAAATGAAAATACTTTATAGCTGAGCAGCAGCAGTGTTACGGGGAGTTTGTTATTTTTTAAGCTTTTAGTGGAGAATTATAAAAAAAAAAATATATTTTTGTCAAAAATTTTGTACAGCTCAGTACCTGTAGTGCGATTCAGTAACTTTTTTAACGATCCGACAACCGTAATTTTTGTCTATACATTTTGTTGCTTGCAATAAAGATTGTGTGATCCTGTAACTTCTTTTTAACGATAGTACGCAGCTGATATTTTCGTCGATAAAATTAACAGCACATAAATTATTGTCGCTTAAATAACGACCCAGCTGCCTCTAAAACCTACAGTGCATATCGTTAAAAATGTTACGGAATAGCAAATTCGATAATTTTTAGTTATATATATATTTTAACGATGCGATTATCGTTAAAAAAAGTTAGTGAATCACACTACTGGATTCTGTAACTTTTATTGCTATAATAAATATAATGAACATTTTTCGACTTTGCTATTCAGTAATATATATTAACGATATTCACTGTCGTTTGAATATCAAAAGCTTATATTCATTTAGTTTTTCTTTAATGCTTCTTTGTGCTTTTCTCTTATTTTTGGCATTTTGTATGCAGGGATGCCACATGATATAGAATTACATTGTGATTAAAATACAGCTGGACACTAGCGTAAAAAATATATTACAGAATCAAATTATCGTTAACGCAAATTAATAAATATATGGATAAATATTACGATTTTCGTTTCGCAATAAGTTACTGAATTCAGGTACAGATTTAACAATATGTATTGTCAGGGGCCAAATGACGGCATTCGATATCGAAAAAAGTTTCATACAATTTTAATTGTGTAAATATGGAAATTTCGATCGATATCGAATGCAGTAATTTGCTCTCAGATCTATCCAGCTCTCCCAGGTGACAGACAATGTGGTGACATTCAACAATTTTGCAAAGCCCATGATGGTTGTATCAAATTTTTCAGAAAATCTTAGCAACCTTATAGCACAGCGTTAATTTGCATTAACTGTCTCAACGCAAATCAACTTGTGAATTATCCTCATCCCAATGCCCAATACCGTAAATGCACTAAATGAGAGTGAATTAATACTGAATTTCAGCGTTGTCAACTTTGAAATTTCAAAACGCACCAAAATGGAGAAAAAAAACGCGCCATTTGCAAAAAAAAACGCACCAAGCTTAGAATTTCTTTTTTTAGTTTAAAATGTTCATTATATCAATTTTGCATAAAAAGTAAATTTTTTTTGTGTTAAAAATTTAACACTAAAACAGGCTTTTACAGTTCAGGGTTAAAAAAATAAAACCTAAAAAGACTTGGCAAATTTTTTACTATAAATTCATTTGTACTACATAGATAATATTTTTTTTTTTAATTTCATAAATTCTCTACAACACCTTTTAAAGAGATCAACGATTAATAGAAAGGATTCAAAACTAAAAAAAGTTCATTATTTATCATTCTATTTAAATATTTTTAAAATTTTTTTATCAGAAGCTTAATATATCCATATTAATAACAAAAATTAAAAATTTAAAAAAAATAAATATTTCTAGAAAACATGTGATATCTTCTAAGCGGCTGGGACCGATTTTATTAAAATAAAGCTAACAACCTTATCGATTAAGGCACCTTTCAAACAGATAAAACTAAATCAAAATCGGTCCAGCCGTTTGGCCTGTGCGTGGACTCGTACTGACACACAGATACACATTACAAACTTATAACACCCCTTTTTCTGGTCGGGGGTTAAAAATATAACAATAAAAACAAACAGTCTTTTACAATATATGCACATAATTAAAAAAAAAACTTAACCAAAAAAATTTAAGAAATTCATTATTCGACATATTGTCATAAGTATATTTATTTGTCAATATGCATTTCATTGTTGCTGTAACAAATCATCACTAGACTTCATCAGTCCGAATAAGAAATTATTTCTGATTAAAATTCACTGCAGTTCAACTAAATCTAAAAAAGCTAATATTTTCATTATTATTGTTATCATACAACAGATTTCATTTCAAATTGTGATATTTTGTAAACTTCATTACTATTAATATGGTAATTAACACTATCAGGAAGTAAGTAAGTTTCACAACAAAAATTTTCCAGTTTTAACCCATTGTTGTGTTAAATTTTGCGTTGGTGCCACCAAAAATTAAAAAAACGCACCAACATTTAAAAAAAGCGCACCACGCACCAACTAAGGAATTTTTCGCACAAAAAATTTCAAAAAGCACCCAAAATGGTGCGAAACGCACCAAGTTGACAACGCTGCTGAATTTAGCTATATGATAACACCGTCCTAATATGGTAATACCGTCAACAATTAATCAAATGTTGGCAAATTGTTTTTGTTTTCAAAATTAAAATGCGATTCAGTCAGGAAATATAAGTTATTTTAATTGTTTTTAGAAAAAAAAAAATGAAATATTAAAATCGAGACACATTTTTTTCATTTTAATATTTCCAAGGAAAATTATCGAAGTGTGTGGTACGAAAGGGATGCACAGATTTTGTTTACTTAATGCAAATACTGCCGTCTGTCAGGTTAAATTTTTAATTTACATTAGTGAGTTTTTAACGCAAATTAACGCTGTCGTCTGTCTACGCTATTAGTCTAGCAATAGACGATTGTATGCGAAATAAATTTATCTGGCAATATCGTTAGTCAAAAAATTGTCAGTTCACACCAGGGTTGTCACATGCAAAAACAATATCAGAGCTTGTTATTAAGCATTGCCAGACTCAAAGGGCATTTGACAGAAATTATCAAGTATCAAACGTATGTGAAACAGGTGAGAAAATTTGAGCTGTTGAGCCAAGCTAGTGATATGAAGAATCGAACTTGTGCACGTTGCTCAAGAACAACCATAGTGTTGGGGAAACCCAGTTTTGTCTATTTGACCACCTATCGAACATTAACAACGTCGTGTCTTTGCTGATTGTATCCGTGAAATGTAGCAAACTGATCCAGAATTTGATAAAGAAAAATTCATCTTGATTGGTAAGGCCCATTTCGCCTCGGAAGCTATGTTAATTAACAGAACAGGGGGTCTACTCTGTATTTCGAAACGAAAGAACATGAATTGGAAAATGTATGTTATTAACATTACAATTCGAAAGCATTTGCTTTCGTTTCGAATTACAGAGTAGACCTCCGCAGAATTGTAGATTTTGGGGCTCGTAAAACCCAAGAATTATTTTTTAAAAAGCCTTTCCATTATATCTGAGTCGAACTCGTTTAGTCGCTAATTTTAGTAGATTTCACAAAATGTTTTGCTTTTTGTGGGATTCCCCCCATTAAGATTAAATTTCCTATTTATTTTTCCACAAAAAAAAATTTCCTAACTTTATTTTCAAACACTCACTTTACACAACTTTTTACCATATAACTTTTTCTTCATTTGCTGTATTTTTAGATTTTATACTTCACTTCTAAAACACAAACAAACAAACAAACAAAAGAAGCAGAAAAGATGTACACAAACAACAAGTATACAAGTATAGAACTGGTGCAAGTGTACGATGAAGGAAGTGGGACTGGGACTGTGACTACAAGTGGGTGATGAAGGGACAGACGTAAAAGTACATAAAGTGAAATGTTGTTAGAGGAGGTAAATTTATTTTTCTTTTCTGCTGTTCAGCAACTTTATAAAAGTATGTTGTGTGTGTGTTTGTGTGTTACATGACGACTTTGCTCATTGTTGTTGCTGTTGGTTGGCATGCTTAAGTTCAAATTAGAATCATAAAAGCAGCAACAACTTGGAGAAAATAATGTATATGTGTGTGTGTGTGTAGTATAAATCCTTGGCAAAGCAAAAAATAACCAGAACTCAAAGAATAATAATACGAAAATAAATACAAAGTAGAAAAAAAAGGAAACTAAACCAAACGATAAAAGCGATACAAACGCAGCCAGCATGAATTACGGAACAATGGCCAAAGAAAAAAAAGATACATATTAAATTAGAAGATATTTTGTATGGTTTAAGGAAGTGGCAGGCGGATACACTGCACAGTGGTTAAATGCGGCATAAAATTATAAAATTCTAAACCAATTTTCTTAAATTTTTATATGTATATTTAAGGCCTAATTCATAAAAAAATGTTTTGGTTTTATAAAAGGTTTATTAATCAAATTTCCATAGAAAATTTGTTTTATTAACATCTTAACAGAAATATTTTTATGAATAAGGCAGTTAATATACATATGTTGATATTTTTTTTTTTTTTTTTTGGCAAGATAAGTATTTTTGAATCAGTTTTTTGAATTAAAAAAATTTAAATTTTAATTTAATTTTTTTTTGTGTAATTTTCTTGCTAAATTTTTTTTTTACATAGAAATAAAAATTTTAGACTGAAAGTTGATTTTTTTTAGTAAGTTTTCGAAAGTAATGCAATACCTATTCGATGTTTTTGTTTTTGGCGAAATGAAAATTCCTTTAGAAAGATTTCTGTGCTAAATGTTTGCATATATTAAGACTCGTATTTTACTTAAAATATTTTTTTTTTATAAAACCTAAAATTTTTTAGTAATACATATTTCAAAATTTATATAATATTCGAAGTTTTTTTTTTTGGCGAGATCGCTATTTCTTTGGCAAGATTTTCTTGCTACATTTTAGCATTTATGTATTAAGACTCGTATTTTACATAAAATTTAAACAAGTTTACTAAAACATAGATTTCTTAGTAACTTTTCTGAAGTTATTAAATATTCGATGTTTTTTTTTTGACGCAACGGAGTTTACTTTCTCAATAGATGTATACAAATATAAAACGAAAAATTTTTACTGAAAGTTTTCGAAATTTATAAAATATTCGATGTTTTTTTTTTTGGCGAAATGAAGATTCATCTTGCTAAATTTTCGTCTAAATTAAGATTCGAAATTTACATTAAACTTAAATTTTTTGATAAAAGATCGTTTTTTTTTGTGTTTTCAAAATTTATGTAATTCTATGTTTTTTTTTTTTTTTTTGGTGAGAAAGGGATTCCTTTAGCAAGTTTTTTTAAATAAAATTTTTGCATTTATTATTTATTGTATATTAAATTAAAAATTTTTACTTAACGTTCCATTTTTTTAGTAAGTTTTCAAAATCTATGTAATTCGATGTTTATTTTTTGCGAAATGAAGCTTTCTCTAGCAAGGTTTTGTTAAATTTTTAACATTTATTATTTATTTCATATAAAATTAATAAGTTTTGCTTAAAGTTCGATTTTTAGTAAATTTTCGAAATTTATAAAATAGTCAATGTTTTGTTTTTTTTCGGGAGTTGAAGATTCCTTTTGCATGTTTTTTTTTTTTTTTTTTTTTGTAAATTTGCGTATTTAGTAAGACTGGTAATTTAAATAAATTTAAAAGCATGTTTTCGAAAATTATATCACATTCAATGTTTATTTGAGAATTAGATTTAAATTTTTAAATTCTTGTGCTTATAAAGATTCGCAATTTACAAAAAATTAAAGTTTTTTTTATAAAAGTTCAATTAGTTTAGTAAGTTTTATAAATTTATATAACATTCTATGTTTTTGTTTCGGAGAGATAGACATTCTTTTAGCCAGATTTAGTAAGATTTGTATTTATATTTTTGCTAAAAGTTTGATTTTTTTTAGTAAGTTTTCGAAATTTATGTTATATTCGATGTTTTTTTTTAATGAAATGGAGATTATTTTTATAAAATTTTCTTGTTAAACTATTTATTTTATATAAAATTTAAAATTTTCATTAAAAGTTCCATATTAAGTTTAAAATAAACAATATTTAAACATATTTTTTAGTATGTTTTCAGAAGTTATATAATATTCGATGTTTATTTCGCGAAGTGGACCTTCGTTTTGCAAAATTTTCTTGCTAAATTTTTGTATTAATTAAATTCGTATTTTACATTAAATTAGAAATTATTTGTAAAAGTAAAATTTTTTAGTAAGTTATCGAAAATTTTTAATATATTCGATGTTTATTTTTTTTATTATTTATTTGTGAAATAGAGCTTCCTTTAACAAATTTTTTTTGCTGAATTTTCATATTAGTTAAGATTCTTATTTTAATTTTATAAAAGTTTGACTTTTTTTTAGTAAGTTTAAGAAAGTTATATAATATTCGATGTTTTTTTTTGTTGCGAAATGCGGATTTCTTTAGCAAGATTTTTTTTTGTATTAAGTTTTTGGATTTATTAATATTAATATTGTACATAAAACTCAAAAGTTTTGATGCAAATTCGATTTTTAGTATTTTAGATTTGGTTTTTTAGTATTCGAAATTTATAAAATTTCGATGTTTTTTTTGCGGAATGTAGATTATTTTTGCAAAATTTCGATTTTCACAACTTATTTTCGAATTGTCCAGTTCTTATTAAACTTTAAATTTTTGATAATGTTTAAATTTTATGTTGGTGAATTTTCGATTTTATTATTGAAATTCGATTATTCGAATTTTTCATAGAACCAAAAAAATTATCGGCCACAGTAGAATTTTTTTCAGGATTTATGTAATTTTTGAAGCTTTCGGATAGTATTTAAATTTTCGAAATAGATTTTCGAATTTTTAAATTTTTATTAAACTTCGAAATTTCGATCGATGTTGCTTAAAATTTGCAGTTATAAGTTTAGTTTTCTAGGTGAGTTTTAAAAAATTAAAATAAATTAAACTTGAACTTAAGCCCGATTAAGAAATTGTTCCTATTAAAAATTCACTCCAGTTCAATTTAATTTCATATGTATCACTTAAATAATTAATTTATCATAGCATCAAAATTTTTTAGTTGATTTGAAATTTTTGCCTTATTGGGCCCATTGTTTGCACACAAAAATTAAAAATTCCAAATACTTTTAGCGTCTAGGCAAAAGCAATGAATTTTACTCAAAAAGTAACAAAACGAATATCTAATAAAAAAAAAAGAAAAATTCATACAGAAAAAGTTCTCTTTGCCACTTTATACTCGTTTATAGAAATGCAAAGTTGTGTTCGTTTCTATGTTTATACATTAATGTGTGGGTTGGCATCAGTGTGACCAGACTTTAAAATAAAGTTAAGCTAAATCACGTTTCCAAAAGAGCTAAAATAAGCAAAAAATTAAAATTTTAAGCCATAAAATAAAGCTAAACTTTTTTCGGCTTCTTTCACGTTGCAATAGTTTCTTATTGCTAAAATAACGTTAAATATATACATACAAAACATATTTTTCTATTATTTGAAATAAAAATATTGAATAATTTTTAATTAAATTATTATATTCATTATTATATTTGAGTTTTAAAGAAAAATTACACAAAACTTTCCAAAAATTTAAAAAGATTTATAGCAAAATACGAAACCTTTTTTTTTAAATTAATTAGTCTTATTAACAGAAAACCTATTTCCTAATTTTTGTTTTAAGTAAATTCATGCCGCTGAATACAAGTTCAACTCAACTTTAAAAGTCTTATAGGCAATATTAATTTAACTTTTGCCATTGTAACTCCAAAATTGCAATCAATGTCACCTATTTTTAAAATTTTTCATTTCTCTTATAAATGCGCAATTTATTTACATTTTGTATTTTTAAATTATTTTTCAATGAAAAAAGTTTATATTTTTGAATGTTAACAAATTATAATTTTTAACCTTCCTTCGTCCAAAAAAGGGTATTACAAGTTTGTAGTGTGTGTCCGTACATTTGTGCATCTGTACGAGTCCACGTATAGAACAAAGTGATGCATCGATTTTGAATTAGATTATTTTTTGTTCGCAAGGCGATTTGGCCGAGAGTGTTCTTAGCTTTGTTTGAAGAAAATCTGTCCAGATTTTCAGAAGATATCACATCTTTTCTAGATATATTTAGTTGAATCTGTATGTCTTTGACGCCGTATCTCCCAAACGGCTAGACCGATTTTAATTTTTGAAGAAAATCGGTTCAGACATTTAGTCAGTACGCTTGGGGGTTCTTAAAATTTTGAATTTTTGTCATTATAACTTTTTTATGTCTTTAACATATTTTTTGAGAATATGCTATTTAGATTAAAAAACTTCTAAAAAAGCTAAATGAGTTTTTTAAAAAAGCTAAAAAATAAGCTAAGAGCTAAATGGAAATTTTGCAGCTAAATCCCAAAAAAATAAGCTAAATTTAGCTCAAAATAAGCTAATATGGTCACGCTGGTTGGCATATTTAGTGAGGTGAATTAGGATAACGGGAAATAACAACCACAGGGAGATGTAACGGTGATAGAAGAGCTGTACACGTGTGTGTGTGTGTGTGTATCTGTGTATGTGAGTATAACATGCCGCCCATGCTGGACGTGTGAGTGACATACATAAATATGGCAAATGCTTAGAGAGGAATCCCCCTTATTGAAGCTAAGGGACGCATACACTTACAACAGTAATCCATGTGTTACAAGTTACGTACTTGTAGCGTTCATTGTGGGAAATATTTTGTTATATCTGCTTCATAAAATTTTTGCATAGGTACAATGAGGAGTTGAGAGATGCAAGACGCAACTTTGAAGTAAATTAGAAATTACTTGGGTAATTTCTGCTTGCTAGTAATTTCCAATAAACATGCATGTTTAGTTTTCCCTTGAATATAAATCACTTGCAAAAATAATCGAACCACGTAAGAGAGTTTCTTGGCAAGTGCCTTCAAATGTTGTAAAATTTTTTTTGTTTAATTCAATTTTTTTTCCTACAGTGTATAGAAGTCACAGGAGATTTATTTATAACTTTTTTATAAGGGGCGAAAAATCTAGATATGTTATATATTTCTTTGTTGTCCTTTTTTTCAAGGAAATTTGTGGAAAATTGTAAATTAATAATGAAAATATGTAGAAGCTTTTCTCGTTGCTTTTCTTTATAACTAAAATTTTCATTGTATTTTGTATTTATTTATTTTTTATATACATTCACATTTCTATTGATGACATGATACATAAGAGTTTCTTTTTATCTTTAATTCTTGAAATATAAGGCAAAAGGCTTAAATATTATTATTAAAGACGTTTTGTCACGTTCTTTTATGATATCATATAAATTTTATTTTTCTATAAGTGCTCCCTCACTAAGCAAATAATTTAATTTCTTTAGGTCATATCAATACCATTCTGCTGGTCTGGGGAAAGGGAAAAAATTAACAAAAACATGTATTTGTTTCTTCACAACTCTGGAATTTTTAAGAAATCTGTAAAAATTAATTATATTTCGTTTGGTTCTTGTCAAAAAAGTGGTCACGCCCTAAATTCAAATTTATTACTATATATTTTGTACTTCAAGCTTTTTGCATACATATATTAAGTTAATGTAGAGACAAACAAGTGGTCAGGTCTGCGCCATGCCCTAATTTAAAATTTATAACATTTTCTGCATTACAATGTAGGATGTGTCACGCCTACTTTTGTAACTGTTACATTGCGGTATTTCACGAGGTTCAAGCTGCTTTTATAAGCAGTCAATTGAAAACAGTTTAAAAAAAGTAAATGAAGTATGAAAATTAACTTATTGAAATGGCAAAAATAAATTTCTTTATTGTTTTTTTTTTTTTTTGATTATAGAAAGGTGACTGACACCGACACCATAGCATAGAACATAACATGTAAAAGCTTTCGAAATGTGTGTGTGTGTTTGTGGATTTCTTTCTATAATTAATTAAGGCGAAAGTGTTATTCCTCTTAAAATTTATAGAGAATAAATATTCCATGCTTGGAATAATAAGAGTTCAATCAACTTTAACTGAAACTCAGGGATGATCACTGCTTGCGGGATTGACGTGACATACAGGTGACTGCGAGTAACTGTATATGGATGTGAGTGGTTTTTCTTTCAGTTATATTAAGAAACATGGATGCGAATAGAAAAGTCGTGGTGTGAGTAAGCGTGACTGGACATGACTGAACGTGACTATATCTCATTTGATGTGAAATACAGGTGACTGCTACTAACTATGCATTATCGTGAGTAGCTTTTCTTCAATTATATTAAGAAACAGAGATGTGAATAGAAAAGTCGTGGCGTGAGGAAGAGTGACTGTACGTGGCTGTATCTTTTTCGACGTGAAATACAGGTGACTGTGTGTAACTATGCATGATCGTGAGTAGTTTTTCTTTCGATTGTATTAAGAGACCTGGGTATGAGTAGGAAAGTCGTGGCGTGAGTAAGCGTGACTAGGCCTGACTGGACGTGAATGTATTTTTTTTACGTAAATACAGGTGACTGTGCGTAACTATGCATGATCGTGAGTAGTTTTTCTTTAAATTATATTACGAAACATGGGTGTGAGTAGAAAATTCGTGGCGTGAATAAGCGTGACTGTATTTTTTTGAATTGAAATACATTTCTTTTCAATTACATTAAAAAGTATTGGTGTGAGTGAAAAAGTCGTGGCGTGAGTAAGCGTGACTGAACGTGACTGCGAGTAACTATGCATGGTCGTGAGTAGTTTTTCTTTCGTTTATATTATGAGACATGGGTGTGAGTAGAAAAGTCGTGGCGTGAGCAAGCGTGACTGGGCATCACTGGACGTGACTATATCTTATATATATCGCTCATTTACTTCAATAGTGGCATAACTCAAAAAAAGAGTTTTTTGAGTTAATAATGTAGAAAGATGCGGCATTTTGTATTTTATCTTGTGTAAAAATTTCATATAAATAGCTTGTGCTATCACCTCCTGAGAGAAGAATCTTTTTTCATTTCTCCATTGAGTTGTATGCAAATTGAAAACTTAAAACGCGTTTTCTGCAAAACTGTGTTTTTTGAGTTGTGCCACTATTGAAGTAAATGAGCGATATGTCCTTTATTTATCTAAAAAAAATATAATGTAGTGCAAAAAAATACAAAATAAAATATTTAGATAAAATGTTCACTGAGAACATAGAGCGACTATATCTTATTTTACGTAAATACAGGTGAGTGCGAGTAACTATGCAAGGACGTGAGTAGCTTTTCTTTCAATTATATTCAGAAACATGGGTGTGAGTGGAAAATTCGTGGAGTGAGTAAACGTGATTGGACGTGATTGCGCATGACTGTAATTTTTTTTGTTGAAATTTTCCAAATTTCTGCTTAAAAATCACATTAAAAATATTTGTGAACATGTGCAAAAATTTCACAACGAAAACTCCTGAAGTGTGTACGAGCAAACCCATTTTGGCAACCTGCATGATTTTTACAAAGCAGTCGAAAAAATTGCAAATTTATGGCAAAGAAATAAATATTCCATTCTCGGCAGAATTGTGAAGCATTGAAGAGCTCAATCAAATAGAAGCTAATATTTTAAGGGTCTACTTGCGTGAAAGTTAGATATGGCCACTGCTCACGGAATTGACGTGAATTGCGCAGGGGATCATCCCCACTAGATTATGATGGTTGTGGGTAGTTTTCCTGTCAGTATTACCATTAAGCATGACGGTGAGTAGAAAAAACTAAGCGTGAGTGCACGTGACTAAACGTGACTGTACGTGACAGATTTTTGGTTGCTGATAGTTTTAAAAATTTTCTAGAAAACGGTTTCCAACAGAAATACAATTCCTGTAGTAACGAGTATAAAAAATAAAAATCAAAAACAAATTTTTTTTTTAATTTTTATTCGAATTGAAAAAGACACATTTAAAACATTTTAATCATAAATACTTGCAAAGGCTAAATGCATTCTTTTTGCATTTATTTTTGCAACACAGAAAAAATGTTCAACATGTCACAACTATGAAAGCGTCTGTCTGTCTGTCTAACTGTCTGTCCGTTTATCTCTGTTTTACTTTACACAATTTGTAATGTTTCTTCCTTACGAATACGAACGTTTGTAAAAGGGGCAATGGAGGGAATGCAGTGAAAAACCAGTGAAAATGAATTTTATTTAACAACAGAAGTAAAACAAGCAAAAAAGAAGAAGAAAAGAAAAGAAAACTTAACAGTTCATGACGCTCACAATTGCAAGTTCTATGGCAAACAAATGTTATGGCAGTTGCATGCAATATACAGTTTTTTGTTTGCTTGTTGTTTTTTTTTTTGTTTTAGTTCGTGGGAAGAGAGTGAGTGAGTGCTCCAGCACGAAAAGAGTGGGTGGGTGGGATGGTTGGAGGCGGCTTATGCAGGGTGATGTACTTTGGCAGTATTTTTTGTTTTGTTTAAGTTTTATATATGCACACGAGTACTAGGGTAATGTCATGTTTGTTGTTGATATTGTTAGTGTTGTTGTAGTTGTTTTTTTTTTGGTTGTAAATATATTCTTTCATGTTTTTTGTAGTTTGTCTTTTGCTGTCGTTTATGCTTTGGAAAGATTGTGTGACTGACTGACTGTTGCCTTAAGCAAAAAAAAAAAAAAAAAAAAAAAAAAAATAAATAAAATAAATAACCAAAGAGGAAAAGAAATGCTAAGTAGTGTATTCCAGGGGTGAACATGTTTTGTTTTACTTAAATAATTTTATGTTGAAAGTGTTTTTTTAATATATTTTTAAATAATTTCTGAGACAAGTATATTTAGTAGATTTAATGCTTTTGTTATTAAGTTGTCGGGGGAGATGACATGCTGGTGGGTGATTCGTGTTTGATTTTTGATCTTCTTAAAATTTTAAAAGAAAATCAGCATTACAATGAAAAATAAGAAACATACTGCTGTTGTGAAAAAAAACAGAAAGATACTGTTCAATAAGGCTCTTTGTGGCTATTCCCTATAGGAATTTGTACTATCTGTGGTATACAGAATTCTGTGGCAATAAAGAAGAAGTGCTTAAGTCATATTTTACTGTTTTGCAGGAGAGCACTTTTAAGCGTTCAAATCGGTTTTCAGAAATTTATTTCTTTTACAGTTAAATTGGGAAATTCTCTGTTAATCTTTTTTTAAACAAAAATCATTCTACACACTATATAAGTAATACATTTAATTTGAAATATACTAAAGTACCTATGACTTAAATTAAGCTATTATTCCAAATGATATTAAAAGTCTAATAAATTCAGTAAAGTGCGACTCTGACTCGCGCACGAAGGGTTCCGTACGAACACTAGATATGTAATTTAATACAAACTTCATCCTATATAATATATAGTTTTGGCATTTTTTCGTTTTTGGGGTCTTTTCGGATTTTTTTTGTTTTGGCGTTTTTTGCGTTTTTTTTCGGTTTTGACGATTTTTTTAAGTTTTGGCTATTTTTTTTTAGTTTTGACACTTTATTTTCTCGTTTTGGCGATTTTTTTTCGGTTTTTGGCGATTTTTCATTTTGGCAAATTTTTTATTTTTGGCGATGTTTTTCATTTTTGCGATTTTTTTTTATATAAAATTTTTTTTAGTTTTGGCGACATTTTCGCATTTTGGCGATTTTTTTTCGATTTTCGGCGTTTTTTTCATTTTGGCGATTTTTTTCATTTTGGCGATTTTTTCGAATTCGGCGATTTATTTTAGTGTTAGAATTTTTTTGTTTTTATTTTTGGCAATTTTTTTCGTTTTGGCGATTTTTCTTCAATTTTTGGCGATTTTTTTTTGGTTTGGCGATTTTATAATTTTCGGTTTTTTTAGTTTTACCGTTTTTGAAAATTTCAAGTGTTTGCCTCTTACGGTTTCCAAGATATAGCAAATTGTCATAATTACATAGTCAAAATTGCATTAACTGATGGACCACCCTTTAATTTAATTTTTTTAAATTTTAGTGTTAATTGTTGTAGTCTGTATAAAAATACACTAATTTTACAAATTTAAACTTTCAATATACATATGTTCATATGTATATTTTTAATTCTCATGTATTTGTTGTTGTAGCGGCCAAGGTTCTACATACTCTGTCCAAATTTCAGGTCCGTAGCTCTTACGGTTCCTGAGAAAATACCGTGTGACGGACAGACGGACAGACGGACAGTGTAGCGAAAACAATAGGGTTCCTTTTCACCTTTGGTGTACGGAACCCTAAAAAAGATTAGTCGCAAGTCATAGTGCTATAATTTTCTGAAAAACGCCACAAATTAATTGAGATTTTGCCCAGGGGTACTTTCGAATATGCAGATTACGGAGGTTCCATTAACTCAAAATAAGCTTATCTCGACTTAAGTACTTTATCTGCGGGTCTAATCTGTAATTCGAAACGAAAGAAAATGCTTTCGAATTTCTATGTTAAGAGTATGCAAATTCGAAAACATTTTCTTTCGCTTTAAATTACAGAGAAGACCCCCTGGTAACACCAACTTGAACCCCGACATTCACTCTGTATAGATGGGGAAAAGAATTACACCCGGCCCAGACAGACAGCAATTTCTGTTGCAGCAACTTGTTATTTTTTAGTGAAAAAGAGCGAGAGAGAATCACAAAAATGTATATATTTCTATTTCAACAATCTCCGAAATAATCAAATATTGCAAATCTGAACCGGTACTAACATGGGACGGAGAATTTCGAATTTTTCAAAGTCATGTGGTTTTTTGTGTGTTTGACTGAAAATTTCACTCACATTTTTCATAATAGATGCTTCAGAAATAGCAAAAAAAAAAAAAAAAAAAAAAATAAGAATCCCAGGGAGTTCAGGGATGTCTACACGTGCAAAATATTGGAACTAATAAAGTGGAAATGATGAAAATACACAAATAGCGTTGCTATAATAATCCATATTCCATGTCTACACAAAAAGAAAAAAAACTGGTTGTAAGCTTAAATAAAATTTAAAGTTATTTGCTGGTGGTTCAGCATTGTCTATATGCATTTCATTGTTGCTGTAGCAAATCATCAGTAGACTCCAACCATACATTTTGAACAGTCACAAATCTCTTATCTTATGCAAAGACTTTTAAAAACTATTTGAGAATTCACAAACTTCTGACAATCCCCCTTACAGCGAATGGCGTCGTCGACGTCACATCAAGACCACAGTAAAAATTGGCACTTGTCTACTTTTTCTCAACAACAATTGACTTCTATGAACATGCTATATTAATTTACAAAGCCTTAGAGATTAGTAAGAGATTGTCAATAAGTGCAAATTGTTGCCGATAAAGATTTGCTCCACACTATTCAATAAGTTGCACAATATTGAAAAAAAAACATGGCGCAACTTTTCTAATAATTTTCTCTGCCCGTATGCCTGCAATGGGCGCAAGGAACCAGAAAAATATTCAAATAATAGAAAGTTGATATAAACAAGAGTTTTTTTGCACTCATTTAAATGAATAGACTTATTCATAAAAAATAATTTGGTTTTATAAAAGGTTTATTAATAAAATTTGCATACAAAATTTGTTGTATAAACCTTTTATAAACCAAAAATGTTTTTTTTATGAATGAGACAGTAAGAATTCAAACATTTGAAAAAGCCTCAAGTCTACTACGAGCTTCCTGATCAAAATCTGGCTGAAAAATATTTTAAAAAAGTTTTTCACTTTCCTTAATTTTTTTTAGTTTTTTTTTTACTTTTTTTCAATATCATAATAATCTACTTCGTTTCCTGATTAAAAATTTCTTTCTGGAGAAAAAAGTCAATGGCACAGAAATTTCCATACCTGGTAGATAACGAATGTAAATTTTACATGAAATACTTTCTTTACTGTGCATCCATCATTCATTCTCTCTGTCAAACACCCACATTTTGGCTTTACATGAGTTTGAGCAACAAAATAAAAATAATTACAAAAAAATAACTGTAAATATTTGTTGCTGTGTAGAAGAGTGAGTAAGAGAGTATGTATGTATGCATGTATGTGTGTGTCTGTGGGTATTTTACATGTAAACGTTTTACACAAATGCTTTACGAGTAAATCTGAAAATTGGTTTTATTTGTGTTGGTGATTTAAAAGAGGGCCGTGTTGTGGTATGTCAGTCAGCATGGAAGAATGAAGATATGTATATGTACGTATGTGTGTGTGTATGTGCACGCTTACAAAAGGTTTGTAATGTTGGATGTGTTTATTATATTTATTTGTGACAAAATGGGTGAGAGGTGGAGAGACAGTGAGAGTGTGTGTTGGATATAAATATTGACGTATGTATGAATGTTTATTTATTTGTTGTTATTTGCTTAATGCATGTGCTTTGTAACACACAAGGAGTACATAAATGCATACATACATATGTACAATACAAACATACATACATACATACATTCATACATATTTAAACCAGTACTGCCCACAGAGAGAAAACCGAGAGAAATGTATAAGCGTATGTGTATTAATTTGTATAAAAAGCCGATTGAAGTTCGGCACTCTGGCGCTTCTCTGGGCAGCCTGGATTTAAACATTACGTAAGGGAATCCCCAACATTGTATTTGGGGTATGAAGCATATCTACATGCATACATAAATACATATCAAATATATGGACATACATACATACAAGTAGATATAAAACACTCTGAACACTATGACCGAGCATTAAACGTAACTTTTGTAAAACAGAAAAGCAATAATAACAACAACAACAACAACATTTTACAGAAGCATTTACATTTTCATTGTAAATATATGTATAAATATTTATGTGCAAACATACAGAGAACGTATGAACATACATACATATGTACATATGTATGTATGTACATATGCATGTACGTACTACATGTTTCTGTGTGTATTAATGTAGTTAAGCTGGATAAAAATTTTAGTACGAATACGTAGTGTGCAAGTTTCTATATGTATATGTATGTAAGTAGGGATGTGTGTATGTATATATGTATTTTTGTAAGTGTACTGTGTGTGCGTTTGTTTTATTGCAAAGAACAAGTTCAGTTACGTTTATTATTATTTTTTTGTTTTTGTTTTTGTAATGCTTATTCATGTTATTGCTGTTTGTGTTCGGTATACAAAAAGACTTGTACTTTTACAACTGTGGAAGGTATTAAGTGTGTGTGTGCGGTCTGAACTTTGTAAATGTTTTAACATCAAAATAATACCTACATACATTTTGGTTATTATTATTTAATTTTTTTTTTAAATATTTTCTTTTATTTGCATAAAGCTGAATTTTATTATTTATGTTTTTGTACATTTTTCAACATCGTTCTACAACATAATTGTATAGAATTTGCTCTTGTTGTTATTGTTGTTGTTTTTCTCTACATCTTTTGTTTGTTATTTGTTTTATAAAAGTTTCATTTGTGGGGTAAATCGTATATTTGTATGAAAGTAATTATTTTGCAGTTATTTCTTGGTTATTTCTTGGCATAAAAATACACACACACCTCTAGTATCTTGTAGAGAGATGCCCACACATTCAAAAGGACAACATTTCTTTGCCTTAAAATTTAGATTCTATTGAAATTTTAAATGTTGCTCAATTAATTTTTGGAAAACAGCAGATTTTGCTTATTTGTGATTGGCAACAGGAAATGTGTATGTTTGCATCAATGTATGTATGTGTGTATGTGTCTAGGCATGTTTGTAATATACACTAATCGATTCTGTGAATTTCAGGCAGCAAACGCTATGAAATTTTCGGCAATTCTGAAGAAAAAATTTATTAAGAAATTAATAAAAACATTTTCATTTCTAATTTAACTTCGTGCTAATAACCTGAACATAAAATGAAGAAGATAGCTGAAATAAATAATTAATTATATGTACTATGTAGGTATGTATGTATTTCAAAATTTATTTAGCCCAGGGAAAATAATATGTAATTACCCAGAACAAAATACATTCCCAAGAAGTCATGGAAATCTAGAATTTGCTTATGCGGAAGTAGTGCAAATTTGGATTATCTGTAATGATTTTTATAAAGGCTTTTTATTAAAAAAAAAATCTTTTAAGATTCCTAATCATAAAATTGGAAGCGAAAAATTTCCCTTTAACTACATTTAATGATATTTTTCTTTGTGAAAGAGGGTAAAAATTTGCCAATTTTCGCAAATCGTTTCTTTTTAAGCAAATTTAAACGTAAAAATTTTATTTTTTGTTGTTTTTACATGAAAATTACTTCATAAAATTTCTTTTTTACTGCATATCGCTTACGATTAAATCGAAAATAGGGCCCGATATTTTCTAAATTAAACATTTTCGCATGACTTTTTTTTTGCTTTTTTCTACATAATTATGTGCATATGCTTAAAACAGATTCTCTAAAAGCAATGAAAATTTCTTTAACTGCAAAAAAAATAATTCTCGTATTCCATTTCACTAAAAAATTTATGCGAAATAAAAGCTCATATTAAATAAGTAAATAAGTAGTGAATGTGCAAAAAAAAAACAATTCTCGTATGCCATTTCATTAAAAAGCTTATATTGATATCCTTACAGCAAATGATGCATTTAATTAAGGAAAACCTTTGCATTTCAAATGAAAAAGATATTACAAGTACTGCAAGCCTGAAAATAAGAAAAATCATTTAATGAATAACATCGGTCGATTTCTGATAAATTTTTCTTCTTTCATATTTCAAAAGTCAATTGTTACAATAAGTTCCTTAAACGTTTGAAAACAACACTCACGCTTGGTAGCAGAATATTCTAATATTGCTGATATGCAGCGAAGAGATACATATGTATTTCCTTTAGCAACCGATTCCTAAGCAATTTTGTACGTATATAACGATTTTTTTTTTGAAATTAAGAAAAACTCGAAAATGTTTAACCTTATAAATATCACCAATGAATGTGCTAATTTCCCCAGGAAATAAATATAATGTTTACTATTTTATAGCTTTTAATTTTCCCTGTTCTTTTCAACGGTTTTCCTCTAAACCATCTAACAAAAGCATAACTTTTCTGCCTTTAACTAGATTGTAATTAGTTACTTTGTATATACATATATTTTTTAAATATTTTCCCCCCTATTTATAAAAAAAATAAAATGAATTTGAAATTCATTTTAGGAAAATTTTGTATGTAAAATTTTAACTAAAATACATATCAAATTCGTTTCAAATTTTATGAATATGGGGGTTTATATACAAATTTTAAAACATACTAAAGTTTTTATTAAATTATTTTTGTGCATTTTTTGATGGTTGGCGTACCAAACTACCTTTCAATGATGATGGTGATTATTTAACTCGTAGACAACTGAAAATGTTGGTGTAATCTTTTTCCTTTTTGTATTTATAATTGAAAAAGTTGTTGGTTATTGTACTTAAAATATTGAAGTTTGTTGTTCCTTGTCTAAAGTAAATATAATTAAATATTGTACATTGAAATTACATACTGTTATCAGGCTGCTGCTGGCTGTTTCTTTTTCTATGCCAAGGAAAGCAATGAATTATATGTTTGAAGAGAAGGAAGTATTTCTTGCAAAATAAAGGAGTTTTTCTTATTTAAAAGGAAAGCCGAAGTCTGCAATTTAAAAAAATTGCTGCAGTCTACAGTAGGCATATTCAAAACCACACACGGAAATTGCTTTCAATAATTTTTTATCACAAATTATACGTAAAATATAGAAATATTAAGAAAGAAAGAGAAAAGAGGAATTAAAAATTAAACTAAATTAAATTCAAATTCAATTCAATTCAATTCAAAATTAACTAAGCGAATTAGAAATTTAATTAAAACAATTCAAAAATATAATTTAATTCAATCAATTAAAAATTTAGTTAAATTAACTAATTTAATTAATTACAATTAAACATTGCGATGAATTGTGCGTAAACTTCTAAAAAATTAGTCAAGGCATTTAAAAAATTAAATGCGTTTGAAGCCATTAAAAATTTTACTCAATTAATTAAATTTTTAATTGACACTCTTACATAAATAAAACTTTAATTAAAACTATTAACAATTAAGTTAAAGCAATTCAAAAATTTAACTCAATTGAAGCGATTTATAATTTAATCGAAGTAACTAAAATTTTTTTAAGTGAATTAATTAAATTTTTAATTGAATTATTTAAAGTTTTATTTCAATTAAATAAATTTTCAATTGAAATTATTCAATTTTGCATTAATTAAATATTTAATTGAAATTATTAAAATTTTTAATAGCACTAATTAAATATTGGATTGAAGTATGTATGTAATTTAAGTTTTATTTCACATGTTTTATACATATATGTATATAAAATTTAATTAAAACAATTAAAACTTAAGATTTAAGCAATTAATTAATTGATTAATTAAATTTTTAATTAAATTATTGAAATTTTTCATTAAATTCATTAAAATTTTAATTCAGTTAATAACATTTTTAATTCAAATAATTACATAATTACATTTTTCATTTAATTAATTAAAATTTTTCATTGAATTAATTAAATACTTTTGAAGTAATCATTAAATTTGTATTCCATTCTGGAATCAGGGTGTTTCATTTGTAGTCTGCCTTATTTAATTTGTCAAATAAAAGAGAAAAGAAAGCAAAAAATATGTGTGTACTTACTTCCTCTACTGCTTCCTTTGCGTCTGGCCATTTCGTAAGAATTGTTGCTGCTTGCTGGAACCGTTAGTAGTGCGCTCTACAGTTAATTATGAATGAGAAAATATTCTCGCCAAATATCTTTCTTTATAATAATGAGTTTAAAAACCGTATTTTAATTGTTTTCTCTCTCTCTCTCTCTCTTGTGGGTGTCCAAAAATATCAAGAAAATTATGAAATTCCATTAACAAACTATGTAGCAGGCACATGCAGCAATTGCGAATTAAGTATGTATATAATTGGAACTACGTACATAAATACAATATTTCGGAATGTAAGCAACAGTGCATGCGTGTGCCTATTCCTTTTTCTTGTGGGCTGCTTTGAGAAGAGACTTTTATTTTTTCCAAGTCCTATTGTTAGTTTAAGAACTTTGTAGCAGGATTTGGGAAGTTATAAAAAATATTTTTAAAATTTTTCCTTTGTTTATTTGTATTTAGTTTATTTAAAAAAATTTTTTTTATTCAAGTAATTTTATTTTATTTTTATTTTTACTTTTTTCAATGCAGAAAACTTTTTATTAAATTATCTTATATTTTTCGGAATTTATTTTTTATTATTATTTTGTTTAATAAAAATTTAATTTTGTTTTTTTTTTAATTATAGTGATATGTTTAGTTGCCTTGTTTGACTCCTTTTTTGTTTAATTTAAACTGGTTGTGTTGGTGTTGTTGTTGTTGTTGTTGTTGTTGTTGTTGTTGCTGTCTTTGCTTGTGTAAATATCCAGTTTTATTTTTGTATCACATTTTTATGCTCTTTCTCCCAAAAGTTCGTTGAATTGTTTATTTTTTTATTTTTTATTATTGTAGTCGTTGTAATTTGTTATTGTTGTCGTTTTGTTTTACAATTTGCGCGCGCATTTGTTTTTTTTTTACTTTTGTTTTCACTTTGTTGTGTTTACCGTTACATATTACTATGAGAGCAAAGTGTCTCTCTTTTGCTATATATCTCTCCCGCTTTACTTTTTTGAGGTGGTATAAGCTTATTTAAGCTTAAGGATATGACTACTTGCTTGTGTGTGGAAAAGAGAGCAAAGCATTTCCGTTAGAACATGTCTGCACACATTTTTGCTTTCCTTTGCATTAAAACGACGACGTTTACGTTTAGTTTTTTTTATGTCATTTAAACTAGAGCGTGGGTATATAAAAAAGTCAGTGTTTGTTTGTCAAAAGGATCTGTATAAATTAAAATCTTTTTGTTTGTGTGTGATTGTTTAAAATTTACATAAAATTTTGTTTTCCTTTTTGTGCCGTGTTATTGTTGTTGTTGTTGTATGCTGCGGTAAATGGCTTTTGATACAAGGCTCTCTTACCAAGTCTGTTAGTGTGTGTGTGTATGTGAGTATTTGTAGGTTTTCCAACAGTAATAAAGGATTCATTTGTAAAATCGTAAATATTAAAGTTTTTTTCTGTAGTGAGTGGCTTTTTTTTGTGTTTGGTTCCTTTCTGCTTTACTTCAACATGGCAAAAGCAAACGTATTTCCTGTCCTTTGAAAGGTATTAAGGAAATAAAGCTCCCTAGTGCAAGTGTTAATACATTTGTATATGTATGCATATGTGTGTGTGTGTATATATGTTTATGTTTGTATGTAAAATATTACTTAAAATCATGTACATATGTATGTATGTATTTATATCGCTTATGGGGGAATTCCTTTGAAAATAACAAACAAAAAACCAATAAATCAAATTGAACAGCTTAAATTACTTTTAGAAGAGACATTTTATATATAGTGTAACATAAGAAATATTTAATTTTTTGTTTTATTTTATTATTTAAAAATGTAAACTTTTTATTTTCTTCTTAAAAATTTTCACATTTTCTATTAAATTTATTTTCTTCTATTTTTTTTTTGCAAAAAAACTTTACAATACTTTTTTTTAACAACTAAATTTAAAGAAATAATAAAAAATTGTTTCACCCATTTTCTTTTTCGATTACATTTTTTCAAACATTATTATTTATTTTTTTTTTTATATTTCTTTCATTTATATTTGTTGTATTTGTGTAGAAGTGAAGTGAATTGAAGAAACACGTTGTGCTTGTTGAAAAAATCTTTATCCGCACGTGCGTCCTGCTCTAACAACGACAAGCGACGAACAAACCAGAGTATTTGGCAAATTACAAACACAAAATGAGGGGCTTTAGTCAATTATAAGCAAATACAAAGTGAAATTTTGTCTGTTGCCTCGTCACTAAAGAGAATTGTTTATTTTGTTAACTCTTGTAATTGTAAGAGACAATCGTGATTCATGTTTCAAGTTCTCTTATTTAGTTTTTAGTAAAGAGAAAATACTTATTATTTTATTTATTGTATGTATTTCTTTGTGCGTAAAATATAAATTTATGAAATATTTTGTAAAATAAAATTTGTTTAAGCAAATGCATTAAACACATTCAGCACAGCAGGCTACACGAACACACGACTTCAAATAACGCCAGCTGCATTTGTCGCCTTGTAGCCGGCTACTTAAATATTTTACCACCTCATATTCAATTATAAAAATACATACATACATATGTATGTATTTCCGTAGTGTCACCTTGAATTTATAAAAATTTAATTACTCTTTTAAAATGTACTTACATATATCACTTAAGAGCAGCGTGACCGTTTGACCGACTAAAGTGGCAATTTGCCACTTTTTCCACTGCGTTTCCCCTTTTTCGACTGCCTTGCCACTTTTTGACTCCCTTTATTTAGGGTGAGTTATATGAAAATACATTAAAAATAAAAAGTTTAGTGCAGTTTTCTCGTTTTTTTTTAAATTTTGCCCCTTTTTTTTGATAAATACCCTATTTGGTGCCACTTTTTGAAAAATGTCATCGGTCACCCTGCTTAAGAGTATAAAAATTAAGTAAAGTGCGACTTTGACTCACGCACGAAGGATTCACTGAAAAAAAAATCCTGCAATAAACACGTTTAATTGAAAAAAAAACAAACAAAAATCAATTGAAAATTGTATTATTGAGTCAATTAAAGTTTTAATTAAATTAAATTTTTACACAAAAGTTTAATTGAATCAATTACACTATTAATTGATTTTTGTGTTTTTTTTCAATAGAATATATTTATCGCAGTATATTTTTTCATTTGTAATACTATATGAACTTTAGCCTGTTTAATCAAACAAAGGGTCCGCCAGATAACTTTTTTTTGAAAATGCTATAAAAAAAACTACTAAAGCTTCGGCTGTGTGGCACGTAGCGCCGTCCTGTTGAAACCAAATGTTGCCAATATCCTCCTCTTCAATTTTTGTGAACAAAAATTCGTTCAACATGGCCCGATAACGATCGCCATTGACTGTAACGGCCACTCCTTGCTCAATGGCCCAATTATGCCTCTGGACCAAAATCCGCACCAAACAGTGACTCGTTTTGGGTGCGTCGGCTTTTCAATGTATGCGTGCGGGCTTTCTGTGCCCCAAAATGCGGCAATTTTGCTTGTTTACATACCCGCCAAGATCAAAATCAGCTTCATCTGAAAAGATGATTTTTTTTTGGCAAAATCGGCATCTTCTGTAAGTCGATCGCAGGCCCACTTAGCGAAGCGATAACGCATTGGATGGTCAGTTGGCTCGTTCAGCGGAAGGATAAAACTAATTGTCTGTCAAATCAGACATGAGCTAAGTGTTACCATTCACGAAATAAGCACTAGTTGGAAAAAAAAACGTTAGAAGGCGGACCCTTTATATTAACTAATGTAGACATTTAAAAAAAATTGTTTTTGGCGTTTTTTTTTTAGTTTCGGTTCTCCATTTTTTACGTTTTTAGCGATTTTATAGCTTTGGGGTTTTTTTCTTCTAGTCGATTTTTTTCGGTTGTTTTTTAGTTTTGGTATTTTTTTTTAATTTAGGCAGTTTTTTCGTTTTGGCGTTTTTTTTTTGTTTGGCGATTTGTTTGGGTTTTTGGCGATTTTTTTTTTTAGTTTTTTGGTGTCGTTTTTATTTTTGGTGAATCTTTTGTATTTAAGCGACTTATTTTAGTTTTGGTAAAATTTTTCATTTAAGCGGTTTTTTTCGGCATTTGTTTCTAATTTTGGAATTTTTACATCATACCGTTATAGGCTGTAAATTGTGTGCCACATATTCTAAGAATCGATTTAATAGAAGTTAGTTTAATGCAATATTAAATTTTAAGGGGCGTGGCCACTACTACTTTTTTTAAAACATGAAATCATGCCATTGCGTGTGTGCCAATAGCACAAAGTATAGGCCAAGTTTTATAAAAATCGGTTTGCTATAAGTAATTGTAAGGTAATATAAATTTTGAAGGGGCGTACTTCCGCCCACTTTTCCAAAATAATTTTTTTATCTTCACAAGCACTCAGATTTTGCAAAAATGTTGTTAAGAGTTGGTTGGGTGGAAATACGTTTTATGTATTATTATATTGTAAGGGGCGTATCTCCCACTAGTTCATATGATAGAGCATATGGCTACAGGAGCTAAATTGCGTGCAAAATTTAGTAATCTTCGATTAAATAGAAATTAGCGTGTACCCTACTACATTTTAATATATTGAATATATACATATATCATTTTACTCTAGTTTCATAATAAATTTTTTTTGGCAGAAAAAGAGAAAAAAAAAATTGCGAAAATTTAATAAGTAAAAATATTTTTTTAATGGCAACACTGCAAATAATCAACAAAGCACGAGTTTATAAATAAAAAAAAATTTTTTTTGAAAAATGTTTGGAAAGGAATTATGTGTGTATGTTTGTTTGGCATTCTGTTCCGATTTGAAAATTAAAGTGAATTTTCTATCTAATGAATTTTTAAAAATAAAATCAAGATTTGATTTTAGTGATGCAATTTTCTATAATCTTAGATATTGTTTAATTTTAAGAAAAGATTTCCATCGTTTAATATTGATAAATATGAGATAGCGAATCCTTAGCTTATTAGAAAAAGGTAGTCAAACCAAAAGATTTTAATTTGCCAATTTCAAATGGTTGAGAGTATATTTGCTTACCATCCTTAACGTTTGTAAAGCCGAATTGAAAAACAGGCTCTCATCTGGAACTATTAAATAAATTTTATTTACCAAGAAAGGTATTGAAAGGAACCGCAATGAACATTTTGAACTTAGAAGTAGGAATCATTATTTTAAGTTTTATTATATACATAATTTATTTTAAGTTTTTTATATATTTTTTTTTTATTTAAATAGTATGACTATTATCGCTCTCCATTAAATAATTTTTTTGTATTTTTTCTTTCTGGAAAGTATTTTTTTATATAAAATAAAATGATAATTGTGATCTGCTGTAAATTCAATTAAAACGGTTAATTTTGCTTGATATCAAGTGTAATTGTGAATTTTCGGTGCTGGCAACACTGCAATATTATGAACTGTTATGTTTCAATGTTAACGATTTGTGTGTGTTGAATAACTAAAATGTACTCCCTAAGGTATGCTACAAAATTATAGCAACAGTTTAGCAAGTGCAAGAACCACCGCAAGCAGGTGCTAGAAAAACATGAGTACGTACTTAAAAGTAAAAGCTTTTATATAAAAAATAAATTACCCCACCACACACACACACACGTGCACGTGCACGGATGTACTCCCTCTGCCACATGCATGTAATAATTACTTCCGCTTAAACAAACATTTCGATATTTTAAGCAATTTTGTAGCTATTTTTAAATGCGTTGTCTCTTTTCAATTTAATCTATTATTTCTTATACTTTTTGAACACTAAGCTATTTATGTGAAAAATTTCCTTAATTCGTTACACGTTTTTGGGACAATTTTTATCAGTAAACGTTTAGTACATTTTGTGTACATACATGTGTGTATATATTAATATATTTACATATATTTTTGTATGATAATACATTGTTTTAGTATTTTGTTTTTTTTATTAAACGCGTGTCAAAATGAATATGAATTTAAAAAATTTATTTGTCGCGCTTAATCAACAAGAAATTAATTTTTTATAATATTTAAGTCTCGTTGCACCACCCACCGCTACTGCTCAAATTTAGCAGCGTGTTAAATTGTTATAATTATGCTATTTATTAAAGCTAATTTTTTCAATGTTTCTGAAGCATTTGTTTATGCCATTTTCGCTTTTTCTTTCATTTTAAATTAGTTTCTGTTGAATGGTTATTACTCTTGTTAACGCTATTTGCTTGTAATTTTGTTTAAGGTTCTCTGTATTTAATCTCTCTTAGTTTAATGTTTAGCATATTTTATTCCATTTTTAATTTTTTTCATGCTAACATATTTTCTACAATTTTTCTTGGCCATGTGCCAAGAAACGAGCAATGAAGGAATTGTCCAAGAACTATTAAATATATTAAGATAAGAGCTCAGCCAGCCGCTTACACCTCCAAAATTACTTAAAAGCCACGTGGCTAATTATTATGTCCAGATAAGTTTTCTAGGAGGTCCTAGTGATTAAATTTTTTCACTAATTTCTAGTAACTTGTTTAATTTCGTAATTTATTGTAATTAGACTCTTGTAATAGAATTTTTAAGAAAGCAAAAAAAAAACTATTTGATACAATACTTAATGAAACATTTGCTGCTACAGAAACTTTTGGAATTCAGCTACTTATAAACGCAAATTTTTAAAGTAAAAAATATAAAAAAATCATATTTTCTGACAGTAAAACAAAAACACATTAAAATAGACAGACCAACAAACAGACCATCAAACTCTCAACATAAAATATTAATAAAACTAAAGCAAATATCTTCTACATCACTTCCCCAAGATACCCTTTCCTGTTTGACTAGCGAAAGTGATAGATTTACGTATGGTGAAAAAACGCTCTGAAGTCAATAAATATCAAGTAAAGGGATTTTAACCTTGTGTTGTGTGCGTCTTTATGTTGTATGTTTTTCTTTTTATTTATGAAAAGGGTCAAATCAAACAAATTAAAATAATTTGTGTGCTTGCATGCACATATTTTTCGAACTAGCATGTCAACACGAAAAGTTGTAAAAATATTGTAATTTATTCAAGAGTTTTGTTAACAATAGTTTATTGTCACACACCCTTTTTAAAATGACATAACGTATGTTATTTAAAAAAAATCAATGGAAATTTTTTGCCGAAAACACCGAAAAGTACAATGCGTATTAGATTTGTTTGTTGAATGTTTTTGTAAAGTACATTCGATTAATCGAAATACATAATTCGATTAATCTTCGAAAATTTCCGACGCTTATCCTAATGATTTTTACTTAGTTTGAAATTTTTGCAGATTTAGTCAAACCTCGTTAGACATTAAAATTATTCGATTATTCGAATAAAACTATAATTTTTACCCAATTATTCGAATAAAAATCAAATTTTTTTATTAATTGGAAAAAAAGTTGAACATTTTAAATTAAAATTTTTTTCGATTAACCGGGTACCTGATTACTCGATTAATCGAATAAAATAAAGTTTTTACGCAATTACTGGAATAAAAATCAACTGTTTCTTCTTTTATTCGACTAAAAGTTTTAAAACTTTTAAGCCTCAAAATTAATTCTATTAATTGCGAACTTGAATACTCAAATAAAAAATAAAAATCTTAGTCAATTGCTAAAATAAAATTTAAAATTTTTTAATTTATTCGAAAAAAAGTTAAAACTTTCAAAACCTAAAATTTATTCGATTAATCGGATATGTTTTTTAACTTCATTCATTCAGCTGGTTTACAATTTTTTAGATCTAGTCAAAATTTCTATCCAATTACTCGAATAAAAATCAAGACTTTTTAAATCTTAAATTTATTCGGTTAACCGGGTACTCCATTGCTCGATTAAAAATAAATGTTCTTATTACTCAAATAAAAATAATTTTTTTTAATTTATTCGAATAGAAGTTAAAACTTTTTAAATCTTAAATTTATTCGTTTAATCGGGTACTCTATTATTCGATTTATTCGAATAAAAGTTTAAATTTTTAAAACCTTAAACTTATTGGATTAATCGGTTGCTCGCCTACTCAAATGAAAATAAAAATCCTAGTCAATTGCTCGAAGAAAAATCCATACTTTCTTAAATTTTTTCGAATAAAATTTTTAAACCACATCCTTATTCAATTAATCGGATAAACGTTTAAGTTTATTCAATTACTTATTTAAGAATTTTTCAGTTTTAGTCGAACCCAGTGAGTGAAACTTTAAAAATTACTCGACTAATCGAATAAAAAAAATGTTCTACTCAATTACTTGAATAAAAATCAATTTTTTTATACTCGAATAAAAGTTAAAATTTTTAAAACCTAAAAATTATTCGCTTAATCAGCTAATCGCCAACTCGAATGAAAAGTTTTAGTTAATTACTCGAAGAAAAATCAATTTTTTTTAAATCTTTTTCGAATAAAAGTTAATATTTTTAAAACCAAGTTTTTTATTCGATTATAATTAATAATTTATAAATTATTTATGAATTTTGCAGATTCAGTCAAAACTAGTAACACTTTAAAATTACTCGATTAATCGAATAAAAATAATATTTCTACTCAATTATTCGAATAAAAATAAAAATTTTTTGTATACTCGCATAAAAGTGAAATTTTAAAACATAAAATTTATTCGATTAATTGGGTACTCGAATAGTAGAATGAACATAAAAATCATGCTCATTTGCTCGAATAAATATACACTTACATTTGAAAAAACAACAAAATATTAAAATTAGCTTTTATTTTGAATGTAAGTGTGCGACAAGTCGAATGTTGTCGACATAGTGGGATTGGCCCATAAACCTTTAATATTTATTCCAACAAAATAAAATAAAATAATTTGAAATTTATTTGCTGGTGGTTCAGCGTTGTCTATATATTTCATTGTTGCTGTATAGACAACGCTGAACCACCAGCAAATATATTTCAAATTAAAATAAACTTCTGACAATATGTTGAATAATAAATTTCTTAAATAAAATAAAATAAAATAAAACTTAGGGCCAATTTCAACAACTTATTTAAATATCAATTAATATTTAAAAATAATTTTTCCATACAAAAATTAATCAAAATCGACATTTAAATATGAATTGATATTTAAATAGAGTTGGTGAAATTGGCTCTTAATCGCACAAATTTTTAAATTTAATCATTTACTAGCTTAGACTTTTTTTACTTCTAACCGAACCTGGTTAAACTTTAAAATTGCTCAATTAATCGAATAAAAATAAAAACCACAATTTTTTCATTTACTCGAATAAAAGTTAAAATTTTTAAAAGCTAAAATCTATTCGATTATATAGAATATTAGAATAAAAATAAAAATTTCGCTCAATTGCTCGAATAAAAATCAACTTGTTTTTCATTTATTCGAGTAACAGTTAAATTAAACTAAACTTAAAACTTAAAATTTATTCGATTAATTTGACAAATTTCTAAATTTATTTATTTACTTAGTTATTAACTTTTCACTTTTAACCAAACCTGGTTAAACTTTAAAATTACTCGTTTAATCGAATAAAAATAAAATTACTCGGTTATTCGATTAAAATTAAATTTTATTGCAGTGCATCATTTGATTACTTTTGTTCGAATAACATATGAAGTTTATTAAATTCGATTAAAATTTATTCGCTTAATCGATTGAAGCTTATATTATTCGATACGGCTAAAGTTTATTCGCTTAATCGATTGAAGCTTATTTGATTCGATTCGACTAAGCTTAAGCGATTGTAGTTATTTGATTACTCGTATTTACTTAAGCTTCAAATTTAATCTCGCTGGACTTTATTCGATTATTCGAATAAGACTTGAAATATTTTCTATTAATCGCTCAGGAATAATTGTATTATTCAACTAAATATTGTAATATTTTCTATTAATGATACATGAATAATTTTTTTTCCTTTTTTATTCGAACTTTTCTTAACTGGAATAATAAGGGGGGGGGGACTATGTATTAATTTTTCATTCTTTTTATTATATTAAGCTTCCATTATAAAATAGAAAATATTTTTTTAATTGCTCGAGTAGATATTATTTTATTACTCAACGAAATTTTGAATTATTTGCGTTTAATGAAATAATAAATTTATTTTTTGCATTTTTATTCGAACTTTTTTGAACTTGAATAATATCCTACTCTTCATCTCTTCATACTCGAATAGTACATTTTTCATTCCCTTTATTTTGTTAAGCGTGAAATATATTATATCATATTGTTCTAGTTACGTTTTAAATTTATTCGAATAAAATCTTAAGTCTACTCGATTCGATTAAACTTTATTCTCTTTATCAATTGTAGATTTTTTTATTACTCGTATAAAACTTTATTTAATTTTGAAATTTATGCTCATGTTGGAGAAAAAAATATACTCGATTATTCGAATAAAACTTGAAGTATTTTCGATTACTCATATAAAACTAAGAAATTATTTTATTATTCGACTAGTGGGATAGTAATTTTTGTGTGTTTTTTATTCGAGCTTTTTTACGTTTTAAATTTACTCGAATAAAATTTTTCATTTATTCGGTTCAATTAAACTTTATTCTCTTAATAGATTTTAGCTTATTTTATTACTCGTGTAAAACTTATTCGATTGCTTTATTTAATTTTGAAATTTATGCTCTTGTTGGAGAAAAAATATATTCGATTATTCGAATAAAACTTGAAGTATTTTCGATTACTCGAATAAAATGTAGAAATTATTTTAGTATTCATCTAAAGTTAGAACTACATTCGACTAATGGGATATTAATTTTTTTTTGTATTTATGATTCGAAAATTTTTTTACGTTCTAAATTTATTCGAATAAAATTTTTAGTTCATTCGGTTCGATTGAACCTTATTCGCTTAATTGATTGTAGTTTATTTTATTACTTGTATAAAACTTATTCGTTTGATTCATTTAATTTTGAAATTTATTCTATTGTTGGAGAATAAATATATTCGGTTATTCGAACAAAACTTGAAGTATTTTGAACTACTCGAATAAAACTAAGAAATTATTTTACTATTCAAATAAAGTTAGAACTACATTCGACTAGTGGGATAAGATTATTTTCGTATTTATAATTCGAGTTTTTTTTACGTTTTAAATTTATTCGAATAAAATTTTTAGTTTATTCGATTCGATTGTAATTTATTTTCTTACGAGTATAAAACTTTTTCCTTTGCTTTATTTAATTTTGAAATTTATTTTCTTGATGGAGAAAAAAATATATTCGATTATTCGAATAAAACTTGAAGTATTTTTGATTAATCGAATAAAACTAAGAAATTATTTTATTATACAACTAATTTTTTAATTATATTCGAAGAATGAGAAAATAATTTTTCTTTGAATTTTTTATTCGAAAATTTTTGGACTCGAATAATCGAGAAATCTCAAATGTGTTAAATTTCCACAGACTAACAATTAAGCAGTGCAGTCCATTAGTGCTTTGGAAATTTGGGATCGATTATACGATCAGGAGGCCTTAAATGAATTATTTAGCCAGATACGAGTATCTGGTATTTCGGTTCATTTTATAGAAACGACATGAGGTCTCTCACATCATGTATTATAAAATTTAGCAAGAAGGAAACTAACATGCTAGAATTATTAGAAATTCCTTAATGCCACTTGAACTCAATACTCCGGGTCTTTTTTTAAACACTCTTGTACGTTGCTTGATCATTATTGATTTCAATGATCAGGCTTCTCCTGTAAAATAGTAAAAAGTGTACTTACGGCCTTTTGGATTTTAGGTGACGATATGTATCTTGGTGTTTTCTCTATATATGAAATTTGTTGCTTAAATATTTCCAATAGATAGATAGATACACATTTCAATTTATCATTTATTAAAAATTTTAATTTCCAAAACATATATGACCATTTATTTGGGAAAAGGCCCCCAGGGGGCGCTTGTGAATGTTTATACTTGCTTGCGATAGAATATGAAGATATAATTTGATTAAATATTTTTTTTCATTGCAATCTTTTAGTTTTTTTTTTACAAACATAAAGATATAAGTATTTCTTCTATATACATATTCGTATAATAGCTGCTTGAAAGAAAGATTTATGGCTAAAAGTTGAAAAAAAACAAAAGTTTTGCCTTTCACAATAAAACTTTCAATTTCTATTCCATCTCATTATTTTAGCGTTTTATTTATGATGTTTGGGCTAAAACACTTCATTTGCCCATAATAATCAAGCGCTGTTGGGCCACTAAAAAAATTATTAGAATTAAAAAATTAAAAGAATTTATGCATTCTTCTTATTAAGGAAATTTAATGGCATAAGAAAAATATGTTGTTTATAGTTTCATGCCAGCTGTTTATCCATCGAAGATAGTCTTGTGTAGTTTATGAACGAACTAGTTCAAATGAACGATTCAGTACTTTTAACTAAGTGAACTAGTTCAATTGTTTTACGCTCACTAGTTCAATTTTTGAACTAGTTCATTCTTTGAACTAAGAACTAAGACACAAAATGAACTAAATGTTTTCAACCTTTCTGTTTGTGTGCTTTGCTTCTATACTCATTCATATGTATGTATGCATATATGTATGTATATTTAGTTCTTGTTCATTGCTGGCTACTACCACAAATGCAATAAACAAGCAAACACTTATACTAACCTATTCACAAAAATATTTTGGATTTATGAGATTTTTAAAAATGATTTTCACACTAAATTTGTTTTATAAACCCTTTATAAAGCAAATTTATTAATTAATTAATTTTAGCTTTCGTAAAGTTTTTTAATCACAGATCTGTGTTTTTAATACTGTCAAAAACCACAATATATCTACATACAAACATATGCATGCAGATGTAAAATCATTGAACTAAACAGACCTAACTAGTTCATTGAACTAAAAAGAGCGATTGAACTAAATGAACGAACTAGTTCATTTATAAATAATGAACTAAAATGACCGGTCACTGAAATGAACTAAATGGCACAACTCTAACCGAAGACATTAAAACAACTGCCTCTACTCATTAAAAACAGAGATAACAAGTCATACAACAACAACAACAAGAACAACAACAACAAGAACAACAACAACAAGAACAACAAAAACAGCTTTAAAAAATAAAAAAACTGAGAGAGCGTTTTTTAATTAACCAGTGAATAATTGAAATCAGCTGTTTTTGTTTACATTTTTTTTGCGGCCACATGTTGCCGCTAAAGGTGACTGACGTCAAAAGGGCAAAAGCGTCTGCGTTAAACAGGCCATACAACATCAAAAAAGTTCATACAGGGAACATTATGACTTGTCTGAGGGCTTCTTTCATATGAAATACACGCATACTTACATACATACATATGTAAGAGTATGTATATAATGATGTAACATAATTGTTGAAAAAAAAAAAAAATGATGGCAACATTTTGTTGTTCGCGCATGTTCGATCAGCGATGTAAAACTAAGAGCCTTTGAAATGATTGTTGAGTGTGGCAAACAAAATAAAATACTAAAGGGTGTTTTTTTTAGAGGTATAGAACTTCGAATTGAAATAAAACACAAGAAAATCGTTTTAATGTCCATCAATTTGGCTTTATTGGAAGGATAATTTTATGCCATTAATGTTTAAATATGATTTCGGGCATGTGGCCGCCGCGGCTGGCTCGAATAAAGCCAATTCTACAGGTCCAATTTTCAACCACTTTTTCGAGCATATGGGGCCGTATGTTGGCAATAACGCCACGAATGTTGGCTTCCAAGTCCCCTAACGTTTCTGGTTTGTTGGCGTAGATGAGCGACTTCACATATCCCCAAAGAAAATAATCCAATGGTGTCAAATCACACGATCTTGGTGGCCAATTGACAGGTCCATTCCGCGAAATTATGCGCTCATCGAATGTTTCCTTCAATAAATCGATTGTGACGTGCGCTGTGTGGCATGTAGCGCCGTCTTGTTGGAACCACAACTCATCCACATTCATGCCATCCAATTCGGGAACAAAATAGTCGGTTATCATGGCTCTACACCGGTCTCCATTAACGGTAACTGACTCTCCAGCATTATTTCGGAAGAAGTATGGCCCAATGACTCCACCAGCCCATAGAGCACACCAAACAGTCAGTTTTTGTGGATGTAATGGCGTCTCAAGGGTCTCATGTGGATTCTCTTCACTCCAAATGCGGCAATTTTGCTTGTTGACGTAGCCATTCAACCAAAAATGAGCCTCATCACTGAACAAAATTTTGCGATGAAAATCAGCATCGAGATCAATCTCATTTTCGGCCCATACACCAAAATCACGACGCATTGCATGGTCTCGCGGCTTTAATTCTTGCACAAGCTGGATCTTGTAAGGTCGCAAGCCAAGATCTTTGCGCAAAATCTTCCATAAAGTTGATGGACAAAGCTCCAATTGCTGTGCACGGTGGCGAATCGATTCATTCGGGTCCTCTTCAACACGACGTCTCTGCGGATGCGTATTATCACATAGAGTAAACGTAGTGCGAAAACGATCCATGGTTAACCGAATTAATTGCTCTGATGGACGATTATGTCGACCATAAAATGGACGGAGCTTGCGGTAAACTTCGCGAACTGAACCATTATTTTCGAAATAAATTTGCACGATTTGCAAGCGTTGTTCTTTTGTCAACCTGTTTATGATGAAATGGCAAACCAAACTAAATATTAATCACTTGACAGCTGACAAAATGGCCGCCAGTTAAAAAGTGATGCCAACTTAAAGTTCTATACCTCAATAAAAAACACCCATTATAATTTCATATCAATAAGTTTTTTATGATAGCAATATGGTCTTGCAAGCGCAGCCGTGGCAGCTTTTGTTTTCTCATTATTAATGGCCAAGGACAGGGGTTTCATGCAAATGCGTGTTTTTTTCCTTAAGCCTGATAGTGGCAAGAACGAAATATCTTTACGAAACATTGAATTTGCGTGAAAATGCCATCGATTTGTTAGTGCATATTTTTGCATATTTTATTGAAAATGCATATTTTTGCATAATTTGGTCATATATGCATATTTTTGTCTCATATTTTGGTATAATTTCATGGTTTTTGTGTCATATTTGCTCAAAAGTTAAAATTTCAAAAAAAAAATTTTTTTTGACAAATTATTAATGCAAAACAATTGGCAAATTCATTCGCTTGCATTGTTTTAGAATTGTAGAAGGATGATTTCAAGAGGAAATCGTTTGCTATTAAAGCCGAAAGTAGTTAAACAATTCTGCGGAAACTTGATATTGCTTTTAAAAATTACAGATTTAAAAAAATCTAATAGCTAGAATTCAATCCATTGTAATGGTTGAGTTAACTAAATATGTAACATTATATAAACAAAATTATTTAAATTTGAGCCTTTCTTCAATGCACAAAAAAATTCTTTCTTTCTAAAAAAAAAATTTATAGAACTTCAAATTCAAAAGTATAAAAAAATAAAATTTTTAAAAATTCGTGCAAACTTAATATAAAAGGCTTGTACACGCACCTCTTGAGAAAAGAAAATATTTTTGTGTCTTTAATTAGTTGTATGTGAACTTAAAACTTTTCTTTTGAACAAAAATTTTTTAAAATATGTGTATATTTTATTGTTTTTAGTGCATATTTTGCGTTTTTAATGTCATATTTTAAGAGCCTAAAATACCTTTTTTAAGTGAATGTCCCTGTTAATGGCATATCCTGTCATAATATTTCATTTTGTAAATTAATCAAGAGATATTATTTATTGATAATGTAAAAGCTTTCAACCGTATTTATAAATATTATTAAGGCTTTATAAAGGGTTGATTTAACAGAATTTCATACATTAATTTTTCTTATAAAGCCTTTATATACCCTGAATAATTCTTATAAATAAGGCCTGCTAAATAATAAGCGATGAGTAAATTTGAGTGAAAACTGTTAACGTGAGACTTTTATTTTATTTGGAAATACGAACTTGAAGGTGTAAAAATTTTACAATAAAATATATAAGCAAAGGCATAAGAAGAAGAGGAAGAGGAAGAGGAAGAAGAAGAAAATACAGAGAAAAGAGGAAATAGAAGAAGAAGACGAAATATAGAAAAAGAATAAAAAATAAATAAAAAAAAATAAGAAAAACAGAAAAAGAAGAATAAGAAAAATAGGAAAATGAAAAAAATAAAAATAAGAAGAATAATAATAGAGGAAGAAGAAGAAAAGGAAGAAAAATAGAAGAGAAAAATAAGAATATTAATAATAAGAAGAAGAAAAAAAGAAAAAGAAGAAAAATAGATAAATAGAAAAAGCCAAGAAAAAAAAGAGGAAGACAAATAGAAGAAGAAGAAAAATATAAGAAGATGACAAAGGAAAACAAGCATAAGAAGAATAAAAAAGAAGAAGAAGAATAATAAGAAAAATAAGAAGAAGAAAAATAGTAGAAGGGAAACAATAGAAGAATAAGAAAAATAGGAAAAGAAGAAAAATAAAATAAACAGAGAAAAAGAAGGACAAGAAGAAGAAAAAGAAGAAAACTATGAAAGAGAAAAGAGAAGAAATATAAGAAGGAGAAAAAGAAAAATAGAAGAACAAGGAGAAAAACAAAAGAAGAAGAAAAATAGAAGAAAAATGGAAGAAAAAGAAAAATAATAATAAAAAACAGAAGAAAAATAGAAGAAGAATAATAAGAAGAAGACGAAAGAGAAGAAAAAGACGAATAATAACAATAAGAAGAAAAAAAAAGAAAATAAGAAAAAGAAGAAGAAAAAGAGAAGAAGAAGAAAAATAGAAGAACAATAAACATAGAAGAAGAGGAAAAATACAAACAAATTAGAAGGAGAAGAAAAAGAAAAGAAGAAGTAGAATGAGATGAAGAAGAATTAGAAGAAAATAAGAAGAAAAGAAGAAGAAAAATAGAAGCAGAAAAAATAGAAGAAGAAGAAAATATAAGAAGAAGAAAAAAGAAGATGAAGACGAAGAAAAATACAAGAAAAAAGAAGAAGAAAAGAACTAGAAAGAAGCACAATAAAAGATGAAGGTGAAAAAGAAGAAGAAGAAGGTAAATTTACTTGGCGAGAACGTAATTGTGTTCTTAAATTAATTTCTACAACTGATTTTTTGTTAATATGCATAACAAAACAAAAAAGTAAAAAATTTCAATAGTGTTACATTTCCCATCCCTGAATTTGCTGGAAAAAAATCGCACGACCAAATGGGTTTTATGGATTATATTCTTGTTTATAATTTCAGTAACGAAGACGTTGCAAAGTTAAACGGTTTATTTAACGGATTAAAATAACCGTTATAGTTAACTGTTAAGGAATTATTTTGAGCTTTTCTGGTAACGTGATTCCGAAAAGTTAAAAAACTTGCAACAGTAGGTTTTTCTTTTGCAAATTAACGATTTAGCAACTGGGAAAATATTTTATTATTTTTTTTAAATAAATTTATGGTAAAGAAAAAAATTCTTAAATAAATTTAAACTTATGGAATAAAAAAAAACACAAGCGTTGAAAAGCACATCGCGGCAGTTTAAAGTTCTTGTGGCTTCTTCATACAAAAAAGTTTGAACTCGATGTTTGAGATCGTTGTATGAACTGTTATTATTGTTATTGTTTTTATCTTTTATTTTTTCTTTTTGTAATGGAATTTTGCGCGCCGTTAACAACAGGTTAGTTGGCAAACGTTTAAACCGAGAATGAGAAGGACTAAAAGCAACGGATTTAAAAATTCAAACTAGAGCCTTTTAACGAGTTCAAAAAAAAAAAATGAAACGAAAAAACGTTAAGAACATTTTCACAAATTTTATAGAAATTATGTGCCAACAAAAAAAATTTGTATGACTTGCAACAATTAGAAAAACAATTTTTTTTTTACATATTTGTGGAAATCTAAATTTAAAGTTTTGTACAAAAAAAAAAAATAAAAATAAAAATAAAGTGTTTTAATAACATTAATTGTTGTCATTAAATACGTATAGGAAAATAAGAAATTATAAGTTTAAAAATTCATAAGATAAAATTGAGAAAATAATTTCAAATACAATTTTAAACAATTAAAAAACAAATATTAAAAAAATTAATAGCTTTGCGTATATAGAAATAATAAAAACTACAAATATTAAAAAAGAATTATACAATACAAATGAATGTTTGAAGTCAATATTAAAATAATTAATAGAAACATTAACAAATATAAAGTTGTTTTTTTTTAAGTTTGAGACGTTAAAATTAAAAAAGTGCTTTTGCTAAATGAAAATTAAAAACATATAAATATATAAGCTTAAGCATACTTACCTACATACATACATACATACATATATTTTTATAATAATTTAAGATGAAGGCCAATTCTTAACCCAAATGGGTAAGTAAAATTTTAAAAGTTAGAAACAAACTTAATTAAATGTAAATGCAGGCTTTTTAATCGGAATTCTTACGAGCGACATTTTAGTGGATCTTTTTAACCTTGTAATCCTATTCCATATGGGTCTTTTTTGTCCCTTTCATAGAAAGGGGTCAAATAAGTACTCCTATCTATGGAGATAATGGGTTAAAATGTTCTACAGCTATATTTTTAATTATATGTGTCTGAATACAAGAAGTCTTGAAATTTATCTTAAGCACCATAAATAAGTCAAAACTTAAATGCATGCTAGGGTTAATTTAAGTTTTGACCTATTTCTGATGTTTAAGGTAAATTTCGAGCTTTGATGTTTTTGAAGACTTAAATGAAATTTTAAAATGAAATTTTGTGGCAAATATTTTTCTTAGAACATTTTAACTCATTAAATCCCTTTTATAGGGGTTTCTTTGCGCATTTTTTTTTAAAGATGCCAAAATGACCCATACGGAAAAGAGTTAGAGGGTTAACATGTTCAACAAAATTGTTAATCGTGTGATTTCGCATAAAAGTGCAGAACACATCTTCTACCTAAAATGTAATTGTGAATAAATAAATCAATAAAATAAAATAAGCACGAAATTAACCCTCAAACGTACTTATATATACATAAAAAGTTTTGAATAATTTTAATATTTAAATAAATTACCGAGTTTTTATTTTATGGCATATATTTCTCATAACACTTTAACGCAATTGTTTTGGTTCCGGTTCGCAAAGCCTTGCCTTTTATAAACCGGGTTTCTAGTTTTTGTTTGGGGCTTCCAAAGCGGTTTTTATTCAAAATTTTTCAAACCATTTTTTGTTTGGGTTCATAAGCTTGTTTTTTTTCTTCAAAATCCGGTTTTTAGGGGTTTTAAAACGGTTTTTATTCTGATTTTCCAAATAGTCTTACTAAACAGTTTTTGTTCGGGCTTACAAAGGCTTGTTTTTTTTAATAACCCGGTTTTTTGAGTTTACCATCCGGTTATATAAACCGGTTGTTAGTAAAAAAAAGAAAATATTTTGCTTAATAAGTAAAATATTAATTTGGGATTATTAGTGCGTTTAAAAATTTTTAACTTAAACCGGTTGTTGTTTGGGGGCTTCCAAATCGGTTTTTATTCGGATTTTCCAAACAATCTTACGAACCGGGTTTTGTTCGGTTTTGCAAGAGCTTGCTTTTTATAAACAGGTTTTTCGGCTTATATAACCGGTTCGAAAACATGTTTTTGCTAAAATCTTTCAAACCGGCTTACAAAACAGTTTTTATTCGAATGTGTCGAACAGTCTTACAAAGGCCTGCTTTTTATAAAGCTGATTTTTGGGTTTTCCAACAGGTTTCTAAGCCGGGTTTTGTTCGGGCCTCCAAACCGACTTACAAACTAGTTTCAGGTTTTTCGAATAGTTTTACAAAGCAGTTTTTGTTCGGGTTTGTCAATGACTGCTTTTTATACATCGGTTCTTTGGGTTTTCCAACCGGTTTGAAAAAACCCGGTTTTTGCTTGCGACTTTTAAGCAGAATTTAAAATTTTTTTGAATTTAGGGAATAAAATATATGAATTTATTAAAAAAACATAAAAAAAAATTTGTTAAGACAGACTACAGGATGACCAGGGACTCATTCAGGCGGCATATTAAGACGCTCGTTATGGACAAAATTTTTATACAACAATTTTAATTGAGTTTGAATGACCTAGTTTACACTGTGCAAGTCTTATTGCCAAGCAGATTAGCTTGAGGGAGAGAGAGAGAGCGACGAGGGTAAAGAAAAGTTTCTGTTCCCCTCGTCGCTCTCTCTCTCTCCTAACAAACTAATCAGCTTGGAAATAAGTCTCGCAACGTTTAAACTAGCACTTGGAAATTTGGATTGATATCGAATGCAATAAATTCATTGAAATCCTGCCAGTCGATGCCAGTTTGTCGTAAAACACTTTCTTATGCTTTTGGAATAAATTTGTCATATTTTCTTTAATTTGAATATGCGAATATATATGTATATATGTATGTATATATGTATGTATGTATATTATGCTTTCATGTACATATGTATCCACATTATACAAATTGTTTAAAAAAAAAAAGAAACACGTTTGTTTATTTTCATTTTAAAAACTGTTTATTTTTATTTTAAAAATTCCTTGTATTGCCTTATTTTAAGCAGAAGAATTTTAAAGTATACCCCACACGTTACAATAAAATGGCCGAAGATTATGTCCCTTAGGAAAGTAAAATTAATTTTAAATAAAAAACAGAGGTGCTGATGTATCGTTTGTAGTTTTTTTCTTCTTATAATCAAAAGGAGTTATTTATATTAAGAGTTATTTATATAAAGGCTTAATTAGAAAAATTTTCTATGAAAACTTGTTTTGTAAATCTGTTATATACCCTTAATAATTTTTATAAATAAGGCTGATACATTTTGTTAAAATTTAGCTTAAATTGGAGATTTACTTTGATTAAAAAGTGTTATTAAATAGATTTTTACCTACAAAATTAAAGGAAAAATATAAATTTTTTTAGTCCTAAAAGTAGGCTACACAATCTTCTTTAATCGTACCTTCATGTCTGTCAGAGGTGGGCATTCTCTCAACATACTATCCTAGTATATAGCCGCCAGATAGATATATATATATATATATATATATATATATCTTTTCTTAATTGCCCAAGTATGCAAATAATAATGTAACTCAGCTGAATATATTTGACTTGCGATCAGCGTGACCGTTTGACCGATTAAAGTGGCAATTTGCCACTTTTTCGACTGCGTTTCCCCTTTTTCGACTGCCTTGCCACTTTTTGACCCCCTTTATTTAGGATGAGTTATATGAAAATACATTAAAAATAAAAAGTTTAGTGCAGTTTTCTTGTTTTTTTAATTTTGCCCCCTTTTTTTTGATAAATCCCCTATTCGGTGCCACTTTTTGAAAAATGTCATCGATCACCCTGCTTGCGATGATTGGACTTCGTTGTGGTCACATTTGTTATAAGAGAAATTGCATACAAGCCTGCAAATATTTTGAAAATTTAATTCCTATTATTATGTCAGTTCTAGAGGGTTGAGTAGCTATCTATTGTGCGTACGAGACCTAATTAGAACGAACACCCAATTTCTATTTTCTTAAGACAAATTGATTGCTTGTTTTCATTTTAAACTTCTGATAAATATGAAGGGCTTATTGTAAAAACACGATAAGCCACACGATTTCAGAAAGTGGTTTTATCAGTTCATTCAATTACTTTACACCATCGGAACGTCCTCTTAAAATATTGTACCTATATTCCGTTTAATTTCCGCCTTAGCCGCAAGTGTCACTTTTTACATTTTGATTTTATTCAGAATTATTTGTCGCAAAAACTCGATAAGCCACAGCAATTACAAAGGCAGTATTACAAAACGATGGATGAAATAATAAATTTTAAACTGCAACAACACGATATGCCACTTTATTTCCCCCAAAATAACAAAACTTTTGATATTCAAAAGAAAAAAAAAATATGAATAAATTTCATGAAATAACTGGATAAGCCACAACTTTTTGCGATTTTAGCGATTTCCGAAGATTTAAATTAAAAAAAAAATTATTTTAGATCCTTTTAAAATATAAAAGATTCAAAAACCACCAACACAGTCGTATGTGTACTTTTGCATTATTGTAAAGGCAAAAAGAAAATTTATTCATGCAATATATTAAATATTTGTGGTTGTTTTTTTTGGGTTCTGTTAGAAACATTTTATAGAAAAAGTTTTCTAATAAACAAATATTATTCGTGATTACATTTTAAATAACAATAAAACATCAGTTTTGGAACGATTTGCTTAAATTTCAATCGCATTAAGTGAATATAATGCTAATATATATTTAATCTCAATAAACATTATGTTTACAATTTGAGTTGTTTAGTTTCATCGAAAAACTAAAATTAATTGCCTTATTTTGTAAACCGCAACTGCAAGCCTTGATACATTTGGCGTGTGTTTTTTTCCTGCAAATTTATATTTTGCCATATAAAACTCGTCAACGCTTAGTCCTCTTCCATACAGGGAACATTTGATTTCTCTTTTGAAACTGCATTCGTGTCCACACTTTGAAGTTTTTTGAAGCTTATTACATTTTCTCATATATTTCTCATGTGAATGAGACGAGAATGACGTACTCAAGAAGAACTGCATGTAAAATGAAACAAAGTACCCTTTTCCATTCCTCTTTCCCCGTTCATCGACAAACTCAAAAGTTTTGCAGCAAATATTTTACTGTATGGAAGGGAACTCAGTGTTGCATTTTACAAAATAAGTCCCTCAGTTTTTAATTTCAGTTCGAATTTATTTTTATGTAGGCTATAATTCGTATTTTGAGGAAACCAAATTATGTATGTATATGTGTTAATTTTTAGGACACAAATTACACCAAATGCAAATTTAATTGTTGTGACAAACACCAGCAGAAGGGAACAACCTTTTACGGTTTCGCTGATTTTTCTTAAGTTTTAGTGTTTTTTTTAGTTTTGGCGCTATTTTCGTTTTGTTAATTTTTTTTTCGGTTTTTAGTGATTTTTTTAGTTATGACATGTTTTTTTGCGTTTTTGACCTGTTTTCGGTGATTTGTTTTAGGTTTAGAGATTCGATTTTAGTTTTGGCGCTTTTTTCTCGTTTTGGCAATTTTTTTTTTTTTAGTTATTAAATTTTTTTTGCGTTTTTAACGTTTTTTTGTTTTAGCTTTGGCGATTTATTTTAGTTTTAGTATTTTTTTCAGTTTTGGCGATTTTCTTCGGTTTTTAGCTTTCTTTTCATTTTGGCGTTTTTTTTAATTTGGCAATTTTTTTCCGCTCATGAAGATTGTTTTAGTTTTGGCGTTTTTTAGTTATGGCGTTTTTTAGTTATGGCGTTTTTTTGCATTTTTGACCTGTTTTCGGATTTTCGGTGATTTGTTTTAGATTTAGAGATTCGATTTTAGTTTTGGCGCTTTTTTCTCGTTTTGGCAATTTTTTAGGTTATTAAATTTTTTTGCGTTTTTGACGTTTTTTTTTTTGGCTTTGGCGATTTATTTTAGTTTTAGTATTTTGTTTTTCAGTTTTGGCGATTTTCTTCGGTTTTTAGCTTTCTTTTCATTTTGGCGTTTTTTTTAATTTGGCAATATTTTTCGGCTCATGAAGATTTTTTTAGTTTTGGCGTTTTTTAGTTTATGGCGTTTTTTTTTTGCATTTTTGACCTGTTTTCGGATTTTCGGTGATTTGTTTTAGGTTTAGAGGTTCGATTTTAGTTTTGGCGCTTTTTTTTCGTTTGGAAATTTTTGTTTGGTTATTAAATTTTTTTTGCGTTTTTGACGTTGTTTTTGGCTTTGGCGATTTATTTTAGTTTTAGTATTTTGTTTTTCAGTTTTGGCGATTTTCTTCGGTTTTTAGCTTTCTTTTCATTTTGGCGTTTTTTTTAATTTGGCAATATTTTTCGGCTCATGAAGATTTTTTTAGTTTTGGCGTTTTTTAGTTTATGGCGTTTTTTTTTTGCATTTTTGACCTGTTTTCGGATTTTCGGTGATTTGTTTTAGGTTTAGAGGTTCGATTTTAGTTTTGGCGCTTTTTTTTCGTTTGGAAATTTTTGTTTGGTTATTAAATTTTTTTTGCGTTTTTGACGTTGTTTTTGGCTTTGGCGATTTATTTTAGTTTTAGTATTTTGTTTTTCAGTTTTGGCGATTTTCTTCGGTTTTTAGCTTTCTTTTCATTTTGGCGTTTTTTTTAATTTGGCAATTTTTTTCGGCTCATGAAGATTTTTTTAGTTTTGGCGTTTTTTAGTTATGGCGTTTTTTTTTGCATTTGTGATTTTCTTTCGTAGCCTTTACCATCTAGCGCTGCGGTCGTGTGGAAAGTGCTGTCACGTGCACTGGCACAAATAGAATTTTGTACTTTTTTTTCTCGCCGACTCTGCGATGAATCCCGCCCAAGCCCGCGAGCCTTAGCCTAGGCCCAGCTGCAAAGTTGCCAGTGCTGGGGAGTTGGCAGGAAGAGCGAACACGTATTTTATTGTTGTTAAAACAGTACATAATTAAAAATAGTGACTTTTTTCATTTCTAGCGATTTTTTTCTGAGTTTGGCGTTTTTTCCCCGTCTTGGCAATTTTTTCCGGTTTTTTTTTTGTCAATTTTATAGTTTTGGCGTTTTTTTAGTTATGACGTTTTGTTTTTGCGTTTTTACGTTTGCTCGGTTTTGGCGATTTATTTTATTTTAAGTAATTTTTTTAGTTTTGGCGCTTTTTTAACGTTTTGCTTATTTATTTAAATTTTAAAGATTTGATTTTAGTTTTGGCAATTTTTTTCAGATTTGGCAATTTTTTTTTTTGGTTTTGGCGTTTTTTATGGCTTTTTTTCATTTTGGCAAATTATTTTATTTTAGAATTTTTTTTAGTTTGGCGTTTTTTCCCGTCTTGGCAATTTTTTTTTAGTTTTTGGCGATGTTTTAGTTTTGGCGTTTTTTTACTTATGACGTTTTTTTTGTGTTTTTTACGTTTGTTCGGTTTTGGCGATTTATTTTGTTTTTAGTAATTTTTTTTTAAGTATGGCGCTTTTTTCTCGTTTTGACTATATATTCAGTTTTTGCCGATTTTTTTTTAGTTTTGGCGTTTTTTTTAATTTTGGCAATTTTCCCGGTTTCTTGCGATTTATTTTAGTTTTATATATTTCTTTTTAGTTTGGGGTTTTTGGGGATTTTTTCGGTTTTGGGTGATGTTTTTGCACTTTGGCGATTTCCTTTTCATCTTTGGTGTACGGAACCCTAAAAACAATGTTTCCGAAGTTCTTCGACAAGTATAACTCTCGAAACAATTGGACGATTTGAATTAAATTTGCACCATTCGGATTTTAATTTAGAAATTTACTAAGTTAAAAAATCATATGAATCCTTAAAATCGATTTTATGAAGACTTTTGAAATTTTTCGACAAAATATCTCTCAAAAGGTTCAGTTTAACTCAAGATGTTGTTGTTAAAGCTTAAGAGCTGATTAAATCTTCAATTCGTTTAACTAAGTGAAACAATTGCATATTATACAATTCTCGTATACTATCTTCTCACAAGGTCAAGAAATTAATTATGATTAACCAAACAAAATTTGTTTGAAAATAATTAATTTGTTGTTGGTTAAGCATGCTTAGAAGAATTTCGTAGCTGCTAAGCAAAACTTCAGTAAAAGCTTTTTTTGAAAAAGCTTTTTTGAATTGTGGTTGAAGTCTTCTAAACTATTGCTTAGTTAGCAGCAACAAAATGTTTCTAAACATGCTAAACCAACAATAAACAATTTTTTTTGAAATTCGTATTATTGACACGCCTTAAATATTAATAATATATTATAAATAAAATTTGGTTAATTAATATTCTAGCAACAATTTCAAAGGCAAGTGAAGTTGACAATTAAAATTAGTTAAACTAACCTACAAAATTTCTTTCTATGTAAGCTCCCTAATAAATTTAGGGTTGTTGGTTTCATATAAACTTTTCGCATAAGCAATGTTAGTTGATATCATAATACAGCAAATAGGTCAAGTGAGTTCAGAGTTAAATCAATGACAATCAATCATGTCTAACCAACAAACAAACGTATTTTATGCTCCGACACTTATAATGCTAAAATAATTTCATGCATCTCATAAAAGTCAAATACATAAAAAAAATGAAATAATTGAAATAATTTGCCTCCCTCTTCATCAAAACGTGTGAAATATGCAGACAATGCAAAAGCGAAAACCATGTCCATGACAATGAGCAATGTTGAAGCTTCACCTATTTATTTATTAAATACGAGTAAAAAAGCCTTGTAAGTTATAATCAATTCTAAAAGGCCAACACAAATGTCTCGTCTTGACACATTTCATGCACACACTCGCATATTTCCATACCAACAACAGCAGCCAGCATTCATGAAAAAATTTTGCACTCACGCAAATAGAATGGCAGGCAGCTTCAATACAATTTTAGCAATTTGTTTATTATTTAAATTTGTATTTGTGGCTCAAAGAGCTTTTGACTGTGTCTGTGGTTTAGTATTTTTCAATATATTTTAGCACAAAACAATTTATTTAAAAAAAAAGTAAATATTAATATAAGATAATAAATAGCTTCAGAACTTTCTGGTTGTATAAAGAAAAAAATATGTTAATTATATTTCAGAGAGAAAAAAAAATAAACTAAAGTTTAAAAATTAACTTGGGCTGTGGAATAAATTTTTGTAGCAATAAGCTAATATTTATGCAAATTAATAATTATTATATATTTTTATTATACATTTGTGTGATTGCATAAATCGATTAAAATTAAAAAAAGAAACAAATCTAAAAATATTTAATTCAACAAAAGCTTGGCGAAGGCTTCAGAAATTTTTACGATTCTCTTAGTCATTATTATCTTACACTTATACTGTTAACTATTCTACACTACATGGTCTCAATATCATTTAGTCAGAATGAACTTTCTATGGCGAGACTGTGTTATAACCGCAACGAATCATAATTAATTTAATGGTCCTTCGCACCAAAATTTCATCTGTAAATTATTTAAAAAAAAAGATACGAGCACACAGATAAAATTGCTTAAAAAATAGTTGTAACAGTAAAATTATTCCTTTTTATTGGAATAATAAAGAAACATCTTTGCATAATTTTTTAATCGAATAACTTTCCCTCGAATGGTATAATGTGAATAAATTTTTCTCAAATTATTTTGTTTACATATTTTTTATTAAATATTTTTTTTTTTGGTATTCATGTTACTCAAAATTTTATTGTATTCGAATAATTTCTATTCGAATAATTTTTATTCGCATAATTTTTTTTTCGAATAATTTTAATTAAACAGTTATCTCCTAACTAACATTTTATTATCTAACAATAATTATAAACACGTTTAAATAGTTTTTCCATAATTTTTAATCGAATAATTTTATTTGACTAACTTTCCTTTGAATCGTATCATGTGAATAAATGTTACTCAAATTATTTTCTTCAAATATTTTTTATTGAATATTTTTTTCTCATGTTAATTTTATCCGAATAATTTTATTCGAATAAATTTTATTCGATAATTTTTTTTAATAATTTTTATTATAATAACTTTCTTACTTACATTATTTTCCCCAAAAAATTTAACTCGAATAATTTTGTTCGAATTATTTTATTCGTATATGCTTTGGATGAAAACTTTTATCAATAAATTTATTACCAATAAATTTTAATAAAATTTAATTTTAATAAAATTGATTTAGGTAAGTTAACTCGTTTAAATATTTTTTTTTTAAATAATTGTTACTCGATTAATTTTACTTGAATAATTTACCCTCGAATGTCATCATGTGAATAAATTTCACTCATACTATTTTGTTCAAATACTTTTTATTGAAATTTTTTTTTCTCATATCAATTTTATTCGAATAATTTTTATTCCAAAATTTTTTTTGCGATTAATTTTCATTATAATAATTTTCTTGCATTTTTTTTTTGCATTTTTCCTAAAAAATTTAACTTGAATAATTTTATCCGAATTATATTATTCGCATATGCTCTGGAAGAAAATTGTTTCATCAATAAATTTATTTATGTAGGTAGCTAACCTCGTTTAAATAATTTTTTTCCATAATTTTTAATCGAATAATTTTATTTGAATACTTTCCCTCGAATGGTATAATGTGAATAAATTTTTCTTAATTTATTTGTTAACATTACTCAAAATTTTATTTTATTCGAATAATTTGGTATTCATGTTACTCAAAATTTTTTTTATTCGAAACAATTTTTATTCGAATAATTTTTAATCGAATAATTTTTTTTCGAATAATTTTAATCGAACAATTTTCTCCTATCTTACATTTAATAATAAATTATAAAATTTGTTTAAATAGTTTTTCCATAATTTTTACTCGAATAATTTTATTTGAATAATTATCCTCCCTCAATGGTATCACATGAATAAATTGTACTCAAATTATTTTGTTCAAATATTTTTTATTTAATATTTTTTTCTCATATTAATTTTATCCGAATAAATTTTATTCGACAATATTTTTTTCGAATAATTTTTGTTATAATTTTCTTACGTTATTTTCCCTCAAAAATTTAACTCGAATAATTTTATTCGAATTATCTTATTTGCATATGCTCTGGAAGAAAATTTGTTATCAATAAATTTATTTAGGTAGCTAACCTTGTTTAAATAATTTTTTTTCCATAATGGTTAATCGATTAATTTTACTTGAATAATTTACATTCGTGGTGTCATGTGAATAAATTTTTTTTTTGTTCAAATATTTTTTATTGAAAATTTTATTTACTCATATCAACTTTATTTGAATAATTCTATTCGAACAAATTTCTAAAATAATAATAATTTTTTTAAAATAATTTTTATTCGATAAATTTTACCAATACGAATAATGTTCCTTTAAATAATTTTTTCCGATTCATTTTCAACTTAATTTATCTATTCGTATATGCATTGGACGAAAACTTTTCATCGAATAAATTTCACTCCAATAATGTTGTTTGAATTACTCTCAAAAACAATAAAACCAAACACAGATTTATTCGAATAGTTTTGCTAAAATTATTTTTACTGAAATTGAAATGATTTCTTCGAATAAATTTTTACTTCAACTCGAAAATTTCGTATTTTGTTAAATGAATTTTAGTTCCTCTGCCAGTGTGATAAATCATGATAAGTGGTTTTTTGATTTTTTTTAAAGCAAATATTGGGACATTTGGTTACAATTTTGATAATCTTGAACTATGTATGTCTTTTATAAACAAAAATAAAAATATATAGAGGCTGGCTATCAAGGGCAGTATAAATAGAAAGATTAAGTTTGCCACCAACTGCACTGCTCCTTGCAAAATACTGGTTTGAAACTCTTAAAGTATAACTTGTTTTGACTATGAATATGCTCCATTTATTTTAAGTTTTTCAACTTTAACTTAATGCTAAATCTTTTCGTAAGCAAACTACTCGTATATTTTTATATTTTTTACATTTCTCATTTTTCTATCAAAATTTATTTAATAGCAGTTCATCCTTGTGTCTTCTCTTCAATTTTTTGGGAACATTTAATTTAAAATTTATAGTTTTATTTGTCTGCTGGTCATCCTGAAACCATTACCAGCGACTTCATATAAATGCATTAATCAAAATCCTTGCTTTTCTCTAAAAAAAAAACAAAAATATAGTAAAAAAAAATAAATTTATAATGAATTCAGAAAAGTAATTTGATTTTTGGGGGATCTTTCTTTGGAAAAAGAGAAGAAAAAAACAAAACTCGTAACAAAGAAAATGAGAAATGACTTCAAATGTTGTGTGTTCAAAATATTTCTTTATACGTGACCAATTTAAGACAAATAGATTATAGAACTGAAAGTTGTGTGAGGGAGAGAGAGGGGGAGGGAGAGAGACAGAGAGTCTGCCATTAATTTTTCTGGGTAACTGAATTGCTTGAAAAAGTTAATGTGTGTAAGCATACATTTTTACTGCTGCAATATATTTTTGTTGCAGGATTTATGACATAAATGATGTATGTATGTATGTACATCATGGTTTGCATGACTTTTCTCTTTTTTTCTTTTTTCTTTTGTTATTATTTTTGGTTATAAAAGTTTTCCTAACTGCACTTTATTTATGGCAAAGTTAGCTAGATAACAAACTTTTATAAAGTGTTGCGAAATTAATTGAAATAAATTTTTTATAATAATTTTTTTTTGTGTATTAAGTTGCTTAGTAGCTAATTGTTGTTTCCATAAAATCGTGAATACTGGAAATCCCGTGTTGCTGTGTGCCTTAATATTGCCTCATGACCTCCTTTTGGTCCTACTCTTTAAAAACTTTATATTCTCTATCCTCTCTATGTTTTTAAATTCATAAAAATCGTTTGGATAATTTCGAAGAAGCAGAAATTTCCCCCCTGCCCCCTCTTGGTCCTAGTTTAAAAAAAAAAATATGAAAACTATGTTTTCTCAGCTCCAGGTTCGGAATTTAATAAAAATCGGTTGATTAATTTTGAAGAGGGAGAAACTTCCCTCCCTGGTCCTAGTTTTAAAAATTATAAAGCATGTGTGTCTTCCGAGATGCAATTCTATCTACATTTTAAAATTCATCAAAATCGCTTGAATAGTTTCCTAGGGACAGAAAATGCCCTCTGCCGTCCTCTAGATCCTACTTAAAAAAAATCTCCCTTGTGTCCTTTTGCATACCTATCTGTCTATGTTTTAAACTGAATCAAAATCAGTTAAATCATTTCGGAGGGCAAATATTCACCCCCCGTCACCCTTTGGGTCCTACTTTAAAAAAAATTTAAAACTGCAAGTTTATCTGCGTTTTAAATTTAATTAATATCAGTCGAATATTTTTGGGTTGGCGAAATTGCTCCTCTGCCACCTCTTCGTCCTACTCTTAAGGAAAATATGAAACCTGTGTGTGTGCCTTTTTAACTGCAGGTGCATCATCTACGTTTTAAATTTCGTAAAAACCGGTTTGACAGTTTAGAAATAGCAGACATTTCCTCCCTGGTCCAAGTTAAAAAAATATGAACGTTTTAAATTTAATAAAAATCTGTTGTATAGTTTCGGAGGGCATATATTGTCTCCTGTCCTACTTAAATAAAAATTAAAAAAATTAAAAATCGCCTATGGTCCAATGAAGAGACTAATGAAATCCAAAATCGTCAAAATGATAAAGAAAAAGCAAAATTGGGAAAAAAATTACTTAAACAGAAAAATCGCCTAAACGAAAAAAAAAAATCGCTAAAACAGAAAAAATCGCCAAACGAAAAAATTACCGAAAGAAAAAAATTAACAAAACATTAAAATAAATTAAAACCGAAAAAACAACCCCACACAGAAAAATCGCCAAAATGAAAAAATCGCCTAAACGGAAAATCCTCCAATATGAAAAAAGTCTCTGAAGTGGAAAAAATCTACTAAAAAATTCCAAAATCGAAAATAAAATACCAATACTGAAGAAAATCGTTAAAATGAAAAATTCGTTCACACACAAAAATCGCTAAACAAAAAATTCACAAGCACAAAAAAATCGTCAAACGATAAAAAATGCAAAATTAAAAAAATCACTAACACAGAAAAATCGCCAAAAAGAACTAATTGCCAAAAAAAAAATGGTCAAACGAAAAAATTAACAAAAAGTTAAATTAAATCCAAATGGAATACCATGCCAACGCAGAAAAATCGCCAAAAAGAAAAAATCGCCAAAACAAACGATAAAAAATGCAAAATTAAAAAAATCACTAACACAGAAAAATCGCCAAAAAGAACTAATTGCCAAAAAAAAATAATCGTCAAACGAAAAAATTAACAAAAAGTTAAATTAAATCCAAATGGAATACCATGCCAACGCAGAAAAATCGCCAAAATGAAAAAATCGCCTAAACGATAAAAAAATGCAAAATTAAGAAAATCACAAAAAATCGCCACAAAGACAAAAATAGCCAAAACAAAAAAAAAAAAAAAAAAATCGTCAAACGAAAAAATTACCGAAACAAAAAATTATCAAGACGTTAAAAGAAATCCCAACTTAAAAAAATCTCCAAAATGAAAACGAAATAAAAAATCGCCAAAAACAAAAAAGGCTCTAACACAGGAAAAACACCAAAAACGTTGAAATAAATCCAATATTAATTAAACATCCCCAATAAAGAAAAATCGCCTATTGGCAACCAAATGAAGATTCTAACAAAATCAAAAAATACCGAAAGCGATAAAAATTCAAAATTAAAATAAAAGTCACCAACGAAGAAAAATATCGGCAAAACGAAAAAGTCGCTCACACAGAAACAAATCGCCCAGCGAAAAAATTACTGCAAAAAAATCGTTAAAATAAATCCAAAATGACAAAACATCCCAACACTGAAAAATCGCCAAAATCAAAGAATCACTTGTCGTCAAATGAAGAAATTAACGAATTCAAAAACCGCCAAAACGATAAAAAAATCAATATTCAACAAAAATCATTCACATAGAAAAACGCCAAAAAAGCGCTAACAAAAAAAAATCGCCAAACGAAAAAATTACTGCAACAAAACGTTAACAGAAATTCAAAATGAAAAAAGCAACTCAACTCAGAAAAATCGTCGAAATGAAAAAATCCCTTATCGCCATACGAAGAAACTAACGAAATAAAAAATCGCTAAAGCGTAAAAAATCCAAAATTAAGTAAAAACCACTAACAAAAAAAAAAAAAAAAAAATGGCCATATAACGAAACTATCGCAAGCAAAAATCGCTAAAACGATTATAAAAAATCCAAAGCTAAAATAAAAGCAATTAACAAATAAAAATCGGCAAAATGAAAAAATCGGTTTTGCAGAAGAATCGCATAAAGAAATTAAATTAAAAATTAAATTTAAATTAAAAAAAAACATCCCAACTACAAAAAAAATCATTACAGTGAAAATATCGCCTATCGCCATATGACGAAACTAGCGAAATCAAAAATCGCTAAAACGATAATAAAAAATCTTAAATTGAAATAAATGTCACCAACGAAGAAAAATCGCCAATTCGAAAGAATTGCCAACAGATAAATATCGCAAAACGAAAAATATTACCGAAAGAAAAAAAAAAATTAGCAAAACCTTAAAATAAATCCTAAATGAAAAATCGTCAAAATGAAAAAAAAACACTTACCGTCAAATGATCAAAAATTAACAAAATAAAAAGTCGCCAAAAGGAAAAAAAATCCAAAATTAAAAAAAAATTACTAACAAATAAAAATCGCTAAAACAGAAAAAAGTCGCTAAAAGAGAAAAAATCGCCAAACGAAACAATTAACAAACACACAGAAAAATCGCCAAAATTAAAAAAAAATCGCATAAACGAAAAATTCTCCAAACTAGAAAAAATATGTATCTCTGAAATGGAAAAAAATCAACAAATTGTCAAAAAGAAAACTCCAAAATGAAAAAAATACTAATATGGAAGAAACTCGCTGAAATGAAAAAATCGCTGATTCGCAAAAAAAAAAATTGCTATACATAACGAAAAAGTAACCAAAACAGAACAAAATGTTAAAAACAAAAAATTAATCAAAGCAGGAAAACATGCTGAACAGGCAGGGACTTCCTCTCCTCGTACAATGAATGCATTGTAATATTAACATATCCTAGAAGTAAAATGTCAGCGATACATGACTTGCGATGTCGATTAATAACAACAACCTAAAGGGTGAGCTTTTATAATTAGTTTTTATAGTTAATAATAGTGTTTTCACACTGACATGGTTTTAATAAAAGTTGATTTTAACGTTAAAACCAACTGTTAAAACCTGGTTTTACCATACAAATTGTTTTTGTTAAAACCAAATTAAAACCATTTTTGAATTGGTTTTAAGTTGGTTTTATGAAATGCAACCTTGTTTTCACTGCGATAAATTCAGTGCTGCCAAGTTGAAATGACCGACAGCAGCCAGTGAATAACAATAGATGGCGCCTGAAAAAATTTCAATTCAAAAATTAATGCAGCAGCAACAATAATCAAAAATTATGGAAAAAAGAGTTTTTTTTGGAAGGAAAACAACGAAAATATCTTAAATTGAACTGTGGAAAGTGAAAATAGACAATATGACTGACATTCATCTGCCTATAAAAAAGGTTTACCTTATAATGTATTTGTGCATTTTTATATTATTAACAATACTTCCAAGCACTTCTTTCTTCATTCTGTATAAGAAGTTCCATAATTTAAAAAAATTTCATTTACAAAATATAAAATAATTTCCATTTTAGAGCGCATTGTGAAATATCTCAGTTTTTCATACATACAAACAAGAACAGTTGAACAGTATGTCCAACAAGTGTTATTAAAAAGCAGAAAAAATGCAAATTTCGGCAGGAAATTTATTTTGTTTTGAGCAAAGTTATTAGACAGCCTGTGAGTTAATAACTGAATTTAACAAACTTGCAGTGTGAAAGCAAAATCAGCTGTTTATGGTTTTAACGTTAAAACCAGGTTTTAACTTTCAGTGTGAAAACACTATAAGATAGTAAAATGTGGTTTATATGAATCTCATTTTCCAATACCAAACTCGAATACATAATACATACTATCGCCCAAAGTCTTAATTAATATAATAAACAAAGGATTTAATTACAAAATTATACAATAATACATACAATTTAATTCAAATTGCTGTTTGTTTGCGCCGGCAAACTTATGATCCAAGAAATTTAAGTAATTTTGTCAATTATTTTAAATGAAATATCTACATATATGTATTCAAATTCACCAGAAAAAAATATTTTATATTTGTCTGCAAACATTTTGCCAAATCTTAATCAAAATTAAGGAGTAAAAGTAACAAAGTTTGCTTCTTAAAATTCTTAAAACAACATTCATATTGAATTTATTTAATTAATAAAATTCCTGCCCTTCAGGCTGCAAAGTTAGACAGATATTTATGCACATATGTATGTATGTTTTAGTCATTTAAGATTTCTCGACTAAATTTTCTCCAAAAATTTTACAAAGAATATTTTGGTAGTCATAACTTGCTATTGTTGTTGCAAAATTGCCACTTAAGAAATTTAAGCAAATTTCTTTAGTTTAACAGGGCTAATTTATTTTATGTCTGGAGACAGTTAACATTTTTGTTTTCAAGTGTGTTTGCTCTCAAGCCAATTACGGCCAAAAAAAAAAGGGATTACAATAAAGACAAACAAAGAAAATTAAAAGAAAACATTAATAATGCTGAGTGCACATCCTGGCATTTCTTTGTGTTGTCATTTTCAAAATGTGAACAACGACGTTCAGATTGTTTTTTTTTTTTTTTTAATTTAAAGCAATTCCATACGACGAAAAATATTGAAAATGACAAACGTTGCAACTAGTACACATGCATTGCGATGTCACAAAATGCCATAGTGTTTGCTAGATATAACAAGGATAAACATTTTAACATTCTGCTACACATACACTTATTCTACTATACATTCCCACTAGTCAACTTAGAACCATATGTCTCTATGTCAATACTATTTCTCCAGTGACAATTGCACTAGTTAAAATGTCGACAACTTTCCTTTTATAGCCTTTTCACACTTACTCACATCTTTCATCTTTCATCAATTTGGCAAGATGATAACATCTTCCCATAAGAATTATACAGGGCTGAATGTTTAACATCTTTCAACATCTTCAAAAGATGTTCCTATCTCACTTTGTTTCATTCAACATCTTTCGATTATTTTAGTGTCATCACTAGAAAAAATGTATACAACTATACATACATGCATACATACTATAAAAATGTATACATATGTATGTATGTATGTATGTATGTATATCTACATAAGCATGTACATATGTACATACATTCAAAGCTACATTTTGGAATATCTTTCCCAAAAAAAGATCCGTAATTACTCTAAGATTTTATTATATAAATATGTATGTATATGTATGCATATAATAAAATCTGTTATATATTTTTCCAAAACAAAATAAATTAGATAAAAATAGTTGCAAATGTCTACGCAAAATCTTTGCGGATAAAATTTTTAATATTTCTACATCATCATTGTCCCGCTGGCATAATTTCTACATAATTTCTAGCATTATTTGTTTCTGCTCCTCAGGAGCAAGCAATTAAATCAATTTCTACTGAATTTTTAAATTGCATTTTATTATTTAATTATTGGTTGCTCACACTCGTAAAAATAGTATTACAATACATGACAGATGAAAGATGAAAGATGTTGTAATGTGAACAGGTTTTTTCAATTTTCAACATATTCCATGCATTCCTCAAAGATGTGAGTAAGTATGAAAAGGGTATTATGCGCGATTACAGATACGTTAGAGACGACAGTTCTAGTGTATTTCTGGCGATATTGTCAATGAACGCGTCAATAGTTTGTTTTTGTTTTTTATTATGTTGTGCAATAATATTAAATAAATATATGTAGACGAGGGTCACTAAAATCTACGAGTGAATCTTCGGTTCAAATATCTCCATATAGCCGTAAAAGAACTACCTTCTCAATAGTGCTAAAGTCTACTGATAGATTTTGAATGACAACCCTATGTTATTTGTCAATAGGCATTTGCATTGGCTGGGGTACAGCTAGTCAGTAGCGCTATTGACAATGTCACTAGAAAATCACTATAAGTTTACTATTGACAACGAGAGAGGATATATCGATATTGTAGACTAGAGCGCCTAAAATTTACTAGTGAATATTTGGTGCCAATGTCTCCATGTGGTCCCGAAAGAACTACTAAGTCAGTAGTGCTATAATCTAGTGGTGGATTTTCATTGACAAGCTAATGTTAAATGTCAATAGATGATACCATTGGCTGGGGTACACCTGGTCAGTAGTGCTACTGACAACGTCACTAGTAAATCACCACAATTTCACTATTCACTATTCGCAATTTCTGCAGGGTTGTTTTCAAAGCATGAAATTCACAAAAATAAGACTATGTACATATTACGCTACATTTACACATGAAAGTACTTTCTTGAAGTTTCTGTATACGTATTGTGAATAAAAATTCTAATGAAATAAATGATTTTCATTAAAATTTCTTGTTCGTTTTCATGGGAAAGTGAAAGTTCATTTTAAAAATGTCGCCGAAACGTAAAGTTGCAAGAAATTGTTTTGTTTACTGCTTAAGTAGAGTTACACAGAATATCCCCTATACAAATTTATAAGGGAATAAATTGGGAATAAGTATTATTGCTAATATTTTAATAATATTATTGTTTTCAAAAGGCATAAAAGGTCTTCTTCATGTTTATTTGAACATAAGATATTACAATTCTTTAAATATTTATACAAAATAAGCATAATTAATAATAATTATTTACCACAATCCTGTATATATGTACAAATATTTAAAGGGGGCAACACTGTTAACCTTTTTGCATTTTATTTTCCGAAAATTTTTCATTTACATATTAAAAAAATTAACAATAAATAAGTTCGTCGCATGACCGAAAAAATCATTAAAATTAAAAAAAAAATCCCCAAAACGAAAAAATCTACTAAAAAATTTTGCTAAAACTAAAAAAAACACAAAAAATAGAAAAAATCACTGAAACTAATCAATTAAATCCCTAAAAATAACTAAATCGTTATTTATTTTAGCAAAAAAAAAAAAAAAAAAAAAAAAAAAAAAACTATCGCCAAAAAAATGCCGAAAAAATGTTGTGGAAATTTAATAAAGCTCAAGAATAGAAAAAAAAAACTAAAATTAATAAAATCGTCTGAAAAAAAAAAATATTGCCAAACCGAAAGAAGTTTGCTTAAATTTAAAAATAGAAAGAAATCGCCAAACCGAAAAAAATCGTGCGAACAAAAAAATTTGTGAAATAAAAAAATCGATTATGAGGACAAAAATTTGCTAAAACTGTAAAAAGTAATTTAGATATAGAAAAAAATTGCAAAAAATATATAAAATCGCTAAGCATAATTGCCAAGGACTTAAAATTCGTTTAAGGGTTAACTTAGATTTTAACTTGTTTCTGGCGTTTGAGCTGAATATTTATTTGGCTTTGGTGTGTATTCGAAAAGCTAATTTTCGTCTTAGAAAAAAAGCTACAATGGCAACATTGCTGCCATCTAATTTCTGTTCCAGTGGGAATAGTTGCAGCTATTTCAAGCACAATTTTAATATATTTTCTAAATTATTCTCTAGACTATTTTGAGCCGTTTTATCTTTGCCGTTTTATCGCTGCAGAGAAAAGTTGGAGATTTAAAATTTTCCACAAAGAAAAAAAAAACTTGAAAAAAAGCTGATTTACTTACTTACCTGTATTTTTTCTTCGTCTCCTCTGCCAGAATCAGTTGTAAAAATTTTCTATAATTTGATAAAATTTCTATTTTTACGGGCAATGTTATTATTTCTTTTTTGTTATCATTTAATGCAAACTTTGTTTGCTGGCGTATTTGTTAATAATATATACCAGATAAAATCAGTCTCATGCTCAACAATTTAAATTATGTATTCTCTAAAGTTTTTGTCTCTATTAAAGTTGATAAAATGAACAACAATGAAATCAAATTAGAGCAGCCATCACCAGTAGCCAACAAAAATACTCGTAACAAAAATAAAAAAAAATAATAAACCTCCTGACGTACACCCATTGTGCGCACCAGTTCGAGAATAGTATAAACTAATTACTTTTTATTTAAATTTTTCACTGCAATGTGTTTTCGCCAGGAAACTTGTTTTAACACTCAGCGATACAAAATTTTGGTTATTGTCTTATTTATTCCCCCGTTGAGTGGGAAACCACGAAAATTCATTCCGCTATATGCAGTCAAATTTATTTATATTTAAAGATTGCTTGTGTTTGTGGTGCACAGGCCAGAGCAGGAAAATAAACGGAAGGAAACGTTTGCGTTCGTTTTATATTATTCTTTGCATTGAGTAAAAAAAAAAATAATAAACAAAATTATAATTTATTCTAAACCCCTGCAGTTAACCATTTAAATATTCGAGTTTCCCTAAAGTACTTTAGAAGATAAATGGATTACCACAAAAGTATTTTTTTTTTTGGAGGCGTAAAATTTACAAATTTGCAAAAAAGGATCAAAAGCATCTGTCCGCTTGAATTTTACTTAAGGCGTTTTCAGACTATAATACTAGTATTAATACTTTTGACGAAAATGCATCCCTGATCTAATTTCTGTTTAAAAAAATTCCGAAAAACAATAACAACTCAACATATCAGAGTTGCATTTTCCACAAAAGTATTAATACTAGTATTATAGTCTGAAACCGCCTTTAATTATATTGGTTTTTGAATTTTCCTTCTAAATTAAATACGAGAATTTAAAATTACCAAATTTACCCTTTTTTGTTTTGGCGTTTTTTTTTTTAGTTTTGACGCTTTTTTTCTTTTTGTCAATTTTGTTCGGTTTTTTGGCGATTTATTTTAGATTTTTCGATTTTTTAATTTTGGTGTTTTTGTTTCTTTTTGGCGATTTCTTTCGGCTTTTGACAACTTTTTCAGCTGTTTTTTTAGTATTGGTGCTTTTAGGTTATATTTCCTAAAATAATGGTATAATTTTAACTAAGTGAAAGGGTAGAATGGCATTTACAAAGTTTTTTAGGTAATTTGAAAAAAATTTTAGTTGATTTTTATGTTCGAAAAATCAACTAAAATTTTAGTTGAAACTCCTTAACGACTAGGTAAATTCATACTTTTATTTTCTGTGAATTATCTAAATAGCAAAGTAAATTTATACATATATAGTGCGGCAAATTATCATGTATTTTAGTTAATATAACTATTTATAGTTCCGTAATTGTCATGGATTTAAAGAATTTTTAAATTTCTAAAAAAATTTATTATTTATTTATTAATTTATATATTTACATACATGTATACATATATAAAATGAAAAATAAAAAATACCACGAAAATAAAACATTTGAAGGCAATGCTAGGAACACAACTGGGACGAACGACGAGCTTTTGCCATAAAAAATAAAATGCATTCATGCATATGCAAATTAACACAACACTGCCGTCGAACGAAGCTCGTCGTGCGTGACGAACTCTCCGATATATATATTTCAGCACAAACCATAAGCAACTTTATGAATTATGTATAAGAGCTGTTATTTTGTAATACGTAATGAATCGTCAAATTATACAATATAAAATGTCTTTGGAAAGGGAGTCCCTATGGCCCCTTTTTATTTTAAAACAGCCTGGGGGGTCCCAGCTAAAACTTAGGCGTTCAAAAGAACTGCCAAAAGAAGTTTTGAAACCTTAAAAGAAAACAAGGCTAAAGAGCCGATTTATGTTAATCAAATTAAAGTCTGATTTTATTTAACATTTTGACTGCTTATATACTATTTTACATTCTTCAATTTTTGTGTTTCTTTATGTCTTTAGTTTTGCTATAACAACATAATTTATTAATAAAAATAAAAGTGTGTCATTTAAATATTATAAAGTAAGCGTTCTGTTAATTATTACAATGAACTGTGTTGCAATGCAATTAAACTATGATACAGTGTATTATAGTGAGTGAGGTACACTACAATTTAGTCGTCGTTGTTGTGCTTCATACGACGAATTTACTCAGCGAATTATTATCGACGAATTCGTCACCGTCCACGAAATTCGTCGTTCTTCCCATTTGTGTTTCTTGCATAAGACCACATTTGCCGGCAATCGTAAAGCAGCTCTGAGTTGGTGGAGACCATTAAAACTTGGGATGGGGATCTTCCTATGCGAAGGTATAGGTCGTCTGTAGCTTCCGAAGGAAACACCTATGTATATGCAGGATACACTGGCAATTTGCGTACTTGCTTTTATACCATTAAAAAGTAAAAACGGAAAGCAAGCAAGAGAGAGGACTTTTGCCGGGTTCAGCTAGTTCATCTATAATAATTAAAAAGAATTATTTTACATAAATTTAAAAATTTAATGTATACATACCTTTTTTTACTTTTGACAATAAAATAGAAAACGTTTCAATGAAAATAATTTCGAAAAATATATTTATGAATGTATGTACCTTATTGTAATAGTTTATATTAACTCGGATTTTAGGTAATGTGTAATGTACAAATTACCTAACTGCATAGTTAATAAAACCCAAGTTGTTTACTTTCATATAAAAAAAAGTTACCTATGCAAGCTTGTGTGTAGAACTTTTTTTAGTTTTAGTTCTTTTTTCGGTTTTAAACGATTTATTTCAGCTGTTTTTTTAATTTTAGCAATTTCTTTTTTAGTATTGGCGTTTTTTAGCTTAAGCGCTTTTTTGTTTTGGCGCTATTCTTAATTTTTTTTAGTTTAGACGATTTTTTTTCGTTTTTTGGAATTTTTTTAAAATTTAATTGACGTTTTTAGTTTTGGTGCTTTTTTCGTTTTGGCGATTTTTTCAGTCGTTTTTTAGTCTCAGCGATTTTTTTCGTTTGAGCAATTTTTTCGTTTTGGCAATTGTTTTTCGTTTTGGCGATTTTATCGGTGTTTGAAGATTTGTTTCGGTTGTTTTTTAGTTTTAGCGATTTATTTTTAGTATTCGTACTTTTGTTGGTTTGGCGTTTTTTGTTTGTTTTGGCGCTTATATTCGTTTTTCCGATTTTTTCCATCGATTAAGCGTTTATTTTGGCGATTTTTTTACTTTTAGTAATTTTTTGTTTGTTTTGGAGCTTTTATTCGTTTTGCCGATTTTTTCGGTTTTGATGATTTTTTTCAGCTGTTTCTTTTAGTTTCAGCGATTTTTTTTAGCAGTGCCCTGTTTTGTTTTGGCACTTTTTTTCCGATTTTTTTTCAGTCGTTTTTTAGTTTTAGCGGTTTTTTTTAGTTTTAGCGACTGTTTTGGGTTTATGGTGATTTTGCTTGTTTTTGGCTATTTCTTTTAGTTTTATGGCGATCCTTTTTATTTTTGGTGTTTTCTTTGCATTTGAGCGATTTATTTTATTTTATATTAAATGTTTTATTTAAGAGCTTTTTTAATTTTGGCGATTTTTAAAATTTTAAGAATGTTTACCTTTTACGGTTTCCAAGATACAGCAAGTTGCCAAGAATACATATCTGCATAAAAATACAAACAAATTTTGAAAATTTCCAGCGTCTATATATATAATTAGGATTTCACTTGTTCCACCCTCGAACTATACAAAGTCTTAACCACCATACACATGTAAGTGCTTGCTTGCTTGTAAGTGCAATGGAATTTTATGTATTTTTCTCTTTTTTTTTTTGTCTTTCAATAAATGAAAATTAGTATCTTTCATCGTATATTTTCATTTTCAGTCAAAACAACATTAAAAACAATAACCACAAACCACATTAAAAACATGTAAAAAATTCAAGAAATATTTTAAATTACAATTTTATTATAAATAGCACTGTGATAGTCGAAAAAATGAACTTCGATGAATCCTTTTCGAACTATTAGGGGGGAGTCCCCTGAGTGCGAAAGTACATTTGGAAGTGTCAGATTGGCTTCAGTTTTTGAGAAATCGGTATATATCCATTTTTCCATGATATAGGTAAGTCTGCGCTATTTAAAAAAATTTTATTCGACTGTATTAGTTTTTTTACCTTCTTAACTTTCTTTTACGGAATGTTTTGACTTTTTTTTAAAAATGTCACGTAATTTAAACCATTAATGTCGATAAAAAGTAACGATTTTTGACCATTTTTTCAAGTTTTTTTAGCCATCTTATAAAGATAAAAAATAATAATAATAATAATAATAATAATAATAATAATAATAATAATAATAATAATTTTTTTTTTTTTTTTTTGGTCCAAGATGGGAAAATGGTTTATGCATGATGCGCGGATCGTCATCCACACCTTATGCCGGGCTCCGTATAAAGTGACGTATACCGGCTAAAAACCCACCTTGTGGCTTCTGGGATGTGTTGCCCACCTGGGAACTGCTGTGGCATTACTTCCAGGTGGATCCCTCTAGAATCTTAAGATCAGCCTCTTCTATTCACCCGCGTCCAGGCCCCCACTGTTGTTATAGCTGTCATTGTGTTGACTGCCATTATACTCGGGCGAGCTTTGCACTCTATCGAGATCTTTTTTCTTTGAACGAAGCACTTGTTCACTGTATTTGGCTATCGCTTCCCAGGCTTCTACGTGGTCTGTCATTTTGTCGACAAGATTATCTACCGTGACTATACCAATCTGCGCTTCTAGTCCTTCGCGGCTTATGGACCAGCGTTGACAAAAAAAGAACGTATGCTCTGCGTCGTCAACTACTTCTGTTTCTTCATACATACAGAATGGCGTACTACATTTTCTCATTTTGTGCAGATAATTCCTGAAATATCCGAGTCCAAACAGCAATTGTGTCAGGTAATAATTCACCTAAGATCAGCCTCTTCTATTCACCCGCGTCCAGGCCCCCACTGTTGTTATAGCTGTCATTGTGTTGACTGCCATTATACTCGGGCGAGCTTTGCACTCTATCGAGATCTTTTTTCTTTGAACGAAGCACTTGTTCACTGTATTTGGCTATCGCTTCCCAGGCTTCTACGTGGTCTGTCATTTTGTCGACAAGATTATCTACCGTGACTATACCAATCTGCGCTTCTAGTCCTTCGCGGCTTATGGACCAGCGTTGACAAAAAAAGAACGTATGCTCTGCGTCGTCAACTACTTCTGTTTCTTCATACATACAGAATGGCGTACTACATTTTCTCATTTTGTGCAGATAATTCCTGAAATATCCGAGTCCAAACAGCAATTGTGTCAGGTAATAATTCACCTCTCCATGTTTTCTAGATATCCACTTTTGTATATCGGGGATGAGTTTGGCCGTCCACCTACCATTTCTGTCTTCATTACATCGAGACTGCCAGTCCTCTATGGTTTCGCGTCTGACGTCTGGTAGGGATAATGTGTCTGCAAGTGTTGTTCTCCTTGCAGTGAAAATCTTAAAGCGTTCTGCTGCGTGAAGGTCGATTGGTATCATTCCGGCTATTATAAAGACAGCAGCTGCCGACACCGTTCGATATGCCAATGTTACTCGTAGCGCTGCTGTCCTCTGCACCGCGAGCAATGCTTTTGCCCTCTTTTTTGTTTTTAGCGTTTCTGCCCAAATTTCACATCCATATAGTAGGATGCTGTTGCAAGCCTCCATCAGCAGCTTCCTCTTGCATGGAAGGGGCCCTCCAACGTTCGCCATTAGCCTGCTCAGTTGGGCTGTTATCTTGGCAGCTTTTATGGTAGCGTATTGTATCTGTTGCGAGTACGTCAACTTTGAATCCAGCCTTATTCCCAGGTAGTTTACGCATCTTTTTGTCATCATTTCAACGTCATCAAAGCGCATTGTTATCTCCGTGGGGATCTGTCGCCTGGTGAGAAGTAGAAGCTCTGTTTTTTGCGTAGCTAGCTCTAGTCCGTGTGTGCTTAGCCAAGCCTTCGTTCGAATCATCACTTGTCGCAGTCTTCTCTGAGCATCTTCCGTGTTCCTCGCTGTGATGACTGCGGCAATGTCATCTGCGTAACCGACTAGGAAGGTGTCTTCTGGCATTTCTATTCTTAGAATCTCATCATAGCTTGCATTCCACAGGTCAGGTCCTAAAATGGATCCCTGTGCCGCTCCCGAAGTGACAGACATCCTCTTCGTACCTTGACTTGTATCATATATAAGAACTCTGTGTTTTAAATAGTCTCTGATCATCCTCATTAGATATTCTGGTACTGAGCAATTTTCCTTTAGAGCTTTCAGTACGTCTACCCATCTCAGGCTGTTAAAAGCGTTCTTTACGTCGAGTGTTGCAAGGAGAACTATGGGTCTGGTAAAGTGGTTCCTCCGTTGAGCAACTTTGACAACGTCTGATATTTCCTTTATAGCGTCTATGGTGGACCTTCCTGCTCGAAAGCCATGTTGCCTTTCTGATAGGCCCCCACTGCTGCGGATAGCTTCCTCCAGCCGAGGTTTAATGAGCCTCTCCAATAGTTTACCTGCTGTGTCCAGCATACAGAGTGGCCTGTAAGAAGATGGCATTTGGGGGTCGCCTTTGCCTTTGCTTATGAGCACTAGCTTCTGTTGTTTCCAGGTCTCCGGAAATACGCCTTCTCTCAAGCAACTATTGTACATTCGCAAGAGTAGTTCTGGTCACGTAATTGCTATCTCCTTGAAAACTTCAGCCGGTATACCATCTGGGCCAGGCGATTTTTTAGTTTTTAAGCTTTGCGCAGCAGCTTTGAGTTCCTCTGTTGTAAACGGAGTGTATGTTACGGCTCTTTGGGTTTCATTGCTCTGTTCAATTAACTCGTGCGTAGGAAAAAGTGTTTTTACTATATTATCCATAAGTTTTTCATCCATTTCCTGGACAGGATTTTTCATCCCCAGCTTTTTCATAACTAGTTTGTAGCCAAGTCACCATGGATTTCTGTTCACATCTTCTCTCTGTTCTTCAAATTGTTTCCGTTTGCTGGTCTGTATTGCTCTGCCCAATTGTTTTTTCGCTTCCTTGTAGTCAGCGTGTTCCACCTCTGCTATACCTCTCCGTCTAGCCCTAGTATATTTGCGTCGCTGTCGTATGCAGTCGCGTCTTAGCTCTTCTATGGTGTTGCTCCACCAGTAAACTGCAGCTTTATGCTCGTTTCGTTTCTTCATTTTCGGCGTCGCTTTATTGCAGCTCGTCTGGATGATGTGCATTACTTTGTTAACAGTATCTGTGGTGTCTTCCTGTGCTTCGAGTCTATCTGCTTGTGTGTTGACCTCTGAAAGGAGTATAGATTTGTCTAGTTTGTTTACGTTCCATCTGCGGGTGCTAACGTTTGTGCTTCTTGGGTGCCTAGAGGTATCTGCTTCCAGTGTATAAGATATATACTGGTGATCACTGGCCGTATATATTTCGCGAGAACCTCACAGTTCAAGACTCGTCTAGCTATTCGGTCCGATACCATTGTTACATCTGGGATTGTACCTTCGCACTGTGGTCGTCTGAAGGTTGGAACACTGCCAATATTGGCAATTGTGAGTCCAGTTCTTGCTGCCAGCTGGAGTACTCTTCTACCTCTTGCATTCGTGGTTTGCATTCCCCATTCCACTGCTCTGGAGTTCAAATCACCAGCCACTATAAAGTCTCCATTTCGGTCTCGTATAGCATCCTCTATTGCATCCAGCTTTTCTTGAAAGCTATCAATGTTGTCACTCGGAGTTAAGTAGCAACTTACTAATGTTATTCCTTCTATCTGTACCCACACAAAACCATTTCCTTTACCGGTATCTTGCGCTTTTAATCTCTTACCATGGGGTATCCATATAGCGGCCGTTCCTGAGTCGTCGTCAAACCATAGGCCGATCTGCTTCGCTGCGTATTGTTCGCTGATGATTGCGAGGTCTACTTTCTGCTCAATAATTATTTGGGGCAGGAGAGCATCTGCCATTTTTCCTCTATGCATGTTTAACTGCAAGATTTTCATTTTGTGCTCTTTTTACTAGCTTTACAGCTTCTTGACCCGGGTAGGTGATCTGTCGGGGTCTTTCCGTCTTGAGAACATATACAACATTTTGGGGGGTTTGTGCAATCCTTGAGCTTATGGCCCGGTTCGCCGCACTGGATGCAAAGTCCCATCCCCTTCCTATCAGGTCCTTTACACTCCCATTGAAGATGGCCTATTGCAAAGCACTTGCAGCAGCGTTTAGTATTCTTCCGGTATCTTATTCTGCAGTTAGTCATCGCTATTTTTATACGCTGTGTTTTAAGTAGTTCGTTTACCCCAGTTACAGGCAGTGTTACAAACGCTCTTTTTTGCTCCCTGTTATTCGTTGCGGTCAAGTGAACCTTCATTGTGCATTTTTCCAACTTTGTGACCTGGCTTATAGCTGTTGTTACTTCTTCCACAGTAGAGAGTGCATCCAGATCCTGTATTTCTATTGTGGCTTTTGGGCTGAGATCCGCAACTAATGCAGCTTCTTTCAGGGTGTTTTGCTCTGCATTGCAAAATTCTTCCTTATTCCCGCCTTTCCCCATCACGAGCAGAATCGCTCCTGTTTTCGTTTTGCGGATTGACCGGACTGCCACTTGAGTCTCTTCTGGTTTAACTTTCGTCCTTAAGTTTTTAAGAACATCTGCATAGCTGTGACCCTCTAACGGTTTGATTATAACTGCTTCAGGGCGTTCTTTTGGCTTCGTCTGCCGGTTCTTTTTCTTCGCTTCATTATTTCGCCTTCTTGGAGTTTTTGCGCTTGAACCTTCTTGTGCCTGCAGAGTAGCCTGTGCATTATTCTTTGCTCGAAGTTCTTTTGGCTTCTTTGCCGGATTTATATCCACAAGGCTTGATGCACTGCGCTTGTTTTGCGATGTAGAGGGCGTTTCATCGTCTTCGATCCTATGTGTTCTCTTACTTTTCTCTGAAGCAATTTTGCTTTGCTCTCTGTCTTTTTCGGCAGTCTTCCAGTTTTTGCGGTAGTCGCCTATGACGTCAATGAGCTCCTCCAGCTCAGATATTCCGTTCTGGACGTCCATATTTATGTTTCTCTGCTTGCTCATAGCTTGTCGTATCTTTCGCAGTACTTTCTGACACTGCCCAAGAGCCTCTTCTTCGGAGAATCTCATTTTTAAAATGAATTCCTGTCTCGGAGAGTTGTGTGTTGGTATAATTCCCTGTTGCCCATCATCTGCATCCCTCGTTTTTTCTTGGGGTGTCTCAGTGTTAATCTCCCTTACGATTTCTCCCTTGTTCACCAATGAAACGGGGGTAGCAACTGGAGATCGCTTAGTTTTGGAGCTACTCATAAAAGGTGTCTCCGTGTTCCTTTTTCCTGTACCTAATGAGGTTTGTGTTTTTTGTGTTGTTGTTTTTTGTGTTGTTGTTTTTGGTGTATTCATTTTTGTGCGGGTGGGTCCTATCTTGAAACCGTTATCTATGTTCGTTATGCAGCCGCTCTTTAATGACCCCGAGGGTCCCTTTGCAAGCAGTGAGGTCCTCGCGAGGGTTGACACAAGTCCTTATGGGAACTTGTGTTCAGAGCCAGGTCGAGCATTAATCAGGATATCCTATCAACTGAACCTGCATGGCCAACTGAATAGCTACGTAGCATAGAGCATTTTCCAAGTCCTTGCCAGGATTTTAACAGGACGGAAGACAAGCGTGACATTAACCTGAAAGCCGTTTCTACAAGATTTCACTCCGGTATACTAAGGTAACAGAATGCCAAACATGCCAGCCCAAATTCAAACTGTTCAAAATCATTATTAAAATCGAGATTCCATGTCATTGCCAGATCATCATCTTATGCTTTTGTCACTGGATTGTACGTCTCTTCAATTTTTTTTCTGCACGATTCTGTCAAAGAGCGCATCAACCAATCAACCAAAAAGATCAAAAATGCTAGATTTCGATCATGTTCCTTCAGTTTAGTCTAATCGTGAATCCATGTCGTTCCGTGTCTATTTGATCATGTTGCTCACATTTGCTAGTATTGCAAACAGAAGTTACAATACCATTGCTCGATGCCCACCTGCCCCAGAGGGTCGGAGGTTGTGAGTCTTCTTGGTTGGTTGCAAAAACAAGGATTGGATTTGGGCCTTGCCGAGTTAAAGCCGATCAAATCCGTTACCTTGCATGTCCAACCCTGGGCATGCAAGGTTTCGGGGTCTTTTCGGTTTTTTTGTTTTGGCGGTTTTTGCATTTTTTCGGTTTTGGCGATTTTTTTAGTTTTGACACTTTATTTTCTTGTTTTGGCGATTTTTTACGGTTTTTGGCGTTTTTTCATTTTGGCGATTTTTTTTATTTTTGGCGATTTTTTTCATTTTTGCGATTTTTTTTATATAAAATTTTTTTTTAGTTTTGGCGACATTTTCGCTTTTTGGCAACTTTTGGCGTTTTTTTTTCATTTTGGCGTTTTTTTCATTTTGGCGATTTATTTTAGTGTTAGAATTTTTTTTTAATTTTGGCGATTTTTTTCGTTTTGGCGATTTTTTTTTAATTTTTCGCGATTTTTTTTTTGGTTTGGCGATTTTATAATTTTGGTTTTTTTTTAGTTTTACCGTTTTTGAAAATTTCAAGTGTTTGCCTTTTACGGTTTCCAAAATATAGCAAATTGTCAAAATTACATAGGCAAAATTGCATTAACTGATGGACCATCCATCCTTTAATTTAAATTTTTTTTAATTTTAGTGTTAATTGTTGTAGTCTGTATAAAAATACACTAATTTTACAAATTTCAAGTTTCAATATACATATGTTCATACAATTGTATGTATATTACATAGGATTTTAACATTTTTCGTTGCTCGTTTTGGAACACCCTTTAATTTTTAATTCTCATGTATTTGTTGTTGTAGCGGTCAAGGTTCTACATCCTGTGTCCAAATTTTAGGTCCGTAGCTCTTACGGTTCCTGAGAAAATACCGTGTGACGGACAGACGGACAGACGGGCAGCGTAGCGAAAACAATAGGGTTCCTTTTCACCTTTGGTGTACGGAACCCTAAAAATGACCGTTACATATGCTAATTTTTATCATCCAAGAAAAAAAATAGAAACAAATAAATAAAAGTCCAATATTTTGATTTTGAAGCTTAACTTGAGGCCTACGCTAGGAAAATCTTTATACGATGGCTAAATCGTTACTTTTGATCGACATTAATGGTTTAAATTACGTGAAATTTTGAAGAAAAAAAAGTTAAAACATTCCGTAAAAAAAGTTAAGAAGGCAAAAAAAAACTAATACAGTATACAGAATAAAATTTTTTTTAATAGCGCAGACTTACCTATATCAATAAAAAATGGATATATACCGATTTCTCAAAAACCGGAGCCAATCTGACACTTCCAAATGTACTTTCGCACTTAGGGGACTCCTCCCTAATAGTTCGAAAAGGATTCATCGAAGTTCATTTTTTTCGGGTCAAAAACTATCACAGTGTAGTTAGTTACAGCCAATTAAAAGTCTTTTAAAGGTTTTAATTTAAAAATTAAATGATCAGGAAGAGCTGCCATAATCTATAAAATATTTATTAAGTTACAATAACATCTATAAGACTAACAAAATATGATGTGGATAAATTTTAATGTCTAATTGTTTTAGTTAAGTGCGTTTGTTTTTTTTAATTACGAATTGCTTTTAGTGCTTTCTTTTATTATTTTCATCACTTGTGTTGGAAAGACGTAAAATGGGGCATTAAAATAATTATTAAAGTTGTAAAGTGACATTTAAGAGTCCATTTACTGAACAGTGGGAGCACTCTGCAAGAACATAACGAAAGATAATAATGAAGACTTTATTTAATGGCCACAACTCATTTTGGTTTTTGTGAAAAACGTCACTATTCGAACTCAAAATTAATTCTTAGTTTTCATTTATGTTAAGATGTTTCTTTGAGTAATTAAAAAAAATTAAATAAGAAAAAAATTCTCGTCTAAACGAATAAAATTTTTTATTCGTATAACCGAATAATTTTAAAAATTTTATTCCAGTAACCGAATAATTTTCAAGTTTTATTCAAATTCCAGATAAAACAAATAAAAGTTAAAAGTTTCTCAATACTCTTTAATCGAATACATTTTGAGTTTTATTCGAGTAAATTTAAAAATTTTATTCGACTAATCGAATTAATTGCAAAAATAAAAGTGGAAATATTTCGAACAAATAATATTAATTAATTTATAATCAATTTATGAAATAAAAAAAATTCTGAGCTTTATTCCAGCGGCCGAATAATTTTGCAAAATTTTGTTCCAATTATAATTCAATAATTATTGTATAATTTTCAAATTGTTCGAATATATTATACAAATTAACTTGTTATCAGTTTTTTCAAGTAAAAAAAAAAAAAAATTTTTATTCGTATTAACGAATAATTTAAAAATTTTATTCGTTTAATGGAATAAATTTAAAAACGAAAAACTGAACTTAAGATTTATCGAACAAATAATATTAATTAACTTTTAGTCCATTTATTAAAACAATTTTAAGTTTCATACGAGTGGCGAAATAGTTTTGCAAAATTTTAATCGATTAATTCAATAATAGTCAAAATATTAAAAAAAAAAATTAAGTGAGCTTAAAACTGTTAATATAAATAATATAAAGTAGTTAGTAATAATTTTTTTTTATTAAATAAAAGTTTTTATTCGGATAAAGAAATAATTTTTAAATTCTTAGTCGAGTAACCGCATGATTATTCATGCTAAAAATTAAGCAAATCAAAGTTAAGAGCTTATCTTCGTTCTTATGTATATCGAATATATTCAAATTTTATTCGGGTAATCGAGTAAATTTAAAAATGGTAATCGATTAATTGAATAAATTTAAAAAATATATCGTTTAATTGAACTAAACATTTTTTGAATGAATAAAATAAATTAATTTGTTAACACTTTTTTTAAATTTTTATTCGAATAAACGAATAATTTTAAAAATTTAAATCGAGTAACTGAATGAACTTAAAATTATCCAAATGGAATTTAAGAGCTTAGCTGCTTTCTTTAAACGAACTTATTTTAAGTTATATTCGAATAATCGAGTAAATTTAAAAATATTATTCGATTAATCGAATAAATTTCAAAAAGATATCGTTTAATTAAATTAAAATTTTTTGAATTAATTATACATAAATCAGTTTTTTAAAATAACAAAAATTTTTATTCGGATGAAAGAATAATTTGAAAAATTTAATTCGCGTAATCGAATAATTTTTATATATTACTTAAGCTAAATGTTGTGCCAATGGAAGTAAAGACCTTGTCTTTATTCTTAAAAAGAAGGCATTTTAAGTAAATTTAAAAAATTTTATTCGATTAAGCGAATAAAAAGAATCTCTCAATTGGGCTCAAAACAATTAATTTGTAATCACTTTTTTTTAAAACATATCAAAAATTTTTATTCATATAAATGAATAATTTTAAAAATTTTGGTCGAGCAGTCGAATTATTTTTAAATATTATTCAGGCTAAAAATTGGGCCAAACGAAGCTAAGAGCTTATCTACATCATTCTTAAAGCTAACAAATTTCAAGTTTTTTTTCGATTATTTCGAATAAATCTTAAAAATTTTATTCGATTAATCGATTAAATTTTAAAAATATTTCGTTTAATTGAACTAAAAATTTTTCGAATTAATCATATATAAATTAATTTTTAATCACTTTTTTTTTAAATTAACAAAAAAATTTTATTCGTATAGACTAATAATTTTAAAAATTTTAGTCGAGTAACCGAATGATTTTTTAAATATTAATTATGCTTAAAATTGTGCTAATGAAAGTTAAGTCCTTGTCTACATTCTTACATAGAATACATTTCTAAGTTTTATTCGAGTAAATTTTAAAATTTTATTCGATTAATCGAATAAATTTGAAAAAAGATTTTCTATTTAAGCTCAAAATTTTTGGAATAATTTTAAGTCAATTTATTAAATAAATTTTTAGTTTTAATTTTTTGATTTTAGTTTACTTGATCAAATAGATTTAAAGTTTTATTTGAGTAATCGAATAAATTTTGCAAAACGTTATTCAATTAATCTCATAGTCGGGTAAATTTTGAGTTTAATTCGCGTAATCGATGCATTCTAAAGTTTCTTTGGTGAATACAAAGTATAGAGCATATAAATTGTAAGTAGGAAAATGCTTTACGTTCTGCTTATCTTGATGTAATCAAAAAGTATTTATGGTCCTTCGCACCGGTTGTATACAGTATTCGCTTTTAAGCATCTCCCATGAATTCCCAACACGTCACAATATTATAGAAAAAATTATATTTATTAGGAGCATATTTTTGTATTAATATTCTTATATTAAACCAGTCGTAAAATATTTGAGAATTGTGTAATATAGATTGTGAGGAGATGTCTGTTTTAAATAAAGTGCCGTATCTATCAATAATAAATAAAATGTTATCTACACTTTTTGTTTAATATATTTGACATTTACAGACTTGTATATAGTAGCAAACATTGTCTGTATGTTGTTTGCCATAAAAACTGCATGCTTGTTCCAATTTATCTTGGGAACTGTTTAAGTTCGCAACAGCCATGTTGTTGCTCATATTTTCTTATTTTCTTTATTTAAATTCAAAGTCGCAGTGTGTGTATTTTAATATTTTCCCTCCAGTTGTGTTTCCATTTTAAAAACACAAATACTCTTACAGTTTATTAGATGTGGGTGTAATATGTATTTCGTTACAGATTTCTATTGAAATTTTTTTTATATTTATTTTGCCAGGAGAGCCTTGAAAAATTGCCATCTTGATTTTAAATAAAAACAAAAAAAAAATCATATTAATGGTTGTCATGTCATCATTAGCATAATATGTAATTTGATATAATCAACATTTTATATAAACCTAAACTGAAGTGAGAAAGTCAGACAGAGGATTTGAATATTAAAAGAAAAGAGAAAGAATCACTGGGAATTGATAATTTATTGAAGTTAAACCTAAAGGTAAATAAATGTTGTATAGAGAATTTTGTATTGGTTTCGCATTAAATTCCAAGGGAACTAAATATTAAGGCAGACTATTAAGACTATTTATGCTGATGGTCTTAAAGTAAACAAAGAATAACATTTTATTGTCACAATATGTGTATATAAAAATGTTTCCCTTCAGCAGGATAAACATGATGCTTTATGCAGCAACGGCTTTTATCAACATGTGCTGAAGTAAATAATACTAATTCGATCAATTTGGTCCTTTATTTTGTGGTATATTAAGGCCGATAAATAATGCTGCTGATTCAAAGGGTACTTTTTGACAAAAGGTACTTTTTGACAGAGGTACTTTTTGACAAAAGGAACTTTTTACAAAGTGCACTATATTTACAAAAGGTTATCTCTGGAAAAAAGTACTTTTCGACAAAAGGTACTCTTCGACTAAAGGTATTTTGACAAAAGGTATTTTTTGACAAAAGGTACTTTTGTACAAAAGGTACTTTTGTACCAAAGGAATTTTTGTACAAAACGTACTTTTTGACAAAAGGTATTTTTTGACAAAGGTATTTTTTGACAAAAGGTACTCTTTTACAGAAGGTACTATTTTGACAAAAGGTACTTTTTGAAAAAGTTCTCTGTTCAAAAACTACTTTTTTTACAACTTGATTTTTTAAAATATACTTCTTTCAAAAATAATTTTTTAAAGGTTTTTTAAATAATTTTTTAACCGATAACTTTTTGAAAGTTATGATTGGGATATTTTTTTTTGTTTTAAAAGGCACTTTTTGAAAAGGTGTGTTTTTGAAAAATACTTTTTGAAGCAATTTGTTTTAAAGATATCTTTGTAAAGTATACATATGTATATGCTAGAGATACTTTTTTAAAGAGTACTTTTTTTCTTAATGTATTTTTTCCAAAGGCCAAAACGTAATTACAAAAAAAAATACTTTTTAAAAAGGTAAATTTGTTAAAATTTACTTTTTTTCAAAAAGTACTTTTTTTTAAAAGGTAGTTTTTTCAAAAGGTACTTTTTTAAAAGATAGTTTTTTCAAAAGGTACTTTTTTAAAAGATAGTTTTTTCAAAGGAACTTTTTTAAAAGGTACTTTTTTAAAAGGTACTTTTTTTCAAAAGGTACTTTCTTTAAAAGGTAAATTTTTCAAAAGGTACTTTCTTTAAAATTTACTTTTTCTAAAAGATACTTTTTCCAAATATTACTCTTTCCAAAAAATACTTTTTGGAAAAGGTACTTTATTCCGAAAATACTTTTTTCAGAACTTACTTTTTCAAAAAGTACTTCTTTCAAAAACGGATTTTTCTAAAGGTAGTTTTTTCAATAGATACTTTTTTCAAAAGGTCCTCTTTTCAAAAGTAATTTTTTTTAAAAGGTATATTTTAAGTTTAAAGAAAATTTATTATTTGCCATATTGTCAGTAGTGTACATAAAATAATTGAAATTTATTTGCTGGTAGTTTAGCATGTCTATATACGTATTTCATTGGCGCTTCAACCAAATCATCAGTAGACTTTAACCACAAATTTTAAACAGTCACAAACCTCTTACTTTATGCATAGACTTTCAAAAACTATATGAGAATTCATAAAACAATAATACTTTTGAAAATCACAAAAGAAAAAATAAGCTTAGTAGGCTTTGAAACTGATACAAAACCCAGCCAATGAAATACGTATATAGACATGCTAAACTACCAGCAAATAAATTTCAAGGTATTTTTTAAGGAACTTTTTTTAAAGGTACGTTTTCCAACAGATACTTTTCCCAAAAGGTAATTTTTCAAAAGATACTTTTTCAAAAGACACTTTTTGCTAAAGGAACTTTTTTTCAAAAGGTACTTTTCCCAAAAAGTATTTTCTCAAAAGCCACTTTTTTGAATAGCTACTTTTTTTAGAAGAAACTTTTTTCAAAAGGATTTTTTTCCAAAAAGTACTTTTTTAAAAGTGTACTTTTTCAAAAAGGTGCTGTTTTTAAAGTCTAATTTTTCTTGAAAATTTTGTTAACATGTTACCTTCTCAAAAGGCTCTTTCAAATTTTTATTTAAGAAGGCACTTTTACCAATTTTTTTTCCTGTACGAGTTTAATTTTTAAGTGTTTTTTTGAAACATATAGACATTTCTACTGGAAAGCTTACTTTTTCATCGCGTGCGACAGCAAGCAATTAAGCTTATATATGAAAATATTGTGACTCGACTTTTTTTTAATTTTACCTAATGTAAAGCTGCAGGCGGACGGCCTACACAAATATAGGGTGTTTTTTTAGAGGTATAGAACTTCAAATTGAAATAAAACACAAGAAAATCATTTTAATGTCCATCAATTTGGCTTTATTGGAAGGATAATTTTATGCCATTAATGTTTAAATATGATTTCGGGCATGTGGCCGCCGCGGCTGGCTCGAATAAAGCCAATTCTACAGGTCCAATTTTCAACCACTTTTCGAGCATATGGGGCCGTATGTTGGCAATAACGCCACGAATGTTGGCTTCCAAGTCCCCTAACGTTTCTGGTTTGTTGGCGTAGACGAGCGACTTCACATATCCCCAAAGAAAATAATCCAATGGTGTCAAATCACACGATCTTGGTGGCCAATTGACAGGTCCATTCCGCGAAATTATGCGATGGACGATTATGTCGACCATAAAATGGACGGAGCTTGCGGTAAACTTCGCGAACTGAACCATTATTTTCGAAATAAATTTGCACGATTTGCAAGCGTTGTTCTTTTGTCAACCTGTTCATGATGAAATGGCAAACCAAACTAAATATTAATCACTTGACAGCTGACAAAATGGCCGCCAGTTAAAAGAGTGATGCCAACTTAAAGTTCTATACCTCAATTAAAAACATTTATATAAAAAAGTAAAAAAAAACTTTCGTTTTATTTGAAAAAAAAAACAAGCATATTTGGTTGGTGTCGCACGCGACAAAAAGTTGACATTCCTAAAGAAATGTCTATATTTATTTTAAGGCACTTGATTTAAACGTTTTATCTGTTTGCTTTGGCAAACTGTCATTAGCATCATTTTAAAAGTTCTATTAGAAAACCATGTCTCAATTTGGGGAACTCATTGGGTTTTCCATGAAAAAAAAATAATATTAAACTACAGGGCCTTTGAAATTACATTTTATGCAATTTTTACAGTTTCATAATATACTGAATCTAATTTTTTTATTCAAGTTAATGCAAATCAAATATTCCGTCCTCCCTGCATACATTCCTTGAAATTTAAAAATCTCTGCCCTTTGATTTTCTTTATTACGCTTAATTTGCAGATTTAAATATAATATAATTTAATTTTTGTATTTCTAAAGAAAGGCTTGCTGTAGGCAAATTAAGAAGGAATAAATTCATACATACGATTGCCTGAGTTCGATTTTCTCTTACAAGAAAAGGAAGCATGACATTGTATGATAAATTTATAAAAAAAAGGAAAACATGAAATCTATAAAGCGTTGCCAATGCCAATAATTCCCAAGGCTAAACTATTTATATTAAGTTTATTCCCATTTTCAACACTAACTTTCTTCCTCTCATCCCCATCGTTTTTATTTCTTCATTTTGTTGAATTAATGACGTTTTAACCCCTTCTGCATTATTTATGGTAAATGTTGAATTTCCGAAATAAATCGGTTTTTATTTATGTATAAGAAAATTATTAGATTAATGTTGTGTAGGAATAAAAATAGATTGATTTGTTAATAAATTAGTGGGCATAAGCGGAAGGCGGAACATGACCTAAATAAATATAAAGAGATAGTGGCATCAGCATAATGTATGCCTGTACATATGTACATACATTTGTCTGTACATATTAGAGGGCTGCGTAAACAGTCTTGAAATGTAAATGCGTCTTGATTTTTAGGGTTCCGTACACCAAAGATGAAAAGGAACCCTATTGTTTTCGCTACGCTGTCCGTCTGTCCGTCACACGGTATTTTCTCAGGAACCGTAAGAGCTACGGACCTGAAATTCGGACAGAGTATGTAGAACCTTGGCCGCTACAACAGCAAATACATGAGAATTAAAAATTAAAGGGTGTTCCAAAGCAACGAAAAATGTTAAAATCCCATGTAATATACATACAATTGTATGAACAGATGTACATATATTGAAACTTGAAATTTGTAAAATTAGTGTATTTTTATACAGACTACAACAATTAACACTAAAATTTAAAAAAATTAAAATTAAAGGGTGGTCCATCAGTTAATGCAATTTTGACTATGTAATTTTGACAATTTGCTATATCTTGGAAACCGTAAGAGGCAAACACTTGAAATTTTCAAAAACGGTAAAACTGAAAAAACCGAAAATTACAGAATCGCCAAACCAAAAAAAAAATCGCCAAAAATTAAAAAAAAATCGCCAAAACGATAAAAATCGCCAAAATTAAAAAAAAATTCTAACACTAAAATAAATCGCCAAATTCGAAAAAATCGCCAAAATTAAAAAAATCGCCAAAATGAAAAAAACGCCAAAAATCTAAAAAATCACCAAAACACGAAAATGTCGCCAAAACTAAAAAAATTGATATAAAAAAAAGCGCAAAAATGAAAAAAATCGCCAAAATGAAAAAACGCCAAAAACTGAAAAAAAATCGCCAAAACGGGAAAATAAAGTGTCAAAACTAAAAAAATAGCCAAAACTTAAAAAAATCATCAAAACCGAAAAAACGCAAAAAAACGCCAAAACAAAAAAACCGAAAAGACCCCAAAATCGAAAAAAATGCCAAAACTATATATATTATATAGGATGAAGTTTGTATTAAATTACATATCTAGTGTTCGTACTGAACCCTTCGTGCGCGAGTCAGAGTCGCACTTTACTGAATTTATTAAATATATTGTCGTAGCATGTATTATAATAAACCAATAATAAATGTCGTTTAGTAAAAAACACTCAAAAGAAGTTATTAAGAAGTTATTTTGCATTTGTACGTTTGAGTGTGTGTGTGTAAGATGTAGATGGTAAAATATTATGTGTTTAAGGGTCATTATTACAACTTAAAGATAGTTAAAAGTAGGATTTTGTCGGACGTATAAAAAACTTTCCATTATTGCAAATTGGATTTAACTTACCCGGTAGGATAAACTTGCCTGTAATTTATCGCTCACTTTAGGTTAAAGTAAAATTTTGCAAATGATAAAGTTTTTGTACGCCCTATAAAATCCTACTTTTAACTATCTTTAAGTTGTAATAATGGCCCTAAGGGTGTTTTTTTTAAAGCAAGTGTACACAACTAATGTCAACGCAAGTGTGCATTTGTATGTGCGGAGAAAAATAAAAGATCACACACAGAGCGTGTGTACGTATGTATAAGCATGACGTTTCTATACGCGCCCATGCGTATGAAGAAGCAAGCATCACAAATTCTTCCTTTAGGAAGTATTTTCTACTTTATTCCTATACCTTCAATAAGTGAAAGAAATTTCTTGCAAGCAATTTTTTCGAATAAATTAACAGGAAGTACCTTTTAAAAATAAGTACATTTAAAAAAATACCTTTAAAAAATACATTTCAAAAAAGCACCTTTTAAAAAAGTACTTTCTACATAGTACCTTTTACAAAAGTACCTTTTAAAAAAGTACCTTTTAAAAAATTACCTTTTAAAAAATTACCTTTTAAAAAGTACCTTTTAAAAAAGTACCTTTTAAAAAATTACCTTTTACAAAAGTACCTTTTAAAAAAGTACCTTTTAAAAAAGTTCCTTTTAAAAAAGTATTTTTAAAAAAGTACCTTTTAAAAAAGTACCTTTTAAAAAAGTACATTTTAAAGAAGTACCTTTTAAAAAAGTACCTTTTAAAAAAGTACCTTTTAAAAAAGTACCTTTTAAAAAAGTACCTTTTAAAAAAGTACCTTTTAAAAAAGTACCTATTGAAAAATTACCTTTTATAAAACTGCCTTTTGAAAAGTACCTTTTAAAAAAGTACCTTTTAAAAAGTACCATTTAAGAAAGTAATTTTTGGAAAACGTATATAGAAAAGTACCTTTTAAAAAAGTGTTTTTAAAAAAAAGTAAATCAAAAAGTACCTTGCTAAAAAAAGTATTTTTTTTTAAAAAAGTAAATCAAAAAAATACATTAAAAAAAGGACTTTTTTAAATAAGTACGTTTAAAAAATTTCATTTTTATAAAATACTCTTTAAAAGAAGCACCTCTTAAAAAAAAATTCTTTTAAAAAAGTATTAATAGGTTAAAAAAAAGTTAGAATTAAAAAAAGTACCTTTTTGACAGAAGTGACACATCCACTCGGCTACCGTCAAACATTCGATAAACTATCGAGAGAAGTTCGAAGCTCTATTTTTTTTTTAAATTTGCGAACAAATATCGAAAAATTTTGCTTCGAATTTTCTTTGCTCTAGTGAGCATTCGTTTTTATCAAGTGGGCATTCATATAAATATACATACATTCATACTTCTTGACTTTTTTTTTTAATAATTTCTTTAGTTAATTTTTACACGTGCCTACTTTTTTATATACATACATATGTACATACATACATACATACTTATGTACATATTTATGTACATTTTAAAAACATACATATGTAAGGGATTAAATAAATCCTTTGCAACTGTAAAGCTGCTCATGTAAACGCTTTTGCACGCCGAGACATGTTTAATTGGGACAATATTTGTTTAAGCAAATTCATAATGCTCAAATTTAAATGTACATATGTAATGAAAAAAAATGTAATTTGAGGTCGTTAGAGATTTCATTATTAAATTACGTTTTGCTAACGCTTAAAATGATTTTTGTTTGCTCTTCTTTTCATTATCATTTTGCGCAGAAGGTTTCTTTTCATCACATTCCAGAATAGAGACGCAAAGTTTAAGCTTCTATTATAAAGCACCCACAAGTTGTTGTTGTTGATATTATAAGGCTATTATAAACTTAAATATGTATGTATACATATGTACATATGTCTACCTACATACATATATATGTACATATGTACATAATAATATGCAAATAAAACATGGCAACTGTTGCCACTTTGCAACAGTACATTCCCAATGTGCTTTTGTAAATGAGCTTTCAGTGAGAGCGGTACAATATAATGACGAGCGCCAGGATGTTTTATAAGGCTGTTTGAAAAGGATTTTTTTAATTTAAGTTCCTTTTAAAGGTAATTTTTTTTAAAAGATACTTCTGCATAAGGCAGTTTTTTTAAAGGCTCTCTTTAAGTGAACTTTGTTAAAAATAATTTTTATATTAACATTATCTTTCTAATAGGTACTTTTCTTAAAATGTAGTTTTTAGAAAAGTACTTTTTTAATGTTTTCTTTAAAATACCTTATTTTTTAGAAGTTCTTTTTTAATCTGATTTGTGTATATGAACGCTTTTAAAAAGTACTTTTTCCCAAAATGTACTTTTTTAAAAAGTATTTTTTTAACTACATACTCAAGGCACATTTATTTCCAGGTAATATCAGGATTACAAGAACAATGAAAAAATACAACAATGAAAAAAAAACTTGGCTTTTAGTTGATCCAAAATATCAAAAATAGAATTTGTTGTAAAATAATAATAATGCAAATTATTCACATAAATTTTAAAAAATTTCTTCACGGCAGCTACCACTAACAAAGTTTGCCACGTTTAGGCACTTTCCACAAGTTTTTAATAGTTTTTTCATATTTTTAAATTTGTTTCAAAAGAATTTTTTTAATAAAATATTTTTCACATTGAAAATTTTTTAACATTTTTTTTTAATTTCTCTTTCGTAAACAATTTTTGAAGCTTCGAATGAACTATAATTTAAAAAAAAAAATAGCTCAGCTGCGTTTCCGCTACTATTTACCTGGTGAATGTGCCTTGCTACATACTCTTGTTTTAATTAAATTTTTATAAAATTTTTTTTTTAAATTTATCTTTTTTAAAATCAGTTTTCATTTTAAAAAAAAGTAAATTTTTTAATTCCCCTTTTTGAAATGTCCTTCTTAAAAAGTGCCTTTACTTAAAGGAATGTCATTTTTTAAATGTACTTTTTTAAGGCAAGCTTTTTTTGAAAGGTGATTTTTTACAAAAGGTACTTTTTTAACATGTACTTTTTTTTTAAGGTACATTTTTAAAATCTATTATTTTCAATATTTTTTAAAAGGCATTTCTTTTGAAAATAATTTTTTTTTAAGAAAAGTACTTCTATTAATTCCCCTTTTCAAATGTCTTCTTTACAGCCATCCCTAAACAAAAGCGGCAAGCGTTTTTTAGCTGTCAAAAGTTCTCATGTCCATACATTTAGTATGGAGCATACCGAAATAACGCGGCGGCAACGCGACGGGAATGCTTTGCTATTGGAAAATACGATTTTGACATCGCGTTTCACAATGAAGTTAGTTGCAAAAGAAAACAATTGCCTTTTGTTTGCCATCATCAGCGTTACCATACATATGTGAAGATTTATCTTATTTTCGAAGTTTTTCGGGATGTTAAAAAGACTTAAAGATTTCTTTGTTTAAAACAAGATTTTTATAAATATGATATTTGGAACTCTTAGTATATTATTTAGTGTATATTATTTAGTATATTATTTAGTGTTAACGTGAACTTTAACTGACAGTTCTTCATATAAAACTTGCCGTTAAAGTCCCTGTTAGCTTTAAATTGTACATTGTGAAAAGGGTCGTCATTCTGTCTGTGAAAATTATTTATTTATAAGTGTTGAAAAAGATAAGTAAAAACAATAGTGAATAAAAGAAATTCACAAAATTTAATTTGATATATACATATTTCTTTTCAAAGTTGTAGATATTTGTAAAAAGCAAGATGCGTTGGCCGTAAAAATGTGTGAAGAGGGCTAGATACCTCCTAGGTTATTCTGTTTTTGCTTATTTATATCTTTAATTTTAAATATTTTATTTATTTGTGTATTTTGAATGGACTTTTTAAAATAAAAAAGAACAAAAATTATATTTATATATACATATATACTAGCTGAACCCGGAAAACGTTGTCGTACCCTCAATAATTTAATTTTTAACTCTGTCACATTTTTCATTTTGCCCTTAATAATGTAATAGAAACTTTGTTCTACGCAATGATGAATATATCCTGCATGACTTCCAATCAAATGGCCGGTCAAAACACTGATACTATTCCTGTAGGGTTAGTTCATTTGAAGCAAAATAAATTTTTCCTGAATTTGAATTCAGTAAAATCAATGCATATTATTATGTAATATATTTTGAGTCAAATCACAAAAAAAAAAAGATTTTTAATGAGAAAAAGATATTTTTTGTTCGACTTGAAGGATTTTGAGAAAAAAAATATGGCAACGCTGACCATCATCCTTAACACAAGCAAGTTTTACACATCTTCTAAATAGCTAATTTTTTTAAAATTGTTTATTATTTTATTTTAATTTATATAACAAAATATTAATAACAAAATCACAAACAACAATGTCGTCCGTCCGGCTGTTAAAATAATCAGGGTTGATATTTATTTGTTTCATAAACCTGTTTTTATCGTTTTGACATAACGTTGCCGCTTTTGTTTAGGTATGGCATTTCAGCGTTAAAGCTCGGCGGAAAAAAACGTTCCGCTTTCCGTCCTTGTTTAAGGATGGCTGTTAAAAGGAGCTTTTTTCATAGGGTACTTTTTTTAAATTATTATTTTGAAAAAGTAATTTCTTTCAAAATGATCAACTAATTTCAAAAGGTACTTTTTTAAAAGTTATTATTTTGAAAAGGTGCTTTTTAGGGTTCCGTACACCAAAGCTGAAAAGCAACCCTATTGTTTTCGTTACGCTGTCCGTCTGTCCGCCCCACGATATTTTCTCAGGAACCGTAAGAGCTACGGACCTGAAATTTTGGACAGAGTATGTAGAACCTTAGCCGCTATAATAGCAAACACATGAGAGTTAAAAATTAAAGGGTGCTTCAAAACGAGTAACGAAAAATGTTAAAATTCCATTTAATATACATACATGCAATTATATATAGACACTTGGAATTGGCAAAATTAGTGTTTTTTATACAGACTACAACTATTGAAACTAAAATTTAAAAAATTTAAATTAAAGGATGTTCTATCAGTTAATGTAATTTTGACAACTTGCTGTATCTTTGAAACCGCAAAAGGAAAACTTTTGAAATTTTCAAAAACGGTAAAACTAAAAAATCCCAAAATTATGAAATCGCCAAACCAAAAAAAAAAAAAATACCAAAAAACCGAAAAAAGCGCCAGATTAAAAAAATTTGTAAAACTAATAATATAGATATATATATATATATATATATATATATATATATATATATATATATATATATATAAATCGCCAAAATTATAAAAATCGCCGAAATGGAAAAAAACGCGAAAAACCAAAAAATCACCAAACGGAGAAAAAAAAGCGCCAAAACTATGAAAGCGCCAAAACTTAAGAAAATCGTCAAAACCGAAAAAAGCAAAAAGAACGCCAAAACTAAAAAAACGCTAAAAACCGAAAAATCCCAAAATAGAAAAAAACTCCAGAACTATATATTATACGCAACCCTTCGAGTGCGCGAGTCAAAGTCGCACCTTACTGAATTTTTTCAAATGTTCCTTTTTAACAGGTACTGGTTTTAAAAGGTACTCTTTTAAAAGGTATTTATATTAAAAGGTACTTTTTTAAGAGGTACTTTCTCTTAAAGGTACTTTTTTTTAAATATACTTTGTAAAAACGTACTTTTTTAAAAGGAACTTTTATTAAGGTACTTTTTACAAAAGTTACTTTTTTAAAAGGTATTTTTTTGGAAGGTACTTTTTTAAAAGGTACTTATTTTTGAGAGACACATTTTTAAAATGTACCTTTTGTGAAACGTAGTTTTATTAAAATGTATTTTGAACAAAATGTACTTTTTAAAAGGCATTTTTTTTACAAACGGTACTTATTTTTAACCCCCGACTAAAAAAAGGGGTGTTATAAGTTTGTAGTGTGTGTCTGTGTGTCTGTCCGTGTCCACGTACAGACCAAACGGCTGAACCGATTTTGATTTAGTTTTTTCTGTTTGAAAGGTGACTTGATCGAGAAGGTTCTTAGCCATGTTTTAAGAAAATCGGTTCAGCCATTTAGAAGACATCGCATCTTCTTTAGATATATTCGGGGGTTTTCAAAATTTTTAATTTTTGTTATTTAAGAAGTACTTATTATAAAAAGTACTTTTTTTTAAAGATAATAACAACAATATTTTTTTTCTACTTCATTGTTAAATGTCGTTTTTAAAAACGTTCTTTTTTGCTTATTATTATTTCAATGTAATTGCCAGCAATTCGCAATAACTGACTTAGTCGTGATTCACACACATCAGGTTTAGCTGATTAGTTTTTGCTCAATTTTCTTTTGAACCTGCATTTGCGTTCATACACGCCGTCAAGTTTGTTTCATCAAGTTTCATCAATTTGGGTTGTCGTAGAGTATTACGAATGAGAAAACAAAACGAAAAAGCAAACTTGACTGGTACTGTCAAGTCTGTACCCCTCTCCATTCTCTTTTCCTCTATCTCCTAAAAACTCAAGACTTGACGAGTCAGACCTGACGTGCGTGAATCAGAGAACGAAGCTGACCGGTTTTCAGCCGCGGCTAAGCCGCCGCCGATTTATTTGCAGGTATCTCAGCCGCCGCCGGTTTTGGCGCTAGCCAACGAGAGAAATGTATTCGTGTATTCATTTCTATAGGAAGCTGATTGATGTTCCGTACTCTAGGGCCACTTTAGCCGGCTATGAAACACAACTTTAAAATTTAAAATGCCAAAAAAATTGTGCTTAATGGACGAAGCTGGTATCAGTGTTTCATAGCACTTCTAGACCATTCCGGTATATATTACACGCGTCATTCTAAGATGTGTGAAACATATAAAATGTGTAAAAATAAGTTAAGGTGAATATAATTCGGGAGCATATCTTAAAAGAATATGAAAAAACCCTTTTTCTAATATATAAAACAAAAATTCATCGGACATATCTGATTAAATGTGACAAGCCGACTAAAGCCGATTTTTAGCCACCGCCGGTTAATTTTGTGCTCAGCTGGCGCCGCCAACTTTTTTTCGTCGGCTTCGTTCTCTAGTGTGAATCAGGACTTAGCTCACTTTGAAAATAAATAGTTCGACGTCTTTGAAAAACTTGTCAGCCGGCTTTTTGTTTAAGAATTAAGAACTTGGTTTTCAAATTGACTTGATAAATGTGTTCCATTTAATTGAACTCTGAACCACGCATGTGCTTGTCTTACAGTTATGTTTGACAACAAAACAGTTTTTGTCTGGCATTCAGATGGTGGCGAATGGAAGAAGAAAGAAAAAAAACAAGTCAAAAACAAATGTATGAAAAATAACGCAAGCATACTTTTGGGCTCTACATACATAATTCGTAAACTTTTGTATTTTTATTGTGTGAATAATGCTTTAGTTTTCAAGTCTGCTTTTAAAATAAGACTTGAATGAATAAATACAATTTTATGGCCTGTTTCACAATAACGAAAGAAAACCTTCGACTTACAATTTAGATTGATAAACAAAAACAAATTTTCATATATTATTATTTTTTAACCCCCGACTAAAAAAAGGGGTGTTATAAGCTTGTAGTGTGTGTCTGTGTCTGTGTATCTGTGTGTCTGTGTATCTGTGTATCTGTGTGTCTGTCTGTGTCCACGTACAGGCCAAACGGCTGGACCGATTTTCATTTAGTTTTTTCTATTTGAAAGATGACTTGATCGAGAGGGTTCTTAGCTATGTTTGAAAAAAATCGGTCCAACCGTTTAGAAGATATAACATCTTTTCTGAAAAAAGTCGGGGGTTTTTATAATTTCTAATTTTTGTTATTTCAATATATGTACATAAATTTTCAGTCGAAAGTTTTCTTTCGTTATTGTGAAACAGACCATTAATTGTTTTCTTCTTTCAAGAACAAGAAAATTATAAATTCCCTTTGAATGCTTCTGGTTTTATTTAATTTCTTTTTTTCTTCTTCTTTTGTTTAAGCACAAATTGATTGTGTCTATTTAATCAATCAATATGTTTTGTTTTATAACGTTTGAGGAATACTTATTACATATGTATGTGTCTGTCTACTAACTAACGCATGACTGTTTTCAAAGGGATGCTTGTAAAAGGAAAATGTCAGCAAATTGATATCGTAATTAAAATTCAAAATGTGTTTGATGATTTGAAATATAACATAACAAGATTGTAAGTTGTTTGTTTGTAAAAAAAAAGCTAAAAACTGCTTTTGCAAGCGCATCACAAAGTGGGATAGACTTTTTCGCCTACGTTTTGGACTAAAATGAATTAAAAAGAAAAACCCTTTGGAATTTCTAGAATATTAATATCAGTTTTTTTTTTATCTATATCGAGCCATTACCGCCAAAGAAGCTTAACCAACATGATTTTCGAAATGCGTTTTTTTTATAAAAATCATTAACTTGCTATCATTGCCATTATATGTCAAAATTTTACAACCATAGGATATACCGTTTCAATTTTATAGCAAAAACAATTTAAGCTTAAGTACAGATTATTTTTTGTTTACAATTTTTGTAACAGCAACATGTTACTTAAGCTAAAATTTCCTTTTGAACATAAAACAAGTAAAGGCCCAACTATAATATGAATAAGCTGGCTTAAGCGCTAATGTCAGAATTGAACGATAAGTCTGTCAAATTATTAAGCAATTTAGATGCGACTTTTAGGTGGCCACAATGTACTTACATTCACTTAAGTATTTTTTAGCCACAGCTGCACATCTCGGTATTTTTAATAATTTTGTAGTAATTTTGTTTCTTCTCATAACTCCTAAATGAATGCAATTCAATCAAATTAACTTGAAAGAATGTCCTAGTCTATTAAATATTCACATATAAATATATCCATCACCTTTTACCATGTTCACACTTATCGTCTCAAACATGTTTAAGGCAAGTGTTCACATTACATTTGAGATGTTTAAGGTTGACAAAACGTCAATGAATAATTGTATTTTTTTTTTTAATAGGACCAGCACTCAGGGGATAACCCCTACTCATGCAGTGCATTGTGCTAGAACTAGGAAAATAGGTTATAGGGAAGGAGGATAGAGGGAGTAGTGTCTGTGTACATTTGATTTAAATCTTCCCACGCTGGTAGTGACAGGAAAGACCTCCGCAGGTAGTTGATTCCACATACGAACAGTGCGGCTAAAAAAGGAATTTTCTCTGTAATGCGTAGTGCGATGCATTGGCCAATCGACCACAAAAGGATGTGCTCTAAATGAGGCACGTGTTGTACGTACATATGTGCGGGTTTCAGGAACAAGTTCCCTAATTTCATTAGAACACATTCCGTTGTAGTAACGATAGAACAATGAAATGCACCCCACATTGCGTATATGCTCCAATGAATCAATAGAGTTGGATACCCTACTGTCACCGATAAGCTTCTTCGCCCTATCCTGTACGCGGTCGAGCAGCCCCAAAATAGACTTTGAAGCGCCGGCCCATACATGAGAGTTGTATTCCATTTTCGGACGGATATAGGTGGTATAAATAGTATGGAGGTCAGATGGGGTGAAATATTGTTTGCATCGTTTCAAAAAGCCGAGGCACTTGAATGCTTCTTTTGCAATTTGAAAAATGTGTTCAGTCCAAGAAATTACGAACAATTATGCTTTTTTATTGGTTAATTATTTTCAAACCACAATTGTTCTTGTAAATATTTTAGTATTCTGTAACTAATTACTTGTTTACCAAATAATTTTTGACGTGAAGCCATTTAATAACAACACAAAGTTGCCAGAGTTATCAAAAAACGGACTGAACATACTCCATTATCGTGTTTAAGGAAGTGTTTAAATCTTAAACACTTCATTTGAGATGTTTAACAAAACAATTCAATGTATGGTAAAACATCTCAAAATCGTCGTATTTAAGCTCTTAAACACTAATGAGACGTTAAACACGTTTAAAACCTTAAGTGTGAACATAGTATTAAACACTTCATTTGAGATGTTTAACAAAACAATTCAATGTATGGTAAAACATCTCAAAATCGTCGTATTTAAGCTCTTAAACACTAATGAGACGTTAAACACGTTTAAAACCTTAAGTGTGAACATAGTATTAAACACTTCATTTGAGATGTTTAACAAAACAATTCAATGTATGGTAAAACATCTCAAAATCGTCGTATTTAAGCTCTTAAACACTAATGAGACGTTAAACACGTTTGAAACCTTAAGTGTGAACATAGTATTAAACACTTCATTTGAGATGTTTAACAAAACAATTCAATGTATGGTAAAACATCTCAAAATCGTCGTGTTTAAGCTCTTAAACACTAATGAGGCGTTAAACACGTTTAAAACCAAGTGTTTGTTTATTTGTTTTGCCTACTAAAAAGTACAACAATGAATATACATACATAAGTAAACATGTGTGTATGTGTGTATATGTGTATTGTAAAACAAACCATGAAAATAAAAGTTTTGCTTTATTTTCCGAGTTTAAAATAAGAAACAATAAAAAAATATTTAAAATCAATGAATATTTTCTGCTGATGCTTGCTTGAGTTTTAAAAATGCACAAACTGTTGTTTCTGTACGGAATGTGCGTTCAGTTTGGCACTTTACTTAACCCTAGACACATAACCTTCGTCGAAACGACGAACACCGGACGAAAAAATAGCTATTTCTTTTTAACACGTGCACCGATCGCCGCTAAATTTCTTGCCAACTTAGTTTTCGCTGAGCTTTTGCAGGAGACAACCAAACTCGGCGCGTAAGCACGTAATTATTGAGATATGATAAACTTGTTCGTCGCTTCGACGAGTGTTGGCGAGCATAAAGTTGATTTCTGCACACAATGCGCTTCAAAAAATTAATTTTTTATATTTTTTTAAATGACAATAGTGTTATAGTTAAGTTTTGCCAAAGACAAAAAGGCTTTTTTGTTTTGTTTGTTTATATAAATTTTATAACAATGTGATCTCAAAAAAAAAGTGCTTTTTGGAAAAATGGATTATAATAAATATCCTTGTAACAGAATAGAAATATATAGTTGTATTTACTAACAAAGTACTTGCTAAAGGTATGTATGTGTTGCAAGTACAAAAATATATATGTTTAGAACCGATATTATACGCCCCAAAACGTGCTCGTCGAAACGACGAATGGTTAGGTTTAGAGGGATACGTTCGAGGGTTACGTGTGCAGGGTTAAGCAAATGACATTTGACGAAACTTGACGAAAAGTTTGTTAAGTACATTATAGTTTGCCACATATGTACGTTTTATATGTAATCGCACAGTTGCTTAAGCTAGCTTATTCATATTATAGTTGGGCCTTAATAAGAGTGCTATATTCAGAATATTCGAATATTATATACCCTTCACCGACATCGGACGACGTATATGCACACATACAATGTTACAGACATACATAGTTGTTTCGTAAAAGAGAAATAGTTTACTTATTTTTTGGTCTATTGCAATTTTTCGACTAACCAACTTGATTCAAATATTTTATTTTCGATATTAGCAATATCATTGTTAATATATATTTATTTTTAAAATAATTAACTAGAGACGACTTCAACATGGAACAGCCTATTCTGATAGCACACACACCCACATCTAAGAAACTTGAATACACATTAGACCACCCAAATTGCCCAAAGTACTTATATTATTCGCTCCACCGGCAGTTGCTGATAGACTGGCCATAAAAAATCACATGTGTCTAAAAACTGCACTGATACCTCGCGTACCTACCGGCCAAGCGCATTGCGTTTTTCACCTAAAAAATAAGCTATCCTGGCCAGTGATGGAAAATGAGATTTGCATTTCGATACCAAAAAAAATTTTTTGAGTACTTTTTTGATCCCGAGAGTACCAAAAACTATTTTTTTTATTTAAATTTCATGTACAATAAAAACAAACGATATAAAATTTTAGTGCAGATCTTTCGAGCAGTTTGTATACATTGGTCGACTGATCGAATGTTCATTGCAAATTGGCTTTGAACAGCCGATATAAGCCTTACGAGTTTTTCTCTGCTTCATACGTAGCTGCGAGCACACGTGACAACTTCCTACTACAGGAATACGCCCGCTTTTGTCCTTTGCTTGCAAACTGGACATGGGCGAAGTTAGAGGTTCAAAGTCTCGTGTATAAAAAATTTGTATTGCGTATGCCGTCGATGACTGTGAACTTATTTTTGTATTTTTAGCACGTTGTTTTATATTTTCCTGAAAAAGATCAACGCTTAAATCTCTTAAAACTTTTCTACGACGATCAGTAGATTTATGTTGGGCATTAAATTTCATATATATAATATATGATGCTAAAGCTGCTATATCAATATCATTAAAAAAATAATGCCAACGGACATCGACTTGTTCCGCGTTTGCACGTACATATATTCACCCAATAATTTATACATTCTGAAATTGGGCTTAGTTGCCAGCAAGTTGCGTCTTCACCACAAAGTTCACTTCTTGTCTGAATTTCATCATTCTCACAATAATCGCTTTCCTCCGAGTCAAAATTATCTTCATTTACTTCTATAGTACCTGCCACTTCAGTGTCTGAAGCTTCCAATGTTATTTCGTTTAACGGTGGAAGATATTCTTCATCGCCATCAGAGTGAATAAAATCTTCCTCATCGCTTTCTATTTTATATATTTTAAATATATTGTTACGAAAATAGCCGTCAACAATGTTAAGCAGCATTACACAAAAATATTCCAACAGGGTTAATGTAAATGCTACGCGAAAATATTCCTACAGGGTCAAAGCAAAGAATAGTCTAGAAAGTAGCCAACAACTAAGTAAGCATGCCTAGATTGATTAAACGTAAACAAGCAAAAGCAACAACAACAAAAAAAGCGTCTGCTTATTAAGAAGATTCACATATTTGTACACATCCATACATGCCAATTCAAACGAAAAGCAAAAGATAAACAACCGCCGTGTGTTGCTTAGTTAATGATGTACACACGTACGCATATACACATGTATGTACATAGTTACCACATGAACTTAATTAGGCAGCATATAAGATGATAATGATCGTCTAGACATTGCTTGAAACTTCTAGTGGTATTTGTGTGAAATATAAATAGAGGTGACGCATCCAATGAGTTAAGGTAGAATTAGTAAAATCGTATCGTGATGTTGCGTGTCAGCTGACAAAAATCGTACCATATACAATGCATGTTACTAGTTATAAAAAACGTGGTGGTAACACTGCTGACGTAGGAATCTGCAGAAAACAGATTTTTCTGTAGCGAATGTCAAAAACGCCGTATTTAATGCCAGACAAAAAAAAAATATGCTGTGCAAACTGTTACATTTTCTATAACTTGTGCACAAAGTTGAACGATACGGCAAGCTGTAAAGTATATAGAATGATACGATTTTACTAATTCTACCTTTAGTGAGTTGCAGTTGTAAGTCAGTCGCGAACAGTTATAGTTAGTGCTAGTCAGAAAGTAGTGAAGTTAAGAACTCGTTAGTCAGTTGATAATTAAGTTGTGAATTAATAATAGTCTGTCGTGGAATTGAGATTATTGTGGAGTCTATCGTGTCGACTGGAGTAAAGGGAACAGCGCAGCGAATAGACGTGTGTAAGGATGTAAGTAAAGCCAGTGCTGCGTCTTAATTGGTGTATCAACTGTAAGTGTCGGCAGAGTGAGTGCTGTGTGTGACGAGCAGCAGACAAAGAGGTATTGGTGTATCAACTGTGAGTGACGGCAGAGAGAGTCTCGTAGGTGACGAGTAGCAGACAGAGAGGTGTCACGTGAATACTTGCGCAGCCAGCTAAGAGACGTGTGTAAACTACAGCGAGGAAGGCGTAGTGGTAACCAGTTGTGAATATTTGTGTGTAATTTTATTAGTTTAAGTTGTATTAGTGTATTTAAGCTCTTGAGTAATTTAGTATAAGTGTATTTGTAAATAAAAATTGTATCATTCTTAACCCTAATTACTACACTCGGCTCTTGTATTCATTTGCAAATCTTCGGATCTACGGAAAAGCGTTTTTAAAGAGAGAAAAATGTAACAATATATTATTTATATCAGAAGAATTAAATCTTGTAGAACGAAATCTTACGTTTGAATTCATTTCGTTTGTTTTACGCAAAAAAAGTTAACTTCACCGCTCAGAAGATAAGTCGAACTAAAAATAATAAGCACATAAAGTTTTGTTTTTATTCTCAAAAGGGAATCACCAACTTTATATTCGTATTAAATATTATTTTGAAACTTCAGCTTTTTTATATATACCAGAAAGAAGCTGTTAAATTTAAAATCAATCTTACGTATAAATTAAAATGTGTATCTAGAATTTTCAATGAAATGTGTTGCACACCTTAAGGAGTTAAGAAAAATATGTAATATATTTATTGTCAACGATGACAACGTTTTGACTAGATATTTAGTGCTAAAATGCTTGTTTTCTACGTAACTTCCATATAAGTAGGTACCCAGGTACCTTGCAGCGCATTATAAGGTGTTTTTTTGCCGCGCACATAAGGGTTAAGCAATTCGGACACAAGTTTACGTAAAAACTGATATTTACTCCTTCTTAAAAAAATGTATTTTTTTTAGCTTAACCAACACAAAAATATACACATTAGGTTGTCAGGGAGACAGCAAAAAAAGCTTAAGGGACAAAAAATGCCGTTATCATACAGGGTGGGCCAAAAGAAACCAAGGGGTGTAAAAGTTTAATAACTTTTTTGTTTATTAACTTTTTTTATTTTTTCTTTCAGATCATATAATATACAAAATGGAAACTTTTTTACACTAAGTATGAAAAATGATGTCTCTTAAATGACCACCGTTTTCAGCTTCGCACTGATGGGCTCTTTTTAGAGCATTTTCCATAACATCTTTCAAAACTTGTGGCTGTAGCGTTCGAATTTCTGCAACAATGTTTGCCTTGAGTTCAAGGATTGTCTCTGGCTTGTTCACATACACTCGCTCCTTCAAAAAACCCCAAAGAAAATAGTCGGGTGCTGTCAAATCTGGCGATCGCGCTTGCCAAATAATTGCCGAATTTCGAGAAATTATTCGCTCTCCAAAAATTTGACTTAAAAGTGCCATTGTGTCTCGGGCAGTATGGGCAGTGGCTCCGTCCTGCTGAAACCACATACCAGGTCTGTTTTCAAGAGCAGGACGTAAAATATTTTCTATCATAAACCGATACCGCTCTCCATTTACGGTTACAGCACTTCCATCTTCATTCTCGAAGAAGTAGGGCCCAATGACATTTTCAGATGTGATCCCACACCATACTGTACACCTGATGGGGTGCAATTGGCGTTGATGAATGGCTCTTGGATTTTGAGAACCCCAGAACCTACAGTTCTGCTTATTAACAAAGCCATTCAAATGAAAATGAGCTTCATCACTCATAATCAAATTTTCAATAAAGTTGATTTCATTTATTCATTTCTTATTTTCTGATTTTCATTTATTATTTTCATTCATTATAAATTCTCCAAGTGTTGTCTATATAATCTGAAAGAAAAAATAAAAAAAAATTAATAAACAAAAAAGTTATTAAACTTTTACACCCCTTGGTTTCTTTTGGCCCACCCTGTAGAAATATTTAGTTAAAATTCGTTGCGTTACTTGTAATGGGTGTTATTTATTGAGGTATAGAACTTTAAGTTGGCATCACTTTTTTAACTGGCGGCCATTTTGTCAGCTGTCAAGTGATTAATATTTAGTTTGGTTTGCCATTTCATCATGAACAGGTTGACAAAAGAACAACGCTTGCAAATCGTGCAAATTTATTTCGAAAATAATGGTTCAGTTCGCGAAGTTTACCGCAAGCTCCGTCCATTTTATGGTCGACATAATCGTCCATCAGAGCAATTAATTCGGTTAACCATGGATCGTTTCCGCACTACGTTTACTCTATGTGATAATACGCATCCGCAGAGACGTCGAACAGTGCGCACCGAAGAAACAATTGCCGCTGTAGAGCAAAGTGTTGAAGAGGACCCGAATGAATCGATTCGCCACCGTGCACAGCAATTGGAGCTTTGTCCATCAACTTTATGGAAGATTTTGCGCAAAGATCTTGGCTTGCGACCTTACAAGATCCAGCTTGTGCAAGAATTAAAGCCGCGAGACCATGCAATGCGTCGTGATTTTGGTGTATGGGCCGAAAATGAGATTGATCTCGATGCTGATTTTCATCGCAAAATTTTGTTCAGTGATGAGGCTCATTTTTGGTTGAATGGCTACGTCAACAAGCAAAATTGCCGCATTTGGAGTGAAGAGAATCCACATGAGACCCTTGAGACGCCATTACATCCACAAAAACTGACTGTTTGGTGTGCTCTATGGGCTGGTGGAGTCATTGGGCCATACTTCTTCCGAAATAATGCTGGAGAGTCAGTTACCGTTAATGGAGACCGGTATAGAGCCATGATAACCGACTATTTTGTTCCCGAATTGGATGGCATGAATGTGGATGAGTTGTGGTTCCAACAAGACGGCGCTACATGCCACACAGCGCACGTCACAATCGATTTATTGAAGGAAACATTCGATGAGCGCATAATTTCGCGGAATGGACCTGTCAATTGGCCACCAAGATCGTGTGATTTGACACCATTGGATTATTTTCTTTGGGGATATGTGAAGTCGCTCGTCTACGCCAACAAACCAGAAACGTTAGGGGACTTGGAAGCCAACATTCGTGGCATTATTGCCAACATACGGCCCCATATGCTCGAAAAAGTGGTTGAAAATTGGACCTGTAGAATTGGCTTTATTCGAGCCAGCCGCGGCGGCCACATGCCCGAAATCATATTTAAACAATAATGGCATAAAATTATCCTTCCAATAAAGCCAAATTGATGGACATTAAAACGATTTTCTTGTGTTTTATTTCAATTCGAAGTTCTATACCTCTAAAAAAACACCCGTTATTTGGCATAATAACACCTTAATACCAAAATTCAATGAATTAATTGAAATAACAGCGAAGATAATTAAAAAAAAACCTTCTCCTGTAAAGTTTTGTTTTTGTTACTTAAGCTTTTTGTGCGGTTATGTCTCGATATATTTGTGATTTCCTTGTAATGAGATATTGTATATAACAATGTGTATATTTCATTTCTGGGTGATTCTTGTGAATTTCACTGGAAATATGAGAATTTATAAATTGATGTACAATTGAGATGCTTGTAAATGATTTATACAATAATTCTGTTAGACAGACAATTGTATTGTCTTGTCTATGGAGAGAAAAAGGTCGCAATTGTGATTCTTTAAGACAATTATTATATATTGTCTATGCCAGAAGCTACGTGTATATGCTTAAATTGAATTTTTTGTTTTAAAACCATAATATCGTATTTCGCATAAAAATGCAATTTGCAATGTTCTTTAGTCTAGTAGAAAATCTACGTAGTCGAATACGACACTCATAATACGGCCCATTATTGTTATTTTTCATTTCCAAAGATAACAATTGTTTTGGTAGATACTTATTTATAGTGCATTTACATTTGAGCAAAATTTAGTACTTAAGAGATTTTATGCAACATCCAGCAGATTTTCCATACAAACAAAATATATTTCGTCACTAGATTTTGTAAAAATCTACTTAAAATCTATGGCGCATATTCAGAAATCGTAACCAAAGTCTAAACTAATAAAACAGAAACTAAAAAATAGTTCATAGATAGTTATAGCTCTTATTCACAATTCATAACTAGCCCAGCAACTGCTTTCAGCTGGTAAATGAAATGCAACCTTGCGTATTGTTATGTAGAGAGCATAAATTGTCGATTATATTTTGAACTATAAATTCTGTAACTAATTGAAAAGCTTATGAAGCTATTAAAAAACAGTTTTATTTCCTGAAAAATTTATGCAAATTCCAAAAAAGTAATTTTTGTATATATGTAAATCAATTAAAATAAGTGCTTGTAAAAATAAAGTTATTCAATAGAATTTTGTTGACCGAAAACACATCTCTAATTTATTTTATTGCTTTATATGGATATTTTTTTGGACGCAATAGAAATAAATGCAAGAAGTATAGGAAATTGTTAGAAAATAAAGAGTATTTGTTGTTTTGTGCATTTTAAGGAGCTACAAATTGGTTTTACTTTTCAAATAAATTGTAAAGGAAATCAACCAGCTGTTCTTAGAATGTATTAGTTAGCTGGCATTTAGTTACAGCTTTACCCATAATTAAGTGTAAACTATTACTGCTGAAAGTAATCAACTATGAATAACTTAAATAGATACTTAAAAAAGTTAACACTTAGTGATAATTTCTGAATATGCGCCAATTAAAACTTAGTAATGCAACTATGGTTTTTTTCTTCAGTTTCGTACTAAAAACTCAGCCTGTATATAGAAAAAGGTGTGTGAATTGGCTACACTGCAGTTTGTTTGGTTATAGTTTTGGAAAATTTTCAGTTAATGGGTTTTGGTTTGGATTTAAAATCTTGATAAATGTCAAAAAAGCTTAGTGTAAACGGTATAGATTTTCATAAAAATTTTAACTGACTAGATTTAGTGCAGGTGCAAACGATCCATGAGAGAATTCAAAAATAAATACTTCAAAATATTTTGAAAGAAAGTCGTTCTGCCTGAATTAGGGCAGAAATTATTTTTAACTCTTAAGGATTTATTTTAGAGGTCAGTTAAATTTTTTTAAATAATTATTCCAAATTATTATTATTTTTTTTTATAAAAAATATATTGAAATTGATTATTAAGGGTTTACATAGTTTTATTTTTAAAGTTTTAGTACCATTTTTACATTTTGAGGAACTTGTTCATGCCCAATCTTGCAAATATTAACTACCGCCCACTTTTCTAAATTCGACATCGCGTCACTTTTAGATATCAAGGTGTATGTCAAGTTTTTTCAAAAATTCGGTCAAATAGAAGTACAGGTGAAATATAGTATTAAGCTCTAATGGCCATGATGTCGCCCACTTTTCTAAACACACAATTATGTCGTTCTTAGAGCCTAAACTGTTTGTCAAGTTTCGTAAGAATCGGATAAACAGAAGTACATATATACATGATAACTTAAAACCAACTTTTAATGGGCGTGGTCCCGCCCACTTTTTAAATTCAAGATTTAAACTCCTTAACAGCTTAATGTGTGTGCCAAGTTTCGTAAAATTCGGTGAAGTACAAGCAGGTGAGAAATATAAAGTTGAAATTTAGCAGGCGTGGTCCCGCCCAGTTTTTTGAGTGCAAGGTTGAGTATTTTTTTGGAGATCAAGATGTGTACTTAAAAATAGATTATGTAACAGCACTCGAAATATAATATAAAATTTTGATGAGCGTGTCCTGTCCACTTTTCTTAAAGCAAAAGTAAGTGTTTTTTTTAAGTTCAGAATATGTGGCAAGTTTCGTAAAAATCGTTAAAGTAGAAGCACGAGAAATAAAATATTAAAATTTAATAGTTCTGGCCCCGCCCATTTTTTTGAAAGTAAAACTGTTTATCTTTTTTAATTCAAGGTGTGTGCCGAGTATTATACAGATCAGCAAAAAATAAGCACGTGAATCATAATATTAAATTTTAATAGGCGTAGCCCCGCCCACTTTTTTAAAATGTATGATTGTGTTTTCCTAGGAGGTCAAGATGTGTGGCAAGTTTCGTGAAAATTGTGTTTATTAAAAGCTCTTGAAATATAACATTAAAATTTATTAGGCGTGGCCCCGCCCACTTTTTTTTAATTCAAGATTGTGTCTTTATAAGAGCTAAGGGTGTGCATGAAGTTTCGTAAGAATCAGTCAAACTGAAGCTTAGAAAATATAATATTAAATTTTATTGGGCGTGGCTCAGCCCACTTTTTTAAATGTATGATTGTGTCTTCTTAAGAGTTCAAAGAATGTGTAAAGTTTCATAAATATTGGTTTAGCAAAGGCACTTGAAATATAACATCAAAATATAAGAGGCGCAACTCCGCCCACTTTTTTAAATGCAATATTGTTAATTTTTTTTAGCTCAAGCTGTGTGTCAAGTTTCGTACAAATAGGTCAAATAGAACCATGAGAAATATAATAATAAGTTTTATTGGGCGTGGTTCTGCCCATTTTTTCAGCTACGAGATTTTGGGGGTATGAGAGTCTAATGTGTTGGCTAAGTTTCGTAGCCATCGAATAAGTAAAATGTGATAAAATAAAATAAAAAAATGAGTAGGCGTGTCCAAGTCTACTTTTTTTAACAATGGGGCCAAATGGAAGCTTTACCCTCTTAGACTAAAATAAAAATTTTTACCTGGTCTAAAAGTTACTGAGCAATGTAGCACCGAAACATAAAAAATACAGACGAATTGATAACGTCTCCTTTGATTTGAAGTTCCTTAAAAAGAAAAATGTTCTATTTAAGGGAAATAACGAAATTTGAAATTTCTATGAAAATCACTTACAAAAATTATTGGGTGTTTTTTATTGAGGTATAGAACTTTAAGTTGGCATCACTTTTTTAACTGGCGGCCATTTTGTCAGCTGTTAAGTGATTAATATTTAGTTTGGTTTGCCATTTCATCATGAACAGGTTGACAAAAGAACAACGCTTGCAAATCGTGCAAATTTATTTCGAAAATAATGGTTCAATTCGCGAAGTTTACCGCAAGCTCCGTCCATTTTATGGTCGACATAATCGTCCATCAGAGCAATTAATTCGGTTAACCATGGATCGTTTTCGCACTACGTTTACTCTATGTGATAATACGCATCCGCAGAGACGTCGAACAGTGCGCACCGAAGAAACAATTGCCGCTGTAGAGCAAAGTGTTGAAGAGGACCCGAATGAATCGATTCGCCACCGTGCACAGCAATTGGAGCCGACTAACCGACTATTTTGTTCCCGAATTGGATGGCATGAATGTGGGTGAGTTGCGGTTCCAACAAGACGGCGCTACATGCCACACAGCGCACGTCACAATCGATTTATTGAAGGAAACATTCGATGAGCGCATAATTTAGCGGAATGGACCTGTCAATTGGCCACCAAGATCGTGTGATTTGACACCATTGGATTATTTTCTTTGGGGATATGTGAAGTCGCTCGTCTACGCCAACAAACCAGAAACGTTAGGGGACTTGGAAGCCAACATTCGTGGCGTTATTGCCAACATACGGCCCCATATGCTCGAAAAAGTGGTTGAAAATTGGACCTGTAGAATTGGCTTTATTCGAGCCAGCCGCGGCGGCCACATGCCCGAAATCATATTTAAACATTAATGGCATAAAATTATCCTTCCAATAAAGCCAAATTGATGGACATTAAAACGATTTTCTTGTGTTTTATTTCAATTCGAAGTTCTATACCTCTGAAAAAAACACCCTATATTTTTTGTTAAGTTAAATTAAACTTCGGGCTGGGGAAAATGTCGGCATTTTTCTGTGCCGCCCGCCACGCACTTCATCAGCACCCATGTCGTCTATCTACTTGGGCAGAGTCAGGTCAAATAGCGGATGTTAATAACTCATCTCTGCCCAAATAGAGAGACGACATGGCCGCTGATTAAGTGTGTGGTGGCACAGAAAAATGCTGGTACTTTCCACAGCCAAAACTCTAGTCTACTCTTCTTTAGGAAATCACATTAATTAATGAAAATATTTCATTCCACAATAAGAATTGAAAATATTGAAATTGAGTCAGATGAAGAAATTATTCCTGATTAATATTTTTTTATTGGCATAAAGCGAAATTACAAAACATTATTCAGTGTTTCTTGCAAACGATCTTGCGCAAGTGCAAATGTAAAATTTCAAAGCTTTTTCGTGGATTAAGTTTGTACTTTCGTGTTAGATTTAAAAGAAAAGTTACGATATTTTGCATTTACACTTATGCAATACCATGTGCATCAAACACTGAATGCCACCATTGTTACTTTTGTATTGAATTTTTTAATATCAATATTATTACTATTTTTAAAGAGTGAATAAGCCGATAAATATTCACAAGCAGAGTGGGTAATTTAGCAAAATAAACAGATTAAAAATATATACAAACCTATCGTTACCTTAATATAGAAAGGTCCTAACTCATTATATTTTTGAAATCTAGTTTTTTTTTATATTTCGTTAGAAGAACATCTTATTTAGCGACAAATGCAAAAATCTCGATTTAAAAAAAAAATAATGAGTTAGTTCCTTTCTATATTAAGTTAACGATATGCATGCACGTATGTAGGTACAACTTTTAAGTTTACTCATTAAATTTTCATAAACTTACAATCAATAAATAACTCCCGTTGAGATAAGAAATATTATAAATATGTATTTCTGCCGCCTACTGTTTGCGGTCCCGTGTTGTATTTAAGTACGTCATATGAAAAAAAAAATGATAATGGAAATACTAATGTCTACATTATACATAATTTATTTATAATGCTTGAGAGCAGGAAATTAAGAAAACGCATTTACTTGGCGTGCCACTGGGAAGTCTATAAAAGTCCTTAGCAAGAAACTTTGGAGTGTTAGGGTAGTAACTGTTTTCATAAGTATTACTTTTAAATTTTTGTTTTGTTTACAATATTTTATTCCCATCAAACTGCATAATTCATAAAATTTTGGATCTATTTTTGAAATTAGTTTTACTTTTGGAAATTTTTATTTATACTTTCTAATTATTATTATTATTATTATTATTATTATACTTTTTAAGAATAATATTGTTTTTACAATAAAGCCTCAGGATAAATTTTAGCTTAGTTCTTCTATATCCTTTTTTTCTCAACAGATTTCATAAAATTTGGCAAAAATTTCGTTTAAGTTTAAGTTCACAAAATCAAAAAAAAAGTCCTTTTCTCAGGAAATTCTCTCAAATTATTATTCTTTTGCAATTAAATGTTCCCTTCCTTTTTTAACTGTCATATTTTTATGCAATACAAAAAAAAAACATTTGACGTCAGCAATAATTTTCTTCTTATTTTCTCAGCAGGTATTAAAACATTTCCTGTTTTTAATGCGGAGACCTTAAACTACTGAAGATACAAAACGATTGCAACGGTGGCATCAGAAGAGCTTGGCTGGGGTATTTATTAAGTACTCACTCACAAGCTATTTACTTAGTTATTATCAGGAAAGGAAGGTTTGCATGTACATATTTTATAAGGAAGGAAGGAAATACATCAGTTCCCTGTGGCCAACAACTCAAGAAGGTAAGAATTTAATTAATATAGTAATTTAGTGAGTGCAGGGAAGAGCATCTTTAAAAAACCATATTAAAACAATATATTGGCAAAAAAGTACCCTTTTAAAAAATGGGCCTTAAAAACACCTTTTAAAAAAGTATCTCTTAAACAAGTAGCAATTAAAAATATTCAAAAAACACGACAGCAACCAATTTTGAACCGTTAAATATTCTAAACGATCATTCGAAATGAAAAATCGTGAGAGACCCATAAGGATGATTTTAAAATACCTGTCGAATGATTTTGATTTTAGTATAGTTAGCCGACTTTTTATTATTTTGTTGCTTACAAAATAGAGTTTATTGGCCGCCATATTGAATTCTTACCACAGTCAAATCTTTAGTGACACTCCCGTGATTAAGACAAAATGATTGACGTAAAGAGTCATCAAAATTAGTCCACGAGTTCGGGATATATAGCACATACATAAGCTGATAAACACAATACCCTTCTTTACTCGCGGGTAAAAAAGTAGGCAAAAAGTACATTTTTAAAAAATTACCTATTTAAAAGAAGTATCTTTTAAAAAAAATACATTAAAACAAATTACCTTTTAAAAGAATAGCTTTTTAAAAAAGTACATTTTAAAAAAATTTACCTTTTTAAAAAAGTAACTTTTAAAAAAAGTATCTTTTTAAAAAAGTACATTAAAAAATTACATTTAAAAATAGTACTTTTTGAAAAAGTACATTTTTTAATAAAAAGAAATACCTATAATTAAAATTTACCCATTAAAAAAGAGAACCTTCCAAAAAAGTACCTTTTAAAAAAGTACCGCTTTAAAAAGTACCCATTTAAAAAAATGACCCTTTTAAAAAATAGCTTTTTAAAAAAAAGTACATTTTTAAAAAAGTACATTTTTAAAAAAGTACATTTTTAAAAAAGTACATTTTAAAAAACAAATACCTTTTAAAAAAAGTACCTTTAAAAATTAATTTTTTAAAAAAGTTCCGCTATTAAAAAGTACCCATTTAAAAAAGCACCTTTTAAAAAAGCACCTTTTTAAAAAAGCACCTTTTTTAATAAGCACCTTTTTTAAAAAGTACCTTTTTAAAAATGTACTTAAAAAATTACCTTAAAAAATACCTTTTTAAAAACAAGTACCTTTTAAAAAAATACTTTTTTAATGTAACTTTTTTAAAAAAGTACATTTTTAAACAAGTATGTCTTAAAAGAAGTACCTTTAAAAAAGTACTTATTTCAAGAAAGTTCCAGTAATTGAAAAAAAAATTACTTTTTTTAAAAGTACCTTTATTTAAAAAAAGGTCCTTTAAAAAAAGATACTTTTTTAATGTACCTTTTTTAAAAAAGTACCTCTTTAAACAAGTATCTCTTAAAAGAAGTACCTCTAAAAAGGTACGTTTTTCAAGAAAGTACCAGTAATTCCAAAAAAAAATTACTTTTTTTTAAAGTACCTTTTTTTAAAAAAAGTACCTTTAAGAAATTATTTAAAAAAGTACCTCTTTCAAAAAAGTACCAATAAAAAGTATCTTTTTAAAATAGTACTTTTTTAAAATGGTACCTTTTTAAAAAATACCTTTTAAAAAATATATCTTTTAGAAAAATACCTTTTCAAAAATAAGTACCTTTATAAAAAATGTATCTCTTGATTCCATTTTTGGAGTTATTACATTCTGATTTCCGAAAATTTATTTGACCTTTTGTTTTAAAAATAGTAACTATTTTATTGAGCTCAAGCTCAAGGTCTTTTTAATAAAAATTAACAGCTTTTATTTATCAATATTTCGACACGCCTTTGTGTGTCTTCTTCAGGTAAATTTTTTTTTTTTTACATTATTTGAGTAAACGACCGATATGTATTTCAATTATCAATGCCAGATTTGTTTATCATTATTACCACAAAGTTTCTAAAAAATTTTTTGCTCTGATTAAATTTGTTCGTGTTATATTTTCTAATTTGTTCCAAGTGTTTTAACACTCCTAAATATTTATATGATAATGCCATAATTTTTAGAAATTTATTTGCTTGTTTGTTTATTTTAAGCAATTGCAAAATATAATTAATTTTATTTTTAAATGTGGATACCAGACGTTTAACATATTTGAATAAGAAGATTAACATTTGGTTTTCACAATACAAACGGCTAGAGTCAACGTGTCTAGAAAATTCGTATGGAAAAAGTTTTCTGCCCATCAACATAATAGCCCAATTCACAATCTTGTGCAAATGGTCTTTTATCGTTGCATGTGGAAAATTGTATTGCATGTTGATACTCACCAATAAGAATTGTTAAGTGGTGAGTAACAATATACTATACAATTTTGCATGTGCTACGATGCAAGACCATTTGGTTTTTCATTAAGAAATTTAAATTAAACAAAGTGTGTTAGATACTCGTATCAACGAAATTTTTTATTCGTTTGAAAGGCGTATCAATGTCATTATGTACATATGTATGTTGAGCAAATGCTTGCTGCGTCTTCTCTGGCGAGAGAGAGCATTCAAAATGTCCATTTTACAAATATCTTCAAATCTCTATTGGAAGACCTTTTAATATGATTCATTTATGTATGTTCTCGGAATTTTTATAGAATTATGGATTTTTTGCATTGTTCTTATTTTTAATTAAAACATTATATTTCTAATTAATTTCAAATAATAAAGCAAAAAACTTTTAATTTAACACAAACCCAAGCAAGAGGAGAAAAAAAAAATTATAAAAAAAAAATTTATAATTTGTTCTCTGTAAATTTTGTTATTAAAAGTTTTGAATACAATGAATGCACGAACGTACTACATACACACATAAATAAATATTGGTAATAACCCAGCAAACATGAGCAAACATGAGATATTTATCCGTTTCAGAACTTTATAAATTTTGGCATCGATTTGTTGGTGCATATTTTTGCATATTTTATCCTTTAAGGCATATTTTTGCATATTTCACTCTTTCATGCATAATTTTAGCATTTTTTTTTTCGAATTTTTAGACCATATTTGACTCTGTTAAGGCATATTTTGATACCTTATAAATTTAGTTTATATTAATATGCTCACAAAAGTGACAGAACAATATTTTCTTGTGCAGGTATGTATAAAAGTTTATTTAGACGTGACAATCAAAGATTTTTATTTTGAAAAACTAAAGCTATGTACAGACGATTGTCAGATCTTACAATATTGTCAGATCTGGCAATGTGCTGACAATGTACTGGCAATCGAAAATTGCCAGCACAATATTTCTTGTCAGTTCACACGGATGTCAGAAAATCTTACAATTTATTGCTAGACGGTTGTGTGACAATAAATTCATCTGACAAAATCGTCAGTAGAAAAATTGTCAGTTCACACGGTTGTCATATGCACAAATTGTTCGATCTGTTGTTATGCGTTGCCAGACTTAAACCATTTGTTGGAAATTGTTAAATATTTAACGTTTGTGTTTGTGTTAAATGTAAAAAGTGAAAGTATAAATTATTATGTACCATAAAGAAGCAATTGCAATGATTTTGTCTGCATATATTTTATTATAAACTTTTCCTTTAAAATCAAGCGTGTGCAGTGTTGCCCATAGAAAGAATTATCTTACAATGACGCCATTGTCAGATGCATGAACTTTGCACATCTGACAATATTAAAATGTCTGACAAATATCTGGCAATAATTTTACAATGTGTTCACACGATTGTAAGATGTCTGACAATATGTTGTCAGTTGCTAATCTTGCAATGGACTGACAATGCTTTTTTTTGGCAACGACGTCTGACAAAAATTGCCAGTTCACACGGTTGTAAGAAATTTTTAGCACATTTTACTGGCAATATTGTAAGATCTGACAACCGCCTGTACATAGCTTAAGCCAATGTTGTTTATTGCAATAACAATTAAGCTGTCTTTACACGGTAATACAATGTATTACGACATGTCAAAATATGATGTAGAACATACAAAATCTTATCATGTAAAAGCAAAATGTATCGAGTAGGAGAGAATACGTATAGAAAATTTGACAAGCGGTCGGTAAATGTTTATTTTCTAAATCATTTTAGAAACTTAAGTATTCTCATCACACCAGAGGTGTATTTGAAAGTAAACGTTGCCAGCACTGATGGTATTTATTGAAGGTGTTAGCACTTTTACAAAAACTACCAAAATCAACTCAGGAAATTTTCATGTTGTTTTTGTAATCATTGTACTACTGCAACCATCAGCTACTTAACCCATACCACAAAACCAAACAAACAATAAACAAACCTATAAAAATTTTGTAGTAAAATAATAATATGTTTTCTTCAATATTTAATTATTATTATTAGTATAAATTTTTTTCAATTATCCAATTTTTATTTTTAGCTTAACAGTTTAATATCTTTGCTTGCATTTTACTTATAGTATCAGTGTAAACATGAAAAATACCTACAACAGACTCTTGTTCTCTTTTTTTTTTTTAACACGGAGAGAATTTCATAATATTTTGATTATACAAAGTCGTAATACTTTGTATTACCATGTAAAGACACCTTTATAAATAGCAAGCTTGTGTTATTTATCCAAATAACAAATCCAAAATTTTTAATTCTGATATTAGGTCTGTTCATTTACTTTCCCAGCAGAAACTAGCAACGAGAGAGTAAGGCAGAAATTTACAAAATTACTCTCCTAAATATAAAAAAAAAAGTAAATGAACGCTTTACTTGTAAAAATTTGCAAGAAAATTGTATTCATATCAGAACCATGGTTGGAAGTCATGATACAATTGTACTTTTTTTGATGTATTTTGTGTGATAATATTTTAAATTGTAAATTTTTATCAGAGATTGACATTTAATATGAAATTCTTTACACAGTATTATATATTTTTATTTCTCATACTTTTTTAATTTCATTCATTAACAAATATAAAAAATGCGACTTTCCATCCCTGATCATATATGAGAAACAAACAAAATTCTTTAGCAATAAAATTGAATTTATGTGGCTTAATGAAAGAAAAACAATAAATTAGAAAACATTCTTTCTTTCTTAACATACCACAGTGGGGACTTTTGCAAAATAAATGGTAATAAATCTGGAACTTCTAAACTACTGATTGGATTTATATGAAACTTCGAACATCCGTAGAGGAGGACTCAGGCTTTATAACAAATGTCTTGGCAGCCGCCTGGCCTAAGCTGGACAGGAGTTACAGTGGGCCTAATCTATATCTATGATTTTAGAAAATTTTTCTTGGCGCAATAAACTAACAGGAACGTATTCCCATAGAAGTTTACATACCGCGTTTTATTTAGTACTAATCTCCATAACAGTTCAATATAGAGTGATTGTTCTTATAAAAGAACCCTGCGTTTTTATGCAATACAGCATAATTTATAAGAACCTTTGCTAATTTTGTCTAATTACCTAGTACTGTGAAGTGTTATTAAGTAGTAGTAGCACAATCAGGTAGCACCTCCCGATGTTGCTGTAATAAAATCCGCAAAAACCTTTTTTTAATCCATTAAACATGTGTGTTGTTATTCGTTAAATGCTTACCTGTTATTAACATTAACTACACTTACATGGAAAAACATGTGGTATAATTACCATAAATATTTTTTATTGCGAAAAATATACATAGACTTATTGGATAACATTCCAAATTTATTTTTGTTTTTCTATTTAGGTTGAATTTCAGAATTCATAAAAGTTTTAAACAGCTGATGTGTGAATAAAGGGAAAAAAGTTAAGCGCATTCTACATATTTTTTGAATTGCACCCTACAATCGGAATATCTCGAGATCAGTTAATTATATTGGAATAATTTTTTCAGGCAAAGTAAAAGGGCTCACATGAAAGCTAAAAATGCCAACATAAAAAAAGAAAATTATTTTTATATATATTTTTTATGGTACAAAACAAAATTTTTCCAAAACTTTGACTTTTTTCAGAAAATTTGCGCGCATCCTCGCATTTATGAAAAGGCTGTTAAAAATTTAAGTTTAACATGTTTTCAACTATCCTAATAATTAAATGATATAGCTAAAGCTTTCAAAATATACCGTCACAACTTTTTATAAGCGCATAAGCACAAAAAAAAATTTTGAAATTGGCAATTTTCGGACACTGCTGAGTGTAGGGTGCATGCCCAAAATACAAAATAATTGGCTCTCAGCATATTCTGAATAGATTGTTTTTAGCGCTATGTGGTTTAAAAGTGTATGTGTTAAACAAAGTTTTTCACAAAATTGAAAATAATGAAGATACTTTTTCTTAAAAAAACGTGCCTTTTCCAGAAAAATTTTAAAACTTTGAATTCTTTGCCTTTTCCCATTTTTACGACTGCAGATATTAATAAGTTTTTTACTTATTTTTATTTAAAATTTGATCAGAAATTTAATGCTGTCTTTTAATTTAAAATCCAACAATTAACTAAAAAGTTGTAGGTGAAATACTAAAAAAAGTCAAGGCAAAAAAAAAAATTTTTTTTTGTTAAAAGTCAAATATCTTCTAAGTTATGAGAGATACGAAAACACATCTAAGGACATTATTTATTAAAAATGTTAAGCTTAGATCAAAACGCTTTATCTCATAAAAATCGGATAAGTTTTCTAAAAGTTACAAGCCTCAGAATTTTTTTTGAGTCCCATGTTGTCAACTTAGGCCCACTGTAACTCCTGTCCAGCTTAAGCCAGACGGCTGCCAAGGCATTTGTTATAAAGCCTGAGTCCTCCTCTACGGATGTTCGAAGTTTCATATAAATCCAATCAGTAGTTTAGAAGTTCCAGATTTATTACCATTTATTTTGCAAAAGTCACCACTGTGCATACACTCAGGGATAAGCTGCAACTTACAAATAAGATCGCTTCACATTACTTCAATCATTTTCAATATAATAGAAAATGTATATTAAAATACTTAAAAATAAACTAAGATAATGAATTAATACTGTAAGGTAATATTTTTCCATATTGAAATATGAAATTTCAACATGACTAAACTTTTGTTAATGTTTCTTATTAATTCAATATGGCTTTTATTGATTTTAAGATGTTTTTCTCTGGGTGTACGTATACATGCTTTTTTAACAAAGAAATTCACATTTTTCAGATTTCCTTTTTTCAGATACATATTTTTAAAATAATGAATTTGAAAACAAAACACACAACAGGTGTTTGGATAATTCTTGCAAGTAAAAATTTTACTAGTAATAATTTGTTAATTTCCAGTAACAATTGTTAAAAATTGGTAACAATTTTTAGTAAATGAACAAACCTATTGTGATCTCTTTTTAAGTTGAAGCTAAATTTTTATTTTTATAAATTTTTTTTATTTTTATTTTTTATTTTTAAATTAATTTCATTAAAAAATATAAAAATTTATGGACCTGTCCCAAGATGCCGACAACGTTCGACTTGTCGCACAGTTACTTTGGAAACTACAACAAAATTTTAAAATTTGTTTTTGTTTTCAATGTAAGTGTGCGTGCAACAAGTCAAACGCTGTCGAAATCGGGGGATAGGCCCTATATTTTTGTTTACAAATTAATTAATTAATATTATTTTTATGAGCATATTTTCAAGCTTTTAATGCATATTGAATGCGCATAAAACACTTTTTTTAGAGCATATTTTTCAGGTCTCCCTGATAATCAACTTGCCACTCCCGAATTATCTATATTTCCATTTAACCAACTATTGTATGAAATATGTATATTAATAAGCTTTTGCAAACTGTTTTTTTGTAACCACCCAAACTTTATGTTAATGGCTGTTAAGGGCCAACTATAATATGAATAAGCTGGCTTAAGCTAATGCCAGAATTGAACGAAAAGTCTGTCAAATGCTTAAGCAAATTCGAAGAGACTTTTAAGTGGCTATAATAAAATTATTTGATATAAAAATTTATTCAGCCATAGTTGAACATTTGTGTTGTACCTTACGTAATTTTCGAAAAATTTTATTTCTTCTTATTTTCATTAAAGACTATAAAATGATTATAATTTAAAAAAATTGTGTTAAAGTAAGTAGTACATCCCACTACCTGCTAAAGCTTCCATCCATTTGAGCTCCTTGCAAAAACGTTCACGAAGTAATTTCAATTTGTGCTTGCAATCCGCTCCTTGTAATTCATGAAAATATTACAAATTTATACGCGAACAAACACTTTTAATGTACATCTTGCATACATACCACTTTTATTGCAAATTTCCCCTATTTCTTTGCATGCCTTCTCCTTAACGTTTTTGTTGAAGTAAAAGTGATTCTTTTATCATAGAGACATTTATTTTTTTTTCCACATTTTCTATTAAATTTGTAATAAAAAGTATTTCGTCTTTTTTTTCCATTTTTGTTTATTTTATTTTAATGTCACTACACAAAAACAAATGACTCCGTACGGAATGTGCGTTCAGTTTGGCACTTTACTTAAGCTAATGACATTTGACGAAACTTGACGAAAAGTTTCATTAAGTACATTATAGTTGCACACATACGTATTGTATGTAATCACACAGTTGCTTAAATGATTAAACAGAATACCGACTTCAACACATTTTCCATACAAATTGACACAAAAAAACAGCCGCAGAAACCGGTCGTGAGATAGAATCTATTTTATTTTGAGAGCGTTTTTTCTTATGCTCTCACATATAAATAATTATTCTCACAAAAATGTTACCATACTTTCAATAAATTTCATACATTTTGTAAACAAAACTGCAAAGAAAAATAAGCACAAAAGAAAATAAAACAAAAATTAGAGAGCATTTGAAGTTACTGCCGTCGATGTTATTATGGGCTTGATTAATTTGTCAGCGATTTTCCTGAAGTTGCAGACTTTATTCTGTTTCTACATTAAGTTTGCTTATTCATATTATAGTTGGACCCTTACTTTTCCAATTTCTTGAATAGGATTTGAGAGAGAGAGAGAGAGAAATTTTGAGAAAAAGCACTTTCTCACTCTGCATTGATAACAACAAAGTATTTGAAGCATAAAACAAGTGTAACACTATATTCAAAGTACATATAATTTATTTAACAGTTTAAACATTTTAAAGTATTTAATTGTTTTGACGGCTGTACTGATTTTGGCAGAACAAAACAAAGAGAAAAAAATTTACATACGATTAAAAAATATGTGATTAATCGCGATTATCGGTTAGTTTAATTTTACATATTTTTGAAGTTAAAATTTTTATATTTTCAGTACATTATTTAGTTCCAGGATGTATGGATATGAATCCTTGAAGTTTTAATGAGCAAATCTAAAGCGTGATTTGTATTACATATTATGTTGAGTTAAAAATTTGACTCATTATAAGTCAAGGAAATTTTTTTTAATCCTTTTTTGAAAAAGGACATTTTTGAGGTATGCGCACGTACTTCCTCTAAATTGAACGAAATTTTGACGAATCATTAAACATGTTAAAATGTCATTGGGTTAAAATCTCTGTTGAGATAATTTCTTATTTCAGTATATATGGAAAGGACACGAGTCCTTGAATTTTAAATGGTCAAATTTTAGGTGTGCTTATATCTTACAAATTAAAAAATATCTGCCAAAATTAATTTTTTTTACGATATCTCCTTCTTTCCTATATTTGACCGCTCGTTTGATGAACTCACGACACTGTGCATCGTAGTCGAAGTCAAATTATGTCAATTTACATATGCCGAATTCGCTTTTTAGACAAAAAATATAAGTTTCCAAACTCTTGAAATTTTCAAAACGCTAAAACTAAAAAAACCCAAAATTATAAAATCGCCAAACCGAAAAAAAAAATTTCCAAAAATTTAAAAATAAATCTCCAAAACTAAAAAAAAAATCGCCAAAACTAAAAAAAAATTCTAAGACTAAAATAAATCGCCAAACTCGAAAAAATCGCCGAAATGCAAAAATCGCCAAAATGAAAAAAAACCGCCAAAAACCGAAAAAATCGCCAAAACGCGAAAAAAGTGTCAAAACTAAAAAATTGTTTACATGAAAAAAAATCGCATAAATAAAAAAAAATCGCCAAAATTAAACGCCAAAAACCGAAAAAATCGACAAAACGAGAAAAAAAGTGTCAAAACTGAAAAAGTGCCAAAACTTAAAAAAAAATCGCCAAAACCGAAAAAACCCAAAAAACGCTCAAAATCAAAAAAAAACCAAAAAAACGAAAAAAAATCCAAAACTATATTTTATATAGGCTAAAGTTCGTATTGAATTACATGTCTAGTGTCCGTACGGAAAGTCGCAATTCACCGAATTTATTTAAAAAAAAAAATTAACTGCCTGTCCCACGATGTCACTCGCAAACGTTCGAATGACAAGTTGTATTGCAAACAACAATAAAATTAGAAAATTTGTTGTTGTTTTCAATATAAGTTGTCATTCGAACGTTTGCGAGTGACATCGTGGGACAGGCAGTAATATTATTAAGTCCCTATTTACACTATGCAAGTCTTATTGCTAAGCTGATTAGTTTATTAGGAGAGAGAAACGGGGGGAAAAGAAACGTTGCTGTTCCCCTCGTCTCTCTCTCTCTAAGAAACTAATCAGCTTAGCAATAAGACTTGCACAGTGTGATTTGGGACTAATTAACTATTTGAATTTAGTAATTTTAACCCGAAAAATTGTTTCTTTATTTAAATCACTACAACAATTAAGCATAAAATATTGAGTGACTAAGCTCTGTGGATTATATTTAAAAAAATAAAATAAAAATTTTAGTAAATGGAAATCTAAGTCAGAATTTAAATGATCTCTAAGATTAGCAATTGAAATTGGTAAAATTAACCTACGAATTTTGTTAGGAATTTTTTTCTTAACTGTAATTAATTTGGGATATTTGTAGCCTTGCTTCTTCTGCCTGTTTTTTTTTCAAATAGTGTATTCAGTCTTTCTTTTGAAGACCTGGCAACACTGGAGGTATGAAAGAACTTGTTTAATTTTAGTCCCAATTTTCACGAGGCAATTTTACTTGCGCAAGTCTTGAATTTGACGAACAAAGAAGTGAGGAAGAAGTGAGGAGTGTAAAAACCAGCAGAATTGCCGTACAGACTTGCCTGTACATGGCAATTCTGTTTTTGCTATCATTCGCTCTTTATAAAATTTGACATTCCTTTTCATTTGTGTTTGTTTTCTGTTCTGTTTTTTCGTCTGTAAAATTCATTGTGGCTCGAAGTGTTTGTTTTGTGAGAATTTTAATAACAATTGTTAATTTGCTTCAAATAAGAAGAAATAAAATGGTCAAGTAAACTTGAACTATCTAAACGCTACAGCAAGTTTAATAAAAAATTTTATGACTTGCGCAAGTAAAATTGCCTCGTGAAAATTGGGACTTACTGCCTGATTTTATGCATATTGTTGTTTTTGTTGTTGGTGCTAGTGATTTTTGCAATTTATTTCCTCTTCTCCAGTCGTTTTAAGCAGCTCTGGGCTGAAGAACAACTCACGCGTCATCGTAATTACTTCTTAAGTGCGGTCAGGCTTGTGTGTGTTATTTGGCCTTCGAGAATTTTTTGTCTCGCTCGCACTGTTTGACTGATCTGTCACGGATAACCGTATAATCTTGCGGTTCTTTTGTGGAATTTCTTTAACAACCACGTTGCTACTTCCTATGTGAAGCCATATGTAGGTCGTGTACAGTCAGTCACAAAACATTTTTAAAATAGTTTTAATAGCATCTTGGGCATATGGTCTAGTTACTCCGCCCATATTTGTGCTACACCATATTATACAAATTTACTTTGTATAATATGTATCAATAAATAAGTAAATAAATTTCTTCTTCTTCGATTACGACATAAAATAAGAAATTTCCGCGGGGGACAGTATATTTATTTTAATGACTTAGAAATTACTGACAACAAAAAAAAAAAAAAAAAAACTTAGAAATAAAAATAAACAAATGCTATAATAGGCAAGAAAGAATAAATAAATTTACAAAATAAATTATAATGTTTGAACAGGTATTTTACAGGGAATAAAGTTTTCTCAGTTTTTTTTTTCATATAATATGTTTGCCTTCATATTGTTTCCGTTTTGCTAATGAATTCTCATATTACGCAGGAAAGTCAACAAGTCTATAAATTCCTTTGAATTTAAATAAATTTAGATTTCCTGAAAATATCAAATTGCTAAAGACGACTGGCATTCAATTCACATTTAGAGTTTTTTTTTGCCCTCAACTATCGATTGTCTAAAGTGGCGCAAAAAATTAATTTCTCTTTCTATATTTGAGAGTCAAGAACGGCACTTAAAGGAAATCGAAAAATAAAGGAAACTCATGCCATATCTATTTTTTAAGCTTCTTCATAATTGGATAAATCATTTTAAAATGTAAATGATTTGCCAACAGAAAAGTGATATGTATGAGTATTTAGAAATCATTTACATAAAGGAACCATTAAAAGAAATATGTAGTGCTACATTAAAGAGTCTAAAACAAATACATATTTGCTTTTTTTTATATTGTTTTTATTGTGTTATAGACAATAGCCGAAAGTCTTGCTTTATCGAGTAGGAAGTTTCTCTTGCAAAGCATTGTAGTTGGGAAAAAATCCCTTTAATTGTAGCAGCTACAGCAAAATATGACGAACATTACAAAAACAATTTTTCTCCTTTATTATTTTGCACAAATTATGTGGCATCTTCGATTGATTTGCCACGAAAACTAAACTGCACAGGAGGAGGGTGCTTCATTAGCTCTCAAATCAGGTGGAATGAAAGATTCTAATGTCGTATATTTTCTAGTCCCTGAGAATGTTTCGAGATCCTTGCTTATAACTGATTTTTTAAAGCAGTTTATCAAATATATAATAGAATTTGCCTGAAAGTGCAATAAAACGATTACGTTTTAAAAACCAGTTTCTATAAAACAGAAGGACATTTTCGTTCGAAAATTTATATGGCAGTGGAAAATAAAATACAGAAATTTGTTTTTGTTTCAAAAGAAACTTGGAACAAAAATAAATCAAAACGGGGCAACATTGTGGTCGACAGTTGCCGGACTTTTTCCCATATGAAGTGAAATAAAACGAATAAGTTCTAAAAACCAGTTTTTGTAAAACTAAAGGCCATTTTTGTTGGACAATTTGTATATAATCAAAAATAAAATATAGAATTTCGTTTTAAAAGAAATTTTATTAAAAAAAAAACGAAAAAGTGGCAACACCGTGGAATCGTTTTGGGACAAAAGCCATTTTCGTTTGACATTTTATATATTAATTAATCAAAAATAATATGTAGAATTTTGTTTTAAAAGAACTGAAACAAAAAAAAATCCGAAAAAGTGGCAACACTGTGGTCTAGGGATGCCGCACTTTTTTTTTACACATGAAAGTAAACGAAGTCTAGTTGCGTACAAAATTTTGAGAGGCAAAAGTGGCGTCTTCGGTGTTTTCAAAGCAGTTTTCGGTTGGTAGTAAATTTTCCATCATCGGTTCTCATGCGCTATACGGGTGTAGCAGTAGTTTTTGATTGCCGGACTTGTTTGCTTATGACAGCAGACGATTTTTAATTGTCCAAAAAATTTTAAACGGCGCTGAAAAGTGATGTCTTGGCTGTGTGCTGTGCGATTTTCGATTGGTACTAAACTTTCAGCCAGCAGTTCTTATGCGTTATAGGTACATATATAGAAGTGGTCTAAGCCTGCCGAACTTCTTTTGCATATGAAAGTAGACGATGTTTAGTTGACGAAAAATTTTTAAACGGCGCTGTAAAGTGATGTCTTGGGTGCTTGCGGAGCTTTTTTCAGTTGGTACTAAATTTTCGGTTAGCGGTTCCCATGCGATATAGGAGTATAGCAGTGGTGTAAGGCTGACAGACTTTTTTTGTGGCATGTGAAAGTAGAAGACATTACTTAACGTGGCCACCCCCCGGCTCTTGCCGATTTTGTTGTAGTCTTAACATAAATTCTCTGATAAAAACCAACTTTCGTTTTATAAAAACAGGCAGTAAGTCGACATGTTTTAGTTTAGTTAATACTTATGGTATTATTAACCAACATCTTACAGGTTATGAAAATTACCCTGCTTTGTGCATATCTGTCTAAAGACTTACCGATTTCCCCTCGTGATTTCGTGTTAAATGTGTTTGACAATGGAATTAGCATAACAATAGCATTATTTTAGTATACTGTAGCATTTTGACTAAACCGGTTTAGCATAATGATGCAAAAATAAAATTATGCTAATACACTGACATGAGCTTTTTCTCTCCTAATTTAATATTGAAAACAAATAATCTCAGTTTCAAACAAATCATTTTAGGTAACAAGTTTCTAAATTGAATTTCAATAAATAATAAAAAGATGTGACAGAAATAATGGATTTTATTTTTCGTTCGAAGAAAACTTTTTTTTAATAAAGTTAAGAATGCTTTGAACTCCTGGAAAAGTAATTTTCTGTTTAATTCATTAAGTATTAAAAGTTTTAATAAAATTGTTTTCTATCAAGTTTTCTTTTTCACTATAATTCAAGTTGCTTGTTATAGTTGGAATATATTTATTAGTAATTATTAGCGATGTGCACGTGAGCGTTTTTTGACTCACGACACGCACGCTCACGCAGAAAAATATTTTACTCACGCACTATCACGCACGAATGATTTGGAACATTTTCACTATCACCGCACGCTCACGAAAAAAGCAAAGTTAATTTAATATCATTTTAAATATTCGTATTCGCGGATATCATTTTAAATGTTCGAATTCGAATTTTCGTATATCAAAAATTGACATTCCGCAAATGTATGTATGTATACATACATAATATAAATGTGAAGGTAAGACGTATGATCAATTAAATAAATGATAATTAAATAAATGAGAAAAGCATATTAAATGAGAAAACATACAAATTACTAAAAATTTTTTCTGTTACGTAACATTTTCAAAGACTCCCCCAGCCCCACCATAACAAATCATAACAAAACTCGAACCCCACCCCTACCCCCTACAGCGTTACATAATATATGGACGGCCCCTAAAGCAAAAAACAGTTTCTGCGGTACAAGTCGTTAGTAGTATTGTTTACAAAGGCACTGTTGAATCAGTAGTGTTTCTCAATTGATACTTCCTACAGGGTATCTAAGAAACATACATACATACTTACAAAGGTGTATGTACCCATGAAACAAAATGCTCCGAATTCGTAAAGAATTCGTAACGATTGGTCGACAAAATCTTCCGATTTCGGCACCGAAATATTACCGAAATCGTAACAATTTTTGTATGAAATGGTTGACACGACTTCGTAACGATATGTCTGCACGAATTCGTTACGATAAATCGGTACGAATTCGTAACGACATGTAGGTACGATTTCGTTTTGCTTTTATACCAGAGTACCGCTTCACCGTTATGTTGCTGCTATTGTCGAAATAATTTGCACATACTCACGTTTTTTAATATTTGTTACAATCCTTTTTTTTTTATCAACATATAGATATTTATTTAAAAAAATTTTTCACAGACTTTTACTTATGTACTCAAAAATCAAAGTTTAAGGGCCAATTTCACTAACTCTATTTAAATATCAATTGATATTTAAATGCCGATTTTCATTAATTTTTGTGTGGAAAAATTACTTTTAAATATGAATTGATATTTAAATAAGTTGGTGAAATTGGTCCTAAGGGTCGTATTCAAAAAAAAGTTAACAAAGCTTTGAAAAGCAATGTTGAGTAAAGTTGTATTCAAAAAAAAAATATTATATCAAAATTCTAAAGTAGGCACCCACGTTTGTTAAGGCTACTTTAAGTAGATATTTCCAAAATGTGTATTTTGTACCTCAAATATTTTTGTTAATATAGCACATATTGATTCCTGTTACATCTGAAAATGAAGCTAGAAGTGCTAGCTCATATTTTAAATTTATTATTTTTGTCATGTGATGGAAAACATCACTAAATTATCCAACTGATTCGAAGTACATAGCAAAATCCATAAAAAAATATTAAAATAAATACAAATATAAAAAAATGTTTTAGTGATGTACATTCAAACAAAACGAATCGAAAAAAGCTGGATATTCAAATACTCATTTCGTTCGAATAAAATAAATTGAAATAATTTTTCTATGTTAATTTACTTTTACTTCATAAAAATGTTTATCTGTTTTGCTTCCATGTCAGAAGCTTATATTTTTTAAATTAGGTTGCTTAACTTCAAGATAATAAAAATGTATTTAATAAATTCAAAAATTATTTGAATACTCGAATGAAATTATATTCGATGCTGTACAGCATAAGCTGTGAAATGGTTGTTGAACACGGTGGTGTTACCAGAATTTATTATTAAATCACAAAATAATTAAAGTTGTCTTTTGAATGCAATTTCTTAGCAAAGGATTGTTAGCCTTAAAGTGCTTGGTAACTACTATGAACTTTAAAGCTCAAGTAAAACATTTTTTTGAATAAGGGTGTTAATGTTTAAAAAAAATTGTTCAGAGAAACTACAGAAATGTCTTAACGAATTCGGTACGACAAGTCTGACTTCAGAAAAAGTCGAAACATTTTGTTTGGGGGGTATTCTTCATTATGTTTGTAAGCTCATACTACCAGACATATGTATATGCATTTATTATTCTAAAATAATTTATTTCAAATGATTGAATGCAGTTACATATCGTCAGCTAAAACGCAAACGGCCCTATCTAACATTTTTTAAAATTTTGCAGGAAAAGCAAAATACTGTTTTAAACCAAAAGTATAGTTTCAATCAGTATGGTTTTTACCAGAATTATTAAAAAGATGTGAAAAATTTATTTCTGGCAGAATAAAATCAAATTTTGTGATATTTGAATGGTTATGTTAGTTAGGTCCTTTTGTACCTTAATTTTCTGAAACCAAAGGCCCTATCTACACTTTAATACAAAATAGTTTTATCATTGACATGACGCTTTTTATTTATACCCTTCTTATTTTCCTTTATTTCTTACAAAATCACTTTTGAGTTGAATTTTTTAAGTTTTTTTTTTTAAATAAAATGCCTTAAGCTGAAGCTAATTTAATTTTCCTTTAACAAACAATTTCTTCAACGGTAAAATCTGTCAGTTTTTTTTTTGTAAGTTTTCAATGTTGCCCATACAAACGATCACTTAAGTCTTTTTGCGTTTATCAAATAAACGCTTTTGTAGATAGGGCCGTTTGTTTTTCGTCAATAAAATAACTAATTTTGGTCAGACAAGTCTAAATTTTTTTGTGCACAACCATGGTTGTGTATTTTGATGCAATGCATCAGAATTAACCAAAAAAGCGATTTTGGATTTTTTGTTAGTTAGGGCCGTTTGCGTTTTAGTTGACGATATGTCACTATGCAGGAATGTTATCTCGTGAGAGCGTGAGAATTCGTGCGTGATTATTTAAAAAAAAGCTCACGCACGATCACGCACGAGTAAATTTTTTGCAGTAACGCTCACGCACTCACGCGTGATTAGTTATAATATTTGATAACGAATCACGTGAATCACACGTGACTCACGCGTAACACGATAAAATCACGACATTTGCACATCTCTAGTAATTATATTATTTAGTTTTAAAAGTTTTAATAAAATTGTTTTCATTTTTATTTTCACTTTCTATAATTGATTAAGATGTTGGAAATATCTTGTGTTTTAGGAAACGATCTTTAGAAAAATAATATTCTTTCATCAGTTGTCGCACAATGGGTTCGATAGCTAAAAAATTTTGTAATAAGATAAAATCGTGTGCCCCTCGCATATTATTATTTTTTAAATTTGTAATAATAGTTTTATTTGTATGTAGCTTAAAAACTAAATAACAATACAACAGGGTTGCTTGAAGACGGTCTTAATAGAAAAAAAACCGAAAATTGCTTGTTAATACAATATAAAAACCGAAAATCAGTTTTCGATAGAATAAAAATCCAAAATCATTTGAGCAGAACCCGAAAACCAGGTTCTAATAGAAAATAAAATAAGAAAATACTAAAAACCGGTTTTTAATAAGAAACCGAAAGCTGATTTTTTATAAAAAAAACAATAAAAAATTAGTTCTTGTGCAATATAACTATAACAACTGAAAACTAATTTTTGATAAAAAAACCCCAAATATTACTTTCTCACAGAAGCAACATAAAACCGGATTTTTGTATAGAAAATACTAAAACCCGATTTGTAGTAAGAAGTTCAAAACTATTTTGTAAGAAAAGATATCAAAACCGGTTTTACTGGCACTAGCCGAAAAACCGGTTCTGAGACTAGCAAAAAAAAAACGCAAAAAAAGAATGGATTATTGCTGAATTTTAAAACTAAAATACAATAATAGGATAAAATAGCTGCAAACCCAGTTTTCAATAATAATAGCTGAAAAGCGATTTTTGATTAAAAAACCGAAAAACCAGATTTTTATAAAAGAAACCGAAAACCTAGTTTATGTAGACAATACTGAATACTAAGAAACCGAAAACTAGCTAAAAATAATCGAAAACTAGTTTTTTGTTAGAAAAACACCAAAAACCGGTTTTTGGTAGTACTAATCGAAAACCGGTTAGTTTATACAATCTGTTTTAAAAAATTTACAAAATTTTTTTGGCATACAATGATGGGTTATAAAGGGATAAAATTGCCTAAAAATCAGTTTTTGATGGTACGAACCGATAACCGGTTTTTTGATAGAAGAAACCGAAAACCAGATTTTCATAGATTAAAATGAAAATCGGATTTTTATGAAAATCAATTTGTATTAAAAGTTATTAAGTTCAAAATAAGTCGAAAACTAATTTTTGCTAGAAAAAAAAAACAAAACCGGTTTTTGATAGAACGATCCAAAAATCCGTAAAAAGCTTCAATGCACCATTTTTAACAGCAGAATGAACTGCAGCTCAAGTTTGAAAGCGGATTACAATAATAGGATAAAATAGCATGAAAAACGGTTTTCTATAGCTCTAGCAATTTTTTGCGGTTTTGAAGATTTTTTCCTGTTTTCGGCGATTTTTTTTTAGTTTTTTTAGCGACCTTTTTACTTTTTTTTTTTGCATTTTTTTAATTTTGCGATTTCTTACTTTCAGCGTTTTTAAAAATTCCATGTGAATGTTAATTCTTTTGAACTAATCAACAATTAATGTGTGTACTGTAAAATGAATCTAAGATATATTAAAATTATTCACAAGCCATCCTTCCAGGTGCAAATAAAGCTCTTTTTACCAACTGAAAAAAAAAAACAAAACAAAAAACTTTGCAGCACTTTTATTATGTCTTAAATTTAAACGAAGAAGAAAGGAAATGCTTCAAAAACTTTTTACACGCGCTAATGAAACAATGAAATATATTACAATAATTTCAGCAAAATATAATGAATTTATAATTTATTATTTTTAGCATAAAGCAATTTTTTGCTGTGTGTGCTGAATGAAATAAGAAAATAAGAAGAAACCAATTTCCAAATGAAATGCAAATGAGAAACAAAAAATATTCAATTTTATTACTTCAACCTTGATGTTTGTTTTATGATTATTATTATATATAATTCACTGAAGTTTTTCTTGATAAATTGTTTCCAGGTATATTTTTTATGAGTTTTGGCAAGTGTTTGAGGAACTTGGCTGAGGTTTTGCCAACACTAAAAAAGCTTTTGTCAATTTGGCCAAAGCACCCGAGCGTAAGAAAATTCAATAGGAAACAAAGTTTATGATTTTTAAATTTTCTGATGAACATTGTATGATTTTTTTATATGCTTTCCAGCGAAATTTAAAAGTGAAAAAAAGGAAAAAAACACTTACGCCGGTATTCAGAAACGATTGCTAAACTTAATGTTGGATTAACATAATCGTACGAATTTTATTTAAAAATATGGTTTAAGAAGTTTTTAAAAATGGGTTATAAATTTAAGTAAAATATCTACACGACTTTTTAAAGTTCCACTTTTATAGATATTTAAATGAATTTGGAGATTTGCAATATTCACACAGTCACAAGAGAACTTTATAGCAAATATTTTTCCAGAGCATTTTAGCTCGTTAGCAAAGAGTTAAAAAAGGATGCTTAATTAACTTTAAGATTGCAAATAACTGCAAAGTTTTTGTTTGCAAAATTGATGTCACGTGCGACATTGAAACCAATCACTTGTGGAGCCAGTCCAAAACTTATATATTATTAAAAAACTTAACATCTTTTTTGTTTTAAAGAAAAATGCGAAAACTACTTTTTGATAAAAAAAACCGAAAACCGGGTTTTTATAAAAAAATAAAAAAAACGAGCTTTAGCAAAAATAAAAGAATGAAAACGAATTTTAAATTGAAAGAAACTAAAAAAACTGAAAACTGCAATTTATTCTTAAAAACCGTAAGACTATTTTTAATGAAAAAAAATTCATCTTGGCTTGATAAAAAAATTCGAAAACCAGTTTTGAATAGAAAAACTGCAAAAATATGTTCTACAGGGTGGGCCAAAAGAAACAAAGGGGTGTAAAAGTTTAATAACTTTTTTGTTTATTAACTTTTTTTTATTTTTTCTTTCAGATTATATAATATACAAAATGGAATTTTTTTACACTAAGTATGAAAAATGATGTCTCTTAAATGACCACCGTTTTCAGCTTCGCACTGATGGGCTCTTTTTAGAGCATTTTCCATAACATCTTTCAAAACTTGTGGCTGTAGCGTTCGAATTTCTGCAACAATGTTTGCCTTGAGTTCAAAGATTGTCTCTGGCTTGTTCACATACACTCGCTCCTTCAAAAAACCCCAAAGAAAATAGTCGGGTGCTGTCAAATCTGGCGATCGCGCTGGCCAAATAATTTCCGAATTTCGAGAAATTATTCGCTCTCCAAAAATTTGACTTAAAAGTGCCATTGTGTCTCGGGCAGTATGGGCAGTGGCTCCGTCCTGCTGAAACCACATACCAGGTCTGTCTTCAAGAGCAGGACGTAAAAAATTTTCTATCATAAACCGATACCGCTCTCCATTTACGGTTACAGCACTTCCATCTTCATTCTCGAAGAAGTAGGGCCCAATGATATTTTCAGATGTGATCCCACACCATACTGTACACCTGATGGGGTGCAATTGGCGTTGATGAATGGCTCTTGGATTTTGAGAACCCCAGAACCTACAGTTCTGCTTATTGACAAAGCCATTCAAATGAAAATGAGCTTCACCACTCATAATCAAATTTTCAATAAAGTTGATTTCATTTCTGGCCAACTCTTGAAATTTAACTGCAAAATTTAGACGTTGCCGATGATCTGCGGGTTTTAATTCTTGGACCAATTGCACCTTATATGGGTATAACTGTAAATCTTTTTTTAAAATGCGCCGTAGTGACGTACGAGACATTTCTAGCTGAGCAGAACGCCTTCTGCCAGATGTTTCTGGTGCTTCGTTAACACTTTGCTGTACTCGTTCAATATTTTCCGCAGTGCGACTTAAACGTGGTCTAGCGGTTCGAGACAAATCTCTTACGCTGCCATGTTGGTGATGACGATTAACTAAGCAACGAATCATCGCTTCAGAGGGCGAAATTCTGACGTTAAAATGTCGACGATATGCTCTTTGCGTTTGATCTCTGGTTTAAATAATAAAATTCTATTGTTCTGGTTCTCTGTTCAGTTGTGAACCTCTCCATTATAAATTCTCCAAGTGTTGTCTATATAATCTGAAAGAAAAAATAAAAAAAAATTAATAAACAAAAAAGTTATTAAACTTTTACACGCCTTGGTTTCTTTTGGCCCACCCTGTATATAAAAAACTGGCAACCAATTTCTGTTTGTAAACCGGATTTGAATAGAAAAATTATTTATTTCTTGATTAAAAAACTTAAAACCAATTTTTGATTTCAAACCGGGTTTTGATAGATAGCTGATTCTTTTTTCTTGGTAAGAAAAAAAACTGAAAACCGATTTTTGATTGAAAAACCCCGTAAACCGGATTTTAATACAACAAACCAAGAACCTAGATTTGACAAAAAAATTAAAAAAAAAACTTTTTTATTAAAAAAAATAAAAACCGGTTTTTAATAAAAAGAAATCCAAAACCGGTTTTAGTAAAAACAGAATAAAAACTAATCCTAAATTGAAAGAAACTAAAATATTTATGGAAGAGAGAAAAAAAAAATTAAAAACGCACTCTAGTATTAAAAACCGCAAAACTTATTTTAATGAAAAAAAAACCGGAAACTTGGCTTGATAAAAAGAAATTCCCAAACCAGTTTGGAAAAAAAAATTTCAAACACCTGGTCCTGGTAAAAAAAAAAAACTGGAAACCGATTTTTCTTCGTAAACCAGATTTTCATAAAAAACTACTTTTTTCATAAAAAAAACTGAAAACCGATTTTTGTCTAAAAACCCGAAAACCGGATTTCGATAGCACAAACCAAGAATCGGATAGAAAAATTAAAAAACAACTTTTTAATAGAAAAAAAAATCAAAAACCGGTTTTTAATAAAAAATCCAAACTCGGTTTTGCAAAAAAATAACAAAACTAGTCTTAAATTGAAAGAAACTTAAAATTGAAAGAAACGGGAAAAATTACAGAACTGTTTTCTATGGAAACGACTTTAAAATTTTCTTGATAAAAAATTCGAAAACCAAAAGCCAGTTCTTGATAAAAAAAAACTGGAAACCGATTTTTCTTCGTAAACCGGATGTTAATAGAAAACTAATATTTTTGTCTTGATAAAAATCTGTGAACGAATTTTAGTTTGCAAACCGGATTTTGATTAAATACTGGTTTTTTTTCTTGATAAAAAAACTGAAAACCAATTTTTGTTTGAAAAAAAAACCCGAAACCCGGATTTTGAAAGAACCAACCAAGAACCGAGACTTGACACAAAAATTAAAAAAAAAACACTTTTAATACGAAAAAATTTAAATACGATTTTTAATTGAAGAAACGAAGGTTCGGTGGCGAAAAAAACAGAATATGACAGAAAAATGCAAAAACCAGTTTTTAATAGAAAAAAAAAAATCGAAACTCGGTTTGTAATTAAAAAAAAAACAAAACCTGGTTAAAACCGATTTTTGTTTGAAAAACGCTAAAATCGGATTTTGATTTATTTATTTTTAGATATTGGTAAAACAAAAAACCGAGTTTTTGACAGAAAAATGCTAAACGAGTGTTTAATAGAAGAAAAAAAAAATTTAACCCGATAACCGGGTTTCAAAAAAAAATTTTTTTTCGAAATATTTGATAAATTGTTAGTTTATTATTAAAATATTTTCTTACTGCATGATTCTTTGCAATTAGAGTCGCTTCGTAGAAAGAACATGCAGAAAGTTCATCAAATATTCAAGACAAACACAGGTGTTTACTGCAATAAAAATGAAAATTTTGCTGAAAAATATAACGATATGTGATGATACATAGACTAGATAATAATTTAAAAAAATTACATATAAAAAATTTACATGATTTTAAATTATTTAGATTTAAATGAACCCAAACTACAAAAAATAAATAGAGTTGAAAACGTTGGAGGAAAAGGAAGGAAGATTAAATAGTATTACGAGACCATAACGAGCCATAACCACCAAAAAGTTCAAGCGGCTTATTTTTTTTAAACTTAATTTTTTTTAACGAAAAACAATTACCTACGATCGAAAATAATCGATTTTCGTCAAAAAATAAACCTTGAAAAGTATGTCGCTTAAGCTTTTTTGGCATGATAAGTTAATTTTTGTTAATTTTGTTGTTGTTATGTGAAAATAATTACGTTGAATACTTCTGTTAATTTGAAAATATTTTTACTAAGCTTGTTTGTTTATAATTTAGTAAAAAACCGCAACAAAAACAATATAAATATTATGGTTAAAAAAATGTCACGTGAGACATGTCACGAAAGATTGTTATTAAAATTTCATTTGAAAAATATAACTCACTTTTGTATAAAATCATAATCCATTTAAAGAGACATTAGTCCACAACATTGTTAAATTTGTCACATTAAAATATTGCTTTTTGCTGAAATCAGCTTCTTAATCGTTGGCCAAAAAACAAACTTTTTTTTTGTCATATTTGAGCACAAAATATAAGGCTAATTTAGAACTATAAGTTATGCTTATTAGCAAAATAAAAATTCGTTTTATTGTGACTTTTTTCTCGCTTTAAAAGTTATACTAGGGTCACGTTCGACATTCTGGAAGTGAGCATGTCTAACTTATCATTTATATTTTTGGTTTATTTTAAGAAACATTATTTATTATTGCTTAAACACGTTTAGATGCATTTCGTACACTTTAAATGTGTACGATGGTCACGTTCGACATCCTATAATTCCTTTATATATACATATAATATATTTTTATATTTATAGTTTATTTAAACTATTTATTTGTTATTGATTAATTATGTCTAGATTCAATTCGTACACTGTAAATGTGTACGACGGTCTCGTTCGACATCCCGGAAATGCCCTTATGTAACTTTCTTTTAACTTTTGGTTTATTAAAAAAATATCTGTTTTTACTTAAGCACGTCTAAATGCATTTCGTACACTTTAAATGTGTACGACGGTCACGTTCGACATCCTGATAATTCCTATGTGTAACTCATTTTTATATTTTTTGGTTACTTAAACTACTTATTTGTTATTGATTAATTATATTTCGGACACTTTAAATGTGTACGACGGTCACGTTCGACATCCTTCAAATTCCTATGTGTAACTCATATTTTATATTTTTTGGTTTACTTAAACTAATTATTTGTTACTCATTAATTATGTCTAGACGCAGTTCGTACACCTTAAATATGTATGACGGTCACGTTCAACATCCTGGAAAATCCTTTTTTTAATATTTTTGGTATATTAAAATATTAATTTGTTATAAGTTAAGCAGGCTTAGATGCATTTCGAACAGTTTAAATTTGTACGACGGTCACGTTCGAAATTCTGGAAATGCCCGTATGTAAGCTATTTTTTATATTTTGGTTTATTTAAAAAAAATTTTTTTTGTTATTGGTTAATTAGGTCTAGATGCATTTTGCTCACATCAGTATTTCTGTTTTAAATAAATATATAAACAATGATTAAATTATTTAAGGAAATGAATACGACATTTTACAAGTTTCTCAAAAATGCACAACCAACACTGCATTACTATTTATTTTATACATATGTACATTTCTTTAGCTGCTCTTTTTGAACTTATTTGTCAGCAGCATAACATTTATGAAATTACAGAAGTAACAGCAAAATCGTACCAAGTAAAATGTTTATTTATTTATTTTATCATTCAATCAATCAAATTGAATGGATTCGTTTTCAATTAATTTCTAGTCTTAAAATATCTATACAAAATTATATCAATAAGACAAGTAATTTCAAATGGATTAAAAGTAATAAATGCGGTTATGCTGCATAGTGGTGTATGTCTTGAAAATTAATTTTTTTTATTGATCAAAACCCTTGATCACTCACGCAATTGATATACTAATGAAATGAATCAATTTAAATTTTCTTAGAATTTTAGCTATATTTTTTGGTTGTTTGTTTATGGCCGTGCAAGTCAAAAATTGACATTGATATGAACAATGTGCACATACAGTGTTATACCGGTTTAACGAATACTGTACTTAATGATTCACGATTTAACGTACGCTGAATTTTTTCTAATTAATTGCCTTTTATAACAAGCAAACCAAGATATTGCCTACTCGATATAACGAATTTTCTAGTAAATTGTGCAGAAAAAAATTCATTTACCCCCTGTCGGTTATTTTTTTTAGCGTTTTCTTTTCGTTTTGGCGATTTTTTCGGTTTTTGCAAACTTTTTGTTATATTTTTTTTACAATATAATTAGTTATATATAGTGTATTAATTTTGGCGCTTTTTTCGTTTTGACGATTTTTTAAATACATATTTTTAGTTTCAGCGTTTTTTTTTAGTTTTGGTGCTTTTTTTCGTTTTTGCGATTTATGGCCTCCTTTTTACTTATGGCGATTTTTTGCATTTTAGCGATTTATTTTATTTTTGCTGATATTTTTCATTTAAGCGCTTTTTTTATTTTGGCGATTTTCCGTTTCGGCATATTTTTTAATAATAGGATTTTTTAGTTTTGGCGGTTTTCTTTTTAATTTCAAGGGTTTGCCTTTTAGGGTTTCCAACTTGCTGTTGCCAAAATTACATAGTCAAAATTACATTAACTTATAATACCATTTCATTTTGTTTTTGTTTTTAATTTCAGGGTTAGTTTGTGTACTGATAAGACTGGTTTTAAATTTTTAAAGTTTACTTTAAGCAATAAACACATATTTGCTTGAGCTTAACAGCAAACAAAACTTGCAAAATGTCACTGCGGACAGTTTTATTTTATATCATTATTTATGTTCATATTGATGACAATTTTTAACCCTTTTTTGACAGTATTTCTTTTTTATAATAAAACACTTTTATTCTGCTGCTGTAGACAATAAGAAAAGTTGGATTAAAAAAAAAAAAAAAAAGCAATGTGAGGCCGATCACGGAGGAGATGTGTAAACATCTAGTAATGAAAATTTTTTTTTAAGTTGGAAGTACACATGCTTTTAGTATTTTTTTTTTTTAAATTAATTAATTAAAAGTATAAAAACTTTCAATATTGTAAATACATATGAACTTGTTGGTTTTTGTTTGTTTTATTAAACTTATTTGGTTAGTAAATGGGCACACTGCAGTATATACATATATGTATATGTACTGCATTCAAAATTGCAGTAAGCAGTAAATTTACTGATTACTAAAAAAATTCAGTAAATTTTTACTGCTAATGAAATTTAATTTGCATTACCAGTAAAATCGTAGGGCCGTAATCATAATAAAATTGTAGCAAGTGGCAAAGTTTTTTCATTCAAATTTTGAAACTTTTGTATGAAAAACATTTAGCCACTTGGTAGAATTTCATTATGAATACGGGCATTACTGATTACTTAAAAATCAATGCACCTCATCATATAACAAATCATTGAGGCAATTTATAAAAATTGTAGAAAAAAATTTTACGAAATATTACGAAATATTTCCATATAAACTCTATTCAAATATTTCGTAATTTCGTTCGTCCCGAGATCTTTGCATTGAAGTTGGTTTTGTTTGGCAGAAAGAATTATTTTAACTGTCATATATTTGTTGTTGTAGCTGCTTAATTCCCTAATTATGTTCGACGATTGTGCCGTCTTGTTTATGGACGGAAAAAAGCCACAGTTGAGATTCTTTAAAACAATTATTAGTAATAGTCTCTGCTTGAAGGTGTGTGTATTTGCTTTATGATTTTATTCCAAACATTATATCCAACACAAATTTTTTCATATATTTTTCAAAATATTGTATAATACTTTCATTTAATTTTTATATTTTAAAACATGGTAATAATATTTTTGTTTATCATTATCAAAGACAACAATCATTTTTGAAGAAAATAATTTAGAGAATTCAAAAACAAGAACTCAAAAGTATTTTGAAGCAAAAACGTCCTAAATCTTCTAACTGAATTAGGGCATAAGTTTTATATATTCTGTGAAAATGTCAAGGCCTTAGGACATACGGTGTACCCTGATCCAATAGAGTTTATGAAAGTTTCTATAAGACAATAACAAGTCCTTAGATCAGGGCTGCATTTTCTCAAAAGTAGTACGATTATGGGCGTGTGTCAAACGATAGGAAAGTACTATGGTAAAAAAATATTTGCCTGTGGAGAAAAAATTTCATTTTTCTGCTGTGCCAAATGATATATTTTTTGACAATGTAAAATTTTGACAAATTCGCTTGAGCATAGAAAGAAGCTGATGAAACAATTGCTGCGGCGGCGGTTTTGCTTCGCCTGACTACAAGCCGCCGGCTACCAACAAATTTTTAATAGGACATTTTTATATAAAACAATATTCTTGTAGCAATAAATTATATAATATTATATAAATGATGCAACATTTTTCGCAAACTAAAATAAACAATGATTTTTTCACAGTCTAATTAAACTTAAAAGACGTAAAAACCTTTCTATTGGGCGACGGCTCGAAGCGACGGCGGTGGATTTAAATTTTATGATACCATGCTTTTTATTACAGCTTGTCAAGGCGAATTCATACTAGGTGGCCGCAAGGGCTCAGGTGAGTATTTTCGCCGCTTGTAATTTGAATATACGTTGGATGTCAAAACACATTTTTCAGTACATTTTTCTGACATTTCAAGTATAAATTTCTCAGAGCGAATTGAGCTGAGTATACCTTATATGAATTTGCCTTGCAGCTGGTAAAAAATTTACTTGTTGTGTCAAAATTACTACTAGCCCCCAGGGCTAGTGAAATTTTATTCACCTCAGAAGTGTCAAAAATTTACTTACACTAGTACTTTGCTAACGTTTGGCACAGGCCCTATGTGGGATAGTCAGCACCAGCCTTAATGGTTCTTCGATTATTAACCCTAGAATGGTAAAAATCGCCTGTGAGGCGAAGCAATATTTTTTTTAACGATATTTTCTGATCGCTTACACCTAGCTAGGCATGCGCTCGTGCCAACTCAGTTGAGTGATGTGCGAGGTTGCTCGCACACATGCTCTGTTTTGCTTCGCTGCATTGCCGAATAATACATATGTTAGTCGCCTGTGAGGCGAATTTTGCCAATAAAGGTAATTTTTTGCACATAAAAGTTTGTTCGTTTTTTCCTTAAAAATTAGAGTGTACATATGTATAATCCTTTCAGTTTTTTGTGATGATTGATTCTGAAGCGCAGATACTAAATTGGCAAGGACCTAAGTACGACTGGTGTGCTACTCGTTTGGAAGAAAGGCCGCGTATGCCCAAAAGAATTCGAGCAGCAATACATGACGATATTGGTCATAACACTGACGATTATGCAGACGAACCAGGCATAAAAACGGGCAAAAGATCAAAATGGGATTTCTTCTTCCGATATCAAAATGTATGAGCGTATATTTCTCTGGCAAATTAAAGGGAACATAGTACTTAGAGCACAGATCAGCAAACTGTTGGCAATGTGACGCAAAAAAAATAGTTTGAAAAACTACAAAATTTATTTTGGTGTGGAAAGTTTTTCTCCACTTAAAAGTCTTATATTATTTTGTTATATGTTAGTTAACTTGATCTCAGGACAATAAGATAAAATAGGTTTTTTTTTATCTCGAATGGAACTTTTTTATTTTTAATTTTATTTTTAAACAATCTCTTAGAATTAAAGATTAAAATATGTGATTAAAAAAAGTCTGGCATATGTTTAAGAAATTTGTAAAATGAACTGGTTTCTGTGTATTTTCGTAACTAAACATTGAATAAATATATTTTATTTTTGGTTTATTAAAATTTTTTTGTTTTTAAAGTGATGTAAGGGCTTTTTATAAAAGTCGCCTCACAAGCGAAGTTTACCATTAAGGAGCTAAAAAGTATGTTTACAATTCTAGGGTTAAATACTGTTTCTAGCATAAGGCCATATTTCTGGCCATATTTCTGTATAATGTTCAGGCCTACGTACATATTGTTAAAATTTATAACGATTGGCTGACTCTTTCGTTTACCCACCAAGCCCATCACATCATATCATACAATTCACCGCTTTGTTTTCCTTTTTGGCACAAAACGCAATTTAGTAAACGAACCTATAACTATATATAATGACTTGCATGTCTGGCCAAAAATTCCCTTAACGAAAAACAAAATCTTAATTTCCTGTTGTGTCTTTAATGTCAATTAAATAACCGCAAAATATTATACGCATAACTTTTACATGCCTTTAGGGCATTTTGTTAGAAAAAAGATTATTTTGTATAGACATACATATACATACATACATAAGCATTTATATTAACATATATGTATGTATACATATGTATTTACATTTCCTTAATGACAAACTGTTACGCTTTTCTCTCAAACTGCTGCGCAATCTGGTGGTAAAACACAATTCACTGTTTCCGCCAATGATTTGATTTACATTTTAATGATAAAACAACTTGGGCGTACGAGTATTATTACTTCAATATTGTGTTTACAAAGAAAGCACACACCACACACCAGATGACGATAACAGTGTCAGGAAAGTAATCTTAAAATATTAATATGTATTGTTATTAATCAGTTTCACTTTCACTTTCGCTGTTACATTTAATTCAATATATTTATGCAAGTTGTTTTGCGGCGATAAAATGGGCAATCCAAGGCCATAATGTGTGAATAATATTTATGAATTGTAAAGGAGATTCCAAGATACGCATAAGTTTAGGTGATTCGACATAAGAAAGCCTAAAAGGAAGTCTTAAATTTTAGCCATAAATGATTGTCGTCAGCATTTTTATATAAAATAAAATACTAAAAATCAAAATTAAAGGGTATTCCAGCAGTTAATGCAATTTCGAAAACTTGCTGTATTTTGGCAACCGTAACAGAACAATTCTTGAAATTTTCAAAAACGCTAAAACTAAAAAATTCCAAAAAATAAAAAAAAATCGCCAAAACGAGAAAAAATCGTCGAAAAAGGAAAAAAAAAAATCAGTCAAAAGAAAAAAAAGCACCAAAACTACAACAAATCACCAAAAACCGAAAAAATCGCCAAAAAAAAACGCCAAAACCCATAAAATACCAAAAATTAAAAAAACAAAACACCAAAACTAAGAAAAGCGTCAAAACTACCAAAATCATCAGAAACCGAAAAAAGTTTATCGTGTTCAGTAAGGGCCCGATTATTCGTGATTCGATGAACCGGCAACTTGGATTGTTCGGGAAAAAAGATTGCAATTTTTTTTTTTTTTTTTTTTGTACAGGGTGATTAAATTTTAAGGGCCGATGTTGAATGTGAACCACACCTAAACGTCAAGTTTTTTCTGCATTTAATTTGACATTTCTCAATTTTAGATTGACTCAATTTGAACCATGGAAAGATACACAATCGAGCAATGCGTTAAAGTTATTCAGGCTTATTTTGAAAATGGGCATTGAAATCAAAATGCATATCGTGCACTTTGTGATTTTTTTTTCAGTCAGCAAAATCGACCAAATGTGCGTACAATCGGAAAAATCGTGCAAAAAATTTTTAGCAAATCGGGTCTGTAGGAGATGTGAAAATACCAGTACATGCTCGTACAGCTCGTACTGCAGAAAATATTGCTGCTGTTCGCGATAGTGTGGCTGAAGAGCCGTCCACCTCAACTTGTCGTCGTGTGCCCAACAATTGCACCTCTCACGCTGCATAAAGTCTTGCATTTACACGCTTTCAAGGTGCAATAATTGACTCAAGAACTAAAGCCTCTTGACCATTCCAAACGTCGTCAATGGTTGATCAATTTTCCAAGAAAATCATCTTCAGTGAATGAAGCAGATTTTTACCTCAGTGGATTCGTCAATAAGCAGAATTGCCGCGCATTTGGGCGAATGATAATCCAAGAGTGATTGTCGAAAAACAAATGCACCCACAAAGAGTGACTGTTTGGTGCGGTTTATGGGCTGGCGGCATCATCGGGCCGTATTTTTTTCCAAAATGAGGCCGGTCACGCAGTTACTGTGAATGGTGTTCGCTATTGTGAGATGATAACGAACTTTTTATGGCCCAAATTGGAAGATATGGATGTGGACGGTATGTGGTTTCAATAGGACGGTGCCACTTGCCACACAGCTAACGAAACAATGACTCTTTTGCGCGTCAAAGTCAATGGTCGTGTTATCTCACGTGGTGGCGATGTCAATTGGCCGCCAAGATCATGTGATTTGACGCCGTTGGACTACTTTCTTTGTGTTTATGTGAAAGAAAATTTGCATGTCAATAAGCCAGCAACAATTCAAGAGATAAAGGATGAGATAATTCGGCACATTAACGGCAGAGAACTTCAATTATTCCTCATGGTCATCGAAAATTTTGGGCCATCGGATAGAGGTGTGCCGCTATGATCGCGCCGGCCATTTGCCCTTTATTTTGTTCCATACATAATTGAACTATATTATATTATCATAATAAAAAGAAATGACAATAATTTCCTAAATAATATGTGTTTTATTCAAAATCTACATCGACCCTGTACATTCATTTAATTTTTTTTTTGCATCGATCAACCGTGATTATCTCTATTATTCGGGATTGCAAGTAAGCCATCGTTTTCAGCCAAAATATTTTTTGCTTTTATAGTACATATTTATACATTTATTGATTAGACAAAAGCATAAAATCCATAAGTTTTTCTTTTATTATATGTGCTACATATATATAAAGATATGTAAATAAATACAAAAATTTAAATAAAAAAATATGAAAAAAAATTAATAAAAGCTGTTACCCTATTAACCGGGAAAATCGATTATCCCGAATAATCCTAGTCCCGACGGATAATCGAGGTCTAACTGTACTTAAAATTTAAAAAAAAAAAAATGTATACAACAGGTAAGATATTCGATTATATAGGCTAAAGTTCGTATGGTATTACATATTAATGTCCTGCACAAGACCATTTATAAGACCTTTCAAGACATGAGAGACGCTAAACAACACTGTTGGTAAGACATTTCTTTCAGTTGTTTGTCTTGCCAACAGTGTTGTTTAGCATTTGTTTTAGAATATTTCGCTGTAGTAAAGCATTTGAAAAATCTCTCATGTCTTGAAAGGTCTTATAAATGGTCTTGCGCACGACTTTATTACATATCTATGTAGTGTCCGTCCGTATGGAACCCTTATTAATTGCTGTATATTTTTTAAGGCTAACAGGGGGTAAAATAATAAAAATGAAAACATCAAAATTTAATTAAATAAATTACTTCTTAAGAAAGGCATAAATATGTTTTAAAGCTAAAAAAAGAGAAATTCTTAAGGTACGGTCTTGTTAATGAAACATTGTAACGACATTTGTTAAATATTTGCTAACCGGAGTGTGACCACAAAATATTTTATATTGGCAAAAAAAAAAGAGAGAGAGGGAGAGAGAAAATCAGCTGGTTATGTTAAAACAAAATTATTTGTCATCAAACAAAAATGCATCGTGTAATGTGAAATGTTTTCTCCATTACCTGTATCTTTTATTTGAAATTAAAAATATTTACGCCCCTTTTCACAATGTATGGTTAAAGGCTCAGTTAGCCGACTGTAATGGAATGTAACTGCAACGGTAGGAAAGAGCTGATCGGTATTGTTATAAATATGAAAAAAAAATGAAAATGGTTATAGAGATGTAATGTAACGTAACCTAGTCTTCATATAAAAATATCGATATACATTACATTATAGTCGGCTAAAGGTTCAGTTAGCCGACTGTAATGTAATGCAACTGCAAAGTAGGAAACAGCTGATCGACATTTTTGTATGAAAAGTAGGCTACGTTACATTACATCTCTATAACAATTTTCATTACTTTTCACATAACAAAATCGATCAGTTGTTTCTTACTGTTACAGTCACATTACATTACAGTCGGCTAACTGAGCCTTAACTGAGCCTTTACATTCCGGTTACATCTCGATAACAATTTTCATTACTTTTCACATAACAATATCGATCAGCGGTTTCCTACCGTTGTAGTTACATTCTTCATACAAAACTTGCCGCTACAGTCCCTGTTAGCTTTTTATTGTACATTGTGAAAAGGGACATTAATCTATTATTTATTATTAATTGTGCGTTCGGTTGAGCGAAAACTTGCTCTACAATAAGTTATAACAGTTGTCAAGTTTCTTTTTTTTCCTAAGAACAATCCTCTTTTGTTTTTCATTAAAATCAGAAAACCATAAGCATTATTATTAAAGAGAAAATATAAAAAAATTAATACTGGGAATTATTAAAACTCCCAACAAGAAAATCAACATACAAAAGTCATCATTAGTTGCAGCATTAATGAACTTAGTGAACTCCAAGTACAAGTATTTCTGGTGAAACATAAAAAAAATTTAATACAAATAACTTTTTTTGATATAAAAAACATGCTTAGAATATTAAATTACATACCTGTAGTGCTTCCCATGCAATGAAAGTGGCAAACCTTTGGAATTAGCTTCGGCTTTTGGTTTACTGGGTTATAGTTCAAACCGCCACACATTGAAAACATTCAAGTGTTTGATTACAATCCCCTGAAGCAGTGAAGCAGGTACTTTATATTTGCTTAAATGTTCTGACGGCACACAAAAGATTGAGTGAGCGAGTGGATGAAGCCTTTTTCATAATTGAATGAATGCAATGAACGATTTTAGTGGGGTTCAAGTTCGTTTTTAAGCTCTAGCTGAGGAATGATGGTGATGATAAATGTTAATGACCGCCTCAAGTTAAATCATGCTCTAAAATTGCAAAAGAAATAAATTCAGTAAGAATAACCAGAATTAGCAAGCGAGTAATAAAATAAAATAAAAAAAATATTTAATAAGACTTAAAAAAAAAAACTAATTCAGTAAAATGCTACTTTGACTCGCACACGAATATGCGAAAATTAGCCTTTAAGGTGGAAGTACATACCACGCGTTACGCGGAAACGCTTTTCTGGCTTGTTAAACGTTCAACGCTACACAAATGGAAGGTTACACACCACGCTTTTGAAGCTTTTTTAGTTGTAAAATTTAAATCCTTTGCCGGCTATTTTTTTTTGCATTTACGTTGTATTTTTCTTTAAACATTTAATTCATTTTTGTATCCATTGTTTAATAAAAAAATTAATTTCTAATCATGTTTGTGTATGTTAGTTTATGAATCTGGCAACACTAGCTGTCATTTTGTATACAACGCGTGAAAGTTGAAGAATGATCAACTTTTGGCGAGGTACGCGCGTCGCGAACTTCTCTATGTAACTTGCCTTACGAAAACACACTATTTCAACTTTTTTGACAGACGCGTGTATCGCATTAGCGCATTGAACGCGTGTTATATACTTCCACCTTTATAATCGAATACCTTACTTGATGTAAAAATTTTTTAAGCAATTTTCAGCCTTATTTATAAAACTTAGAAAGGCTTTATAAAGGCTTTTTAAGAAAAATTTTTTATGAAAATTTGTTTTAAAAAACCTTTATAAAGACTTTTTATGTTTTGGTTGTTTTTTTTTAGAAGTTTAGCGATCTTTCGGCTTTTTGTCAAGTTTCTTTTAGTTTTAGTTGTTTGTTCGTTTTAAGCGATTTGTTTCGGTTGTGCTTTTTAGTATGGGCGATTTTTTTTTTATTTTTGGTGCTTTTTTTTCGTTTTGACGATTGTTTTAGTTTCAACGATTTTTTTCGTTTTGCTGATTTATTTCGGACTTTGAAAGTTTTTTTTTTTAGTTTTAACGTTTTTTTTTCGTTTTGACGATTTTTTTTAGTTTTAACGATTTTTTCGTTTTGATGAGTTATTTTTTCGTTTTGGCGATTTTTGCTGCTGTTTTTTTTTTTAGTTTAAGAGATTATGATTTTTGGTGTTTTTTTTTCGTTTTGACGATTTTTTTTGGTTTTTGACGATTTTTTTAGTTTTACCGATTTTTTCTTCTTTTGGCGATTTTTTTTTTAGTTTTTTTGCGATTTATTTTATTTTAACGATTCGACATTCTTTAATTTTAGCTGTTTTTTTTTAGTTTTAAGCGATTCGTTTCGGTTGTTTTTTTTCAGTTAAGGCGGTTTTTTTATATTTTAGGTGCTTTTTTCGTTTTGACGATTTTCTTAATTGCAACTATTTTTTTCGCTTTGACGATTTTTTTCGGGTTTCGGCGATTTTTTTATTTTTAAAGATTTCTTTCCTTTTGGCGATTTTTTCCCCGGATTTTGGCGATTTTTTTAATTTATCCGATTTTTTTCAATTTTTGGCGATTTATTTTAGTTTTTTGTGCCGACCATTTTACTTATGACGTTCTTTTTTGCATTTTAGCGATTTATTTTATTTGTGGTGAAACATATTTTTCATTTAAGTGCTTGTTTCATTTTGACGATTTTTCGTTTTAGCATTTTTTTTTTATTTTGGAATCCTTTAGTTTTAGCTTTTCTGAAATTTTCAACAGTTTGCCTCTTTCGGTTGCCAAGATACAGCAAATTGCAAAAATTACATAGTTGGAACTACATTAACTGATAGAATACCCTTTAGTTTTGATTTTTAATTGGTGTAGTCCAAGCAGGCATTAACTTTGAAACTTTAAAGTGTTTAATATTTTGAGTTTAATATTTTTCGTTGCTCGTTTTGGAACACCTTTTAATTTTTCATATATTTGTTGTTGTAGCGGCCAAAGTGTAAATCTTGTGAAAATTTCAGGTTCGTAGCTCTTACCGTTCTCGATAGTGTGCGACAGACAGATAGACGGATGGACGGACGGACATCGTGGCGAAAATAATAGGGTTCCTTTTCACCTTTGAAGTACGAAATCCTACAAATAAGTATGTATATGTATATAGTTAAACTTGTGTTGGCGCCACAGAAAATATAGCATTCCCCCAGCCAGCCTAAATAAAATTTTCTGTTCGTTCTTTCTCAGCAAAAAGAATTGAAAATAATGCTTTGAAATCGTAACGTAGAAATTATATTGTCGATTACTTGATAGTTACACGATCAAGTATTGCCTTTCAAATTTCAATGCACTAAGGTCCAAATTCACAGTCTGTAGTCAACAAACGGTCGTGGTTTAACTACCGATTTTCTTTGCCAATTTCATTGGTTAAACCGCCTTCATTAGTTAACTAAAGACAATGAATATGGACCCTTACACTTTTTTATTACTACATTCATACTTTTAAAATTTGCCTCGAATTTGTTTTCAAATTTTCTTTCCAAGTCTGTGCTCCAATTTACAGGTAAAGAAACAGCTGCCAGCAATTATAATGAGCACATTTTTGGTTTTTGTTTACAAATATTCTGCCGCGCTATGAGGCTTTTGTACTCTTTTATTACAAATAATACGATATTATATTACGCCGAAGAATAGTAATTGAATTGAAATAATTAATAAGTAAAATAATGTGTGGCGACGGCAACTTGAAAACAAAATTGCTTTGAAATTGCGTGCAGCCTACGTTGCAGCGCTTACAATTTAAGTGAATTTTTTGGCAAACAGTATGTGTGACTAACTTGAAGGAAAATTTTGGTCGTATAACTGTAGGGTTAAATAAAAAATTTTATTTGCAATTCAAGTAAACAAATATAAACAATTTTGTGCAAAAAAAAAAATAAGTTACTCCATGCATTTTTGTTATCAATGTAAAGTCATTTAAAATGGGCAACTGGTTGAAAAAAAAACTTTTAATTACTGATGACATAGGGCTTGAACGGTTTTCATGTCATTAATTTTTTTTGGTCTCCGAATTGTACGCCTTTTGCCACAATTAGTGTTGCTTAGTGTTATGATTTCATGTATTTTTTCGCTAACTTTTTTTTTGAAATCTTGCGACAATTATGAAATTTGTGTCAATATGGTTTGTAAAGTAATAAAACTATGGCTCATTTTGCTTTCATTATTGCTTTGGTTTAATTAAAGGTTCAATCAGCCATAAGGCTCAATCAGACGTGACATAACCATAGCCATAGAAAACAGCCGTTCGAACCAAACTAATGGGCAACACTGTATTTGATTATAGGTGACTCGCCATAACGCCACAACTCTCACCATAGAAAAAAATTTAATTGTGATTTGGTTATGGCTATGGCATTATAGCTATGTCACGTCTAATTTAAGCTATAGCCCAAGGGGTATCTAACTAGGTGGCAGCGCTACTTCAGCTGATAATTTTTTGCTCGATGTGCTTTGTAGCTGAAGAATGTCAAAAACTTCGATTTTGTTTTCGTTTTAGTAAAACTATTTTTGTGCTTTTGGCATTCTTCGGTTCTTTACACAGTTATGGTTGCCATATTTTTGTATAAGAAATCCTTACGCAGTCACCTGTATAATTACACCATGCTATAGCTCTAACTATTGCCATAACCATAAATATATTCGATTCACCTATTAGTGCTGACATAACCATAAACAACTGTTTATATTCTCGTTTGCTTTTTCATTTCGAAAGGGCAACAACAAATATGTCTAACCAGCAAACAGCTGTTTATATTTACGGCGAAAAACCAAAATCCATTTGGTTTCTATAATTAAAAACAGTGTTGCCCATAAGTTTGGTTCGAACAGCTGTTTTCTACGGTTATGGTTATGGTTATGACACGTTTTATTGAACCTCAAGGAATGAACTTTGCCAAAGCTGATTGTCCATCTGTAGAAATAATATTTGAAGTTTATTTATTATTTGCTGCGTGAATTGGAATATACAAGTTTATAATAAATGCTGTTGTGCTGTAATAAATTGAAAATATCAAACAAACGCTTTTATCTGTAATTATTTAAGCAGAAGCAAATATACGAGTATTACTGATAGCATTTGGTTTTATGTAAATACAATAAATTCCTGAAAGCATATTGAAATTAATAAATAGTTTATATTAAATATTCAATAATTATTTTATTGCTTCATTGAGGATACAGTGAAGCCGCGATAATATGAATAAGTCAAGTTTCAGTATAATTAATATTTTATATGCGATGATAATGGTGAAACAGAAGGAATTGGACTTTCAAAAAACATATAATGACTTCAAAAATGGTCATAAAATTTTTTTACACCCTTTTTAAATATCGAGCAACAACCGCTGAAAAAGCTGAAGCGAGATATATCTTGGAATTGGTTTTTTTTGGCGAAAATCGCCTATTTACAATGTGCAGATGATATATTTTAGCAAAAAAATTAAGTTCGAAAATTATGTCTGTCGCTTAAGCTTTTTTGGCGGTTACTGCACGATATATTGAAAACAAAAACTAACTATCTTATATTATTGTTGCTTTCAGTATACATAAGTTGTCGTTTTAACGTTTTTCTTTTAGGATCTTGAGGACAGCTTGTTAGTGTCCTTGAGCGGTATTTACCGTTATCGGGAGTGCATCGTATACATACGAGTATGTTCATAAAATTGAACCACCCACTAAATTGATAACAAAACCAAAAGAGGCCAAAACTAATAAAATTGTGTCAATATTGTCTTTATGGTCGAATTAACTTTCTATTTGACAGAAATTCTGCTTAATGAGTTCTATAAAAATTTTTTGAATTTATTTTTGCGTTTAACCAAAATTGAAAATAAACTTAGGGCATTCAGAGCACCACATCAAATAGTGGTTTGATACTTCAAGTCGCACTTGAGTTATTACATTATTTTTAGCGTAAAGGAGAAAAAATTTTGATTATTTTAAGAAAAAAAAAAAATGCAAAATCCCCACGAGATACAGAGTAGATATGGGCGCGTGTCGTGTTTTTCTCATGACACGAACACGCACTACCCAACACGAGGTGTTCGTGGCAAAAAATCTGATTTCGTGCGTGTTCGATTCGTTTCGTGTTGAACAAAATTGACACGAAAAACACGAAACGATTTTAGATGTAAAATATGTATGAACGAATTTCCAGTAGAGAAAAAATTTAATATTTTGTATCGTCAAACACACAACACCAGCATATTTGTTGATATTTTGTGGGCCTCTGAAGCTTAAAGTTGTGTACATAAACCGATAGTATTTGCTGTGGTGGCAGATAGTATCAGCTGGCAGTGCCACTTTAAGCCACATTTTAAAAAAGCAATTAAATTTTCTGATTTTCAAATAATATACAAATAATAGTTCGTGCGTGTTGTGCAATATCGTGTTGACAAAATTTTACGCGTGTTTCGTACGTGTTGAGCGTCTTGGTATTCGTTTTCGTGTCGTGTCGTGTTGGAAAAATTCGACACGCGCCCATACAGAGTGATGGAACTTTATGCAAACCTGAACATAAATAAAGAAGGAATTCACAAATAAATAGTTGTACTCAAAAGTGAATGTACTAAATCAATTATTGTGCATATGATAAAAGAACCAATTCTCGTATTCCATTTTCTTGAAAGTTAATTTTTCACATCTGATGTTTGTAACTAATTCACAACGCATTTCGGATAATAATAAATAATACATAAATATAACTGCTGCAGTGGTTGCCCAAAATTCGCTACCAACGTGATATTTATGCATATGAAAAGAAAAAAAATTAATATTAATTTTTCACTAAATGTTTATGGAAAATACAAAACAATATGTCAAAATATTTTTTTTTATTGTTCATGTAAATATCAGTTTGGTGGCGATATTAAGACGATTGTAGTGCAAGCATAATGTTCCCGCCAGTCAGCTGTTCAGTTTTCCGCTGGAACTTATTATTGGTAGCGAAATGAGCGCTGCAAATTTTTAGGCGGCAAATATACAATAAATTCAGTAAAGTGAGACTGTGAATCGCAAACGAAGGGTTCTGTACGGACACTACATATGTAATACTATACGAACTTTAGATTATATAATCTATATATTATCTTACTCGATGTACATATTAAAAAAAAAATTAAGTATCCGGTAAACTTTTTTTTGGTTTTTGGCGATTTTTTAATTTTGGCAATTTTTTTCGGTTTTTGGCGATTTATTTTATTTTAAGAGTTTTTTTAATTTGGTGCTTTTTTCCTTTCGGCGATTTTTTCCGGTTTTTGGAGATTTTTTTTAATTTGGCGTTTTTTTAATTCTGGTTTTTTCTCGTTTTTTTGGCGATTTATTTTAGTTTTAGATATTTTTTTAGCTTGGCGCTTTTTTCGCTTTAGCGATTTTTTTCGGTTTTTGACGATTTTTTCGGCTTGGCAATTTTTTTATTTTAAGATTTTTAAGTTTTAGCATTTTCGAAATATTTTCCATATTTTGCCTCTTACGGTTTCCAAGATACATCAAGTTGTCAAAATTACACATTATTTTCTTTGCTCGTTTTGGAGCTCCCTCTATATTTTAACTGTCATATTCTAGATGCCCTGTCAAAATTTCAGGTACGTAGCTCTTGCGGCTCTCAAGAAAACAGCCTGTGACGGACAGCGTACAAAACAAACAATAGTGTCCTTTTCACCTTTGGTGTAAAGTTAAATTTAAAAACATTAAAACTTACAATTTGCCCTCACTGCTGTGCCAATTCCAAACCTAGCGTTTAATCTGTTAAACTTATTCTTATGTTGCGAAAAAAAAATATATATTTTAAATTGCAAAATTGCAAATTTTTCACTGTGCATTTTTTTCCATTTTAGTTTAAAATAACTCCTGCTTTGGCAACATCGTTTTAAACTTCACGCGGCATTGCCATATTTATTCAATTGTGAAGATGCCTATTTTTTCTATGAATAATTTTGTAAACAATCAGTAATCATTTATGCGCTGGTAATACTGTCGCCTACCACTTCCTTTGCAGCATACCGCGTACATTGACCTTCCACTATTATGTTGGTCCCACATACATACATACATTTTGATGTGTAAACATCTATACGCTAGGGGTAATAATCTTTTGACTTTGATTTCTTTGCTGAGATTTCTTTGCTGAGATTTCTTTGCTTTTCTTTTACAGCATTGTCAAATCGGTGTGAGATATGTATGAGTGTATTAGTCTTTGAAAAAAGCAATACCAAGCAGAGAAACAAGTCGACCGGCTCGACGGTGCGCCGCCGCCGTTTATTTTTCTGTATATTTCCGTACACCAAAGGTGAAAATGAACCGTAAGAGCTACGGATTTGAAATTTGGACACAATGTGTAGACATTTGGCCACTACAACAACAAATACATGAGAGTTAAAAATTAAAGAGTGTTCCAAAACGAGCAACGAAAAATGTTAAAATCCCATGTAATATACATACAATTGTATGTACATATATACACTTGAAATTTGTAAAGTTAGTGTATTTTTATACAGACTACAACAATTAACACTAAATTTAAAAAATTTAAATCAATGGGTGTTCCATCAGTTAATGCAATTTTGACTTTGTAATTTTGACAACTTGCTGTATCTTGGAAACCGTAAGTAAGAGCAAAACTCTTGACATTTTCAAAAACGGTAAAACTAAAAAATTAAAAAAATATAAAATCGCCAAATATAAAAAAATCTCCAAAAAAAATCACCAAATCGAAAAAAGCATCAAATTAAAAAAATCTCTAGGACTAAAATAAATCGCGAAAAACCGGAAAAATCGCCAAAATGAAAAAAATCCTTAAACAAAAAAATCGCCAATATGAAAAAATCGCCTAAATAAAAAAAACCCCAAAAACAAAAAAAAAAATCGCCAAAATGAAAAAACCCCAAAAAACAGAAAAAAATCGCCAAAATGAAAAAAACCCCAAAAAACAGAAAAAAATCGTCAAAATGAAAAAATAGCCAATATGAAAAAAATTGCAAAAATTAAAAAATCCCAAAAAGAGAAAAAAAACGCCAAAACGAGAAAAAAGCGATAAAACTGAAAAAATCGTTTAAAGTTAAAAAATGAAGAAAGCTAAATAAAAAAAATGGCCAAAACTGAATGTGTGCGAGTCAAAGTCGCACTTTACTGAATTTATTTTAATTGGAATGCGTACACAACAACAAGAACAGCAACAACTAAACGATGAACATCAGGAATTAAAAATTAAAAAGTAAAAGTAAAGGCATTTACCATAGATGAGCACTGCAGTACCACTAAAGTTTCAGTAAAAACAATAAAAATTGTTTAACAAGTAAATTTTTACTGATTACTAAAATTTTTTTTCTACAATTTTTATAAATTGCCTCAATGATTTGTTATATGATGAGGTGCATTGAATTTTCAGTAATCAGTAATGCCCGTATTCATAATGAAATTCTACCAAGTGGCTAAATGTTTTTCATACAAAAGTTTCAAAATTTGAATGAAAAAACTTTGCCACTTGCTACAATTTTATTATGATTACGGTCCTACGATTTTACTGGTAATGCAAATTAAATTTCATTAGCAGTAAAAATTTACTGAATTTTTTTAGTAATCAGTAAATTTACTGCTTACTGCAATTTTGAATGCAGTACATATACATATATATGTATACACTGCAGTGTGCCCATTTACTAACCAAATAAGTTTAATAAAACAAACAAAAACCAACAAATTCATATTTATTTACAATATTGAAAGTTTTGATACTTTTAATTAATTAATTTAAAAAAATATACTAAAAGCATAAGTACTGCCAACTTAAAAAAAATTTTCATTACTAGATGTTTACACATCTCCTCATCTCCTCTGTGATCGGACTCACATTGCTTTTTTTTATTGTATGCAAGTCACACCGAAAATAACATTTTTTCGATGAAAATTTGTTTAGACACAGATTTAGATGGAAATCCTCATATTGTTATTAAATAAATCATGCTGATGTTAATGATGTCGGCGCCCTTAGAATAAAAATAATAATAAAAAAAATCCGACTGTTGAACTTTAGGAAAAATTTATTAGAATATCAATTAATTCCACCGCATAAATTATCCACAAATGATAACAAATAAATGATTTGACATTTATTGGTCTATGAGCCGCACATTTATGGCTTTTTAGGGAAATATTGAAGTATGTATAAATTTTTTTTTCCATTTTGCACGTTTTATATTTTGATGCTTCTTTGTGTAGATGAAGGAAATATTTGTTTTGGTGTTGAATTTATGCAAAACATTTCTGACATTCGAGTAGGCGCCACACTCACTCCGATAGATAAATCTGCAAACAATAATAAAATCTTGTAGGCTGCCTACTACTACTCACTGCCTGCCATTCGGCATAAAATTTCATTTATATAACTTTTCTTTTTTTTTTTTAAATAAAGAATAATATCAGTTATTAAAAACAAAATACTAAGAACAAAACAAACAAAAATGTCGGAAATAATTTGCGAGAGTATTTGTTAATTAGACAAAAGCAATTTAAGCGTGAAAGATTCACTTGTGCACTGAGAAAAAAGAAATGTGGGCACAAACAATATACTAACGTTATATTTTAAATACCCAGAATTGCAATTTGTTTGAATTTGAGTACACATATTGAAAAATAAAGAAATTAGTTTATGTAATTTATGTTTAAAATTTTTATGTTTTTTAAGTTTAAGATTTTTCCAGTTTTAATAATTTTGGGTAGGCCACTCTTCAGTTTATAACTGAGAGAGTAAAATAAAAAGTGCCATGTAGACGATCAAATAAGGTCATCAATCAACTAACCGCGTGCAGTCGTGTTTTATCGGCTGCACGTACGCGTTTTAAAACGTTTTAATTTTTTATTTTACGTTTGATTATTTGATGGTTTCAAACCATGATTGCCAAACAATCATCAGTTTCTTTGTGATTCTTGTTAACGAAGGGGAAGTGCGTAGACGAACAAAAACTTATATGACGTGTTTTCAGATATTTTTTTGTTCAAATGATTTTTGTGGGTAAATTCAGCTTTTTTACACCAACTTTTCATCAAAATTTTTTTTAACTTTTTCATGTTTTTTAGGGTTCCGTACACCAAAGGTGAAAGGGAACCCTATTGTTTTCGCTACGCTGTCCGTCTGTCCGTCTGTCCGTCACACGGTATTTTCTCAGGAACCGTAAGAGCTACGGACCTGACATTTGGACACAGTATGTAGAACCTTGGCGGCTACAACAACAAATACATGAAAATTAAAAATTAAAGGGTGTTCCAAAACGAGCAATGAAATATGTTAAAATCCCATGTAATATACATACAATTGTATGAAGATATGTATATTGAAACTTGAAATTTGTAAAATTAGTGTATTTTTATACAGACTACAACAATTAACACTAAAATTAAAAAAAATTTAAATTAAAGGATGGTCCATCAGTTAATGCAATTTTGCCTATGTAATTTTGACATTTTGCTATATCTTGGAAACCGTAGGAGGCAAACACTTGAAATTTTCAAAAATGGTAAAACTAAAAAAAACCGAAAATTATAAAATCGTCATCCCAAAAAAAATCGCCAAAAACTAAAAAAAAATCGCCAAAATTAAAAAAAAATTTCTAACACTAAAGTAAATCGCCAAATTCGAAAAAATCGCCAAAATGAAAAAAACGCCAAAATGAAAAAAAACGCCAAAAATCGAAAAAATCGCCAAAATGCGAAAATGTCGCCAAAACTAAAAAAAAAATTTTAATAAAAAAAAATCGCAAAAATGAAAAAAATCACCAAAATGAAAAAACGTCAATAAGTGAAAAAGATCGCCAAAACAAGAAAATAAAGTGTCAAAACTAAAAAATGAGCCAAAACTTTAAAAAATCGCCAAAACCGAAAAAACGCAAAAACCGCCAAAACAAAAAAAAAACCGAAAAGACCCCAAAAACGAAAAAAATGCCAAAACTATATATTATATAGGATGAAGTTTGTATTAAATTACATATCTAGTGTTCGTACGGAACCCTTCGTGCGCGAGTCAGAGTCGCACTTTACTGAATTTTTTTCTCTCAAGTTGTCAATAAAAATAAATAATCATCCGATGACGACATATTTTGATGTTGCTGATTGACTTTTTTATTGGAACGTCTCCTTTTAAGCGACAAGCACATGACATTTAAAACAAATTTTTGATTGCCGGTAGTTGGCAGCAGTCGATAAAACTACAATAATTCCGGTAACACTGTCACACACACGATTATTATTGAGTGTGGCAAGACCAAGAATCAGCTGTTGTGCTAGATTTAACTTTTTTTCGGTTATTTTAACTTTAAAAATTTATTTAAAGAAAAAAAAAAAAGAAATTGCAATATATGTATAGTGAAAATATTTTCTTGTAATTATCGAAGTGTATTTTTTGTTTGTATTTAATGAAGTGAAATAATTTTAAAATTTGCTTTCTCACATTAAGAGGCTGCCAAGGCTGGTCAAATTTATAAATAACTTTAGCTTTCTAAGAAAATTTAAAACAGTTAAGAAATTAAACTGGTTTTTGCCAAGATTCCCTAAGATGCTTTACAAATATTTTTTTTGTACAACAAAAATTTTACTATTTTAAATATTTTCAACTTGTTTAGTAAACGCAAAAGATCAAAGAAAGATATAAAGCAACTGCAAAAATGTTTGCAAAAAAAAATTATAATGAAGATAATAATGTTTCATCTTTAGCGCAACTGGTTGGACTTGAAAGAGGGGCATATTTAGCGCCACTTTGTTAAATATGCTTTTGATTATTATTATCGCATTCAAAAGTAATGATTGCTTTTAGTCTTCTTTATAGATATTACAGATTAAAATTATAATAAATTATAAAAGAATACAAGTTCCAAATACACAGAAAGAAATTTTAGTTTAAAAATCGACAATAAAATATTTTTGTAAGCAATTCAAATTGTTTTCTAAATTCAACTCAACAGACCTATTCACTGTTTGTTTTAATTAAAACGAACATATCGTTGAGATACTTCTAATTTAATTAAAAAGGAAAAAAAGTCAAAATTTGCTTAACATCTAGACTCGCATTCTTTTGCTAATTCATATTGAAAATAACAAATAAAATACAAAAATTTTCTTGTTGTTTTCTATATAAATTATGAAAGGAATATATGCTTTCGACATAGCGGGACGACCGGCGTTCGCCTTTAGCTGAACGGACTATTAAACATTTTTTTCTGTGTATAATTAACAAATGAGTTTTAATTGATGAAAACAAATTCCTTTATAATAAATAATTCTTGTTTAATTTGTTTTGCTGGTTATTTAAAAAAAAATCATCTATTGCGTTTTTTTTACTTAAACTTGCCGGTCTTTAACATAAATAGGCGGGAATTTCGACGAAAACATGACAATCACAATTTCAATTGCAAACAAGCAACTTTATTTTAAACTCCGTTTTTTTTTTCTTTATTTAATACATATCTAAATATAAAATGTTTAAGCTCTTTAGTAGAATTGCCGTTCTATTGACTTTCATTGTCTGTTTGGTGATTTCAATGGCCAGTGCTCGACCTCAACGCCCGGATGCCAATGACATAATTCACAGGATAATTGGCAAGTATTTTTATTCACAAACAAAATAAATTTGCTCTGGCTATTTGCGTTTGTTGCATGTTTATTGTTCAATTCACGCTCAATTAAGTCTTTATAAAGTTTATATAATATTCTATTTGTTGTTTTATTTTTTGCTTATTTAGGTCAATATGAAGATAGAATTAAAGGTCCTTCTGTGATTTATCCAGAACAAGCCGTTCACGTTATCGATTCAAATCATTTTTATTTAAATATTTAAGTTGTGCCCCAGGAAAAGTTTTGCAGAATAAGAAAAAAAAAAACTGTAAAAAATAAAGTATTCTTATTTAAGTGAAATTAATTAAAGTCTAATAAGTTTTTTTGCTTTTTAAAACTAAACAAAGTGCGATCAGAATTTTTGTTTTAAAATAAGGAACAATTTTTTTTTTTTTTTTGTTTTTTTTAAAGAGAAGTAGCATCTTTAGGTAGTAATAGAGAAGACCGGCGGTAAATGAAGATGCAGAGAGAAGGTTCATTTTTTTACAACTCTGCTTTTTGCACGTCTTTTTTTTAAATAATGCAGTGTTCCAGCGCCTATGGTGTGAAATTAGGTGCATTAAATATTTTTTAAGCTGTGATTAGTAGCCATTTTATCGGTTATTTTACTTCGTCTATGATTCTTTTACACAAAGAAGGAGGGCGCTCTGATGTTATATTAGGATTATTATCTGCTGATTAGGATTAGTAGTTGCTGCATACAATTCAAAAAATGTATTCCACAAATCTTCAGTAAGAAGATTTTGTACGTTTTTGTTTCAAAATACAAATCATTTTCTTCAAAAATACTTGTTTTATCTTTGATAATGGAAACTAATGCCCTGTGTACGTAAAAAAGTCACAGTTGTGATTTTTTAATAAAATTATTATTTATTGTCTGTGCTGAAAGATTTGTGTATATGCCTTACGCTATTGTCCCAAACCATTATATCGTTACCTTAATATAGAAAGGCCCTATTTAATTTAATTTAATTTTTTTTTTTTTTTTTTTGAAATCCAGTTTTTTGTACATTTTGATATAAGAACATCTAATGTATCCAAAAATTCAAAAATCTCGATTTCAAAAAAATTATCAGTCAGGGCAATAGGCATGGACATGGAAGTGCATCTGAAGATAGAAATAGACACAGACATAGACATAGACACAGACACAGACATAGACATAGAAATACACGTAGACATTGACATTGACTTTGACATTGACATTGACATAGACATAAACATAGATATAGACATAGACAGAAATTTAATTATATAAATAAAATAAATTCAGTGGATTGCGACTTTGACCCGTGCACGAAGGGTTCCGTACGGACACTAGATATGCAATTCAATACGAACTTTAGCCTATATAAAATATAGTTTTGGCATTTTTTTCGTTTTTGGGTTTTTTCTGTTTTAAACGTTTTTTTAAGTTTTGGCGTTTTTTCGGTTTTGGCGATTTTTTTTTAAGTTTCGGCTTTTGGCGATTTTTTTAGTTTTGGCACTTATTTTCTCGCTTTGGCGACTTTTTTTTCGGTTTTTGGCGTACTTTCATTTTGGCGATTTGTTTTTAATTTGGCAATTTTTTTTTTAATTTTTTTTTTAATTTTTTTTCATATAGGCGATTTTTTTAGTTTTGTCGTCTTTTTCGCGTTTTAGCGATTTTTTCGGTTTTTGGCGTTTTTTTTTATTTTGGCGATTTTTTTAATCTTGGTGATTTTTTTGGATTTGGCGATTTATTTTAGTGTTAGAATTTTTTTTTAATTAATTTAATTTTTGGCGATTTTTTTCGTTTTAGCGACTATTTTTCGATTTTTGGCGATTTTTTCGAGTAGGCGATTTTATAATTTTGGGATTTTCTAGTTTTACCGTTTTTGAAAATTTCAAGAGTTTGCCTCTTACAGCAAGTTGTCAAAATTGCATTAACTGATAGAACACCCTTTAATTTAAATTTTTTTAAATGTTATACGGGATTTACACTATGACTTTTTCCCCTGCATTTTTCTTGAATTCTCTTTGATCACCTTTGTACCCCTTTTGTCAATAAACTCTGGGAAAGTCACAGTAAAAAGTCATAGTGTAAATCCCGTATTAGTGTTAATTGTTGTGGTCTGTATAAAAATACACTAATTTTACAAATTTTAAGTTCCAATATACATATGTACATACAATTGTATGTATTTTACATGGGATTTTAAAATTTTTCGTTGCTCGCTTTGAAACACCCTGCAATTTTTAACTCTTATGTATTTGTTGTTGTAGCGGCCGAGGTTCTACATACTCTTTCTAAATTTCAGGTCCGTAACTCTTACGGCTCCTAAGAAAATAGCCTGTGACGGACAGACGGACAGCGTAGCGAAAACAATAGGGTTCTTTTTCACCTTTGGTGTACGGAACCCTAAAAAGCAGCAATAATGAGTGTAAGGAAAATAAAATAAAGAAAAGATATACAGACATACTCGTACAAACATATGTATGTACATATGTATATTATGTATAGCATTATATTTTTTGTTTTAAATTATATTAAATGGACCATAAAACTTTAATAATTTGCAAACCTAAAAACAAATAATATTCCACAAAGTCCTTGCTGGAATGGATGGCCGATGACAAAACATGTCCTTTTTAAAAGCCACGTGTCTGCTGTGTCAACTTTTGTTTCCATTATTTATTTTTGGAAAATATCTTCAGTGAAAAAGTTATAAATTGACTAAGTGACTCGTCTTTGCAAGTCTATCTTAAAAAAAAGAATCAGAGGCGGAGAAAAGAAATTAACAAGAAAGAGAGGAAATAATAAAGAAAAGTTTGACAGCAAACTTTAATCACAGAGGATTGTTGTACATATTTCGCTTTCATTCGCAGAATCTGTTCCTGGCGTGTCATTGCGCTGCTAACGGTATTTTAGAATGAAATACCAACGCGTCAGAAGAATGTATGAAAATTTGTGTGGACTTGCAGGGAATTACAAAAAAAAATAATAATAATTCTTCAAAAATGATTGCTGCTACTCTGTTTGATATTTCGAAGAATGAATTGTAATTAAAGTTTATCAAATTCTATTTGCTTTTAGATGTTTCGGTATATTGTATGTATGTATGTAACTACGTGGAAATTCATTTCTTATATACTTACATACATATGTATGTTCATAATATGTATGTATGTATGTGTGTAAGTATGTATGTATGTATGATTAAGTATAAAGATTTGTTTATGTATTTTCAATTTACAGTGCGCTCGGGAAAACGTCAACTAATTAAAACCGCGAGTGTTGACGTTTAACAAATTATTGACGTTTATGAATGTAGAAACTTTTAATAAAAACCATATTGATAGTGTGCTTTAAAACGTTTTTATTGACTATAAACTAAAACGAAACATAAACAAATACAAAAAAAAACTAAAAAGCAACTGAACACAAAAAAATAACCCATAGAGATGCAATTTCTTTTCTATTCTACACACTTATAGGGGGAATACCCAAATTCTGAACAAATTTCATAAAATAAATGTGTGTGTGTGATCAAAACTGTGTATTTTAAATGTCGCTTAACTCAAAATTTTGATTTATTTAAAGTTGACGTTTTAGAGCTTTGTGGTTTGGTTGTTTGGTTGACGTTTTAGAGTAGACAATGTAAAAAATTAAGGGTTGACGTTTTGGGATGTTGACGTAAACTAGTGTTGACGTTTTCCCGAGGGCACTGTATTTTATTTGTTTATTTATCAACTTCGTTTATTTTTAAAATTTTATTAATTACTTTTTAATTTTGCCCTTTTTTAATTACAAATTTGTTAATATGATTGCATTGGAAACCAATCAAATCTAAAGTTCAAGGAATATTGAAGAAGTGTAAAGCAACCTTTTGAGCTTCTCAGTAATAAATTGTAATTTATTTTTTGTTTTTGTAGAAATGCTATATTTGTTGAAAAAAAAAAAAACATTTTAAATAATGAACTTATATTGATTGATTTTTTCATTTCCTTAAACGAATTTATTTGAGAAATTTTATATAAAAAAAATAAGATTTTATTTATATTAATTTATGTTGAAAGTGTTAATATTTTATATTCTGCTGCTGTTAACTTTAACCATATTCTAAATTAGAAGTGGCTTGTTGGGATAAAATTTTGATTGCGATCGGCATACCAAACACACACACACACACACACACACACACAGCCACACACACACACACACACATATATATATATATATATATATATATATATATATATATATATAGTTTCATGAACAATCGCAATACAGTCGAATCCGCTTTAGCGCCACACGCGTTACTGAAAAAATCGGATTACTGAAAGCGATTCAAACCCCGCACTGATCTTAAACGCAGCTAGTCTTATTCACTTCGCTTTAGCGAAACATCGCTTTATTGAAAATATCGTATTACTGAAAACCAAAAGCAAGCGCACAACTACGTTTTGTATGAAACTTACTGCGCTTTAATGAAAAAATAAAATTTATTTATTAGAAATCGATTGTCCGTTAAAAAATTAAATGCCAAAATGTTATTGTCCTTTTCGCTCTTACGTACTTTATTGTATTTTTCTATTATATTGTCAATGGAAGTGGCTAGACTTTTTCGATTTTAAGCAGTACTCTTAACTGTAACAAATTTCAGTAATCCGAACTACGATTTAGAGAAAAAATCGGATAATTGAAAAAAAAATGGGTTTTGGTTATTTCCAGTAAAGCGGAGTCGACTATATACTATTTCCCTGTGTGTGTGAAGATAAATTCGAATTTAACTAGCAGAGACACAAACCAGAATTTCTAATATCATGTTTCGTCCACATAATAGAGCACTGTTAGTTACTTAACAGTAACTGCTAAATGGAAACTCTGGGAGTCTTGAGAATGGGCCATTTTGGTGAAATATCAATCGCTTTGAATTAATTAAAAAGAAATGGCATTTTAAGCAAAATATTCCAAAAAACAAAAATTACGCAAAATTTTAAAGAAAAAAAATCAACAACTTTTTGTAGCGTGCGTCACCAAACCATTATGTTTTTTTTTTAAGAAAACGAAACTTTTTTTTACTTCTTTATGTCTGTGGCAATAGGCAAAAAGTGCTTATGTCATATTTTACTGTTTTGCAGGAGAGCATTTTTAAGCGTTCAAATCGATTTTCAGAATTTTTTTTCTTTTACAGTTAAGTTGGGAAATTCTCAGTGTAACTTTTTTTTTTGAGAAAACAGCCTGCTACAGACAGACAGACAGGCAGACCTTTGGTGTGCGAAAAAAAATCCACTTGGCTGATTGAAATATTTAAAGATTCACAGGTAAAAAATATTCCTGCAATAAACAACTTTAATTAAAAATAAAACCAAAAATCAATTAAAAATGTAATTGAGTAAATTAAATTTTGTAATAACAGTGAAACCTCTCCTTATGGGCACCTCCCATAATCGGACACCTCTAATATCCCGACAAGTTTTGTAGATCCAAAATTAAAATAAAAGAATGTGTACCACTCTCGTAAGCGGACACCTCTGTTAACCAGACAAAAATAACACGACGGTGAGTGTCCGGTTATGAAAGGTTTCACTGTAATTAAACTTTTAAACAAAATTTTAATTGACTTAAATACATTTTTAATTGATATTTTATATTGTTTTCAATTAAAGTTGTTTATTGAGGGAAAATTTTTTCTGTGTGTGTTTGTGTGTGTGTGTCGTCGCCATTTTGTTGTAGAGTGTCATATTGTTTTTGAATTGATGTTGACGTTGAAACAAAGTGATGCTGACACTAAGATGAGGGCAACGTTGACGATGTTAACAGGCATCAGGGTGCAAATTAAAAAACAAACGATAATTTTTTCTTAACTTAAGAATGTAACACTGTTACTGTAACACGAGTATCCTTCGAAATGTTAGCGTGCTTGCGTATGCAAACCTTCCTTGACTTGCCTTATATTTTCTGCCCTATTAAATTTCCATCATAAATATTATATATTTTCTTTAAATTTTTTTTTTATTTTTTTTTTGCAGTTGAGGAGACTTGAATGGATAACCAAGGAAAGTGGGTAAGTTAAAAAAAAAATTAAATTTTATTATCGTTTAGATTAAGACACTTGAAGTAATATAAATAAACTTGTGCTTGCCTGGCAAAATGTTAAATAGCAACGACGACGTTAAAGAAATTTATATAAAATAAAAAAATTAATATTAGGAATGAGTAACAAATATTTTAGTTTTACCAAGGCCAAAGGTAAAATAGTTTTGAAATTTTTAATTTATTGTGTGTGCAATGGAAGAAAAAAAGTTTTGGTATTGGCAAAAAAAAGTTACAAGTAGTTACAAGAGTCATTGCAATTTTATAATAAAAAAAATAGACAGTTTTTGAGCAAAAATAAAAAGATACAGAGAATAATAATAAGGTTAAATATAAAATAAAACAAGCAATTTATAAAAATTATACTACAAATTTTATTTAGCCAGCAGCAAGGCGGAAAAAATTTCAAAAGCAGATTGAGTGATTTTTTTCTCCATAATTTAAATAAACTTTAAACGAGGGTGGGCCAATAAGTCCGTAACTTTTTTAATGAATTACAAGTTTTTGGATTAAATAAAAATCAATTTTAAACGTAGGCACCCTTTAGCTCTAAAATTTTTTTATACCTGCCAAAAAATAAAATTTGTCGAGGTAATTTTTTTAGTTGTTATAGTGGATACACACTTTGCAACGTGTTTACGCAACACGTTTATATTACATGTTGCATATTTTGATACAGACTGTGCAACCTACAATGCAACCGCCAATGCAACCAATAAACATCGAAACATTTTGATATTTTCGAAACTTCGAACGCAACTTCGAATGCAACCATAAACAAGACTAAACACTATGCAACCGACAATGCAACCTGCCTGGTTGCATAAACACGTTGCTAAGTAGACTTGGGTCGAACTCGTTCACTAGTTCGTTTTTGCCACAAACCAATGATAAACCCATCTAATTTAAATGGGTTTGATCAGTGGTTTGTGGCAAAAATGAACTAGTGAACGAGTTCGACCCAAGTCTATTGCTAAGTTTCAAATTATTGGCCATCTCGATGTTTTCCCATCTTTCTGGCCGAAGAACCTTAAGCGACATAGTTTTCGAACCTAATTTTTTGACCCAAATCGATAACTAACAGCGATCGCAAATAATCAATTTTCGCCACAAAAAAAAGTAGTTCAAAAAAATGTGACGGTTCAACTTTTTCAGCGATTATGGCACGATATGGACTATGCGCAAAATAACTGCTAATTTTTCGAGACCAAGAAGGAATCAAACCAATTCCGGATAACCCGGTCTAAAGTGAAGCGCATTCTAGTAGTAGGACGGGCTAGGTCTGGTTATATAAGGCGGGTGGTGGGTGGAAATTCCTAAACCAATATTTTCTAAACAGTTTTTAACCAGTCCTGCAACATGTGGCCGATCGTTGCCATGATGGAATATTACGAGTTCATGTCTGGTTGCATCTTCCCTTCGTTTCACGGCCAATGCTCGTCTGTCAGGCTTTTATAAATTTTTTTATGGTGAATTGTTACAGAAAATCCTGAAACCTTTGCTTTTAAGGTAAAAAAATATCTCAAGCACATTTATGTACAATTTACGAGAAATGTTTTTGTGGAATATTTTAACCCTATAGCTTTCCTCCTTATGGGCCTTTTTGGATACTTTTTAAAAAATATTCCCAAATAAGTTCTCTGAAACGCACACATAACGTGTTAAAATATTATATAGAAATATTTTCCATAATTTTTTTTTAGATTGAAGATACATTAAGTAAATTTATGCATTAAAAAAAAAGAAGAAGATAGTTGTCTCAGGACAACCGGTTAGAGCTATGCTGCTTAGAGCTTTATAAAACAATGCATTAAAATTATTTGTATTTTTAAATATGTTTATTTAATATTCATAAAATTTATTTATGTTTTATTATTATTTATAAAACAAAGTAAATTTGTAAACGCAGAGTTAGCAGCCGTTTTTTTTTTTAATTATTATTAGTAAGTCATCTGTTATCTTCTCCTTTACGAACAGAGAAAAATAAGGAAAATGAAATCCAAAAAAATTTTAAACAAAGAAATCAAAACAAAATTATTTTTGTTATGAAAATCATGTCCTATCTTTTGTGTCGGGCATAAAGAGCATAGCTCTAAACAAATTTTTGAAACCTCCAACCAAAGCAGCAAAGCTCAAAAATTTAGCTAAAACATCACAAATAAGTCAACACTCAAATTAACCCTGATACTTTATGACTTTAATTTAATTAGTGAAGTAGATGAGCAGCGATTCAAATTTAAAAGATTTCTTCTTAGATTTTTTCAATTAATATGTTTCGTTTACATTACGACTTCAATGGATGTCGCTGCTAAGGAACGAACGTGCTTAAGAGACGTTTCTTATCCACAAAGACCTAAAAAAAACCTTGAAATATATATGCACGTACTTCAAAGTTATTCACATTTCATTTACCCCCCCCCCCCCCCCCTCAAAAATGTTTCAACTAATTAATTTAGTGGTTCGCTTTACTTTAACACCCGCAATTTATAAATGTGCTGTCGTCAAGTTCAAGTACACGTTAGTTGAAATTTTCATTGCTTTCAAAAAAAAAAAAAAAAAAAAAATTGTTTGCTCTTTTCTTTACTTAAGCTATGTACAGACGATTGTCAGATCCTACAATATTGTCAGATCTGGCAATGTGCTGACAATGTACTGGCAATCGAAAATTGCCAGCACAATATTTCTTGTCAGTTCACACGGTTGTCAGAAAATCTTACAATTTATTGCCAGACTGTTGTATGACAATAAATTCATCTGACAAAATCGTCAGTAGAAAAATTGTCAGTTCACACGGTTGCCATATGCACAAATTGTTCGATCTGTTGTTATGCGTTGCCAGACTTAAACCATTTGTTGGAAATTGTTAAATATTTATCGTTTGTGTTTGTGTTAAATGTAAAAGTGAAAGTATAAATTATTATGTACCATAAAGAAGCAATTGCAATGATTTTGTCTGCATATATTTTATTATAAATTTTTTATTTAAAGTCAAGCGTGTGCAGTGTTGCCCATAGAAAGAATTATCTTACAATGACGCCATTGCCAGACGCATGAACTTTGCACATCTGACAATATTAAAATGTGTGACAAATATCTGGCAATAATTTTACAATGTGTTCACACGATTGTAAGATGTCTGACAATTTGTTGTCAGTTGCTAGTCTTGCAATGGACTGACAATGCTTTTTCTAGCAACAGCGTCTGGCAAAAATTGCCAGTTCACACGGTTGTAAGAAATTTTTAGCACATTTTACTGGCAATATTGTAAGATCTGACAACCGTCTGTACATAGCTTTACACTTGGTTGCCAACTTGTGGATGTGTTTAAAGAAAATTTAAAAAATATTAATGTTTGTACTAATATTCAAGTGAATTTCGAATATTATTTAAAAATAAAACAACTAAAAATTTTCGTGATTCTTCTGCAAGAGAGCACACCACCACACACCAAGCGCACCCAATCTCTATCACTAGACTGAAATCAGTCATTTTGTTAACGTACAAACAGTTTGTCAAGGAAATGTTTGCAGAAATTTCAATTTAATATTTCAACCTTGTTTACCTTTTGAAAACTTTATTCTTTTGTAGGTTAGATCTTTTGCAATTAAATAAAAAAGTCATTAAGTTGCAATTCTTATCAAATCAAAACACTTTGTGGCCGATTTAATTAATTTAAAAATTTAATTAATTTTCTTCTTAATTTGGGTAATATGAGGCTTCAAAGACAGCGAACCGAACTGTCTTGATAGACTTTACACAATGTGTAGAACCAAATCAATTGTACGCAGCTGGTAAGGAAAGCAACCCTACAAAAACAGTGACAGTCAATTGACCGGTCATTTGATCGGTAGTCATGAAGGGTATATTCATCAATGCGTAGAAAAAAAGTTTCTTTCCTATTACTAAGGGGAAAATGAAAAAGTTAAATCTTTCTCTAACTAATGAATTCCGTCAGCTATATAAAGGGTGTCTCAGTAAGAGTGCACTTTTTTATGTTAAAATAAAAACAAGTATTTTACGACAGAGTTGTGATACTTTTATTGTATTGTAAAGAAGACATGTTCCGATTAAGTATGGAATAAAATATCTGGCAAATGTCCCCCACGGCACCGATGACAGGCCATTACTCTTTTCATGAAATTTTTTATGGCTTTTGCGCAGAGATTTGGCTGTATCTCACTGATGACGCGTTGGATTTCCGATTTGAGCTCAGGAATTGTTTCGGGTTAATTCGTATAAGGCCGAGATCACAAAACCCCAAAGCAAAAAATTGCACGATCTTGGTGGCCAGTTGATATCAGAATTTCGTGAGATAATGTGTTCTGGAAATCGTTGCTGCAATAAGTCGATTGTTTCATTCGCGGTGTGGCCGGTTGCGGCGTACTGCTGAAACCACATGTTGTACAGATTCATCACGTCCAGTTGAGGCCACAAGAAGTCCGTTATCATATTCTTGTAACGAATGCCGTTCACAGATACTGCCATTTCGGCCTCATTTCCAAAAAAGTAAAGTCCAATCACGCCGCCTGACCAAAATCCGCACCAGACAGTTACTCGTTGTGGGTGCATTTGTTTCTCATGGATTGCATGAGGATTTTCTGAGTCCCAAATTCGACAGTTTTGTGTATTCACGAAGCCATTCATATGGAAATGCGCTTCATCGGAAAAAATGACTTTTTTCGAAAAATTGGCATCGACTTTTGTAATGAGTTTTCACAATTATAACGCGTTGTTCTTTCGAAACGCGCCCCATTTTTAATAATCGGAATAAACAGAGGTGACAACTGTCAAATTTCAGAGTTGTCACTTGCATGAAAAAAAATATTCCAATTTTGAAAAGTGCACTCTTACTGAGACATCCTTTATTATATATTAGAACTATTCACTCTCTTGTTTTTTACGAATCGACTATAGCATACGTATATGTCATTTTAACTGATCATAATTGATGTACTTATCAGCTCCAACCCCACACCGTTGAGCAATCAGACATATATACTGGTATACTAATCAACTCTAATAAATTGAAGTTGTTTAATATAATTATTTTAATTAATTATTGCCCAATTCCTGACAGTGAAAAAGTAAACAACATTGTGCAATAGTGCCACCATATTATACACACAATAGTCTTGATTGTATTAATAAAAATCAAAAGTCTTTTGATATTTGGCAATATTATTGTACAATATGAAAAATCGCACAATTATATTGCATTGGGCTGCTTTCGACTACGTTTTAATTAAAATAATCTCTAATTTTATTAAGCTTAAGGTCTCTGGTTTTTATATTAAATATTGTAGCCTTACAATTTGATATTTCGCCACTTCTTTATGTGGCTAATTTATTGATTTATCCCTCATCACTGCCGATCAAATAAACAGCCAATTGAATGTCACTGTTCACTTTTAGATGCATTTCTGGTACTGAAATATGCGCGTTGCGTTAGTAAAATTCTATGTCCATTGGAAGAGTAAAATTATACCAGTTTGGTTTGTTGGTTCGATGAATCAAATCTGCAAAAAAAAAAATAAGAAATAATAACAAACAAAAAACTTATACAAGCGTGACTTTTGGCTCACACTGTATAATGCTGGTCGATTCAAATGAATCTGCTAAATTTCATCGCTCTAGAATAACTGCTTATATTTATATTTTTGTACGCTCATTATATGAAAATTATACACTGTATGTCGTAAGATAGTGAATTAGAGGTGGCAAATTATCGATAGTATCGCTATCGAAAGTTTTCGATAGTTTCAAAAATTTTAATCATATATCGATGCAAGACTATCGAAAGTCAGAAAAACTAGATTAGAAGAGCTAAAATATTGGCATATTTCTTGTCAAATGATTTTTTTTTAAATTACATTGAAAAATGGGCTTCATTGTGCATAGATTTACTTGACAAACTGTTTATCAATATGTTGACATATGCACAACGTTTAAGGATATCCTTGCAATATTCATGAGATACATATACATACATATGTATGTATGTGTATGTGTACATAATAATGTAAGAGTTTATGTATTGCTGTGAAAGTGTGTGTCTTAGCAATTCATGTCCTTGAACTAAACTTTGAAAATTTTGTGGAAAATTTTTTAGCAATTTTATAGCTAAATAAACAAACTGTGCTTGTGCTATTATTACGAATAGTTGAATAAGTAATTCAAGATTTGTATATAAAATTTTGACTAATGGAAAATGTGTACATATATAGTTCGCAAGATTAAAGGACATATTTGGTAAGTAATATGTGTGTATGTATGCTTAAATGTATTTTCAACACGAAGTATTATGCAAACAGGATTTGCCTAAAGACATTATATTCTTGTCTTTTAAATAGTGTGATATCATCCTGTGAGCGAGAGCAGCATCCGTCTAAACTTGTTCTTTTTTCTTGTGTTTGGAAAGCAAAACTTTTTCATTGTTTAATATAAACTGAGACTTTGCTTTACAATCCCTCAAAACTTTAACATTTTGTCAACTTTCAAGTTCCCCCGTTTATTTAAACTTATCTCTTCAATTTTTCTCTTTGTTATTCACTTCCGTTTAACCAACTTATTTGTTGAAGCTTATAAAAAAAAATGATAATATAATGCAAGGAAATGAAAAATAATTTAATAAAAAAAAAAGCAATGTGAGTCCGATCACAGAGGAGATGAGGAGATGTGTAAACATCTAGTAATGAAAATTTTTTTTAAGTTGGAAGTACTTATGCTTTTAGTATCTTTTTTTAAATTAATTAATTAAAAGTATCAAAACTTTCAATATTGTAAATAAATATGAATTTGTTGGTTTTTGTTTGTTTTATTAAACTTATTTGGTTAGTAAATGGGCACACTGCAGTGTATACATATATATGTATATGTACTGCATTCAAAATTGCAGTAAGCAGTAAATTTACTGATTACTAAAAAAATTCAGTAAATTTTTACTGCTAATGAAATTTAATTTGCATTACCAGTAAAATCGTAGGGCCGTAATCATAATAAAATTGTAGCAAGTGACAAAGTTTTTTCATTCAAATTTTGAAACTTTTGTATGAAAAACATTTAGCCACTTGGTAGAATTTCATTATGAATACGGGCATTACTGATTACTGAAAATTCAATGCACCTCATCATATAACAAATCATTGAGGCAATTTATAAAAATTGTAGAAAAAAATTTTAGTAATCAGTAAAAATTTACTTGTTAAACATTTTTTATTGTTTTTACTGAAACTTTAGTGGTACTGCAGTGCTCATCTATGGTAAATGCCTTTACTTTTACTTTTTAATTTTTAATTCCTGTTGTTCATCGTTTAATTGTTGCTGTTCTTGTTGTTGTGTACGCATTCCAATTAAAATAAATAAATAAAATAAAATTTCGATCATTTTTTTTTTGATTTAGCTTTCATCCTTTTTTAAGTTTTTTCAGTTTAAACGATTTTTTTCAGTTTTATCGCTTTTTTCTCGTTTTGGCGTTTTTTTTCTCTTTTTGGGTTTTTTTAATTTTCGCAATTTCTTTCATTTTGGCGATTTTTTTTCTGTTTTTTGGGGTTTTTTTCATTTTGGCGATTTTTTTCTGTTTTTGGGGTTTTTTTTATTGAGGCGATTTTTTCATTTTGGCGATTTTTTCATATTGGCGATTTTTTTGTTTAAGGATTTTTTTCATTTTGGCGATTTTTCCGGTTTTTCGCGATTTATTTTAGTTCTAGAGATTTTTTTTAATTTGGTGCTTTTTTTCGTTTTGGCGATTTTTTTTTGCATTTGACGATTTTTTTTTATACTTGGCGATTTTATAATTTTTTGATTTTTGAGTTTTACCGTTTTTGAAAATTTCAAAAGTTTTGCTCTTACTTACGGTTTCCAAGATACAGCAAGTTGTCAAAATTATAAAGTCAAAATTGCATTAACTGATGGAACACCCATTGATTTAAATTTTTTAAATTTAGTGTTAATTGTTGTAGTCTGTATAAAAATACACTAACTTTTAAAATTTCAAGTGTATATATGTACATACAATTGTATGTATATTACATGGGATTTTAACATTTTTCGTTGCTCGTTTTGGAACACCCTTTTTAGTTTTTAACTCTCATGTATTTGTTGTTGTAGTGGCCAAATGTCTACACATTATGTCCAAATTTCAAGTCCGTAGTTCTTACGGTTCGGTGAAAACGAACCGTATGGTGTACGGAAATATACAGTAAAATAACCGGCGGCGGCGCACCGTCGGCTTCGAGCCGGTCGACTTGTTTCTCTGCTTGGTATTGCTTTTTTCAAACACTAATACACTCATACATAGCTCACACCGATTTGACAATGCTGTGAAAGAAAAGTAAAGAAATCTCAGCAAAGAAATCTCAGCAAAGAAATCAAAGTCAAAAGATTTTTACCCCCTAGCGTATAGATGTTTACACATCAAAAAGATTTGTTACGCATCATTATTTCAGTGATAAAGATAAAAAATAAATAAATCAGCAACTGAATAAAGGTTTCATTTCAAGCACAGAATAGCCAATGAATGCATTTCAATAAAAATTAATTAGAATATTTAACAAAATATGCAAATGAATGAAGCCCAATTAGCTGGAAATTACTTCAATTAAATTTTATTAACCAAAATATTTTGCAAATAAAGTTTTACTATGAAAATGTTCTGAAAGGAAATCTTTTAAATATTTCAACGGAAATTGGTAAATCAAATTAAAAAAAACTCGTTTTTTAATAAAATGAATTTATATTGTTTCCTTACAAATCCTTTCATTTCCTGGAAGCAATTTGCTTATGAAATTCTAGTCAAAGTAAATACGAATTTATTTATTTTAGTTTGTGCTTTAACCACTAACATATTATAATCGTCTTCTTACATATGTATACAGTGAGTGATAAAACTGTTAGCACTAATGTTATTACGGCTATCATTGCTTTTAAAGCTATGCTCTTTATGTCATGATACAGAAGCTAGGACGTGATTTTCATAACAAAAATTGTCCACCCTACAGTTACAGTTATAAATATACATTTGTTTTTATTTCTTTGTACTTAAAATCAAATAAATGAAAATAAACGAAACAAAATGTTTGATTTTGTTTTGTTTCGTTCTTTGAAGTGAGTGAAACCAAATAAAAGCAATGAGAACGATTGCTCAATTTGATTTTGTATAGTTTTTATTAATGACCACAAACAATACATTAATTTAATCGTATGCAGCTAGAAAAGAAAATAATGGGAAATTAATATAAATGTTTTGAAATATTTGCCACGAATTGATGTCAAATATAATATAATTTTATTGCTTTGATATATAACACCTGAAATTTGTTTTATATAGCTAAGCAGCATAGCCCTAACCGAATGTTATAGCACATTATATATTTTTTTTAATATTTATATTCGAAAATATAGATTACCTCAGTTTAAGTGGAAATAAAGTTATTAATTGGACGCAATTGAGAAGAGATTTTATTTTTATTTTAAAGAATGAGCTAACGAGTGTTGTTTTAGAAAAAAAAATTATGCTGCTCATCGTTACGCCTCAGGAATTGTGTACGAATTAGTAATAGCCTCACGCGTTGATTTTGAAAATAATAATAAGCTTAACGACTTCTTTTAACATTTTTATTGCTGTTGTTTTTGTTTTTGTTTTTATTTTGTGTTTGTGTTTTTATTAGATATGTACAAATTTCATGATTTGTAACGCGTGAGTCTCGCATTAGTCACTCGTGATAGTGTTTGTATATGTATGTATAATGTGCGTGTAACGCGTAACTCATGCATTGGTCGCCCGTAATAGTTTATATTTGTATATGTATTATTGATGTAACGAATGTCAATTTTTGATATTCGCGAATGCGAATGCGAATGCGAATACGAATATTTGAAACCATATTTGCGAATACGAATACGAATATTTCATGTGAAATTTATTGACATTAAATTACGGCTCTATTTTTTACACCTGCAATATGAACTATTAAAAAATTGTTATGAAAAAGAACTTCATACTCCTGTTGGCGTACTTTAAAGGTAATAAAAACTACCCAAAATTTTAATGATCCTCAATTGACAATATCTATGTATTTGAAAATGATACAAAGCACAAATTTCTATAAAAAAAAATAATGGATTCGTACAAACGTAATATTTTTATCCATTTATTTAAATTTACTTTAGGATTTATGCATTTATTTATTTAATTTTTTTGGAAAAATATTCGTATTCGTATTCGCCTGAATTTGACGAATACGAATGCTTCGTATTCGCATTAAAAATGGCCGAATATTCGGCAATTCGAATACGAATACATACGGATTCGTGCATCACTAATATGTATGTACATATGTATGTATGTATGTAATAATGATTTAAAAAAATTATTTAAACTAACTTTCTTAGGCTTGTTAGAAAGTATATTTTAGTATAATTCGCATCCGTATACATTCAATGGCCAGGCAATTCATCAGGAGCGTGCGTGAATAAAAAAAATTTTAAATTTTTGCTTGTTATATTGTCTAAGCACCATTTGTATACATTTTTATTCTGCTTCGGTATTCCTTAAATAATAAAAAAAACATGTTTATTAATGAATTAATAATTATTCTGTGCTGGGGGTACCCGTCTCCCCCATCCTATACCACTAAAATCTTTGAGTAAAATGCAGTTTGTAGAGTTATCGAAATCAAATTTAGTGTGTGTACACAGAAAGAAAAAAGCCGTACTAAATTCAAGTTTTTTCTACTTACTTTTAGTACGAATCGTACTTAAAAATTTGAGTACGAATAGCACTAACATTTACTCAAAACAAACCAAAAACGGGATTACTTTGGAAAACCAATCCTGGAGTTTCTTAAATTGAGTATGAAGTGCTTAAATTATGTAAAAAAATATGAATCAAGTAAAAAGTTCTTAAATTGATTAAAAAAAAAACTTATTTAAGGTACGGACTGTGTACTTACTTTATACACATATGAAAAGAAAAATAAAAATACTTTTGAACAAAAAAAATTCAAGTTCATTAGTGTGCTTGTGATTGAAATTCAATATAACAGAAAATATTTTATTTAAAAGTGACTAGGAGCGGTCATTGGCGTAGCTAGACATTTTTTCTGGCGGGGGGGGGGGCGGGGGGCAAACACAATTTTTTTTAATTAGTGTTTTTTATGGGAATTGTTAAAATTTAAGCTTAAAATTTTTTAAACGCACTAATAATCCCAAATTAATATTTTACTTATTAAGTTAAATATATATTTTTTATTAAAAATACATTGAAATTGGAAATTAAAAAAAATATATTTTACTTAATAAGTAAAATATTAATAAGTAAAATATTGGTTTGGGATTATTAGTGCGTTTAAAAAATTTTATACAGATTTTTTTTTATTTAACATTTTTTTTATTTAAGTTAAAACATAAATTAACAGTCCAGTTTCAATAACAAAAATTAAGTTATATGTAATTAAAACTAAAAAAACAAAACATTCAAAACAAAAACAATATACATATAGACAAAAAGTAAAGTATGTATTAGAAAAAAACTAAATAATAATAATAATAATCTAATAATAATAAACTAAATAATAATAAAATTAATATTCGTTTCCAACAAGTTTATATGCTCATATGGAAAAATTATTATATTTGAATACAATATTTTATTCATCATTCATGATTTCATTTCTTAATAATTTATTATTTAATTTAAAAAAAAATTATCTGTTGGTGCATAAATAAAAATAGAAAATTGCCATTTATTATTTAGTTACCCTTCCAATATTGAAGTTCTGAATCAATACTATATTGTTGCGATGAATGAACATACATACATAAATAAGTACAAACATACCCAGTAAAAAATATATGGATTAATCCATCAACGAGCAATAAAGGAGTAATGACTTGTTCGTCCATTTGGAGTAATAAGCGAGCTATCGAAACTTTTTTTTTTTTTTGTTTATGCCTCGCTTAATACTCCAAATGGATCAAGGAGGGATGTATCAATTCGTTTTTGTTTTTTTTTTTTCTTTGACATAACTGTTAATTGTTGATGTTTTCGTATTGTTTTTCTATTTAGTCAGTCTAGTTTTAAAAAGTGAAAGACGTGTTATTAAAAAAAAGCGAAAAGGTACGGGTATAGTAACAAATTGTTAAAAATGTATCAAAATTTAGTTTCTAAGCGTCGTTTAAGACGACTAGTTAACAAAGAAATTTAAAAATTCTTTTATATGAATCTTTACTCCCTTTATGCTCTTTTAGGAGACAAAAACGATTACTCCCTCGTCCATAAGGAGCTTAAAAGGAGTACTCGTGTCTGCGGACATGCTGTGTTAAAAATCCAATGAGATCCGGAGTTTAATGGAATAATCCATTGCTTGCAAAGGAGCGCTACAAGATTACTCTTTGGATGATCCTATTTTTTACTGGGTATGTATGCAAGTATGTATATATACGTGTTCAATTGAAAAAAATTTTATGTGCATATATATAAATGCATACATATCGATAGTTGAGTTTTTCAGTGATTTCAATAAATTTCACACTAATACACCTCATCACAAAAATTTATTGCAATAGTGTAAAAAATAGCGCTTTTACAAGCAGTTGTACAAAAAAGTTACATTTTGAATATTAAACTTTCTATTATGTTTTACCTTCTCCTGTAAAGTTACAATTATTTGCGTTAGGGCCTTTCCATTTGAGACCAACGATATATTGACCTGTGTAAGTTGATATCCTATCAAAAATTTCGGTCATCAAAAGTACTGATACCAAAATTTGGAACTAGGAATATTTTCCACAAGTTTTCCACTAGTCTAACAAAGTTGTATATGAACATGAATTGTTTTGTTTTGTTTTCTAATAAAAATAAAACATATGTAGACATGTTTAAAGAGGAAATTTTGATTTGTTCGATTTTCTGACGATTTTTCGGAAATGAAATGACGATTATTTTATATTTTATCGGGATTTCGGCGATTTTTCCATCATTTTATCTGGCAGCCCTGGATTGAACCATAAATATGCATACATATATACATACATGTGTGTGTACGAGTATATATAGTATATGAACCCAGCGGTAAAACTCAGAAGACCTTCTTGGTGCAGGCCTTATTAAAGGACTCTTTCGCATAAAATATACGATACACATTCCACACTCGCTTCTATGAGAAGGGCGAAGAGAAGGAGTAACATGTTTTGTTTGGTTTTTTTTACCAAAGCAAAATCAAAATCTATTAGTTTGAGGGCCTTCCAGAATGTCTGGCGAAAGAAGCAAGAACAGAAGGCCTGCTCCGCTATGACAACGCGTGTAAAAAAGATATGAGTATGGAATGGAGCAAGCAGGCCTTCTACATCCAAAAGAAGGCGTACAGAGGCCTTCTAGAAGGCATCCCTACTCCTTCTAGTTCCCGCTGGGAATGTATACAAGGTATTTGCAGATCATAATTTTTCGCTATTTTTTTAATTTTACTCTAAATAAAAATTGGTGGCTATTGTTACAAACAATTTGACAGTAGAAAATCTTAAGAACACCTTAAAACAACTTGTCTTGCTACTAACTACGTACACTAATACAATTTTATTAAGAATTTGTTGAAAGCTACATACACACATACATATCTACACACATGCATTATAAATTCACATGGAGTTTACTATTTGTGATGTTTTGAAGTGCTGTGAACTTATAGTTTTTTGGGTATTTGTTATCTAATAAAAGTATGCATATTTAGCGATTATTCGAAAAGTTTGTATAAAAATTACTGGTGATTTTTATGAGTAATTTTAAAATAAATAAAAAATAGAATTTTTAAATATTACAGGCAAAAGAATATGTTTTAAAAAGAATTTGTAATAAATCCTGTGGGGGGGGGGGGGGCAAAATCAAGTCTGGGGGGGCATTGCCCCCCCCAGGAAGGCCTAACTACGCCTATGGGCGCGGTTGATTTTTAATACTCGTGTGAAAAAGTTTGTTTTTAATAATATAAATGTGAAAAAAAAAATTATATCTAATAAAGAAAATCCATTATTTGATATATTGTCAGAAGTGTACATAAAATAATTGAAATTTGTTTGCTGTTAGTTTAGCATGTTTATTGGTTCAAGCGCCAATGAAATACGTACCAGCAAATAAATTTCAATTATACTATATACTAGATATACCAAACGGACGACACACTCGTCCGTATTCTAGTTAGAATCAAAATGCAAATAATTTAAGATTCAAAGAAAATGTATGTATGTGTCTAAACGTCATAAAAAATTCATTAAAACACAACCCACACAAAAACTTACATACATATGCAAGCATAATTAAATAATACATGAAATTAAAAAATCATAAACAAAATCCCTTCAACCAAGTTAATTCAATTTATGCAACTCTCTTCCTTTAAATATTATCAGCCGTATTCATAAAAATTTTAAACCGCGTTTCAAATATTGTTTAAGCAAAATTCGCTAAAATTGTATTTATAATAGAATTTTAGCTTAAAAAACGGTTTTTAAACCTTGCGTAAATCAGCAAATTTTAAAATTGACTGCCCCCATGTTTAAACCAATTTTAAGGTGACGTTGTTGTAATTTTGCTTCGTTTTTGTTTACATTTTGAACTTTACCTGTATGTACATATGTTTGTATGTATGTATGTACTTATGTATGCATGTATGTATGCATATGCCAGTGTTATTTAGAAGAAAACAATGTAATTTTTTTATAGAAACTATTGCCGAAATAACAAATATACTCCAAAGAATATTTAAAAGAAAAGGAGCGATCCAGTTTCCATTCCCAGTCATTGTTTTCTCATTTTATGTGTTAACAAAAATATTACAATTGTAGAAAATTAACTAGTGATGTATAAACACTCAAAACAAACAAAATAAAGCTCGTTATTCTAGTGCTTCTTTATCTGCAATAAAATAAATAATATAAAAAGCACTTTTAACAAAGATTTGTTGTGAACTTTTTTTTATTATTTTATTAAATACAAGTTGGAACATATCTTTTATTTTATAGAAACAATATTTCTCTGAAAACCGACAAATAAACAAAATAGACACGAGTACTTTGTGAGTTAACAATCGTTGTTTTGCAGAACTAATATGCAAGTGACAAATAAAGAATACAGTGTTGCCACGATATTTTAAAAAAATTTAGTTAATTGATTTTTAGTTAAAAAAAACTGATTATGAATACCAATATTTAAAAAACGTTATTTAGCCTTAAAACGTTTTTTAACTAATATGAATTTTAAACCTCAATAAATTTTTTTTTTATGAATACGGCTGTATGGCTTTCATACAACAACAAATAAGAGAAAAAAAATTTTAGATCAAGAGAAATACTACAAACACACACATACACACACTCATGTTTTGTTTCTTTTTTAAAATGCGTGTGTAATATGTTTGCATGTAGTAGTAGCAACTTTAAACGCTTATAGCTCCCAAAATACTAAAGCGATTTCAATAAAATATAGATCTGTACAGAAAATCCTTTAAAACCATATAAATCTTTTTAAAATCGGTGCAGTGGTACCAGAGTAAAAGGGATTACAAAAAATTTGTTCGCCTATTAATTATATAGATAATAAATAAATAAATAAAATAAAAAGTGAAAGCAAAGGAAAACTACTAAAGGTTCTGAGGGGCTTAGATTGCGGAGCTGTTTCTCAATATTTGAGGCGTAAGTAAAAATATGAGTTTTTTTTTATCGATTATGCGTGTTGTATTTAACAAGTGCCGTTGCACACACGGCAATTTTAGCTGAGCAACTTTTTAGTTCATCGGCGAGAGAGGAAAATATGATACTTCCCATCTTCATTATCTTCTCTTTCATCTTCCATAATCCCAAAATTTGCTCAACTGAAATTGTCGTCTGTGAACCCAATATATAATTGCTATCGCTTCAGTCTTTGCAAATAATAAAAAGAACAAAATACACACTTTGCTAATATTATCAAAATGTCCGTAAAAGATGTATATATAGAAGTAAATATGTATATTTTAATCTGTAGTTTTTTTATATTTTATAAATATACATACACACATATTAAGTAAAAAAATAGTAGTAGGTACGAAAACTTTTTGCATACGCATGCCTCATAAGTTCTCATTGATAATTATTTATTTTTTTTTTTTTTGCTCAACTCGCTGTAAGACCGGACTCAGAAATATGTTATCGCTCTAGGTGACCAAGAACCCCTAGCTTCTTAATGACATAGTTTCTCTTAGAGCACTGATGGGGTTGAACTTTTGGAGCGATAACGATTATAAATGTAATCAACTTAGAAACGTGGGCTTTAGTTGAGAGCAAAATATATAATTATCTATTGATGACAAAGAGGCAGTATCTTGCAGGTAAAGTGCCTATTATTATTTAGTAAAAAATCATTCAATTAACTGCTAAGAGAACCTATGTATATAAATTTAAAATCTATAATTTTTTCCTTCCGCAGAACTTTAATTTTGGTCTCATTTAGCATTCTTCCATAATAATTTTCTGCCGAAACATGTAACAGAGCGACGTAAAGGAAGCAATGCTCGTTTTTGGTCTTCGCATGGAGTTTGGTGAAAACCTTTTCAAGTGGAATAAACTAATTAAAACAAATAAAATATTAATATGGACAGTAAAAAGTTAATTAAAAAAATATACAAGTTTTATTTAAGCTTTAGGTCCTTTTTGTAAATAGTTGATAACAATATTTACAGCAACGTTACAGCGAAATATCGATAAAATAATAAATATTGTTATCAACTATTTACAAGAAGGACCTAAAGCTTAAATAAAACTTGTATATATTAAACTAAAAGGTCGAATAAATTATTATAACGTTAATTAAAAAATAAATTAAATCTTTTTATTCAATAAATCAAGTTCGGATTTCTTAAAACAGGTGCATTTAGAGATTAATTCAATCTATTTTTTTCTTAAATGAATCTCGTTTTTGGATTATTTCAAGTACGGATTCGGCACTAAATCACCCCCATTTTTAGATTAATTCAATCTGTGATTTTCCTTAATCAATCTCGTTTTAGTATTATTTCAAATACGTATTCGCGAATAAATACACTAGAAAATTCTTGAATCAAGCGCATTTTAAATTTGATTTAATCTCAGGTTTTCTGAAATCAATCCTGTTTTGGGTTTATTTCAAGTACGGATTCTGGATTAGATATGGATAAAATTAAGTATTTAGCACTTGAATTATCCGTACTTGCATCAAGCCTTCTGTACTTGATTTAAGTAAATCCGTACTTACCGTACTTATGACACCGCTTTGGATTGATCTAAGTACGGATGGATTGATTTTTATTTTGAGTTTACCACTATTGTCGTTCCAAAGATATAAGAGGAAATAATAATTACTTTGTATCGGGGGTACCTGCTTCCCCCTTCCTATACTGCCAAGATTTTGGTGAACCATGCCAGTTTGTTCTAAGAGCCATATATATATAAAATTTAGTGACCCTCACTATTCTTGTAGTTGTGGAGATATGAATTGATGGGCGATAAAGTAGTCCTTTGGCCCCACTCTGCAGCGACCATATGTATTAGAAAGAAATTGGTTGCATCTGTGTTTTGAGAGTTGTTATTATTCCTATGGAATTCCTATATTTTTGTAAATTGTATTGAAAAAAAAACCTTAAAAAATTACCACTTTGTCCTTTTGGTTTAAAATAGAAACCAAAACAAAAATACAATTTAATTTTACATCCTCGTGGTATGCATATGTCTATTTAATTTTCTTCTGGCTCTTTAGTATGCATGCAAGGCATTTTAAAAAGGGCTAAAACCTGTATCTGCTCTTAGTCACTACACTTCAATATGCAGAGTACTAAGTATGCACACTTATCGAGCCATAACCGCTAAAATAGCTTAAGCTACATATTTTTTTGTACTTTCTTTTATAAGCAAATAATCGATTATGTTAAAAAAAAAACAAAATCGAAAATCATGTCGCTTAATCTTTTTTGGCATTTATGGCACGATATGCGCAGTGGTATTTTGCCACGTGGTTGTAGCGAAATGAATTTTAAGGTTTATTAAGAGTTTGGCAAGTCCCTGTTTTTTGAAAGTGCCCCATGGCGTTCATCTTTAATATGCGTCTGCTTGTCACATAATAAACATTCCTAAAGATTTATCTTGCCGTCTCAGTGTATGCCAGTAAATTTTCTTGTATGTACTTCCGTATATAAAGGGTGTTTTTTATTGAGGTATAGAACTTTAAGTTGGCATCACTTTTTTAACTGGCGGCCATTTTGTCAGCTGTCAAGTGATTAATATTTAGTTTGGTTTGCCATTTCATCATGAACAGGTTGACAAAAGAACAACGCTTGCAAATCGTGCAAATTTATTTCGAAAATAATGGTTCAGTTCGCGAAGTTTACCGGAAGCTCCGTCCATTTTATGGTCGACATAATCGTCCATCAGAGCAATTAATTCGGTTAACCATGGATCGTTTTCGCACTACGTTTACTCTATGTGATGATACGCATCCGCAGAGACGTCGAACAGTGCGCACCGAAGAAACAATTGCCGCTGTAGAGCAAAGTGTTGAAGAGGACCCGAATGAATCGATTCGCCACCGTGCACAGCAATTGGAGCCGACTAACCGACTATTTTGTTCCCGAATTGGATGGCATGAATGTGGATGAGTTGTGGTTCCAACAAGACGGCGCTACATGCCACACAGCGCACGTCACAATCGATTTATTGAAGGAAACATTCGATGAGCGCATAATTTCGCGGAATGGACCTGTCAATTGGCCACCAAGATCGTGTGATTTGACACCATTGGATTATTTTCTTTGGGGATATGTGAAGTCGCTCGTCTACGCCAACAAACCAGAAACGTTAGGGGACTTGGAAGCCAACATTCGTGGCGTTATTGCCAACATACGGCCCCATATGCTCGAAAAAGTGGTTGAAAATTGGACCTGTAGAATTGGCTTTACTCGAGCCAGCCGCGGCGGCCACATGCCCGAAATCATATTTAAACATTAATGGAATAAAATTATCCTTCCAATAAAGCCAAATTCATGGACATTAAAACGATTTTCTTGTGTTTTATTTCAATTCAAAGTTCTATACCTCTTAAAAAACACCCTATACAAGTGCTAATTTTTTTTCTTGTTATTTTTGTTTAAGGGCTTTTTTGTACAAAAAAAAAGAAAAAAAGAAAAAATAAAATACAAATACTAAAGTTTTATTTATTGTCCATAAATATTAAAGTTTACAAGACAATTATATAGGAAATGTACTTAATGGCCTAAAATTATCGATAAAAAGCAACAATTTATGAGTTTGTAGTGAAACTAGCACAACATATAACAATTAATTTGCTACTAAACCAAAGTGCGTAGTACATTTAATTCGATTTGTAAAGAAATGTTTCTTAAAAAATAGAAAAATTATTTTATTACTCAAAACATAAATAAAAAACGTATTTTGCTCAATACAAAAAAAATAAATAAATAAAAATATGTATTCTATTTATGGAAGAAAGAAAAAAATTACGCGATTCCAAAATATTTTAATTTTTTTGTTTATTAAAATCATGAATACAAATTTTTTTTTATTTAATTATAAACATACATACATACATATGTACATACAGCCATACGTAGTCATACAAAAAGGTTAAAAATAGTATATTATTTAAAGAATAAATAAAAAAATAGTTCGCCTAATTACATACAAAAAAATAGAAAACGAAAAATAATGCAAAACATACATATGTATTTATTACTTAAAGCAATAAAAAAATATTTAAGTTAAAAAGCAAAAGTGGGAAAAATAGTTTTACTACTTAAATAAATTATGCTCAGTTATCTAATTAAAGGAATTCAAGTATAAATAATTTAAATGTTTTAATTGTGAGTTTTTTGTTCTTTCATTTTATTAGTTGTTATCATATAACCAACAACAACATCTAAATATTTAAAATAACGTTCCTTTATTTCCTACAATTTCATGAAATGCTTGTGGTTGCAAGTAAAAAAAATTATACCAACAATACAAATCAACCGCTTTGTTACCACTTAACTATAGCTGTCTCTCTCTCTCTTACACAACAAGCTAAAGCTGTGCAAAATACATTGAAATTATTGTATACACTTGGGGTTGAAGGTCTTTCTTGCTCTCATTGACTGAAGTAATTGAATGGCACACTTGTGTGTGCCAAGAAATAGTGATGTTAACCTTTTACAAGCGAAAAAGCGCTGAAAAATCTATTAACAGTTAAACTAAAAATAAGGTTTATAAATTGCATGTGTGTGTTATAGGTAGTTAAACATTGTTGGAGTAAAAGTTCTTAATTTTTTTAACTGTTTTTTTTTGTGCGTATAATAGAATACATTTTAAATTTTATTGAAATATTCAAGCATGATGAACAAAAGAAAAACTTTAATAAATTTATATAAACGACAAAATCCTGGAGTGTTCTACACTACAAGAAAAATTAATTCATTCATCTAATGAGGCAGCTTCATTGATATATGTATATCTTCATCATATAAATGAAATGTTGCATTTAGAATGATAATTTGCATTTGCTGTATGAAATTAGTCGCTTTCTGCATTTCTACATTTATTTTAACTTTCATTGTCTTTAGGGTAATGTTTTGGTTGATAGTATGAAGGTATTATGACGTGCATTCGACAAATAACGTCGTTATTGTGAATAAAATCGACAAAAAAAAAAAGAATAGCCTAGAATTTGTGTTTGTATACATTAAAAAATATACATTGTTTAACACTTAGATTTTTTTAAAACAATTTTTCATATTAAAATACTGCATCGAAAGCTGAATGTTCAGCGAAATTTTCGATGCTCATAATATGAATTGAACATTCGATGTTCGATAATCAGCAAAGATCGAAAATCAAATGCAACTCATAATAGAGCCTTCAATGAATTTGACGATTTCATATAAAAACCACTTTATAATAATTGAAAAAAAATAAATAAATTTTGCTACAAAATAAACTATTGATCATATTTTTTTTCAAATTCCCTGAAAGGCTAAGAAAATTTTTTATATACACAATGAAAATGTTTCTTACATACAGCGAAACAGTTTTCATAGAACACATTTTTTTTTTATCGAATAGCGATTTTTCTGGCAATTAATAAATTTTTTGCCGATTTTTAACAAAACTGAACTTGAAATTTTTTGTTATTCAGAAAAATTTGTTTATTGAAGGAGCACAGAAAAAATAATTGTCTTGCAATAAACACGTTTAATTGAAAAAAAACCTACAATTAAACTTTTAATTAAAATTAGTTTTTAAACAAAATTTTAATTGAATCAATCAATCACATTTTTTATTGATTTTTGGTTATTATTTTTCAATTAAACGTGTTTATTGCAAAAAAAGGATTTTTCTGTGAGTAGTTTCAAAAATATATCCTTAAAAAAATCGCCTGCAAGTAATTAAAACAGTTTGATTTTGATGATTTTACTTATATTAATTTGAATCTGGGTGAGAAAAGTTTACAAGAAATAATTTTCTGCGATTTAATTTCTACTTTTGATGATTTTATAAGAAAATTTTATACGATTATCTTATAAAAATTTATATTAAAAAAGTGTTACATAAAAACAAAGTTCTTATCAAATATATATTGGGAAAAATTATATAAAATTGATTTTGCCAATTTTTAAAATCAATTTGGCGAAAGAAGTTCAAAAAAATCTAAGAACCCTGCTGCTGTCTGAAGTGATTAAGGTTTTGTCGACAAATCTGATGAAAATGAAGAGTCCGAGTTCGATAATGTTAGCGATTGTTAACGTGGTACACACAAAAAAATATAAGAGGTAATATTAACTAAGCTTGCATAGGTAACTTTTTTTATATGAAAGTAAAAAACTTGGGTTTTATTAACTATGCAGTTAGGTGATTTGTACATTTCACATAACCTAAAATCCGAGTTAATATAAACTATTACAATAAGGTACATAAATATGTATGTACATACCCTACAAGAACACTACCAGTCAATTGACTGCTCATTTGATCGGAAGTCATGCAGGATATATCCATCAATGGGTAGAACAAAGTTTCTATCACATTGTTAAAGGCAAAATGAAAAATGTGATGGAAACTTTTGTGTACGTGTGATGTTGCATCTCTCTCTAACCAATGAATATAACATATAGTTGAACTGCTCACTCCAGTGCCTTTTACTAATCAATGATAAATATTACTCAAATTTGACTGTTCGTAATTGAATAATATATCCCCCACAATTGAGTATTCATTGATGATTGATATATTGACAGCAAATATAATTTTTATTTTATTTGCTTTTTATTATAAAAAATAACTAAATTACACAAGTAAATAACATGCATATTTAAAACAAAAAATACAAATAAAAACACAAAACAACTTCAGCGGTATCTAGCCCTCTTCACACTTTTTCATCACCAACGCACCTAGCTCTTGACAAATATCTGAAATATTGAAAATAAATATATGTACATATTAAATTAATGTGAATTCTTTTATTCGCTATTTTACTTATCTTTCTTTTTAACACTTTTGTAAACTTTTCACAGGCAGAATGAATTGTATTACCGCCTTCTTCAACTCCCAACGCATCTTGATGTTTCCAAATATCTAAAAATTGAAAATGAAACGAATACATATGTATATTTTCAATTAAATTGTATAAAATTTCTTTTGTTCATTATTGCTTTTATCTTACCTTTTTCACAAACACCATAATTTTTTACCACTTTTATATTTACATTTTAATTTTACAAAATGAACGAACTATAAATTATTTTCAGTAAAATTCAATATTTTAAAAATTCTGACATATGTACATTAGACGTTTCACTCCAGCATATATGTTAGAGTAGAGCAACTATAATAACTGTTGAATTGAATGTAAAATTGTTGCAAATGTGTTAGTAAAAAAATGTTATTTGTGTTATAAAATGTTATATTTTTCGAAATTATTTTTATTGAAATGTTTTCTAATTTACTGTCAAAAGAAAATTTTTGAGGAAGAAGGTATGTATACATTAATTTTTTAAAATTTATGTAAAAAAATTGTTTTTAATTATTTTAGATAAACTAGCTGAGCCCGGCAAACGTATAGAAGTAAGTACGCAAATTGCCAATGTATACCGCATATACATAGGTGTTTCCTTCGGAAGCTGCAGACGACCTATACCTTTGCATAGGAAGATCCCCATCCAAAGTTTCAATGTTCTCCATCAGTATAGTGTCAAGAAAATGTTTGCACACGGTAATGAACTTTTGCACTCGATAATGGAAAATACCACGGAATACATAAGTGTATGCGATACAGATAGTTGCGGTACTTGTTAGCAAGACCGTGCAAGACACACAAGCTTGATTGCACTTAAGATATAGTTACGAAGACGCGAGAGCTGTTCTCAGTCCAGAGCTGCTTTATAATTGCCGGCAAGCGTTGTCTTATGTTAGGAACACAACTCGGACGAACGACGAATTTCGTGGACGGTGACGAATTCGTCGATAATAATTCGCTGAGTAAATTCGTCGTGTGAAGCACAACAACGACGAATAAATAACAGCTCTTATAATTGATGAAGTTGCTTATTGTTTATGCAAATAGATAGAAAATTGTTTTTTCTTCGTTCGTCAGCTTAAAGAATAGAAATATATATCGGAGAGTTCGTTATGCACGACGAGTTTCGTACGACGACAGTGTTGTGTTAATTTGCATATGCATGAATGTGTTTTATTTTTTATGACGAAAGCTCGCTACGAAAAATTCGTCGTTAGTCCCAGTTGTGTTCCAGCATTACCTTCAGATGTTTTATTTTCGTGGTGTTTTTTTTTTCGATTTTATATATGTATATATGTAGATAGAGAAATTAATAAATAAATAATCAAGTATGTGATGAAAAACGATTTAGACACAAAAACAATTTGAAAACGATAAAAGGTGTGATATGTTTCTTATAGTCGTTTTGTCAATAATTTTAAAACTTTTTTTTAATAGTCTTTCCAGACATTTTTGATAAATTTCTTTTCACAGTTCCAATATGTGATTTATGTTTTGTCTTCTAGTGTGCTTTTTAGAAGTCAGTAGTTTAAGATAAGCTCAAAAATGATGCTCAAAATCTATTCGAATTCATCACACCTTTTCAAAACGATTATTTTGAAATCATTTTGAAAACGATCGTTTTCCATCACATACCTGAATACATTTTTTTTTTTAAATTCACTAATTATTTAAATCCATGACAATTATCGAATTATAAATATGTAGTTAGTTTAACTAAAATCCATGATAATTTGCCGCATCATATACATATGTATAAATTTACTTTGCTATTTAGATAATTCACAGAAAATAAAATTAGGAATTTACCTTGTAGTTAAGGAGTTTCAACTAAAATTTTAGTTGATTTTTCGAACATAGAAATCAACTAAAATTTTTGTCAAATTACCTAAAAAACTTTGTAAATGCCATTCTACCCTTTCACTTAGTTAAAATTATACCATTATTTTAGGAAATATAACCTATGATTTTTTTTTGTGTAGCACCAGGTAAAATAATTAATAAAATGTTGGTGTACACAGTATTTACAAAATGTGCAATCATTATTATTTCATTTGTTGTATGAAACAGTTTTACGAAGTGTTTCATATAAAATTTTATGAAACATTTTTCATTAATAAACTGAAATCTTACTTTAGCTCGTTATTAATGACAGAATTCATTTAATGAAAAAAATTAATAGCTGGCACGAATATTATCGTTTCAATGTATTTGTCGGCTAGTCGCGTTTCAGTTTTGCCGTTATTTTATTTTATTGATTGACAGCCCTTTTTTTATAAAAAAAAAACATTACTGATTCATAAAGAGGCTATAACACAAATTTTGCATTTAGATCTGTTTTATAAGTCCTTTAAATAAAACAAATAAAACTTTGATAAACTGAAAAAATATGATAAAATAATCTTTAATTATCAAACTATAAATAAATTATAATAGTGTGCTAGCATGTAATATAAAAATTTGGTGATTTCTCTAACACTGACATATGCGGCAAAGTTGGCATCACTTAAATTTAGCTCCGAATAGATACATTCACAATAGCAGACGTCAATTAGTAAAGAAAATAAAGTATTTCATGGATACAAGAACAAAAGGTGTACAGAAAAAAAACTACTTACGGCTGAAAATTATAAGTTTTATATTTTAACAATAAATAAAATAGTAATAAAAAATCAAACTTAATATAAGATAAATTAAATGAGTGAATTTACGAAAATTATTGAAAAAGCAAACAAGTGCTAAAATAATTTTGCAGAAAAACCAATAATATTTTATGGCAAAAAAAAATACCGACAAAATTGCAGCTAAAACAAACAAGCATACTAATATGGCCCGGCCGTCAAAATAAACTCTTTAAAATTTTAAAACAAAAAAGTGAAAAAATGTTTCTTATATAAATACGAATTTGAAAAATATTAACACTTCAAAGAAATAAATGCTATTAAAAAAAGTACTATAAAAAGAAAAGAAAAAATATCTTTGAAGTATAATTATTTAGAGATACATACATACACGCACACCCACAAACATACACACAATTTTTTTAGTGCAAAATTATTGTTTTTTTTTTCTATTAAAATTCAAAAGAGAGACAGAGACAGACACCCTCTTTGGCTCTCATAAAATAATAAAACTTTAAATAATTGAACAATAGCCGACCACAAACATGGATGATGGTGAATTTAATCTATCGAATACTATCGGTATCGGTTTGAATATTGGCGAACAAATGATGTTGCCGGTTGCGAATGGTGCAGAAGAAGCAGAATTTGTTTTGCAACAACAGCAGCAACTTCAGCGCCAGCACGAGCAACACTTGCTGGAGCAACAGCAACAGCAAGAACAACAACAACAACAACAGCAGCAGCAGCAGCAGCATCTTCAGCAGCAACAACAAGTCCATTATGACTCGCATATGGCTGTGGATCAACAAGCCGCCGTAAATGTCAACAATTGCCCAGAAACAACGACAACAACAACAAATGTCACCTGTCTAGACAATTCTATGGGAAATTTTTACCAAGAGGTGAATTAAACAAAAACAAAATATTTATAATAATGTGAACAGATTTAGTACACATTTGCCATCATCCGCCAATGCCACCAAGATAGCGAATTAGTTCTCTCCATAAACCCTTATTGATAATAATCTGTAATGATATTTTTAAATGATAAAGTATTAACATTCTGCAGTGGTTTGAAAATATTTTATTTCGAAAATAATTCAGTAACTCCAGAACCATTGTAAATCTTAATGATGTTGAGGTTTTTTTTTAATTGTTTTATAAACATCTCGTGCCATAATCGCGAAAATAGCTTAAGCGACAGAATTTTCAAACTTCCATTTTTGACCGAAATCGATCATTTGCGATCGTAATTAGTAAGTAGATTTTCAAGAAAAAAACGAAGTCCAAAAAATGTGTCGCTTAAGCATTAAACACATTCACTACAGCAGGCTACACGCTAGCAGCATTTGTCGCCTCTTAGCCGGCTACTTAATTATTTTGGAGACGGCAGCAGCACCATCTGCAGCTGATATCCAAGTACAAATACATAGTTCAGTATTGCCACTTTTATACATTTTGCATTTATAAAAATTAATTACTCTTTTAAAATATACTTATTTCACGTAAAAGTACAAAAATGAATCAATTTATTTCTTACGTCAATTTTTGGATATTATTTCTGTTAGATAATATGAAATAATTGTACAAAATCATTCATTGAACATTTTGTATTGTACTGGCAATACTGAATTTTCTCATTGTAGCCAAAGAAATAGAAATTAGTTTAATTGGACTACAACGAAATCAGCCATGTTGCCTTGCTGTCTTCCAAAAAATTAGGGTCAAACCCACGATATCGACAACGTTCGACTTGTCGCACACTTACATTCAAAACAAAAACAAATTTTAATTTTTTGTTGTTTCAAATGTAAGTGTGCGACAAGTCGAACGTTGTCGATATCGAGGGTCAGGCTTTTATTCTCATATAAACATGTGTATTCTATCCATGACATTTGGTAGTCGGTAGCTTGTTGTGGTGAATGTGTTTAATGCTTTAAGCTATTTTAGCGGTTATGGCTCGATCTGTCTGCGGTAGAAAAATATTTTCTCTTAAAATTTTAAGGCCTTCCTAATTTGGTTTTAAAAATTTTTTTTTTTAAAGAATTTATATGAAATTTTTTTTTAGACATTTCTGCAAAAATCACATTTTATGCCAAAATTTTTCGACAATCAATACTACTACTACGTTTATACGCGCACTATTTGCAAATAAATTAACCCACTGTTTACAGGACATAGCAAAAGTACACAAACTTGAAAGTGTCAGAAAATGAAAATGAAATGAAATTTACTTACACCCCTTTTGCACACGGAAAGTTTACTTTGCAAAGTCTTAATTCAGCTGGGAGAAAGACAGTAATATATAGTATTCCTCCCTCTGTCTTTCACACAGCTGAATTAAGACTTTGGAAAGTAAACTTTCCGTGTGTAAAATGGGTATTATGAGTTGATCAAAGCAAATTCACTTAAGGGCTGTTCAGACTGTTATACTTTGTATTAATACCATGTCAAACATTCAAATAATACGTGTAAGTGCGATATTGTAAATGTAAAATTTTGTTACATGGAAAATAATACGATAGAAATTTGACATCCCATTAAGGTAGAAGTATGTACATAGCGCGCGTTAGTGCGTTTGGAAGCTCCAGAGTTCTGTCCAAATAAATAAATATATAGACAAGTTACATACAAAACTTTTTGCCGCCTTTGCCGCAGAAATTTATTTAACTTTCAACTTTTTAACGCGTTGTATCGTTTTGAAAGCTAATCAGCTGACAATAATAAAGAAACATTTAAAAATTAGAATCATTGGGTAAAAACATGGTGTAATTATACAGGTGACTGCGTAAGGATTTATTTTACAAAAATACGGCAACCATAGCTGTGTAAAGAAACGAAGAACTTCAAAAGCACAAAAATAATTTTACTAAAACCCAAGGTGTATCTAACTAGGTGGCAGCGCTACTTCAGCTGATAATTTTTTGCTCTGTGTGCTTTGTAGCTATAGAATATCAAAAACTTCGTTTTGTTTTGGCTTTAGTACAATTATTTTTGTGCTTTTGACATTCTTCGGTGCTTTACCCATCTATGGTTGCCGTATTTTTGTAAAACAAATCCTTACGCAGTCACCTGTATAATTACACCATGCTAAAACCAAAATAAAACGAAGTTTTTGACATTCGTCAGCTACAAAGCACACCGAGCAAAAAATTATCAGCTGCCACCTAGTTAAATACACGTTGGGTAAAAACTTATTGAAGAGTTGAAAAAACATACAGTATTGCATAAAAAAGGAACTTAAAATTTTCCAAATCCATTTTTAAATATACAGGGTGGGCCAAAAGAAACCAAGGGGTGTAAAAATTTAATAACTTTTTTGTTTATTAACTTTTTTTTATTTTTTCTTTCAGATTATATAATATACAAAATGGAATTTTTTTACACTAAGTATGAAAAATGATGTCTCTTAAATGACCACCGTTTTCAGCTTCGCACTGATGGGCTCTTTTTAGAGCATTTTCCATAACATCTTTCAAAACTTGTGGCTGTAGCGTTCGAATTTCTGCAACAATGTTTGCCTTGAGTTCAAGGATTGTCTCTGGCTTGTTCACATACACTCGCTCCTTCAAAAAACCCCAAAGAAAATAGTCGGGTGCTGTCAAATCTGGCGATCGCGCTGGCCAAATAATTTCCGAATTTCGAGAAATTATTCGCTCTCCAAAAATTTGACTTAAAAGTGCCATTGTGTCTCGGGCAGTATGGGCAGTGGCTCCGTCCTGCTGAAACCACATACCAGGTCTGTCTTCAAGAGCAGGACGTAAAAAATTTTCTATCATAAACCGATACCGCTCTCCATTTACGGTTACAGCACTTCCATCTTCATTCTCCAAGAAGTAACTGTAAATCTTTTTTTAAAATGCGCCGTAGTGACGTACGAGACATTTCTAGCTGAGCAGAACGCCTTCTGCCAGATGTTTATGGTGCTTCGTTAACACTTTGCTGTACTCGTTCAATATTTTCCGCAGTGCGACTTAAACGTGGTCTACCGGTTCGAGGCAAATCTCTTACGCTGCCATGTTGGTGATGACGATTAACTAAGCCACGAATCATCGCTTCAGAGGGCGAAATTCTGACGTTAAAATGTCGACGATATGCTCTTTGCGTTAAAATAATTGATCTCTGGTTTAAAGAATAAAATTCTATTGTTCTGGTTCTCTGTTCAGTTGTGAACCTCTCCATTATAAATTCTCCAAGTGTTGTCTATATAATCTGAAAGAAAAAATAAAAAAAAAATTAATAAACAAAAAAGTTATTAAACTTTTACACCCCTTGGTTTCTTTTGGCCCACCCTGTACAAATAAGTAACAAAGTAAGAAACAGCTGGTGGAAAATGCGTTTATAACGCGTGTAAAGGCTTCATTAGTCTTTACTTTCTGTTGCTGTTCTGTGCTGTGCCGTTTTGCTTCTAAATTTGAGTACTTACTTATTCTGCAGTAACTAATAAGCTGTTTCTGACCAGAAGGGTCACAGTTTTCTACTAAAGCGATGAGTTTTGCATCGTCCACTGTTAAGTTTCAATATAGTTTAATTTTTTTTCTTTTAAAAATTATTTTTTTTTTAATTCTAAAAGTACAATCACAATTTATTTCAAAATATTTTTATTTAATTTATGGTGTCACTTACAATTACTTAAACATTTTTTGATTTTCACAGGTTGAACAGTAACAGAACAGAACGAAACAGAAAACTAACCACTTGTAATAGATTTCTATGAACAAAAACGAATCAGCTGATTCGTAACAGAACAGAAAGTAAAAACTAATTCTGCCTTAATGCAACTTATCGGTTTTCATGCTCAAAATTTTTCAAAAGCACTATATCCGCCGACGAACTAACGCGTGTTATGTACGTACTTCTACCTTAGTCCCAGTTCACACTACATAAGTTGTATTGGTAATCATACCTTTTTTTGGCTGAACTATTCAATTAAGGCCCAACAATTGACTTCTCAATTAAGTGTCATTTATCTTTGAGTGCCATTTAAGTACGGAATTCATTTTTTCAGTAAAAAGTTGAGAGCCATTTAAATGCCCAACCTTGTGTATTTAAATCATACTTGAGCATACCATATGTTATTGTGCTTGTGTGTGTTTCTTGAAAACATGTACATGAACATCATGTGGTCATATTAAAAAGAATTTCGTTTAATTTTCATAAATATATAACATATATAAAATACATAGTTTCATATAATGGAATAACTAAATAGAAAAATGCGTTCTGATGCTCTTTTGGTTTCATAAAATGTGTTCTTATGCAATTTTAAGTTTCTACATATTGACATTCTTATTAACAGTAAACATCTTTCTTTTAGAACTATCCACATTTCACAGTGCTACCATACTTTCATAGTATTTAAGTGAGCATTTAATTTTATGACTGAAAAAATGAAACTGCATTTAAGTGTAACTTAAATTTAAGTGGCAATTAGCTAAATGACACTTACCCCCAGTTTTTAACTTAAAAATTAAGTACGTAATTAGCTAATTTTTATTTAAAATTAAGTTGTAATTAAATACGATTTCATTTTTTCAGTGGTTATTTAAAGTTCTTATTAAATTACGTTGAAAGTACGGTAGCACTGCAAAATTTCCCAGTATTATTGAAGGCTTTTCAAACAGCAGCTGTTTAACGTAAGCAAAAAAGTTAGATTATCAACATGTAGAAAATTAAATTGCATAAAAACTCATTTTATGAGACCAAAAGAACATCATAATACATTTTTATATTACTTTATTCCATGATATGAAACTTTGTACTATATATGTTATATATTTATGAAATTTAAACGAAATTCTTTTTAATATGACCGCATGATACTCATGTGCATGTTTTCAGTAAACACACACACACGCATAAAAACATATGGTACAATCATAAAACTTAAGTAGTGTTTAATTTCGCAAGGCTGGGCATTTAATTATTATTTAAATAAGCACTCAAAAACACAATTTCGTATTTAATTAGAACTTAAAAATAATTACGGTTTGATTACCAACTGAAAAAATGGGCATTAATTGGTAAGTCAATTATTGGGCCTAAAAATTGGCTCTGAACGTCAAAATTTGTTTACGAAAAAGAAATTTAAAAAAATTAAACAAGAAAACTTCAACATGAAAAATATTTTGTTTAACTTGGGGGCCACACGTTCAATTTTTGACTTTCAATTCCATTCAATTTGCAATACACTCACACTTTTTTCACTAACACAATCAAACTTTTTAAATTGAAAATTAGATTGATTTCAAATTCACCCATCCATTTAAATGGCAATTTAGTTTTCAATTTGAACGGCTGGTCACAGCACACATTGATTGAAGCTAAAAATTTGAGTTGTTTCTTGGTCGGTGGCAATTCAAAATGAAATTGATTGTCAATTTGTGTCACAGCTATCAATTTCAAGCAATTTGGACACACAATATGTGTAATGAAATTGAAAGCCATTTATTGAACGTGTGGCTGCAGAGTAACATTTTTTTTTCGAAAGGGTCCATTCCTTTCGTAGCGGTATTAATTCGATTTAAGTCAAGTACAAGTAATAAGAATCCGGTTTGTCATTTTCCTATGGACGCTGAATTAAATTTTTTCATTATTTTTTTATTATATTTCAAATTTACACACTTTCCTTTGACTAGCAAAAGTATACAAACTTGTTCAGTTTTTAGTCGAATGTTGGCAGATGTGTAAAAAATGCTCTTGGAACTCTCGAATTCTTCTGTATTTGTAGTTAAAAGGAAATTGCAAGATTTTTTTTTTAATTTTTTTTTATAGAATACTGAACTAGAGGACTTAAATGCCAAACTGGTAGAAACCGCAAAAATACTTGACTACACGCCAGCAGTAGAAACTACGGAGTTGCTGACGAATGCTTTACCGGAAGAGAACGCTGAAAAATTAATTGTAGAAGAACTTGGCAGCATTACTGGGAAGAGTGAAAAAACAGAAAATTCGGAAGAGAAAGCAAAAGAAGATAAAGAAAATGCAGAAGGTATAGAACCGGAATCAGCACAAGATCCAGAACAAGAAGAAGAGGAAACCGAAGAAACAGATGCCGATGAAGAGGTTGAAGAAGTGGTAGAACAGGACGAGGACGAAGTTGAGGAAGAAATTATACCCGATGAAGTCATAGTGCCGGAAAATTCCCAGGATGCAGTGAAGCATGTAAAAGAAGACAAAGACCCTACAGCAGCAGAAGAAGACGATGCAGCAGAAGACAAAAACAAAGAGGCCGATGAAAATGAGGATGAAGAAGAGGAGGAAGAAGAAGAAGCTGAAGAGCCCAGCAGTACTGCGAGGCGCGCTAGAAGAACGGAAGAGGAAATCGATGAGAATCAGTGCCGCGTGTGTTGTGCTAAGGAAAATCTAGTGAGTATTTTCAAAAAAATCGAAGAACGCACCGTGGCCGATTTACTTATGACCATCTGCCCCTCTGTGTCCATCGTTATCAAAGACTTCCTACCGCAATACATTTGCAACAGCTGTTACGATAATGTAGCCATTGCCATAAGCCTAAAAAATCAATGTGAAACTACCGAAAAGGAATTTAGAAAGAACTTGTCGAGGCACAAGAACAAAATTAGACGTCCAGTGGGTTATGTGGTCATTGATGCACCACTCGACTCCGATCCTCCTACCGACGAAGAGCCAGCCAATGACGAAGAATTCAAAGTATCAGATATAACAAGTGCCACGCCCAGTGAAGATTCGGAAAGCTCCGATTTTAGCGATAGCAAAAGGAGAAGACGTGGCCGCAAACGCAGAAAATCGGCTGTGGTTACACCCACTGACGGTAGAAAATCTAAGAATAAAAATAAATCTGATGATCACTCCTCCATGGACGATGAAGATGACGGCGATCCTATAAAACAGAAACGTAAACGTTCCACCAACTCTTCGCCGGAAAACTTCAATTGCAATGAGTGCGGCCAAAGCTTTACGCGCAAACAGTCGTTAGTTCTGCACAAAAGGCAACACACTTATGATCGCGGCGAGCCCATCAAATGCGAAGTGTGTGGCAAAAAGTTCAAAATCAAAGGCGCCTATCGCACCCACTTGGAAAAGCACAAGGAGGAAAGACGTGCCAATAAATGTTCCCAATGCTCGAGACGTTTTGCCAGCAGCTCCGATCTCAAGCGTCACATAGCGATGGAGCACAAGGAAAAGCACATATTGCCCACATGCTCCAAATGTCATCGCACATTCTCCTCAGCTGGCCGCTTGCAGCGTCACAAACAAAATGGTTGCAGCATAATCGATGCCACGAAAGTTAAAAGGCCCGAAACGAGTTCATTTGTGGTGGGCACGGATCTCTTTAAAGCTGTCGCACCCCTACAATCCACCTACTGGAGTGACAGCTTCTCCGATTAAAATATTACTTGAACTTTAACCGGAGTGATACTAAATTTTAGCTTGATTTTACAAATCAAGAAATAAGGCGCAATGGCAACGATGTTTGATGTTGATATTGATGGTGGTGTTTTTATAAAAACTACAATTAGTTTAAGTCTACAGTATTGGCTTTAAATATTGGAAAGCTTTTTCAAAAAAAAAAAAAAAAATAAATAAATAAAAATTATAATAAATATTTTAAACATTTTTGAGAATTTTTATTAATTTCATTCTTTGATAAACTATTTTTGTTTTACATTAATAAGTGCATATCGAGCCATAGCCGCCAAAAAAGCTTAAGCGACATACATATATTTTGAACTTCGTTTTTTTAATGAAAATCGAATATCTATTTTCGGAAATAGTAGATTTCCGTCAAAAGTTGATGCTAGGAACAGAACTGGGATGAACGACGAATTCTGTCCACTTCGACGAATTCGTCGATAAAAATTCGCTGCGTAAATTCGTCGTGTGAAGCACAATAACGATGAATTTACTCAGCGATTTGATCTGTTATAATTGATAAAGTTACCCAGTGGTAAAAATATACATTACGTAATCCATGATATCAGCAATACTTAGTAGTAGTCAGCGGTGATTCGTTCGCTTATTTTGTTATTTAGATTTAACATAAAAGTGTCATAGGACGCGCAAGTGGTGCGCTCTCGCTTACAAAGTAAGCCACGATGTCAGTACTTGTCACTAGCATGCACTTAGATCTACAGCGGAGATGTAAGGGAGCATGATAATAAATTTAGCCTAAAAGTAGACCAGAATTTTAACTTTGTATGATAACAAACTATTTATTTTAAACGATAACTGAATCCCCGCTTACATCGTAATCGAAGTTATCAGTAACACATGATATATCAGATTACACGTACATTACAATCCAAGTACATAGATTGCTCGCTTGCGATGTCATACTGACGTCAGTGATTATTACTTCGTATTACGAAGTACTTCGCTTAATTTCCCGCTGGGTAGTTATTGTGTGTGCAAAGGGAGAGAGAGAGAGATGGTAAGAAAATTGTTTTTTCGTCGTACGTCGGCGTACAAAATAGTAATAAATATAGCTCAGAGTTTTGCTAGGAACACAATTGGGACGAAAGACGAATTTCGTCCACGTCGACGAATTCGTCGATAAGAATTCGTTTCGTAAATTCGTCGTGTGAAGCACAATAACGACGAATTTACTCAGCGAATGCAGCTCTTATAATTAATAAAGTTGGTTATTGTCAGTGTGACCATATTAGCTAATTTTGGGCTAAATTTAGCTTATTTCTTCTGAATTTAGCTTTAAAATTTTTATTAAGCTTTTAGCTTCTTTTTTTTAGCTTATTAGCTTTTTTAAAAACGCATTTAGCTTTTTTAGCCTTTTTTAATCCAAATTGCATATTCTCTAAAAATATTTTAAAGACATACGTGATTTAGCTTAATTTTATTTTAAAATCTGGTCACACTGTTTATTGTGTATGTAAAGAGAGTGAGAGAAAATTGTTTTTTCGTCGTTCGTCGGCGTATAAAATCAATGTTGCCAGTTTTTTTCTAGAGCTCATCCCCAATTTTTGATTTCTCATCCCCAAAAATCCCCAAATTGATATTTTTTATACAAATTTTTTTCTTTTGTGAAAAAATTAAATTTTTTTAATTTTATTTGAAAAATAATGACAAAAATAACATATTTATTCAATAAAATTCATTTTTATCGATAGATACGAGTATATTTACGTTCATATAAATTTAATTTGTACTTATAAAAAACTTGTAAAGAAAAAATTACACATAGTTTAATATACACCAGTATAAACAATTTTTAACCAAAATTTACCATTTCAAAAACTTTAGAATCGAAATCTTCTGATTCACCAGCCTCAGAAACTTTGTTGTATGTACATAGTACTTGTATTAAAAAGTTTTAGCATTTCAGCAGAAGGATTAAATTTTTCACAGCAAATTGAATTATTTTTAAAGTAGGTGTTTATTATAAGAAGTGCTTTCAAATGGTTGTATTGCATGTTGTTGCGTATTTTTATTTTGGTAGCGTTCATTACTCGTTAATCTGCCTTGATACTTCTTTTTTATTAGAAACCATACACTATGAATAGTAACACACATTTTTAGACTTGCCAGACGCATATTTCTTAGTTCAAAAATCATTCTTGTTTGACCATCAGTTATACAAAAAATCCCCCAAAAATCCCCTTAAATTTGGTTACATCCCCAACAAATCCCCAGATCCCCAATACATAATTTTCATCCCCAATCGCGAAAAAAGATCCCCAAAACTGGGAACACTGTATAAAATAGAAATAAATCTATCTCAGAGTTCGTCACGCACGACGAATTTCGTTCTACGGCGGTGTTGTGTTCATTTTCATATGAACAAATGTGTTTTATTTTTTATGACGAAAGTTCGCACCAAAAAATTCGTCGTTCGTCCCAGTTGTGTTCCTAGCATTAAGTTCGAAAATAATGTCGCTTAAGCTTTTTTTTTTTGGCGGTTATAACACAATATATTAACTATATTAACTAGGCTTCTAGAGCAGCATAAGTATGAAATTAACCCTAGGGTGTGTTTTTAAATTTGATATACCTAAATATATGGAACATTTCATTTTTTCAGAGTTTTGCATTAAAATTTGAACACAAACATTTTTGTATATTTTTGTATTATATCCTTACTAAATTTTTATCATATTTTACCTTTTTTTTAAGAAAGGACTAAAAAGACCCATACGAAAAACAGTTAGCGGGTTAAAATATTCCACCAAAATGTACTTCGTAGCGTTCCACACAAAAGTGCTGAATAACTCCCACATAATCTGAAATGAAAGAGTGAGTAAATGGCGTTAAAATATGATTTCGAGCTCTAGTATTTGCAGCAAATATTCTTGTAATACTTATCACAATGGACCCAATTGGGTCTCCGAGTGTTCGTATCGCCTTGAAAGCCGAAGAACACAGAACACACAAAGAACGCTGATGATGAAGGTACAGTGACCTTCGAAACAGCTAGTTGTTCCGTTTTGCTACTTGTTTATCAGAATATTAACAATTAAATTTGGTGTTATTTGTTCATTAATAAATATCGCATGTAATTTGGCTTACAAAGCGATACGAATTTTAGCCTGATCAAGTCATTAAAATATCTAAACTTTTTAATGTTTTTTCTTATATAAAATTGACTTGGGCTTCATTAATTAAAATATTTAAGAAATTTAATACTAAAAGATTGAATAAGATAGGGAAACAAGTTTAAACTCAAATCAATTTGAAAAGCTAGAGGAGGAGTTAAAAAAGAATCCATCTCGCGGTGGCACTGTCCTTAACCATTTCAAAGGCACTAAATGCCCTCAACTCACCAAATAGAAGTGATGACGGAAGACAAATCTAAAAGTAAATATTTTTTTTTTAATAATAAATTTAAAAAAAATCGCCATATTGAAAAAATCAGCAAAACCCTAAAAATAGCAAAAACAAAAATCGCCAACAACCGTAAAAAATCGACGAAAAATGAAAAAATTGTGAAAACGAAAAAAAGCGCCGAAACTGAGAACAATGCTTAAATAAAAAATAGGCTAAAAAGAAAAAAAAATCGTCGAAATGGAAAAAAAAACTCTTGAAACCGAACAAAATCCCTGAAATGAAAAAAGAGCTAAAACTAAAAAAAATCGCCCAAAGTGCGAAAGTGCCACTATACGGAATTTATTAGGAGGTGAAAACGTAACATTACACTATCTTTCCTAGTAAAATTTTACAAATGAAAATGTTCCTTAAATGTCTTCTTGTAATTGAGTAGCCAGTAACTCACCTGCATGCAAAGAAAAAATATGGTTGAGGCAACCATAATCAAACAGCAACATACTATGATTGAATTATATGGTTGCAATCAAATCATATTATTGTCAATAGAAAAGCAAACTTTAATCATATTATTATCTGAGTTAATAATAATATTATCTACAAGAACAATTGACTTTGTTGTACCTAATCTTATTATTGTTAATATGACAACACTATTGTAAGATGTGACTAAAATATAATTGAGACTCACCATACATACCATGATCTAATATTATATTAATATTCTTAAATACGACCACAGTACTATTTAATGTAATAATACTATTTTGTTTTTTAATCATATTTTTATTGTAGAAACAGCTGTGTGTTAAATTCGAAACAAAAATAAATTAATATTATTGACGTAAAATGTATATATGGAAATGTATAATTACACGACATACAGACATGTCTGTATAAAGAGATACACAAATGTTTATATATTTTTATTGGCCAACCCTTTTGTTTATACTTTATTTATCTATTAATTTATTTAACACCACCCGTGCACTACCGATATCTTACAAACGAAATACCGAACTGACAGATGTTTCTGAAAGACTTTTTTTTCTAAAACTTACAATAGTATGGTTTTGGATAACATTATATTGTTATTTACATCATATTATTTTTAAATAATAACACAAATTATGTTGTAGTCATAAATTTTTTAACAAAACTGTATTGTTAAACTCTAACTACATCACACTTTTTTATGAATGTGATAATGTAATTATTAAATTCAAACATTACTCTGTTTATCGTAACGAAATAAATGTTTAAAATAACAATAACTAGTTTTCAACGACCATAAAATTTTTTTTTCTTTGGAAAACTATTCAATAAGCAAGAGCGCATAAAGTTTTTAATGAAGCATACATATTTTTAAAAGAAAAATAAATACAAATAAAATCCACGTGCCACGTTTTTCAATTCATTTGCAAATACATATAATTATTCATCTTTATTGTATATAAATTATAAATTATTTATACAACAGTGTCATGATAATTTAAAACAATCATTTTTCACTGCAATTTGTTTTAATTTAAATAATGAATTTTAATTTCCGTTTAATACAATACGCTTCATTTAATACCAAAGCAAAAAAATTTTAATATGCATATTTATAAATAAGATTTTGTTACTTAAAGGTTTTCGCTTGATTAAAGATAATGAAAAACAATTCCGTCACTTAAGTGTGAACGACATAATTTAACAGTCAAACATCATTCGCAATTTCGAACGGAAGGAAAAGGATGTTGAGTGTATAACAGCTTTCAAGGAAACTCAAATGAAATGTGATACATAATAATAAGTTTTATATTTCTTTTCCATCAATGCTTAAATTTTTCTGTTTTGCTGTACAATCAATAATACATCATGGTTGTTGATTTTATTTTGTTTTGTTTTGTTTTTTCTTACCTTAGCAGAAATAAATAAAAATAAATACGCATGAGATAGAAAGAAACACAGACAGTTATAGACTACTGCCAAAGATGAGCAGGGGGGTTGGGGAGGTGGGGGGGGGGGGGGGGGAAGAGGTCGGCTGGTAAAATTCAAAAAAAGTTTTCTTAATTCTACAACAATTTTTTTTTAATATTACAATATCAAAAACCACATAACCTTTTTTGTTATAAATATCCCCGTAAGTCCCTATTTACACTATGCAAGTCTTATTGCTAAGCTGATTAGTTTATTAGGAGAGAGAGAGAGAGAGACGGGGGGAAAAGAAACGTTGCTGCTTCCCTCGTCTCTCTCTCTCTCCCTGAAACTAATCAGCTTAGCAATAAGAAAGACTTGTACAGTGTGATTTGGGACTAAGAGTTTTGGCGATATTTTAAAATTTTTTGTCTTAACGTTTTTTCGAGAAATTTTTCCGAGCTAATGTTTCTTTTTTATTTTACCGGCTTTTTATTTTTAGCGATATTTTGTAATTTTTCTTAATGCTTTTTTTTTGTTTAGACGATTTTTTAATTTTTTATCGATTTTTTTATCTTAACGATTTTTGCGCATTAGTGTTTCCTCTTCATTTCAGCCAATTGCTAGTTTTTGCAATACATATTTCGAAATCTGCTGTATGAACGTTTTTTTTCATTTTAATGATTTTTTAATTTTTATCGATTTTTTCGCTTAAGCGATTTCCCAGCATTAGCGTTTCTTTTTCATTTCAGTGACTTCTTAGTTTTAGCGAAATTTTGCGATATTTTTTCTTGTGTTATTTTTGTGGTTTTTATAATTTTAGCGATATCTTAGGTTTTGGCGACTTTTTCGTCTTAGCGATTTTTTTGGTTTAATGAATTTTTTTCGATTTACAGTTCCTTTTTTCGTTTCAGAGATTTCTTTGTTTTAGCGATATTTTGCAATTTTTTTCATTCTGGTGATTTTGTTATTTGAGTGATTTTTTTTCGTTTTAGCGTTTTTCCGCATTTGTGTTTCTTTGTAATTTCATCAACTTTTTAATGAAAGCGATATTTTAAAATTTTCGTCCTTTTTTTGTTATATTGACAATTTTTTTCATTAAAGCGATATTTTGTAATTTTTCTTAATGTTTTTTTTTTGTTCATTTTGACGATTTTTTTATCTCAACGATTTTTTCGTTTTTTCCAAATTAGTGTTTCTTAAGCGTTTCAATGACTTCTTAGTTTTATTGATATTTTGCAATTTTTCTTCTTAATGTTTTTTTCTTTTGCTTTATTTTGCCGATTTTTTAAATTTTAGCGATTTTTTCGTTTAATCAAATTTTCCGAGCTAGTGTTTTTTCATTTCAGCAACTTTTTAATTTAAGCGAAATTTGGAAATTTTTCATCTTAACGTTTAATTTTCATATTGGCGATTTTTTAAATTTCAGCGATTTTTTCGTTTGATCAATTTTTCGTCGTTAGTTTTATCTTTTTCATTTCATTGACTTCTTAATTTAAGAGATATTTTGCAATTTTTCTTAACAATTTTTACTTTTGGCATTTTTTTTTTAATTTTGGCGAATTCTTCTCGTTTGTATTTCTTTTTCATTTCAGCGACTTTTTAATTTAAGCGATGTTTTGCAATTTTTCTTCTTAAAGTTTTTTTTTCATTTTGTCGATTTTTTTAATGTTAGCGATTTTTTTATCTTAACTATTTTTTCGTTGCAGCAATTTTCAGTCCTTAGTGTTTATTTTTCATTTTAGCGACGTCTTAGTTTCAGCGATATTTTTGCAACTTTTCTTAGCGTTTCTTTTTTTTAGTTTTTTCGATTTAGATAGATAGATGAAATCTAAGCAATTTTTTTATCTAAGCGATTTTTTTTATATAAGTAAGTTTTATCGAGTTATTTCAGTAACTTTTTAATTTAAGCGATGTTTGAAATTTTTCGTCTCAACGTTTTTTTTTTTCATTTTTAATTTAAGCGATTTTTTCATCTTGGCAATTTTTTCATTTAAGCGATTTTTGCTCGTTAAAGGGCTATTAGACAGGCATACTTGTCTGCAGATATGTACGATGGCATACCAAATCTCACTGTCTAATAGCATGTTTGTCGAGTACGTTAGACATGTATGTTGGTTTTCAAAAATTTTTGATTTTCTGATGTCTGTCGCATACCAACATACATACTCGTCTAATAGCGTGTCCGTCATACTTTCATATAAAAATTCAGTTCGCTTGTTGACGCTGCTGAGTGCGTATCGGAAATATGTGAAAAAAAAATGTCTTTTGCTAACGTTATTTTCTGTGAGGAGTTCATTGAGGAATATAAAAGCTTGCCAAAATTGTGGTAAATAAAAATTAAGATCTGTAGCACAACAAAAAATTTAAAAATAATGGATATAATAAATTAAAAGTACTGAAGTAACAGTGTAATAGCAAATCCCAAAGTATGCCATCGTAGATGTCTGCAGACAAGTATGTGTGTCTAATAGCCCTTTTAGTTTTTTTCTTTTTCATTTGAGCGACTTTTTAGTTAGTTAAAGCGATATTTAGCTATTTTTCGTCTTAACCTTTTTTCATTTTGGCGATTTTTTTTATTTATGCTATTTTTATCTCAATGATTTTTCCGTTTGAGACATTTTTCCAAATTAGTGTTTCTGACATGAAAAATCAGCCAATTTATAGTTATTGCGATATTTTAAAATTTTTCGTCTTTAACGTTTTTTTTTTCATTTATGAAATATTTTCAAATTAGTGTTGCTTTGATGTTACAATGACTTCTTAGTTGTGGCGATATTTTGCAATCTTTCTTAAATTTTTTTTTTCGTTTTGGAGATTTTTTTTTAATTTTTACCAATTTTTTCATCTTAGCTTTTTTGCTTTTAAGAAATTTTTCTGAGTTAATTTTTCTTCGTTTTAGCGACTTTTTTTAGATTTAGCGATATTTTAAAATTTTATGTCTGGATATTTTTTTATTTTGGCGACTTATTAATTTTAGCGATTTTTTTTTGTTTAAAATTTTTTTAATTCTTTTGCGTTCATTTTGGGCTATTTGTAATTTTCTTTGCTGACTTTTTCTGTTTCTATCAATTCGGATTTTTTATTTGTTTTGAAAATTTTTACATATTGACGATTATTCTGCATCTGGCATATATTTTCGTTTTTAATGTTTAAAAAAATTTAGGGCCAGTTTGTTAATGGCGACAGCGTTCGATTTGTCGCACACTTACGTTCAAAACAAAAACACATTTTAAAATTTTGTTTTTGTTTAAATTTGAATTTCAAGATAACACCAAAACAAATTGTAACATTAAATTGTATAGTTAATTTATAATACCCAGCTTATAATTTTTCAAGCCCGACTGTATGTCAATGTGGAAATTTTCACTCGTTTGTACTCGTACCAACGATATTGTTGATAACAAACGAAAGAAAATTTTCATACTGACGCGCAGCCTGGCTTCTAGGAATGGTGGTAGTCAAGCCTTCGAGGTAAAACAATTTGATTGATGTAGTGTTTTAATGACTTTTTCTTATGCGTGTTTTTCTTCAAATCATTTGCATTACTCATGCACTACGAAGATGTTTGTGCATACATATTGAAGGTATGTTTATGCAAATCCTAAAGATGGCAGGAGAAGGAAGAAAGTGGAAGAAAAATTAGTTTTTATATTTTGTTTTTTTTTTTTTTTAGATGAAGACTTATGCAACTAAAACTTACTTAAGTGCATCATTTGTCGTTGCTTCATGTAAACCATCCCGCAGGGATGAATCTCTTGGCAGCGAAATCACTTCCACTAACAACACTGTACTATTACGTTTATACGCACGGCTTATTTGCAAATAAAACTGTAAATTGTTGCCATATTATTGTTTTTATTGCGACTTACTAAATCAGAAAATTATTCACGATTAACGCACTATTTGCAAATAAAATGCTTGAGATTGCCACTTTTACAAATGTTGGCTAATAGAAAACAATATATTGATAAATATTGCACAAAAAAAACATTGATAGAAGATAATAATGACAATAAAAACAAATAATTATTTGTTATTTTAAACATTTACACAATATTTTTTTGTAAACATAAATAACGTTTCTATAGAAGTGCTACCAAGTTTTTTTTTATACATTTACAATGCCGTATAAACAGTAGCCCAATTCACAATCTTGAGCAAATGGTCTTGCATCGTTGCATGTGCAAAGTGGTATAGTATATTGATACTCACCACTAAGAATTGTTAAGTGCTGAATATCAATATGCTATACTATTTTGCACATGCAACGATGCAAGACCATTTGCACAAGACTGTGAATTGGGCTAGTGAGTTAATTTATTTGCAAATATTTTTATTTGCAAATAGTGCGCATATGAACGTAGTATACACCACGCAAGCAAATTCAAATAACAATATAAAGAATATTATAAAAATTCAAAAACCTCCGAATATATCAAGAGAAGATGTGATATCTTCTAAACAGAGTTTTTGAAAAAAATATGAACTCTAAAGTTTTTCCGTGTGGCCCTTTTAGTACCTTGCCAGAAAGGAACTAAAAAGTACGTTCAATAATATTCCTAATATCTGCTCCAATATACACCATGACGTAAGTTAAAGAAGAAGAAAAAACAATATAATGTCTCCATCAAATTAAATTCATGTTGTTTTAACTTGAAATAACGTTGATTAAACATGGTTCTGTTCGTGTTATTTCAGTATTATCAAATTGTTTCAATTTGAACTAGCTTTGATATTCAATATGATTCTTCATTTTAATTTAATAGTACTGTAATGTTAAGTCAACATTAAATAAAGTTAATTCAAAAGGAAAAATTTTTCTTAAAGATTAGTGTAAAGCATATTGAATTAACATGCAATACATATGAAGCAATATGAATTAATTTTTGTGTTTACCACAAATCAAAAAAGTGCCCAAGCTAGATATTAAAATGTCATTTAAGGGTTAACTTGAGCTTGTAGTTACTTTATCCATACTTACAGTGAGTCTATACCTGACAAATTTTTATCATGATAAAAGTCAAATCGATATCAAGAGAAAAATTTATCAGGTGTAGACTGTATTTATTACTGTTATTGCAGTGTCTTAACAATTTTGTCAGAGCTTCAGCTCAGACAACTTTGTCTTGATAAAAAACGTAAACAAACAGTGTGACGTTTTAATTTATTTGTAAAAAATTAAATATTTACGTAATTTGAAGAAATTATGATTTATCATAATAAAAAAACCACAACGTCTTCGCATGTATGCTTGCATTAACAAAAATTTGTCAACCGCTCTGCCGACATTTTGTTAGTTATTATGATAATTTTTTATCAGGTATAGACGCTATGTTATATCTTCTTAAAAATAAATTTTATTTTATGAAGAATTTTCGTGCCTTTTGAAGGGCATTTAAATGATGCTTAGTTAGTGGGTTAAAGTAATATGTAAACAATTTTGTAATAGAATTCTACATAAAAATGTGAAACACATCCTATACGTAAAATTTAAGTGCGAACAAGCACAAAATTAACCCTTAAACGGATTTTGAGTTTTGTTTGTAATGAAGTTAAATTGCAAACTTTCTTGTATTCAGAGACTTGTAATAGCATTCTATAGCGAATATTTATTATAGCCTCATTTAAGGCATTGGCGGAAAAAAAGACCCTTACGAAGAACAGGGAGAGGGTTAATATGTTGCATAAAAATATTCCTCATAAAATTTTACAAACAAGTCATGTACGCATCTTACACCTCAACTGCAAGCGTTTCCTGGTTTTATATGCCCCGTTTCACCATGTCCTCATGTCCAATTCTAATTTTATAATAACATCAGACTTATCACACTTAAAAATTCCAACTTTTAAGACTATGCAAGTAGGTGTATGTATACAGGTTTATGTCACTTGCAATTCATTGCGCCTCATTGATAAGGATATTAGGCCTTAGGCCTTCGAGAGATATTTATTTTATTGATTTCATTTCTGTTGATTTGCATTTAAAAATGCCATACACATCTCAGCCCTCAGGGAGGTAGTAAAGGAAAAAATAAAAACATAAACATACATACATATGTACATGTGTATGTGTAGAGAAGTAGAAGAAAAAATGTAACTCACGTGCAAATCATTTAATTCAATTTTGCTTGTGACATGTTAAAGATAAAATGCTATTGGCACAAGTCCTTTTAAATGAGGCAATACATTTTTAAGCTCGTGTCCTACTAGTGTCCTGCACAAGACTATTCATAAGACCTTTCAAGACATGAGAGACTTTTTAAAATGCTTTACTACAGCGAAATATTCTAAAAGAATCGCTAAGCAACACTGTTGCCAAGTAATTTTTTTCGGTGGTTTGTCTTGCCAACAGTGTTGTTTAGCGATTCTTTTAGAATATTTCGCTGTAGTAAAGCATTGGGAAAAATCTTTCATGTCTTGAAAGGTCTTATAAATAGTCTTGTGCAGGACACTATGTCCTGCTTAATGTTTCACCCACAACAAAAGAAACGAAAGAGATTCATTCCTTTTCTCACTCCCCTGTTTACAAGTGTAAATTTAAAAAACATTTTACATAATTTATCTTGCCTTTATTTTTCTTGTTCTCCTTGTTTTGTTTTTGTTTTAGTTTTCTGTTGTTGTTGTTGTTGGAAGCGCTGCAGCAAATACGAAAAATACACTATTTTATCTAGTTCAGGTACGTGTTTTCATCTCAAAACAACAAATTCTGACAGGTTGTTTTTATTTTACTTTCTTTTTTTTATCAATATATCTTGTTCTCTAAGATTGGAAAACTGTAAAGAACTTTAGCAATTTATTGGAAAAATACTTGCTTGCTTAGTTTTAAAGTACAGTGTGTAATTGATTGGAGAAATTACAGCATTCGATATAATATCTAATGAAATTTCAAAATATTCTAATGGAAATATTTTTAAATTTCGATAAATATCGAAGGTTAAGTTTTGAAAATGCATTATTTAAATATCAATTCATATTTAAAAGTAATTTTTCCATACAAAAATTAATTAAAATCGACATTTAAATACGAATTGGTGAAATTGGCACTCAGTTGTCAAGTAAGAAAACAAAGAGAACACTGAAAACGGCCTAAAGCCGAACGAGTTGTGTTTATCATTTATGACAGAAAATCTTTCCAAATTAAAAACGAATTTAGCAGACTTCAGAAAAAAGCAAGTTCTCAATTCAGGGGTCAAATCGTTACATCCGTGAACGTACAACTCGTCACGTAAAAACACTATTTTTGGATTATGACATACGTGAACGTACTGAAATACGTTATACGATTGACGAATCACTTAATTTATTTTCGTACGACTGTCGATATGAACACGGATGTAACGATTTGAGACCACTTTTTCTCAAAGTCAGCTTTGATCAGAAACGTATCCCACACTTTCTTATTCCTTTTCAATTTAACAAACAAACTATACGTAACATTTATTTTTCAATTAATTAAGAAAAATTTCCACATGCGCTGCTTGACGATTTCATGCAAAAATTATGTAATTTAATATACAATATTAATATTTTCTATTTGCACACTTTGTTATACTTCAATAAAAAAAAGCAATTTAATTTCTTCATTACTGAGCTGCAGTAATAATCAAATAAATTTTGAAATGATATATTGAATAGAAAAGATTGATTAATTAAACATATTTTTCGTAAATGAAAATTTTTTCTTGATTACTTTATTTTACTGGCAGATAACAAATTGTTGATTGATTCATTAAAAATCAACTTTAAATAGTTATAAAATAATTTTTGTCAAAAAACACTATATAGCAAAACATAAATTAAATAAAATAGAATAAAAAAATTAAATGAAATTAAATAAAATAATATATGTATAACAAAATAAAATAATATATGTATAACAAAATAAAATAAAATAAAATAAAATAATAAAATAAAATAAATTAAAATAAAATAAAATAAAATAAAGTAAAATAAAATAAAATAAAACAAAATAAAATAAAATAAATTAAAACAAAATAAATTAAAATAAAATAAAATAAAATAAAATAAAATAAAATAAAATAAATTAAAATAAAATAAAATAAAATAAAATAATATAAAATAAAATAAAATAAAATAAAATAAAATGAAATGAACTGAACTGAACTGAAATGAAATGAAATGAAATGAAATGAAATGAAATGAAATAAAATGAAATGAAATGAAATGAAATGAAATAAAAATAAAATAAAATGAAATGAAATAAAAATAAAATGAAATGAAATGAAATAAAATGAAATGTAACGAAATGAATTGAAATAAAATAAAATAAAATAAAATAGAGTAAAATAAAATAAAATGAAATGAAGTAAAAGAAAATAAAATAAAATAAAATAAAATGAAATGAAATAACATTTTTTTAAAATGTTGGATTATCAACTTTTAATTGCCTTTGGGTTAAATTAATTTAAACTCTCATTTTCTTTATACTTTTTTAATTCATCTTATTCTCTTTAAGGTTGAAATTTTCAAAAAATCGACCCATAAGGTAATAAAAGTGTTAAAATATTCCGAAGAAATGTTTAAAAATACAAGAGTTAATAGTTTTATATGCCGTTTTACGATAACGATGCGCAAGAAGGCAACGAAGCTGCACAAAAGAAGTCACGTAGTGACGGAATTAATTAAAATAATATTTTTATAAAAGCAAAAAACTTAAACTTAAGTATGTGTTCTACGTTGTTTTGTCGCATTCAATAAGCTGCAAGCTACAGAGAACAAAGTGTAAGTGGCCTTGTCTGATATAATGTGGAAATACGGTTAACTTCTACTTTCGTAGGGATCATATGTAGGTGGCGTGCTAACAAGTCAGCTGATTTTGATAATTAGTGATGCCAAGTTTTATTTTATTTTTAAAGGTATGTATATCTGAGGCTTAAGATTCCCTTAATTTTTTTCATTATTGCCTTGTTATTTTGCATTAAGTTTAATTTTGCTATACAGTGTAATTGTTCGTCATTCTCCCCTCTTGTCTTATTATTTATTAATAAAATTTCTTACAACAGATGTGTAGTTAAGCGCATTTCATTTGATTGATTTTTCTCTATTTTTTGGCAATTTAATAATAGAAGCTGTAACAATGGAAGCTGCAATATATATTTTTTTTAACTTTATTAGTAAGCGCAAAATAGAAGAAGAAAATTTTCTTACAGTGGAGTTCAATTAAAACAAACACCAGTTCAGTTTTGCCTTTATTTATAAAATAATACAAGATGTAGCGATCTCTTTCTTCAAGTAATTTAAATAAAAGTGCTTGAACATTTGTAAGCTTGTAAAGAACAAAACGATTGCAAGGTTTTTCTGGTAATTTTTTTATGGCTTTCTTAAATTATTTTTTCAAAAGATTTCTTTAATTCAAGGTAAGATTCATTATTTTGCTTAAGTTTTCTTGAATTTTCTCTGAATTGTTTACAATATTTACTTGGTTTATAATGAACTTTACTTGTTCGGTATAAACGAACTCTACTGTATGGTAGAAATACCTACATATGAGATCTTTCTTCTGGGTGGAAAATTTTAAATTGAAAATACAATTCTTCTTCGCAGTTGGTGGCTCTAAATTCTTATTATTATACTTTTTTGGGGCGGAGGAGAGCGTATTTGCCAGAGCAACGTTTGAAAACTTTGCAAACTTATTCCTAAGCCATGTTATTTTTTTTTTTTTTTGGAGAAGTTCCATTTGAAATCTATTTTATTTCGACATGAAGTACTACATACTTTGATTAATTGGTCATTTCAATAAGTAGACAATCGTAATGTCATGGTAACAAAAAAGGAAATGAATATTTTTTATTTGATAAATTCCAAAGACTTTTAGTGAAAGAAAAAATCATTCAATCATACCTGCACTTAAGCCGTCATGTTAAAACTACCAGAAACAAAAGAATGCCATAGGTGTCACATGTGCTCTGTTGCTTGATGACACAATGACAACTATTATTCTTTTGCTTCTAATTTCAATGAGGTTTACTTAAATTATTGTGATTTTGTTTTATTTATATTAAACAATCTGCACTTGGTCTGGCCTAAGCATATGCTTAGAAAGTCAGCTTATAAATACAAATGTTACAAGCTTTTTGTATCAGTTGCGTGAAATTTGAAAAAATCTTTAGGTCATAAACAAAGTTTTTTTTATGTTTGTATTAAATAATTGTATGATTTTTCTTTGCATGGCGAATTTATTGGCTTAATACATATAAGTTTGTACTTTAATTATTTTCTTTTCTTTATTATTTAACAATATGAACGTAATGTGTACTCATTAAAACTATAAAAAAGTTATAATCGAATTACAGCTAAACTTGGGGAATCCTTAATAATAACTGCTGTGGCAATGAAAGCAAACAATAATGAATGTTTGGCTGTGTATGTATCTTTAACCCTTTCGTGGGCACCCCTTTTAACGAAGGGTTTCCCGTGGGCATTTTGCTATATCTACGCCATTTTTCTAGATAGCGAAATTCCGAAATCACCAAACTGCTCAAAATTGAAAATATAATCTATCTAAAGTATAAAAAGGACATAAGATTTTTGACGTTTATTTTCGTTATGATGCAAGCAATGTATCAAACGCAGTTGCTGATTCATTGTTGAAAAGCTTCAATATTAAAAGTCTTAGCAGCAAAAATGTTTATGACGTGTATGACGTGTCATGTACCACCAGAAACCTTTGTTATGACGGCTATACACGTCACTGTCCGCGAAAGGGTTAATGTTTGTATCTGTGTCTCTGTGTGTGGCTCTGTGTGTTTATGTGTGTGTGCATATTAAAGGGGAAGAATCGGGAATTAGTTTTTAATTAATGTTGATAGCGTGCTTAATGGTTTCCATAAAAAAGTCATATAAGTGTAGCAGTAACTTTTAAAGACTTCTTTTCATTAGATTTTGAAATTATGCAGAATATTTTATTTATGATCAAGAAATAATAATATAATACAAATTGAAAAGCTTCTCAAGAAGAAATATGTACTCGAGTATTTGGTATGAGAACATACATCCATACATAGTCATCTGCACAAAATCAATTTTTTTTGGTAATGAGGGATTACTTTCATCGAATTTTATACATAGTGAATGTTGCTTTCTTTGTGTGCAGCTTTGGCAAATAGATGCACACATGCAGCTCTCTATTACACACACATGATAAATATTCATACGTATACGTATGATTACTTCAGAAATATTAATATTAAGTATACGTTACAATATTGATATTCTAGTGAAGTGCTTAATGTGTATTAGAGAGCTGTGTAAACAGTCTTGAAATGTAAAAACGTCATGATTTTTAAATGTATTCACGTCGCATGTATTATACTAAACCAATAATAAGAAAGAAGTACTGTTGATTAGTGTATGCTTGTTATTTTTCATATTGTACGTTTGAGTGTGTGTGTAATATGTAGATGGTAAGCTATTATGTGATTAACCGCATACAACTAATGTTAATGCATGTGTGTGCCCTTGCATGTGCGCAGAAAAATAAAAAATCATACACACATACATGCATGACGTTTGTACACGCGCTCATGCGTAGAAAGAAGCAAGTATCACAAACTCTTCCGTCACGAAGTGTTTTCTTCTTTACTCTTATACCTACAATACTCAAACAAATTTCTTGCAAACAATCTTGTTAACGTTTGTTTTATAAGATTTCGCTGTAGTAAAGCATTTGAAAAATCCCTCATGTCTGGAAAGTTCTTATAAGATGTCTTGTGCAGGAGACTAATGTGTATATCGCTCTTTTACTCAAAAAAGATCATAACTTGAGAAAATAGATTTTTTGAGTTAATGATGCAGGATTAATCCCCTCATCGTTTCTTCATATTCTGTAAAAATTTCATACAAATATCTTGTTTAATCAATTCTTGGGAGAAATATAAAAACTAACTTAAAACGCGTTATTGCAAACTGGTTTTTTTTGAGTTATGACATTCTTTGAGTAAATGAGCGATATGTTTTAATATTAATATTAAATAACATATGACGTTTTAATGCGGTTGGAAAGAGACGCATTATTAATATTAATAAATAAATCGCATTTTTTTAGTTACGGCGCTGTTGAAGTAAAAAATTATATTCGAAAGAAATACTTACATATTATTAAGTTCTTTAATATTATTATTATTTTTTTTAATTTTATTTAAAAATTTATTGTACAATTTTCTGTCCGAAATCACAAGCAAACAAATTAATTCCAAAAACAAAATTATCTCTTATTTACATCTTTATTAATTCATTTATTCATTAGTTTTATTTAATGTTTGAATTCACCTTTGCAAATTATAAATCTTTAAAAGTGATGAAGGGAATGAATTGAGGGGAAAATGGAATGCGATGAATAAACGGGTGCGGCATGGGCAATTAAAGGGGCGTGTGAAATTATGGGGGCATGCGATATAATGGGGGCATGTGAAATTACTGGAGCGGCATGATAAACTGGTGCGGCGGCTACATAAGAATGTGACAACACTGGCTCATGGTAGCCCAAACCTAAATGTAGGCCACGTTTAGCTTTGGCAGAGGATTCCTCAACGAGAGCGGCTTGGCAGACAGCAACAGCCACAATCAGTAGAATCTTAAAGAAGAAATTTTTTGTTTAAATTAAAAGCATTTTAATAAGAAATGTTTACATAAATTTATATACATACATATGTATGTATGTATGTATGTATATATATATATTGGACCCCTGCACAAGACCACTTACAAGAACTTTTAAGACATGAGAGATTTTTTTCAAATGCTTTACTAAAGCTAAATGTTCTGAAACAAACGCTAAACAACAATGTTTGCAAGAAACTTGTTTCATTTATTGCAGGTATAAGAGTAAAGAAGAAAATACTTCGTGACGAAGGAATTTGTGATGATTGCTTCTTTCTACGCATAGGCGCGTATACAAATATAATGCATGTGCCTACGTACACGAGGTGTGTATGATCTTTTATTTTTCTGCACACATGCAAACGCACACACATGCAAACACACACACATGCATTGACATTAGTTGTGTGAGCTTACTTTAAAAAACCACCCTTAAACACATAATAGCTTACCATCTACATACATCTTACTCACACGCTCAAACGTACAATATGCCAAATAACAAGCATGTACGCATCAATACTACTTCTTTTGAGTGTTTATTACGAACAAGAAGTCTTCGCGACATCGCTTGTAAACACTCATATACACGTACATAAATACATCCATCGTGCTTCGCTTATTAAGCGACAACATTTTTTATTAGTTTAATATAATACATGCCACGAGAATACATTTAAAAAACAAGACGTATTTACATTTCAAGACTGTTTATGCATCCCTCTAATATTTATGTATGAGTGTAAGTTCAAGCGTTAAGGCTCAGTTAGCCGACTGTAATGTAAAGTAACTGCAACAGTAAGAAACAGCTGATCGATTTTGTTATGTGAAAAGTAATGAAAATGGTTATAGAGATGTAATGTAACGTAACCTAATTTTCATATAAAAATGTCGATCAGCTGTTTTCTACGTTACAGTTACATTACATTACAGTCGGCTAACTGAGCCTTTAATGTTGTTCGTTTTGATTGACGTGAAATTTCATTTGTTGTTCTTTAATGCGTTTCTTTTATATATATGTATCTTTATTTGTTTATTTGTTTTCTTTTCTCTTTAATGTCACTTATGGCGTTTCCAACTCACAGAACAATTCGAGCGTATAAACTTTTTTTTGTTGTTATCATTTCTCTTTTCATTTTTCAAGCACGAGATATGTTGGCTCATTGTTCACATTTTTCATTCAACCACTCAGTGCGTCCCCACGATTCATTTAAGGACATTCAAGTTAATTAAAAAGACATCAAGCATTTAAAAAACTACAGCATTTGCCTTTCTTAAAAAAATAAATAAATAGAATATTTAAATGATGGGTGGGGATGGGGATGGATAGTGGTTGACATTTGTAATACTTTTAAAGAGAATTTAATTACTTATTGTTTCATTTCAAGTGCTTGCATGCATGTTATTTTTGTTTTCATCAAAACGAGTTTGAAGCGTAATCTGAAAGTTCAAACAAAATTTAAAAGAAAATTCATAATGAGAATTAAGAATCAAGTTTCGTTGAATAAATGCTGTATTATTATAATTTTTTTACGCACTTCATCAACCTTCATGTGATTTGTGGCATTCATTGGAAAGAAGCACCGCGAGCCATACACGCGTGTGTGCATTTCAAACTATTGCCATGAATAGATAAATGATGTTTGTTACATTAACAGTGTATTTTCACTTAAATATTTATAGTTTTTTTTTAATTAGTGTTTTTTTTGGGAATTCCAAATTATTATGCAGTAAAATATTCTTTATTAAATACTGAAAAAAAAACAAAAATTCAATATGAAGCATGAAATGAAATTCAGCAGGGAGCTTAACAATTTATTTTTTGTATATTTAGAATCAAGGATACATTTAATGCAGGCATATCTTTGCACCGCACAGTGGCTCCCATTAGGGAAAGAAGTGTAATAAATCTGTATCTTCGAAACTTACGATCCCATAAGAATGCTGCAATTTGAACCACCCTGCTGAAACACACGGTGAGCTACAGGGTGTTAAAGTTGACTACATCATGCATGACCTCATAACTTTTATAAATAAATATAATTGTAAATTTAAATTCATATTAAAATCTTTTCACAGACTAAAAAACACAAATTTCACATTTTTTAAATCACGTGTTATTTAGAAAGCAATAATGGTCCTTCATATATGATAAGTTTCTTTCAGAAATGATATTTGATGTCATATACAATAGAAAAATTAAAAAAAAAAAACGAAATAGAAAACATCTGCTTGCTCATTATTAATTTTATAATCACATGTGATTTAAAAAATGTCATTTTCAGCACATGCCTGTATCATTAATAGTTCAAACATACTCGGATTTGAATTTTACCATTTTTTGGGTTTCGGCCTCGACTTTGTTACCTATTTCGTAAATATCTCAGGTAATGGAATAATCAAATGAAAAAAAAATGTATAAATTATTATTTTATCTAAAGTCTTTGGTGGTATGTAGAAGAAATTTTTATAAAATTCATTCAAGAACTATAATATGTAATACTGGAAAAAGTTAGTTAATAAAATGAATATTTTTAAATAAAGGATATATGGGAGGCAGGCATGTCCTTACACCGATTGTAACAAAACTCGCCCGAGACCTTAAATATACTATTATTCGAATAGTAAGAAAGTTTCATTACATTCGGACTGTAATTTTAGCTGAAATTTATACTTTTTAAATAAAGTATAATAAGCAAAAAAATAAAAAAATAGAATATAATACTAGAAATGAAAGGTATACGAACAATATGTCGAATAAAATAAAAACAAGTATTTATAGAAAAAAAATAATCATAAAACCCCACTGCGATCAATTTTGAACCATTAAATATCCTAAATGGTCATTCGAAATGAAAAATGATAAGAGAAACCCAAAAATGATTTTAAAATACCTGTCGAATGATGCATATTTTGATATAGTTCGCCGAATTTTTATTTTTTTCGTGTTTACAAAATGGCGTCTGCTAGCCGCCATTTTGAATTTTGATAAATACATAGGCTGATAGACACAATGCCCTTCTTTGGGTTGCCTTCGATTAAAAAAAAATTTTTGAGAGGAAAAATAACGACTGTCTTAAAACCGAATGATATTTTGTGAAACCGAACATGCCTCAGTATTTTTTTTTATATATTCTTCTTAAAGATAATTTGCTCAGGATTCAGAGAAAACCAAAAGACAAATGATCATATTAAAGTCAATTTCATATACCCACGAAGTGTTTGATTGCATTAATCCTTCGTACTAATATCATATGTAGCAGTTACATAACAAGTTAAAAATTATGCGCAGCAATAAAAAATAAAATTTTAAAATTTTTTTTTCAAATGACATTTTTGAGCTAAAAGTATACTTGTAGCAAATAGAGCAAAATTTGGTAGGCATATAAGGCTTAATATTGTTACGAAAATGGCCGTCGACAATGTTAAGCAGCATTACACAAAAATATTCCAACAGGGTTAATGTAAGTGTTACGCGAAAATATTCCTACAGGGTCAATGTAACGTATAGTCTAGAATAGTAGCAAACAACTAAATAAGCATGCGTAACACGCAAACAAGCAAAAGCAACAACAAAACAAAGCGTCTGCTTATTGAGAAGATTCACATATTTACCTACGTACATACATACATGCTAATTCAAAGGAAAAGCAAAAGATAAACAACCACCGTGTATTGCTTAGTTAATGATGTACACACGTATGCATATACACATGTATGTACATAGTTACCACATGAACTTAATTAGGCAGCATATAAGATGATAATGATCGTCTAGACATTGCTTGAAACTTCTAGTGGTATTTGTGTTGAGTATAAAAAAAACGGTGACGCAACCAATGAGTTAGTTAGTTGCAGTTGTGAGTCAGTTGCGAACAAGTCAGTTGCGAACAAGTCAGTTGCGAACAAGTTAGTCAGTTGCGAGTGAACAAGTCAGTTGATAATTAAGTTGTGAATTAATAATAGTCTGCGATACAGTGGTGAGTTGATAGTTAAGAGCAGTCTGTGCTTTACACGTGAGTTGGGAAAAGGAGAAACTATAGGACAGTCTATAGTGACAGCAAAGTCTGTCGTGGAATTGAGATTATTGTGGAGTCTATCGTGTCGACTGGAGTAAAGGAAACAGCGCAGCGAATAGACGTGTGTAAGGGTGTAAGTAAAGCCAGTGAGTCTTTATTGGTGCATCAACTGTGAGTGTCGGCAGAGTGAGTGCCGTGTGTGACAAGTAGCAGGCAAAGAGGTATTGGTGTATCAACTGTGAGTGACGGCAGAGTGGGTCTCGTAAGTGACGAGTAGCAGACAAATAGGTGTCACGTGAATACTTGCGCAGCCAGCTAAGAGACGTGTGTAAACTACCGCGAGGAAGGCGTAGTGGTAACCAGTTGTGAATATTTGTGTGTAATTCAGTAGTTTAAGTTGTATTAGTTTATATAAGCTCCTGATTAATTTAGTTTAAGTGTATTTGTAAATAAAATTTGTATCATTCTTAACTCTAATTACTACACTCGGCTCTTGTATTCATTTGCAAATCTTCGGGTCCACGGAAAAGAGTTTTTATAGAGAGAAAAACGTAAAAATATGTATAAAGAGCTGGTGCATTTTTTTTTTGGACTTTATTAAATTTTTTAGCCTTAGCATATATGGCAAGGACTCGAATCCTTGTCCAGATATATTGCAATTTTTTTGTACATATTTTTATCATATATGAATATTAAATAACAATTTTATTGCTGTGCAATAACTCCTTCTATTTTGTGGCCATTAGTTATATGAAATGACAACACTGTGGGGCGTCCCTGGAGGAACATAAAGGCCAAATTTGAAGCTTTAATTCAGTTACACTAGAAACAGGAGAATTTAAAAATTACCAAAATCAATTTAAAAAAAAATTATAAACTGCAAATTTATTTTCTCTTTTTTTTGCCTTTTATACGCGCTACTCGATATAATAAAACCTGGTTTGCACACATACAGTTTTCTTGCTCAAGTTTTGATTTGGCATGGAAAAGGTGAGAAAGTAATATATACCGTTTGTCTACCTATCCTTTTCTTTGTCCGTATAAAATCCAAACTTGAGCAAGAAAACTTGATATATATGTTTTCAATTTTTTGTTTATTTTTTCTATTATCTAAATATACTTTCAGTGTAAAAATTTAGTTCTTGTTTAAAGTAATAACGACCGTCATTGACAGTCGCCTAACTTTTCGCTTAATTGTTTCAAGTGACCCGATTTTGAAATTTCCTTTTACACGTACAGCAACTTCAAATGCACTTAAACGCATACAATGTCTTGGAATATAATTAGAAATATATTTTTATTTTATTTTACACTAAAACAACACTGAGTTAATGATTTTGTTTCCATTTTATTTGTGCATACAAACTTACAAGGTACTTCATTTTAATTAGAACTTGCTTTTAGTTTTCCTTTAAGGATTTCAAAAGATTTATGTTCCGTGTATGCGGCACGTACAGTAAGATTAGGCGCGTATTGAAAACTACAGCAGGTTCTCAAGTATGCAACATTATTTATACTTTAGGCAACAACATAATGTAAAGATAAGACACACAATTTTTTTTGCTTTTCGTTGTTAAATCAATCTAATTCGTTAATAAGCAGTTAAATGAAAAAAAAAATAGTGGGAACCAAAAAAAATATAAGCCGGCTTTAAGATTTGTAAACAACACACTTGTTATTACAATGTTCAACATTCGTTTTTAAATTAAAAAAAAAAAAAAATAAGAAACTTAGATATCGTTGAAAAGAGCACAAGTCAAATAATTTCAACTTTAAAAGTGTTTTTTGATTTTACCTTTAATAATGCATATAAAAATATTAATATTTATTTGTTATAAATATTGCTGCTTTTATGATCACACTGTGCATTACAAATGACAAATTATGCCCACATTTAAAATGTTTTAAATCTCTTAAAGCAGCAGCAACAAAACAAAATTTTAATACAGCTCATGTGAATGATTTGTTTGCCTCTGTTGGATCAATTCAATTGATAAATAAAATTATTTTAACTGGTGTTCAATTTGCCAACAACATGAATTTTTTTTTTTTTTTTTTTTGTGAATGTTTTTAAGTCACAATTTATTACTGATGTCATAAATAGTACATTAAATTTATTTACTTGCTTTATTTATATTTTTTTTCTCTTTTGGTAAAAAAAATATAATTTTTTTTTTGGTAAAAACAAAAGAATTATAAAATTCACATACAAACTCTTAGTTGCCGCTAACAGCATTAGCATTAAATTTAAGCCAAGAAAATATTGCAACTATGAAAAGACAATTGACAGCAATTGATTACAATTACAACGACAAACGGCAGCCTAAGGCCGGATTTCTATCTGTGTGCCATGTGCCACACAAGCGTAAAACAAGCGTAACCGCTAATTACTAATGAAAAACAGTTTGATTCAGACACATATTTTTTAAGTTAAACAGTTTCATACTGTTTAAATCAATAAATATATGTTTGAATCAAACAGTTTTTCATTAGTAATTAGTTGGTTACGCTTTTTTGGGCAAATGACACGCAAGAAATGTCAGATGTAAACTCAGCCTAACATATTGTTATGGAAATGGCCGTGAACAGAGTTAGTGCAAATGTTTTTATAAAGAAAACATTCCTTAAACAAAAAAAAAAATTATCCAGGATCGTTTAGCTAAAGGACACATGCGTACTGTGCGCAAATGATTAAAATAAACATAAACAAACTCTACCAACAACAACAACAACAACAACAATAAAATAGCTTCTGCTTGTTGGGAGGATGCACATGCATGTAAATATGATGGTGCAGACAAAAAAAAAATTAAAAAAACAATCAGCATAAATTGCTGCTTTTTTTACATAGCTAACACATGAACGGATTGCGGTATTGTTGCATTGTAAATGCTGCTGAGATTGTCTAGACTTTGCTGTCATATTCTGGAAGACTTGTGTGAAGTATATGTAAGTCAAAAAGTCAGTTTAAGGTTCAGTGTCTCATTGCAAAGAGTTTTCTAGTAGTCGATCATACAGTTGTTTATTGTGAAGAAATTCAAAGAGTCTATCGTGAAGTCTTGTTGTCTTGAGTGAAGTGTGTGTTAAAGTAAATCCAGTGAACTCATTGTTGTTGTACAAACAGTGAGCGTCAGCAGAGTGAGTGTTGTGCCGCGGTCGGCAACATATACCATTACATTTTACAATTGTGTATGTTATACTCTCACAACGAGCCGGTGTTGCTAGTGAAATTTTCGTCTCATATAACTAATTTGAGATTTTTAATCTCCAAAACCAAACTTGATTTCATTATGGTCAGAAGAAACACTCAAGTTTTGTTTATAAAGAAAGATATCTTTTGTTTTTCCTATATCAATGTAATGGTGAGTAAAGATATAGTTTTCTATAAAATTTTCTTAACATAATTTAGATATATGTATGCTTGAAAATACCTTTTGCAAGTGATATTTTTTCATGCACGACAACCTACGTTGACAAAGCAACCCTTCTGGTTTGCCATAATAATTTTCTGAAAATAAAAAATTTAATTAATTCTTGTCACACATATTTTTTTATTGTTGGGAAAAAAATTTTCTCTGGCAACGCTGATTCTTAAGAGTATGAGATACACACAAGTTGTTCTCAATAGTGCGTGTGTACACATACGTAATATTAGAGTATATTAAAAGGCGCGGCGCCCTTATTTTGGCGACCACGGGTCTTGTGTATGACGAACAGCAGAGAAGGGTTATTGCTTCAATACCAGCGCAGCCAGTTATGTAAGACGTGTATATATATATATAACAACGTGGCGATTTTTCAAATTGTTTGGCGTCCAAATTTTTGGTTTGGCAACATGGCGATTTTTCTGGCTATTTTCCTGGCGATAAATCAACTTGTTGGCGATTATTATGGCTATTTTTTAACAAAGTTTAACACCAAAATTTGTATAATTCAAGAAAATTAGTTTGTTGAAGGAGTAGTTTCAAAAGTAAATCCTACCAAAACTCGTCTGCAAGAAGTTTAAACAATTTGATTTTAATGATTTTTCTTACATTTTAGAATTTGGATGACAAAAATTTACAAAAAATAATTTTGGCGATTTTATTTCCAATTTTGGCGATTTTCTGATAAATTTTGATACGATCATTTTATAAAAATTTATATTAAAAAAGTGTTATATAAAAACAAATTTATTATCAAATATTTACTAAGAAAAATTACATAAAACTGATTTTTGGCGACTTTTGGCGATTTTTAAAATCAATTTGGCGAAATAGGTTGGAAAAAATCTGACAACCCTGGTGCCCAATTGTGTATCATTTAAGTAATTTAAGTTGTATATGTGTATTCAAGCCTGAGCTGCCCAAAGTAGCACCAGTGTGCCGAACATCAATCAATTTCTTATAAATGAATGAACATACGCGAATACATTGCTCTCGGTGTTCTCTCAGTGACCAGGCTTAAATTTTAAGTTCTGGATTAGTATAAGTGCATTTATTTAGTAAATAACATAGTGTCATTATTAACCCTAATAAGTACAGTGGGATCTTTTATTCCTTGCAAATCCTCGAGCCCACAGAAAGGCGTTTTTAAAGGTAAAAACGTAACAGTATTTAGAAAATGGCGTCTGTTGACCGCCATATTGAGTTTTGACTGCTGTCATATCTTTCAGGAGTAAGACAAATCTGTCCACGCGTTCAGTTTATATAGTGCTGATAAACACAATACCCCTCTTTGCGTCGCGCAGATGGGTACAAAAGATGTGATGCATCTGCAGCTGTGAGAAGTAAACGTGGCTTGTCGTCTGTGGTTTCGTTTGTGATCATAATATGTACCTTGGCTTCAGTAACTTTAATTCGGCTTGGGTACAAAATTTACATGAAGAGTATGTTTTTAAAATAATTTTCATATAAATTTTATAGACGTGACCGGCTGTCTGACTTGTGGAAGCAGGGTGTTAATTGTTGTTAAGCTGTTTTTATTGAAGCAATTTAATTTAAAGCAATTATTTCTAATAAATGTTTATTAGAGTGTTATTAATAAACAATTAATTATTATTTAAAGAAATACTTTGTGTTACATTTTTTAAAGTTTTAATGCAAGGCAAAATCATATTGCCTCAACGAAAATTCAAATGGAATTGGCATAAGAAAATTTAGACAAACAAACAAACAAAATCTTCAGAATAAAAAAAATCTCTGAAACCATAAAAATCGCTTATACAAGGAAAAAATCGCATGAATTGAGAATAAACTTCAAAAGTAAAAATAAAAAATAATCACCAAAAAAATCTTTAGAACAAAAAAATATTTTCGAATTGGAAACAAATTAACTTCAAATTAAGACTTTCTCCTGAAAAGGTTAATTTTTGTCGCTTACGATTAAACCGAAAATAAGGCTCGATATATGTTTATTAGAGGCCTGCGTAAACAGTCTTGAAATGTAAATGCGTCTTGTTTTTTAAATGTATTCTCGTAGCATGTATTATACTAAACCAATAATAAATGATGTCGTTTAATAAGCGAAGCACGATGGATGTATTGATGTAAGTTTATACGAGTGTTTACAAGTATTCGTAATAAATACCCAAAAGACACACATCGTGTGTGTGTATGTACATGCATGACGTTTGCATACGCGCCCATGCGTAGGAGGAAGCAAGCATCACAAATTTTTCGTCACAAAGTATTTTCTCCTTTACTCCTATACCTGCAATGACTGAAGCAAACGTCTTGCCAACAGTGTTGTTTAGCGTTCGTTTTAGAGGATTTCGCTGTAGTAAAGCATTTGAAAAATCCCTCATGTCTTAAAAGTTCTTGCAAGTGGTCTTTTGCAGGGGTATAATGTATATATATTAAAGTCCTGCACAATACCATTTATAAGACAAACAAAATGAAACAAATGTCTTGCCAACCATATTGTTAAGCGTTTGTTTTAGAATATTTGAATATTTGAAAAACCTCTCATGTCTTCAAATTGTCTTGTGCAGGACACTAATATATATATATATATATATATATATAATGTATATCTTAGAGTGGGTAAATTTCTTTCTCGGCCAAGCTGTTGTCAAGATGGTAATCCAGGTAGAACTCTAACAAGATTTGCCTCAGAAACCATTAGTTTAAAATCAAAATCGTATTTTATATTTTCCTAAAAATATATTAAAATTTAATTAACAATTCTAAGAAACTAAGAAACAAAAGTGATTATGTTTCGCCTCGTTCGAAAATAAATTTCCTGAGATTTCAAAAGCTGTTTAGATAACTATGTAAACAATTTTGATGTTTAGATTAATTTTAAAAAAGTTCTTAATGAAAACTGCCATTAAATCATAGAAAAACACAAAACTTATCATTGAATAGCATACGAGAGTTTCAATGAATGTATGATTTCAAAAGAGTTTTAAAAAGCTCTCGCTTGAAATGCATGAAAATGAGTTTAAAAAATTTTATCAGCAAAAATTTTATTTTTTTCTGAGTTTCAAAAAATGTGACCTTTTATTTGCTTTTAAATATTTTTTGTGTCTGTTTTAATATGCAGGCATTGTAATTACTGCTTAACTCAAGAAATATTAGAAAATATTCATTATATCGCCATTCCCGCTGTGCTTCTTCCATTACAATATACCTTAAATATGTAAGAGAGAAAGAAGTTAGTAAGTTTGCAATTTTTATGCAAAAAAAAAAATTAAATAATGTTTTCAAAACTCAATTATCCAATTTTTTCTTTTCATATTTTATTTAGCTGAAATAAAAAAAGGATGGGAATAGAAGACAAGATACAAAAAAATAATAACTTTTAGTTACGAAAGTACTTGAATTTTAAATGCGTAAAAGCGTGAAATTTTTCTATTTAGTTTTTGCAACAATATTTAGGGAGTTCAAAATAGCGTCTTAAAATATTTCTTAACATTGCAACGTTTCAATTTTAATACTGTAATATTACCCCTTTTACACACGGAAAGTTTACTTTGCAAAGTCTTAATTCAGCTGTCAGAAAGACAGAAAGAGTTATTATTCCTCACTCTGTCTTTCACCCAGCTGAATTAAGACTTTGCAAAGTAAGCTTTCCGTGTGTAAAAGGGGTGTATGGGTCGGCAAGTTTGTTGTTTCAGTTTGGGTGTTTACATGTCATTTGGTAATGTTAAACTAAATAAGTTATTTTTAGTTAATTTTAATTATTATTCGAACTCCATTTGTTTCTATATTTGTGATTTTAACGGGCTAAAGTTCGTATCGCTTTTTAAGCCAAATTACATGTGATAATTATTAATGAACAAATAACACCAAAGTCTGTTGTAAATATTCTGACAACACATAGTTGAACGGAACAGCCAGCCGTTTTCGGAGGCCACTAAACCTTCATCATCAGCGTTCTTTTGTGTTTGGTCCACTGTGTGTGGTGTCAGTTGATGTAGATTTCTGCTTTATATACTTAGCATTTTATTGCAAATGGAATATGTAAATTGTTTTGAGATTCATCGTATTTCAATTTGCTGAATTGTCAGTGTATTTTTCGCTGTCCTTAGGCATTTTGCAAAACAAAAGTTATTTTGATAAATTTATCCAACAATAATTTTTTATTTTAATACTTGAACACACTGTGTTTCACTAGCCGTCCACACGAGCAATAATCTTGGCAATTATTGCCATGGCAATTGTCAAATTCGATTACCGATACAAGATATTAGCGTGTAGACCTTATGAATATGTGTTCGAATATATATTCAGCAACAAATGTTAAAATACATTGCTGAGCAATAATCTCTTAACACATGCTGTCAAATTGAAATAATATTAATTTTTTTTCAACAAAACAGTAAGAAAAAATGTTTGAAATAAATAAAATAAATATAATTTAAATTTACAATAGGCAAAATATCTAATACAGGATAATTAAGGTATATATATGCATAAAAATTCAAATATATTTGAATACACGTGTTCGCCACCTCTAGATACATTGTTGAAAACAAGCAATTTGACGTCATCATCCTGCCGACGTTATTGCTTGTGTTAAGACACAACAAATTGCTCGTGTGGTCGTACTGTTATATCGTTGTCTGATCACATTGAAATTTTATGATACTCATTGTGAATTCCCTAATTATGTTTATAAATTATAAATTCATTTCATGTTAAAATACTAACACAAAAATAATCAAGCAGAAGAGTAAAAAATTTACATAAAAGCAAATTTAATTTATGTATTATCCAAACATGAGTAGAAAGATAATCATCCAACAACGGTGTATTAATAATAAAGTTTTGATAAACATTTAATTTTTGCAAAATTTTATTTATCTCTTCTTAATTTTCGTTTAAAATGTGTCTTGAAATTTTGAAGATATGGTAAACTTTCGTTAAGTTTAGCTCCTAAGGTTCAATTGAAAGTAACATAACCATACAAAACAGCTGTTTGAACCAAACTTATGGACAGCACTGTTTTTTTTATTATAGTTAACTCGCTATAACGCCATAGCCATAACTATGAAACCAAGTGAATTTTGGTTTTTTGCAGTAACCATAAACAGCTATTTGCTGGTTAGACATATTTGTTGTTGCACTTTTGGGATGAATAGAGGAAGAATAACATAAACAGCTGTTTATGTTAATGACAGCACTAATGGGCAAAACAAATATATTTATGGTCATAGAAATGGTTATGGCATGTCACGTCTGATTGAACCCTTACAAGGGTAACACTGCATGAGGAAAATACGATACGGATTAGACCGAGAGAAATGTATAAACGTATGTGCATTCATTTGTACAAAAAGCCGATTGATGTTCGGCACTCTGGCGCTTCTCTGGCCAGCAGTGCTTTACGCGCATGGGCGTGTATACAAAGGTCATGCATGTACATGCATACATACGTTGTGTGTATGATCTTTTATTTGCTCACATACAAATGCACACATGGATGGACTATTACCCTGCAAATAATGCGACTAGTCCATGCATGCATGTAAAGACTAGTCCAAAGAGGAGTAGGAGTACCACAAAACTACTCCAAATATATGAAAAAAGGTGGTCGATTTAACACTGCGATGTCCTATGGTTGGAGCACATCGTCCAACTTTGCATTACATTGGACTAACCCCAAAACTACTCCATATGGAATAGTTATAGGCTAATCGCATACAAGTTGTGAGTGCCTAAGAAGAACGATCATATTCGTTTAAACACGAAAACTTATCGTACAACATTGAATGCTTGTATACACACATCAACACTACTTCTTGTGAGTATTTGTTACAGACAAGAAGTCTTCGCGACATCGCTTGTAAACACTCATATACACGTACATCAATACATCCATCGTGCTTCGCTTATTAAACGACATCATTTATTATTGGTTTAGTACATATAATACATGGTACGACAATACATTTCATGACTGTTTACGCAGCCCTCTAATAGGGATCCTAGGGATCTATACTCCTAGATAGTCAATACATTTTATTAAATAATGCTGAGTTCAGACATTTGGCATTTCTTTTCTTGTAATTTTTTGGGGTTGTTTTCAAAATGTGTCTGAAAAATATCGGAAATGACAAACGTTGTCACTAGTACATACTATTGCAATGTCACAAAATGCCATAATGTATAAATTAAATTAATTGTAGGAAATGTAAAAAATCTTAAAATCTTTTAACTAGCCACGTTCTTTGAGGTTTCAAGTGCCCAGGAGAGGATCAAATAAAATTATCAATCATTTGGCGGCCGATTATTTGATCTGATTGACGACTTCGAGAAGTGCCCGGATGAAAAATACTTATTTTGCATTTTATAGTAATTTAATATTGTTCTTTGTAAAAAAAAACAATGAAAAGTTTATAGGCAATTTTATTATTATTTATTTATTTGATCATCTCCACTTTTGAATGACAAAAAAATTTCATTCGCTTTGTAACGGCATGGAGCATTTTATGAAAATTTAACATTGTTCTTTGCAGTCGGCGGCAGTTGATATGACGGCTAAAAACGCATTTAGGATTTTAAGATTACACAATGTTGCCACACTAAAATTTCAAGATACTAATTGTGAATTTCTTTATTTTCGTTGATGCTGCCATTGGGTTACATCAAAGGCAATGTCTCTACAAGGCAAATCATGTCAGCGATTATGCTTTGTCTAGGGTATTTATGTATATCAAGCCAACACTCTGTCGTTTTCATGTCATGCCAACAAACAGATAGAAATCGTTTACTAAAAGACTATTTAAGTGTACAAGCAATATTTTTGCTATCGCCTCCACTGTGCGCTTTTTTAAACAACTTTTTCTTAATGATATTATTTCGAAGACCAAAAATAATCTTAATAAAAAAAAAACTTCAAATTAAATCACATTGATAAGAAAAACAGTTATTTATATTTTTTCTTTGAAATAACTTTCAGTTTTTCATTCGCTTCCGTATCAATCAAGCAGAATCCAAACCATATAATATTCAAATAACTTGATGACTATTGAAAATTGTAAGAGACTACAAAATCAAATCGTAATATTTTTATGTATGTATGTTTGCAGGGGTAAATAGGAAAAAAAATGATATCGAACAATAATACTCATTAAGGAAATGGGCTCTAAGGGCGTTGTCTCGCATATGTGTGTTTAACAGGTGGCACAAGTATCACGCGAACAGTCACCACTCCCCATCAATTGCCAATATGTGTTGCAGGATTGTTATTTTATTTTTCTTTTTTTTTTTTTAATCAACACATGCTTACACATCATTTGTAAGCAAAATTTTATACGAATGCGGGCTTATGTTGTATTGTATTAGTTATTTTTTTTTTTTATTTGGAAAAGTAATCGACCTTCAAGCATAAAAAATAACAAAAAAACAGAACACATGTTCGATAGCAAGAGCTTATGGAAATTTATAGTATTCGCAGAAATAAATAAAAAATGATTTTTCAAAAACTGTAGCTTTTATACATGATGATTGATGGATTGATTGAGTGACTGACTGGTGGTGGCCTTATTTTGAATATGATACGAGTATATGAAAACGAATAAAATATTTTTTAAAATATTGTTTTTAAAATTATTAAATTTAGACGATTATTAGAAAAAATAGAAATGCAAGCAATAGGACATTTACACCTGCACAAAATATAGTAAATTTCAATGGAAATCTGTATCGTTTGCACAAATTTTGTTTACATTTATCCAAAACTACAACCATTGAATGAAATTTTTCCTAAACTACAGCCAAACAAATGCAATGTACTTGTAGCTAATTCACACACACTTTTTCAAGTAAAGAGACTTACTACTTTTTAGTACAAGTTTGACAAAAACCGTAGTTGTATAATAAGGCATTTACATCAACATGAAATTTAGCAGTTATCAATTCAAATCTTTATCACAATCTATATGGTTTACACAAAGTATTTCTGATATTTATCAAGATTTTGTATCCAAAACAAAAACCATTGACTAATTTTTTTTCCTAAACTAGAACCAGATAACTGCAATAAAGCTAATTGAAACACCTTTTTAAGTACATCGGTTTCTTCTTTTTTTAGTACAATTTAATAGCAAAATAAGTTCTACTAGATTTTAAGTAGATTTCGACAAAATCTAGTGGCGAAGTAGATTTTGTTTTATATTTTGCTCAAATGTTATCCCGCTATTACTAAGTTCTATTACATTTTAATTAGATTTTGGCAAAAATTTGCGACGATGCATATTTGGTTTTGTATGGGAAATCTATTCGAAATCTACTTGATTTTTCCTGAAATCTCGTTAGTAGTAGATTTTGCTTAAATTTAAATTTAATTGCTAAGGTTGCTTCACACTGGGCACCACACGTGAACAGAGGAGCACACTTAAGGCTGGCCGGGAAACATCATTCTCGCCTTCCTCCAATAGAGGAGAGAGGGGTGAGAGCGACGGCGAGAAGTTTCTTCAGATTCTAAGACGCAGGTTTTGGTGAGAACTAGATTAACAAATCACACAGCTATAAGCAACCATGGGGGTCTAATCTGTAATTCGAAACGAAAGCATATGCTTTCGAATTTTCTTGTTGTTAACATACAAATCCGAAAGAATTCTCTTTCGTTTCGAATCACAGAGTATACCCTCTGGTTTTTTTGGACTATAAGGCCGTTGAAATTGATTTTAGTAGGACACTTTGACTGCTAATTTCAGATAGGAACTCTTACGTCTAATCTGAGTAGCTATATTAGGAAGCCACGGTCTTTACAGGATCTGATAGAAAATGATAAGAAGTACGTGAACTACAAAAATAAATTTTAATGGGCGTGCCTCTGCCCACTTTTATAAATGCAAGATTGTGTGTTTTTCGATCTCAGGGTTTGTGTTAAGTTTTGTAAAAATCAGTAAAGTAAAACCATTTAAAATAAAATATTAAATATCAATAGGCGTAACTCCTCCCACTTTTTTAAATGGAGAATTGTGTCTATTTTAGAGCTCAAGCAGTGTGGTAAGTTTCGTTAACATCTGTCAAGTAGAAATTGCGTGAAATATCATAATAAATTTTAATGGGCGTAACCCCGCCCATTTTTTCCAACTTTTAAATTGTGTAGTTACAAGAACCAAAGGTGCTTGATAGGTGTTGCAGCAATCCAACAAGTAGAATAACGTAAAATTATATGAAAAAAATTGTGGGCGTCGGCCACTTTTTTTCCAGTGTGACCAATGGGAATAGACAAAATAAGAATTTTTATAATTGACCTAAAATGTACCGAGTTATGAATTAACACCGCAAAAAAAATCGAGACGAATTGTTAACCTCCTCCTTTTTTTGAAGTCGGTTAAAAAGGGTCAAGGCACTACTGCTATATCTCGTAATTCTTTCAGAAATTTGATGGGAAGCCCCTGCCATTAACTAATGTTACAATACACAATTTTTGCAATTGCAAGCTTTAGAGCAATCTCTTTTACTTACAAACAAACATACATACATACATACATATCTATGTATGTTCTGTACATAAATAATTAGTTTTTGAGGTCATGACAGTTTGTCAGCCATTTTATTATCTTGCAAAACTTTTCACAAAAAAAGAAATAAATAAAAGAAAAACTAACTGCAAATGTGTTATTGTGCTCTAGAAGTGCATTTAAATTGATCATAATAAAAACAACAGCAGTTTGTGAAACTCAAATTTAATTTTTAGATCGTAATGATTAAAGCGTAAACATGCAGATAGTCAAATGGACAGCCGGAGAGACAGCCATTGGCTGCCTTTCACTGCGTGCCACTGCCACAGCAATAGAAGTGGCAAAAAAAAATATTTAAACAAATACGAGTACATAATATCAGTGACACAATTTTGGTTTCACTATTGATTTGATTTTTCCAGCGTTTGACAGTTACAAATCATATTTGTTTGTTTGTTTCTTTTTGTTTTTAATAATAGCAAAATGTTTTGCATATACATACATATAAATGCAAATGCATATCGAGAGCTTATATTCAAAATACGTCAACTCAAAAGAGCTAACTTTTCAGTAGAGCAAACAAACTAGTTAATTCGCTCATTTCATAATATGGTTTAAATATGCTTACTAATTTATAGGTGTGCAAAAAATATTTTATTTTGCACTGGTTTGGGTATTTTTATGAGATAGCATATTTTAGTCAATCAAAAAACAAATATTTTTTTAGAGTAAGCATATTTTGTCGGAAAAAATATATAATTTTTTTGTAATATATTTATTTTTTAAACAATTTGTGCAATCTTTCGCTCAATACTAGATATAGGAATTGAAAAGCTACAAGAAAAAACTTCAAATGCCATAAAAAAAAAATAACTTAAGTCTGACTGAAAGCCTCTCCGATCTCGAAGTGGTCAGCCTTAGCACTCTCTAACTCACTATCTAGTGTAACAGGGTTACTCAAAATTATCAATTTCGAAGGCTTATGCTATTGACTATAATCGGTCCATACATAATGTTTCTATTCGATTAACGGTTTAAATCGACTTGATTTACAAAACAGGCAGAATTGTAATTTATTGTTAATTTCATCGAAATCAAGTTAAATAACTTAATTTGGAAAATGTCAAAATATATGGGAAATTGCTTAATTTCAACTTGATGTCGACCATAATCACGAAATTATTTAATTTGGCGGCAGTCTGAATGGGCTATTATATAAAAGTCGTATAAATCAATAATCTTTTTTATGAATAAGATCTTTAATTTGTCTCGATTTTACCTGAAGTTTCGGACTTATTCCGTTTGATCATTTAGTGTCATTTACTTTATAGCTTCAGATTTGTTTCAGCCCGTTTAGATGAAGGGTGACGTAGCAGCGACAACGCTTAAGTTCTCTTTTGAAGTTCCTTCTTAAATACATATATGCGCGTTTACATTAAGACGTTTTTGCCGCAGTAGTCGTGCGATTTTTTTATATTAATTTGATTCGTTCATTCGTAGCAGTGTTGCCATAAAGGAACTAATTGTTGTAGAATTGATATATTGAAATAGTTTAACTTTTTTTAATTTACCAGCAAAATAAAATAATTTTGTTTCTCTTTTTAATTTATTTGTTTATAATTTGTTTACTATAGCTAAGCATTTCATGCACTTTATAAATTAACGAAATACTAATTTCCCAAATACCATAAAAAATAAGATTAACTGGCAACGCTGCTCGTGCATAGCATACAGTGAAAGCACATCAAAATTTAAAAAAAAATCACTAAAAAGTATAATTTTAAGATCTAAAACCGCAAAAAGCACTAACATGTAAAACGAGTGAAGATTCAAACGAGTGAAGTTTAATAATGTTTAATATTTTCTAAGCTAATCTCTATTTCGACTATTGCCGAAATATTATTTATGCAATGAGAATCCTATTATTCATATTTAATGCCATTTTACGACTGGAGTATTGTCTACACAGCTGGAAGCTTGCCAAGGTTAAAATGATTCCAAAGCCGGGCTGAGTCATATAGGCCAATAAGTCTACTATCAACTATGTCAAAGCTTTTCGAAAAACTGCTCAAAACAAAATTGTTCCCAATTCTAATTAGTAGTGGGTGCATACCAGACCATCAATTTGGTTTTAGAAGTCAGCATAGTACCACTGAACAAACTCACAGATTGGTTCAATTTATAAGAAGAACTTTTGAGGAAAAAAAAGTATTATTCTGCACTCTTTATTGACGTTTCCCAGGCATTTGATAAAGTGTGGCATGAAGGCCTAATTTTAAAATTGAAGACTTACTTACCAATAAACATTTTAAATCTTTTGGAAAGTTACATTATTTCCCGTAAGTTCACTGTTGTGGAAGGAGACTTTACGAGTAGGCCTGAAACTATTTCATCCGGTGTGCCACAGGGGAGTATACTGGGACCAGTTTTATATTTGATTTATACTTGTGATATGCCTGTGAGCAGTAGTATCCATACTTCCACATTTGCCGACGATACAGCCTGCCTTAGTATGCACGAAAACCCTGATGAGGCATCCCGCAAACTCCAGGAACACATTATCCAGATGGAGCTTTGGTTAAACTTATGGAGAATTAAAGTCAATGAACAAAAGTGTGTCCATATAACGTTCACCCTAAGAAGAGATACTTGCTCCCCCATTCGGATTAACAATCAAGTTGTTCCTCAACATTCACATGTGAAATATCTTGGTATACACCTTGATCGACGACTTTCATGGAAACACCACATTGACTCTAAGTTAACTCAAATGAAACTAAAATTAGCTCAGGTACATTGGCTGATTGGTAGAAATTCAACTCTCATTCTAGACTGAAAACTTTTGATATACAAGTCGCTTTTAACGCCAATATGGTGTTACGGAATTCAACTATGGGGCACTGCTTCAGCTTCAAATGTAGAGAAAATTCAACGAAGGCAAAATAAAATTTTACGCATGATAACATCGGCTCCATGGTACATTAAAAATTCAAATATACATCGTGATTTGAATATGCCACTAGTGACTGAAGAAATTGTAAAATACGCAGGCAAATATCTAACAAAGCTCGAGTCACATCCTAATCCGCTTGCTCGTAATATTTTGAACTTTACTGGACACATCCGCTTAAAAAAGCGAGATACACGGGCTCTAATATTCAACACTCTAGATGATGAAGCTGCTTGAAAATACTTTTTTTCTTTTTGTTGCTTATCACTACTTATTTATTATTAATAACTATCACTAAGCTTGTGTCCGACATTGGTCGGGCCTAATAATTTTTTTATAGATTTAAGATTTGAATACTTATTGTTAGTTCATATTTGAAGATACAATAAATAAAAAACATGCATTAAAAAAAAAATGAAATATATCAGACCAAAAAGGTATGTTTTACACTGAAAAAATAAAGACACCAAGATTTTATTAAAGTAATCTTAAGAAATACACAAATTTCTTAAAAGCACTACTTAGTCTTCAAAAAGCTCTAAAAATAGCGCCAAAAGTACCAAGTTCGTATCCCTGATAGAATAACAAAAATACAAGAGAAAGAAATATGTACATATGTATGTAGAAAGGAAGAGTTAAAATTGCCGCTCCAGTTCTCATTACGTGCGACTATTTTACTATCCTGCAAGCTTCAACTCACTTCCTGCCTACAAACACGAGTCGCAAGCGACGTGTTGCCGCCACATACGTGCCCTTTAAATGTGTTAACAGTTTGTGTGGAAATGACAAATTTTGCCACTTAGCACACACTGTTATTTTTGCTTGCGATGTCACAAAATGCCAAAATGTCAATTCGGCATAAGACATATTACGACGGTGTGACACATACTTCACTTGGAAGCTTTTTTATCCAATTAGTGTAATCTATTCTCAAAATCTAGCAATAATCCATTGTTTTATTATATATTTTTTTTCAATTCTCGAGAACAACCAGCATTTGTTTTTTTGTAAGGTTTTTGCATATTGTGGGCAAATTAAGATAGATTGCGGGATAGTAAATATTATTCATTTCACACATACACATGCATACATACATATGTACATATCGTTACCTCAATATAGAAAGGCCCTTAGTCATTATTTTTAGAAAATGGAGTATTTTGTATATTTCGATAGAAGTTGTCTTCTATTTAGCTGCGCGTATCTCGATTAAAAAAATGAGTTAGGACCTTTTTATTTAAAGGTAACGATATGTACTATGTACATACATCTCCATGGACATCATGGAAAAAATAAAAAATTCGACTGAAATCACGAACGTCCTTCTCTGTTTTGTAGTTTGAGGTTGAAAATTATGCAGAATCCAAGTTTTTACAAGCACATTTTATGTGATATTTTTAGCAATTATTTTCCAGTTTGACTTGACTAATTGGCCTTTTATCTTTTTTGCAGGTTTTTTTTGTTTCCACATCGAACTTCAGCAGTAAATAAGAAAATATCTGAAATATGAGCGAGAAAATAATGTTGGCGCTAAATGAACAATAATAAATAAACTTCCTAGAATCACAATGAATGATTTGTGAAAGAAGAAAGAAAGAAATAACTACAATTCATATCACTACATTTGATACTCGTATCAATCAGCAAGAGTATAAATATACAAAATATGGCATACGAAACTCTGCTTTTACCGCACGTGGTGCACACGCCACCAAACTTTTCAACTACGAATACATTGACCTCAACACTAAACACCATCCTGACAAAAGATAATCGCACTCTCACCCCAATTGCAGAGATGACGACAAATAACAGCATTTCTCCCTTTGACAGGACATATAAAAACAACAGCTTAGATATTACGGAAAACGATTTCCGTCGTTTCATTGAATTCATGCAAATGTATAATACGGCCCATGAGTGCTCGGATTATTGTAAAGGGGAGTTTTATCAAATGCTAAAAGCTTACAATGGAATACACGGCTATGTTGCGCTAATGGTAAGTACTCGTAACTAATAAGGTTGCTTTTAAGAGTTATCATAAATGATTTCCGCTAAAGCACTCATTTCTTTCCTTTGGAAATTTAGAATTGCATAAATATTTGGTACTCGTATTTGTATGGGATTGATGGAAGATATATTTTAATGTGTGATTTTTAAGCAGACATCGTTACGGTGTTTCCGTTTCACATTCAAAATAACAGTAATTGATAAGCGTGAGTGGGAGTATATACTAGAGATGTGTGCGATTCGAATTTTTCCAACACGACACGACACGAACAAGGTGTGTTTGACGAGACAAAATATTAAATTTTATTCTCTACTGGAAATTCATTCATACATATTTTACATCTAAAATCGTTTCGTGTTTTTCGTGTCAATTATGTTTAACGCGAAATGACCCGAACACGCACGAAATCAGATTTTTGATCACGAACACTTTGTGTTGAGTCGTTCGTGTTCGTGTCACGAAAAAAAAACACGACACGCGCCCATCTCTAAGCTGTACGCGCTTATAGTTATAGTTTCACGGACAATGCTCAAAGAGTACTTAAGCACACATCCTTTCAAAATATCGTCGAAAAGTATTTAAAACGCCGCAAACAAGCAATCAGCATATCGATTTCAAATTTTATGCTCACAGTTACAATCTATCGCAACTTTGTATTTGTATACGATATAAATACCGCATTGGAAAAGTATACAAACTTTGTATTGATACGTTGTGGAAATCAGCTATTATGTTTGATGATTAAAAGTGTTTTTCTTTTCGAAGAAATTATTTTAATTCCTTTTCTACAGAAGCCGCTTAAGGAATTAAATTTATGCTATCTGGCAAGGCTGAATGAATATTAAAAATAAAACTACAAAAGACCAGATACTTTTAGCTCAAGCAAATCAGTTAATTACCTCTTAAGCTATATAATCATAATTAATTTTTTCTTCGTATTTCAGTGCTTTTTGTTTTTAATGTAGACTATTATGTCTCTCGATTAAGGCGTATAATAAAGACAAGTTAATTATCATAATGATGAGTTAGTCCTGAAGCACAACAAATACACACATACATACATACATACATACATACATACATACATACATACATACATACACACATACATATTTTGTATACCTTCAAGGACATTTAATTAATTTTAATGTTCTAATAACAGACAACTAAGGCTCAGTTTACATCTGGCATTTCATGTGTGTCATGTCCCAAAAAAAATGTGTAACCACTAATTACTAATGAAAAACTGTTTCATACGTAACTAAAAGACAATTTTATAGAATCCAACACGATTGGAAACTGTTTAAATCAATAAATACATGTCTGAATCAAACAGTTTTTCATTAGTACTCGTAATTAGTGGTTACGCTCTAGTGTTTACTGAACATATTATGTATTTGAAATTAATTTATTTTCAGTGTTCGTATGTATGGCATATTTCTATTTCTTTATCTTTTGTTTTGCAGATTTGCATTTTTGGCACTATTGCGAACATTTTGAATATAATGGTCTTAACGAAGAAAGATATGGCCAAGGCACCCATTAACAAAATATTAAAGTGGCTGGCGGTGGCAGATATGTTTGTCATGATTGAATACATACCATTTGCCTCATATCAATACATTTATATGAAACCGGGTAAGTAAAAAAAAATCCTCATCATTTCGTTTATCTTATTTGGCGTATTATTCAACAAGCCGCTTTTATCATTCACTCTCCACATACATAAATAATTATATAAACTTGCTTTGACATGTTTACCAGGCACAGAAATACTTGCCTAAACATAATTAGTATTTTAATAAGGCAACACTAAAGGCTCAATCAGACGTGACATAACCATAGCCATAGAGAGCAGCCGTTCGAACCAAACTAATGGGCAACACTGTATTCGATTATACGTGACTCGCCATAACGCCATAAGAAACCAATTGAATTTTGGTTTGGTTATGGTTATGGCTATGTCACGTCTAATTTAAGCTTAAATCCTTTGTAAACCCTCATGAATAGGATGTTTTTTTTTTTTTGTATGTACATCAATCATAATATAATTTTATTTCTTATTTTGGGATGTTTCTATTTCATTTACAACATTTTCGACAAGAGCTTTTGCTTTCCAATTACATACATGCAGTTAATTAATTCCATGTCCAAAGCAGATATGTATTTGTAGAGAACCACCATAGAAGATATTTATTATTGGTTGTTATTGTTAGTTAAGTTGATATACGTATTCCCTTTGAGTTTTGTCATAATTTTCTGCTCACTTAAGAATAAATATTATGAATAAAATATATCACTATTCTGTTGTGTTTATTAATTAGATTTGCCAAAGAATATCTTCAAAATTAAATGAAGACAAAATAATGCAAAATATAAGTTGTGCACTAAGGTAAGCGAAACGGAAGTATAAATTCGCTAAAAATCTATCTTGAACCAATTTAAAACATCACTCAATAAGTGGTGCGTCTTATTACTGAAACAACATCTTTTACACAACATTAATTTAATTAATTCGTACCAAAGCAAATTGAATAGGTATCACCATTTCTACATCTAACATTACAAGAATAAGAAACATACCTATTTTCTTGGTAGACACCTACCAACCTCTTGTCAAGCTCACTTTATCCTACGTCTACACCTAATATATTTTTATCATAACAAAAGTCAAATTCTATATTGAAAAAAATTTTATTTTATGTTACCTCTTTTTTAAAATGGAATTTGAGACATTTGTCATGATAAAAATATATCAGGTGTAGACGTAGGGTAAGAAAGTAACACTTTGTGCAGCTTGTAAACAAAATTTGACAACATTTGACATGCTGGCATATCAGCTGTCTTGGTGGTGGCACCTGTTCAAGCTGCCTTGAAGAGAGGTTATAGCTTTAGCTTAGTTTGGTGCTATTTTAAAAAACGATAGCGGGGACACGCCCACAAATTCTTTTATTTGATTTTATGATTTTTTACATATTCAGTTAGAACGAAACTTTCCCAACACATACATATGGCTCTCGTAACGACACAATCCCGAAGTTGAAAAAACGAAACTTGATATATACCCTAATCTCTCAAATAGATACAATCTTGCATGCAAAAAAGTGGGCGGGGCCACGCCTACTAAATTTTAATGTTATATTTCAAGTGCTTGTACTAAACCAATGCTTACAAAACTTGCCACATATGGGCGGAGTTTTGCCTAATAAAGCTTAATATTATATTTCGCATGCTTCTATTTGACCGAGTTTTACGAAACTTGATAAAGACCCTGAGCTTTAAAACATACACAGTCTTGCGTTTAAAAAAGTTTGCAGGACCACACATACTAAGTTTTAATATTACATTTCACGTACTTATTTTTAACGGATTCTTACGAAACTTGACAAAAGATAGGCAATCTTGCTTTAAAAAAGTGGGCGAGGCCACACCTATTAAATTTAAATATTATATTTCACAAGCTTATACTTAACTTGGCACAAACTTTGAATTATTAAGAAGATACAACTTGTATCCAAAAAAGTGGGTGGGGCCACGCCTATTAAAATTTAATATAACTATTCACGTGCTTATTTTTTTTACTGATTTTTACGAAACTTGATGTACTTCCTGAGCTAAAAAAGCACACAATCTTAAACTCTTAAGAAGGCACAATCTTGCATCTAAAATAGTGGGTGGGGCCACACCCATTAAAATTTAATATTATGATTCACGTACTTATTTTTTACGAAACTTGGCACACACCCTGAGTCAAAAAGATACACAATCTTGCTTTAAAAAAAAGTAGGTGGGGAAACGCCTATTAAATTTCAATATATTTCACGTGCTTGTATTTGGTCGATTTTTACGAAACTTGGCACACACCTTAAGCTCTGAAAAATACTTAATCCTATGCTCAAAAAAGTGGGCGGTGCTACGCCCATTAAAATTTAGTACAATATTTCACTTGCCTCTACTTTACCAATTTTTACGAAACTTGGCACTTATCTTGAACTATGAAAAACATTTAATCTCGTGTTATCCGATTCCCACAAAACGTGGCAAAGAATTTCGACAAAATGTTGTGCTTAAAGAAGTGGGCGGGATCGTGCCCGTTAAAAATTAATATTATATTTCACGTTTTTGAAACTTGGCACACACCTTGAGCTCTGAAAGTGGAGCCAAGTTGCATTTAGAAGAGTGAGGGAACAATAATATATGCCAAATTGGGCATCAGCACGCCCAATATATAAAATATTTTAATATGTCTTATCAATAACGACATTCAAAATGGGTTAAGTTTCATTTATGGAAAGATTTGTCTTTGTTCTCAAAATACGGCTCAGTTTCCGCCATAAGGACCAAATCGCTTTCCCTGGATAATTTAAAATAATGAAAATGAATGAGTACAGAAAGAGGCTACATCTGGAGAATATGGAGATTGGTGGATAGAAAAGCAATTGGTGACGTAATTCGTGTGGATTGTTTATAACTTCTTTCGTTTTTATAATTTGTTCGGTTTGATGAAGTGCGAAAAAACGCGGCACCGCTTACTTAGAACACATCTTAGGCCAATGTTCAAGAAAAATACTAAATAGACTATCTTCAAATATCTTCAATGCCTCGCTCTCTGACGCAACTTTGTTTTATGAATACTGCAAAAATATGGTCAACCGTATTTTCTATAAGAAAAGTGTGATTTCATGTTATCTATGAGAAGGTTGTGCTGCCGCATAGTCAACCATTTTTTCTGTAAGAAGATTGTGGTACCACATAAATAACCATCCTTTCTAAAAGAAGAGTGTGCTACCATATAGTTTACAATCTTTTCTATATGAAGAAAATATAGTTAACTATGTGGTACCTCTTCTAATAGAAAATATGGTTGGCTATGTAGCAGCACGCTCTTCTTATAGAAATATAGAAAATATAGTTGAAAAATTGGTGGTATACTCTTCTTATAGAAAACATGTTTTTTTGTGTGTGGTAGCGCATACTCCTCTTACAGAAAAGATGGTTGACTATGTAGTAGCCCCCACTCTTCTTATAAGAAAAACGGTTGAATCTAATGACAACAAACTCTGTTAATAGAAAATATTTCTGACCATACATTACCACCTTCTTCTTATAGAAAATGCGAAATTATTTTTTATCAAAAAAAAAGATGTGTTTCAAAACAACTTATTGAACGGCCCTCGTAAATTGCAGACTTAACATGAAATAAATATATTTCAATTTTCTTAATTAATTTATAAATTTCTTTTTGCTTTTTTAATGACGAAATTTTTCAGGCGAAAAGGATTTCAGTTACGCTTGGGCTCTTTACATACTCTTCCACATGCATTTTACCCAAGTGTTGCATACAATTTCAATTGGTTTGACGGTGACTTTGGCAATTTGGCGTTATGTTGCAATCAGGTAAGACTGTGTTAACTGAAAAAAAAAATATTCAAGGCACACATTTACTTATTGATTTTCTTACTTTTATATATTCAGCGAAAAAAAAAACGCATAAGCCCTTTAAAGTTTTCAGCACTTTTTTTAATTGTGAATTCTTTTTTTTTTTTTGTTATTTAAGATTAAATGCTTGGCATGCTTAAATTTTTATTAAAAATCACAACAGTTTTTTTTTTCATTTTTGTAAGCAGCGATTTGCTTTACTCCTTTAACAAGTAATTATATAAATGAAATAATACGTTTAGTTTCCATAGAAATCTTATAGAATTGCTATGTCATAGTTCCAGACCAGACTTGCAAATTTTGTTGTTCTTGAAAATCCAGCTATTATATAAAACTAGCTGAGCGCGGCAAACGTTGTCTTACGCCCCCACTTGCATGCATGCACCAACAAATTCATTCAAGTCAATTCAGCCGTTTAGTTGCAGTATAGATAATCTAGATACCGATTGTAGCGCCATCTGCCGGGCTGATTTGTGAATCTAAACCATCCAGGGCTCCACCCAAACGCATATAATAAAAATTCCTTCAAATCGGCCCAGCCATTTATCAGGAGTTCAGTGACATACACACGTACAGTAGAATTATTATATATGTATATAAAGATAAAATGCACAAATACATTATAAGCTAAACGATTTTTTTTAACGGCAGATGGATATTAGACATATCGTCTATTTTCTCTTCCAAGAGTTCTATAAAAATATTTTTGTTGTTTTCCGCGAAAAAGGTTATCTTTCTCCGCAACTTTTTGATTATTGTTGCAGCTGCATCAATTATTAAGTTCAGAATGTTTCAATTTTTATTAACCGGCTTAAACATTATCAGCTGCTTGTGGTTTGTGGCTGCTTAACTTGGCAGCACTGAAATTATTACAGCTTAAACACGGTTGCATTTCATTAAACCTACTTAAAAACAAATTCAAAAAAGGTTTTAAGTTGGTTTTAACAAAATCATTTTGTGAGCTAAAACCAGTTTTTAACAGTTGGTTTTAACGTTAAAACCAACTTTTATGAAAACCAAGTCAGTGTGAAAACACTATTAGGAACGCTATTTCTTTTTAAGCTTTTGAAATCAAACGAAAACTCAGATAGTATTAAAACAACTTTAATATTTATAAATACATATAAAATAACCTCTCACAAATAATATATTGTCTAAGTTCCTGCATTCATATATTCATTTTTTTTTTTTATTTCAATTACATAATTCTTTATTTTTTGTCTTACTTGCCAATGTTTTGAGTTAACGTTTGCTTTCAATCTTATTTTTGACAGACATCCTCATGGACCTTGTGCCAGTTTTCTGCTGTCTCATTGCAATGAGTGCATATTGTTTTCGTTCATCATCTCACCAATTGTTTGCTTTCCCACATTGTTTGTGTTTAAAGTGCGTAAACGTTTGGTGACTGACAGCTACGTGCCACTGTATCATGTTGATGCGGATAAGGAAACTCAATTATACAGGTAAGAAGGATTTTAAGTGAAACACAAACAACAATGAAAAGGTTACTTATAACATCAGACAAATAAATAATTGTAGTTGCTCAAGAGCTTAATGCTTTTGATGTGACTACTTTGCGAAATATAGGGTCCATTGCACATGTTATCTCTCCCATAACATGTTCACATGAGTAGTTTAAGAAAAAAAAAATAACCCGGTACGGATAAACGATTTAAAAATAAACTCAAACAGAATACGGAGACCAGCATCGAATTCTGCTTGAATAAATTTTAATTTATTTTATTTAATTTATTTATGAGATTCAGATTCTATGACAACTACAATTTTTTTATCAGTTGCTTAATCTCTGTGGAGTATCCGTTGTCGTCTTTCGAAAAAGAGACTTCACTAAATTGTACCCACAATCATAAACAAACCCTTCGCATTTTTCCTGCAAATAGGAAATAATACATACTTATATATATACCCAGCAAAAAATAAAATCAGTACTTCTTTAGAAAGTACTTCTAAATTACTTCCAAAAGGGTTATGCATTTTATTCTGGTTTAATGAAGTTATCTTTAATCACATATCTAAAGTAATGACAAATCACCTATTTTATTATTATTATTATTCTCTAAAATAAAAACCCATTAAAAAAGTGATGAAAAAAAGTAGAAAAAGCACCACAACTACTGATACGAACCATTTTAAACTCCGAGCAAGCCCGTAAGCTAATAAATTGACTGATTGATTTAATTGTTTAAAAGTACCAATTCTTAAACTTCATAAATAAACGAAAACTATAACAATTTCCTTTCTTTTTTCTTCTGAGACAATTATTTTAATGAGTAGAATACTTTTAGGAATTAAGTAGCTTCCAGTTGAGTTAGTAAATAAGTGCATAAGCACCACTTCCTAAATCATAGATTTAAGTGCTTTAGAAAAGTGGTTAAGAATCACATCCTAAATGTAAAATATATTGGATTTACTTCACCAATAAAAAATCACACCTTATTTTAGAGTTTCTATAGCGAATAAAAAGTAAATCTTATTCACTCACGGGTTGTTGAAAACAAACCACTTCGCTCCAATGACACGCTAATGTAAAATTCACTACTTTTTGCTCGGAGTTCGAAGTGCTTCGTATTAGTAGTTGTGGTGCTTTTTCTACTTTTTTTTCACCACTTTTTTTGCTGGGTATCGTTACCTTAATATAGAAAGATGCTAACTCATATTTTTTTTAATCTAGTTTTTTGTATATTTGTAATGTATTGGAAAATGCAAGAAATCTATATTTCAAAAAATAATGAGCTAGAACGCTTCTGTTTAAGGATAACCTTATTTATATAGGTATTAGACACCTGCGTAAATAGTCTTGAAATGTAAATACGCCTTGTTTTTTAAATGCATTCTCTTGGCATGTATTATACTAAACCGATAATAAATGCTGTCATAGAATAAGCGAAACACGATGGATGTATTGGTGTTCGTGTATATGAGTGTTTCGAAGAGATGGCGTGCAGACTTCTTGTTCGTAACAAACAATCAAAAGAAGTAGTGTAGTGCTTGTTATTTTGCATATTGTACGTTTGAGTGTGTGTGTGTAACATGTACAGGGTGGGCCAAAAGAAACCAAGGGGTGTAAAAGTTTAATAACTTTTTTGTTTATTAACTTTTTTTTATTTTTTCTTTCAGATTATATAATATACAAAATGGAAATTTTTTTACACTAAGTATGAAAAATGATGTCTCTTAAATGATCACCGTTTTCAGCTTCGCACTGATGGGCTCTTTTTAGAGCATTTTCCATAACATCTTTCAAAACTTGTGGCTGTAGCGTTCGAATTTCTGCAACAATGTTTGCCTTGAGTTCAAGGATTGTCTCTGGCTTGTTCACATACACTCGCTCCTTCAAAAAACCCCAAAGAAAATAGTCGGGTGCTGTCAAATCTGGCGATCGCGCTAGCCAAATAATTTCCGAATTTCGCGAAATTATTCGCTCTCTAAAAATTTGACTTAAAAGTGCCATTGTGTCTCGGGCAGTATGGGCAGTGGCTCTGTCCTGCTGAAACCACATACCAGGTCTGTTTTCAAGAGCAGGACGTAAAAAATGTTCTATCATAAACCGATACCGCTCTCCATTTACGGTTACAGCACTTCCATCTTCATTCTCGAAGATGTAGGGCCCAATGACATTTTCAGATGTGATCCCACACCATACTGTACACCTGATGGGGTGCAATTGGCGTTGATGAATGGCTCTTGGATTTTGAGAACCCCAGAACCTACAGTTCTGCTTATTAACAAAGTCGACGATATGCTCTTTGCGTTAAAATAATTGATCTCTGGTTTAAATAAAAAAATTCTATTGTTCTGGTTCTCTGTTCAGTTGTGAACCTCTCCATTATAAATTCTCCAAGTGTTGTCTATATAATCTGAAAGAAAAAATAAAAAAAAATTAATAAACAAAAAAGTTATTAAACTTTTACACCCCTTGGTTTCTTTTGGCCCACCCTGTAGATGGTAAGCTGTTATGTGTTTAAGGGTGATTTTTTTAAAGTAAGCGCACACAACTAATGCCAATGCAATGCAATATGCGCCCATGCGTAGAAAGAAGCAAGCATCACAAATTCTTCCGGCACGGAGTATTTTCTTCTTTACTTATACACATACAATAACTGAAACAAATGTCTTGCCAACAGTGTGGTTTAACGTTTGTTTTAGAAGATTTCGCTGTAGTAAAAATTTTAAAAATCCCTCATTTCTGAAAAGCTCTTGTAAGTGGTCTTGTGCAGGACTTTAATATGTATGCATGCATGCTTTTATAAAGTATAACGCAGAAAATTTTCTATTGAAATCTAATCACAAAAGCTTGCATGTAAATGAAAAATATTTACTCAATTGGAACAACAAAATCATAATAAAAAAGAAGATAATTTCATTGTAAACTGTAAACACAATACAACAACAATAAAAGAGAATTCATAGCTTATACCTTAAAATTTATAAGCCAAATGCAGGCGAGTGGAAAAATTTGTTTCAATTTCAGTCATCTATCTTGCGTTTGACGGTCAACCGTAAATCAAATTTTAGGCTGGCATAATTCAAAATATTGTTGTGATCTAATGGAAATAGATTTTGCAGCAACTGCTCCCAACCTTTTCGGCTTCAAACCAGAGAAATGTTGCCAGTAAAAAATTATTTAATGTCTATCTAATTCATGATTAATTTTTATACTGATACATGCCAATTAAACTCATTAAGGTAGGGGCAATGTTATTTTGAAAACAATTTGTGAAACGTAAATATTGTATTAAGGTAAAATATAAAAAAAAATGATGTTAGAGCTCAAAATGGAAAGTCCTCAAGTCCGTATCTACGAAATTCAGTCCCCAAATGAGAGGGTAAATTTACATTTTCTGAAGAAATCCCTTATCTGGCAACACTGCACATAATAAAAGTGCATTTTTTTACGGATGATAAGTCTTAATAATTCTTGTTTTCTTTCTCTGCAGAATAAATTTTTGGATACATTCTGTCATTATCAAGCTATTGCCATGCTGCATACTGACGGTCATCAGTTTTGTGTTGGTGAAAATATTATTCGAAGCATCGAAACGCAAACAAAAGCTCAAGGGCTACAATAAACCCAATAAAGCTGCTGCACAACAACCGTGTCTACAAAAATCCAGGTAAATATCTTTTTTTTTACCGTCAATATTATTTTTTTTTATTTTTTATACATTTTGTACAAACTATATGAAATTTTGTATATTTTCACAAGTACAGGGTGTTTTTTATTGGGGGTATAGAACTTTAAGTTGGCATCACTTTTTTAACTGGCGGCCATTTTGTCAGCTGTCAAGTGATTAATATTTAGTTTGGTTTGCCATTTCATCATGAACAGGTTGACAAAAGAACAACGCTTGCAAATCGTGCAAATTTATTTCGAAAACAATAGTTCAGTTCGCGAAGTTTACCGCAAGCTCCGTCCATTTTATGGTCGACATAATCGTCCATCAGAGCAATTAATTCGGTTAACCATGGATCGTTTTCGCACTACGTTTACTCTATGTGATAATACGCATCCGCAGAGACGTCGAACAGTGCGCACCGAAGAAACAATTGCCGCTGTAGAGCAAAGTGTTGAAGAGGACCCGAATGAATCGATTCGCCACCGTGCACAGCAATTGGAGCCGACTAACCGACTATTTTGTTCCCGAATTGGATGGCATGAATGTGGATGAGTTGTGGTTCCAACAAGACGGCGCTACATGCCACACAGCGCACGTCACAATCGATTTATTGAAGGAAACATTCGATGAGCGCATAATTTCGCGGAATGGACCTGTCAATTGGCCACCAAGATCGTGTGATTTGACACCATTGGATTATTTTCTTTGGGGATATGTGAAGTCGCTCGTCTACGCCAACAAACCAGAAACGTTAGGGGACTTGGAAGCCAACATTCGTGGCGTTATTGCCAACATACGGCCCCATATGCTCGAAAAAGTGGTTGAAAATTGGACCTGTAGAATTGGCTTTATTCGAGCCAGCCGCGGCGGCCACATGCCCGGAATCATATTTAAACATTAATGGCATAAAATTATCCTTCCAATAAAGCCAAATTGATGGACATTAAAACGATTTTCTTGTGTTTTATTTCAATTCAAAGTTCTATACCTCTTAAAAAACACCCTATATTTTACTTGTATTACAACACTTGTAATTTTTGAGAAACAATTCCCTGATGTGCCTTTTTTCAAAAAGTTGTCACCACTGATTTGTTATCTCTATCTCTCTCTCTCTCTCTCTCTCTCTTAAATGTTCTCAAACAGGACGCCTAAATGCGACCGGCGCACAGATCGTACTACCATGCTGTTGGTTGCCGTACTCATACTATTTCTCATCACCGAATTTCCTCAAGGCATTTTGGGCCTCATGTCCGGTATTATGGAGAAATGTTTCTTTAATGCCTGCTATCCACCCTTCGGAGAATTAATGGACTTGCTGGCACTGATAAATGCTGCTATTGATTTCGTTTTATATGGTTTGATGTCGAAACAATTTCGTACCACGTTTAAATCGTTATTTTTTAAAAGACGATTTGGCAGCATTGAAATGACTAGAACGACACGTTTAACGACGACATGCGTATGATTTAGTTTAAGACAATGGCAACCCGAACTTACAACTACACTAACTTGACAAGCAAATACTACCGCCAATTCTACCACCGCCAGCATTATGACTACAGCTGCAGCCGTAGCTACACTATTGAAGAATAACAAGAGAGGAGAAAATTCTACGGATAAATCTAAAGAGCAGTCCCTACCCGAGAATAGAAACTACTTTGTTGCCAAAAGACTGCAATAAATTGTTAAGTGAAACAAAAAGAAGAGTGTGATATTTTTATAATTATTTCATATATGTTGAATAGTAAAAAAGTTTATTCAAAATCTTATCCGGTTGGAAATTGTGATGCTTTTCTGAAAACTGAACAATGCCGAGGTATACAGTGTCTTGGGAGGGAAATCAAACTCGCAACTGCCAAATTAAATTCCTTAGACTGGGTTCACATTAGAGATGGACAAGTGTCGTGTTTTTTTTTTCAGTGACAACAAAACGCACGAATCATCACGAAATTTTCGTGACAAAAAATCAGATTTCGTGCGTGTTCTGTTCGTTTCGTGTTGAGCAAAATTGACACGAAAAACACGAAACGATTGTAGATGTAAAATATGAATGAATGAATTTCCAATAGAGAAAATATTTAATATTTTGTATCGTCAAACATACAACACCAGCATATTTGTTGATATTTTGTGGGCCTCTGAAGCTTAAATTTCTGTGGCAGATAGTATCAGCTGGCAGTGCCAACTCGTTGCCATATTTTCAAAAGCGACTCTTGAAAAAAAAATCAATTAAATTTTCTGATCTTCAATACCATACCAATAATATTTCGTGAGTGTTGTGCAGTATTGTGTTGACGAAATTTTCCGCGTGCGTGTTTCGTACGTGTTACTCGTCTTGGCATTCGTATTTGTGTCGTGTCGTGTCGTGTTGGAAAAATTCGACACGCGCCCATCTCTAGTTAACACACAGCAACTTTTGTTGAGCAACTTTTGAGTTTATGTGAGAGAGAGGAGAATTAGCAGCTTTCCTCAATAAAACTTGTAGTGTAATTAATGCCGACATGATGTCATGAAGTCATCACTTATTTCCAGCTGGGTAAGTGATATAAAAGTAACTATTTTTTTTTGTACTATTGATAATAATATAGTCTATTTTGTACATACATAATTATCGCTGTGTTTACATTAAAATTAATTACGAAACAAGAGAATTTGTAGATTTATAAAATATAATTGTAATTATCTTAAAACTATGTATGTAAGTCTTTAGGTTACTTAAATTTAATAGTTTAAGTTAATTTTTCATATATTTTGCCCATTTTTTTAATATACTGACATTAACTAGAAACGAATTATTAAGTCTCAACGAATTTAGTGGAAAAAGCCGGTATGAAGTTCCAACTTGCTTGACAGTGCTGCCAAATCTTATGAATCTGCAATGCTTTAGTTAATCAGCTGTTATCGATTTTTCTAGCTTACTCATCCCTTACATCACAAGTTTTCATGATTTAAATGTAGTTGCAATTATTTGCGCCGAATATACCATAGAGTTGCATTTTGATACACGTTAAAGCTTCAGTGTTTGCCATGATTTGCATTTGCAAACGTGCTGCACTTAGTATTGTTGCTATAGTTTTTTGCATTTTTCAACGAGCCCAGCCCATTTATAACAAAATAATTTGTAGCGCCAAGTATTTATGGTGGTTCTTTTTGTAGCCTTGAAGTTCACCTTTTTCTTCACATTGTTATGTTCAATCAGTATAGACTCCCATTTAACCATGTGTTTTTTTTAGCCCGATTAAAATTTTAACATTTTAAAATGATTTCAAGCATATGGCCTCCGCGGTTGTCCTTAACGAACCCCAGAATGCGCCCCGATTTCTATTTTTTCGATCACTGCTGGCCGTATGTCCCGAATAACACGAACAATTACTAAGTTTATACGCCTGGCTTATTTACAAATAAAACGTAAATTGTTGTCATTTTATTGTTTTTATTGCGACTTACTACTTCAGAAAACTATTCACGATTAACGCACTATTTGCAAATAAAATGCTTGAGGTTGCCACACATTTTTTTTAAGTTCTTTTCTACTTTTCAACAAACAGCATAGCCCGCGAAGCGATTAGCTTGTCTGCGGAAAACATGCAGGGTCTATGGAGGTAATCAAACCCACGGCCTCTGGATTGAGAGGCTAGCTTCGCTACCACTAAGCCACAGGGGCACCCCTTACAAATACAAATTTTTGCTAGTAAAGAACAATAAATTAATAATATTGTACAAAAAAACATTGATAGAAAAAATAATGACCATAAAAACGAATTATTATTTGTTATTTTATAAATAAATTTTTACAATTTTTTTTTTTGTATACACAAGTAAAATTTGTATAAAAGTGCTACCAAGTTTCTATACATTTTAATTTCTTTGCAAATAGTGCGCGTATAAACGTAGTAAATGTTAATGCTCAGTTAGCCGACAGTAATGTAATGTAACTGCAACAGTAAGAAACAGCTGATCGATATTGTTATGTGAAAAGTGATGAAAATGGTTATAGAGATGGAATGTAACGTAACCTACTTTTCATATAAAAACATCGATCAGCTGTTTCCTACGTTGCAGTTACATTACATCATAGTCTGCATGATACAATTATAACAGATACATGCACAAGCCCAGCCTGTTAATGTATACAATAATTACAGTTGTCAAACTTTGTTTACAAGCTACAAAAATGTTAGTGTATGTGTGTGCATAAAATGATTACAGTGTTGCCAATGAAATTACACATGGATGTGTTTCCAATTACATATTGAAGAAAATTACACTACAAATGTTTTTTGTAAGTTGAAATGAAAACAAAAATAAATAAAAATAAAACATAAAGTAGAATTACACACAGATTATATATGAATGTAATTACATGGCCTACATATGAGAGTAATTGCACACTCTGTGCAATTACACACCTATTGGCAACACTGAATGACTATAATCATTCATGAATGCCGCGTCTGCAATTGTACTTTAGTTACCCTGTAATTGTTATTTTTAAAAACAAAAGGCATCTATTTCTGACAATTATACGTTTGTTTATACCAACAAAATGAATGTGTTTTTTGGTGTTGTAATTTTGTTATAGTCGTGCATGTACCTAGTATAATTGTACCATGATAGTCTGCTAACTGAGCTTTTAGCCTGCAAAGCGTCAATTGTCACTGGTGTATCAGCAGAAACCAGTGACTTCTCGTGGTCGCTTAGGAAATAATCAACTTATTGCCAAACTTTGATTTCTATGAGTCGTTAGTTGCTGTTTCCATATGGCACATAGCGCCCGGATAAATGTTATCCATATTCTCGAATAAAAAAAAGTATTTTTATTATTAATACGTGTTCCTGCTTCATTTTTGAAGACATAAGATCCAATGATCCCAACAACGTGTAAAGCTCAGCAAACTGTACATTTTTCTGAATGTAATGAAGTCTGTAAAATCTGTTGTGGATTGGTTTCACTCCATATGTGGCAATTTTTCTTATTAACATGCCCACTATGCCAAAAATGAACCTCATTGCTGAATAAAATTTGGGGATAAAACATCGTCTATATGTTGCGCAAATTGATCATAAGTCTTAAAAGTAAATCTGGGATATAAACGTGGCTTTCGATAAGGAGCTTATTCGATCACGTTTTTTCAGTTTGAGATTATGGCATTCGATATCGAACTATATTATTACATTGTTCGATAGCGAATACCATAGTAATAATACCAAAGCCAATAATGGCATTGTAAGAATATTGTTCGATATCGAATGCCATAATCTGAAACTGAAAAACCGTGATAGAATCAGCTTGTTATCGAAAGCGACGATTAGACTCCTGTATAAATTAATAGCGTTGTTCAAGCGTCAAGCTGATCATAAATATCAAAAAGTGAGCGCAGTATGAGAGCTCGTTTGACAGTTAACCCTTTCGCGAGTTCTATCGGGCTTAAAAAATACCCTTTATACGTTTCAGCTATAGAATATTCATTCTATTTTAGATAAGTAAGAATGTATTCTATAATCAAAGTACAATTTTGTGGTTTTCATGAATAATAACCTATGTTATTTATATATTTCTCATTTCGAGTTTAAGATGTCAAATTGTATATTTTGATATACATATATTTTAAAAGCTTTTAAGAAAGTTCTATGAAAATTTTGAAAAAAATTTAAGTATGTATGTACTTTATTTTTTCAAAAACAACAACACAACATCTACACTTTTTTTTTAGTAAAAAAAATCGATTTTTTAAATGCGCTATTATTCATGAAAACCACAGACAGAATTGTGCATAAGCTCAAAATTAATCCTTAAGATGCAATCAGACGTGACATAACCATAGCCATAGCAAACAGCCGTTCGAGCCAAACTAATGGGCAACTATGTATTCCATTATAGGTGACTCGCCATAACGCCATAGCCATTGCCATAGAAACCAATAAATTTTAGTTTGGTTATGACTATGGCATTAGGGCCATGTCACGTCTAATTGCACCTTTAAGCGATTTGTGAGTTTTCACTTTTTTCTGCTGTGAACTTAAATATAAAGCTACCTTAGAGCTTTATGAAAAATATTTTCGTAGAACATGTGGAGCCGTTATATCTCTGTCCTCTCTTTCGAAAGGGAGCAAAAAGTCTCCTAGAGAAGAGTGATCACAATGTTCTATAAAAATATTCCTCGTTGGATTTAGTGTTAGAGTTTAATGTTTTTCTTTTTAAGTTTCCCGCATAAGTAAGTTATTACACCAAGATTCGAAAATAAAATTTTCATAATATTTCAACGTTTGGAGGTCCTGGGAATTGATTCTGGCTATTTTCACGATGTGATGTCTGATGAACTCATACCGTAGTTATCAAATTTTTTATAAGTGTGCATTTAAATACATTAAATAAAATACATATGTATATAATTAAACTTTTCTCTAAATCATCAATTAATAAATAAACAAGAACTTTATATATAAGGCCTGACCCACGATATCGACAACGTTCGACTTGTCGCACACTTACATTTGAAACAACAACAAAATATTAAAATTTGTTTTTGTTTTGAATGTAAGTGTGCGACAAGTCGAACGTTGTCGATATCGTGGGTTTGACCCATAAATTTTGTCAGAACTATTTGTTAAGGTGAATAATTCTGTTTTTGTTCAAACACTCGCTATACTGAAAAAAATTTTAAATATTCGTTATATAATGAGTAGTTAATAAATATAAAAAATGAAGAAGCATTCGTTATATCGAGAATTCTTTAAAACGAGCATTTGTTATACCGAGCTTTGACTGTATATTGAAATTTTAATTTTAAAATATAGTATATGAAAAGAATTTTTATAAGCAACCAAGTACCATTTAAAATAAAAATACAAGTACATACACCACATAATTACATATGTACATAACGTTACCTTAACATGGAAAGGTTCCAACTAATTTTTTTTTTTTTGAAATTGAGATTTTTACATTAGATGTTTTTCTATCGAAATAAAAAAAAAACTCGATTTGAAGAAAATAATGAGTGTGTATATAATAATAATAGGGCCTTTCTATATTAAGGCTTATAAATATATGGCATAATAAGCAAGTTAAGACCTGCAGCCTGGATGTAAATTAAATGGATTTTTTCGTTTTCTAAAACATTATTGTACGTTTGGCTTATAATAACATAAATACATATGTACATATCGTCACCTAAAATCCAAAAGTCCGTAGGTGCATTTTTTTTTAAATTTTTTATAGGAGAATCAAAAAACCTTATAAATTTCAGACTACTTATTTGTTAAGTGCCAAATTTAATAATGAATAAAATTGTTTTTTTCAACATATGTTAGTAAAATTTTAACGGAATATGTATTTTGGTTAATCCCATCCTAATCAATCAAAAAGTCTATTTTGCCCTTTTTTTTTTGGTTGTTGCGGCCTTTTGGATTTTAGGTGACGATATGTAAAGAAATTGTGAGATTTCTTCTTTCTACCTTTGTAAGCACCACAACCTTTCGTCCAGACTAAATAATAAATATTTTATCAATAATTGCAGAAACTGTTAAGACTTGTTAAGAGCCCCACCCACTTGCGATATAATTGTGCAATTTATAGTATTGTGCAATAATAACGCTAATATGTATCTCATATTCGAAGGTGGCGCAATATATTGGCAAAATCATTTGATTCGACCAGCATTATACAGTGTGGGCCAAAAGTAACGCCTGAATAAGTTTTTTGTTTATTATTATTTCTTATTTTTTTAAAATTTGATTCATCGAACCAACAAACCAAACTTGTATAATTTTACTTTTCCAATGGATATACAATTTTACTAATTTTACAAGAAATGCACCTAAAAGTGAACAGTGACAGTCAATTGGCTGTTCATTTGATCAGCAGTGATAAGGGATAAATCAATCTATTAGCCACATAAAGGACTGGCAAAATATCGAACAATATTTAATATAAAAGTAAGAGACCTTAAGCTTAATAAAATTAGAGATTATTTTAAATAAAACGTAGTCTAAAGCGGCCCGGCCCGCCACCTTACAATATAATTGTGCAATTTTTCATATTGTGCAATATATGTCATATTCGAAAGTGGCACTATATATAGGCAAATATCAAAAGACTTTTGATTTCTATTGTACAATTAAGTCAATTGTGTAATGTGGTGGCAACATTGCGTGTTGTCCAAATCGTATAAGGCAAAGCGAATTTTGTAGGCATGCCAATCTTTTTTTTTACAAATGACACTTCTGTTCAGTTTTATAAATGCTAAATTTAAATTTCTGTATAAATGCCAGTTTGTTTGATATAAAATGTTTGCCCCACAAAAAAATTTCCAGTTTTTTGTTTATTATTATTTCTTATTTTTTTAAAATTTGATTCATCGGACCAACAAACCAAACTGGTATAATTTTATGGCCTATTTCCCCACTGCGAAAGAAAATTTTCGACTTGCAATTTATATTGAAAACAAAAACAAATTTTCATATTTTATTGTTGTTGTCAATATAAATTGTAAGTCAAAAGTTTTCTTTCGCAGTTGGGAAATAGGCCATTACTTTTCCAATGGACATAAAATTTTATGAAATGAACAGTGACAGTCAATTGGCTGTTCATTTGATCGGCATTAGCCACATAAAGGAGTGTCGAAATATCGAATTGTGAGACAACAATATTTAATATAAAAACAAGAGACCTTAAACTTAATAAAATTAGAGATTATTGTAATTAAAACGTGGTCTAAAGTGGCCCACCCACTTGCAATATAATTTTGCATTTTTTTCATATTGTACAATAATATCGCCAATGTACATATGTGACAGCGCATAGAGAAAGGGACCTAAGGGTAAAAAAAAATCAATTTTCACTTTTTTTTTTATGTGGACAACATCTGAGCATCTTATGAGACCGATCCCATGCCCCAAAAGTGTTCCCTCCCAGAGATATGCGCGTTTTATTCAGTGATGGTACACCAAAGATACACGTATTTAAATCTTAAAAATGGCTCTCCTGAACAAAACAGGTTTTTACCCTTAGGTCCCTTTCTATTTTGCGCGTCACATATATGTATGTCATACTCGAAGGCAGCACAATATATTGGCAAATATCACAAGACTTTTGATTTTTATTATGCAATCAAGACAATTCTGTAATGTGGTGTCAACATTGTGCAATCTTGTTTACTTTTTCACTGTCAGCAAAATTAGGCAATATTTTCTTTGAAAACATTGTACCATTTATTGCATAGTATAGGTTTCAATAATATTATATAATAGATGGACCGCTTTAGCATCTTGTTCAAATCGTATATGGTAACGCAAATTTTGCAGGCAATTTTTTTTTTGCAAATAAACAATTATTGACACTTCTGTTCAGTTTTATAAATGCTAAATTTAAATTGCTGTATAAATGCCAGTTTTTATATAAAATGTTTGCCCCACAGAAAAATGTCCATCTTGTCTTAATTGTTATGTCATATGTTTACAGATGTATGTATGCTTATATACCATAAATATTCTATATATTAGAAGAAGAAAGAACAATTAATAATCTTTGTTTATAATACATAAAAAATGCTGGCATAAAAGCTATTTTTTTATCAACCTCTAGTCTTTAAAAATTACAGCTGCTAGAAGATGAAAAAAAACAATGATTGCAAAACAAAAAGTAATAAATAATACATAAATATCAATATGCATTAATATTGCAATATTTGACAAAAGCAAGTAATACATAATTAACTTAAGGTACAAGTGCCAGAGAATAAAAAATAAATAAATACCAGAGTAACGAAGTATATTTATCTGATGTTTACGACCCGTTTCAGAATGTCTGATTAAAAAATAACATGAACTTTAACCGTAAGTTAGGCTAAACTTCCTTCCTTCGCAATGTACGATTAACTTTTAACCGACATCATTTGACAGAAAATTTTCTGTTAAACTTAACGGAACAAAATTTATCGCTTTAAATACCAATTGTGAGAAAAATATTTAAAAATTGAAAGGAATATTGAGTTTGTAAAAATGTATATCATAGAAAATGGAAGGACAACATTTATATTTTAGGAACGTACATATACATATAATATAAAAAAGTAAAGAGCAGAAAAATAATTTTCACTCTGTCAGATCAGAATTTAAGACAATGATTCAGAATATCAAAGTTAGTTGGTTTTTCAATATTTTTGAAATTGTTTTAATTGTCGTAGCAAATAGAGACATCACTGCCATATTTTCCCATATTTTCTCTCGAATGTTTTTGGGAATGGTGAAATTGAAATCAATAACTCTTGGTTAAATGATTTCTGTTAAACAAACCTGGTTAGTTAGTTAATTTTTTGTTAATCATACATTGTGAAGGGGACTGTTAGTCTTTAATGTATTGAGAATTTTTGCTTGCTTGTTGGTTGCGGAAAGCATTTCACAAATTTCAATTTAAATTTCATAAATTTATAGGAAGACTCTCAATATGTCATTGAGAATAATGTATGCAAACATAACAAGTTTAAAAGCCTCAAACAAAAATCTTTCTTAAACTTTGTTTTTATTTTTTTCCTTTTAGATACATTTTTGTGGCATGTGCGTGTAAAAATTACAATACAATTTCAAAAAAAGTTTGTTTAAATTTGAAAAATAATTTTGGTAACAGGCTGTTATGACTTTTGACTATTGGACATTGATCTAGAGGCGTCCAGGAGTCTCCTCCAATATTCTTTTTTTCCCCATCTCCTACCATTTTTGAAAAAAATTACCAAAATTATTTTTCAAATTTAAACAAACTTTTTTAGAAATTGTATTGTAATTTTTACAAAAACAGGCTGTTATGACTTTTGACTATTGGACATTAATATAGAGGCGTGTAGGAGTCTCCTCCAATATTCTATTTTTCCCCATCTCGCACCATTTTTGAAAAAAATTACCAAAATTATTTTTCAAATTAAAAAAAAAGAAATTTAAAGAAATTGTGTTATAATTTTTACAAAAACAGGCTGTTATGACTTTTGACCTTTGGACATTGATCTAGAGGCATATAGTATTCTTTTTTTCCCATATCCAACGATTTATGAAAAAAATTACTAAAAACCATATTTTGACTGTGGGTTAAGATATGGATTTTTCATGTTGTTGGATGTACTAAATGTTTTATGTATATAAGGGAGGCATAGAGAAGCCTTTCGTTTAAATTTTCTGATTGATTTTACTTGAAAAATTGGGAATCAAGTCCATTTTGTGGGTAAAAACTAATTATTATTATTTAACAGCGGTATGTTATTTTGTTAACAGAGCTCTGTTAAACAAGTCGGTTTGTGTCTAGGGTTATAAATTTTAAAATTTATCTTCACGCACATTTTTGTGGCAACTAATGAAAAATTGATTCAAAATTTAATAATGATAATTGTTTGCTAAGGATTTTTTATTGAAGACTTTTAAACTTTTTATGCTTGTGTACATTATTTTCAATAATATACGGACCATACGAGTACTGGCTTAAGCATTTTGGGCAGTACTAGTCATAAACATCATATACACAGTAAAAAATTTTGGATTAATTTTTATAACAAAAATCCAAAATATAATCAAATTTATCCCAAAATAGTATGAATATTAATGAATTTCCCCCATATGCAAAAAATTAACGTATGCTTGAAGTGTACGTTAAAATAAAATTGCCATACAAAAACCGGTTTTAACGTACATTTGAAGCACACGTTAATTTTTTGCATATGGGAGTTTTTGTTTTACATATAAAATGTTTCGGAATTAATTTTAAATTCGAATTCCGAACTAGTTTTTAATAAACCCGCTGAGAATATAAAAAAAAATAAACGACAACTTTTTACTATTATTCAATTGCTTTCGCATTTACGAAAATTTCTGCTATGCTTTGAATTTCTTTGGATTTTTTTTTTGGCAAATACAAAAACGTACCTTAACATCAAGTTAATGATTGATTACTTTTTAGTTTCCAATCGAAAGATGTTGTTTGTCTGTACGTTGTTTAAAGAGCCCCTTGAACAACTTACAACACGCCGCATATTTAATAGTAATTTGCTTTTAAATAACATTGCATACAAAGTACATTTCAAATGAAATTTAATTTTAAAAAAATACAAACCAAAAATACTTTTCTTAACATTCATGTAAATACGTATATACATACTTATAAATTTACACATACGTACATATGTATATTAGAAATTATAATAAAACTTTATTGTACTTATGCAATTCCATGTTATAAGAAATCGAATAAATGTTGTTATATTGCAAAAAAAAAAAGAAATTAAGTTGAATTTTATTCCATTTTTAACACAGTACATACAATACACCTTGACGAGGACTGCATATAAATAAAATGATCCTAGGTGTAAAAAAGCCATTCTAGGGAAGGCATTGCACTCCTACCAAATTATGCTTTAAACACATTCACCACAGCAGGCTACACGAACACACGACTTCAAATGCCGCTAACAGCATTTGTCGCCTCGTAGCCGGCTACTTAATTATTTTGGAGATGGCAGCAGCACCATCTATCTGCAGCTGATATTCAAGTACAAATACATACACAGAGAAAACAGTGCCTAATAAATACCTCATAAAATAGAACAAAATTAATAAGAAATCTCTATGGTTTTTTTTCAATAAGGAAATCTTATTAATTTCATAGAGAAAACCTTTTTGAAAAAAATCAAGAAGAAATCTTGTAGTTTTCATGAGGTTATCTTATTGATTTTTTTAATAAGGTTTTCTTCTTGATTTTATGAGGCGACTTCATAAAAAAAATTATGTCTATATTCTTTGTGCTTTGCTTATGTATTTTCATTTAAATTCTATACCATATACTTATGTATGTATGTAGTATATGTATGTAGTATATGTAGATGTTATTTATTTATACTATACATACTATACATACTTACATAGATACATACATATTATATTGTATTCTTAATTAATTAACTCACCATACATACATATTATTACTTGAAAGCAGACAAGTATTGAACCAGCAAACTTTTGACTGATAGACGAACACTCTAACCAATATGCTAACAAGCAGTCTGAATAATTGAAATTGAATAATTGAAATAATTTTGCAAACATGCTTATACAAAAACGAAAAAGATCATGAAAAAAATTGTCTGTGTCTATTTATAGATATGAAATAACAAGACACTTCATAAAATCAAGAAGATTTCCTTATTAAAAAAAATCAATAAGATGCTTTACACATAATCATATAGGAACCTAATAAAATCAAGAAGAAAACCTTATTGAAAAAATCAATAAGATAGCCTAATAAAATCAAGAAGAAAACCTTTTTAAAAAAATCAATAAGGCAACCTAATAAAATCAATAAGAAATCCCTATAGTTTACAATTTATAAGAAAACCTAATAGAATCAAGAAGTTTTTCTCTATGGATTGTTTTTTGGTGCCAAAAATAACGGGAATTGAGTAAAAAAGCTGTGAATAATAAGATTTCTTCTTAATTTTATATGGTTTTCTTCTGGATAAAATTAATAAGATTTACCACATAAAAACAATAAGGAATCTCTATGAAAAAATTTTCGCTTCGCAGTTTTTTTTTTCTGTGTAGTTCAGTATTGCCACTTTTATATATTTTGCATTTATAAAAATTAATTACTCTTTTAAAATATACTTTTTTCACGTAAAAGTACAAAAATGAATCAATTTATTCCTTACATCAATTTTTGGATATTATTTCTGTTAAATAATATGAAATAATTGTACAAAATCATTCATTCAACATTTTGTATTATACTGGCAATACTGAATTTTCTCATTGTAGCCAACGAAATAGAAATTAGTTTAATTGGACTACAACGACAAAATCAGCATAGACAATAACCTGTCGCCATGTTGCCTTGCTGTCTTCAAAAGAATCATTCTCATACAAACATGTGTATTCTATTCTTGACATTTGGTAGTCGGTAGCTTGCTGTGGTAAATGTGTTTAATGCTTTACTGTTGTCACCCATAAAATTATTAAAAATTGCATGTAATTATTTATTTGAATATTACTCATGAAAATCACCAGCCATTCTGCCTACCCCCAGAAAAAATTTTAGCTACGCCAATGAAAATCATTTACTGAATACTGTTAAAATATTTTCTCCCATTCTGCTGCAGGATAATAATTCTATTTCCCCTGAACTACTTAGCCGACTACAAAATGATTTATGCAAATAGGTTTAAAAAAAAGAGGACTTCAAACTTCCAGAAATGTTATTTTCTGGACACATTGCTACAAATATAATCTGAGATTTAAATAACAAATACACAAGGAATCAATTCTTAATGACGTTTGGATTACTTAAGGATACGAACTTAATTTTGAATCAATGTTGAATGAATATACATAAATATAACTGATTTTATATTTTTATGGAATAGCCTAAAGTTTTTTAAATATTTTTCGCTATGTTCGAGAATTCGAACTTAATTTCGAAATTGATTAAAATTAAATTTTTTTTCCTATTCAGAAACATTGTATGCTTTAAAATTAAAAAAAAAAATTGCACTCATAAAATAAGAGAGAAATTTTCGATAACAACAATAGATTGCTTAAGAACATATGTAATTTAAATTTTAAAACAATTTTGAGTACACGTACATACATACATGTTCAAAAAAAAATAAAAACCTTTAAAGAAGGAAGGAAACGTTTTCATATATTTTCGGTGTTCGAAATTCTAAACGCAAAACTTAAAAGTTTTGACTCAGAATTATTAAAGCTACCCAATAAGCACTCAAAAAATGAAAATTCAAGAACTGAAAATTTAACTGGAAACAAAGCTGAATTCAAAAATTTGTTCAAGTAATATTCAAGTTTGAAAATATTTTGAAATAAAAAAATCAAACAACATACAACATGTTCAAACCTTGTCAAATAAGTAATTTATTTTTTAATAAAATTTAAATTTTGTTGAAAAATATAAAATAAAATAAAAAAGTGATATTTTTTTTATACAAAAGGTGATTAAAATCGTGAAAACAATAGTGAAGGTAGATATGCAGAAAATAATTGTAATAGAACTTGCCGATTGCATTTTTCTTTCTATTTTAAAAGCATCGTTTTTGAGGCTTGAAATATGTATACTTGAATTCAATTGTAATACAAGGTTGAATTACAGTACAATTCAAGGATTGAATTGAACTGCAATGCAATTGAAATGTTCGAATTGAATTCAAGTTCCCATTTGACTGGAGAATGCTATTGAAATAAAGTGTAAATCAAGCATAATTCAACCCTTGACAATTGAATATGTGGCTTGAATAACAATTGTTTTACAGTTGATTTCAAGCAAAATTGCTTATTGGGTAAATATACATAAGCATTATAGTTTATATAGAAATATGTACATACATATGTACATACATATATACAAAAATTTATTTATATTTAACGAATACATAATTAGAAACTTTCAAGTTTTTTTCCAGGTTCGAAAATTCAAGAAAAATTTTCGAACTCGCCTATATAAAGTTCTTTTTGGTAGAAACGTTGTAATATTTCATATTTTTATGCAAAATTTTTATATCGTTATCTTAATATAGAAATTGAGATGTTTGCTTTTTTAACCCCCGACTAAAAAAAGGGGTGTTATAAGTTTGTAGTGTGTGTCTGTGTGTCTGTGTATCTGTGTGTCTGTCCGTGTCCACGTACAGGCCAAAGGGCTGGACCGATTTTCATTTAGTTTTTTCTGTTTGAAAGATGACTTGATCGAGAGGGTTCTTAGCTATGTTTGAAGAAAATCGGTCCAGCCGTTTAGAAGACATAACATCTTTTCTGAAAAAAGTCGGGGGTTTTTAAAATTTTTAATTTTTGTTATTCGATACATTAGATGTTCTTCTGTCGAAATATAAAAGAAAATCGAATACAAACAAATAATGAGTTAGGGCCTTTTTATATTAACTCAATGATATGTAATACATATTATATATGTATATAATACAAATTAATTTCAATATCAAACATTAAAAGAATTGATGGCAAATGCATAAAATTTTTTAATTATATTTTGAATTAAAAAATAATAACAGTTTGCTTAAAAATATATCGTCACCTAAAATAAAAAAGGCCGTAACAGCCAAAAAAAATCAAAATAAACTTTTTGATTGATTTTATGTGATTAACTGAAATAAAGCTTTCCTTAAAATTTTACTCACATATGTTCAAAAATACGGATTTTATTCATTATTAAATTTGGCACCTAATAAATTAATCCCAGTAAAAAAAAAATGGAAGTCATTCTGAAGGAACCACATTTTCATTGCTTCCAAAAAATCGATATTTTTAATTTGCCAATAGTTAGCAGAAAACCAAGTAGAAGTTTATTTTAATCACACAAAACCTTGTAGTTTTTCCATAGTTTTAGTAAATACTCACCAAAATGTTCAAAAAATCGATTTTTTGAAAGAAATTTATGAACTAATTTTGACCTAAAATTTAGAAGTTATTTGCTTAAATTTACATGAAAACACTGTTTCGCGCTTAAATTCGTATAAAAAGAAACGAATTTGTTAAAATATGTAACTTTTTAAAGTTTTTCCTAGATGAAAATATTACCATAGAACACAAAAAAGGAAATTTTTCTTAAAATCGCTTCTAATTCGGTGACTAGGCATCGAAAAAGAGAACTTCTTGCAATGACAACCCTATGTAAAAATCATTAGATCGGATCGAAATTTGAACTACTTCCAGACTGCAAACTCTACATTTTCATGACTTCTTTGGAGTGTCTTTTTTTACTGCGAATAGTCTAAAATTTATAAGGTTTTTTTGATTCTCCTGTAAAAAATTAAAAAGTGTACTTACAGGCTTTTGTATTTTAGGTGACGATATATTGAAATGTATTTATACTTGATGGAAAACTATAACTTATAATTTTTTGTTTTCATTTTCGAAAATTCCAAATAAATTTCGAAAATTCGAACTTAATTTCGAAATTAGAGAATTAAAAAAAAATCAATTATTCCAAGAATCGGTTAAGGATTAGGCTATTGGTAGCTCACTACTATGGATTTTGTAGCAAGCTTCAATGTTGCAAAAATATTTCCTCATTTCTCATATTTATAGTCGTGCATGTACACAACCGCAATCTGACTACACAGAAGGAGCGCAAAGAAGTTCACTGTAAAGTTTCTGGGACATAATCAAAGCTATAACACAGAGAGAAGTGCACTCGCTTTTCGGTTTGCATTATTAAATTATTGCACTACATGGTAGAGCGATAACTTTAAACATTCCAATACGATGCAGCTTGTTTTATTAAATAATTAAAGGTACGAATAAAATGTTTGGTATTTTTAAATTATTTATTAAATTGTTATTTTATTTCTTTGTAATTTTATTATGTATTTTTATAACATAAGATGACAAACTAAAATTCATTACTCTTCATTCACAGAGAAAGTTTTAATAGTAAACAAAAACTTGCTCAACAGTTGTAAATACAGATAGATGCAAAAATGCAATAGAAAATTTAATATTTTTTGCAGCTTCCTTCCGGTGAGCACAAGTTGTGACAACAATCGAATAGAAAACATGTTTTGGCTTAAACAAATTATTAATGCTCTGAATTAAGTTTATTTAATTCATCATAAAGTTTAAAAATAAAAAATGTTGCTTTTTTGTTTGTTTTGTCCACCACAACAATTGGTACAATTTTACAACAAAAATTCTCCAAACTTTAAATATAACTTTTCTTATTTATTTTGTTGACAGTTGTTGGTATATGAGTTTTTTTTAATTTTTTTTTAATAAAGGAACAAGTTAGGAAAAGTTGGGTAAATCAAAATGAAACAATTTCCACAACGTTTGATTTTGCGTGGAATGTCCCATATACATAAATAAAAGCTAAATATATTGTACTACTGTAATATTTTACTGGAAATACACTTTCTACTATATAATAAAGTTTAATAGAAGAATATTTATCTTTGAATGAGTAAGAGCATTGAAGGCTTTGAATTATTCGTTTGAAAGTTTTTGATGACTGTATAAAATACATGAGAAACTCATATCTAGCATTTGCAATACATCAATCAACGATAAAAAGAATTCTTTATAAAAACTCATCTAAAATTTTTTTGTCGTCACTTTCAATATAAGGCAACACCACGCGCAATTGCTGCCCAGCTGTATTTTCCCTATTATGCTTCTCACAACTTTCGCTCTTCAGCTTTAACAGACAAAGTAAACACTCACAGAGTGCTAATTGAATTTCAAAAAAGTGTCAATGCTAAAATGCTTTGAATACTTCCGGGAAAAATGTTAAATAAAAAAGAACTATTTATTTTTTTCACTTCCTTAATATACTGTAACCATCAACCAGCTGCCATGCAATAAAATGTGTAGCAACTACATATTTTTTTTGTCATCAGCTCAAAAAAAATGTGTCTTGTAATATGAAAACTTAAAGCGCTTAGGGCCATTTTCACAACTTGCCTTTAGCTAAAGGCAGGATTTTGTTTGCCTGATAAATGGCTTTGCATTATATCAACTTCAGTTGTTATTATTTTATCCATTAAATATTATTACTATTAATAATAATAACAATACAAAACTTAAGTTGTAATAATGCAAAGGTATTTATCGGGCAGACAAAATCTTACCTTTAACTAAAGGCAAGTTGTGAAAATGACCCTTAAATTGTCAAAAAAAAAAAAAAGTTTTTCTTTCTCAAGAAAATATTCCCAACCCGCATTTGGCAACATATGTATGTATTTAGGTTGAATTTTAAACTGTATTACGAAACTTAAAAAAAAAATGGCTTGAACAAAGTATGCGAGTAGCATAAAAAAGAAATGACAAAGCAATTCTTAAATATAGGGTGTTTTTTTAAGGGGTATAGAACTTCGAATTGAAATAAAACACAAGAAAATCGTTTTAATGTCCATCAATTTGGCTTTATTGGAAGGATAATTTTATGCCATTAATGTTTAAATATGATTTCGGGCATGTGGCCGCCGCGACTGGCTCGAATAAAGCCAATTCTACAGGTCCAATTTTCAACCACTTTTTCGAGCATATGGGGCCGTATGTTGGCAATAACGCCACGAATGTTGGCTTCCAAGTCCCCTAACGTTTCTGGTTTGTTGGCGTAGACGAGCGACTTCACATATCCCCAAAGAAAATAATCCAATGGTGTCAAATCACACGATCTTGGTGGCCAATTGACAGGTCCATTCCGCGAAATTATGCGCTCATCGAATGTTTCCTTCAATAAATCGATTGTGACGTGCGCTGTGTGGCATGTAGCGCCGTCTTGTTGGAACCACAACTCATCCACATTCATGCCATCCAATTCGGGAACAAAATAGTCGGTTAGTCGGCTCCAATTGCTGTGCACGGTGGCGAATCGATTCATTCGGGTCCTCTTCCACAGTTTGCTCTACAGCGGCAATTTTTTCTTCGGTGCGCACTGTTCGACATCTCTGCGGATGCGTATTATCACATAGAGTAAACGTAGTGCGAAAACGATCCATGGTTAACCGAATTAATTGCTCTGATGGACGATTATGTCGACCATAAAATGGACGGAGCTTGCGGTAAACTTCGCGAACTAAACCATTATTTTCGAAATAAATTTGCACGATTTGCAAGCGTTGTTCTTTTGTCAACCTGTTTATGATGAAATGGCAAACCAAACTAAATATTAATCACTTGACAGCTGACAAAATGGCCGCCAGTTAAAAAAGTGATGCCAACTTAAAGTTATATACCTCAATAAAAAACACCCTTTACTTTTATTGCCACATAAATTGTTTGTTAAATATTGAAATACATTCGCCACAGATTAAACAAGTTAATCAATCTATCGATTGACAAAAACAGTCAAAGCCACTCCATTAAATATGCGAGAATACGTTTGCACCACGGTTGCCAGAAATGCAGATTTATCTGGATTTTGCAGATTTTTACCCTCCAAATACACAAAATACAGATTTGAAGGTTTTTGGCTTAAAAACGCAGATTTTTCAACTCCAAGTATACTGAATTTTTTCCATTTTTCCGAATTCTGCTACTACTTCTTGATCTGATATAAAACGAACTTATTCTGATTACGATTTTGCAGTCCTAAATTTATTCAAAATGTAATGCCTTTACCACATTCCTTTGCAAATGTCGAAAGAATTTGCAGTTAAGTGAACTTGAATAAAACAAAGCTTCGAAGTCCTTTGGATATTTATGCAACAAATTAAATGACTTTTTGTGTAATTTTTTATATATCCGATTTTTTTTCTCATTCATTTTATATTGTTTGAGCATATATGTATGTATCTATAAAGAATTTTTATTTGTTTGTTGGTTAAAAGCATTTCGTTTCTCCTGAAGAGAGATGGGTTTTCACACGCAAAGTTTAATTTGCAAAGTCTTGAGTTTGTTGGACAGAAGAGAAAAGACGTATTATCCCTAGAAAGATAACGTTGTTTTTTATACGTTAGAGATAAAGATACGTCTGAAGAGCGTATGATTTCTTACATCCTTTTAAGGACTTAAAAATTTTAAATGGGCACATGTATTTATTTATTAAGTTTTCTCTTTGATAACAGAAACATTTGGTAAGTAAAAATAATAATAAAAAGAAATAACGATAAATTCAATAGAGATAAAATATTAGCATAAAATAAACAGCCTTTTTCAAAGGACTCAAAAATAAGCCTAAAAAAATAAAACAGTTCGGTTTTTTAAATTCATTTAAATATCGATACACAAAAGTAATTTTTCCAAGCAAGGAAACCTTTTTATTGTATAATTATATGCACGTGTTGCAGACTAGCTTTTTATGTTGTCCACATACGGGTGCTAGACACTTGACACATAACATTTTCGACATTCGTCGAATTTTGGAGGGACAAAACCCACAATATCTTCTTTTTTTAGTAATGGATTGATCTCACTATTATTGAAATCATTTTCGGCCGTATTGCCAACTAAATTTTGAATGCTATCACGCAATAATTTTGACAAAGTTGGGAGTTTCAAGCCTCATTTGCATCCAAGGTGTTGTTAGGGACGAGGAAATTATCTCCGAAATTATTTCTTCAGTAAAAAACCTATCGAAACATACAACTGGATCGTACAGTAATTTACAATTTCGAGTTGGTCCTCTTGCTGTTCGAACGATATTTTGTTACCGAAGTACTACCAGCATTTTGACCCCTTGAAGTAGTTAGTACAGCAGTGTCTACTAGAGCTGTGCCAAATCGTTCTTTTCAGTGACCGGTCATTTTCGTTCAATTAGCAAAAAATTGACCCGTTCGTTCAATCGTTCACTTTCGAACGACAGTATGAAACAATGCTATTTTGTAAGAATAATAAAATCGGTTTTATATACGAGTATTTAAATAATGCGAATGAATTAATTGAAGAATTTATTAAAAAAAGTTGAATTATTTATTTAAAAAATTATATTTAAATTCATTTTATAAATAATTTCTTGTTATTTCGACTAGAATATTGTGCATTTTATTTTGGCTTAATATTTAGTTTAATATTAAGATTAAGAAATGTACTTTTGTTTGGTTTTATTATTTTTTTCTTCCGATAATTAATAAAAGCATTGTAAATCTTTTATCGTTATTTATACATATATCAAAAGCTCATCAATGTTTGAATGTTACTTCTCAAAGTTGAAGTTAAAATTTTGTCCTCAAAAATATTTTACCGGAAACAAAAAAAATATCTCAAGCACTACAAACTCATTTTAGATTGAGGTAATGAAATTTATGTATAAACATATATACAGTTAAGGTCTAACATCTTTACTTTGTAAAAACACTTTATAAAAAACACTAGTAAAAATACTTCTTGCGAAAAGAATATTAAATAAAATTATAAAAAGAATGATGGCATTGCCACAGCGATGCTAAATAGAATTTAGTATACACGTACCTAAACCTTTTAAAACACAGAAACTCAACTCAAACAAAAAGACATAACATAAATAGCAAACATGAACGAAAGCAAATTTGACGTAAAAGACTTGAAACACAAACTGAATGAACGAAAACATCGAGCGGTACACTATTGATCCAAGAACGTTCAGTAAAATCACCGGATCAGTTCGTTCAATTAAGTGATTCGTTCAATTTAACCCGTTCGTTCATGAGCTACACAGCTCTAGTGTCTACTCTTGCTTCTCAAAGTAGCTTGAGGGAACTGTATTATCCGTTCAAAAGTCGTAGTAACTTGAATGGACTATTTTGATCTCATCAGTTTCAGAAGAAGTAGTACCTTCAATGGGTTGGAAGTTTTCGATGACCTCGCATGTTTGTATAATATCGTCTTCAACATCACTTTGATCATCGTCCTCCAGGACTTGATTTTCTGTTTCACTTACAGTTTCAGATGAAACTGAGTCACCTAAAACACTCTGCAATAAAGCACCAATTTCTCCATCACACAATTCATGCTTATGTGCCATTGTTAAAAAAAAATTAAACAAAAGTTTGTTAAATTTCCTACGTATAAATTTTAAGGAAAGTAAGAAAACGATCACACAAAAGATAACAATACGTCTCTGAGACGTATGGTTTGTAATTTTAGAGAAATAAGATTAAAGGTAGAATTAGTAAAATCGTATCGTGATGTTGCGTGTCAGCTGACAAAAACCGTACCATATACAATGCATGTTACTAGTTATAAAATATGTGGTGGTAGCACTGCTGACGTAGGAATCTGCAGAAAACAGATTTTTCTGTAGCGAATGTCAAAAACGCCGTATTTAATGCCAAACAAAAAAAATGTTCTGTGTAAACTGTTACATTTTCTATAACTTGTGCACAAAGTTGAACGATACGGCAAGCTGTAAAGTAGAATGATACGATTTTACTAACTCTACCTTAACTTACCACACGAAAACAACCACCACTAGCAAGCTGCTGACAACGACTGGGAATACTAAGCATCAGCGTTGTCAACTTGGTGCGTTTCGCACCATTTTGGGTGCTTTTTGAAATTTTTTGTGCGAAAAATTCCTTAGTTGGTGCGTGGTGCGCTTTTTTTTAAGATTTCGGTGCGTTTTTTTAATTTTTGGTGGCACCAACGCAAATTTAACACAAAAGTGGACTAAAACCGGAAAATTATTGTTGTGAAACTTGCCAACTTCCTGATAGTGTTAACTACCATATTAATAGTAATGATGTTTATAAAACATCACAATTTGAAATGAAATCTGTCTAATGTCCCGATGATAACAATAATGATGAAAATATTAGCTTTATTAATTTGGAATAATTAATTAATGTACAAAATTTTATCATATTGCAAACATATGTATGTGCCCTTAATAATGAAAGTTGTATAAGTCATATATTTCTTTGGTCGAGATATTTAGTAGATTACATTTGAACAAATCCAAAAATATTTTTCATATGCAAGAGTTTAATTTAGTTATACTAGTCTCGATTAATATAAATTGATTTTACTATATCGAATCAAAAATGCGTATGACTTAGAACACTTTCACAATTAAGAACACATATATAATATGTGTGTACGAATTTTTTAGTTCTTTTTAACCCCCGACTAAAAAAAGGGGTGTTGTAAGTTTGTAGTGTGTGTCTGTGTATCTGCGTGTCTGTCCGTGTCCACATACAGGCCAAACGGCTGGACCGATTTTAATTTTTCTGTTTGAAAGATGATTTGATCGAGAGGGTTCTTAGCTATGTTTGAAGAAAATCGGTCCCGCCTTTTAGAAGATATAACATCTTTTCTGGAAAAAGTCGGGGGTTTTTAAAATTTTTAATTTTTGTTATTAACTTTTTTTTTTAATTCTGTACATATATTGTAAAAGGCTGTTTGTTTTTATTGTTGTATTTTTAATATGGGTAAATGTATTAAACTTCTGAATAATTTTTTTTTTTTTTAAATATTTGAATAAAAAAGTTTAGTACTTTTATTAGTTTTGAATCCTTAGTAGTAATCGTTGATCTCTTTAAAAAGTTTTTTACAGAATTTATTTATAATAAAAATTAATATAAACAAATTTGTTAAGTTTTTATAGGTTTTACTTTTTTAACCCTGAACTGTAAAAGCCTGTTTAAGTGTTAAATTTTTAACACAGAAAAAAATAATATTATACTTTTTAACATTTAAGAAATTGATTATTCGACATATTGTCAGAAGTTTATTTGAATTTGAAATATATGTATTTGCTGGTGGTTCAGCGTTGTCTATATATGCATTTCATTGTTTCTGTAACAAATCATCAGTAGACTTCAATCACACATTTTGAATAGTCACAAACCTCTTATCTTATGCACAGACTTTCAAGAACTATTTGAGAATTCACAAATAATAATATTTTTGAAAATCACAAAAGAAAAATAAGCGTAGTAGGCTTAGACAACGCTGAACCACCAGCAAATATATTTCAAATTCAAATTATACTTTTTATGTAAAATTAATTCAATAAACATTTTTAATAAAAAAAAATGAAATTCCAGGCTTGGTGCGTTTTTTTGTAAATGGCGCGTTTTTTCTCCATTTTGGTGCGTTTTGAAATCTCAAAGTTGACAACGCTGCTAAGCATAGAAACTTTCTCTCATATGAAAGGAGTGAGATAGACTACAAAATTAAAAAGATGTACGTCTGTGAGACGTACCTTATCTATCTAGGGTTATTCTATAATATTTTCCTTCAACAAACTCAAGACTTTGCAAAGTAAAAGCCAAACTCATTAGCAGACTTCAACCAATGTGGCAATTAATTGTAAAAAGGTAACTTGTAAAGATTTTTGCTTGAAGCTTTTAAGCTTATTCTGCCATATTCATAAAAAATAGTTTTGGTTTACAAAAGGTTTACAAGATAAACTTTGCATGGAATTTGTTTGTTAAACGTTTTGTAACCCAAAATAATTTTTATGAATATTACATATTATGGTTGTGTACGTAATTCTTAATAACATATTGATAGCCGTTCTATAAACGTTTGAAGTTTTCTACCTTATTTCAAACATTTTTTGGTTGAAGCAGAAACGAAATGCAAATTTTTCATACATTAAAGGTTTATATTCATAAAAAATAAAATATGCTTGAAAGTTATTTTAAGAACATTTTTCCTAAAAACTTTAAATAAAATACATTTTAGGCCGGTTTTAAATTTTATAAATATGGGTTAATGAAAAAATAGTTATATGACAAATGTACATCCATATTTATATACATTTTTTTAAATAAAATATAAAAAAGTTGTTTTAAAAATTTCTTTGAAGATTTTTTGAATATTTTAAAAATAAAATGCAGATTTTGAAGATTTTTTGGCAACACTGGTTTGCACCCATGAAAAGTAAAGCAAGTTAAAGGAAAATTCGCTCAATGGCAGGCAGCAGCCACAATCAAATATTTACTCATTCCCATAATTTGTGATTGTGTACATACATATGTCTTTTAAACAATCGGTCACTTTTCATGAAAGTTTGTATGTTCAAAGAATTCGAGAACTTTTTTCATAGCAAATCATACAATTTTATCTGCATACAACGTTTTTTTTTATTGGAATAAAATATTGAAGTGGTTGGTTCTCAATATGTACCATCTTTAATATGACTTAATTTTGCAAAATTGCAATTGTAATACTGCCATTCATCAGCCTACATAATCGTACATATTTATTTATTATTTAATTAATGAATTTTAATTAGGAATAATTTCTTAAGGCAGAATTAAAGTTTCAATTAAACGTATCGTAACCATAACCACACATAACAGCTGTTCTAACGAAACGTATGGGCAACACTGTATTTAATTATAGGTGACAACGCCATAGCCATTACCATAGGAACCAATTGAATTTTGATTTTTCGCCATAACCATAAACATCTGTTTACTAGTTAAGGTGCAATTAGACGTGACATAGCCATAATGCCATAGCCATAACTAAACCAAAATTCAATTGGTTTCTATGGCAATTGTTAATGCGTTATGGCAAGTCACCTATAATCAAATATAGTGTTGCCCATTTTGTTTGTTTCTAACGGCTGTTTTCTATGGTTATGGTTATGGCACGTCTGATTGCACCCCTAGACATATTTCAGTGGCAAAAAGAAAAAATTGCTAAAGTTGAGATAAGCTGATTTTGAGTTTATGATACCTCCGTAATCTGCATATTTGAAAATATTTGAAATCGCCCATATGAAAAAAAATCGCCAAAAATAAAAAAAATTGTCAAAATGAAAAAAAATTCGCTAAAATTAGAAAACACCAAAAACCGAAACAATTGCCAAAACGAGAAAAAAGTGTCAAAACTAAAAATGCGCCAAAACACCAAAACGGAAAAAAGCAAAAAAAAACGCCAAAACTAAAAAAACGCTCAAAACCGAAAAAAAATGCCAAAACTATATTTTATGTAGGCTAATGTTCGTATTGAATTACATATCTAGTGTCCGTACGGAACCCTTCGTGCGAGCGTCAAAGTCGCACTTACCTGAATTTAATTTATTTTTGAAATCAATCAATCAATAAACAAATGAGCACATAAACAGCTATTTATGGTTATGACAGCACTAAAAGCTAAAGCAAATATATTTATGGTTATGGCAATATGGTATGGCAGAATTAGTTTTTACTTTCTCTTCTGTTACTAATCAGCTGGCTCTTTTTTGTTTACAGAAATCTTTTAAAAGTCATTCGTTTTTCTGTTACGTTCCGGGGGCTGATTTGTGCATTCGATTACGAGCTAGTTATTACTCGAACGTGCGAGTTGTTTTACTTTTGGGGTTCTCTTCGATTTTATATTCAACGCGCTTACCACTTCAGCCATCACCGATAGTGATGCACAGTCCGGCTCAGTTAGCCGACTGTAATGGAATGTAATTGCAACGGCAGTCGATATTGTTATATGAAAAGTAGTGTACAGATTCTAACATTTCACTTACATCCGAAACATTTTCATGCTTACAGTCTCTTAAAATTCTTTATAATCTCGTTAATTACTTGCGCAGTATGTCGCCGATTACGACGACCATAATGTCCCCATAATGCATGAAAAGTGGGCACCACTTTTGGACCATCCCTTTTGTAGTAAATTTTAACTATTTTTACGAGTTCTTCGGTTGATAAACGATCCATAATCGTTAATGGCAAACCTTTCAGATAACAGATATGTTAACAGCTGACAGCCTTGCCAGACAGGCAAGGGTTTCTTTAACCCTTTGCAACAAAACCATTTCTCATATTCCATTTCATTTAAAATTCATAAAAATGGCTGCTGACAAAGTGCAAATTTTAAGCCTCCAGCTATTTTTTCTATAGAAAATTTTCTACAAAAATCTTCTACTTGCCACAACAATTTTTTAATATGTACGTCAAAAATGGAAATTCAATCGTATGTAAAGCAAATCTTAAAATTGAGTTACTTTAGAATTTGTATATGTAAAAAAAGAAAACAAAATATTTAAAGATTTTCTTCACGTGACACCCCAAGTTGCCATTCCCTGTAAGTTAACACACGTAACATGCACACACGTGTATATTATATTCGGACAGCTTTCATGCTTTCAGAAGCCCTTTTCTGTTAAAATTTTTTGTTGTTATCAAATTATTTAGCAATTGCAATTTTTGTATAGAGAGAAGCAATGACATTCATTTGTTTACTTCCTTACGAAATCCATGGCAACCTAACGACCTGCCGTTCTGTTATATATTATTTTTACATTTCCATTGTAACATTCTTTCTCTTCACTTGTGTAAATGATCCAACAAAAGTAAAGTTCATTCAATTTTTTAAATTGAAAAGAAACATTTTTTTTTCCTTTAAATTCATATTTATTCAGGAAATAAAAGGAGAAATTTCTGATAAAAAGGATAAAAATCAACAAAAAAATACCTTTTTGAAAGAAAATTAATAAAGTAAATGGTAAAGAATAACAAAGCAAAAGAAAAAGAGCTGATGTATTCTTAAATGGCCGAGGGAGTGAGTACAACAAGCAACGACCACTACTCCACAACATTACCAACATTAGAAGTAGCAAAAATAAGTAATTATTTTTATTTACTTACTTGAATATTAAAAAGAAAATCTTAATTAATTGACAGCGCCCATGATGTCTGCCGGCACAAACATTGACTGGTTATTGCACATCTACTTTGCACGAAAAGATTTCGAACGCTGTAAGAGGTTAATTGAACGTGAGTTGTTTAGACATTTAAATCCGGAATATCTCTACTTCGTTAAGGTAATTAATATTATTTTGTAATCTTGTTATTTGCATTCAATGAAGCTGTTCTGTTTGTTTTAACAAGATTAATGGCCTGATTTTGTAAAATAAAACGAATTTTCGTTTTCGTTTCTGGTTGGAGCGTAAACGAAAATATTTTAAATTTTGTAAAACGCTACGTTGTTTTCGTTTCATGTCAAAATATTCCCAGTAAAGCAAATGGAAGTCATTCTGAAGGCACCACATTTTCATTGCTTCCATAAAATCGATATTTTTAATTTGCCAATAGTTAGCAGAAAACCAAGTAAAAGTTTATTTTAATCACACAAAACCTTGTAGTTTTTCCATAGTTTTAGTAAATACTCACCAAAATTTTCAAAAAATCGATTTTTTTAAAGAAATTTATGAACTAATTTTGACCTAAAATTTTGAAGTTATTTGCTTAAATTTACATGAAAACACTGTTTCGCGTTTAAATTCGTATAAAAAGAAACGAATTGTTAAAATATGTAACTTTTTAAAGTTTTTCCTACATGAAAATATTACCATAGAACAAAAAAAAAGAAATTTTTCTTAAAATCGCTGCTAATTCGCTGACTAGGCATCGAAAAAGAGAACTTCTTGCAATGACAACCCTATGTAAAAATCATTAGATCGGATCGAAATTTGAACTACTTCCAGACTGCAAACTCTACATTTTCATGACTTCTTTGGAGTGTCTTTTTTTACTGGGTTATAATTGAAAAATATATTATTTCTCATTATAAAAATTAATAAAAAAAATGTTTTCAAAATTAAATTTTATAACATTGTGGAATATGCACCAACAAAAATACGAAATTTGGAATTAGTCGCGTTAGTTAAGGGCCTACAATAACTTATTGGATATTTCTGAAACTTTGAAACATTCAATATTTCAGTGTTGGAGTAAAATGATATTGTGGATGGATATCTTTTTCATAACACACATGGATTTTGTTAAGGTAGCTTGTCCAGGTCAAGTTCCTATTCAAAATCTAACAATTGCAACCATCAAGGTCTAATATCATTTCTGGGCAACCTGCTTACTTCACAACATTTTTCCTTTCATAAAGATATAAAGAGATGTCCGCTTTATCTTCTTCTTAAAGGATAAAAATATTGCCAAGTATGCAGGTTGCATAGAAATAATATGAAACTCTATCGATTACAAATTAATATAATATTGTGATAGGTATTGTGCCAAACAAGAACTTGATCTCTCGCTACTTCTGATGGCCGGAATTTTGAATAGGAACTTGGCCTTTTTTCACATTTATATTTTTGTGACAATCTAACAACTTTTGTCTTATCGTTATTTCTATTAATGATCACTGCGCCAATTTAAATATAACGGGCAAGAGAGTGATACGTAGTAGTATAACATTATGTTAAATTTTTATGAGCACGGCCCCGCCTCCCTCGTTTAACAATCGATGCTACTTGGGTATCAAATTTGAGCTCTACAGCTAGAGTTCAATTTGATGACTGTGTCAGTGGTCAGTGTGTCAGGGAGTATGTCTTAAAAATGCAATTTTCGCAGCTCCATTTATCAGGAAACTTTCATTAGAAACTATCAAACTTCGCATATGACGACGAAATCTCCTGAAGTTTTTACACTTTACAATTGGCGATAACAAAGTAGTTATGAGGGTGTTAAAGCGAATTTATGTGTATATATAGGCACTACGTGCATAGGCCTAGCTGGCCTGGAGCTCTATCGTGCACATATGTAGATACTTATTTACTCTTTATTGCAGCAAAACTAATGCAATAATGTTGTTAAAACTTTTAAAACGAATACAATTTTATGAACGTTTTCATATGACATTTACAGCCTGTTTTTAGAAAACATAAGCTCTTTCGTTTTTATGTTTCGTTTATAAACGATAACGTTTAAAATTTGATTTTTATAAAACATATTCTAAAGCTTTCATTTTGACATAAAAAGAGCTTTTTAGGTATAACGAAAAAACACACTCACAAAATTATTACAGTGAAGGAGTACAAAAAATAATATCTATTAAAAAAATTTCTATGAAAAATTTTAAATAAAATTTATTTCAAATTAATTTTAAATTTTATCTATAAGGGGTTAAGCAATTTAATTTTTAATTGATTTTAGCATTCAATTGGATATCAGTTTACCCATTAAAACAGGTTTTCATTGCATTTCGTATTTTCCGTTGTTTATTAGAACTAACTATGTTTTTTTTCTATAACCTTTACTTTATTTTGACTCAATACTTAAATTTTTTGTGATTTGTTTGACAGTTAAATTATGGAAAATAAAGCAAAAATTATCTGTTTATACTGAATTTGGTCTTGAGTCTTTCACAAAAAAATTAGAGAAGCAAGGGGAACATCTTTGCTTATACGGAAGTCGAGATTCATTCTTACGAAAGTTAAATCAATCCGCTTATAGAAAAAGCACTTAAGATTTTTTCGTTTAATTAATTTTTTTTTTGTAATTTTTAGTAAAAAATAAATAAAGCACAAAAATATATGCCATGCTCGTAAAACTTAAATAGAATTTAAATACACAGGCTTTGGCATTTAAATATTATTTAAATAGGCAGTGAAATACACAATTTCGTATTTAAATATAATTTAAAAATAATAACAATTTAATTACCAAGTCAAAAATTGCCCCTAAGAGGTAAATACCAACAAAAATAATGTAGAGTACAACATAATTGTTTTAAGGCCGGGGCAAAATGAATGCGTCATACTTTAAACTTCGCCTTTTTCAAATGACATTAACGCAATGACGGATAAGGTTATCACAATGAGTACTTTATTGACGGAAGTATTTGAATAGCTTCAATAGGTTGATTCTCCATTTTATTTATTAAGTTCAACTTTTTTTATTTATTTCGTTTATTTCTTTCATTTACTTTTATTTTTGCTGCCGCAAAACACAAAAATCTAAATCAGAACATAGTTTGACAGATATTGGTTGGTTTTTTTTTTTTTGGTATGTTCTGATTTGGATTTTTGTGTTTTGTGGGAGCAAAAATAAAATTAAACAAAAGAAATAAACGAAATAAATACAAAAAGTTGAATTTAATAAATAAAGTGGAGAATCGACCTATTGAAGCTGTTCAAATTCTTCCGTCAATAAAGTACTCATTGTGCCAACCTTCTCCGTCGTTGCGTTAATGTCATTTGAAAAAGGCGAAGTTTAACGTACATATAACGGATTCATTGTGTTGGTGAATGTATCTTAGAATTGTCATTCAGTTGTTTAGGGTAACTATATAAGCAACAATTGCAGGCAGCGGCATTTGTAGTGGTGTAGTCGGTAGCCTGCTGTCGTGAATACCCTCTAGTCAGACTTGAACCATATGCCTCTATGTCAGTACTCTTTCTTCAGCGACAATTGCACTAGTTAAAATGTCGACAACTTTCCTTTTATGCGCGAGTAGAGATACGTTAAGCCAACAGTACACGGCATGTAAAAAGCCACATGCGTATGTGGCGATGACGTCACGAGAATTTTCAGCATGTTCGTTGCATTTTTTAAAATTACTAGTAGTGGCTAGATGCCGTAAAATTTTATAGTATTTTTGTTCCAAAATACACATGTATCACATGTAGTCGAATCGAAGACATTTTCTGTGGCAGCTCATCTGTAAGCATGTTAATATATACATGTACATATGTTGCTAGTACACGGCATGTAGCAAATGTAGCATCGTGATGACGTCAAAATAACGTCAGAACCACATGCGTATGTGGTTTTTTACATGCCGTTTACTGTAGGCCTTAGAGACAACAGTTCTAGTGTATTTCTGGTGATATTGGCAATGAACGCGTCAGTAGTTTGTTTTTCTTTTTTTATTATGTTGTGCAATAATATTACATAAACATATGTAGACGAGGGTCACTAAAATCTACGAGTGAATCCTTGGTTCAAATATCTCCATATAGTCGTAAAAGAACTACCTCGTCAATAGTGCTAAAGTCTACTGGTAAATTTTCAATGAAAACCCTATATTATATGTCAATAGGCGATTACATTGGCTGGGGTACACCTAATGAGTAGCACTATTGACTATGTCACTAGTAAATCACTATAATTTTACTATTGACAACGAGCTAGGAAATATCGATATTGTAGACTAGAGCACCTAAAATTTACTAGTGAATCTTTTGTGCCAATGTCTCCATTTGGTCCCAAAAGAACTACTTAGTCAGTAGTGCTACAGTCCAGTGGTGGATTTTCAATGGCAAGCTAATGTTAAATGTCAATAGATAATACCATTGGCTGGGGTACACCTGGTCAGTGGTACTACTGACAACGTCACTAGTAAATCACCACAATTTCACTATTCGCACTTTCTGCAGGGTATGTTTAACGCATAAATCAAAGTAAAAAGCAATCATGATTTTGCTTATTAGGAATCGTAAGAAAGCGTCTTTAATTAATTTCATTAATTTAAATTTTAAATTTAAATTTTTTAAATTTAATTTTTTAAATTTCATTTTAATGAATACAAATAAACGTTGAGTTTTTACTTTTTTCGTCACACTAGTTCTAAGAAATTTTCTTTACTGTCCTTATCCGAATTGAATATGACTGTTGCATAGACATAATCATAAAATCATAGTTTGATTAAAAGTAAGTAAGCGCAAGCAAAACGAGTGATTCCAATAAAACAGATGTCCTTTTACCTTTGAGCAATTTTAACAGATTAATAGAAGTGATATAATTATAACAGCAATTTTAGTTATTTATATACAAAGGACTAATTGTCTAATATGTTTTACCTTTTAAAGGGTTTAATAGAGCGTGAGGAGGGCAATAACATTGAAGCTCTACGCAACTTACAAAAATCCTTGGACTTAAACTCACAGAACATTGAGATTTATAAGGAAATTGGAAAGACTTTGTAAGTACTGTGGATAAATTATTTAGAATTATGTTGTGCCAGGAAGCTGTAATTTAAAAATTTGTTTAGTTTAACCTTAAATACATATTTTTTTTATATAAAAGCATTAATTACTTGGTCAGGCTAAAGTTAAGTACTTTCTTCAACTCCTTTTTGGATGGGAAATTCTTGTTATTAATTAATTATATTTTTTTTAAGAAGACCTGAAACGTTCATTGAGACAGTTTGGAGTAATGTCTAATTTTCTTTTTAAGAAAATCACATTAATTAGTAACAAAAATTTCATTCTAAAATAGATTTGAAGAACTTAATCAACTTGAGAGGTTGTACAAGATATTAATAACTACTTTATTGAAAGTTCATTACAATTCAATCAAATGAAAGTTAAATAATAAAGACTGAATTTTTATCATCAAATTATAGTGACTTTATTGAAACGTTTTCTATTTTTAAATTTAAATAAATCAAAGGCATGAATGAAAATCGTATGAAAGGCCTTCGATACCACAAATCGTTGGTGTCCATATCATCTGATTCTTGACAATAGAATTTGCTAATTGATAAAACAAGTTTAACAGTACAAGTTTAAGTAACACTGACTAAATAAATTATATCCAATTCGTCAGATCTAGCTTCAAATCATTCCCTGAGGGCCTATTTCACCAACTTATTTAAATATCAATTCATATTTAAAAGACATTTGTCCATAAAGCAACTGACACCTTTTGGCAGGTTCATGCTATTTTCTAGACCTTTCCCTACGACTCCACTAGCCATCAACTTGGCCATGACATAGACATGATGCCGGCAGAGCAACTGTGAAAAACTCATCAACTTTTTTGTTGTGGTGAATACGTGCGATATCCATGTTCAGGCATATCAAAGTGATTTGCGTTAGTGCAATAGAGATGGAATATTTACCAATTTTGATCTGTCTCTTTTCTTTTTATTGCAAATGGTTGCGTACCGAGAATCTCATGGCGAACATTGTTACCCAGACTTATGTTCGGGCGTCCATGTCAGAGCATGGACGAAAGTTGGACATGAGCGGTCTCCATTAGCCATTTGCGATGTCCGACATGATGCAAATACTAAGTTCATGGCTAGTGGAGACCGCTAGTTAGGGAATGCAATAGATTGTCAGTAGCACAAAATTGTTCTCGAAAGTGAGTAAACAATCACCAATTTTTTAGTATTATGTTAAATTGACATCGATGTCGACAATTGGAATAAGAGTGATTAATTAAAAACTTGATTTTTTTCTATGTATGTATGTACATGTGTATGTATATATTTTATAAAACAGATTTATTATGGGCCGTTTCAATCAATCACTGAGCATATTCCGTGAAGCTGAAGAGCTGTCAACACGTTTGGATCACGAAATTTTCCATTTCATTGGTGAATTGTTGTTGCGCTCAGCAGCGTCGCGCAATCAAGTGGAAATGGCGCATCAGGAGGAACTGGAAGCCAAAGCGTATTTTCAAAAGGCCGTTCAAAGTGGCAAGAAATTGGAAAGCTTTCAGCGTTTAGCTGAAATCCATCGCAAGGAAAAGGAGTACAACAAAGCCATTGAGGTGTTGGAGAACTGTTTGCTGTAAGTATTACTGAGAAAGGTAAAAAGATTACCTACGGCAAATATGTTTTTTGTTTTTTCTATAAATTGCAGACTATCGCCTGAAAATACCGATGTTTTAACAGAAATTGGCGTTTTATATTTGAAGTTGAATGAAACACAAAAAGCCTTTGATCGCTTATTAGAGGTCATACAATTTGATAAGAATTGTTTGCGAGGCTTAATGGCATTTGCTGCAATATTGCAGGTAGGCAATAGTTAAATGAAATCTATCTCCCAACCAGCGTTGCCAAATGTGCTGTTTTAACTGATTTTAACAGTTTTATTACGCATAGCGCAGTTTTGCAGTTTTTTGCTTAAAAAATAAGTTTTTCTATAAATTGTGCAGTTTGTAATTTTTACTTTATCTCAAGTTTGTTATTTTTGTTCTTATATCTGAAGCCATAGTTTTACACATTTTGCTTAATATAATAGTGAAGGTTTATTAGTACTTTTCCAAACAGAAAGAGATAACTGACAAGAAAGTTGTGTTTTTCTTTATGGAATTTGATCTTATTGTTTGCAAGTTGGGTTCATACGGACGTATGAATATTAGTTCGACTTGCTTTATAGAAAAAGAAAAACAAGTTTCTTTCTTCATTGAAATAATTCGATCCCTTATAGAATGAGATAAAACACGACGAAATATATACCAAATTAAAGGTTAGACCCCATAAAATTGGAAGCCATATACATTTTTTTCAGAACTCTTAGCAAAATTTCAGTAATTCACAGAAAAAACAACATTTTATTTTGGCTAAGCAATTGTATTAAATAAATAAATCATTTCGCACTTCAAATAAAACAAAATCTTAAAAAACAAAACCAAACATTTTAGTTTTCTGATTCATTGAATTTTTGATCCACTTCTTTAGTTTGATTCGAAAAAAAAAGAATTTCATTGTGTAATTTAATGCGAAATATCCCAGAGTGCAACTAAACACTTCCATTTCAATTAAATAACTGATGCCGATGAGGCTTTCGATATGGTAAAACGTAACAACTTTACAAACATTATCAAGCCATGATATAAAAATATATCAGGTATAGGCATATGGTTATGGTATGTTAAAATATACAAAATACTAAAGAATTTCCTATGAGCAGTTTTTTCACATGAAAATCAGTTTTTTTATTCTAAATTTTCAGTTTTCCAAAAAAATATTATGGCAACGCTGCTCCCAACAAACACAATGCAAAACATTTGAAATGTTATAATTTCATATACATATGTGGTATTCACAAGGGTGTCCTAAGTGTCATAATTTCTTAACATTTTAACATAGTTTAAAAAAATGTTGTTGTGGCTCAAACAAAAAGTTCATAAAGTAATAAGACTTTCTCAGCTATGTTTATTGTTTGCAGCGTGACCATTTTAGCATTTTTGCAGTTAAATTTAGCTTTTTTTTGTTGATTTAGCTGCAAAATTTTCGATTTAGCAGTTAGCATTTTCTTTAGCATTTTGCAATTATTTATTTAGCATTTTCTAGCGTTTTTTTCTTAATATAATCCACATAAATTTTAACAATATCTCTTATACCTAAAAAAAAAGGCTGACTTCCAAAACGTCAACAGCCTTGCCTTCCAACAAAGCGTAGTGTTTCATAACACCGCAGAACAAGACATCGACAGTGCATACCCCTTTCAAAACATCATTCACAAGTATTAAGAACACCGCAAACAATCAATCAGCGCATCTGTTGCAAAGTTGGTGCTCATGGTTACAATGTTCCGCAAATTTGGATCTGTGCACGTAATAAATACCGTATCCGAAGACTGTACCAACTTTGTACTTTTTACGTAAAAATTGAATAGGCGAAAGTTTTAGAATATTTTACAAAAACAAATTTTTAAACGTTGTTTATAAACGAAAAGTAAGTTAGAAACGGATTCTTCTCGAAGAACTGTCCATGAATTAATATTTTTGGTTTGCTTTAAATACTTTATGTATAGTGAAAAACTGGTATGCAGTCAGTATAACCCAGAAAAAATTATTGCTTCTCCGACGCGTATTTGTTGCAAGATCACTTGCTGTTGCGCATGAATAAGGCATTATTTTGTTCGAGACGAGCCAGCTAGAATCAATACATTTAGCTTCCAAAAAGCCATACATTTCTTGCCTTACTAAAGTGCTTCATATAAGTGATATTCAGATGCAAAAATTACTGGCTTGCAAAGTTTTTTGTGATAATTTTCTATTTTGCTAGGGAGCCCGCATTACATTAGTGCTTCTCAGAAGCATTTTTGGAAGTTTTTGTTATCAAGTAAGCAATGCATTGCTTCCCTCAATTGTTATTGCTTCCAAATCACTATTTTTTCTGGAAAGTGACGAAATTTAAATAAGTTAAATTTTCTAGCAGTCTAGAAAACGTTTTGAGGCTGGGAAGCTTTGCAAAGACAGAAAATCTTTATTATGCTCCGCTGTTTCAGGAAATACCATGTTGGAGAAAATCCTTAACCCCGGCCAAAGGCCAGCAGTCTAGAAAACATTACCGTTATACACGAGTTCCTCCATAAAGTTTGCCATTAAAAGTCGGCGCATGATGTACTTTTTACCTCCTGTTAAATCCTAGCGTGTATTTTAATGTAACGGGTGTTTTTTTAGAGGTATAGAACTTCGAATTGAAATAAAACACAAGAAAATCGTTTTAATGTCCATCAATTTGGCTTTATTGGAAGGATAATTTTATGCCATTAATGTTTAAATATGATTTCGGGCATGTGGCCGCCGCGGCTGGCTCGAATAAAGCCAATTCTACAGGTCCAATTTTCAACCACTTTTTCGACCATATGGGGCCGTATGTTGGCAATAACGCCACGAATGTTGGCTTCCAAGTCCCCTAACGTTTCTGGTTTGTTGGCGTAGACGAGCGACTTCACATATCCCCAAAGAAAATAATCCAATGGTGTCAAATCACACGATCTTGGTGGCCAATTGGCAGGTCCATTCCGCGAAATTATGCGCTCATCGAATGTTTCCTTCAATAAATCGATTGTGAAGTGCGCTGTGTGGCATGTAGCGCCGTCTTGTTGGAACCACAACTCATCCACATTCATGCCATCCAATTCGGGAACAAAATAGTCGGTTATCATGGCTCTATACCGGTCTCCATTAACGGTAACTGACTCTCCAGCATTATTTCGGAAGAAGTATGGCCCAATGACTCCACCAGCCCATAGAGCACACCAAACAGTCAGTTTTTGTGGATGTAATGGCGTCTCAAGGGTCTCATGTGGATTATCTTCACTCCAAATGCGGCAATTTTGCTTGTTGACGTAGCCATTCAACCAAAAATGAGCCTCATCACTGAACAAAATTTTGCGATGAAAATCAGCATCGAGATCAATCTCATTTTCGGCCCATACACCAAAATCACGACGCATTGCATGGTCTCGCGGCTTTAATTCTTGCACAAGCTGGATCTTGTAAGGTCGCAAGCCAAGATCTTTGCGCAAAATCTTCCATAAAGTTGATGGACAAGGCTCCAATTGCTGTGCACGGTGGCGAATCGATTCATTCGGGTCCTCTTCAACACTTTGCTCTACAGCGGCAATTGTTTCTTCGGTGCGCACTGTTCGACGTCTCTGCGGATGCGTATTATCACATAGAGTAAACGTAGTGCGAAAACGATCCATGGTTAACCGAATTAATTGCTCTGATGGACGATTATGTCGACCATAAAATGGACGGAGCTTGCGGTAAACTTCGCGAACTGAACCATTATTTTCGAAATAAATTTGCACGATTTGCAAGCGTTGTTCTTTTGTCAATCTGTTCATGATGAAATGGCAAACCAAACTAAATATTAATCACTTGACAGCTGACAAAATGGCCGCCAGTTAAAAAAGTGATGCCAACTTAAAGTTCTATACCTCAATAAAAAACACCCATTAATAAAATTATAGGCCAAAAATCGTTAGGAGCATGTTTCATTTTGCAACTTATACTACTTCATGCCAGTTTTTCATTACACAAAATGCAGTTTATCAAGAAATAATTTGTAATTTAAAAAAAATCTGTTTCATTCAAAGGAAATAAATGAAGAGTTGGCGAACAAAACCAGACTAGTCCCCTTAACTGGTTTTTACAGGACAGGCAAATTACTGAACTTTTTAGATAGGGACAAGCAAGGAAAAGTCAGTTTTCGTTATTTTTTAAGGTAGGATCAAACTGGTTTTGCATATAAATATTTCATGCATAGATAAATGTGTATTTGGAGAGCCCGAAAAAAAATTTAAAAAAAACGTTAACTGAGTAAGTACATGTCTGGTTTTGTTCGCCAGCTCCTCAAAAAATAGGTAGGGAGATGTAAGCAGAAATTACAAAAATAACCACTTTAGAAGAAACAATTTGATTAAAAAGAAGTAAATATTAAGTTTTAGCAGTATGTTTTAGCACTTTAATTATTTTTTAGCATTTTTTAGCTTTATTTTGAAGTCAATTTAGCCGCAAAAATTTTTAGGATCTGGTCACACTGATTGTTTGTCATAACTACATGTAGAAATGCGTGAGAGTACCAAAGGAATTGAGAGAGAGAGAGTAAGAAATGTACAAACGTGCTAAAACCAAAATACAAATAAGTACAATATTTACAATTGTAAATTATAAGAGTGCTCACAGCAGTCATATTTTTTCGTTTTATATCTTTAAAACGTGTTAATTTATGAGTACCATTTGAATACCTCAATACTATACATCATGATACAATAATAAAAAGGTAAAAAAAACATTCTCTCTTTTCGTCGCCATATTAACCTTCTGACGTTTACCCCGATTATTTTTTACTCTCAAAAATAATGCTATCGTATTCATTTGTAAAATCCGAGTTTTTTTGATTAATTTTTTGACTGTTATGCTTTTTTAATAAAAAAAAATGTTTTATAATAAAAATATTGAAAAATTCATCACTATTGCATTAAAAATTATTAAATAGATATTAATTTACTTATATAATAAATAATTGTGATATGTGTAAAAAAATAAATGTCGAGCAATAACCTGCATATACAACAATTGCAGTAATACCAAGCATTTCAGCAAAGGCACGAGTTTTTTCAATTTCCTTCAATTCCATATTTGCGGCAGAAATGGATAGAAGCATTATAGATGATGGTTAGCTACCAAAAAATCCTTTGGTTTGTTCTGTTCACTTCCATATGAATATAAAAAAACATTGAACCCGTTTGAGCCTAATTAAATACATCCATTACATTATTGCTTTAAAGCAGTGTTGTCCACACGTACACTTTCACATTCTGGGAGTCTACTCCGTATTTCGAAACGAAAGAAAATGCTTTCGAATTTGAGTATTATGTATTAACATTGTTCTACTAAACTAGCCATCATTTAATAAGTACTTGTGTACTCTGTAACTAAAAATAAAAGAAATTGCATCTGCTTTGGAATGTGTATGTTAATATTATGCACGGTTAGGAAGGGTGATGCTACAACACACCTCCAATCGTATACCAAAAAAGAAAGTGAAACAAAAACCATATAAAAACAAGGCTATTTTGTGCTAATTGAGGCTGTGAAGAAGAGAATTATTAGAGCGATGCCATTTAAAATAAGCACATGCGATTCAAAATTCATGTTTGAACAATTTTTAATATATCTTCAGAGCATAAACCATTACATGTATTATTCAAAACCACAAATTACACATTTCCAAAAACATTCCTAAAAAAAAGTTCCCCGTAATTTCGTGTGGCAACGTTTTCCTCTCTGTTTACAAAAAAAAAACAATAATCTAATAATTGGAACACAAGTCAGAATTAATTTTATACGTCAAATGTGGTTGTACCTTTATATTATTGTATCATGGTATACTACATATGTATTTTGCCTAATTAATAAATAAATTAAGTAAAGTGCGACTTTGACACGCACACAAAGGATTCCGTACGGCGATTTTTTTTCGGTTTTTGGCGCTTTATATTTATAAAGCACCCCATACACTATTCAATTCAATTTTCAATTGAGTCGGTTGTTGTTCAAATCAAAGCGTGTATGGCTTTGTCAATTGATTAGTTTGGCAGTTGTCGAGTTGGTTGAAGAAAAATTAAAAGATTTTGATTTTTCATGTTGACTAGTAAATCGTTCAATTCGATTGTGCTGTGTGTGCTCGAGTTTCGTGATTAGGTGTCAAAATTTATGTTTTTAGCTTTATTTTGTATAGAAAAAGTTATGTATTTTTAAAATTGTATTTTATTTCATTGAAATTTAGATAAAAAATTTAAAAAGTGATGAATGAATGCAATAGAAGTTTTAAATTTTTAAATTTGTAATTTTGAAAAAAAATATAAATTTGGCAGTTGAATGAAAATCTTTCAATTCAGTTTATGAAATGTGTGGCCAAGAACCAATTCAATTGAAAGACTCAATTCACAATTGAATTGAAACGTGTATGGGGTGCTTAATACAATATTTTTAGTTTTAGCGTTTTTTTTTTTTGTTTAGGCGCTTTTTTTTGTTTTGGTAAAATTGTCAGTTTTTGACGATTATAATAATAATTATTTTAGTATTTGCCCTTTTTAGCTTTGTCTTTTTTTTCTTTTTTACGATTTTTTCGATTTTTGGTGCTTTATGTTTATAATACAATATTTTTTGATTTAGCGATTTTTTTGTTTCGGCGCTTTTTTTTTTTGTTTTGGCGATTTTTTTACTTATGGTTATTTTATTTTCATTTTAGCGATTTAATTTATTTTTGGTGATATTTTTCATTTAGGCGTTTTTTTTCATTTTGGCGATTTTTCGTATCGGCATTTTTTTTTTAATTTTGGAATTGTTGTAGTTTTAACGTTTCTCGAAATTTCAAGAGTTTGCCTCTGTTCGAATCAGTTTTTTTTTTTTTTTTTTTTTCTAAAAACACAAATTAAAAAATTGTCAAAAAATATTGTCGAAAGAATCGAGACAAGAAAACCGCTTTCACAAACAAATTGAAAAATATGCATTTGTTCAATAAAACACATTCAAAAAAAAAAAAAAATCGGTAAATTATTAATACTCGTACTCAGTTTTTTTTTCAAAAATTTGACATTCGATTTTACAACTCGACTGGCATATTTGACTTTAATTAAAAACAAACTTTTTCGCTGAATACCTAAGGCGATTTGTATGTGTGTTTGGCATTTTGCCCCGTTTCTTCTATTCATGAATAATAACTTTTTCTAATAATGGAAATAAAAAGTATTCTTTCGTTAATTCATTCATTCAATCATTTCTTTTGTTGCCCCAACTTAACAACAAAACTCAAATCTTTCGTATTTCATGTAAAGTCTCGCAATGATGTTGATGCTGCATTGGGGAAATACAAGGAAATTGCTGCCATAAAACCCGACATTGCCGAGCTGTGGAACAATATTGGTTTGTGTTTTTTTAAAAAGCAAAAATTAATTGTGGTAAGTAAGAGAACGATGATTTGTACTACTGCACCAGTTTATATTTTATTATTGAGTGATTTATTATATACATTAAGCATACTGTGTACAGTGGGACTTAAATAGTAATAAATAGTAATTGAAAGTTATTGCTCTGGTCAGCTTGAAACTTTGATGCGGCTGGTTGACATTGACATAGACGTATTGCCTTAAGATAGTTTCATACGATTTTTGTTTAGATCTGGGGTCTAATCGTCAGTTTAGGATTATGGCATTCGCTATCGAAAAATGTAATAATATGGTTCGATATTGAATGCCATAACCTCACACTGAAAAAACGTGATCGATTCAGCTCATTATCGAAAGCAACGATTAGGCCCCTGACTTTTCAATCAAAATCTAGAATTTTCAAATGGCTTACAAGTTCAAATACATAAATTTGACATAACTTATTTCTTTGTATTTTTTTTTTTTTTTTTTTTTTTGCAACCATACAATACAAACTGCTTGTACCAAATAACACCTGATGCAGATGCCTTCTCACACCAAAACAGAAACCTTCTAGTTTAAATTTCGTCATCTGATGTTGTAAAGCTTTAAACCTTTGACGTATAAATTTCATGTATAAATTTTGTTGCAAGGTGCATTTAACTAGGTGGCAGCGCTACTTCAGCTGATAATTTTTTGCTCTGTGTGCTCTGTAGCTGAAGAATGTCAAAAACTTCGATTTTGTTTTGGTTTTAGTACAATTATTTTTGTGCTTTTGACATTCTTCGGTTCTTTACACAGCTATGGTTGCCGTATTTTTATATAAAAAATCCTTACGCAGTCACCCGTATAATTACACCATGTTTTGTTGTGTGATATGAAAAACATGACAAAAACAAATCTTTTTCCAAAATAAAATCAGATTTACTCAACATCATAAACATGACTTCGGATTCACTGAATATGGAACAAATAATTTTTTCTGCCAAAAAAAACCGACTTCAATGCATAGATCTGATAGAAGAAGATAAGAAGAAGTACGTTATATATAAAATTAAACTTTAATGGGCGTGCCTCCACCCATTTTTTAAATGCAAGATTATGTGTTTTTCAGAGCTTAGGGTGCGTGTTAAGTCTTGTAAATATCGGTAAAGTAGAACCACTTAAAATGATATATTATATTTTAATGGGCATGACTCCGCCCATTATTTTTAAGGATGATTGTGTCTATTTTAAAGCTCAAGGTGTGTGGTAAGTTTTGTAAAAATGGGTTAAGCAGAACCGCATAAAATATTATAATGAATTTTAATGGGCGTAACCCCGCCCATTTTCCCAACTTTCAAATTGTGTAATTATAAGAACCAAAGGTGTTTATAGGTTTCGCAGCAATCAAATAAGTAGAATATCATAAAATTATATAAAAAATTGTGGGCGTGTACCCGCCCACTTTTTTACAATGGGACTAGTGTGAAGCTATACCCTCTCAGACAACAAAAAAATTTTACAATCGGTCCAAAATGTACTGAATTATGAAGATACACACCTAAAAAAAAATAGAGACGAATTATTAACCTACTCCTTTTTTTTTGAGGTCGGTTAAAAAGTAGAGCTGCAAAACTATCGATAGTACTATCGATAGTATCGATAGTTTTGTTGTAAATTAAATATCGATAGTTTTTTCCACTATCGATACTATCGGTAAAAAAACAAGTAATTAAAAGAGTAAAAATAATCGAAGTCAGTAAACAGTAGCCGGCAGCTTTGAAGCAAATTATCCGTCGTTGATTTAAGTTTTTGTAAAGCGATGCAAAAGTTGGTACAATTGTATAATTTTGGCGCTATTTGAATGCCAAAAGTACCGTAGCACCGCAATGACCCATTTAGCACTACTGGAATCTCTTTATATTTATTACATGCCAAAAATAGCATTAAAATATATTAACCCCCTTATGCAAAAAATAATGCGTGTTTGAAGTATACATTAAAAAAATTTCCATAGAAAAACCGGTTTTAACGTTCACTTATTTTTTTGCACAAGGGGGTTAATCTTTAGCTAGAAGGTATTAGAAAATTATGTAAATCAAACGATGTTTTCCGGTACTTAAAGAATTGCTGGAGGAATGTTATTTATTCCAAATTCATCTGCAAATGTGGAAATTTTATTTTCGTACCAAAGGGAGAATCCGACTATTTGCATCGACTGTGAACAATCGAATAAAAAAAAGATTATAAACGTAGTATATCGTAAATGTTACTTTTATATTCAGATCCCAGCAACTAACATTCTTTGTGCACCTTCTGGCGTTTTGTTAATTGATTTTTAGTTAATTAAAAAGTACAAGTATTAAAGTATTACTGAAAAAATTTAAATTTTTTTTGAAAGTTAGTACAATTTGTAAATATGACATCGCATCCCTGCTTCTGTATACATAAGTACTTAAATATATACATATGTATGCATATGAATTTATTTATAAATCCAAATGTTATTCGACAAATAGTAGTACAAGTATCTTAATAAATACAACATCGTCGACACAAAGATAAATTTTGGTGGTACTGATATCGGGACGGCCGCCAATCGTCGGATTTATTTTGACATACCCTAGCCTGTTTCCCTACAAAATTATTTTTAATTGTACCTACATACCTACATATCCAGCCTAATCTTCGATGTAATCGTATGCGATAAAAATTAAATTATAAGTTCAATAAAAAATTATATTTTCGATAATGTGCCGCTTACGATAAAATCGAAAAAAAGGCTTGATATATTTTTATATACTAAAATGTTGAGGACTCTGGATTTTTTTTCGAGTCTAATGTAGTTTATGTGGCAAGTTTTATAAAACTATTCGATACTATCGATAGTTTTATATAAAACTATCGAAGCTATCGAGTGGTGCGACTATAGATAGCTTTGCAGCTCTATTAAAAAGAGAACTTATTGCAATCATATGCAACCCTATGTAAAAATCATTACAAATTATCCAAATTTACAATAATTCCGGATCACAAGTTCAGGATCTTACTGACTCCCTTGGAAGCTATTTTCTATTGGGAATCTTTAGAAAATCCATTAGAAAAAAGTCTAGTGGTGAATTATAATATAATTAGTCGATTCGTATCGTGAGTTTACGAATCAGCTGACAAAATGTGTAACATAACATTTTATTTGTGAATAGTGCGTTAATCAGGAATTGTTTTTGTGAGTTGGCTGTTTGCAAATAACAAATTAATTTGCCGCTTATGGGGCGAAATTCTCTATTTGCAATATTTTCATTTGCGAATAAAGGCCGGGGCACAATGAATCCGTCATACGTTCAATTTCGCCTTTTTCAACTGACAGCTAAGTTGAAGTACATGGTTTCTTATGAGGGCAGTTACATTCAATACGTGTCCGTCAACGCAAAGTACAAAAACTGATAAACTTTTAACTTTTTGCGTACGTTGAGTAGTTTGACAGATTTTGGTTGGTTTTTTTTTTTTTGGTATGTTCTGAATTAGATTTTTGTGTTTTGTGGCAGCAAAAATAAAATTAAACAAAAAAATTAAAAAAATTTAATAAATAAAATGGAGAATCAACCTATTGAATCTGTTAAAATGCTTCCGTCAATAAAGTACTCATTGTGCCAACCTTCTCCGTCGTTGCGATAATGTCAGTTGAAAAAGGCGAAGTTGAACGTATGACGGATTCATTGTGCCCCGGCCTTAAGTCGCCCGTATAAACGTAGTAACAGAGGCTCTATCTTTCCAATTCAAAGCTGTTAACTATAATAATTTGCTCAATCAGCCCCCTGTACAAAGTATGTAAATGCAAAATTACTCAGATTACTGAGAAATTATTTTTTTTAAACAAATCTAACAATTTTCATGTACATATGCATTTCACTCAGGCAATTTCATCACTGAGAAAAGCTATTTGGCTGTCGCCTTTGAATTACAACGCGCTCTACAATTTAAGTTTAATTTATATTAAAGGTAAGTCATTAAGCATTAAGTATGCATGTTGTAAATTTTTTAACTTTAAATTTTAAAGTTTAAAACACATAAACAAAGAAACTTCTTGAAAAGCTCATTAAAATTGTGAACATATTTTATATATGTATGTATGTAAGTATATATAATTTATGCATAGATAAAAAAACAAGAAGCTTGAATGAACTTTTTTACATTGCACTTTATTTAACTTAATGTGCAATAATATGTAGAAACAGAATAAAGTCTGCAATTTCAGGAAAATCGCTGACAAATTAATCAAGCCCATAATAACATCGACGGCAGTAACTTCAAATGCTCTCTAATTTTTGTTTTATTTTCTTTTGTGCTTATTTTTCTTTGTAGTTTTGTTTACAAAATGTATGAAATTTATTGAAAGTATGGTAGCATTTTTGTGAGAATGAACCAGTGATGGGAAATGAGATTTACATTTCGGTGTCAAAAAAATTTTTTTTAGTACTTTTTTGATCCCGAGAGTACCAAAAATTATTATTATTTTTTTATTTAAATTTTATTAGCAAAAAATGGTAAAAAAGTCATTTACAAAGAAATAAAAAAGGACAAAAAGTACATGTACATATGCAGGTACAAATGTCAAAGTTATAACAAGATGAATTTTTAGACTTCAATAAATCTTTGGCCTGCATGAGACTTGATACGGTCAGAACATAAAATCTGTTTCTTCGTTTTATTTTCATGAGATTTTGGTAAGAGAAATTCCTTTCGACATTTGTAGAGGAGTGAGGTATGGACAAAATTCCGTAAGCTACTCTCGATATATCATGAAACATGTATTCATCTAATGCGTTTTTAGTTTAAGCCACTAATAGATACATATCTATTTTCTGTTGTTAATGGTTTTACTTCCTTCATATCAGCTAGTGTTCTATACAAGTATTGGTTGTTAATAGTTTCAAAATTTTTCTTTCCGCTAGGTAACATTTTAATTAAAAGTTGTTGGTTGGTTTTAACCAGATAAAACATTTCTCATACCTCTTTTAGAAACGTAAATACCCTTTTCAGACACAGAAGTTTACTTTCCAAAGTTTTAATTCAGCTGGGAGAAATGCAGAAAGAGATGGTATTCTTTTTTCTGTCTTTCACACTTTTGATCTTAGAACTTGACAGAATTTAATATAAAACTACTTATAATTTTCTTTAAACTGATTTCAAACAGTTGTTTCAACATGATTTGTGTTTATATATAGATTAACTTCTAAGCCACAGAAAATATCATTGGTTTTCGTCTATATTGAATTTTGAAAGATAACACTTTTCTAAAATAGCTTTACTAATAAAGTTTCGTGCCATTTGCCGAAAAAGAAATTTAATTCTTGGCAAAAATATATTCATACGCGCGTCATTTGACTGCATTTCTAAGTTGACCGTGAGAGTATCAAATGTGCTGGGGGAGTACTACGGTACTTTTTCATGTTAAATAGTATCAAAAAAAGTACGATCGTACGTACCAACTTTCCCATCACTGGAATGAACATTGATATGTGAGAGTATAAGAAAAAACGCTCTCAAAATAAAATAGATTCTATCTCACGACCGGTTTCTGCGGCAGTTTTTTTGTTCAATTTGTATGGAAAATGTGTTGAAGCCGGTATTCTGTTTAATCATAAAGAAAACTTGTATGCATTGAGCTGTTTTCGTTTCCAAGATAAGAAGGTTCACATAAACTTAATTTCGAATAGTCGAATCGAAGATATTTTCTGTGGCAGCTCATCTGTAAGCATGTTAATATCAACATGTATGTACATATGGTGCTAGTACACGGCATGTAGCAAATGTAGCATCGTGATGACGTCAAAATTACGTCAGAACAACATGCGCATGTGGTTTTTTACATGCCGTGTACTGTAGGCTTAAGAAGTGGATACCACAACTTAATTTGAAGTTAAGCAATCTTACGCTACATTTACACATGAAAGTACTTTCTTAAAATTTCTGTAAACGCCTTATGAATAAATATTTTAATGAAATATGTATGTAAATGACTTTCATGAAAATTTCTTGTTCATTTTCATAGGAAAGTAAAATTTAATTTTATAAATGTCGTCAAAAAGTTACATCTACATAGATACTTATGTTTAAAGCGGTAGTTCTCAAATATGCTGATATAAGTCGACAAAGTCTTTAGAGAAATCTCCTTGTAAGATTCAACGATTGTGTAGCTTTCCACGAGATCGAATGTGTTTAGTAAATGGCACATGAGAAGTTCAGCGATTCACATTATTGTTTCACTTTCGAAAAATGTTGGAAGAAAATCAGGGATGATAAATGAGAATACCAATTTCGTACCAATTAGCTTTTAAAAATGTACTTTTTTTTGTATTTTTAACGTCATAACTCAAAAAAAAAAAAACTATTTTGCTAGATCACAAATTTCAAGTTTTCAATTTACACACGTCTTAATGAAAAACTAAAATTTTGTGTATGTTTCATGTATGTATATGAGGATTAATCTGCATCATTAACTGGAATTTTATTAAAATTAGAGACAGTGGAACAGGCTGTAAATACATATCGTTGGTTTCAAGTAAAAATGCCCTAAAGGTAGAATTATTAAAATCGTATCATTCTACTTTACGGCTTGCCGTATCGTTCAACTTTGTGCACAAGTTATAGAAAATGTAACAGTTTGCATAGCACATTTTTTTTTGTCTGGCATTAAATACGGCATTTTTGACATTCGCTACAGAAAAATCTGTTTTCTGCAGATTCCTACGTCAGCAGTGCTACCACCACATATTTTATAACTAGTAACATGCATTGTATATCGTACGGTTTTTGTCAGCTGACACGCAACATCACGATACAATTTTACTAATTCTACCTTAACTCAAATAATTGCTATTTTAAGCCCCGTTCAGACTATTATAATTACTTTGTATTTATACTTGTCAAAAATTCAAATAATACGTGCAAGTGTGATAGTCTGAACGCAAAATGTCATCAAAGTGGCAAATAATACGATACATTTTGACATCCCATAAGACTTTTTCGTTTTTAGAAAATTTTCTAAACGATAATACTTTTCATTAGATCAGGGTTGCATTTTCACACAAACCAAACTTCCAAGTCGGCTGTTTCGCCGCCGATAGCATGTCGTCATTGATGTAATGTTTTGTCATATGTATATCGGCTCAAAATTTTGAATAAGTGAATCGTATGGAAGTATATTTCGTTGACGTAATTTTTTAACGTTTTTGTAATATATTTTCTTAAATTTTTTCTGTTATTTACATAGAATATTTTTAACTGCTGAATTTTTTCAAGTGTCGTCCCCGCCTGCATGAAACCGTTTTGCCGCCGCTAGTAAGTGAATAGCGCAGACATTTTCATTGAACAGCTGTTTTGTTTTCTACTTGTATTACACATTTGATTTGAAGTGTGATGGTCTGAACACAGTATGTGATTTTACGTTAGATTTTTTTGACAGTCGCAACGAATGTAATTAGATTTCTGTATCGTAAAATGTGATGAAAGTATTAATACTTGTGTAATAGTCTGAACGGGGCTTTACAGGAGAAGGTAAAAACACAATAGAAACTGTAATATTCTTTCTGTAATATTTTTGTACAACTGATTGTAAAAGCGTTACTTTTAAATATATTGGAATCACTGAAAAACTGAATTTCGTAAAAAAATATGAGTTACAACCTCTCAATAAGTCCTTTGTTTGTATTAGACGTTCAAGTTTTTGTTTTGATTATTTAAATTCTCTTTCCACATTCGCTGATGAGTGAAGAATTGACAATATTCTCCTGATAACTTTTGAAAGCTCATTAGATCATCCAATTAATTTTTGAAAGCTCAAAACTCATTATTTATAGTATTATAATTTCCATTTTCTTTTAGGAATATTTTTTAATAAGAGAGATACTATACTACTAACATATTCCGGAGTGAATTTTGCTAGCCATGTTAAAATTTCGTTAGGAAAAGTAACTTTATTTAGTTTCGCAAAAGTTTCTATAACATTTCTTTTAAAATCCGGTTGTTTAACATTTCTTCTAAACTCCGTAACTATACAACTTTTAATTTTTTTTCTAGATATATAAAGTTTTTAATATCAAAGTAAATTTTAATCGTTTACATATGTATGTAGCATACCTAGCTTCATTTAATTTCATCACTTAAACGATTGATATGATAATAATATAGCAAGTTTTTTATTTCAAACAAATTTTATATTAATACAATAGATAAAATAAATGAAGAATGAATCATATTGAAAACGAAACACCAGTGAAGTTAGATGAAGTTCTTTATAATAAACCAATCAAGTTAAATATAAACGAAAACCTATTTGGCTCAATGATATTTTTGTAGCACAGAAGTTGACCTATACATATGTAATCACGAACCATGTTAAAACAACTGGGGGCTAATTACCGCACTCGTTATCGAACGAAATTACGAAATACTTCCATATAAACTCTATTGAAATATTTCGTAATTTCGTTCGATAACGAGTGCCGTAATTTGCCTCCTGTTTTATATCAGTTTAAAGGCAATTGTAAAAATATTGTAGTAAATTCTGTCAAGACCTGAGGGCAAAAGTGGATTTTTACAATGAAATTTTAAATTGGTTTAGTAAGTTTCCCCCTGAAAATGTTTCATCTGGTAAGACCAACAGCATTATACCACTTTTAATTACAATGTTTTCCAGCAAAAAGCAAAATTTTGAAAATATTAACAACCAATATAAAGCATTGGCTGATATGGACGAACTGAAGCCATTAACAACAGAAAATATATGCAGCTTCTGGTCTACAGTGGCTAAAACTAAAAACGCGTCAGATGAATACATGTTTCCTGATAAATTGAGAGTAGCTTCCGGAATTTGGTCCATACCTCACTCCTCTGTAAACGTGGAAACGATTTTCTCTTACCAAAATCTCATGAAAACAAACAAAGGAACATGCTTTATGTTTCAGCAGTATCAAGTCTTATCCAGGCCAAAGACTTATTAAAGTCTAAAAACTTGTAGCTTCAAAATTTTTACCTATGTACACACATACATATTTATATTTGCGGGTTGATTCGTTATAACCTAAAAGAGTTAGTGATTGGCCAACATACCATCAGGAAACATACGATTCCGGAATGCGTGCTGAGCATCGTTGATCAACAATCAATCGGAATTTAAATTTGCAAGATCACATACGAGACAAAAAATACCATAGACTCGTACTAATAAGTACGACATCTTATCTTAAACTTTTGCCATCTCCGATAGAGATGCTTCTTGTTTGGTTACTGCCTTATTTATGGACATTGGCTTTAAAGAGTAAAATAGGGAACTAATCATTGTGGATAAACATAAGCTAGCTCATGAAAAAATTAAAAGCAGGGAGTACTTCCGTGGAAGAAATAATAATGATTCGAAAATGGATTGGAAGAGTTTTAATTAAAACAATTTTTTTGAAGAGGAAATAAATTTTCATGTCGAGAGATTTCTCAAAATTTCGAGCAGATTACGTTTTTGCTATGAAACTTTTGAAAAAAATTTACCACCTTTTAATGTATACGCTTTGTGTTCTTTTTTTTATTTCTTTGTAAATAAATTTTATATAATTTTTTTCTAATGTAACTTAAATCGCTCACAAAGCGATACGAACTTTAGCCTGTTAAAATCATAAAATCTAGAAGCAAATGGAGTTCGAAGAATAATATTTAAATTAACTAAAAAGCTAAATAAAATAAGTATACTTGATAGTAACAAACCAAAAAAGTTTGTCTTAAGTGGAACAAAAATAAGCAAATTAACTAACATGTGCATAATTAGTAAAGAACAAACTACAATGGTAAAATTGTTGTAAATTTAGGTATGGTAAAATTGAGCTTTCAGTACAAAAAATCTTTCAGCAAATTGAAATACGATGAATCAAAACAATTCACATATTCCATTTGCAAAAAAGTTGCGTATATAATGCAGAAATCTACATCAAGTGGCACTACACACTGTGGACCAAACACAGAAGAACGCTGATAATGAAGGTTAATTGGCCTTCGAAAACGGCTAGCTTTTCCGTTCAACTATGTGTTGTCAGAATGTTTACAACTAACTTTGATGTTATTTGTTCATTAATAATTATCACATGTAATTTGGCTTTCAAAGCGATGCGAACTTTAGCCTGTTCAAATCATAAAATAAAAAAAAAAATAATAATTTTTGGTACTCTCGGGACCAAAAAAATACTCGAAAAAAAATTTTTTGATACCGAAATGCAAATCTCATTTCCCACCACTGCTTTAAATGATCACGATTAATTATTTTTGTGAAAATAAAACAAGGGATAGTTTCTCGCAAATTTTTCAAATAGTACCAAATGAGTCACGGGGGCACCAACGTACTTTTAGGGTTTGAATAGTACCAAAAAAAGTACAATTGTACCAACTTTATCATCCCTGAAGAAAATTACTAAAGATACTAAGTCAAAGCTTAAATTAACACTAAAGCTCACTTTAAGCTTTCACTTATTCACGGTGTTTCAGTTGAATTTCAAGCTTTGATAATTTCTCATATTAGTTTGAGTCTAATAAAAAAAATTTGGGAACTTCTGTTATAAATGGTAATTCTATCTCTCTATTGTTTGATTAAACTTTTCTTTTGTTTTGTTTCTACCAGAACATACCAAAAATATTAGAACACAATTGCTCACTTCACAACCTATTGTGGGAGTCGTAGTTTGTATATGAGTTGTTGTTAATTTCAATAAAAACATGGTTTATAAAAAAATGTTTACATAGAAATTACCAAGAACTACGATTCCTACAATAGTTTGTGAATTTTATTCATTTACAGCTCTATTATAAATACGAAATATTTGAAGCTGGCACCGCTGCAATACACATATGTAGTTACTTATACTTGAATATCAGGTGCTGATGATGATGGCTACAAAGCGACATTTGAAGTCGTGTGTTTGTGTAGTCTGCTGTAGTGAACGTGTTTAATGCATTATAGATTAGATTAAAAAAGTTTTTATTAAAAGTAGATTGGAGTAAATTATAAAATTGTATGCAAGTGCAAATCTGTAGAAGATCCTTTAGAAGCTTTCTTTGGGACACCCTGTATTTGAACATACCAAGAAGAATTTAATATTGTAGGCATTTAATATTGCTATTGAAATATCTTTAATTCACCTGAATTTATAAAATGTTTAAGTGGTCGAAAAAAGCTTTGATGAAAAGCTGATGATTCATGCAATTATTTGTATGCTATTTGCATTTATTTTCCTCAGCAGCAACTAAGATGTAAGAAATTTCTTCTTCGAAATGTCTTAGCTACCAAGTAGTTACCCATATTTGTTTTCATAAGAACTCCCTAGTTTTAGAAAACTATTTTCCAAGTATTACTCCCTGGATTTTAATTTTGAATTAATTGGTCTTTCGCACAAATTAATATAACAAATTTCCAAGAAGTTTAAATGAATTTTGGTTATAAATATCTAGAAGAATTTATGCAATAAAAATAAATGTCAACATGAATGAAGCCACAAGCATAAAACAAACCCTGATGAATGTTCCCTCATGTATAAAATATATTTTTCCATTAGAAAATTCATACGAAGGCGTTTATGCATGTATGTACATAAATACATATAAAACAATGAAACGGAAATAGAGCTCTTGATTGTTATGTTTTACAGTACTCGATCTCAATTTCTCAAATTGAACATAAATTGAAAAAATATCTGTATTATTGATACTAAACAAAAAAAATTCTCTATCACACATACGTATGTACGTATGTAGCAGAGCTGTAAAAGATTTCAATCAACTTAATTGCAATCACTTGATTTCACGTCACTGATTTCTAATTTTTTGATTGCAATCAATTTACGATTTTGAAATTAATTTATATATTTTTGATTTTTTTGAAATTAATTTATACATCAATTGATTGCAATCAAATTTGATTGCAAATCTTAATTGCAATCAAAATGAAATCATAATCAAAATAATCGTTCTCTTCAAACGAAACTCCTTCTTCTAGAAATAAATCTGATTCTGATAATTTTCAACTGCCAATAATGGTAATTTTTGAAAAGCTACTCCTATTAAGAGCAAACAGCCAGCTATCTATTGCAAAAAATGCTCAAATTCATGAAAACTGAAATATTTTCCACATTGTTTTTTTTTTAATGTTATGTTTGTTATCACTTTTCCCAATAAAGACACGAAATTAATATTTTTATTTTCACTTTTCCGCTAAGATTTGCATTAGAATTTGTTGGTCTCCACCACAAATTTAGTGGTTTCCACTAAAATCTGGGGCTTTCCACTACTACTATGGAGGATGCTATAGCGCGTGAATTTTCAGGACACACATGTCAAAACCGCAAGCTTAAACTCAACCTCTCTAAGCACTCTACAATATTTTATTGAATGCTACCTCTTTAGATTTGATTTCAGGGAAATTGATTAAAGTCCTATGATTTCAAAAAAAATTTGATTGCAATCAAATTGATTGCAATTAAATTAATTGCAATCAATGATTTCTAAAAAAAATGATTTCAAAATGATTTCAATCACGAATGACTGCAATCTTGTAATGATTTCATTTTGAAATCTGAAATCATTTTGAAATCAAAAGAATGAAATCAGTATGGCTGAAATCAATTTGATTGCAATCACAATTGATTGCATTTTTTTACAGCTCTGGTATGTAGTAGTATGCACACTAAGTCGTAGTACATTAAGTCGTAAGATGCGGTTTATTTATGGAAAACAAAGTAAAATTAACCTTTTCTTTGAGTACTGCTTCATTATTTTTGTGCTATCTTGCACAATAATAATATGCGGAAATCATTTTCCAAGGAATTAATTTTTCATTTCTCATATTCTTATCAGCCAACGTAGATGCTCCTAGCAAATTAATTCTAAATTGCAATAACAAATATAGAAACTTAATATAAAAAACATCCCAATAAAGCACAAATCAATTCTACTGTATGTTAGTTAAACAGTTTCATACATAACTAATAGACAGACAATTTTATAGAATCCAATATGATTGTAAACTGTTTTAATCAATAAATACATGTCTGAATCAAACAATTTTTCATTAGTAATTAGTGGTTACGCTTTCTTTGGCACATGGCACACAGTTGTAAACTACAGTTGTAAAAAACAGTTGTAGTTGCATGAGATATACAATTTACAAAATCTGTAGTAGTTCATCTTAGCATTCTATTGAATGCATCTAATATCCAGCAAAAGATTTGCATGACCAATGACTTATGAGCCGTAAAACAACACTTAGACTCCTTCTTCCACACGCAAAGCGCACTTTGCAAAGTCGTCAGCAGGGCGAAAGACAGAGCTAGCAGTACAGTCTATTTCTGTCTATCTCCCAGCTGAATTAAGACTTTGCAAAGTAAAATTTGAGTGAGGAAAAGGGTTGTCTTTTGTATACTTTATTATCGACTGTATGGAGGTTTCAGATCTACTTGGCTATCCGTCCACACAAGCAATAAGCCAAGGCAATTCTGCAACAAATATTACACAACAGCAATATTTACACTTACTTTGTTGGTATAAATTACCATTTTACTTTTCAAAACAGGGTAGCATCGTCTGAGAGTATCCGCCCGTCCCACGATCTTACCAGAAATAGTTCGATCGACAACTTGTATTGCAAACAACAATTACATTAGAAAATTTGTTGTTGTTTTCAAAATAAGTATTCGATCGAACGATTTCTGGTGCAATCGTGGGATATTCCGTATGTTTCTTATAGGAAATGTCAAACACCATACAAGACTGAATATTCGTTAGGTACTCGTATTTGAGGATAGCCCAAATAAAATAATGTTTTTAGGCTTGTACCTACAGAATCCAAATTTGACATTTGGCTTGATAAAAATACATGAGTCACCTGATTAGTACCGTCACCTTATTAATGCGCCTTGCAAAAAGCTTGGCAATCATTACCATGTGGGAATTATCAAATTAGATTGCCGGCCCAAGATATTTGCGTGTGAAACGTATGAATAATGCTGAGTACACATCATGCATTTCTTGTGTTGTCATTTTGTGCTGTCATTTTCAAAACGTGTGTAGCGCCATTCACATTATGTTTTTTTACATGGAAAGCAATGTCACACAACGAAACGTATGGGAAATGACAAACACTGCCACACCATTGCGATGCCAAAGAATGTCATAATGTATACTCGGCATTAAAATACATTGCTGGGCAATAATATTTTCACTCAAATGATATTAAAGTTTTTTTTAACGAAAAAGACAGAAAAATAGTTTAAACTACATAAAATAAATGAAAGTTCAACTTAGTATTAGAAAAGGTCTAATTATTACTAATTTATGTATGTAAATGCATAAAAATATATATAGGTTGGACAAATTTGAGGTTAGGAAATAAATGTCAAGAAATGAGCTGTCATCCTTTGACATTTATTTGGTAAAAAGTTGGGAAATTTTAACCATGGAACGCAACACTCTTGAACAAAGAATTTTTATTGTGAAATTTGTGAATTTTAATTTGAAAGATCGGACTTAATGAACAAACCAGAAATAACTGACGCTCTTAAAGATGAAATTATGCGCTGCATTGACGAGATAAGCAAAGCTTTGTTGCAAAAAGTGGTTGAAATTTTTGTGTGAAAAGAGCGGACGTCTGCTGACGTGCTAGAGGTGGATATTTGCCCGACATCATATTCCATTATTAATTCCCATATTTTCACTTTACATGGGTATCAATAAAACTGAATTTTTCCAAAAAAAAAGTGTGTTTTTAAGCCAACTTACTTCTTAACCCTATATTTATATAAAATACACATTATTTTCGGCGTTATTGCTTGTGTTAAGACACACAAAAATTGCTTGTGTGGTTTTAGTGTGATTTATGGGACGACAATGGAGGGTAACGCGACTTTAATTGCGTTTTCAATCTCCTAAATGTAAATACTATGGCAGCTTACAAGTAATAGCCTTTAACTTTAGTTGCAAAACGCAAACTACTCCTAAGAGTAGTTGCTGCTTAGTCTTTAAAGCAAAAAGGTGTTAAAATTAAATAAATGGAAGAATTACAATGAAATTGAATAAGCTGCTCCTTCTCTCGGTAGGCGAAAATATACTTTAAAGCTAAAAAAAAGAAAAAATTATTTTAATGAATAATATTTGCTGTAGAGGCGATAACTTAAAAAGAAATATTCTTTGAATGCCGTCAAACAGATGCCACATTTTGTAGTTCCTTCTCTTCATCGGAAACTAGCTAAGATTAGGTTGAAAAAATACGAGCGATCACTATTGGCCCAATACATTATCAGGATTCTGTGATCTACTTTTGAACAGGTTATGAGAGTTCGATAAAGCGAGATAGCGTAAAAAATCCATACATCGATTCTATACTATCAAAAGCACAATAATTGATAATATATCGGCTAGGCGTCGTCTTGAAATATTGTCAACAAATCAGCTGATAAGCATTTTAACCAATTCGCGTGTGTGGTGTGTTACCACCCTTGAATTCACCAGCATTAAAGGTGAGTTGGTAATTGCCTATCGTTAGTGCAAAAAATAAAGTTTTTTGATATAACAAAAATACATTGATATTAAAGAAATTTAAATATAAAATCGATATTTTGATTGTCTTACTTTTGTAATCAAGTACTCGTACATATGTATCTCTGAGAAACTCTTCAGTCATCCCAAATGTATCATCCAAATAACCATGTCAATTTAAGTACGCACATTAATATTTACTGCAATAACGTCATAACTCA